>CM035129.1:33713025-36657191 GCA_020205605.1 Panax ginseng
CAGGAGGTCAAGCTAACCTCAGAGATAACCCTGAGGATATTCAGCATCCACAACAGCCCAATCTCGAAGATAACCCTAAGAAATTATTTCTGCATCTACGCCAAAGCTGGAGATAACCTCGGTGGAGGCAAAATTGTCATTTTGCCACCTCAACATCACATTCGTGTTGTCTCAACACAATTCAATCCACACTACATACCAAGGTGTCCCACAAGAACCATAACTCAAATCCCGAATGACAACTGCACAAGATATTACAACGGATAAACTTTGAAGATTTGGAGATCTGGACATGGACCCATCTTCCCGGCTTCGTACAACCTCTAATCCCATGTCATTGTGTATCTCTCAACAACAAAATTTTGAAAAGGTACAACACTCCTTTATCGGATGTCCAGATTGAAAGTTACGAAGGTTTGAGCAGATAGTGCGTAGCCCAAGTGCACGTAATTTGAGATAGCCGGGACCACGCGTGGCTCGGGAAAGACGCGTAAAGGCGAGGTGTAGACCCGTAAATATTATGTGCGGGTTGACCCTATTAGGTTTGTAAGATTCATGAACGCAATCAAATTGCATAAAATAAGCGGAAGCAAGGAAAAAGAGTTTTAAAATTTTATAAACCAAATACCCGGATCATCCTTTTTGCAAAATTATTAATTAAACAAAAAATAAAGAACAAGAATCATACCCTTGAAGATTCGAGCTTCCTCAAGTACAATTTCACCTCCAAATCCTTTCGCGTTCAGCTTGAATCCACCGGGTTTGGTTCCTTCCTTTGATCAACATTAGCCACCCAAGTGTTTGGCCTCTAGAGGTGATCCACCAAGGAAGAAAAAATATTCAAGAAGAAGAGTATTTAGCAAAACCCTAGTTTTTCTATCTCTCACAGAAAAGGGGTGTACTCTCCCAACTATTGGAATTACGTCTATTGTGAAAAAGTCAACAACCACTTCCACCCATAATAAGACTCCTCTTATTTATAGATGTTGGCAACCCTCCTTAACAATTAAAGAATTGAGCTTTATTTTAATTAATTAAACTTCCTTGATTAATTATGATCCCAATTTTATTAGAAATAATTAATTAAAATCTTTTAATTAATTAGTCTCCTAATCTTATTAGGAATAAATAAGAGTACTTATATTAAATTAATTTTCAACTCTCAGTAGAAATTAAAATAATTATAATTATAATAATATTAATAAGACTCCTCTTATTAATTTATATATTTAATATTTCTAAAATATTAAATAATAAATATTAAGCTATTTAATTTATTCTATCACCATAGATTAAATTAAATACACTTAACATAATATTGCGATTATGCCATTAACTTCTTAAATAGTTATTCTTCCTTTTATGGTGTGACCCTTTAGGTTCTCCATATTAAATTAGTTGTGAATAAATCAATTAGAACAATTCTAATCTTATTTAAATAAATAAATTAAAAATTAATTTATTTAAATAAATAATATTTATTCTACAATAGGGATAAGTCTCCCTAGCGATTAACGACTTTCCAGATAATATAGATTTCAACATTAATCATAAAAGAACCTTTGAGTAAATAGTTACCGTACAATTCAATCCTTCCACCATACAATGTCCCAATTAAATATAAGACATGAAATTACTGTCAAGTCTTATTTTATTTAATTATATGTATTTCGATTCTCAAATGCACAATTCCAAATAATGCAAATTAGAAACTCCTTTCTAATTTCCCAAGCATACTGGGTTGTCATTTATCGAATCACATAGGACATTTTTCTTCTTTTACTAGAAGTGGTAGATTCTTTATTAATCATACATTATCTCCATGTACGACTTATTATACCCAAGCATACCCTTTGATATACCCTAAGGGTCTTAAGGAATAAGTCAAAGTATAACTCATCATACACAAGATACTATGATGATCTCAAGTCCAAGGATCACTTGTACTACTATCACTTCATGAATTCATATTTACAGAAAGTAAAACTCCATTAGGTATTCCTTAGCGAGCCACGTTCAGTGAACTTATTCTCTAATAAGCACCTACATACTTGCTTTAGTGTCTCCATACAAATGATCATGAGATCAATCATCCTCATCCAATGAGGAAGCAACATAAGTACCAATCTATCCGGATTCACTAATCCCCAATTTAGTAATCCAACGATTGGAAACTATTTTAGTTTTAAGATTTCTAGGAATTTAGATCTTATTAGAATGATCATCATCATTATTCTAAAAGTATTGCTTAAAACTATGGGTTTATCACATATTATAAAGCAGCATCATGTAGATAATTAAAAGCCTTTAATAAATTAATACTTTTTATTAATAAATGAATAAGATTGTTACAAAGTATATGCTTTATCATCAAACATGATTGGCTTGTGTGCATACTACTTTCAATCTCCCACTTGCACTAAAGCCAATTGTCATGGTATCTCATACATTTCTTCTCTAAGTGACGATTATCCTACTGTTGGATAAGCTTTAGTTAATGGATATGTAATATTGTTCTTGAGAGTCCACTATCTCTATAATGATTTCCCATCTTTCAATGATTCCTATAATCAAATGAAAGTGCCACAACACATGTTTAGATCCAAGATGAGACTTAGGAACTATTCCTAGTTCTTTAATGAACTATTCATCCAAACAATCAACTTGCAGCTTCATTTATAGCTATATACTTTGTCTTTATCACAAAACCAGCAACTCTTTGCTATTTGAAACCTTTCCAATTCACTGCACCACTGTTCAAGGTAACCCTTTACCTTAAAATGGATTTTTTGTCGTCTTGGTCTGTCTGAAAAACTTGAGTCTATTAAGCCCTCTAGATTTAATTTAGACCGACCATAAATTTTAATCACATCCTTAGTGCCGGTTAAGTACTTTAAGATGATTTTCACTATCTTACAATGATTTTCTCCATAATATGGCCGATCAACATCAGGTCTCGTACATTTCATCGTATACATGATAGTTACTCATGCGATATCTCTTTTAGGAGTCTATGATGACTATTAAGAGAGATACACTCTAGGGCTCATCAACATGAGTCATCTCTTGGAGTTTGCCATGCTAAACAACTTTAACATCAAATGAATATACACTCCTTGGATTAAGTTGAGCATCCTCTTGAATCTATCTATATAGATTTGTATCTCCGATTAAGATAGTCTTCCCAAATCATTCATAGAGGAATGTTTAGACAACTTTATCTTTACTGATTGTAGCATTGGCATGTCATTCCATATCCGTAGTATATCAACATATAATACTAGGAATGTCACGACGCTCCCACTGACCCTTTTGTACACACTAGGTTTATTCTTGTTTTTGATAAAATCAAACTCTTTAGATTGTTTCATCTAAATAAATGTTCCATTTTTGAGAAGCTTGCTTCAATCCATTTCTCTGAGTGTCTACAACTCTTACCTCATCGTATGTAAGTAGATCATCATCTTCTATGATGCGTACCTCATCATCATCATCATCATCATCTATGATGAATCCATACCTCCCAGGTATCTTCTGTACTATTCTAGATTTATAATTCGGTTGTGGTACAATAGGTCTATCTACAAGTTCCTCTTATTTGACTTATAGTGTTTTGTGGTTCTTGAACTCTTCAAGATTCTATTATCCTCCCACTAGCCTCTTCAATGATAAACACCTTTATCTTAGAAGGTAGCGTATTTCGCAACAAACACCTTTTGCTAAGTAGGATTATAGAACATATACCCTTTACTTTAGGATGTCCCCCACAAATCTGTACTTGTCAAATCTTGTCCCAAGCTTATCCTGTGAAACCTTTTTCACATAAGCTGGACAACCCCTTATCTTAACATACTTAAGATTAGGAATCCTCCCTGTCCATAACTCTTATGGAGTCTTGGGTCGGATTTTGAGGTTACCTTTTGTAGATATACAGCCATTTCTAGAGTATTACCCCAGAAGGATACTGGAATGTCAGTAAAATTATTATGGACCGCACCATGTCCAACAAGGTTTGATTTTTCCTTTCAGATACATCAATCAATTATTGTGTATCGGGAGGCATTCATTATGAGAAAACCATTTGAGATAATCTAGAAACTCATTGCATAAGTATTCCTTCCTTGATTCGATCAAAGAATCCTAATACTTTGCCAATTTATTTCACTTTTGAATGCTTTAAACCTTTCAAATAATTCATACTTGTATTTCATCAAATACAAACATTCAACTCTTTAATCGATCATCTCCTTTTCTTATACTAGTTTGTTCAATTTGTAAAATAATTTTTCATGTAAGTCAAGTACACAAAATCCCTTAAGTAATATTCCAGTTCTATAAAAAACAGTATTATTATTAATAGAACAAAACTTGTTCTTAAATATAATACCAAAGATTTCATTGTCCAACAACAAAGTGGAAATAATATTTCTAATAAGAACTGGAATACAATAACAACTTATTGACTTAATAGACTTACCCGTAGGCAATGTTAAGTAATAAGTTCATATGGCTAATGTAGCAACCTTTGCTTCATTTCCCATACATAGGATTACTTATCTTTCTTTAGCTTTCTACTTCTGTTTGGTCCCTTCATAAATCTATATTTATGATAACCAAAGCCGGTATCCAATACCCAAGTAGAACCTTGACTTAAAGAAAAATTTATTTCAATCATGAACAAAACTATATTTGTAACCGAAGCTTCACTAAGCTACTTCTGGTTAGCCTCTACATGATATTTCTCGCAACTTCTTTTCCAGTGTCCTCGCTTATTGCAGTGGAAACAAACTCCTTTGCTATCCGTATCAGTTTTGTTCTTATTATCCTTTGTTTTTGCCTTTTTGTATTTACCTTCTTTGAATCATTCTTCTTTTTAGAAGATCCTTTGGCCCCTACCAGTAAGAATTAGTCTTTCTTGGTTGGAAAGTGACTCTTAGCCTTTTCAACATGTTAAGCAAATCAGCGAAGCTGATATCTAGTTTATTCATATAAAAAATTCACAACAATTGTGAAAGGAGTCTGGGAGTGAGTGCAAGATCAAATCTTGGCTCAAATCTCCATCAATGACAAAACCCGTTGTCCTAATTGTTCAATCAAATTGATTATGTTAAGGACTTTTGTCTGTACTGTAGTGTCATTGGTCATTCTAGATCGGAAGAGCTCCTTAGATATCTAATATCTACCAGTCCTACTTTCCTCACCATCAACAACTTGACGTGCAGGAGTATAGTAGGAACATCCATAGTTTCATGCTAACGTTGAAGCTCGTTACTCATGGATGCGAGCATGATGCATTGAGCCAACTGTGCAACATCTTGCCACTTTTAAAAGTAGCAATCTCTTCCTTAGAGGCATTATCTGCAACCATTGCAGGGATAGGCGTATTAATGACATAAGATAGCTTTTCAGCCATGAGAACTATTCTCAAATTCCTTAACCAATCCGAGTAATTCAGTTCGGTTAATTAACATCTAATATGTTTCGCAGTGATAGTAATTTAGACATTATAAAATTCTGTAATGAATTTTTACTTAACAACATTTTAGCATACATTCTTTTATTAATTACCAAAATAATTTAGGTCTTGTTTTAAATTGGTATCTCCCACTATTTTCATCAAACTATATTACCCTCACTTATATAGTTCGGCGATATCTAATTAAAGATATACTAGTGAGAATAAGGATCCCATTTCAAATGTATATAGCCTTGTGGTAACACAACAAACTATTTATAAATAAATAGGTAGACAACTCTTGTCAATTACACCATCATGTAACTCCTTTTATTTTGCCTCTTAGATTCTTTTGATCAAGTGGTGGCACATCCGAATCAAAATTATCTAAGTTAAGTCCAACCTAGCACTTCCATATATTCAAAAAAGAAAAACATTGTCCTTGTGGTGCCACAACAAAACAACATTGTTCAATTTTCTTTATAAGCATCAAATATGATAAAATTAACATCTCAAAAAAAATAAGATAAGCCTTATGGTGACACAACAAACTTATAATAATTCATTAATACTCTATTATTTTTTTATCATGCTAGAAGGCGACATTCGATATTCCAAATATCTTTGAACGCTTAGCACTTCATATAAAATATTTAAGGGGTTTGTTATTAATTTGTCTCATCTTGTTTAGCGCACATGCACACATATATGTATAATACGCATCATATTAATTAACATGCGAAGCATGTTTGCATAATATATAATATATACATAGTATAAGCATGCACATATAGAATACTATATTCTACTGAGATTGATTATAGACTTTTATTCTAGTTTGGTTCACTAGAGCCACCAAGTGAACCAAAAGGTCAAACCCTAGGGGTGCAAGAATTAATATTTAAATATAACTATTATATTTAAACCCGGGCTCTATTACAAACGGGTCTTCAAACGCTCCTTGCTCCTTGATCTCTAATTCTTCAAAATTAATTCTAACTACTCCTATTATAAAACTATTTTAAAATCAGCAGAAACCTTGATCAGCAGTCAAGGGGAAGTACATAGGAGGGAGATAGAATTTGTATTAAGAAAAATTAGAGAAGACGAGGTACGCAGAGCCCATTTAATAAAACCCATACATTTATGCATCCAACTAAAATAAAATCCAATCACATTGGTCAATAGTCCATAATTAATCCCATTTATTATCATACACATCTACATATGCATCAATAAATAACATTCATCTAATGAATAATTAACATTCAATATATATATTGATATCATTTATTGGGCAAATTTAGTTAGCATAAAATCTAATTTTGAATCAAAATAAACTCTTTTATTTTAATCCAAATTTAAATCAAAATAAACCTCTTTTATTTTAAATTATCCAATTTTAAATAAAATAAACTATTTTATTTTAATCAAAATAAACTCATTAATTTTAATTAATTATGGAATCCAATTCCATGTAAAAAAAACTCATTTATTAAAGGAAACACGGATTCTCTTTCCTATTCACAAATAAACTCCTTTATTTTGAATAATATGAAATCTTATTTCATATCTAAATAAACTCCTTTATTTAAGGAAACACGAATTTTCTTTCCTATTCACAAATAAACTCCTTTATTTTGAATAATATGAAATCTTATTTCATAGCTAAATAAACTCCTTTATTTAAGGAAAGATGGATTCACTTTCCTATTCACAAATAAACTCCTTTATTCTTGGAAACATAAAATTCAATTTCAACTCCAATTAGTTATCATGGAATCCAATTCCAACTCTAATTAGTTAGCATGAAATCTAATTTTAAATTAAAATAAACTTATATTTTAAGATTAAAATAAACCTTTTATTTTAATTATGAAATAATTAAGATTAATATATATATATATATATATATATATATATATATATATCATTATTCGTGAAAAATAAATCGCAAATTTTGCCAAAAACACTCCGATTAACGAAAAACGAGGATTTTGCGAATTTTTTTATTCTTTCGTAAAATAATAATTTTATAAAATAAATTATGCCTAATTAAATTGTTCTAAACACATATCAATATACATATCAAATTAAAATAATTTATAATTCACATAAAGGTTTGGCTCTGATACCACTGTTAGATTTGTAAGATTCATAAACGTAATCAAATTGCTCAAAATAGGAGAAAACATGGAAAAAGAGTTTCAAAATTTTACAAACTATATACCCGGATCATCCTTTATGCACAATTATTAATTAAACGAAAAATAAAGAACACGAATCGTACCCTTGAAGATTCGAGCTTCCTCAAGTACAAGTTCACCTCCAAATCCTTTCGCTTAGAAATTATCCACTTTGGTTTGGTTCCTTCCTTTGATCAACGTTAGCCACCCAAGTGTTTGGCCTCTAGAGGTGATCCACCAAGGAAGAAGAAATATTCAAGAAGAAGGGTATTTGGCAAAACCTTAGTTTTTCTATCTCTCATAGAAAAAAGGTGTACTATTCCAACTATTGGAATTACGTCTGTTGTAAAAAAGTCAACAACCACTTCCATCCATAATAAGACTCCTCTTATTTATATATGCAGGCAACCCTCCTTAACAATTAAGGAATTGAGTTTTATTTTAATCAATTAAACTCCTTTAATTAATTGTGCTCCCAATCTTATTAGGAATAATTAATTAAAATCTTATAATTAATTAGCCTCCTAATCTTATTAGGAATAAATAAGAGTACTTATATTAAATTAATTTCCAACTCTTTAGAAATTAAAATAATAATAATTGTAATAATATTAATAAGACTCCTCTTATTAATTTATATATTTAATATTTCTAAAATATTAAATAATAAATATTAAGCTATTTAATTTATTATATCACCATAGATTAAATTAAATACACTTAACATATTATTACGATTTTGCCATTAACTTCTTAAATAATTATTCTTCCTTTTATGGTGTGTCCCTTTAGGTTCTCCATATTAAACTGGTTACGAATAAATCAATTAGAACAATTCTAATCTTATTTAAATAAATTAATTAAACTATTAATTTATTTAAATAAATAATATTTATTATACAATAGGGATAAGCCTCCCTAGTGATTAATGACTTTTCAGATAATATAAATTTCAACATTAATCATAAAAGAACCTTTGAGTAAATAGTTTTCGTATAATTCAATCCTTCCACCATACAATGTCCCAATTAAATATAAGACATGAAATTACTGTCAAGTCTTATTTTATTTAATTATATGTATTTCGATTCTCAAATGCACAACTCCAAATAATATAAATTAGAAACTCCTTGTACTGCTACAAGGAGTAAATAGTTTCCGTATAATTCAATCCTTCCACCATAGTATACACACGATACTATGATGATCTCAAGTTTTAGGATCACTTGTACTGCTATCACTGCAGGAATTCCTATTCACAGGCAAGTAAAACTCCATCAGACATTCCTTAGCGAGCCACGCTCAGTGAACTTATTCTCTGATAAGCACCTACATACTTGCTTTAGTGTCTCCACACAAATGATCATGAGATCAATCATCCTCATCCAATGAGCAAGCAATGTATGTACCAATCTATCCGGATTCACTAATCCCCAATTTAGTAATCCAACAATTGGGAACTATTTTAGTTTTAAGCTTTCTAAGAATTTAGATCTCATTAGAATGATCATCATCATTATTCTAAAAGCATTGCTTAAAACTATGGGTTTATCACATATTATAAAGCAGCATCATGTAGATAATTAAAAGCCTTTAATAAATTAATACTTTTTTATTAATAAATGAATAAGATTGTTACAAAGTATATGCTTTATTATTAAACATGATTGGCTTATGTGCATACTACTTTCAGACCCGCGGCCATCTGGTCCTTAAATATGAGCTCTTGGCAGCTTATTTGAAAAAAAAAGAAAAAATCAGAGAAAACTATGTCTATTTCAGCCTGTAACCTCTTCTAGAGTGCTCTAAACTGAGTGATTCTTCTTTCTAAACACTTGTAAGCTCGTGTTTTGAAACATACTGAAGTTTAACCGGTGGAAACCGAGTTTTCAGGCGTAAAAAGCTATCTGAAGTCTTCTTTGTAGCCTATTGTAAGATATTTCATGTTTTTAAGCTTTCGACTACTAATATATATATATATATTCTCTAACGTTGAGAGTCGCGTTGAGTGGGTATGCCCGGATTGTCGATCCATGGCTTTTTATTGCTTATATATATATATATATACACACACACACACACACACACATATATATTGTAAGACCCCAACTTATTATAAATGAAATTAAATTTCTTCTATTTATTATTTTAAAATAGTAAGGGTTGATTTGATTAATGTGGTTAGTTATGGGAAAAATGCACAAATATTTCAAATAAGCAAGTGGTTATAAAATATTCATTGTTGTTGGGGAATATTCGTTTGGTGGTGGAATATTCTTACTTGCTTGGGAATATTAAATGCGGCCAGTAGCGACTTTGTGTGGGCCCCATAACGAAAAGTGATTGGATGAAGAAAGCGACAAGTATAAGTTGTTTATAAATAATCTCAGTAGTTATTACCAATTAATCTTGTTGAAATACTCGGTGGTTAAAAATACAGTAGCACACGGTATTGCACCAATTATTGATTCTTACGTAAAAAGGCATTACTCAATAATTGTTACAGTAATTACTGTTCAATATTTTATTTTATTGATTCAATAATTGCTACGTTGATGTTTTATATTATTGTTGTTTCAATAATTGTCACTACACAGTATTTTCTATTATCGGAGCAATAATTCATATTATTTGAATAATATTATTAGATATCGTTATTGGCAATGTCTAGAAAATTCTGTCTAAAGAGAGGTTTGGTCACCTAATTGCGCACCAGTAAGGAGAAATCCTTATTGGAAAGCCCCCTCTTTCTTGGGAACGACCTAATTGTCGATATTGTGATTCTGTAATATTATTTGTGAATAATTAATTATTGATTTATATGATAGGGAAAATATTTATTTTATGTGGATATAAATGGAGAAAATTTTTAATGTGACAATTGTTGAAAATTAATATTTTATCTTTTTCTGATAAAATAATTCATTTAAATATATTATTATATTATAATATAATAATGGTGATATTTTTACAATGAATGTGGGATATATGAATAAATGAGGAGGAATAGTATTTTTGTTACTAAAAATGTTTAACACATATTTTGTGTGTTGATGGACCCCATTTTTGACTGAAATTTGATTATAGCCTGCAAAATCGTCCGTATGTGGATTTCGATCAATTTCTGTTTGGAATTTGGAAAAACTTTGTTCTACAAAGCTGTAGAGAATTAAATTTCGTATGGAATGGACATAAGATTTGATTTTTTTTGATTAAAGGGCTATTTATTATGAATTATTGAAGTTCCGAAGTTCTGAAATAATTGATTTTTGCAGTTTAAAATGTTTTTTTTAAAGAAAAACGTTTTTTACACTTGGATGGGCCCCACATGAGTGGTAAACATGTTGAATTCAGTTTTCTTAGTGTGCGTAGGAAAATTTATATATATATATATATTAATATTCTATTAAATTTTCTGCTTTAGTGTTCTAAGCAATTTCCTATAAATAGGGTGCTTAGGTTAGAATTGAAAATCACACCAGAAACTGAAATCTTCTCTCTCTATATTATCGAGTTTATTCTTGTAAGTATTTTGATACTTTGAGTGTTGATATACGGTGCAAGTTCCTTCAGCACTATATCCAATATTCTAGTCAGAAGTACTGTCTTTCTGGAGGTAAGGGATGTTATTTTTTTTTATAAATGATATTATTTCTTTCAATATCATTATGCTGGAATATTGGTAAGATTTTTCTTGTGAAATTCTTGTCTTTTAGTGTCGGGGTTACTATTCACGTATACAACACTATTCACGTATACGACACTATTCACAAATACGACACTATTCACAGAAAAATTAAAATTTCAGTTTTTGTCCAAGATATCTATTATGGATACTAGCTTTGATTGTATCCATATTTTGATCATTCTTGAATTTTACTCCATTATGATTATTTATGAAGTATTTTTGAACTCGGAATGTTTAAAGTACGAATCCTTAATATTTGTTCTTTTGTTTCACTGGATTCGTTGTCTTTAAAATATTTTTCATCATCCTCAGTCCTAAATGATTATATTACTGAATATCTTTGGCCTGTAGTGCAAAGATGAATGATTTTTTGATGAATATCTTTGGCCTTAGTGCAAAGATGAACAGGTGTTGAGATGAACATGACCAACTGATGAATATCTTTGTCCTGTAGTGCAAAGATGAATATTTGATTCAAGATGTATATTGATTGATGTTACAGGGATAAAATATTGATGATGAACTTTTAAATTCATAGATAATAGTAGATTTCATTCTCTACGTAACTCTTCTATGAATTATTATTTCCGCTGCGAATATTGATCTGAAACTTGTTGTTTACTATATTCTATCAGATTTTTCCCTATTGAAGACTAACGATAATTTGTTCTATATTATCTTAGTCATAATATTCTTTACTGGGCTAATTGAGCTCACCCTTTTCTTTTTTGTTCCATTTTTCATCTCAGGAGGCGAGAATGTAGCGAGTACTAGTCGGGGTATGGAATGATGGTTCTAGAAGTTGTTTTAGTAGTCCTCACCATTTTTGTAAAATAATGTATCAATAATTGTAATGAGGTCTTATTTGGGTGTGAATATTGTCTAGAAGACAATATTTGTATTTATACTCATAGTTTAAGTGTTGTATTTTGCACGACAATTGTATTAATAAAGTTGTAGTTGTTTCTGTACCATGTATTTGACAACTCGGAATGGGTGATGTATACCTATTTTGAGGGCGTCACAGTTGGTATCAGAGCTTAGGAATATGGTCTCTGACGGAGATCGGGGAATAGAACTAGGAGGGGAGAGATGAGTAAATCCTTCGATAGTGTGTCCTACTTAAGCTTATTTGTTGGTCGGTCATAATAAAGGGATATTATGTGATATGTTAATTTGTTTAATTAACCCTTGTTTTATGGCAGTATTTGAGAATGGAAACTGAGAATGTTAACAGTGGAGTAAATGAGACCGTGGAGACACCTTTAGCCACCAATGAGGAAAACGTGCAATATACCGGCAATGTTCCTCCTGTAAACAACACCACTGAACAGACGATGAACGATAGAATGTTTAGAAGCTTTTTGCAGTTCATGCAAAATCAGACGAAGGAGGCTCGTGTACAAAATATAGGTGGAAATGATAGCAAATGCTGGTTTGTCCAAATGGCGATTCAAGGAGTTGGGACCACCTTGAGTGGGAAAGCGAATCCGATTAAAGAAGCGAGACGTGGGTCAAACAAATTACCAAGATATTTGATGTCTTGGGATGCACGAAGGAACAGAAGGTTCCATTCGCCACCTTTATGTTCCGTAATAAGGCAGATTATTGGTGGGAATCTGTGAAGCGTACCCATCCAGCCGCCCTTAACATGTCTTGGGAAACATTTCAGAAACTATTCAATGACAAGTACTTTCTTGAAAGTATTCTTCATATTAAGGAGGTAGAGTTTATTAGACTGGAGCAGAATAACATGACGGTGTCCCAGTACGAGGCGAAGTTCGCGGAGTTATCCAGGTTTGCACCTCATTTGGTGGAGAATGAGGAACGTATGATGCGAATAATTTTGAGAGGTTTGAAACCCGACATACGTCAGTATCTCATTTCTCATAAATTTTCTCTATATTCAGATGTTGTCAACAGGGCTCAATTATTTGAGAGAAATAATGAGTACATTCAACCGAGGGACCACAACCAGGGTCATACCGGTGACAGCAGTCATCGGAGCAATGATAACCAGCGGGGAAAGAAAAATAAGGACAAGAGCGGCAACCACTCTGGTGGTAATCATGGCCATGAAAATAGAAGAAACGATTCAGGGGGAGATTTTAAAAAAAGGAGATTCAATAATGACAATGTGAAGACGTCAGCACCAGCAACAACTGGTTCTAAGTGAGGAGAACGACCACCGGTCGTATGCTATAAATGCGGAAAAGAGGGACATATCAACCCAAACTGTCCACAACAGTTCAAGGTATGTTATAAATGTAGAAAGGAAGGACATATCGCTCGAGATTGTACTGTAGCAAAACCAAGTCCAGCGGGGATGGTGACTCAAAAGGCTGTCCCAGAAAAGTCAAAGTCAACGGTTTCTGGAAGAGCATTTGTCGTGACTGGTCAAAATGCGAGGAACCCAAACGAGGTGATCACGGGTAAGCTAATCATAAATTCTTGTGAAGTTTATACGTTACTAGATACCGGTGCTACCCATTCATTTATCTCTCCTGCTTGTGCTCAACGTTTAAACTTGACTCCGGAGAAATTAAACTTTGAATTATCTGTGGAGACTCTGTTAGGAGAAACTTTTATTACATCCACTATTTATAAATCTTGTTTGATCCAAGTTGGCACCATCACATTACCTGTTGACCTTATCTCTTTAAAGATACTTGCTTTTGATGTGATTTTAGGGATTGATTGGTTAACTACTCATCATGCCAAAATTGATTGTTTTCGTAAGGTTGTTAGTTTTCATATTCCTAATCAACCTGTTATTCAAATTCAAGCAACTAAACCACTAAAATCAATCACTGTTATATCAAGCCATAAAGCCACTCGTTTATTAAAAAACGAATGTCAAGCTTTCTTAGCCCATGTTATGAATTTGAATAAAGACACTTCAGATTTGAATAATATTTCTGTTATTAGTGACTTTTCTGACGTATTTCCTGAAGAACTTCCCGATCTACCCCCAGAACATGAAGTTGAATTCTTTATTGATCTTGAACCTGGTACAAAGCCCATTTCTAAAACCCCATATCGAATGGCTCCTATTGAACTTCAGGAGTTAAAGGTCCAACTACAGGAGTTGTTGGACATCGATTTCATTCATCCTAGTACATCTCCTTGGGGTGCTCCTGTTTTATTTATAAAGAAGAAAGACGGGAGTACGAGACTTTTTATTGACTACCGGGAATTGAACCATGTCACCATCAAGAATAGGTATCCGCTACCTCGCATTGATGACATGTTTGACCAGTTACAAGGAGCACAATTCTTCTCAAAGATCGATCTTCGTTCTGGATATCATCAACTGAAGATTAGAACTGAGGATATTCCAAAGACTGCCTTCAGAACTCGGTATGGGCATTATGAATTCTTAGTCATATCTTT
The DNA here is from genome assembly GCA_020205605.1 of Panax ginseng. NCBI lineage: Eukaryota > Viridiplantae > Streptophyta > Magnoliopsida > Apiales > Araliaceae > Panax > Panax ginseng. The sequence continues at coordinate 33,727,748 of CM035129.1, forward strand.
TGGATTGACTAATGCTCCTGCGGCTTTCATGGATATGATGAACCGAGTATTTAAGGAATATTTGGATCAGTTCGTTGTTGTCTTTATTGATGACATCCTTATATATTCCAAAAGTCGTGAAGATCATGAGCACCATTTGAAGCTGGTACTCCAAAGGCTTCGTGAAAACAAACTATATGCCAAGTTGAAGAAATACGAGTTCTGGCTTGAGGAAGTAGCATTCCTTGGGCACGTGGTGTCAAAACATGGAGTATCTGTTGACCCGGCGAAGATTGAAGCAATACAAAGTTGGGAGCAACCGAAGTCGGTGACCAAAGTACGTAGCTTTCTGGGATTAGCTGGTTATTATCGGAGATTCGTGGAAGGATTTTCTCGAATCTCTACTCCATTAACTCAGCTAACTCGGAATGATATAAAATTCGTATGGAGCGAGGAATGCGAGAAGAGTTTTCAAGAGCTTAAGAGGAGACTCATCTTGGCACATGTTCTGACAATACCATCTGGTTTGGATGGATTTGTTATCTACAGCGATGCTTCAGGCAAAGGGTTAGGATGTGTTCTCATGAAACATGAGAAAGTCATAGCCTATGCCTCATGACAACTTAAAGAATATGAGAGGAATCATCCTACTCATGATTTAGAGTTGGCAGCAGTCGTTTTCGCGCTAAAGATCTGGAGGCACTATCTATATGGGGAGAAAGTGGAGATATATTCAGACCATAAAAGCCTCAAATATTTCTTCACCCAAAAGGAACTCAACATGCATTAACGGCGTTGGCTCGAGCTATTGAAAGACTACTACCATACCATTCAATACCATCATGGAAAAGCGAATGTGGTAGCTGATGCGTTGAGTAGAAGATCATATGCGGGAACGAGTGCGATGTTGTCAACGCAAAGGCCCATTTTGTATGATTTACAAAAGATGAAGATAGAATTCAAGACTTCGGGGACTCATGCGATGATGTCAAGTATACGCATAGAACCGACTTTAATTGAAAAAGTTAAAGTTGCTCAAGCCACAAACCCGGAGCTGATGCGTATGAAAAAGAAAGTACAAGAAGGTGCTATTCCAGAAGCAAGAATCGATGAAGAAGGAATACTTCGAGTCCACTCCAGACTTAGTGTTCCTAACGACTCTCATTTGAAGTACAAGATCATGATGGAGGCACACAATACACCATTTGCAATTCATCCTGGAAGTACCAAAATGTACCGTGATCTTCGACATACATTTTGGTTGAACAATATGAAGAGAAAGATCGCGAAGTTTATCTCGAGGTGTTTAACTTGTCAACGTGTAAAGGAGGAGCATCAAGTGCCTAACCATTGCAACCACTTGAGATTCTGAAATGGAAGTGGGAACACATTACCATGGATTTCGTTATGGGTCTTCCCAAGGTTTCTCAAGGCATAGATGCTATTTGGGTTATTGTTGATAGATTAACCAAGTCTGCCCATTTCTTATCGATACGGGAGACTTATTCCCTTGAACGTCTTGCTCGTATGTATGTAAATGAGATTGTGAGATTGCATGGCATGCCAAGATCCATAGTTTCGGATCGTGACCCAAGATTCACTTCAAGATTTTGGGTTAGCTTGCAAAAAAGCTATGGGCATGATTTACGATTCTGGCCCCAAGATACCATCCTCAAACGGATGGACAATCAGAGAGGACTATTCAAACTCTTGAAGATATATTAAGACTCTGTGTCCTAGACTTCAAAGGGAGTTGGGATAAGTATTTACCATTGGTGGAATTCTCCTACAACAACAGATTATCAAGCAAGTATAGGTGTGGCTCCATTCGAAGCATTATATGGACGGAAGTGTCGCTCTCCAGTATGTTGGGATGAGGTGGGTGAAGCAACATTGTTGGGACCCGAGTTGGTACGTATGACTATGGAAAAGATCCAAATGATTCGACAACGTATACAAACGGCACAAGATTGACAAAAGAGTTATGCGGATCTTCATCGAAAGGACGTGGAATTTAGTATTGGAGATCATGTATTGTTGCGTGTTGCTCCATGGAAGGAAGTTACAAGATTTGGTAAGAGAGGAAAGCTCAATCCACGATTTATTGGTCCATTTCAGATTCTTGACCGAGTAGGAAATTTGGCCTATAGACTCTCTTTACCTCCAAGTATGTCTCGTGTTCATAATGTTTTTCACATATCTGTGCTACGTAAATATGTGAAAGACCCGAACCACGTTATTGAGTTAGAACCAGACGAGATAGCCGAAGACTTAACGTACAAGGAGGTACCTGTCAAGATCTTGGATAAGAAGGAACATGTCTTACGTGCAAAGGTCATACCACAAGTCAAAGTTTTGTGAAGGAACCATGCTATTGAGGAAATGACCTGGGAGATGGAAATGAAAATGAAAGCGAGGTATCCTCACCTTTTCAAAACACCAGGTACGTACATTAATTTCGAGGATGAAATTTTATAAGGAGGGGAGGTTGTAAGACCCCAACTTATTATAAATGAAATTAAATTTCCTCTATTTATTATTTTAAAATAGTAAGGGTTGATTTGATTAATGTGGTTAGTTATGGGAAAAATGCGCAAATATTTCAAATAAGCAAGTGGTTATAAAATATTCATTGTTGTCGGGGAATATTCGTTTTGTCGTGGAATATTCTTATTGTCGGAGAATATTCATACGACGGCGCAACCTTGTGTGGGCCCCATAACGAAAAGCGATTAGATAAAGAAAATGAAGAGTATAAGTTGTTCATAAATAACAGCGTAGTTATTACCGTTAATACTGTTGAAATACTCGGTGATTAAAAATACAGTAGCACATAGTATTGCACCAATTATTGATTCTTACGTAAGAAGGCATTACTCAATAATTGTTACAGTAATTACTGTTCAATATTTTATTTTATTGATTCAATAATTGCTACATTGATGTTTTACATTATTGTTGTTTCAATAATTATCACTACACAGTATTTTCCATTATCGGAGTAATAATTCATATTATTTGAATAATATTATTAGATATCATTATTGGCAATGTCTAGAAAGTTCTGTCTAAGGAGAGGTTTGGTCACCTAATTACGCCGCCAAGAAGAGAAAATCCTTATTGAAAGCCCCTCTTTCTGACAATGATGCGTTTATTTATATTGTGATTCTCGTAATATTATTTGTGAAAAATTAATTATTGATTTATATGATAAGAAAAATATTTATTTTATGTGGATATAGACGGAGAATATTTTTAATGTGACAATTGTTGAAAATTAATATTTTATCTTTTTCTGATAAAATAATTCATTTAAATATATTATTATATTATAATATAATAATGGTGATATTTTTACAATGAATGTGGGATATATGAACAAATGAGAAGGAAGAGTATTTTTGTTACTAAAAATGTTTAACACATGTTTTGTGTCTTGATGGACCCCATTTTGACTGAAATTTGATTATAGCCTGCAAAATCGTCCGTATGTGGATTTCGGTCAATTTCTGTTTGGAATTTGGAAAAACTTTCTTCTGAAAAGTTGTTGAGAATTAAATTTCCTATGGAATGGACATAAGATTTGAATTTTTTTGATTAAAGGGCTATTTATTATGAATTATTGAAGTTCTGAAGTTCCGAAATAATTGATTTTTAGAGTTTAAAATGTTTTTTTAAAGAAAAATGTTTTTTACACTTGGGTGGGCCACACATGAGTGGTAAACATGTTGAATTCAGTTTTCTTGGTGTGCGCAAGAAATTTTTTATATATATTAATATTTTATTAAATATTCTGCTTTGGTGTTCTAAGCAATTTCCTATAAATAGGGTGCTTAGGTTAGAATTGAAAATCACACCAGAAACTGAAATCTTCTATCTCTATATTATCGAGTGTATTCTTGTGAGTATTTTGATACTTTGAGTGTTGCTATACGGTGCAAGTTCCTTCAGCACTATATCCAGTATTCTAGTCAGAAGTATTGTCTTTTTGGAGGTAAGGGATGTTATTTTTTTTATAAATGATATTATTTCTTTCAATATCATTATATCGGAATATTGGTAAGATTTTTCTTGTCAAATTCTTGTCTTTTAGTGTCGGGGTTACTATTCACGTATACGAAACTATTCACGTATACGACACTATTCACGAATACGACACTATTCACAGAAAAATTAAAATTTCGTTTTTTGTCCAAGATATCTATTATGGATACTAGCTTTGATTGTATCCATATTTTGATCATTCTTGAATTTTACTCCATTATGATTATTTATGAAGTATTTTTGAACTCGGAATGTTTAAAGTACGAATCCTTAATATTTGTTCTTTTGTTTTACTGAATTCGTTGTCTTTAAAATATTTTTCGTCATCCTCAGTCCTAAATGATTATATTACTGAATATCTTTGGCCTTTAGTGCAAAGATGAATGATTTTTTGATGAATATCTTTGGCCATAGTGCAAAGATGAACAGGTGTTGAGATGAACATGACCAACTGATGAATATACTTGGCCTGTAGTGCAAAGATGAATATTTGATTCAAGCTGTATATTGATTAATGTTACAGGGATAAAATATTTATGATGAACTTTTAAATTCATAGATAATAGTAGATTTCATTCTCTACGTAACTCTTCTATGAATTATTATTGATCTGAAACTTGTTGTTTATTATATTCTATCAGATTTTTTTCCTGTTGAAGACTAACGATAATTTGTTCTATATTATCTTAATCATAATATTCTTTACTGGGCTAGTTGAGCTCACCCTTTTCCTTTTTGTTCCATTTTTCATCTCAGGAGGCGAGAATGTACCGAGTACTAGTTGGGGTATGGAATGATGGTTCTAGAAGTTGTTTTAATAGTCCTCACCATTTTTGTAAAATAATGTATCAATAATTGTAATGAGGTCTTATTTGGGTCTGAATATTATCTAAAAGACAATATTTGTTTTTAAACTCACAGTTTAAGTGTTGTCGTATTTGACAACTCAGAATGGGTGATGTATACCTATTTTGGGGGCGTCACATATATCATCAAACTCGAATTCGATTGAGCCTGGATAGAATATCTGGTGCGTTTACTGTAATACCCCAACTTTTATGAATAAAGATGAATTTTCTATAAATATCATTTTTGAATATTATGGTGTAGATTTAATATAATATTATAGTTGTGGGTAATATTTATAAATTTTGCAAAGTAAGCAAGTTGTTATAAAATATTCGATTGGTCGGGGAATATTCGTTTTAACAGGGAATATTCGTATGACGACACAATCATTGGTGGACCCCACAACAGAATTATTGTCGAAGTTAAAAAAATGACATAAATATCTTTTTATGAAAATAACGGCGAAAGTTTTACCGTTAACTGTTGAAATACCTGGTGATAAAAGAACAAAGAATGTCGGCGTGGTTGCATAAGTAGCACACTCGGATTGATTATTGATGCTTACGTGAGAAGTCACTCAGTTAAACTCAATTATTGCTATAGTAATTACTGCATAGTATCTCACGTTATTTGATTCAATTGTTGTCGATATTTTATATTTTATTAAATCCATAATTGAGATGATAAAGTTATTCATATTATTATTTGTAATATTGACGATGTCTAGAAAATTCTGTCGAGAAGAGGTTTGGTCACCTAATTGCGCACCAATAGGGAGAAATCCTTATTGGAAAGCCCCCTCTTTCATGGGAATAATCTGGTTGTTAAATATTGCGAATAATAATAATAATGAATAAATGTTGTTGAAAATATTGAGGGGATTTTATGAAGTATTTGATGTAAATTTTGATTATTATTTGGACCCCCATTTACCCATTTTTCAAAACTATCGATGAAGTTATCTCGGTTTATTATATATATATATATATATATATATATATATATATATATATATATATATATATATATATATATATATATATATATGGTAAGACACGTGTGTGGGGTCCACATGTAATGAAAAAATGGGAGTTCATGGGGAATTTGACTAAGGATTGTATTATTAATATATATAATATAATAAGTTTTGTTTTTTATGAAAAATAGAATATATTATATTTTATAATGCATAGTGTTTGCATAGTGCTTGCTTCTCCTATAAATAGGATTCTTAGTTAGAATTGAAAATCACACCAGAATCATAGAATTCGTCTTCTATAATATTGGGCATATTTTTGTAGAGTTTTAAGAAGCTTTGAGTGTAGAAAACAGTGAAAATTTTCTTCAAGAATATCCCCGCTATACCAGTTGGAATACTATTCTTTTTAAGGTAAGGGATGTTATTTTTGTTCAATATTCGTATGAAATAATATTTTCTTCCATACTCTGTAGTATGTAAGTAATATTATTTCGTTTCAGATTTCGAATTCCACACTCGTTTTGTTAAAGTTTTGGCTTCCATACTCCATGAAATTAGTAGAATATCCTTGATATATGCGCTTCATCCAGTATCTTTCCATAAAAAATATTATTTTGAGCATTCTTGATAAGTTTTAACTTTTTCATGCCGAAGTACTATTCACGGGGTTACTATTCTCAAAGTACTATTCACTCGGGTACTATTCACCTGGGGTACTATTTATGACAAAAATTGATTTTTTTTCGATCCAAATCATTTTTGATACAATATTATTCTTGAATTTTACTCCACAAAGTAGTATCATGTTGACAATTTGGACATTATTGAATTCTGGATAAATTGAATTATAAATCTTTAAAATTTATCCTTTGCTTTCTTTTAATTGAATTCTTATATCATTGTCATCACTATCATGCTTATATTATGATGAAAGTCATCTGTGGCCCGTAGTGCATAGATAGAATTGGTATGATTATGACCAGGGATTATTCAGTATAATCATGACCGTAATGTTACAAATGATGTGGTAAAAGTCATCATTGGCCCGTAGTGCATTGATAGATAGTTGTTGGCATGATCATGACCATCGATGAAAACACGAATATCCTTGGCCCGTAGTGCATGGATAATGTAAGACCACGAATTTTATGAAATGAAAGTATTCAATTTTCTTATAATTATTATTTTATTTCGTAAATGGTTAAATTGATAAAAGGTTAAAGTTAAGGGTGATATGTGAAAAGTTTTGCAAAGTAAGCAAGTTGTTATAAAATATTCGTTTGGTCGGGGAATATTCTTTTTGTCGGGAATATCCGTACGATGGCACAATCATTGGTGGACCCCATATTGGAAGTATTGTCGTAGTTAGAAAATGACATAAATATCTTTTTATAAAAATAACGGCGAAAGTTTTACCGTTAAACTGTTGAACTACCCGGTAGTAAAAGTACAAGAATATACGCATTAGTTGCATAGTAGCACACCAGATGATTATTGATGCTTACGTAAGAAGTCACTTAGTTATACTCAATTATTGCTACAAGAATTGTCGCATCATATCTCTCATATTATTGATTCAATTATTATCACAGTATCATCTGCATAATATGTTATATTATTAAATAAATAATTGAGACGACAAAGTTATTCATATTATTATTTGCAATATCGACAATGTCTAGATGTTCATCAAGGAGAGATTTGGTCACGTAAGTGCGCCGCTAATAAGGAGAAATCCTTATCTAAAGCCCCCTTTCCGGAACGACCTGATTGTTAAATATTGTGAGTTATAATATTAATGATGAATAAGTTCGTGTTGATTAAAGATGAAATTGATAGTTTCATTGTGTTAGGATTACTAGTGTTAGTGGAAATCGACATTTATTTCGATGATAATTGATGTTTGGAAGTTATATTGATCAATCAGGTAATTCACCGGATAAATGAGCAATTAATTGCTATTAATTCACATGCTTATAACTATATATTCACATATGTGTACTATTGATTCACATGATTTACTATTAGGGGAGTTGGTGCAAGATTGATAATACTTGCATAACTAAATTAAAAATGGAGGTATAGATGAAGGTACTATACTATAATTAGTTTTTTCACATGATTATACTATTGAGTCACATGAATGAACTATTAATTCACATGATTTATTATTAGGGGAGGTGGTGCAAGTTTGATAATACTTGCAGGACTAAATTAAAAATGAAGAAAAAGATGAAGGTATTATACTGTAATATTTCGAGCCCCAAAACGTGCAATTATCGAAACTATGTTTTTCTATAAATAGAAGCTCATTCTTCCTTCATTCTCACCAATTCACTAAGACTCACAAGAGCAATTATAGAGAGAAGCTATAGAGAGAAGAAGAAGAAGAAAAGTCTCTGCTACTTCACTATACCAAAGAATCATCATCTTCTGAGGTAAGGGGTATTATTTATTTCATATTCTGAAGAGATATTATTTTTCGTATTCATATGAATATTATTTTCGTTCAATATTCATAAAGAATATTATCTTCGTTCAATATTCGTAGGAATATTATCTTCGTTAAATATTCGTTGGAATATTATTTTCGTTCAAGGGATGTTATTTTTCTTCAATATTCGCTTGAAATAATATTTTCTTCCATACTCTGTAGTATGTAAGTAATATTATTTCGTTTCAGATTTTGAATTCTATACTCATTTTGTTGAAGTTTTGGCTTCTATACTTCATGAAATTAGTAGAATATCCTTGATATTTACGCTTCATCCAATATCTTTTCATGGAAATATTATCTTGAGCTTTCTTGATAATTATTGATCTTTTCATGATGGAATACTATTTATGAGTTACTATTTATGGGTTACTATTCACCCAGTTACTATTCACTCAAATATTATTCACTCGGGTATTCGGGGAATTTTTCATGCCGGAATACTATTCAAGAGTTACTATTCATGGGTTACTATTCACCCAATTACTATTCACCCAAATATTATTCACTCGGGTATTTGGGGTACTTTTCATGCCAGTGTACTATTCACGAGGTACTATTCCCGAAGTACTATTCATAGGGTACTATTCACGGGGTACTATTTACCCGAAAAATATATTTCTTTTCTGTCCAAATTATTTTTGATACATGAATATTATTCTTGAATTTTACTCCACAAAGCAAAGATCATGTTGACAATTTGATATTTTTAAACTCGGATAAATTTAAAGTCTTTCATATTTATCCTTGATTTCGTTGATTAATGCTTATATCATTGTCATCATCCTCATGCTTATATTATGATGAAAGTCATCTTTGGCTTACGTGCATAGATGGACTGTTGATTGGTATGATTATGACCAGGGATCATTCGGTATAATCATGACCCGTAATGTTACAAATGATATGGAAAAAGTCCTCATTGGCCCGTAGTGCATTGATGGACATTTGTTGGTATGATTATGACCATGAATTATTCGGTATAATCATGACCATTGATGATTACATGAATATCCTTGGCCCGTAGTGCAGGGATGATTCGATGATGTGGTTTATTTATTAAGTTTGAGTCTCAAATATAAAGTTGATGAAAAACTTTTAAATCATAAAAGATAGTAGATTTTATGCTCTACTTGACTCTTATAATGGATTGCTTATTCCTCTGCAGTTGTTGATCTAAAACTTGTTGTCTATTGTATTCTATCAATTGTTATACTGTTGAAGGCTAAGGATAATTTATTCTGCATTATCTTAGCCATAATATTTCTTACTGGGCTAGTTGAGCTCACCCTTTCTTTCACTGTTCTCTTTAGGAAATGAGAATATAGTGGGACCTGCTCAGGGAACGGATTGATTATCGGATGGTTGTTTTAGTAGTCCTCACTATTCTGTTAAATAGTGTGATAATAAATGTAATGAGGACTCCATTGAGTGTGGATATTGTCTAGATGACAATATTCTTATTAAAACTCTTAGATTATGTTTTGTCGTATTTTACATGACTGTTGTATAATTAAGTTGTATTTGCATTTTGTACCATGTATTTGGCGACTCAAGATGGGTGATGTATACCTGTTTTGGGGGCGTCATAGTTGGTATCAAAGCTTAGGGATATGATCCCTGGCTGAGATGTGAGACAAGAACTAGGAGGGGAGAGACGAGGAATTCCTTCGCTAGTATGACTTACCTAAGTTTACTTGTTATTTAATTGGTCGGTCAGAGTATAGGAATAATATGTGGCATGTCAATTAACCCTTTTTCTGTGGCAGTGTTTGAAAATGACATCTGAAAATATCGAGATAAGCAATGAAACACATGACACCGTTGAGTCACCAATGATCAATACCCAGGATAATGTGCAACATGAAGACAATAATCCGCAGGTAAATAATAACACCGATGAAATGACGAACGATGAGATGTTCAGAGGCTTTATGCAATTCATGAAACATCAGGCGAGAGAGACTCCTATTCAAAATACAGGTGGAAACAATGACAACCCACGGCTGGTCACTTCTAAGCAGTTCAAGGAGCTGGGACCACCGAAGTTTTTGGGAAAGCCAGAACCACTTAAGGCGGAGACATGGTTAAAGCAGATCACCAAGATATTTGATGTCTTGGGATGCTTCGACGAGCAAAAGGTTCCCTTTTCCACCTTTATGTTGCATGAAAAGGCAGATTACTGGTGGGAATCTATAAAACGTACCCAGCCTGACGCACTTAAGATGTCTTAGGAGAAGTTCCAAGAGCTGTTCAACGACAAGTACTTTCCCGAAAGTATTCGTCACATAAAAGGAGGTAGAGTTTATCAAGCTGGAGCAAAACAATATGACCATGTCACAGTACGAAGCTAAGTTTGCCGAGTTATCCTGGTTTGCGTCCCATTTGGTTGATAATGAGGAGCGAATAACGCGAATATTTCTAAGAGGTTTGAAACCCGATATACGTCAATACCTCATTTCTCACAAACTTTGTTTATATTCAGATGTTGTGAATAGGGCTCCATTATTAGAGCGCGATAATGAGTCAGCACAACCAAAAGGCATCGACCAACAATACGATAATAATCATACCGGTGGCAACGACCATCGGAACAATGATAACCATTGTTGGGGAAATTATCATGCCAAGAATGGTAACCACTTCGGTGATAATCATGGCCAAGATAATAGAAATGGAAATTTCAAGAAGAGGAGATTCAATAATGATGGAAAGACGTCAGCACCAACACCTGTTGTTAAGGAAGGAGAACGACCGCCAATTAGATGCTACAGATGCGGTGTGACGAATGATTTGTTTGAGTTGTGATTCTGGGGACAGAATCCTTATAAGGAGGGAAGGATGTAACAATCCAGAATTTTAAATTGTAATTTTAAAAATTTATTGAATTATATAAATATTTAATGGACATGTTTATCGTTGAATAGATATTTGTTTAAATTAATTTGATTTACTTTGGTGAATTATTTGTTAAGTAAATAATTAAGGAAGTTAAGAAAATTAATTGTTATGAGATAATATACTAATTTAATTTAATAATTAAATTAGAGAGTTATAATGATTAAATGAACTATTATATTTTAATTTGAATTTGTAATTAAAATGATGTGTTAGTTGATTAAATAAAGTTATAATTATAAAGAAAATTATAATTATGTTGTAATTATTTATGTGTTAAAGTAATTTAATAAATTGTTATTAGAATTAATTAAATTGATTATTAAAAATTTAATTAAATAAAAGTGTGATAAATAACCTTACTATAAAGGAGTTATTAAAATAAATTAAAGGAGTTTAATTCAGTTTTTCCAAACAAGGCTTAATGCATATTAAGTCTTTAATTTAAATATGTTTACTAAACAAGGTGTAAGATTTAATGGGTTATTTTTAGTTAGCTAGCCAAACAAGCCTTATGACTTTTGATTTTCAAATAAAATTATAACTGATGTTAGTTAAAGTTATAATTATATTATATACTTAATACCTATATTATTATTATACGTTATATTCTAGTACGTAAGTTAGAATAGAGAAGAAAGACTCAGAAGAAGAAAAAGAAGAGAAGAAGAAAATTGAGAGAAAACTTGAGAGAATTCTAGAGAAGCTTTGAGAGAAGAATTGGGAAAAAGAAGATTGTTGATCAAAGGGAAAGTTATCATCTTAATTCTTTTAATTTAAAGTTTTAGTTTTCTCTTCCAAAATTCTCTGTAAAATCTTTGTAGAGGATGAATTATTTGTTATATATAGCTTTATATGATAAATTAGTTGTTGTGAAACTGTTTTCATGAGTTTGTATATGAGTAGAGTCAATGAATTCATGTTATGTATGTAATTTGTGAAGAAAACCATATTACAGTGAGTTTATATGAATATATATGAATATGGCTTAGTTTAAAGTTAAATTAAGATTTAATTAGTTATTTAATTTATAAATTAACTATTGAATTTGAAAGAGGATGAATAAACATAAACGAGGTACTTTGAATTAACTATTTTGGTTGAAAAACACAATCACAATGATGATTTTCACTGAAAATACCAAAAAGCGAAGTTTTAGCAAAAATAGTGAAAATTAATGGTTGTAATTTGACTGTTTATGTTGTTTAGATGGCTAGAAACGCGTTAGAAAATATTAGATTATGTTTCTGTAAACCTATTACACCTTAGATAGGTTGGTATGGTTGTTAGAAAGGAGCTTGGAGGCCTAATTTGGCTTTTCGTAGAGTTACAGAGCATAAATTTGCAAATCGGTGAAGGGACCCCCCACTCCCATGAGCCCCCCTGTTAAAAAACCCGATCCCGGCCATGGGGTATTCTTCTAAGCCAAAGTTTTAAAAAAAATAAAAAATCTGACATAACATAGTTTACTAAAATGTGCATAACCTTTTCATACAAACTCCGATTGAGGTGATTCAAAATGATTCAGAAAGAGGACGAATAGGCCTATAACGTTTATTCTGTAAGGCTTTCAAGTTGAAATCGTTTTGAAGGGTCAAAATGGCCATCTTTAATACTGTTATGTATTTGGAGCCAATCAGAGGGCGTTGGGATGCGCGAATGCAAGTGCAATCCTTTGTGTATTAGTATAACCTAATGATAACATGTTAGACATGTAATAGGATGTTGTATGAAGTTGTTAATGTGTATATGGTGCAATGGTATGATCACTTAAGTAGTTGTAATAAAGCTAAATAGTGATGTTCATGAAAAGATGCGATTTTGTTAGTGAGCTATATGAATCTAATGTTAGTGTAACTAATGTGTATTGTCAATACATATGGTATGTGTAGGACTTGTGGTGAACGTGAGTAGTGATTGTTTAACCTACACACGAGGCAAGTTCTCTAACTCTACTTTTATAATTGTGCAAGTGCTTAAACTTTCTTTGAGCAAGTTTTCTAACTCTAAGCTTTCTTTGTGCAAGTTTCTTAACCCTAATTATATCGTGCAAGCTCCTAAACTTTATCTCTTGATATTGAGCTAATCTTTAACTTGTTATTTAGCATGCAAATTTCTATATTCTAACAGACCAATCTTGAACAAGTTTTATCATTTAACTTACTATTTGTTATGCATGCTTAAAATTCAACTCTAAATAAGGTTTTAACCTTAGCTTAACATTGTTCAAGTAAGTGTTAGAGTTTATGCCCTAGAGGCCAATTATTTGATATAATTGCTTAACGTTTTGATATTATATTTAATTGAATAAATATAGGATTTATTATGGTTTTATTTACTGCGTAATATAATTGTTAACATAATAAAATTCCTTAGAATAGTGATACAAATTATATAGTTTCAAATATGTGACTTGAACATGAGATTATATATTACCATTAGTATCAGTGTTCTTAAATGTCCTTAGTCGAGTATCATTGTTGATGGGACAACAATGATGCATTGAGACTAGTATGTGGATTGACTGATGACCAAATCTCATTGGTCATAAATATATGAGATATTAAGTCAATGCATAGGTACATGTTAGAGAACGATGTACTGGACAGACCCACCATGAGAATTCTATATGGAGCATTATGCGAAGTGTCATTAGCAATTCTCATAGTGACAATGATGTAATGGTCCTCCGACCTGAAATCGCTATATTACTACTGCGAGAATTTATGTACTTTGATATCATCAAATGTCACCTTTAATAGGGTGGACTATAAAGGTGATTATTGGGTTCATCATTAATCGTGTGAGAAATATGAGTGATCTAGATGGAATTTAACCATCCTATATATTATGGGTGATATCCATAGGCCTCTTGATTGAGTAGGACTATGAAATGCATGGCCATGCTCAAATAGTGATTTGTTTCATATAGTCTACTCATTGATCAAGAAAACTTCGATTAAATTATGAAGAGTATGACACATTCCATGACTCGAGTTTAATCTTGGATATTAAGGTTAAAAGGATTAAATTACATTGAAACATTGGTCACGAAAAAGGTTGCATCGAATCATCGATCTTATTATTACTTGGGTAGCGATGATGCATTACTAGATGCCGCTCAACGCTTATATAATTTTATAATATGATTTTAAAATTATTGCCAACGTAATAATAACCTATATGTGGTCATACACATAGAACGTTATTTAAAAGGGAATTAATTTAAATTTTAAAGATTTAAATATATTAATATGATTAATAGTATTTAAATCACGAATTTAAATTAAAAGGATAATTTGTATATATGTATATTAATTAAGTAAGACTTAATTAGATATATATATATATAAATTCGGATTTTATAAAATTAGGTTTTGATTTGATTAATTCCTTTTAACTACTATATATATGATATATAGCGACTACTTAGGGTAAGATATCATAATTGAAAAACCCTAGCTGCTTCTTAGAGAGAGAGACTAGAGAAAACGCTTTAAAAAAATCCATTCCTTTTGGTGGCTAGTACCATGAAGTCCTTCTTATTGCAGAATCGCTCGTTCGCTCGGTTAGATGCGACGTTCGTGTGGATACTGTAGAGGCTTAATCGGTTTGTATTATGTTGGAGATTCGAGGCGCAGTCGGTTTCAGATTCTCGTTTTTTTATATCTGGTATAATCTCTAAACCTCTGAATTAATTGATTTTTCGCATGGATCCTGTTTTAGGGTTTCAGAAATTGCTTTAAAATTTTAATTTCCGCTGTGCGTTTCTGTTCCGAAGCCCAACAGTAAGGTATGTTACACTATTCAATACTTATGCTCTTAGATTATTCCTAAAGCATGACCTTAGTACACAATATTGATTCACTTATGAATTATGCCATAGCATAATGTTATTACCGTTTTATTCAAATAATCCTTAGTTGATGTTCGTAAACTCCAAATTACCTTGAAACTTATCCAAACTAAACTTTCTTTGGTGCGGACTTGTACTCTAAATACTGAGATGAACAACCCTATTATTATTAGGGGATAATTTACCCTTAGTGTTGAAATGTTTGTGCACAATACATTGTACGAAAGGGCTGATCCCCCTAAGTACGAGGAGTCCTTATAGTCTTATGACTGTTAAAGTTGGAGTTGAAAGATTACTCGCAATTGTGGACATAGTTCATGGTCTTATGACCCTCAGATATATTCCATATTTTGGATTCCAGTTTCTGATTATCATCGTTAAGAGTACTATTCCGTTTTGATGAGCCTATTGGCAGTTATTATTATTATTCTTCTGTTGATTCATTATTATATTCAGTGAGAAATTGTTTTGCTCACTCTTGCATATTTATATACTCATTGCAGCTAAAGTTGAGAAGGTAGATGAGCCTTCAACTAGCAAAGGAAAGGAAAAAATGTACAAGTGATGAAGACTTGTAATTTTGATTATTGATATGATGTTAGACTTTTACTTTGATGATAGACTTTTACTTAATGATGTGATGTAATAATTTTATTTCCGCACTTGAATGATGTTTAAGGTTAGATAACTTGGGAAGATTTTTATTTAATGACGTAACCCTATTTAAAGGGAGGATTTATGGTTTAAATGTTACTTTATTTGGGTAGATAGTATAAATGTATGGATAGTGAGCACTGTGACGCCCCCAAATTCGGGTCTCTTCCAACCCGACTGATGGTGATACATGGTACTTATAATTGTACATTCATTCTATTGAAATGACATCAAAATGTGTGTATCAACGACATTCTTATTACATTAATAATATTACATCCCGTTCCCAGGTTCTAAAACCATTACATTCTTTGTTCATCAATCTATGATATATACAACTTACTAGTTTATTGCAAGGTAAACTAATCGTTCAGCTTCGTCCTGCCTTTATCCTTGTAAGATACCTTGGTTCGTTCAGTCCTAGCTGCATTCATATGGTTCAAGCAAGAGTGAGCATAACAAGCTCAGCAAGTACAACAATTTCTTTTAAACAACATGCTTGAAACATAGGAATCGTATATCTTCAATAACTGGATAATAGTTATGAAGTACTATCAATAATTCAAAATAGCATTTCTTTTCCTTCAAAATGTTTTAGAATAACAATATTCAATAAAACATCAATTCTGGCTCAAGACCAGGAGCATTTCATAATTTTTTTGAAAAGGACAACCCAACACTAAGTACGTAAGTCCGGCATATCTTACGAACACTTCTGGGTGATCATCCCGTAGTACTCAATGTTGATCAACACTACATTCTTTAAACGTGTTTACGTTTAAGTTTTGGCAACCTCGCGTGCCCATCGAATAATCGATGAAAATACATTTGTTTATTCAAACTCAGGCTTACCTTGAATCCGTACCAAACAATTGGCGTAGGATAGCGTTACCAATTCTATATTGAAAGACTTGTAAATAAATCAATCAATCTTCAAGATTAGTCTAGCCGAGTTAAAATTGGCATCGACATTTTCGTAATATAATTCATGCATCTCATAACATGAATCACAGAAAACTTGGCTAACACGAAGGTTAGACAAGTGTTTAAGAAAACTTGCCTTCAGCGTCTGCTACAGTAAAAATAACTTTTTCTTTCAGTCTTTATGGTCTCTACAATATATAACCACATCACATACCACATTAGGTCAAGATTGAACATACATAGTTCCTAATGAATATTACCCTTCATCTAATCATACATTAGATTTGTTACTATTGGTTCTGGCTTGCCATTATCTTTACATCATTCTTACCAACTACTTTCTCTTCTATGTCTTACGTAGATTTACTTCATTAATCTAACTTTCGTTTGAGTTAATCATCCTTCTTCACGACTTCTAACATTCTTACATTATTAATCAAAACTCGATCGTCATTGGTTAAGTACACTATATTGTATACCGTTTACGTTCACGTATTATCATTATTGAATATTGTTCACGTTCTCTATACTTTACATTCATCTTTCAATTGATTATTAACCTTTAATCATCATACATTAAGTGTCTAACAATGCCTTAACAATGTTATGTTAACACCTTATTTCATTACTAATGAGTTATCTTTCTTTCTATACTTGTAAACATTCTTGTCTATCAAAACTGGACCCATTGGCACGCAGGCGCCACTCTTAGCTTTTTATCTCATGTGCATGCATGCTGAGTTAGTAGTAGGTGATCACACTGTGCTTGGCGTTATGGCACCACTATTTGGCCTTGGGTTGGCGCCGTGGCGCCAACTCTGTGCCTTTGAAAAATTTACAGCTTTTGAAATTTTGTGAACTTCCCGGACGCATAACTTCTTCGTTGTAAGTCCGAATTGGCTCAATTAAAAGCCTACGGTTCACAAATTACATACTCTACATTTTCATGCAAGAATTTTATCTATTTGACTTCATTTGCTAAAAATTCATCTATTAGTCCATTTTAACGAAAACGATAAATGTTCATGAACGTTCAACGCTCGTTTCTTCGTTCTAAGTCGGAATTCAGTCATTTTTGAGTCCGCAACTCTATAATGCCAAATAAGACTTGTCTCCATTGAAAACCAATGTTTCCAAGCTTAATATCAAAATTTGACTTCCATTCCGAGATTTTCACAAATTCGACGATTATCGTCTAAACTCGTGAATTCCACCTTAACTTTATTTCTTATGATTTGTTCATCGTTTCAAATGGATTCTAACCATCAAACTAATATCTTGACATACTCATCTCATTACCTTATAAACATGCTAGGTTATTACTTGCTCTTCATTAGTATATAACTTATAAAAGTATAAACTACTTATGAATTCAATTTGCATGTCTTATCATGGTCTAACTCTTTTAATCATTTTTCTCTTATTTTCTAATCATATCAATTTCATTATTGAAACCTATTACAAGTTCCTGCAAGTTCTTCCTTGATTCATAACTTATTTGATTGCAAATAGCTTATTCAAGACTTATACGGCTTATTAAGACTTAAGCTCTTTGATTACTCATTATTATCATTCCTTAGCATACATGTTCTACCACTACCCATCTCCCTATAAATGGAAGAGAAAGAGATTCAAGGATTAAGTTCTTACCCTTGAATACCACTTGATTAATCTTTACTCTTCTTCTTACTTCTTGAAAATCTCTCAATATAAGTTTGACTTATAAGTGCTTATTCTCACTTATTCTCTCTAACCCATAAGCTCCTAACTTGTTAGTGTTTTTGAACAACCACAAAATGAAAACCAAGCTTTGTTATTTATAGAAATTTCAAAGTGAGGGCATAATGGTCCTTAAACCACTTCCACCTCCTTAACTCCACCTCCTTAAGCCACCTCCTTACTATTTCATTCTTAATCACCAAGTTAACTTGCTCCCCACAACACTTGGCCATTAAGTCTTCTTGTTCACCACACTTACTTAGCCATTAAGTTTACTTGCTCACTACTTTGGATAATCCATGGTTTGCCCCATGGGTGTAAACCATCAAACAACCCATAAGTTCATACTTTGGGCTTTTAGCTGAACTTATACTTGGGCTTGCATTAACAATTCTTTAGGCTTTACCATTAGCTTGCATTGGGCTTACACCTTAATTCCTATTGGACTTACCCATTTCTACACTTGGGCTTTATCAATTCTTATTGGACTTTACAATGTTCTACACAATCCTCCAAGTCCATTACATTTGGCTTAAAGCCTTATAACGTATACTTTACATATTAATCTCGTATTCTAACTCGTATACTTATTTAATATACGACATTCCATCATTCATACATTCTCGTATAATACCTCATATTATACTTATATCCATTACCTCGTATAATACTTACGTATTATACAATCCTTGCTTTAATTCATCCTATGCACTTAACTTCCTTCTCAGAATTCCCTTTTTCCTTAATCGTTAGGTTTTAAGTCCGTAGGCGAAAAACTGCATTTGCCATAACTGAAATATTATTAGATATTCCATCTTGCCTCGATATTCTATCATTACGTATTTTTCTAAGTTCAAAATAATTCCCGGCGTAAATGTGAATAGTGTTTTTTGGAAAATTTCTCGGAAAGTTTTTATTTTCATCTTGGAAATCCAAACACTTTAATTCTATCACATAGCCAAAATACTACGACGTTTCGATATTTGTAGGTTATAGAACGACCCTCGAATAGCTTACTCCCATAAATAATGGATTAAATTCATTTAATCCACATAATAAAAATAAAAATTTAATTCTCAAAAATCCAAATTTTCTGGGGCATTACATTCTTCCCCCCTTATAATGATTCTGTCCCCAGAATCTCGCTAACACTACATCCACCATTGAGGAAAATTTTTCCATCCGTTTAATTTCAAATTCCCACAATGCTTCTTCGGCGTTGTGGTTTCTTCAATTCACCTTCTCCGAAGGTATTATCTTAATTCTCATGACTTGTCACTTCCTATCAATAATTTGAGTTGGAAGCTAAACCTTTACTCACACATTACTCTATCTCCCTCCTATTAGTCCTTCTTTTAATTCCAAATTATATGAAAACTCAAATTCCTCCTTCAAAATGAGATGATATATGATCCTCTCTTTATCCTGCATCCTCTTCTTCATTTGCTTGCACTCCTCGTTACCTAATTGTACTTAATTAACTCGTTCCATTATCGTGGATTGAGTCTATGTTTATGAATAACATTTTTGCTACTTCATTCAATAATTTAACTTCTAACTTCTTTCTCACCACCTCTGTTATTAACTTATTATGAGCCGCTAATATTAATAGCTTTTCTCTATCTCTTCTACAAAATGCATAGGCGTCTACGCTTTCTTTCACTTGTATGATATAAGATATCACAGTCCTTCTCTACCGCATATTCCACTCCTTTGGTGTGAAGATATATTTCAGACTTTTAGAGTCCGTGTGTATCTCACTTTTCTCCCCGTATATTTCGGTGTGAAGATATAACATTTTTTTTACCTGTGACGCTAATGGTACTTTCAAACAAAGAACCTCACAAGGGTACTTATCAATTTGCCACCAACTTGCTCGGCGCCCTTTACGGAAAGTCTAACTTCAGTACATCAATCAACCCATATGACATAACCATAACTCGTAATAACCATAACAATTTCTAAATATCGTCTTAGGTACCTCGTCCTTCCTTACTTTCAACCAACGATACCCCGGTAACAAATATATAAAAATTTCTTTGCCCCTTTTCAACTAATCAAAATAGATCATCGATCCTGGGCAATAAGTATTTATTCTTAATTGCTAACCAAATTGTCATATATTTGACTTATGTATTGGTTCACTTAATTTTACTTCTTAGGGTTCACGTCCTTTCGACCTAAGTTTACGCGACCTATTTTCATTACAAGCTTACAACTTCATGACATACGGAGATGTCTTAAATACTATGCTCATCATCTTCGATGATTTACATTCTTATCTTCTTATTATTACTTCTCTAGGATTCATCACAAATCGCTCCTCTGCTAGTAGTCCATATGGTACTTTGAGTGATTTCCCACAAACAACCAACAAACAAGTTCCCGTCTCATCTACACTGCCATCACAGTGAGTTAGATCGATTGCCGGGTTCAGTATATACCTTCGCTCTCTGAAGGAATTGTTTAGCTCGACTCCCGTATGTCAACCATCAAAGGTTACGATTGTACCACAACCTAAACTAATCTTAACATTCTTCTAGATTAAGTCCATAATTGAGACACAAGGAAGTTTCGGTGATTTGTCATCGTAAATTACTACCTTGGGTTTCCTTTAGAAAACCAAGATTCATACTTTTATTTTAACAACTTATTAAAGTTTTATGGTTACTCAACTCATTCATAGAAATTACTTCAAATTCTCTCAATTTTATCGGTAATTATCTACCGATACTTACTTGCATTTCTTATTCATTTCCATGAATATAATTAACGAAATTTATCCCCATCATTCTATACCTTAACGTATAAAGGTATTTATAACCCCTTTCAGGAATTAACTTAATCACTTAGCACATAAAAAAAATAACACTCCAATCAAACAGCTCATAAACATTTATGGTGTTGACCGGAATGATACCTGCTACTAAATCTATTGATGCAACTGCATCATGGCTAACTTACCACTACTAATACTTTTACTTTTCTCCGACCGCTTCTTTGGGAAATTTCTTGCTATGTGGTCCAACGACCCACATACAAAACAACCATGGTTTTTCTTAAGATTAGGACAATTGGGTAACATATAACCCTCATGTCCACAGGTATAACAAATCAATTTCCCTTTAGACAGACTCCTAAATGAGTCTTTCCACATGTCAAACATGCTTCAATCCTACGCTTAGGATCCCTTTGTCCCACTCCTGTATTTCTGGAGTTAAAATTCTTTATTGTTGGCATATTTCCACTACCACTGGCATTCTCTGTCTTAATTCCTCCCTCATCCTTTCTCTTATCTTTTCTCTCTTTGTGATATTGGGTTTACGCCTCACTACCACCCTCTACTATAATTGCTTTCTCCAGAATGGTTCCATAGAATGCACACTGGAACACATAAATTCTACTATAGAGCTAGGGTTTTAGGCCCTCCACAATCCTACGAGCCTTCCTCTCCTTAGTGTCCACTTTATGTGAGCAAACCTTGCCAATTCGTTGAATTTTGCTGCGTACTAGGGAACCTTCATGTCCCCTTGCTTAACTTCTAAGAAATTAATCTCCCTCTTCCACTGCATATTTGCAAGGAAATAATTCTCGAAGAAAACCTTCTTGAATTGTTCCCACGTTTCCTCATCTATTTTAGCCCCACCCTGGTGAGCCTCCCACCAAAAGTTGGCTACCCCTTTTATCATGTAAGTCGCAAAAGAAGTCTTTTGCGTCTCACCTACGTTTGTAATAACAAACGCATTCTCTATTTCTTTTATCCATATCTCGGCCTCTATTGGGGTCCGTCGTTCCTTTGAACTCCAGCGGACCTACACTTTTAAATTCTTTAAAGGTAGTCGTTCTGACTAACCTAGGTTCCGCGATTATCCTACCCCTGGTTTGGTCAAATGCAGCCGTTAATAAATTAACGAACTCTTACATAGGGTTGTTTTGACCCTCTTGATTTTCATTACGTAATTCCGCTTCCTAATCATTTTGTCTTATCCTTGATTTAATCAATAGAATTCTATCATTATCTATTACTTACTTCTTTATTATTCGTCACATAACAACTCATATCATCACAAAGCATATTAAATGAAATCTTCATTATATTCATATGCTTCTTCATAGTCAAAACTATTTACAATTTGCTTCCATAGCCAAAGGCTATTACATTTTTATCCTGCAATTGAACTTTTCAAAAGTTGGGATTTAAAAAGACTACCCTATTATTTAAAAGAGGGTTTTACATTACTACACATATATTTATAACTCTAGCTTTCTAATAATGCACAACAGTGTCTTCGTGTTTCTCATTCGCAATCTTCGCTACAATATCCTGAATAATAGTATGTCGAGTCTGCCCCAACTCTATAGAATAACAAGCAACTCTAAGCTTGAAATCTTTATGAGCACACTCATGGATGTAAGACATCTGTGCTATCTTACGGTCCTTCTCCCCTAATTCTTTACGAAGTTCTACCACCTCGTTCATATAATCCCTAGCCTTATTTATCATGAGCATCTTCTCATCATGCTCGGACTCAAAATCTGCTTCTGCAGACTCCTTCGCTTTATAAAGAGCACTAATCTCTTCATTCTAATTTTGCACAACTGTACTAAGTTGTACATTCCTGTCAAGCACTGCCAGATACAATGATCTCATTGCATCTGGAGGCAATGACTCTGAGGTAGGTACCACCGTACCAACCGACATTATCTCCATTACTTCCTCTTCATAGACCATCATATTAAGATATGACACTATATCCATATCTCCCTCGGAGTAGTCCTCCTCAGAAAAGTACTCCACTGTCTCTGACTCCTCTAGAATCACTAATGGTACCTCCGCCACCGGCATAGGTACAGGCTCTACTCTATTCACAACTTGTTCGTTCACCACGTGTATATCTCTATACATCAAGCTATCGATCGACATCCTTCAATAACACATAACATGTTGATTAGTACATAACACACCATAGTATAAGCACAAATCACCTTTAATTTATTTAGGGTTACTTTCCATCTTTTAAATCTTTCGGTACTGAGTTTCCTCAATACCTTATTAACTCATTCGACTGAAGTAAAGCTTGAGCTTACTTCCTTCAGACTTTTCTTCCTTAACGAGGTTATTAGCCTAAGGTTCTTCCCCCCCTTAAGTTTTATAACCTAATGCTTTGATACCAACCTGTGACGCCCCCAAATCCGTGTCTCTTCCAACCCGATAGATGGTGCTACATGGTACTTATAACTGTACATTCATTCTATTGAAACAATATCAAAATGTGTGTATCAACTACATTCTTATTACATTAATAATATTACATCCCGTTCCCAGGTTCTAAAACCATTACATTCTTTGTTCATCATTCTATAATATATACAACTTACTAGTTTATTACAAGGTAAACTAATCGTTCAGCTTCATCCTGCCTTTATCCTTGTCAGATACCTCGGTTCATTCAGTCCTAGCTGCATTCATATGGTTCAAGCAAGAGTGAGCATAACAAGCTCAGCAAGTACAATAATTTCTTTTAAACAACATGCTTGAAACATAGGAATCGTATATCTTCAATAACTGGATAATAGTTATGAAGTACTATCAATAATTCAAAATAGCATTTATTTTCCTTCAAAATGTTTTACAATAACAATATTAAGTAAAACATCAATTCTGGCTCAAGACCAGGAGCATTTCATAATTTTTTTGAAAAGGACAACCCGACACTAAGTCCGTAAGTCCGGCATATCTTACGAGCACTTCTAGGTGATCAGCCCATAGTACACTATATTGATCAACACTAAATTCTTTAAACGTGTTTACGTTTAAGTTTTGGCAACCTCACGTGCCCATCGAATAATCGATGAAAATACATTTGTTTATTCAAACTCAGGCTTACCTTGAATCCGTACCAAATAATTGGCGTAGGATAGCCTTAACAATTCTATATTGAAAGACTTGTAAATAAATCAATCAATCTTCAAGACTATTTTAGCCGAGTTAAAACTGGCATCGACATTTTCATAAAACAATTCATGCATCTCATAACATGAATCACAAAAAACTTGGCTAACACGAAGGTTAGACAAGCGTTTAAGAAAACTTGCCTTCAGCGTTTGCTACGGTAAAAATAACTTTTCCTTTCAGTCTTTAAGGTCTCTACAATACATAACCACATCACATACCACATTAGGTCAAGAATGAACATACATAGTTCCTAATGAATCTTACCCTTCATCTCAATCTAATCATACATTAGATTTGTTACTATTGGTTCCGGCTTGCCATTATCTTTACATCATTCTTACCAACTTCTTTCTCTTCTATGTCTTACGTAGATTTACTTCATTAATCTAACTCGTTTCGAGTTAATCATCCTTCTTCACGGCTTACTAACATTCTTACGTTATTAATCAAAACTCGATCGTCATTGGTTAAGTACACTTTATTGTATACCGTTTACGTTCACGTATTATCATTATTGAATATTGTTCACGTTCTCTATACTTTACGTTCATCTTTCAATTGATTATTAACCTTTAATCATCATACATTAAGTGTCTAACAATGCCTTAACAATGTTATGTTAACACCTTATTTCATTACTAATGAGTTATCTTTCTTTCTATACTTGTAAACATTCTTGTTAGTCAAAACTGGGATCTGGATAGCGCCACTCTTCTTAGCTCTTTATCTCGTAACCAAAGACGAGAGTTAGCAATAGGTGATGACACTGTGCTTGGCGTTGCGGCTCCACTATTTGGCCTTGGGTTAGCGCCGCGGCGCCAACTCTGTGCCTTAGAAAAATTTACAGCTTTTGAAATTTTGTGAACTTCCCAGACTCATAACTTCTTCGTTATAAGTCCGAATTGGCTCGTTCAAAAGCCTACGGTTCACAAATTACATACTCTACATGTTCATACAAGAATTTTATCTGTTTGACTTCGTTTGCTAAAAATTCACCTATTAGTCCATTTTAACGAAAACGATAAACGTTCGTGAACGTTCAACGCTCGTTTCTTCGTTCTAAGTCAGAATTCGGTCATTTTTGAGTTTGCAACTCTATAATTCCAAATAAGACTTGTCTCCATTGAAAACCAATGTTTCCAAGCTTAATATCAAAATTTGACTTCCATTCCGAGATTTTCACGAATTCGACGATTATCGTCTAAACTCGTGAATTCCACCTTAACTTCGTTTCTTATGATTTGTTCATCGTTTCAAATGGATTCTAACCATCAAACTAATATCTTGACATACTAATCTAATTACCTTATAAAAATGTTAGGTTATTAATTGCTCTTCATTAGTCTATAACTTATAAAAGTATAAACTACTTATGAATTCAGTTTGTATGTCTTATCATGGTCTAACTCTTCTAATCATTTTTCTCTTATTTTCTAATCATATCAATTTCATTATTGAAACCTATTACAAGTTCCTACAAGTTCTTCCTTGATTCATAACTTATTTGATTGCAAATAGCTTATTCAAGACTTATACGGCTTATTAAGACTTAAGCTCTTTGATTACTCATTATTATCATTCCTTAGCATACATGTTCTACCACTACCCATCTCCCTATAAATGGAAGAGAAAGAGATTCAAGGATTAAGTTCTTACCCTTGAATACCACTTGATTAATCTTTACTCTTCTTCTTACTTCTTGAAAATCTCTCAATATAAGTTTGACTTATAAGTGCTTATTCTCACTTATTCTCTCTAACCCATAAGCTCCTAACTTGTTAGTGTTTTTGAACAACCACAAAATGAAAACCAAGCTTTGTTATTTATAGAAATTTCAAAGTGAGGGCATAATGGTCCTTAAACCACTTCCACCTCCTTAACTCCACCTCCTTAAGCCACCTCCTTACTATTTCATTCTTAATCACCAAGTTAACTTGCTCCCCACAACACTTGGCCATTAAGTCTTCTTGTTCACCACACTTACTTAGCCATTAAGTTTACTTGCTCACTACTTTGGATAATCCATGGTTTGCCCCATGGGTTTAAACCATCCAACAACCCATAAGTTCATACTTTGGGCTTTTAGCTTAACTTATACTTGGGCTTGCATTAACAATTCTTTGGGCTTTACCATTAGCTTGCATTGGGCTTACACCTTAATTCCTATTAGACTTACCCATTTCTACACTTGGGCTTTATCAATTCTTATTGGAATTTACAATGTTCTACACAATCCTCCAAGTCCATTACATTTGTCTTAAAGCCTTATAACGTATACTTTACATATTAATCTCGTATTCTAACTCGTATACTTATTTAATATATGACATTCCATCATTCATACATGCTCGTATAATACCTCATATTATACTTATATCCATTACCTCGTATAATACTTACGTATTATACAATCCTTGCTTTAATTCATCTTACGCACTTAACTTCCTTCTCGGAATTCCCTTTTTTCTTAATCGTTAGGTTTTAAGTCCGCAGGCGAAAAACTGCATTTGCCATAACTGAAATATTATTAGATATTCCATCTTGCCTCGATATTCTATCATTAGGGATTTCTCGAAAGTTCAAAAATAATTCCCGAGCAGAAATGCGTGAATAGTGTTTTTTGGAAAATTTCTCGAAAAGTTTTTATTTTCGTCTTGGAAATTCAAACACTTAAATTCTATCATGTAGCCAAAATACTACGACGTTTTGATATTTCTAGGTCATAGAACGACCCTCAAATAGCTTACTCCTATAAATAATGGATTAAATTCATTTAATCCACATAATAAAAATAAAAATTAATTCTCAAAAATCCAATTTTTCTGGGGCTTTACAAGCACCAAATCTTGTGGGAATGAAGTACCTAGATTTGGGGGTGTCACAGGTTTGTATCAGAGCTTTAGGTTATGAACCTTAGGTGGTGATAAACTCTTATCGAGTTTTAAGGAAGAAATAATAAAACACTTATGTGTTTATGTGGTTACAACTTATGTGCTCGTGGGTGTCGAGTAGTAATGATTAGTAATTAAACTTAAAAATTTGGTTGACAGGATGGCTAATGTAGGAGGATCCAACGAAAGCAGAGAGGAGGAGGCATGGATATTCAGGTGATTTGGGAACAACTACTGCCACGGGAAACAGTTCCATCGGTCACAGTAGTTGAGCAGGAGAGAGTACCTGATGAAGAGGATGAGATAGAGACGGATGAGGAGGATCCTATTGAGCTGCCACAGTCGGAGGATGAGGAGGACAAGGAGGAAGAGCTTCCACTTAATTTGATAGTTGCCCGTATGCACGACGAGGTGAATGATCGCAATGTGGAACTTCAAGACACCGTCGAGGAGTTACAGGAGATAGTAGCTGAACAACAGACCTTGATGGCACAGAAAGACGATGAGATCTAGGATCGAGAAGAACGACTGAACAAAGTTGAAGAGAAGCTGGATCACACTGAAGGAGAGGATGAGAGAATGATAGCAGATATTGTAGAGTTGAAGAACAAGTTGAAAGAAGAATCTACCAAGAGGGCAAGAGCCGAAGACGCGTACAATGAATCTTATCAATGAGCCGGAATGGCAGAGAGAGACGCACAAGCAAAGAGGAGGAAGATGGAAGAGATGAACAACGTATTCAACACCGTGATCAACCGAGCTTAAGATCGGGTCATGGGTTATCCAATTCAGTTTGAGACGCTACCATCATATATATTAGATCGCCAAACAATGTTCCGAATTATGGAGGAAGAGCGTCGTAAGGCTACACAGTAGCTTAGTAGGACATTGTAGGGAATATACCGAATATGTGGTTAGGGAGTAAATAAACTGTAAATCCTGGGTATGATATAACCAATGGGATAG
This sequence comes from Panax ginseng, assembly GCA_020205605.1. NCBI lineage: Eukaryota > Viridiplantae > Streptophyta > Magnoliopsida > Apiales > Araliaceae > Panax > Panax ginseng. The sequence goes on from CM035129.1 coordinate 33,755,957, forward strand.
ATGATGATGATGTTGTCCTGTAACTTTTATAGTTCAGGAAAGTAATGTAAATAGCAGTGATGCTATTGTTTTGATGTTTTTAAAAGACGATGAATGAATAAAAGTTATTGTTTTATTCAAAGTGTTATGTGTTATGTGATAAACTCTTATGATGTGCAATTTAAGTATATAATACTTAAAGGGTTGAATAGAATCTAATGTATGTATTTTAACAGAAAATGCCTCTAAGACGACAACCACCAAGACAGAGAACCATTGAGGAAAACAACAACAACAATGTGGAAGATAACTCAGTTCAACAGCTAGTGACGTTGCTGACGGGTGCTTTGCAGAATCAACCTCAGAACCAGGGTACAACATTTAAGGATTTCAAGGTGGTTGGACCACCATAATTCCGTGGAACCATGAATCCAGTTGAGGCTCAGACCTGGATCATGGAAATCAAGAAGGTTTTAGATGTTGCTAGGGTAGAAGATAACCAGAAGACTGCTTTTGCAACATTCATGTTGAAAGCAGAGGCGAGTTATTGGTGGCAGCCAATAAAACCCAAGGAGGTCAAGGGATTATGACTTGGGAAAGGTTCAAGGAAATATTCTTTGAGACCTATTTTCCAGAGAGTTCAAAGAGTCAACTAGAAGTGCGAGTTTTGGGCCGCGAGTAGGGAACAATGTCGATGTCACGAGTATGCCGCAAGATTCAACGAGTTGGCGAGGTTTGTGCCATATCAAGTCAGCACAGACGAACGCAAGGCGAAGAGGTTTGAACAAGGACTGAAGCCCTGGTTGTACAGTAGAGTCTCCTTGTTCCAGTTGAAAACATTTATAGCGGTGATGGAGAAGGCAATTCTCGCTGAGAGTGGAGGCGAGGCTGTAACAAAACATAACCAAGAGCAGAGGAAGAAGAAAAGTGAAGGTGAAGTTAAGAATGGTGGAGGTAGTAACGGTGGAAATGGCAACAATAGTTTGAAGAGGAAGTGGAGTGCAAATGGGGGAGCTGGAAATCAGAAAAGAAACCAGCAAAATAAGAAGTTCGAAGCATGTGCTACATGCGGAAAGTTTGACAAGGGTGTGTGCTTGATGGGGAAACGAGTACGCTTTAACTGTGGCCAGGAGGGTCACATCGCCTCGAATTGCACTCAACCTAAGAAGAACGTTTGCTTCACATGCGGGTCCAAGGATCACTTTGCTTGTGAATGTCCTAAGAAGACATCTGGTGAGGCAAATGGAAACAAGGGAAATGCTAGTGGAGGTGCGCTGACTATTGCTGGGCCAACATCAACAAATAAGCCCACAACAAAAACCTTAAACATGACGGTACAGGAGGCGGTACAATCAAAAGATGTCGTGTCAGGTATTATCCCAATCAATGATATAAATGCATATGTATTATTTGATTCGGGTGCTACTTGCTCGTTTATATATGATGATTTTGCTAAGAATTTAGAAATACCTAGAGAAGAGCTGAATTTCCCTTTAAACATAGAAATTGCGAATAGGGAAGTGATTCCTGTTAGGTTCGTATACAAGAACTGTAGGGTGAACATTAAGGGGATGTTATGAAAAGTAGATTTAATCCCGATAAAGCTTGGAGAGTTTGATGTTATATTGGGAATGGATTGGTTATTCAATTATGGAGCAATAATTGATTGCCAAAAGAAGTGTGTAAACCTTATGACTCCGTCAAAGGTAGTTTTTCATGGTAACAAATCGACTAGACAAATGAGATGTCTGACGATGATGCAGGCCAAGAAGTTGTTGAGTTAGGTTTGTGTAGGGTATTTAGCTTACATAGTCAATACCCAAAAGGGGAAGGGTGTGAAATTGGAAGATATACTAGTGGTTAGAGAATTCATCGACGTGTTTCCCAAAGATTTGCCATGACTTCCGCCCTACCGAGAGATTGAATTCGTGATCGACTTAGCGCCAGGAACTGCTCCGATATCGAAGGCCCCGTACAGAATGGCTCCAGTAGAGATGAAGGAACTGATGGTACAACTGCAAGAACTGTTAGATAAGAAGTACATTCAGCCAAGCGTATCACCGTGGGGAGCACCAATGTTATTTATGAAGAAGAAGGATGGGTCAATGCGTCTTTGCATTGATTATAGAGAATTAAACAAAGTCACTATTAAGAATAAATATCCATTGCCAAGAATAGATGACTTGTTCGATCAATTGAAGGGTTCTAAATACTTCTTGAAAATAGATTTGAGAAGTGGCTATCATCAACTGAAAGAAAGGAAGGAGGATGTACCGAAGATGGCATTCCGAACTCGGTATGGACATTACGAATTTTTAGTAATGTCATTTGGTTTGACAAACGCCCTTGCAGTGTTCATGGATTTGATGAACAGGGTGTTTAAACCATTTTTAGACAAGTTTGTGGTGGTATTTATCGATGATATTCTGGTGTACTGTAAAACTCAAGAGGAACACATGGAACACTTACGTCTGATGCTGGAGACGCTAAGAAAAGAAAAATTATACGCGAAATTCACTAAATGTGAATTTTGGCTGGAACGTGTACAATTTCTTGGTCATGTAATCGATAAGGATGGGATTTTGGTAGATCCATCAAAAGTTGAAGCTGTGTAAATTGGGAACAACCAAGAACTCCATTCGAAGTGAGAAGTTTCTTGGGATTGGCAGGCTATTATAGACGGTTTATTCAGGATTTTTCCAAGATTGCCACTCCGTTGACGAATTTGACGAGAAAGTCTGTAAAATTTATTTGGACGGAGAAGTGTGAAGAAAGTTTTCAAGAACTAAAAAAGAAGTTAAGTGTGGCACCTTTGTTGTCGTTACCAAATAACACAAGAAACTTTGTGGTGTATAGTGATGCTTCACACAAAGGATTGAGTTGTGTCCTTATGCAGAACGACAAGGTTATTGTGTATACATCAAGGCAACTGAAAGACTACGAGAAAGGGTATTCGACTCATGATTGGGAGTTAGCGGCAATAGTATTTGCTCCAAAGATATGGAGACACTATCTCTGTGAGGAAAAATGTGAGATCTACACAAACCATAAAAGTCTGAAGTATATTTTCACACAGAAAGACCTTAACATACGGCAAAGGAGATGGATGGAATTGATAAAGGATTACGATTGTGAGATATTTTATCATCCGGGCAAAGGTAACATGGTTGCAGGTGCCTTGAGAAGGAAAGGCAGAGAAAAGTTGATGTTGTTAACTGATAAGGAGGAGCTCATTTCAGCAATGGCAAGGCTAGAGCTAGAAATCAAATTTTTAGAAGAATCCGGTGAAAAATTGTTCCAGATAGAAGCTAGTCCAACTTTGGTGGACAAAGTGAAGAACGCACAACTACAGGATGAAGAATGCAGACAAATAAAGGAAATTGTGGTTGAGGGTAAAGAAATGAAGTACAAGGTCGATACTAAGGGAATGCTAAGATTCGAGGGACGAATTTGGGTTTCAGCAGTACAAGATATTAAAGAAGACATCTTGACGGAAGCTCATAGCTCAAGATACTCGATTCATCCAGGAAGTACAAAAATGTATCAAGATTTGCAGCGTCATTTCTGGTGGCCGAACATGAAAAGAGATGTTGCAGAATGCGTTGCAAAGTGTTTGACATGTCAGAAAGTGAAGGTCGAGCATCAACGACCAAGCGGATTACTTCAACCGTTGGAAATACCGGAATAGAAGTGGGAGCATATCACAATGGATTTTGTGGTAGGTATTCCAACGACTCAGAAAGGATACGACGCGATATGGGTGATAGTGGACAGATTAACAAAATCTGCACACTTTTTGCCAATAAAGATAAGATTTAATCTTGATCAGCTGGCAAAGCAATATGTTAAGGAGATCGTCTTCAGACATGGAGTTCCGGTGTCAATTGTATCAGACAAAGATCTGAGGTTCACATCAAATTTCTGGAAGAAACTTCAAGAATGCATGGGTACACAACTGAAGATGAATACATCATATCATCCGCAAACCGATGGACAAAGTGAATGAACGATCCAGACGCTAGAAGATATGCTTAGAGCATGCATAATCGATTTCAAAGGAAATTGGGATGATCATCTACCATTGATGGAATTTGCATACAATAACAGTTACCACGCAAGCATTGGTATGCCACTGTACGAGGCGTTATACGGTAAAAAGTGCAGAACTCCACTGTGTTGGGATGAAGTCGGTGAACGCCAACTGTTAGGACCAGAACTGGTACAACAAACTGCTAAAGTTGTCAAACTCATCAGGACAAGATTGGTAGCGACCCAAGATGACAGAAAAAAAGTATCTTGGATCAACACAAGGTAATCGCGAATTTGAAGTAGGAAATTTCGTTTTCCTAAAAGTTTCTCCTTGGAAGGGGAAAATTCATTTTGGCAAAATAGGAAAGCTCATCCCAAGATTTATTGGACCGTTCGAGATACTACGAAAAGTGGGGGAAGTGGCTTATGAGGTATCTTTACCTCCAAAGTTGGAGAACATTCATAATGTTTTTCACATTTCGGTGTTACGATCGTATAAACTCGATTACAAGCACGTGATCGAGTACGAACCATTGCAATTCGATAAAGATTTGTCTTATGAAGAAATTCCTATCCAGATAGTCGACAAGAAAGAACAAGTGCTCAAAAATAAAGGGATACCTTCTGTGAAGGTGATTTGGAGAAACCACAATGTCGAAGAGGCAACGTGGGAACTCGAAGCTGGAATGATGAAAAATTATCCTGAGTTATTTGTTTAATCTATGTCTTCAATTCTGGGGACAGAATCTTTGTAAGTCGGGAAGAATGTGACGAATGATTTGTTTGAGTTATGATTCGGGGGACAGAATTCTTATAAGGAGGGAAGGATGTAACAATCCAGAATTTTAAATTATAATTTTGAATATTTATTGAATTATATAAATATTTAATGGATATGTTTATCATTGAATAGATATTTGTTTAAATTGATTTGATTTACTTTGGTGAATTATTTGTTAAGTAAATAATTAAGGAAGTTAAGAAAATTAATTGTTATGAGATAATATACTAATTTAATTTAATAATTAAATTAGAGAGTTAAAATGATTAAATGAACTATTATATTTTAATTTGAATTTGTAATAAAAATGATGTGTTAGTTGATTAAATAAAGTTATAATTATAAAGAAAATTATAATTATGTTGTATTAATTTATGTGTTAAAGTAATTTAATAAATTGTTATTAGAATTATTTAAATTGATTATTAAAAATTTAATTAAATAAAAGTGTGACAAATAACCTTACTATAAAGGAGTTATTAAAATAAATTAAAGGAGTTTAATTCAGTTTTGCCAAACAAGGCTTAATGTATATTAAGTCTTTATTTAAATATCTTTACCAAACAAGGTGTAAGATTTATTTTTAGTTAGCTACCCAAACAAGCCTTATGGCTTTTGATTTTCAAATAAAATTATAACTGATGTCAGTTAAAGTTATAATTATATTATATACTTAATACCTATATTATTATTATACGTTATATTATAGTACGTAAGTTAGAATAGAGAAGAAAGACTCAGAAGAAGAAAAAGAAGAGAAGAAGAAAATTGAGAGAAAACTTGAGAGAATTCTAGAGAAGCTTTGAGAGAAGAATTGGGGAAAAGAAGATTGTTGATCAAAGGGAAAGTTATCATCTTCTAAAACTAAGGTATCATCTTAATTCTTTTATTTTTAAAGTTTTAGTTTTCTCTTCCAAAATTCTCTGTAAAATCTTTGTAGAGGATGAATTATTTGTTATATATAGATTTATATGATAAATTAGTTGTTGTGAAACTGTTTTCATGAGTTTGTATATGAGTAGAGTCAATGAATTCATGTTATGTATGTAATTTGTGAAGAAAACCATATTACAGTGAGTTTATATGAATATATATGAATATGGCTTAGTTTAAAGTTAAATTAAGGTTTAATTAGTTATTTAATTTATAAATTGACTATTGAATTTGAAAGAGGATGAATAAGCATAAATAAGGTACTTTGAATTAACTATTTTGGTTGAAAATACAATCACAATGATGATTTTCACTGAAAATGTCAAAAAGTGAAGTTTTAGCAAAAATAGTAAAAATTAAGGGTTGTAATTTGGATGTTTATGTTGTTTATATGGCTATAAATGCGTTAGAAAATGTTAGATTATGTTTCTGTAAACCTATTACACCTTAGATAGGTTGGTATGGTTGTTAGAAAGGAGCTTAGAGGCCTAATTTGGCTTTCCGTAGAGTTATAGATCATAAATTAGCAAATCGCAGAAGGGACCCCACCCAAACGACCCCCCCTGGGTTGTAAAACCCCCACCCGGCGAGGATGCGGGGAATTCTATAAGCCAAAGTTTTAAAAAAATCGTGAACATAGTTTACTAAAATGGGCATAACCTTTTCATACGAACTCTAATTGAGGTGATTCAAAATGATTCGGAAAGAGGACGAATATGCTTATAACTTTTATTCTTTAAGGTTTTCAATTTGAAATCGTTATGAAGGGTCAAAATGGCCATATTTAGGACTTTTGTGTATTTAGTGCCAATCGGAGGGCATTGGGATGCGCGAATGCAAGTGCAATCCTTTGTGTATTAGTATAACCTAATGATAACATGTTGGACATGTAATAAGATGTTGTATCAAAATGTTAATGTGTATATGGTGCAATGGCATGATCATTTAAGTAGTTGTAATAAAGCTAAATAATGATGTTCATAAAAAGATGCGATTTTGTTAGTGAGCTATATGAATCTAATGTTAGTGTAACTAATGTGTATTGTCAATACATATGGTATGTGTAGGACTTGTGGTGAACGTGAGTAGTGATTGTTTAACCTACGCACGAGGCAAGTTCTCTAACTCTACTTTTATAATTGTCCAAGTGCTTAAACTTTCTTTGAACAAGTTTTCTAACTCTAAGCTTTCTTTGTGCAAGTTTCTTAACCCTAATTATATCGTGCAAGCTCCTAAACTTTATCTCTTGATATTAAGCCAATCTTTAACTTGTTATTTAGCATGCAAATTTCTATATTCTAACAGACCAATCTTGAACAAGTTTTATCATTTAACTTACTATTTGTTATGCATGCTTAAGATTCAACTCTAAATAAGGTTTTAACCTTAGCTTAACATTGTTCAAGCAAGGTATGTTACATTATTCAAAACTTACGCTCTTAGATTATTCCTAAAGCATGACCTTAGTAGACAATGTTGATTCACTTATGAATTATTCCATAGCATAATGTTATTACAGTTTTATTCAACTAATCCTTAGTTCATGTTCGTAAACTCCAAATTACCTTGAAACTTATCCAAACCAAACTTTCTTTGGTGCAGACTTGTACTCTAAATACTGAGATGAACAACCCTATTATTATTAGGGGATAATTTACGCTTAGCGTTGAAATTTTGTGCACAATACATTGTACGAAGGGCTGATACCCCTATATACGAGGAGTCCTTATAGTCTTATGACTGTTAAAGTTGGAGTTGAAAGATTACTCACAACTGTGGACATAGTTCATGGTCTTATGACCCTCAGATATATTCCATATTTTGGATTCCAGTTTCTGATTATCATCGTTAAGAGTACTATTCAGTTTTGATGAGCCAATTGTTGGCAGTTATTATTATTATTCTTCTGTTGATTCATTGTTATATTCAGTGAGCAATTATTTTGCTCACTCTTGTATATTTATATACTCATTGCAGCTAAAGTTGAGAAGGTAGATGAGCCTTCAACTAGCAATGGAAAGGGAAAAATGTACAAGTGATGAAGACTTGTAATTTTGATTATTGATATGATGTTAGACTTTTACTTTGATGATAGACTTTTACTTAATGATGTGATGTAATAATTTTATTTCCGCACTTGAATGATGTTTAAGGTTAGATAACCTAGGAAGATTTTTATTTAATGATGTAACCCTATTTAAAGGGAGGATTTATGGTTTAAATGTTACTTTATTTGGATAGATAGTATAAATGTATGGATAGTGAGCTCTAAATCTTATGGGAATGAAGTACCTAGATTTAGGGGTGTCACATGCGGAGAGGAGGGACACATAAGTCCAAACTGTTCATAGCCTTCCAAGGTATATTTTAGTTGCGAAAAAGACGGTCACATAGCTCGATTTTATCCTGTAGAGAAATCAAGTCTAGCTGGGACGGTGGCACCAAAGGCGGATACAAACAAAACAAAGTCAGTGGTTTCAGGGAGAGCGTTTTTTGTGACTTTTCAAAAAGCGAGTAACCTGAACGAAGTTAGCACGGGTTAGTTAATTATAAATTTTTGCGAAGTCTATACCTTATTAGATACCAGTTCTACCCATTCTTTTATCTCTCTTGCTTGCGCTTAACGTTTAAATTTAACTCTAAAGAAGTTAGACTTTAACTTATTGGTTGAAACTTCGTTAGTAGAAACCTTCGTTACCTCCACTGTTTATAAATCATGTTGATTCAAATCAACACTTTCACGTTACCTGTCAATCTTATCTCTTTGAAAATTCTTGCCTTTGATGTGATTTTAGGAATCGATTGGTTAACTACTCATCATGCTTTTCGTAAGGTTGTTAGCTTTCATATTCAAAACCAACCTATTATGCGAATTCAAGCAACCAAACCACTAAAGTCAATCATTGTCATATCAAGCCATAAGTAAAGAGCCCCGAGCCTTTCGCTGGTGACTTCCAAGTCTTGGAATGCACCAAAGCCAGACTTTTCGTAGGCGACGCTGTGAATGATGATGGAAAGTTGATAGGTATCAATGTGACGTGCTATCCTAGTCTTGGGATGAGAGTCACAATTTTGAATGACATTTCTATTATTAATAAATTTCCTGATGTATTCTCTGAAGACTTCCTAGCCTACCCTAGAGCATGAAATCAAATTTTGTATTAACCCCAGTACAAAACCTAAAACCCTCAAATATTTCTTCAACGAAAATGAACGTAACATGCGCCAAAGACATTGGCTCGAGCTATTGAAGATTACGATCGTACCATTCAATATCATCGTGGAAGAGCGAACGTGGTAGTTGACGCGTTGAGTAGAAGATTGTATGCATTTACGAGTGCGATGTTGTTAACACAAAAACCCATTTCATATAACTTACAAATGATGAAGATAGAGTTAAAGACTCTAGGGACTCACGTGAAGATAATAAATATACGATTAGAATCAACTTTAATCGATAAAGTTAAAGCCGCTCAAGCTACATACTCAGAGCTGATGAATGTGAAGAAGAAGGTTCAAGAGGGCGTTATTCTAGAAGCAAGAATCGACGAAGAGAGGAAATCTCAACCCTCGATTTAATTTGCCCATTTGAAATCCTCGATGGAGTAGGAACTGTGGCCTATAGACTCGTTTTACCGCCAAGTATGTCGCGTGTTCATAACATTTTTCATGTATCGATGTTACGTAATTATATGGATGACCTGAACCACATTATTGAATTAGAACTAGACGAGATAGCAGAAGATTTAATGTATGAGGAGATACATGTTAAAATCTTGGATATAATGATCATATTCGATACTCAAAGGTTATACCTCAAGAGTTAGAATCTGAAATGAAGTCAAGGTATCCTCACCTCTTCGGCATACCAGGTACGTACTTAAATTTCGAGGGCAAAATTTCATAAGGAGGGGAGATTGTAAGACTCCGAATTTTATGAAATGAAAGTATTCAATTTTCTAATAATTATTATTTTATTTCGTAAATGGTTAAATTGATAAAAGGTTAAGTTAAGGGTGATATGTGAAATTTTTTGCAAAGTAAACAAGTTGTTATAATATATTCGTTTGGTCGGGGAATATTCTTTTTGTCGGGAATATCCGTACGACGACACAATCATTGGTGGACCCCACAACGGAAGTATTGTCGTAGTTAGAAAATGACATAAATATCTTTTTATAAAAATAACGGCGAAAGTTTTATCGTTAAACTGTTGAACTACCCGGTAGTAAAAGTACAGTAATACGCGTGGTTGCATAGTAGCACACGATATTAATTGTTGATGCTTACGTAAGAAGTCACTCAGTTATACTCAATTATTGCTACAGTAATTGTTGCATCATATCTCTTATATTATTGAATCAATTATTGTCACAGTATCATCTGCATAATATGTTATATTATTAAATCAATAATTAAGACGACAAAGTTATTCATATTATTATTTGCAATATTGACAATGCCTAGAAGTTCTGTCAAGGAGAGGTTTGGTCACCTAATTGCGCGCCAATAAGGAAAAATCCTTATCGAAAGCCTCATCTTTCACAGGAGCGACACAGTTTGTTAAATATTGTGAGTTATAATATTAATGATGAATAAGTTTGTGTTGATTAAAGATGAAATTGATAGTTCCATTGTGTTGGGATTATTAGTGTTAGTGAAAATCAACATTTATTTCGATGATAATTGATGTCTGGAAGTTATATTGATCAATCGGGTAATTCACCGGATAAATGAGCAATTAATTGCTATTAATTCACATGCTTATAACTATGTGTTCACATGTGTGTACTATTGATTCACATGATTTACTATTATGGGAGTTGGTGTAAGATTGATAATACTTGCATGACTAAATTAAAAATGGAGGTAGAGATGAAGGTACTATACTATAATTAGTTTTTTCACATGATTATACTATTGAGTCACATGAATGAACTATTAATTCACATGATTTACTATTGGGGGAGGTGGTGGAAGTTTGATAATACTTGTAGGACTAAATTAAAAATAAAGAAAAAGATGAAGGTATTATACTGTAATATTTTGAGCTCCAAAACGTGCAATTATCGAAACTATGTTTTCCTATAAATAGAAGCTCATTCTTCCTTCATTCTCACCAATTCACTAAGACTCACAAGAGAAATTATAGAGAGAGAAGCTATAGAGAGAAAGAAGAAGAGAAGTGCGCTACTTCACTATTACGATTATCCAGGTCTTCTTACGAGGTAAGGGGTATATTATTTATTTCATATTACGAAGAGATATTATTTTTCGTATTCATATGAATATTATTTTCGTTCAATATTCATAAAGAATATTATCTTCGTTCAATATTCATAGGAATATTATCTTCGTTAAATATTCGTTGGAATATTATTTTCGTTCAAGGGATGTTATTTTTCTTCAATATTCGCTTGAAATAATATTTTCTTCCATACTCTGTAGTATGTAAGTAATATTATTTTGTTTTAGATTTTGAATTCTATACTCATTTTGTTGAAGTTTTGGCTTCTATACTCCATGAAATTAGTAGAATATCCTTGATATTTGCGCTTCATCCAGTATCTTTTCATGGAAATATTATTATGAGCTTTCTTAATAATTATTGATCTTTTCATGACAAAATACTATTCACGAGTTACTATTTATAGGTTACTATTCACTCAAATATTATTCACTCGGGTATTCGGGGCACTTTTCATGCCGTAGTACTATTCACGAGTTACTATTCACAGGTTACTATTTACCCAATTACTATTCACCTAAATATTATTCACTAGGGTATTTGGGTTACTTTTCATGCCAGAGTACTATTCATGATGTACTATTAACAGGGTACTATTCACGGGGTACTATTCACCCGAAAAATATATTTGTTTTCTATCCAAATTATTTTTGATACATGAATATTATTCTTGAATTTTACTCCACAAAGCAGTATCATGTTGACAATTTGGATATTTTTAAACTCTGGATAAATTTAAAGTCTTTAATATTTATCCTTGATTTCGTTTGATTAATGCTTATATCATTGTCATCGTCCTCATGCTTATATTGTGATGAAAGTCATCTTTGGCTTACGTGTATAGATGGACTATTGATTGGTATGATTATGACCAGGGATCATTCGGTATAATCATGACCCGTAATGTTACAAATGATACGGTAAAAGTCCTCATTGGCCCTTAGTGCATTGATGGACGGTTGTTGGTATGATTATGACCAGGGATTATTCGGTATAATCATGACCATTGATGATTACATGAATATCCTTGGCCCGTAGTGCAGGGATGATTCGATGATGTGGTTTATGTATTAAGATGAGTCTCAGTGATAAAGTTGATGAAAAACTTTTTAAATCATAAAAGATAGTAGATTTTATGCTCTACTTGACTCTTCTAATGGATTTCTTATTCCGCTGCAATTGTTGATCTAAAACTTGTTGTCTATTGTATTCTATCAGTTGTTATACTGTTGAAGGCTAAGAATAATTTATTCTGTATTATCTTAGTCATAATATTTCTTACTGGGCTAGTTGAGCTCACCCTTTTCTTTCACTGTTATCTTCAGGAAATGAGAATATAGCTGGGACTGGTCGGGGAATGGATTAACGGTCCAAATGGTTGTTTTAGTAGTCCTCACTATTCTGTTAAATAGTATGATAATAAATGTAATGAGGACTCCATTGAGTGTGGATATTGTCTAGATGACAATATTCTTATTAAAACTCTTGGATTATGTTTTGTTGTATTTTACACGACTGTTGTATAATTAAGTTATATTTGAATTTTATACCATGTATTTGGCGACTCAAGATGGGTAATGTATACCTATTTTGGGGGCGTCTCAGATAATTCGTGGTCATGATACTAATGAATATCCTTAGCCGTAGTGCATGGATGATTTGATGATGTGGATTATTTATTAAGCTGAGTCTCAGCGATAAAATTGATGATAAACTTTTTAAATCATAGAAGATAGTACATATCATGCTCTACTTGACTCTTCTAATGGATTGATTGTTCTGCTGCTGTTAAACCTGATGTTTATTGTATTTTATCAGTTTAACACTGTTGAAGGATAACGATAAATTATTCTGCATTATCTTAGTCATAATATTTCTTACTGGGATAGTTGAGCTCACCCTTTGATTTCATTGTTCTCTTCATGAATGGAGAGTATAGCTGGGACTAGTCGGGGAACAGAGTGATAGTCCGAGATGGTTGTTTAGTAGTCCTTACTATCTAGTGTAATAATAAATGTAATGATGATTGAATTTAAGTTTGGATATTGTCTAGAAGACAATATTCGAGTAAAAACTCTCAGCTACGCTTTTGGTCGTATTGTATAATTAAGTTTGTATTTAAAATTTATACCATGTATTTGATGACTCAAGATGGGTGATGTATACCTATTTTAGGGGTGTCACATTTATAGCTTATATATATATTTATATTTCAAAGTCCTGCCTGGAGTTTACTTCGTGGCAATTGATCGTTCATATATATATACTTATATATATTTACTGCTTTTATACAAATATCTACTTTAACTGCTTTCATAATGTAGATATTTAATCTTTCAGCCTGCGGGCTAGATTTGCCTAAATCTGGCTATTTCTAACTTTGATCGGTTCAAAAGTTACTAAACTGGAACCGTCGAAGCTAGAATGGTTTAGATTTCCTCAAATCTAGTTCTTTCTCTAGCTTTTGTATATATTACTCTTTCATGTGAGCCTAGGAATCATGTGATCATAGATTCAGTCTCTGAATCTAGATTCAGTTCTCGAGATGGACATTTCTCAACTGCAATCAACTTATAAATTATTTACGGTGTTTAGATATTCTTAGATGGCTCTCATGCCCACGAGGTGTTCGACACTACTATGTATCTTATTTTCTCGAAGATGCCTCACATCTCAAAAATAAAAGCAATCAACCCGAACACATAATAAAATGGAAGTATCAAAGGCCTCAATTACTATTGAGCATAAAAGTTTAAAAAACCTGTTTTCTAAAACTTCACTACTATATCTTGTTAAAATTGAACTTTTATACAAAAGTCCCTTTGTATATAGGTACAAACGAGGCATAGCACTACTTTCTAGACAATTGCACATAGGCCCTACACACACACATACACAGATAAAAGTTAATGAAAAGTGGCGATAACTGTGTTATCAAAGATGTCGGGGGGTGCCTAAAACCTTCCCTTCGCTTAATTAAGCCCCCCAAACCCTAAAGAATCTCGATTTCCAAGACTAGTTAAACCATTGGGTCTTTGTGCAAACCTTTTATCGGTTGAGTTGGTGCAACCATTTAAAATTATCAACTGGCGACTCTAATAGTCAAATTGTCGACATATACATGTCGGACTTTTTCAAACTTTTTCAAACAAAACTCACCTAAAATGAGAACACCAAAAGACGAGAACAGAAAGAGACAAATAAAAATCACAACGTCGACATGTGGCGACTCTGCTGGGGACACCAGTAAGAGGGCTTATGCCGCTATTCAAGCTTTTAAAACTTTTATCTTCTTATTTGTGAATACTGCATTTACATTGAATGAATGTATTCTAATTCTTTATTTACTGCACTTTAGTGCTTCGCACCATATCTGCCTGTGATACTAGTGCTTCGCATATGTCATCATTTCCATACAGTGAGACGCGATGTATGTGAATGTATGTTGTATGATTCGTCCACCAGGAGGATAACCCGTCGGTGTTTGATTATTGGACTCGAGGGAGACTAATTTTTCGAGGCTCATGAAAGGCATCACCCAAATTAGATCCAATTAAAAGATTGGATTAACTTCCCATCTAGTAAATTGCGATGATCTGGGGACCTTCATGCCAAAAAGTCACGAGAGTAGCCTAAGATAGGCCTGCCTCTGATAAACCAAATGTGAAGGGAAGTCTCTTCATCCTTCCCCCTTTCAATTACCAATAATTTCAATTACTTGTAATTTCAATTCCATGTCAATCTCAATGTAATAGAAAATATAAATGATTATGTAAATATGCATTCCTTTTTCATATCAAGACCTATCATGATATCATGTCATCAAAATGATTGACATCCGTTTTGCAGAAGAACATTAAAACACTCCTAAAAAATGGACACATTGCATAGCATGTAACATTTCCCCATTTTTCCAGACTAAACTACATAGTCTTTTTTTAGGGAAATGATTGGTCCTGTTACCCGTTCAAAGTCCAAAAAGACACTAAGCCCACAATTAGACATGGCTACCGTTGGTTGTTCTCCTGAAAGAACTAAACAATTCAACTCAGGGTCCACAAATACCCATCCAAATAGAATCCTCTGCACAGGGCGGAATCCAGGGTCCGGACAGAGGAGTCCCAATACCTGAGTCTCAAAAGTAGAAGTCCACTAAAATCCATGAAATCACCCATCTTAAAGAAGATCAAGACACCAGTGATATTCGATAAAGGTTTTACAAATGGAAGAGACCATTCGGTCCATCAAAGGGATTGGAATGCACAAAAGTGTTTCCTATTCAGACCTTTGCATCTTCCCTGAGGTTTATTATCTGGAGAAATTTAAGGCTCCTGATTTCGAGAAATATGATGGATTGGGAGATCCCTACACCTACTTAGAAGTGTTCATTGGAGAGCTCAAATTCTACACCAAGAATGAAAAGCTAAGAATACAACTATTTCAGAAGAGTCTAACTGGAGAAGCCAGAGCATGGTACACAAGATTGGATAACTCCAAAATTCACAGTTGGGAGGAGTTAGCCCATGCTTTCCTCAGTCAATACAACTTTCAAACTCAGTTGGTTCCAGAAAGATATCAAATTACCAAAGTCAAGAAGCAAGTCAATAAGTCATTTAGAGAGTATGCCCAAAGATGGAAGCGTCTGGCTGCTCAAGTAATCCCATCCATGACAGAAACTGAGATGGTGATGACCTTTATAGATATTCAAGAAGCTCCATTTTATGAGAGGGTCCTAGTCAGAATAAAAAAACCATTCTCAAAAATGATTAATCTTGGAGAAATGGAAAAAATAGGGTTAAAATCTTGGAAGATTCAAGACCTCGTCACTTTAAAGGCCGTTGCTGAGCATATCCAATCTGGAACTTATAGGAACAACCCCCGGAGGGTCCATAAGAAGAAAGAAGAGGATTTCTCCTTGATACTGCAAGGGCAAAATCAAAAAGGCAATCAAAACTTGCCTATTCAAAGGAGAAACTATTCCCTTTTGCAAGCACAATCATCAAATCCTCCATTTCCAAAGAGTGGAGAAGTCAGACGTTCGAGAGTGTTCACGCTATTAGGGGATTCACTCGAAAATATTTTCAAACTTTTGATAACTCAAAAGAAAATTACTCATCTCATTCCACCAGCCAATCCAAATGGAAAGGGTTTCAACACAAGCAAGAAGTGTACTTACCATTCTGGAGCTCCAGGCCACGACACCCAAGATTTTTGGGCCCTTAAAGCATAAGATCTAGGACTGAAGAGACAATGGTGAGATCGTGGTGACAAAGCCTTTACAACCACACATTCAAGATAACCCTCTCCCTCAACACCAGGAAGAGGATATTAGCATGATCAACAAAGGCAGTGGAGAGAGCTCCAAGTACCTCAAATACGTGGGTGGTTTTCCCCAAACCAGCAAAGATAAATTTGATAAATAATATTATTCGGAGTTCTAGTACATGATAGAACAGGAGTTGAAGTCTATTGATGAACATGTCAATCAACTGGCAGAACTGGTGGTACATCAACACCAAGTCACACGACAGTTATCCAGTCAGGAGCATGCAAGTCTCCTCTCCATTATCACAAAGAATCCACCATTGACCCAAGAAAGTGAAACCTTGGAGGAAAAAATTGCAAGAAAAGAAAGAGTCCAAGCCCGTCGGGACTTTGCCAATAAAAGGGAGTTCACCTATTTGGGTCAACCAATGGAGGAAATCTTGCAGATGTTGATCAATGAGGGAAATATTACAACACTTTTACCTCTAGTCAATCCACGCTCAAAAAAGATTTGATGGCATTGGAGTCTGTCAATACCACTCCCATTCTCGTGGTCACAACACTGAAGGATGCCAGGGACTGTGACACCCCCAAATCCAGGTCTCTTCCAACCCGACAGATGGTGCTACACGGTACTCATAACTGTACATCCATTCTAGTGAAACGACATCAAAATGTGTGAATCAATGACATTCTTATTACATTATAATATTACATCCCCTTCCCAGGTTCTAAAACCATTACATTCTTTGTTAATCATTCTATAATATATACAACTTACTAGTTTATTACAAGGTAAACTAATCGTTTAGCTTCGTCTTGCCTCTATCCTTGTCAGATCCCTCGGTTCGTTTGGTCCTAGCTCTATTCATATGGTTCAAGCAAGAATGAGCATAACAAGCTCAGTAAGTACAACAATCTCTTTTAAAAACCATGCTTGAAACATAGGAATCCTATATCTTCAGTAACTGAACAATAGTTACGAAGTACTATCGATAATTAAAAATAGCACTTCTTTTCCTTCAAAACATTTTACAATAACAATATTCAGTAAGACATTTATCCTGGTCAAAGACCATGAGCATTTCATAACTTCTTTGAAAAGGACAACCCAAACACTAAGTCTCATAAAGTCCCAGATATATCTTACAAAGCACTTACGGGTGATCAGCCCCATAGTGCTCTATGTTGATCAACACTACATCCTGTTAAACGTATGTACGTTTAAGTTTTGGCAACCTCGCGTGCCCATCAAATAATCGATGAAAAATACATTTGTTTATTCATACTCAAGCTTACCTTGAAGCCGTACCAAACAATTGGCGTAGGATAGCATTAGCAATTCTATATTGAAAGACTTGTAAATAAATCAATCAACTCTTCAAGATTAGTCTAGCCGAGTTAAAACTGGCATCGACCCTTTAGTAAAACAGTTCAAGCATCTTATAGCATGAATCACAGAAAACTTGGCTAACACGAAGGTTAGACAAGCGTTTAAGAAAAACTTTCCTTCAAATATACGCTTTCAAAGAAAATAACTTTTCCTTTCAGTCTTTACGGTCTCTACATAACCACATAACATACCACATTAGGTCATGAATGAACATATATGGTTCCTAATAAATCTTACCCATCATCTCAATCTAATCATATATTAGATTTGTTACTATTGGTTCCGGCTTGCCATTATATTATACATTATTCTTACCAACTTCTTTCTCTTCTATGTCTTACATAGATTTACTTCATTAATCCAACTCGTTTCGAGTTAATCATCCTTCCTCACGGCTTACTAACATCCCTAAGTTATTCGAAACTCGTCGTCATTTGTTAAGTACACTTTATTGCATTACGTTTATGTTCATGTATTACTTAACAACTTTCAGTTATAACTCTCAACGTTATAGTCATTATCATTATTGAATACAGTTCACGTTCCTTATACTTTACGTTCGTCATTTAACTACCCATTAAACAACATTAAATTCCTAAAGTCATCACTATAACAGTGATTTAGTAAAGGTCTTATCATATTCATTAAGTAATTACATAACCCATACTGGTATTGCAAACCATTGGGTTCATAATCAACTTGGTCAACAAATTTCTACAGCCGGCTTAGCACATTACGTTGTTTTCATTACATTCATCTTCAATTGATTATTAACCTTTAATCATCATACAATAAGTTTCTAACAATGCCTTAGCAATGTTATATTAACACCTTATTTCATTACTAATGAGTTATCTTTCCTTCTATACTTGTAAACATTCTTGTCTGTCAAAACTTCTGGGATGGCCATGCACGGCTAAACATAGCTCTCCTTCTTCGTGCCTTGTTGAAGAAGTTTGCGATAAACAAGCCGGGCTCGTGCCTGCCATCACTCCACTATTTGGGTTGTAGCGCCTGGCTTCGACTCTGTACTCTCAACTAGTTTGCAAAATTTCAAAATTTTACGAAACTCTCGGACTCATAACTTCGTCGTTATAAGTCCGAATTGGCTCGTTCAAAAGCCTATGGTTCAAAAATTATATACTCTAAGCGTTCATGTAAGAATTTTATCTATTTGACTTTGTTTGCTAAAAATTCACCTATTAGTTCATTTTAACAAAAACTATAAACGTTCGTGAACGTTCAACGCTCGTTTCTTCGTTCTAAGTCGGAATCCGGTCATTTTTGAGTCCGCAACTCTATAATGCAAAATATGACTCGTCTCCATTGAAAACCAATGTTTCCAAGCTCAATATCAAAATTAGACTTCCATTCCGAGAATTTCACAAATTCGACGATTATCGTCCAAACTCGTAAATTTCACCTTAACTTCATTTCTTATGATTTGTTCATCGTTTTAAATTGATTCAATCCATCATATTAACATCTTGACATACATACTTCATTAACTTATTGACATGATAAGTTATTACTTGTTCTTCATTAGTCTATAACTTGTAAAAGTATGAACTACTTATGAATTCCCTTTGCATGACTTATCATAGCTTAAATCTTTTAACCATCATCCTTACTTCTTATTATCATACAACCTTATTATTTCAACATAAAACAAGTTCCTACAAGTTCTTCCTTGTTTCATAACTAATATGATTACGAATCACTTATTCATGACTTATACGGCTTATTAAGACTTAAGCTCTTTGATTACTCATTCCTATCATTCCTTAGCATACATGTTCTACCACTACCCATCTCCCTACCAATGGAAGAAAGAGATTCATGGTTTAAGTTCTTACCTTGAATATCACTTGACTAAGCTTTAATCTCCTTCTTGCTTCTTGAAAATCTCATAATGGAAGTTTGACTTATAAGTGCTTATTCTCTCTAACCAATAAGTTGCTTAACTGGAGAGGAGTTGGGAGAAATTTTAATCAAGCCATCAAATGAATGGAGAGCTCTCTATTTATATGCAACCCAAAGTGAGGGCATTTTAGTCCAAAGCCAATCCCACCTCCTTAATCACCTCCTTACTATTCATTACCTAGCTATTAAGTAAACTTGGCCATTAAGTCTACTTGATCATCACACTCTTTGTTTGGCCATCACAACATCTATCCAATACTTGGGCATCACATATACTTAACCAGTAAGTATACTTGCTAATCACATAACTTAGCCTTTAAGTTACTTGCTCATTACTTTGGATCACCCATGGGTTTAAACCATCCAATAACCTATAAGTTCATACTTTGGGCTTTTAGCTTAACTTATACTTGGGCTTGCATTAACAATTCTTTGGGCTTTACCATTAGCTTGCATTGGGCTTACACATTAATTTCTATTGGACTTACCCATTTCTACACTTGGGCCTTATCAATTCTCATTGGACTTTACAATGTTCTACACAATCCTATAAATTAAATTCATTTAACTTAAATCCTTATAACGTATAATTTGCGTATTCATCTCGTATTCCCACTCATATACTTATTCATATACGACATACCATGCTTCATTAATACTCGTATAACACCTCGTATCATACTCGTATTCATTACTTCGTACAA
Organism: Panax ginseng; assembly: GCA_020205605.1. NCBI lineage: Eukaryota > Viridiplantae > Streptophyta > Magnoliopsida > Apiales > Araliaceae > Panax > Panax ginseng. The sequence goes on from CM035129.1 coordinate 33,776,212, forward strand.
TACCTACGTATTATACAATTATTACTTTAATTCATTACACGCATTAAAATTCCTTCTCGGAATTCACTTTCTTTAATCGTTAGGTTTTAAGTCCACAGGCAAAAAACTGCGTTTGCCATAACTGAAATATTATTAGATATTCTATCTCTCCTCGATATTCTATCATTACATATTTCTCAGAAATTCAAAAATAATTCCCGAGCAGAAATGCGTGAATAGTGTTTTTCGGAAAATTTCTCGGAAAACTTTTATTTTCGTCTTGGAAATTCAAACACTTTAATTCTACCACGTAGCCAAAATACTACCATATTCCGATATGTCTAGGTTATATAACGACCTTCAATTATCTTACTCCCATAAATAATTAATTAAATTCATTTAATCCACATACTTAAATAAAAAAAATTTAATTCTCAAAAATCCAAATTTTCTGGGGCGTTACAGGGACTCCGTCACCTTATCCAAAATATGATTGACAGCGGTGACCTGCAAATGGTAGACGATAACATCGTATCACTTGAGAGTGGAAGTACATTTCCTCTAGGATTGCAAAAATGGAGGGAGATCATAGCAGTCATATCCTCTGAAAGAGACCAGGCTGCAACACCCCTTACAATTCAACCCATAAAGCTCAAATGAGTTGAAAACCCTTTGAAGGTGGTTGTACCAGAACCACTAGTATTGCCATTCAGATCGTAGTATCCTATCATCAGCCTTAAGAAAGTCCCATGAAACTATGGAGAGGTTGAATGATCAACGTCTAACACTACTGCTATGGCATCCAAGGAAAATCCACTATATCTCCCTCAACAAGTGATGAAGCCAGTCATAAAATCTAAGGGGAAAGTGCCCAAGGAGAAAATCAAAGAATTCCTCCACAAAATGGGACATAATGAAGTGAAGGTGGTGCAAAGCTTGAAAGAAGCACCTCAATAGATATCTATTCTAGACTTGGTATTCTCTTCAGAAGATCATCGGAAGGTCTTAATGAAGATATTAGAAGAAGCCCACCTACCAAAGACGGTGGATGTTGAAAAGTTTCAACACCTGGTAGATCACATCTTCAACAACAATGTGATATCCTTCACTGATGATGACATACCTCCCGAAGGGACGGGTAACTGCAAACCATTACACATACCAGTGATGTCTTTCGGATATGTGGTCGGAGGTGTGCTGATAGATGGATGATCATCCCTAAACATCTGCCCCTATGCCACATTAGAAAGGATGAAGAGCAATCCTAATCGGATCCGACGCATCCACACAATCATCAAAGCTTTTTATGGATCTTGGCGAAATTCTATGGGAGAGGTTGAATTACCAGTGGAAATCAATCCACATACCTTCTACATATCCTTTCAAGTGCTCAAAATCACTACAGGATATAATTTACTATTGGGAAGACCTTGGATTTGTATGGCAAGGGTCTGATTAGTGGGTTTTATGCAAAGGAAACCCCGTAGGCGGTACAAGACCAAGAACGAAGCACCCATGAAGCCAATACTTACGATACAAAACCCCATTGGGGAGAGATGCACGGGAGAGAGAAAGTCTTTTGCTTTGATTAGAATTTTGCAGCTGCGTGGATGGAAGACTTTGGCATGGATTGACTATATTGGGCATCTTTTTATTACCTATTAGAGAGCCTGAAAAGAGGATTCCATTAGATTAGATTAGGACAAAACCCTATTTCTTATTAGTTTTGGAGATTGAAGCAACTTGGAGACCATTGAAGATCAAGAGCATGAGCTTGAGGAAGATGAAGATTTGCTGACAACAGATTTATTCTTCACTCTACTCTTATTTTTGTCTTTTAATGTTTATTCAAATGTGGATTCTTAGTTTTAATTCATTAATCATGAACTAAATCTTTTGTTTAAGATTACAATGGAACTTTTTGCATAATTTATTTTTAGTATGATTCTCTATTAATTATTGTGATTATTCTTGGATTGTCTATTATGATTTGTGATGAATTTCTTAATTTCCTAGCTAACAATTACCGTAATAATTTATATGAAATCGAGAGATGAATTATAGATTTAGATATGATCATAATAGCATGTGATTGTGTTTTCTGCATGGCGTTGGAATACATAATTTATGTCTAGGATAGAGATATACATATTCATCGCATATAATCAGAAAAAGAACTTGAGCTTAAAATCCTTTTTAATTGTAATTCACATAGTGATATAGTGAATTAGTTAATTAGGGTGTTCTTCTTAATTCTATTATATGTGGATTTAAGTTGATTTGAGTATGATGCATTGAGAGATGGTCATATTTACTTATGTGTTTTTGATTAACAATTTAGAATAGTGAGCTTAATTATCAAGAAGTGTATTAATATAAATGAAGCAATAAGTGAAGTTGTGATCTTAAATGTCCATAATCTAATTTTTAATTAGTGGTAATTAGAATTAGTTTAATTAAATAATTTAATTTATAATCTTAAATTAAATGTTTAAATAAAATTAGTTTGATTAAGAGTTAGTATTTAGTAATTTATATTGATAATTCCTCATGGGAACAATACTCTACTTTCACTTTATTACTTGTTGACCATGTATACTTGCGTGTTGTGCGTAATTAGATTTTACCCAACAAGTTTTTGGCGCCGTTGCCGGGGATTTAGTTTAATAATTTTTGCCAATATTAGCTTCAATCAAATTAGTCTTAATTTAAACATTTTTTTTCTTTTTATTTAATTCTCTTCCTATTTTTCTCTCTTTTTAGGTACCATGACTAGATGCAATTATCAATGGCCATATACTAGTATGACTTCCCCAAGAGACACATGGATTGATGGACTCAATGAAATTTTGGCATTATCAATACAGCTTGAGACACTTTCGAGGAGGTTGGATGTTGTTGCAGCCCAACGTATTCAGAGGATAGAGCTAGTTTGTAAATATTTTGCTGGTAATCATCCGAGTCATCAATGCACCATCAGTCTGGGGCTGGTATAATATGGTGGTAATTACCTCAAACAATATGCATATGCTAATTATCATCAAGTTTGGGGTATCACCCGGATTCTTCATGGAGCTATAACTATCACGATCAATACTCTGCTCCAAATCCAACATACACGTCAGAATTCTTCTGTCCACCTCCATTACAAGAAGAAAAGTCAAAGTTGGAGGAATTCCTGTCAAAGCTCATAGCAAACCAAGATGAAAGGATGATGAGTCAAGAAATATCGAGTCATAATTTTTAGAACCAGATGGAACAACTCATCACTACTTCCACACATGGTCCTCAATATATGGGTTCCAAAACTGAAACAGATAATTCAGGGTTGGTGGTATTGTTTTCCAAGTTCGTAGCATCAAATGAGGCCAGGAGAATTAATCAAGAGTGTTCAATTCAAAATCTTCAGAATAAGATAGATAAAATGTTCAAAGTCTTGAACAACTGTCCTTAATATAATTGGTGTTATGACATAGATTCCGAGATTGATGAAGTGTCCGAACCAAATCTACAATTGGATGAGACACGAGATGTTGAAAAAGAGGAGACACATGGGGATAATGAAAATAAGGTCGGTGAAGAACTAACTGTGAGTATCAACGAGGATGAGCTGATGTTATTAGTGCCCCAAGTTCCTTCTCCACCAAAGATCAAGGGTCCAGTTAGATTTGCAAAACCGTGCTCCCTCGGTAGTCATGTTGTCGGCAAGGATCTTTATGACATGAGAGCTAGTACAAATGTGAAGCCATGGTGGGATGAGGAGGAGAAGATAGAAGAAGAGCCCGTTATGCTAATCTAATCATAGACTCAATGGACGACAAAGCATCTAGTTATTTAACATTCTCAATTGGGCACTTATCTAAACAAAGTATGCTAGGTGACTTTAATTCGATAGTCATCACAAATGGGAACCTACCAAAAGTCACATTATTTCCAATGGATGAAGGGTTCCTCTATTTTTGAAGGGGAATTGGATAGAGAGTTGAAGAATTCGGGCTGACGACTTTAAAACAAACGCTTCTTGGGAGGCAACCCACGTTTAATTTTTAGTTTTTGAATTCTCATTTATTTAGGATTTAATAAAACTATTTCTATTATGGTCACATGTTAGTCAAGTCAAATTCAAGTGAGGTGCCCGATTCATTCTAATAGCCTATTCTCCAAACTTAGTAGACAAGGAGGAAGATTGCTATATTTTCAGGGAAGTCCTCTACTTTACTTTTTCCAATTTCAGTCATTGAGGACAATGTCTAATTTAAGTTTAGGGGCATTTTAGTGTCGTATTGCAAAATGTTAGTTATTTATATTGTAGTTCGTTATGTTTACGGGTTACTTACATTTAGTTTTTGCACTCAGTTTCTTGTTAAAAAAATGACAATTTTCTAAAATATTAGTTAGTTTATTGTTTTTATATTGCCTTTAGTTTACATTTGTATGATTCCAGCAGTTAGATAGTAAAAGTCTATTTTGGCCAATGATGAGACTAGAATTGAGTAGACAAGTATAGTATTGAATAATAAGGCTTTTATGTGATTTCCTGTTATGAATTGAATCTTTTTATGTCTGAAACTTGTATAATAAGGTTAGCACAGTAATAACAACTATGTTGACTGATTGAGTTTAAATTGATACATAATAGAACTCTAAAGGATAATGCTAGTTTGAATGAAAGAATGACATGAATAGACAGTGATGGCTAATGTTAGACAAGAACCTAAGTTTGGGGGAAAATTTTGTGGTATATAAGTTGTCGACGTCGGGATTTTTTATTTGTCCCTTTTCTGTTCTTGTTCTTTAGTGTTCTCATGTTATGTGAGATTTGTTTGAAAAATCAAGTGAAAAAGGTCCGACATGTATCATGTCGACGATTTGACGGTAAGAGTCGCCAGTTGGTGTTTTTAACTGGTTGCACCAACGCAACTGAGAAAAGGTTTGCACATTGACCTAGTGATGTGACACTGCTAAACGGGTCTATGAAACCGAGATTCATTTGGGTTCGGGGGCTTGATTATGTAGAGGGAAGGCGTTAGGCACCCCCCGACATCCGTGTTGCCATTGTGACCGCCACTTTTTAAAAAACTGTTATATGAATGTGTGTGTGTGTGGGTCAATGTGATGTTATTTGGAAGTAGTGCTATGCCTCGTTCGCACCTATATATACAGGGTTTGAATATATACAAAAATTCAGTTTTAAACAAGATATAACAATGAGGTTTTGTAAAAGAGGTTTTTTCAAACCCTGTGCTCAATAGTAATTGAGGCCTTTCATACTTCCATTTTATTATTAAATATTTGGCTTGATTGCTTTTATTTTCGAGATGTGAAGCATCTTCGAGAAAATAATATATAGCAGTACCGAACTCCTCATGGGCATGAAAGCCATCTAAGAAAATTCAAACACTATGAATAATGTACAAGCTGATTACAGCTGAAAATGTCCATCACGGGAACCGAATCTAAATTCAGTAGACTTAAACTGTGATAACATGATTCCTAGGCTCACATGATGCCACATTTTATATGAAAAGCGATGTAGCAATATATATAAAAAGTCAGAATATATATATATATATATATATATATATATATATATATATATATATATATATACAGATATAATCAACCACCACGAAGCACCTCCATGGGGGATCGAAATGTAAATATATAAAAGCGGTAAATTTATATATAGATATGATCAACCACCACGAAGCACCTCCAAGGGGGATCAGAATGTAAATAAAGCGATAAATGTGATCAACCGCCACAAAAGTAAATTCAAAGCGGACTTAAATGTAAATAAAAGCGGTAAAAAAGGCCACAAAGTAAACTCTGTGCTTGATGAAATGTATATATATATATATATATATATATATATATATATATATATATATATATATATAAGCGGTAAACGATAGGATGTTTCTCAATCCCTACTCAATTTATCATTTCAAATGATTTGTCGCTATATATATATATATATATATATATATATATATATAATTAAGTAAACTCTCCTGATGTAAAATCCAGGCTCATCTGGACATAATCCAACAACAGTTCTTCATATATATATATATATATATATATATATATATTAAAGCCAGTAAACGCTCCAGACATAGGTCTAGGCTCAATCCAGGCATAACTCGATAATGTTAGTCCATATATATACATATATAGGTATATATATACAGACAAAAATGAAAATCACAGATCTAAGTCCGGGCATACACACACAACATGACTCTCAATGTGAAGAATAGTGTGTGCAAATATGAAGAGAAAGGCTTTATAGAGTGTGAGAAGGAATACAGTGGGCTGCCAAAGCAGGCTTCTATGACTCTAGTTGGATAAACACTCAGCTCCCGCCGGTAAAATATAGCTATATGTGAGCTAACAGGTGTTTAGAATGAGAAAGCACTCAATATGGGGTGTGTACAGAGAAAATTTGACAGGGCTTCCTCGCCTCTTTTTTCTTACAAATGGCCACCCCAAGCTCTATATTTATAGAGCTGGTGGTCGCGGTGTACTACTCAGTAAACCCTTGAGATGCACTACTGGGTGCCAGGGTGCCCAGTTCTCATGGGTCCAAATTGCCTCAAGTACATGCACTGTAATGTCCGCTCGAACTTGCAAAACTTCAATCCGAGCATCCGGACGAGGTGTAAAAGACCTTCTTCAGACCGTTTTTGTCAAGAATTACGCAATGACATGGGATTAGAGGTTGTACGAAGTCAGGAAGAGGTGACCATGCTTCAAATTCTATCCGGTGTGCGTAATAGTCACTCAGGATTGGAACTCCTTGGCTCTTGTGGGACATTTCTGTGTAGAAATGTATGTATGAAATGTTGAGACGGAGTGCTGGGGTTGAGGTGGCAAGATGACAATTTTGCCCCTCACCGGGGTTATCTCCAGTTTGGGCTGATAGCAGACGTTGCTCAGGGTTATCTTTGAGATTGGACTGCTGCAAGTGTTTGAATTCCGCATGGTCATCTTTAAGTGTGCCTGTCTTCCCAATGTTATCTCTGGATCTTTGGAATGAGTGCCTCGGCAGGAGGTCTGAGATTGAAATTGATTGCATGCATTTGAAACAAGCATTTCTGGGGTTATCGCCAGAACTGTAACGGTATTCCTTGGGGTTATCTCCAAGGTTGAAACTCAGGGTTATCTCCGAGGTTGGAATTGATATTCCCGGTGTGTGTTCCGGAGTTGAGACTGAACTTCCGGTGGTATCCGGAATGGATGTAAGCTGTCTTCCAGGGTTATCTCCGAAAGACGAATCTTTTTTCCTGCAATGTTAGTAACAGGTGTGTAGAAAATTTTGAGTGGCTACAAATTTCCCTCTTTATCATATTCATGCAATGCAAGGCATGGATAGGATAAAGAATCCTAGACACTTGAAATGCAAACAAGATAAACATGATGCTAGGTGCAGCAACCTGATGCAAATGTATGATATATGTTGTTAGATTATTTTCAAACATGATGGGATGATTGCCATTTCCCTGTTAATCCTGTCGGGGATGACAATCAGTGATGTCGTGGACATGCGATCCAAGTCTTTTAGGATGTTGACATTGGGGTTATCACCAAAGTCCTGAGTCCTTGATACAAACTTTACTCTGAAGATGTACCTCTCATGTGTAAGAGATCTGTGGGGATAAAGCTTTGTGTATTTGAGGATGTGTATAACATATTCCATCATCGGTCCTCTCCAATGAGGATGGTCTTCTCTGGTTTGTGTCACCAACATATACCACGATCCTGTCGGAGTTACTGCCAATAGTATGTATTGTCAGGGCTGCCTGACCTTCACTGATGTATGTATCACCAAATAGATCCCTATTGGACAAACTGTCAAGACTGCTTGACCTTCATTGATGTGTGTATTAATGGTTGAATTGCGTTGTAACCCCCACTGGGGAACATATCAAGGTTGCTTGACCTTCATTGACGCGTATATCAATGGTTGAATTGTGTTGTAACCCCCGCCGGGGAAGGTTGTGGATAAGTGCACTGATGGATGAGATCATCGAATGGCCTCCGATGCTTCGATGAGTTTACTTGCCATCGGTTGAAATGATGTCAAGGCTGCTTGACCTTCATTGACTCGTACATCAATGGTTGAATTGCATTGTAACCCCCGCCGGGGATACGTGGACGAGTGAAAATCTGCGTTGTGACCCCTACCATGGATACTTTATCAATGAATGAAATCTGCATTGTGACCCCCACCGAGGAACATGTCTTTTAGGGTTACGACCCTATATTTGGCGGCATCAGACCTGTGTGAGGCATTGCCGAGCGTGATTTGCAAAAGCTGAGGTCTTTGGTATAGTATACCATGCATTTAGGTGAATACCAATGAGTGATATGTGAAGCCAGAGTTTGGCCCGTGAAAACCAAGATTTTAGGCTATTTCGCTCAATTGCGTAGTCTTTTTATTTATGATTTGGCATTTTCAGCTTGTGAGACCTCCTTTACAACTCGAACTGTACTGAGCCAGAGGAGTGGGACCTATGTAAGGGAGCCGCAGGTACACATGCGGTAGCCACAGGTGGACTTGCGGCCAACCTTGAGTATGTAATGCATGCGGGTTGCTTTCATAAGTCACTTTCAAGTTCCACCACGAAGGAAATTTGAGAGCTCTTCTTCAGATCCACTGAGTTCGGGCTACTTTCTGCAAATTCTACTACCGTACAAGTGTTCTACACTGTCCTAGTAATGTATGTATGTATTCTTTTCCAGTTTCTATTCGTTGGAAAATGACTTATCACATGAAATGCATCTAGACATATAGTAGTGAATATGCATGCTGATATGACTTTATAAAAATTATTCAACATAGTAAATGCTAGTATTAAACCATGCTAAACATAATGATGTGAAAAAATCTGACTTTTGAAACAGTCAAATTGGCACATTCTACTGTCATTTCTTATCCTATTTGAGGACAAATAAGTAAAGGTAGAAAAGCAAAATAATCCTAGTAATTAGACTACACTTACGAATTTTTTACTATGATGTATTAATGCATGTAAGATATATATGACTGTGGGTAGGTGTGCTACTGAATGGCCACCTAGTCATGCCTATGTGCATGTGGATAGTCCCATTTACAAAAGGGACTATGGCAAAATTTTCCAAAACATAGGCATTGGGTAGTCATGCATTTTTAACTCTAATGTAGACGTATGTTAAAATAATGTATGCATGCATGTAGTCATAAAAATGCATTTTGAAAAGCTCTGACTAAGAATTTACCACACCCTTTCTGAGGTGATTTGGAAACTTGTTGTCCAGATATATGGATCCGGATCAGCCAAGTAGTTCTCGCAGGATCACTTCTGGTGTACGGAGAAGGGCTTCCAAAATGCCTCGACCCCGTTCTATTAGACAACCTTATCGTTTAGTGGAGGCAGTGATACGTCATGTCTAGGTTGAAGTACCGGACGTCGAGGACGAGGAATAGGATGTTCCAGTTGTGGACCCCACTCCTACTGCACGTGTTCCCCGTAGAGATTTTCCAGGCATTCAGGTGGTGAACCCAGAGCTTCTGGGCAACTTAAGTCGACACCCTTCAGTTTACCTGCATGCAAACGAGGTATAAAGTTAGATCTTAATCTTCCTTATTTCCTATTGATAAGGAGTAAATGTAAGACCCCAAATAATTAATAAATGAAATTTAATTTCCTCTAATTATTATTTTGAAATAGTAAGGGTTGATGTGATTAATGTGGATAGTTATGGGTAAAATACACAAATATTTCAAAATAAGCAAGTGGTTATAAAATATTCATTGTTGTCGAGGAATATTCATTTGGTCGTGGAATATTCGTACTGTCGGGGAATATTCGTACGATGGCGCAGCCATGTGTGGGCCCCATAACGAAAAGCGATTGGAGGAAGAAAATGACAAATATAAGTTGTTTAAAAATAATGGCGTAGTTGTTACCGTTTACACTGTTGGAATACCCGGTGGTTAAAACACAGTAATACGCGTTGTTGCACAGTAGCACACGGTATTGCACCAATTATTGACTCTTACGTAAGAAGGCACTACTCAATAATGGTTACAGTAATTACTGTTCAGTATTTTATTGGTTCAATAATTGTTGCGTTGATATTTTATATTGTTGTTGTTTCAATAATTGTCATTACATAGTATTTTTCATTATCGAAGCAATAATTCATATTATCTGAATAATATTATTGGATAACATTATTGGCAATGTCTAGAAAGTTCTGTCTAAGGAGAGGTTTGGTCACCTAATTGCATGCGCTGCCATGAAGGAGAAATTCTTATTGAAAGCCCCTCTTCCCGAACCGCTCGTTGTCAATATTGTGATTCTGTAATATTATTTGTGAATAATTAATTATTGATTCATATGATGAGGAAAATATTGATTTTATGTGGATATAGATGGAGAAAATTTTTAATGTGACAATTGTTGAAAATTGAAATTTTATCTTTTTCTGATAAAATAATTCATTTAAATATATATATTATTATACTTTAATAATATAATAATGGTGATATTTTACAAATCGAATGTGGAATATATGAGTATACGAGGAGGAAGAGTATTTTTGTTGCAATAAATGTTTAAAACATGTTAAACATGCTCTGTGGACCCCATTTATTGACCCAAATTTTATTATAGCCTCTAAAATCGCCTGCTTTGTGGATTTCTTCAATTTACGCTGGAATTTGGAAAACTTTCTTCCGCAAAGTTGTAGAGAATTAAATTTCCTATAAAAACTCGTGGGATTTGAATTTTCCGACAAAGGGCTATTTATTGTGAATTATTGAAGTTCAAGTCAAAAATAATTGATTTTGGAAGTTTAAATTATTTTAAATAATAAAAACGTTTTTAACAAGGTAGGTGTGCCCACTAGCATGGAAAAAGAGCTTTGAGATCAGATTATCCAAGGTGTGCGTGAAGATTATATATATATATATATATATATTAATATTTTAATAAATTTTACTGCTTTGGTGTTCTAAGCATTTTCCTATAAATAGGATGCTTAGGTTAGAATTGAAAATCACACCGTTAAATCAAGTTTTCTCTCTATATTATCGAGTTTATTCTTGTGAGTATTTTGAGTATACTTTGAGTATTGCTATACGGTGAAAGTTTAAGTTATAGCCTATATCCAGATTCCAGCTTAAATCTTCGCTCTTCCGAGGTAAGGGGTATTATTTTTTCAGAATGATATTATTTCTTCAATATCATTATGTTTGAAATATTGATCTGAAGTTTTTATCAAATTTGGAACTTTTGGTGTCTGAGTTACTATTCACGATACTGGCACTATTCACGTATATCTGATTATTCACGAATCATTTAAGCACTATTCATCTAAAAAATGAAAATTTTTCTTTTCGTCCAAAAATATCTATTGTGGATACTAGCTTTGATTGTATCCATGTTTTGATCATTCTTGAATTTTACACCACTATGATTATTTTGGGTATTTTGGACGTGATAAAACAAAATACTAATCCTTAATCCTTAATCCTTGTCATTTTGATTCACTTTGGATTCGCTTTATAAAATATTTTCATCATCCTCGCCTTAAATGATGATATTATGGAATATCTTTGGCGATGAAAGTGCAAAGATGAATGATTTTGATGAATATCTTTGGCACCTTGAGTGCAAAGATGAATGATTTCTGATGAATATCTTTGGCCCGTAGTGCAAAGATGAACATGTGTTTAGATGAACATGACCAACTGGTGAATGTCCTTGGCCTGTAGTGCAAGGATGAATATATGATTCCAGATATATATTGATTGATGTTACAGGGATAAAAATATTGATGATGGATCATTAAATTCATAGATATTAGTAGATTTCATCCTCTACGTAACTCTTTTTATGAATTAATATTTTCCATCATGCAGTATTGATTTAAAACTTGTTGTCTATTGTATTCTATTAGATTTTTTTTTCCTGTTGAAGACTAACGATAATTTGTTCTGTATTATCTTAGTCATAATATTCTTTACTGGGCTAGTTGAGCTCACCCTTTTCCTTTTTGTTCCATTTTTCTTCTCAGGAGGCGAGAATGTAGCGAGTACGATTCGGGGTATGGAATGGTGGTTTTAGAGAGTTGTTTATTAGTCCTCACCATTTCTGTAAAATAATGTATCAATAATTATGATGAGGATTTATTTGTATGTGGATATTGTTTAGATGGCAATATCTGTATTTAAACTCACAGCTTTATTATTGTAATAATAAAGTTGTAGTTGTTTCATACTGTATTGACAACTCGTAATGGGTGATGTATACCTATTTTGGGGTGTCACAGTTGGTATTAGAGCTTAGGATATGATCTCTCAAGGAGATCGGGAATAGAACTAGGAGGGAGAGACGAGTAAATCCTTCGCTAGTGTGTCCTACCTAAGCTTATTTGTTAGTTGGTCAAGATATAAGGATATTATGTGATATATTGATTTGCTTAATTAACCCTTGTTTATGGCGACAAGATTTGAGAATGTCGATCGAGAATATTAACAATGGAAATGAGACCGTGGAGACGCTTTGTACTCACCAACGAGGAGAACGTGCAACAGATCGGGTAATGTTCCTCCCATGAACAACACCACAGCGCGTATGATGAACGAGGGGATGTTTAGAAGCTTTTGCGAGTTCATGCAAAATCGGACGAGGAGACTCGTGTTCAAAACATAGGAGGAAATGATAGCAATTCACGGTTATCACAAACCAAGCGCTTCAAAGAGTTGGGACCACCTGAATTTAAGGGAAAGCCTCGATCCGATCATGGTAAAACATGGGTCAAGCAAATTACTAAGATATTCGATATCTTGGGATGCACGGAGGAATAGAAGGTTCCATTCGCCACCTTTATGTTCCGTGGCGCAGGCATCACCGGTAGGAGTCTCGTGAAGCGTACCCATCCAAATTGCACTTCAAAGATGTTTTGGGAGACGCTTTTAGAAACTATTTAATGACAAATACTTTCCTAAAGTGTTCGCTATATGAAGGAAGTGGAGTTTATTAGGCTGGAGCGAAACAACATGGTGGTGTCTCAAGACGAGGTAAAGTTTGCGAGTTATCCGTGTTTGCACCTCATTTGGTGGAGAATGAGGAACGTATGACGCGGATGTTTCGAGAGGTTTGAAACCCCAAGATACGTCAAGATCTCATCTCTCATAAATTTTCTTTATTCGAGATATTGTTAATAGGGCTCAATTGTTAGAGCGAGATAACGAGTACGGTCCAACCGAGGTACCACAATCGAGGATCATACCGGAGATAGCAGATCAACAAAACAACAATAACCAAAGGAGGAGAAAGAAAAAGATGACAAAATGGTAACCACTCTGGTGGTAATCATGGCCATGAAAATAGAAGAAGCGAGTTAGGAGGAGATTTTAAAAGAGGAGATTCAACAACGACCATGTGAAGACGACAAAGCACAAGAAAGAATCGGTTCCAAGGGAGGAGAACGACCACCGGTCATATGTATATAAATGCGGGAAAGAGGGACATATCAGTCCAAACTGCCCACAACAGTTCCAGGTATGATATAATTGTGGAAAGGAAGGACATATTGCTCGAGATTGCACGGTAGCAAAATCTAGTTCAGCGGGGATGGTGACTCAAAAGACTGTCCCAGAAAAGTCAAAGTCAACGGCTCCTGGAAGAGCGTTTGTTGTGACTGGTCAAAATGCGAGGAACCCAAACGAGGAGATCACGGGTAAGCTATTTATAAATTCTTGTGAAGTTTATACTTTACTAGATACCGGTGCTACCCATTCATTTATCTCTCCTACTTGTGCTCAACGTTTAAATTTGACTCCAGAAAAATTAGACTTTGACCTATCTGTGGAAACTCCGTTAGGAGAAACTTTCATCACATCTACTGTTTATAAATCTTGTCTAATCCAAGTTGGCACCCTTATCTTACCTGTTGACCTTATCTCTTTAAAGATACTTGCTTTTGATGTGATTTTAGGGATTGATTGGTTAACTACTCATCATGCCAAAATTGATTGTTTTCGTAAGGTTGTTAGTTTTCATATTCCTAATCAACCAGTTGTTCGAATTCAGGCAACTAAACCATTAAAATCAATCACTGTCATATCTAATCATAAAGCGATTCGTTTATTGAAAAACGGATGTCAAGCTTTCTTAGCCCATGTTATGGATTTGAATAAAGACACGTCAAAATTGAATAATATTCCTGTTCTTATTAACTTTCCTGACGTATTTCCTTAAGAACTTCCCGGTCTACCCCCAGAACGTGAAGTTGAATTCTTTATTGACCTTGAACCTGGTATAAAGCCCATTTCTAAAACCCAATATCGAATGGCTCCTATTGAACTTCAGGAGTTAACGGTCCAACTACAGGAATTGTTGGACATCGGTTTCATTCGTCCTAGTACATCTCCTTGGGGTGCTCTTGTTTTATTTGTAAAGAAGAAAGACGGGAGTATGCGACTTTGTATTGACTATCGGGAATTAAACCATGTCACCATCAAGAATAGGTATCCTCTACCTCGTATTGATGACTTGTTTGACCAGTTGCAAGGAGCACAATTCTTTTCAAAAATTGATCTTCGCTCGATATCATCACCAAAATTAGAACCGAGGATATTCCAAAGAGACCGCCTTCGAAACTTCGGTATGGGCATTATGAATTCTTAGTTATGTCTTTCGGATTGACTAATGCTCATGCGGCTTTCATGGATATGATGAATCGAGTATTCAAAGAATATTTGGATAAATTCGTTGTTGTCTTTATTGATGACATCCTCATATATTCCAAAAGCCGTGAAGATAATGAGCACCATTTGAAGCTAGTACTCCAAAGGCTTCGTGAAAACAAGCTATATGCTAAGTTGAAGAAATGCGAGTTCTGGCTTAAGGAAGTAGCATTCCTTGGGCACGTGGTGTCAAAACATGGAGTATCTGTTGACCCGGCAAAGATTGAAGCAATACAAAGTTGGGAGCAACCAAGCTCTGGTCGGAGTACGTAGCTTTTTGGGTTTAGCTGGTTATTATCGGAGATTCGTGGAAGGGTTTTCTCGAATCGCTACTCCGTTAACTCATCTGACTCGAAAGGATACAAAATTCATATGGAGTGAGAAATGCGAGAAGAGTTTCCAAGAGCTTAAGAGGAGACTCATTTCGGCACCTGTTCTAACAATACCATCTAGTACGGATGGATTTGTTATCTACAGCGATGCTTCGGGCAAAGGGTTAGGATGTGTTCTCATGAAACATGGGAAAGTCATAGCCTATGCCTCGCGACAACTTAAAGAATATGAGAGGAATTATCCTACTCATGATCTAGAGTTGGCAGCAGTCGTTTTCGCGCTAAAGATCTGGAGGCACTATCTATATGGGGAGAAAGTGGAGATATATTCAGACCATAAAAGCCTTAAATATTTCTTCACTCAAAAAGAACTCAACATGCTGCGGCAATGATGTTGGCTCGAGCTATTGAAAGACTACGACCACACTATTCAATACCATCCCGAAAAGCGAACGTGGTAGCCGACAAGTTAAGTAGAAGATCATATGCGAGAACGAAAAGCGATGATGTCAAGTATACGATAGAGCCAACTTTAATAGAAAAAGTTAAGGTTGCTTGCCAATCAGGCCCGAGCCGATGCATATGAAGAAGAAAGTACAAGAAGGTGCTATTCCTAAGCTTAGAATTGATGAAGAAGGAATACTTGAGTCCACTCAAGACTTTGTGTTCTAACGATTCTCGATTTGAAGTACAAGATCATGATGGAGGCACACAATACACCATTTGAAATCCATCCTGGAAGTACTAAAATGTATCGTGATCTTCGACATACATTTTGGTGGAACAATATGAAGAGAGAGATTGCAAAGTTTGTCTCAACATGTTTAACTTGTCAACGTGTAAAGGCGGAGCATCAAGTGCCTAAGAGACCATTGCAACCACTTGAGATTCCGAAATGGAAGTGGGAACACATTACCATGGATTTCGTTACGGGTCTTCTCACGGTTTCTCAAGGCATAAATGCTATTTGGGTTATTGTTGATAGATTAACCAAGTCTGCACATTTCTTGTTGATACGGAGACTTATTCTCTTGAACGCCTTGCTAGTATGTATGTAAATGAGATTGTGAGGTTGCATGGCATGCCAAGATCTATAGTTTGGATCGTGACCCAAGATTCACTTCAAGATTTTGGGTTAGCTTGCAAAAAGCTATAGGTACGGATTTACGATTCAGTTTGGCATACCATCCTCAAACGGACGGACAATCAGAGAGGACTATTCAAACTCTTGAAGATTTATTAAGACTCTGTGTTCTAGACTTCAAGGGCAGTTGGGATAAGTATTTACCATTGGTGGAATTCTCCTACAACAAAAGTTATCAGACAAGTATAGGTGTGGCTCCATATGAAGCATTATATGGGAGAAAGTTGTCGCTCTCCAATATGTTGGGATGAGGTGGGTGAAGCAACATTGTTGGGACCCGAGTTAAGTACGCGTGTGACTACCGAAAAGATCCAAATGATTCGACAACGTATACAAACGGCACAAGATCGACAAAAGAGTTATGCGGATCTTCATCGAAAGGACGTGGAATTTAGTATAGGGGATCATGTATTGTTGCGAGTTGCTCCATGGAAGGGAGTTAAAAGATTTGTGAAGAAAGGAAAGCTCAATCCACGATTTATTGGTCCATTTCAAATTCTTGACCGAGTAGGAAATGTAGCCTATAGCTCGCGTTACCTCCAAGTATGTCTCGTGTTCATAATGTGTTTCACATATATGTACTTCGTAAATATGTGAAAGACCCGAACCACGTTATTGAGTTAGAACCTGGACGAGATAGCCAAGACTTAACGATGAGGAGGTACCGCAAAGATCTTGGATAGGAAGGAGCATGTCCTACGCATCGAAGGTTATACCGCAAGTTAAAGTCTTGTGGAGGAACCATGCTATAGAAGAAATGACCTGGGAATTGGAAACGGAAATGAAAGCAAGGTATCCTCACCTTTTCAAACACCAGTATCGTATGTCAATTTCGAGGACGAAAATTTCATAAGGAGGGAGGTTGTAAGACCCCAAATAATTAATAAATGAAATTTAATTTCCTCTAATTATTATTTTGAAATAGTAAGGGTTGATGTGATTAATGTGGATAGTTATGGGTAAAATACGCAAATATTTCAAAATAAGCAAGTGGTTATAAAATATTTATTGTTGTCGGGGAATATTCGTTTGGTCGTGGAATATTCGTACTGTCGGGGAATATTCGTACGACGGCGCAGCCATGTGTGGGTCCCATAACGAAAAGCGATTGGAGGAAGAAAATGACAAATATAAGTTGTTTAAAAATAATGGCGTAGTTGTTACCATTTACACTGTTGGAATACCCGGTGGTTAAAACACAGTAATACGCGTTGTTGCACAGTAGCACACGGTATTGCACATATTATTGACTCTTACGTAAGAAGGCACTTTACTCAATAATGGTTACGAGATTATCGCTCAATATTTTATTGGTTCAATAATTGTCATATTGATATTTTATATTGTCGTTGTTTCAATAATTGTCATTACACAAGATTTTCATTATCGAAGCAATAATTCATATTATCTCGAATAATATTATTGGATAACATTATTGGGAATGTCTAGAAAGTTCTCGCCTCAAGGAGAGGTTTGGTCACCTAATTGCGCCAAAGAAGAAGGAGAAATTCTTATTGAAAGCCCTCTTTCCCAGGAACCGCTCGTTGTCAATATTGTGATTCTCGTAATATTATTTGTGAATAATTAATTATTGATTCATATGATGAGGAAAATATTGATTTTATGTGGATATAGATGGAGAAAATTTTTAATGTGACAATTGTTGAAAATTGAAATTTTATCTTTTCCGATAAAATAATTCATTTAAATATATATTATTATACTTTAATAATATAATAATGGTGATATTTTTACAACGAATGTGGAATATATGAGTATACGAGGAGGAAGAGTATTTTTTTGTTGCAATAAATGTTTAAAACATGTTAAACATGCTCATGGACCCCATTTATTGATCGAATTTGATTATAGCCTCTAAAATCGCTTGGTTTGTGGATTTCGGTCACCGCTTGGAATTTGGAAAACTTTCTTCTCGCAAAATTGTAGAGAATTGAATTTCCTATAAAAACTTTTGAGATTTGAATTTTCTGACAAAAGGGCTATTTATTGTGAATTATTGAAGTTCCGAAGCTCCGAAATAATTGATTTTTGGAAGTTTAAATTATTTTAAATAATAAAAACGTTTTTAACAAGGTAGGTATGCCCACTAGCATGGAAAAAGAGCTCAGATCAGATTGTCCAAGGTGTGCGTGAAGATTATATATATATATATATATTAATATTTTAATAAATTTTCTGCTTTGGTGTTTTAAGCATTTTCCTATAAATAGGGTGCTTAGGTTAGAATTGAAAATCACACCAGAAACTGAAGTTTTCTCTCTCTATATTATCGAGCGTATTCTTGTGAGTATTTTGAGTATACTTTGAGTATTTCTATACGGTGAAAGTTCAAGTTATAGCCTATATCCAAGATTCCAAAGCTTAAGTCTTGCCTTTTCCGAGGTAAGGATATTATTTTTTTTTTTTTCGTAATGATATTATTTCTTCAATATCATTATGCTGAAATATTGATCTGAAGTTTTTATAAAATTTGGAACTTTTGGTGTCGGAGTTACTATTCACGTATACGGCACTATTCACGATATCTGATCATTTACTTAATACGACACTATTCATTGAAAAATAAAAAAAATTTCTTTTCGTCCAAAATATCTATTGTGGATACTAGCTTTGATTGTATCCATGTTTTGATCATTCTTGAATTTTACACCACTATGATTATTTTTGAGGTATTTTTGGACGTGGATAAAACAAAGTACGAATCCATAATCCTTAATCCTTGTCATTTTGATTAACTGGATTCGTTTCTTTAAAAAATATTTTTCATCATCCTCAGTCTTAAATGATGATATTATGGAATATCTTTGGCCTGTAGTGCAAAGATGAATGATTTCTCGATGAATATCTTTGGCTGTAAAGCAAAGATGAATGATTTCGATGAATATCTTTGGCACCAGAGTCAACGATGAACAGTGTTTAGATGAACATGACTAACTGGTGAATGTCCTTGGCCTGTAGTGCAAGGATGAATATATGATTCTAGATATATATTGATTGATGTTACAGGGATAAAAATATTGATGATGGACTATTAAATTCATAGATATTAGTAGATTTCATCCTCTACATAACTCTTTTATGAATTAATATTTTCCGCTGCGAGTATTGATTTAAAACTTGTTGTCTATTGTATTCTATTAGATTTTTTTTCCTCGTTGAAGACTAACGATAATTTGTTCTCAGATTATCTTAGTCATAATATTCTTTTTTCGGGCTAGTTGAGCTCACCCTTTTCCTTTTGTTCCATTTGTCTTCTCGTAAAGGCGAGAATGTAGCGAAGTACGAGTCTGGGGTGGAATGATGGTTTTAGAGAGTTGTTTAGTAGTCCTCACCATTTCAAAGAAAATATGTATCAATAATTATGATGAGGATTTATTTGTATGTGGATATTGTTTAGATGACAATATCGTATTCAAACTCACGCTTTTATTGTTGTAATAATAAAGTTGTAGTTGTTTCGCACTGCAGTATTGACAAACTCGAATGGGTGATGTATACCTATTTTGGGGGTGTCAAAGTTAAAGGTTTCTGATGTTGATCCGCATTTGATGTAGGTTCCTGCTTTACACAACCTCGAGGGAATTGGTTCAACATCCACTCTCTCAGATCGACGCTTTGCCTCGATGACTATAAAGCGATCGTGATATGGTCGGGATTCGTGACGTTCTTTTCATTCTTCCCGTCATTGTCCCCTCGGGTTACTTGAGGGTTTCGAAACCTTTCGTTTCACTGCATCGACCACTCCATCTGGCCGGATTGTGAGGTGATGATGACGTTGATGGATTGGCGGTTTATCACAGGTATGGAGTTTGGAGGGGTACCAATGCCTTGTATGACGGATATCACCCCTACTGCCCTCAGATCCTTGTTAGGAGTTCCGGCGGAGGCGCTCAAGGGCAGGACTGTTCGTACAGGTCCTTTGAGCGTAGATACTATGAGCGAGCTATTGAGTAAGCCCATACCCAATGATGTGAGAGTCAGGGATCGCATTCTTCGGCGATTGTTCCTGATGATCATTAAGGGCTGCTTCATAGCAGATAACTCTTCTACGGTGTCCTTCGCTTTAATCAGCGCCACTCGACACGTGGACCATATTGGAGATTATGATTGGGGTTCCTACACCTTCGCCTATTTCCTCAAGGGAATGCGTATGCGCTCGCATGGCTTGACCAAGGCTTGGTTAGGATTCTACCCGTTTCTGCTGGTGAGTATTTCTCTTGTCTTTTCCCATGTACAGGTTAAGAGTGTTGACTGACAGCAGATATTGCCTTTGTGTTGGCAGTTTTGGGCCTATGAGAGGCTACCATGTTTGCGTCCTATGAGTGTATTAGGCTTAGATACCTATCCACGAGGATGGAGATGGCATCATTCTATACTGGCGAAGGTCCCTATTGTTGAGGGTTTTACTCTTTGCCGCCTACAGCTGGAGTTGTTGACAGCGAATGTCATCACATGGGTTCCCTACTCTGGGGAGAATTTGAGCATTGGATTTGAGGATGGGTACCCAACTGGTGTCGAACACGTGATTTCCACCTATAGGATTCCTCTCTTCACAGATGGAGGATGGGAGCTCTACTTAGGAGAGCGTGCTATCAGGAGCAGTACAGGAGAGATTCGTATGCCGATCTTGCCTACTTCCAGGTGTTATTGGCCTGTTTCGCAGTTACCCGTCACTGATATCCCATTGTTGGGGGTTGACGATTTTGCACTGTCAGAGGGTCCCTGCACTTAGGAGATATTCCAGTATTGGTGGTTCCCTCGTACCATTGGAGCCCAGACCCGCGCCACTCAGCTCATGGGGGATATGGTTCCAGGATCCGTGATGTTGATGGATTAGCTAGCCTGTGTTAGAGATCCGACTCATGTGACACAGATTGACAGTTTGACCTGGCAGTTGGACCGGGGACATTTCTTTATCCGACACTTGGGCAGGATCCTTTAAAGGCAGATACTTTTGATCCTTCCAGCTCTGGCACTGGTCCCTCAGGTGACCCATATGGTTTTGCCGGTGAAGATCCTCCCTTGTATAGGATTGACATCCCTGTGGATAGAGATCCAGTGACTCAGGAGGAGTTACATTAGGTGGACAGGATTGATGATGTAGACATTGACACCATTGTCTTCTTCTGATGTATATTCTCGTTATCTCTTTTGATAGGCCTCTATTAGACATTGGGTAGCTTCGCCCCATTCTCACTAAATCTTTTGATAGGCCTTTGTTAGATGTAGGGCAATTTTGCCCCATTTCCCTGTATTTTAGCTGTACAGAGATGTATTAGATGATGATATACTTAGGAATGTATGTACATTTTTCCATTCTCTATATCATATTACCATCTATTGTATCATGCATGTTATTATGTTATGCATATGTATGTATGTTCGGAGATATTCAGCATTGACCCCTGGATGGTCTTATGACGACACACTGCATGTATGTCTTCTTTGGCGAGCTAGTCAGATTGATCATACCCCACCATTATTGGTGGCATCTGGTATGCGATCGTGGTATGATAGCATGTCACCATCAGACGGGGTGACTGTAGATCATCTGTTGCATCATACTATGACCCTGCTGATGTTTCAGGTTCCCATAGGATTCGTGGAGTGCATGCTGGAGCACTGTGTATTGGAGAGGCATGTTTTCCGATTTGGGACCCAGGAGTTGACTCCTACTCTGGAGGAGTATGCACGTTTGATGATGCTGCCACTGGATAGACCTTGCGTGCATATGGCGATTGGAGACATGAGTAGGAAGTTCACGACCCTTACTGGATTGAGGCGTAGGGTGGTGCAGGATGAGCTCACATCTGGCCACGTTATATCCAAGCATTTTCTATTTGATAGATTTAGCTCAGAGCATAGTTATGCACGACATTCCGGGGATTTCACCACACCAGAGGATCATTAGCGTTTAGCCAGAGTGGATGTACTGTTATTGTGCGTATTTTTATACGTCTACATGCTACGGTACATGGATGAGTTGGATATAGGAGTCATCATGGCAGTGAGAGCTCTTAGGGAGGGTCACACCATCATACCGATGATTATAGCAGAGACTCTGAGGTTGGCCACATACTGCTGCACTTATCCGACGGGAGTGTTTACAGGCAGCTCAGTCATGTTGTACGTGTGGTTTATGTCACACTTGAGATCGATTGGCACTTTTAGACGGCATGGGTATTGTTTCATCCATGATATAGCCATGTCATACTCCTTTCAGCCTATGGAGTGTGTAGATGCTGCATCTTGGTCAGCTTTCCTGGCAGGGATCGGAGATCAACTTTCTATATTGCCATGTATAGGGCTCAGCTCACCCTACATCTTTATCACTCATGCTCTGGGCATGGATTATCTCCCTCTAGCTGGCTTGAGGGGTATGATTACTTACCACCCACTGGCCGTGATGTGTCAGTTTGACCAGTTCCAGGACTTCCATCCTTTTGAGGGGCATCGAGTCAGCGCTTCACTTCTCGCCACTTATCAGTAGAGGATAGATCCAGGTTGTATGCCTATTGGAATCAGCAAGAGCTAGCTGAGTTTTTTGTGAGTCATCCGGATTGTTCTGCAGAGTATTCCACATGGATGGAGGCAGGGACTGCATCGGCTGCGGTAGTATCTACAGTGCAGGGGATTAATTCTGACGATGAGGAGCCAATGAAGGAGGCTGATATTTCCATCGATGAGGATTTGACTACTAGGTTGCCAGCACTTGGGATGGATTTTCCCACTACGAGTGCTACTATTATTCAACATTCAGCACAGTACCTGGAGCAGAGTCTACATCTAATGAGGAGCCATGATGTTGATAGCTCTTGATGGGAGTGACGCAGCTCTATTAGAGAGGGATGAGGCTAGATTAGCTAGAGATGGATTGATTGTATAGTGGGATGCTGCCCTATCTTCCCGGGATGTGGTTGTTACAGACAGTACTTCAATGAGATCCCTTACGACTGGCATCCTTGCCGATATGAGTGCATACATTGATGAGCATCATGCCACCATGCAGTTAGCCTTGGATCTGCTAGCTCGTGTAGATACCATTGGGCAGGAGCTTGCAGGGTTACCTCTTTCTTCAGAGAGGGATGCTATGTTAGATCTGATAGTCCACATACACACAGATCCATAGATAGACTTGTATTTTCCTGCACAGACTAGCTTAGAAATTTTGTCATGTACATTACATATTGTATATATCAAACAGTATTATATATGGAAGGGAAATATATTTTGATTCACTTACCTTTTAGTTTTGCCTTGATACTTGCTTGATATTTGCCTGTTTCTTCAGGGTTTGTGATCTTGATGCATTCTGAACTCATCCTTGATGTGTGGACATTGAGACGTCGTAGGATTTCTCTGAACTGATCATTGATCTGTGTGTATCCCTACCATCTTTGGTGTCTTGGGACAGCTTTCTGTATGGAAATGTGGAGAGGAGTGTGGCTTTTCTTCTCTGAGATTGACTGCACCACATATGGTCGCTAGTACTCCTATTTAGGAGGAGCCTAGTTAATTCCGCCTCTTATGGATTGGTATTGATCTTTAAGGCACAACCGTAGCTTAGATGGTCGCCGAATCTCCTATTTATGAGGAGAGGTTAGGTAGTTCTATCCCTTTGGTCTGAAGCCGATGAAATGTGGTGGATTGAAGTTTGATCTCAGTACCGTGTGACAAGTATTTTTGTTCTGGTTGGGGGTTAGACTGAACTATAAATGGTTGCCTACGTACTCCTATTGAAGAGGAGATCAGGTCTGCGTAGTTCGAACCTGGTGTAAGAGGTTCAAGGCTGAATGTGAAATGGGTAAATGGGTGTAGAAGTTTTATTGATAAAGAAGGATGCAGAAGTATTTTTGTGGTTTTTATTTTTGTAGAAAAAGGGCAGAAATGTTTTTGTTGTTCTTTTTTTATTGCGATCGGGCCATATAGAATATGGTTGCCTATGTGTTCCCGCAATGAGGAGACCAAAGTCGATGTATTTCACCCTCGTGACTTAATTGCGTACCAAAGAGTAAGTATGAATCCCATGTGCGCAAAGCTATATCATGGGGAGAAGAAAGTTTGATCCCATGATTGGGACAAACTGCTGGTGTGAAAAAGTTTGATCCCGTCTTTAGGACAAACTACAAGTGTGGAAAAGTTTAATCCCATCTTTAGGATAAACTGCAGGTGTGAAAGGTTCAATCCCTGGGGGGATAACCAAAATTGTATGAAAGTTTTGGAATGAGGTGAAACCAGGCTGCTGGTTTGAAGTGTATGTTTCCCTGAGGGGCAGAATAGTATGTAAAAAGGGTTAGAAAACCGGAACGACTAGGGATTTGATGATCCAAAACCAGGATGTTTGCTTGATGGTGACCTCAGACATAGTACCATTTCACGGTGTTCGAGTTGATAAGCTGTGGAAATTCATCGCCATCCATTTCCAGTAGTCTGAGAGCGCCTCCTGTCAATACCTCCTTGACAACAAATGGGTCTTCCCAGTTAAGAGCAAATTTCTTTCCCTTAGATTGATCTTGGTTGTCAATAATCTTCTTTAAAACCAAGTCATGTTGTTTAAACTGCCATAGCCAGACTTTCCTGTTGTAGGATCTTGCGATCCTTTGCTAATATAACTGACCATGGAAGATAGCCGCAGTTCGCCTTTCGTCTATTAGAGACAATTGGTGATACCTGTCTTGTAATCATTGGTCTTCATCCAGTTGAGTGTCCATCAACACTCTGAGGGATTCCATTTCCACCTCTATGGGGAGAATTGCTTCCATCCTATAGGCTAATGAGTAGGGGGTTGCCCCAGTGGAAGTACACATTGAAGTTCTGTAGGCTAATAAAGTCAGAGGCAAGAGGTCAAGCCATCCTTTGTGATTGGCGGACATTTTTTTCCATGATCTTCTTGATGTTTTTATTAGCCGCTTCAACATCACCATTCATCTTTGGACAGTAGATGACGAAGTTAAGGTGTTTGATGTGGAATTTACTGCATAACTCCTCCATCATTTTATTGTTGAGGTTCTTAGCATTGTCTGACACAATGATGTCTGGTTGTCCATATCGACAAACGATATTATTTCTGATGAAAGCAATGATGACTTCGTTGGTAACCCTGGGGAAGGAGGCTGCTTTTACCCATTTGGTGAAGTAGTCGATCATTGTGAAGATAAACTGATGTCCATTACTGGCTTTGGGCTCAATGGGCCTGATCACTTCCATTCCCCACATTGAGAAGGGCTATTGCAAACTCATATTGTGGAGTTCCCTTGGAGGGGCGTGGATAGAATTCCCATGAATTTGGCATTGATAGCACCTCTTGACATGATCGTCATAGTTAGCTTTGAGTGTAAGCCAATAATGCCCTGTTCTGAGGATTTTCTTAACAAGTAGGGGTCCGCTCATGTGTGAGCCACATACTCCACCATGGATCTCATCCATGAGCCTCTGAGCTTAGTCTTTGTCCAGACATCTGAGGAGACCTAATCCTGCATCTCTTTTGTAGAGTGCATCTCTGCTCAGGTAAAATTTTGTAGCAAGTCGATGGATCCACCTTCTTTTAGTCGGGCTCACCTCAGCGGGTGTAGATCCATCTCGCGGATACTCCTTGATGTGCTGATACCAAGGGTTGTGGATGGGAGGTAGCTCATACGATACTTCTCCAACATAATTCCAATAAACTGGGGCCTTTTGCGGGGCAAATGTGATGCTTGGCATGTTTTCCTTGTCAGGTATGTGAATCAAGGAGGCCAACGTTGCTAGTGCATCCACAAAATCATTCCTATTATGAGGAATGTGTAGAAAGGAGATTCCTTCGAACTCCAAAGCCATCTATAAAACTTGCCGATGGTAAGGCAGCAAATGTAGTTCTTTGGTTTGATAGATTGCCATGGATTATTTGATTACCAATTTGGAATCCCCAAAGACAAATAACCGCCTGATGCCCATTGAACGGGAAAGTTTTAGCCCCATGATATAGCCTTCATACTCAGCTGTGATGTTGGTGCTGACAAACTGCAATTTAACGGCGACGGGATACTGCTCCCTCGTACCAGATACTAGAATTGCTCCAGCTCCAGCACCTTCTGTGTTAATAGTTCCATCGAAATACATTTTCCATGTACGACATGAATCATACTGATTGGGAAGTATGTTTCTAAGGGTTTGAAGTCCCCTGCAGGTGCGGCGGCTAGTTGATTTGCAATTCTTTGACCTTTGATAGATTTTTACGTCACATAGACGATGTCAAACTCCTGTAGGATCAACTGCCATCTGGACAGTCGACAATTTAGTATGGGCTTACTGAACACATACTTGAGAGGATCTACGCGGGATATGAGATGGGTTATGTGACCATGGAGGTAATGCTGTAACCTCATGGAAGCCCATGCTAAAGCATAACAAGTCTTCTCAATCAGAGTGTACTTGTGTTCACTGCTGCTGAATCTTTTGCTGAGGTAATAGATAGCTCGTTCTTGGCCTCTATTATCTTTTTGTCCCAGCATGCAGCCCATGGCATTGTCATTAATGGACATGTACATGAATAGGGGAACATCATCCCTGGGACGTACCAAAATATGAGTGTTAACCAGCTGCTCTTTGATTGTAAGGAAGTCTTTTTGACACTCAGCATTCCATTTCATGGAGGAGTTCTTCCTTAACAATTTGAAAATGGGCTCACAGGTTGCTGTGAGTTGAGAATAAACCTGCTAATAAAGTTGATTCTTCCGAAAAATCCCCTTATTTCCTTCCCTGATTTAACACCAAAGGCGCACTTGGCTGGATTCAATTTAACCAGCTGCTCTTTGATTGTAAGGAAGGCTTTTTGACACTCATCGTTCCATTTCATGGAGGAGTTCTTCTTTAACAACTTGAAGATAGGCTCACAGGTTGCTGTGAGTTGAGAAATAAACCGGCTAATGATGTTGATTCTTCCCAAAAATTCCCGTATTTCCTTCTCTGTTTGAGGAATGGGCATTTCTGTAATGGCCTGGATTTTGGTAGGATCCAGCTCAATCCCTTTTTGGCTGACTAGAAAACCTAGCAACTTGCCTGATTTAACGCCAAAGGGGCACTTGGCTGGATTCAACTTCAAGTTATACTCACGCAACCTGTTGAAGAGCTTTTTGAGATGGTCTAAGTGGTCTTCCTCCCTTCGGGATTTGAAAATAATGTCATCCACGTAGATCTCTATCTCTTTATGCATTAAGTCATGGAAAAGAGCCATCATAGCTCTCTGATAGGTTGCCCCGACATTGATGAGGTCGAATGACAACCGTCTGTAGCAGAAGGTTCCCCAAGGCGTGATGAAAGCAGTTTTCTCACGATCCTCCTCAGCGACCATAATTGTCAATAAGAATGTGGATAAAGGGCAAGGGAAAGCTATCTTTAAGGCAAGCTTGTTTCAAATCTCGATAATCCACGTAATCTCGCACCTTTCCTCTTGGTTTAGGCATGAGAACTATGTTGGATATCCATTTCGAATATGTAGACACCATGATAATGCCAGCTTGAAATTATTTCACAATATCTTCTTTCACTTTTAAAATCCAATCAGGTTTCAATCGCCTGAGCTTCTGCCTGACTGGCTTAAATCCCTCCTTAATGGGAAGGTGATGAAGGACAATGTCAGTGGAGAAACCCACCATGTCTTCATGAGACCATGCGAACAAATCCTGGAATTGAGTTAGTAGCGCAACCATGTCATTCCGTTGGTTTGGGGTGAGGTCTGAACCAATCTGGATTAGCTTAGGGCTTTCTATGGTTCGAAGATTGAAAGGAGTTGTTTGATCAAGATTAGGCTTAGGTTTATCTTCGACCCATTCCTTAATCTCCTGAGGTATCTCAATGTCCTCTTGTATTTCCATCAAGTCTGAGTCCAACTTTTCATCAAAGTTACAGTCCTTGTGGAGAAAAGGCACCTCATCAGCAAGTACATGCACATCTAAATTCAGAGTCCTGAAACAAAATATGCTTTCACATAATATATGAAACTGTTTAATCATACACAAGTATTAGCATGTACTAATAAAATAACTGTTAATACTGTACAGAAAAGTAAGTAATTAAAGTTATCTACAAGGCAGAGGGATTTCTGCCCATTTTACCCTCGTTGACCAATGCATGGAGTGCTGCTCTAATTATCGAGGGTAAAGTCCTGCTAGACTGCAGTGATGAAGGGACTATCATCGTCCTCCTTTTCCTGAATGATGACTATAACATCTGGGCAATCATCGTCTGAGGTGTATCTATTTGTATGTTCATCATGGACAATGATGCGTACGCCTGACATCATCAAAGCGATGTCATGTTTACGTTTTTGTTCCATCTCTTCCACTTTGGGATCAAAAAGCAGGACCTCTTTTGATTTAAAAGGTACTGGTTTGGGAAACAACATAGCCATAACATGTGTTGGCACCTTTACCGGAGACTGTATCAGCTCATGAGGTGCAGGTGGAGAAAATCGTCGTGTGGCAGAAATTTGAGGAACCTGCTTATGCTTATGAGGATTCCTATGACTGGAATTGGCAGAATAGCCTAGTCTGGCTGTCCCAGTTTGACTGGACATTTGAATTGGGTGCTTAATACCCTGCTAATTTTTACCCAGCCCTTGTCCAGGCTGATGACCCAATGCCATCATTTCTTGAGTGGCCGACATAACCTCGGCAGAAATCTTGGGTATGGGAAGTGGCACTCCAATAGGATGGTATTGTGTGTTGCTCACTTCCAAAGTATGAAAACTGGCCAGCTCAACTTCTGAATTGAAGCTAATGATTGGTAGGTTTTCTAGTTCAGGACATTCTGGCTCAGCATTGACAATGACTAGGCTATTGTTGATAATGTATTTCAGTTGTTGATGTAGTGTAGAAGGGACGGCTCCATCCATGTGCATCCATGGTCTCCCCAATAGCAGGTTGTATCCTGAATCTATCTTGAGGACATGAAAGGATACATTGAATGTATTTGGACCAATCTCAATTAGCAGCTCAATCTCTCCGACAGAATTTCATCAGGATCCAACAAAAGCTTTGATAACCGTATGGCTACTTCAGATCCGTTTGAGATTGAAGTTCATCTTTACCAAAGTGTCATAAGGATAGATATTCAGAGACAAACCTTCATCTATCAAAACTCTAGCTAACATATACCCGGAGGACAAAACTACGATGTGCAATGGCTTGCAATGACCGGTCCCTTCGGGCGGTATGTCATCATCAGTGAAAGATATCACATTGTTGTTAAAAATGTGATCAACCAGATGTTGAAAATTTTCCACATCCACTGATTTCGGCAAGTAGGCTTCTTCCAAAACCTTCAATAAGATCTTTCAGTGATCCTTGGAAGAGAAAACCAAGTCCAGTATTGAGATTTGATGTGGAGCTTCTCTTAAGCTTAGAACCACCTTGGCTTCATTATGGCCCATAGTGCAGAGGAATTTCTCAATCTTCTCCATGGGAATCTTCCCCTTTGCTTTTATGGCGGGCTTCATCACCCTCTGAGAAAGATACAGTGGATTTTCCTTCGACACTGTGGCAGTAGTATGAGACTTGGATCCTTCAGCTTCTCCATAATTCTATGGGACTTTGTGTAAGCTGACAACAGGATACTGTGGTCTGAAGGGTAAATAAATTGGCTCTGGTGTAGCCACTTTCAAAGGATTGTCAGCTCCTTTGAGTTGAATTGCTTGTATGGGAAATGGTTTGACAGTTTCACCAACCACAACGGATATAACTGCTACTAGCCCCTTCTATTTAGTAGGTTAGGTATTCCCACTCTCGAGTAGTACAATGTCATCATCTGCCAATTGCAGGACACCACTGTTAATTAGATTCTGAATAAGGTGGCGGAGTGCCCAACATTCTTCTATGCTGTGATCGCGAGAATGTGAATGATATTGACAAACTCCATCAGAGTTGAACCATCTTGAATGGGGATTGATTGGAGGTAGAAGGGAGGTGATTCATCCTTCGTTGATTAGTATCTAAAATATTTCCTCCATAGGTTGGCCTAGGTATGTAAATTCCCTTTTATTGGCAAAATTTCGACGGGCTTAAGTACTTTCTCTCTTTGCAACCTTTTCCTCCAGTGCTTCACTTTCAGAAGCTGATGATGGAGTATTCATAACAAAAGGAAGGAGACATTCATGCTCCTGGATGACTAACTGGCGTGTGACTTGATGTTGATGGATCACCAATTCTGCCAATTGTTCCACTTGCTTACAAAGAGCTTTCATCTTTCATTCCATAGAAAATTGGAACTTTACGTAATCCCATCTGTCAGCACTGTCTTTGATGGTATGGGATGATTCACCATTAAAATTGGAACTCTGTCCGTTGCTCTAACTAATCATATTGACCTCTTCTTCTTTGTGTCAAGGAAGAGGGTTGTCTTGCACATGAGGTTGATATGGTTTGGTAACCACGATCTCACCGTTGTCTATCAAATCTTGGATCTTGTGTTTCAAGGCCCAACAATCTTGAGTATCATGTCCAGGTGCTCCGGCATGATAAGCACACTTCCGAGTAGCATTGAAACCTCTACCATTAGGGTTGGCTGGTGGAAGAAGATGCATGATTTTCTTCTGAGTAGTCAGAAGAGCAAGAATATTCCCGAGTGAGTCCCCTAAGGGTGTGAACGTTCGAGGGCGCTTTGCTTCTCCACCTTTAGGTAATGGAGGGTTTGAAGACTGTGCTTGGAAAGGGGAGTAGTTTCTCCTCTGTATATAGGCATGTTCTGACTGCCTTTTTGACCTTGTAGTATCAAGGAAACATCCTCCTCTCTCTTTTTATGGACCCTCCGAGGGTTGTTTACATAAGTTCCGGACTGAATGTGCTCAGCAACTGCTTTAAGAGCGGCTAGGTCTTGCATCTTTCCTGACTTCAATCCCATATCAGCCATCTCTCCATGTTTGATCATTTCAGAAAATGGTTTGCCAATGCCAGCTAAAATTCTTTCATAGAAAGGAGCTTCTTGTATGTCTATAAAGGTCATGACCATTTCTGATTCCGTCATGGAAGGAATGACTTTAGCAGCAAAGCGCCTCCACCTTTGAGCATACTCTCTGAAAGACTCAATAGATTATTTCTTAACCTTAGTAATCTGGTACCGGTCAGGAGCCATCTAAGATTGAAAACTGTATTAAGTGAGGAAGGCGTGAGCTAGCTCTTCCAAGCTATGGATCTTTGAGTTGTCTAATCTGGTATACCATGAACGGACTTCTCTAGTTAGACTCTTCTGAAACAGCTGCATTTTGAGCTTCTCATTTTCTGCATAAGATCCAAGTTCTCCAATGAACACCTTCAAATGTGTGTAAGGATCCCCTAATCCGTCATACTTTTCAAAGTTAGGGGTTTTAAATTTCTCTGGATAATGAACACCAGGGAATATGCAAAGATCAACATACGAAACACTCCCGTGTGTTCCAATCCCTTTGAGAGAATGGATGGTTTCTTCCATTTGAAGGACCTTCTTCCTGATATCACCGGTGTCTAGATCTCCTTTGAGATGGGTGTTTTCAGGGTCTTTGTTGGTCGTATCCAACTAAGGTTCTGGATTTGTTTTATCCAAACCTTGTGTTCCTCCTTGTGTAGAGGATTCTGTATGTGTAGGCATCTTTGAGCCCTTAGTAGACTGATGCAATTCTTTAAGCAGGACATCCAAATCTGTAATTTGTTTACTTAATCTGTCAAATTCTTCTCGAGAAACGGGATTAGATTGGTCAAAAGAAGATATGATTGGCTGTAGGCTCATGGCCTTTTTGGATTTTGAGCGGGTAACAGGCCCAATTTTTTCCTTACAAAAGACTTATGTAGTTTAATCTTAGGGATAATGTAAATGTTTACATGCTATCATAATGTGTCCATTTTAGGAATATTATCCAAAAAAATGGGTGTCATTTGATAGAATGTCACGTATATGTAAATATTCTTCATATTTTCCATTATATAAAGATGAACATCGAATAAAATTACAAGTAAATGCTTTTACAAGTAATAGAAAATGGAAAGCATGAAGAGACTTTCCTCTGCATTTGGTTTATCAGAGGTTGACCTATCTTAGGGTTACTCTCACGGCTTTTTGGCATGAAGGTTCCCAGATCATCACATTTTACTTGACGGGAAGTTAATCCGATCTTTCAACTACAGCGGATCTGGGTGGTGCCTTTCTTGAGCCTCGTTGGAATTAGTCTCCCTACGAGTCTAGTAATCAAACATCGATAGGATAGCCTCCTGGTGGAGGAATCACACAACATATTGTCACATACAACGTGTCTCACCATTTATGAAAATGATGACATGTGCGAAGCACTAATATCATAGATAGATATATTGCAGTGCAGTAATTAAAATGTATTCGTACACATTCATCATAAATATAAATGTAACATTCACACACACACATATAACAGTTTTGAAAAGCTTGTAGTAGCGGCTTAAGCCCTCTTACCGGAGTCCCCAGGAGAATTGCCACATGTCGACGTCGGTATTTTTTATTTGTCCTTTTTCTGTTCTTGTTCTTTGGTGTTCTCATGTTAAGTGAGAATTGTTTGAAAAAACAATTGGAAAAGGTCCGTCATGTATCATGTCGACGATTTGACTGTAAGAGTCGCCAATTAGTGTTTTGAATTGGTTGCACCAACGCAACCGAGAAAAGGTTTGCACATTGACCCAGTTATGTGACACTGCTAAACGGGTCTGTGAAACCGAGATTCATTTGGGTTCGGGGGCTTGATTATGCGGAGGAAAGGTGTTAGGCACCCCCCAACATCCGTGTTGCCATGGTGACCGCCTCTTTTCAAGAAACTGTTATATGAATGTGTGTGTGTGTGTGGGTCATTGTGATGTTATTTGGAAGTAGTGTTATGCCTTGTTCGCACATATATACACAGGGTTTGAATTATACAAAAATTCAGTTTTAAACAAGATATAGCAATGAGGTTTTGTAAAAGAGGTTTTTTCAAACCCCGTGCTCAATAGTAATTGAGGCCTTTGATACTTCCATTTTATTATTAAATATTTGGCTTGATTGCTTTTATTTTTGAGATACGAAGCATCTTCGAGAAAATAATATATAGCAGTGTCGAACTCCTCATGGGCATGAAAGCCATCTAAGGAAATTCAAACACCGTGAATAATGTACAAGCTGCTTACAACTGAAAATGTCCATCACGGGAACCGAATCTAAATTAAGTAGACCGAATCTGTGATCACATGATTTCTAGGCTCACATGATGCCGCAGTTTATATGAAAAGCAGTAAGCAGTTATATATATAAAAGCTTTAAATATATATATATATAGACATGATCAACCACCACGAAGCACCTCCATGGGAGATCGGAAATGTAAATATATAAAAGCAGTAAATATATATAGAGAGACATAATAAACAACCATGAAACACCTCCATGGGGGATCCGAAATTTAAATAAAGTAATAAATGCGATCAACCACCATGAAGTGAACTCCAGGCGGGACTGAATATAAAGAAAAGCAGTAAAAATGAGCCACCGCCACGAAGTAAACTCCAGGCGGGACGAAATGTAAATAAAACAGTAAAAGGCCACGAAGTAAACTGCAGGGCTGACAGAAATATATATATATATATATATATATATATATATAAGCAAGTAAACGCTCCAGACATAAGTCTACGCTCAATCGAGGCATAACTCGATAATGTTAGTCCATATATATAAATATATACATATATAAGTATGTATATATATAGACAGAAATGAAAACTACGGACCGAAGTCCGGGCATACACACACAACACGACTCTCAATGTGAAGAATAATGTGTGCAAAGATAAAGAGAAAGGCTTTATAGAGTGTGAGAAGGCTTACAGTGGTCTGCCAAAGCAGGCTTCTATGACTCTAGTTGGATAAACACTCAGCTCCCGCTGGTAAAATATAGCTATATGTGAGCTAACAGGTGTTTAGAATGAGAAAACACTCAATATGGGGTGTGTAGAGAGAAAATTTGACAAGGCTTCCTCGCCTCTTTTTTTCTTACAAATGGCCACTCCAAGCTCTATATTTATAGAGAGCGACCACACAGATGCACTGCAAGGTACCGCCGCAAATGCATCCGCCCGGAGCTCATGGTCCCCGCCATCTCAAGACGTGCACTTATGCACTGTGATGTCCACTCGAACTTGCAGAACTTCAATCTGAGCATCCGAACGAGGTGTATAAGACCTTCTTTGGACTGCTTTTGTCAAGAGTTACGCAATAACATGTGATTAGAGGTTGTACGAAGTCAGGAAGAGGGGACCATGCCCATGGTCTTCAAGCATCAAATTCTATTCGGTGTGCTGCCACGCGTAATAGTCACTCTGGATTGGAACTCATTGGCTCTTATGGGACATTGCTGTGTAGAAATGTATGTATGAAATGTTGAGACGGCGCGCTGGGGTTAAGTTAAAAAGATGACGATTGTGCCCCTCACCGGGGTTATCTCTGGTTCGGGTTGATATCAGACATTGCTCAGGGTTATGTCTGAGATTGGACTGCTGCAAGTGTTTGAATTCTGCAGGGTCATCTTTAAGTGTGCATGTCTTCCCAGTGTTATCTCCGGGTCTTTGGAATGAGTGCCTCGGCAGGAGGTCTGAGATTGAAGCTGATTGCAAGCATTTGAAACAAGCATTTCTAGGGTTATCGCCGGAACTGCAACGACATTCCTTGGGGTTATCTCCAAGGACGAAACTCGGGGTTATCTCCGAGGTTGGAATTAATACTCCCGATGTGTGTTCTAGGGTTAAGACTGAACTTTCGGTGGTATCCGGAATGGATGTGAGCTATCTTCCAGGGTTATCTCCGAAAGACGAATCGCCTCTCCTGAATGTTAGTAATAGGTGTGCGAGAAAAATTTGAGTGTCTACATAAGTTATATATATATATATATATATATATATATATATATATATATATATATATATATATATATATATATATATATATGAATAAACACTGTATTAGCTAGTCTAGTTTCGTGCCCTTTGTTACTTGAGTAAGTAGGCCAGAGGGGATTGTCTTTACACCTAGCGCCCTAAGGCCTTAAATGGTTTGGGAGTCATTGGTCGAAAGCTCGCTAAGGTAGCATTAAAAAGCCTAAGGGAATTAGACATTTCACAGCCATGAGAATGATTTAAAAAAGGGAGAATAAAATGGGTAAAAGAGCAAAAAGCCCTGTAGGTGAAAAATAAATCATCAGTATTCCATTCTGACCCTTGATATTGGTAACTATTTGATTTTAGTCGGATCTAGTTTGTTTTTGGATTTCTTGAGTCTACACTGTATGATGCCTTCTAAGAGATTTATTATGTGTTAAATTTAATTTTATATCAGTTAGCATGGTTGTTGAGCACACACACACTATATCAGTGATACCAGTCTAAGATTTGATGATTGATTGGGAAGTTACTGAATTGTTTTGATATGATGTGTTATTATGTTTACCTAATTTCTTTGAGGCTGGGTGAATAGACTTGTTTCTGTCATTACTTTTGGATTCATAGGCATGTAGATTAGTTGCATTACATTCTATTGCATTGCATTATGTTTTGTGTTGTGCTCGAGGACTAGCAAAGTTTAAGTTTATGGGAGTTTGATGAGAGGGTTTTATACCTACGAATTGGCTTCTAATTTGGACTTAAACATGCTTGATCCTGTCTATTTATGTTCGTTTTTACTTATTTTGTGTTTATTTTATGTTTAGGAGTGTAATACATGGCATGGTGGTATAATGGCGGCATTACGAAAAAACATTGCAACAAAATGAGCAAAAAGCACAACTACAGAAATACACTCCCCGCCGGGGCGGGCATATATGCAAAGGAAACCCTCGCCTAGGCGGGGGTACAAGACCAAGAACAGAAGCACCCCCCGCCGGGGTGGGGGTACAGGGAGAGACAAAGTCTTTTGCTTTGATTAGAATTCTGCAGCTGCGTGGATGGAAGACTTTGGCATGGATTGACTATATTGGGCGTCTTTTTATCAGCTATCAAAGAACCTGAAGAGAGGATTCCATTAGAGTAGGTTAGGACAAAACACTATTTCTTATTAGTTTTGGAGATTGAAGCAACTTAGAGACCATTGAAGATCAAGAGCAGGAGCTTGAGGAAGATGGAGATTTGCTGACAACATATTTATTCTTCACTCTACTCTTATTTTTGTCTTTCAATGTTTATTCAATTGTGGATTCTTAGTTTTAATTCATTAATCATGAACTAAATCTTTTGTTTAAGATTACAATGGAACTTTTTGCATAATTTATTTTTAGTATGATTCTCTATTAATTATTGTGATTATTCTTGGATTGTCTATTATGATTTGTGATGAATTTCTTAATTGCCTAGCTAACAATTATCGTGATAATCTATATGAAATTGAGAGATGAATTATAGATTTAGATCTGATCATAATAGCATGTGATTGCATTTTCTTCATGGCGTTGGAATACATGATTTATGTCTAGGATAGGGATATACCTATTCATCGCATATAATCGGAAAAAGAACTTGAGCTTTAAATCCTTTTTAATTGTAATTTACATAGAGATATAGTGAATTAGTTAATTAGGGTATTCTTCTTAATTCTATCATTTGTGGATTTAAGTTGATTTGAGTACGATGCATTGAGAGATGGTCATATTTACTTATGTGTTTTTGATTAACAATTCAGAATAGTGAACTTAATTAATAAGAAGTGTATTAATTTAAATGAAGCAATAAGTGAAGTTGTGATCTTAAATCTCCATAATCTGATTTTAATTAGTGGTAATTAGAATTAGTTTAATTAAATAATTTAATTTATAATCTCAAATCAATTGTTTAAATAAAATTAGTTTGATTAAGAGTTTGTATTTGATAATTTGTATTGATAATTCCTCGTGTGAACGATACTCTACTTACACTTTATTACTTGTTGACCACGTATACTTGCGTGTTGTGCGTAATTAAATTTTACCCAACAGAGTCGTCCCATCCACTCTTCATCAACAGCTCAAGTATATCATCAACAGTAATCTAGTCATTGTCAATGTTAAACAAGAGTATCCTGTTCAAAGTGATATACCTCTAATCAGTCTCAATAAAGAAGTTGAGCCTGACAGCTTCCAAGCCCTTAAGGTGAGCAACACTCACTATAAACCCATTGGGGCTCTAGCTCTTAAACCCAGTGTTTTCCTTGAGGTAATGTCGGCCAGTCAAGAGATTATATCCTTGGATTTCCAACTAGGACAATGGTTAGGAAAGAATCAGCAAGGAATCAAATTCCTAATTCAAATTCCCAGCCGGACAGGGAAGACCAGACTAGGCTACTCCTCTGGGTCAAGTCACAGGAACCTGCAGAAGCATACACCGATTCCTTCATCTACAATGCTATTGCCTAAGCCTACAGATGCAGATTATGTACGACCTCTAAGGAAAATTCATATCTCTGTGGAGGGTATGGTGTTTCCTAAGCCTAGACCAGCTAATGGGAAAGAAGTCCTAATTCCAGACCCAGATATTAAGGAAAGGAATCAAAGGCACAAACAAGACATAAAGAGACGGTTATCGAAGATGTACTTCCTGGTGCATACCGAGGGTATAAATAAGGATATCTCAGATGGCGACTGCTCAGATGTCATGGTCATTATTAAAGAGGAGGAGGATGATAACCGCCTGTCATCGCAGCTATCCATCAGGAGTTGACCCTCGACAATTGGAGCATCACTCCTTACATTTGCCGAAAAAGGGTAAAAAGGGCAGAAATTCCCTCTGCCCTGTAGATAACAATAACTGCTTACTTTTGTTGCATAGTATTAGTAGTTGTTTTTTCCATGCTAACACTTTGTATGATCAAACAATTTCATATATTAAGTGAAAGCATTTTGTTTCAGGACTCAAGAGTTAGATTTGTCTAAACTTGTTAATGGGATGCCAATTCTTCATAATGACTGCTACTTTGATGAAAAGTTGAACTCTGACTTGATGGAGATTGAGCAAGAGGACTATGCGGTGCCTGAGGAAATCAAAGAACGAGTTAAAGACAAACCCAAGCCAAACCTTGATCAAACCACCTCTTTCAACCTTGGAACCTCAGAAAACCCCAAACAAATCTAGATTGGTATGGACCTTACCCCATGCCATAGGAATGACATGGGTGCGTTATTGACCCGATTCCAGGATGTGTTTGCATGGTCTCAAGAAGACATGATTGGTTTGTCAACTGACATCGTCATTCATCGCCTACCCATTAAAGAGGGATTCAAGCCAGTCAAACATAAGCTCCAGTGATTAAAACCTAAGTGGAGTTTGAAAGTCAAGGAAGAAATTGTGAAACAATTTCAAGCCGGCATCATCATGGTATCAATGTACCCTGAGCCAACACAGTTCTCGTACCTAAACCCGTAGGGAAGGTACGAGTATGCGTGGATTGCAGGGATTTGAACAAAGCTTATCTCAAAGATAACTTTCTAGTGCCATTTATACACATACTCAATGACAATACAACTCAATATGGCATGTATTCCTTTGTTGACTACTTTGCTGGGTACCACCAAATCATGGTTGCTAAAGATGATCAGGAAAAGATAACATTTATCACTCCTTGGGGAACCTTTTGCTATAGACGGTTGTCATTCGACCTCAT
This sequence comes from Panax ginseng, assembly GCA_020205605.1. Taxonomy (NCBI): domain Eukaryota; kingdom Viridiplantae; phylum Streptophyta; class Magnoliopsida; order Apiales; family Araliaceae; genus Panax; species Panax ginseng. The sequence goes on from CM035129.1 coordinate 33,815,057, forward strand.
CAATGCCGGAGCTACCTATCAACAAGATATGATGGCTCTTTTCCATGATTTAATGCATAAAGAGATAGAAGTCCATGTGGATGACATCATTGTCAAATCTCGAAAGGAAGAAGACCACATAGATCATCTCAAAAAGATCTTCAACTGGTTGCATAAGTAGAACTTGAAGCTAAATCCTACCAAGTGCACCTTCGGCATCAAGTTAGGCAAGTTACTGGGATTCCTAGTGAGCCACGAAGGCATCGAGCTGGATCCTGCCAAAATTTAAGCCATTACTTAGATGCCCGTGCCCTAGACAAAAGGGGAAATACAGTGATTTCTAGGAAGAATCAACTTCATCGTCGATATTTTATCCCTGTAACATCAATCAATATATATCTGGAATCAAATATTCATCTTTGCACTACAGGCCAAAGATATTCATCAGTTGATCATGTTCATCTAAACACCTGTTCATCTTTGCACTACGGGCCAAAGATATTAATCAATCGGTCATATTCATCTCAACACCTGTTCATCTTTGCACTACAGGCCAAAGATATTCAGTAATATCATCATTTAGGACTGAGGATGATGAAAAATATTTTAAAGGAAACGAATCCAGTGAAACAAAAGAACAAATATTAAGGATTCGTATTTTAAACAATCCAAGTTCAAAAATACTTCATAAGTAATCAGAGTGGAGTAAAATTCAAGAATGATCAAAACATGGATACAATCAAACCTAGTATCCACAATAGATATTTTGGATGAAAAGGAAAATTTTTATTTTTCGATGAATAGTGTCGTATTCATGAATAAGCATCAGATATCGTGAATAGTCTTAGTATATACGTGAATAATAACTCAACACCAAAAGATAGAAATTTCACAAAAAAATATCTTCATGCTTCGTGAATAGTACTCGTGAATAGTAACTCATGAATAGTGACCCCGGCATGAAAAATTCCAAATTTGATAAAAATTTCCAACCAATATTTTGGCATAATGATATTGAAGAAATAATATCATTTTCGAATAAAATAACATCCTTTACCTCGAAAGACAGTACTTCTAGTTGAAACACCGGATATAGGCTATGACTTGAACTTGCATCGTATAACAATACTCAAAGTATACTTAAAATACTCACAAGAATACGCTCGATAATATAGAGAGAGAAAACTTCAGTTTCTGGTGTGATTTTTTAATTCTAACCTAAGCACCCTATTTATAGGAAAATGCTTAGAACACCAAAGCAGAAAATTTAATATAATATATTATTAATAATAAATTCTCCTACGCCTCTTTGGAAATCAGCTCCTAACATTTCCCACATGCCAACCTTCTTGAAAAAGTAATAAAAAAATGTTTTTTCATAAAATAAATAATTAAAACTTCAAAAAATAAATTATTTTGGAACTCCGAAACTTCAATAATTCATAATAAATAGCCCTTTTATCAGACAATTCGAATCTCGCGAGTTTTTATAGGAAATTAAATTCTCTACAACTTTACAGAAGGAAGTTTTTCCAAATTCCAAACAGAAATTAACCAAAATCTACAAACGGGCAATTTTACAAGCTATAATCAAATTTCGATCAATAATTGTGTCCACCAACACACAAAATATGTGTTAAACATTTAATGCCACAAAAATACTCTTCCTCCTCATATACTCATATATCCAATATTCATTATAAAAATATCACCGTTAATATATTATTAAAATAATATATTTAAATAAATTATTTTATCAGAAAAAGATAAAATATTAATTTTCAACAATTGTCACATTAAAAATTTTCTCCATCTATATCCACATAAAATCAATATTTTCCTCATCATATAAATCAATAATTAATTATTCACAAATAATATTACACAGAATCACAGTCTTTGGCAACTGTGCCGCTCCTGTGAAAGAGGGGCTTTCCAATAAGATTTCTCCTCATCAAGCGTGCAATTAGGTGACCAAACCTCTCCTTAGATGAACTTTCTAGACATTGCCAATAATGTTTTCTAATAATATTATTCGGATAATATGAATTATTGCTTCGATAATGGAAAATCTTGTGTAATGATAATTTATTGAAACAACAAAGAATATAAAATATCAATGGAGCAATTATTGAATCAATAAAATAAAATACTCGAATAAGAATTACTTGTAATAATTATTGAGTAGTGCCTTCACGTAAGAATCAATAATTGGTGCAATACTGCAGCTATCTTCTTGCTCAATAACGCGTATTAGTGTGTTTTAACCAACGGGTATTCCAACAAGATTAATTGGTAATAACTACGTTATTATTTATAAACAACTTATATTTGTCGTTTTATTCATCCAATCGCTTTTAGTTATGGGGCCCAAAAAAGATCAAGGTAAATGTCATTTAATATTCTCAAGCAGTATGAATATTCCACGACCAAATGAATATTCCCCGATAATAATGAATATTTTATAACCACTTGCTTATTCAAAATATTTACGTATTTTACCCATAACTATCCACGTTAATCAAATCAACCCTTACTATTTCAAAATAATAAATAGAGGAAAATCAATTTCATTTATTAATAATTTGGGGTCTTACAATAGGAACCTCCACCAAATTGGAGTAATGCCATCGACATCCCCGTGGATAGGTATCCAAACCTAACAGGCTAACAAGATAAAGACATGGGAGCCTCTCATAGGCCCAAAACTACCAATATAAGATCAAATATCTGCGGTCAGTCAAACTGGAAACCTGAATAAGGGAAATTAAAAGAGAAAATACTCACCAGCAGGAGTGGGTAAAACACTAACCAAGCCTCCATCACACTCTTTGAGCGTAGCCGCATCCCCCTGAGGAAGTAGGCAAAGGTATAGGAGCCCCAATCAAACTCTCTAATTTAGTCCACCTCCCGAGTGGCGCTGACTAAAGAGAATGACATCGTCAAAGAGTTATCAGCCATAAAACTCCATCCCAGTGATGAATCGCCAATCCATCGGTGTCATCATCACCTCACAATCTAACAAATAAAGAGACTGGGTCTAGTAAAACCAACACTCAGACAAAGCCCTGAGATAAACCCAAGGACAATGACGGCGAATGATGGAAAAGAAAGCCTCAAAGCGCCAAGCATGCACATCTCTCGGTACTCTAGATGAAGAGTCTGGTACAGAGAATGTATGTTGAACTAGTTCCCTCTGGGCTACGTAAAGCCGGGAACCTGCATCAAAGTACAAATCAAAATCAAAACCCTTGCCCCCATAAATTGGAAAAGGAAGATTAACACGGATTTTACCTCATTCGCATTAAGATAGATCTAGGGGTGACGACTCAAATAATCTAGAAGCTCTAGAATCATCACATTTATAGCTGGAATCTCCCTGAGGGGAAGAGAAGAAGAAGGAGCAGGATCTGAAATAGGTACATCCTCCTCCTCATCCTCGACCTCAACCTCGACATCTGGTTTCTCAACCCAGATAGGACGAATCACTGACTCAGTTAACCAACGAGGCTGTTAGGATGGGTAAGGCCGAGACACATTTGAAGCTCTCCTCCTCACACCTGAAGAGATCCTACGGGAGCTACTCGGCTGGTCTAGATCCATATATTTGGACAAAAGTCTCCAAATCACCTCAGAAACAATGTGGTAAATTCTAACCTAGAGCTCATCAAATGCAGTTCATAGTTATATTCAGGCATGAATTACTTTAACATACATCTGCAGTAGAGTTAAAAATGCATGTTCATTCAATGCCTAGACTCGTGAAATTTTTTTGCCATAGTCTCCTTTGTAAAAAGGACTATCCACATGCACGTAGGCATGACTAGGTGGCCATTCATTAGCACACCAACTCAAAGTCATATACATCCTATATGCATGAAAAAACATCAAAGTCATAATCCATAAAGGTAGCCTAATTACCAGGAGTACTTTACTTCAAAACCTTTTCTCATTTGTCCTTAAATAGGATAAAAATAGCAGAAAAAGGTGCCAAATTGACTATTTCAAAAGTTCATTTTTTCATATCAATACGTTCAACATGGTAAAATACTAATATTTATTACGTTGAATAATTTTTATCAAGTCATATAAGCATACGTATTCATTACTATGTGTTATGAAGCATTCTGTATGATATCTCACTTTCCAATGGTCAAAACTGGAAAATAAAACATGTAAATGTTACCAGGATAGTGCAAAACAATTGTACGGTGATAGATTTTTGCAGAAAATAGCCCAAACTCAGTAGATTTGAAGAAGAAATCTTGGATTCTATGTGCCGTTTCAACTTGAAAATTACTTGTGAAAGGGATGGCAAGTGAGATATAACCCATCGGTGGCCGCGGGTCAACTCGCGGGAGCTGTGGGTCTACCTGTGACTACCCTGGGTGGTCCCCACCCCCTCCAACTCAATCAAATTTGAGTTACAAAGGAGGTCCCACAAGCTGAAAAGTCAAATCAGGAAAAAAGATTCTACGCGATTAAGCGGAAAAGCCTGAAATCCTGATTTTCAAAGACCAAACTGGGGGTCTACATATCAATCATTGATATTTTCTCGGATATATGGTTCACAAAGCTGATGATCAAAGATGTTGAAAGCTGCCCTTAGCAACGCATCGCGAATGTCCGATGCCATAAACCTAGGGTTGTAATTACAATCAAATGCATACATCTCATCAAAAATCCATCCCCAGCAGAGATTTCAGATATCCTAAGTCGTTGAGAACTACTTCAATGAAGGTCAGGCAGTCCTGACATTACCAGCTATTGGAAATAACTCTAGCGAAGCATTGGAGCTAATTCGATGATGCAAGCTATTGAAAGCTACTTCAACGAGGGTCAACCAGCCCTGACATTACCCGCCATTGGCAGTAACTCCAACGAAGCGTCAGAGAAACCTGATGATACAAAACATGGAAAGCTATCCTCATCGAGGAGTACCGATGATGGAATCTGTTATACAAATCCCCAACAATCAAATGCAATCCACAAAGAGTCTTTCGCAAAAATAGAATGACATCTTTGGTGGAAAGCCTGTGCAAAGGATTATGGGCTTTGGTGATAACCCAAATGTCAACATCTTGTGGTCTCAATTATGGAGAAACCTTCACTCCAAATATTTTGAAGACATCTGTAAAACCCCAAAACCCTAATAAAATTTGGTTATGTAAATTCAGTAATATTAATAAATTATCTCCGTTCTGAAAGCGTTTTGTGTTATTATATACTCTGTTAAACAAATTAGGTAAAATAAATTTTCGTCCGAAAGGTGACGTGCTTGACACGTCGTGCTTAAAATTTTTCTTTCAAAAATGGACTTTTTGGTATATGTATTTTGACAAGCTACTTTTTTGTACTTACACTAACAAAACGCTTTGTCCTACTTGTTAGGATTTGTGAAAAATCTAAGTTAGGAACCCTAATATCGAAATTAAGAAACACTAACCCTAATTTACAAACCCTAACCCTAATTGATTAGACTAAACCCTAACTAGGTTATCCTAACACCTAATCATGATTATTAAATTTCAATTAGATACTAATAAACATCATTAAGTAAACCTAATCATAAAAACCAAAACTCTAATCAAGATTAAAGAAGATTAAGGCATAATTAAGCTACTAATTTGTGCAAACTAGCTCGCAAGTAGGTTGTTAGTCATCAAAATAAGTTCCAACACACCACATGATATGCTTATAACTCCCAAGCAACACAAGTAACAAAACATCAGATATTTAGAGAGGTAAGTTGGTGAAAATGACCAAAAACCCTAGTTTAGAAATTCTATAAAAGGCAGCCTTAGTTCAGTGGAAACTCACAAATTTTACAAGCCTATACACTCTTATAACATACCTAAAAAAGTGTTGGTTATAGCAACAACAAAATTAATAGCCAAAAATAGAAATCAAGCATGTAAAGGTGCAAACCCTAATTTTAACCTAAATCTTTAATGCTATGTTTAATTTGTAGTTTAGATGTTTAGATATGTGTAATAAACATGTTAGTAAGTATGATAAGTTGATTGAACATACATAACATCTAGATGCATTAAAATGGTGTTTTAAGTAAACTGGAAATTCTAGAAAAACAGGTCTGATAGATGAATGTCAGAGATTGTAGATCTATGTATATTAATAGCTAGGTTTGTTAATTGTATGCTAGTTGTAGTATTACATGAGGTCTTTAATCTGGAAAAGAAATCAGGTTCATTAGAATCATATATTGAAAGATATAGGTGGTCAAAAGTGTTTGACCGATCATGAAGTTCTGATTTCTGGGTTACATAGAAATTTCAAGAACAGGTTGAGCCGACTACTTTGACCAACCTTTTAATCGCTTTTTGTTTGTTGTTATGATGTCTAAGTGTAATGGATTAATAACTTGACATACATATTACATATCTATGACATTCAAACACTTAAATAATCCATAGGATTACTAGAATTAATGGTCAAAAGTCATTGACCGAGCATGATTGTGTTTTCTGGGTTACCCAAAAAACTGAAGAATAGCCTTTGGCTATACTTTGACCAATATAGATCTAGACCTTAGATTCATACTCTGTCCAAACTAGTGTAACCTATATGTACCTTGTTATATAGACAACATATTACATAATTCAAAACACAAATCTATCACACGAATTGAAAGATCTAGAAGCCACAAAACTGTTGACCATGACCATTGTTTTGGGTTACCTAGAAACTTAAGAACAGCTCTGACAGTGACTTTAAGCCTCTATAACTTCTTGTTATATGTAGGTTAAAGCATGAAATTGGTAAATTGTTGTACTATTACATGAGTACTATAACACCCATACACTTTTAAACCCAGAATCATTAACAGTAGGAAATTAAGCTAAGGTCAAAGTGACCTCTAGGCCATGACCAACTAATTCCCAAAAACTCCAGAACACCTATAGCGACACCCAAGCATACCCTTTGATATACCATAAAGGTCTTAAGGAATAAGTCAAAGTGTAATTCATTATACATAATATACTATGATGATCTCAAGTCTAACAATCACTTGTACTACTATCACTACAGGAATTCCTATTGACATGCAAGTAAAACTCCATTAGGTATTCTTAGCGATCCACGTTCAGTGAACTTATTCTCCAATACGCACCTACATACTTGCTTTAGTGTCTCCACACAAATGATCATGAGATCAACCATCTTCATCCAATGAACAAGCAACGCATGTACTAATGTATCCAGATTCACTAATCCCTTTTTTAGTAATCCATTGATTGGGAACATTTTAGTTTTTAAGCTATCTAAGAATTTAGATCTCATTAGCATTATCTCATCATGATTCTAAAAGCATTGCTTAAAACTATGGGTTTATCACATATTATTAAAGCAACACCATGTTGATAATCAAATGCCTTTAGTAAATAAATACTTTTATTAATAAATAAATAAGATTGATTATAAAGTATATGCTTTATCATCATACATGATTAGCTTGTATGCATATTATTTTCAATCTCCCACTTGCACTAAAGCCAATCGCCATGGTATCTCATACCCATCTTCTCTAAGTGACGATCGAACCGTTGTTATGTTAACACTTTAGTAAATGGATCTGCAATGTTGTCTTCAGAGTCCACATGCTCCAGGGTGACATCTTCTCTTTCAATGATTTCTCTAATCAAATGAAACCACCGCAACACGTGTTTAGATTTCTGATGAGACCTAGGTTCCTTAGCCTAAGCAATAGCTCTGGTGTTGTCACAGGATAAAGGTACTAGTTCTCTAATACTAGGAACCACACCAAGTTTGGTTATGAACTTTTTCATCCAAACAGCTTCCTTTGCAGCCTCACTTACAGTTATGTACTCAACCTTTGTCAATGAATCAGCAATAATTTGTTATTTGGAACTTTTCCAACTCACTGCAGCACCATTCAAGTTAAATACATACCCCAAACTGGATTTACTGTCATCTTGGTCCATTTGAAAACTTGAGTCTGTGAAGCCCCTCTAGTTTCAATTTAGACCCACCGTAGATAAAAAACACATCCTTAGTTCTTCTTAAGTAATTTAGGATATTTTCACTACCTTCCATTGTTCTTCTCCTAGATTCGACTGATATTTATTTGTCACAGCAAGTGCATGAACGACATACGGTCTAGTACATATCATACCATACATGATAGATCCTATTGCTGAAGCATAAGGAACCTTACCCATACGGTCTCTCTCCTCAGGTGTGTTTGGGGGCCTTTTTCTTGGAGAAATGTATTTCATGGCTCAACGGCATGAGACCTCTTTTGGAAGCTTCCATGCTAAACCTCTTTAGCATCAAGTCAATGTATTTTCCTTGGGATAAGCCAAGCATCCATTTAGATCTATCTCTATAGATTTTTATCCCTAGAATATAGGATGCTTCTCCCCAAGTCCTTCAAAGAGAAGTGTTTATATAACAAGAATTTAATCGATTGTAGCATAAGAATATCATTCCCTATTAGTAATATATCATCAACATATAATAAAAGGAATGAAACAGCGCTCCCACTAACCTTCTTGTACATACATGTTTCATCCTTATTTTTGATAAAATTAAACTCATTGATTGTCTCAACAAAATGGATGTTCCATCCACGAGAAGCTTGCTTCAATCCATAAATGGATCGTTGTAGCTTACAGACTTGATTTATTTCAACCGTTGAAACAAATCCCTCTAGTTGTGTCATATACACATCCTCCTCAATTTTCCCATTGAGTAAGGCCATTTTCACGTCCATTTCCCATATTTTGTAGTCGTGGTAAGCTGCAATCACAAGCAAAATCTAAATGGACTTGAGCATCACTACTGGTGAGAAGGTTTCATCATAGTCGACTCGTTACATTTGTTTGAAACCTTTAACGACCAATCGGGCCTTATAGGTCTCTACCTTGCCGTCTGTTCCAATCTTTCTTTTAAAGACCCATTTACACCCAATAGGCTTAATGCCTTCAAGTGGTGAAACCAAAGTCCATACTTGGTTTTCATACATGGAGTCCATCTCAAATTTCATGGCTTCTTGCCACTTCTATGAGTCTTTACTACTCATAGCCTATTCGTAATTCAATGGATCATCATCATTGGTGGGTGTAATCTAATTATGTATGGCACGCAAGTATACGTGATCAACAAGTAATATAATGATAAGTAAAGTATCGTTCCCACAGAGACAAATATCAATTTTAATCTAACAATCACCAGCTTTGTATTATCTCAATTTTATTAAACTAAATGATTTAATGGCGAAATTAATGAAAAACTACTAAACAAAATAAAATCAACTAGCTACCACAAATTTTAATCGGATAATGGATAATTAAGCCTACAACTTCACTTTATGCTTCACTTAGATTATCATGCTCTTTTTAATTCAAATTAACTATTCCAGTTCATTAATCAAGAACACGAAAGTAGATATAACCATCTCTCGATGCACTATACCCATATCAACTTAAATCCACAGATGATAAAATTAAGCCAAACACCCTAATTAACTAATTCACAATAACAACCCCAAAATTTATACATTTAAACTCTAGACTTCGGTCGTTAATAATACATCTAACTTTTGATTTTACATCATTATTCGATGCTATAATTAATACAATGCGGAATAATTTAAACTTTTCTGTCTACTTTCTTTATTCCCCTGAATCACAACCTTTATCATTACATATTTTTTATTCAAATTTATTTTATGAATTGCTTCATCGGAGTTATTATAAACTAAAACTTACAAACATGTTCAATACCCTACTTTACAACTCAACATCTGTTAAACATCATACATTATCAAATACATTATTTGGAACCTTATTCATGGTTCGAAAACATTAACAACTCATCCAAAGTATATAAATCTTCAAGCATTACATCTGATTCATGTCTTTCAAGTAGCACATAGTGTTACCTTGACTTCTTAACTTGCAAAAATGGTTATTTGCAAGGTTGAGCTCGACAGCGCAGCAAATCTAACAGGTTTCATGAAACACGTAGCACATAAATAACATGATCATCTTATACATCATAAACATCTTTCTAATCATATAATAAATGTTGTACATCACATATCAAATAAAGATTGGGTTCTAGAAACCAATCATCATTCATTACTCAACTATATATTGAACTAACATAACATACATACTATAGTTCACATAACAATTATAAAGATTGAGTTCCTTACTCAATCAATATTTTTTTACTCAATCAACGTAGTCATAAATTGACTTTAACGTTTCATACTTTCAACATATATAACACATCATGCTCTTCACAATAAAGATTTTAAATGGTTCATCATCAAGTTCACATAGCAAATAGGAACTGAAAGACTTGCCTTGATCGTTGTTTGCCAAAAACAGATTAATAGCTTACAACTATCTGCACTTTATGTGCCCTACACAATCATATAATCATGCATATCAACTATTAGTCACATACAAATGCATAGTAGTTGTAATATAAACTTTACTCTATATCTTATAACCCTTTCTATTATTAGCACACAATGTTCAATTTGATTGTGCTAACTTTTGACTTATATCTTAGTCTATTCCTTCTTAGGTCACACCCGAAGTTCATTCCAGTGTTTAAGTCTTGCTAGAACTACTTACTAGTTTTATATTAACCCCATTTCATATCTTATAATATTCATTTCATTTGACATAAAACACTTTTTACGTTCATTAACACTTGTCACGACATTTCGACATTTATTCGTCACACGCCCGATTTGTCTCTCTTGTGTATGCTTAGTATGCTTGTACACTTATCTAATACATCATTTATTAATGTTAAGGCATCATTATTGTAACGATCCGAAATTTTAAAGTGTAATTTAAATATTTATTGAGTTATATAAATATTATTTAAGGTGTTTATTGTTAAATAAATATTTTATTGATGTGATGGTTGATGAATCTAAATGTATTAGAGAATTTTTTAAATCAAATTAATTTATAATTTAGAGGTTTGTATTATTACATGAGGTGTTATGTTGTTGTGTTGATTTAATAATTTAGATGATGTGTTAAATTATTAAATAAAGTTATAATGAAAATTATAATTTGGTGATATTTGCTAAAAGGCTATATTTAATTAAAATATAGTGTGTGATTAATTTAATGGGTTAGTGTTGGATATGGAAATTCAAATAAATAATATGTGATTATAGGTTATAAACTAAAGGGTTTATTAAAATAAATTAAAAAGGATTTAAATTAGTTTTTGTCAAACAAGGCTTAAGTATTTTAACTCTTTAAAATTTAAATGGTTTGCCAAACAAGCCTTATGACTTTTGAATTTCTAGTTTTTGAATTTAAATAAATAAATAATACAAATAAAATAAATAAAATAAAATAAATAATAAATATAATGTATTGGTGTTATAGACGTTATTTTGATAACTGATGATGGCTATAAAGGCCATATTAGTTTGTGTTTTCTTATGTTATGCATACTAGCTATCAGAGTTTCATTCTAGTTGTGCTAGGCAATAGGTAGAATTGAGAGTTGAGAGAAACTTGAGAGAATTTGAGAGAGAGCTTGTGTAGAGAAGAACAATTCCAGTGTGTAGCAAGGATTTCTGTTAAGCAGAAAAAGGTATGTTCTATACTCTTATTATGCGTATATGGGTTTTTACGGCATAAACCTTCTAAGTCTGTGAATTCAGTTTGTGGAATTGTGGTTATGTATAACTGTTAATTGTGATTAAACATGTTGGTGATGCTAAAGTTTATGTTAAACCAAAATTGCATGTTAATTTCGGATATCAGTAGACATTTTTTTACAGTATATGTATTTTTCCATATGTTCATGAAAAATATCAATTTTAGTGGCCAATTCGTATGAGAAAGTGTTAATTGAGTTTTGGTTATGCTAGTTTGTTGAGATACAGACATAACGTAATTGGAATGGAGTGATTTGGCGAAATAATGAATTCACAGTGATGATTTTTGGGATGAATATCAAAAAATGGAGTTTCATATAAAAAACATAAAATTTGGGAAATTACAATAGTGTAATTGTTGTTAAGTTATTCTATATTGATATATAAGTGAAGAAACATGTTGTAATGGTGTTGTATCATTTGTATGTGTTAATTTTTCTGTTTGATAGGTGAAATTTGTGTTAGTTGGCTTAAGAAAAGTGTCGTGGCTCTGTTTTGAAAAACTGGGCTCTGCAAGTCATGGACACGTAGCCTTTTAGCGCGTGCAAGCGTAATCGCTGTCATGTGGCAATCCCATATAAAACTTCGCTATGAGTGGTCATTTTCGCATTACATCAAGTCTGTTTATTCTGCAGACTTTGGTTGTTCGTTGTAGCTTAGCTTAAGGTTATGGAATGTGTGAATCATGTAACAACGAGGTTAAATAGAGTCATGTTATGTGGTTTATGAATTCAAAATCTTAAAAAATGATTAGTAAATCGAGAATGCGTTATGTGGTAATTTAGTATACATAATGAAAGTTAGACAAGTGTTGCTAAGTAAAACACTTAGAGTTTCTGAAATGTGAATGGTAATGAACATGTTATGATATGTTAGCATGTCTTATAGGTATTGTGGTTCTAAAATTATGTGTAGGTGATCGTGAGTTTAACTTTATAGCTACGCTCAAGGCAAGTTTTCTAGCTCTATATTTATATTGAGCAAGTCTCTAAACTCTATCTTTTACATTGAGAAAGTTTCTTAATTCTTTATTTTCGTTGAGCTAGTTCCATTATTACATTATGAATCTTTATTCTTTGATTAAGCAAGCTTTCTATTTCAACTGTTGATTGAATAAATTAATCATCCTAGTTCATTCGAACTAACTTTAACTCTAATGTTATTTGAATTCTCATTTTGTTGATTCATTCTAAATTGTTTATAGTTAAGAAAGTTTCTTGAATTCTATTATTGTATAATGAATGTAATTTTTTTGAATTCTCGTTTCTATTATTGAACTATTTTAATCCTTGCATGAATTTAATATCATGATGGGCAAGTTTTTAGTTCCAGCTTGTTATTAGTTATTGTACATACAGTAAATTCATTTCCAATGTTATAAGACTCTAACCTTAGCTTATTTATTATTCAAACAAAGGTTAACCATTTTAGTCACTTTATTGAATACTTATGCTCTATAGTTATTTCAAGCATGAGTTTTATATGTATAACCAGTTCATTTATGATTCTCAATTGTTCTATGTCATGTTGGTATTAAAGCCCTATTATGATTCTCAAACACTATTAATTCAACTAGTCCTTTAGTTGATGTTCGTTGAACATTAAATTACCTATGATAGCTTATCCAAACCAAACATTCTTTGGTGCGGACTTTTACTCTAAATACTGAGATGAACAACCCTATTATTATTAGGGGTTAACTTATGCGTAGAGTTAAAATGTTTGCGCACAATACATTGTACGAAGGGCTGATCCCCCTAAGTACGAGGAATGCTTATAGTCATATGACTATTAAAGTTGGAGTTGAAATATTACTCGCAACTATGGACATGGTTCATGGTCTTATGACCCTCAGTTATGTATATTCCATATTTTGGATTCCAGTTCTTGATTATTATTGTTAGATTACTATCCAGTTTTGATGAGCCTATTTGTTGGCAGTTATTATTAGTATTATTCTCTTGTTGATTCATTGTTATATCCAGTGAGCAATTGTTTTGCTCACTCTTGCATATTTATAAACTCATTGCAGCTAAGGTGGAGAAGGTAGATGAACCTTCAACTAGCAAAGGAAAGGGAAAATTGTACAAGTGATGCTAATTTGTACTTTTATTTATTATGATGATCTTAGACTTTATTTTAATGATGTTATGTAATAATTTAATTCCGCTTTTGAATGATGTTTAAAGGTTAGATAACCTAAGATGTTTTTGAACTTAATGATGTAACCCTATTTAAGGGAAGGTTTTGTGATTGAAATATTATTTTATTTGGGCAGATAGTATGAATGCTTGATTAGTTAGCACCAAATCGTGTGGGAATGAAGTACCTAGATTTGGGGGTGTCACAGGTTGGTATCAAAGCCTTAGGTTATGAACCTTAGGTGGAGGAAAAGCCTTAGGAAGTAACCTTTGAAAAGATAGTGATGATGAACTCTTATCGAGTTTCAAGAAAGAGAAAGTAATAAAACACTTATGTGCTTGTGTGATTACAACTTATGTGCTCGTGAGTGTCGAGTAGTAATAGTTAGTAATTAAAACTTAAAATTTGGTTGATAGGATGGCTAATGTAGGAGGATCCAGTTAGACTATAGAGGAGGAGCCTCGAGATATTCAGGTGATTTGGGAACAACTACTGCCACGGGAAACAGTTCCGTCAGTCACAGTAGTTGAGCAGGAGAGAGTACATGATGAGGAGGATGAGATAGAGATAGACGAGGAGGATCCCAGGGAGCTGCTACAGTCGGATGAGGAGGACGAGGAGGAAGAGCTTCCACTTAATTCAATAGCTGCCCGTATGTATGACGAGGTATATGATCGCAACGTGGAACTTCAAGATACCGTCGAGGAGTTGCAGGAGATAGTAGCTAAACAACAGACCTCGATGGCACAGAAAGACGACGAGATCCAGGATCGAGAAGAACGACTAAACAACGTTGAAGAGAAGCTGATCCACACAGAAGGAGAGAATGAGCGAATAATGGAGAAGATTGTAGAACTGGAGAATAAGCTGAAAGAAGAATCTACAAAAAGGGCAAGTGCCGAAGACACGTACAGTGAAGCTTATCAACGAGCCGGAATAGGAGAGAGGGATGCACAAGCAAAGAGGAGAAAGATGGAAGAAATGAACAACGTATTCAACACCGTGGTCAATCGAGCTCAAGATCGAGTCATGAGTTATCCGATTCAGTTCGAGACGCTACCATCATACATATTGGATCGCCGAACAATGTTCTGAATTGTGGAGGAAGAACGTCGTAAGGCTACGCAGTATCTTAGTAGGACATTGTAGAGATTGTAATTGATAGGTGATTTTGAAAATAAAAGAAATGTAAATCCCGGGTATGATATAACCAATGAGATAGATGATCATGATATTATCCTGCAACTTTTATAGTTCAGGAAAGTAATGTAAATAGGAGTGATGCTATTGTTTTGATGTTTTTTTTTATGAATGAATAAAAGCTATTGTTTTATTCAAAGTGATAAGTGTGGTCTGATAAACTTTTATGATGTGCAATTTAAGTATATAATACTTAAAAGGTTGAATAAAAGCTAATGGGTGTATTTTAACAGAAAATGGCTTCAAGACGTCAACCACCACGACGGAGAACCACTGAGGAAAACAACAAAAATGTGGAAGGAAACCCTGTTCAGCAGCTAGTGACGTTACTGATGGGTGCTTTGCAAAATCAACCTCAGAATCAAGGTATAATGTTTAAGGACTTCAAGGCGGTTGGACCACCTGAATTCCGTGGGTCCATGAATGCAGTCGAGGCACAAACTTGGATTATGGAGATAGAGAAGGTGTTCGATGTTACGAGAGTAGAGGAGAATCAGAAGACTGCTTTTGCAACGTTTATGTTGAAAGCAGAGACTAGCTATTAGTGGCAGGCCAACAAAACTCGGGAAGGACCAAGAGTGATGATCTGGGATAGGTTTAAGGAGTTGTTCTTTGAGACTTATTTCCCAGAGAGTTCGAAGAGTCAGCTAGAGGTTCAGTTTTTGGAATTGAAGCAGGGAACAATGTCGGTGTCTGAGTATGTCGCAAGGTTCAATGAGTTGGAGAGGTTTGCGCCATATCAAGTCAGCACAGATGAGCGTAAGGCGAAGAGGTTCGAGCAGGGATTGAAACCTTGGTTGTACAGTAGGGTTTCCCTATTCCAATTGAAGACATTTGTAGCAGTGATGGAGAAGGCGATTCTCACTGAAAGTGCAGGTGAGACAGTAACAAAACATAATTATGAGCAGAGGAAGAAGAAAGGTGAAGGTGAAGCTAAGAGTGGTGGTAGTAACGGCGGAAATGGCATCAACAACCTAAAGAGAAAGTGGAATACGAATGGGGGAGCTGGGAATCAGCAAAGAAACCAGCAAAATAAGAAGTTCGAAGCATGTGTTACGTGCGGAAAGTTTTATAAGGGAGTGTGTTTGCTGGGGAAATGAGTATGCTTCAATTGTGGCCAGGAGGGTCACATCGCCCCAAATTGCACTCAAGCTAAGAAGAATGTGTGCTTCACATGCGGATCCAAGGATCACTTTGCTCGTGAATGCCCTAAGAAGAGATCTGGTGAGATAAATGGGAGCAAAGGAAATGCTAGTGGAGGAGCATTGGCTATTGTTGGACCAACATCAACAAACAAGCCCACAACCAGAACTTTCAACATAACAGTTCAGGACGCGGTGCAATCAAAAGATGTCGTGTCAGGTATTATCCCAATCAATGATATAGATGCATATGTATTATTTGATTCGGGTTCTACTTGTTCGTTTATATCTGATGATTTTGCTAAGAGGTTAGAAATACCTTCTGATGAGTTGCAAATCCCTTTAAACATAGAAATTGCGAATATGGAAGTGATTCTTGTTAGGTTCGTATACAAGAACTGTAGGGTGAATATTAAGGGGAATGTTATGAAAGTAGATTTAGTCCCGATAAAGCTCGGAGAGTTTGATGTTATTTTGGGAATGGATTGGTTGTTTAATTATGGAGCGATAATTGACTGCCAAAAGAAGTGTGTAAACCTTATGACTCCGTCGAAGGTAGTTTTTTAGGGTAGCAAATCGCCTAGACAAATGAAATATCTGACGATTATGCAAGCCAAAAAGTTATTGAGTCATGGCTGTGTAGGGTATTTAGCTTACATAGTCGATACTCAAAAGGAGAAGGGTGTGAAATCGGACGAAATATCAGTAGTTAGGGAGTTTGTGGACGTGTTTCAGGAGGATTTTCCAGGACTTCCACCTGACCATGAAATCAAGTTCATGATCGACTTAGCGCTAAGAACCGCTCCGATATCGAAGGCCCCGTACAGAATGGCTCCGGTAGAAATGAAAGAACTAATGGTACAACTGCAAGAACTGTTAGACAAGAAGTATATTCAACCGAGTGTGTCACCGTGGAGAGCACCAGTGTTGTTCGTAAAGAAAAAGGATGGGTCGATGCGTCTCTGTATTGACTATAGGGAATTGAACAAAGTCACTATTAAGAACAAGTATCCATTGCTAAGAATAGATGAATTGTTTGATCAGTTGAAGGGTGCTAGATATTTCTCGAAAATAGATTTGAGAAGTGGGTATCATCAATTGAAGGTAAGGAAGGAGGATGTACCGAAGACGGCATTCCGAACTAGGTATGGACATTACGAATTTTTAGTGATGTCATTTGGTTTGACAAACGCCCCTGCAGCGTTCATGGATTTGATGAATAGGGTGTTTAAACTATTTTTGGACAAATTTGTGGTGGTATTTATCGATGATATTTTGGTGTACTCCAAAACTCAAGAGGAACACGTGGAACACTTACGTCTAACGTTGGAGACGTTAAGAAAAGAAAGGTTGTACGCGAAATTCTCTAAATGTGAATTTTGGCTGGAACGTGTAAAATTTCTTGGGCATGTAATTGATAAGGATGGGATTTTCGTAGATCCATCAAAAGTTAAAGCTGTGATAAATTGGGAACAACCAAGAACTCCATCAGAAGTGAGAAGTTTCTTTTGGTTGGCAGGCTATTATAGACAGTTTATCCAGGATTTTTCCAAGACTGCCACTCGGTTGACAAATTTGACAAGAAAATCTGTAAAATTTGTTTGGACGAAAAAGTGTGAGGAAAGTTTTCAAGAATTGAAGAAGAAGTTAAGTGTGGCACCTGTGTTGTCGTTACCAGATAATACAGGAAATTTCGTAGTGTATAGTGATGCATCACACAAAGGATTGGGTTGTGTCCTTATGCAAAACGGCAAAGTTATTGCATATGCATCAAGGCAACTGAAAGACTATGAGAAAGGGTATCCGACTCATGATTTAGAGTTGGCATCGGTTGTGTTCACATTGAAGATATGGAGACACTATCTCTATGGAGAGAAATGTGAGATTTACACAGACCATAAAAGTCTAAAGTATATTTTCACACAGAAGGACCTGAACATGCTGCAAAGGAGATGGATGGAATTAATAAAGGATTATAATTGTGAGATCTTTTATCATCCGGATAAAGCTAATGTGGTTGCAGACGCATTGAGTAGGAAGGGCAGAGAAAAGTTGATGATGTTAACTGATAAGGAGGAGCTTATTTCAGCAATGGCAAAACTAGAGCTGGAAATCAAATTTCCAGAAGAATTCGAAGAAAAATTGTTTCAAATGGAAGCTAGTCCAACTTTGGTGGACAAAGTGAAGACCGTTCAGCTACAGGATGAAGAATGCAAGAAAATAAAGCAAAGTGTTTGACATGTCAGAAAGTGAAGTCTGAGCATCAATGACCAAGCGAATTACTTCAACAGTTGGAGAAACCAGAATGGAAATGGGAGCATATCACAATGGATTTTGTGGTAGGTCTTCCAATGACTCAGAAATGATACGACGTAATATGGGTGATAGTGGACAGATTGACAAAATCTGCACACTTTTTGCCAATAAAGATTAGATTTAATCTTGATCACCGGCAAAACTATACGTTAAGAGATCGTCTCAAGACATGGAGTTCGATGTCAATTGTATCCGATGGAGATCCAAGGTTCACATCAAATTTCCGGAAGAGACTACAAGAATGCATGGGAGCGCAATTGAAGATGAAGCACAACGTATCATCTCATCAAAACCGATGGGCAAAAGCAAAAGAAACGATCCGACGCTTGAAGATATGCTCGGGCGTGCATCATGGATTTTAGAGAAGCTGGGATGATCATCTACCGTTGGTGGAATTTGCATACAACAACAGCTTACCACGCAAGCATTGGTATCTGCCATACGAGGCATTATCTGGCGGAAGTGCAGAACTCCACTATCTTTGGGATGAAGTTGGAGAACGGCAAATGTTAGGCCAGAATCGGGTTCAATGATCATTGAAGTTGTCAAACTCATCAGAGCAAGACTGGTAGCTGCTCAAGATCGACGCGAAAAAATCTGCTAATCAACACAAGCAGAATCGTGAATTTGAAGTAGGAAATTTCGTGTTTCTGAAAGTTTCTCCTTAGAAGGGAAGATTTGTTTGACAAGAAAAGGCAAGCTCGGTCAAGGTTTATTGAACCTTTGAAATATATTGCGAAGAGTGGGAGAGGTGGCCTACGAAGTAGCTTTACCTCCAGAATTAGAACATGTGCATAATGTTTTTCATGTGTCGGTGTTGCGATCGTATAAACCTGATTACAAGCATGTGATCAAATATGAACCGTTGTAGTTTAGTAAAGATTTGTCTTACGAAGAGATTCCTATCCAGATAGTCGACAGGAAGGAACAAGTGCTCAGGAATAAAGTGATACCTTCTGTGAAGGTGATATGGAGGAACCACAACATCGAAGAGGCTACGTGGGAACTCGAAGCTGATATGATGAAGAATTACCTTGAGTTATTTGTTTAATCTGTGTCTTCGATTCTGGGGACAGAATCTTTGTAAGTAGGGGAGAATGAGACGATTTGATTGTTTGAATTGTGATTCTGGGGACAGAATCCTTGTAAGGAGTGAAGGATGTAATGATCCAAAATTTTAAAGTGTAATTTAAATATTTATTGAGTTATATAAATATTATTTGAGGTGTTTATTGTTAAATAAATATTTTATTGATGTGATGGTTGATGAAGCTAAATGTATTAGAGAATTTTATAAATTAAATTAATTTATAATTTAGAGGTTTGTATTATTACATGAGGTGTTATGTTGTTGTGTTGATTTAATAATTTAGATGATATGTTAAATTATTAAATAAAGTTATAATGAATATTATAATTTGGTGATATTTGCTAAAAGGCTATATTTAATTAAAATATAGTGTGTGATTAATGTAATGGGTTAGTGTTGGATATGGAAATTTAAATAAATAATATGAAATTATAGTTTATAAACTAAAGGGTTTATTAAAATAAATTAAAAAGGATTTAAATTAGTTTTTGTCAAACAAGGCTTAAGTATTTTAACTCTTTAAAATTTAAATGGTTTGCCAAACAAGCCTTATGGCTTTTGAATTTCTAGTTTTTGAATTTAAATAAATAAATAATACAAATAAAATAAATAATAAATATAATGTATTGATGTTATAGACGTTATTTTGATAACTGATGATGGCTATTAAGACCATATCAGTTTGTGTTTTCTTATGTTATGCATACTAGCTATCAGAGTTTCATTCTAGTTGTGCTAGGCAATAGAGGGAATTGAGAGTTGAGAGAAACTTGAGAGAATTTGAGAGAGAGCTTGTGCAGAGAAGAACAATTCCAGTGTGTAGCAAGGATTTCTGTTAAGTAGAGAAAAGGTATGTTCTATACTCCTATTATGTGTATAAGGGTTTTTACGGCATAAACCTTCTAAGTCGGGGAATTCAGTTTGTGGAATTGTGGTTATGTATAACTGTTAATTGTGATTAAACATGTTGGTGATGCTAAAGTTTATGTTAAACCAAAATTGCATGTTAATTTCGGATATCAGTAGATTTTTTTTACAGTATATGTATTTTTCCATATGTTCATGAAAAATATCAATTTTAGTGGCCAATTTGTATGAGAAAGTGTTAATTGAGTTTTGGTTATGCTAGTTTGTTGAGATATGGACATAACATAATTGGAATGGAGAGATTTGGCCAAATAATGAATTCACAACCATGATTTTTGGGATGAATATCAAAAAATGGAGTTTTATATAAAAAACATAAAATTTGAGAAATTACAGTAGTGTAATTGCTGTTAAGTTGTTCTATATTGATATATAAGTGAGGAAACATGTTGTAATGGTGTTGTATCATTTGTATGTGTTAATTTTACTGTTTGATGGGTGAAATTCGTGTTAGTTGGCTTAAGAAAAGTGTTATGGCTCTGTTTTGAAAAACTGGGTTCTGTAAGTCACGCAGCGCCAGCAGTTTTAAGCCGTACGTAGCCTTGAGATGTCATGTGGTATGACATTCCATATAAAACTTCATGTGCACCATGAAAGTGATCATTCGGAACAACGAAGTCTGTTTATTCTGCAGACTTTGGTTATTCGTTGTAGCTTAGCTTAAGGTTATGGAATGTGAGAATCATGTAACAACGAGGTTAAATAGAATCATGTTATATGGTTTATGAATTCAAAATCTTAAAAAATGATTAGTAAATCGAGAATGCGTTCTGTGGTAATTTAGTTTACATAATGAAAGTTAGACAAGTGTTGCGAAGTAAAACACTTAGAGTTTCTAAAATGTGAATGATAATGAACATGTTATGATATGCTAGCATGTCTAATAGTTATTGTGGTTCTAAAATTATGTGTAGGTGATCGTGAGTTTAACTTTATAGCTTACGCTCAAGGAAAGTTTTCTAACTCTATATTTATATTGAGCAAGTCTCTAAACTCTATCTTTTACATTGAGAAAGTTTCTTAATTCTTTATTTTCGTTGAGCTAGTTCCATTATTACATTATGAATCTCTATTCTTTGATTGAGCAAGCTTTCTATTTCAACTGTTGATTGAATAAATCAATCGTCCTAGTTCATTTGAACTAACTTTAACTCTAATGTTATTTGAATTCTCATTTTGTTGATTCATTCTAAATTATTTATAGTTAAGCAAGTTTCTTGAATTCTATTATTGTATAATGAACGCAATTTTTTTTGAATTCTCGTTTCTATTATTGAACTGTTTTAATCCTTGCATGAATTTAATATCACGATGGGCAAGTTTTTAGTTCCAGCTTGTTATTAGTTATTGTACATACAGTAAATTCATTTCCAATGTTATAAGACTCTAACCTTAGCTTATTTATTGTTCGGGCAAAGGTAAACCATTTTAGTCACTTTATTGAATACTTATGCTCTATAGTTATTTCAAGCATGAGTTTGATATGTATAACCAGTTCATTTATGATTCTCAATTGTTCTATGTCATGTTGGTATTAAACCCCTATTATGATTCTCAAACACTATTAATTCAACTAGTCCTCTAGTTGATGTTCGTTGAACTTCAAATTACCCTTGATAGCTTATCCAAACCAAACTTTCTTTGGTGCGGACTTTTACTCTAAATACTGAGATGAACAACCCTATTATTATTAGAGGTTAACTTACGCGTAACGTTAAAATGTTTGTGCACAATACATTGTACGAAGGGCTGATGCCCCTAAGTACAAGGAGTCCTTATAGTCGTATGATTGTTAAAGTTGGAGTTGAAAGATTACTCGCAACTATAGACATGGTTCATGGTCTTATGACCCTCATTTATGTATATTCCATATTTTGGATTCCTGTTCTTGATTATCATTGTTAGAGTACGATCCAGTTTTGATGAGCCTATTTGTTGGTAGTTATTATTAGTATTATTCTCTTGTTGATTCATTGTTATATCCAGTGAGCAATTATTTTGCTCACTCTTGCATATTTATAAACTCATTGCAGCTAAGGTGGAGAAGGTAGATGAACCTTCAACTAGCAAAGGAAAGGGAAAATTGTACAAGTGATGCTGATTTATACTTTTATTTATTATGATGATCTTAGACTTTATTTTAATGATGTTATGTAATAATTTAATTCCGCTTTTGAATGATGTTTAAAGGTTAGATAACCTAAAATATTTTTGAACTTAATGATGTAACCCTATTTAAGGGAAGGTTTTTTGATTCAAATATTATTTTATTTGGGTAGATAGTATGAATGCTTGATTAATGAGCACCAAATCTTATAGGAATGAAGTACCTAGATTTGGGGTGTCACAATTATATTTACTAACATTCATGTTTTATAACTTAGAACAACATCTTTTATCGTCAGAAGCACTACACTTGCATACGTGAATGCCCGACGCCCTCCGATTGCCTTCGAAAACACAATAAGCCCAAAGATGACCATTTTGACCCCTTTTCCCGACCTCAAATTGAAAATATTAAAGAACAAAAGTTATAGGTCTACTCGTTCTCGTTCAGGATCATCTTGAATCGCCTCAATCGGAGTCCGTATGAAAATGTTACGGCTGTTTTACTACACGAATTCAAAACGGTCCGACCTTGACTACTATTCCAGCGTTGCAGCGCCCCAAATAGCCTTGGGGGAAGCACTGAAGCGACCCCTAGCCAAAAGGTGCATGATTTTTTTTTCCTAGTTTTGATGTTCTTGTGAATTTTTAACCCTTTCTCCTTCCAACCTTCATAACTCGAGTTATACACATTCAATTGAGTTTGTTTTCAACTCTATGGACTCGTAATTCATAGAACTACAACATACCAAAGAATAAACAATTTAAATAAACATTAACTAACCCAAATCTTGACCCAAACTCATGTTTATACTAAATTTTCATGTTTTAACATGTTTAGCGTAATCATTCACTACAAATTCGTTTGTTAACCAAATTGATTCATTCAACTTGTGTTCTTTTCGTTTTTAAACGTTTTAACAACTACCATTATCAATTTACATATTATAACTCAAATTCCTAACCAAGGGTTCTGTAACGACCCAGAAATTTAGATTTTCAAGAATTTAAGTTTAAAAAATTAGTTATTAATAAAATAAATTTTTATTAATAATATTCTGTGCTATGTGTTTATTAATCGTTCTAGAACCTAGGATTATTATATGTTGGGAGGATCCTGGCTACGATCTAGATTGAACGAGTAAGAATTTTCAAGACGAAAATAAAAAATTTTAAGGAACAAAAATATTTTTGGGGAAAAAGACGAAATAGGCACTATTCACCCGACGAAACCAAAGGGATATGGTTTGAATAACCTAAGCCTTTTCGAGAGTTCGGTATGTCAAAATGACATTTCGTCGAAAGATTTGACGATAATATATCTTGAAAAGTTAAGAAAGCCGATAAAAGTTTTTCTCAAAAAACGTGCAGAAATCGGACGAAATAAAAATGACGAAAAGTACTGTTATGTATTTTTTATTCATTTAGCTATGTTAGGGTAAAACGTGAAGGAAAACGCTTAATGCCAAAAGTGTTTTTTAGTTTTTCAAAAATTCGAAGAATATGTAAAAGTTAATCAGTAAAGAAAAAACGAAATATCCAAAAATATTTGGATTCCGAGAATTGCAGTTTTTAAAACTGTCGGACGAAATCCGAAAGAGGGAACCATGAAACTTACAGGCTAAATTTTGTAAATAGTAAGGAGGTTAACTAAGGAGGTGGAAATAGTTAACTTAAGTGTTAAGTAAACTTAAGTGTTACGTAAACTTTAGAGTTAATCAAACTTAAAGGTTAAGTAGACTTAAGTGTTAAGTAAACTTAAGAAGTAAGTTAACTTAGTCCTTAAGCCATGAATAGTAAGGAGGTTAAGGGGGCAAAATGACTATTTTGTCCTAGCTTTAAATTTTCTATAAATAGGAAGCTAACTTTCTTTTAAATGAGATTTTGAGAATTCTACACTTTGAAAGAGAGAGAGAGGGGGTTCGGATGGGAGGATGGGAAGGAGAAGGAAGTAGAAAAATTTGCTCGAGAGCAATCTTTGTCTGACGGAAAGAGATTAAATGAGAACGGTAATTGTTGGGTAAAATCTATATACGCACAACACGCAAGTATACGTGGCCAACAAGTAATAAAGTGATAAGTAGAGTATCGTTCCCACATAGACAATTTAATAAGAAACTTAACTTCACAATTATCAATTTCATATTAATCCTAATTTTATTAAACTATCCAATTCAATGATTAAAAATAATTATTCTAACTTAAAAAGTAATTAAACTATCACAAACCAATCATAAATATCAAAATCTGGAATTTCAAACAATTAATGGAGAATTAGCTTATGATTTCACCCTAAGCTTCACTCTGATTTTAACAATTTTATTCCAATTCAACTCACTATTCCAGTTTATTAATCAAGAACACGAACGCAGTATTAACCACCTCTCGATGCACTAATACCGTATTAACGTCAATCCACAATTAAGATAGAAATCTGTTAAACACCTTAAGTAACTAACTCACTATATCTCTATGTGAGTTACAATTGAAAAAGGTTGAAGAATAAGTTCTCTATCCGATTACATGCGGTGTCAAGTATATCTCTACCTTAACACTCATCAAGTTTAAGCTATTAACAAAACCCTGAACACATGTTATATCAAATAGGTCTAGATTTGAATATCCTCTCTCGATTCCATCAAACTCCACAAAGAATTGTTGATCAGGCAATTCATAGATTCAATCTCAAATCAATATAGATTAACTGGAAATAGCTTATTAAATTGGAAATCAAAGTTTACAAAACCATAGATTCACTCAAAGATCCATCATAAGCCTAAAAAGTGAATTAATTCATAATAAACGAAAAAAACACTGAATAAATCATAGAAATCATCCTTTCAATTACAAATAATAGTCTAAGATGAAGAATATTGAAAAACACCCTTCACGTAGCCTAGAATCGCAATCGTCTCGAAAATCTCCTTGAAAAACCCCTCCAACGCTTGCTTAGAAAAACTGAGATTAATCTTCGTAATTTGCCTTGTGTGTCTCTAATCTCAGTGTTTGCTGTCAATTATATACTTTCACATGTATTTTGATTACAATTCCATGCATATACGAGTCCCAAGTCATGACCATCACTAAAACTCCACACTTGTAGCATTAGAAACCAACTAGGAGTCTTAATTTTCAAGTACCCAAGCCCCAGCTTACTATTTCCCTTTGAAATAGCAAGCCCCGGCTTGCTACCTTGCTGCTATTGCTGTCCAGACCCCAAGTCCCGGCTTGCTCTATAGGCACAAAAGAGCAAGCCCCGGCTTGCCCCCAATCTGCGAATTAATTTTTCTGTTGGAACCTACTCTTCTGAAACTTCCATAACCTTTAAACCGGGAGAAGTTACGGGGCCCGTCACCTACCAAATCGAAGCTATTGACGATATCTACAACTTTCATTCTTTGAGTTTTGAAAAATAACGAACGGATGAAGGCCGAAATTGCATCGGAATCAGCTGCTGCTGTGTAATGACAACTGAAACAACTCTTAACTTTGTTTTTGTTGCTAGAAAGCCATACTCTCGCATCCGAACTTCTGATTAGAATGATGCAAGACATTTCAGAATGCCAAGAAAGAGTTCCTTAACATAATCCAAGTTCCACGCCACGAACATGAAATGCACATAAAATGAACATGAAAACCCAAACTATATCCGGAATTGCTTTTCCTTGCAAATTTTATACCAATAGTTACTCACTCCGCTTCCAAGCATATAATCTACAAAATGGAAACAAAATGTATGAAAAGTAACTAAAAACATGAGATTAAGCAAATAATTCAAGTAATAGATGCCGAATAAGTAGGTATAAAACTTACTTATCAAATACCCCCAAACTTAAACCTTTGTTTGTCCTCAAGCAAAAACAAAACAAAGATGCAACACAATGCAATGGAATGGAATGCAACTAATATACATGCCTACAAATCCAGCAGTATTGATAAACACAAGTCTTCTCGCCCGGCCTCAGGGAAATCAAGTAAACATGATAATACATCATATCAAAACTCATCAGTAATTTACCGATCAATCATCAAATCTTAGACTGTTATTACTAGTATAGTGCGTGTGTGCTCAACAACCATGCTAACTAATATAAAATCAAATTTAACACATAACAAGTCTCTTCGAAGGTATCATACAGTGTGAACTCAAGAAATCCAAAAGCAAGCTAAATCCAACTAAAATCAAACAATTACCAATATCGAGGGTCAACATAGGATACTTATGCTTTATTTTCATCTACGGGGGCTTTTTGCTCTTATTTCCCATTTTATTCTTTTTATTTTTTTTGGTTTATATACACATAGCTATACAATGTCTTATTCCCTTAGGCTTTTCAATGCTACCTTAACGAGCTTTCGACCAACGACTCCCAGACCATTAAGACCTTAAGGCTCTAGGTGTAGAGACAATCCCCTCGGGCTTACTGACTCAAGTAACAAAGGCCTCAAAACTAGACAAGCACGCCACGGTGTTTATTCATACTTTTTTTTTCTTTTTTTTTATATAGCTTATGTACCCCAAATATTCCCCCAAACTTAGGTTCTTGTCTAACTTTAACCATCACTACTTATTCTTGTAATTCTTTCATTTAAACTAGCATTATCCTTTAGAGTCCCATTATGCATCAATTTAAACTCAATCAATCAACAAGTTGTTTTTACTGTGTTATCCTTATCATACAAGTTTCAAACAGAAAAGGATTCGATTTATAACTAGAAATCACATCAAAGCTCTAATAGTCAGTACTATAGTTGCCTACTCAATTTCATTCTCATCATTGGCCAAAATAGACTGTAACTCTCAAACAGCTGGACTCATGCAAGATGAACATATTAACTAACTATTATTTTTTAATTTTTTAATTTTTTTTTCAATATATATGTGGTAAATATAACATGAATGCAAAGATAAATAAAAACTATTTACATTATTTAC
The DNA here is from genome assembly GCA_020205605.1 of Panax ginseng. Taxonomy (NCBI): domain Eukaryota; kingdom Viridiplantae; phylum Streptophyta; class Magnoliopsida; order Apiales; family Araliaceae; genus Panax; species Panax ginseng. Next base: position 33,842,581 of record CM035129.1, read on the forward strand.
ATTCCTAAGCTACTATGCAACTACATGATTATCTGAATGCAACACGTAATAATCCTAAAACTAAATAATGAACTAACATATGCAAACCTAGCTAATGAAATTAAATATGCAAACATGAAACTTTATCCCCCAAACTTGAAAATTACAATGCCCTCGTTCTATATAGATAAAGCAATAAATAAGAGAGGACTTCCCTGTAATCGCTTAAGTCTGGGTTGGTGGTGGTTGGTGTTCTTCATCGGAATTGCTGGGTGGGAACCTTGGCATTAGTGCTAGTTGTTGGTATGGGAATTGGGCAATAGGATTGAAATTCTAGAGCGTAGTGTTCAAGGAGGCGAAAGATAGATTCATGGCCTAAAACATGTGGTCCTTGGTGATTTTGTTCGAACTATGGGGATAGAAATTGAGGAATTAGAAAACAACTTCTACTTTCAGTATAATTCTAGGTAAGTTGTAGAGATTTGCACAAACTCTGTCCTCAAACTTCCAAATTGGTATTCTTAGATTATAGAGAGGAGTTTATGTAGGTGGGTAGTGAGTGACTAGGTGGGAGGAGTGGGATTATGTTTGATTGTTGTGAGGAGATGGGAAGTTATGTGAAGGTCATGGGTGTATGTTGTGTAGGAGTTGGTTTGTAGGAAGTTGAAGTAGAATGGAAGTGGGATGTCTGTCATGCCCAACTGCCGTAACTGCTGCTCAAATCCTGACCCCCAAGCCCCGGCTTGGGTCTTTGTTCTATATGGAGCAAGCCCCGGCTTGCATGTGTGCTACTAAGGCAATAAGGGGGCAAGCCCCGGCTGGATGTTTTGTGCTGCAAGGGGCAAGCCCCGGCTTGCCATGAATCTGTTAAGGCAGTGTTGAAGCAAGCCCCTGCTTTCTCTTGTGCTTTGAAGGGGCACGCCTAAGCTTTCTAGTGGACTGTTAAGGCTTTAAAGTCTGCTATTGCTGTTGAGTTTCCTCTTCCTTGCCTCATGTGCTTCCCATAGCTTCTTTAAGTACCTACTCAACATGAAAAACATCCTCATAAGTAGATGTTGAGCAAATTCAAGCATGGAGGGTAAGATTATTTAAAAATCAACTATACTTGAACTACTAGTTAATGAATTGACATGAATTTATTCTAGACATTCTAAACTACCATCTAACTAGCATGGATAACATTACTTAAAAAAATAAAAAAAATAAAAAAATAAAAAAAATAAAAAAAAAATAAAAATAAAAATAAAAATAAAATTGGGTTGCCTCCCAATTAGCGCTTGATTTTAAGTCGTTCAGCTTGACTACCCCCTGTTTCATCCCGGATCGGTTGGGTTAACTTTGGCATGATGATTATTTATCGCACAACACCAATATTGTTGTAATGCATGCCCGTTCACTTGCATGTTGGATAATGAATTTGACTTTTTATCCTCAACTAATGCCTTAAGACCACTATCCTCTTTGCAACCCCTGAACTTGACACGTGTAGATTCCTCGAGCAACTCGCACTCTTCCTTGTCAGTTGGGATTGAGATTTCCTAGAACACCTTTACCGTTACTACTTGATCAAACACTTTCATAATCAGTTCTCCGTTAGGCACGTCAATCAGTGTTTGTCCAGTCGCCAGGAATGGTCGTCCCAAGATGATAAGGATGTTCTTATCTTCTTCAAAATCTAGTACCACAAAATCGGCTGGAAATATTAGTGACTCAACTTTGACCAATACGTCTTCGACTATTCCTAAAGGGTATGTTATTGATCTATCGGCGAGTTGTAGACTAATATTGGTTGGTTTTGCTTCCTTTAATCCCAGCTTTTGGTAAATGGACAGTGGCATAAGATTTATACTTGCTCCTAAATCGCATAGAGCTCTTCCCACATCTTGATTGCCAATTGCACAAGGAATTGTAAAACTTCCTGGATCTTTCAATTTAGGCTGGAGCTTTTTCTGTAGTATTGTACTGTATTCCTCAGTTAACGCCACTGTTTTGATATCCTGGAGCTTACGTTTTTTCGAAAGTATGTCCTTCATGAATTTAATGTAACGCGGCATTTGCTCAAGTGCTTCGGCAAATGGAATATTAATGTGTAACTATTTGAATATATCCATAAACCTCGAAAATTGGTTCTTTAACTTTTTATTTTCTAACCTTGAAGGAAAGGGTGCAGGTGGTGTAGCTTTAAGTTATTTCTCTTCCTTTGCTTTTTGCACCACTTTTTCTGTACATTTCTTTTTTAATTCCTTCCCTTCACCCTCACATTCATCTCCTGCACTAGCTTTCTTATCCTAGTTAGAAACCAACTCCTTACTGCTTCTAAACATAATAGCATTATACTGCTCGTGAGTTCCCTTTGGATTTCTCTCGGTGTCGCTTGGTAATGTCCCTTGTGGTCTATTATTCAATGCCAACGCAATTTGACCCATCTGATTCTCTAGATTCTTGATTGACATCTCTTGTGCTTTCAAAATCAAGGTGTGATTGTTTATGGCCAACTTGGTGGTAGTCATAAATTTTTCCAACTTTTCCTCCAGATTGGGTTTCTTTTCTTGATATTGAATTGGTTGTTGCTGATTCTGGAAACCTGGAGGATGTGCTTGTCATGGAGCTTGATTTTGCTGGTTGTTGTTCCATGAGAAATTCGGATTATTCTTATTTCCTTGATTGTAAGTGTTCTGATATGTGCTTTGAGGAATTTTGTTGTAATTTCCGATGAACTCGCATGACTCTTGGATGTCGCACATTGCTCAGTTGGGTGCTCTCCTGCGCCTAACTTCGCGTATTATTGCCATTTGGTTTGTACTTCTTGTGTTTGTTGTGTTTGTCTTTGCTTTCAAACTCCAACATCTTTGAAAGTGCGAGATCTCGTGCTTGCATTCTTTGTCATACTATCTACTTCTAACACCTAGTCGCTTTCACATGTGTGTCATTCTTCTTTGTGGCTATTGGTAGTTATTAGCCGCCATGGTTTCAATCAACTCATATGCTTCCTCGTAACTCTTAGCCATGAACGCTCACTTGATGTCTTGCATCAATACTTGTCTGAGATTCCCGTGTAACTTGGTTGTAAAGGTGTTCATTTGTAGCCACTAGGGCAATCCATGATGTGGGCATTTTCTGAGCAGTTCTTTATATCTTTCCCAGGCCTCATATAATGACTCCCCATGTTGTTGTTCAAACATCATAATCTCGTTCCTCATCTTCGCAGTTTTTGCCGGTGGAAAGAATTTTGCCAGGAATTTCTGAGCAAAATCCTCCCATGTTGTTATCGAACCGGACGGTAGAGAATGCAACCAACTCTTCGCCTTGTCCCATAAAGAGAATGGGAACAATCGAAGTCTCATCGCCTCATTCAAAACCCCATTGAACCTAAAAGTGTCGCACATTTCGGTGAAGTCACGGATGCTCATTCGGATCGTCATTTGCAAATCCCCCAAACTGAACTGAATTCTGAATCATTTGTATCATCCCAGGCTTAATCTCGAACGTGTTTGCAGTTATTGCTGGCCTGGTGATGCTTAACTGTAGTTCAGTCACCTTGGGTGTTGCAAAATCCCTTAATGCTTTTCGATCTTTAGCTGCCATTACTGTTACCTCTTCCTTTTCAGATGTTTCAAATTCTTGCCTTGTTTCCTTGATCCACTTACTCAACCTCTGAAACATTTTCTCAATGTCGTCCTCAAAAGGTAACAAGTCTTGATTTTTGGACCGAGTTTGCATAAACTGCTTCCTCACCTTAAATAGAAGAAACAATACAAAAATAAAAATGTCTAAGTAAAACTGGATTAATTAAACTGATATTGTAAAACTATTAACAATTATACTAAATAGTCCCCGGCAACGGCGCCAAAAACTTCTAACACCCCAGCTGCCCAATTTTTATTTATTTTTATGTTTTTTCTTCATTTTTCTCTTCTTAAGTAATTTTATCTGTGCTAGTGAAATGGTAGTTTAGAATAAAATTTGGTCTAGAATATAATCATGTAGGATTTAAAGTATACGCATAACACACAAGTATACGTGGTCAACAAGCAATAAACTGATAAGTAGAGTATCGTTCCCACAGAGACAATTTAATAAGAAACTTAACTTCACAATTATCAATTTCCTATTAATCCTAATTTTATTAAACTATCTAATTCAACGATTAAAAATAATTATTCTAACTTAAAAAGTAATTAAACTATCACAAACCAATCACAAATATCAAGATCTAGAATTTCAAATAATTAATGGAGAATTAGACTTATGATTTCACCCTAAGCTTCACTCTGATTTTAATACTTTTATTCCAATTCAACTCACTATTCCAGTTTATTAATCAAGAACACGAACGTAGTATTAACCACCTCTCGATGCACTAATACCGTATTAACATCAATCCACAATTAAGATAGAAATCCGTTAAACACCTTAAGCAACTAACTCACTATATCTCTATGTGAGTTACAATTGAGAAGGTTAAAGAATAAGTTCTCTATCCGATTACATGCGGCGTCAAGCATATCTCTACCTTAACACTCATTAAGTTTAAGCTATTAACAAAACCCTGAACACATGCTATATCAACTAGGTCTAGATTTGAATATCCTCTCTCGATTCCATGTAACTCTACAAAGAATTGTTGATCAGGAAATTCATAGATTCAAGCTCAAATCAATATAGATAAACTGAACATTTTGTAATTACTTTTAATAATGAATAAAATAATGAATAAAATATTTATTTATTATTATTACGTGTTGATAAGATGAATGTTGTTCTATAACCTAGAAACGCCGGAATGTCGTAGTATTTTAACTACGTGGGAGAATTAAAGTGTTTGAATTTCTAAAACAAAAATAAAAGATTTCCGAGAAATTTTCCGAAAAACACTATTCATCGATTTCTACTCAGAATTATTTTTGAACTTTAGAAATACGTAATGTTATAATATCAAGGTGAGATCGATTATGTAATAATAATCTAAGTATGGAAAACGTAATATTTCGCATGCGGACTTAATTTGGGAACGTTAGGATATTAAGCGTTAAAGGAAGAAAGTTATGATCGTATAATGTGTATACATTATATGAAGTAATGAATGTAAGTATAATACTATGTATTGTACTCTTATGTATGAAGAATGAGATAACGTATATTAAGAATTAATATACGAGATAGCATATGAAAATTATACGTAGTGTATACATGTTAAGTTGTTAAATCTAAGGTAATGGACTTGTAGTATTATTAGACTATTGATAGAAGTCCAATAGAATGTGATAATCAAGCCCAAGTGTTTTGATTATCATGAGTCCAAATTATGTAGCATAAGCCCATTAAGAAAGTAACTAGATTAATTATCCAAGCCCAATGTGAAGCCATGATCCATGGGGCAATCCAAGTGTGAAATGGGTAAGTGTGATGGGCAAACAAGAAGTGTGATGACCAAGAACTTTATGTAGCTAGCAAGATAACTTAATGGTCAAGCAAGGAATAGTAAGGAGGTGGAAATGAGGAGGTGGGAAGTCTAATGACTAATGTACCCTCACTTTGCCAAGCTTATAAATACCAAGCTCATTTCATTTGTTGGTTGATCATTTTCATCCAACTTTCCTCTCAAATATAAAGCTACTTAATTGTTAGGGAGAATAAGTCACTTAAGCACTTATAAGCCACTTCAACCTTTGCTAGTTTTCCAAAGCAAATAGAAGTCTTCAAGGGTAAGACTCATCTCTTTTATCTATATCTCTTCTATGATAGGATTGATAGAGAAGGGGGATGGCTTGAGGATAACATGTAATAAGTTATAAGGAATGAACTTAAGCCGAATAAGTTGAATAAACAACTTGAACATTAATAAGTTGTTAGAATCATGAAGAACTTATCATAGGTTGCCATATGATGATTAGTATGTTGATTATAGCATGAAAACATTGATTAGTGGACTTAAGTTATTAATAAGTCATGAGCATGAAGATTTTGAACTCTTAAGTTAAATAAGTTAATAACTTATGAGAATAAGTCAAAACCTACTCTGATTATAAGTTGGTGTAGTAAATAACTTGTAATGATCATATGATTGGTTAAAAATCCATTTAGAACGCTTAGTATTGTAGTTTTGCCAGAATTCACACGATTGGACGATTATTGTCGAATTCGTGAAATTCTCAAAATGGACGTCGTATTTTGTGTTTGAAATCAGAAACATTGGTTTTCGATGGAGACAAGTCATTTTAGTCATTATAGAGTTGCGAACTCGAAAATGACCGAATTTTGACTTGAAATGAAGAAACGATCGTTGAACGTTCACGAACGTTTATCTTTTTCGTTAAAAATGAACTCATAGGTGAATTTTTAGCAAACGAAGTCAAATAGATAAAATTCTTGCATGAACGCGTAGATTATGAATTTTTTGAACCGTAGGCTTTTGAACGGACAAATTCGGACTTAAAACGAAGAAGTTATGCGTCCGGGAAGTTCATAAAAATTTAAAAACTTAAAAATTTTCTAAGGCACAGAGTCATGTGCCATGACTCTAAGCCTAGATTCGCGATAATAACTAACTTTCGCTAACTTCATGTTAGCAAGTCACAGAAAGCAATACTTGGCTCCATGCTCCGGTCACAAGTTGATAGTAAAGAATGTTTTCAAGTATAGAAGGAAAGGGAACTTGATAGTAATGAATTAAGATGTAATCATAACATGGTTAAGACATTGTAAAGTACTTGTAAGACACTATTGCATGTTGATTAAGAATTTATAATCAATCGAAGATTAGCGAAATGAGAATGACGTAATGAAAGCCGGAAACCCTAATAACGAATTTAAGTTAGGAATTACGTTGAGATGAAGGGTAAGATATAATAGTAATCATACTTGATTGTGTATGACCTAATGTGGTACGTTATATGATTATGTATTGTAGAATCATAAAGACTTAAAGTACTGTACGAGTATTAATCAATAATCAGATGCCAAAGGCAAGTATTCTAACCCTTGTTCCAGTTCAGTCTGGACAAGCATTGTAATTCATGTAACCTTTCGCATGAAGTCTTGAATGATGAAGTCTTAAGCCAATTCTTTCAGCTAGACTTGTATTATAAATCTAACAAGAATGATTATTGTTTACCGAGTTATATTGGTATGGTTTTCAATCGAAGACCAAGTATACTAAAATGTTTTGTCGTTTAACGACAGGCACGTGAGGTTGCCACAACTTAAACGTATACACGTTTAAAGAATGTAGTGTTGATCAACATAGAGTACTATGAGCTGATCACTCAGAAGTGCTCATAAGCTATGCCGGACTTACGGACTTAGTGTCGGGTTGTCCTTTTTAAAAGAACTTATGAATGCTCATAGACTTGAGCCATAATTGTTATTCCACTGAATATGGTTGTGTAAAACGTTTTGAAGGAAAAGAAGTGCTATTTTGAATTATCGATAGTACTTCATAACTATTGTTCAGTTATTGAAGATATATGAGTTCTATGTTTCAAGCATGTTGTTTATTAGAATTGTAGTACTTGCTGAGCTAGTCATGCTCACTCTTGCTTGAACCATATGAACACAGCTAAAATCGAGCGGACCGAAGGCTCCGGCAAGGAAAAAGGCAAGGTGAAGACGAACCCGTAACATACTTATGTAATAGTATAGGATGACTGTTTGTAATATATTGATATTATGACAAGAACAACTGAAAGGGTTACAAAGAACTTGGAAAATGTAATATTATTTCAAATATATAAGTTACATTAGTCCTTTTGAGACTATTCAATGGAATGAATGAATGAATGGTAGTACCGTGTAGCACCATCAGTCGGGTTGGAAGAGACCCGGATTTGGGGAGTCCGCAGGTTGGTATCAAAGCATTAGGTTATAAAACTTAAGGGGAAATTAAAACCTTAAGTCATAACCTTAAGAGAAGTCATAAAACTTAAGAAAATAACCTTATAAAAATGCATTATGATTATGTTATGTGTTTTTATTATTCTACTGACGTGTACTAATAAACTTAATTGTTTTGTGTAGGTGTCAGGAGTAAACGAGATGTTTGTAGGTGGTCAAGCCATTAGTGAAGAGTCGGTGAACCAAGTAGAGGTTATACCGAACCCTATAGCAGCAGAGCCAGAGGTAGTGATTATAGTCTGGAAACTCAGAAGAAGCTGACTTCATGTCAGTGTTTGATGGGATGATAGAGGAGGAGGTAGAGACAGTCTCCTTTAACCCAGTGGCTATAGCAGCTGAGATAGCTCCTGGGGGGTCAATGATGTCTCTGTTCATGTTAGTGTTGGATAGAAATATCCATTACTGTCAGGAGGTTAAGGAGTTGAAGGCAGAGCTCCAAATGCTTAGAGAGGACAAGACTGATGTCGAGTCCATGTGGGAGCAGGAACACGACGAGAGGATTTTGGCTAAGGACAAAGTCCATGATTTAAAGCATGAGGTCTTTGAGCTCAAGGAGGAGCTAAAGACTAAGGTGCAGAAGATAGGGAGGATGTCCTATATCCATAGGAGTTCTCATACGGATTTTCAGCAGCAGGTAGCTGGATATCCGGTGGAGGTGGGGCAAACACGGCATACTATTAGCCGTGATATTATTGTCGGTCTTGCCAAGGAAGATTTCGATAATGCCTTGAGGCAGATGTAGATTAGTGGTATTTAAGGTAGTATATAAATATTTTTGTAAGTAGTAGTAACGTAAAGCCCTTTTTGTATAGTAAAGGGTAGTCTTTTGTAGATCCCAATTTTTGGAAAGTGATAGCGGGAAAGTAATGTAATCAGCTTAGGCTGAGTATGTAACCAATGTACTATTATACTACCAAAAATGAATATAAGTCCTTTTTATGAAAAGCAGTGTGTTATGGATGTTGACGTTATTGTTTAATATTAATGATAACTAATAAAGAAAGAAATAATAACGTAATGTGTTTATTGTATCAGCAAAATGCCACCGAGAAGAGTGCAACGTAATCAAGACGCGAACGTAAATCAACCGGAGGGAGGTCCGGTTAACCCAATACAGGAGTTTGTAAATTTAATAACAGCTGCATTTAATAGAATAGGGGCTAATATCCCTGTAAATCCAGGAGTAGCACGAGCTACTACCTTTAAGGATTTCAAGAGTGTGGGTCCGCCGGAGTTCAAAGGAACTACGGACCCTATCGAAGCCCAAACGTGGGTTAAGGAAATAGAGAAGGCATTTGTAATTGCAAATGTCGACGAGGCCCAGAAGGTTGCCTTTGCGACCTATATGATGAAGGGAGAGGCCAACTTTTTGTGGGAAGCCCATCAGGCTAGGGTTGGGATAACAAATTTAACGTGGGATAGGTTCAAGGAGATATTCTTCGAGAACTACTTTCCCACAAGCATGCAGGGTAGGATGGAGATGCGGTTTCTGGAATTGAAACAAGGGGACATGATGGTTCCCCAATATGCTGCCAAGTTCAATGAATCAGCGAGGTTCGCCTCCACACCAAGTGGATACCGAGGTGAGGAAGGCGCGATGGTTCGAGCGGGGGTTTGAAACCCTTGCTCTATAATCGTATTTCAGTGTTTCAAAGTACTTCTTTTGGAACCGTTTTAGAGAAGGCAATAATCGCCAAAGGTGGTAGTGAGGCGTTGAGCCAATACCACAAAGAAAAGAAGAATAAAGGAAAGGTTGATAGGAGAGTCAAAATTGAGGGAGCCAATGGAAGTGGCGAGGGTCGAGAAAAGGAAGATATTTAGCTCGGGAATACCGGGAGTGAAGCAAGGAGACCAAAGAGAAGAAATGGAGGCTGCAAGACTGTGGGAAAGACTCACTTAGGAGTCTCTCTCTCAAGGGAAAAGCCATCTACTATAATTGTGGATGGGAGGGACACATTGCACCAAATTGTCCAAGTCCGAAGAAGAATTACGGATGCTTGTGTGTGGATCAACTGACCACATGGCAAAGAACAGCCCGAAGAAGGGGACGGACGGGAACCTGGTCACTAATAGCGGTAAGTTAACTATTGGGGGTCCAGTGCAGCCGGGTAGGCCGATGGGTCGTACCTTTAACATGATGACCCAAGATGTTTGTTGCATCGGGGGACATCGTCGTGGTATTATTATTCGATCAACGATATCAATGCGTATACGTCTTTGTTTTGATTTGGGTGCTACTTGTTCATTTATAGCATGTGATTTTGCTAGACGATTAGGATTACTTCCCGAAAAGTTGCCTATACCTTTAAATATTAAGGTAGCAAACGAAGAAATAATTCCTGTTGAAGATGTTCATAAGGGTTGTTGTGTAGATATACGAGGTTGTAAATTATCGGTAGATCTAATACCGATAAATTTAGCAGAGTTTGACGTAATTCTCGGAATGGATTGGTTGGTAAACCATGGGGCAATTATAGATTGTCAAAAGAAATGTGTGAACATTAAGACGTTAGAACAACCTCGGGTAGTATTTTACGGGAATAGATCGTCGGGACGTTCGTGTTATCTAACCATGACACAAACTAGGAAATTACTAAGGAAGGGATGCGTAGGTTACCTGTGCGATGTTGTTGATACCCAGAGAGTGGTAGCAACCATGGAACAAATACCTATAGTGAGAGAATTTGTCGATGTATTTCCTCGAGTGATTTACTCGGTCTTCCACGGATAGGGAGACAGAGTTTGTGATAGATATTGTGCGGGAGAGCGGCACAGGTTTCGAGGCACCGTATCGTATGGCGCGCTTGTGGAGATGATGGAGTTAATGGTGCGATTACAAGAAGCTGTTGGATCGGAAGTATATTCAAAAGAGTGTGTGTCACCGTGGGGAGCACCTCAATCTTTGTTTTTGTCAAGAAGAAGGACGGATCGTTAAGACTTTGTATCGACTATAGAGAGTTGAACAAGTTAATAATAAAGAATAAATACCCATTTCTCGTGGATCGATGATCTCTTTGATCGACTTGAAGAGGCTAAGTATTTTCTAAAATAGATTTAAGAATGGGGTATCATTAGTTGAAGGTTAGGAAGGAGGATGTGCCAAAGACAACATTCAGGACTCGTTATGGTCATTACGAGTTTTTAGTGATGTCGTTTGGGTTGACAAATGCACCAAATTGCATTCATGGATATGATGAAACAGAGTGTTCAAACAATATTTGGACAAGTTCGTCATGGTGTTTATAGATGATATTCTAGTCTATTCTAAGACGCCAGAAGATCATGCTGAACACCTTAGATTAGTGTTGGAGACATTAAGGAAGGAGAAATTGTATGCGAAATTCATGAAGTGTGAATTTTTGTTAGAGAATGTACAGTTTTTAGGTCATGTCATTGACCGTAAGGGAATTTCAGTAGATCCAGCGAAGGTGGAAGCCGTGATGAATTGGGAACAACCGAAAAATCTGCCGATCGAGGTGCGAGTTTCCTAGGGTTAGCGGGTTACTATCGAGATTTATCCGAGATTTTTGAAGATAGCTATTCCGTTGACTAACTTGACAAGGAAGAGAGAAATGAAGTACGTGTGGTGATAAGTGTGAAGACAGCTTTTCAAGAATTGAAGAAAAGATTGAGTGAAGCGCTTGTTTTGTCATTACCCGATGACACAGGAAATTTTGTAGTTTATAGCGATGCTTCGCATAAAGGACTTGGTTGCGTGCTCATGAAGCATGACAAGGTCATTGCGTATGCATCCAGCGATTGAAGGATTATGAGAAAGTTTATCCTACTCATGATCCGGAACTAGCCATGATGAGTTTTTGATCTAAAGATATGGAGACATTATCTTTATGGAGAAAATGTGAGATATACACGGACCACAAGAGTCTAAAATATATCTTCACACGTAAGGAGTTGAATATGAGGCGGAGGAGATGGTGGAGTTGATAAAGGATTACGATTGTGAAATCTGTATCACCTTGGAAAAAGCTAATGTAGTTGCTTAGACACCTTAAGTAGGAAGGGTCGGAAAAGTTGTCTTTGTTAACGGCTCAAACCGAAGTTAATAACGAGATGGCTAGGATGGAGTTGGAAGTGAAGTCGCCAAGTGAAGGAGGACCAATGTTGTTTGCAATGGAGATGCAATCTACCATCGTAGAGAGAGTTAAGGAGATGCAACTCAAAATTGATGAGTCGACCAAATGAAGGAACGACTGACCAATGAAAAAGAAGATACTAAGTACGGTCTTGATAACGAGGGGTTATTGAGATTTGAAGGAAGAATTTGGGTTCCAATGAGATGAAATTAAAGGAGCGGAGTTCTACAAGAGGCTCATAGTTCAAGGTTTTCGATTCATCCCGGTAGCACTAAGATGTATCAAGATCTTCGACGAGTTTACGGTGGTAGAACATGAAGAGAGAGATTGCCGAAATACGTTAGTAGGTGCTTGACTTGTCGTCGAGAGTTAAGGCCGAACATCAACGACCAAGTGGCTTATTATAGTCATTGGAAATTCCGAGTGGAAGTGGGAGAATATCACGATGGATTTTGTGGTAGGACTTAGAATACTCGGAAGGGGTATGATGCGATTTGGGTAATAGTGGACCGATTACTGAAAGTCGGCTCACTTTTTGCCAATTAGAGTTAAGAATAACTTAGATCAGTTAGCTAGACTTTATATTAAGGAAATAATCTCTAGACATGGAGTGCCAGTATCGATTGTGTCAGATCGTGATCCACGATTCACGTCGAACTTTTGGAGAAGTCTACAAGAAGCGAGCTAGAAACGAGTTGAAGCTGAAGTCTGACATACCATCCACGCACGGATGGATGAGGCGAGAGGACAATTCAGGCGTTAGAAGATATGCTAAGATCTTGCGTCATGGATTTCAAGGGTAGTTGGGGATGATCATCTACCATTAGTGGAGTTTATGTATAACAATAGTTATCATGCAAGCATAGGTATCTTGGCCATACTGAAAGCTTTGTATGGGAGAAAATCTGAGAACGCCACTGTATTGGGATGAGGTAGGAGAACGCTGAATGTTGGGACCAGAATTGGTGCAACAGATAGCGGATATTGTCAAGAAGATTTAGATGCGTCTTCTAGCAGCTCAAGATAGACAGAAGAAGTTTACGGATCCGCACAGAGAGAATCGAGAGTTTGAAGTAGGTTCGTATGAATTTCTGAAAGTATCTCCCTGGAAAGGAAAGATACGTTTTGGAAAGAAGGGAAAGTTAAGTCCGAGGTTTATAGGACCTTTTGAGGTATTAAAACGGGTAGGTGAGATAGCTTACATGTTAGCATTACCTCCAGACTTAGAACGAATACATAATGTATTTCACGTATCCGTGTTACATCCTTATAAGCCGGATTATAAGCACGTGATAGAGTATGAGCCTATTCATGTCGAGAAGGACTTAACGTACGAGGAAACGCCGATTCAAATTGTCGATAGAAAAGAACAAGTTCTGCGGAATAAAGTCATACCTTCGGTAAAGGTGATATGGAAGAACCACGATGCAGAAGAAGCAACGTGGGAGCTAGAAGAAATAATGAAAAAGAATTACCCGAATTTATTTGTGTAATTTTTTTTATATCGAGATTCTGGGGATAGAATCCTTATAAGGGGGAGAGAGTGTAACGCCCCGAAAAATCGAACATTTTGTAATTACTTTTAATAATGAATAAAATAATATTATTTATTATTATTACGTGTTGATAAGATGAATGTTGTTCTATAACCTAGAAACGCCGGAATGTCGTAGTATTTTAACTACGTGGGAGAATTAAAGTGTTTGAATTTCTAAAATGAAAATAAAAGATTTCCGAAAAAATTTCTGAAAAACACTATTTATCAATTTCTGCTCGGGAATTATTTTTGAACTTCCGAGAAATAAGTAATGTTAGAATATCAAGGTGAGATCGATTATGTAATAATAATCTAAGTATGGAAAATGTAATATTTCGCATGCGGACTTAATTTGGGAACATTAGGATATTAAGCGTTAAAGGAAGAAAGTTGTGATCGTATAATGTGTATACATTATATGAAGTAATGAATGTAAGTATAATACTACATATTGTACTATTATGTATGAAGACTGAGATAACGTATATTAAGAATTAATATACAAGATAGCGTATGAGAATTATACGTAGTGTATATATGTTAAGTTGTTAAATCTAAGGTAATGGACTTGTAGTATTATTAGACTATTGATAGAAGTCTAATAGAATGTGACAATCAAGCCCAAGTGTTTGGATTATCATGAGTCCAAATTATGTAGCATAAGCCCATTAAGAAAGTAACTAGATTAATTATCCAAGCCCAATGTGAAGCCATGATCCATGGGGCAATCCAAGTGTGAAATGGGTAAGTGTGATGGGCAAACAAGAAGTGTGATGACCAAGAACTTTATGTAGCTAGCAAGATAACTTAATGGTCAAGCAAGGAATAGTAAGGAGGTGGAAATGAGGAGGTGGAAAGTCTAATGACTAATGTACCCTCACTTTGCCAAGCTTATAAATACCAAGCTCATTTCATTTGTTGGTTGATCATTTTCATCCAACTTTCCTCTCAAATATAAAGCTACTTAATTGTTAGGGAGAATAAGTCACTTAAGCACTTATAAGCCACTTCAACCTTTGCTAGTTTTCCAAAGCAAATAGAAGTCTTCAAGGGTAAGACTCATCTCTTTTATCTATATCTCTTCTATGATAGGATTGATAGAGAAGGGGGATGGCTTGAGGATAACATGTAATAAGTTATAAGGAATGAACTTAAGCCGAATAAGTTGAATAAGCAACTTAAACATTAATAAGTTGTTAGAATCATGAAGAAATTATCATAGGTTGCCATATGATGATTAGTATGTTGATTATAGCATAAAAACATTGATTAGTGGACTTAAGTTATTAATAAGTCATGAGCATGAAGATTTTTAACTCTTAAGTTAAATAAGTTAATAACTTATGAGAATAAGTCAAAACCTACTTTGATTATAAGTTGGTGTAGTAAATAACTTGTAATGATCATATGATTGGTTAAAAATCCATTTAGAACGCTTAGTATTGTAGTTTTGCCGGAATTCACACGATTGGACGATTATTGTCGAATTCGTGAAATTCTCGGAATGGAAGTCGTATTTTGTGTTTGAAGTCGGAAACGTTGGTTTTCGATGGAGACAAGTCATTTTAGTCATTATAGAGTTGCAGACTCGAAAATGACCGGATTTCGACTTGAAACGAAGAAACGAGCGTTGAACATTCATGAACGTTTATCATTTTCGTTAAAAATGAACTCATAGGTGAATTTGTAGCAAACAAAGTCAAATATATAAAATTCTTACATGAACACGTAGATTATGAAATTTGTGAATCGTAGGCTTTTGAACGAACCAATTCGGACTTAAAACGAAGAAGTTATGTGCTCGGGAATTTCGTAACAATTTAAAAAAACTGAAAAATTTTCTGAGGCACAGAGTCCGCGCTGCGGCGCCACTATAAGCCTAGAATGCCCATGCCACAGTCGAGGTCGAAGCACAATACTTCGCTAACTCATATCAAATGCGAGTCACGAAAGCAATACTTGTGTGCTACGGCCAAAATATAAAAGTTGATAGTAAAGAATGTTTTCAAGTATAGAAGGAAAGGGAACTTAATAGTAATGAATTAAGATGTAATCATAACATGGTTAAGACATTGTAAAGTACTTGTAAGACACTATTGCATGTTGATTAAGAATTTATAATTAATCGAAGATTAGCGGAATGAGAATGACGTAATGAAAGCCGGAAACCCTAATAACGAATCTAAGTTAGGAATTACGTTGAGATGAAGGGTAAGATATAATAGTAATCATACTTGATTGTGTATGACCTAATGTGGTACATTATATGATTATGTATTGTAGAATCATAAAGACTTAAAGTACTATACGGGTATTAATCAGTAATCAGACGCCAAAGGCAAGTATTCTAACCCTTGTTCTAGTTTAGTCTGGACAAGCTTTGTAATTCATGTAACCTTTCGCATGAAGTCTTGAATGATGAAGTCTTAAGCCAATTCTTTTGGCTAGACTTGTATTATAAATCTATTAAGCATGATTAATGTTTACTGAGTTATATTGGTATGGTTTTCAATCGAAGACCAAGTATACTAAAATGTTTTTGTCATTTGACGACAGGCACGTGAGGTTGCCACAACTTAAATGTATACACGTTTAAAGAATGTAGTGTTGATCAACATAGAGTACTATGAGCTGATCACTAAGAAGTGCTCGTACGCTATTCCGGACTTACGGACTTAGTGTCGGGTTGTCCTTTTTAAAAGAACTTATGAATGCTCATAGACTTAAGCCATAATTGTTATTCCACTGAATATGGTTGTGTAAAATGTTTTGAAGGAAAAGAAGTGTTATTTTGAATTATCAATAGTACTTCGTAACTATTGTTCAGTTATTTAAGATATACGAGTTCTATGTTTCAAGCATTTTGTTTATTAGAATTGTAGTACTTGATGAGCTAGTCATGCTCACTCTTTCTTGAACCATATGAACACAGCTAAAATCGAGCGGACCGAAGGCTCCGGCAAGGATAAAGGCAAGGTGAAGACGAACCCGTAGCATACTTATATAATAGTATAGGATGACTATTTGTAATATATTGATATTATGACAAGAACAACTGAAAGGGTCACAAAGAACCTGGGAAATGTAATATTATTTCAAATATATAAGTTACATTAGTCCTTTTGAGACTGTTCAATGGAATGAATGAATGGTAGTACCGTGTAGCACCATCTGTCGGGTTGGAAGAGACCCGGATTTGGGGGCATCACATGCTCTATAGGCATAAAAGAGCAAGCCCCAGCTTGCCCCCAATCTGCCAATTAATTTTTCTGCTGGAACCTCATCTTTTAAAACTACCTTAACTTTTAAACAAGGAGGATTTACGGGGCCCGTCACCTATCAAATCGAAGCTATCGACGATCTCTACAACTTTCATTCTTTGAGTTTTGAGAAATAACGAACGGATGAAGGTCGAAATTGCATCGGAAGCAGCTGCTGCTGTGGAATGACAACCGAAAAAACTCTTAACTTTGTCTTTGTTGCTAGAAAGCCATACTCTCGCATCCGAACTTCCAATTCGAATGATGCAAGACATTCCGGAATGCCAAGAAAGATTTCCTTAACATAATCCAAGTTCCACGCCACAAACATGAAATGCACAAAAAATGAACATGAAAACCCAAACTATATCCGGAATTGCTTTTCCTTGTAAATTTTACACCAACAGTTATTCACTGCGCTTCTAAGCATATAATCTACAAAATGGAAACAAAATGCATGAAAAGTAACAAAAAACATGAGATTAAGCAAATAATTTAAGTAATAGATGCCGGATAAGTAGGTATAAAACCTACTTATCAATAATCTGAAACCTAGTCTTTTATAAATTTTCTTTAAGTTTTTATGTTTAAAAACATAACATAATGAGAATAAAAAGTAGGTGCTGTTAGGGATGATTTCTTATGGTTGAAATCATAAGAAAATGAAGAAATAAGAATTAAAATTTTAGTTTAAAATTTTCTTAAGGAAGTATAAGATTCGTAATGAATTAGAACGATCAGAGTGGATTATATCAATAAGTAGGTGTAATAAGTAAGGAATGATGTTCTATAATATCAAATTCCAATAAAAAGTGAAATCGTAATCCAAAATATCGATTAAAATGAAGAACGAAGGAAGAACACAAAGAACATGCGAAGAACACGAAGAACGTTGTTGATAGACAATTTAAAACCATCGTAGGATAATTGTTGTTGATGGACAAGTTTAAAACCATTGCGTATAAATTAGATGCATATTGCTTGGTTAGGAATTGTAGAAAAGTTCATGAAGAACGGATTAAAACTTAGCTATAACAACAGTGTAGGGAAAAAGCCAGAGAAGTGCTTTTAACTGCTCAACTCTTGGGGGAAACGTACGGGAAGATAAAGAACATAATGTTCAACTAATATAACACTTTAACAAAGTGAATTAAACCTTTAATGAAGGTCGGATGGAAAGATTAAATAAGAGTAAAAGGGAAAGAATGTAAATGCAGATTACAGAACCGATATTTGGGGACCGTAGTTACGATGAACGAACGTGAGGGATTGTTAGGTTTGTGATTCCTTAGACGTTGAGTGATGAGGGTAATGAATAACATTTCGATGTTATGTCATGATAGTGAGAGATAAGTGTGAAGCGATATAGGCAGTGTAAAACGTAACGCAGATTCACGATAAACAAAACAGTCTTAGCATCTAACGAAACAATGATAAACCGACATTAAGAATGACTAATGAACATGGGGCTCAAGTAATGGATAACGAAAGTATTAATTAAGATATGAATGGTATTAAGAAAGCCGTAATGAATGGTAATAAGATTAATGAAAGCCGAAGGTGAGTCGTATAAGAATGTATCCTAAGGTATGACATTTAGTTTCTTAAACTTCTCTGATGTTGAACTTGAGAAGTTCTGTCTAGACTTACATAATAAGTGTTTCAGAAATTAATCTAGACTTACATAATGTGTTTGTATATGTGTTTGTTTGTGATTTAATGATTGTGAAACATGTGTGGCAATGTGATTAGGTTATGTGTTGACTGCAATAAGCAGTACTATGTGTTATGATATGTGATTCTAATTGATAGAATGATCTTATTACTGATAGGTGATTACATAAAAGATAAAACTAAGTTGCGTATTATAAGCAGCAGACAAGGCAAGTATCCTACCTTTGCATTTCCTTTATGCAATGGATATGAGTAAGAAAGTTTTAGAATTATATTATTATTATGCTAGATTATTAACCCTATTGTGATATATTCTATATCTGATCATTGTTTATCAACATGTTAGTATATTGTAATTCAGATATATATTATGTTCGTTAATTTCTAAACATGGTTATACAAGTTTCCCCACTTGGATAATCATTGTATCTAATCACATGTTGATATATATATATATATATATATATATATATATATATATATATATATATATATATATATATATATATATATATATATATACTTCTAAGCTATTTGATCAGCTAGAGACATATTTAGAAATATCGTTGAATATGATAAAACCTTTTTGTATCCAATCAAATTGTTTTGGTTCAGATTCCAGACTAAGTATGAACATCCCGATCAAGGAAAACTTTTATGCACCCAAGGTGGACAGAGTGAACGATAATATCGTTCTTTTATGTAGTATTGATCAATACAGGGCCCATCGGATATACACCCTCGCGCCCGTAAGTTGTGACGGTTTGCGGATGAAGTTCTGCTAAACCTATTCGAAAAGTGAAAACAATGTTCATAGTATGTCAACTAACCCTATATATATATATATAGTCAATACGTAGTTTCAAAATTTTGAGATAGAATTGTTATGTTATTATTATCGGTTCAGTGTACTTCACAACTATTAATTCGTTGTAGAAGTGATGTACGAAGAAAACATTTAATTCTTTCAGCTAATTATATTTATAATTGCTATTACTTGCTGGGCAATCAAATTCTTATTCTTGCTTTAAATTTAAATGTTTTCAGCTAAGCGTGATCAGCCTGAAGATTCAGTCAAGAACAAGTGAAAAGGAAAGCAAGCAGAATATGATTATGTTATCTCTTGTAATAGTTAGACAGTATTAAGACAATGATATTTATTATCTATCATGTAATGTATTGTAGTAAAGGTTGCGTACTTGGGATTAGACTCTGATGTTTGTAAATTAAGTTTGATATTATTATTATTATTATTATTATTATTATTATTATTATTATTATTATTATTATTATTATTATTATTATTATTAGTATTAGTATTAATTCCGCTCATAGAAATGGTATCGTGAAGCAATGAGTTCGGGTTTCAAGTACCCGGATTTGGGGGCTTTACAGGGGTAGGCTAAAATTTCGAGGACGAAATTATGTGAAGAAGGGGTGAATGTGATGACCCGGGTAAGGGTGTGGTTTTAAGAAATTCCGAGGACGAAATTTTTATAAGAGGGGAAGAGTGTAACAACCCAGAAATTTGGATTTTCCAGAATTTATGTTAAAAAAATTTGTTATTAATAAAATGAATTTTTTATTAATAATATTATGTGCTATGTGTTTATTAATCGTTCTAGAACGTAGGATGATTATAAGTTGGGAGGATTCTGGCTACGATCTAGATTGAACGAGTAAGAATTTTCAAGACGAAAATGAAAATTTTACGGGAACAAAAATATTTCCGGGGAAAAAGACGAAATAGGTACTATTCACCTAACGAAACCTAAGGGTTAGGGTTTGAATAACCTAAGCCTTTCCGAGAGTTCGGTATGTCAAAATGACATCCCAATCAAAAGATTTGGCGATAATATATCTTGAAAAGTTAAGTAAGTGAAAAAGTTTTCTCAAAAAGCGTATGCGAAATCGGACAAAATAAAAAACGCGAAAAAAAATTATATGTATTTTTATTCATTTAGCTATGTTAGGGTAAAACGTGAAGGAAAACGCTTAACGCCAAAAAGTGTTTTTCAGTTTTTCGGAAATCCGAAGAATACGTAAAAGTTAATCAGTAAAGAAAAGACAAAATATCCAAAAATATTTGGATTCCAGAATCATGATTTTAAAAGCTATCGGATCAAACCCGAAAGATTTTAACCACAAAACTTACAAAAGCAAGTTTTGTGAATAGTAAGGAGGTTAACTGAGGTGGTGGAAATAGTAAACTCAAGTGTTAAGTAAACTTTAGAGTTAATCAAACTTAAAGGCTAAGTAGACTTAAGTGTTAAGTAAACTTAAGAAGTAAGTTAACTTAGTCTTTAAGCCATGAATAGTAAGGAGGTTAATATTTTGCCCTAGCTTTAGATTTTCTATAAATAAGAAGCTAACTTTCTTTTAAATGAGATTTTGAGAATTCTACACTTTGAAAAAGAGAGAGAGGGAGTTCGGATGGGAGGATGGGAAGGAGAAGGAAGCAGAAAAATTTGCTCGGGAGCAACCTTTGTCTGACGGAAAGAGATTAAATGAGAACGGTAATCTGAAACCTAGTCTTTTATAAATTTTCTTTAAGTTTTTATGTTTAAAAACATAACTTACTTTGAATAAAAAGTAGGTGATGTTAGGGATGATTTTTTATGGTTGAAATCATAAGAAAATGAAGAAATAAGAATAAAAAGTTTAGTTTAAAAATTTCTTAAGGAAGTATAAGATTCGTAATGAATTAGAACGATCTGAGTGGATTATATCAATAAGTAGGTGTAATAAGTAAGGAATGATGTTCAATAACATCAAATTTCAATAATAAGTGAAATCGTAATCCAAAATATCGATTAAAATGAATAACGAACGAAGAACACGAAGAACATGCGAAGAACACGAAGAACGTTGTTGATGGACAAATTTAAAACCAGTGTAGGGTAATTGTTATTGATGGACAAGTTTAAAATCATCGCGTATAAGTTAGATGCATATTGCTTGGTTAGGAATGGTAGAAACGTTCATGAAGAACGGATTAAAACTTAGCTATAACGAAGTTATGGTGAAAATTTTGTAAAAGACAAAAGAGAATTAGAAAGTTACTAAATGAATCGAAATGTGTAGGGTTTCATAAGAATGTAAGAGAACATAGAAAACGTGGGTCGTGGACTTAAGAATGAACAAATTCTGAGTTCGGATGACCGAATTACGAACGAACAAACAAAGAGCGTTAAAAACGTAAAATAAACGAAGGGTGAAGATTAAGCCAATTGAATGGCATGTTAATGGATTTAGAATGAAGTTCTATCTAGGGGGGTATCTAAGTACATAAAATAAGGAAGAGAATGGCTTTGGAATGACCTCATTCCGAGTTATAACGAATGAGTTATGAAAGCGGGAAGTAAGCATTTCAAATTGGATTTAACACTTAGAAAAATTTTCTAGGGTTTGGGCTTGGCGCCATGGCTGACCATGCCTTGTATAAGGTGGAGCTACTACGGTGCGCGGACAGTGAGAGCCAGTATCGCAAACTCGTGCCACGACGCGAGAGATAAAGAAGAGAGTGGCGCCGCAACGCCAGTGTAGGGAAAAAGCTAGAGAAGAGCTTTTAACTGCTCAACTCTTGGGGGAAACGTACGGGAAGATAAAGAACATAATGTTCAACTAATATAACACTTTAACAAGTGAATTAAACCTTTAATGAAGGTCAGACGAAAAGATTAAAGAAGAGTAAAAGGGAAAAAATGTAAATGCAGATTACAGAACCGATATTCGGGGACCGTAGTTATAATGAACTAATGTGAGGGATTGCTAGATTTGTGATTCCTTAGACGTTGAGTAACGAGGGTAATGAATAAAATTTCGATGTTATGTCATGATAGTGAGAGATAAGTGTGAAGCGTATAAACGCTGTGTATGCAATGTTGTTGCGATAAACAAGCGGTCTTAGCATTCAACGAACGGTATGGCTTCGACATTAAGAATGACTAATGAACATGGGGTTCAAGTAATGGATAACGAAAGTATTAATTAAGATACGAATGGTATTAAGAAAGTCTTAATGAATGGAAATAAGATTAATGAAAGCCAAAGGTGAGTCGTATAAGAATGTATCCTAAGGTATGACATTTAGTTTCCAGAAAGCCATAAGGAATAAGAAATTAACTTAACGAATGTTATAGTTAATGGTTCGGATAAGTTACGATAAGTTTAGGTTATGGTACAATCGTAACCTTTGATGGTTGACATATGGGAACTGGGCTAAACAATTCTTTCAGAGAGCGAATGTATATACAAAACTTGCAACCGATCTAACTCACTGTTATGGGTAGTGTAGACGAGACGGGAACTTGTTTGTTGGTTGTTTGTGGGAAACCACTCAGAGTACCATATGAACTACTAGCAGAGAAGCGATGTGTGTTGAGTCCTAGAGAAGTTATAAGAAGAAGATAAGAATGTAAAACATCAAAGATGATGAATGTATAAGTAAGACATGTCCATATGTCATGAAGCCGTAGAACAATAATGAAAGTGGTAGCGTAAATTTAGGTTGCAATAATGCGAACCCTAGGAAGTAAAGTTAAGTAAACTAATGCATAAGTCAAATATACACGACTAATTAGTGTATGTGTTGTTTTTCTTATGTGCTACATAGGAACTGGAATGAGCAGTTCATCGTAAGCTGTAGCTGTGCATAAGGCAAGTCTCCTAACTTCATTCATATTTCAAATGAATCCTAGTTTCTTAAACTTCTCAAATGTAGAACTTGAGAAGTTCTGTCTATGTGCTAATGTGCGATATTTGTGTAAAGTGGTAGAATATATGAGGCCTTGTGCCACAATATGAACACCTCAGTGTTTCTATAAGATGAACTGTTTTATGATTTAACTATTTAATAAGAGAAGGCTATGTTCATACATGATCCGTTATTGTTAAGTCTGTGCTAATGATTCTAGTCAGACATAATGTGTATGAAAAAGGTAGAAGAATGAAAGTATTTCAAAATTAAAGTGAATATTGTTTTAAAATGATAGGAATCGAGATTATTCCAATTATTCAAGTTGCTTCATAACCTTTGTTCTGTTATTGAAGTCTTAAAAGAATGTTTGAATTCTTGAATATGTTTGTTCAACTGTTATAACTTGTTGGGCAATTGAATGCTCACACTTGCTTTAAATGAAAAACATTTTCAGTGAACGATGTTAGAAGAACTTAAGGATCCCGTAAAGATCAAGCTAATGGTATTCAGATGAAGTGCCATTCAGAATGTGGATGAGCGAGAAGATCGAGCGAAGACTTGTAATATATAATAAGTTAAATGAACTTTAGATTAGTTTGAAGAACTATTATGTATCCTTGGTGGCGGGTAAAAGTCACTCTTGTAAGAAGAAATGAATAATGTATTTATAATTATTTGTAATGAAAAAGGTTATAAGGTTTCTAGAACCTGGGATTTGAGAGTATATGTTGTTATATTTCAGTATATAATGATGTATGTTTGGAAGAAGATGGGATTGTGACGTACGGAATTCGGGTGTGAAGATAGACTGGATTTTGAGGCGTTACAGGTTCTGACACATTCAACACTTTCTCATGAATTTATGTGACAACCCGAAAAATCGGATTGTCAAGAATTTAAGATTTAAAGAATTAGTTATTAATAAAATATATTTTTATTAATACTATTCTATGCTATGTGTTTATTAATCGTTCTAGAAACTAGAATGATTATTAATCGGGAGTATTTTGGCTACGAGCTAGACTGAACGAGTAAGAAATTTCAAGACAAAAATAAAAATTTTCCAAGAACAAAATATTTTCGGGGAAAAAGATGAAATAAGCACTATTCACCTGACGAAACCTAAGGGTTAGGGTTTGAATAACCTAAGCCGTTCCGAGAGTTTGGTATGTTGAAATGACATTCCGTCGAAAGATTTGACAATAATATATCGTGAAAGGTTAAGTAAGCTGATAAAGTTTTTCCCGAAAAACGTGCAGAAATCGGACGAAATAAAAACGACGAAAAGTCATTTTATGTACTTTTCACTCGTTTAACTATGTTAGGGGAAAACGTGAAGGAAAATGCTTAACGTGAAAAAGTGTTTTTCAGTTTTTCAGAGATCCGATGAATACGTAAAAGTTAATCGGTAAATGAAAGACGAAATATCCAAAAATATTTGGATTCCAAGAATCGCAGTTTTTAAAACTGTTAGACGAAACCTGAATAACGGAACCAAAAAACTTAAAGGCTAAGTAGACTTAAGGGCTAAGTAAACTTAGTGCCTATTTAATGAATAGTAAGGAGGTTGAGGCAAAATCACTAAAATGCCCCTAGCCTTGGTTTTCTATAAATAGGAAGCTAACTTCATTAGTTTGGGATTTTGAAAATCCCACAATTTGAGAGAGAGAGAGAGAGAGAGTTCGGATGGAAGAAGAAAAGGAAAAGGGAGAGGAAAAGCTTGCCCGAGTGCACGCTTTGTCCAACAGTGAAAGATTAAAGAAGAGAGGTAATCCGAAAACCTAACTTCTAGATAATTTTCTTTAAGTTTATATGTTAAAAACATAGCTTAATGAAATAAGGAGTAAAAGATGTTAGAAATTATTTCATATGGTTGAAATCATGTGAAAAGAAGAAATAAGAAAGTAGAAATTTAGTTTATAAATTTCTTAAGGAAGTGTACGATTCGTAATGAATTAGAACGATCTGAGTGGATTATATGAATGATTAGGTGGAATAAGTAAGGAATGGTGTTCTATAACATCAAATTCCAAGAAAAAGTAAAATCGTAATCAAAATATCGATTTAAAAATGAAGAACGCGAAGAACACGCGAAGAACATGAAGAACGTTGTTGATGGACAAATTTAAAACCATCGTAGGATAATTGTTGTTGATGGACAAGTTTAAAACCATCACGTATAAGTTATTGCTAATTTCTTGGTTAGTAATGTTAGAAACGTTCATGAAAAACGAATTAAAACTTAGCTATAACGAAGTTATGGAGAAAATTTTGTAAAAGATGAACGAGAATTAGAAAGTTAGTAAATGAACCCGAACGTGTAGGGTTTCATAAGAATGTAAGAGAACATATAAAACGTGAGTCGTGGACTCAAGAATGAACGAATTCCGAGTTTGGATGACCGAATTACGGACGAACGAACGAAGAACGTTAAAAACGTAAAACGAACGAAGGGTGAAGAGTAAGCCAATCGAATGGCATGTTAACGGATTCAAAATGAAGTTCTGTCTGAGGGGGAGAATGGCTTTGGAATGACCTCGTTTCGAGTTGTAATGAATAAGTTATGGAATCGGGAAGTAAGCGTCTTATGTAATTTCTAAGACTTAGAAAAATTTTCTAGGTTTTGTGCTTTCAGCCATGACAGCTGATCCAAGCTTCGGGAGGCAGGTCTTTGCGGTATGAGGCCAAGCCATCGACTCATCTTTGAGTGGCACCATGACGCGAGAAATAGGGAAGATAGTGGCACCAGAATGTCAACCTCGGCGCTTTAACATCATAGAGTGAAATGACAGTGACGAGGTCTGAGAAAGGTGCACAAATACCGATCTGGGGAAAAGCCATTAATGAGCTTTTAAGTGCTCAATTACTGCGGGATGTGCAAGAAAGAAATATAAACATGTAGTTCAACTAATATGACACTTAATCAAGTGCATTAAACCTTTGATGAAGGTTGAACGAAAAGATTAAACGAGATAAAAAGACAAAGAATGTACGCGGGTTACGGAACCAATATTCAGGGACCGTAGTCGCGATAAACGAATGTGAGGGATTACTATGATGGTAATTTTTTAGACGTTGATTGACGAGGGTTATGTATAACATTTCGATGTTATGACATGGTAATGAGAGATGAATGTAAAGCGTATAGACGCTTTGAACGCAACGTTGTTGCGATGAACGGTCGGTCTTAGCATACAACGAACCGTATGGCTTTGACATTAAAAAATGAATATTGAACATGGGGTTCAGATGATAGTAATGAATTAAAGCGATTAAAACCTTAGTTAAAGGTTGAATGAAAGATTAAGAGAGGAACAACGTAAACGTTGATTACATAAACAATTTTCGTGAATCGTATTCACGTCGAGCAAACGTTCTAAGTATACATTGGTTGTATAACTTAGACATTGACGAAAGTAGTAAGTAAGATATGAATTATCAAGAAAGCCGTAGCGAACAATAATAAGATTAATGAAAGCCGAATGTGAGTTGGATAAGAATGTTAGAATGAAATGTAATCCTTGAACACTTTAATCGACATAAAGGTTAAGTGTACGCGAATATTAAATGGGTAGAACCTACACCCCGTGTATGGTTTGACCGTAGGATAACGAAGACCAATGATTAGACCTGTGAACGGTGCAGAAGCTAAATTAATGACAAGCATGTATAACGTAAAGAAGCCGAGTTAATGTTTATAACTTGGATGATGTTCCGAGTCGAATAAATCGGACGTTGTAAGATAAGAATAAGGTAACGTAAAATGCTTAATGCTATAAATTCGTAGAATGCATATGGAATGATCGTTCTGAGTATACAAAAGACTATATGACTTGGACGATAAGAATAAATCCTGAGGTATAGCATTTAGTTGCCAGAAAGACATAAGGAATAAGAATTTGACTTAATGAACATTATAGTTTAATAGTTCGGATAAGTTAAGATAAGTTAGGTTGTAGTACAATCGTAACCTTTGATGGTTGACATATGGGAGCTGGGCTAAACAATTCTTTCAGAGAGCAAAGGTATATACAAAACTGGCAACCGATCTAACTCACTGTTATGGGCAATGTAGATGAGACGGGAACTTGTTTGTTGGTTGTTTGTGGGAAACCACTCAGAGTACCATATGGACTACTAGCAAAGACACGATGTGTGTTGAGTCCTAGGACAATTATAAAAAGAAGATAAGAATGTAAATCATCAAAGATGATGAACGTATTGAGTAAGACATCTCCGTATGTCATGAAGCCGTTAACCGGTAAAGGAAGTTGGTCGCGTAAACTTAGTTTGTAAGAACGTGAACCCTAAGAAGTAAAGTTAAGTAAACTAATGCGTAAAGTCAAGTATATGACTAATTGGTGTATGTGTTATTTCCTTATGTGCTACATAGGAATTGGAATGAGCAGTTCAGCGAAAACTATAAGATGTAGCTATGTGTAAGGCAATTTTCCTAACTTCATTCATATTTTAAATGAATGCTAGTTTCTTAAACTTCTCAAATGTTGAACTTTAGAAGTTCTGTCTATGCGCGAATGTGTGATATTTGTAGAAGGTGGTAGAACGTATGAGGCCTTGTGCCACAATATGAACACTTCGGTGTTTCTATGATAAGAACTGTTCTGTGATTGAACTGTTCAATATGAGAATGTTCTATTTATACATGAACTATTATTGTTAAGTCTATGCTATTAACTCTAGCCAGACAGAATGTGTATGAAAGAAGGTAGAAAAATGAAAGTATTTCAAAGTGAATGTGACTACTATTTTAAAATGATAGGAATCGAGATTATTCCTATTATTCAAGCTGCTTCATAACCTTTATTCGGTTATTGAGGTCAAAAAAGAATGTTTGAATTCTTGAAGTTGTTTGTTCAACTGCTATAACTTGCTGGGCAATTGAATGCTCACACTTGCTTTAAATAAAAACATTTTCATCGAACGATGTTAGAAGAACTTAAGGATCCCGTAAAGATCAAGCTGATCGATATCCAGAAGAAGTGTCATTCATTATATGAATGTGCGTAAAGATCAAGTGAAGACTTTTAATATAGAATGATAGAATTAAACTATAGAATAGTTTAATGAACGATTACGTATCCTTGGTGGCGGATAAGAGTCACTCGTGCAAGATGTAAAGAATAATGTAATTATCATTATTTGTAATGAAAGAGGTTATAAGGTTTTTGAACCTGGGATTTGAGAATGTATGTTGTTATATTTAGCTATATAATGATGTATGTTTGAAAGAAGATGGGATCGTGACGTACAAAATTCGGATGTGAAAATAGACCGGATTTCAGGGCGTTACAGATTGGTATCAGAGCTGATAGGTTATAAATATTAGGTATGAGTACCTAAGACTATAATCGTAGAGAGAAGGATTAGAAGATCACCACTTGATCACAGTAAATCATAGTAACAAATGAGCTATTGAACGATGAATGATTTATAGCCAATGGTATGAATGAATGGTACTACGAAGTAGTAAGGGAAGAAGAACTCAGATTGAATTATAAAGGATAGCATATGAATTAAAGAAAATTCGTATTAAGTAAAGAGAAATTTAGAAGTTATAAGATTTCAGTTGAGGACTCATGTAATAGCTTAGTTGTATGAATCTTTGTATGGGAAAAGATTTATGCTTTGGAGTAACAACCACTCAGTTTATTACAGTTATAATCATTGGAATTGGTCGCGCTATCAAGATGTATATGACGAGAAGGTGAATCTTTTATCATGTATATACTTGATAGGTAGAGAACAATAAAGTAGGTGCGAGTTGTTAAAACTTATACTTATGATAAGTTCGTGACTCATAATTATATGGTAGGTTTTTGAACTTCTCAGTGAATGGATGCTTAAGGTCTGTCTGGGATAGTTCTTAAACTCATATTATTGTGGAAAGTTCCTAAACTCATAATGTGTGGTAAGTTGATGGACTATACTAAGGTATAGGAATGTGTAGACTGAAAACGAGTTAGTTTCAGTAGACTTAGAATTGAAGATGCTAGAGAAGATCAAGTATTGTCACAAGTAAGACAATGAAGGAAGATGGAGAATAGGATATTCCAAGTCATCTAGCTATGCTAGATTTTGAAGTTTTTTGAAATCGTGGTGATGTGCGCATTTTGAAAATGAAAGAATTTGTTCAATTTTAGGAACCAATGGATTTTAAAAGAACTGTTCTTGGTATGTCTATGCTAATTATTTTAGCTAGACAGAAATTGATTTGAAATATCAAAATAAATTTTATATCATTAATGCATTTAATGCAAAGATGGTAAAAGGATGGAGTTATTAATGCAACTGAACCTGGTGTTGGAAGTGATCTTATAATCAACAACCCACTATGGTATGATGTATAATGATGAAGTCATAAACTGACGAAGTCCTCAATGTACTGTGAAAAGTACGGTATCATGACGTCATAAATGTTTTGATGTATTGCGAAAGGAATTTAAAGAAGTAGTCGATGTCAATTGATTTGACTAGACAAATGTTTCAAGTTGATGTCCAATTTATTGGTATGGTCTATGCTACTTGATTTGGCTAAGACGAATAATATGGCGTGATTAAAAGAAAATCGAGCTTTCTTTGAAGAGTTATGCCGAACCAAATTGTTTTGGTAAGGAATCTAATGGTTATGTCTGAGGTGAACATACTCCGAAATGGGGTTATACGATGGGTTGATCGCCTAAGTATGGTTGAGGTAGTTTACTTTCTTTGTGATTGTAAACTGACCGTGTAAGAAGGGTTAACGGTGAAATGTTGTTAAACCTAGTAGGAGTTCATGGTCGATTTGACCCCTCAGCAAAAGAATGAAATGTTTTAAAGGAATCTTTATATTCCTATTTATTCATTTCACTTCATGATTCTTGATAAGTAATGAAGGGTAGCGAATGTATTAAAGATAATAACTTCTTTGAAGAGAAGTTGAGAAGAAGGGTAAGCTAAAATTTCATGGACAAAATTCTGTGAAGAAGGGGTGAATGTGAGGACCCGAAAGATTGAAAGTATAAAAGTCACTCGTGCAAGATGTAAGGAATAATGTAATTATCATTATTTGTAATGAAAGAGGTTATAAGGTTTTAGAACCTAGGATTTGAGAATGTATGTTGTTATAGTTAGCTATATAATGATGTATGTTTGGAAGAAGATGGGATCGTGACGTACGAAATCTGGATGTGAAAATAGACTGGATTTTGGGGCATTACAATTTAAGTACTTCAAAACCACTTTTAGATAATATAATATGGATTACACAAACCCATAACATATATATACAACATTTTTTCACATCAACCAACCCAAAATAACTTTTTACGTGAAGAACTTGAAAACTATATTTTAAAGCTTTAAAACTAGATTGATACCTTGATTAGATGATGAAGATTTTCTGATTTCTCTTTATTAATCATCGTCTTCCTTCTTGATTCCCAAAAATATTTTCAATTTCTCAGAGAATTCTTCTCTTTCTCAATTTTCTCTGAACTCTCTCTATTTCTCTCCTTCTCTCTGCCTTATCAAATAACGTAAAAACCACCCTTATTGTAATTAAGAGTTACACCCACGCAATAAACTTAGCAGGTATAAAACCAACAGCCACAAGGCTTTGTTTGGCTTACTCAAATAAAATTCCTTCCTATTTGTTTTTATAACTTCCTTATTATACAATACACAATCGTCACACTTTATTTAATTTAATTACTTTATCAATATAATTCCAATTTTATTTAACAAATCATTAGCCCTCTAATTTAATTATTTAATTAAATTAGGACATCACTAACACATTAGTGTAATAAAATACGCACAAATTATAAAATTATTTAACATCAATTTATTTAATATCATCATACTTAAATAAATTATTCCATAATAATTTCTATTAAATATTTATTTTATTCTATAAATATTTTAACTAAAATAATTATTTTATTTGATAAATATTTTAATTATTTACAAGATTCACAATCAGATTACATTAACATATTACGTTTATATGTAATATGTATTACTTTCTCATCTTATTAAAACAAATATATGTACATTAATTCACTATTTTAATTAAGTGAATTAGTTGCCTTATTAATAAAATTTAATTCATTACAATTCAATTGTCAATCAAAGCATGATAATCAAATTATATTACTTCATAATATAATTTTCAAATTAATTAAATTAACTAATATTATTCAGTTAATTTCCTTTTATAATAATTTCATTTATTTTCTTCAATAGTTAAACAAATTATTAACCTCATTTTCCCAATATATAGATATATATTTCTCTTCTATATTCACACTTAATCTTTTCATACCAACACATATTTTAAAATTATATAGCACGTATATATACATACTCAAACTCAAAACATCTCATAATAAAAATTTTAATTATTAAATTCTTATTTTAATAACTTATAAAAATTCGGGTTGTCACATCCTTCCCCCCTTATAAGGATTTCGTCCTTGGAATCAACGAAACCTCCCTTACTCGGTTTTCACCAAATCTCTTTTCAAAATTTATCGTTGAATATCTTCAACACATTACCTTAATATATGTTTTATTTATTACCACTCCAACCATTCTTCACAATAAATTCTTGTAAGTTTTATTTCATAACCTTTACTTAGACTCAATTATATTTGAGTATTCCATATTCTTTGACCCGTTCATTATCTTTCTCTAAGGATCATTATCATGTACTACATTCTCAAACTCTTCGGACACTACATTCACCCCTTCTTCTAAGAATTTCATCCTCGAAATTTTAACTTACTAATTTTCATTCATTCCATTTATCAAAATATATTTTATGATAATATTTATTTCTTCATTAGGTTCTACAACCAAATTCTTTCTCTAATGATCTTTCTAAGATCATCATATTCCTCACCTCTTCCTCTTCTAAGAGTTTCACATTTCCCTTCTTTCATGAATTTCATTTCTTTCTTGAAATTATTATATTTTGCTTAATTTTCTCATCCTTTCCACTTTAACCTTTTAGAATAATAAGAATCTTCCATAATTGCTCAATAATTGGGAAGCGATATGAATAACAGGAATTTAAAATATTCCAATCCATGTTGAGGGGTCACAAGACCATGAACTCATCTCTAGGTTTAATAGTGCTCCACCCCCGGTACTTCACACTTTAAAACCCTTTTTAACAGAATGTTTATGAATCACAAAGACTAAAAACACCATCTGCAAGTACTCTAGGTGATCAGCTTATCGTACCACTACGTCGTGCACAACGTATTACATCATAACATCGTAACGACTATATGCATTACTTTTGAAATCATTGTCTCCGATAACATGTCCTCTTTTATAGGGTTGTTCACCTCAGCTTCTTAATGTTTCATTTTACTTGTTTATTATTGTTTTATGTTTAGGTGTGGTGGCATATCATTTGGACTTAAAGGGTGGATTCATGGCGAAACTTGGCAAGAAAAGGAGCTTAACTTGGACAAAACAAAATGGACCCCTGCTGGGGCACACATTTTACACACAAAACCCCCCACCGAGGCGGGGGTACTTGGACAATTAACAGAAGCATGGCCCAATGGGGCGGACATTATAGAGTGAAAACCCCGCCGGGGCGGGGGTACAGGAAAGGCTGAGTCTCCTAGTTCAAATGTAATACTACAGTGGCATGAAGGATAGTGGTTGGCATGGCATGGAACTACATGGGGCATCAAATTATGATCAAAATATGTGTCTTGGGCTGGTTATTAAGAAGAACAACACCAAGAGAGAAGGGATCGATCAATCTAACAATCAATTGGCAAAATTTGAAGACTTAGTTTGAGCAAAAGCATTGGAGGAAAGATTTGAAGGCTAATTCACGATAATTATGGATTGAAGCTAGAGAGAAGGGTGGTTCTGGATTCATTCTTTTTCTTTAGTTCAATAATTGTAATTGGGATGATGTTTACTTTTATTATTTCAGTTTTTATTTCATCTATGATGAACTAATTTACTTGTTAGGCTTATGACGGATCTCTGGGTTGAATGACGCTGATGTTGCTTTTGATTTTTAGTTTAATAATCTATCATTCAGTTTATCTATATTGAGTTGTGCTTTAATTTATGAATTGCTTGATCACCAATTCTATGTGGATTTGTATGGATTCGAGAGAGGAAATATGAGTTTAGGCCTAGTCATTATAGCATGTGTTCTTGAATTCCGTGATTGAATGGAATCTTGATGAATGTTAGGGTAGAGATATGCCTAGCATCGCATGTAATTGAAAAGAGAACTTGAACTTAAACCTTCTTTGATTGTAATTCACATAGAGATATAGTGAATTAGTTGATTAAGGTGTTTATCTTAATTCTATATAATTTGTGGATTTAAGTTAATATGGTATTAGTGGATCGAGAGGTGGCTAGTTCTACTTGAGTGTTCTTGATTAATAAACTGGGATAGTGAATTAAACTGGAATAAAGGGTAATAATCAGAGTGATACTTAGAGTGAAGTTGTAAGCCTAATTCTCCAATATTTGCTTGAAATTACAGTTTTTAAGTTTGTTGATTGTTTGGTATTCTTAGTATTTTTAATATTTTTAGTTATAATTCTTAAATTTGATAGTTTAATAAAATTTGGGTTAATAGAAAGCTAGTAATTGTGAGGGTTAATTTCAAATTTAATCTCTATGGGAACGATACTTAACTTATCATTATATTACTTGTTGACCACGTGCACTTGCGTGTAAGCATAATTAGATTTTTGACCAACAAGTTTTTGGCGCCGTTACCGGGGATTAGTATAGATTTTAATAGTTTGCAATATCAGTTTAATTAGTCCAGTTTTACTTAAACATTTTTTCTTTTGTTTTGTTCTTTCTATTTCAGGTTCTTGAAGTGGTTTATGCAAACTCAGTCCAAAAACCCAGAATTGCTTCCTTTTGAGGACGATATCGAAAAACAGTTTCAAAGGCTAAGTAAGTGGATTAGAGACACAAGGGGAAACTTCGAGAATTCTAAGAAAGAAGAAGAAATAATGGCTGCCGAAGACTAGAAAGCATGTGACGCCCCCAAATCCGGGTATCTTCCAACCGGACAGATGGTGCTACACGGTACTACCATACACACATACATTCAATTGAAAAGCCTTAAAAGAACAAATATATCTTCTATATATTCAAAGTAATATTAACATTCCACAGGTTCTTTATAACCATTACATTTTTTCTTGTCATAATATCAAATATATTACAACATTAAACTTGTACTATTACATCGACAGTTCAATGGTCTGCCTTAGCTTTTCATTTATCCTTAGAGGATCCTTCAGTCCGTTTGGTCTTAGCTGCATTCATATGGTTCAAGCAAGAGTGAGCATAACTAGCTCAGCAAGTACAACAATTCTATTTAACAATATACTTGAACCATACAAATCATATATCTTCAATAACTGAACAATAATTACGAAGTACTATTGATAATTCAAAATAACACTTCTCTTTTCTTTAAAACGTTTTACAATAACAATATTCAGTAAAACATCAACTCCGGTCCAAGACCTTGAGCATTTAATACTTTATTTAAAAAGGACATCCCGGCACTAAGTCCGTAAGTCCGACATTTCTTACGAGCACGTCTAGGTGATCAGCCTATAGTACTCTATGTTGATCAACACTACATTCATTAAACATATGTACGTTTATGTTGTGGCAACCTCACGTTCCTGTCATTTGACGACAAAACATTTTAGCATACTCAATCTTCATTTGAAAACCACACCAATAAAACTTGGTACTACTTTGACCATACATTGATAGATTATAAGAAATCCAACATATCATAAGTTTAGCGGAAAGAATTGGCTTTGACTTCATCATAAAACAATTCATGTGTAAGAATACATGAACCACAAAGCTTGTCTAGATTGAACATAGACAAGGGTTAGAATACTTGCCTTCAGCGTCTGCTACTGTAAAATTACTTTCTGTTTGAGTCTTTAAAGTCTCTACAATATATGATCACATAATGTACTACATTAGGTCATATATAATCAAGTATGTGTACGACTATATCTTACCCTTCTTCTCAATCTAATCATAACTTAGATTTGTTACTATGGGTTCCAACTTTTTGATATAGTTTACATTGTCATTACGTTTATGTTCAATTGA
Organism: Panax ginseng; assembly: GCA_020205605.1. Taxonomy (NCBI): domain Eukaryota; kingdom Viridiplantae; phylum Streptophyta; class Magnoliopsida; order Apiales; family Araliaceae; genus Panax; species Panax ginseng. The sequence continues at coordinate 33,877,867 of CM035129.1, forward strand.
TTATCATCAACCTTTAGTCATCATACATTAAGTGTCTAACAATGTCTTAACAATGTTATAATTAATCTTTAGTACATTGCTAATTAACTAACATCCTTGCTCTACTTACAAACATTCTTCATTTATCAAACCCTAGAAATTTGGAGTGCATGGCATACCCTTTCTTTTCTTGTGCGTATTGCTTGCGCTTAGTTAGCTAAGATGGTCGGGTCCGGGACTTGGCTGCTGCAATACGAGTCCTAGTTCATTATGCCCTTATTGTGGCCTTGAAAACATCGATGAGTCATGGCATTGTATCCGGCATTGCAGCCAATATTTTGACTTGAAAATGATCACACCAAACTCGTGCACTAGATAGAAATGGCAGTTTTTCTACTTTGGGAACTTCGCGGACTCCAAATTTGATCATTTCAAGTCCGAATTGGCTCATTCAAAATCCATTAGCTCACAAATCACATACTCTACATGATCATGCAATAATTTTATATATTTGACTTCGTTTATTCAAAATTCACCTATTGGTTCATTTTTAACGAAAACAATAAACGTCCGTGAACGTTCAACGATCGTTTCTTCGTTCTAAGTTAGAATTCGGCCATTTTTGAGTCCGCAACTCTATAATGCCAAATAAGACTTGTCTCCATCGAAAACCAACGTTTTCGAGTTCAAACACAAAATCCGACTTCCATTATGAGAATTTCAGGAATTTGACAATTATCGTCCAATTGTGTGAATTCCGGCAAAACTTCGTTACTTAGGATTTGATCATCGTTCTAAATGAATTCAATTCATCCTATAGACATCACAACTTACACATTACAACAACTTATTTTTAAGTTAGGTTATGGCTTATTCTTCATAAGTTTATAACTTAACAAATTATAAACAACTAGATTCTATTTCTTATGACTTATTATTGATTCAAGTCCTTTAACCAACATTCTTACATACTTTTATCATGCTAACAACATTCATGCCAAAATGACACAAGTCTTAAAAGTTCTTACTTAATTCATAGCTTATCTATAAACAAAGTGCTTATTCTCGGCTTATTAGGACTTAAGTCCTTAGATTATTTATTCCTATCATTCTTAGCATACATGATCATTAATCCACACTCTTATCAACCTATTATGGTAGAGATGGAAGACTAATGACATAGAATCATTACCTTTGAGGACTAGCTTTCTTCTTTTTTTCTATCAAATGAAAGTCTAACTTATTCTTGCTTAATCTCTCTAACAATTAAGTTGTTTGTGTTAGATGAAAATGAACAAGCAACAAATGAAAATCCTAGCTTTCTATCTATAGGAAAACCAAAGTGAGGGCATATTAGACAATACACTAATCCCACCTCCTTATTACACCTCCATACTATTCATTACCCACTTGCTAAGTAAACTTGGCCATTACACTAATTCCTTGCCCACCACACAAAGTTCTTGGTCACCAAGTTCACCCATATCAACATGGGTTGCCCCATGGATCAAGCTTAACCCATTGGATCATAACATAGGCTTAAGTTTAATTAACTTAACTTAACTTTGGGCTTGTATTACCAATTTACTTGGACTCCTCATTAACAACCATTTGGGCTCTAACATTATATATACTTGGGCTTGCACTGTGACACCCCCAAATTCGGTACTTCCATTTCCACAGGATTTGGTGTTCATTGTACAAGCATCAATTATCTATCTACCCATAAATAAATGCAAACCATGCAATAGAAATAAATAATAAATAAATCTCTCCCCTTATGGGGTTACATCCACTGAATAATAAATAAATCTTAGGTTACTCTAACCTTAAATCATCTGTGCGGAAAACATAAACAATAAGTCTTAAGTAACATCAAGTCTAACTATCATTACAATCACATAAATAAATAGTCTTCATTACTTGCTAAGCTTGCCCTTGCCCTTACTAGTGGAAGGTTCGTCTGCTCTTTCGTTCTTAACTGCAATGTTATTATTACACAAGAGTGAGCACGATTGCCCACAAGTATAACAATATAACAATGAATAATAACATGCGAGAGAAATAATAACTTCTGATATAAAGCTCAGCTTTTGAATCAAGAATGAATAACAAGAACCAAAAGAAATTTTGAGGGTCATAAGACCTTGAACTATGTCCTAGGTTGTCAAGTGTTTTTACTTAAAACCTTTAACAATCATAAGACTGTGGACTCTTCTTCTCGTACTTAGGGGATCGACCCTTAGTACCATCTCTCAGTACACAATATCTTAACGTTAACGTAAATAATCCCTATCTGAGGTTGTTCATCTCGATTTGACATTCGAGTCGCACTAAAGGAAGTTTGGTTTGGATAATTTATCAAGGGGTTACGAAATTTAGAACGCTCATCAACTATAGACTAGTCGAATTAATAAGGGTTCGCTAGTCTAACAAGGTTTAACAGTAAATGAATATTTAACTTGAATAACATCTCAAAAGGTATACAATAGAATAATTATTGTATAACAACATCGTGCTTGAAGATTAATAAACTTTAATATACAAGATAGGCTTGATCAATAATAATGAGAACTTGCTTAACGAAAGTTTAGGATAAGAAACTTGCCTCGTGCGTAGATTACACTTAAACGAACTCGTTCTTTGAATTAAATCCTACATACCAATTACGGTAACAATAACAGTCAATAATAACATACTAAACATCATAAATTATTCTTTGTCTAATCTCGACTTCATGACTATACTTAGTCAATTATTACACTTAGTGTAAAATTAAGACTTCACGAAAAATAAACTAATTATGCATTCGATCAATCAATCCACACGTAATTGTGTTATGGACATGTTAATAATTCATTTTAACATCTCATTATATGTCTAACAAGTTTTTATGCTCATTAGATTAAGTTAATAGCACATTGCCACACTTAAACATTTTAAAAAACTAATTTCTGACCATTCTGCTAAGTGGTACTGTATTTCACTTTTTCTTTTAATTTTAGTATTGCGGTATTATGGTAATAAGTTGTTGAGACATAAATAAGACACGGCGCTGATGGCCACGCTATGACAAGGTTTACGTTACGAGTTGGTGCCATGACCAAACTCGATTTTGATTCTCAGTTCGCGAAGAACACAGAGTTCAACAAATTCAACACATCTTTGACACTAATTCCACCAAATTAAACATACCCACATGTTATAATTCGTACATAATCAATACCCAACATATATAGAGTGATTTTAACCCATAAAAACATATAATTACAGAATTAAAGCATGCAAATTGGACTATTCTTGATGTTCTTGAACAAAAACATGGATTTTAATGCTACGGATTCGTTATAAAGTTAAATCCAACCATTCAAGTTACATTTTGTTCATTTTAACATGCATAATCATATCAATGTGTGAATTTTGCAAAATAAATTATATTTGACATATAAAAATCACGTATAAGGCCATATGGCCATATCACGTACTCTGAAATCTTTTACTGTATAATTTCATGAAACTGAAGATATAAAAACCCATATAATATAGATAAAACATGCTAAACTACTCGTATTTTTACATATATTCCTAACAACAACACAATTCCCCAATTTATATAGATTCACAGAAAGTATGAAAGCCATTTTTTTTTATAAAAATTATATGACGTAAAAGAATTGGGTTGAAGAGATTACCCAAGCGTAGAGTGAAATAGGAGATGAATTCCTTCTGATTCTTCCTGACTCTCACAAACCTCTTAACAATTTCTCTAAATTCTCAAACTCTCTCTCTTTTCTCTCTTTGTTTTACCAGACTTAGCCAAATAATGAAAAAGGAAGAAAAAGAAGACGTCTGATAAAAAGAGGAGAACTGACGCGCGTTGGTGGTCAGTTACCCAGTCATGGATAACTGCCCTCAACTCCCCATAGTGCCATGTTTGGCTAGCTAGAATAGAGTTTAAAACCATTTAATTTAATAAAACTTTTATAATATAGTTTAAATAATGTCACATCCATTATAAAATAAATCAATATCTTATTTAATTTATTTAAATAAAATATAATAATTTCTCAATAATGCACATAGTCACATAATTAAATTTCTCATTAAATAATAATATCAAATTATTAAATCTCTAATTAATAATTAAATTAATTAAAATAACATAGGCTTATTAAATACTTCTTTTAATTCAATAAGCTCACATAATCACATACTTCGAATAATAAAAATTCTCCACATTAAATTAATAAATGTAACACATATAATTAAATTAATCTATCACAACTTCATCAATTAATTATTTAATCTAATAATTAATTCATCGAACAATATTTATTCAATCAAATAAATATTAAAATTAAATTACAAAATCTCGGTTGTCACATGCACATTAATTTTATTAGACTTTACAAATTGCTAACAATCCTACAAGTCCAATTCATTTGGTTAAAAGCCTTATTACAAATTGTCTACGTATTATACTCGTATTCTCTCTCTCGTATATTAATTCACAATATACGATATCCCATCCTTCTTACATACTCGTATCATACTTCGAATTTAATACCTCGTACAATACATATGCATCATACGATCATCTCATTAACTTCTAACGCTTTATTTTCCTAACATTCTCGAATTACGTCCGCATGCAAAAATTACGTTTACCATGCTTGAATTCTTATTACATAATCCAACTCACTACGATATTCTATCATTATGTATTTCTCGAAAGTTCAAAAATAATTCCCGAGCAGAAATCGTTGAATATTGTTTTTCAAAAAATTTCTTGGAAAACTTTTATTTTTGTCTTGAAAATTCAAACACTTTAATTCATTCACGTAGTCAAAATACTATGACTTTCTGACGTTTCTAGGTTATAGAATGACATTCATCTTACTAACACATAATAATAACTAGTAATATAATTTTATTCATTATTTTATTAAATAAAATTATTTTACAAAGGATCCGAATTTCTCGGTCGTTACATTTTCCCCCCTTATAAAGATTTTGTCCCCAGAATCTCGTCTCACATTACGCAAACAACTAAGGGTAATCCTTCCTTATCTTTTCTTCCAATTCCCACATTGCTTTTTCTGCATCGTGGTTCTTCCATAACACCTTCACGGAAGGTATAACTTTGTTTGGCAGAACTTGCTCTTTTCTATCAATAATTTGAATTGGCATCTCTTCATACGTTAAGTCCTTCTCGATCTGAATAGGCTTATACTCGATTACGTGCCAATAATCCGGCTTATAAGGACGTAACACGGATACGTGAAACACATTATGTATTCGTTCTAAGTCTGGAGGTAATGCTATCATATAAGCTACCTCACCTACCCGTTTTAACACTTCAAAACGTCCTATAAACCTTGGACTTAACTTTCCCTTCTTTCCAAAGCGTATCTTTTCTTTCCAGGGAGATACCTTTAGAAACACGTAAAAGCCTACTTCAAATTCCCTATTTTCTCAATGCGAGTCCGCATACTTCTTCTGTCTGTCTTGAGCTGCTACGAGACGCATTCATATCAACTTCACTATATCCGTTGTTTGTTGCACCAATTCTGGCCCTAGCATTCGGTATTCTCCCACTTCGTCCCAACACAATGGTGTTCTGCACTTTCTTCCGTACAAAGCTTCGTAAGGCGGCATACCTATGCTTGCATGATAACTATTGTTATATGCAAACTCTACTAATGGCAGATGATCATCCCAACTACCCTTGAAATCCATGACGTAAGATCTTAAAATATCTTCTAACGTCTGAATTGTTCTCTTGCTTTGTCCATCAGTTTGTGGATGATACGTCGTACTCAACTTCAACTGCATTCCCAACTGCTCCTGCAGACTCCTCCAAAAGTTCAATGTGAATCGTGGATCACGATCTGACACAATCAATACTGGTACTCCATGTCTGAAAATTATTTCCTTAACATAAAGTTTAGCTAACTGGTCTAAGTTATACTAGACCCTAATTGGCAAAAAATGAGCCGACTTCGTCAATCGATCCACTATTACCCAAATCGCATCATACCCTTTAGTTGTAGTCGGAAGTCCCACCACAAAGTCCATCATGATATGCTCCCACTTCCACTTCGAAATATCCAACGACTATAACAAGCCACTTAGGAATTGATTTTAAGCACCTACTCACATACTCAGTTATCTCTCTCTTTATGTTCGGCCACAAAAAACTCTGTCGAAGGTCTTGATACATCTTAGTACTACTAGGATGAATCGAGAACCTCGAACTATAAGCCTCTTGTAATACTTGCTCCTTTAATTCTGTCTCATTCGGAACCCAAATTCTTCCTTCAAATCTCAATAACCCCTCGTTATCAAGATTATACTTAGTATCTATTTCGTTGGTTAGTCGCTCCTTTACCCAGTCAGACTCATCAATTTTGAGTTGCACCTCCTTGACTCTCTCTATGATGGTAGATTGAATCTCTATTACAAATAGTATCTACCACGATTCTCTTGGCAACTTCACTTCTATTTCCATCCTAGCCATCTCTGTTATTAACTCAGTTTGAGCCGTTAACGTAGATAACTTCTCCCGACCCTTCCTACTTAAGGCATCGACAACTACATTGGCTTTTCTAGGGTGATACAAGATTTCACAGTCGTAATCCTTTAACAACTCCAGTCATCTCCTCTGTCTCATAGTCAACTCCTTCTGTGTGAAGATATATTTTAGACTCTTATGGTCCGTGAATATCTCACATTTTTCTCCGTAAAGATAATGTCTCCATATCTTTAAGGCAAAAACCACTGCGGCCAGTTCCAGATCATGAGTAGGATAAACTTTCTCATAATCCTTCAACTACCTTGATGCATACACAATAACCTTGACATGCTGCATGAGCATGCAACCAAGTCCTCTATGTGAAGCATCGCTATAACCTACGAAATTTCTTGTGTCATCGGGTAATTACAAAACAGGAGCTTTACTCAACCTCTTCTTTAGTTCTTGAAAACTGTCTTCGCATTTATCAGTCCACACGCATTTCACCGTCTTCCTTGTTAAGTTAGTCAACGGAGTAGCTATCTTCAAAAAATCCTGGATAAATCTCTGATTGTATCCTGCTAACCCTAGGAAACTCCGTACCTCTGTCGGTGTTTTCGGTTGTTCCTAATTCATCACGGCTTCCACCTTCGCTGGATCTACCAAAATCCCCTTATGATCAATAACATGACCTAAAAACTATACCTTTTCCAACCAAAATTCACACTTAGTGAACTTCGCATACAACTTCTCCTTCCTCAGTGTCTCTTACACTATTCTTAGGTGTTCAGCATGATCTTCTGGCATTGTAGAATAGAATAGAATATCATCGATAAACACCACGACAAATTTGTCCAAATATTGTTTGAACACTCTATTCATCATATCCATAAATGCAGTTGGTGCATTGGTTAACCCAAATGACATCACCAGAAACTCGTAATGACCATAACGAGTTCTGAATGATGTCTTTGGTACATCCTCCTTTCTAACCTTCAACTGGTGATACCCTGTCCTTAAATCTATTTTAGAAAAATACTTAGCCCCTTTCAACTGATCTAAAAGATCATCGATGCTGGGCAATATGAATTTATTCTTTATCGTTAACTTGTTCAACTCTCTGTAGTCGATACAAAGTCTTAACGATCCGTCCTTCTTCTTGACAAATATTATCGGTGCTCCCCACGACGAAACACTCAGTTGTATGTACTTCCTGTCCAACAGTTCTTGCAACTGTACCACTAACTCCTTCATCTCCACTGGCTCCATACGATATGGTGCCCTGGAAACTGGTGCCGCTCCTGGCACAATGCCTATTACAAACTCAATCTCCCTATCCGGTGGAAGACCCGGCAATTCACTCAAAAATACATCCACAAATTCTCTAACTATAGGTATTTGTTCCATCGTTAATACCACTCTCTGGGTATCAATAACATGACACAGATAACCTATACATCCATTACTCAATAATTTCCTAGTTTGTGTCATAGTTAGACAACACGAACGTCCCGATGATCTATTCCCGTAAAATACTACATGTGGTTGTTTTAACGTTCTAAGGTTCACACATTTCTTCTGACAATCTATAATTTCCCCATGGTTTACCAACCAATCCATTCCCAGAATTACATCGAATTTTCATAAATCGGTAGCAAATCTACCGATAATTTACAACCCCGTAAGTCTACACAACAACTCCTATGAATATCTTTAACAAAAATTATTTCTTTGTTTGCTACCTTAATATTTAAAGGTATAGGCAAGTTTTCGGGAAGTAATCCTAATCGTCTAGAAAAATCACATACTATAAACGAACAAGTAGTACCCGAATCAAATAGCATGTAAGCATTTATGTCGTTGATCGGAATAATACATGCGACTGCGTCCCCTAATGCAATTGCATCTTGGACTATCATGCTAAAGGTATGACCCATCGGCCTACCCAGCTGTGCTAGACCACTAATAGCTAACTTACCGCTATTAGTGCCCCGATTCTCGTCTGTCCCCTTCTTCGGGCAATTCTTTGCCATGTGGTCAGTTGACCCACACACAAAGCATTCGTGGTTCTTCTTCGGACTTGGACAGTTAGGCAAAATGTGCCCCTCCTGTCCACAATTGTAGCATACGGCCTTCCCCTTGAGACAGACTCCCAGATGAGTCTTTCCATAGGTTTTGCAGGCCTCCATTCTTCTCTTTAAATCTCCTTGCTTCACTCTGGTATTCGCAGAGTTGAACACTTTCCTCTTCTGTCCCTCGCCGCTTCCGCTGGCTCCTTCTATCTTTACTCCCCCATCAACCTTCCCCTTATTCTTCTTATCTTTATAGTACTGGCTTAGACCCTCGCTACCACCTTCGACGATTATCACCTTCTCTAAAATAGTCCCAAATGTAGTACTTTGGAACACAAATATACGGTTATAGAGCCAGGGTTTCAAGCACTGCTCGAACCGTCGGGCTTTCCTAACCTCGGTTTCCACTTGGTGTGGAGCGAACCTCACCAGTTCCTTAAACTTGGCAGTATATTGGGGAATCGTCATGTCCCCTTATTTCAAATCCAGAAACCGCATTTCCATCCTTCCCTGCATACTTGTGGGAAAGTAGTTCTCGAAGAATATCTCTTTGAACCTCACCCACATTAAGTTCTCTATACCCGCCCTAGCCTAGTTAGCTTCCCACCAGAAATTGGCTTCACCTTTCATCATATAGGTTGCAAAGGCAACCTTCTGAACCACTTTAACATTTTCTATGACAAATACCTTCTCGATTTCCTTTACCCTTGTATGGGCTTCTATGGGGTCCGTAATTCCTTTGAACTCCGGCGGACTGACACTTTTAAAATCCATGAAGTTAGTGATATTAGCCCCATTTCAATTAAACGCGGTTGTTGATAAATTAACAAATTCTTGCATTGGGTTAACTTACCTCCTTCCTATTTGATTTACGTTAACACTTATTAAATAGGTATACATCACCCATCTTGAGTGCATAAATACATGGTACAAAATTCAAATACAACTTAATTATACAATTATGATCGTGTAAAATACGACAAAACATATCTTTGTGAGTTTTAATACAAATATTGTCATCTAGACAATATCCACACTCAATTGAGTCCTCATTACATTTATTATCACACTATTTAACGAGAATAGTGAGGACTACTAATGCTATTATCTGGACCGTCACTCCAGTTCCCAGAGCTAGTCCTACTTACGTTCTCATTTCTGAAGAAGAACAATGAAAGTAAAAGGTGAGCTCAACTAGCCCGATAAAAATATTATGACTAAGATAATACGAGAATAAATTATCGTTAGCCTTCAATAGTGTTAAAGCGATACAATATAACAAACATCAAGTTTAAGCTGCGGTGAACAAGCAATCCATTAAAAAGAGTCAAGTAGAGAATAAAATCTACTATCTTTTATGATTTAAAGGTTTTTCATCACTTTTATCGTTGGGACTCGACAATAAATAATCCACATCATCCACACTTTTCTGACCAAGGATATTCATTAGTATCACAACCACAAATTATCCATACACTACGGGCCAAGGATATTAGTGTATTCATCAATGGTCATGATCATGCCAACAAGCTGTCCATCAATGCACTACGGGCCAATGAGGACTTTTACCACATCATTTGTAACATTACGGTCATGATTATCTGGAATTAATCCTGAGTCATAATCATACCAAGTCCATCTATACTTTCTGAGGCCACGAGATGACTTTCAACATAATATAAACATGAGGATGATGACAATGATATAAGAATTCAATAAAACAAGTTCAAGAATTAATTTATCCGAGGAACTAATAACGTCCAAATTGTCGACATGATACTTCTTTGTAGAGTAAAATTCAAGAATGCTCGGAAGAATATTTCCATGAAAAGATCTTTGGATGAAGCGCAAATATCGAGGATATTCCACTAATTTCATGGAGTATAGAAGTCAAAACTTTAACCAACCGAGTATAATAAAGAATGGAATAACAAAAGAAATCACCGGGCATGCGATAGACCCACAGACGAGTTATTCAACGAATAATAAATAACGGAACCGGTCATGCGTAAAAGCGCCAGCGAGGAGATAGGATATTCAAACGAGAATAATAAATAACGGAACCGAATTCGGATGAAAATTACGCACAAGCGAGGATGTTCCAACGAGAATAATAAATAACGGAACCGGTCATGCGTAAGCGCGCGAGCGGGATGTTCAACGAGAATAATAAAGAATGGAATAACGAAGAATTTCACCATGTATGCGGTACTTGCGCATAGACGAGTTATTCAACATAATGATAAAGAATGGAATAACGAAGAATTTCACCAAGTATAGGGTGAACCCAGCGTATCTGAGTTATTCAACGAAATAAAAAAATGGAATAACGAAGTTCTCTTCATGAATACGAAAGAAATAATACCCTTACCTTAGAACAAAGCTGGATATAGGAGTAGTGAAGTAGCGAGAATACTTTTCTTCTTTCTCTATAGTTTCTCTCTCTAGAGTTTGATGAATTAAGTAAGAAATAATGAAGGAATGAGCTTATTTTATAGGAGAATGGAATGAATAGTAACTAATTCTGAGCGGTCCAGTTGATTTACTTTTAAGCAGACGGTCCATTGGTTTTACTATAAAATATTCTAATAAAACAAAATCTTTTAAATAAAATATAATATATTCTATTTATAATCTAATAAAATGAATAACTTTATAAAAGTATTACATTTTATATAAAAATTTTTACTATACAAAAAAACACTATCAAGCACTATATATATAAATAATATTATAATAAAATATAATATATTATATTTATAGTCTAATAAAATGAATAACTTTATAAAAAGTATTACATTTTATATAAAAAAATTTACTATACTATGCAAAACACTATGCATAATAGAATATAATATATTCTATTTATAGTCTAATAAAGCGAATAACTTTATAAAAGTATTACATTTTATATAAAAAAGCTTTTACATTTTATTACATTAATAATACTAATAAAACAAAACTTCATCATCATTATTATAATTCACACTATTAATCGACCGAGGTGTCGTTCCCGGAAAGAGGGGGCTTTTTCGATAAGGATTTCTCCTATTGGCGCGCAATTAGGTGACCAAACCTCTCCTTGGCAAAACTTCTAGACATCGTTAATATTGCAAATAATAATATTAATAACTTCGTCGTCTCAATTATTGATTTAATAATATATAAAATATCAACAATAATTGAATCAATTAACGTGAGATACTATGCAACAATTCTTTGAAGCAATAATTGAACAAAAGCGGTGACTTCTCACGTAAGCATCAATAATCAATACGGTATTGCTACTTATATGCAACCACGCGTATTCACTGTACTTTTAACACGGGTGTTTCAGCGATTAACGATAAAACTTCCGTAGTTATTTTCATAAAAAATATTTTTGTCGTTTTCTCAATCAAAATGATAATTCCGTTGTGGGGTCCACCAATGATTGTGCTTGTCGTCTGAATATTCCTGTTAAAAATGAATATTCCCAGACCAATCGAATATTATATAACAACTTGCGTACTTTGCAAAATTTATAACTATTACCACAACTATAACATTATATCAAATTCATTCCATAATATTCAAAAATGATAATTATAGAAAATTCATCTTTATTCATAAAAGTTGGGGTCTTACAATCTCCCCTTCTTATGAAATTTTGCCCTCGAAATTAGAATGCGTTACACAGTATGTCGAAGAGGTAAGGATACCTTGATTTCATTTGATTCTAACTCCCGGTCATTTCCTCAACATCGTGGTTCCTCCATAAAACTTTGACTTGAGGTATAACCTTGGAGCGTAGAATATGTTCCTTCTTATCCAAGATTTGAATAGGAACCTCTTCATACGTTAAATCTTCCGCTATTTAAATCGGTTCTAACTTCAATAATGTGGTTGGGGTCTTTCACATATTTATGTAACATGGATATATGAAAAAATGTTATGAACACGAGACATACTTGGCGGTAAAAGCGAGTCTATAGGCTCACGATCCCTACTCGATCGAGGATTAAAAATGGGCCAATGAATCGAGGATTGAGCTTTCCTCTCTTTCCAAATCTAAGTAACTCCTTTCCATGGAGCAACACGTAACAACACATGATCTCGATATCGAATTCCACGTCCTTTCGATGAAGATCGGCATAACTCTTTTATCGGTCTTGTGAGGTTTTTATCGTTGTCGGATCGTTTGAATCTTTTTAAAGTAGTCATACGTACCAACTCGGTCCCAACAACGTTGCTTCACCCACCTCATCCCGACATCTTTGGAGAGAATGACACTTTCTTCCATCTGGCGCCTCGAATGGAGCCATGCCAATACTTGTTTGATAAGCTTTGTTGTTGTGAAAAACTCCACCAATGGTAAGAACTTGTCCCAACTTCCTTGAAGTCAAGGACACAAAGTCTTAATAAATCTTCAAGAGTTTGAATAGTCCTCTCGATTGTCCGTCCAAAATGCGATGATATATTAAGAACTAAATCATAAATCCGTGCCCATAGCTTTTTAAAACTAACCCAAAATCGTGAAGTGAATCTTGGGTCTCGATCGAAACTATGGATCTTGGCATACCATGCGATCTTACAATCTCGTTTATGTACATCTGAGCAAGGCGTTCAAGTGTATAAGTTTCTCGTATTGGTAAGAAATGAAGCGGACTTGGTCGATCTATCAATAATGACCCAAATTGCATCTATGCCTTGAGAAACCTTGGGAAGACCAGTAACGAAATCCATGGTAATGTGCTCCCACTTCCATTCTGGAATTTCAAGTGGTTGCAATGGACCTTTTGGTACTTGATGCTCTACCTTGACTCGTTGACAAGTTAAACACCTTGAGATAAACAGTATTATCTCTCTCTCTCATTATTGCCCCACCAAAATGTATGTAAAGATCATGATACATTTTGGTACTCCCAGAGATGGATTACAAATGGTGTGTTGTGCGCCTCCATCATGATTTTATACTTTAACTTCGGGATCGTTAGGAACACAAAAGTGCAGGAGTTGACTCGAAGTATTCCTTCTTCATCGATTCTTGCTTAGGCATACACACCTTCTTGTACTTTCTTCCTCATATGCATCGGCTCCAGTGCATAGCTTGGCGACTTTAACTTTATCGATTAAAATCGGTTCTACTCGTATATTTCGCCATCATCACGTGGGTCCTGAGTCTTTATCTCTATCTCCATCCTTTGCAAGTCATACAAAATGGGCCTCTGCGTTGACAATATCGCTTTTCGTACCGCATATGATCTTACCTTTCGATCGTCGGCTACCACGTTTGCTTTTCGAGGATGGTATTGGATGGTATGATCATAATCTTTCAACAGTTCAAGCCAACGTCGTTTGTCGCATGTTGAGTTCCTTTTGAGTGAAGAAATATTTGAGGCTTTTATGATCCGTAAAGATCTCCACTTTCTCCCCATACAAGTAATGCCTCCAAATTTTAAGTGCGAAAACAACAATTTGTACTTGACTCTAGATCATGAGTAGGATAATTCCTCTCATATTCTTTGAGTTATTCGAGAGGCATAGGCTATGACTTTCCCCATGTTGCATGAGAACACATCCTAACCCTTTGCACGAAGCATCACTTGTAGATGACAAATCCCTCAAGGCAGGATGGTATTGTCGAGCAGTCTTTGAAATGAGTCTTCTCTTGAGTTCTTGAAAACTCTTCTCACATTCCTCGTTCAACCAAATTTTGTATCTTTTTTAAGTCGGTTTGAGTTAAGGGAGTAGCGATTAGAGAAAACCCTTCTACTGAATCTCAGATAATAACCGACTAAAGCCGAGAAGCTACGTGCTTGATCCTTGATTTAGGTTGCTCCCGACTTTGAATAGCTTCAATCTTTGTTTGGGTCAACGGATATTCCATGACTTGATACCACGTGCCCAAGGAATGCTACTTCCTCGAAGCGAACTTCGCATTTCTTCTTCACTTGGCATAAAGCTTATATTCACGAAGCTTTTGAAGTATCGACCTCAAGTGTTGCTCATGATCTTCACGGCTTTTGGAATAAATAAGGATGTCATCAATAAAGGCGACCACAAAGTGATCCAAATATTCCTTGAATACTCGGTTCATCATATCCATGAAGCGCGGGGAGCATTAGTCAATCAAAAAGACATGACTAGGAATTCATAATGCCGTCTGGGGAGTTAAAAGCGTCTTTGGAATGTCATCGGTTCTAATCTTCAATTGGTGATATCAAGAGCGAAGATCAATCTTTGAAAAAAATTGGCGCCTTACAAGCTTGGTCAAGCGGGTCATCAATGCGAGGCAATGGATATCTATTTTTGATAGTGACATGATTCAACTCCAGATAATCAATACAAAATCGCATACTCCCATCTTTCTTCTTCACGAATAGAGCGAGGAGCACCCCAAGGAGGCGTACTAGGGCGAATGAAACCGATGTCTAACAATTCCTGCGGTTGGGTCTTTAACTCCACGAAGTTCAATAGGAGCCATTCGATATGGGGCTTTGGAAATGGGTTTTGTCTGGGGTTCAAGGTCGATACAAAATTCAATTTCACGCTACGGGGTAGGCGAGAAGTTCTTGAGGAATACGTCGGAAAATTCATTAACAATAGAAATATCATTCAAAAGCGGCGTATTTTTTTTTTATCCGTGACATGAGCTAAGAAAGCTTGACATCCATTTTTTAATAAGCGAATAGCTTTATGGCTTGAGATGAGCGATGATTGATTTTAATGGTTTGGTTGCTTGAATTAGCATAATAGGTTGGTTAGGAATATGAAAGCTAACAACCTTACGAAAATAATCAATTTTTGCATGATGAGTAGTTAACCAATCAATCCTAAATTACGTCAAATGCAAGTATTTTCAATGAAATAAGATCGACGGGTAATGTGAGGTGCCGATTTGAACCAAACAAGACTTATAAGCGATGGATGTAATGAAGGTTTCTCCCAATGGAGTTTCAACGGATAAGTCAAAGTCTAATTTCTCTGGAGTCAAATTTAAGCGTTGGCGCAAGTAGGAGAAAATAAAAGAATGGGTAGAAGCGGTATCAAATAAGGTATAAACTTATTAGAGTTTATGATAAGCTTACCGTGATGACCTCGTTAGGGTTCCTTGCTTTCTACGGGAGGTCACGACAAATACTCTCCCTTGCACTCTTGGCTTTGACTTTTACGGGGCGTCCTTTGGTGCCTCCATCCTAGCTGAACTTGTCTTCGGTGAATGACAAAATCGGGCTAGGTGACCTTCTCTTCCACAATTATAACATGCTTTGGACGGCATCGCGCAGTTTGGACTGATGTGTCCCTCCCCTCCGCATTTAAAGCATATGATAGGTGGTCGTTCTCCTTCCTTAACAACGGGTGCTGGTGCTGACGTCTTTCCATCATTGTTGAATCTCCTCTTCTTGAAATGTCCATTCTTATTATTTTGGCCATGATTACCACCAAAAGTGGTTACCATTTACGGCATGTTGATTCCTCTCCACGCTTATTGTCACCGCTTGATGGTGTTATCACTAGTATTATCATTTTACCATTTTGCTCTCTTTTTGGTTGGGTTGACTCATTATCGCGCTCCAATAAGCGAGCCCTATTAACAACATCTGAATACAAACCACGGTTTATGAGAGATAAGATATTTGGCGTATCTCGGGTTTCAAACCTCTTAGAAACATTAGCGTCATTCTCTCCTCATTATCAACCAAATGGGATATGGCCCAGGACAACTTCGGCAAACTTGGCTTCGTCTTTGCGACACGGTCATGTTGTTTTGCTCGACTTGATGAACTCTACCTCTTTCATGTGATGAATACTTTTGGGAAAGTACTTGTCGTTGAACAATTCTTGGAACTTCTCCCAAGTCATCTTGATCGGCGGGTTGAGTCGTTTCTGATTCCCACCGATGTCTGCCTCTGCTGCCATATGAAGGTGGCAAAGGGAACCTTTTGCTCCTCGGAGCATCCCAAGACATCAAATATCTTGCGATCTGCTTTATCCACGTCTCACCTTAAAGTGGTTTTGGCTCTCCAAAAAACTCGTGGTCCCAGTTCCTTGAAGCTGCTTAGCGGTGACCGTCAAGAGAGTTGCCGGTGTTTCCACACGCATTTTGGATAGGGAGCCGCTCTTGCACGATGTTGCATGAATTGCATAAAGCCTCTGAACATTCCATCGTTCATCATCTGGTCGTGTTGTTGTTTGCACGAGGATTGTCGCCTTCTGATGCATTATCCACGATTATTGATCTGTGGAGACTCAGCGGTCTCCTGTGCTCCATTGATGTTCTCAACATTCTCGGATGTCATTTTCAAATCTTGCCACAAAACAAGGGTTAATTAACATATCACATATTATCCTATACTCGTGAGCCAATTAAATACCAAATAAACTTAGGTAGGTCATACTAGCGAAGGAATTCCCCATCTCTCCCCTCTAGTTCTTGTCTCACATCTTAGCCGGGATCATATCCTAAGCTTTGATACCAATTGTGGCGCCCCCAAAATAGGTATACATCACCCATCTTGAGTCGCCAAATACATGGTACAAAATTCAAATACAACTTAATTATACAACGATCGTGTAAAATACGACAAAACATATGTTGTGAGTTTTAATACAAATATTGTCATCTAGACAATATCCACACTCAATTGAGTCCTCATTACATTTATTATCACACTATTTAACGAGAATAGTGAGGACTACTAATGCTATTATATCTGGGCCCGTCACTCCGTTCCCCTGACTAGTCCTGCTTTCACGTTCTCATTTCACGAAGAGAACAATGAAAGTAAAAGGTGAGCTCAACTAGCCCGATAAAAATATTATGACTAAGATAATACGAATAAATTATCATTAGCCTTCAACGATGTTAAAGCGATACAATATAACAAACATCAAGTTTAAGCTGCGGTGGAACAAGCAATCCATTAAAAGAGTCAAGTAGAAATAAAATCTACTATCTTTTATGATTTAAAAGGTTTTTCATCACTTTTATCGTTTGGACTCGACAATAAATAATCCACATCATCCACACTTTACTGACGAGGATATTCATTAGTATCACAACCACAAATTATCCATGCACTACGGGCCAAGGATATTCGTGTATTCATCATGGTCATGATCATGCCAACAACAAGCATCCATCAATGCACTACGGGCCAATGAGGACTTTTACCACATCATTTGTAACATTACGGTCATGATTATCTGAATAATCCACAGTCATAATCATACCAAGTCCATCTATGCACTACTGAGGCCACGAGATGACTTTCAACATAATATAAACATGAGGATGATGACAATGATATAAGAATTCAATAAAACAAGTTCAAGAATTAATTTATCCGAGGAACTAATAACGTCCAAATTGTCGACATGATACTTCTTTGTAGAGTAAAATTCAAGAATGCTCGGAAGAATATTTCCATGAAAAGATCTTTGGATGAAGCGCAAATATCAAGGATATTCCACTAATTTCATGGAGTATAGAAGTCAAAACTTTAACCAATTGAGTATAATAAAGAATGGAATAACAAAAGAAATCACCGGGCATCGAATGCGATAGACCATGCAGACGAGTTATTCAAACGAAATAATAAATAACGGAACCAAATCGTGCGTAAATTGCAGACGGGATATTCAACGAATAAATAAATGGAACGGAATCGGGCGAAATTACATGCACAGCGGGATGTTCAATAGAAATAATAAATAACGGAACCGGGTCATGCGTAAACGCGCATGCAGACGGGATGTTCCAACGAATAATAAAGAATGGAATAACAGAAGAATTTCACCATGTATGCGGTACTTCGCATAGACAAGTTATTCCAACATAATGATAAAGAATGGAATAACAGAAGAATTTCACCAAGTATAGGGTAGACCACGTGTATCTGAGTTATTCAAATGAATAATAAAAAATGGAATAACGAAGTTCTCTTCATGAATACGAAAAAATAATACCCTTACCTTAGAACAAAGCTGGATATAGGAGTAGTGAAGTAGCGAGAATACTTTTCTTCTTTCTCTCTATAGTTTCTCTCTCTAGAGTTTCGATTGAATTAAGTAAGAAATAATGAAGGAATGAGCTTCTATTTATAGGAGAATGGACTGAATAGTAACTAATTCCTGAACGGTCCAGATTGATTTACTTTTAAACGGACGGTCCAGATTGGTTTACTATAAAATATTCTAATAAAACAAAATCTTTTAAATAAAATATAATATATTCTATTTATAATCTAATAAAATGAATAACTTTATAAAAGTATTACATTTTATATAAAAAGATTTTACTATGCAAAACTATATGCGAGCCTTATTCAAACACTATACATAATAAAATATAATATATTTTATTTATAGTCTAATAAAAAACGAATAACTTTATAAAAGTATTATTTTATATAAAAAGATTTTACTATATGCAAAAC
The DNA here is from genome assembly GCA_020205605.1 of Panax ginseng. NCBI lineage: Eukaryota > Viridiplantae > Streptophyta > Magnoliopsida > Apiales > Araliaceae > Panax > Panax ginseng. The sequence continues at coordinate 33,896,853 of CM035129.1, forward strand.
ACTATGCATAATAGAATATAATATATTCTATTTATAGTCTAATAAAACGAATAACTTTATAAAAGTATTCTGTTTTATATAAAAAACTTTTCTGTTTTATTACATTAATAATACTAATAAAACAAAACTTCATCATCATTATTATAATTCACACTATTAATCGACCAGGTCATTCCCAGGAAAGAGGGGGCTTTCCAATAAGGATTTCTCCCTATTGGCGCATAATTAGGTGACCAAACCTCTCCTTGGCAGAACTTCTAGACATCGTTAATATTGCAAATAATAATATTAATAACTTCGTCATCTCAATTATTGATTTAATAATATATAAAATATCAACAATAATTGAATCAATTAACGTGAGATACTATGCAACAATTACTGAAGCAATAATTGAACAAAACTGAGTGACTTCTCACGTAAGCATCAATAATCAATACCGTATGCTACTATGCAACCACGCGTATTCCTGTACTTTTAACACCGGGTGTTTCAACAATTAACGATAAAACTTCCGTCGTTATTTTCATAAAATATTTTTATCATTTTCTCAATCAAAAATAATAATTCCGTATGGGGTCCACGATGATTGTGTCGTCGTGAATAATATTCCTGTTAAAAACGAATATTCCCGACCAATCGAATATTATATAACAACTTGCGTACTTTTGCAAAATTTATAACTATTACCCACAACTATAACATTATATCAAATTCATTCCATAATATTCAAAAATGATAATTATAGAAAATTCATCTTTATTCATAAAAGTTGGGGTCTTTGATGACAAAAAAAATTTCGTCACAAGTTATTTTGGAGGTAGAATTTTGTACCAAAATTTTGGAGGGAAATCTTTTAGTGACATTTTGTAATAATTGATGACAGTATTTATTGTCACACAATATTTCTTTCAATGACAACATAATAGTTTGTCATTAATTATTTATAAAATTTAGTGACAGTGTGCTTTCGTCACTAATGTTCACATTTAGTGATGCCAAATACAAATTCATTACAATTTTATTTGGAGGCAAAATTATTCTAAAACATTTTGGAGGGAAATTTTTTAAAGACAGAAAAATAATAAATTATGACATTTTGTATTGTCATAAATACCAATTTAATATGACGAGAAAATAGTTTGTCACTAATTAGATGAGTGGATAAGTGACAAAAATGTTCGTCATAAATTCTTATATTTAGTGACAAAGTATGTAATATCGTCACAATTTTATTTGGAGGTAAAAATTTTCTAAAATATTTTGGAGGGAATTTTTTAAAGACGAAAAAATAATAATTTATGACAATTTGTATTGTTATAAATACCAATTTTATATGACGAGATAATAGTGCGTCACTAATTAGATGCGTGGATAAGTGACAAAAATGGTTCGTCATAAATTCTTATATTTAGTGACAAAGTACGTAATATTGTCAGAATTTGATTTGGAGGCAAAAAAAATTAAGAAATTTTGGAGGTAGATTTTGTAAAGACGAAAAATTAATAAATTATGAAAAATTTTATTGTCATAAATACCAATTTTATATGACGAGATAGCAGTGTGTCACTAATTAGATGAGTGAATAAGTGACAACACTGGTTTGTCATAAATTTTTATATTTAGTGATAAAGTATGCAACACTACAAGAAAACAAGGATGTAGTGAAGGAGAATTTGTGAAGGAATTCATTCTTTCACATGAGGAGTTTTCTAGCGAGGGAACAATGGAGAAAAAAAATTAGTCACAATATAGTTATTCTGAAGGAAAGATCCTTCACAATTTAGATTTTTTCTTTCGCAAAATTGAGATGATAAAAGGATGTTTAACGCCAATATTTGATGAAAATTTGTGAAAAAAATATTACTAATGAAGAAATTATTACTCGCTATATATTATTGGTGAGAATTTTTTTGCGAGAGATAAAATTGGTCACTATTTTATTAAAATATATTTTTTAGAATTAATTATAGTGAATATAAATTGTATTATATATAAATAGATTAATTTTTTTATAATAATAAATTTACTTTTAATAACACTTTTTCAGTAGTTTATAATATCAATTATTTTGTTAATAAGCTTTAAAATAAATAATTTTACATTACACTAAAATTTAAAATTTAGCCGTGCAAAAAAGTGGCACTCTTCTGTGCAACAAAGCACAAATGCCAAATAAATATTCATATCAACCCTTTAATTCTTCAATTCTTATATATAAATTGGGAAAAAGCACCTTTATCCCACTCTGGTCGTCGTGTTTTAAGCAATTAGTCAATGCAGTTTAAAAAAATTCAATTGGCCCACTGTGTTTTTAAAAAATTGTTAATCAAACCATTCCGTCCAATTTTACTCACAGGCGTTAAAAAATTGGACCAATTTTCCTACGTGACTTTTGAAAAAAAAAACAAAACAAGTTATTTGCTGCATGGCAAGCCGATCAACCAAATTCCTAATACTTGAAAATTGAAAGAAAAAAAATTACTTTTACCCCATTGTGTTCGTTGAAGTTAGTAAGCATTGATCCATCAGGCTTAAAAAAATGCAATTATTTCATTGTGGTTTTAAAAATGCTTAATTGGGCCATTTCATTAAATTTAGTGGATGTCTATATATTTATTTCTTACATTTTACATTTAAAAAAAATCATGGAAATGACGTGGAATCAAATAATCAGACACACGTGGATATGATATGCAAATGCTAAAAATGTGGTAGAAAATATTTATAATATGTATAATATTAATAATGTTTATAATATGTATGCTTTATTTTAAAAATAAAAATACTTTTTATGTTTTAAAATACGTATAAAATTTTTAAAATAAAAATATAAAAATAAAATTACTTTTATAAATTTTAAAATATGTATAAAACTTTTAAAAATTAATAAAAAATACTTTAATATGTTTTATTTTCTTTTTTTTTTTAAAATACTTACAATTTTACCTAAATATTTATAATTTCTGTAAAATATTAATAAAAATTAATAAAAATAATATTATAATTTTTATAATATGTATGTTTTATTTTAAAATAAAAAATAAAAATACTTTTATGTTTTAAAATACTTATAAATTTTTTAAAAATAAAAATACTTTTTTTAAAATATAAGATTAATTTTAACTTTTTAAAATGTGAAGAATTGAATTAAGAATTTTATTATCAATCAAATTAACTAGGTATAAGATTCTTTTTCTAAATATTCAAATTATGTTATGAATTTAAATTTTAAAAAGACTTAATTACCAGAAAATCTAATTAATTCTTCTTAAGATATGAGAAAAACAATTAAACTATTTTTTTTAACACCTAAATCATTGAAATTTAAACAATTATCCAAATTTTGAATAAGAATTTAAAAACTTTTTTTTTGTTTATTTAAAGATATATATTTTTAATTTTTTAATTACTTATCAATAATCAAATTAATTTTATAAGTCTTGATTAATTACTTATCCATTTATGTCCGTTCTAAAAGAGAAGGAAAGATATAGCAAATTGTTGAGATAACAAATTGGAGAAAATTAAGGAGTGATATTCTTGTGATCGAGAAATGCTTGCTTCTTCAACTAAGGACCTTCCAATTGAGATCGTGAGCAATATTCTCACAAGGCTACCGGTGAAAACCATTCTTCGGCTCACTTCAGTATGTAAATTTTGGTATTTTCTCGTCAAAAGCCCTAATTTCATCACCACACACCTCAATTTCTCCATTTCTCATAAAACTAATCATTATTCTATAGTTATGCCTCGAGAAATGGTTATGTTTGGTAGGATTTACTACTTTTCAAATTATATATTCGGTTAAGTTCAGATGACCACCTGGGGTTTGGGCGGTTTTCCACTTAACCACCTATAGTCAGTAAAGTTACATTTAGACTCCTGACTTCTTGAGTTGAAGTGAAAAAGTGCTTTCTGTCATAACTCTATTAGTTAAATTGTATAAAGACTTAATTACCTTCCTACGTTCAACAACATAAACAATATAAATAGAAAGAAACACAATTGCACCTCCTACGTTCAACTTTCCAATAATCAAAACAACAAGAAGGGAAAGAAGACCTGAAACAGAGAAATAATACCCAAAAACTAATTAAACCCTTGGGGCTAGTCCCCAAAATTTAACCCAAAAATTGAAAACCCAGATTAAGATGCAGAAAACCCAATTGAGAAATTGGAGAAAACAATCAAAAGGGTATGAAATTGAAGTGTTACCTGAGCATCAACATTGGTCGTAGAAGGGTTGGAAAGAATTAACATATAAACCAGCTAACGTTAGCCAAACATTACATGTATAAATCTCCCCAGCTAGTCTGACTGCAACTTAAGCCATCACTAGGTATACGACTATATACAACTGAGCAAATTCAACATATTTATATTAACCAAGACTTATTTTCACATCCAGACCCAACCCCCCACCCCAAATAAGCACACATTAACCAACTCAATATATTCAAGCACAATCATATACCTAATTAACGAATTGAGATAAATAATTTAAATTGTTTCTGAGCATCAATTCATGTAATTGCTCTTTGACTCTGTTTTCAGATATAATCAAAGAACCCAATTCAAGGAACTCATTTGCTCCTGCAACTTTTCCTTAAGAGGGGCTAGTCGTTCAACCAAAATGTTGCAGCAAAGTCAAACCGCTTCACAGCTTGATTCAGAAGTTGTGCTTCCAGCAGTAAACCCCCCTTGAATTAAGCTCAATGTGTCTGATTGCACAACATGCACCCTGTCCAAGAGGTCTGTAGTTCCATAACATTGAATTGAACTGAGAGCATATCCTTTCTAAAGCTCTTACGACTGATTTTGAGTATTTCTATCTAACACTTTTTCCTTCTCTTCTTGGGTCTCTAAGATTGAGGATTCTGACGATTCTTCTTCGTAATTTCTCCCTCTTAATAAACAAGCCCATGATCTTAGCCATGAATTTTCATTTTCATCGGAAGGAGGCGTAGCCCAGTCGTATTCTTTGTCTGCTTCTGATATTTTTCTCTTTGCTGTCTTTTTCTTTTTTACCCGGTAAATGTATATAAAAATCAGAGCCAGAATTCCAATTCCCGCGACATTACCGACCACGATTCCCACTATTGAAGATCAGAGGCTCATGTGTACACTCAATAAACTAGGACCAGATATTGCTTTGAATGGCCAATTAATTTCAAATGAAACTATAGCAGGCAGGATGACTAGTTAACTGTGCTCATCTTGACCATCACAGCCCATATTCAGCCCCCCTGCTCTTGAAATGAAAGCAACAATTTGTAAGATCATACTTATGCAAAGAAGAGTCTTGAATCCCAACTCTCCAAGTACAACGCGGAACAATTTGAACTTATACCATATAGACAAGTCGTCACAGAAGCTCTTTTCATCAACCTCTCCCAAGAAGCTTCGTGTTCTCTGTATGTCCCAAGAAGCTCTCTTCATCAACCTTTATGATTTTTAAAGAGTATGGACAATCTAACTCCCAGCTACTATGAATTTCCCTCTTGATTGGAAAATTTTCCCCCAAAAAACAAATTTTCCAGCTAGCCAAACAACAAATAAAAGCCCTAATACAATATATTGTAACTCTATTTACTAAAGAAAGAAAAACTACCATTATTCAGCAAGTTCCAGGGCACAGGTAACATAAAATTTGGACCGCAAGCTCCCGGCAAATCTTCGGCCACCGCAGCAACCACCGGGACATCGCTAAAATTTTGACCAAATTTCCTCACCTTCGAATAAAGTGACCGCAAAAGTGAACCTACCATGACTGCCATAGGTAACATAAGATTCCCGCCGGGAAGAAGCGAGGGAAGGGTCCGGTCCAATTGACTAAGAAAGCTCAGCAAACTCGCCAGTAATAGACCGGCTCCTTCTACTCGCCACGATCTCTCGCCTCTCTCTAGCCCTAGATATAAAATTGAAATGAAATTAGGAGAGAGAGCTCGAGAATCACAGTGGATTTGAAGGGAGAATAAGAGGAGAGGAAGAAGATGGGTATTTTAGACATTTTTTAGTTTTTTTTTACTATTACACCATCTTTTCACGCGTTTTTGGCGTCTGACATGCGCGCACTGTTAATTTGGATGGAAAAGGTAACGTTTTCACTTCAACTCAAAAGTCAGGAGTCTAAATGTAGCTTTACTAACTACAGGTGGTTAAGTGGAAAACCGCCCAAACTCCAGGTGGTCATCTGAACTTAACCCTTATATATTTGATGAGCATTATGATAGGCTGATGTACCGTTATGTACATCTTGATACTTTGTGTATGTCTAAAAATTTAGTGGGTTCCTGCAATGGGTTATTTTGTTGGCTTATTATCCATACCATTTTGTTGATATTATGAATCCTTCGATTAGGAGAGGGAAATTGCTTTCGAGTTTTATAATTTTTCCTAAATTTGATACTATGAGTTTTAGTGTTCATGAACTTGTTGTGAGTTTCTGTTATATCCAACAGAATAATTTTCCCCATTTTTGTTCAATTTCAGTACTTAAGCTGCTAATCAAAAGCAATAATATAAACGATGCTGCCTAAATACATGACGAGCCAGTGAAACATGTTTTGGATCAATATAAGAGCCTTTATAAGTCCATGTCAAAGAGTCAAACAACAAAAAATCTTCAATTTAATTTAATGTGGATTTGTAATTTTAGTAGTTATCATTATTTTTATTCAGATTGTAATTATGATATTGTAATCTGACATGGTGTAGTGGGCATAATATTTTTGTCATACCAATTGCTCTGTCTTTTCTTTTGGTTTCCAAATGCCATTTGGGTTATCCCGGGATCATATTTTGGGCAAAGGTTTGTGTACTCTCTTTTCTTTTACTTCCTTTATAGATCTCTTTTAAGAACTTCTTATATTTCCTTGTGACAAAACTGTTTTGATCATCAATAGATTAGCGAACGTATATGAAACATAATGATCGAGTATTTGTATATGATCAGCATAGTGTTTGTTTACAGCTGTAATGGTTGATTACGTTTTTCTTGTATTTAGAAAATAGTCAAGTGCATATTGAATTCGAAACCTTTTTTAGAGTCTAGTCATTACACAAATATAGGAAAAATAATTTACATCGACTTTCATATTTACACATGTATTTTATTTTTGAAATATGTTTGAGGTGAAATGGACAATGAAATAAAGACAATTTTTCAGAATAAAAGCATGAACTAGATGGTGATTTCTATAAGAATTGTGAATAGGATGAATATTTGAGACTGTTTATAAAAACTCTAGCATAATTAGTGGAAATCCAACTCTATAAAAGTAGCACCAGGGATAATATTAGAATTGCTGAGGTTATAAAGCTGACTTTGAGTCAATGGCTAAGTTAGATAATCTTTTTTGAGAATCAAACTTTTGTAGGGAAATTAGAACATGGATTTGGTAGAAATACTAACCTCAAAGAGTTGCATGCACGTATGTGCATCCACTGCACTGAAAGGATCATCGAGCAGGTATATATCAGCATCCTAGTAAACTGTACGAGCAATTTGTATCAGTTGCTTCTAGTCTCCAGTCATATTTACCCCTCTTTCTCCTATCTTAGTTAAGTCACTGGTGGAAAAAAAAAACTCGAGATCCTTAACCAAAGCACATGCTTTGACTGTTCTGTCATACTTGGTGCTATTATAAGAATTTCTGAAGAGAATATTCTCTCTGACATTCTCTGTCAGTATCCATGGCGACCGAGGAACATAAGCCTTCGTACCACTGATCTTCACTATCCCAGACAGCTTCGTACCAAAGAGTTTCTTAATGTTCTGGCAATGTAGTCCACTTGAACTCCAGAAATTCATAATAAAATAAAAAAATACTATGTATCTGAATGTAAATTTCTGATATTTTCTTGTTTGGTTCTGTTAGTTTTTAATAGTGGTTTTCAACGTAATCACTTTGTTTCTTTATCTGGTTATCCACAGATCGGTCAAGCATTGAGGCCCGCTTTGAAGGGTATAGGATTTTAGAATTCAGTAATGGAGTTGGCGAGGGCATATGAACGCATGATGTCACTAGTAATATTCATGCCCATAGTTGTATTATCCTGGTTCCCGTTTGTGTCAGAATTGTCGAGATTTTGGTACAAAAACGCATCGAAAATATAAAATAATCAAAGCAATTTTCGAAACCCAAAAACATGATCCATGCGGAACAGAAATTAATTCAGTGGTTTAAATATTATACCGATTATGAAAGAGTTGTGAAATGGCTTCGAATCCCTTACGCAATCTAATGAGAACCACGCTTCTACGGTATCCACACGAATACCCCACGAATCATCGCACGATCTGCAATAAAGGGAGCTGCGGTACTAGCCACCAAGGATTAGGATTTTCAAAATTTTTCTCTAGTCTCTCTCTAAGAGTGGCTAGGGTTTTTAGTTATGATTACCTTCCCTAAAACGCTGATATATCATATATATAGCAATAAAAAAGAATTAATCAAAACCCTAATCTAATTAATATGTTGTCAACATATAATATCAGGAATACAATGTGTTAGTTCCCAGTAGGCACAATAGATCTAGAAGGGGGGGTTGAATAGATCCTTTTTAATTTCAAATACTTTTCTGATTTATTTCGTATTGCTAATAATTTAGCAAGTAACAAACATAAGAATCTTTTCAAGCACAGCGGAATAAGTAAATGATCCCTTTCATTGATATAATCATAATCATACATGCATTGTTCGTAGAGTTAGTTCAATGGTAAGCAGTTAAAACATACATAGCAGTTATAGCAGTTAATGTACATAATGTAAATGACATAAAGTAAAAGACACGAAGGGTTTTAAGTGGTTCAGAGACTCAAGCTCCTAATCCATTCTTCTGCTTTCAACCAGCAGGATTTCCACTAAGGAAGGGAAGCACCCTGAATCACTAAGATTCCTTGAGGCCGCCGACCTTGGGACTTCAGTTCACTAAGAACTCTTCAAGGCCAGCAACCTTGGAACTTCTCTGGTTCCCTAGGAACTCTTCAAGCCCAGCAGGCTTGGAACTACATTTAGTCCCTCCGGACAAAGACCCCTCAGGCCCTGGCTTCTTGTTGTTGAGTTGTTTGTTTGTTTGTTGGAGTTGGTGCTGAGCTGCTAAGATGTCATTAAGCTTTGAACATCTCTAGTACTTAGCAGCTTGATGTGGTCCTTTTTGAATTCTTCTTCGAGTCTGGACCACATCTTCTTTGGTGCAACTGATCTTTACTTTCTTTAGCTCATCTTCATCTGATGTCAGCTGTGCACCATCACCATCTGGATTTGCTAAGTCTATGTGCTTTTAGTAGTCTTTGTTTGGCACTTAGAAATCCCTGAACCCTTCTTGAATACTTTACAGATATGGTTCTGCACTTGTTCAGTTTCAGCTTTTGATTCATGGTGATATGTAGAGTAGCTCTCTTGATCTTCTTTGTACTCAGCCACTTTTCTGAATGCTATCTTCTTGGCCTTCTCGGCTCTCAGCTTGGCTGCCAACTTCAGTGGCATTCTCATCTTTGTTGAGTGAAGCTTTGATCTGTTTGAGTTCTACTTTAAAGCTACTTCACTTCCACCTTGGTAGTCTTACTGCCACTAAGACTTGTTCTGTTGATCTTTTGGTGGAACTCGTAGAGTCAACTTATAGCATTCACCAACTCAACGATTCTGTAACTCCACAATTATCAGCATCTTTGTTCTTTGAGCTTCTGTTGATTTATACTGCTTCTCAATCTTCCCATTGGAAAGTAGCCGTTGGAAGCTATTCAAATGGCTTCACAGATCTCGAGTTATTTAGTGCAGACTGCAGATGTGACATGACATCTTTTACGACTTTCGACGACACTGCGATCTTCTTTTTTCACCTACCCCATCAGAGATGTCACTTTCATGTCTTGGGCAGGTAGTCAACTTTATTTCTTACTTCTGATTTCTAGATCAGAGGTTGTCCTTTTGCATCGATGCTCTCAATAAGCTCTATTTGAATATCACTCTTCAGATTGAGCCGTTGCCAATGCCTCAATCTTCAGTGATTCGAACTCTACAATTCTAATGCATACCTTCTTGGACTTGATCGTAGTCTTGTTGACTTAATTATTGATGTGTAACATTAACACTACGATCTTGGAAAGTGTTCATTTGATCTCCAATGCGGAACATCTCTTCCTTCTTTTGTGCAGTGCTTCGATACTTCTGTTTGCCTTGACTGTTCTCAGATACTGATGACTTGACTCTTTGTTATGGTCCCTTCTGAATAGCAAGACATCTCAGATTTATAGCATGCTCAGTACGCTTTCTCCTTATGATATCCCGTTCACCTATCATCAATGGACTGACCCATGCTTAATCACTTTAGCCTTGTTCTTCAAGAACTGACCAGTATCTCTGAGTACACTCCATCGGTTCTTTCTTTGTTTGGCAAACACTATGATCTTGGTTACTTCTAAGACCATCTTTCTTCTTGACAGCTACTACACTTGTTGACTTTCCTTAGTCAGTTACAGAAGTCTTCTTCTGATCTCCTTGTGGAAGACTTCATCTCGAATGTCTTCACAACTCAATCTTGCTGCTGATTGGGTTGGTGCTTAGATCTTCTGTTAGCTTGCATGCCATTCGTTGAGTGCTCTCTAGTTTCCTTCAGGTGGGACTTATCTATGCAGTGCCAACCAGAGGCTTCATTCCTTTGGATATTCAGGGAGTGCACATTAGTTGAGAGTCGTATTTGCTCTACGATTCTGACTTGGCATTATGAGCACATCTGTTAGGGTCTTAGTTACGCTCTCTACGATTGACTTCAATTTGTCACAGACACTCGACTCCCTAGATCAGATCTTGACACTCTACGATTTCTGTCGTTGTGCTTGTTGTCTTCATCTGATCTTGCTCGACTACGATATCTGCCTCTGTGCGATCAGTAGACTCTACGGCTCTGAGTGTAGTCTACGATTCTTGACTTGGCTTCGGCAGATGCTCGGTCGGCTCGTAGGCAGGCTGTCTCTACGATTCTGAACATGACTTCCTCAGCAGACTACGGCTCCGAGGAAGTTCTCCTCGACACACTACGATCCTTCCTCGTCTCTCCTGGCAGTCTACAAACTCTGAGATCTACTATCTTGCAGACTACGATTCTGCCTTGATAGCTCTCAAGTTTTCCTTGACTCTCTGGCGGACTCACGATTTACAGTGCGATGCTCGACGATCGAGATGAGCCTATCTATTACATCATAAGATCAACCTAACATGCTTGATCTTTCTATTTTTATAGTCCTTGTACATCATTTCTTTTTAAGGACTTTACAAAGCTGTTTTGCTTATGTAGGATCAACCTAACACATTTGATCAATTCATTCTAAGTCCTTGTACATATGTTTCTATTATCTATCAAAGGACTTTACAGCTTTTCTTAATGCAAGCATACTTGCATATTCATTCATATATCATAATCAAATCACATTTAAATAGGAATATCATTCACATGCTTATTCCTGACATAATGTGACTCCCACTAACCTTCTTATATACACAAAGTTCATCTTTATTTTTAATAAAACCAAACTCTTTGACTGCTTCATCAAATCGAAGATTCCAACTCCGAGATGCTTGCTTCAATCCATAAATGGATCGCTGCAGCTTACATACCTTTCCAGCATCCTTTGGATTAACAAAACCCTCAGGTTGTGTCATGTACACATCCTCAAGGAGATTTCCATTAAGGAAAGCAGTTTTGACATCCATCTGCCAGATTTTGTAATCATAAAAAGCTGCAATAGCAAGTAAGATCCTGATGGATTTAACCATTGCTACTGGAGAGAATGTTTCATCATAGTCAACACCTTGAACTTGTTTATAACCTTTTGCTACCAGTCGGCCTTTCTAGGTTTGTACATTACCAGCCATGTCGGTCTTCTTCTTGAAAACCCACTTGCACCCGATTGGTTTTACCCCTTCGGGTGGATCAACCAAAGTCCATACTTGGTTTGTATACACGGAGTCCATTTCAGATCTCTTGGCTTTAAGTCATCTCTCAAAATCTGGTCCATTCAAAGCTTCTTGGTAGGAAGCAGGCTCATCCTGATCTATGAGCATCACATCGCCATTTTAAGTCACCAGATATCCATAATATCTCTCGGGCTCTCGGTGTGTCCTACCAGATCTACGAATTCCTTGTGTAATTTGAGTAGGTTCACTTTCCACAATTTCTTGTGGTTCCTACTCACGTTCCAACTCAGGTTCAATGATATTTTGTGGTTCTCGAATTTCTTCGAGTTCTACTTTCCTCCCATTGTTTCTTTTAGAGACAAATTCTCTTTCTAGAAAAATATCAGTTCGAGCAACAAACACTTTATTCTCAGAAGGTTTATAGAAATAATACCCTTTTATTTCTTTTGGGTATCCCACAAAATTACATTTGTCAGATTTGGGTCCGAGCTTGTAGAATCCAGACGTTTTACAAATGCCTCGCAACCCCAAATCTTCATGAACGACATACTAGGACGTTTCCCAGTCCACATCTCATATGGTGTCTTCTGAACCGTCTTTGTAGGAACACGGTTAAATATGAATGCAGTTGTCTCTAAGGCATGACCCTAGAAGCTTATTGGAAGATCTGCATGACTCATCATTGATCGTACAATGTCCAACAAGGTGCGATTTCTCCTCTCAGATACACCATTCCATTATGGTGTTCCAGGTGGAGTGAGCTGTGATATAATACCACACTCCTTTAGAAGGTCATCAAAGTCTTGTCTTAAGTATTCACCTCCTAGATCGGATCGAAGGGCTTTTATGCTTTTACCAAATTGGTTTTGAACTTCATTCTTGAATTCCTTGAACTTTTCAAAGGATTCGGATTTGTGTCTCATAAGATACACATATCCATATCTACTGAAGTCATCAGTAAATGTAATGAAGTAATAAAACCTACCTCTTGCTAACGAACTTATGGGTCCACATACATCACTATGTATAAGTCCCAATATATCGCTAGCCCGTTCACTGTGTCCAGTGAAAGGGGCTTTAGTCATCTTGCCTAATAAACAAGATTCGCATTTTTCATATGATTCAAAATCAAATGAATCCAAAAATCCATCTTTATGGAGTTTTGATATACGTTTCTTATTTATATGGCCCAAACGACTGTGCCAGAGATATATCAGATTTGAATCATTTGATTTAAATCGTTTTGTATTTATGTTATAGATAGGCATTTCCAAATCAAGAATATAAAGACCGTTAAACAATTGTGCAACACCATAGCAGATGTCATTTAAGTAAAACGAACAACGATTGTTCTTAATTATAAATGAAAAACCTTTCTTGTCCAAACAAAAAACAGAAATAATATTTTTGCTTATAGCAGACACATAATAACAATCCTCTAATTCTAATACTAGCCCAGTGGGCAAAGATAAATGATAAGTTCCTACGGCCAGTGTAGCAACTTTTGCTCCATTCCCAACTCGTAGGTCAACCTCTCCTTTTGCCAAAGTCCTACTCCTTCGAAGTTCCTGCACATTAACACAAATGTGAGAACCACATCCAATGTCTAATACCCATGATGTAGAAGTAGACAAATTGACTTCTATAACACATATACCTGAATCAGAAGTCACACTTCCTTTTTTTTTCTTCACTTCTTCCAAATAAGCATGACAATTCATCTTCCAGTGTCCAGGTTTTCCACAAAAGTGACAATCACCTTCTTTAGCCACCCCACCTTTAGGTTTTAAAGCCTATTTGGTTTTGGAATTAGGTTTGGCACCAGAATTAGATCCTATCTTTTTCTTGCCTTTCCATTTTCCCTTAGCATTCCCCTTTTGCACCATCATTATGGGAGCGGGTCCTGCCTTTTTCATGTTGTTCTCAGCAGTTCTTAACATGCTCAATAACTCAGTAAGAGGTTTCTCAATTTCATTCATAAGATAATTTATAACAAATTGAGAGTAGCTGTTGTTCAAGGATTGCAAAACAAGATTAGTCTGGGCTTCCGGAGTGATTGGAAAACCCAACCTATTAAGGTATTCAATATACCCAATCATTTTTAGCACATGTGGACCAACTGGATCACGTTCACCCATCTTGCAGTGATACAACGCCTTGCTTGTATCATACCTCTCCTGTCGAGCATGCCCTTCGAACAATTTCTTGAGATGCTCGATCATCACATAAGCATCCATCAACTCATGTTGCTTCTGAAGCTCAGCGTTCATGGTTGCTAGCATGAGACAACTCACGTCCAGAGCATCATCTTGATGCTTCTTGTAAGCATTATGCTCCACACGTGGTGCAGTGATAGCTGGTGCTGCAGGAATGGGCCCATCAAGGACATATAGCTTGCGTTCTTGTTTGAGGACAATCCTCAAGTTCCTGTGCCAGACAAGGAAATTAATTCCACTCAGCTTGTCCTTCTCAAGGACTGATCGTAGTGAAATACTACTTGTGTTGTTGTTGTTTGCCATTGATATCTACAATTTATAAGTGCCAAAATAATAAGTCAAATTGTAGAGTTGATATTATGATAATAGTACATTCAAAATATACATCCCGCTATTTTATTCAAATTCATAGCCCTCACCATTAATTCGGAAAGCATTTTCTATTAAATCATTCTAGTGAGCCAAGATCCATATTTCATTATGACTTAAGTTAGCTTTGGCTAACCTGTAACGCCCCGAAATCTGGTCTATTTTCACACCCGAATTCCGTACGTCACGAGTACATCATTCATTCTGCATACATCATTATATACTGAAATATAACAACATACACTCTCAAATCTCGGGTTCTAAAAACCTTATAGCTTTTCTCATTACAAATAATGATAATTACATTATTCTTTACATCTTGCACGAGTGACTTTTATCCGCCACCAAGGATACATAATCGTTCATTAAACTATTCTATAGTTTAATTTTTCATCTTTCTACATTACAAGTCTTCACTTGTTCTTCTCGCTCATTCACATTCTGAATGGAACTTCAGCTGGATACCGTCAGCTTGATTCTTACGGGATCCTTAAATTCTTCTAACATCGTTCGCTGAAAATGTTTTTCATTTAAAGCAAGTGTGAGCATTCAATTGCCTAGCAAGTCATAACAGTTGAACATACAACTTCAAGAGTTTAACATTCCTTTGGAACTTCGATAACCGAATAAAGGTTATGAAGCAGCTTGAACAATAGGAATAATCTCGATTCCTATCATTTTAAAACATTAGTCATATTCACTTTGAAATACTTTCATTCTCTACTATCTTTCATACACATTTTGTCTGGCTAGAATCAATAGCACAGACTTAACAATAACGGTTCATGTATAAATAGAACATTCTCTTATTGACAGGTTTAATCACGTAATGATTTATATCATAGAAACAATCAAGTGTTCACATTATAGCACAAGGCCTCATATCGTTCTACCACCTTGTACAAATATCACACATTCGAACATAGACAGAACTTCTCAAGTTCAACATCTGAGAATTTTTAGAAACTAGCATTCATTTAAAATATGAATGAAGTTAGGAAACTTGCCTTACGCACAGCAACAGCTTACGCTGAACTGCTCATTCCCATTCCTATGTAGCACATAAGAAAATAACACATACACTAATTAGTCATATACTTGACTTTAAGAATTGGTTTACTTAACTTTACTTCTTAGGGTTCGCGTTCTTTCAACCTAAGTTTACGCGACAACTTCCTTTACCGATTTACGGTTTCATCATGACATACGGAGATGTCTTACTCAATACTTCATCATCTTTGATGATTAGCATTCTTATCTTCTTCTTATAACTTCTCTAGGACTCATCACACATCGCTTCTCTGCTAGTAGTCCATATGGTACTCTGAGTGGTTTCCCACAAACAACCAACAAACAAGTTCCCATCTCGTCTACACTGCCCACCCAAATGAGTTAAATCATTGCCAGATTTAGTATATACCTTACGCTCTAAAAGGAATTGTTTAGCCCAGCTCCCATATGTCAACCATCAAAGGTTACGATTGTACTAGAACCTAAATTCATCTTAACTTACCCGAACTATTAAACTATAATGTTCGTTAAGTCAATTTCTTATTCCTTATGGCTTTCTGGCAACTAAATGACATACCTCAGGATTAATTCATCATCTTCTAAGTCATACAGTCTTTTGTATACTAGGAACGATCATTCAATACTTATTCTACGCATTTATAGCGTTAAACATTTTACGTTACCTTATTTATATCTTACAACGTCCGATTAATTCGACTCAGAACGTCTTCCAAGTTATAAACATTAACTTGGCTTCTTTTACGTTATACGTACTTATCTTTGGTTCAACATCTTCACCCATCACAGGTTTATTCATTGGTCTTCGTTATTCTACGGTCAAACCATACACGGAGTGCAGGTTCTACCCGTTTAATATTTGCGTACACTCAACCTTTACATCGGTTAAAGTGTTCAACGCTTACATTTCATTCTAACATTCTTATTCGACTTACGTTCGGCTTTCATTAATCTTCTTACCGTTTGCTACGGCTTTCTTGATAATTCATATCTTACTTACTACCTTCGACAACGTCTAAGTCATACAACCAGGGTATACTTAGAACTTTCGTCTGACATGAATACAATTCACGAGGATCGTTTACGTATTCAACGTTCACGTTGCTCAACTCTTAATTCCTTATTCAACCTTTACTCGAGGTTTTAATCGCTTTTGATCGTTATCCATCCCATGAACCCCATGTCCATTATTCTTTCTTAATGTCGAAGCCATACATATCATTGTATACTAAGACCGATCGTTCATCGTAACAACGTTGCGTTCACAGCGTCTATACGCTTTATATTCATCTCGCGTTACTGTGACATAATATCGAAATGTTATTCATTACCCCCGTCACTCAACGTCTAAGGAATCACAATCATAGCAATCCCTCACGTTCGATTATTGCGACTACAGTCCCCGGATATCGGTTACGTAACCCGCATTCACATTCTTTATCTTTTAATCTCATTTAATCTTTTTGTTCAACCTTCATTAAAGGTTTAATACACTTGATTTAAGTGTTAAATTACTTGAACCATATGTTCATATTTCTTTCTTGCACATCCCCCCAGAAATTGAGCTGTTAAAATCTCATTTCTGGCATTGCTCTACTGCCGTACGTTGCTATTTCACCTTTCAACATCGATTCTCGCGCCATGACACGAGTTAGCGATGACGTGACCCTCGGCTTTGGCGCTCTGAAAGAAAACCATTCTAGGCATGACTAGCGCCAAGGCCTTCTTCCCGAAAATTTTTCTAAGTCTTTGGTCATTCTGAGATGCGTACTTCAAAATCTCATAACTTCTTCGTTATAACTCGGAACGAGGTCGTTCCAAAGCCATTTTCTTACTTATCTTATGTACTTCGATTACCCATGGACAGAACTTTGTTCGAATGAACAAGATATTGAGGAATTGTCCATACGTAAAATCAGAATTATTGATACGGGCCTTTTCCACATAAAAAGGGAATCTTTTATAATCCATTAACATGCCATTCAATTGGCTTAATTTTCACTCTTCGTTCATGTTTACATTATTAACGTTCTTCATTCGTTCGTCCGTAATTTGGTCATCCAAACTCGGAATTCGTTCGTTCTTGAGTCCATGACTCACATTTTCTATGTTCTCTTACATTTTTATGAAACCCTACATGTTCAGGTTCATTTACTAACTTTTTAATTCTCGTTCGTCTTTTACGAAAATTTCGCCATAACTTCGTTATAGCTAATTTTAATCCGTTCTTCATGAACATTTCAAACGTTCCTAACCAAGAAATAAGCATCTAACTTATACGCGATGGTTTTAAACTTGTCCATCAACAACAATTATACTACGATGGTTTTAAATTTGTCCATCAACATCGTTCTTCGCGTGTTCTTCGTATTCTTCGTTCGTTGTTCATTTTTAATCGATATTTTGGATTACGATTTCACTTTTTCTTGGAATTTGATGTTATAGAACACCATTCCTTACTTATTTGACCTACTCATTCATAAGATTTGTTCGGATTGCTAAAAATCCTTACGAATCTTACACTTCCTTAAGAAATTTATAAACTAAATTCCTAATTCTTAATTCTTCATTTTCTCATGAATTCAACCATATGAATTCATTATTAACTTAATCTACTACTGATCTTCATCAAGTTATGCTTTTGAACATATCAACTTAAAGAAAAATTAGAAGAAACTAGGATTCGGATTATCGTTCATCCTTAAATTCCTTCCGTTGGACAAAGTTTTCTCATGAGCCAACTTTTCCTCATTCGCCTTCCTCTCTTCTTCCATCTGAACCCTCTCTCTTTCTCTCTCAAAGAGTAGGATTTTTAAAAACTTAAAATAATGAACTTAAGCTTTCTATTTATAGAAAACCAAGGTTAGGGGCATTTTAGTCATTTCCCCTCCACCTCCTTACTATTCCAAGCTTAGCCACCAAGTTAACCTGGTCACCACCCTTGCTTAGCCATTTAGTCTTCTTAACCATGAAGTCTACTTAGTCATTAAGTCTACTTAATCATTAAGTCTACTTAACCATTAAGTCTACTTAACTCTTAAGTTTACTTAATCATTAAGTAACTTATCCTTACTATTCTACCTCCTTACTATTCACTTAGCTTCCGTTGGAAGCTTCGTGCTTCCATCTTGCGGAATTCGTCCGACAGTTCGAAAATTGTAATTCTCAGAATCCAAATATTTTTGGATATTTTGTCTTTCCTTTACCGATTAAATATTACGTATTCTTCGAATTTCTGAAAAATTGAAAAACACTTTTCCACGATAAGCGTTTTCCTTCATGTTTTCCCATAACGTAGCTAAACGAGTGAAAAGTACACAGCAGTACTTTTCGTCACTTTTATTTTATCCGATTTCTGCACATTTTTCGAGAAAACTTTTATTGGCTTACTTAACATTTCATGATATAATATCGTCAAATCTTTCGATGGAATGTCATTTTGACATACCGAACTCTCAAAATGGCTTAGGTTATTCAAACCCTAACCCTTAGGGTTTCGTTAGGGTGAATAGTGCCTATTTCGTCTTTTTCCCCATAAATATTTTGTTCCCGAAAAAATTTTATTTTTGTCTTGAAAAATCTTACTCGTTCGGTCTAGCTCGTAGCCAGAATCCTCCCGATTAATAATCATTCTAGGTTATAGAACGATTAATAAATACATAGCACAGAATATTATTAATAAAAATTTATTTTATTAATAACTAATTCCTTAAACCTAAATTCTGGAAAAATCCAAAATTCTGGGTTGTTATATTCTTACCTCCTTATAAAAATTCCGTCCTCGGAATTTCTTAAAACCAAACCCTTACCCGGGTTCTCACATTCTCCCCTTCTTCAAGGAATTTCGTCCTCGAAATTTTAGCTTACTCTTCTTCTCAACTTCTCTTCAAAGAAGTTATTATCTTTCATACATTCCCTACCCTTCATAACTTATCAAGAATCATGAAGTGGAAGGAATAACTAGGAATATAAAGATTCCTTTAAAATATTTCATACTTTTGTTGAGGGGTCAAATCGACCATGAACTCATACTAGGTTAAACAGCCTCGCGCCGTAAATCTTTCTTTCCATGGTAAGTTTACAATCACAAAGAAGGTAAACTACCTCTTACATACGTAGGTGATCAGCCTAACGTATCACCCCATTTCAGGGTATGTTCACCTCAGACTTAGATTCCGCACCAAAGCAATTTGGTTCGGCATAGCTCATGAAAGAAGGCTCGATTTTCTTTTAATCATGACATACCATTCGTCTTAGCCAAATCAAGTAGCTTAGACAATACCAATAAATTGGACATCAACTTGAAACATTCGTCTAGTCAACTCGCTTGACATCGACCAATTCTTTAAATTCTTTTGCAATACATTAAAACGTTACATGACGTCATGATACCGTACTTTTCACAGTCTGTTGAGGACTTTGTCAGTTTATGACTTCATCATTATGCATCATACCATAGTGGGTTATTGATCCTCTGATCACTTCCAACACTAGGTTCAATTGCATTAACAACTCCATCCTTTTACCATCCTTCCATCAAATGCACTGATGATATAAAATTCATTTTGATATTTCAAATCAATTTCTGTCTAGCCGAAACAATTAGCATAGACATACCAAGAATAGTTCTTTTAAAATCCATTGATTCCGAAAAATGAACCAATTCTTTCATTTTCAAAATGCGCACATCAGCACGATTTCAAGAAACTTCGAAATCTAGCATAGCTAGATGACTTGGAAAATCTTATTCTCCATCTTCCTTTATTGTCTTACTGCAACAATACTTAATCTTCTCTAGCACCTTCAATGCTAAGTCTACTGAAAATAACTCATTTCAGTCTAAACATTCTTATACCTTAGTACAGTCCATCAACTTACCACACATTATGAGTTCAGAAACTTTCCACAATAATATGAGTTTAAGAACTATCTTAGACAGACCATAGGCATCCATTCGCTGAGAAGTTCAAAAACCTACCATATCATTATGAGTCACGAACGTACCATAAGTATGAGTTTCAAGAACTCGCACCGACCTTATCCTTCTTTACCTATCAAGTATATACATGTGAAAAGATTCACCTTCTCGTCATATACATCTTGACAGCGCGACCAATTTCAATGATTATCACTGTAATAAACTGAGTGGTTGTTACACCAAGCATAAACCTCTGCCCATACAAAGATTCATACAACTCAGCCATCACGTGAGTCCTCAATTGAAATCTTACAACTTCTAATTTCTCTTTACTTAATACGAATTTTCTTTAATTCGTATGCTATACTTTTCAACTCAATCTGAGTTTTTCTTCTCGTACTACTTCGTAGTACCATTCATTCATAGCATTGGCTATAAATCATTCATCGTTTAACAGCTCGCATGTTACTACGATTTACTATGATCACGTGGTGATCTTCTTACCCTTCTCTATATGATTATAGTCTTAGGTACTCATACCTAAGATTTATAACCTATCAGCTCTGATACCAACCTGTAACGCCCTAAAATCCGGTCTATTTTCACACCCAGATTCTGTACGTCACGAGTACATCATTCATTCTGCATACATCATTATATACTGAAATATAACAACATACACTCTCAAATCCCAGGTTCTAAAAACCTTATAGCTTTTCTCATTACAAATAATGATAATTACATTATTCTTTACATCTTGCACGAGTGACTTTTATTCGCCACCAAGGATACATAATCGTTCATTAAACTATTCTATAGTTTAATTTTTTATCTTTCCACATTACAAGTCTTCACTTGTTCTTCTCGCTCATTCACATTCTGAATGGCACTTCAGCTGGATACCATCAGCTTGATTCTTACGGGATCCTTAAATTCTTCTAACATCGTTCGCTGAAAATGTTTTTCATTTAAAGCAAGTGTGAGCATTCAATTGCCCAGCAAGTCATAACAGTTGAACATACAACTTCAAGAGTTTAACATTCCTTTGGAACTTCGATAACCGAACAAAGGTTATGAAGCAGCTTGAACAATAGGAATAATTTCGATTCCTATCATTTTAAATCATTAGTCACATTCACTTTGAAATACTTTCATTCTCTACTATCTTTCATACACATTCTGTCTGGCTAGAATCAATAGCATAGACTTAACAATAACAGAACATTCTCTTATTGAACAGTTCAATCACAGAACAGTTCATATCATAGAAACACTGAAGTGTTCACATTGTGGCACAAGGCCTCATACGTTCTACCACCTTGTACAAATATCACACATTCGCACATAGACAAAACTTCTCAAGTTCAACATCTGAGAAGTTTTAGAAACTAGCATTCATTTAAAATATGAATGAAGTTAGAAACTTGCTTTTACGCATGCTAGCGACTTATCTTTGAATTGCTCATTCCCATTCCTATGTAGCACATAAGAAAATAACACATACACCAATTAGTCATATACTTGACTTTAAGAATTGCTTTACTTAACTTTACTTCTTAGGGTTCGCGTTCTTTCAACCTAAGTTTACGCGACAACTTCCTTTACCGATTTACGGTTTCATCATGACATACGGAGATGTCTGACTCAATACTTCATCATCTTTGATGATTAGCATTCTTATCTTCTTCTTATAACTTCTCTAGGACTCATCACACATCGCTTCTCTGCTAATAGTCCATATGGTACTCTGAGTGGTTTCCCACAAACAACCAACAAACAAGTTCCCGTCTCGTCTACACTGCTCACATAGTGAGTTAGATCGGTTGCCAGTTTCGTATATACCTTCACTCTCTAAAGGAATTGTTTAGCCCAGCTCCCATATGTCAACCATCAAAGGTTACGATTGTATTAGAACCTAAATTCATCTTAACTTACCCGAACTATTAAACTATAATGTTCGTTAAGTCAATTTCTTATTCCTTATGGCTTTCTGGCAACTAAATGTCATACCTCAAGATTCATTCATCATCGTCTAAGTCATATAGTCTTTTGTATACTAGGAACGATCATTCAATACTCATTCTACGCATTTATAGCGTTAAACATTTTACGTTACCTTATTTATATCTTACAACATCCGATTAATTCGACTCAGAACGTCTTCCAAGTTATAAAAAATAACTTGGCTTCTTTTACGTTATATGTACTTATCTTTGGTTCAACATCTTCACCCATCACAGGTTTAATCATTGGTCTTCGTTATTCTACGGTCAAACCATACACGGAGTGCAGGTTCTACCCGTTTAATATTTGCGTACACTCAACCTTTACATCGGTTAAAGTGTTCAACGCTTACATTTCATTCTAACATTCTTATTCGACTTACGTTCGGCTTTCATTAATCTTCTTACCGTTTGCTACGGCTTTCTTGATAATTCATATCTTATTTACTACCTTCGACAATGTCTAAGTCATACAACCAGGGTATACTTAAAACGTTCGTTTGACATGAATACGATTCAAGAGGATCGTTTACGTATTCAACGTTCACGTTGCTCAACTCTTAATTCCTTATTCAACCTTTACTCGAGGTTTTAATCTCTTTCTATCATTATCCATCCCATGAACCCCATGTCCATTATTCTTTCTTAATGTCGAAGCCATACATATCATTGTATGCTAAGACCGATCGTTCATCGCAACAACATTGCGTTCACAGCGTCTATACGCTTTATATTCATCTCGCGTTACTATGACATAACATTGAAATGTTATTCATTACCTCCGTCACTCAACGTCTAAGGAATCACAATCATAGCAATCCCTCACGTTCGATTATTGCACTACTATTCATGGGATATCTATTCACGTAACCCGCATTCACATTCTTTATCTTTTAATCTCGTTTAATCTTTTCGTTCAACCTTCATTAAATGTTTAATACACTTGATTAAGTGTTAAATTACTTGAACCATATGTTCATATTCTTTCTTGCACATCCCCTAGAAATTGAGCAGTTAAAATCTCATTTCTGGCATTGCTCTGCACCGGCGCTGCGGCTGTGACAACCGAGATTTTGTAATTTAATTTTAATATTTATTTGATTGAATAAATATTGTTCCATGAATTAATTATTAGATTAAATAATTAATTGATGAAGTTGTGATAGATTAATTTAATTATATGTGTTACATTTATTAATTTAATGTGGAGAATTTTTATTATTCGAAGTATGTGATTATGTGAGCTTATTGAATTAAAATAAGTATTTAATAAGCCTATGTTATTTTAATTAATTTAATTATTAATTAGAGATATAATAATTTGATATTATTATTTAATGAGAAATTTAATTATGTGACTATGTGCATTATTGAGAAATTATTATATTTTATTTAAATAAATTAAATAAGATATTGATTTATTTTATAATGGATGTGACATTATTTAAACTATATTATAAAAGTTTTATTAGGAATATATGTAATAATGCGAGTAGTTTATCATGTTCTATATATATTATATGGGTTTCTATATATTCAGTTTCATGAAATTATACAGTAAAAGATTTCAGAGTACGTGATATGGCCATATGGCCATATGGCCTTATACGTGATTTTTATATGTCAAATATAATTTATTTTGCAAAATTCACACATTGATATGATTATGCATGTTAAAATGAACAAAATGTAACTTGAATGGTTGGATTTGGCTTTATAACGAATCCGTAGCATTAAAATCCATGTTTTTGTTCAAGAACTTCAAGAACATCAAGAACAGTCCAATTTGCATGCTTTAATTCTGTAATTATATGTTTTTATGGGTTAAAATCACTCTATATATGTTGGGTATTGATTATGTATGAATTATAACATGTGGGTATGTTTAATTTGGTGGAATTAGTGTCAAAGATGTGTTGAATTATTTGAACTCGTGTTCTTCACTTTAATCGAGAATCAAAATCTGGAGTTTCATGGCCATGGCTAACTCCAAAACAAAACCTCTCCATAGCATATATGTCTTCACCATGGCGCCAGTCATGCCTTGGCCTAATAATCAAAGATAAAAGTGGCGCCAGCATGATGCCACTTAGCAGAATGGTCAAAAATAAGTTTTTTAAAATGTTTAAGTGTGGCAATGTGCTATTAACTTAATCTAATGAGCATAAAAACTTGTTAGACATATAATGAGATGTTAAAATGAATTATTAACATGTCCATAACACAATTACGTGTGGATTGATTGATCGAATGCATAATTAGTTTATTTTTCGTGAAGTCTTAATTTTACACTAAGTGTAATAATTGACTAAGTATAGTCATGAAGTCGAGATTAGACAAAGAATAATTTATGATGTTTAGTACGTTATTATTGACTGGTATTGTGAACATAATTGGTATGTAGGTTTTAATTCAAAGAACGAGTTTGTTTAAGTGTAATCTACGCACGAGACAAGTTTCTTATCCTAAACTTTTGTTAAGCAAGTTCTCATTATTATTGATCAAGCCTATCTTGTATATTAAAGTTTATTAATATTCAAGCATGATGTTGTTATACAATAATTATTCTATTGTATACCTTTTGAGATGTTATTCAAGTTAAATATTCATTTATTGTTAAACCTTGTTAGACTAGCGAACCCTTATCAATTCGACTAGTCCATAGTTGATGAGCGTTCTAAATTTCAGAACCCCTTGATAAATTATCCAAACCAAACTTCCATTGGTGTGGACTCGAATGTCAAACTGAGATGAACAACCCTGTATAGGAGATTATTTACACGTTAGCGTTAAGATATTGTGCACAGTATGGTACTAAGGGCTGATCCCCCTAAGTACAAGAAGAAGAGTCCACAGTCTTATGATTGTTAAAGGTTTCAAGTAAAAATACTTGACAACCTAGGACATAGTTCAAGGTCTTATGACCCTCAGAATTTATTTTGGTTCTTATTATTCATTCTTGATTTAAAAGTTGAGCTTTATATCAGAAGTTATTATTTCTCTCGTATGTTATTATTCATTGTTATATTATTATACTTGTGGGCAATCGTGTTCACTCTTGCATAATAATAACATTGCAGTTAAGAACGAAAGAGCAGACGAACCTTCCACTAGTAAGGGCAAGGGCAAGCTTAGCAAGTAATGAAGACTATTTATTTATGTGATTGTAATGATAGTTAAACTTGATGTTACTTAAGACTTATTGTTTATGTTTTCCGTACAGATGATTTAAGGTTAGAGTAACCTGGGATTTATTTATTATTCAGTGGATGTAACCCCATAAGGGGAGAGATTTATTTATTATTTATTTCTATTGCATGGTTTGCATTTATTTATGGGTAGATAGATAATTGATGCTTGTACAGTGAACACCAAATCATGTGGAAATGGAAGTACTGGATTTGGGGGTGTCACAGGTTGGTATCAGAGCTGTAAGGTTATGAACCTTAGGTGGGGGAAAATTATGAACCTTAGGTGGGGGAAAACAACCTTAGGTAGTAGCCTTGTAGGAGATCGAGAACATAGTAGTGGTTAACTCTTATCGAGTTATAAGAAATGAATTTCTAAATTCATTGAAGATAATAAAAGACTTTATGTGCTTATGTGTTAATCTATGTGTTCGCTAGTTCGGATTAGTAACTAAAACTTAAAATTTTGTTGTCAGGATGTCGGATGTTGGAGGAGCGAGTAGAGCTGGGGAGGAGGAACCCCGATTACCTATAGAGGAGGAGCCCCGAGACATTCATGTCGTCGAGGAGCAATGATCAGAAAGCCATCTCCGTTGATCATTTATTCTTTGAGTCAAGAGCATGAGCCTAAGACAGGATCCGGAGGAGGATCCCGAGGAAGAAGAAGAGAAGAGGAAGAAGGGAGTTTCCACCAACTCCATTGATGCACGATATGTATGATGCACTCTATGATCGAAACGTAGAGTTGCGGGATCTTTATTCGAGATCCGACCGAAAGCGTGGTTAGTCGATGAGATTACTATGGAGCGTATGGATAGAGATTGTGACATTTCACACATGTTTAGGAAACGTGGAGTGGGATCTGGTTCACGAGAAGGATCAGACCGAGGATAAGTCCGCAAAAATAGAGAAGTTAAAGAAGGATCTGAAGGAGACCTCAGAGAGGCTTGCTATAGCAGAGGAGGGTTGGGTACGAGAGTCACGCCGTGCTGATCGTGCAGAAGATGATCGTTGTGCAAAGAAGGCTAAACTTGAGGAGAAATACTCTACACTACAAAATGCAATGGATGCGGTCCAAGATCGAGTTAGGAAGTATCAAATCCAGTTTAAGGATCTACCATCATATATGCTAGATCGCAGAACGATGTGCCGCATCATGGAGGAGGAACGTAGCAAGGCCAACCAGCGCCTTAACAGACAGTGATAATATTAGTTTAAATATGTGAAAACTATTTGATAGTTAATGATGTAAATTTCGATATGTTCATAAATAAAGGAATATTTTGATGTTTTAAATCCTGTAGATTCTTTATCTTGGGATAGTTGATGTAAATAGCAGTGATGCTATCTTATGATGTAAAGACTTTTGAATTAAATGAAATGTCAAAGTTTATTTGAAGTAATGTGTTAAGTGAGTTATGATTACATGTTTAGTTAAGTCTTAAATGTTTTAGAGATTGAGTAAAGATCTAATAAGCTTATATTCTTAACAGAAATATGCCGCCTAGAAGACAAAATCATCAGCAAGCCTAGGAAGGGTCAACAAACAATAACAACGATGCCAATGCTAACTCCGTTCAGCAATTGGTGAACCTTTTAGCTGGAGCACTTAATAATCAACCTCAAGCTCCACCAAATACTTCATTTAAGGACTTCAAGGCGGTGGGACCGCCAGAATTTAAGGGTTCCATAAACCCAATTGAAGCTCAGACATGGGTGATGGAGATGGAGAAGGTGTTCGACGTCGCTCGAGTAAGGGAAGATCAGAAGACTGCGTATGCAACGTTTATGCTGAAGTCCGAAGCCAGCTATTGGTGGCAGGCAAACAAAGTGAGAGGAGGTGAAGGTGTTGTATCCTGGGAAAGATTTAAAGAGATGTTCTTCGAGGTGTATTTCCCAACCAGTTCATAAAATCAGATGGAAGTCCAGTTTCTAGAGTTGAAGCAGGGAAATATGTCGATGGTGATTATGCGTAAGGTTTAACGAGTTGGCTAGGTTCGCCACGTACCAAGTATATCTGGAAGTGAGAGGAAGGCAAGATTTTTGAGCGGGAATCAAGCCTCGGTTGTATAACAAAGTGTCAATGTTCCAATTGAACACTTTTGCGGGAGTGTTAGAGAAGGCCATACTTGCTTGAGGGTGGAAGTGATGCGATGAATTAAGTATAATCGAGGAGCAAAGAAGAAGAAGAAGAGTGAGAAGGAAGGTAATAACAAGACTGTGGGGGGTAGCACTGGGGTAATCACGTCGAAGTGGAAGTGGTCTCGATAGTTAAATAAATTTGGAAGTCAGCAGGAGGGAAGAAGAAGAAGATTGAACCGTGCCCAACTGCGCGGAAAAACGCATTTGGGAGTTTATGCGAAGGGAAGCGAGCGTCTGCTACAATTGTGGTCGAAGGCCACATAGCACCAAACCGTCTGCGAACCCAAAGAAGGGTGCATGCTTCACATGTGGATTAAAGGACCATCTTGCAAGAGATTGTCCTAAGAAGGGATCGGAGGGGCGAGTTCAGGGAGGAAAGCAGAGAAATCTTGGTGGAAGCACTCTAACCATTGTAGGACCAACTGCAACCAATAGACCAATAGCCAGAACGTTCAACATGATGACAGCAGTGCGGGGCGGAATGCCAAGTCTCGCATGATGTGGTGTCAGGTATCATTCCGATCAATAAAGTTAATGCTTATGTGTTATTTGATTCGGGTGCTACTTGCTCATTTATATCTGATGACTTCGCTAAGAACTTAGAATTGTTTAAGGACGAGTTAGAATACCCCATGAATATAGAAATTGCGAATAGAGAAATTATCCCTGTTAAGTATGTGCACAAGAACTGTAGAGTAGATATTAAGGGTAATATCATGAACGTAGATCTTATCCCTATTCGACTTGGAGAATTTGATGTTATTTTGGGTATGGATTGGTTATCCAATTATGGGATAATTATTTGCGCCGGAAGAAGCGTATTAACCTTATGACTCTGTCAAAGGTTGTGTTTTATGGTAGCAAGTCGCCTAGACAAGTGAGTTGTCTGACGATGATGCAGGCCAGAAGATTGTTAAGGCAAGGATGTGTAGGATATCTAGCTTACATAGTCGATAGTCGTAAAGAGAATCCGAAAATAGATGAGATTCCGGTAGTGAAAGATTTCGCAAACGTATTTCCGGACGATTTGTCGGGACTTCCTCCAGACAGAGTAGTTGAATTTGTGATCGATTTGGCTCCAGGAACTACCCCAATATCGAAGGCACCGTACCGAATGGCACCGGTAGAGATGAAAGAACTGATGGTCCAACTACAAGAATTACTGGACAAGAAGTATATTCAACCAAGCGTATCACCGTGGGGAGCGCCAATTTTATTTGTGAAGAAGAAGGATGGTATAATGCGGCTCTGCATAGACTATAGAGAACTGAATAAGGTCACGATTAAGAATAGGTATCCATTATCGTGAATCGATGACTTGTTCGATCGGTTAAAGGGAGCAAGATATTTTTCAAAAATAGATTTGGGAAGTGGTTATCATCAACTGAAGGTGAGACCAGAGGATGTACCGAAGACAGCATTTAGAACACGATATGGTCACTACGAATTTCTGGTAATGTCATTTGGTCTAACGAATGCTCCTGCAGCATTTATGGGCTTAATGAATGGAGTGTTCAAGCCGTTTTTGGACAAATTTGTAGTGGTATTTATAGATGACATTTTGGTATATTCAAAAACCAAAGAAGAACACGAAGAGCATTTGAGGTTGACATTAGAGACATTGAGAAGAGAGAAGTTGTATGCTAAGTTTTTGAAATGTGAATTCTGGATTGAAAGAGTACAATTTCTTGGACATGTAATTGATAGAGACGAATTTGGTGGATCCTCCAAAGTCGGGTTGTAATTAATCGGGATCAGTAGAAGACGTCGTCGAGAAGTAAGAAGTTTTCTTGAATTGGCAAGTTATTACGGAAGATTCATTCGAGATTTTTCTAAGATCGCAACTCAGCTGAATTTAATTTGACTAGAAATCGGTGAAATTCGTTTGACGGAGAGAAGTGTGAGGAAAGTTTTGAGAATTAAAGAAGAGGTTGAGTCTGATGCTGTGTTATCTCTTCCTGATGACACAGGAAATTTTGTGGTATATAGTGATGCATCGCATAAAGGACTTGGCTGCGTGCTTATACAGAATGGTAGAGTCATTGCGTATGCATCGCAACAACTGAAAGATTATGAGAAGGGGTATCCGACCCATGACTTGGAGTTAGCTGCAGTGGTTTTTGCTTTGAAAATCTGGAGGCACTATCTCTATGGGGAGAAGTGTGAAATATATACAGACCACAAGAGTCTGAAATATATTTTTACACAAAAAGACTTGAACATGCGTCAAAGGAGGTGGTTGGAGTTAATTAAGGACTACGATTGTGAGATTCTATACCATCCGGGTAAGGAAAATGTGGTAGCCGATGCCTTAAGTAGAAAAGGTCGGGAGAAATTAATGATGTTGACCGCTCAGGAGGAGCTAATTTTAGCAATTGAAAAGCTGGAATTGGAAGTGGAGTATCCTATGGAAATTGACGAGAAGCTATTTCAGATGCAAGTTGGTACAACCTTACTGGATAAAGTTAAGGAGGCTCAACTTCAGGACGAAGAATGTGAGAAAGTGAAGAAGAAGATATCTGAAGGGACTGAACCGAGATTCAAAATAGAGCGGTGAGGACTACTAATATTTGAGAGCGAAATTTGGGTACCGCCAGATGCGTAGATTAAGGAAGAAATTTTAAGTGAGGCTCACAACTCAAGATATTCAATTCACCACTCGGTAGCACCAAGATGTACCAAGATCTTCGACAACACTTTTGGTGGCCAAATTTAAAACGAGAGGTTGCGAGATGTGTTACCAAATTCGACATGTCGAAAGTGAAAGCGAACATCGAGAGACCGAGGTGGGTTTGCTACAACCTTTAGAGATTCCGAATGGAAATGGGAACATATTACGATGGATTTCGTGGTTGGCCTACTGACGACCCGAGAAAAACTACTGACGCAATATGGGTTATTGTTGACCGATTGATGAAATCCGCACACTTCCTTCGATCAAAATCGATTCAACCTAGATCGGTTAGCAAGGTTATATGTGAAAGAGATTGTTTCAAGGTGCAGAGTTCGGTGTCAATTGTTTCTGATAGAGATCCGCATTTTACGTTGAACTTCTGGAAACGTCTACAGGAATGCATGGGTACACAGTTGCGAATGAGTACGGCATATCACCCTCAGAAAGATAGACAGAGTGAGAGAACAATTCATACATTGGAAGATATGTTAAGAGCTTGTATAATGGACTTTAAAGGAAATTGGGATGATCATTTACCACTCGTAGAGTTCAGTTACAACAATAGTTACCACGCTAGTATTGGAATGCCACCCTATGAAGCGTTATACGGCAGAAAGTGCAAAACTCCATTATATTGGGATGAAGTTGGCGAAAGACAACTACTAGGTCCGGAATTGGTACAACAAACAGCAGAAATAGTCAAAGTGATCCGAGCGATATTGACAAAGTGACCCAAAGACAGACGAAAAGAAATCTGCCGATCCACAATCCGTAAGAATGTTGAGTTCGAACCAGGTAGTTATGTGTTCTTAAAGGTCTCTCCTTGGAAGGGAAAGATCAGGTTCGGAAAGAAAGGGAAACTAAGCCCAAGATTCATTGGACCCTTTGAAGTTTTGAGAAGGGTCGGAGAAGTTACTTATGAGGTAGCCTTACCTCCATCTCTAGAGAATGTCCACAATGTTTTCCATGTCTCAGTCCTACGACCCTACAAACCCGATTACAAGCACGTGATTGAATATGAACCCCTACATTTCGACAAAGACTTGTCTTACGAAGAAATACCTGTATAAATTGTCGACCGAAAAGAACAAGTTCTGAGAAATAAAGTAATACCTTCTGTTAAGGTAATTTGGAGGAACCACAACACTGAAGAAGCTACGTGGGAACTCAAAGAGAATATGATGAGGAATTATCCTCATTTATTTACTTAGATTGTTATATGCGATTCTGGGGACAGAATCTTTGTAAGGGGGGGCAGAGAATGTAACAGGATGAATTATTTTAATTGTGATTCTGGGGACATAATCCTTTTAAGAGGGGAAAGATGTGACAACCGAGATTTTGTAATTTAATTTTAATATTTATTTGATTGAATAAATATTGTTCGATGAATTAATTATTAGATTAAATAATTAATTGATGAAGTTGTGATAGATTAATTTAATTATATGTGTTACATTTATTAATTTAATGTGGAGAATTTTTATTATTCGAAGTATGTGATTATATGAGCTTATTGAATTAAAATAAGTATTTAATAAGCCTATGTTATTTTAATTAATTTAATTATTAATTAGAGATTTAATAATTTGATATTATTATTTAATGAGAAATTTAATTATGTGACTATGTGCATTATTGAGAAATTATTATATTTTATTTAAATAAATTAAATAAGATATTGATTTATTTTATAATGGATGTGACATTATTTAAACTATATTATAAAAGTTTTATTAAATTAAATGGTTTTAAACTCTATTCTAGCTAGCCAAACATGGCACTATGGGGAGTTGAGGCGATTATCCATGATCGGGTAATCACCACCACCAACGTCGATTCTCCTCTTTTTATCAGACGTCTTCTTTTTCTTCCTTTTTCATTATTTGGCTAAGTCTGGTAAAACAGAGAGAGAAAAGAGAGAGAGTTTGAGAATTTAGAGAAATTGTTAAGAGGTTTGTGAGAGTCAGGAAGAATCAGAAGGAATTCATCTCCTATTTCACTCTACGCTTAGGTAATCTCTTCAACCCAATTCTTTTACGTCATATAGTTTTTATAAAAAAAATGGCTTTCATACTTTCTGTGAATCTCTATAAATTGGGGAATTGTGTTGTTATTAGGAATATATGTAATAATACGAGTAGTTTAGCATGTTTTATATATATTATATGGGTTTCTATATCTTCAGTTTCATGAAATTATACAGTAAAAGATTTCAAAGTACGTGATATGGCCATATGGCCATATGGCCTTATACGTGATTTTTATATGTCAAATATAATTTATTTTGCAAAATTCACACATTGATATGATTATGCATGTTAAAATGAACAAAATGTAACTTGAATGGTTGGATTTGGCTTTATAACGAATCCGTAGCATTAAAATCCATGTTTTTGTTCAAGAACTTCAAGAACATCAAGAACAGTCCAATTTGCATGCTTTAATTCTGTAATTATATGTTTTTATGGGTTAAAATCACTCTATATATGTTGGGTATTGATTATGTACGAATTATAACATGTGGGTATGTTTAATTTGGGGGAATTGGTGTCAAAGATGTGTTGAATTCACTGAACTCTGTGTTCTTCGCGAACTGAGAATCAAAATCCAGAGTTTCGCGTCATGGCCCAACTCGAACAAAAACCTCATGTGCATAGCCAGCACATGTACACCATGCATTCAAATACTATGTCTTCAAATGGCCTTGATACCCAAGACAAAAGTGGCGCCCATGGCTGAATTAGCGAAATGGTTAGAAATGAGTTTTTAAAAATGTTTAAGTGTGGCAATGTGCTATTAACTTAATCTAATGAGCATAAAAACTTGTTAGACATATAATGAGATGTTAAAATGAATTATTAACATGTCCATAACACAATTACGTGTGGATTGATTGATCGAATGCATAATTAGTTTATTTTTCGTTAAGTCTTAATTTTACACTAAGTGTAATAATTGACTAAAGTATAGTCATGAAGTCGAGATTAGACAAAGAATAATTTATGATGTTTAAATACGTTATTATTGACCGGTATTGTGAACGTAATTGGTATGTAAGATTTAATTCAAAGAACGAGTTTGTTTAAGTGTAATCTACATGACGAGGCAAGTTTCTTATCCTAAACTTTCAGATTTAAGCAAGTTCTCATTATTATTGATCAAGCCTATCTTGTATATTAAAGTTTATTAATCTTCAAGCACGATGTTGTTATACAATAATTATTCTATTGTATACCTTTTGAGATGTTATTCAAGTTAAATATTCATTTCTTTGTTAAACCTTGTTAGACTAGCGAACCCTTATTAATTTGACTAGTCCATAGTTGATGAAGCGTTCTAAATTTGAGAACCCTTGATAAATTATCCAAACTAAACTTCCTTTAGTGCGGACTCGAATGTCAAATGAGATGAACAACCACAGTATAGGGGATTATTTACTGCGTTAAGCGTTAAGATATTAATGCGATGTGGTACTAAGAAGTGATCCCCCTAAGTGCGAGAAGAAGAGTCCACAGATCTTATGATTATTAAAGGTTTCAAGTAAAAACACTTGACAACCTAGGACATAGTTCAAGGTCTTATGACCCTCAGAATTTATTTTGGTTCTTGTTATTCATTCTTGATTCAAAAGTTGAGCTTTATATCAGAAGTTATTATTTCTCTCGCATGTTATTATTCATTGTTATATTGTTATACTTGTGGGCAATCGTGCTCACTCTTGCGTAATAATAACATTGCGATTAAAACGAAAGAAATGAGGCGAACCTTCCACTAGTAAGGGCAAAGGCAAGCTTAGCAAGTAATGAAGACTATTTATTTATGTGATTGTAATGATAGTTAGACTTGATGTTACTTAAGACTTATTGTTTAAGTTTTCCGCACAGATGATTTAAGGTTAGAGTAACCTGGGATTTATTTATTATTCAGTGGATGTAACCCCATAAGGGGAGAGATTTATTTATTATTTATTTCTATTGCATGGTTTGCATTTATTTATGGGTAGATAGATAATTGATGCTTGTACAGTGAACACCAAATCTTGTGGAAATGGAAGTACCGAATTTGGGGGGTGTCAATACGCCACCTTCAACATCGATTCTCATGTGTGTACAGGTTTTCAATCTGTGACACTCGGCTTGGTCTTTGTGGCGCCACCATTCTAGGCATATTGGCCTTGGCGCCATGATTGCAAGACCTTCTGCCCGAAAATTTTTCTAAGTCTTTGGTCTTTCTGAGACGCGTACTTTAAAATCTCATAACTTCTTCGTTATAACTCGGAACGAGGTCGTTCCAAAGCTATTTTCTTACTTATCTTACGTACTTCGATTACCCATGGACAAAACTTCGTTCTGAATCCATTAACATGCCATTCAATTAGCTTAATCTTCACTCTTCGTTCATGTTTACGTTATTAACGTTCTTCATTCGTTTGTCCGTAATTCGGGCGTCCGAACTCGGAATTCGTTCGTTCTTGAGTCCATGACTCACATTTTCTACGTTCTCTTACATTCTTATGAAACCTTACACGTTCGGGTTCATTTACTAACTTTCTAATTCTCGTTTGTCTTTTACAAAAATTTTGCCATAACTTCGTTATAGCTAATTTTAATTCGTTCTTCATGAACGTTTCTAATGTTCCTAACCAAGAAATAAGCATCTAACTTATACGCGATGGTTTTAAACTTGTCCATCAACAACAATTATACTACGATGGTTTTAAATTTGTCCATCAACAACGTTCTTCGCGTTCTTCGCGTGTTCTTCGTGTTCTTCGTTCGTTCTTCATTTTTAATCGATATTTTGGATTACGATTTCACTTTTTCTTGGAATTTGATGTTATAGAACACCATTCCTTACTTATTTGACCTACTCATTCATAAGATTCGTTCGGATCGCTAAAAATCCTTACGAATCTTACACTTCCTTAAGAAATTTATAAACTAATTTCCTAATTCTTAATTCTTCATTTTCTCATGAATTCAACCATATGAATTCATTATTAACTTAATCTACTACTGATCTTCATCAAGTTATGCTTTTGAACATATCAACTTAAAGAAAAATTAGAAGAAACTAGGATTTGGATTACCGTTCATTCTTAAATTCCTTCCGTCGGACAAAGTTTGCTCACGAGCCAACTTTTCCTCATTCTCCTTCCTCTCTTCTTCCATCCGAACCCTCTCTCTTTCTGTCTCAAAGAGTAGGATTTTCAAAAACTCAAAATAATGAATTTAAGCTTTCTATTTATAGAAAACCAAGGTTAGGGGCATTTTAGTCATTTCCCATCCACCTCCTTACTATTCCAAGCTTAGCCACCAAGTTTACTTGGTCACCACCCTTGCTTAGCCATTAAGTCTTCTTAGCCATTAAGTCTACTTAGTCATTAAGTATACTTAATCATTAAGTCTACTTAACAATTAAGTCTACTTAACTCTTAAGTTTACTTAATCATTAAGTAACTTATCCTTACTATTCCACCTCCTTACTATTCACTTAGCTTCCGTTGGAAGCTTCATTGCTTCCAATCTTGCAAAATTAGATACGCAGGTTTAAATCGCAATTCTCGGAATCCAAATATTTTTGGATATTTCGCCTTTCCTTTACCGATTAAATATTACGTATTCTTCGGATCTCCGAAAACTGAAAAACACTTTTCCACGATAAGCGTTTTCCTTCACGTTTTCCCCTAACGTAGCTAAACGAGTGAAAAGTACACAGCAGTACTTTTCGTCATTTTTATTTTATCTGATTTCTACACGTTTTTCGAGAAAAACTTTTATCGGCTTACTTAACATTTCACGATATAATATCGTCAAATCTTTCGAAGGAATGTCATTTCGACATACCGAACTCTCAGAATGGCTTAGGTTATTCAAACCCTAACCCTTAGGGTTTCGTTGGGGTGAATAGTGCCTATTTCATCTTTTTCCCTAGAAATATTTTGTTCCCGGAAAAATTTTATTTTCGTCTTGAAAATTCTTACTCGTTCGGTCTAGCTCGTAGCCAGAATCCTCCCGATTAATAATCATTCTAGGTTATAGAACGATTAATAAACACATAGCACAGAATATTATTCATAAAAATTTATTTTATTAATAACTAATTCTTTAAACCTAAATTCTGGAAAAATCCAAAATTCTGGGTTGTTATATAATCTCTTAAAACAGAATTATTTAGGTAGACAACCCTTTTGTCAATTATATCATATATAACTCTTGGATAGTTTGGTAAACAACATTAGTTTCTAATCCATCTAATGTTACTTACCAAACTCTATGCCTCTAAGTCCACAATCCTATTGAGATAACTTAGTTAAGTTAGGCCCAATGATTTTAACAGTTTGGATATCACAATTATCCTATCGCATCTTACCTAGATAAATAGGGTACTTTGCTTTGGCAAACCTACATCTATTGATCAAGGTCTTGATGAGTGTTATTCATTGGAAGGCATCTGATTTAGACTTAATAATTTAATGAGGGATTTTATAAATAAATTTAGATCTCACCAATTTTTAATCTTATTAAGCATGCACATTATTTATCATATCATATCGCATATAATCATAAATAAAGTGCAAAATTAAATGTGTCATAATTATGACCCAATCCACTGTCAATCTTTTCATGCTAATGAAAGATTGAAAGTTAATCTAAGGTGGTAAAAGATCTCAAAATAGTAGCTTCCTTGGATCTTCCTCATACATGTGCCTCCTCTCCATCATCATATTTCCATTGTGTTCTCCATCTTGACTTCTTCATCGATTATAGATTATTACATGACATAAAGAAACCTCGATTTACATTCGTGGGGATTTAGATGAGAAAAGAATATTACATTAGAATTTACAGAAAGACATGACATGCAAGCCGTATTTCAAAACCAAAAACCACTAATCTATGGGTTAAAAGGCCATAATTGTGCACCATGCATATCACAATAAGCATATAACAGTTTATATAAAATTAAAGAAAAATATATAACAAATTGGGGTCATGACCATCGTGCGCAACGACGGGGGGTCCAAGGGAGGGTCTCCCCCCTGGTGGTGGTCCGGCTAATATTGTAGAATTTTTCCATACGAATCTCTGAAACAGTTTCAGAATCATATATTTAATCCACCAAAATACTCATAATAACGATATACCCAGTACATATCATATATGTCCAATTTCAATTAATCATATTAAATCAAATTTTCATTCCTCTAATCTAATTAGAACAGAATTTGTATACTATTATTACGCCATTTAAGATACAATTAACAGAACTTCATATACATGCATATCTATTATTGATATTCATAATACCAGAATATGCCGATTATAGAATATCATATACTCAATTTCAGATCAGTAAAATTGTATCATCATATATCATATATATCGAAAACAATATAATCAATTTCAGATCGGTAAAATTGTATCATCACATATCAAATATATCAAAAATAATTAAACACGTTATCTGAATTAATCGTTTCGCAAGTAGCTCTGATACCACTGTTAAGATTTTGGCACAAAAATGTAGCGGAAATATAAAATAATCAAAGCAATTTTTGAAACCCAAAAACAGGATCCATGCAAAACAAAAATTAATTCAGTGCTTTAGATATTATACCGATTATGAAAGAGTTGTGAAACGGCTTCGAATCCCTTACGCAATCCAATGAGAACCGCGCCTCTACGGTATCCACACGAGGCATACAGAATAAATGCATACGATCTGCAATAAAGGGAGATGCGGTACTAGCCACCAAGGATTAGGATTTTCGAAATTTTTCTCTAGTCTCTCTCTAAGAGCTGCTAGGGTTTTTAGTTATGATTACCTTCCCTAAAACGCTGATATATCATATATATAACTATAAAACGGAATTAATCAAAACCCTAATCTAATTAAAATAAAATCTAAATTTATATATATATATATATATATATATATATATTATATCTCAATTAAGTCTTACTTACTTAATATATATATATATATATATATCAATTCATCCTTTTAATTTAAATTAAATGATTTAAATACTATCAATCATATTGATATATTTAAATCCTTACAATTTAAATTAATTCCCTTTAATAACGTTCTATGTGTGACTTATAGGTTATTATTACGTTGGCAATAATTTAAAATCGTATTATAAAATTATAAACAAAGTGGCGGCATCTAGTAATGCATCACTTTACCCAAGTAATAATAAGATCGATGATTCGATGCAACCTTTTCGTGACCAATGTTTCAATGTAATTTAATCCTTTTAACCTTAATATCCCAGATTAAACTCGAGTCATGGAATGTGTCACACTCTTCATAATTTAATTTGAGTTTTCTTGATCAATGAGTAGACTATATGAAACAAATCACTATTTGAGCATGGCCATGTATTTCATAGTCCTACTCAATCAAGAGGCCTATGGATATCACCCCTAATATATAGGAGGGTTAAATTCCATCTAGATCACTCATATTCCTCACATGATTCATGATGTACCCAATAATCATCTTTATAGTCCACCATATTAAAGGTGAAATTTGATGATATCAAAGTACATAAATTCCCGTGTAGTAATATAGTGATTTCAGGTCAAAGGACCATTACATCATTGTCACTATGAGAATCGCTAATGACACTTTGCATAATGTTCTATGTAGAATTCTCATGGTGGGTCTGTCCAGTACATTGTTCTCTAACATGTACTTATGCATTGACTTAATATCTCATATATTTATGACCAATAAAATTTGTCATCAATCAATCCACATACTAGTCTCAATGCATCATTGTTGTCCCATCAACAATGATACTCGACTAAGGACATTTAAGAACAATGATACTAATTGTAATTATATAATCTCATATTCAAGTCACATACTTGAAACTATATAATTTGTATCACTATTCTAAGAAATTTTATTATGTTAACATTTATATAACGCAGTAAATAAAATCATAATAAAATCATTCATTTATTCAATCAAATATAATATCAAAATGTTAAGCAATTATATCAAATAATTGTCCTCTAGGGCATATGCTCTAATAAGAATTCCAATTACGGCTGCTTTTCAATCAAGCTTTCAGTAGAGGTCTCCAAATTTCCATGATTCTTGCAGGAAAGAAAGACAAAAATCATCATCCACTTGAAAATTTCCCTTTTAGAAGGTTTTACCATACTTTTCTTTTACTCGCGATTCTTATATGTTAGTTAATTATTCTTTTTAAAGAGATCCAATATTATGGCGATCTTTTATATTCTGTATATAAGAGACTGAATCTGTGCACGCCAAGTTTACATTTCACGTACTTGTACAAGATATTTGTAAGAATTTAGAAGACTAATGACTACTAAAGCCTCTGATCTGGAGATGTATCCGAGGATATTAACTTGTGAATGTGAAATTTGGTCTCATTTCTATTCGAGTAATTGGTCGCCTATATTTAGAATTCATGCGATTCATTACGCTTGTATAATCTATATGGTGTTATGGATAATGTATGTGAAGGTATCCAATATTGAT
Organism: Panax ginseng; assembly: GCA_020205605.1. Taxonomy (NCBI): domain Eukaryota; kingdom Viridiplantae; phylum Streptophyta; class Magnoliopsida; order Apiales; family Araliaceae; genus Panax; species Panax ginseng. Next base: position 33,936,844 of record CM035129.1, read on the forward strand.
TGTGTTTAAAATGCCTCTTAGGTGCAAGGACAGAATACTTGAAGTGCTCTGCTCGAAGACGTGTCTTTTTTACTTTGCATCCATGTTACAGATTTTGTATTGCATGACATCTATATATGTAATAGATGGGAAAAGTAGCTCGTCAAGTACTCCAGTCACTTTCTCAGCTATCCACCAATTTGCTACTTTTCCCAACCCTTTATAATACACATTTCTGTAGAATCAAATCTTAGGGAGGTGTCTTAGAAATTAATTCTCTGGTCACAAATTATATCGTCACTATTATATATTTATTTAGTCACAACAATTAATTTTATCATTATTAATAACTCTTTCTGTAACGAGATGTATCGTCACCATAAGTATTCAATTAGTGACATTAAAAAATGTGTCCTAAAAAGTAACTCTTTGGTGACAATTTTTTTTGTAATATTATTTAAAATATGAAATGACAACGACATAATTGTCATGTTAAATATATTATTAGGTGACAGATTGTTCTGTCGTCATTTATGTTCTTATTTTTTGTGACGATAAACACAATAACATGACGAAAGAATAATCATAAATATGACAATATTGTCCTCATTAAAATTAGATGATTTAAATAGAGCAACATATTTTCGTCACTAAAACAATATCATTTAATGACGAAAAAAGATTTTCGTCATTTAATGCACTAGGTTTTGATGACGAAACATAATATAGAGTGACGAAAGTTTCATTCAAATAGTGACGCTATTAACGTCACTAAAAGTAATTAATTATAGTGACAATTGTGTAGATCGTCACCATAACTTAAAACATTTAGTGACTATATCAAATATTGTCAAATAAACCTAATACAACGCTCATACGGTGACGGTCTCTGTGATGATTAACATTCGTCACCAATTGTTTTAGTGACGAAAAATGAATTTTATGTGACAAATTTTAGCGTCATTTTTTGTGTTATTTCTTGTAGTGTGGGGTGTCTCTTCTGCAAGTGCTATAGGGTTGAAGGACACTACCTCCACCTCCTCTTCTATCATGCCGTCAAATACCGACATGAGATCGGGGTCCTCTAAGTCTCCAGACTCAATCACTACTATCTTTGGCTCCTCTGCTATTAGGTTCGGTATAACCTCTATCTGGTTAACTGATTCTTCACTAACTGCCTGTACATCTAAATGCATTCCATTTACACCTGACATCTACACAAAACAATTAAGTTGATTAGTACACATCAGTAGAATAATAAAAACACATAACATATTCATAATACATTTTTATAAGGTTATTTTCTTCTTTTACTTCTTTGACTTCTCTTAAGGTTATGACTTAAGATTTTAATTCCCTCCTTAAGTTTTATAACCTAATGCTTTGATATCAACTTTTGGTGGCGCTTCAAACACTACTAGAAAATATATATCGTATTCTCCTCGCTCCTCCTTCATATAGAACCCGCTTTATAGAATAAGCGACGTCATACGACCCTAGCTATAGGTCATAGGCAAAATCGTGTATTTGTTTTCTTTCTATAATTTGTTATTGCTACACTATAGATCTCGATTCAAAAGTCATAAAAATGGGTTGGCTCTTTCAGCAATGACTAGGGGATTAATCGAGGATTAATCCCCTAGTTGAATTAATTTTTTTAAAATATATATATATTCTCCTTCCTCCTTCATAAGTTTTGAACAAGTAGAATAACATAAGTAACACAAATCATCAAATAAAAACATGGAAACTAAGTAAAACCAAATAGTTTGACGCTCTAAGTTCAAAACATGAAAACAAATTAACCAAATGAAACTAAGTAGGACAAAATCAATAGTAAATCACTCCTCCTCCTCTTCTCCATATCCCTCCAAGACTTGCTCTCCATCGGACTCAAACTCATAATTCTCATCTTCCTCTTCGTTGTCATCATTTTTTGACACAAACTCATCTTCATCTAGTTCTCGCACATTTCTACCACTTCTTCTAGGAAGAAGGACCTCATCCGCTCCCATAGCTTCCCCAACCATATCCCATGTAAGTCCTGAACCCGGCTCAACTTCATCGTCACCACCTTCAACAATCCATCCTTGTGCATTTGTTGCTTCACTAGTAATTAAGACATCTTTCTCCTTTACCCTTCTTTTTTTGTTGACAAGTTTGGCATTGAATTGGACATACACTAGGTTGTTCAACCTTGTTGCATCAAGTCTATTCCTTTTCTTCGTATGTATCTATACATTAAAGAAAATTCTCAAGTTAATAATTCTAATACCCTTATTAAAAATTACAACATATAATAAAGAGAGGAATATGTACTTACTCCCTCAAAAGTGCTCCAATTTCTCTCACACCCTGGATGAACTCAAGTCAAAGAGAGAATTCTAACTACCATTTTTTTCAAGTTGGGTGTATGATTGCCATAGTTAGACCACCATCCAACTAATCATGAAAGAAGCACAATTCAATGAGTAATTTAGTCTCGACTATAAGTTACTTGATTGGGGAAAAAAAACTAAGTTACTAACTAAGAAAAGAAAACTAGAAACATAATTACTAAGTTACCCGATCATAAGTGTCATTGTTCTCCTCACATCCCTTTCATACCAATGGTCTACCAAATCCACCCTCTTTGTTCTTGTACTTCAACAACTCTTTATTGATAACCTCATTTTGAACTTCAAAATCATCGGGGAAGAAAGATTCAACACAAGTAAAAATACCATCCATGATAATTTGATCATCTTTCATGGTAGGATCCTTGAAGAGGTAAAATGAATTCAAAAAGTAAGTCGTCAAATGAAATGGACTATCAAGTCGACCTAAGCCTTTTGTGTCAATGACTTGTAGTATTGGCCGGTAGTTACCCTCATTTTGTTTGTATGCCTCTTTGATCTCTTCTTTCGCTTTCTTGAGCTCTCCATACACAAAGCCCATTGAGGGCTTCCAATCCCCATCAACAAGACAAAGAACCATCACTAATGGAGCAAACACTTTCAAGAAAAGAGTAAAGCTATTCCAAAATGACGTACTCATCACCGTAGCAAATGCGGCTTTCCCTTTATGGGTCTTCACCCATGGAAGGGCTCCCATTCATTGGTAGTACACATCATCTTCAACTCTTGTTTTTCTCCATCATACTTTGATTGTCAAGAAGGCGGTTGCAAATCTAGTAACACCCTACTACACTATGTCTCTCTTTTTGTATGTTTTCTCATCAATGCCAATGTTCTATGATGACCATAAATAAATATAGTGAACTTCTTTGCCCTTTCAATAGTGTCTTTGAACTTTTGTTTCTTTCCAATCCTTCAAGCATGAGGTTTATTAGTGGGGTTGCATATGAGGTCCAAAACATATGTGGTCTCTCGCCTTCAACAATGCCGTCGCTGCCATGTTATTAGACATTGTCCGTGACTACTTGGATTACATTTTGCGCCCCAACTTCATCAATGCACTTGTCAACATAGCTAAATATATATTCAAATTGTAAAGACACCTCCGAATCTTCCTTAGAAGAAAGAAAACAAGTCCCACTCCTACAATTAACACATAAATTCATGATGCTTCTTTTTTGGTCGGTCCAAGCATCGGTCATGATAGAGCATCCCGTTGTAGCCCACTCTTCTTCTTGTTTCTTGAGTGATTGTTTGGTTCTTCCACCTCCTCCTTCAACAACGGCTCCCTTAATTGGTATCGACTTGGGGTTGGAAGCCTCGCCAAATATACCCACCGCCTCAACAAAGCGCTTAAAGCTATCATTGTCAATAACATGAAATGGAATACCGGCTTCGTACATCCATCGAGCCAAGTACCTATTCACATCATGAGTTCTCTCTTTCCAAAGTGCATCATTAATGTTTTGTTGTCGCATCTTCTTACTTGCACTCAAATCTGGATTGATGGCCCTTACATATCTATCTATGGGACCAAGATAATGGGGCCTCTTCCTTGACCCTAAAACTTCAACTTCTTCTTCATTTCCTTCTGGAATTGCCTCCACTTCCACTTCTGCTCTAACATTCATGTCATCTATCCTCTTGTCTCTCTTTTTAGTTGCTACCTTGTCAAGTGCCATCTTACACTTTTCTTTATCTTCCTTGGTTGACTTGGGGCATGATGCTACATTTCCCTTAATATTTGCTATGTGTTGTTTCAATCTATAAACTCCTCCACCATACTCTTTGTCACACAATTTGCATCTCCAACGATCCTTGTTGTTAGGATTTATAAGGAAGCCATATTCCCATCCAATATCATCTGAAGCTCTTTTTAATATTGAACAATTAGATGTATTAGAGGCTGCCGAAGACAAAGATGGTGATTGAGCCATTGATACTGATATTATACCTATGCATAAAAATATAAAGATTTTAATAATTTAATTTATAACTGAAGTTGAAACAATTTAAAAATTAAAATAAAATATTACAATTAACTAATTTAATTTTTCCAACCTTTTTTTTAATGCCCACTAAGAAACTAATTAACTAAAACCAAATAAAAATTGTAAACTATTTACAAAAAAGTATATCAAGAAACTAATTTAGTAATTTAATTTATCCAAACTGCTTAAAAATTATATCAAGACTTAAATAGTTAAATACTTAAATCAGTACCTTATATAAGCCTTATAAGCTTATAAGCCATTAAGCCTTATATCAAGATTTGACAATTACCTTAGATCAAATATTGCCAATCGTAGAAGTTGAGAAGAAACAAAGTGAGCAAGGCGTGGAGATGAGAGAAGAAACAGGTGAGCAAGAGCAAGATGAGTGGTGAAAGTGAGCAGAGATAGCGAGAAGAAGAGTCGGTCGGTGACGGCAAAGAAGATAGTGAAAGCAACGGTCGAGCAGAAGGAGTCGAGTCGCTCGGTAGAAGCTCAAGGAAGAAGTAGATCGTTCAAGCTCTGCCTCAAGAAGAAGAAGTCGAGAAGAGTCGTAGAAGCTCAAGCAATTAGATCGTTCGAGTCGGGTGCAGGTTTAATAGTTTTCATGTTTTGTTTTTAGTTTTTACATAAATTACACTATGGCCCCAAACATTTCATATGTTTTAATTTTTACCCTCATATGTTCCGATTTTTTTCGACTTGCCCCGACTTTTCCGACTAGTGGCCGACTAAATCAGCCAGCGACTAAAGCAACCGACTAGGGCCTGGTCGACTCGGCGAGCCTCCGACCTCGACCTAGTCGCCGACTAGGCCGACTTTTAGAACACTGAGATATCTATAGCGACGCTCGACGACCGTCGCTATAGGCCTGTGTTTTATAACACTATAGCTACGATCGATGACTGTCGTTATAGACTTTTTAAAGTTAAAAAAAAAAATTAATTGTGTACATTTATTCAACAAACACAAATACAATATAAAATAAAACATAAAAAATTATTGTATACATGATTTAAAATCATGCACATTACAATTACAATAATTATAATCTTCTTTAGAGAAGGCTAACTACTGTATCAAACATTAAGTTACAATAATTTAGTTCCAACAATGTTTACAAATTAAGACAAATCAAAAGCAAACAATAATTGTTGCAGATGTATTTGTAGACTAATCCAGAACCTGCCAAGCAATACAATCACGAAGGCAGTACAAATCAAACACATGACATAGGAGCATCAACAATCTCAGTTACCCAAATTCGCTGATTAAATGCTTCAAATTTGTCTTTTATAGCTACAGCACCAGTTGTCAACTGTGTCTTTCTCTGCCATTTATCTATTGATTTTTCTCTAAAAAGAAGCCATTCTGTAACATAGGAGCATCAACAATCTCAGTTACCCAAAATCGCCCAACTAAAGAAATATCAATTGCTTAATGTAATAAGAGACAGGTAGTAATAATTGTTTCTATGAACTGAACTCATCACATGACTAATGAATGTAAAAGCTGGGTTGTATCATCAATTCGTTGGAATAAAGATCTTCTTTCTGCCTCTAAATTAAATTGTCAACTGCAAATTCTAGCAGTCCCCACAGGGTACGAAAAAGGAAATCGTAAGATAACTGAGTCTACTCGTACCTCAAGGAAAAGACATAATTAATGACAGCTAATGAAAACACTATACTGATTTTGTAAAAGGGCAAGCTTTTTGAGATGTATATTTTTACTCTAGGAGATAAAAATATAAATATATGAAATTATAAATCTAATTTCTTGATAAACAGAGCAAAGGCAAACAATTAGACTTTGGAGGTGATAAAGCTTAGCAACCCCACCACATATTATTTATACTGGTCTATTAACTAATGCCTTGACTACATTTAGTAAGCTTTTTAACAAATCCAGCTTACTTTTCAAAGATACAATATAAATCAAACATTACCCATATCAAAAGGGTCATTAGTGGTTGAAAAAGGGTGTTTTGTTCTTTAGAAACTAAAATTACGCAAATTGACAAAAAATGGTAACACTTTTATAGACAACCAAACAAAACTATGCATCATGTGAAAAACTATGCAAGTGCAAGTCAGAACACTTGGAATTATTATGAACTGTTAGTGGGTGTGTTAGTTTCATTTCAAGACAAAATGCATCGGTATGATCATTTGACAAAATGCACTAGTTATATTGCAAAACTCTTCAAATTATAAAAAGGTGGGGGGGGGGGGGGGGGGGGGATAGGATTGTATAGCTTCTATCCTAGATTCTTAAGAGTAATGACAGACTTCTATTTTCAACTCAAAAAAAAAAAAAAAAAAAGGAGAAAAATGGGCCAAAATTGCAGCATATATTTGTTACCTCATCTCAATTGGGCAGGAGAAAAACACTGCAGCATGCTTATATGCACCAACAAATGCATCCATGGATACAATTGCATCATTTAGAAAGTCCATTATCTATAAGGAAAGAAAATATAATTAATACAGAGACAAAAACATGAATTTATCCTCGCACATCAAGAAGAGGGGACAACAGAAAGCACTCAAAGCAGTCTTTTCATTGCACAATAGACTAAAATTTTTGACATTATCAACATTAAAGCTGATAAGTAATAAAAAAAAGGAAACAAAAACTTCATTTACAACAATGTTTAATCATGTTGTATCTAAATTATGTGATACATCTTGAAAATTAGGGTGCAAAACTCAACCCTTTGTATCCTAGCATAAAGCAGAGAAGTCACTACTTACGGTAGTAAGGTACTATGATATATGACATGAAAATGATAACTGCTGCAAGAGAACACAAGAGCAAAGACAAGACAAGAATAATCTATGTTAATTATGAAAAGAAAAATTGGAAAGTATATCACCTCTAGATAGTCAGCATGAAGGCGCCTAGAACCATGATCTTGGTCGTCACGAGAGGAAACTAGAACCTGTACAAAATCAGAAAGGGAGGGGGAAAACTTGATATTGGTTACGAGGAGAACCATGAACTTCCTTGTAATGAAAAAGTTTAAATTTCAAGCACTGTAAAATATTATTATTCGTTATACCTCTCTGGGTAACCATAAAGCATCGCCTAATTGGTCTGACATAAGTGTTAAAATTTCTTCAAGCTGAAATATAGAGAAATTAACACACAAATTACAATATATTCGTGAATTTGTTCATGTATGGTAAATAAAGAGATTTAGAGAGAGAAAGAGAATCTGAACCTGGGAATTAGATACCTTGGAGCTGGAGCTATTCCAGTTAAATCAAATTTCCCAAGCAGCCTGCACTCTTTTGTAAGACTCCTTTCACCTTCAAATACATGTTACAAAGTTGAGCTCAAATCAGAACCAATGCAACCAACTAATTTCAGCTAGAACCCCTTGAAGACCTCCATGTCTGGTGTATGTAGCTTCTAGTATGTGACAGTTTCAGATTCTACCATTGTAAGAAGATAGAGTACCTGATTGGAGAGAGTAGTCTGCTGATCCTGATAAGTGGTAAAAGTTTGAGACTTTTTGGTTGGGATAACTGTGTTTCTAGGAATTAACTTGGTCATCACTTCACCAACAGTCTCAATGCCTAAAGTTCATCGGCCACATTTGCATTTTACCCATTTACTTGATGCAAAACAGTGAAAAACATGCAAGCAATAAAGCATGAAGATGGTATCATCCTTTACTAAAAGAGAATGAGAAATTCTACAAAAAATTGCTACTACGCATCAAAAACTAATTCAGTAAATACAATTTCCAAAACAAAGAGGACATCAACATATATATCACAGTATTAAGTTCAAAACAATATGCAAGGATGGATTATTGATCTCATTACATACAAAATAATTTACACTGACAAAATATGAAGTGTTTTTCTATTATTCCTCATTATAGCAAATTATTTCACCTTTTACAAATTTCAATCAGCTAGATTGTTAATAACTCAGTTCCATCACTCTCCATGGTGCATTTGTTGACATTAAATATGTAACAGGTTTCTTGACCATATATTAATATAATCACGTCATTTCACTCTCTCATCGTAAGTTCATAACAAGCATGGATCACATTGCCTCATTAAATCCAGGCCTTCAACATAACACGAGTTTAATAAGTATGTCAAGCAAATCAACAACGATTTAATAAGAATCATGGGCAATTACTTTTTAAAATTTATTTCACATGTCCAGCAAGTTCCTCTTACACAGAGGACAGGAGCAAAGCTGAATTTCATATACAGCCAAAATTTGACTGTATTATTATAAAGCAAAATGTGGTACCAATCATCCCCACCAAATTTAATAAATGAATACAAGATACAAGATGCAAGCCTTGAAATTTGGAGTAAAGACCTTAACATTCTAATATGATTCCCAAGTATTTAAGTATGTAAACATCCCAAAACTTTTTGAAAAATAAAAAATAAAATCCCCAAAATCAAATTTCTAGGGTTTAGAATAATTCATAACATAAACCCAAAACAGAAACAGAACTAAACACTAATCTGTTCTAGCCCTCTAAATAAACCAAAAAATACAACATCTGCTCTTACCTTGTAAATAAACAAAAAAAAACGGTGGATCATATTCATTTGAAATATATCTTGATCGTTGCGAGCGGTGAAAAGGATGGCGGCAGTTTCATCTCCAACGAGACACTAAGAAATGCGACTGTTACGAAGGTGCAGAGAGGTGGCCTTGCCCTTCTACAAAACGATGTCGGAGCTCAGAACCTTGACTGTGAGTGTGTGACCGTTGATTCCGGGTTTCAGATTATTAACTTTGGTGAAAACGAGCTTTCGCAGACCAGGTTTTGACGCGGGTTGCTGCCGGGTACTGGTGGTAGCCATTGATGAAGCTTGAAAATTGTGAGAATGAGTAAATTGTTTCAGTTTCTCTCTAAAAAATGAATATGTACGAGTCTATTTGTATATTTGACTCCTCTGGTGCTCTTCATATTCCCCCTTTCCTCAGAAGACATAAAAGGCCTCGGTATGTCTATAACGTTGATCAAGTGGCGACCCTCGCAATAGATCTCTGTTTTCTCTCTATACCGACGGCCAGTCCATGACCGTTTCTATAGACACCCTATACCGACGGTTCCGTCCCGACCGTCGCTATAGGTTAAATTTCTAGCCGTGAAATCTGGTATCTTCCAACCCGACAAATGGTGCTATACGGTATTACCATACACACATACATTCAATTGAAAAGCCTCAAAAGTTCAACGGTCTGCATTAGCTTTTCCTTTATCCTTAGAGGATCCTTTAGTCTGTTCGATCTTAGCTGCATTCATATGGTTCAAGCAAGAGTGAGCATAACTAGCTCAACAAGTACAATAATTCTATTTAACAATATGCTTGAATCATACAAATCATATATCTTTAATAATTGAACAATAGTTATGAAGTACTATTGATAATTCAAAATAGCACTTCTCATTTCTTTAAAACGTTTTACAATAACAATATTTAGTCAAACATCAATCCTGGTCCAAGACCTTGAGCATTTCATACTTTATTTAAAAAGGACATTCCTACACTAAGTCTCAGAAGTCCCAGATTTCTTACGAAACGCGCCTAGGTGATCAACCTATAAGACTTCTATGTTGATCAACACTACATTTATTAAACGTATGTACATTTAAGTTGTGGCAACCTCACGTGCCTGTCGTTTGACAACAAAACATTTTAGCATACTCAGTCTTCATTTGAAAACCACACCAATAAAACTTGGTACAAGTAATAACCCGATATTTTCTATATAATTAAATCAGAAATTTTGCGTATAATTTTTTTTATTATTTTAAAAGTGAGAATGCGTGCAAGGTAAAGTATATGTATTTATGTGATAAATAAATTTTATTTATTACATGAATAATTACAAATAATTTTATTTTAGAATTATTGATTATTATAAAGTATATTCTTTTAATAATTAATTTTATAGTAAAAATGTTTTATTAATTATTTTCTATGAAAATGTGATTTATATTATTTAAATAATATATGAAATGATTATAGAATTATTATAATAACTATTTTATTATATAAATTTATTTCAGATTAATTAAGTTAAATTATTTAACTTATTTAATAAAGGTATGTATATGTAAGACAAATCAGTTATGGAATCCAAACACTAATTCTGGTTTTGGAATAAGGAAAGAGAATAATAATATGATACTATTTGTCAGTGTTATAAATATGTACTGTATATGTGTGGACTGATAATGGTTGGTCAATTATGGAGTATAATATCAAAACTTTAGCATTAATTTGTTAAACCATATTTTGAAACTCAATTATGAGTTCGAGACTGTTATATAACAGTGTTATATGATTTACGTTGTATATTATATAATTTTATGATTAATTAGGTAAACCCTAATTAATATTTAGAAACCCTAATTTCTAAAAATTAGAAAACCCTAGTTTCAAGCTGTTAAACCCTAATTCAAGAGTCAAATACAAGCTTAAGACTGTTATGTAATCACGATAATGTGATTAATAACCGGCATTATGGATATTAACCCTAATTAGGGAGAACCCTAATTATTCAAAACCCTAATTACAAATTGATAAACTTAATTGCTAAATCGGTAACCCTAATTGTTAATTGTAAGCCCCAATGCTAATTATTGGATCTTGAACCCTAATGTTCAATTATAATGTAATTAGAAAACTAATTATATTTAGTAAACTCTAAATTACATTTTTTTAGAAAACTAAAATTTTACATTTTTAACCCTAATTGCAAAAATCCTAGAAAATCATATTGCAGAACCTTGGGGGTAAACCCTAAGGGTCAAACCCTAAGGGTTTGCCAAGTTACAATTCTACCATTAAATTTATATGACAAATGTCAAAAGTGCCCTTTTTGCAATTCTTTATTTGGATGGAGTGTAAATCTAGCCATATATGTGGTAGTTTACCAACTCTAAGACTTTTTGTGCCTTATATTTTTAGCAATCAGCCACATTCTCTAAGTCATTTGCATTGTATCTATTATATATATAGATTTAGGGAGAGAAAAAATCCATTTTATAGCTCATGCTTTCTCAAACACCCAACCAATCCTCTCTCTTTCAAAACCTACGAAATCTTAATGCATATCAGTCCCAAAACAAAGCCCCACTAACACCTATAGCAAATCAGAAAGCCAGAATCAAGATTAAGCCAAGAAAGGTATAAAATCCTAAGGTAAAAATTTAATCTTTGATTTCATGTTAGATGTTAGTTTTGGTATGTTAAACATGTTGTATGGAGTATATAACTAAGTGTGTTAGTTCCCAGTAGGCACAATAGATCTAGAAGTGGGGGGCTGAATAGATCCTTTTTATTTCAAATAATTTTCTGGTTCATTTTATATTTCTAATAAGTTAGCATATGACAAACATAAGAATGTTTTCAAACACAACAGAATGAGTAAAAGATCCCCTTCATTGACATATTCATAATTATATATACATTTTTCATAGAGTTAGTTCAGTGGTAAGTAGTTAAGACATACATAGCAGTTATAGCAGTTAATATACATAATGTAAATGACATAAAGTAAAAGACACAAAGGGTTTTAAGTGGTTCAGAGACTCAAGCTCCTAATCCACTCTTCTTCTTTCAACTAGTAGGATTTCCTCTAAGGAAGGGCAGCACCCTGAATCACTAAGATTCCTTCAAGGCCAAAGACCTTGGGACTTGATTCACTAAGAACTCTTCAAGGTCGTGACCTTGGAACTTCTCTAGTTCCTTAGGAACTCTTCAAGCCCAGCAGGCTTGGAACTTCATTTAGTCCCTTCGGACAAGGACCCCTCAGGCTCTGGCTTCTTGTTGTTGAGGTTGTTGTTATTGTTGGTGCTGAGCTCCTAAGATGTCTTTAAGCTTGAACATCTTCTGTACTTAGCAGCTTGGCGTAGTCCTCTTGGCATTCTGCTTAGAGTTTGGACTACATCTTCTTTGGTGCAGCTGATCTTTTCTCCTTTCTGCTCATCTTCATTTGATGTCAATTATGCACCATCACCATCTGGATTTGCTAAGTCTCTGATCTTTTGGTAGACTTCGTCTGGCACTTAGCAAACCCTGAACCCTTCTTGAATGTTTTATAGACATGGTTCTGCACTTATTCAGTTTCAGCTTTAGGTTCATGGTGATTCGTAGAGTGACTCTCCTGATCTTCTTTGTACTCTGCCACTTTTCTGAATGCTATCTCTTTGGCCTTCTCGGCTCTCAGCTTGGCTCCCATCCTCAATGGCATTCTCATCTTTGTTGAGTGAAGCTCTAATCCGTTTAAGTCCTTCTTCAAGGCTCCTTCACTTCCACCTTGGTAGTCTCACTGTCACTGCGGCTTGTTCTGTTGATCTTTTGGTGGAACTCGTAGAGTCAACAATAGCATTCAACAACTCAACAATTCTGTAACTTGGCAATCATCAGCAACTCTTGATCTTTGAGACTTTGTTGATTTATACTACTTTCTAATCTTCCCGTTGGAAAGTAACCGTTGGAAGCTATTCAAATGGCTTCACAGATCTCGAGTTATTTGGTGCAGACTGTAGATGTGACATGACATCTTTTTCTGACTTTCTGACACTACAGTCTACTGTTTCACCTATCCCATCAGAGATGTCACTTTCACGTCTCGGGCAGGTCGACTACTTTGTTTTCCTTTCTGATTTCTCGATCAGAGGTTGTCCTTACATCGATGTTCTCAATACGCTTTTGTTCAAATACCAACCTTCAGATTGAACCGTTGCCAATGCTTCAATCCTCAGTTGTTTGAACTCTACAATTCTGATGTACATCTTCTTGGACCTGATCATAGTTTCTTATTGACTGATGCTTATTGACATGTAGAGTCAGCACTACGATCTTGAAGAGTGTTCACTTGATCTTTAGTGAAGAACAACTCTTCCTTCTTTCGTTTAGTGCTTCATCACTTCTGTTTGCCTCGACTGCTCTCAGATACTGATGGCTTGAGTCCTTGCTCTGGCCCCTTCTGAATAACAAGACACTTCAGATTTATGGCGTGTCCAGCTCGCTTTCTCCTTATGATCTCCTATTCACTTATCATCAATGGACTAACCCAATGCTTAATCACTTTAGCCTTGTTCTTTAGAGGCTGACCAGTATCTTTGTGTATACTCTATCAGTTCCTTCATCGTTTAGAAAACACTACGATCCTGGTTACTTTCAATATCATTATCATCTTTCTACTTGACAGCTACTGCATATGCTGACTTTCCTTAGTCAGCTACTGAATTCTTCTTTTAATCATCTTGTGGAAGACTTCATCTTGAATGGCTTCACAACTCAATCTGGATGCTGATTGGGTTGATGCTTAGATCTTCTATTTAGCTTGCAAGCCATTTATTGAGTGCTCTCTGGCTTCCTTTAGGTTAGATGTATCTTTGCAGTACCTGTGATAGCCCCGAATCCGGGTCCCAAATCACCGCGAATTCGGTTCAATCATTCTATAACTAATGCGGAAGATATAAACATAAATTGTTTATACAGTACACTTTACACACTATTCCCCAAAATTGAGTAACCTTAACTTATACACAAATCATAAACTATTTAACACATAACATTATTATCAAACTATACTATTACAAATTTGTTTTGTTTTATCCCAAGTTTGAACTTGGCATTAACCTTTTCCTCAGTCCGAACGCATTACGCCTTATCTCGCAATGTTTATCATGATATAGCAAGGGTGTGCATGAAAGTTGCCTAGCAAGTTTAAATACAATTTAAGGATATATCATGATTGAAAGAGTCTCAATAATAAGTGGCTATAATTCATCAATATAATTGAGAACTAAAGACGAACAAACTTTTGGTGAAACAAGTATTGAACATGAACAAATATATCTGGACCAACTGGTAATGAAGGTGATCGGCCTTTCATACCTGACTTATACATACAATATGTACAGAGTACAATTATCCATGGCAATCAATAATGATTAACCATAAACATATCTGAATGAAACAACTCTTAGTAGAGTTAAGTAAAACTTACTGAACAGATTGATTCATCGCTACACAATTTATAACGCTTTATCCAAAGACCTAATATTAGTAATATAGATCTCCAATATTAGAATAATATCATCACAAGATAATACTATTACATATATATATATATATATATATATATATATATATATATATACACATAGAATAACCTAAACACATAGCACATAATCCTATCGACCTCTGATACACATAAGACTTAGCATCAAGTCGGACTATTTAAGTCCGAGTTGAAACCAAACATTAATTCTATCATCCCGATTTGGTCTAGTGGGATAATTATCGAGTTTAAGTTCAATTAAACTCTTCCTAAACACTAAACAATATCTTAGATAATCATATTATCAGTCAAAATAATTTTCATAGACTTGTAATAATTTTCAGATAATTAACATCATTTATCATAATTTTTCAATCACTTATATCTTATTTAAATGAATTAAATACCACATAATTCCTTAATCATTAATATTTATTTACTATTAAATATTAATGAAAATTATAACATAATATTATAATATATCAAAGTATTTTAATACCTTAAAATCATATTTATATGATTTTTAAACCATTATATTCATTATCCGATAATTGCTATAAATATTAAAATATTAATATTTTCATGTCAAAATATCAAAAGTTATATTTTATAACTTAAAATATTTTTATAACACTTAAATCATTTTATATGATTTTTAAAACATTAATTCTATTTTTCCATAATTTATTTAATATATTTATTAAATAAATTAATTAACATTAATAATAAATTATTAATGAAATTCATCACAAAATATTAAAAGTCATCAAAATAACTTAAAATATTTTCTAATATCGTAATATAATTTTTCATGATTTTCATGAATTAAAATCATTTTTAAATAATTTATTTAATATTATAATTAAATAAATAAATACCTTTTATATTCCCAAAATATTAAATAATTTTGAAATATACTCAAAATAATTAAAAACTATTTTTCAGGCTTTAAAATAATTTTTCATAATTTATTATGTATTTTTAATAATTAAAAACTATTTATTTCAATTTATTAAATAAAAATAATTATTTTTCTAAGTAACTGTCGCTAGAAGTGGCTTAGGCAACAAATCCGTCGCTAATGGTGTTCTTGAGCAAGAACCCAGAAAACCATGTCAGTGCACAAGTTGGGTAGTTTGACCAGTTCTAGATTCTAGGTTATCAAGATTCTAAGTTTGTAATTTTGTTAGGATTGTAGTATTCATGCAACACTACAACCTAGATTCAATTCCATGCCCAAACAACACAAGATCTATGAGATAAAGATCTTATAAAATCATGTTAGAGCTGTTCTTCATTTCTGGGTTTTCCAGAAATGAAGAACAATTCGTACTGCCTTTATTGAAGCTTCATAAGTTGGATTACATGCCATTTCAGTGTGATCTAAAGGTTCGATATTGAAGACCACATGACATGGTACAACAACATGTCATCAGATCTGACTGACAACAACACGAAATGAAAATTTGATCCAGTCAAACTACATGTCAGGGGCTTGTTCTTGAAGATTCTGGGTTTTCCAGAATCTTCATCAAGGCAGATCGGTCAAGCTAGTTTGACTAAGATTATAAACGATTCTGTTAATGATCTGGGTGAAATAAAGTCTTCAGCATGTAGTCTTCATGGCAGGCTACACTATCAAACCAACAAAACTACCAAAAACATAACCTACAAGCAAGATCAAAGCCTTACAAAACCACTGTTAGACAAGATATGGGTTTCTAGGTTGCCCAGTAACCCATTTTCGTGACTGGTCAACGCCTTTTGACTACTTGCAACTTACGATCTAGACTTCCTATGACCCTGATTCAAGTTGCAGAACAAAGACCACATGGCATACTATAGATTCATAACATAAAACCCACAAAACATCTATCACATAAAGATCTAAGGCCATTGACATATGGTTGTCAGGCCATTTCTTGAACTTTTTCCAGATTTCTGAAAATGCTAGATCCGTGCATCTAAGTGTTATAGATCCATGATCTATCAACCCAGATCACTCAAAGACACCTTAATACATAACTTTAAACAACAACACATATCATCTAACATGCATAAAATCTAAAGATTTCAAATTTTGAAGGTTTATACCTTTCTAGCTTGGATCTTGGAAACTGACTTTGATAATCTGTTATATGCAAGCTAAAGTATGATCTTAGCTTAACCTTTCACACTCTCTCACTCTAAATCTTGAAATCTTAGAGAGAGAAGGGTCTTAGCAATAATGAGGAGTAAAGTAAGTTTTCTTTAGTTTATATTTTTGATCCATTGAATCTAGTTGTTAGATGGCATTGTATTGGCTGAGATTGCTAAGATTTTAGACAAATGGGCTAAACCTTAGGCTTGATGACTCATAAGATTGGCCTTATCTTTTGCTTAGGTTTTAAGAAAGGGCATTTTGGTCATTTTGCATACCATTTTAATTCTAAAATTGTCATTTGATCAAACCCTTAGGGTTTGACCCTTAGGATTTAACCCTTAGGGTTAAAACCTAAGGTTTCCCAAAAATCATTTTTCTAGGATTTCAAGATTAGGTTTTCGAAATAGAAAATTAACATTTCTAAATTATAATTAAGATTCTCTAAGTATATTAAGATTTCTTAATCATAATTCAACTTTTCTAATTAGGATTAATTTATCCCAATTAAAATTGCTAATTAGCAATTTAAGTCCATAACTGTACATTAGGATTTCTAACAGAACAATTAGGGTTTAAAAATTTGAAATTAGGGTTTGCTAATTAATTAAGCTTTAATATTATAATTAATAGCACTTGAGCATTATAATTATCCTTTAAGTTCCCAGATTAGGGTTTCCAATCTCCGAGTTAGGGTTTTGGATTCTCGAAACTGAAATTAGGATTTCCAGAACCGATTTATAGGGTTTCTTATCAGACATTAGGGTTTTCTAATAGAACGTCGATATTCGACAATAATCTTAGGGTTTGACACTGATAAAATTTATCTGGTCAATCCTTGACCCTTAACCACATACTGTGCACACATAATACTATATTCACAGAACATAAACACATATACACTTAATCCTGAATAATTCACCAAAATCCTTCACAGAATTTTGAAACCCTCAAAATTCCTTCCTAAAAATATCAAACGCATACACTTATTTTCTGTCTAGGTCTATTATTTGACCTTAAATCCATCATTTAAGATTTTAATAAATTGTCTAAATTCTCGGGTTGTCACAGTACCAACCAGAGGCTTCATTCCTTTGGATATTCTGGGAGTGCTCAATTGTTGAGAATCGTGTTTGTTCTACAATTCTACCTTGGCTTTGTGAGCACATCTGTTGATGTCTTAGCTCTGCACTCTACGATTCAGCTTTGGCTGTGCAGACACTACGACTCCGAGATCAGATATTGACACTACAATTTCTGTCGTTGTGTTTGTTATCTTCATCTGATCTTTCCTCGACTACGACCTCTGCCTTTGATACGATCAGTAGACTCTACAACTCTGAGTGTAGTCTATGATGCTTGACTTAGCTTTGACATTAGTAGACTCTACGACTCCGAGTGTAGTCTACGATTCTTGACTATGCTTAGGCAGATACTTGGTCGGCTCGTAGGCAGGCTGTCTCTACGATTCTGAACATGACTTCCTCAGCAGACTACGGCTCCGAGGAAGTACTCCTCGACACACTACGATCCTTCCTCGTTTCTCCTGGCATTCTACAAACTCTGAGATCTACTATCTTGCAGACTACGATTCTGCCTTGATAGCTCTCGAGTTATCCTTGACTCTCCTAGAAGACTACGATTTACAGTGCGGTGCTCAACGATCGATCGAATGAGCCTTTCTATTACATTATAAGATCAACCTAACATGCTTGATCTTTCTATATTTATAGTCCTTGTACATCATTTCTTTTTAAGGACTTTATAAAGTTATTTTGCTTATGTAGGATCAGCCTAACATATTTGATCAATTCATTCTAAGTCCTTGTACATATGTTTCTATTGTCTATCAAAGGACTTTACAACTTTTCTTAATGCAAACATACTTACATATTCATTCGTATATATATATATCATAATCAAATCATATATAAATAGGAATATCATTCACATGTTTATTCCTGACAATCTCCCCCTATTTGATTATGACAAAAACAATAAGTGCATATGTATGTTATGAATGAATCTTATATACAGTGAGCTATTGTATTACTAAAACAGATAATTATGAATGTCATTTAATAATATGGAGTTTAATACACTATGACATTTTACATCCTGGATCCAGAACATACCTAACTAGTTAGAGATGTACCTCTTTGATTCCATGTATGTTTCCAGGATGTCTGTTGATCAGCTATTCATCTGTTTGATCTCCTTGCACCTGCTCCCCCTAGGATGTTAACTTCATTTCTTTTGTCTGCTCCTCCTCTTCTTCTAGCTCCCCCTCAGCCTCAGGCTCATCATCCTTTGGCTTCCCCTTAGATGATGACTCAGCTTTTTCTTGTGCTGTCTTCTTCTTCATTTTCTTCTCTTCTTTCCTTCTGCTCTTCTTGCCCTTTCTTGAGTGCCTCTTACTCTGCCTCTTTCTATGCCTCTTTTTCTCCCCCTTTTTGTCATTAATCACTTGGGAGAGCTGTTCCATGTTGGACATAAGCTGCTCCATCAGATAAGAGGAGTTACCAACTTCAATCTTGAGTTTTTGTTGACTTAACTCAAGTTTCATAGAGAAAGATTGATTCATGTTGTCAATCTTGTCAGAGAGGACTTTGAGTTTCTCTTCATTCGCCTCTTGTGCTCGTATAGCTTCAGCGTTCTGATCATATATGGCCTTCAAATATATGTGATCTCTCTCTTTGATTTTGAGAGATATATCAGCCATAGTAGCTTGAAGCCTATTTTGAACTGAATTATCTGCTGTTGCTGCCAGTCTCTTAGACTCTTCTGTGATTTGAGACATTTTCTCAATCAGATCAACGGAGTTTCTCATCAGCTCCTGCCCCATAGGAGTTTGGTTATCTGGTTGGGCAGCCTCTTGTTGAACCTCAGATTGGACTCTACGATTTTCATCTTTTGACAGTTTTTTGAAAGTGTTGATAATATGAAAAATCGTTGAGTACCAATCGTTATTTGTGGATGAAGAAATGTTAGGTAATTGTGCTTGATCAGATGGAGGCTTCTCATTTTGGACTTGGACGCCATCAGTAGTAAAGTGAACAGACTCTACGATTATTTCCTTGATCATGATCCTTCTTCCCTTAGAATCCATTCTACGATCATAAGGAATATAATGGTTGCCAGCATGTCTGTAGATTTTGTGGTGGGGCTTGTCTTTGATCATCATTGTTGTATCACTTTTCAACTTTGAGAAGTTCTGAGCCACCAGTTCTAGTCTTTGAATTTCTGGAAGTACTTCTGGTGATTCATTCGAGCCTTCTACTATTTTGTCAATCTTTGCTGGGGAGATGATAGGATAGTTTGCTGGTTTTCCAAATTCCTGATTTGCAGAATCAGATTCTTTCTCCAATTCTTCACTTCCTAAGCTTGAATCTTGTTGGATCCTTTCCTCAGATTCATCAGTGAATTCTTCTTGCTGAATTTCATTTCCAGAACCTTCTTCAGCTAGATCTTCCATGGATTCATCTTCTTCATTACTAGACCCATCTTCAGCACTTTCTTCCTGTGATTTAGATTCATCATCACTTAACTCAATGATTGCAGTAGAGTGATCATTTCTCTTCTTGGAGGCAAATTGAGCAATTAATTTGTGGCTCTTCTTTCTCCTTAAGGGTTCAGCTATAGGAGAGTCAGAATCTTCTTCCTCTTTAGACTCTGAAGCCTTTGAATCATCAGGCAAGGTTTCTTGACTCTTAGCATTGGCAGAGGCATGTCCTTTTTCAGAATCACCATCATTTGAGTTTGCTGGAGTATTAGCAGTAGAGGATGTTATTGTGTCATCTTACAACCTTTCTTCATCATCAGAGTGGATGCTCTGAGAGTTAGCCATAGAGCTTTCACATCCTTTTTCTTCACTATCAGATTTGGCTCTTTCTTTCACAGATTCAACTTCTTCCGCATTGGTGGACTTGCTCTTTGAGGGTTCAGTCTTAGAGCTTTCATTTCCCTTCTCATCTTCAGACTCTTCATGTTCCTTTTTGTTGGATGGGCTTTCCTTAGGAACTGGGGCTGGTTTGATTACCACCTTAGCTTTCTTTCTTGAAGGCTCTTAAAGCAGTCTGTTACTTCTTTTTTTTTTAGATTTACAACAATTGATACTGGTTTTTCTTTTGTTCCTTGTTTCTTCTTATCAATGGAGACATAGCTTGACGAAGCCTTTGCATTCTTCACATTCTTAGACTTCTTCTTTGTTGGTATGGCAGTAACTGGTGTAGAGTCATTAGACTCAGAGCTTTCTTCCTCCTTTGCCTTTCTCTTCTTTGCAGAGACTTTTCTGCAGCTTTCAGTTTGTGTTAGCCTCCTTTTTTCCTTTGGGTTCTTCTTCCAGTTTATGAACAACTGAGGAGACATTACTTTATGAACATTTAGAGGCTCTCCTTCATCATCCTTGATTTTGTTTCCCAGCTTCTTCTTCATCACAATACTTAGCAATCTTCCATGAAATACTTTTGTAAGTGGTTTCTCTGTAGATTTATTCAACTTAGCCTTTTCTATCCATTTGGAGATTTGATCGAACAGGATGGATCCAAAATTGATTTGGTTCCTCAGAACTATCGCATACATAATCTTTAACTGCTGATCGAGTACAGTGTCGTGTGCAGTATCCTTGCATATAATACATTTTCCCACTATTTCAGCAAGAAACTCGAATTCCTCAGGAAATCCATTCTTCTTCATGTCCTTCAGGCTAGGGTTTCTTTGGTACCGCATTAGCCTCTTTCCTTCCTCAATGCCGACTTCATCCAGGCTTATCAGACCTTGATTGGGAAACCCTAGACATTGATTGATGTCTGATGCTCTTATTTTCAGACCTGATCCTTTCACCTTAGTGGTCAGAAGCCCAGACTTTGTTGAAGCATTTGAGTAGAACTGCTTTACTAGCTCTGTATAAACTGAAGTGTTGGCCTCTAAGCATTCATAGAACCCAGCTTTCTTTACGAGTTCAAGTATGTCCTTGAACTTCGTCTTTGATTCTTCAAACTTTGTAAACCCGAGTTGAATACCAGTTATAACTTTCCATTCTGCCATTTGAGGAGTTCAAGGTATATGGTATGTGATTAAGAGAGATTTAGCTGAATGTGATTTGGGCTATTGAAGTCTAACTGGTTTGGCTTTGAAGAGGATTCTAGGGTTTGGGAAATGGGAGGGAGAAAGGTTCGATAGTTTTTAGTAACTGTTTGCAGATTTTGAATTTGTCTTTATGGCAGTTCCTTCTGACTCTACATACGTTGTGATGTGTCAATAAACCATTGGTTGCACGATGCCCAGTAATGAGCTGTAACTCCCCATAAACTTTTCAATTATATATTTCTTTTAGGAGAGTAGACGTTTTAATTGACATGGATTGACCGTTGACTTCTTTGGTTCGTAGAGTAGCATGGTAAGGCAGCTATGGACTCTACGTTTTTCTTTGTTGACTCAACGATCAACTTTTGATAGATGCTGTAGTGGAGGGTTTTGATATTTCTCCTCATGTTGAAGTTGTTTGCCTCAACCACTGACGTACTTTATGAAGCCTTGGGCATTTCTCTTTAGCAAGACATCTTTCCAATCAGTATTTGAACTGATCTTCCCATAATCTGAATGGTTGAGCAATTGTCCCGTTATTTCAAGCTCCTCATGAGTTGGAGTAGCCTCTTGTAAGACTGCAATTGTCGAGTTTGTTTCTACGATCGCTGAGGTTACACTACGATCGTTGAGGTTATCTCACAATCATTGAGTTCTCACAAACTCTACTCTGCGATCGTTGACTGTCTTGGTCCTTGAGATGAACTTGATCAAGCAATCCTTCTGGGTTAAGGTAGCTCAGGAAGGGCCAACCTCTTAGAATGAACTAAGGGTTAGGTTTGTCTTTGAGGCGCTTTCCAGATGAAGTACTTTAGGAGTAGTTTGCACATATATCTCATTTGACCTTTTTTAGTGGGGAGGTCCTCTCCCAACTTTAGATAATTGCATTTGTTGTAATCGTGGTGTCCTCCTGCTCTTATACTACGATCAGATGTTTGATCGTATGCACTCCACAATGTTGAATTGGGTGGCTGATAGGCTATCAGTAGTATATTTTGAGACGTTCCTACTGACTATGGATCTTCATTTGGTTCATCAGCCACAAAGTTTTGGGACTCTGTAGCTGGTACATTGCTTCATAGAATATTTCAGTGTTGTTGTTCCTTAACAAATCACTACTCCCCCATGGTTGATGATGTCTTTTCAGTGAGGTGATGATTTCTTTTTCTTCATGTACATTAAGAAGCATCCCTGCATATCTCCTTCTGACTGAAATCATTAAATCTTCATATATCGTAGAAATGGGCATTTTTAGGATTGATTATTCTACGATCCTTTGACAGCACTACGAACGTAGTCTTCTTTTACAGTTTGGACTTGTGGAGTTCTGCTCTCGTAATGAGTTTCTTATATTTGATGCTCGATAATCCTTTGTGGAGAACTTCCTTGAGGATTCTTCTTTTTGCATGAATGAGCATCTAAGACTCTTTTTCATCTCAGATTGAATGGCCTGCTTCTACATAAAAATCAGCAGCCATATGAGCTTTATTTAGATCGGCTCAGCAGGTCTTCAAGGACAGGCTTTGACATATAGGAGTTTATCAGAATCATTTCTGAACAGTCTTAAGCCTTCTGCTGGTTGAATCTTCTTGACTGAAGTCTTTTGCTTCAACATTCCTTAGTGTGGCCAAATAGACCAAGTACCTGCAGGTTATGAATTTTTATTTCTGGTATCCATGGTTAGATAAGTCCTGCTAGGTTAGTTTTCTAAACCCCTGTTCCTTATATATTTGGATAATCATCATATTGATCACCACCAGTCATATTCATGCATGTAACTAATTTAGATAATACATTTTGAGATGCATGATGGTGAGTGTGTGTAAGATTTGCCATTTTTAATAAAACACTCTTTTTCTTTGATGGTTTCATCATTTGCTAGGTTATGTTCACAGGGTCTAAATATTCACAGAGTGAGAATCAACTCTACGATTTATTAATATCTGGTTGATTCATGGAGGTGATCAGTTTCTATGAATCTTCAAGATACTCTTGTAGAACTGATCATACTCTGTGTGTTATTAAACACTTAGACCATAGGAGGTACATACATACTAACCCATCAGCAAAGATTACTTCACATAGAATTAATTTAACCTGTGATGCTCTTATGACCCATTTCAGATTACTTTCAAGATGTCATATTCAACCTAAAACTTGGATGGAGAGAAAGTTTATAGTCATTTGAGTTTCCACCCTCAGTGTACTTTGTCTCTTCACCTTTTTAGGTAGATTATGGTTCCTTTAAAGAATTCTGTTATGGTTCATAAGGAGGTGCAATCAAGATGTACATATTTATATAGGTGAGGAACCATACCTTGAAAAATCATTTAAAATTATATTATGGTATAAGAAAATATTTTAAGTTATTTTTAATGACTTTTAATATTTTGTGATGAAATTTCATTAATAAATTAATATTAATGATAATTAAGTTATTTAATAAATGTATTAAATAAATTATGAAAAATAGAATTTATGATTTAAAAATCATATAAAAATGATTTAAAGGTTATAAAAATATTTTAAGTTATAAAATATAACTTTTGATATTTTGTCATGAAAAATATTAATATTTTAATATTAATGATATTAGATTTATTTAATATTTATATTAAATAAATTAGTTTAAAAATGATTTTAATATTATAAAAATCATTTTAAATGAAAATCAAGTGTTTAAGAATATTTTAAGTTATAAAATATAACTTTTAATATTTAAAGGATGATTTCATTAATAATTTAATATTAACGATATTAATTTAATATTAATGATATTAAGTTTATTTAATAATTATATTAAATAAATAGTTAAAAAATGGTATTATTAATTTAAAAATCATTTAAAAAGGATATAAATGAATTAAAAATATTTTAAGTTATAATAAATGATTTTTAATATTTTGATGAATAATATATTAATATTTAAATATTAATGATAATTATTTAAAATGATTTTAAATGTTTTAAAAATTATTTAAGGTAATATTAATGTTTTGAAAGTATTTTAAGTTATTATAAATAACTTTAAGATTTTGACAATGGTTTCATTAATAGTTTAATATTAATTAAATATTAATGATAATAGAATTATTTAATATTTAAATAATTTAATAATGACTCATGTGTTTGAAAAATTATGATAAATTATAATAATTGTTTTAAAATTATTATAA
Organism: Panax ginseng; assembly: GCA_020205605.1. Lineage (NCBI taxonomy): Eukaryota > Viridiplantae > Streptophyta > Magnoliopsida > Apiales > Araliaceae > Panax > Panax ginseng. Next base: position 33,961,685 of record CM035129.1, read on the forward strand.
GTCAACTAAAAATAATCTGACCAATGTATAAGTTATATTGAACTTCAGGATAGTCTTAGACTCGATTATTACCCTAAGAATTGCTTAAGACACCTAAGATGTTTCGTAAATTGATCTGGACTTAGATAATTTGACTGTATAAGTGTCTGTTTATAATCCAATGACTGTTAAGCATGTGAGACAATGTGATTAGGTTATATGCTGACTACAATAAGTAGTATTATGTGTTACAATATGTTATTCTAATCAAACAAATGATCTTATTAATGATAGGTTGCTATATAAAAGATAAAACTAAGTTGCGTATTGTAAGCAGCAGACCAGGCAAGTATCCTACCTTTGCATTTACTTTATGCAATGGATATAAGTAAGAAAGTTTCAGAATTATATTATCACTGTGCCAGAATATTAACACTATTGTTATCGATTATGTATCCAATCATTATTTATTATTATAGTATTATTGTAAAATCCAGATATTTATTCTGTTCATTAATTTCTAAATATGGTTATACAAGTGTCCTCACTTGGATAATCATTGTATTTAATCACATATTGATATATACCTATTGATCTCCAGTATGTATACAATAATTAAAAGCCGTCAAAGCTATTTGACCCAGCTAGACACAGATTTAAAAATATCGTTGAACATTATAAAACTTTATTGTATCCAATCAAATTGCTTTGGTTTGGATTCCTGACTAAGTATGAACATCCCGAATATGGGAACACTTTTATGCGGCCAAGGCGGAAAAGATGAACAATGATATCGTTCTTGGATTTAGTATTGATCAATACAGGGCACATTGGGCATATCACCCTCGTGTCCGTAAGTTATGACGGTTTGTGGATGAAGTTCTGCTAAACCTTATAGAAAATTGAAAACAAAGTTCATAGTATATCGACTACTCTTCAAATATAGTCAATACGTAGTTTCAAAAATTTGATATAGAATTGTTATGTTATTATTATTGGTTCAGCTTACTTCACAACTGTTGATTCGTTGTAGAAGTGTCGTACAAAGAAAACATTTAACCCTTTCAGCTAATATTTATAATTGTTATTACTTGCTGGGCACTCAAATGCTCATCCTTGCATAATTGAAATTTTTTCAGCTAAGTGTGATCAACCATAAGGTTCGGCCAAGAACAAGGGAAAAGGAAAGCAAACAGAATAAGTTTAATGGTTTCTTTTATAATAGTTAGACAATATTTAGACCATGATATTTATTATCTATCATGTAATGTATCGTAGTAAAGGTTGCGTACTTGGGATTAGACTCTGATATATGTAAATTAAGTTTAATATTTATATTATTGTTATTACTAATAATATTATTTTTGCTTATAGAAATGGTATCGTAAAGCACTAAAAATCGGGTTTCAAGTACCTGAATTTGGGGGGGGGGGGTTACAGTACAACTTTGACCATACATTGATAGATTGTAAGAAATCCAACATATCATAAGTCTAGCCGAAAGAATTGGCTTTGACTTCATCATACAATAGTTCATGTGTAAGAATACATGAACCACAAAGCTTGTCTAGATTGAACATAGACAAGGGTTAGAATACTTGCCTTCAGCGTCTGGTATTGTACAATTACTTTCTATTTGAGTCTTTAAAGTCTCTAAAATATATGATCACATAACGTACTACATTAGGTCATATATAATCAAGTATGTTTACGACTATATCTTACCCTTCTTCTCAATCTAATCATGACTTAGATTTGTTACTATTGGTTCCGGCTTTCTGATATAGTTTACATTGTTATTACGTTCATGTTCAATTGATTATCATCAGCCTTTAGTCATCATACATTAAGTGTCTAACAATGTCTTAACAATGTTATAATTAAGCTTTAGTACATTGCTAATTAACTAACATCCTTTCTCTACTTACAAACATTCTTCATTTATCAAAACCACAGAAATTTGTGGTCATTTGTGGCTACCCTTTTCTTCTTTAATCTTTCTGTTTAATGCCGAGTTAGCAGTGGTCGTGGTCCAGCTCTTATCGTACATGGCCTGAGTCTTAGTTCATTATGCCGCTTTCTGCATAAAACATCGATGAGAGTCGTGGCACTATATCTCGGTCTTTGCCGCCACTTTGTGCACTAGATAGAAATGATAGTTTTTCTACTTTGTGAACTTCTCGGACTCCAAATTTGATCATTTCAAGTCCGAATTGGCTCATTCAAAAGCCATTAGATCACAAATCACATACTCTACATGTTTATGCAAGAATTTAATATTTTCGACTTCGTTTACTCAAAATTTACTTATTGGTTCATTTTTAACAAAAACTATAAACGTCCATGAACGTTCAACGCTCATTTCTTTGTTCTAAGTCGGAATTCAGCCATTTTCGAGTCTGCAACTCTATAATGCCAAATAAGACTTGTCTCTATCAAAAACCAACGTTTCTGAGTTCAAACACAAAATTCGACTTCCATTTCGAGAATTTCATGAATTCGACAATTATCGTCCAATCGTGTGAATTCCGGCAAAACTTCGTTACTTAGGATTTGATCATTGTTCTAAATGAATTCAATTCATCCTATAGATATCTCAACTTACACATTACAACAACTTATTTTTAAGTTAGGTTATGGCTTATTCTTTATAAGTTTATAACTTAACAAATTATAAACTACTAGATTCCATTTCTTATGACTTATTATTGATTCAAGTCCTTTAACCAACATTCTTACATACTTTTATCATGCTAACAACATTCATGCCAACATGACACAAGTCTTAAAAGTTCTTACTTAATTTATATCTTATCTACGAACAAAGTGCTTATTCTCGGCTTATTAGGACTTAAGTCCTTAGATTATTTATTCTTTTCATTCTTAGCATACATGATCATTAATCCACACTTCTCTTATCGACCTATTATGGTAGAGATGGAAGACTAATGACATAGAATCATTACCTTTGATGACTAGCTTTCTTCTTCTTTTCTATCAAATGAAAGTCTAACTTATTCTTGCTTAATCTCTCTAACAATTAAGTTGTTTGTGTTGGATGAAAATGAACAAACAACAAATGAAAATCCTAGCTTTCTATTTATAGGAAAACCAAAGTGATGGCATATTAGACAATACACCAATCCCACCTCCTTATTACACCTCCATACTATTCATTACCCACTTGCTAAGTAAACTTGGCCATTACACTAATTCCTTGCCCACCACACAAATTTCTTGGTCACCAAGTTCACCCACATCAACATGGGTTGCCCCATGGATCAAGCTTAACCCATTGGATCATTACCTAGGCTTAAGTTTAATTAACTTAACTTAACTTTGGGCTTGTATTACCAATTTACTTGGACTCCTCATTAACAACCATTTGGGCGCTAACATTATACATACTTGGGCTTGCACATTAATTCTATTGGACTTTATAAATTGCTAACAATCCTACAAGTCCAATTCATTTGGCTAAAAGCCTTATTATATATTGTCTACGTATTATACTCATATTCTCTCTCTCATATATTAATTCACAATATACGATATCCCATCCTTCATACATACTCATATCATACTTCGTATTCAATACCTCATACAATACACATGCATCATACAATCATCTCATTAACTTCTAACGCTTTATTTTCCTAACATTCTCGAATTATGTCCGCATGCGAAAATTACTTTTTCCATACTTGAATTCTTATTACATAATCCAACTCACTACGATATTATATTGTTACGTATTTCTCGGAAGTTCAAAAATAATTCCCAAGCAGAAATCGATAAATAGTGTTTTTTGGAAAATTTCTCAGAAAATTTTTATTTTCGTCTTGGAAATTCAAACACTTTAATTCATTCACGTAGTCAAAATACTATGACTTTTTGACGTTTCTAGGTTATAGAACGACATTCATCTTACTAACACATAATAATAACTAGTAATATACTTTTATTCATTATTTTATTAAATAAAATTATTTTACAAAGGATTCGAATTTCTCGGTCGTTACAAAGCGTTATGGGACTTTGCTACTCCTAAAGTAACTGAGCTACAATCAATTATTATCAGGCCGGTGATTGCTTCAAATACGTTTGAAATCAAGCCTGGGACTATTCAGATGATTCAGAACTCGGTACAGTTTGGGGGACTTGCAAATGATGATCCAAATGAACACTTGGTCAGCTTTTTGGAGATATGTGACACTTTTTGATACAATCGGGTGTCAGATGACGCAGTCAGACTTCACTTGTTCCCATTTACCCTGCGGGACAAGGCGAAGAGTTGGTTACATTCTCTACTGCTGGGATCAATCACCACTTGGGAAGATCTTGCTCAGAAATTTTTGGCTAAACTCTTTCTACCAGCCAAAACTGCGAAGATGAGGAATGAGATCACCATGTTTGAACAACGGCATGTAGAGTCTTTATACGAGGCATGGGAACAGTACAAGGAACTACTTAGAAAGTGTCCTCATCATGGACTACAAAATGGCTGCAAATGAATACGTTTTATATCAGGTTGAGTGGTAATCTCAGGACAAGCATAGATGTAGCCCCGGGTGGAGCGTTTATGGAAAAGAGCTATGAGGAAGCATATGAGTTGATAGAAACTATGGCACCTAATAACTACCAGTGACCTACCACAAGATTGACATAGCCTAAGGTAGCTGGGGTATTAGAGGTAGATGGAGTAACAGCGCTGGTGGCACAAATTTCAGCTTTATCGAAGAAAATGGATGCTTTGACTAGTGCACAACCACATCAGGTGGCCTATGTTTATGAATTATGCGTGGGGGAACATCCTACAGAGCAGTGTGTCATCAACCTAACATCGGTTCAGTTTGTGGGCAGGTACAATAGGATTATATAGAACATGTATCAGAATGCCTACAACCCGGGGAATGGGAACCATCCTAACTTTTCATGGAGCAACAATCAAAATCAGTAAGCTCCACGACCTTCTTATCCCCCAGGGTTCCAAAATCAGCATCAGCAAGTAGCTCCGCATCAAGAAAAGAAAACAGACTTAGAAGAGCTCTTATTGAAATCCATATCAGTAAATGAAGCGGTAATGAAATCACAAGTGGTGGCCATCAAAAACTTGGAAAATCAAATGGGACAGTTGGCCTTAGCATTGAATAATAGACCGCAAAGGACTCTGCCTAGTGACACAGAAAAGAATCCGAAGGGAAATCTTGAGTAGTGTCAAACAATCACTTTAAGGAGCAGAAAACATCTCGATGGGAAAATTGCAGAAAATTCAGTTAAGGAGGATGTTAAAGATAACAAAAACAAAGTGGTTGAAGAGAAATAGGGTGAGGAAAAGTAAGTTGAACAAACAAAGTCAGATGATAAGCCAGTTGTGTATCCTCCACCGCCGTTTCAACATAGGGTCCAAAAATAAAAATTAGACAAGCAATTCGCCAATTTTTTGGAAGTTTTCAAGAAACTTCAAATAAATATTCCATTTGCAGAAGCCCTAGAGCAAATGCTAAGTTATGTCAAATTTATGAAAGTAATTTTATCTAAAAAGAAAAGATTGGAAGATTATGAAATTGCAGCATTGACGGAGGAATGCAGTGTAATTTTACAACGAAAGTTACCTCCACAGTTGAAGGATCCAGGGAGTTTTACTATACCTTGTATGATTGGTAACATGGCCTTCAAGAAGTGTTTATGTGATTTGGGGGAAAGTGTAAAACGCATGCCATTATCCATTTATACTGAATTAGGTTTACCAGCGCCAAAGCCTACGAACATATCATTACAGTTAGCGGATAGATTGGTAACTTATCTGAGAGACACTGGAGGATATTCTGGTCAAGGAGGATAAATTCATATTTCTAGCAGACTTTATAATTTTGGATTATGAGGAAGATAAGAACATCCTCATCATCTTAGGGAGACCATTCTTAGCTACGGGTATGACTCTCATTGATGTACAAAAAGGTGAACTAACTATGAGGGTTCAAGATCAGGAAGTCACATTCAACGTTTTTAAAGCTTTGAAGTTCCCTAAAGATGAAGAGGAATGTTTACAAGTGGATATTATTGACCGAATAGTTAATGATGATATAGTAAAGAGTTTGGTCAATGATCCTTTGGAAACTACACTATAGGGGATGAGGATTTAGATGATCCAGAGTTCGTGGATTATTTGCACATGCTGGATTCTTTGCCTAGAGTCAGTAGATTCAAAGTTCCATTCAAGCCATTACACACAGAGGAAACAGCTGTAGCTCGAATAAAATCTTCACTTGAGGAGCCACCCATCTTGAGCTCAAACCACTTCCTAAACTCCTCAGGTATGCATATTTGGGTTTTTTAAATACTTTACCTATTATTATTGCATTTGCACTTAACGAATTGCAGGAAAATAAATTGCTGAGGATTTTGAGAGAATACAAGTCTGCAATAGGTTGGACCATTGTTGATATTAAGGGGATCAACCCCTCTTTTTTGCATGCACAAGATTTTAATGGAAGAGGATGTGAAGCCAATAGTGGAGTAGCAGAGAATATTAAATTCAATCATGAAAGAAGTGGTGAAGAAAGAAATACTAAAGTGGTTGGATTCGGGAATTATATACCCGAGTTTAGGCGATGCGTGGGTCGGTCAAATGCGATTAGTGTGTCTTGAAAAAAAAGGCGAGAATAGCGGTGGTTAAGAATAAAGACAATGAGCTGATTTCGATGAGGACAGTGACCGGATGGAGGGTATGCATGGATTACAGGAAGCTAAATAAGGCAGCCTGGAAGGATCACTTCCTTCTTCCCTTCATTGATTAGATGTTGGATCGACTGGCTAGACATGAGTACTATTGCCTACTGGATGGATACTCGGGCTACAACCAAATTTTTATAGCTCCCGAGGATCAAAAGAAGACCACTTTTACATGACTATATGGCACCTTTGCATTTAGAAGGATTTCATTTGGGTTATGTAATGCACCAGTGACATTCCAAAGATGCATGACAACAATCTTCTCAGATATGGTGGAAAAAGAGGTTGAAGATTTCATGGATGACTTTTAAGTCTATGGAAACACTTTTGATAAGTGTCTGGAAAATTTGGTCATGGTCTTAAAGCAGTGTGTGGAAACTAATTTGGTACTCAACTGGGAGAAATGCCACTTTATGGTTGAAGAAGGGATAATTCTTAGGCTTAAAGTTTTTGCTAAAGGTTTGGAGGTTGACAAGGCAAAGTTGGACACGATCGAGAATCTTCCACCATCGAATTTAGTAAAGGGAATCCACAGTTTTCTTGGACATTTCGAGTTCTACAGAAGATTTATAAAGGATTTCTCTAAGATTTCTAAGCCATTGTGCAGTCTTTTAGAGAAAGATGCGATATTCAGATTTGATGATGAGTGTAAAGCAGCATTTGAGCAGTTAAAAATGAAGTTGACCACAACCCCAGTGATCGTCGCACCCGACTAGACTATGTCATTTGAATTATTGTGCGATGCTAGCGACTATGCGGTAGGAGCTGTTTTGGGTCAACGCCGAGAGAAAATATTCCACGCCATATACTATGCAAGTAAAACTCTTAAGGATACATAATTGAACTACACAACTATAGAAAAGGAGTTACTTGCAGTAGTATATGCCTTTGACAAATTTCAGGCATATCTAATTGGAACAAAGGTGGTGGTTTACACGGATCACTCAACAATTCACTACTTGGTTTTGAAGAAGGATGCTAAGCCAAGACTAATCAGATGGATCCTTCTTCTTCAGGAGTTTGACTTGGAAATAAAAGATAGAAAAGGGACATAAAATCAAGTAGCAGACCATCTATCAAGGCTGAAAAATCCAGAAAAGGATGAAGCGGATAAGTGTGTAATCAATGAGTTATTCCTGGATGAACAACTATTTAGAGTTAATTCAGAATTTCCGTGGTATGCGGATTTTGCTAACTATTTGGTGAGCAACATCCTTTTCCCTGATTTAACGCGATAACAAAAAATGAAATTCCTATATGACGTCAAGTGGTACATGTGGGATGAGCTATACTTATTCAGACAATGTTTAGACAAGACGATTTAAAGGTGTGTGCCATACAGTGAAGTGAAAAATATCCTACACGAGTGTCATTCATTTGCATATGGGGGACATTATGGTGGTGAGCGGACAACGACCAAAGTTCTTCAGGCAGGATTTTACTGGCCTATATTGTTCAAGGATGTCCACCAGTTTATAAAGACTTGCGACAGATGCCAAAGGGTGGGCAACATATCAAAGCAGAATGAGATGCCACTACAAACTATCATAGAAGTGGAAATTTTTGACGTATGGGGGATGGATTTTATGGGGCCATTTCCTCCATCATTCAATAATCAGTACATCTTGCTCGTAGTTGATTATATGTCAAAATGGGTTGAAGCCGTAGCACTCCCCACAAACGATGCCAAAGTGGTTCCCAAGTTCTTGCATAAGAATATTTTTACAAGATTTGGCACGCCAAGAGCTATTATAAGTGATAAGTGTAGTCACTTCTATAACAGATCGTTTACAACTCTTTTGGAAAAATATGGGGTTAAACATCGAGTGGCTATAGCATATCACCCCCAAATAAGTGGGCAAGTTGAGGTTTCGAACAAAGAGGTGAGCAGGAAAGATTGGTCTCTAAAATTGGATGACGCATTATGGGCTTACAGGACAGCTTACAAGACACTAATTGGGATGTCGCCATATCAGTTGGTTTACGGGAAAGCATGTCACCTACATGTGGAGTTACAACATAAAGCCTATTGGGCAATTTAGAAGCTTAACTTCGATCAAATAGTAGCAGGTGAAAAGAGGCTACTTCAATTGAATGAACTTGATGAATTTCAACTGCAAGCATACGAGAATTCAAAGCTATACAAGGAAAAGGTTAAGAAGTGGCACGACCAAAAGATTATGCAGAGGAAGTTTGAATCGGGACAGTCGGTATTACTATTTAATTCACGACTGAGGTTGTTCCCAAGAAAGCTTAAATCGAGATGGTCGGGGCCATTTACAATCAAAAGAATTTTCCCACATGGCGCCGTTGAGTTATACAGTAGGAATCCATTAGAGACGTTTAAAGTCAACGGTCATCGGCTGAAGCATTACTGGGGTGGCGACATCGACAATGAAGGAACCTCAATCACACTTGTCGACACTCCATAAAAAAGGAGTAGTTAGGCTGAAAGACTTAAAAACAAGCACTAATTGGGAGGCAACCCAATTTTACTTTTATTTTTAGTATTTTTAAGCATGTCAATTAATTTGTAGTTTAGAATATAAGTTTAGTTAAATGTAAGTTTATTTCGCTATATTAAGTAGTTAGTTGAGTCATAATTTTTAGTATTCAACCTTCAATGTTCAATTTTCACGACGTTATCTTAAATTTATAAATTTTATGGTGTTTTAGGTACTTAGGAAGCTTTTGGATATTTATGTGATGAGAGGAATTAGAAAAATTTAAGCCAGGAATAGTGTACCCCCCTGCCGGGGTGAACATTTCATAAAGGATACTACTTTGGGGTCTTAGCTAAAAAGCAGACACCCCTGTTGGGGCGGGCCTCTACATCACATTACCCCTCGCTGGGTGAGGGTACGGGGACCTGAAGAGATTGTTTAAACTGATTAGGTAGTTCCACTTCCCCAATACTTCTTCTTGCCAACCAAATCATATACTCCCATTACCTCACTTTCTACCCACGAACTGAAACACATTCCCCACACACCCACTACATTAACCCACATAATTTCTACACTATCTCCTTTCTATAAATACCACCCCTAACTAAATTACATCTCCATCCAATTTCATGCAATTTTAGTTTTCACAAGAGTTAGGGTTCCTATGGTGCAAATTTTGTCAGCCAAAAGAGAGGGTAAATTCAACAAACTTGTCAATATATTAAGGGTAAGAAGTTATTTCTTACAATTACTCATCACTTACCACCATACTTGAAGTGCTATGGATAGGATAAAGAATACTAGACACTTGAAATGTGACAGGATAATCATGATGTAATGTACAACAACATGATGTAAATGTATGTGGTTTGTTGGACTGTTCTCCAATAGGGTGGGATGATTGTCGGCTCCCTTGACTTCTACCAGGGTGGTGTCATTACTGATAACCCGGATGAACTGTCTTGGACGTGCGATCCAAAGTTCTCATGAACTTCCAGGATGTTGACATTAGTTTGATCACCAAAGTCCTTAATCCTTGGTACAAACTTCACACTGAAGATGTATCTTTCATGTATAAGAGATTTTATGGGGATAAAGCTTTGTCTGTTGAGGATATGTATAACATATTCCATCATTGGTCCTCCCCGATGAAGATGTTCTTCCCTGGTTTGTATTGCTAGGTCTTTTTGCTGATCTGTTAGAGTTACTGCCAACAGTCTATGTCGTCAAAGTTATCTGACCTTCGCTGATATGTACATCAATGGCCGGATTCTTTGCTGAGGAAAATGTCATGGCTGATTGACCTTCGTTGACATGTGCATCAATGGATGAAATCCCCGTTGGGGAGAAGTGTTTTTTGGAGTTACAACCCTGAATTGACGTCATTGGACCTTCGTGAGGTATTGTCGAGTATAATTTTCAACTGTTGTGATCATTTGTATAGTAAACCCTAGGTTTGGGCGAATACCAATGAGTGACAAGTGGACCTACAGTTGGGTCTCTGAAAATAAGGATTTAGGTTATTCCGCTCAATCGCGTAGCATTTTTATTCTTGATTTGGCCTTTTCAGCTTATGAGATCTCCTTTACAACTCAAACTGGACCGAGTTGGAGGGGTGGGACCCACTTAAGGGAGCTGTAGGTACACTTGCGGCCAACCATGGGTGGTTTTAAGTTGCAGTTTGCTTTCAAAATTCATTTCTAAGTTGCGCCACACAGGAAATTTTAGAGCTCTTCTTCAGATCTGCTAAGTTCGGGCATCTTCCTTCAAATTCTGTCACCATAAAAGTGTTCTACACTGCCCTGGTAACGTATGCATGTCTTCTTTTTCTAGTTTTTATCTGTTGGAAAATGACTTTTCATATGAAATACATCTAAACACGTAGTAGTGAATATGCATGCTTATATGACTTGATAAAAATATTCAACATAGTAAATGTTAGTATTTAACCATGTTGAATACAATGATGTGAAAAAAATTTAACTTTTGAAACAGTCAAATTGGCACCTTTTTCATGTTATTGCTTATCCTATTTGAGGACAAATGAGCTGAGGTGAGAAGCAAAATAATCCTGGTAATTAGGCTACCCTTACAGATTATGGATTTGATATATGTACGCATATAAAGGATGTTTATAACTGTGGGTAAGTGTGCTACTGAATGGCCACCTAGTCATGCCTATGTGCATGTGGATATTCTTATTTACAAAGGGGACTATGGCAAATTTTTTCCAAAATGTAGGTATTGGGTAGTCATGCATTTTTAACTCTACTGTAGGCATATGTTAAAGTAATGCATGCATGCATGTAGTCATAAAATACAATTGAAAAAGCTCTAGGTTAGAGTTTACCACACCCTTTTTGAGGTGATTTGGAGACTTATGTCCAGATATATGGATCTAGATCAGCCGAAAAGTTCCCACAAGACCACTTCAGGTGTACGAAGGAGGGCTTCTGATGTGCCTCGACCCCATTCCGTTAGACAGCCTCGTCGTCTAGTGGAGGTGGTGATACGTCCTATCCGGGTTGAGGTACCGGATGTTGAGGACGAGGAGGAGGATGTACCGGTTGCAGACCCTGCTCCTGCTACTCATGTTCCCAATAGGGATTTTCTAGGTATTCAGGTGACGATCCCACAGCTTCTGGGTTATTTGAGTCGACACCCCTCGGTTTACTTGCATGCAAATGACGTATAAGCTAGATTTTGATTCTTTCTTTTTTCCTATTAATGAGGAGTAAGGATTCTGATGTTGATCTACTTTATGATGTAGGTTCCCATCTTCGCATAGCCTAGAGGGAACTGGTTCAGCATTCACTCCACATATCAGGCTATGCATCCTAATTATTGAGGGATTATGCATGGCTGGGGCTTTGGGGTGTTCTTTTCCATCCTTCCTCGTCGTTGTCCCTGGGGTTACCTCATGGCATTGTCTGAGCGCTGGTTTCACCAGACTCAATCTCTCCATTTGTTGGATTGTGAGGTGATGATGACATTGATGGATTGGCCATTTATCACCGGTATGGAGTTTGGAGGGGTGTCAGTGCCATGTATGGCGAATATTTCCCCGACTACCATTAGATCCTTGCTAGGAGTCCCGGCTGAAGCGCTCAAGGGCAGTACAGTCCGTACAGATCCTTTAAGCATAGATGCTATGGGCGGGCTTTTGAGTGAGCCCATACCCGATGATGTGAGAGTCAGGGATCGCATTCTTCGGCGATTGTTCCTAATAATCATTAGGGGCTGCTTCATAGAAGATAACTCTTCCACGGTATCATTCGCTTTAGTGAGCACCACAGGAGATGTGGACCATTTTGGAGAGTATGATTGGGGCTCCTACACCTTCACCTATTTCCTCAGGGGTATGCGCATGCGTTCGCAAGGCTTGATAGAGGCTTGGCTAGGATTTTACCCATTTCTGTTGGTGAGTATTTCTCTTGTGATTTCCCATATACAAGTTAAGAGTGTTAACGAACAGCAGATGTTTGCCTTTGTGTTGGCAGTTTTGGGCCTACAAGAGACTCCCATGTTTGCGTCCTATGAGTGTGCTAGGCTTAGAGACCTATCCACGAGGACGGCGATGGCATCACTCCATATTGACGTAGGTTCCTGTAGGGTTTCACCCATTGTCGACTACAGTTGGAGTTTTTGATAGCTGATGTCATCACTTGGATTCCCTACTCTGGGGAGCATTTAGCCATTGGGTTTGAGGATGGGTACCCGACTGGTGTTGAGTACGTGCTATCCACCCGTAGGGTTCCTTTCTTTACTAATGGAGGATGAGAGCTCTATTTAGGAGAGCGTGCTATTATAAGCACCACAATGGAGATTCGTGTACCGATCTTACCTCCTGCCAGGCGTTATTGGCCTGTTTTACAGTCTCCCATCATTGATATCCCATTGATGGGTGTTGGCAGTTTTACACTGTAAGAGGGTCCTTATACTCAGGAGATGTTCTAGCATTGGTGGTCCCCTCGTACCATCAGAGCCCAGAACCGCACCACTCAGTTTATGGGGGATATAGTTACTGGATCCGTGATGATACCAGATTGGATGTCCTGTGTCAGAGATCTAACTCATTTGACATATATTGACAGTTTGACCCGGCAATTGGACCGGGCACATTTCTTTATCCGGCATTTGGGCAGAGATCCTTCAGAGGTAGATATTTTTGATCCTTCTAGCTCAGGAGCTGGCCCTTCAGGTGACTCATATGGCTTTGCTAGTGTAGATCCTCCATTGTATAGGCCTGACTTCCCCGTTGATTGAGATCCAGTGACTCAGGAGGAGTTACATCAGCTGGACAGAATTGATGATGTAGACATTGACACCATTATCTTCTTTTGATGTATATTCTCGCTATATCTTTTGATAGGCCTCTGTTAGAAATTGGGTGGTTGTACCCCATTCTCGCTATATCTTTTGATAGGCCTCTGTTAGTTGTTGGGCGTTTGTGCCCCATTTCCTTATATTTTTAGCTGTACAGAGATTTATTAGATGATAATGTACTTAGGAATGTATATACTATTATTCCCTACATCATATTGCCATCTATTATTTATCCTGTATGTATCATGTTATGCATATGCATGTATGTCCAGAGATATTCAGCATTGACCCCTGGATGATCTTATGATACGGCCCACACAGATGTCTTCCTCGACAGTTAGCCGCATTGATCATACCCCACAAGTGGTTGTGGCATCCTGTCTGATATCATGGTATGATAATATGTCACCTCCAAACAGGTGACGAGATCGATCGATTATTACGATTCTATGACCCTCTTGATGTTTCGTGTTCCATGAGCTTTGTAGAGGGGTATCTTGAGCACTGGATACCGGAGAGGCAGGTTTTCCAGTTTGGTATCCATAAGTTGACTCCTACCTTAGAGGAGTATGCACGGTTGATGACGCTTCCATTAGACAGACCTTGCACACAGATAGCTATCGACGACATGAGCTGACAGTTTATGACCCTCACCGGACTGAGGCGTAGAGTCATACAGGATGAGATTACATCCGGCCATGTGATATCCCAACATTTTTTGATGGACAGATTTGGCTCAGAGGACAGTTACACACGACACTCTAGGGATTTTACCATGCTGGAGGATCATTAGAGTCTAGCCAGAGTAGACGTATTGTTTATGTGTGTATTGTCATACGTGTACATGCCACGGTATATGGATGAGCTGGACATTGGCGTCATTATGACTGTGAGAGCTCTCAGGGAGGGTCACACCATTGTGTCGATGATTGTTGCAGAGACGTTGAGATCGGCCACATATTACAGCACCTGCCCTGCAGGGGTATTTACAGGTAGCTCGGTCATGTTATACGTGTGGTTCATGTCACACCTGAGATCGATTGGCACTTTCCGACGGCATGTGTATTATTTTACCCATGAGATAGCCATGTCTTACTCCTTCCAGCCAGCGGAGTGTACAGACGCTACGTTTTGGTCGGTATTCTTAGCAGGGATCGCAGATCCGTTTGACATTATGCCGTGTGCAGGGCTTAGTTCACCCTACAGCTTTATTACTCATGCTCCTGGCATGGATTATCTCCCTCTAGCTGGTTTGAGGGGCATGCCTACTTACCACCCACTGGCTGTGATGTCACAGTTTGACCAGTTCCAGGACTTCCATCCTTTTGAGTGGGCTTTGAGTCAATGTTTGGCTTCTCCACACTTGTCAGCAGAGGATAGATCCAGGGTGTATGCTCTCATCGGATCGGCGTGAGCTATTTGCATTTTCGATTAGCCATCCGGGTACGCTCAATGTAGTATTCTTCATTGATGGAGACAGAGACAGCATCGGCTGCGGTAGTATCCACAGTGCCAAAGATCTATTCTGATGATGGGGAGCCCACATAGGACATTGATCTTCCCACTGAAGAGGAGCTATTCACCGGGTCGACAATGAAATCTTATAGATTCTCCCAAAGACGAAAAGCTCGCAGTGATCCAAAGATTCAAGACAAAGATTTAGAGCAGAGTCTTCATCTGATGACCTTTGAGAGAGATCAGGATAGGGCCTTGATGTTGACAGCTCTTGATGGGAGAGATACCGTTCTATTGGAGAGAGAGGAGGTTGTACCTCATAGAGACACCGCTATTGCTGAGAGGGATGAGGCTAGATCATGCATAAATGCATTGATTATTGAGCGGGATGCTGCTATATCTGCCTGGGATGTAGCCATTACAGATAGTACTATAGTGAGATCCCTTACTACTGGCATGCTTGCCGATATGAGTGCATATATTGATGATCATCATGCCATGATGCAGTTGGCTACGGATTTGTTAGCTCGTGTAGATTCCCTTGGGCAGGAGCTTGCAGCATTGCCTCTTTCTTTGGAGAGAGATGACATATTGGACCTGATAGTTCGTATATCCACGGGATTATAGATAGACTTGTATTTTCCTGCACAGACTAGCTTAGCCATTTTATCATGTACTACATATAATGTATATATCAAACATCATTATATATGGCAGGGAAATATATTTTGATTCATTTCCCTTTTAGTTGTGCCTTGTTACTTGCTTGATATTTGCTTGTTTATTCAGGACTTGTGATCTTGATATATTCTACACTCATCCTTGATGGGTGGACATTGAGATGTCGCAGGATCTTTTAGAATGGATCGTTGATTTGTGTGTATCCCTACCCTCTTTGGTGTCTTGGGACTGGTTTCTGTATGTAGATGTGGAGAGGATTGTGACTTTTCCTCTCTGAGATTCACTGCACCATATATGGTTGTCAGTACTCCTATTGAAGAGGAGATCCCAAATAGTTCCATCTCTTATGGATTGGTGTTGCTCTTTGAGTAATCAACCATAACTTAAATGGTCGCCAACTCTCATTTAAGGAGAGGCCAGGTAGTTCCATCCCTTTGGTCTGAAGCCGATGAAATATGGTGGATTAAAGTTTGATCCCAGTATCGTTAACAAGGATTTGTTTTGGTAGAGATAAGACCGAACCATAAATGGCTGCCTACGTACTCCTATTGAAGAGAAGATCAGGTCTGCGTAGTTTGAACCTGGTGTAAGAGGTTCAACGCTGTATGTGAAGGGGTAGAAAAGTGTAGAAATGTTTTTGTGATTTTTGTTTGTATAAAAGGGTGTAGAAATATTTTTGTTGTTTTTCTTTTATTGTGACCGAGCCATATAAAATGGTTGCCTAAGTACTCCTAGGTATCGAGGAGATCAGGTCGACGTAGTTTGCCCCATGTTTAAGACGATTTATAGCCGATAAAGTTTGATCCCATGTTCAGGACAAACTGTGGGGGAAAAGTTTGATCCCATGTTCAGGACAAATTGCAGGTGTGAAAAGTCTTATCCATAGTGGGATAAAACTACGGGTATAAAAGGATCAATCCCTGGTGGGATAACCTGAAAGGTTTGAAATAAAGTTGAATGAAAGATCTAATGATCTGAAAACCAGGCTGCTGGCTTGAAGAGTGTATTTCCCTGATGGGGCAGATGGGTATAAAAAAAGGTTGTGTGTAGAAAGGGTTAGAAAACCTGAAATGACTGGTGATCTGCTGAGACAATTGGTGATATCTGTCTTGTAACCATTGGTCTTCATCCAGCTGAGCGTCAATCAACACTCTGAGGGATTCCATTTCCACTTCTATGGGGAGCACTACTTCCATCCCATAGGTCAATGAGTAGGGAGTTGCCCCAGTTGAAGTACGCATTGAAGTTCTGTAGGCTAATAGAGTCAGAGGCAAGAGGTTAGGCCATCCTTTATGATTAGCGGACATCTTTTGCATGACCTTCTTAATGTTCTTATTAGCCGCTTCAATAGCACCATTCATCTTTGGATGGTAGATGACGGAATTAAGGTGTTTGATGTGGAATTTACGTCACAACTCCTCCATCATTTTGTTGTTGAGATTCTTAGCATTGTCTGACACAATCACCTCTGGTTGTCCATATCAATAAATGATATTGTTTCTGATGAAAGAAACGATGACTTCTTTGGTAACCCTAGGGAAGGAGGCTGCCTGTACCCACTTGGTTAAGTAGTTGATCATGGTGAAGATAAACCGATGCCCATTACTGGTTTTGGGCTTGATGGGTCCGATCACGTCCATTCCCCACATTGAGAAGGGCCAAGGTGAACTCATATTGTGGAGTTCCCTCGGAGGGGCGTGGATAACATTCCCATGAATATGACATTGATAGCACATCTTGACGTGATCATCACAATTAACCTTAAGCGAGAGCCAGTAGTGTCCTGTTCTGAGGATCTTTTTAACAAGTAGGGGACCGCTCATATGTGGGCCACATACTCCACCATGGATTTCATCCATAAGCCTCTGAGCTTGGTCCGTGTCCAGACATCTGAGGAGACCTATTCCTGCATTTCTTTTGTAGAGCGCATCTTCGCTCAGGTAGAATTTCATAGTCAGTCGATGGATCTCGCAAGTACTCCTTAATATGATGATACCAAGGGTGTTTGATGGGAGGTAGCTCATCCGATACTTCTCTAATATAATTCCCATAGGCTGGAGCCTTTTGTAGGGCAAATGGGATGCTTGGCATGTTTTTCTTGTCATGTATGTTGATCAAGGAGGCCAAAGTTGCTAGCGCATCCGCAAAATCATTCCTATTCCGAGGAATGTGGAGGAAGGTTATTTCTTCAAACTCCGTAGCCATCTGTAAAACTTGCTCATGGTAAGGCAGAAAATGTAGCTCTTTGGTATGATAGATTCTTATGGTCTGTCTGATTACCAATTCTGAATCCCCAAAAACAGGTAACCGCCTGATACCAATTGATTGGGCAAGTTTGATTCCCATAATACAGCCTTCATACTCAACTGTGTTGTTGGTGCTGACAAACTATAATTTGATGGCAACGGGATACTGCTCCCCCGTACCAGATAACTAGAGCTGATCCAGCTCCAGAACCTTCCATGTTAATAGCTCCATCAAAATATATTTTCCATGATTGGTGTGTATCGTACTGATGGTGTTGATGCACTGTCATTACCCATTCATCGGGGAAGTATGTTTCTAAGGGTTTGAAAACCCCTGAAGGTGCAGCTGTTGGTTGGAAAACCGATCACTAAACACGCGCAAGTATACGCGGTCTAACAAGTAATACAGTGATAAGGAATGTGTCGAACCCACGAGGAGCTATCACTAATATTTACCAAGTACCGACTTTGTATCGCTAAAGTCTTATTCGAACAGCAATAAATGGAAGTGTGATTAATCTAAGTATAACTAATTATCAAAGCAAGTAAATGGATAATGAATGGTAATCGAAGGAATTTCAAGCTAAGGTTACAACTTCACCCCACACAGGCATTCTGTCTAACACCTGGCGTGCTATGCTTCATCAAACTTCCTACCCTTCTCTCTTCGGTCTTAATGGTCACGACAATTTTTTGACTGAGAACACACAGGTGGTCATACACCTCTGTCGTGGTATGCACAAACATATCTTTTCCAGATCCACCCGTTAGGGAATAGAACAGAAAAGAACGTCCAAGCTAGATATAATCCTACACATGTCTATGTGAATTAATCATAACAAGGATTTAAGCATAAGTTCTCAAATAGGTCGCACGTGGCGCACATATATATGTCTATTCTATGCACAACTTATGCAGTCGAAACCCATAATTACATGCCAATATATTACGGTGTAAATCTACAATCCTTCTTTCAATATCATGTAAATTACCAAATTCATCACTAATGTCTTAGCGAGAATCATTATGCATGAATATATTAAACCAAACCATATGGTGCCAACCAAAAAGATAAGATAGTCAATTTAAATAACAAAGGGTTCCATTATAACCTTAGAGAAAATACTCAGTTCATAGCTATTGAACAAAATATAAGTAGCAATAAAGACGACATTAATGGACTACAAAATAAGAGGAAATAAATGGATAAGAGGAAACTTTGTCAAAGCCCTTTAGTCTCCAAGCATTCTGCTCAAATCAAGCTTTCCAATCTGTGTAGCTCACTGCTCTTGTCGCTCTAAGAAAATCCCATACTTCCCCCTAATCTATATTTATAGACATTAACTAAGAACTAGAGAGAGAAATTATAAAAAAGGAAGAAAAACTAAACTATTCTATCCTAAGCTAATATTATTCTCTGATATATGAGATATCTGTATTGCAGAGGCTTGTTTTCCTTTTATAACAGTTTCCTTTTTTAGCTAGGTCAAAAATAAGCCTTCTTCTCGCCAGGCACCAAAGCTTTCACACAATGTAAGGTGCAATAGGCTCATGAGTGGTATTTGTGGTGCCACGTCAGCTTGGAAAACACCAGAGCTCACGCTACAGTGCGAGCCCATAAAGGACTAGTGGCGTTGTGGCTTTAAGGTGACGTTAGGCTGGATAGGTGGTTGGCGCTGCGGCGCGAGCTTAAGCCTAGTCTGTGTCGCCGTGGCGCGCGTACATGTAAAATGCCCGTTTTGCCCCTGAAAGCATGGGAAAGACCTAATAATCCCCGCATTTCATCAGTTAAGCATAATAACACTATAATTATATAAAACTATATAAAATCTACGAGATTAGGCAACTATTTAAGTCATAAAGTATCCGATTCGCGGGTATAAATCCCACTCATCAAATACCCCCAAACTTAAGTCTTTCCTTGTCCTCGAGCAAACTATCTAACACAAAACTAACAATAGTAAAACATACGAGAAAGAAAAATATAATTGCATACTAGTATCATGGCTTCTGAGCTTGATCATAGCTACTCCCAGAGAACAAGGCAAACACAGATATAGAAGTAAGGGTTCATTCAATTTCAAGCATAAGACTGTATTCGATCCATTCTATGTGTGTGTGTGGAGACCAACCGTCCTGACTAATCATAACTCAAATAAGTTCGCACAGTCTATTGTTACTACCAATATACAAACTCCGCAACTTAAACATTCTACAAGCATTAAGAATAAGACGCAAGTGTAGGAAATAATCAAAAGACTCTAGCATGAAGACAGTAAAATCTGATTCGGATAGTCCTTAATTACCTTAGGCTAATCAGAACTACCCATTAATGAGCTTTTCATCAGTGACTCCCAAGTCAGATGACTTTAGGGAAGTAGGTGTAGAACAACCCTATGAATCTAATAAATCTAGCAGTAAATGCCACGTAATCAACATAAGCTAATATAAATTTTTTGAACTCCGAAGATTATTCGGCGAGTGCATTTTATGCTCCATCTCAACATCGGTCCTGCGCTTATGGGAGAGTGCGTTTTACGCTCCATCTCGACCCACCGCAAGACTTTCGATATTCAATCTTTATTTCTTTTTATTTTACTTTTTTTTTATGCAAACATGCCAGAATCCAAAATCCAAAACTGTATATACGTCTAAGTCTTTTATTACCTTGTAACAATAAAAGTTTATCAGAGTGAACATACTCTAAAAGCAATAAACACGTGAACTAAGTTCGAAAACATAACTAGTTAACATAGTTGGTCGGTGCTTGCTGAAAAGGACGGATCAATAACAGTCTAAAGTTATCGATTGAACAAACCTCTAGCTCATACATGCTTGGAACGACTCTAAGAGATTGACAAAATTACTTGGCGCTTGTCATTAGCCATAATCAAAAATTAATGATAAATATAACACCCTTGCTTAATAGCAGCTTAAAATAGGGTAAAAAGGCCGTTAACATGGCACAAGCATATAAATCTGTATAAGCCCCAAAAAGATGGCTATAAACTAATCAACCATGCTGATAATAATCAAAGCATTTATAAATAATAACCCAAAATAGTTCATGGCATCCATAATAATAATCCCAAAGAAAAATATCGCAGTTCAAAATAACTGCACCACAATACTAATAAAAACACAAGCAAAGTACTAAATATGCAACCTAACATGGCATTAGACAGAAACAAAAAGATACTAGGCCCTAACACCCCCAAACTTAAGGTGAGAAATGCCCTCATTGCTAAACATAGATCACTCGTATATAAGAGGGTTTCCCTAAAGATCGCTTACTCGCAAGATCGCGATCGCCTCATCGCCTTCTTTTGGGCGGTGATGGTTGAGGGTATGGTGGGAAGACAGGAGGCTATGGGAACTGGTATGGCATGAACTCAGCGTTCTCGCCATAATAATTGGTGTATATACTCGTGATCGTGTTTACCGATTCAACCGATCTCGCAATGTGCCTCTCTGCGCCTTCGAAGCTTGGCGGCCAGTGCTTCCGATGCGAAGCAAGGTGAGGGATGCCATGATGTCTACCAAGAGTCCCATGCGGTAATTAGGGTCAAGCGTGGAGACTGTGAGGGCTCGGCCCTCACTTTGTAGAGGTGGCATAGTAGGTGGTCCGTATCCTTCGCCTCTGACATAAGAATCAGCCGCGTCCCACATTGTAGCATGAGATGGTCTGACGGTCAACGACTGCCATGGGTGGCGAGGCTATCTCTTCTGGCCACCCACTGAATACCTGCCCTCTTGCACAGCCGGGTGATCAAGGAAGGATGTGGAAGTCCCGAAGCGACGGTACTCTTGATCTCTTTCAGAATTGACTCATGAATAAGAATTCCAATATCCACATTCAGACCCGTGACAATGGCGAATAATAGAATTGCCCTATCTTTAGTCACGTCGCTCAGGTGACGAGTCAGATCATGTTGGCACAAATAAAGATGAACCACGCCTTCCCATAGTGACTGAGTGCTGAAGACGAAAAACTAGTCTTTTCATCCGTGTAGTCATTAGTCTTCCATGTAGTCCCGGGCTTGCATAGCCTCCTAATAATATCCTTGAGGTCATAGCTACGGAGTCCCGGCTCCATATAGTCCCTGCCCTCATAGTTGGGTGTCGCGAACAGTTCATTGATGGCTTGGCTTCCAAAAGCCACTGACCGTCCCCTGACTTAGACAACAGGAGGACCCTCGGCACTGGCATTAGCATAGAACTCTCTGACCACAAATAAAATGGCTGATTCGGGTGGTCTTGTGAAGTGGATCCAATGGCGTTCCGAAATCATGGCCACCAACTCGCCATCCTTTTTGTCCGACCTCAAACCCCGCTCAGGAATCAAATTTCGTGCGGCAAAAGAGCTTTTGTATCGTTTCCATACCGCTTTGTTGATGAACTTGGTGTTGTCCCAAGCCATTGGTGGTGCTGCGGACGAGGATCCTCCCACACTAAGGCGTTTCCTTTTTAAAGCCATTCAGATATCTTAGTGAATGACTAAAATCCAAATAAAATACCTTGATAGGGAAAAGAAATTAAGTGTTATAGATCTCTAATTTGATTCACGCCTGACTTCAAGTTGGTCTGATTCTGTGAATTATGTCATGAATCGGGTGCTTTGTAGAGGGTGGGGGTTGTAATAACCCGATATTTTCTATATAAATAAATAAGAAATTTTGCATAATTTTTTTTAAAGGTGGAAATATGTGCCAAGTAATATGTATGTATATTGGTGATAAATGAAAATATATTTATTACCCTAATAATTATAAATAATTTTTTAGAATTATTAATCATTATAAATTATATTCTTATAAGACTTAATTTTGTAGTAGAAATGTTTTTATTATTTATTTTCCATGAAAATATGATTATATATTATTTAAATAATATATGAGATGATTATAGATTTATTATAATAATTATTTTATTATATGAATTTATTTCAGACTAATTAAGTAATTATTATGACTTAATTAATAATGATATATGTGCAAAATAATTTCAGATATGGAATCCAAACCCTAATTCTGGGTTTTGACGGAGGAATGAGAATAATAATATAATACTAATTATATTTTAGTGCTATAAATGTGTACTATATGTGTGTAGACTGATAATTGGTCAATTATAGTGAAACACTAGAAAACCTGGTATTACTGTGTTAAACCCTAATTTGAAACTCAAATTAGAGTACAAGATTGTTATGTAATCGTGATAATGTGATTAACGGCCGGAGTTATAGATATTAACCTTACTTAGGGAAACCCTAATTTTTGAAAACCCTAATTAATATTTATAAACCCTAATTTCTATATTTGAAACCCTAATTTTCAAATGGAAAATCTTAATTGCTAAATGGGAAAAACTAATTGCTAATTAGTGAATTATTAAACTTAATTTCAAGTCTAATATAATTAGAAAACCCAAGTTAATTAAGGAATCCTAATTTGGAAATTTAGAAACTAAATTTTTATTTTTTAAACCTAATTTTAAAATCCTAGAAAAGTTAATTATTTATTTTTTTTGTAAACCCTAAGGGTTGGGACAATTGATAAGCTTGCCATTTAAAATTTCAAGGCTAATGACAACAATGCCCTTTTTGTCACATTCTTGAAAAAATTGCTAGCAAATCTTGTCATATCTTGGCAAGTCATCAACCCTAGTCTCGCTAGGAGCTAAAAGACTCGAGCTCTTAGCCATTACCCCATCCAAATTCATTGCATATGAGTTTTATATAAGTATCAAGAGAGAGAAAAAGTCACATTCATGCTCATTTGTTCACAACTCTCATCCAAGACCATCTCTCTTTAAGACCCACGAAAATTATAAGAAATTCAGTCCCAAATCAAGCCTCTATTACACCTAGATCAGATCAGGAGACTAGAATAAAAATTTGTTCAAGTAAAGGTATAAAACTTATTAATAATTTGATCTTGATTGCTATGATAAAAGTTGTTTTTAAGTGTTAAAACATGTTTGTTAGTTCCCGAAGGCATAGTAGTTATCTAGAAGGGGGGGTTGAATAGATATTAAAAACTTTTCTTAGTTAACAGAATGTTTTGATAAATCTTTTAAGCATAGCGGAATAATTGATTCTTTGAAAATCTTTTAGATACCAGGTTAAAGAGAGAAAGGCAGTTATTGCAGTTATAGCAGTTATAACAATTATAGCAGTTATAAAGACAGTTGTTTTTAAGTGGTTCGGAGCACTCAAAGCTCCTAGTCCACTCTTCTACTCCTTGAGTAGGAAATCCTCTAAGGATGTCTTTTACACTTTCTAAATCTCACAGATTCCTTCTAGACCAGCAGTCTAGGCACTTCTAAGTTCACTCTTGAACTCTTTAAGTCCAGCAGACTTGGCTCTTCACAGTTCACTTAGAACTCTTCAAGTCCTTCTGACTTGGAACTTCACACTTCAGTATATTGATAGTTGTCGAGTTGTGATTGAGGCTACTCAGTTGCAGTTAAGCACTTGTTCGAAAGAACTGAGTAGCTGAGCAAGCTTTTTCCTTTTTCTTAGATCGTAGAGTTGAGCGTTTGAGTGTTCTTGTGCGCTTTTGTTCAATGCTTGCTTTCTTCTCTTATGTGTTTGTATCCTGTATATATGAGATCCTTAAAATCTATCCGTGAAATTATCTGATGAGGCATTAAATGCGTTTGACATTTCTGAGCTTTGAATGAGACATTTTTGCACATCTTCTGAATTGCTTTCTGGCCCACTGACACGACAGACTGCTTTCTCACCTAACACCTGAAAAGGTGTTTTCCTCTGCCCAATGGTCATTTTCTTAGCTTCTTGAATACGTCTCTTTTTGATCAATACTAAGGATATCTTTTGTACCATTGGGACTGGTGAGAGCTTCAACGTTTAAAACCCATTCCTCATTTGTTGGAATAAATCTTCAACCAGAAGATAGATTTCGATCCTTCTGACATAAGAGAGATGACACTCTATGATCCATATTGTGGTGTCTTGTCATACTTCGAATAGGACACTACGATTTCTTTCAAGACTTTTCACACTACGATCAGTACTTGCTCGTCTTGCAAATTCTGTTTCCGAGAGCACACTATGATCTTTGAGTTAGCTCGGCAAACGTCTAGACCACTTTACGTTTTCTGGAGAGGCCCTTGAAGGCAGATACACTACAATCACTTCAGCTCTGCGATCCTGCCTTAGCTTCTACATTCTGTTGATCAGGCGGATAGACTACTAGCCTATTTATTTCTTTCCAGCCATAGATCAACCTAACAGATTTGATCTCTTTATATATATAAGTAAACATTAAAGGCTAAGATCAACCTAACAATTTTGATCTGTCACTAAGTCCTTGTACATATATTCCTGGAAGGACTTTACATAATCACGAGTATTTACATTAAAAATCAAATCACAATATGCATTCTTCCAACAATCTCCCCCTATTTGATGTTGACATAACCAAGAAGATTTATTGTAATGATTATTAAATTCTATATGCAGTTGCAGAAAAAGTAAACATGATTTAGTGTTTCAGTGAGCAGCTAAAATTTCTAGAGAATATGCATGAATTTATTGATGTATGAAGATGGATGTTACATTTGAGATTAACTACATCAATAAGAATTGAAATTCAACTTATCTCTAATTCCTTAGCCTTTTGCTCCTTGAAGGGTTTGCCTTTTCCTCTGCTCTCCTTTTTCTGCTTGCTTCATCTCTCCTGGCTAAATCTTCTAGCTCACTTGGGCTTAGTCTTGGATTGTGGTCGTGCCTATTCATGAGTGCAGGATCTCCAATTGGCATTCTTAGGCTTGTTGCAGTCACTTCATGCGAGCTAGTAGTTAGCCCTAGACTCTGTAATGGTTGAGCTATCAAAACTTCCTGCTGATCAGATCGTTGAGTCTGATAGCTTGATCGTGGAGTCTGTTGAGAGATTTGCCTTGTAGAGACAGAGTCTTGTGAAATTGGGGTTCAGCAGTTTTGAACTCATCAAAGCATAGTCTGTAGCTGGAGATAACACTTGAAGCTGCCATTGATTTCTTCTTAGAAAGTGAAAAATGACTGAGCTTGCTACAGATTTAGGGTTTCTGCTTAAGAGAGGAGGGGAGAGATGATCTTTTGAACTTCATATTTCAAAAACATGATGATTTTAATTTGTACTTGTGACTTCCCTCTCTCTATTTTTCTTAGTGGAACAGGTGTCGAATTTTTCTTGGCTCTACGAATATGACAGAGAGGGATTATACCGAATTGGCCTTAACCTTTTCTGAGCTAATGTTTTCTTCAGGAGGACTACGATCGTTGAGATAGTCCTTGGAATCGTTGAGTTTGTCCATCCATCGTTGAGTCTGTTCAGCAGTAGTCGAGTCTGATCTGTAATCGTGGAGTCTGTTCAGTAATCGTCATGTCTGGGCTGCACTTGTAGAGTCTGAACTACGATCGTCGTGTCTGGCCTGGCAATCGTAGAGTCTGAACAAGTCCCTGTGATGAATCATTTTGTCTTAACATTCTTATTAAATTAAGGTAGCTCAGGAAGGGCCAACCTCTTGAATGAAACAAGGATTAGGTTTGTCCCTGAGGCACTTATCAGAAAGAATGCTTTGATTTATGCTTGATCATCATAGGGTGCTCCTTTTGCTTTGTTGATGTAGTTCTGCTATCGTTGAGTCTGTACTACGATCGTTGATTCTGTTCAGCGTTCGTTGAGTTTTATGTACTTTGGCTCTACGATCGTGGACTTTCTTTGATCATGTCTTTGATTTCGAACACAACCTCTAAATCTATATGGTTAGCATAAAATAAAGCACAATATTTCATGTTTGCAAGTTAATCATGCCTAGCTCACTTATCAATTTGTTGAATCTGGATTCATCTAGAGGTTTTGTAAAAACATCAGCAAGTTGATTTCAGTAGGGATATATTGTAAAGAAATAGTTCCATTTTGTACCTGATCCCTAATGAAGTGATACCTAATTTCTATATGCTTTGTCCTAGAATGCATGACAGGATTATGGGTTATAGCAATTGCACTTGTGTTATCACAATGAATAGGTATAGATTTGAATTCAAACCCATAATCTGCTAGCTGATTTTTCATCCATAGGATCTGTGCACAGCAACTGCCAGCAGCAATATATTCAGCTTCTGCAGTTGAAGTAGATACTGAGTTTTGCTTCTTGCTAAACCAGGACACAAGTCTGTTACCTAGCAGTTGACAAGTGCCACTGGTACTTTTTCTATCTATTTTGCAACTGCAAAATCAAAGATCTCTGTGTATCCTATTAGCTCAAACGAGGATTCCTTGGGATACCGTGAGCCCTGTGTGGGGTGTACCTTTGAGGTATCTAAAAATTCTTTTACACGTGAGTAAAATGAGATTCTTTAGGATAAGACTGAAATCTAGCACAAATGCATGTTGCAAACATTATATCTGGTCTACTGGCAGTAAGATATAACAGTGAGCCTATCATACCTCTGTATTGAGTTATATCAATACTTTTACCCTTTTCATCTTTGTTAAGCTTGGTTGCAGGAGCAATTGGGGTTTTCATGGTAGAGGCTGATTCCATGCCATACTTCTTGAGTAAGTCTTTAATGTATTTGGCTTGGTTTATGAAAATTCCTCCATCAGTCTGCTTTACTTGCAGTCCAAGAAAGAAGTTCAGCTCACCCATCATGCTCATTTCAAATTTGCTCTGCATAAGCTTGGAGAATCTTTTGCATAACTTTTCATCAGTAGAACCAAAGATAATATCATCAACATAGATTTGAATTAAAAGGACCTTATCTTTATGCTTTCTAAGGAATAATGTAGTATCTACTCTACCTCTAGTAAATCCATTTTCAATAAGAAAGTTAGTCCGTGTTTCATACCATGCTCTGGGTGCTTGTTTGACACCATATAAGGCTTTGTCTAATCTAAAGACATAATTAGAAAGAAATGGATTGATGAAACCTAGAGGCTGCTCTACGTAGACTTCTTCTTGAAGTTCACCATTTAAGAATGCACTTTTGACATCCATTTGGAAGACCTTGAACTTCATGTGAGTAGCAAAGGCAAGGAATATTCTGATGGCTTCTAGTCTGGCAACAGATGCAAATGTCTCATCATAGTCAATGCCTTCTTCCTGAGAGTAACCCTTAGCCACTAGTCTTGCCTTATTTCTGGTGATTACTCCATCTTCATCCATCTTATTTCTGAATACCCATTTGGTTCCAATAACAGGATGGTTCTTTGGTCTTGGTACCAATCTCCATACTTTGCTTCTCTCGAACTGATTAAGTTCTTCCTGCATGGCCTCTATCCAGCTGGAATCTTCCATAGCATCCTCTATCTTCTTTGGTTCTATTTGAGATCGGAAGCTTAGATAGAAACATTCATTTTGAGTAGCAGCTCTTGTTTTAACTCTTGCATTTGGATCTCCAATGATTAGATCTTGAGTGTGATCTCTTGCCCATCTTCTTCCTGTTGGAACATCAGTTCTTATACCTTCTTGTCTTAGATCTTCAAGATCTATCTCTTCTTCTTGTCGTGGAGTTTCATTGTTTGTCATAGGCCTCTCTACGATCTCATTCTCTTGCTCAACGATCTCATTATCAGGCACTACGATCGTAGTATTGAGCTCGACGACTTCATTCGTAGTGTCTCTAGACATTTCTATGTCTAAGTCTGTTTCATCGAAGATGACATGAATAGAGACTTCAACACTTAGTGTCTTCTTATTGAACACTCTGTAGGCCTTACTATCTGTGGCATATCCGAGGAAGATTCCTTCGTCTGATTTTGGTTGAAACTTTGTCAGGTATTGTTTTCCATTGTTGAGAATGTAGCATGTACACCCGAAGATATGGAAATAGCAAACATTAGGTTTTCTTCCTTTCCACAGTTCATAGGGAGTCTTCTTAATCGTAGAGTGTATGAGTGATCTGTTCTGAGTATAGCATGCGAAGGTTGGATCGCATCCGTAAGTACTCCGTGCAGATGAGTCTTCTAGTAGAGTTCTTCCAGCCTCTATTAATGTTTTGTTCTTTCTTTCAACAACCCCGTTTTGTTGAGGAGTTCGTGGAGCTGAGATGTTGTGACTGATGCCATTGTTAGAACAGAACTGGTCCATCTCTGAAAAGTCAAATTCTCTACCATGATCACTCCTTATAGCTTTGATCTTTTCTCCTTTCTCGTTCATCACAAGCTTGAACATTTTGATCAGCTGGGAGCTTGTCTCATCATTTGAGGTTAGAAAGAATACCCAAGTAAATCTGGTGAAGTCATCGACTATGACCAGGGAGTATCTCTTTCCTCCAAGACTTGTTGTTGGAATTGGCCCAAAAAGATCCATGTGTAGCAGCTGCAAAGGCTTGTCAATTGAGTTGACAGTTTTACTCTTGAATGTGCTTCTGGTCTGCTTTCCAAGTTGACAGGCATTGCAAGGCCTTTCTTTAACGAAGTTGAAATTTGGTAGGCCTGTAACTAGATCTTTTGATGCCAATTTGGACATACTTTTGAAGTTGAGATGAGATAATCTTCGATGCCATAGCCAACTCATTTCTTCAGATGCTTTAGCCAGAAAGCATATTGTCTCTTCTGAGCTTAGTTGACCAAGATTTACTGTGTAGACATTTCCTTCTCTTGTCCCGGTGAGCTTTACTGCAGATGTCTTCAGGTCTCGGACTTGGCATTGGTTGTTGAGGAAAGTTACTTGATGACCCTTATCACAGAGTTGGCTAATGCTTAGAAGGTTATGTTGTAGTCCTTCCACATAGGCCACTTTGCTAAAGAATCTTCGCACCATTTCCTGGCCGAAAGTAGCCTTTTGTCTTACCACAGCTATTATCCCCAAAGATGACCGAGGGACCCTCCTTCTCTGTGTAATTGGACAGAAGGGTTTTTTTTCCTGTCATATGCCTTGAGCATCCACTGTCCAAATACCAGGTTGTGATTTTGGAGTCCTTTTCCTACAAAAATATTAAGCCTTCATTTTGGTACCCATACTTGCATGGGTCCTACATTTTTAGTGCCCTTGGGGACCCAAATCTGCATGATTTTGGGTCTTATATGCATGGAATTATAATGACATTTTGCAGCCTTGTGACCAGTAGAGTAACACACAAATCTTTTGATATGATGCATGTTTGTGTGTGTGTTAAAATTCTTCCTCCATTTGCACTCGAGTGGGATATTGGTTATCCTTCTGTAGGGCTTGATAAGTGGTATTTTTACCCACTTATTGTATACCAATCCATGCGAATTGTGCCCACCTCAAGTACATTTCATTGTGTTTTAGTTGCATTTCACGTTATTTTGTATTGCATTTACTTAAAACTCCTTTTGGTGAATAAGTGTAGGAATCGGCTCAATTTTGGTGGAATTAGGGGCACTGACGAGTGGATGCGTGAAGGCGAGTTACAAGGTGAAATTGTGCATGGCATGGAGGTGTAATGAAGCATGAAGACCAAGCAAGCAAGAGGATTAAAATATAAGTGAACAAGTAGCAGCAGCAGCAGAACAAAAATCAGAACCAGAAACTGCAGAACACAAGCCGCGCGGCAAGACAGGTGAGGACTCGCATGCCCGCGCGAGTGCAGGGCTAGACATGGGAGACCTTCTGCAAGTTGAACGCCCGCGGGGTAATGGACGCGCGCCCGTGAGACAATCGACGCGCGCCCGTGAGGCATGATCGCGCGACCGCGCGAGAGGACATCTGGACTGGACTTAACATATTGCAAGTCTCGCGGCCGTGAGATAGGGAAGCTAGAGATGCGCGTGGCCGCGCGCGATGCTGATGCTGTAATTTATTTTTATTTTAAATTCTCAATTAAATGATGTGTAATTGGTTTTTAAACGATTCTAACGAGTGTCAAAGTGAGGTGTGATTACTTTGACGTATTTTCATCTTAGAAACTAGGGTTTACACCTTAGGAGAGATTCCAATGTAGGAGAAAGCCATAACGTCTATTTTTCTCTACTTCTTCTTGGAAATCTCTGTCATCATGGATTTGATTATTATCTATTTGGATTTCTTTGAGGATTTAATAGTTGATCATTGGTTTCTATTTAACGATTGGGTTTGATCGTTCTAATTTTCTTACTTCATTCGTTTGTTTATTGATCATGCTTAACATTGATCCCATAATGGCTTTTGGTTCAGTCATGAACTAAACTCCATTATGGGATTCTAACGGATTTTAATATGTAGTTTAGTTGTACATCTAAATGTTAGATTTGTTTTGCATATCATATGGAATATCTATCATGGTTATATTACATGTATGAATGCTTGATCACCATTCGTTTCAGTATTTGTATGTGATTAACAATGAACATATAAATATGGACTGTAACCATGATAGCATGCGAATATGGGCTTAGTGTAATAGCTTGCATATTTTGTGAACCAGATAGACATATACTGTTTCACCGTATGAGCTAGATTAAGAGCTTATGCTTAAGAACAATAGGATTGCAATTATGCATAGACATATGGTGATTGTGATTGTATTGATGATCGCATAGAGTCTAACCTCTGTAGATGCTGTGTGAGTAGGTTATAGTGCATTGAAAAATGGTTATAACTCTCTTTATGCTCTTGGCTATTTTCCTATGGTATGTGAACACTTCTTGCATGATAGTGGCGATTAGACGAAATATTAAATGAAGTTAGGATCCCATTGTTTCCATAATATAGTTAGTCCATTTATCTCGTTATTTTTAGTCAGTAATCATAATTAGTTTAAATCAACAATTGATTCATCAGTCTGAGCATATAAATATAGTGAGTTGATTATTGCATAGTAGTCTAAGTTTAACAACTTTATCTGTGGGATCGATACTTTACTTACTCTGTATTACTTGTTGACCCGTGTATACTTGAATGAGTTAGAGCTCCTTTATAAGAACTATAAAAGAGGCAACAAGTTTTTGGTGCCGTTGCCGGGGAAAGGCGTTAAATTTAGATAATTATCATTAGTTTAAAGCTATATTGTATGACTTAGACAATTCTAATCTTTTCTCATTTCTATTTTTGTTTTTGTTTTGGTTTCAGGTACTTGTATAATTTTTATGCACACACGATTGGCCAACTCAGAATTGATACCAGCATAGGATAATATTAACGGAAGAGGTTGGAAAGCGAGAGTGCGCAGAAATTTACAAGCATGGTTAGAGGGTACCATGGATGACTTTGCTTATCAATGGCCTTATGCAAATAGGATTCAACCAAGGGACACAAGAACTAAAGGACTCAATGTATTTTCTACATTGTCAGCACAGATTGCAACACTTTCGGAGAGGTTGGATGTTCTTGCAGTCCAACACACTCGAGAGATAGTAGTTACATGTGAATATTGTGCTGGCGAGCATCCGAGTTATCAGTGCGACATCAGAGTTGGACAAGTACAGTTTGGGGGTGATTACCTCAACAACAATGTTTATCCCAATTATCATCAAGGTTGGGGGTATCACCCAGATTATGAATGAAATTGTAACTATCAAGACCAAGACTGTGTTCCAAGCCCAACATATCCATCGAATTTCTCAAATCCACCTCCAATGCAACAAGAAGACAATTCAGAGTTGAAGGAATTGTGGTTAACGTTTGTAGCATCAACTGAGGAGAAGTTGATTGAGCAAGAAAGGTCAATTCAAAAGCTGCAGAATCAGATGGATCAATTATTCGAAGCATTGAACAATCGCCCTCAAAAAAATTGGTGCTATGACATGGATGATGAAATCGATGGAGAGCCAGAAGTGCACATGCCACTGGATGAACTTAAAGGAGTGGACGTTGAGGAGACAATTGGGGGTTCGGAAAATGAAGAATATCAGATCACCTGTATTATACCCCAAGTGCCTTCTCAACTAGAGTTGAAAAATCAAGTGAGTTTTGCATACCCATGTCCCCTAGGTAGTCATATCCAAGGAAATGATCAGTATGATAAAGAGGCCTTGTATACACCATGGTGGGCTGAGGAAGAGAAAATTAAAGAGGACAAGTCCATTGTACTTTCTATGCCTCGATGTAACAATTTATTCCCAAATACAACGGACGAGACACCTAGCTATGCAATGGAACGGGGGACATCATGTACAAGAAATATGCTAGGCGATTTCAATCCGAAGACTCTCATGATGGGGAACCTACCAAAGCACATAACAGTTCTAATGGATGGAGGATTCCTAACTTATCGTATGGGAATTGGATAGCGGTGTTAAGAAACAGAGTCCAGCTAACAGATTATAAACTAGCGCTTGATGAGAGGCAACCCATTATTTCTATCTCTAGTTTCTTTTTATTTATTCAGTTTAGGTTGCTTTAGTTAGTTCATCTTCATTTCATTTGTGATAGACTGTTATATTTGGCAAAAGTGAGTGTGTAGCTGAATTTGCATTAGGCAGCGTTTGAAGCTAGTATAGCATGTATTTGGTTATTTATGCTTATTCAGTAGTTCACACTTTGACATGAGAGATTTGTGTTTATGTAGGTGTACTGGAGTGACAACATTACTATCTTGCAATAGGGGGAAGGAAAATTGGAAGTGCAGGAAATAGCCTAGCGCGGCCACGCATGGACATGCCTAAGAATGCGCGCGCCCGCGCGACAAGGAAGCCAGATCAAAATTGCCACTCGCACGCCCGCGCAGAAAACACAATGAATACTCGTGCGGCCGCGCACGACATCAGACGGGGAAAAAGTTTTAAGTTTAAAAATGTGATGGAGAACATTTAGACTCTCATGTGAAATCATATCAGCATCATAATCATCTCAGTCTCCATAGCACACGTCCCTTCTCTTTATCAGTTACAGATTGAAGCCGTATATCTCTCCATCAAATCTCCATGATTCTCTCCACGTTCAAAGCTCCACCCATGCTTTCATCTATGCTATAAAGATAGGGTTTTGATTGGGATAGCAGCCACGAGTTTGGAGGCAGCGTCATTAGCCGCTCTCAGTCATTATCAAGCATATCATTTTCAGTTTTCTTTCAAAGCAAATGGGTCCGAAGAGAGCACAACCATCTTCTTCTTCCTCATCTTCCTCCGGCAGCCACGAGGAGGACATTGTCGACCACACCAAGTTCTTGTGTCTAGAAGCCCAGCAGGAGTACTACCGTATTGTAGCGAAGACATTTATCAAGGAAAGAGGATTCAGACCCAAAGGCCAGGATGGACAGCTCTACGCCATGATTCATGAACGAGGTTGGGGTGGACTGACTACAGCACCCACGCCGATTCCGATGAGCATAGTCCGAGAGTTCTATGCCAATGCCAAAGTCACAATGAACGATACCTCTATGGTTCGTGGTGTCGAAATAGACTATAGACCCGCCGCCATCCGGAACGTGCTGAGAATCACCGCAAGACCACTAACAGGGGCAGCGAATTGGATCACAGGGGCACATTTGGAAACAGACTTGGAGCTTGTTATCGCTGAGTTGTGCGTGCCAGGCACGAAATGGACTTACAAAGTTGGCACGACTTAGCCTCAAATATTTCCAGCAGCCGCACTAAATCGATATGCCAAGGCATGGAATCTATTCATTTGTGCCAAGTTACTTCCTTCATCGCACCAATATGAGATCACGGCAGAATGGGCTGTAATTTTGTGGGGCATTATTACTGGCGAGTACATTGATGTGGGGTATTTAATTCATCAAAATATTGTGAAGTATCTGAAGGGAACTACCACTGGAAGCATACCACATGCTTCAATGATAGCCACGCTATATGCGCAGCAGGGGTGCAATTGGGGCAACGAACAAATGCAATATGCAAGCCAAGACATCACACATACCACTATTGCAAAATTTGAGGACTGGGCAGGTAGTGAACCACACCCGCGCAGACGAGGATTCATTCTCTAACCCACCTTCCCAGAACCAACCCAGCAGCCACCACAACCCGATGAAGCAAGCCCATCAACCCGAGCACATCCGATCAATAGCGATCGACATCTCCGAAGGTTGGAGCGCAAAGTCGACGCATTGTATGACAATCTTGGGACATTTGCTATGGGACTCACAAGAGCCTTGGCCGAAGCCTTCGCGCAGCAAGGAACAATGCTTGAATGGCCACAGTTTGGGACCGCCGTGCCTTATCCACCACCAGATTCACAACCTGAGGAGGGTGGTCATGCCGATCATTAGGGGAGTTTTTCTTGTACCCTTTACCTTCATTCAATGAGAACATTGAACATTTTAAGTTTGGGGGTATTGGAGTACTTGCATAGTAGTTTAGTTTGCATTCTGTTTTGCATGTTTAGTGTAATTTTGCATGATTATGTGTTAGATAAAATTTTGCATAAAATTTTTAATTTTTAGTCATTATAGATTGTGTTAGTATGTTTTAGTTTCATGTCTCACACAAATTCTTGCTTAATAATAGAAATTTTTGCCTAGCCAATGATGATAGTGAATTGTGAAAGATTTCAGAATATGTGCACAACACAGCTTAGATATAATGTTCTACACGATGAGATTCATGTTGCTGTTTAAATGCTTTTGGTATGCACGAATAGGTTCACAATCACTTGTAGGTGTAAGAGACGTGTGTTGCATGGCTTAATAGAACATGTAGTTTCAAAAAGAGAAATATGTGGAATATGCATATAGATTGGGTACATTGACATTCAAACTGTGGGAACACCTGGGCATGCCTGAATTGGGACGAGATGGAGCGTAAAACGCACTCGTTGTGTACCAATCCATGCGAATTGTGCCCACCTCAAGTACATTTCATTGTGTTTTAGTTGCATTTCACGTTATTTTGCATTGCATGTACTTAAAACTCCTTTTGGTGAATAAGTGCAGAAATTAGCTCAATTTTGGTGGAATTAGGGGCACCGACGAGTGGATGCGTGAAGGCGAGTTACAAGGTGAGGATGTGCATGGCATGAAGGTGTAATGAAGCATGAAGACCAAGCAAGCAAGAGGATTAAAACATGACTGAACAAGTAGCAGCAGAACAAAAATCAGAACCAAAAACTGCAGAACACAAAGTCACGCAAGAAGATAGGTGAAGACTACAAGGCTTCCATGCGAAGTGTGAGGCTGAACATTGAGACCTTCTACAAGTTGAGCGCCAACGAGGTAATGGACACGCGCCCGCGAGACAATTGACGCGTGCCCGCGAGGCATGATCACGCGACCGCGCGAGAGGACGTCTGGACTGGACTTAACATACTGCAAGTCTCGCGCCATGCGATGTGAGAGCCTAGAGGCGCGCCAAGATAAAGCAAGCAGCGATCTTTGATCTTTGTAATTTATTTTTATTTTTAATTCTCAATTAAATGATGTGTAATTGGTTTTTAAACGATTCTGACGAGTGTCAGAGTGAGGTGTGATTACTTTGACGTATTTTCATCTTAGAAACTAGGGTTTACACCTTGGGAGAGATTCCAACGTAGGAGAAAGCCATAACGTCTATTTTTCTCTACTTCTTCTTGGAAATCTCTGTCATCGTGGATTTGATTATTATCTATTTGGATTTCTTTGAGGATTTAATATTTGATCATTGGTTTCTATTCAACGATTGGGTTTGATCATTCTAACTTTCTTACTTCATTCGTTTGTTTATTGATCATGCTTAACATTGATCCCATAATGGCTTTTGGTTCAGTCATGAACTAAACTCCATTATGGGATTCTAACGGATTTTAATATGTAGTTTAGTTGTACATCTAAATGTTAGATTTGTTTTGCATATTATATAGAATATCTGTCATGGTTGTATTACATGTATGAATGCTTGATCACCATTCATTTCAGTATTTGTATGGGATTGACAATGAACATATAAATATAGACTGTAACCATGATAGCATGCGAATATGGGCTTAGTGTAATAGTTTGCATATTTTATGAACCAGATAAACATATATTGTTTCACAGTATGAGCTAGATTAAGAGCTTGTGCTTAAGAACAATAGGATTGCAATTATGCATAGACATATGGTGATTGTGATTGTATTGATGATCGCATAGAGTCTAACCTCTGTAGATGCTGTGTGAGTAGGTTATAGTGCATTGAAAAATGGTTATAACTCTCTTTATGTCTTGGCTATTTTCCTGTGGTATGTGAACACTTCTTGCATGACAGTGGCGATTAGATGAAATATTAAATGAAGTTAGGATCCCATTGTTTCCATAATATAGTTAGTCCATTTATCTCATTATTTTTAGTCAGTAATCATAATTAGTTTAAATCAACAATTGATTCATCAGTCTGAGCATATAAATATAGTGAGTTGATTAATGCATAGTAGTCTAAGTTTAACAACTTTATCTGTGGGATCGATACTTTACTTACTCTGTATTACTTGTTGACCCGTGTATACTTGCATAAGTTAGAGCTCCTTTATAAGAACTATAAAAGAGGTAACAGGGCTGGTATTCCCTCTTCCATGTGTTCTTATGTTTCATTGGTTGTGAAGAGTATGTCT
The DNA here is from genome assembly GCA_020205605.1 of Panax ginseng. NCBI lineage: Eukaryota > Viridiplantae > Streptophyta > Magnoliopsida > Apiales > Araliaceae > Panax > Panax ginseng. The sequence continues at coordinate 33,998,970 of CM035129.1, forward strand.
TACTTCTACTGTACCTTCCAGGTTGGTTCGTCGAGTTAATCTCATTGAACTCTACGATCCTTCGAGGTTGGTGAGTAGGAGCTAGATTACTCTTTTCTTTTTTGAAACCTAGACCAGCATGAGATCCCTTGCTCCTAGGAATATGAATTGAATCAGATGAGCAGGGTTTGATAGGCTCATCCTTTTGTGAGGATTTCACATATATAATGCCTCTACTAGAACCAGAGGCATTATTAGTGTTAACATCATTTTCTTTTACCACACATGACTCTGAGGTAAGTTCCCCAAAGCCTAGCCCTGTTTTATCAGAGGCGCTTCTCTGATTGGAGATTAGAGCGTCCATGGATAAAGAGGATTTATTCCATGTAGAGATGGTCTTCTCTAGATCCTCAATTTTTTAGGTTAGACTAGACTCTCTTTTTGCACTGAGCTCATTTGATTGTCTCAAGAGCTTATTCTCAGCTTCAAGCTCAGAGAAAGAATTAGTGCTGAGAATAACAATTTCTAGTTCTTCTTGAACCTTTTCTTTCTCTTTTTGAAGAAGTGAATAATCTTTAGATAGAACTCTAAACCACTTCATGTATTGGTGTAGATATGATGTTATGCCATGTAATGCAGTTCTAAGATCATTAATATCTACGTCAGGAGAGTTAAAGTCAAATACCTCGTCGATACTTACTTCATGTATGTTGGAGTTCTATTTGTCTCTTGCACTTTTGGCCATTAGGCAGAGGTTAGCCATTTGGGGATCTTCATCGTCTCCAGATTCTGGAGTTGAGTCATTATCAGAGTCACTCCACGATCCTCCAGCTACAAGGCCTTTGTCTTTCTTTGTTGGTCTCTTGTCACCTTTGTATTACTTCTTTGCATTTGATTTCTTTTTGAGTTCTTCTCTGAGAGGTTTGTTGCAGTTGGCAATGAAGTGACCAGGTTTCTTGCAGTTGTAGCATAAGTCATTCATTTGCTCTTGGCTGTTGTAGTTGCTGACTTTCTTTAGCTTGCTGGTTCTGCCTTGTCGCATGAACCTTCGTAGTCTTTTAACCAGCATTGCCAAATCCTCATCATCATCTTCATCATAGTTAGAATCAACTTCAGTGTTGACCTTGGAGGTATTTTCAGTTACTTTGAGAGCAACCCCTTTATCCTTGTTTCTTCCTTCAGACAATGTTTCTGCTCGTTGTGTCAGCTCCAGTTCGTAAGTGAGGAGGTTTCCATAGAACTGTTGAACAGTCATTTCATGTAGGTTCTTTGATTCTCTTATGGAAGTGGTTTTGGCATCCCACTTGCTTGGTAAAGCTCTCATGAACTTTATGATTAGATCTTTGTTTGGATAGATCTTTCCATAGGCTTGCAGAGAGTTGAGCAAGACGTTGAATCTTTCGTATGTGGCAGTGACGTTCTCTCCTTGAACGTGAGCAAACATCTCATATTGTTGAGTCAGGAGAGATTGTTTGTTCTCTTTGACTTCTTCCGTTCCTTCATGCATAATGAGCAGTGCTTCCCAAACCTCCTTTGCTGTTTTGCAGTTGACCACGTTTTCAAATAGATCATCTTCTAATGATTGAAATAGGATGTTTTTGGCCTTTTGTCAAACTGAACAACTCTCTTCTCGTTCTCTGTCCATTCTTCTTTGACCTTGATCTGTACTCTATTTGGGTCATCTGTAGTTGGTGCAAGCTTTGTAGGAACGTAGGGCCCATTTTGAATAGTTTCAAATAGATCTTCATCTATTGAATCCATGTAAGCTTGCATCCTAACCTTCCAGTTAGCGAATTTATCTTTGTTGCACATTGGTGGCTTGCTGCCTCCTCCAGTCTTTGATTCGCTTGGTAAGTGTGCCATTGGATCTACTCAAGCTTTGTGGGCTATATTATAGAACCTGCTTTGATACCAATTGTTAGTTCCCAAAGGCACAGTAGTTATCTAGAAGGGGGGGTTGAATAGATATTAAAAACTTTTCTTTGTTAACAGAATATTTTGATAAATCTTTTAAGCACAGCGAAATAATTGATTCTTTGAAAATCTTTTAAATACCAGGTTAAATAGAGAAAGGCAGTTATTGCAGTTATAGAGACATAGTTGTTTTTAAGTGGTTCGGAGCACTCAAAGCTCCTAGTCCACTCTTCTACTCCTTGAGTAGGAAATCTACTAAGGATGTCTTTTACACTTTCTGAATCTCACAGATTCCTTCTAGACCCGCCAGATCCCAGGCACTTCTAAGTTCACTCTTGAACTCTTTAAGTCCAGCAGACTTGGCTCTTCACAGTTCACTTAGAACTCTTCAAGTCCTTCTGACTTGGAACTTCACACTTCAGTATATTGATAGTTGTCGAGTTGTGATTGAGGCTACTCAGTTGTAGTTAAGCACTTGTTCGAAAGAACTGAGTAGCTGAGCAAGCTTTTTCCTTTTTCTTAGATCGTAGAGTTGAAGCGTTTGAGTGTTCTTGTGCGCTTTTGTTTAATGCTTGCTTGCTTTCTTCTCTTGTGTATACGATATCCGTGTATATATAAGATCCTTAAAATCTATCCGTTGAAGTCATCTGATGAGGCATTAAATGCGTTTGACATTTCTGAGCTTTGAATGAGACATTTCTGCACATCTTTTGAATTGCTTTCTGGCCCACTGACACGGCAGACTGCTTTCTCACCTAACACCTGAAAAGGTGTTTTCCTCTGCCCAATGGTCCTTTTTTTAGCTTCTTGAATACGTCTCTTTTTGATCAATACGAAGGATATCTTTTGTACCATTGGGACTGGTGAGAGCTTCAACGTTTAAAACCCATTCCTCATTTGTTGGAATAAATCTTCAAACAGAAGATAGATTTCGATCCTTCTGACATAAGAGAGATGACACTCTACGATCCATATCGTGGTGCCTTGTCATACTTCGAATAGGACACTACGATTTCTTTCAAGACTTTTCACACTACGATCCTTTAACACTACGATCAGTACATGCTTGTCTTGCAAATTCTATTTCCGAGAGCACACTACGATCTTTGAGTTAGCTCGGCAAACGTCTGGACCACTCTACATTTTCTGGAGAGGCCCTTTAAGGCAGATACACTACAACCACATCAGCTTTGTGATCCTGCCTTAGCTTCTGCATTCTGTTGATCAGACGGATAGACTACTAGCCTATTTATTTCTTTCCAGCCATAGATCAACCTAACAGATTTGATCTCTTTATCTATATAAGTAAATATTAAAGGCTAAGATCAACCTAACAATTTTGATCTGTCACTAAGTCCTTGTACATATATTCCTGGAAGGACTTTACATAATCATGAGTATTTACATTAAACATCAAATCACAATATGCATTCTTCCAACAATGTTGTTTGTAGTGTATATTGATGATCTGGGTTGATAGCTGTTAGATCCATAACATCTATAGGCTCAGATTTGAAGTTTTTCAAAATCTGGAAATTGTTTTTATGATGTCTGACAACTAATGTCAGCCCTCCTAGATCTCATCCTGTTTATGTAATTTGCTGTTTAAATGTTTTAACTTGTAGTATGCTATGAGATCTCTGTTCTAGAACTTGGATCAAGGTTAGAGCATGAACAGATTGCAAGTGACGGGTGGTTAAACCCTGTTGACCGACCATGACTGGACAAAATCTGGGTAACCCAGATCTTGCCCAGAACTGTCTGACAATGATCTTGTAGCCTTCGATCTTGCAGATGTTGTGCATTATGAGTTAGTTGTTGTAACCATGTTGTAGTATGTTAGTTTAACTTTAGATCCATGCTTTTAGAACCTCTAGATATCATATATCTTTTGGATTTGGTGGTCGGTCAAAGGAGGTCGACGTTCGATGAACTCGCCTTTACATGGAACCCGAAAAATCGATGATCATAAACACCGACGGCACTTTTTAATCGGCTTATAGATCTACTACTTTGTGGTGTTGTTATGGTGATTTTTTGTGATAGATCTAGACCTTGTCATGTTGGCTACACACTTCAACATTTATATCACAAAATCATCACATGGATTGCAAGTTGTGGAAGCCCAAATATGCATAGTCGAACTGTTCTTCATTTCTGGGTAACCCAGAAAATGAAGAACAACTCTGACAGCTTTTTCTATGGCTTAGATCTTTCTGATTAATGATTTTTAGACTTGAATATTGTTCAAAACTTGTACCCTGTTAGTTGCTCTACAAGGCCCGACGTCTAGATCACCCATAACATGAATATATTTCATCATATAAGGCCATGAATAGCATTGACCGGCCATGACTTTATTTTCTGGGCAGCCCAGAAACGTGAAGAACAACTCTGACAAGCTTTTCTGAAGCTTAGATCTTTCTGTTGTGATATGATTTGGCCATAGAACTTGTTTAGAGTTGTAGTACTACATCAGTACTACAACATTAACTCAACTGCAAACCCAAAAACATTTAGATCTGACAATTATCACTGGTCAAAGTAGGCTACTCTAACACTGACTTTGAAGATCTGGGTTTCTCAAGAACACATAAGGCGACGCTTTCTGTCGCCAAAGGCTTTAGCGAAAGACTTAGTTAATTTTAATTAATTAATTTCTAAAAATTATTTAAAAATAGAAATTTATTTTTGAAAATTACAAAAATTATTTTAAAAATTATTTTAAGTTATAAAAATTAACTTTTAGTAATTTGACATATTTTTCATAAATATTAGTATTTATTTGAATATTATTGATATTTAATTTATTTAATAAATGCAATAAATAAATTAATTAAAAGTAATTTTATTATATTAAAAATCATTTTAAATGATAATAAGGTATTTAAAAATATTGAAGTTATAAAATATAACTTCTAATATTTTAAATCAAAATTCATTAATTATTTAATATTAATGATATTAGATTTATTTAATAATTATATTAAATAAATTAATTTAAAAATGATTTTAATATTAGAAAAATCATTTTAAATGAAAATAAAGAGTTTAAAAATATTTTAAGTTATAAAATATAACTCATCAATATTTAAAGATAATTTTATTTATTATTTACTATTAATGATATTAGAGTTATTTAATAATTATATTAAATAAATTAGTTTAAAAATAATTTTAATATTATAAAATCATTTTAAATGAAACTAAGGTGTTTAAAAATATTTGAAGTTATAAAATATAACTTTTAATATTTAAAGGTAAATTTCATTAATAATTTAATATTAAATGATATTTGATTTATTTAATAATTATATTAAATAAATAGTTTTAAAATATTTTTATTAATTTAAAAATTATTTAAAAAGGATAAAAAGGAATTAAAAATATTTTAAGTTATAATTAATGACTTTTAATATTTTGATAAATAGTACATTAATATTTTAATATTAATGGTAATTATTTAAAATAATTTTAATTGTTTTAAAAATCATTTAAGGGTAATATTAGTACTTTAAAAATATTTTGAGTTATTATAAATAACTTTAATATTTTAGCAATGGTTTCATTAATAGTTTAATATTACTGAAATATTAATGATAATAGAATTATTTAATATTTAAATCATTTAATAATGATTCCAGTGTTTAAAAATTCATGATAAATTATAATAATTATTTAAAAATTATTATAAGGCTATGAAAAATAATTCGACTGATATTTAAAATATCTAAACGAATATTGAACCACACGATAGAGTCTTAGACTCGATAATTACCCAATAAAGCCGTCGGTACACCGAAATATTTTAGAAATTGATCTGGACTTATATAATTTGACTAGATAAGTGTTAATTTGTGAATCAATGATTGTTAAACTTATGTGACAATGTGATTAGGTTATGTGTTGATGGCAAATAACAGTACTATGTGATATGATATTATTCTAATCGAACGAATGATCTTATTAATGATAGGTTTCGGTATAAGAGATAAAACTAAGTTGCGTTATTGTAAGCAGTGGCTCATGCAAGTATCTTACCTTTGCATTTACTTTATGCAATGGATATGAGTAAGAAAGTTTCAGAATCATATTATTGTGCCAGATTATTAACTCTATTGTTATTGATTATGTATCCAATTATTCATATTCATACAAGTTCTTAAATTATTCGATCATTGTTTATCAATACAGTATTAGTGCATAATTCAGATATTTATTCTATTTGTTAATTTCTAAATATGGTTATATAAGTGTCCCCACTTGGATAATCATTATATTTAATCACATGTTGATACATACTTATTGATTTCCATTATGTATACGTTGACTTAAAAGTCGTCTAAGCTATTTGGTTTGGCTAGACACAAACTTAAAAATATTGTTGAACAAGATAGAACTTTCAGAACTTCAATCTGGGCCTCTGATTGAGGTGTATAAGACCTTTTATGGAGTGTTGTTGTCGAGAACTACACAAATGACATGAGATTAGAGGTTGTAAGAAGTTAGGAAGATGGGACCATGCCCTTGGTCTTCAATCTTCAAATTCCATTCGGTGTGCTGTCTTGTGTAGTAGTCACTCGGGATTGCAGCTATTTGGTTCTTGTAGGACACTTTTGTGTAGAATGTATGTTGAAATGTGTTGAGACGGCACGCATGTGGGATCGAGGTCGAAAAATGATGATTTAGCCCCTCACCGGGGTTATCTCCGGTTTGGGCTGATAAAGCAGTCGTTGCTCAGGGTTATCTCTGAGAATGGAATATTGCAAGTACTGGATGTCCTCAAGGTTGTCTCTGAGGTGTGCCTGACCTCTTAGGGTTATCTTCGGGTTTGGACTGAGTGCATCGGGGTTAGCTCCGAGGTTGAAGCTGATTATAAAGGTTGAACAGAGCATCTCTGGGGTTATCTCCGGAACTGCAACTGCACTCCTCGGGGTTATCTTCGAGGTTGAAACTGAAACTCCCGGTGTTATTTTTTGGATTAAATATCTCGGGGTTAACTCCGAGACGGAAAAGGCTTCTCCGGTGGGATTTTTAGAACTGGAACTGTCTTGTCCTCCAGGGTATCTCTGAAAGACAGTTCTGCCATCTTGCAATGTTAGTAACAGGAATGCAAAATTTTGATTGTCTATAGTATTTTAAATATTTTTAGTTATAATTCTTAAATTGGATAGTTTAGTAAAATTTAGGTTAATAAAAAATTGGTAATTGTGAGGGTTAATTTCATATTTAATCTCTGTGGAAACGATACTTAACTTATCATTATATTACTTGTTGACCACGTGCACTTGCGTGTGAGCGTAATTAGATTTTTGATCAACACTTAACATTTGAATCCACACCAAAATAATTTGGTTTGGTATAGTTTAACAAAGAACGCTGGAACTTCATGAACATCTTTCAATCTTTGTCTATCTGAATCAAGTAGCATAGACTTCTAACAACAACTCGGACATCAATTGAAATAGTTTTAGCCAATTCACGTGGCATATCTTTCTTAGTTTAAAGAAAACCAAAAATTATTATTTTTTGATGGTCAAGATATCGTACTATTTTAATAGTACGTTGAGGATTCAATCATTATATGACTTCGTCATGCTACATCATACCGTAATGGGCTGTCAATCCTATGATCACATCCAACACCAAGTTCAATTGCATTGATGACTTCCTCGTTTGTCATATCAGCATTATATTTAGTGATGCCTTAATGACTACGAACAAACAAAATACTTTTTGATATTTTAAAATTATTTTTGTCTAACCGAAACAATTAGCATAGATATACGAATAATGGTATTAATTTTAAAACTCACTGGTTCAATCATTTGATCCAATATTTTTTTCAAGAAAATAGAAGTGCAAACATCAGCACGAAGTCAATAAATTTTGAAAATCTAGCAAAGCTAGAAGGTTTGGAATATCTATTTTTCTCCATCATCTTCAATCATTACTCCATTACTTCATTACTTACTAATTCATTTTATTTTTGGCACTACCAATGCTCATATACTAAATATTCTTATTTTTTAACTTACAATCTTCCTATACCCCCAATATAGTTCATCAACCTTATCGCACATTGAAAGTTCAGGAACTTGCCACTATAATATGAGTTTAGGAACTTGTCCTAGCAATATGTAGTCCAAGAACCAATCAGGGACTGTCCATATGCTTAGGGGTTCAAAAACATACATATGATTATGAGTCATCAACTTACCATATGTATGAGTTTTAAGAACTCTCACCTAATCCTAATAATATCTGACTAATCTTAATAGTCTCTAACTATCAAGTATACACATGAGAAAAAAATCACCTTTTTGTCATATATACATTGATAGCGTGACACCAACATTTCAATGATTATCAATATTATAAACAGAGTGCAATCACAAAACCTTCGCCCATACAAAGGTTTGTACAACTCAAATATCACATGAATCCTCAATTGAAATCCCATCTAACTCTATCTTGCTCATAACTTGCTCTTTACTAGATACGATTTTTTCGTATCTCATCATTTACAACTCCTCATGAGTTTATCTCGTATCATTTCATAGTACCTTCTCTTATAGCATCAAAATATAGCCACTTAGTCGTTACAGACTATTTATCATTTCATAGTTCAATCCGATCACGTCGTGATCATTGGTTTACCTTAGGGTTCTTTCCTATTATCAACTAAACTCCATTCGAGTTCATTCTTATTATCTTTGTCATCTTCATCTTATAGACATCATCTTAAAATTTTTATTACTGGAGTTAGGAAACTCCCAAATTCTCATTCTCTAGATACTTAAAGATTCTTCTTTGAATCTTCGCTTATATATTTTAATCTTTATCTTTATACATTTCTTAAATTTATTTCTTATTGATCAAACTCTATCTGAGTTTATTCTTTACAATCTTCACCTTTCTTCTCTAAGATTATAGCCTAAGGTACTCATACCTATAGTTTATAACCTGCAGCTTTGATACCAACTGTAACAACCCCAAAATTTAAACATTTAAACTCTCGACTTCGGTCGTTAACAATACATCTAACTTCTGATTTTACATCATTATTCGATGCTACAATTAATAAAATGCGGAATAATTTAAATTTTTCTGTCTACTTTCTTTACTCCCCTGAATCACAACCTTTATCATTACATATTTTTTATTCAAATTTATTTTATGAATTGCTTCGTCGGAGTTATTATAAACTAAAACACAACCAGGTTCAATACCCTACTTTACAACTCAACATCTGTTAAACATCATACATTATCAAATACATTATCTAGAACCTTATTCATGGTTCGAAAACATTAACAACTCAGCCAAAGTATATAAATCTTCAACCATTACATTTGATTCATGTCTTTCAAGTAGCACATAGTGTTACCTTGACTTCTTAACCTGCGAAAATGGTTATTTACAAGGTTGAGCTCGACAACCCAGCAAATCTAACAATTTTCATGCAACACGTAGCACATAAATAACATGTTCATCTTATGCATCATAAACATCTTTCTAATTATATTATACATGGTGTACATCACATATCAAATAAAGATTGAGTTTTATAAACCAATCAACATTCATTACTCAACTATATATCGAACTAACATAACATACATACTACAGTTCACATAACAAGTATAAAGATTGAGTTCCTTACTCAATCAGTATTTTTTTTACTCAATCAACGTAGTCATGAATTGACTTTAACGTTTCATACTTTCAACATATATAACACATCATGATCTTCACAATAAAGATTTTAAATAGTTCATCATCAAGTTCACATAGTAAATAGGAACTAAAAGACTTGCCTTGATTGTTGTTTACCAAAAATAGATTAACAACTTACAACTATCTGCACTTCACTTGCCCTACACAATCATATAATCATGCATATCAACTATTAGTCACATAAAAATGCATGGTAGTAATAATGTAAACTTTACTCTATATCTTATAACCCTTTTTATTATTAGTACACAATGTTCAATTTGATTGTGCTAACTTTCGACTTATATATCACTATATTTCTTCTTAGGTCACACCTGAAGTTCATTCAAGTGTTTAAGTCTTGCTAGGACTACTTATTGGTTTTATATTAACCCCATTTCATATCTTATAATATTCATTTCATTTGACTTAAAACACTTTTTACGTTCATTAACACTTGTCACGGCTTTTCGACGTTTATTCGTCACACGCCTGATTTGTCTATCTTGTGTATGCTTAGCATGCTTATACACTTATCTAATACGTCATTTATTAATGTTAAGCATCATTATATTTACTAACATTCATGTTTTATAACTTAGAACAACATCTTTTATCGTCAGAAGCACTACACTTGCATATGTGCATGCCTGACGCCCTCCGATTGCCTCCGAAAACACAACAGTCCCAAAGATGACCATTTTAACCCCTGTTCCTGACCTCAAATTAAAAATATTAAAGAACAAAAGTTGTAGGTATACTCGTTCTCCCTTTCTCCTTCCAACCTTCATGCCTCGAGTTATACACATCCAATTGAGTCCATTTTCGACTCTATGATCTCGTAATTCATAGAACTACAACATAACAAAGAATCAACAATTTAAAGAAACATTAACTAACCCAAATCTTAACCCAAAACTAATTTTTATACTAAATTTTCATGTTTTAACATGTTTTGCGTAATCATTCACTACGAATTCATTTGTTAACCCAATTGATTCATTCTAGTTTTTGTGCTCGTGTGGCAAGCAATACCAATCAAACCTTAGGAGGCGTGATTGCAACATGAGGTTCTGAGCCATCGACCACCATCAAAGTGGCGTCGTGGCTCGAGAAATAGAGAAGAGAGTGGCGCCGCAGCGCCAGCCTCGGTAGTTTGACACTGCAGAGTGGCGCTGCAGCATGAGGTAAAGGAAAGGGCCCGACGCCACGACGCCGGTGCAGGGAAAAAGCCAATGATGAGCTTTTAAGTGCTCAATTACTGGGGGATGTGCAAGAAAGAAATATGAACATATAGTTTAACTAATGTAACACTTAATCAAGTGTATTAAACCTTTAATGAAGGTTGAACAAAAAGATTAAACGAGTTTAAAAGACAAAGAATGTGAATGTGGGTTACGGAACCGATATCCGGGGACCTTATTTATGATAAACGATCGTGGGGGATTGCTATGATTGTGATTCCTTAGACGTTGAGTAACGAGCGTAATGTATAACATTTTGATGTTATAACATGGTAATGAGAGATGAATGTCAAGCGTATAGACGCTGTGAACGCAATGTTGTTGCGATAAACGGTCGGTCTTAGCCTACAACGAACCGTATGTCTTTGACATTAAGAAAGAATATTGAACATGGGGTTCAAGTGATAGTAATGAATGAAAGAAATTAAAACCTTGGATGAAGGTTGAATAGAATTAAGAAACAAGCAACGTAAATGTTGAATACGTAAACGATTCTCGTGAATCGTATTCACGTCGGGCGAACGTTCCAAGTATACATTGGTTGTATGACTTAGACGTTGACGAAGGTAGTAAGTAAGATATGATTTATTAAGAGAGCCGTAGTAAACGGTAATAAGAGTAATAAAAGCCGAATGTGAGTCGGTTAGAGAATGCTAGAATGAAAGGTAAGCGTTAAACACTTTAACTAATGTGAAGGTTAAGTGTACGCGGATATTAAATGGGTAGAACCTACACCCCATGTATTGTTTGACCGTAAGGTAATAAAGATCAATTATTAAACCTTTGAACGGTGAAGAAGCTGAATTAAGGACAAGTACGTATAACGTAAAGAAGTCGAGTTAATGTTTATAACTTGGATGATTTTCCGAGTCGAATTAATCGGATGTTGTAAGATAAGAATAAGGTAACGTAAAATGCTTAACGCTATAAATGCGTAGAATGAATATAGAATGATCGTCCTGAGTATACAAAAGACTGTATGACTTGGACGATAAGAACAAATCCTGAGGTATGGCATTTAGTTGCCAGAAAGCCATAAGAAATAAGAAATTGACTTAACGAACATTATAGTTTAGTGGTTCGGATAAATTAAGATAAGTTAGGTTGTGGTACAATCGTAACCTTGGATGGTTGACATATGGGAGCTGGTCTAAACAATTCCTTCAGAGAGCGAAGGTATATACAAAACTTGCAACCGATCTAACTCACTGTTATGGGCAGTGTAGATGAGACAGAAACTTGTTTGTTGGTTGTTTGTGAGAAACCACTCAGAGTACCATATGGACTACTAGCAGAGAAATGATGTGTGCTGAGTCCTAGAGAAGTTATAAGAAGAAGATAAGAACGTAAATCATCAAAGATGATGAACGTATTGAGTAAGACATCTTCGTATGTCATGAAGCCGTAAACCGGTAGTAAAGGAAGTTAGTCGCGTAAACTTAGCTTGTAAGAACGTGAACCCTAAGAAGTAAAGTTAAGTAAACTAATGCAAAAGTCAAGTATATGACTAATTGGTGTATGTGTTATTTCCTTATGTGCTACATAGGAATTGGAATGAGCAGTTCAACGTAAACTATAAGCTGTAGCTGTGACGCCCCCAAAATAGGTCCACACGACCCATTCTGAGTCGCCAGATATCATACTATAAGAATCAAATACAAACTTCATTTATACAACTGTTGAACTATCGTGCAGAGTACGACAACACATAAGCTGTGAGTTTTAATACAATATTGTCTCGTAGACAGTATCCAAACTCAAATTGTTACAATGCCATATAAAATACAGCAACAAATATTTTAAGACCCCAAAGAAGAATAATAAGATTACTATCATATTCATTCTAATGAGGTGCACTTTTGACGCTTTCAAAGTCGGGTTCTCATCACCTTATTGTTGTTCGCCAAAATCAATTATTAAGTGACGTATAAAATATGACACACACATCTTAGGTCCTCAATACAATTATCTGTTGCATGTCATGCTAATGTATTAAGAAACTTCGACAGTCTCGGACCATCACACTATTCCCCTGTTATCCCCGCTCGACCCAGCTACACTCTTATTATTTGAAAGGAATTGTGAAGCAAAAGGGTGAGCACAACTAGCCCAGTAAAGAATATAATGACTAAAGATAATTAAATTATCAATAGCCTTCATCAGTAATAAATCAGAGATTTAGAACATATGGTAGATGATAAAACTTTTCAACCATAATAGCAGCGGAATCAACAATCCATTAGAAGAGTCAAGTAGAACATAATGTCTACTATATCCTCTAGATTAAAAGTCCATTGTTAATATTCCATTCCTGTAATACTCATCAACAGTTCTTTGTTATACCCAAGACAAAGAAAACTCTCATCACTTGTCTTCACCTGAACCACCACAGATTATAATTAAATCACAATTCATATTTATAATCAAGTAAATCAACAGTCCAACTTTGCACTACATGCCAAAGATATACAACTGTAAAACCAATAACCAATAGTCCATCTTTGCACTACAGGCCAAAGATATACAACTATAAAACCAATAATGCTGAGACTCAGCTTAATAGTATCACGACCACGAATTATCAATGCACTATGGGCCAAAGATATTCGTGTTTTCAATTACGGTCATGATTATACCGAATAATCCCTGGTCATAATCATACCAAGTCCATCTATGCACTACGGGCCAAAGATGACTTTTACCACATCATTTGTAACATTACGGTCATGATTATATCGAATAATCTCTGGTCATAATCATACCATGTTCATCTATGCACGTAAGCCACAGATGACTTTCAACACCATATAAGCATGAGGATCATGATAATAATATAAAGAATCAATCAAATGAGATAAAGGATAAATATTAAACATTTATAATATAATTTATCCAGGGTTTAAGATCACAATGTTATCAATCACTTAATAATCTCATAATCTAATATCATTAATATTATAACAATATTTTAATTATTTCTTAAACTTATAAACAATTTATTTTAATTATTTACACTTTACCAAATAATGCATTTAATCTTTCAAAAATGCCATACTCATAAGATTTCATCACCAATGATCAAATCCCTCATCAAAAATCTGCATATACCTTATATAGGATTTTCAAGCCATAAAATCCTATTTACCAATTTTTCAACTTCACATAACATATTTAACTCATATGTTCAGAATAACTAAACCATTTTTATGAAAAATTACCAAATCAAACTTATTATTTTTCTATCCTTTGTCCAAACATATATACATATATTTCATACACAACAAGTATTTTTTATAATTTTTCAACTCCATAAGTATTTTTCAAAAATCAATTTCTAATTAATTCCTTAAGAAATTAGCTACCTCAAGTTTAACTCCAGAAATTCCCAAATCTTGGCGAGGATCTTACACATGTTAACTTGAGCTTCAGTTTAAATTTCATGGTCATCGGAGTTATAGAACTCCTATTATAGCATTTTTTATCGAAAAACCTAAATATTGAAATAGTCATAACTTGCTCATTTTAAGTTGGAATGAGCTCATTTTTTGGACAGGAGGTACTTTATACCATATATTTTCATGTCCCAAAAGGCCGAAAAATTTCTCACAAATTAACTAGTCAAAATTATTTAAAAAAATTTTTGGGCGATAGTTTTTTTCTCCTTTTCACTTTTTTCGTGCTTTGTTAAAAATAGTCCATACAAAAATCTACAACTCCTCTTTTAGTGATTCCACTTGGAGATGTTAGAAAACTTATCATAATATCCTCTCAAATTTTTCCATAATTTTGAATGTCCGAAAAATTACGAAAATCAAGAAAATGGATTTTAACTTGCCATGCAGAATCCAATGTAAATGATCATTTCCACAATTTAATAAGGAATGAATACGAAGGATCATTCACCATGTCTCGATAATCCACACAAACAAAGTTATCCAACCTAATAATAAATAATGGAATAACAAAAGAATTCACCAAAGCGTCTTTATAGATCGCATGCATACGAAGTTATTCCAACGAATAATAAATAATGGAACGAATCGTGTCAATAAACGCATGATGTGATATTCAACAGAATAATAAATAATGGAATAATAGAAGAATGTCACCATATATACAGATGGTCCAGCGTATACAAAGTTATTCCAATGAATAATAAATAATGGAACCAGTCATGCGTAAATGCACGCATGTGATATTCCAATGAGAATAATAAATAATGGAATAACGAATAATGTCACCATGTATACGGTGAGTCCAGCGTATCTGAGTTTATTCCAATGAATAATAAATAATGGAATCAAGTCATGCGTAATCCGCATGATGAGATATTCCAATAGAATAATAAAGAATGGAATAATGAAGAATTTTACCATGTATGCGATTACTTACATAAAAGTTATTCCAACATAATAATAAAAAATGGAATAACGTAAGAATTTCACCATGTATACTAGTCCGTATACTGAGTTATTCCAACAGAAATAATAAGGGATGGAATAACAATAGCTCTCTTCATGAATACGAAAGAAATAATACCCATTACTATAATAATAATATCCCTTACCTTAGAAGAATACTGGATACTAGAATAGTGAGGTAGCAGACTTCTCTTCTTCTTTCTCTCTATAATTTCTCTCTATAATAATTGCTCTATAGCTTTAGTGAATTGGTGAGAAATGAAGGAAGAATGAGCTTCTATTTATAGGAAAATATAGTTTCGATAATTGCACATTTTGGGGCTCAAAATATTACAGTATAATACCTTCCTCTTGTTCTTCCTTTTTAATTTAGTCCTGCAAGTATTATCAAACTTGCACCACCTCCCCTAATAGTAAATAATGTGAATCAATAGTTATAATCATGTGAAAATACGAATTACAGTATAGTACCTCCATCTATACCTCCATTTTTAACTTAGTCATGCAAGTATTATCAATCTTGCACCAACTCCCCTAATAGTAATTGAATGTGAATCAATAGTACACACATGTGAACAAATAGTTATAATCATATGAAAATATGAATTACAGTATAGTACCTCCATCTATACCTCCATTTTTAACTTAGTCATGCAAGTATATCAATCTTGCACCAACTCCCCTAATAGTAAATGAATGTGAATCAATAGTACACACATGTGAACAAATAGTTATAATCATGTGAATTAATAGCAATTAATTGCTCATTTATCTGGTTAATTACCCTATTGATCAGTATAACTTCCAGACATCAATTAATATCGAAATAAATGTCGATTTCCACTAACACCAATAATTCCAACACAATGGAACTATCAATTTCATCTTTAATCAACACGAACTTATTCATCATTAATATTATAACTCACAATATTTAACAACCGTGTCGTTCCGTGAAAGAGGAGATTTTCGATAAGGATTTCTCCCTATTGGCGCGCAATTAGGTGACCAAACCTCTCCTTGACAGAACTTCTAGACATTGTCAATATTGCAAATAATAATATAAATAACTTTGTCGTCTCAATTATTGATTTAATAATATAATATATTATGCAAATGATACTGTGACAATAATTGAATCAATAATATGAGAGATATAATGCAACAATTACTTTAGCGATAATTGAGTATAACTGAGTGACTTCTTACGTAAGCATCAATAATCAATAACGTGTGTTACTATGCAACCACGCGTATTACTGTACTTTTACTACCGGGTAGTTCAACAGTTTTAACGGTAACACCAATGATTGTGCCGTCGTACGGATATTCCCTGAGAAAAAGAATATTCCCCGACCAAACGAATATATTATAACAACTTGCATACTTTGCAAAATTTTCACATATCACCCTTAACTTTAACATTTTATCAATTTAACCATTTACTAAATAGAATAATTATAAGAAAATTAAATACTTTAATTTCATAAAACTGATGGATTATACACAAAGATACTGGTCAACCTCTGAAGAACAAGGCTAAAGTGATTAAACATTGGGTCAGTCCATTGTTGATAAGTGAACGGGAGATCACAAGGAGAAAGCGAGCTGGACACGCCACAAATCTGAAGTGTCTTGTTGTTCAAAAGGGGCCAGAGCAAGAAGTCAAGCCATCAGTATCTGAGAGCAGTCGAGGCAAACAGAAGTGATGAAGCACTGCACGAAAGAAGGAAGAGTTGTTCTCCACTACAGATCGAGTAAACACTCTTCAAGATCGTAGTGTTGACTCTACATGTCAATACACATCGGTCAATAAGACACAAAGATCAAGTCCGAGAAGAAGTGCATCAGAATCGTTGAGTTCGATCAACTGAGGATTGAAGCATTGGCAACGGTTCAATCTGAAGGTTGGCATTCGGACAAAAGCTTATTGAGAGCATTGATGCAAGGACAACCTCTGATCAAGAAATCAGAAGGGAGAAATAAAGTCGACGACCTGCCCGAGACATCAAAGTAACATATCTGACGGGGTAGGTGAAATAGTAGACTGCAGTGTCAAAAAGTCACAAAAAGATGTCATGTCACATCTGCAGTCTTCACCAAATAACTCGAGATCTGCGAAGTAATTTGAATAGCTTTCAACGGCTACTTTCCAACGGGAAGATTGGGAAGCAGCATAAATCAACAGAGCTTCAAAGATCAAAAAGATGCTGATGATTGCTAAGTTACAAAATCATTGAGTTGTTGGATTGCTATTGTCGACTCTACGAGTTCCACCAATGAACAATAGAACAAGTCTCAGTGATAGTGAGACTACATAGGTGAAAGTGAAGAAACTTTGAAGAAGGACTCAAACAGACTAGAGCTTCACTCAACAAAGATGAGAATGCCATTGAAGATGGCAGCCAAGCTGAAAACCGAGAAGGCCAAGGAGATAGCATTCAGAAAAGTGGCAGAGCACAAAGAAGATTAGGAGAGCCACTCTACGAATCACCATAAACCTAAAGCTGAAACTGAACAAGTGCAGAACCATGTCTGCAAAACATTCAATAAGGGTTCAGGGATTGCTAAGTGTTAAAAGAAGTCTACCAAAAGCTCAGGGATATAGCAAATCCAGATGGTGATGGTGCACAGCTGACATCAGATGACGATGAGCAGAAAAGAGTAAAGATCAGCTGCACCAAAGAAGATGTGGTCCAAACTCGAAGTAGAATGAAAAGAGGACCACACCAAGCTGCTAAGTACAGAATATGTTCAAAGCTTAATGACATCTTAGCAGCTCAGCACCAACAACATTAACAACTACAATAATAAGAAGCCAGGGCCTGAGGGGTCCTTATCTGGAAGGACTAAATGAAGTTCCAAGCCTGTTAGGCTTGAAGAGTTCTTAGGGAACTAGAGAAGTTCCAAGGATGCTGGCCTTGAAGAGCTCTTAGTGAACTAAAGTCCCAAGGCTGTTGGCCTTGAAGGAATCCTAGTGATTCAGGGTGATGCCCTTCCTTAGTGGAAATCATGCTATTTAAAAGCAGAAGAGTGGATTAGGAGCTTGAGTCTCTGAACCACTTAAAACCCCTTGTGTCTTTTACTTTATGTCATTTACCTTATGTACATTAACTGTTATAATTTCTATGTATGTATTAACTGCTTGCTACTAAATTAACTCTACGAACAATGTATGATTGATTATGAATATATCAATGAAAGGGATCTTTTACTTATTCCACTGTACTTGAAAAGATTCTTATGTTTGTCATATGTTATTTAATGAGCAATACAAAATAAACAAGAAAAAGAACTTGAAACACAAAGGATCTATTCAACCCCCCCCCCCCTTCTAGATCTATATTGTGCCTACTGGGAACTAACAATTGGTATCAAAGCAGGTTCTCATGCTATATTCAAAAGCTAATCGTTTTGAGTCTGATCCTAGGCACAAACATTTTTCTAAACTTAGTTTAAAAGTAAGTCACGTGTTATATGCAGATGAGCTCGCACGTTGGAAATATTGTGTACAGGAAGATGTGTATATACACCTGAAGCTGCTTAGATTGGTCCATGTTCTTGATTGCCATATCAACAAGACCAAGCCTTGTCTGCAGTCAATCTTGTAGTCTGAAGACCAGGCAAGAAAGCTCAAGAGTCAAACATCCACCAGCCAGAAAGATGAAAAGGCCATACATGCTAAGAAACGCTTATTCAAAGAAGAAAGAAGAACTTCTCAAACAAATGTCTGGCCAACCAGCAGTTGGATGGAAACCTTGTGAACTCAAGGATGTCAAAAGACTAAAGATGCTGATATTCTCTTAGTTTGCACCTTCAAGACCATGACTGATTGATTGAAGGTCAACTGGAGCAAATGGGAAACTATGCACATCAATGCCTAAACTCAGTATATCCTAAATAAATGATTGTTAAGAAACTGACAGTAAAAAGGTATGGTTCCTCACTTATATAAATATGTACATCATGATTGCACCTTCTTATGAACTATAACAGTATTCTTTCAAGGAATCATAATCTGCCTAAAAAGGTGAAGAGATAAAGTAAACTGAGGGTGGAAACTCAAATGCCTATAAACTTTCTCTCCATCCAAATTTTAAGTTGAAGATGATATCTTGAAAGTAATCTGAAATGGGTCATAAGAGCATCACAGGTTAAATTAATTCTATGTGAAGTAATCTTTGTTGATGGGTTAGTATGTATGTACTTCCTATGGTCTAAGTGTTTAACAACACACAGAGTATGATCAGTTCTACAAGAGTATCTTGAAGATTCATAAAAACTGATCACCTCCCTGAATCAACTAGATTCTAATAAATCATAAAGTTGATTCTCACTCTGTGAATAGTTAAACCCTATGAACATAACCTAGCAAGTGATGAAACCATCAAAGGAAAAGAGTGTTTTATTAAGATAGCAAATCTTACACACACTCACCATCATGCATCTCAAAATGTATTATCTAAATTAGTTACATGCATGAATATGACTGGTGATGATCAATATGATAATTATCCAAATATATAAGGAACATGAGTTTAGTAAACTAACCTAGTAGGACCCATCTAACCATGGGTACCAAAAATTAGAAATTCATAACCTGCAAGTACATGGTCCATCTGGCCACACTAAGGAATGCTGAAAGAAAAGACTTCAGTCAAGAAGATTTAACTAGCAGAAGGCTTAAGACTGTTCAGAAATGATTCTGATAAAACTCCTATGTCAAAGCTTGTCCTTGAAGACCCACTGAGCCGATCTGAATAAAGCTAACATGGCTGCTGATTTCTGTTTGGAAGCAGGCCATTCAATCTAAGATGAAAAAGGGTCTTAGATGCTCAATCATGCAAAGAAAAGAATCCTCAAGGAAGCTCTCCACAGAGGATTATCGAGCATCAAATATAAGGAACTCATTACAAGAGCAGAACTCCACAAGTTCAAACTATAAAAGAAGACTATGATCGTAATACTATCAAATGATCGTAAAATGATCAGTCCTGGATATATCCATGTCTACGATGTAAACAGATTCAATTATCAGTGGTGATTCCAGCCAGAAAGAGACATGAAAGGATACCTCCTAATGCACATGAAGAAAAGGAAATCACACCTCATTGAAAAGACAGCATCAACCATGGGGGAGCGATGATCTATTGAGGAACAACAGCACTAAGATATTCTATGAAGCAGTGTACTAGCTATAGAGTCCCAAAACTTTATGGCTGATGAACCAGATAAAGATCCATAGTCAGTAGGAACGTCTCAAAATGTACTACTGGTAACCTATCAGCCACCCAACTCAAATCGTGGAATACCTACGATCAAACACCAGGAGGACACCACCGTTATAGAAAATGCAATTGTCTAAAGTTGGTAGAGGACCTTCCCAGCAGAAAAGGTTAAATAAGATATCAATGCAAATCATCTCTAAAGTATTTCATCTGGAAAGTGCCTTAGGGACAAACCTGACCCTTAGCTCACTCTAAGAGGTTGGCCCTTCCTGAGCTACCTTAACCCAGAAGGATTGCTTAATCAAGATCATCTCAAGGACCAAGACAGTCAACGATCGTAGAATAAAGGTAGAGGTAAACTCAATGATCGTAGTGCAACCTCAGCGATCGTAGAAACACTCAACGATCGCAGCCTCACTAGAGGTTACTCTAACTCATGAGGAGCTTGAAAGAACGGGACAATTGCTCAACCATTCAGATTATGGGGAGACCATTTCGAATGCTGATTGAAAAGATGTCTTGTTGAGGAGAAATGCCCAAGGCTTCATGCAGTACGTTAGTAATTGAGTCATGCAGCTTCAAAATGAGGAGTAATATCAAAACCATCCACTGGAGCATCTATCAAAAGTTGATCGTTGAGTCAACAAAGGAAAACGTAGAGTCCATAGCTGCCTTGCCATGCTACTCTACGAACCCAAGAAGTCAACGGTCAATCCACATCAATTAAACGTCCACTCTCCTAAAAGAAATATATAACTAAAAAGTTTATGGGGAGTTACAGCTCATTACTGGGCATCGTGCAACCAATGGCTAATTGACACATCACAGCGTATGCAGAGTAAGAAGGAACTGTCTTAAAGATAAATTCAAAATTTACAAACAGTTATTAGAAACTATCGAACCTCTCTCCCTCCCATTTTTCAAACCCTAAAATCCTCTTCGAAGCCAAACTAATAAGACTTCCATAGCCCAAATCACATTCAACTAAATCTCTACGAATCACATACCATATACCTTGAACTCCTCAAATGGCAGAATGGAAAGTTATTACTGGTATTCAACTCGGGTTTACAAAGTTTGAAGAATCAGAGACGAAGTTCAAGGACATAATTGAACTCGTAAAGAAAGCTGGGTTCTATGAGTGCTTGGAGGCCAACACTTCAGTTTATACAGAGCTAGTAAAGCAGTTCTACTCAAATGCTTCAACAAATTCTAGGCTTCTGACCACTAAGGTGAAAAGATCAAGTCTGAAAATAAGAGCATCAGATATCAATCAATGTCTAGGGTTTCCCAATCAAGGTCTAATAAACCTGGATGAAGTCAACATTGAATAAGGCAAGAGGATAATGCGGTACCAAAGAAACCCTAGCCTGAAGGACATGAAGAAGAAGGAATTTCCTGAGGAATTTGAGTTCCTTGCTGAAATAGTGGGAAAATGTATACTATGCAAGGATACTACACATAACACTGTACTCAATCAACAGTTAAAGATTATGTCTGCGATAGTTCTGAAGAAGCAAATCAATTTTGGAGCAATCCTGTTCGATCAAATCTCAAAATGGATAGAAAAGGCTGAGTTGAAGAAATCTACAGAGAAACCACTTACAAAAGTATTTCATGGAAGATTGCTAAGTATTGTGATGAAGAAGAAGCTGGGAAACAAAATCAAGGATGATGAAGGAGAGCCTTTAAATGTTCATAAAGTAATGTCTCCTCAGTTGTTCATAAACTGGAAGAAGAACCCAAAGGAAAATAGGAGGCTAACACAAACTGAAAGCAGCAGAAACGTCTCTACAAAGAAGAGAAAGGCAAAGGAGGAAGAAAGCTCTGAGTCTAATGACTCTACATCAGTTACTACCACACCAACAAAGAAGAAGTCTAAGAATGTGAAGAATGCAAAGGCTTCATCAAGCTATGTCTCCACTGATAAAATGAAACAAGGAACAGAAGAAAAACCAGCATCAATTGCTGTATACCCAAAAAGAAGAAGAAGCAACAGACTACTTCAAGAGCCTTCAAGAAAGAAAGCTAAGGTGGTAATCAAACCAGCCCCAGTTCCTAAGGAAAGTCCATCCAACAAAGAAGAACATGAAGAGTCTGAAGATGGGAAGGGAACTGAAAGCTCTAAGATTGAACCCTTAAAGAGCAAGTCGCCAAATCTGATGGTGATGAAAAAGGATGTGCAAGCTTTATGGCTAACTCTCAGAGCATCCACTCTGATGATGAAGAAAGGCTGCAAGTTGACACAACAACATCCTCTCATCATTAATACTCCAAAGAAACTCAAATGATGGTGATTCGAAAAGGACATGCCTCTGCTAATGCTAAGAGTTAAGAAAGCTCAAGATTCAAAGGCTTCAGAGTCTAATGATTCAAAGGCTTTAGAGTCTAAAAACCCCAAGGAGAAGAAGAGTTTGACTCTTTGCCTATAAGAGAAATGAACCCCAAGGAGAAAGAAAGAGATGAATCAATCAGTTAATTGCTCAAGATTGCATCCAAGAAGATGAAATGATTACTCTCTTCGCAATCATCGAAATTAAGCGATGATGAATTCATGGATGAATCTGAGGAAAGGAGCCAACAAGATTCAGGCTCAAAAAGAGAAGAAATAGAGAAAGATTCTGATTCTGCACATCAGGAATCAGAAGAACCAGAAGATCATCCAGTCATTTCTCCAGCTAGGAGTAACAGAAGAATAGAAGTGGAAGCCTCTAATGAACCACCAGAAGTTCTTCCAGAAATTCCAAGACTAGAACTGGTGGCTCAGAACTTCTCAAAGTTGAAAAGTGATGCAACAATGATGATCAAAGATAAGCCCCACTACAAAATCTATAGACATGCTGGCAACCGTTATATTCCTTATGATCGTAGAGTGGATTCTGAAGGAAGAAGGATCATGATCAAGGAAATAATTATAGAGTCTGTTCACTCTACTACTGATGGCGTCCAAGTCCAAAATGAGAAGCCTTCATCTGCTCAAGCACAATTGCCCAATATTTCTTCATCCACCAATAGCGATTGGTACTCAACGATTGTTCAGATTCTCAATACCTTCGAAAATCTATCCAAGGATGAAAATCGTAGAGCCCAATCTGGTGTTTAACAAAAGACTGCCCAACCAGATGACCAAATTCTCATGGAACAGGAGCTAATGAAAAACTTCGAGAGCTGATCGAGAAGATATCTCTAAGCAATGAAGAATCAAGGAGGTTGACAGCAGTCGGAGATAACTCAGTTCAAGACAGACTCCAAGAAACTATGGCTGATGTATCTCTCAAAATCAAAGAAAGAGATCACATTTATCTAAAGACCATAAATGATCAGAAAGCAGATGCACTACGAGCTCAAAAAGCAAATGAAGAGAAACTACAAGCCCTCTTTGACAAGATTGACAACATGAATTAGTCTTTCTCTATGCAACTTAAGTTAAGTCAACAAGAACTCAAGATTGAAGTTGGTAACTCCTCTTATTTAATGGAGCAGCTTATGTCCAACATGGAACAGCTCTCTCAAGTGATTAATGACAAAAATGGGGAGAAAAAGAGGCATAAAAAGAGGCACAAGAGGGCATTCAAGAAAGGGCAAGAAGAGCAAAAGGAAACAAAAGAAGAAGACAGCAGAAGAAGAAACTGGGTCATCATCTGAAGGGAAGCCAAAGGATGATGAGCTTGTGTTTGCAAAGGCTGAGGGGGAGCCAGAAGAAGAAGAAGAGAAGCATAGATCTAAGGGGGAACAAACAAAAGAAATGAAGACAACGTCCCAGGGGGAGTAGGTGCAAGGAGATTAAACAGATGAGTAGCTAATCAACAGACATCCTAGAAACATACATGGAACCAAAGAGGTACATCTCTAACTAGTTGGGTATGTTCTGGATCCAGGATGTAAAATGTCAATGTACTAAATTTCACATCATTATAAATGACATTCATGATTATCTGTTTTAGTAATACAGCTGCTCACTATATTTAAGATTCATTCATAACATGCATATGCACTTATTATTTTTGTCATAATCAAATAGGGGGAGATTATTAGGAGTAAACATATGAATGATATTACTATTTACATATGATTTAATTATGATATATATATATATATATATATATATATATGAATAAATATGCAAGTATGTTTGCATTAAGAAAAGCTGTAAAGTCCTTGATAGATAATAGAAATATTTGTACAAGGACTTAGAATGAATTGATCAAATATGTTAGGTTGATCCTATATAAGAAAAACAGCTTTGTAAAGTCCATAAGAAATGATGTATAAGGACTATAAACATAGAAAGATCAAACATGTTAGGTTGATCTTATAATGTAATAGATAGGCTTGTCTGATCGTCGAGCACTGCACCAGAAATCGTAGTCTTCCAGGAGAGTCAAGGATAACTTGAGAGCTATCAAGGCAGAATCGTAATCTGCAAGATAGTTGATCTCGGAGTTCGTACACTGCCAGGAGAAATGAGGAAGGACCGTAGTGTGTCGAGGAGCACTTCCTCATAGTCGTAGCCTGCTGAGGAAGTCATGTTCAGAATCGTAGAGACAGCCTGCCTACAAGCCGATCGAGCATCTGTCGAAGCCAAATCAAGAATCGTAGACTACACTCAGAGTCGTGGAGTCTACTAAGTCAAGAATTGTAGACTACACTCAGAGTCGTAGAGTCTACTGATCGTATCAAAGGCAGATATTGTAGTCGAGCAAGATCAGATGAAGACAACAAGCAGAACGATAGAAATCATAGTGTCAAGATCTGATCTCGGAGTCGTAATGTCTGCACAGCCGAAGTTGAATCGTAGAGTGCAGAGCTAATACCTCATCAGATGTGCTCACAAAGCTAAGGTAGAATCGTAGAGCAAACATGATTCTCAACAATTGAGCACTCCCAGAATATCCAAAGGAATGAAGCCTCTGGTTGATACTACAAAGATACATCTCACCTAAAGGAAGCCAGAGAGCACTCAACGAATGGCATGCAAGCTAATAGAAGATCTAAGCATCAACCCAATCAGCATCCAGATTGAGTTATGAAACCATTCAAGATGAAGTCTTCCACAAAATGATCATAAAAAGACTTCAGTAGCTGACTAAGGAAAGTCAGCATATGCAGTAGTTGTCAAGTAGAAAGATGACAACGATCTTGAAAGTAACCAGGACCGTAGTGTTTGCCAAACGAAGAAGGAAATGATGGAGTATACACAAAGATACTGGTCAGCTTCTGAAGAATAAAGCTAAAGTGATTAAGCATTGGGTCAGTCTATTGAAGATAAGTGAATGGGAGATCACAAGGAGAAAGCGAGCTGGACACGCCACAAATCTAAAGTGTCTTGTTATTTAGAAGGGGCCAGAGCAAGAAGTCAAGCCATCAGTATCTGAGAGCAGTCGAGGCAAACAGAAGTGATGAAGCACTGCACGAAAGAAGGAAGAACGGTTCTCCACTAAAGATCAAGTGAACACTCTTTAAGATCGTAGTGTTCACTCTACATGTCAATACACATCGGTCAATAAGACACAAAGATAAAGTTCGAGAAGACGTGCATCAGAATCGTTGAGTTCGATCATCTGAAGGTTGGCATTCGGACAAAAGCTTATTGAGAGCATCGATGCAAGGACAACCTCTGATCAAGAAATCAGAAGAGAGAAATAAAGTCGACGACCTGCCCAAGACATCAAAGTAACATATCTGACGGGGTAGGTGAAATAGTAGACTGCAGTGTCAAAAAGTCACAATAAGATGTCATGTCACATCTGCAGTCTTCACCAAATAACTCGAGATCTGCGAAGTAATTTGAATAGCTTTCAACGGCTACTTTGCAACGGGAAGATTAGGAAGCAGTATAAATCAACAGAGCTTCAAAGATTAAAAAGATGATGATGATTACTAAGTTGCAGAATCATTGAGTTGTTGGATTGCTATTGTCGACTCTACGAGTTCCACCAAAGAACAACAGAACAAGTCTCAGTGATAGTGAGACTACATAGGTGGAAGTGAAGAAACTTTGAAGAAGGACTCAAACAGACTAGATCTTCACTCAACAAAGATGAGAATGCCATTAAAGATGGCAGCCAAACTAAGAGCCGAGAAGGCCAAGGAGATAGCATTTAGAAAAGTGGCAGAGCACAAAGAAGATCAGGAGAGCCACTCTACGAAACACCATAGACCTAAACCTGAAACTGAACAAGTGCAGAACCATGTCTGTAAAACATTCAATAAGGGTTCAGGGATTGCTAAGTGCTAAAAGAAGTCTACCAAAAGCTCAGGAACTTAGCAAATCCAGATGGTGATGGTGCACAGCTGACATCAGATAAAGATGAGCAGAAAAGAGTAAAGATCAGTTGCACCAAAGAAGATGTGGTCCAAACTCGAAGTAGAATGAAAAGAGGACCACACCAAGCTGCTAAGTACAGAATATGTTCAGAGCTTAATGACATCTTAGCAGCTCAGCACCAATAACATCAACAACTATAATAACAAGAAGCCAGGGCCTGAGGGGTCCTTGTCTGGAAGGACTAAATAAAGTTCCAAGCCTGCTGGGCTTGAAGAGTTCCTAGGGAACTAGAGAAGTTCCAAGGCTTCTAGCCTTGAAGAGTTCTTAGTGAACTAAAGTCCCAAGGCTGTTGGCCTTGAAGGAATCCTAGTGATTCAGGGTGATGCATTTCCTTAGTGGAAATCATGCTAATTGAAAGCAGAAGAGTGGATTAGGAGCTTGAGTCTCTGAACCACTTAAAACCCCTTGTGTCTTTTACTTTATGTCATTTACCTTATGTACATTAACTGTTATAATTGCTATGTATGTATTTAATTGCTTGCTACTAAATTAACTCTATGAACAATGTATGATTGATTATGAATATATCAATGAAGGGGATCTTTTACTTATTTCGTTGTACTTAAAAATATTCTTATGTTTGTCATATGCTATTTAATGAGCAATACAAAATAAACGAGAGAAAAAGAACTTGAAACACAAAGGATCTATTCAACCCCCCTTCTAGATCTATATTGTACTCACCGAACTAACGTTATATAATGAAGTATGTTTTGAAGAAGATGGGATTGTGACGTACGGAATTCAGATGTGAAAATAGACTAGATTTTGGGACATTACAATCGAAGGAATCCTAGATCATGTGGTATACTACAGATCGATCTATCAGATAGGCAGTTTTCTTCTCCTCCACCGGATATCAAACTAATCGGCGCTGCAAATTATTGAAAACATCTCGAGTACCCAGAGCAGATTTTAGTAGCCTCGACTGTATTTCCTTCATGCCCCTTTAAGCATGGTGCAATTGTACTTTCAGTCAATTATTGGTTCCCCTCTCCCGTTCTAACATTCCTTAGTCTAAGTGTGCTCTAAACTGCATTTTATTTTTTTCATATTCATAAGTCTTCATTAGTGATGCCATTACTTCATCATGTTCATCAATTCTCATTAATTGCCCTGCTACTGGATCTTCCTCTTACTCAACATCTAGAAGTTGTTCATCATGAAGCAATTCTTCATCCTATGCATCACTAGCTATAAATGACTCAATTTGTGGTGGATTATTTATTATCACCATTTCTTTAGCATCGGAGTTGGCCATCTATAAAATAAAACTCCTTTAATAGTAATATAAAATAAAATTTACACAACATAATATTTTTAATGTTATTTTTATGTGTAATTTATTAGTTTTACAGACTCGAAGACTATATACTAAGATTTCTCTTCCTTATATCTATAGCCTTAACAAGCTCTAATACCATTAAATGAATTTCTTGGTGTTTCAACCATAACAACTCACAATGGTACCTATCATTTTGCCACCGACCAAATCAACATCCCCTGCGAAGAGTTTGGCTTTGGTGCATCCCACACAAGGGAATCACCAGCGAGAGGCTCAGGGCTCTTAAGACCTTTTATGTTTCTATAGCTCTGATACCATTAAATGTAACGCCCCCATATCTATACTCTCATGGTATCTGATATGGTGCTTACTACAAATCAATGTATATAACGCATTCAAATCTATACGCCCATGGTATCTGATTATATGCTTATATCTAATTGAGTGACTATATAATTTATAACCAGATGCAATGCCCATAGATCCAAGATTCACAATATCCCATAATAGATAACAATTCTGAAGAGAACTATTGCTGTGTTTGGATACTCTCACTTGGATATATATGAACACAAAACACTTTTAGAATGGAGAGATTTTATTAATATAACTAAATTTATATATTCGAGTCTTATTAGGATTTTTGGGTTTTCAAACTACTAAGGTAAGGGTATTATTTATTTCTTATTCGCTTACGATATTATTTTTTGTATTCGTAAGGAATTTTATTTTTGTTCAATATTCGTAAGGAATATTATTTTTGTTCAATATTCGTAGAGATATTGTCTTCATTTAATATTCGTAAGGAATATTATTTTCATTTAATATTCGTAAGGAATATTATTTTCTTTCAATATTCGTAAGGGGTATTATTTTTGTTCAATATTTGTAAGAAATAATATTTTCTTCCATACTCTGTAGTATGTAAGTAATATTATTCCGTTTCAGATTACGAATCCTACACTCATTTTGTTAAAGTATTACTTCTATACTCCTTGAAATTAGTATAATATCCTTAAAATTTGCGCTTCATCTAGTATCGTTTCACAATGATATTTTTTTAACATTCTTGTTAAATTTTAAGCTTTTCATGCCAGAGTACTATTCATTTATACGACACTATTCATACGTATGGTACTATTCACAAAGTACTATTTATGGCACTATTAATAAATATGGTACTATTCTTGAAGTACTATTCATGAGTTACTATTCATTGGGTACTATTCACTCATGTACTATTCACCCAAGGTACTATTCACGACAAAAAAATAATTCTTTTTTGTCCAAATTAATTTTGATACATGAATATTATTGTTGAATTTTACTCCATGAAGCAGTATCATGTTTGACAATTTGGACATTATTGAATTCTGGATAAATTGAATTATAAATCTTTAAAATTTATCCTTTGATTTCATTAAATTGAATTCTTATATCATTATCATCATCTTTATGCTTATATTATGATGAAAGTCATCTTTTGTCCGTAGTGCATAGATGGACTATTGATTGGTATGATTATAATCAGGGATTATTCGGTATAATCATGACCCGTAATGAAGTGGTAAAAGTCATCTTTGGCCCGTAGTGCATAAATGGACTGTTGATTGGTATGATTATGACCAGGGATTATTCGGTATAATCATGACCATTGGTGATTACACAAATATCCTTGGCCCGTTGTGCATGGATAATTCAGTGATGTGGATTATTTATTAAGCTGAGTCTCAGCGATAAAAATTTATAATAAACTTTTAAATCATAGAAGATATTAGATATTATGCTCTACTTGACTCTTCTAATGGATTGTTATTTCCGCTGCAGTTGTTGATCTAAAACTTGTTATCTATTGTATTCTGTCAGTTGTTATATTGTTGAAGGCTAACGATAATTTATTCTGCATTATCTTAGTCATAATATTCTTTACTAGGCTAGTTGAGCTCACCCTTTTCTTTCATTGTTCTCTTCAGGAAATGAGAATATAGCTGAGACGAGTCGGGGAATGGAGTGATGGTCCAGGATAAGTGGCTATAGTAGTCCTCACTGTGACACCCCCAAATTTGGTACTTCATTCCAACAAGATTTGGTGTTCACTTTCCATTCATTTATATCTAACTACCCAAATATAATAAAATTAAACCATGAATCCTCCCATAATTAGGGTTACATCATTAATCAAATAGTCTCCCAGGTTATCTAACATTTACATCAATTAAATGCGGAAATAAAATAATTACATCACATCATTAACTATAAAGTTTATCATCATGACAATAAATAAATTACAAGTTTTCATCACTTGGTCATTTTTTCCTTTCCTTTGATAGTGGTAGGTTCATCGACCTTTTCAACCTTAGTTGCAATAAGTATATATATGCAATAGTGAGCAAAACAAATGCCCACTTGGAATAGCAATGAATAACAATAGGATAATAATTGCTAATGAATATACTCATCAGAGTTGAATAATACTCTGTCAATGATAATCAAAAACTGATATCAACATACAAAATGTAACTGAGGGTCACAAGACCATGAACTAAGCTCTAGGTTATCAAGTATTTCTACTTTCACCTTTAACAGTCTAAAAGACTATAATCATAATCTATGTCCAAGGTTAACAGGTGTTTTTACTGTAACCTTTAACAGTCTAAATGATTATATGGACCATCATCTCGTACTCCAGGTGATCAGCCCTTTGTACTATGTATTGCGCAAATATTTTAACGTCATTGTATAACTTTAAAATAATCCCCTGATATAGGGTTTTTTTTTTCTCAGTTTTTAGAGTACAAGTCTGCACCAAAAAAAGTTTAGTTTGAATAAGCTTCAAGGGTAATTTAGGGTTTCACGAACATCAACTAAGGGATTAGTTGAATCAACAAGAGTTAACAACACTATGAATGATCAATAATAGTTTAAGGTAAAATGTTTAAGGATAGTAAGCATGCTTGGAAATAACCAAAAACATAAGCATTGAATAAAATAATAAACCTTGGTAGAACAATATTAAGCTAAGGTTATAATCTTATTAAATAAGAAATAGAATTACTGAACATATATTAACTGATAGCAAACTGAAAATAAAACTCGCTCAACATGACACTAACTTGTGCAAAGTAATTGAAATAAGATAGTTCAATATTAGAAATTGGAAATCAAGAAAATGTATTCACTATAGAAGAGTGGAACTAAAGAAACTTGCTTAACTATAAACAAGTTAGAATAAATCAATAATTATTAGAATTCAAAACTTGTTCGAATAAAGTTAGGATTTTAGCTTGCTCAAATAAAATATAAGAACAAAGAACTTGCTTAATAAAGGTTTAGAGTAAGGAGCTTGCATCGTGCGTAAGCTATAAATTTACAACTCATGTTCACCTACACATAGTATTAGAATCACAATATCTATTAGATATACTAACATCCACTTTCCAAAATAACACTCACTTCTAGTTAAACTTGTTATTTTAGTACAAGTCTTACTTTACCATATACATTTCAGAAATTATAAGTGTTAACTTCACAACACTTATTCACTATTCATTATGTCTCTTAAATCATAACATATAACTTTCCTAACTTGCTAAATTTTTACAACATTGAATTTATTAATGACACGGTACGATTTTGTTTTGACCTCTTCATTACATGTTTGTCACCTCAACACACCATTAGACTAGGTTATAATAGATGTTTAAAGTCTGCAGAAGTAAATGCACCTCACCGCTCCTCGATCGGTAATGGCGCAATTGCTTATACATAAACTTGGGGCCAAGGCAATTGCTGCCAAGCTTCTAACCTTGACATTAAAGATAGTCATTTGTCTTTGGTGCATAGGAAGTAAACTACACAAAACTTATAACAAAGGCTATGTTTAGCCCAACTAACACGAATTTCACCCACAAAACAGTAAATTTAACATATGAAATTGGTATAGAACTAACACAAAACTGATTCCTCATATATTCACCAACTTAGAACAATTAAACAACAACTTCAATAATTTAAATCCTTAAATTCCATGTTTTTATACAAAAACTCCATTTTTGACATCCTTCACAAAAATTAACAATGTGATCACAACTTTATACCAATTTGACTCATTCAAACTATGTTCTCTTCGTTTCTTACCGAATTAACATATTTCGAGCTCAATTTACCGATTAGCTTACAAATTAACCACCAAATTTGGTACTTTCACAAGTTATATGTATAAATATGTACTGTAAATACTTTTCTTCCTTTTTAAATGTAATTAGCATACTAATTCTTGTCTAAATACAAACTCTAACATCACAATTTCATACAATCACAACAAATCAGTTGCATAACAACCATTCAAGAAAATTAAATCCACAGAACTTGGAAATTTTATGCCGTAAGCATATATATATATATAATATTGAGGTTATGAAAGTATACCTTCTTTTGCTTGAAAATCCTTTCTAACTACTGATAATTGTTTTGGAATGACAGACTTTCTCTCAAACTCTCTCTAATCTCGATCTCTTCCTCTTAGTATCAGTCAGCCAATTTCTTTTTCGCGTAAAAACTAACTATTATGCGTAAGAATAAAACTAATAGGGCCATAATACACATATTGAAAAAAACAATGGTTACGACCTTAAACGAACATCGGTTATAATATATTTTATTTATTATAATTAAAATTTAAAATTCAAAAGCCATAAGGCTTTGTTTGGCAAAACTCTTTAAAATAAAGACTTAATATTTTAAGCCTTGTTTGGGTAAATCCATTTAATTTATTTTAATAAATCTTTACACTATAGTTTATAATCTCATATTATTTATTTGGATCTCCATATCTAACATTAGTTAAATAAACTAATTATACATACTAAATTTTAAATAAATTTTCCACTTAAACAAATATCACAAAATTATAATCTTATTATAATTTTATTTAATAATTTCACATACCATTTTAATTATTAAATTAAAACATAGCATTCCATCCCTAACTATTGAATTAAATTAGAGTATTATCTAATAAATTTAATTCATAAATATTTATTAACAATAACCACATCAATAAAAAAATTATTTAATTTAATAAATATTTTAAATTATAAATAATAAAATCTTGGTTTGTTATAAATAATAAATATTGAAATTGAAGAGTAGAAAGAGTAAATAGAACCACCCTTTTCTTCAATCCAATCTACAATCTTCGTGTTCCTCGCTCCTTGCTTCGATTCCTCCAAAATCTCCAAAAACTAGGACTTGTTAGTTGTTGATGATTGAATGATTGTTAGAGTTGATAATCTCTTTGTTTCTATCACTAAATACGTCTTATTTCTTGTCCCAATTGCATACAAAGTCCCAAAAGATACGCAATGTTGGTAAATTAAAATTGCATCGTAACTCTTCTAACTTGTCACAAGCACCCGCCTTGCCCAGATTATTCTTCTCTATAACCCCACCCCATAGCGAGGTATCAAATTTGATTGGTGACGTGTACCCCCGCCTTGGCGGGGTACTTTGCTCTATAAATGCTCGCTCCGACGTGATATGCTCTGCACTATACTAATTTTTCTAATTTTCATGCACTTTCCTGCTACCTTGCCACCAACCCTTGCCTTAGCTAATACAGACAGAACCTGCACACAACATAAACATAAACGCATAAAATAATACTAAAATTGATGGATTAACAACCGTTTAAGTCTGAAAAGGCATCCAATTCGTAGGTATAAAACCCACTCATCAATCATCTATGATGCATACCTCATCTTCATCCTATATGATGAATCCATACCTTTCAAGTAACTTCGGTACTCTTCCAGATTTATAAATATGGTGTTTTACAATAGGTTCTTCTACTTGTTTAGGTACCTGACTTTGATCCGTAGTATTTTGTGGTTCTTGAACTTCTTCAAGATAGCTTCTCTCTCTATAATTTCTCTTGTGAGTCTTAGTGAATTGGTGAGAATGGAAGAAGAATGAGCTTCTATTTATAGGAAAATATAGTTTCGATAATTGCACGTTTTGGGGCTTGAAATATTATAGTATAATACCTTCATCCTTTTCTTCATTTGTAATTTAGTCTTGCAAGTATTATCAAACTTGCACCACCTCCCCTAATAGTACATCATGTGAGTCAATAATACATTCATCTAAATCAATAGTTCTATACATGTGAAAAAAAATAGTTACAGTATAGTACCTTTATCTATATCTCCATTTTTAATTTAGTCATGTAAGTATTATCGATCTTTCACTACCTCCCCTAATAGTACATGCATGTGAATCAATAGTACACACATGTGAACAAATAATTATAAGCATGTGAATTAATAGCAATTAATTGCTCATTTATCTGATTAATTACTCGATTGGTCATATAACCTCTAGAAATCAATTATTATCGAAATAAATGTTGATTTCCACTAACACTAATAATCTAAACATAATGGAACTATCAAATTCATCGTTAATCAACACGAACTTATTCTTCATTAATATTATAACTTACAATATTTAACAACCGGATCATTCCTGGAAAGAGGAGGCTTTCCAATAAGGATTTCTCCCTATCAAGGCCAGTTGATTAGGTGACCAAACCTCTCCTCGACAGAACTTTCTAGACATCGTCAATATTGAAAATAATAGTATGAATAATTTTTATCGTCTCAATTATTGATTTAATAATATAGAATATTGATACTGTGAAAATAATTGAATCAATAATATGAGAGAGATTATGCAGCAATTACTGTAGAAATAATTGAGTATATGTAATGAAGGTGATCAGCCTTTCATACCTGATGAATACATGCAATACGCACATAGTACAATTAAACAATTCATAAACATGGCAATCAGCAATGATTAACCACAAGTATATTTGAATGAAACAACTCGAGGTTGAGTTAAGAAAAACTTACACAATAAATAAGTATAAGAAACTTGCATGTTTCTATTGATTCTTTATTACGCAATTTATTAAGCTTTGATCAAGACCTAATATATAAATAATATCGATATACAAATTAGAATAATATCATCACAAATATAATACTATTATATATAATCATAGAATAACCTAAACACATAAAGACATAACCCTATCAATCCCCAAACTACTCAAGACTCCTAGATCAAGTCAAACTATTTTAGTTTGAGTCTAAAACCAACACAAATCGACATCTCGATTCTAATCGGATAAATCTCTTTAGTCTAAAATCACTAAGACTCGGTCTAAACTAGTTCACGATATTTTAGATAATTTATTATCAAGAAAATATTTTCATAAAGCTCGTAATAATTTTCAAGTAATTATTACCATTTAACAAAATTTTAAATCACTTATATCGTATTTATATAATATAAATACCACATCATTCTCGTATCATTAATATTTATTTAATATTAAATATTAATGAAAATCATAACATAATATTATAATATATTTATAATATATCAAAGTATTTTTAATACCTTAAAATTATATTTATATAATTTTTAAATAATTAAATTCATTATCTCGATAATTGCTATTAATATTAAAATATTAATATTTTTTATGACAAAATATCAAAAGTTATATTTTATAACTTAAAAATATTTTTATAACACTTAAATCATTTTTATATGATTTTTAAAACATTAATTCTATTTTTTTCATAATTTATTTAATATATTTATTAAATTAATTATCATTATTATTAATTAATTAGTGAAATTCATCACATAATATTAAAAATAACTTAAAATATTTTCTTATACCATCATATATTTTTAAATGATTTTTCATGTATTAAAATAATTTTAAATAATTTATTTAATATTATAATTAAATAAATTAAATACCATTAATATTCCAAAAATATTAAATATTAAGGAAATATTCAAAATTATTAAAAACTAAATTTCGGACTTTAAAATAATTTTTAGTAATTTATTATGTATTTTTAATAATTTAAAACTAATTTTCTCTAATTATTTAATAGAAATAATTAATTTTCGTAATTAAGTGTCGCTAAAGGTGGCTATAGTGACAAAACTGTGGCTAAATGTGTTCTTCATGATCTTAAGCCAAAACCTAGAAATTCTTGTCAGTGTTCAAGGTAGGTACTTTGACTGCATGCAAATCTTTGATCCTATGGTTTCTGGGTTTGCAATTACGTTAATATTGTAGTACTGATGTAGTACTACAACTATAAACAAGTTCCAAGGCAAAATCATTACATACTAGCAAGATCCGAGCTTCAGAAAAACATGTCAGAGTTGTTCTTCATTTCTGGGTTTTCCAGAAATGAAGAACAGTTGCAGGGTACCACTTTTGATGCTATGTAACTTTGATTCTAGGACTTGTTAATCACTACAAGAAAAATGCCTAACAGCGACCAATACTATCAGCGGCCACATGTCCGGTCGCTGATATTACTAGTACCGACCGATACCTGCGACCACACCTTAATCTAGTCACTAATTAATGTCAGCGACCGCACGCGGTCGCTGAGAGGTCGCTAACACAAATTTCCCACGTAAAATTTGGCACGAAATGTTGGCGCCAAGGGTATGTGCGACCAATTAATATCAGCGACCGCATGCGGTCGCTGATAAATCCATGTCATTAAAAATTAGCGACCGCATGCAGTCGCTGATCAAACTTAATTTACCCAGTTTCAGTCATTCGCAGAAATAGAAATGAAAGAAAAAAAGAGGGAGATCGAATAGAGAGAAGAGGGAGAAGGGGGAGAAAGGAAAAAGGAGAAGAAGGAGAAGACGCACGCCACCCACCGCCGCCGCCACTTCCATCGCTGTCGCCGCCCATAGGTAACCTAACTATAAAAGCACTATCTTATATTGCTACTGAATTTCCCGTGCAATAGTTTGGAGCAAAGCTAGTACATACAATAAATTATCTTATATTGTTACTGAATTTTTGTTTTAAGAGTTAATTTAGAGCTGAGATTTGAATGAATGAAAATGATTTGGGATTATTGAAATTTATAGCTTTTTATTGAAATTGGGAATATACTGAAATTGTTGCAAAGAGTTTTATGAGATTACTGAAATTTTTAGGTTAAATTATTATTAGGGTTAATATGTGTTGGAATTGGGAATATACTGAATATGTGTTTTAATATGTGTTGAAATTGGGACAGAAAGATCAACAAAACCACTATGCAATTATGTGCATCTATTTCTCACCATAGTGTGGGTTTCACAAAAAGAAAAAAAACATAATAAGCCACACTCATGCTAATTGATGTTAATTATAAAATTCATTTATAATGTATGTTTGTTAAAACTAAAATTCATGTATAATTGTATATTGGTAATGTTTTGATTGATATTATATTGGTAATGTATATGGGTCTGAATTTTTTACTGCTTTAATTTGCATTCAATCGTTATTGTTTTGGTCTTATTGTATTGGAAATTTGTATATTTCTCTTGGTTTGTGTCTTGGGTGCCTAGAAATGTCTATATATGCATGTTGTCGTGCATGTGGCTAGTCCATATTGTAGGGGAAACTCTGGCGAATTTTTTTAAAGTATTATAAGTATAAGTTTAAAAAATGTTC
Source organism: Panax ginseng (assembly GCA_020205605.1). NCBI lineage: Eukaryota > Viridiplantae > Streptophyta > Magnoliopsida > Apiales > Araliaceae > Panax > Panax ginseng. The sequence goes on from CM035129.1 coordinate 34,036,650, forward strand.
ATACGTATTATAAGTATAAGTTTGTAGTTGAATTTTTTTTACCTCTTTTATTGTGAACAGTTTTAGGTTTAAAATATATAATAGCTTTTGGTTATAGGAAAGCTATGCCCATTATTGAAATAAAATGAGAAATTGAATTGTTTGAATATGCGAGTAGCTTAATTTTAGTAATTCTCAGTAAATTGGGTTCTGTTTATATAGAGAGCCTAGGTGTTGCTTATCAAATATATTAGATATAAATATATTGGTGATCCACTAGAGCCTATTAAGGGGATGTTGGAGCTGATGGGCTGGGATTGGGGTCGCGAGGCCACACGAGGCCACGCCAAGCTTTGTTGTTAGCATGGTAAGCTATTAGGGGGTTGTTAATTTGCATTCAATCGTTATTGTTTTGATTTGCATTCAATCCAATCGTTATTGTTTTGATTGCATTCAATCGTTATTGTTTTGATTGGTTATATCGCCCACAAGGATGTTGTTTGGGCTAAATTTCAGGTATATTTTTTTTAATTATGACAGATAATATAATATTCAAAGGATAATTGTTTAGTAATGTTATTATTGTTGTTTTATTTGCAGAAACGGTATAGATGGGAGGACGCACAAGCTTCAATGATATAGACATTATTCTGGCAGAAGTGCAAAGACAATTTGAACAAAGAAAGACAAAAAGCCCTTCACAATGCCAAGATCGACCATCCCATGCATGAGCATAGCCCTTGGTGCACCCAGTCCATATGGGCTGAGATGTGTGCCTAATGGAGAGCTGAGAGCTGGGTGAAAAGACGAAAGACTGTCGCCACCAACAGATCCTCGGGTGTGTGCAGGATGGCGAAAAAGGCTAAAGGGACATACAAGGGCGGCAATATTTCACGATTCTGACATATCATTGCCAGTGCGTGTGATTTACAAGTTTTAATATGTTTACAATCATGAATTAGAGAAAATATATCACATTTTTACTTAGTAATATTGTGCTATTTTTTGTATAGAGTCTCAGATCTCAAGGTCACCCTATCCATTGGTTTGGATGTATACGTAATACCCCGTGATGGTTCCGCCTGATGCTATCCGGATAAGCGGTAATAAGTTTTAACAACTTGATCTTGTTTATCAATGCTTACGAAATTTATTTTAACTATTTAATTGTTAACATGATGACAAGATACTTATAAGCGCTTATTGAATGAGCGTTATCCTCGAAGGCACTCCGTCCGCCTTTATTGATCAAGAGTCATGGGAGAGGGTTATGCTGTTGTGAAGAAGAACTACATTAAAGGTCGAGGAGACAACGACGACGCCCATCCTTCATGGCTCAGTTGCTCTTCCACCCGATCTTCAGATCATCCACCATCCAGTTGTTCATACTCCCACGTACCTTGTGGTGAGAGCTATATGTCGAGATCGAGATCTTCCGAAGATACTAAGCGGGCATCTAGGGGCTTTGAGTCTTTGAGGAGTTAAATTTGAAGAGATGGCGGCAATGACATCACAACATGGGGATGAAGATTTAGAGTATAAAATCAATTTGTTGTATATATTGTCGTAATATACCAATATTAACATAGTTAGTATATATTTGTAACTTGTTTTATTATTTTGTTAATTACAGGGTGATCAAGGAGGCGATGATGCTTAACGTACCTGCTTTAGATCAGTTTTATAGTTATAGTATAAGCTTGTACTTGTATATTCATTCTTTGGATGTCTGTATGTTACTTAAACAAGTTTTGAAATATTATTATATTTATTCAAATCATATTGGTTTTTAAAGGTTTATATACTAGTTTGGTGTATGTGTTGGTGGACGATGGATGTTTATATTGTTGGGTATGTTGTTTATCTTGTTGTGTATGTGTGTTGAGATAAAGCAGGTACAAAACAGGTACAGGTTTTTGGGAATTCTACAAAACAGCAAAAATCTGGTTTTCATTTTGTTTCATATCAGCGACTGCATGCGGTCGCTGATAGCAGTCGCTGACACGTGGACCACATCAGCTTTGGCCCTAGACCATGCTGACTCAGCTTAGCGACCGAATTTATCATTTTGATCGCTCATATCGGTCGCAGATGAGTCGGTCGCTAATAGTTATCGCTGATGTGCATCCTAGCGACTAGATTTTATGTGACGACTATCAGCGACCGCATGCGGTCGCTGATGGTTATCTACGACCGCATGCGGTTGTTGATAGGCGGTCGCTGATAAACCTTTTTCTTGTAGTGTGTGTGATCTAAGAGTTCACACATAAAGTATACATGTCAGGCTAAAGCAACATATTACTAAATCAACATAACAACATCACCAACGTAAAATCTGAACCGATCAAACTAGGCCAGAAAAATTGTTCTTAAACATTTCTAGAAAACCCAGAAATGTTCATAGGCAGACGGTCAACCCAGGTTTGACCTTGCATAACTTTGATTCAGTGTATGATCTGGGAGTTCTAGAGGCATGAATGGGTATCCTACATGTCAATCTACATATCTATAACAACAACATAGCCTAATTCCTTAATAGTTGCAAGATCGGAGGCCACGAAAACGTTGTCAGACCCTTTTTGGGTTTCTGGGCTGCCCAGAAACCAGATGGTCATGGTCAGTCAACGACCTTTGACCACTAATAACATGAAATATAAACATTATCTGGGCTTGATTCAAGTTCCAGATCAAATCCCTTACTACAAAGAACAGATCTATAACATAAAACACAACAAATACCAAACACAGAAATATCTAGAGGCTCTGATATGTACTTGTCAGACACTTTTTTTCCAATTTTTCCAGATTTGAGAAATCTTTAAATTCGTGCATCTAGATGTTATGGATCTAGGATGTAACAACCCAGATCACTAAATAACACCCTAATACACAACTTAACCCAATAAATCATAACAAATAACATGGATCACATGATTTTCAAAATTTAGGGTTTTATACCTTTCTAACTTTGATCCTTGATTCTGATCTTGTTGATCTGATATTGGAAAGCTAAATGGTGATATAGTCTTAACTTTTGAACTTGGTTCATCACAAATCTCGAATTTTAGAGAGAGGGAGAGAAGTAGTTGGCTATAATGAAAAATAAAGTGAACTTTTCTCTCTGATCCCAATCTATATATATAACATGATACAATTCAAGTAGCTGATGAAATGAGGCTAATATTGGCTGATTTAAGTCACATGGGGTAGCTAGGGTAGTTCACCCACTAAAGTTTTGGTTAGATTCTCAAGTTAGCTAATAAAGAATGTGAAAAGGGCATTAAGGTCATTTGGCATTTAATTTTAATGGCATACTAGTCATTTGCCCTTACCCTTAGGGTTTAGGGTTTAACCCTTAGATTTTGAAAATTTAATTTCTAAAATTTCCAATTAGGTTTTTAAAAAAATAATAATCTTTCTAATTTAGAAATTAGGGTTCCTAATTACTTTAAAACTTTCTAATCATATTAGGACTTGCTAATTAGGATTAATATTTCCTAATTAAAATTAAAATTACTTAATTACCAATTAGGGTTTCAAATTTACAAATTAGGGTTTCTAATTATTAGAATTTCTAATTAATCATTAGGGTTATCCCTAATTAGATTTGTAATTAATATACAAAAACATTATACATATCATTCAAATTCCCAAAATAGGGTTTTCTAATTCCGAATTAGGGTTTCGGATTCTCAGAACTAAAATTAGGGTTTTCGAACGTATCGTTAGGGTTTCTAACAGTTCGTTAGAGTTTTCTAACTTAAACATGACGTTTTTAACCTAACTTTAGGGTTTACTAAAGTTATAACTTATCCAATAAATTCCTTGATCTTAAATCACAACTGTACACATAAAATCTCTGATTAAGGTTTAATAAGTGAACTTTGATGTTCTTAAGATATACTTAGGGTTTGACACTGATATAATTTATCTGGTCAACCCTTTACCCTTAACCACATTCTGAACATATAAATGCCCATACACACAGAACATATACACTTATTTACTTAATCCTGAATAATTTATCACAAAAAAATTTAAATCCATAAAATTTCTTTCCAGAAATGTCAAATTCATTCACTTATTTTCTATCTAGGTTCTAATATTGAACCTTAAATCAATCAATTATGATTTTAAAATTTTTATAAATTCTCGGGTTGTCACAGTATAACTGAGTGACTTTTCATGTAAGCATCAATAATCAATATCGTGTGCTACTATGCAACCACACGTAGTACTGTTCTTTTACCACCTGGTAGTTTAACAGTTTAACGGTAAAACTTTTGCCGTTATTTTTATAAAAAGATAATTTTGTCATTTTCTAACTACGACAATACTTCCGTTGTAGGTCCACTAATGATTATGTCGTCGTATTTAATATTCCCTCGTTAAAATGAATATTTCCGACCAATCAAATATTATATAACCACTTACTTACTTTTGCAAAATTTATAAATATTACCCACAACTATAACATTATATCAAATCCACATCATAATATTCAAAAAATATATTTTGAGAAAAATTATTCTTTATTCATAAAAGTTTGGGTCTTACATGTAATTCCCATTTGGTTTAAAATAACTTTTCAAAACAAACTTGGATGTGTTATAATCTAATAAACATGATGTGGTACACATTCTGAACTTAGAACATGTGTGATTTATATTTCTTATATGGCATCACACACTACATACCTATGCTCATTTTGGTTAAACACATTAAAAGTTACACAAGCATAAGTTAGAGATGTTTTGAGAAAATAATTTATACTAGTTATGTGTATAGGATGAGAACCCTTTTAAACATACATATTAACTGATTTCGTGACTATCTCACATGTATGCATGGCAGACATTGTAGCCTTTGTAATTTCATGATCTTGATTAGCCTTAATTCATTTGAAATCCTAGACTAAGACCATTACATGGAAAAATGAACTTAAGATGGTCATACGCTTATGAAGTCCTCTAGTATGTATGCATGTTAAGTGTAATTATTTTGGTATGTTAAATAATGGGACAACAATAGGAGAGCAAAAGTTAAACTCTAGTCGAAAGCTGAGAGGACAACGCTTATCAAGCACCGGGCCCTAAGCTCAACTAAGGCGCTATTCGCCATCCTGCAGATGAAGTTCTCGCATTCGCTTTTGTAATTTGAGGTTTAAGGCATGCTTATATTGTTACCTTAACCTGTATTATATGACCAGTATACTATCCAATGTGTTAAGAAGCATGCTAAATGATAGAATTGAATGTTTAATGAGTGATTATAAACTTTCAAATGTTAAGTCCAAAAGATGTGTGCGAACTATAAAGCAATGTTTAGAAACTATCTTATTTGACTTCATGGTGTCTTATAAATTGACTTGTGCTATAAGTACGCAAAGTATGTGATGAAGTATGTATAGAGTATACGACTAAGCTAGACGTTTATGTGTGCGTTTAAACTTAAATATCAAGTATGAGCAAATGTAACTAATGAATATCCTATACGCATAACTATATTATGTTAGGATTCAAAGATTGTTGATAAGCTATACTTTGGTAAACTATGCTTGAGGCAAGTACTCGAACCCTACTCTTTATTGAGCATTACTTGATCTTGTACTATTATTGGTTGTACAAGTAAATCCTTGAAAGTATGATTCATATCTCATGACTTGATACTTCATAATTTAGAAATAAAATTGTTTTTGAACCTTGATATCGAATGATAATTGTTCATGTATATACTTTAAAAGAAAGTTGTCTAAGTCATTGATTTGGCTAGACTATTGGTATGAGATCAAAATCTATCCAAACCAAATTAACTTGGTGTGGACTCTTATAACTGAGATGAACAACCTTCTTGGTAAGGGAATTATATATATTTGTCGGGAAACTAACGTGCGCACATAAGAATGATTAAATGTTATGCATGATATAGGGTACTTTAGGTTGATCACCTGTTGTACTCATTTTGTAGATTTATCTGTTTGTTACTGTTAATTCTAGGAGAAGTTCATAGTCCTTAGTGACTGCTCAGTATTCATTACTTTGAACTCTTAAATTGATTTAAGTATTAAATCTTATTGATATCTTTCTGTCCATAGAGATTATTATTGAAAACCATTGATATTTCTTGCTATCTTTGAACTATCATTATTGTTATACCCTTGAGAAGCTAAAACTACATTAAACACCCTTATTGTTGTATTACTTGTTGGGCAAAATTGTTGCTCATCCTTGCTTTCCTTAAAACTTTCAGTTAAGGCAGAACGTGGTGAACCTTCTGGCAAAGACAAAGGAAAAGAGAAGGCTTTGGAGTAATTAGTTTCATAGTATTAGGAATGTACTATTACTATGTTGTGGAAGAACTTATCTACTATGTTATATTAAGCTATGTTTAATTTAAGTTGTACTGTATTAGTAACGGCTGCGAGACTTTGGGACGAGAATAATTATATTATAACAATGTAATTTATTCTATTATTCCGTTGTGTGAGATTTTGATTTATTATTAGAGTTAGAACGTGACAACCAAATTTGAGGCAAGTGTGGTCTGAATTTGGGGGCGTCACAAGTTGGTATCAAAGCTGTATTTATAGACCTTAGGAGCAAGAGTCCTATGATCATAATTTAGGAGAACTTAGGAGATAGAGAGGGATGAAACTAATGTAGAGTTTTCCTTGAATGAGACATAGTGTGTTATGGAATATAACTTCATTATATACAATGAACTTATGTTTATTTAACATTCTAATGGAGTTATTGTTTGTTTTGTCTTATGTTGGTGGTTGTAGGATGACTGACATGGGAGGACCTAGCCGGGTAGTAGATGAGGAGTCACGTGACATACATGTGGTCTATGAGGAACCTTTGATAGCGAAGCCCATATCAATAGTAGCCCCTATCGATGATGATGATGATGAGGAGGAGGGGGAGATGGAGCCATTACCCGAAGAGTCTGATCCAGAGGAGGAACCTATGGGAGATGAGCCCATGGAGGACTCTGACGAGGCTTCTTTCAAGGATCAGATGTTGGGGGAGTATGAGGAGCAAATTCTGGAGTTAGGATGTAGAGTTTAGGAGTTAGAGGCTGAGGCTAGAGAAAGGGAGTTCGAGTTCCAGAAACTGAGGGACGAGGAGCATTAGAGAAAGTTAGTAATGCAAGAGATGGAGGTGGAGATTGCTCATCGCAAGGAGGCAGGGGTCCAGATGGGGACCTTGTTTCATAGGTCAGTGGCTAGGAATGTGGAACTGGTAGGGAAGCTGGAAGAGATAGAACAAAAAGAGTTGAGCGAGAGGACAAAGAAGAAAGCTCTCCGTACTCAGTTAGAGATGGAGGTGATGGATAGGATCCACTTCGAGGAGAAATGGGAAGAAGCTAACAATTGGGCTAATAACTTATAAGATGAGGTGAGATACAAAAGGATGAAGATGAACAAGATGGGCTATGCTCTGCACACTGCCATGGAGAGATTAATTAATGGGATAAATCACTACCCGACAGAGCAGGGACAAACCCGGCACACCATAAGCTGAGACTTGGTGGCGCACATTACTCGGAAGGAGTATCAGAGCACTGTGGAGCGTGGGTTGTTAGATTAAGTCTAGATGCAGAAGCTTAGTAGTTGTAGTATTTTATTTATGAGATGTTTAATCCGTTGTTGTAATCTCAGTCTTTTGTGTAAGATGTGAGATAGTTGTAAACCCCAATCTTCAGAAAAATGTTAGAGGGGTAGTATGATTAGTGATTGTCCCCATCTTTTGTGATATTAAGGGATATGTTATGTCATTTATAGAAGTATGCTAAAGATAATCATGTAATGTAACGATTTGGCATATTAATATAAATGATCTTAATTCAGAAATGTGTTATAAAACTTTATTCCTTTCATTTGAGAAATGTTTAAGTAATATAATTAGATAATAAAATAAAAATTTTGTGATGCAGAAAAATGTCGCCCAGATGTAGAATAACTGCACCGGAAGAGTCGGTTAATAATGAGAGAGGACCAGTAGACCCTATACAAAGGCTAGTAGATTTGTTAAGGGAAGAAACGAACCAGTACCACCCATTCCCCAAGCATCTCCAGTCACCAATTTTAAGGATTTTAAGAGTGTAGGACCTTTAGAAATCATAGGCGAGACACCCCCAAATCCAGGTACTTCATTCCCACAGGATTTGGTGCTCACTATCCAAAACTATTACATCTAACTACCCATAATAAAGGATAAAGACATAATTTAAATAACTTAAACAATAATCTTCCCCATTAAAGGGTTACATCAACTTTAAACAATCCCAGGTAATGTGACAACCCAGAAAATCTGATTGTCCAGAATTTAAGATTTAAAGAATTAGTTATTAATAAAATAAATATTTATTAATAATATTATGTGCTATGTGTTTATTAATTGTTCTAGAACCTAGGATGATTATATTATGGGAGGATTCTGGCTACGAGCTAGACTGAACGAGTAAGAATTTTCAAGACGAAAATAAAAATTTTCTGAGAACAAAAAAATATTTTCGAGGAAAAAGATGAAATAGGCACTATTCACCCAATGAAACCCTAAGGGTTAGGGTTTGAATAATCTAAGCCTTTCCGAGAGTTCGGTATATCGAAATGATATTCCGTCGAAAGATTTATCGATAATATATCGTGAAAAGTTAAGTAAGTCGATAAAAGTTTTTCTCGAAAGACGTGCAAAAATCGGACGAAATAAAAATGATGAAAAGTATTGTTATGTACTTTTCACTCGTTTAACTACATTAGGGGAAAACATGAAGGAAAATGCTTAACGTAAAAAAGTGTTTTTCAGTTGTTTGGAGATCCGAAGAATACGTAAAAGTTAATCAGTAAAGAAAATACGAAATATCCAAAAATATTTCGCAAGACAGAATCACGAAGCTTCCAAGGGAAGCTTCGTTAATAGTAAGGAGGTGGAGTAAGGAGGTGTGAATAGTAATTTAGGGGCGAAATAACTATTTTGCCCCTAGCTTGGAAAATCTATAAAAGGAAGCTTAATTTCATTTGTTGGTGATTTTGAAAATCACCAACACTTGAGAGAGAGGGAGAGTTCGGATGGGAAGGAAAAGGAGGAGGAAAAGCTTGCTCGTGAGCAAACTTTGTCCGATGGAAGTAGATTAAAGGAGAAAGGTAATCCAAAACCTAACATCTATATAATTTTTTTTTAAGTTTTCTATTTTAAAAACATAACTTAATGATAATAGAAGTAAAATATGTTAAGGATGATTTCATATGGTTGAAATCATGAGAAAATGAAAAAATAAGAATTAGAAGTTTATTTTATAAATTTCTTAAGGAAGTATAAGTTTTGTAATGAATTTGAGTGATTCGAATGAATCATATTAATGATTCGGTGAAATTAGTAAGGAATGGTGTTTTATAACATCAAATTCCAAGAAAAAGTGAAATCGTAATCAAAATATCGATTAAAAAAGAAGAACGAACGAAGAACACGTGAAGAACACGAAGAACGTTGTTGATGGACAAATTTAAAACCATCATAGTATAATTGTTGTTAATGGACAAGTTTAAAATCATCGCGTATAAGTTAGATGCTTATTGTTTGGTTAGAAACGGTAGAAATGTTCATGAAGAACGGATTAAAACTTAGCTATAACGAAGTTATGGCGAAAATTTCATAAAAGACAAACGAGAATTAGAAAATATGTAAATGAACCCAAAGGTGTAGGGTTCGATAAGAATGTAAGAGAACGTAGAAAACGTGAGTCGTGGACTCAAGAATGAACAAGTTCCGAGTTCGGATGACCGAATTACGGACGAACGAACGAAGAATGTCAATAACATAAAACGAATGATGAAGATTAAGCCAATCAAATGGCATGTTAATAGATTTATAATGAAGTTTTGTCCGAGGGGGATTGAAGTACGTAAGATAAGAAAGAGAATGGCTTTGGAACGACCTCGTTCCAAGTTATAACGAATAAGTTATGAGATTGTGAAGTAACCATCTAAAACCAGTGTAAACACTTAGAAAAATTTTCAAGAGTTAGGGCTTGGCACCGCATCACCAACCATGCTTTGTAAGGATGAAAGGTAACACTTCAACAAGTAAATTAAATCTTTAGTAAATTTTGAATGGAAAGATTAAATGAGATTAAAAGATAAAGAACGTAAATGCAACGCTGTTGTGATGAACAACTGGTCTTAGCATGCAACGAACTGTATGGCTTCGACATTAAGGAAGAATAATGAATGGTATCAAGAAAGCCATAATGAACGGTAATAAGATTAATGGAAGCCGGTTGTGATTCGGATAGAGAATGTTAGAATGAAATGTAAGCGTTAAACACTTTAACTGACGTGAAGGTTGAGTGTATGCGAGTATTAAACGAGCAGAACCTACACCTCGTGTATGGTCTGACCGTAAGGTAATGAAGACCAATGATTAAACCTGTGAACGGTAAAGAACTGAATTAAAGACAATGATGTTTAACTTAAATAAGCTAAGTTAATGATTAACTTGAACGATCGTTCTGAGTATACAAAAGACTGTATGACTTAGACGATAAAGGATGAATCCTGAGGTATGGCATTTAGTTGCCAGAAAGCCATAAGGAATGAGAAATTGACTTAAAGAACGTTATAGTTTAATGGTTCGGATAAGTTAAGATAAGTTTAGGTTGTGGTACAATTGTAACCTTTGATGGTTGACATATGGGAGCTGGGCTAAACAATTCCTTCAGAGAGTGAAGGTATATACAAAACTGGCAACCGATCTAACTCACTGTGATGGCAGTGTAGATGAGATGGGAACTTGTTTGTTGGTTGTTTGTGGAAAACCACTCAGAGTACCATATGGACTACTAACAGAGAAGCGATGTGTGTTGAGTCCTAGAGGAGTTATAAGAAGAAGATAAAGATGCAAATCATCAGAGATGATGATCGTATGAGTAAGAAATCTGTGACACCCCCAAATCCGGGTACTCCATTCCCACAGGATTTGGTGCTCATTATCCAAAACCATTACATCTAACTACCCATCATAAAGGATAAAGACATAATTTAAATAACTTAAATAATAATATTTCCCATTAAAGGGTTGCATCATCTCAAAAACAATCCCAGGTAATCTAACCTTAAATTTATTACATCAGTTTGTGGAATACATCAAAAAAATAAAACAAGTCTAGTAACATAAAACATTTAAATAAATTTCTCATAAGTCTTCAACACTTGGACATTTTGCCATTTCCTTTGCTAGTAGATGGCTCATCAACTTTCTCGCTTTTAGTCATTTGCGAAAGAATTGCAAGAGTGAGCCAACAAATGCTCACTGATATAGAAAGTAGTAATGATAACAACATGAGAATGAACAACGAAAGCTGAACAATAATGAACTTGTTCTACGAATCAAAAATAGAAAACAAGTTCGAACTTTAATATCTAAGGGTCTTAAGACCACGAACTATGTCTCTGGTATTTAGGTATTATTACCTCGACCTTAACAGTCATTTAGACTATACATACCCTTCTAAACGTACTTAGGGGGATCAGCCCTTTGTACCATGTATTGTGCACAAACATCTAAACGTTATACGTACAAAATCCTCTATGTTAGGGTTGTTTGTCTCATTTGAATTTAGAATTTCTGCACTAAAGAAAGTTTAGCTCGGAACTACCTTATCAGTGGTTCTAGAATTTTAGAACACTATTCCATAATAGACTAGTTCAATCAATAAGAGTTTGCTTATTACTTGGAGGTTTAATATAATCAATATAGAATTGAACAAGGTTATCAAGGTCAAAGATCGAATAACAACAATATATAATTGAGTAAACATGATATACATACAAAGTGCTATATTCAAAAGAGTTAGAACAATCTCCTTTGAATCGATGTACTAAAACAATATATGCTTTGAATAACATTAAGGAAAATGAAACTTGCTCGATCTAATGAATTGGGTTACAAGAGCTTGTTCAATCATACACAAGATAGATTAGTTTTGCTCAACTTTAACATTGAATTTAGAAACTTGTACAATGATAATGTAGGAATAGAAAGCTTGCATTCTTATAAAGAGAAAGAAGTTAGGAACTTGCTCAACGAAAGTTTAGGGTAAGAAACTTACCTTGTATGTAAACTACACAAGTAATAATATTCGCCAATTATCCTACATATATCATTGAAATTGCAACAACAATTAGTTACATTAACACCCATTTCATTGGTTTAGTTTTCATTTTAATCAAGTCTATAATCCTTAACTTAGGACTTGATTATCATACTCATTCACGTAACACGAAACTGAATTCTCAATTATATCATAGTATACGACATGGTGATTGTAAAACAATTCAAATGACATCACATTACGAACTTTCACAACTTACTAATTCATAATCTATAATTTTGGCATTGTGATTACAATACACAACTATGCCTTGTAACATGTTTTAGGTCCTTTACAAATCATTAAAATATGTTAAGTTAACAATTTCCAAGCTATGTTGTTATCAGCTCATTACTAGGTCTGACTGACTTCTGGCGCGGCATAGCCAGATTTTACATCGAATTATAGTGTGCTCACTTGCTTGAACGCCTTGCCTGTATGCATCATCGATTCGATTTTATAGAACACGAACTTAGACTCTGTTATAGGCCAACAATCCCAATTCCACATAATTTCACCATACTTCAACATCTAAAACTTTGTAATATCATAGTTAAGCATGTTATTCATCATTCTAACTACACAAACATCATATATACACAAATTTGAAGAATCAAAACCATATTTTTCCAGATTTCTTCAATTTTGACTCTTTTAGCGAATTCGATCGCCACGAATTCGTTTCTTAATCAATTGACATGATTTAAACTATGTTATTTTTGTTTCTTATCATATTAACACATTCTAACATCAAATTATAGATTATAACACACATTAAGCATGAAATTTTGTACTTTCTAAGCCATATTTTATGAACATAAACACTGTTATTTCAATTCCTTCCTCAAACCTAATTTCACGTGTATGACAATCAACACTATATATATATATATATATATATATATATTGATAATAACAGATTCTACAAAAATAATACATATAAATCCATTTTCAACAACAATCCAACATACTTCCAACAACAATATCAAAACTTAATAGTTAAAATTAAAGTAGGTTATACCTTGATTAGTAAGAACAATTAGCAACCCTTCTCTTTCTCTTGACAATCTCAGACAACTTCTTTCTTCTCTAAATTCTCTTTGATTCTCTCTTCTCTCCCAAGCTCTCTCTCTAACCCTCTGCTCTTTAGCCTTAGACAAAATACGCTTAGAAAAAAAATATAAACTGATATAGCGTACCCACGAACTCTATCAGTTAAAAAAACAAAAGACGTCAGTTAAATAAACCAAAGGCCACAAGGCCTTGTTTTGGCTACCACTTAATCTCCCAACTAGATTATTTTAATAATATTTATATTATATAGTTTCCACTTGTCACATATGCAACCCATTTAAAAAAATTACAATTTATAATTATAATAATTATATTCTTATTATAATTATGCTTATAATAAATAAATAATTATATATCTAGTTTAATTAATAAATTAGAAACATCACTTTATTTAATTTATTTATTTCCTTTAATATTAAGCAATTCATTTAATTTAATTATTTTCTTAAATATTAAGCAATTGATTTAACTTAATTATTTCCTTAAATTAAATCCTTGAATAAAATTAACATTATTCAATTTAATTAACATTAATCAATTTAGTTACTAAATTAATTCATCATCATTCATCAATTATTTACTTTCCTCAATAAATAAATTATTTAAAATATTTATTTAATTCAATAAATATTTTAATTAAATTACAGATTCCTCGATTGTTACATCATCTCCGTATCTCATGAAGGAAGTTGTCGCGTAAATTTAATTTATAAGAACGCGAACCCTAAGAAGTAAAGTTACGTAAACCAATGTGTAAGTCAAGTATATGACTAATTGGTATATGTGTTATTTCCTTATGTGTTTTATAGGGATTGGAATGAGCAGTTCAGCGTAAGATGTAGCTATGCATAAGGCAAGTTTCCTAACTTCATTCATACTTTAAATGAATGATAGTTTCTTAAACTTCTCAGATGTTGAACTTGAGAAGTTCTGTCTATGTGCGAATGTGTGATATTTGTACAAGGTGGTAGAACGTATGAGGCTTTGTGCCACAATTTGAACACTTCGGTATTTCTATGAGATGAACTGTTCTGTGATTGAACTATTCAATATGAGAATGTTTTGTTTATACATGAGCCGTTATTGTTAACTCAGTGCTATTCATTCTAGCCAGACAGAATGTGTATGGAAAAGGTAAAAGAATGAAAGTATTTCAAGGTGAATGTGACTAATGTTTTAAAATGATAGGAATCAGAATTATTCCTATTATTCAAGCTGTTTCATAACCTTTATTTGGTTATCGAAGTTCTAAAGGAATGTATAAATTCTTGAAGTTGTTTGTTCAACTGCTATGACTTGCTGGGAAATTGAATGCTCACACTTGCTTTAAATTAAAAACATTTTCAGCGTACGAGTAAAAGAACCTAAGGATCCCGTAAAGATCAAGCTGATCGGTATCCAGAAGAAGTGTCATTCATTAGATGAATGAGCGTGAAGATAAAGCAAAGACTTGTAATGTAGAATAGTTTAATTAAACTATAGACTAGTTTAATGAACTATTATGTATCATTGGTGGCGGATGAAAGTCACTCGTGTAAGATGTAAAGAATAATGTAATTATCATTACTTGTAATGAGCGAGGTTATAAGGTATTAGAACCTGGGAATTGAGAATGTATGTTGTTATATTTCACTATATAATGATATATGTTGCAAGAATGATGTACTCGTGACGCACGGAATCCGGGTGTGAAGATAGACCGAATTTTGGGGCGTGACAAGTAATCTAACCTTAAATTATTACATAAGTTTGCGGAATACATCACAAATTAAATTAAGTCTTATAACATAAATTATTCAAATAAATTCTCATAGATCTTCAACACTTGGACATCTTGGCCTTTCCTTTGCTGGAAGATGGCTCATCAGATTTCTCAACTTTAGTTGCAGTGTTAAATGGAAGAGTGAGCAAACAATTGCTCACTGATATAAAGAGTAATAATAATAACAACATGAGTTTGAACAATGAATGTTGAAACATGGTGAACTTGTTCTACGAATCAAAAATAGAAAACAAGTTCGAGTTTAATATATGAGGGTCTTAAGACCACGAACTATGTCCCCGGTATTTAGGTATTATTATCCCAACCTTAACAGTCATTAGATTATACAGACCCTTCTTTACGTACTTAGGGGGGATCAGCCCTTTGTACCATGTATTGTGCACAAACATCTAAACGTTACACGTATATAATCCCCTATGTTAGGGTTGTTCATCTCAATTTGACTTTAGGATTTTCGCACTAAAGAAAGTTTAGCTCGGAACTAGCTTATCAGTGGTTCTAGAATTTTAGAACACTGTTAAATTATAGATTAGTCCCATCAATAAGAGTTTGCTTTCTATTGGAAGGTTCAACATAACAATATAGAATTGAACAAGGTTATTTAAATCAAAGATTGAATAATAACAATATACATTTGAATAAACATGGTATATATGAAAAGTACTACATCCAAAAGAGTTAGGAAAACCCCATTTGAAATAATGTGTTAAATCAGTATATGCTTTGAATATCAATAACAAGAATAAGTAAAGTGAAACTCGCTCGATGTAACGAATTAGGTTACAAGAGCTTATACAACCATACACATGATAGAATCAATAGGCTTGCTCAAATGTAATATAGGATTTGTATAATGATAATTTAGGACTAGAAAGCTTGTTTAACAATAACAAAATAATGGAACTATGGAACTTGCATTCATTATAAAGAGAATGAAGTTAGAGAACTTTCCTCGTGTGTAAGCAACACAAATATAATAACGTTCGCCAATTACCCTACATATACCATTGAAATTGCAATACCAATTAGTTGTATTAACATTAGCTTTATAGGTTTAACCTGTGACACCCCCAAATCCAGGTACTTCATTCCCACAGGATTTGGTGCTCACTTATCAAAAACTATTACATCTAACTACCCATAATCAAAGGATAAAGACATAATTTAAATAACTTAAACAATAATCTTTCCCATTAAAGGGTTACATCATTTCAAAACAATCCCAGGTAATCTAACCTTAAATTTATTACATCAGTTTGCGGAATAAAACTAAAACAAGTCTTTTAACATAAAACATTTAAATTAACTTCATTAATTCTTCAACTCTTAGACATCTTGCCCTTGCCTTTGCTAGTAGATGGCTCATCAACTCTTTCAACCTTAGTTGCATTGTTAATTGCAAGAGTGAGCAAACAATTGCTCATTGATATAGAAAGTAGTAATGATAACAACATGAGAGTGAATAACGAATGCTAAACAATAATGAACTTGCTCTACAAATCAAAAATAGAAAACAAGTTCGAAATCAATATTTGAGGGTCTTAAGACCACGAACTATGTCTCTGGTATTTAGGTATTGTTACCTCAACCTTAACAGTCTTTTAGACTATACATACCCTTCTTAACGTACTTAGGGGGATCAGCCCTTTGTACCATGTATTGTGCACAAACATCTAGACGTTACACGTACAAAAATCTCCTATGTCAGGGTTGTTCGTCTCAATTTGAATTTAGAATATCCGCACTAAAGAAAGTTTAGCTCGGAACTAACTTATCAGTGGTTCTAGAATTTTAGAACACTATTCCATAATAGACTAGTTCAATCAATAAGGGTTTAATATAATCAATATAGAATTGAACAAGATTATCAAGATCAAAGATCGAATAACAACAATATATAATTAAATAAACATGATATACATGCAAAGTGCTATATTCAAAGGAGTTAGAATAATCTTCTATGAATCAATGTATTAGGACAATATATGTTTTGAATGATAATAAGGAAAGTAAAGCTTGCTCGATGTAACGAATTAGGTTACAAGAGCTAGTACAATCACACACTAGATGGAATCAATAGGCTTGCTTAACTTAAATGTAAAAAATTTAGAAACAAATAGATTTCTTGACTTAAAGGTAGCATAGCTATGAAACAGGCGAAATTGTAATTGGGACAGGGTAAATAAACTTGTTCAATAATCACAAGGTAGAGTTAAGAAACTTGCCTCAAGTGTAAGCTATAATATTACAACTCACGTTCACCTAAATATTTTAGTGGAATCACAATATCTATTAGATATGCTAACATACCATAACATGTATAATTATAGCTAATCTTATCATTTTAGTACAAGTCTTTCATTACCATATATATTTCAGAACCACAAGTGTACATTTCTCAACACTTATTCATTGCTCACTAAGTTCCTTAAATCATACATATCATTTTCACCACTTACTAATTTTGCATTTTAGAATTACTAACCACATGACACACTTCTGCTTTAACCTTGTTTTTACACATTTAACACGTTAACATAATCATTAAGCCATGCTATAACGAATGACCAAAGTCTGTAGAAGTAGCAGACTTCATTGTCAGGATTGACTATTGGCCGCCAAGCCAAGAATACATCGGGTTACTGCAAGGCAACAATGCCCGCTACCATACAACCGCAAGACGCCGAGATAAGCGCCGCCGATGCACCAGATTCAATTTTTACAGAACGCGAACTTAGACTATGCTATAGGCCAAAAATCCCAATTCTACAGAATTTCACCACACTTCAACATCTAAAACTTTGGAATATCCTAGTTAAGCATGTTATACACCATTCTATATACAAAAACATTATATAAACATCATTTTGAAGAATCAAAACTATATTTTTTCCAAATTTCTTCATTTTTACACTTTTAACAAATTCGATCACCACGAATTCATTTCTCCATCAATTGACACGATTCCAACTATGCCGCTTTCGTTTCTTAACATATTATCATAATCCACCGACAAATTAAAGATTATAACAAGTATTGATCATGAAAATTTGTACTTTCTAAGCCATATTATAAGAATAATAACACTGATATTTCAATTATGTCTTTCCTACACACTAATTTTTACGAATTTGATAACAAATAACAAGTATACATGATGATTAACAGAGTTCTGTAAACCTATATGAACATATATACTGTGACAACCCGAGAAATTAGACAATTTATTAAAATCTTAAATGATTGATTTAAGGTCAAATAATAGACCTAGACAGAAAATTAGTGTATGCATTTGATATTTTTAGGAAGGAATTTTGAGGGTTTCAAAATTTTGTGAAGGATTTAGGTGAATTATTCAGGATTAAGTGTTTATGGGAATATGTTCTGTGCTTATGGTTATGTATGTGTTCAGAATGTGTGTAAGACCCCAACTTATTATTAATGAAATTTAATTTTCTCTATTTATTATTTTGAAATAGTAAGGGTTGATTTGATTAATGTGGATAGTTATGGGAAAAATACGCAAATATTTCAAAATAAGCAAGTGGTTATAAAATATTCATTGTTGTCGGGAATATTCGTTTGGTCGTGGAATATTCAATGCTTTATCGGGAATATTCGTGATTTACGACGCCTTGACCGTATGTGTGGGCCCCATAATGGAAAGCGATTGGATGAAGAAAATGATAAATATAAGTTGTTTAAAAATAACTAGCAGAAGTTGTTACCAAGAATTATCTTTTGTTAAAATACTCGGTGGTTAAAAACATAGTAGCACCAGGTATTGCACCAATTATTGATTCTTACATAAGAAGGCACTACTCAATAATGGTTACGATAATTACTGCTCGATATTTTATTGATTTAGTAATTCTTCATTGATATTTTATATTCTTTGTTGTTTCAATAATTGTCATTACACATTTTTTTCATTATCGGCTAAGCAATAATTCATATTATCTGAATAATATTATTAGATAACGTTATTGGCAATGTCTAGAAAGTTACTGCTATCTAAGGAGAGGTTTGGTCACCTAATTGCTTGGCAAATAAGGAGAAATTCTTATTGGAAAGCCCTTCTTTCCTTGGAACCTAAATTTGGTTGTCAATATTGTGATTCTGTAATATTATTTGTGAATAATTAATTATTGATTCATATGATGAGGAAAATATTGATTTTATGTGGATATAGATGGAGAATATTTTTATGTGACAATTGTTGAAAATTAAAATTTTATCTTTTCCGATAAAATAATTCATTTAAATATATTATTATATTTTAATAATATAATAATGATGATATTTTTTACGATAAATGTGGGATATATGAGTATATGTGGAGAAGGAGTATTTTTGTTACCAAAAATATTTAAAGCATGTTTTATGTGTTTGTGGACCCCATTTCTTGTGAAATTTGATTATAAACAATAAAATCGCCTACGCTTTATGGATTTCGGTCAATTTCTATTTGGAATTTGGAAAAACTTTCTTCTGCAAAGTTGTAGAGAATTAGATTTCCTATAAAAACTCATGAGATTTGAATTTTCTGATAAAAGGGCTATTTATTATAAATTATTGAAGTTCCGCTCAAAAATAATTGATTTTGGAAGTTTAAAATAATTTAAATTAGAAAAACGTTTTGATATGTTTGGTGGGCTTGGTTGGTTGTTGAAATGAGCTGATTTCAGTTTATAAGAGAGTGTGCGTAGGAAAAATTATATATATATAATATTATATTAAATTTTCTACTTTGGTGTTCTAGCATTTTCCTATAAATAGGGTACTTAGGTTAGAATTGAAAATCACACCGAAAATGAAGTTTTCTCTCTATATTATCGAGCGTATTCTTGTGAGTATTTTGAGTATACTTTGTGTCTTTTGATTGCTATACTGATGCAAGTTCAAGTCATAGCTTATATCCTGGTGTTTCAACTAAAGTCTTGTCTTTTCGAGTAAAGGGATATTATATTTTTTAAAATTATATTATTTCTTCTAATATCATTATCTCAAAGTATTGATCCGAACTTTTAATCAAATTTGAAACTTTTTGTGTCTGAGTTACTATTCACGTATCACGATCTTATTCACGAATACTGAAGACTATTCATCAAAAAATGAAAATTTTCCTTTTTAATCTAAAATATCTATTGTGGATACTAGCTTTGATTTTATCCATGTTTTGATCATTCTTGAATTTTACACCACTATGATTATTTTTGAGGTATGGATAAAACAAAGTACGAATCCTTAATCCTTAATCCTTGTCATTTTGTTTCACTTTGGATTCGTTTCTTTAAAAATATTTTCATCATCCTCGGTCTTAAATGATGATATTATTGAATATCTTTGGCACAGTAGTGCAAAGATGAATGATTTCGATGAATATCTTTGGCCGTAGTGCAAAGATGAGCAGTGTTAGATGAACATGACCAACTGATGAATATCTTTGGCCTGTAGTGCAAAGATGAATATTTGATTCCAGATATATATTGATTGATGTTACAGGGATAAAAGATACACGATGAACTTTTAAATTCATACATAGAAGATAGTAGTTTGCATTCTCTACTTAACTCTTCTAATGAATTATTATTTCCGCTGCGAATATTGATTTAAAACTTATTGTCTATTGTATTCTATTAGATTTTTTCCCTGTTGAAAACTAATGATAATTTGTTGTATATTATCTTAGTCATAATATTCTTTACTGGGCTAGTTGAGCTCACCCTTTTCCTTTTTGTTCCATTTTTCTTCTCAGGAGGCGAGAATATATAGCGATGTAGCCAGTCGGGTATGGAATGAAGGTTCTAGAGAGTTGTTTAGTAGTCCTCACCATTTTGTAAAATAATGTATCAATAAATGTGATGAGGATTTATTTGAGTATAGATATTGTCTAGAAGATAATATTTGTATTCAAACTCACAGTTTTACTGTTGTAATAATAAAGTTGTAGTTGTTTCTGTACCATGTATTGACAACTCAGAATGGGAGATGTATACCTATTTTGGGGGCGTCACAATGTGGTTAAGAGTCAAGGGTTGACCAGATGTATATATATTAAGAACGTCAGCGTTCAGTTAGAAAACCCTAACGTCTGATAAGAAACCCTAGAAACCGGTTCTGGAAACCCTAATTCCAGTTTCCGGGAATCCGAAACCTTAATTCGGATATTAAAAACCCTAATTCGGGAATTTAAATGCTATGAATAAGTTTAAAACGTTATTAATTATAACTTTATTAAGGAAACCTTAATTGACTATTAGAAAACCCTAATACCAGATCTGGAAACCCTAATTTCAGATTTCAAATATTTGAAACCCTAATCTGGGAATATAACGAAGAATTTGAATGCTTTAGTACTATTAATTAAATATTAATTAGGGTAAAGCTTAGTTAATTAGCAAACCCTAATTTGAAACTTTTGAACCTTAATTGTTCCGTCAGAAACCCTAATGTACGGTTGTGGATTTAATTGCTAAATTAGCAATATTAATTAGGGAATAATAATCCTAATTAGCAAGATTGAATTTGATGATTAGAAAATCTTAGTATAATTAGAGAGTTCTAATTATAATTTAAAATTGTTAATTTTCTATTTCGAAAACCTTAATCCGAAAACCCTAGAAAGGTGAATTATGGAAAGCTTAGGTTCTAACCCCAAGGGTTAAACCCTAAGGTTCTAACCCTAAGGGTCAAACCCTAAGGGTCAAACCCTAAGGGTTTGATCAAATGCCAATTTTAGAATTAAAATGTGAAGTCAAATGACATTTATGCCCTTTGTGCATTATTTGTAGGTTGAGTGCAAATCTTGTCAAATATGAGTTGTTCACCAACTACACCAACTACATGTGACTAAAAACTCCAGTAAATCAGCCACAACATCTCAGCTACATTATTGCATCAAATTATATATAGATTTAGAGAGAGAAAAGTACACTAATATGGCTCATTTGTTCATAAACACCCAACCAAGTCTCTCTCTCTCTAGACCCACAAAATTCTTAAGTTATTCAGTCCCTTGTATGATCCATAACAAGCCATGAACAGATCACAAAGATTAGATACAAGATCAAAGTATGAATGAGGTATAAACCCTAATTTTTGTAAATCGTGTGATTTTATGTTAGTTGTTGTTTAGATTGGTGCTAGAGGGTGTCATATAGTGATTTGGGTGGTTAGATCATATATCTATATCATCTAGATGCACAAATTTAAATATTTCTTAAATCTGGAAATCTAGAAAAATAGTGTCTGACAGTCAAATGTCAGACCTCATAGATCGGTGTCTGTTATTTGTTTTTGTGTTTTAAATGCTTGAACGTGTAGTATGTTATGTGGTCTTTGCTCTCCAACTTTAATCAAGTCCAGAACAGGTGTAGATTTAAAGTTATAAGTAGTCAAAACCCTTTGACCAACCACGAAATCTAGAATCTGGGCAGCCCAGATTTGAACAGATTTCGTCTGACAAGTTTTTCAAGGCTCTTAATCTTGCTGTGTTTGGTTAGTTTTGACAAGTTGTGGTTTTAATCTTGTAGACTGGTATAAGTTACACAATCATGCTAATAGATCACTTAGATCGTGCATAGAATCAAATTAATGAGCGGTCAAACCATCGTTGACCACCACTTGAACGACGAAATCTGAAAACCAGTTTTTCAAAACACGTTCACGACAAGCTTTTGACAGGTTTTGATCTCTCAGATGTGAGGTTGTTAGGTTGATTTAAATTAATAGAATTGTACCTTGTTATGTATACTTCATGTGTGAACTTCTAGATCACAAAAAGAATGATCAGAATCAAAGTTACAAAGCTTCAAAGTAGCACCTTTTCGTCTTTGTTTGAATTTACGGCGACCGAGGAAATTCAAGAGCATGCCTGACATCGATTTTTGCAGCTTAGATCTTGCAAAATTGATATGTTTTAGCCATATAACTTGATGGAGATTATTGTATTACATTAATACTACAACATCAACAGTTTTATCTGCCCAAATATTAACAAGAACACGGTTTTAATCATGGTCAAACCAAGCCCCTCGGTCACTGACATGTGTGTTTTCAAATGCTCAAAACAATGAATAACACTTTCGATGGATTGGTTTGTGTCACTAAAGCCACCTTTAACGACACTTAAATTCAGAAATTTATTTATTTTAATTAATAAATAAAAAAAATAGTTTTTAATTATTAAATATACATAATAAATTATGAAAAATTATTTCAAAGCCTGAGAAATAGTTTTTAATTATTTTGAGTATATTTCAAAAATATTTAACATTTTGGAATATAAAAGGTATTTATTTATTTAATTATAATATTAAATAAATTATTTAAAATGGTTTTAATTCATGAAAAAAATTATATTATGATGTTAGAAAATATTTTAAGTTATTTTTGATGACTTTTAATATTTTGTGATGAAATTCATTAATAATTTATTATTAATGGTAATTAATTTATTTAATAAATATATTAAATAAATTATTGAAAAATAGAATTAATGATTTAAAAATTATATAAAAATAATTTAAGTGTTATAAAATATTTTAAGTTATAAAGTATAACTTTTGATATTTTGTCATAAAAATATTAATATTTTAATATTAATATCGGTTATCGGATAATGGATTTAAGTGTTTAAAAATCATATGAATATGATTTTAAGGTATTAAAATACTTTGATATATTATAATTATATTATAATATTATGTAATGATTTTCATTAATATTTAATAATAAATAAATATTAATGATTATGGAATTATGTAGTATTTAATTCATTTAAATACGATTATTAATAATTGAAAAATCATGATAAATAGTAATAATTATCTGAAAATTATTACATGCCTATGAATAATATTTTGACAGATAATATAATTATCTGTGATAATTGTTAAGTGTTTAAGAAGAGTTTAATTGAACTTAAACTCGATATTTGTCCACTAGGCCAGTCGGGATGATATAATTATATGGTCGGGTTTAAGTCGATTTGAAATAGTTTGACTTGAGGCTAAATCTTATATATTATAGGTGATAGGGTTATGTGTTATGTGTTTAGGTTATTCTATGTATATATGTATAACAGTATTATACTGTGATGATATTATTCTAATATTGGAGATCTATATTACTAATATTAGGTCTTTGGATAAAGCGTTATAAATTGCGTAGCGGTAATCAACGGTTCAGGCAAGTTTTTACTTAACTCTACTAAGAGTTGTTTCATTCAAATAAGCTTATGGTTAATCATTGCTGGTTGCCATGAATTGTACTATGTACATATTACATGTATAAGTTAGGTATCAAAGGCTGATCACCTTCATTACCAATTGGTCCAGATATATTTGTTCATGTTCAATACTTGTTCAGTTAAAAGTTTGTTCGTGCTAGTTCTCAATTATATTGATGAATTATAGCCAGCTTATTATTCAGACTCTTCAATCATGATATATCTTTATACTGTATTTAAACTTGTTGGGCAACTTTCATGCTCACCCTTGCTATATCACGATAAACATTGCAGATAAGGCGAATACGTTCGGATACAGGAAAAAGGTTAATGCCAAGTTCAGCTTGGGATAAAATGTGCGGCTAGTTTGTAATAGT
Source organism: Panax ginseng (assembly GCA_020205605.1). Taxonomy (NCBI): domain Eukaryota; kingdom Viridiplantae; phylum Streptophyta; class Magnoliopsida; order Apiales; family Araliaceae; genus Panax; species Panax ginseng. The sequence goes on from CM035129.1 coordinate 34,061,248, forward strand.
ATAGTTGTATAATAATGTTATGTGTCAGATAGTTTATGATTTGTGTATAAGTTAAGGTTACTCGATTTTGGAGAATTGTGTGTAAAGTGTTTTGTATAAACAATTTATGTTTATATCTTCCGCAATAGTAATAGAATGATTGAACCAAATCCATGGTGATTTGGGACCCGATTCGATTCGGTCATCACAGTTAGTATCAAAGTTTGTTGGTTATGAAGCTTAGGTAGGAATACCCCAGACCAATAACCGCATGATTAGGATAAGATCTAACTCACATAGAGTTAGTTGGTCTGTAAGATTCAAAGAGCGAATCTCGGCGAGTTGTTAAGATACAGAGTTCCCTAACTCTGATAATAAAGGTGAGCATGAGTGGTGAGCAGTGAGTGCGAGGATAGGAGATCGTAAAACAAAACGATCAAGACATAGAATTGAATCGTAATATATACGATGAGATCACCCCGTGATCTGATAAGGTTATGACAGTTAAAAAGAATTAATCTGATGATTAAAAAGTTACAGCAAGATGCTGTGTGTAAGTTGTACTATGAAAACTCATGAAAGAGTTATGAATTATGAATATGGGATTAAATAAAATTCGTATTGAGAAGGGTGTTAAGATTACGTGGGGATTTCAATTGAGGACTCATGTCGGCAGCTGAGTTGTATGATTCCTTGTATGGGCAAGGAATTGTACTTGGTGTAGAAACTACTTAGTTTCTGGCATTGATAATCATTGAAATGTTGTGTCGCGCTATTTGCTATATGCATGTTAAGAGGGTGATTCCTTTCTCAGGTGTATAACAGATAGATAGGTCATAGATAGAGAATATAGGATTAAGTACGAGTTCTTAAAATTCATACTTATGTGACATCCTTGACTCATAGTTATATAAAATCTTTATGAACCCCTCAGCGAACGGACGCCAAAGGTCAGACTAAGGTAAGTTCTTAAACTCATATAATTGTGGCCAAGTTTATGAACTCATAAGTGTGGTTTGACGAACTGAGTATAGTTGTGTGTGAATGGAGTGTTGAGGATTATAGGAACAGATAGATTGTTAAGCAAGTGATTATTAGTGGAGGCATTAGGTTTTTCTAAACTCCTAGCTATGTTAAACTTCAAAATTTTGACATCAAGCTAAATACGCACTATGTGCTTTTTTTAAAAAAAATGTAGACTCGTAATCATTTTTGAAACGGTCTAAAGTACAGTCTATGCTACTCATTTCAGCTAGACTCAAATGATTTGAAATATCAAAATTTATTTTATTTATCACTTATGTACCATGAAACCTGGTACAGAGATGATAAAAAGGTGATGGAGTTGTAAATACGGGAATACTTAGTGTGAATTTGACCAAAAGTCACTGTTTCGATTTCTGCAGCTTAGATCTTGCAAAATTGATATGTTTTAGCCATACAACTTGATGGAGATTATAGTATTACATTAATACTACAACATCAACAGTTTTATCTGCCCAAATATTAACAAGAACACGGTTTTAATCATGGTCAAACCAAGCCCCTCGGTCACTGACATGTGTTTCTGGGCAGGCTCAAGAATAGCTGAAGAACACTTTCAGTGACGGTTGTTCACTAAAGCCACCTTTAGCGACACTTAAATTCGGAAATTTATTAATTTTAATTAATAAATAGTAAAAAATAGTTTTTAATTATTAAAAATACTTAATAAATTATGAAAAATTATTTCAAAGCCTGAAAAATAGTTTTTAATTATTTTGAGTATATTTCAAAAATATTTAATATTTTTGGAATATAAAAGGTATTTATTTATTTAATTATATTATTAAATAAATTATTTAAAATGATTTTAATTCATGAAAAATCATGAAAAATTATATTATGATGTTAGAAAATATTTTAAGTTATTTTTGATGACTTTTAATATTTTGTGATGAAATTCATTAATAATTTATTATTAATGGTAATTAATTTATTTAATAAATATATTAAATAAATTATTGAAAAATAAATTAATGATTTAAAATTATATAAAAATAATTTAAGTGTTATAAAAATATTTTAAGTTATAAAGTATAACTTTTGATAATTTGTCATAAAAATATTAATATTTTAATATTAATATCGCTTATCTGGATAATGGATTTGGTGTTTAAAATCATATGAATATGATTTTAAGGTATTAAAAATAATTTGATATATTATAATTATATTATAATATTATGTAATGATTTTCATTAATATTTAATAATAAATAAATATTAATGATTATGGAATTATGTGGTATTTAATTCATTTAAATACAGTATTAATAATTAAAAAATCATGATAAATAGTAAAAATTATCTGAAAATTATTACAGGCCTAGGAATAATATTTTGACAGATAATATAATTATCTGTGATAATTGTTAAGTGTTTAAGAAGAGTTTAATTGAACTTAAACTCGATATTTGTCCGACTAGACCGTCGGGATGATATAATTGTGTCAGTTTCAAGTCAGACTGAAATAGTTTGACTTGAGGCTAAGTCTTATGTGTATTATAGACTGATAGGGTTATGTGCTATGTGTTTAGGTTATTCTATGTATATATGTATAACAATATTATACTGTGATGATATTATTCTAATATTGGAGATCTATATTACTAATATTAGGTCTTTGGATAAAGCGTTATAAATTGTGTAGCGGTAATCAACGGTTCAGGCAAGTTTTTACTTAACTCTACTAAGAGTTGTTTCATTCAAATAAGCTTATGGTTAATCATTGCTGGTTGCCATGAATTGTACTCTGTACATATTGCATGTATAAGTTAGGTATGAAAGGCTGATCACCTTCATTACCAATTGGTCCAGATATATTTGTTCATGTTCAATACTTGTTCAGTTAAAAGTTTGTTCGTGCTAGTTCTCAATTATATTGATGAATTATAGCCAGCTTATTATTCAGACTCTTCAATCATGATATATCTTTATATTGTATTTAAACTTGCTGGGCAACTTTCATGCTCACCCTTGCTATATCATGATAAACATTGCAGATAAGGCGAATGCATTCGGATACAGGAAAAAGGTTAATGCCAAGTTCAGCTTGGGATAAAATGTGCGGCTAGTTTGTAATAGTATAGTTGTATAATAATGTTATGTGTCAGATAGTTTATGATTTGTGTATAAGTTAAGGTTACTCGATTTTGGGGAATTGTGTGTAAAGTGTTTTGCATAAACAATTTATGTTTATATCTTCCGCAATAGTAATAGAATGATTGAACCAAATCCGCGGTGATTTGGGACCCGGATTCGGGGCTGTCACAGTTGGTATCAAAGCTGTTGGTTATGAAGCTTAGGTAGGAATACCTGAGACCAATAACCGCAGTGATTAGGATAAGATCTAACTCACATAGAGTTAGTTGGTCGATAAGATTCAAAGATGAACCTCGGCGAGTTGTTAAGATATAGAGTTCCCTAACTCTGATAATAAAGGTGAACAGTAGTGGTGAACAGTAGTGCAGGGATAGGAGATCGTAAAACAAAATGATCAAGACATAGAATTGAATCGTAATATATACGATGAGATCACCGCGTGATCTGATAAGGTTATGACTGTCAGAAAGAATTAATCTGATGATTAAAAAGTTACAGCAAGATGCTGTGTGTAAGTTGTACTATGAAATTGTACTATAAAAACTCATGAAAGAGTTATGAATTATGAATATGGATTATATGAAATTCGTATTGAGAAGGGTGTTAAGATTAGGTGGGGATTTCAATTGAGGACACATGTTGGCAGCTGGGTTGTATGATTCCTTGTATGGGCGGAGAATTGTACTTGGTGTAAAAACTACTTAGTTTCTGGCATTGATAATCATTGAAATGTTGTGTCGCGTTATTTGTTATATGCATGTTAAGAGGGTGATTCCTTTCTCAGGTGTATAACAGATAGATACGTCATAGGTAGAGAATATAGGATTAAGTACGAGTTCTTAAAACTCATACTTATGTGACATCCTTGACTCATAGTTATATGAAATGTTTATGAACCCCTCAGCGAACGGACGCTAAAGGTCAGACTAGGGTAAGTTCTTAAACTCATATAATTGTGGCCAAGTTTATGGACTCATAAGTGTGGTTTGACGAACTGGGTATAGTTGTGTGTGAATGGAGTGTTGAGGATTATAGGAACAGATAGATTGTTAAGCAAGTGATTATTAGTGGAGGCATTAGGTTTTCCTAAACTCCTAGCTATGCTAAACTTCAAAATTTTGACATCAAGCTAAATACGCACTATGTGCTTTTAAAAAAAAATGTAGACTCGTAATCATTTTTGAAACGGTCTAAAGTACAGTCTATGCTACTCATTTCAGCTAGACTCAAATGATTTGAAATATTAAAATTTATTTTATTTATCACTTATGTACCATGAAACCTGGTACAGAGATGATAAAAAGGTGATGGTGTTGTAAATACAAGAATACTCAGTGTTAATTTGACCTAAAGTCGTTGTTCCACTATTGTATGATGTGTTATGACAAAGTCATACAATGACGGCATCCTCAAATGGACTGTTAATACAGTACGGCATCATGACGTCATTCTCGAAAATGTTTTCAAAATTTTAATTTGCCAACGGGGTTTTGCTACACCTAAATAATTCGATTGAATTGAATTATTGATATGAGTCTATCTTAATCGATTCAGCTAGACTAATGTTTATGAAAACTCTAAGTGTTCATTGAAAGAAATTTCCCGAACCAAATTGGTTTGGTGCGGAATCCTATGATAAGACTGAGGTGAACAATGTTGTTTGGATAAATAATCCAATCTAGTAGCGTAAATATTAGCTAAACATGATTAATACGTTATGCATGACGTAAGAGTACGATAGGCTAATCACCTAAAGTACTAGCAACGGTAGTTTACCTTCTTTGTGATTGTAAACATACCAAGCAATGTAAAGTTTTGCGGTATAAATACCGTTAAAACTAAGTGTTCATGGTCTATATGACCCCTCAGCAATTTGAAAACTTTTACTCTTGTGAGTGGTGTATTGGGTAGCATGTGATGATATATGTGAATGGTGTAAGGTGTATAGTGTAAGATAAATTTCGAGGACGAAATTCTTAGAAGAAGGGGTGAATGTGACAACTCGAGAAATTAGACAATTTATTAAAATCTTAAATGATTGATTTAAGGTAAAATAATAGACCTAGAAAGAAAATTAGTGTATGCATTTGATATTTTTAGGAAGGAATTTTGAGGGTTTCAAAATTTTGTGAATGATTTAGGTGAATTATTCAGGATTAAGTGTTTATGGGAATATGTTATGTGTTTATGGTTATGTATGTGTTCAGAATGTGGCTAAGAGTCAAGGGTTGACCAGATAAATTTTATCAGTGTCAAACCCTATGTATATATATTAAGAACGTCAGCGTTCAGTTAGAAAACCCTAACATCTGATAAGAAACCCTAAAACAGGTTTACGAAACCCTAATTCCGGTTAGGGAATCAAAACCTTAATTCGGATATTAAAAACCCTAATTCGGGAATTTAAATGCTATGAATAGGTTTAAAACGTTATTAATTATAACTTAATTAAGGAAACCTTAATTGACTATTAGAAAACCCTAATATTAGATCTGGAAACCCTAATTTTAGATTTTAAATATTTGAAACCCTAATCTGGGAATATAACGAAGAATTTGAATGCTTTAGTACTATTAATTAAATATTAATTAGGGTAAAGCTTAGTTAATTAGCAAACCCTAATTTGAAACTTTTGAACCTTAATTGTTCCGTCAGAAACCCTAATGTACGGTTGTGGATTTAATTGCTAAATTAGCAATATTAATTAGGGAATAATAATCCTAATTAGCAAGATTGAATTTGATGATTAGAAAATCTTAGTATAATTAGAGAATTCTAATTATAATTTAAAATTGTTAATTTTCTATTTCGAAAACCTTAATCCGAAAACCCTAGAAAGGTGAATTATGGAAAGCTTAGGTTCTAACCCCAAGGGTTAAACCCTAAGGTTCTAACCCTAAGGGTTAAACCCTAAGGGTCAAACCCTAAGGGTTTGATCAAATGCCAATTTTAGAATTAAAATGTGAAGTCAAATGACATTTATGCCCTTTGTGCATTATTTGTAGGTTGAGTGCAAATCTTGTCAAATATGAGTTGTTCACCAACTACACCAACTCCATGTGACTAAAAACTCCAGTAAATCAGCCACAACATCTCAGCTACATTATTGCATCAAATTATATATAGATTTAGAGAGAGAAAAGTACACTAATATGGCTCATTTGTTCATAAACACCCAACCAAGTCTCTCTCTCTCTCTAGACCCACAAAATTCTTAAGTTATTCAGTCCCTTGTATGATCCATAACAAGCCATGAACAGATCACAAAGATTAGATACAAGATCAAAGCATGAATGAGGTATAAACCCTAATTTTTGTAAATCGTGTGATTTTATGTTAGTTGTTGTTTAGATTGGTGCTAGAGGGTGTCATATAGTGATTTGGGTGGTTAGATCATATATCTATATCATCTAGATGCACAAATTTAAATATTTCTTAAATACGGAAATGCGGAAAAATAGTGTCGGACAAATAAAATGTCGGACCTCATAGAATCGATTAATACATTATTTGTTTTTGTGTTTTAAATGCTTGAACGTGTAGTATGTTATGTGGTCTTTGCTCTCCAACTTGAATCAAGTCCAGAACAGGTGTAGATTTAAAGTTATAAGTAGTCAAAACCCTTTGACCAATCACGAAATCTAGAATCTGGGCAGCCCAGATTTGCCCAAATTTCGTCTGACAAGTTTTTCAAGGCTCTTAATCTTGTTGTGTTTGGTTAGTTTTGACAAGTTGTGGTTTTAATCTTGTAGACTGGTATAAGTACTACACAATCATGTTAATAGATCACTTAGATCGTGCATAGAATCAAATTAATGAGCGGTCAAACCATCGTTGACCACCAGCTTCTAACGAAATCTGGAAAACCCAGATTTCTCAAGAACACGTTTCTGACAAGCTTTTGACCGGCTTTGATCTCTCAAATGTGAGGTTGTTAGGTTGATTTAAAGTAATAGAATTGTACCTTGTTATGTATACTTCATGTGTGAACTTCTAGATCACAAAAAGAATGATCAGAATCAAAGTTACAAAGCTTCAAAGTAAAGACCTTCGTCTTGTTTGAATTTAATTTCGGCCCGAAATTCAAGAAACATGCATCGACATCGATTTTTGCAACTTAGATCTTGCAAAATTGATATGTTTTAACCATACAACTTGATGGAGATTATTGTATTACATTAATACTACAACATCAACAGTTTTATACTTGCCCAAATATTAACAAGAACACGGTTTTAATCACGGTCAAACCAAGCCCCCTCATTATTGACATGTGTTTACAAGCGGAGTTCAAGAACAATTTGAAGAACACTTTCGATGATTGGTTTAATGTCATTAAAGCCACCTTTAGCGACACTTAAATTTAGAAATTTATTTATTTTAATTAATAAATAGAAAAAATAGTTTTAATTATTAAAAATACATAACAAATTATGAAAAATTATTTCAAAGCTGAAAAAAATAGTTTTTAATTATTTTGAGTATATTTCAAAAATATTTAATATTTTAGAATATAAAAGGTATTTATTTATTTAATTATAATATTAAATAAATTATTTAAAATGGTTTTAATTCATGAAAAATCGTGAAAAATTATATTATGATGTTAGAAAATATTTTAAGTTATTTTTGATGACTTTTAATATTTTGTGATGAAATTCATTAATAATTTATTATTAATGGTAATTAATTTATTTAATAAATATATTAAATAAATTATTGAAAAATAAATTAATGATTTAAAAATATATATAAAAATAATTTAAGTGTTATAAAGATATTTTAAGTTATAAAGTATAACTTTTGATATTTTATCATGAAAATATTAATATTTTAATATTAATATCGCTTATCGGATAATGAATTTAAGTGTTTAAAAATCTTATGAATATGATTTTAAGGTATTAAAAATACTTTGATATATTATAATTATATTATAATATTATGTAATGATTTTCATTAATATTTAATAATAAATAAATATTAATGATTATGAAATTATGTGGTATTTAATTCATTTAAATACAGTATTAATAATTGAAAAAATCATGATAAATAGTAATAATTATCTGAAAATTATTACAGGCCTATGAATAATGTTTTGACTGATAATATAATTATTTGTGATAATTGTTAAGTTAGGCAGAGTTTAATTTAACTTAAACTCGATATTTGTCCGACTAGACCGTCGGGATGATATAATTGTGTCAGTTTCAAGTCAAACTAAAATAGTTTGACTTGAGGTCAAGTCTTATGTGTATTATAGACTGATAGGGTTATGTGTTATGTGTTTAGGTTATTCTATGTATATATGTATAACAGTATTATACTGTGATGATATTATTCTAATATTGGAGATCTATATTACAAATATTAGGTCTTCGGATAAAGCGTTATAAATTGTGTAGCGGTAAGCAACGGTTCAGGCAAGTTTTTACTTAACTCTACTAAGAGTTGTTTCATTCGGATAAGCTAATGGTTAATCATAACTAGCTGCCATGAATTGTACTCTATACATATTGCATGTATAAGTCAGGTATGAAAGGCTGATCACCTTCATTACCAGTTGGTCCAGATATATTTGTTCATGTTCAATACTTGTTCAGTCAAAAGTTTGTTCGTGCTAGTTCTCAATTATATTGATGAATTATAGCCAGCTTATTATTCAGACTCTTCAATCATGATATATCTTTATATTGTATTTAAACTTGCTGGGCAACTTTCATGCTCACCCTTGCTATATCATGATAAACATTGCCGATAAGGCGAATGTGTTCGGATACAGGAAAAAGGTTAATGTCAAGTTCAGCTTGGGATAAAATGTGCGGCTAGTTTGTAATAGTATAGTTGTATAATAATGTTATGTGTCAGATAGTTTATGATTTGTGTATAAGTTAAGGTTACTCGATTTTGGGGAATTGTGTGTAAAGTGTTTTGTATAAACAATTTATGTTTATATCTTCCGCAATAGTAATAGAATGATTGAACCGAATCCGCGGTGATTTGGGACCCGGATTCGGGGCTGTCACATATACATACCACAATTCACGTGATTTCCAATCACATAGAATATATATACATATATACCAAAACTAAAAGTTAGAATGGGGATAGTTTATACCTTAATTAGCAAAACAACTAGCAATCCCTTCTCTTCCACTTGATAATCACAGAATAACTTCTTTCAAGCTCTCACTCTCAATCCCCTCTGTGTTTATCTTCTTCTCTCAAACCTTCTCTGTGTTTTCTATATTGTCTAGCCTTAGGGAAAAATAAGATGCGTAGGAAAATATAACTGGCCTCTCCCACATCCCCTTCCGTTAGAAAAATAAAAAAGTTTAAATCAGGTTGAATAAGCCAAAGGCCACAAGGCCTTGTTTGGCTAAACACATAAACCCCCAACTAGATTATTTAAATAATATTTATATCATATAGTTACACTTGTCACACATGTAACCCATTTTAATAGCTTATAATTTATAATTATAATAATTGTATTCTTATTATAATTATGCTTATAATAAATAATTAAATAATTATATATCTAATTTAATTAATAAATTAGAAACGTCACTTTATTTATTTTATTTATTTCTATTAAATTAAATAATTCATTTAATTTAATTATCTTCTTAAATATTAAGCAATTGATTTAATTTAATTATTTCCTTAAATTAAATCCTTGAGATAAAATTATCAACACTCAATTTAATTATCATTAATCAATTTAGTTATTAAATTAATTCACCACAATTCTTGATTATTTATTTTCCTCAATAAATAAATTACTTAAAATATTTATTTAATTCTATAAATATTTAAATTAAATTATAAATTTCTCGATCGTTACATAACCCGCCATTTAAGTCATAATCGTTAACTTAATGTCTAATCATATTGGTTAACCTCTCTAACGAATCTGAAATCTCACTATTGCCTAATATAAGATTTATTATTCACTTTTAGGTCTTACAAACGTCAACTTTTATTCATTTCATAACTTGTTCAAGTAATAACTTAAAATCTCCACATTTTGATATCACCACCCGTAAACAACTGTTATAATATCTTATATTATGATTTAACATATTTATCATGCATACCATACAAGATTAGGTCCTTGCATTATAGTCTATAAATAAGCAGAGCTCACTGCCTCTGCTTTCGATACCTGGCAATTACATTTACTACCCAAACCTTGGCACCGGGAGCGGTTGTTTAGTCTGAAACTTCGAGGAAGGCCTTACAGTAGCAATTGCGTGTCGTTTACACCTCTGATCTGCAAGAATTACTTGCCGTCTCTGTGTATGAGTAAACCTAATTGGCAGTATTTATATACCTCAAGACACGCTCCAAATTTCTCCCAATTCCACATAAATTCACAAAACTTAACAACTAAAATCTTGCAATAACATCAATAAGCATGAAATTCATCATTCTAACAACATAAACATTATATATAATCAACTTTCAAGGATCAAAAATCATATTTTTTCTAATTTCTTTGCTTTTAACACTTTTAACGAATTTGATTGCCAAAACTTCGTTTCTTAACCAATTGACACCATTCAAACTACGTTGTTTTCATTTCTTGATGTACTAACACAATCTAACATCAGTTTACAGAATATATCTAGTATTGGACATCAATTTTTGTACTTATACAAGCCATATTACACCCAAATACACACTATTATTCTAACTTCCTTCTTGCAAAGCCAATTCTCACGAATTTGAACACCAACATAAGATTAAAGATGATAACTAACAGGTTTAGGAAAAGTATACATACATATAACCAACATTTGAAACAACAATTCAACAAAAAATCAATTACATAGAACTTAAATTACAAAACTAAAACTTGGAAATTTAGGAATGGATTATACCTTGAATTTCCTACCAGCAAGATGGTAGAATAGCTTGCCAAGAACCTTTTTTCTCCCTTAACCCTTATCAACTTACAGAGATTATTCTCAATTTCTCTCTAACCCTCTATGTTTCTTAGCCTTAGAAAAAAAATACGCTTAGAATAACTGATATAGGCCTCCCCACGTTCATCAGTTAAAAAAACAATACGCATGTCAGTTATGTTATGCCAAAGGCCATAAGGCCATGTTTGGCTACACACAAATTCCCCCCCCCCTTTTTTTTATTTGTATAACACTTATATTATATAGTTACTTTTGTCACACTTTTATTTAATACATCTTATGTCCTTACAATTATAATTATAATAATTGTAATTTTCATTATAATTATACTTTATACTTAATAAATAATTATATATCTAATTTAATTATTAAATTAGACTAGAACATCATTTTATTTAATTTAATTATCTTCTTAAATATTAAACAATTCATTTAATTTAATTATCTCATTAAATTAATTCTTTAAAATAATAAAATTACCATTATTCAATTTAATTAACATTAATCAATTTAGTTACTAAATTTTTGCATCACAATTCCATCAATTATTTATTTTTCTTAATAAATAAATTATTTAAAATATTTATTTAATTCAATAAATATTTAAATTAATTATAAAATTTCTCGATCGTTACATCCTTCCCTCCTTAATAGGATTTTGTCCCTAGAATCACGACTCGATAAATTTATTCGTTACATCCTTCCCTCCTTAAAAGGATTATATCCCCATAATCGCCATACAAGATTAAGCAAATAACTGAGGATAATTTCTCATCATAACATCTTCAAGTTCCCACGTAGCTTCTTTAGTATTGTGGTTTCTTCAGATTACCTTAACAGAAGGTATCACTTTATTCCTTAGTACTTGTTATTTCCTGTCGATAATTTGAACAGGGACTTCTTTATAGGACAAATCTTTCTCAAACTGTAATGGCTTATATTCTATAACATGCTTATAATCAGGCTTATATGGCCTAAATACCGAGACATAGAAAATGTTATGAATATACTCCGATTCCAGAGGTAAAGTTACCTCGTACACCACTTCACCAACTCATCGAAGCACTTCAAAAGGTTCTATAAACCTAGGGATTATTTCCCTTTTTTTCCAAATCGAATTTCCCCCTTCCAATGAGACACTTTCAAGAAAACAAAACTACCGACATCGAATTCCCGATTTTGTCAGTGTTGATCGACATATTTCTTCTGTTTATCTTGTGCAGCTATCAATCTTGCCCGAATCACCTTGATGATTTCAATGGTTTGTTGTACCAATTCTGGACCCAATAGCTGACGTTCACCTACCTCATCCTAGCATAACGGAGTTTTTCATTTCCTATCGTATAACGCTTCTTAAGGCGGCATGCCAATACTCGCATAATAATTATTATTATTATAGGCAAATTCAACCAATGGTAGATGGTCATCCCAATTTCCCTTGAAATCCAAAATACATGCTCTGAGTATATCCTCTAGTATCTGGATGGTTCTCTCACTCTGTCCGTCAGTTTATGGATGATATGTTGTACTCATTCTCAATTGTGTTCCCAAGCACTCTTGTAGCCGTTTCCAGAAATTTGATGTGAAACGTGGATCTTTGTCTGATACAATGGACACCGGTACACCGTGTCTTGAAATAATTTCCTTCACGTACAGTTTTGCCAACCGATCTAGGTTAAATCTAATCTTGATTAGCAAAAAGTGTGCCAACTTCGTCAATCGATCGACAATCACCCAGATGGCGTTGTAACATTGCTGAGTCGTTGGAAGACCTACCACCAAATTCATTGTGATATGATCCCATTTCCATTCTTGTATCTCCAATGGTTGCAATAATTCTCTTGGCCTTTGATGCTCAGCTTTTACTTTTTGACACGTTAAGCATTTCGTCACACACTCAGCCACATCCTTTTTCATATTCGGCCACCAAAAATGATGTCTAAGATCCTGGTACATTTTCGTACTTCCAGGGTGAATCGAATATCTTGAGTTGTGAGCTTCACCCAGAATTTCCTCTTTAACTTCCAGTACTGGCGGAACCCAAATTCTCCCTTCGAATCAAAGAAACCCCTCCAAATAGATTTTAAATTTGTTTTCCTCACCTTTTGATACTTTTCTTCTTATCTCCTCACAGTTATCATCTTGAAGTTGTGCATTCTTCACCTTATCTACCAACGTTGAACCGTTTCCCATCTGGAATAATTTTTCATCTAATTCTGTTGGATATTTAATTTCCAACTCCATATTTGCCATTTTCGATACTAGCTTCTCCTGAGCAGTCAACATCATTAACTTCTCCCATCCCTTTCTACTTAAGGCATCAGAAACAACATTTGCCTTTCTAGGATAATAGAAAATCTTGCAGTCATAGTCCTTAATCAACTCCAACCATCTTCTCTGTCGCATATTCAAATCTTTCTGTGTAAGGATATACTTCAGACTTTTATGGTCGGTAAATATCTCACACCTCTCTCCATAAAGATAATGTCTCCAAATCTCCAGGGCAAACACCACCGCAGCCAACTCTAAGTCATGAGTCGGATACCCTTTATCGTAATCTTTCAATTGACGTGATGCATACGCAATAACTTGCCATTCTGCAAAAGCACACAGTCGAGTCCTTTATGCGATGCGTCACTATACACCACAAAATTCCCTGTATCATCAAGCAATGATAACACAGGTGCTGAACTCAACCTCTTCTTTAATTCTCGAATACTTTCCTCACACTTCTCCGTCCAAACAAACTTAACCGCCTTCCTAGTTAAATTTGTCAACGGAGTTGCGATCTTGGAAAATTCCTGAATAAAACACTTATAGTAACCTGCTAATCCCAAGAAACTTCTTACTTCTGACAGTGTCTTCGGCTGATCCCAGTTTATTATAACTTCCACTTTTGATGGATCTACCAAAATTTCATCCTTATCAATAACGTGCCCGAGAAACTGTACACGTTCCAACCAAAACTCACATTTCTAGAATTTAGCATACAACTTCTCTTTTCTCAGTGTCTCCAACGTCACTCTTAAGTGTTCAACATGTTCCTCCTTAGTTTTGGAATACACCAATATATCATCAATAAACACCACCACAAATTTATCTAAGAATGGTTTAAACACCTTGTTCATCAAATCCATGAACGCTGCAGGTGCATTGGTTAAACCAAAAGACATAACCAGAAACTTATAATGACCATACCGATTTCTGAATGATGCTTTTGGTACATCCTCTGGCCTCACCTTCAACTGATGATAACCACTCATCAAATCTATCTTTGAGAAATATCTTGCCCCCTTTAGTTGATCGAACAAGTCATTGATTCTCGGTAATGGATACTTATTTTTGATAGTGACCTTATTCAATTCTCGGTAGTCAATGCAGAGCCGCATCGATCCATCTTTCTTCTTAACAAATAACACCGGTGCTCCCCATGGCGATACATTCAGCTGGATATACCTCTTGTCTAGCAATTCTTGCAACTGCACCATCAAATCTTTCATCTCTACTGGGGCCATTCTGTATGGTGCTTTAGATATCGGGGTCGTACCTGGTAGTAAGTCAATCACGAACTCGATTTCTCGATCCGGCAGAAGTCTAGGTAAATCATCTGGAAATACGTTTGCAAAATCTCTTATGACCAGTATCTTTTCTAACTTTGTACTCTTCTTCTGTGTATCAACTATGTAGGCTAAGTATCCTACACATCATTATCTCAACAACTTCTTGGCTTGTATCAATGTCAGATAACTTGCTTGTCGAGGTGACTTACTGCCATAAAACACTACCTTTGACGGAGTCATAAGGTTAGCACACTTCTTTTGGCAATCAATTACTGCCCCGTAATTGAATAACCAATCCATTCCCAGTATAACATCAAATTCCCCAAGTTTAATTGGTATCAAATTTACCATCATCTCGTGACCCTTTATAACCCCTCTACAATTCTTATATATTAATCTAACATGAATCACTTCCCTATTCCAATCTCTATGCTTAAAGGGAAATCTAATTCTTCCTGAGGCAAATCTAAATTCTGAGCAAATTTATCGGATATAAATGAACAAGTAGCACCCGAATCAAATAGCACATAAGCATTAATACCATTAATCGGAATGATACCTGACACCACATCCTTAGACTGTACATCATCCTGCACGGTCATATTGAAAGTCCTCGCGGTAGGTCAGCTTGATTGTGTTGGTCCAGTGATAGTCAACGCACCACCACCGTTGTTTTCCTTTCCTCCACTTGCGCTTCCCACTTTCTCTTTAGGGCAATCACGAGCCATGTGATCCTTCGAACCGTAGGTGAAACATGCTCCTTTCTTTTGGCTAAAACAGTTCGGTGCAATGTGTCCCTCTTGACCACAATTGAAACACCCTCTTACCCTTCAAACATACCCTAGTATGGTTCTTTCCGCAAGTATCACAAGCCTCAAACTTTTTCTTTTGTTAACTTCCTTAATGTCATCCCGCAGTCGAATTCTCACTTCACTTTCTCTTCTGATTGTTACTTCCATTATTACTTCCACCAGCCTTATTTTCATTCTCATTCTTTCTCTTCTTCTGTTCTTAGTTGTACTTGGTTAAGGCATCGCTTCCACCTTTCGCGATAATTGCCTTTTCCAGTACAGCCACAAATGTGTTTAACTGGAACATTGAAACCTTGCTATAAAGCCAAGGCTTCAACCCTTGTTCAAACCTTCTTGCCTTACGCTCATCGGTATTAACTTGATAAGTTACAAACCTTGTTAACTCATTAAACTTCGCAGCATATTCTGGCACCGTCATGGTTCCTTGTTTCAACTCTAAAAATTGAACCTCCAACTGATTTCGAGAACTCGCTGGAAAGTACATCTCGAAAAACATCTCTTTAAATCTATATCACGTTATTATTCCCTGTCCCTCACAAACCTTATTTGCTTGCCACCAGTAGCTAGCTTCAAACTTCAGCATGAACGTTGCCAAAGCGGTGTTCTGGTGCTCGTTGACTCTAGCAACATCAAACACCTTCTCCATTTCCATGATCCAGGTTTGGGCTTCAACTGGATTCATAGACCCATGAAACTCTGGCGGTCGAACCGCTTTGAATTCCTTGAAGGTCGTGACTTGAGCTTGCGGTTGATTCGCAAGTGCTCTCGTTAACTGATGAGTGGGATTTATACCCGTGAATTGGATATTTTATGGCCTAATTAGCTGCTTGATCTTCATAGTTTATATAGCTTTTATATTATTTTAGAATTATTTTGCTTAACCGACGTATTGCAGGACTTTACAGGACTTTTCTAGCCTTCAAGGGGGAAAATGGTTAATTTTCACACACTTTCGCGTCATGGCGTAAAGCTCGACTTTTAAACTTCATATGTACGCCCTTCTGATCCCATCTTGATGTCATTAAATGCTTTGCACACGACCTCCTGATCTTTTAATGCCGATGTGGCGCATGATGCCACCATAAACTTTATTATGCTGCTTGCATGCACAAGACCTCCCTCAGTGCCCAGTAGAGAAGGCTTGCTTTTGACCTAGCTAAAGAAGAAAAGCGATATATATATATATATATATATATATATATATATATATATATATATATATATATATCAAGTAAGCCTCTGTAATACATATCATACATCATAAGATAGATTATGATAGAATAGCTTAGTTCACTCTCTTCTTTTATACTTTCTCTCTCTAGTTCTTAGATAATGTCTGTAAATATAGATTACGTAGATTAGGGAGAAGTCTGGGATTTCCTTGGAGCATCATGAGCAGTGAGTTACATGGATTAGAAAGCTTGAGATGAGCGAAATGCTTGGAGACTGAAGAGACTCGACAGAGTTTATTCTTATCCATTTATTTCCTCTAATTTTGTAATCCATAAATGTTGTCTTTATTGCTACTTATATTTTGTTCAATAGCTATGAACTAAGTATTAGCTCTAAGGTTATAATAGAACCCTTTGTTAATTAAATTGACTGTCTTATCTCTTTGGTTGGCATCATATGTTTTGGTTTAATATATTCATGCTTAATGATTCTCGTTGTCGACGTCGGGATTTTTGAGTGTCCCTTTTCATTACTTGTTCTTTGGTGTTCTCATGTTAATGTAAGATTTATTTGAAAAAACAAGTGAAAAAGGTCCGACATGTGTAATGTCGACGATTGGACTTTAAGAGTCACCGGTTGGTGTATTTAATCGTTTGCACCAACTGACAATACCGAAAAGGTTTGCACATTGACCCGATGATTTGACAACGCTAAGCGGTCTGTGAAAGCAAGAGATTCATTTTAGATGCAGGGGACTTGATTATGCGGAGGGAAGGTGTTAGGCACCCCCCGACATCCGTGTTGCCACGGTGACCGCCACTTCTCAAAGAAATTGTTATATGAATGTATGTGTGTGTGTGTGTGGATTAATGTGCAATTATTTAAAAGTAGTGTGAGGCCTCGTTCGCACCTATATACATAAGGTTTGAATTTTATAGAAAAATTCAGTTTTAACCAAGATATATCAATGAAGTTTTATAAAAGAGTTTTTTCAAACCCTGTGCTCAATAGGAATTGAGACCTTTTCATACTTTCATTTTATTTATTAAATGTTCGACTTGTTTGCTTTTATTTTTGAGATCACGAAGCATTCTAGAAAAATAATATCTGATGATCTTAGCTCTCTCATGGGCATGATAGCCATCCAAGGAAATTCAGACACTGTAAAATAATGTACAAGCTACTTACAGCCAAAAAATGTCCATCATGGGAACCGAATCTAGATTGATGGTGAACACGTGATCACATGATTCCTAGGCTCACATGATCTGCAATTTGTATGGAAAGCGATGGCGATTATATATATATATATAAGCTATAAATATATATATATATATATATATATGAATATGATCAACCGCCACGAAGTAAACTCCAAGGTGACAAAATGTAAATAAAATTTATAAGCGATCAACTGCCACGTAAGTAAACTCCAGGCGGGACGGAATGTAAATAAAAGTGCAAAAAGCCCACGAAGTGAACTCCGAACTGTGAAATATAAATATATATATATATATATATATATATATATAAATAATAAATGCACTTGGATGTGAATCCGGGCTCATCGGATATAATAAAGCGGAATTATATATATGTATATATATATATAAGCGAAAAAAGCGTCTTAGGATGTAAATCCGGGCTCATCGAGATATATAAACAACATTTATATATATAAGTATATATATATATATATATATATATATAAAGCAATTGAAGCATACTTAGGATATGAATCCGGGCTCATCGATGTAGTGATCGACCACGGTTTATATATATAAGTATATATATATATATAAAAGCAATTAAACGCTCGCATCAAGTTCAGGCTCAATCGAGGTATAACTCGATAATGTTAGTCCATATATAAAATATATACATATATATAAGTATATATATACAAACGGAAATGAAAACCACGGATAGAAGTTCGGGCAAACACACTCACACGACTCTCAACGTGTACAACAGTGTTGCTAATATGAGGAGAAGACTTTATAGAATATAAGAAGGCTTACAGTGGGCTGCCAAAGTAGACTTCTATGACTTTAAATGGATAAACACTCAGCTCCCGCCGGGTAAAAGATAGCTATATGTGAGTTAACTAGTGTTTAAAAGTGAGGAAACACTCAAAAGATGTGTATACAGAGTAAAATGGACTGGGCTTCCTTGCCTTTTTCCTTCTCTCTCTCTCTCAAATGGCTGACCCCAAGCCTTGTATATATAGACTGATGACCGCAGTACATACTGCGGCATTCTGATTACTGCGGTGGTGGTGGTGAATCCGAGCTTCACGGGTCACCGTGCGTCTCGTAATGCGTCGTGCGTCGTGCACTATAATATCCGTTCGAACTTACAGAACTTCAATTTGAGCATCCGAACGAGGTATATCTAACCTTCTTCGGACTGCTTGTGTCGAGAGTTACGTTATGACATGGATTAGAGGTTGTACGAAGTCAGGAAGAGGGGTGTGCCCATGGTCTTCAAGCTTCAAATTCTATCCAAAGTACTGCCATGCGTAATAGTCACTAGGGATTGTCAATCCTCGACTCTTATGGGACATTATTAGATGTATGTATGTATGTATGAAGTGTTGAGACAACGTGCCATTGTCGAAGGAACAAGATGACGCTTGACTCCTCGCCGGGGTTATCGTCGGTTTGAGTTGAAAGTAGACGTTGCTAAGGGTTACAGCTGAGATTGGACTACTTGTTGGTATGCCGCGATATCATCTTGTTGAGACAGTAAGATGACGTTTTGACTCCTCACCGGGGTTATCGCCGGTTTAAGCGGAAAGCAGACGTTGCTCAAGGTTACATCTGAGATTGGACTACTGCTTATTTGTATGTATCACTGTCATCTGTGGATGTTCCTGTCTGACCGTTGTCAACTTCGGGTCTGAGGTGTGTTTGCCTCGACAGGATGTCTGGGGTTGAAGCTGATTGCATATGTTTGAAACAAGCATTTTCGAGTTATCATGGGAGCGCAATGGCCTTCCTTGGGGCTATCACCAAGGATGGGGTTACTACTCCAGTGTTTCTCTTGGGGCCGGAACCGAAACATCGTGGTGTTATCGCGAGAGACAGGATATCCTCTCCTGTTATTCTTGGGTCTTTTGATCTGTATATCTCGGGGTTATCTCAAAGATTGGAAATATTTATTCCGGTGTGTGTTTCGGGTTAAGATGATGTTCCCGGTTTGTGTTCCGGGTTGGAACTGAACTTCCGGTAGTATCCAAAATGGATGCAAGCTGTCTTCCAAGGTTATCTCCAAAAGACGAATCTACCCTCCTGCAATGTTAGTAATAGGAGTGCAGAAAATTTCGAGTGTCTACAGATGCCCCTCTTTATCATATTCATGCAATGCAAGGCATGGATAAGATAAAGAATCCTAGACACTTGAAATGCAAGCAAGATAAATATGATGCTATATGCAGCAACATGATGCAAATGTATGATACATGATTGCCAGGTAATACTGTTGGGAAGACAATTAGTGATGGCTTGGACATGCGATCCAAGTCTCCAAGTATGTTGACGTTGGGGCTATCACCAAAGTCTTGAATCCTAGACACTGGCTTATATTCCATAGAGGTACCTCTTGTGTGTAAGAGATCGTGGGGGATAAAGCTTTATGCATTTGAGGATGTGTATAACATATTCCCTCATTCTGTCAGAGTTATTGCCAACAGTTTTTTGTTATCAGGGTTGCCTGATCTTCGCTGATGTGTGTATCACCGGATAAATCCCTGCTGGGTGTATTGTCAAGGCTGCTTGACCTTCATTGATGTATGTGTCAATGGTAGCATTATGTTTTAGCCCTTGTTGGGGATGGTTGCTTCGATGGGTTTACTTTCCATCGGCTGTCATGACGTCAAGGCTGTTTGACCTTCATTGATGTGTGTATCAATGGTTGCATTTCATTGTAACCCCCGTCGGGGATACATAAATGCTTGAAAGATGTGCGTTGTGACCCCCGCCGGGGATACGTAGATGTTTGATAACTTCGGCGTTGTAACCCCCGCCGGGGAGGTTTGATATGTCGTGGTTTTGCGTTGTAACCCCCGCTGGGGAGGTTATAGGGTTGTGACCCTGCAAATGACGGCATCGGACCTTTGTGAGGTATTGTCGAGCAAGATCTGTAAAATCTGAGCTCATTGGTATAGTATACCCTGCAGTCGGGCGAATAGCTTTGAGACGATGGGAGTTTAACTCGATGAAGAGAAACCGGGATTTCAATTATTCCGCTCAATCGCGTAGCACTTTTATTCTGATTTGGCCTTTTCGACATGAGACCTCCTTTGCAACTCTAAGCTGGGTGAGCCGGAGTGTGGGATCCATGTAGAGTGTGTCGCGGTGTACTGCGGGGAGCTACTGAGTTAGCTGCGACAAACCGTCTTGCGTATGTATAATAGCGAATGGTTACTTTCATAAGTCATTTTCAAGTTCTTGCAGGAAAGGAAATCTGAGAGCTCTTCTTCGATCTGCTTTGAGTTAAGGGCAACTTTCTGCATCTCTCGCCACCCGTACAAGCGTTCTTCATCATCACGGTAACACATGCATGTATTTTTTCCAATTTCTGTCCGTTGGAAAATGACTTATCGCATGAAATGCATTTAGACACATAGTAGTGACTATGTTAGTATTAAACCATGTTGAACATAATGATGTGAAAAAAATTGACTTTTGAAACAGTCAAATTGGAACCTTTTACTGTGATTTCTTATCCTATCTGAGGACAAATGAGTAAAGGCAAAGAAGTAAAATAATCCTGGTAATTAGACTACACTTACGGATTTTTCTTGCAATGTAATGATGCATCTGAGGATGTATATGGCGTGTGTATAGGTGTCTTCTTGAATGGCCACCTAGTCATGCCTATGTGCATGTGGATAGTCCCATTTACAAAGGGGCTATGGCAAAATTTTCCCAAAATGTAGGTATTGGGTAGTCATGCATTTTTAACTCTACTGTATATGTATGTTAAAACAATGCATGCATGCATGTAAATCATAGAATTCATTTTGAAAAGACTCTAAGTAAGAAATTACCACACCCTTTCTGAGGTGATTTGGAGACTTGTTATCCAGATATTATGGATCCGGGTCAGCCGAGTAGTTCCCGCAGGACCACTTCTGGTGTACGGAGGAGGGCTTTTGAAGAGCCTCAACGCCGTTCGGTTAGACAGCCTCGTCGCTTGGCGGAGGCAGTGATACGTCCTATTCGGGTTGAAGTGTCGAATGTCGAGGACGAGGAGAAGGATACACCGATTGGGGTTCCTGCTCCTGGTGTACGTGTTCCCCATAAGGAATTGCCAGGTATTCAAGTGGCGAACCCAGATCTTCTGGGTGACTTGAGTAGGCATCCTTGATATACACTGCACTTGAAGCGAGGTATGAAGTTTGATTTTAATCTTCCTTATTTCCTATTGATGAGGAGGCAAGGAGTCGATGTTGATCTGCATTTGATGTAGGTTTCCTTCCTTCACCTGACCTCGAGGAACTAGTTTTGCATCCACTCTATGTATCAGGCCTTGCATGATAACTACAGAGCGATCATCCATGGCTGGGGATTCGGGATGTTCTTCTTCATTCTATCCCACATTTGTCCTGAGGGTTACCTTAGGGTATTATGCGGCGGTGGTTTCACCCATTCAGATCCTCCATTTCTTTGGGCTGTGAGGTGATGATGATGCCGATGGATTGGCGGTTTATCACAGTATGGAGTTTGGAGGGAACCGGTGCCTTGCGGCGGATATCACCCTACTACCGGTCGAGATCCTTCTTGAAGTTCGGCGGAGGCGCTCAAGGGCAAGGCTGTTTCGTCTGAGTCCTTTGGCGTAGATGCTATGAAGCGAAATTTGAGTGAGCCCATGCCCGATGATGTGAGAGTCGAAATCGCATTCTCCGTGATTGTTCCTGATGATCATTAGGGGCTGTTTCATAGCAGATAACTCTTCTACGGTGTCCTTCGCTTTAATCAGCGCCACTCGACACGTGGACCGTATAAGAGAGTATGATTGGGGTTCCTACACCTTTGCCTACTTCCTCAGGGGAATGCGCATGCGATCGCAGGGCTTGACCAAGGCGTGGTTAGGATTCTACCCATTTCTGCTGGTGAGTATTTCTCTTGTCTTTTCTCATATATAGGTTAAGAGTGTTGACTGACAGCAGATGTTTGCCTTTGTGTTAGAAGTTTTGGGCCTATGAGAGGCTTCATTGTTTGCATCTTGTGAGCATGTTAGCTTTAGACACCTACCCACGAGGACGGAGATGGCATCATTCCATACTGGCGGAGGTCCCTATTGTTGAGGGTTTCACTCATGGTCGCCTATAGCTGGAGCTATTGACAGTTGATGTTATCACATGGATTCCCTACTCTGGAGAGCATTTGGGAGTTGGATTTGAGGATGGGTACCCGAATGGAGTAGAGTACGTCATTTCCACCTGCAAGATTCCTCTCTTCACAGATGGAGGATGGGAGCTCTATTTAGGAGAAGCGTCTTTATTAGGAGCACTACAAGAGAGATCTCAGATGCGATCTTGCCTTACATCGAGCGTTATTGGCTGTTTAGCGATCACCCGTCATTGACATCCCATTGATGGGGATTAACGGTTTTACATTGTCGAGGGCCCTGTTCTCGGAGATGTTCCGGCATTGGTGGATCCTAAATGCGATTGGAGCTCGGACTCGCGCCACATAGTTTATGGGGATATGGTTCCGGGATCCGTGATGATGGCCGGATTAGCTAGCCTATGTCGGAGATCCAACTCATGTGACCTGATTGACAAATTAACTTTCGGCGACTAGGCCGGGTCACATCTTTTCATTCGGCATTTGGGTAGAGATCCTGCGAGTAGATACTTTTGATCCTTCCAAACTCTAGCGTTGGATGGTCTTATGACACCTGCCCCCTACGGATGTCTTCTTGACGATTAGCCATATTGATCATACCCCACCATTTGTGGTGGTAGGTAGTATATCTTTCACTCATGGTATGATAGTATATCACCATCGAGACATGGTGATCGTAGATGATTCTTCAAACATCTTATGACCTGTTGATGTTTGAGTTCCCACAGTGATTTGTAGAGGGCATGCTTTAAGTCTTGGGTATCGGAGAGCGTGTTCTCGATTTGGGACCCAGGAGTTGACTCCTACTTTAGAGGAGTATGCACGGTTGACGATGTTGCCGCTGGACAGACCTTGCGTACATATGGCTATTGGAGACATGAGCAGACAGTTCATGACCCTCACCGGATTAAAACATAGAGTGGTCCAGGACGAGATTACATCCGGCCATGTGATATCCCAGCGTTTCCTATTTGATAGATTTGGCTCTAAGGATAGCTATGCACGGCATTCCGGGGATTTCACCACACCGGAGGACCATTGGCGTTCAGCCAGAGTAGATGTACAACTTCTATGCATATTGTCATACATCTTCATGTCGCGGTACATGGATGAGCTAGATATCGGCGTCATTATGGCAGTGAGAGCTCTCAGGGAGGGTCGCACCATTGTACCGATGATCATTGCAGAGACTCTGAGTCGACTATATATTCTTTGCACTTATCCGTGAGGAGTGTTCTGAGTAGTTCGGTCATCTTTGTATGTGTGGTTTATGTCATACTTGAGACCGATTGACACATTTAGACGGCAGGGGTTTTGTTTCACCCAGAGATAGCCATGTCGTACTCCTTTTAGCCTCTGAGTGCCTGAGATCTTTGCGTCGTGGTCATTTTCTGGTAGGGATTAGGGATCCATTGCCATATTCCCTTGTTGAGGCTTAGTTCACCCTACGACTTCATTACTCATGCTCGGGCATGGATTATCTCTCTCTCTGGTGGATTGAGGGCATGATCACTTACCACCCATTAGTAGTGATGTGTCGGTTTGACCAGTTTAAGGATTTTCATCCTTATGAGGCGATGGGTTGACACTTTGCGTTATCTACCGCTTGTCGGCGGAGGGCAGATCCGGTTGTATACTGCTTTGGGATCGTGAGGAGCTAGGCCGAGTTTTCATCGATCATCCAAGTTGTTCTCTGAGTATTCCGCATGGATGGAGACAAAAATCGCATCATTTGCGATAGTATCCTGATGCGAGATGTTGATTCTGACGATGAAGAGCCTATAGAGGAGGCTATTATTCCCATCGATGACTTGGCTGTTGGGCTACCAGCATTTGTGATGGATTCCCCCACCCCTAGTGCCATTTGTTACTCGATTATTCTACCACGACATTTGGAAGCGAGCTTACATCGATGACCTATGATAGAGATCGGGCTAAGGCTATAATATTGTGACTCTTGATGAGAGAGATCTTTGCTCTATTAGAGAGGATGAGGCTAGATCGGCCGGGGATGCATTGATAGTGGAGCGGGATGCCGCCTTTATCTCTGCTAGGGGATGTAGTCATCGCAGATAGTACTTGATTAGATCCCAGATGGTATCGACCTTGCGACGTGAGTGCATACATTGATGAGCATTATGCCACCATGCGGCTAAGCCGATCACGCTAGCTCGTGTAGATACCCTTAGGCGAGGAGCTTGCGATTGCTTCCTCCGTCTTTAGAGAGGGATGCTATGTTAGATCGATAGTCTGCATACACACGCATTTGTAGATAGCTTTGTATTTTCCCTGCACATTACTAAACAGCCATTTTGTCATATACACGGACGGATGTATATATCAAATAGTATTATGTATGGCAGGGAAATATATTTTGATTCACTTCCTTTTTAGTTATGCCTTGATACTTGCTTGATATTTGCATGTTTCTCCAGGGCCTTGTGATCGTGATGCATTCTGAACTTATCCTTGATAGATGGACATTGAGACGTCGCAAGATCTCTCGAGCGGATCATTGATTTACAGTAAATCCTACCATCTTTGGTGTCTTGGGATTTGGTATACTGTATGGAAAAGTGGAAAGGAGGGTGGTTTCTTCCTCTCTCGAGATTGACCTTTTACGAGATGGTCACCAATTACTTTCTATTTGTGAGAAACCTAGTTAATTCCACCTCTTATGGGTTGGTATCGCTCTTTGAGGCACGATCGCAGCTTAGATGGTCATCGAATCTTCTATTTGAGAGAAGAGGTTGGGTAATTCCATCCCTTTGATCTGAAACCGATGAAATAGGGAAAATTAAAGATTGATCCCAGTACCGTGTGACAAGTATGTTGTTCTGGTAGGGGTTAGACTGCACCATGAATGGCTGCCTACGTACTCCTATTAAAGAGGAGATCAAATCTGCGTAGTTCGAACCTAGTGTAGGAGGTTCAATGCTGAATGCGGAAGGCAGATGGGTGTAGAAGTATTTTTATTGTTTTTGTTGTTTTGTAGAAAAAGGGCAGAAATGTTTTTGTTATTTTTTTTGTTGTGACTGGGCCATATAGAATATGGTTGCCTACGTACCCCTGGGTATCAGGGAGATCAGGTCAACGTTGTTCGCCCCTCGGAGACAAATTGAAGGCGAAAAAAACGTGAATCCCATGTGCGGGCTATCTCTGCGGGAGAGGAAAGTTTGATCCCATAATGGGGATAAACTACGGTGTGTGTAAAAAGTTTGATCCGTCTTGGGGACAAATCGCAAGCGTGAAAAAAGTTTAATCCGTCTTGAGGATAAACTACAAGTGTGAAAGGTTCAATCCGTCTTGGGATAACAAAAAATTGTGAAGGGTTAAATCCGTCTTCAAGATAACAGAGATTGTATGGAAGGTTTGAATTGAGGTAAAACCAGGCTGCTGGCTTGAAGTGTATGTTTCCCTGAGGGGCAGAAGAGTATGTAGAAGGAAAGGGTTCAAAACCGGAATGACTGGTGATTTGAGGATCAAAACCAGGATGTTTGTTTGATGGTAACTTCAGACATAGTACCATTTCACGGTGTCCGAGTTGATAAGCTGTGGAAATTCATCGCCGTCCATTTCCTGCAATCTGAGAGCACCTCCTGTCAATACTTCCTTGACAACAAATGGGCCTTCCCAGTTAGGAGCGAATTTTCCCTTAGATTGATCTTGGTTGTCAATGATATTCTTCAAAACCAAGTCACGTCATTCGAATTGTCGTAGTCGGACTTTTCTGTTGTAGGATCGTGCGATCCTTTACTGATATAACTGACCATGGAAGATAGTCGCGGCTCGCCTTTCGTCTATTAGAGACAATTGGTGATACCTGTCTTGTACCCATTGGTCTTCATCCACCTGAGCATCCATCAGTACTTTGAGGGATTTCATTTCCACTTCTATGGGGAGCACTGCTTCCATCTCATAGACTAATGAGTAGGGGGCTGCCCCAGTGGAAGTTCGCATGGAAGTTCTGTAGGCTAATAAAGTCAGAGGCAATAGGTCAGGCCATCCTTTGTGATTGGCGGACATTTTCTGCATGATCTTTTGATGTTTTTTATTAAAAAGCTTCAATAGCACCATTCATCTTTGGACGGTAGATGACGGAGTTGAGGTGTTTGATGTGGAATTTTCTGCAGAACTCCTCCATCATTTTGTTGTTGAGGTTCTTAGCATTGGCTGATACAATGACCTCTGGTTGTCCATATCGACACATGACATTGTTTATGATGAAAGCAATGACAACTTCTTTAGTAACCCTAGGGAAGGATGCTGCTTCTACCCATATGGTGAAGTAGTCGATCATGGTGAATATGAATCGATGTCCATTACTGGCTTTGGGCTCGATGGGCCCAATCACGTCCATTCCCCACATTGAGAAGGGCCATGGCGAACTCATATTGTGGAGTTCCCTTAGAGGGGCATGGATAGCATTCCCATGAATCTGGCATTGATAGCACCTCTTGACGTGATCATCACAGTCAGCTTTGAGTGTAAGCCAATAATGTCCCGTTCTGAGAATTTTCTTAACAAGTAGGGGTCCGCTCATGTGAGGGCCACATACTTCACCATGGATCTCATCCATGAGTCTCTGAGCTTGGTCTTTATCCAGACATCTGAGGAGACCTAATCCAGCATCTCTTATGTAGAGTGCATCTCCGCTCAGGTAGAATTTTATAGCAAGTCGATGAATCCGCCTTTTCTCAGTTAGGCTCGCCTCAGCGGGTGTAGATCCATCTCGTAGATATTCCTTGATGCTTTGATACCAAGGGTTGTGGATGAGAGGTAGCTCATCCGATACTTCTCCAATGTAATTCCCATAGATTGGGGCTTTTTGCAGAGCAAACGTGATATTTGGCATGTTTTCCTTGTCAGGTATGTAAACCAAGAAGGCCAACGTTGCTAATGCATCTGCAAAATCATTCCTATTACGAGGAATGTGTAGAAAGGAGATTTCTTCAAACTCCAAAGCCATCTGTAGAACTTGCCGATGGTAAGGCAGTAAATGTAATTCTTTGGTTTGATAGATTCCTGTGGATTGCTTGATTACCAATTCAAAATCCCCAAAGACAGTTAACCACCGATGCCCATTGAGCAGGCAAGTTTCAAATTTCCATGATCTGACCTTCATACTCGGCTATGTTGTTGGTGCTTGACAAAATGCAATTTAACTGCAGCGGATCTCGCTCCCGTCTGCATCTGACATTAAAACTACTCGACTCGAGCCTTCTATGTTAGCAGGCTCCATCAAAATACATTCTCCACGTCACGGATGTATCGTCTCGATGTTGTAATTTGAATTACCATTACCCCTTCATCGGGGAAGTATGTTTCCAAGGGTTTATAGTCCCCTTCAGGTGCGGCGGCCAGTTGATCCGCAATTCCTTGACCTTGGACAGACTTTTGCATCACATAGACGATGTCAAATTGCTGTAGGATCAACTACCATCTGGACAGTCGACAATTCAGTATGGGCTTACTGAACACATACTTGAGAGGATCTATTCGGGATATGAGATGGGTTGTGTGACCATGGAGGTAATGTTGTAACCTCATGGAAGCCCATGCCAAAGCACAACAAGTCTTCTCGATCAGAGTGTACTTGTGTTCACTGGTGCTGAATCTTTTACTGAGGTAATAGATAGCTCGTTCTTGGCCTCTATTGTCTTTCTGCCCTAGCATGCAGCCCATGGCATTGTCACTTATGGACAGGTACATGAATAGGGGAACATCATCCCTGGGAGGTACCAAAACAGGAGCGTTAATCAGTTGCTCTTTGATTGTGAGGAAGGCCTTCTGACACTCATCATTCCATTTCATGGAGGATTTCTTCCTTAACAACTTGAAGATTGGCTCACAAGTTGCTGTGAGTTGAGAAATGAATCTGCTAATGAAGTTGATTCTTCCCAAAATCCCGTATTTCCTTCTGCATGCCTCGAGGAATGGGCATTTTCTTGATGCCCTGGATTTTGGTAGGATCCAGTTCAATCCCCTTGTGGCTGACTAGGAAACCTAGTAACTTTCCTGACTTAACACCAAAGGCGCACTTGGCGGGATTCAACTTCAAGTTGTACTTACGCAACCTGTTGAAAAGTTTTGTGAGATGGTCTAAGTGGTCCTCCTCCTCCCAGGATTTGACAATGATGTCATCCATATAGATCTCTATGTCCTTGTGCATTAAATTGTGGAAAAGAGCCATCATAGCTCGCTGATAGGTTGCCCCGACGTTGATGAGGCAGAATGACAACCGTTTGTAGCAAAAGGTTCCCCAAGGCGTGATGAAAGCAGTTTTCTCACTATCTTCCTCAGCGACCATAATTTGATGGTGCCCCGCAAAGCAATCAGCAAAGGAGTACATGTCGTATTGAGCAGTATTGTCAATAAAAATGTGGATAAATGGCAAGGGAAAGCTATCTTTAAGGCAAGCTTTGTTCAAATCCCGATAATCCACTTATACTCGCACCTTTCCCCCTGGTTTAGGTACGGGAACGATGTTGGATATCCACTCCGGATATGTAGACACCATGATGATGCCAGCTTGAAATTGTTTCACAATTTCCTCTTTGACTTTTAAACTCCATTCAGGTTTCAATCGCCTGAGCTTCTGCCTAACTAGTTTGAATCCTTCTTTAATGGGAAGGCGATGAAGAACAATGTCAGTGGACAAACCCACCATGTCTTCATGAGACCATGCAAACACATCCTGGAATTGGGTTAATAGTGCAACCATGTCATTCCGTTGATTTGTGGTAAGGTCTGAACCAATCTGGATTAGCTTAAGGTTGTCTAAGGTTCCAAGATTGAAAGGAATGGTTTGATCAAGATTGGGTTTGGGTTTGTCTGCAACCCATTCCTTAATCTCTTAAGGTGTCTCAATGTCCTCTTGAATGTCCATCAAGTCTGAGTCCAACTTTGCATCAAAGTTACAACCCTTGTGGAGAGAAGGCATGTCATCAGCAAGGACAGGCACATCTAAATTTAGATTCCTGAAACAAAAGATGCTTTCACTTAATATATGCAATTGTTCGATCATACAAAAGTGTTAGCATGTACTTGATAAAATAACTGCTAGTGCTGTAAAGGAAAGCAAGCAATTAAAGTTATCTATAGGGCAGAGGGATTTTTCTTCCCATTTTACCCTCGTCGACCAATGTATGGAATGATGCTCCAATTATGGAGGGCAAAGTCCTGATGGACTGCAGTGATGGAAGGATCGTCATTGTCTTCCTTCTCCCGAATGATAACCATGACATCTGGACAATCATAGTCTGGGGTGTATCTATTTGTATGTTCATCATGAACAATGATGTGAATGCCTGCCATCATCAAGGCAAGGTCATGTTTACATTTTTGTTCCTTTTCTTCCGCCTCGGGATCAGGAATCAGCACCTCTTTAGCTTTGATTGGCACTGGTTTCGGAAATAGCATAGCCATAGCATGGGCTGGCACCTTTACTGGAGATTTCATTAACTCATGAGGTAAAGGTATATAAAATCGCTGTGCGGCGAAAGCTTGAGGAATCTGCTTGTGCTTATGAGGATTCCTGTAACTAGAACTGGTAGAATAGCCTAGTCCGACTATTCCAATTTGATTGGACATTTGGATAGGGTACTTAATACCCTGTTTATCTTTACCGAGCCTTTGTCCAAGTTGATGACCCAATGACATCATTTCTTGAGTGGCCGACATAACCTCGGCAGAAATCTTGGGTACGGGAAGTGGTGCTCCAATAGAATGTTATTGCGTGTTACTCACTTCCGTAGTATGGAAATTGGTAGGCTCAACTTCCAATTGAAGGCGATAATTAGTAGAGCTCCTTGTTGAGACAATCCAACTCGGCGTTGTGATGACTAGACTGTTGTTGATAATGTATTTGAGTTGTTGATGTAAGGTGGAGGGAACGGCTCCAGCCATGTGTATCCATGGTCTCCCCAAAACAGGTTGTATCCTGAATCTATCTTGAGGACGTGGAAGGATACATTGAATGTATTTGGACCAATCTCAATTGGCAATTCAATCTTTCCAACGAATTTCACGGATCCGTCAAAAAGCTCGATAACCCGTGGCTACTTTGGATTAAGCTTGAGATTGACATTCATCTTTATCAAGGTGGCATAAGGATGGATATTTAGAGATGAGCCTCCATCTATCAAAAACTCCATTAGCATATACCGGAAGACAAAAGCGCAATGTGCAATGGCTTGCACGACCGGTCCTTTCGGGAGGTATGTAAATCATCGATGAAGGATATAACATTGTTGTTGAAAATGTGATCAACCAAATGTTGAAATTTTTCCACGTCCACTAATTTTGGCAAATAGGCTTCTTCAAAACCTTTAGTAAGATCTTCCGATGATCCTCGGAAGAAAACCAAATCCGATGTTGAAATCGGTGTGGAGCTTCTCACAAGCTTAAAACCACTTTGGCTTCATTGTGGCCCATAGTGCGGAGGAATTTTCAATCTTCTCCATGGGCAACTTCCCTTTAACCCTTGAAGTAGGTTTAATAATCCATTGAGGAAGATACGGTGGATTTTCCTTGACTTTATGCTGATGGTATGAGACGTGGATCCTTGACTTCTCCATAATTCCATGGAACATTGTGTAAGGCGATAACGAGGATATTGTGGTCTGAATATAAAGAAATTGGCTCTGTGCGCCCACTTTCAAAGGATTATTAACTCCTTTGAGTTGAATTGGTTGTATAGGAAATACTTTGGCGATCTCTCATCATCCACTTTGGATATAAGCACTCTCTTGATCCCTTCCATTTGGTAGGACATGCATTCCCACCCTTAAGTATACTGCGGTGTAATCATCTGCTATTTGCAGCACATCGCTATCAATAAGATTCTGAATGAGATGGCGGAGTCCCAAGCATTCTTCTGTGCTATGACCACGAGAATGTGAATGATATTGACACATTTCATCAGGATTAAACCGTCCTGAGTGGGGATTGATTGGAGGGAGAAGGAATGTAATCCTTCCTTCATTGATCAACATTTGAAGTATCTCTTCCATGGATTGGCCCAAATATGTGAATTCCGTTTGATTGGCAAAATCCAGACTGGATTTAGCACTTGATCGCTTGGCAACCTTATCCTCCATAGCTTCGCTTTCTGAAGGTGTTGATGGAGCATTCATAACAAAAGGAAGGAGATAGGCATGCTCCTGCCTGATTAATTGGCGTGTGACTTGATGCTGGTGGGCCACCAGTTCTGCCAATTATTCAATTTGTTTGGAAAGAGCTTTCATCTTTCGTTCCATGGTAAACTAGAACTTTGCATAATCCCATTTGTCAACACCGTCTTTGATGGGTTGGGATGATTCGCCATTAGAATTGGAACCTTGTATAGTGCTCCAACTGATCATGTTGACCTCTTCTTCTTTGTGTTGAGGAAGAGGGTTGTCTTGCACATGAGGTTGATCTGGTTTAGTGACCACGATCTCACCATTGTCTATTAGATCTTGAATCTTATGCTTCAAGGCCCAACAATCTTGAGTATCATGTCCAGGTGCCCCGGCATGATAAGCACACTTCCGAGTAGCATTAAAACCCCTCCCATTAGGGTTAAATTTGGTGGAAGAAGATGTGTAATTTTTTCTCGAAAGCGGTCGGAAGAGCAAGAATATTCTTGAGCGAGTCCCCTAAGGGTGTGAACGTTCGAGGTCGCTTTACTTCTCCACTTTTAGGCAATGGAGGGTTTGAAGATTGTATTGGAAAAGGGGAGTAGTTTCTCCTCTACATAGGCATGCTTTGATTGCCTTTTTGACCTTGTAGTATCAAGGAAACATCCTTTTCTTTCTTTTTATGGACCCTCCGGGGGTTTTTTCCATAAGATCCGGACTGGATGTGCTCAGCAACAGCTTTAAGAGCGGCCAGGTCTCGAATTTTATCGGACTTCAATCCCATCTCAGCCATCTCGCCGTGTTTGATTATTTCAAAAAATGGTTTGCCAATACCAGCTAGAACTCTTTCATATAAAGGAGCTTCCTATACATCTATGAAGGTCATGACCATTTCTGATTCTGTCATGGAAGGAATAACTTGAGTAGCAAGGTGCCTCAACCTTTGAGCATACTCTCTAAATGACTCATTAGACTGTTTCTTGACCTTGGTAATTTGGTACCGGTCAGAAGCCATCTGAGATTGAAAACTGTATTGAGTGAGGAAGGCGTGAGCCAGCTCTTCCCAACTATGGATCTTAGAGTTGTCTAATCTGGTATACCATGAACGGGCTTCTCTAGTTAGACTTTTCTGAAACAGCTGCATTCTGAGCTTTTCATTTTCTGCGTAAGACCCAAGTTCTCCAATGAACACTTTTAAATATGTATAAGGATCCCCTAACCCGTCATATTTCTCAAAGTCAGGGGTCTTGAATTTCTCTGGATATTGAACACCAGGAAATATGCAAAGGTCTGTATATGAAACACTACCATGGGTTCCAATCCCTTTGAGAACGCGGATGGTTTCCTCCATTTGGAAGACCTTCTTCCTAATATCACCGTTGTCTGGATCTCCTTTGAGATGGGTGTTTTCAGGGTCTTTGTTGGTTGTATCCAACTGATGTTCTAGAATTGTTTTTTCCAGACCTTGGACTCCTCCTTGTGTAGAGGATTCTGTATGTGTAGGTATCTTCGTACCCTGAGTAGACTAGTGTAATTCTTTCAGTAGAATGGCCAAGTCTGTAATTTGTTTACTCAATCCGTCAAATTCTTCTCGGGAAACAACATTAGACTGGTCAGAAGAAGACATGATTGTTTATAGGCCTGGGGCCTTTTTGGATTTTGAGCGGGTAACAGGCCCAATTGCTTCCCTACAAAAGACTAACGTAGTTTAGTCTTAGGGTAATGCAAATGTTATCATAACATGTCTGTTTTAGGAATTTTGTCCTACAAAACCAGTTGTTAATTGATAACATGTCATGCATGCACAGATATTCTTCATATTTTCCATTACATATGAATGAGCATGGAATAAATTATAAGTAAATACTTTTACAGGTAATTTAAAATTGAAGGTATGGAAAGACTTTCCTCCGCGTTTGGTTTATCAAAGGCTGACATATCTTAGGGTTACTCTCGCGGCTTTTCGGCATGAAGGTTCCCAGATCATCGCAATCTACTCGACGAGAAGTTAATCTGGTCTTTCAACTGGAGCGAATCTGAGTGATGCCTTTCCTGAGCCCTGGGGAATCATCCTTCCCACAAGTCTAGTAATCAAACACCGACGGGATAGCCTCCTGGTAGAGGGACCACACAACATACATTCACATACAACGTGTCTCACAGTTTATGCAAAATGATGACATGTGCTAAGCACTAATATCCTGAAATAGATATTTAGCGGTCACGCATGAATTAAGATGCATTCGTACACATTTATCATAAATGTAAATGCAATATTCACACACAAGCATATAACAATTTTGAAAAGCTTGTAATGGCGACTTAAGCCCTCTTACTGGAGTCCCCAGCAGAGTCGCCACCTGTCAACGTTGGGATTTTTGAGTGTCCCTTTTTGTTACTTGTTCTTTGGTGTTCTCATGTTAATGTAAGATTTGTTTAAAAAAATAAGTGAAAAAGGTCCGACATGTGTAATGTCGACGATTGGACTTTAAGAGTCGCCAGTTGGTGTATTTAACTGGTTGCACCAACACAATCGAAAAAGGTTTGCACATTGACCCAGTGATTTGACACTGCTAAACGGGTCTGTGAAAGCGAGATTCATTTTGGGTCGGGGGGCTTGATTATGCGAGGGAAGGTGTTAAGCACCCCGACATCCGTGTTGCAAAATAGCCACTCCATTTATATGAAACCCATTCTGTGTGTGGATCAATGTGAATTATTTGAAAGTAGCCAAATATATACACAAAGTTTGAATTTTATAGAAAAATTTAAAGATATATCAATGAAGTTTTATAAAGAGGTTTTTCAAACTTGTGCTCAATAGGAATTGAGACCTTTTTCATACTTTCATTTGTATTTATTAAATGTTTGGCTTGTTTGCTTTTATTTTCGAGATCGAACAATCTCGAGAAAATATATACTGTTGATCTTAGAGTTTAAATACAAAATTATTGTAAAATAATGTTCTGACAATATACCATCATGGGAACCAAATCTAATTCCGTAGATCATCATCAATTATTCCTATACATGGCATTCCATTCCACAAAAGTCGCCAAATACATGGTCCGGAAATAACTACAACTTTATTAATACATTTGTCTACTAAACAACTATCTCTTAGAGTTTAAATACAATTATTGTCATTCCATACCAAATAAATCTCCATCATAATTATTGATACATCATTTTACAAAAAATGGTGAGGACTACTAAACAACTCTCCCTAGAACTTTATTCTACCCCCTCCGCCTCTAAGAAGAAAAAATGGAACAAAAAGAAAAAGGGTGAGCTCGACTAGCCCAAAGAAGAATATTATGACTAAGATAATATACAACAAAATTATCGTTAGTCTTCAACAGGAAAAATATAATAGAATACAATAGACAACAAGTTTTAAATCAATATTCGCAATGAAATAATAATTCATTAGAAGAGTTAAGTAGAGAATGCAAACTACTATCTTCTATGTATGAATTTTAAAGTTCATCATCAATATTTTTAACCCCAGAACATCAATCAATATATATCCGAAATCATATATTCATCCTCAGCACTACAGCCAAGGACATTCACCCACTGGGTCATGTTCATCTAAACACCTGTTCATCTTTGCACTACGGGCCAAAGATATTCATCGAAATCATTCATCTTTGCACTACAAGGCCAAAGATATTCATCATAACTCATTCATCTTTGCACTACAGGCCAAAGATATTCATCAGAAATCATTCATCTTTGCACTACAGCCAAAGATATTCAATAATATCATTATTTAAGACCGAGGATGATGAAAAATATTTTTAAAGAAACGAATCCAAAGGAAACAAAATGACAAGGATTAAGGATTAAGGATTCGTACTTTGTTTTATCCACGCCCAAAAACCCTCAAAATAATCATAGTGGTGTAAAATTCAAGAATGATCAAAACATGGATACAATCAAAGCTAGTATCCGTAATAGATATTTTGACTAAAAGGAAAAATTTCATTTTTCGATGAATAAGGTCGATTCGTGAATAGTGCCAGATACGTGAATAGGCCAGATACGTGAATAGTAATTTCGACACCAAAAGATAGAAATTTCACAAAAAACATCATCACGCTTATGAATAGTATTCGTGAATAAGAACTCGTAGAACTCGTGAATAAGAACTCATGAATAAGAACTCCGTGAATAGTAACCTCACATGAAAAAGTTCCAAATTTGATAAAAAGTTCCAACCAATATTTCAAAGATAATGATATTGAAGAAATAATATCATTTGAGAAGAAAATAACATCCCTTACCTCGAAAGACAAGATTTCTAAATAAACACCTTGATATAAAGGTTATGACTTGAACTTGCACCGTCAGATAGCAATACTCAAAGTATACTCAAAATACTCACAAGAATACGCTTCGATAATATAGAGAGAGAAAACTTCAGCTTCGGTGTGATTTTCAATTCTAACCTAAGACCTATTTATAGAAATCGCTAGAATACCAAAGCGTAAAATTTAATATAATATTAATATATTTAATAAATTCTCTACGCCCATCTAGACAATCTGATCTCAGCCATCAACACATGTTAAAGATGCCCAAAACATTTAAAAACGTTTTTCTAATTTAAAATAATTTAAACTTCCAAAAATCAATTATTTTGAGCTTCTAACTTCAATAATTCACAATAAATAGCCCTTTTGCCGTAAAATTCAAATCTCATGAGTTTTTATAGGAAATTCAATTCTCTACAACTTTACAGAAGAAAGTTTTTCAAATTCCAAACAAAAATTGACCAAAATCCACAAATGGGCGATTTTACAAAGCTATAATCAAATTTCAAATAATAAATGGGGTCCACCGACATGTTTAACATGTTTTAAACATTTTTTGTAACAAAAATACTCCTCCTCCACATATACTCATATATCCCACATTCATCATAAAAATATCATCGTTAATATATTATTAAAATAATATATTTAAATGAATTATTTTATCAAAAAAAAATAAAATATTAATTTTCAACAATTGTCACTATAAAAATTTTCTCCATCTATATCCACATAAAATCAATATTTTCTCATCATATGAATCAATAATTAATTATTCACAAATAATATTACGTAATCACAATATCGACAACCAGCAGCCTCCTGTGAAAGAGGGGGCTTTCCAATAAGAATTTCTCCTTACTCATCACGCAATTAATTAGGTGACCAAACCTCTCCTAGATGTAACTTTCTAGACATTGCCAATAATGTTATCTAATAATATTATTCGGATAATATGAATTATTGGTTCGATAATGAAAAATATTGTAATGACAATTATCAAACAACAAAGAATATAAAATATCAACGCAAAGAATTATTAAATCAATAAAATAAAATACCGAATAAAGAATTATCGTAACCATTATTGAGTAGTGCCTTCACGTAAGAATCAATAATTGGTGCAATACCGCAAGCATCGCGGCAATAACGCCAGACATCGTGTTTTTAACCAATTTGTATTCCAACAAAGGTAAACCAGAATAACTACGCCTGCTTATTTTTAAACAACTTATTTTTGTCATTTTTCTTCCTCCAATCGCTTTCACATGGGGCCCACACATGGTCACACTACCGCATTTAATATTCTCTCGGAAAGATTTAATATTCCACGACCAAACGAATATTCTCCCAATAATAATGAATATTATATCACCACTTGCTTATTTAAAATATTTATGATTTTACCCATAACTAACCACATTAATCAAATCCACCCTTACTATTTCAAAATAATAAATAAAGGAAATTCCTTTTTATTTAAAAAATTTCTGGTCTTACAACCTCCCTCCTTATGAAATTTCGTCTCCTCGAAATTGACGTGACGACTGGTGTTTTGAAAAGATGAAAATACCTCGCTTTCATTTTCGCTTCCAACTCCCGTGTTATTTCCTCAATAAAGATGGTTTCTCCACAAAACTTTAACTTGTGGTATAACCTCGCATATAGGACATGTTCTTTCCTATCCAAGATCTTGACAGTACCTCCTCGTATGTTAAGTCTTCTACTATCTTGTCCTGGTTCTAACTCAATGACGTGGTTCGGTCGTCCACATATTTACGTAACATCGATACGTGAAAAACGCTATGAACACGCCATCATACTTCTTACAGAAACGAGTCTATAGGCCATAGCTTCCTATTCAATCGAGAATTTCAAATGGATTAATAAATCAAGGTTTGAGCTTTCCTCACCTCACCGATTCTCGCTTTTGAAATAACAACTTCTTGCTTCTTCTTCTTCAAATTCATCACCTCCAAGTGTAGCTTGAATAAATTTTAACTTTATCGATTAAAGTCGATTATACTCAGATATCATCACGTGGGTACCTAGAGTTTTCATCTCCATCTCTATTATTTGTAAATTATACGAAATTAGTTTTGACAATATCGTACTCATACTTGTATACGATCTTCTACTCAACACGCCACCACCACGCTCGCTTTTCCAGATGGTATGGTCGTAACATGTGTCGAAATGAGTCTCCTCTCGAGTTCTTCAAGCTCTTCCCACATTCTTTGCTCCATTCGAATTTTGTATCTCTACGAGTCACCACCAAGAATGGAATAGCGATTCGAGAATATCCTTCAACGAATCTCCGATAATAACCAACTAAGCCTCAGAAAGCTACGATTTTGATTACCGACTTAGGTTGTTCTCAATCGTGACTCATATCCCAATCTTGGATAAGACGTTACAATGAAACCTATCGCTTTACTATCGCATCTAATATGGTGTCCCCTACGAGAGTCCGCTTCAGCATCCCACAAAGGAAGTCACCAGATAGAGGCTCGTATCAACTTCTACAATTGGGTTTTTAACTCCTCAAGTTCAATAGAGCCATTCGAAATGAGATTTTAGAAATGGGTTTTGTACCGGATTTAAAGTCGATACAAATTCAATATCACGCCTCGGGAGTAGGCCAAGAAATTCTTCAGAAATACGCCAGAAAAATCAATAACAACAGAATATTATTCAAATCGACGTGTCTTTATTCAAATCCATAACATGGACTAAGAAAGCTTGACATTCGCTTTTCAATAAACAAATGGCTTTATAATTTAATATGAAAGAGTTTGACTTCAATGGTTTGGTTGTTTGAATTCAATAATGTGTTGCTTAGGAATATGAAAACTAACAACCTTACGAAAAGTAATCAATTTTGGCATGATGAGTAGTTAACCTTAAAATCACATCAAAAGCAAATATCTCTATAGAAATAAGGTTAATGTGTAATGTGATAGTGCCAACCCAAATCAAGCAAGATTTCTAAACAACGGATGTAATGAAAGTTTCTCCTAACTGAGTCTCCATAAATAGTCAAAGTCTAATTTCTCCGTAGTCAAGTTCAAACGCTGAGCGCAAGCAAGAGAGATAAAAGAATGGGTAGAACCGAGATTCAGTAAGGTATAAACTTCGCAAGAATTTATAATTAACTAACCTGCGTATAAACTCGTTCGTTCCTCGCATTTTGACCTTGGTCACACGACAAACGCCTTTCTAGAACCGCTGACTTTGACTTTTCTCGAGACATCCTTTTGAGTCACCATCCTCACTGGACTTGGTTTCGCTACCGTACACTCTCGAGCTATATGTCCTTCCTTTCCACAATTATAGCATACCTTAACTGCTAGGGCGCTTTGACCGATATGTCCATCTTTCCCGTGATTTATAAGATACGACCGGTGGTCGTTTCTCCTCCTTGAACCAGCTTGTTAAGTCATGCGACCGACGCCTTCACATGGTCGTTGTTGAATCTCCTCTTTTGAAAATCTCCACTGACTCGCTTCTTCTATTTTCATGGCCACGATTACCACCAAAGTGGTTACCGCCTTTGTCCGTATTCTTCTTCTCCGCCGGTTATCGTTATTCGATGATCGCTATCTTCCGATATGATCCTCGGTTATGGTCCCCGGCTGAACGTACTTGTTATCTCGCCTAATAATCGAGCCCTCACATGACAACATCCTCAATATAGAGAAAATTTATGAGAAATGAGATATTGTCGATCTCCGGGTTTCAAACCTCTCGTAAACATCCGCTGCATATCGCTCCTCATTCTCCACCAAATGAGGTGCAAACTCGATAACTCCGCAAACTTCGCCTTTCATAATGAGACACCGCCATGTTGTTCTCGCTCCCACCTAATAAACTCCACTTCCTTCATATGACGAACACTTTCAAGAAAAGTATTTGTCATTAAATAGTTTCAAACGCTCTCCCAAGACATGCCGAAAGCAATGGATGGGTACGCTTCACGATCTCACCAAGAGTCCGCCGCCACGAACATAAAAGGTGGCGAATGGAACCTTCTCGTCCTCCGCATCCCAAGACATCGAATATCTTGGTAATTTGCTTGACCCATGTTTCGCGCCATGATCGGATCAGCTTTCCTTAAATTCGTGGTCCCAACTTTTGAATCGCTTGGGTCGTGACAACCCGTGAATTGCTATCATTTCCTCCTATGTTTTGAACACGAGTCTCCTCGTCTGATTTTGCATGAATCGCAAAAAAACTTCTAAACATCCCCTCGCTTCATCATCTCAGCTTCAAAGGTGTTGTTCACATGAGGTACATTGCCACCATTGCACGCTCTCTCCTCGCTGGTAAATACATGCATCTCCACTGGGCCTCATTTACTCCACTATTAATATTCTCAATGACATTCTCAAATATCATAAAACAAGGGTTAATTAAGGAAATCAATATATCACATAATATCCCTATATATACTAACCAACTAACAAATAAGCTTAGTAGACACACTAGCTAAGGATTTACTCGCCTCTCCTCCCTCCTTTCTATTCCCCGATCTCCACCAGAGATCATATCCCTAAGCTCGATACCAACCGCGACGCCCCAAAATAGGTCCATTCCACCCAACCCATTCTCGAGTCGCCAAATACATGGTCCGTAAATAACTACAACTTTATTAATACATTTGTCGTGCAAAATACGCACAACATATATACCGTGAGTTTAAATACAATTATTGTCTTCTGATAATATACATACCCAAATAAATCCCCATCATAATTATTGATACATCATTTTACAAAAATGGTGAGGACTACTAAACAACTCTCCCTAGAACTTTCATTCCATACCCCGACTGCACTCGCTATATTCTCGCCTCCCCGAGAAGAAAAAATGGAACAAAAAGAAAAAGGGTGAGCTCGACTAGCCCAAGAAGAATATTATGACTAAGATAATATACAACAAAATTATCGTTAGTCTTCAACAGGAAAAATATAATAGAATACAATAGACAACAAGTTTTAAATCAATATTCGCAGCTGAAATAATAATTCATTGTAAGAGTTAAGTAGAGAATGCAAACTACTATCTTCTATGTATGAATTTTAAAGTTCATCATCAATATTTTTAACCTCAGAACATCAATCAATATATATCCGAAATCATATATTCATCCTGACTACAAAAGCCAAGGACATTCACCACTGGGTCATGTTCATCTAAACACCTGCTCATCTTTGCACTACGCCCAAAGATATTCATCGAAATCATTCATCTTTGCACTACAAAGCCAAAGATATTCATCATAACTCATTCATCTTCGCACTACAGCCAAAGATATTCATCGAAATCATTCATCTTTGCACTACAAAAAGCAAAGATATTCAATAATATCATTATTTAAGACCGAGGATGATGAAAAATATTTTTAAAGAAACGAATCCAAAGGAAACAAAATGACAAGGATTAAGGATTAAGGATTCGACTTTGTTTTATCCACGCCCAAAAATACCTCAAAAATAATCATAGTGGTGTAAAATTCAAGAATGATCAAAACATGGATACAATCAAAGCTAGTATCCGTAATAGATATTTTGGACAAAAAGGAAAAATTTCATTTTTCGATGAATAAAGGTCGATTCGTGAATAAAGGTCAGATACGTGAATAAAGGCCGATACGTGAATAGTAATTCCGACACCAAAAGATAGAAATTTCACAAAAACATCATCACGCTTTCATTAATAGTATTCGTGAATAAGAATCGTGAATAAGAACTCATGAATAAGAACTCGTGAATAAGAACTCATGAAATAAGAACCCCGATATGAAAAAGTTCCAAATTTGATAAAAAGTTCCAACTAATATTTCAAAGATAATGATATTGAAGAAATAATATCATTCGAGAAGAAAAAATAACATCCCTTACCTCGAAAGACAAGATTTCTAAATAAAACACCTGATATAGGTTATGACTTGAACTTGCACCGTATAGCAATACTACAAAGTATACTCAAAATACTCACAAGAATACGCCGATAATATAGAGAGAGAAAAACTTCAGCTTCGTGTGTGATTTTCAATTCTAACCCAAGACCTATTTATAGAAATCGCTAGAATACCAAAGTTAAAAATTTAATATAATATTAATATATTTAATAAATTCTCTACGCCCATCTAGACAATCTGATCTCAGCCATCAACACATGTTAAAGATGCCCAAAACATTTAAAAAACGTTTTTCTAATTTAAAATAATTTAAACTTCCAAAAATCAATTATTTTGAGCTTCTAACTTCAATAATTCACAATAAATAGCCCTTTTGCCGTAAAATTCAATCTCATGAAGTTTTATAGGAAATTCAATTCTCACAACTTTACGTAAGAAAGTTTTTCCAAATTCCAAATGTAATTGACCAAATCCACAAATGGGCGATTTTACAGCTATAATCAAATTTCACCAATAAATGGGGT
Organism: Panax ginseng; assembly: GCA_020205605.1. NCBI lineage: Eukaryota > Viridiplantae > Streptophyta > Magnoliopsida > Apiales > Araliaceae > Panax > Panax ginseng. The sequence goes on from CM035129.1 coordinate 34,104,093, forward strand.
CCACCGATATGTTTAATATGTTTTAAACATTTTTGTAACAAAAATACTCCTCCTCCACATATACTCATATATCCCACATTCATCGTAAAAATATCATCGTTAATATATTATTAAAATAATATATTTAAATGAATTATTTTATCGTAAAAAAAAAATAAAATATTAATTTTCAACAATTGTCACTATAAAAATTTTCTCCATCTATATCCACATAAAATCAATATTTTCTCATCATATGAATCAATAATTAATTATTCACAAATAATATTACGTAATCACAATATCGACAACCAGCAGCTCCTCAGTGAAAGGGGGGGCTTTCCAATAAGAATTTCTCCTTATCACACCGCAATTAGGTGACCAAACCTCTCCTTAGATGTAACTTTCTAGACATTGCCAATAATGTTATCTAATAATATTATTCAGATAATATGAATTATTGGTTCGATAATGAAAAATACCGTAATGACAATTATCAAAACAACAAAGAATATAAAATATCAACGCAAAGAATTATTAAATCAATAAAATAAAATACCTAATAAGAATTATCATCATTAACCATTATCGAAGTGCTCTTCACGTAAGAATCAATAATTGGTGCATATACTGCGCAACTTATTTTTGTCGCAATAACGCCAGACATCGTGTTTATTCCCCAGACCACGGCATTCCAACAATATTATATCACCACTTGTAAATCTTTACGCATTTTACCCAATAACCACATTAATCAAATCCACTTATTTTTAAACAACTTATTTTTGTCGCTTTCTTACACTCCAATCGCTTTCCAAGCATGGGGCCCATATACATATATATCGCTATATATATATATATATTTAATATATATATATATATATATATATTTAATATTCCACGTCACCAAACGTAATATTCTCCGGGCAACAATAATATATATAATATTATATCACCACTATATATTATTTAAAATATTTATATATATATAAACATTTTACCATAACTAACCACATTAATCAAATCCATATATATTTACTATTTCAAAATAATAAATAAAGGAAATTCCTTTTTATATTTTAAAAAAAAATTTATATCTTATATTATATATATAAGTATATATATATATATAAAAAAAGCAATTAAACGCTCCGCATCAAGTCTAGGCTCAATCGAGGCATAACTCAATAATGTTAGTCCATATATAAAATATATACATATATATAAGTATATATATATAGACGGAAATGAAAACCACGGACCAAAGTCCGGGCAAATACACTCACACGACTCTCAACGTGTACAACAGTGTGTGCTAATATGAGGAGAAAACTTTATAGAATATAAGAAGGCTTACAGTGGGCTGCCAAAGTAGACTTCTATGACTTTAAATGGATAAACACTCAGCTCCCGCCGGGTAAATGATAGCTATATGTGAGCTAACTAGTGTTTAAAAGTGAGGAAACACACAAAAGATGTGTATGCAGAGTAAAATGGACAGGGTTTCCTTGCCTTTTTCCTTCTCTCTCTCTCTCAAATGGCTGACCCCAAGCCTTGTATATATAGACTGATAGCCGCAGGTACATCTGCGGCTGGTCGCGGTGGATCCGAGCTTCACGGGTCCTGTCGTCTCATAGTACGTGCAGTCGTGCACTGTAATGTCCGCTCAAACTTGCAGAACTTCAATCTGAGCATCCGAACGAGGTATATCTGACCTTCTTCGGACCGCTTGTGTCGAGAGTTACGCAATGACATGGATTAGAGGTTGTACGAAGTCAGGAAGAGGAATCTATGCCCATGGTCTTCAAGCTTCAAATTCTATCCAAAGTACTGCCATGCGTAATAGTCACTTGGGATTGTCAATCCTCGGCTCTTGTGGGACATTGTTAGATGTATGTATGTATGAAGTGTTGAGATGACGTGCCATTGTCGAAGGAACAAGATGACGCTTGACTCCTCGTCAGGGTTATCGCCGGTTTGAGTTGAAAGTAAACGTTGCTCAAGGTTACAGCTGAGATTGGACTACTTGTTGGTATGCCGCGATATCATCTTGTTGAGATAGTAAGATGACGTGTTGACTCCTCACCGGGGTTATCACCAGTTTAAGCGGCGAGCGACGTTGCTCGTGGTTACATCCGAGATTGACCGCCGCTTTTGTTTGTATGTATCACTGTCATCTGTGGATGTTCCTGTCTGACCTTTGTCAACTCCGGGTCTGAGGTGTGTTTGCCTCGACAGGATGTCTGGGGTTGAAGCTGATTGCATATGTTTGAAATAAGCATTTCAGGGGTTATCGCCGGAACTGCAATAGCCTTCCTTGGGGCTATCACCAAGGATGGGGTTGCTACTCCCAGTGTTTCTCTAGGACTGGAACTGAGCGTCACGGTGTTATCGCCGAGACAGGAATATCCTCTCCGGTGTTGTTGCCGGTCTTTTGATCTGTATATCTCGGGGTTATCTCCGAGATTGGAAATGACATTCCCAGTGTGTGTTCCAGGTTAAGATGATGTTCCCAGTTTGTGTTCCAGGTTGGAACTGACTTCCGGTAGTATCCGGAATGGATGCAAGTTGTCTTCCAGGGTTATCTCCAAAAGACGAATCTACCCTCCTGCAATGTTAGTAATAGGAGTGCAGAAAATTTCGAGTGCCTACACTCGTTAAGACATTAGTGATGATTTTGGTAATTTACATGATATTAAAAGAAGGATTGTAGATTTACACCATAATATATTGGCATGTAATTATGGGTTTCGACTACATAAGTTGTGCATAGAATAGACATATATATGTGTGCCACGTGTGGCCTAATTAAGAACTTATGCTTAAATCCTTGTTAGGTTAGTTTGCATAGACATGTGTAGGATTATCACCTAGCTTGGACGTTCTTTTCTGTTCTATTCCCTAGCGGGTGGATCTGGAGAGGATATGTTTGTGCATACCTCGGTAGAGGTGTATGAGCACATGTGTATTCTCGGTCGACAAATTATCATGACCATTAAGACCAAAGAGAGAAGGGTAGGTAGTTTGATAAAGCATAGCATGCCAGGTGTTCGACAGAATGCCTGTGTGGGGTGAAGTTATAACCTTAGCTTATAATTTCTTCGATTACCATTCGTTATCCATTTACTTGCTTTGATAATTAGTTATAACTAGACTAATCACACTTCCATTTTTTATTGTTCGAATAAGACTAGCGATACAAAGTCGGTACTTGGTAAATATTAATGATAGTTCCTCGTGGGTTCGACACTTTCCTTATCACTGTATCACTTGTTAGACCACGTATACTTACGTGTGTTTAGTGATCGGTTTTCTGACCAACAAGTTTTTGGTGTCGTTGCCGGGGACTATTATTCTAATATTGTCCAATATTGATTTAAATCAATTTAGTCTTAATTTGAACGTGTATATACATATATATATATATATATCTTTTATTTGTTTGATCTTTCTTTTTGTTTTTAAGTTTACAGGTTATGGACGATCATTGTTATCATTGGCCTTATGAGAGGACGACAAAACCAAGCTCGGAAGAAAGACTCGAGTAATTGCAAGTTCAAATTGCAAATGTCTTGAGGTTTTCTAACAATCTTGAGTGTCGGTCCACTCAGACTGCCTATTGTCAGGAACTAGCTGACTTTGAACCGATTCCCTATCATCCAAATTTAAATGGTTATCCAAACTATTGGGACTATAGTCAAGAGCAATATCAAGATCCGAATTACTCCTATTCGAATCAAGTTGAATATTAGTCTCTGCCGCAATACCAGGTGACGTCTCGACCCAATGAGAGCTTTTTTGAGTACTCAACACAAGAAGAAGAGAAAATGCTTGAAGAGCTCCTCACCAACTTTATTGAGAGAAATGAGGTTCGGATGGCATGCCAAGAAGCCGCATTGCAAATCCTCAAAAATCAATTGGGATAACTCGTCAATGCCATCACCAATCTACTGCAAGGAAATCTACCGGTCATAATTGATCTCAACGATGAAGCAGTAGAGCATTGCATGGTGGATACACAAGGAGAAGGCGATGAGTCTCACAAAGTAGTTGAGGAAGACATCATGGTGCAAACTATCCAACTGGTGGAGTCTAAAGTTAGAGAAAAGAGGATAACCAGTGGTTGTATAGTCAAAACTGATCAACAACCAGAAACAATGCTCACGACTTTGGAAACCCTGGAGGGCCCACTAGTGTACAAGGAACGCTTTCAACTTGATGATAAAGGCGAATTAGTGGATAATTCCAATGGTGAAAGATTCTTCGTGTCGATGGGTGAAGAAAATGGGGATGATCAATCATCCATGTCGGCCAAAAATTTAAAGGAATTATTTAATAAAGCGGCATGAAATGGTCATTTTAAACTTATGAGCGGATTGAGCTGAAGATCGAATAGTCAAGCCGACGACTTTAAAACAAGCGCTTGGTGGGGGAGGCAACCCCATCTCAGTATCAAATTCTATCTATTTTTCCATACTTATGTCTAGTTTATATTTAGTCATTTCACTTTAGTGTGTTAACATTGCTGCCAGTTTAATTATAATCTCATATGCATGTTTTTGTGGCCATAGAATGCAGACAGTATGTTTTTCTTTTGTGTTGCTATGGTATATATAGTAGTATAGTTAAGCTAGTTATCATGTGGGTTATTATAGGATATGTATGTATTAATATGATGGCTAAAACATGGCTTAGTTTGTGCAGGGAAAAACTGAGATACAAAGGTTTGGCCATGACAACCAAAGATATACACCGGACTTCGCGTCGCAAATACAGGTGCTCAAATTCTAAATGTTCTACCTCATGCTGCCATGCCCGAGGAACAAGGGGCACAGCGGCAGTCACCATCAACAAAAGTGTTGACACTGTAATCTCGCGTCGCATCGCCAACATTGTACACATGACTCACGCCGCAACGCCAAGAGCGGCCAACCCATCGCTAACTTTCATGCCAGCAAGCCAAAGAAGGAATGCCCGCCATAGTTGCACGTACGTGAGCGAGATTTGGTTTTAAAATCGATTTGACGGCAGATTGTGCCCATTACTTCCCATCTCTCTCGGCAGTATCCGCAACCTAAGCGCCATAAAGCCCAAGCAAACCAAAGGGTGCCTTTCCCTCCTCTCCAAAAACCTCTCCCTTACTAGCATAATCCCTCAGTAGATTAAACCGATATCTGCTCCATAGTCGCCAACACTCGAATACAGGTTGAAATCAATCGCACATCTAAGGTTTACTGAGGACCGCTACTCTTCTCTACTAAGGTAATTAGGGTTGTCCTTCAATCATAATCTGATTTTGACATAATTGCTTGGTTGTGAAATTCTTATTCTCTGTTGATTGAGGTGATTTCCACTGACGAAAATCGGGATAGAGCACTGTCAAGCAAGGTCTGTCCAAGTGGTTTTTTAGAACGCACGCAAGGTGTTTGATTATTTGCCTGAGAGAGAAATTTAACTGTTTTAGCTTAGAATTAGTGGGATTTATTGGGGAGTTGTTGTGCACTATTTCAAGGGTTGCTTCTACGCTGCTTAGGGACTATTTTTGAACCAAACCAACTGAAATTCTAACATGGCTTCAAAAAGGCAACGCCTTAGTGTCAGAGGGTCCTCGTCTGCAGCACCAACGGCTTGGGACAACACCAAATTTGTCAACAAAGAGGCCTGGAAAAGGTACAAAAGCTCTTTTGCCGCGCAAAATTTGATTCCTGAGCGGGGTTTGAGGTCGAACAAAAAGGATGGCGAGTTGGTGGCTATGATTGCAGCTCACCAGTGGATCCACTTCACAAGACCCCCCGAATCAGCCATTGTATCTGTGGTCAGAGAGTTCTATGCAAACGTCAGTCCCGAAGGCCCTGCTGTTGTCCAAGTTAGGGGGCGGTTAGTGGCTTTTGGAAGCCAAGCTATCAACGCATTATTCGCGATGCCTAGTTTTGAGCGCAGGGATTATATGGAGCCGGGACTCCGCAGATATAACCTCGACGATATTATTAGGAGGCTCTGCAAGCCCGGGTCTACATGGAAGACAAATGACTACACGGGTGAGAGGACCAGTTTCCCGCATGCTGTGCTCAGTCGCTATGGGAAGGCGTGGTTCAGCTTTATTTGTGCCAACATAATCCTAACTCGTCACCTGAGCGACGTGACTAAGGATAGAGCAATCCTCTTATTTGCCATTGTCACGGGCTTGAACATAGATACCAGAGTTCTCATACATGAGTCCATCATGAAAGCGATCAAGAGCACCACCGCTTCAGGACTTCCACATCCATCCTTGATCACCCGACTATGCAAGAGGGTAGGTATCCAGTGGGGGGCAGAAGAGATAACTTTGCCGCCCATGTTAGTCATTGACCATCTCACGCTACAATGTGTGGGATGGGGCAGATTTTCATGTCAGAGGCGAAGGATACGGGCCGCCTACTGTGCCACCTCCTACAGCAAGGCTCGAGCCCTCGCAGCCTCCAGACGCAGGCCCAGCTGCACAGAGACTACTAGCAGAGATCATGGCATCCCTCACCTTGTTGATCGTCGAAGCACGGCCAGAGGCTCAACGGACATTGCGAGAGGCCCAGGCCCAGGCGTGACATAGCGATGTAGTATCAGGCTGAGCTGGTCAACACAATGCAAAGCATATACACTGATTATTGTAGCGATAATGCTGAGTTCACTCCATACCAGTTCCCAGAGCCTTCTGTCTTTCCACCATACCCTCCACCGTCGCCGCCCGCCAAAGCTGATGAGGACGATGCTGCTACCGAGTGAGCGATCTTCAGGGAAGCCCTCTTGTATAGATTAATATATGTTTAGCACTGAGGGCATTGGTCACCTTAAGTTTGGGGGTGTTATAGTTTATTATCTATTTTATTTATGTCTACTACCATGTTAGGTTGCCATATTTAGTACTTTGCTTATGTTTTTATCAATATTGTGGTGCAGTCAGTTTGAACTTTGGTATTTTGTTTTGGGATTATTATTATGGATGCCATGAACTATTTTTGGTTATTATTTATGAATGCTTGGATATCAGCATGGTTGATTGGTTTATAGCAATCTTTTTGGGGCTTATACAGATTTATATGCTTGTGCCATGTTAATGGCCTTTTTACCTATTTTAAGCTGTTATCATGCAAGGGTTTATATACATTATTAATTTTTGATTGTGGCTAATGACAAGCGCCAAATGATTATGTCTCTCTTAGAGTCGTGTCAAGCATGTATGAACTAGGGGTTTGTTTAGTTGATAAGTTAAGACTGTTATTGATCCGTCCTTCTTAGCAAGCACCGACCAACTGTGTTAACTAGTTATTTTTCGAATTTAGTTCGCGTGTATATTGCTTTTAGAGTTTGTTCACTCTTATAAACTTTCATTTTTACAAGGTAATAAAAGACTTAGACGTTTATACAGTTTTGGATCTTTGATTCTGGCATGTTGACATATATAAAAAAATTGAGAATAAAAAGAAAAGAAGACTGAATATCGAAAGTCTTGCGGTGGGTCTAGATGGAGCGTAAAACGCACTCGCCCATAAACGCATGACCGATGTTGAGATGGAGCATAAAATGCACTCACCGAATAATCTTTGGAGTTCGAAAAAAAAATCTAATTTGGCTTATGTTGATTACGTGGCCTTTACTGCTAGAGTTATTAGATTCATAGGGTTGTTCTACACCTAGTGCCCTAAAGTCATTTGGCTTGGGAGTCACTGATCAAAAGCTCATTAATGGGTAGTTCTGATTAGCCTAAGGTAATTAAGCACTATCCGAGTCATATTTTACTGTCTTCATGCTAGAGTCTTTTGATTATTTCCTGCATTTGCGTCTTATTCTTAATGCTTGTTGAATGTTTAAGTTGCGGAGTTTGCATATTGGCATTAACAATCGACTGTGCGAACTTATTTGGGCTATGATTAGTCAGGACGGTTGGTCTCCACACACACATAGAATGGGTCAAATACAGTCTTATGCTTGAAATTGAATGAACCATTACTCATATCTGTGTGTTGCATATTCTCTGGGAGTAGCTATGATCGAGCTTAGAAGCCATGATACTAGTATACAGTTTTATTTTTCTTTCGCGTATTGATTTACTATTGTTAGTTTTGTGTTAGATAGTTTGCTCGAGGACAAACAAAGACTTAAGTTTGGGGGTATTTGATGAGTGGGATATATACCCGCGAATCGGATACTTTATGGCTTAATTAGTTGCTTGATCTTCATATTTTATATAGCTTTTATATTATTTTAGTATTATTTTGCTTAACCGACGTATTGCAGGGCTTTACAAGACTTTTCTAGCCTTCAAAGGGAAAATGGTTAATTTTCACACACTCGCGCCACGGCGCCAAAGCCCAGCTTTAAACTCGTGTCGCAGCGCCACCCCCTGGTCCATGTTGATGTCATCCTGGTGCTGCAGCGCCACAGTTCCTTCTTGGACTCGCGCTGTAGCGCGACCTCCGGTCTTTTTAATGATGATGTGGTCTTTAGCACCACCATAAACTTTATTGTCTCAAGGCCACATGTCATGACCTCCCAAGGCCCAAAGCAGAGAAGGCTTGCTTTTGACCTAGCTAAAGAAGAAAACTAATATATTATATATATCAAGCAAGCCTCTGCAATACATATCATACATCATAAGATAGATTAGGATAGAATAGCTTAGTTCTCTCTCTTCTTTTGTACTTTCTTTCTCTAGTTCTTAGATAATGTTTGTAAATATAGATTAGGTAGATTAGGGAGAATTCTGGGATTTCCTTGGAGCATCAAGAGCAGTGAGTTACAGGATTAGAAAGCTTGAGAGGAGCAAAATGCTTGGAGACTGAAGATCCTTAACAGTGTTTATTCTTATCTATTTATTTCCTCTGATTTTGTAATCCATAAATGTTGCCTTTATTTCTACTTATATTTTGTTTAATATCTATGAACTAAGTATTGGCTCTAAGGTTATAATGGAACCCTTTGTTAATTAAATTGACTGTCTTATCTCTTTGGTTGGCACCATATGGTTTGGTTTAATATATTCATGCTTAATGATTCTCGCTAAGACATTAGTGATGATTTTGGTAATTTACATGATATTGAAAAAAGGATTGTAAATTTACACCATAATATATTGGCATGTGATTATGGGTTTCAACTGCATAAGTTGTGCATAGAATAGACATATATATGTGCGCCACGCGCGGCCTAATTGAGAACTTATGCTTTAATCCTTGTTAGGTTAGTTCGCATAGACATGTGTAGGATTATCACCTAGCTTGGACGTTCTTTTCTGTTCTATTCCCTAGCGGATGGATCTGGAGAGGATATGTTTGTGCATACCTCGACAGAGGTGTATGAGCACCTGTGTGTTCTCAGTCGACAAATTGTGGTGACCATTAAGACCAAAGAGAGAAGGGTAGGTAGTTTGATGAAGCATAGCATGCCAGGTGTTCAACATAATGCTTGTGTGGGGTGAAGTTGTAACCTTAGATTGTATTTCCTTCGATTACCATTCATTATCCATTTAATTACTTTGATAATTAGTTATAACTAGACTAATCACACTTCCATTTATTGTTGTTCGAATAAGACTTTAGCGATACAAAGTCGGTACTTTGTAAATTTTAGTGATAGTTCCTCGTGGGTTCGACACTTTCCTTATCACTGTATTACTTGTTAGGTCGCGTATACTTGCGTATGTTTACTGATCGATTTTCCGACCAACATTAATAAAGTTACCAACTGCTGAACCGGGTTAGCGTTGGTCCCGTTATTATTGTTAGTAGACCCCTTATGAGGTGGTTGTTGACGTGGTTTTCTTCTTCTAGGGGTATTTTCTGTTAAAATATACACTTATTAGTTCATTACTCAACTTCTTGAGTATTTGAAGTTTAACTTAAACATTTTAAGATTAAAGCTATAACACATAATATTTTAATAAACTTTGAGATTTTATTCATCCATAACGTTTTAAAACATAATAAGAATAGCATAACCGTTATTTACATCCACTTTCCTGAACTAGACAAGTTTTAGGATTACATATTCATACTACCCCTTTATTTATCTAGTAATAAGGTATTTACAACTTATTCATTCACATACTTAACCACATATCATTATTATTCTTATTCTTTCTATCTAGGCATATTAAGACATCGAGAGGTTTTTCTATGCTCTTCCTCCATAATACGATACGTCGTCCTACGATCCATCACGAACCACAGCTAGTCTTCAAACTGAGGTGGGTAGTAAAAGACTTGATCATGGGCCCTATCAATCGCAGAATGAAAGGCATAATCCATTTCATTCATCTTGGCCTTCTTCGCTTGGACCTTAGCCTCAGCACGATCTGCACGTTGAGTCGCCTTCATCCAAGCGTCCTCTACCCTCGCACTCTTGGCTGAATCCTCCTTTAAGTCATCTTTCAGCTTCTCCACATCAATCTTCATCTTCTCGTTCTCCGCGAATAGATCTTCATGCTGCCTTTGTATGAACTAGGTCACACTCTGTGTTTCTAAGGCGTGAGTCGAGTTCCTGAATCTCTGCATCCTTCTATTCTATAGTAACTTAACGCAACTCAGCCAACTCCTTCAGCTCCTCAACCTTATCATGTAATTCTATGTTTCTATCATATAGCACATCATACATCTCAGCTGATATGGGGTTTGGTGAAAACTCCACAGGATCCTCTTCCTCGTCCTCCTCCTCTATCTCCTCAAAGCTCTCCTCCTCAAGATCAGACATAGGCTCGTCCTCCTATTCTTCCTCAACAATCAACCTAGAAGGCTCCCTCTGAATCAACTGTTCCCGCACAACGTGGACATCACGGGGTTCCTCATCTCTAGGTATATGAGGTATCACTTCCCTAGCTGGACTGGATCCTCCAACGTTAGACATCCTGTCAACAAAATACTTTTAAGTTTTATTTATTAAGTGACATTCTTCGATACTCGTGATCACATAAGTTATTAATACATAACATATAATGTCTTTTATTGTTTAGCTTCAATGGATGCCTTAATCCATTCTTTAAAACTCGATAAGAGTTTGACACCACTATATTTTATGTCTCCTTAAATTCCCAAGGTTTTCCCACCTAAGGTTCATAACCTAAAGCTCTGATACCAACCTGAGACACCCCCAAATCCAGGTACTTCATTCACACATGATTTGGTGCTCACTATCCAAAACTATTACATCTAACTACCCATAATAAAGGATAAAGACATAATTTAAATAACTTAAACAATAATCTTCCCCATTAAAGGGTTACATCAACTTTAAACAATCCCAGGTAATCTAACCTTAAATTATTACATAAGTTTGCAGAATACATCACAAATTAAATTAAGTCTTATAACATAAATTATTCAAATAAATTCTCATAGATCTTCAACACTTGGACATCTTGCCCTTTCCTTTGCTGGAAGATGGCTCATCAGATTTCTCAACTTTAGTTGTAGTGTTAAATGCAAGAGTGAGCAAACAATTGCTCACTGATATAAAGAGTAATAATAATAACAACATGATTTTGAACAATTAATGCTGAATCATGGTGAACTTGTTCTATGAATCAAAAATAGAAAACAAGTTCGAATTTAATATATGAGGGTCTTAAGACCACAAACTATATCCCCGGTATTTAGGTATTATTAGCCCAACCTTAACAGTCATTTAGACTATACAGACCCTTCTTTACGTACTTAGGGGGATCAGCCCTTTGTACCATGTATTGTGCACAAACATCTAAACGTTATACGTACATAATCCCCTATGTTAGGGTTGTTCATCTTAGTTTAACTTTAGGATTTCCGAACTAAAGAAAGTTTAGCTCGGAACTAGCTTATCAGTGGTTCCAGAATTTTAGAACACTGTTCAATTATAGATTAGTCCAATCAATAAGAGTTTGTTTGCTATTGGAAGGTTCAACACAACAATATAGAATTGAACAAGGTTATTTAAATTAAAGATTGAATAACAACAATATACATTTGAATAAACATGGTATATATGCAAAGTACTACATCCAAAAGAGTTGGAAAAACCCCATTTGAAATAATGTGTTAAATTAATATATGCTTTGAATATCAATAACAAGAATAAGGAAAGTGAAACTCGCTCGATGTAACGAATTAGGTTAAAAGAGTTTATACAACCATACACACGATAGAATCAATAGGCTTGCTCAACTGTAATATAGGATTTGCATAATGATAATTTAGGACTAGAAAGCTTGTTTGACAATAACAAAAAAACGGAATTATGGAACTTGCATTCATTAGAAAGAGAATGAAGTTAGGGAACTTGCCTCGTGTGTAAGCTATACAAATATAATAATGTTCGCCAATTACCCTACACATACCATTGAAATTGCAATACCAATTAGTTGTATTAACATTAGCTTTATAGGTTTAACCCACCATTTAAGTCATAACCATTAACTTAATGTCTAATCATATTGGTTAACCTCTCTAACGAATCTGAAATCTCACTATTGCCTAATATAAGCTTTATCATTCACTTCTAGCTCTTATAAACGCCAACTTTTATTCATTTCATAACTTGTTCAAGTAATAACTTAAAATCTCCACATTTTGATATCACCACCCGTAAAGAATTGTTATAATATCTTATATTATGATTTAACATATTTATCATGCATACCATACAAGATTAGGTCCTTGCATTATAGTCTACAAATAATCGAAACTCATTGCTTACTACTCGAGACGCAGCAAGCAATTTGGCTTCCCCAAGCCTAACCATCGAGCATATTAATGCGGAAACTCAAAAGTTCGAGAAGGCCTTACTAGGCGGTATCATTTACACTTAATAGTGCACTGCTATTGACGTCGTGCTGCATAAAAAAAAGCTATGATTCTTGCTACATTACCAAGACACTCTCAAATTTCTCCCAATTCCACAACTAAAATCTTGCAATAACATCAATAAGCATGCAATTCATCATTCTAACAACATAAACATTATATATAATCAACTTTCAAGGATCAAAAATCATATTATTTTTTTCCAATTTCTTCACTTTTAACACTTTTAGCGAATTTGATTGCCAAAACTTCGTTTCTTAACCAATTGACACCATTCAAACTACGTTGTTTTCATTTCTTGATGTACTAATAACACAATCTAACATCGATTTACAGATAATATCTAGTATTGGACATCAATTTTTGTACTTATACAAGCCATATTACACCCAAATACACACTGTTATCCTAACTTCCTTCTTGCAAAGCCAATTCTCACGAATTTGAACACCAACATAATATTAGAGATGATAACTAACAGGTTTAGCAAAAGTATACATACATACAACCAACATTTGAAACAACAATTCAATAAAAAATCAATTATAGAGAACTTAAATTACAAAACTAAAACCTGGAAATTTAGGAATGGACTATACCTTGAATTTTCTATTAGCAAGATGGTAGAATAGCTTGCCAAGAACCTTCTTTCTCCCCTAACCCTTATCAACTTACATAGATTATTCTCAATTTCTCTCTAACCCTCTGTGTTTCTTAGCCTTAGAAAAAAAAATACGCTTAGAATAAAAATACGCTTAGAATAATTGATATAGGCCTCCCCACGTTCATCAGTTAAAAAAATAATACGCCTATCAGTTATGTTATGCCAAAGGCCATAAGGCCATGTTTGGCTACACACAAATTCCCCCCTTTTTTAATTTATTTGTATAACACTTATATTATATAGTTACTTTTGTCACACTTTTATTTAATTCATCTTATATCCTTACAATTATAATTATAATTTTCATTATAATTATAATTATACTTTATACTTAATAAATCATTATATATCTAATTTAATTATTAAATTAGACTAGAACATCATTTTATTTAATTTAATTATCTTCTTAAATATTAAACAATTCATTTATTTTAATTATATCATTAAATTAAATCTTCAAAATATAAAATTACCATTATTCAATTTAGTTAACATTAATCAATTTAGTTACTAAATTCTTGCATCACAATTCCATCAATTATTTATTTTTCTCAATAAATAAATTATTTAAAATATTTATTTAATTCAATAAATATTTAAATTAATTACAAAATTTCTCGATCGTTACAGTAGGCACTACCAATCCGATTGTGGCACAGACGTGGATCAAGGAAATGGAGAAAGTTTTCATCATCGCTCATGTGGGAGAAGACCAGAAGACGGCATTTGCAACCTACATGCTGAGAGGCGAAGTGAACTATTGGTGGGAAACGAATCAGTAGAGAGCAGGAGAAGGGATAGTAATATGGGAGAGATTTAAGACTTTATTCTTCAAGAATTACTTCCCGAAGAGCATGAAAAATAGGATGGAGGTGAAGTTCTTAGAACTTCAACAGGGAGATATGATGGTGGCGCAATACGCGGCAAAGTTCAATGAGCTAGCCCGTTTTACAGAACACCAAGTGGTAGATGAAGAGAGAAAAGCTAGGCGTTTTGAGCAAGGACTGAAGCCTTGGTTGTTTAACAAGGTGTCAGTTCTTCAGATCGATTTGTTTGCAACATTGTTAGAGAAGGCTATTATTGTAGAGGGAGGTAGTGAAGCTTTGAATTTGTACAACAAGGAAAAGAAGGGTAAGAGCACAGGAAGAGATAGCCGAGGAGGAAGCAACATCAAAGTAACTTAGGAAAAAGGAAGTGGAAGAATAACAACAACAAAAAGAATGTCAACAATCAGGTGGGGAAGTTTCGTGGAGAATTTAAGAAGAAGGCGGAGGGATGTACGAAGTGTGGGAGGTATCACCAGGGCGAGTGTTGTAAAGGGCGTAGTGTTTGTTACAACTGTGGCCAAGAGAGGCATATTTTGCTAAACTGCCAGAAGCTGAAGAAGATCAAAGGTTGTTTCGCTTGTGGCTCGGCTGACCAAATAAAGGAAGTCACAAAGGAAGCAGACAGTAAGGGGGAAGCAAAAAACTGATGATTGGCGGACCGACGCCATCCAACCGTCCCACTGCCAGAACATTTAATATGACTATCCAAGACGCAGTAGTTATGAAGGACGTGGTGTCAGGTATCATCCCGATCAATGATATAAATGCCTATGTATTATTTGATTCGGGTGTCACCTGTTCTTTTGTATCTGAGGAATTTGCTAGTCGACTTAATTTACCCCGAGAACAATTAGGAAATCCTTTGAACATAGAAGTTGTGAATAAGGAAGTAATCCCAATAGAATATATTTACTGAAATTGTCGCACAAACATTAGAAACCATGAACTAAGCGTAGACTTGATCCCGATAAGATTGGGAGAGTTTGACGTAATATTGAGAATGGATTGGTTATATAACCATGCGGCGATAATTGATTGTCAGAATAAAATTGTAAACCTTCAGACTCCGAATAAGTCTAAGGTGGTGTTTTATGGTAGCTCATCGCTTAAGCAATCGTGTTGCCTTACGATGATGCAGGCCAAGAGATTGTTAAGGAAGGGATGTGTTGGTTATCTAGTATATATAGTGGATATCTGGAAAAATGGAATAGAAATTAAGGATATACCTGTAGTGAGAGAATTTCAAGATGTATTTTTGAACGATCTGCTTGGTCTTCCGCCAGATAGAGAAATCAAATTCGTAATAGATTTAGCACCAGGAACTGCACCGATTTTGAAAGCCCTATATTGTATGGCGCCAGTAGAAGTAAAGGAATTGATGATACAATTGCAAGAGTTGATAGATAAGGGTTATATACGACCGAGTGTGTCTCCTTGGGGAGCACCAGTGTTGTTTGTAAAGAAGAAGGATGGATCGATGAGTCTCTGTATCAATTATCGAGAATTGAACAGAGTGACTATTAAGAATAGATATTTGTTACCGAGGATAAACGACCTTTTTGACCAACTGAAGGGAGCAAAGTGTTTTTCAAAGATAGATCTATGAACGGGTTATCACCAGTTGAAGGTGCGGGAGGAGGACATATCAAAGACGGCGTTCTAAACTTGTAACAAACATTTTGAATTTTTGGTAATATCATTTGGGTTGACGAATGCTCCGGCATCATTTATGGACTTGATGAACCGAGTCTTCAAGCCATTCTTAGATAAATTCGTAGTAGTTTTCATCGACGATATCTTGATTTACTCAAAGACAGAGTAAGAACACGCCGAACATCTGAAGATGGTTTTAGAGGTTCTAAGAAAGGAGAGGTTGTACGTAAAGTTTTCCAAGTGTGAATTTTGGATAAAGAAGGTTCAATTCTTAGGACATGTGGTGGATAAAGATGGAATTTCCGTAGACCCTGCAAAGGTAAAAGCAGTGAGTAATTAGGAGTAACCGAAGACGCCAACCAAAGTAAGAAGTTTCTTAGGGTTAGCTGGGTACTATCAAAGATTTATCCGGGATTTTTCTAAGATAGCCACCCCGTTGACCAATTTAACGAGGAAGATGGTGAAGTTCGTGTGGACGGACAAGTGTGAGGAAAGTTTCCAAGAGCAGAAGAAGAGATTAAGCAAAGTGTGTATTATCATTACCAGATGATACGGGAGAATTTGTGGTGTATAGTGATGCGTCGCACAGAGGACTGGGTTGTGTGCTAATGCAACATGGCAAGGTCATTGCGTATGCGTCACGATAATTGAAGGATTACGAAAAACGATACCCTACTCATGTCTTGGAGTTAGCGACAGTAGTTTTGCGTTAAAGATTTGGAGACACTATCTGTACGAAGAAAAATGTGAGATATATACCCACCACAAAAGTCTGAAATATATCTTCACACAGAAGGAGTTGAACATGCATTAAAGAAGGTGGTTAGAATTAATCACTGTGATATTCTTTATCACCCGGGAAAGGCAAACGTAGTGGTCGACGCGCTAAGTGGGAAAAAAAGGGAGAAGTTATTTCAATTGATAACTCAGGAGGAGTTAATAAGGGATATAAAGAAATTGAGATAGAAGTGAAGGGACTGGAGAGGTCTGAAGAAAGATTGTTTGCAGTCGAAGCTCGTCCAACCTTGTTGGATAAAATAAAGGAATCACAAGAGAAGGATGAAGAGTGCGAGAGAATCAGGAAGAGGATTGCAGAAAATGAGGAGGATATATTCAAAACGGACAGAGATGGTATTTTTGAGATTTGAAGGGAGAGTGTGGGTGCTAGTGATAACCGAGTTGAGGGAAGAAATTTTGCATGAGGCACATAATACGACATGTTCCGTCCATCTAGGAGGCACGAAGATGTACCAGGATTTGAGGCAACATTTTTGGTGGCCCAATCTAAAACGAGAAATCACGAAGTGCGTTAGTAGATGTCTTACTTATCAACGGGTCAAAGCAAAGCACCAGAGGCCGAGTGGTCTACTTCAACCGTTGAAAATACCATAGTGGAAATGGGAGCACAGTACGATGGATTTCGTGGTGGGACTTCCAGTCACGCAGAAAGGTTTCGATGCCATTTGGGTTATCGTAGATCGACTAACAAAGACGGCTCATTTTCTACCAATCAAGATCCGATATAGTTTGAACCAGTTAGCGAGCCTGTACGTAAAAAAAATTATTTCGCGACATGGAGTGCCGATGTCGATTGTCTCTGACCGAGATCCGCACTTCACGTTAAAATTCTGGAAAAGCTTGCAAGAAAGGATGGGAACATAGCTGAGGTTAAATACCGCTTATCATCCGCATACAGACGGACAAAATGAGCGAACAATATAAACATTGGAGGAAATGCTTCGAACTTGCGTGATGGACTTCAAAGGAAGTTGGGACGATCACCTACCCCTAGTAGAATTTGCATACAATAATAGTTATCATGCGAGTATAGGCATGTCACCATACGAATCTCTTTACGGGAGGAATTGTAGAACACCGTTGTGTTGGAATGAAGTCGGAGAGCGAAAGATGTTAGGACCAGAATTAGTTCAACAAATCGCAGATGTGGTGACATTGATAAGAGCTAGATTAGTAGCTGCACAAGATCGCGACTTTAAAGTCAGAAGTCACGTTTTCTTAAAAGTATCTCCTTGGAAGGGAGAAATACGATTCGGCAAGAAGGGAAAATTGAGTTTGAGGTTCAAAGGACCATTTGAGATATTGAAGCGAGTGGGCGAAATGGCGTACAAAGTTGCATTACCACCTGAGTTGGAGCACATCTACAATGTGTTTTACATCTCCGTGTTGCGTCCATACAAACCTAACTACAAACACGTGATTTCTTACGAGCCCATTTAAGTGGAGAAGAATCTGGCGTATGAAGAAATTCCTGTCTAGATATTAGATAGGAAAGAGCAGACATTAAGAAATAAAGTTATATCATTTGTAAAAGTACTTTGGCGGAACCACTATGTCAAGGAGGCCACGTGAGAATTAGAAGATAAGATGCGAAGGGACTATCCCTATTTATTCGTGTAACCTTATACCAATTCTGAGGATGGAATTTTTATAAGGGGGGAGGATGTAAGAACCGTGAATTTCATGAATAAATATTATTTTGATATAATAAGAAAATGAATATTTATTTGAATATAAATAGTGATGTGTTGTGAGAGGAGTAATTCAATTAATTCAAATTGAATTTATGAGAATTAAGAAAAATGTAAAGTTGTGATGAGAACTGTGGAATGCCTTGTGTGGCATGAGAATGGAAATTAAAGTGGTTTAATTTAATTAAGGAATAAATGAATTGAGAAGTGAATAATTAAATATCACATTAGTAATTAATTATTATTGTGAAAATAGAATACTAATGAGTAAAGTAATCTACGTAATTATATTATCTAGTGTGAAAAGATAATAAAATGAGTGTACCATCTATTAAGAAAAGAGATTAATTAATATGACCAGTGACTAAGTCTGAGAAATTCCTAGAGTGGTAGCGCAATTGCCACTATACATCTATAAACCAGTATAAATTGCAAAGATGTGAGACTTGGAAAATAATTTCCACTGAGTGCATAAGTTACAATGATGATTTGTTAGCATTAATAGAGAATGAGAAAAATAATGGATCAAAATACTATTATTATTAATGTGAACATTATTATTAAATATTAGTTCATGCCACTATGTATAATATAGGAAAATGTGAGTAGTAGTATCATATTATTACTCATTACATAATATTAAATGAGGTGTGACATTTAATTGGGATTAATGTTATACAAAAATTATATAGTAAAAGTAATTAAATCATAAAGTTAATTTAAATAAGTTTTGTTACCTCATCATGTGTGATGAGACAATTAAATGTGTACTCTAAAATATGTACTATTTAAATATTTATTTCAATACTGATGTGTAAGAGGAGATATTAAATTATTAGAGATCAATTAAATTGAGTCCATACATGTTATAAATATTAAATTATATGGATCTAATGTACATGGATTATATGATATGGGTACATAAATAATCCCTAACTTTCCATTTTGTAGTAGCATTAACACATTAAAATTTCATTTTTGGGAATTAAAGAAACCAAACCAAGCATTATTAACCAAATTGCTAAGTATTAGAGCTATTGTTCCAAACTATGTTGCACCAACAGTGTTCAATTCCCAAGAATTGCATAGTAGCTATGAAGCTAGGTGATCATTTACTAGCAAGTGGCTGATGGTGGGTGGTTGAGCAACCCTTTGTTAACCATTGTTTCCTTCTTATGCACCATGGATTCTAACCTTAGTATAAACTCAATACCTAGTTCACCATTACTCTATAAAAGGGCAACTACATTTTCATTTTTACGTTGCTGAGAATTGGTCTGTGAAATCTTGAGAATTTGAGTGTGACTGCTAGTTGTTTAAAGTGAAGTCTAGCATTTACAGAAGGAAGAAATTAAGCATACTAAGCTTCAAAGGAGGTAAACTCTTGTTTTCTATACTTAATTTCAAAGTTTACAAATTATGGAAATCTTACTAAATTTGTAAGACCCCGAATTTTATGAAATGAAAGTATTCAATTTTCTTATAATTATTATTCTATGGTTAAATTGATAAAGGTTAAAGTTAAGGGTGATATGTGAAAATTTTACAAAGTAAGCAAGTTGATATAAAATATTCGTTGTGTTGGAAAATATTCATTTGGTCGGAGAATATTCTTTTTGTCGGGGAATATCCGTACGATGACACCATCATTGGTGGACCCCACAACGGAATAACTGTCGGATATAGAAAGAGATAGAAATAACCTTTTTATAAAAATAACGACAAAACTTTTACCGTTAAACTGTTAAAATATCCGGTGATAAAGTAAATACAAATAATCTGGCGTGGTTGTAGAGTAAGACACAGTATTGCACAAAGATCTCGATTATTGATGCTTACATAAGAAGTCACTTAGTTTTATTCAATTATTGCAACAGTAGTTGCTACATAGTATCTCATATTATTGATTCAATTATTGTCACAGTATCATCTGCACAATATTTTATATTATTAAATCAATAATTAAGACAACACATTTATTCATATGATTATTTACATTATTGACAGTGTCTAGAAAGTTCTGTCGTGGAAATAGGTTTGGTCACCTAATTGCGCGCCAATAAGGAGAAATCTTTATCGGAAAGCCCCCTCTTACCTGGGAATGATCTGGTTGTCAATATTGTAAGTTATAATATTAATGATGAATAATTGTTGAAATATTAAAAATGTGTTTATTAAAGATAAGTGAATTATAAAAGTTAAAGGGGAATAATGCAAACTTGAAAAACTTTAGGGGTACCAAAGTGCAATAAGCAAATCAATCTGGACCATCGGTGGTGGTTTTAATAGTAAATCATTTCGGACCGTTGGTGGTGATTTTAATAGTAAATCAATCTGGACCATTGGTGGTGGTTTTAATAGTAAATCAATCTGGATCGTTGGTGGTGGTTTTAATAGTAAATCAATCTGGACCATTGGTGGTGGTTTTAATAGTAAATCAATCTGGACCGTTGGTGGATGTTTTAAAAGTAAATCGATCTGGACCATTGATGGTGGTTTTAATAAATCAATCTGGATTGTCGGTGGTGGTTTTAATAGTAAACCAATCTGGACCGTCGGTTATGGTTTTAATAATAAATCAATATGGACCATCCATTTTAATAGTAAATCAATCTGAACCGTTCGTGAATCAGTTATTATTTAGTCCATTCTCCTATAAATAGAAGCTTAATTATTCTTTCATTCTCACCAATTCACTAACTCACAAGAGAAGCTATAGAGAGAAAGAAGAAGAGTATTCTACTACTTCACTATTGCAATATCTAGTCTTCTACTAAGGTAAGGGGTATTATTTCTTTTGATATTCTTAAATCTAAACTTACTATGGTAAGTATTGCTTCTATAATTATTGAAATTAGTAGAATATCATTGAGCTTTGCGCTTCATCTAGTATCGTTTTATTGGAATATTGGTCTGAACTTTCTTATTAAATTTTAATATTTTCACCCGGGGTACTATTCATGGGTTACTATTCACTCTGATACTATTCACTCGAATATTATTCACTTGGGGATTCAGGGTACTTTTCATGTCGAAGTACTATTCACGGGTTACTATTTATGGGTTATTATTCACTTGGGGATTCGGGATACTTTTCATGTTGGGGTACTATTCACGAAGTACTATTCATGGGGTACTATTCACTCGAGTACTATTCACCCGGGGTACTATTCATGACAAAATTGATTTCTTTTTTGTACAAATTATTTTTGATACATGAATATTATTCTTGAATTTTACTCCACAAAGCAGTTATCATGTTGACAATTTGGACATTCTTGAAATCTCGATAAATTAAATTATAAATCTTTAAAATTTATCCTCAATCTCATTTAATTGAATTCTTATATCATTGTCATCATCCTCATGCTTATATTGTGATGAAAGTCATCTTTGGCCCGTAGTGCATAGATGGACTATTGATTGGTATGATTATGATCAGGGATTATTCGGTATAATAATGACCTGTAATGTTATAATTGATGTGGTAAAAGTCCTCATTGGCCTGTAGTGCATTGATGGACAGTTGTTGGTATGATCATGACCATTGGTTATAACACGAATATCCTTAGCCCGTAGTGCATGGATAATTCGTGGACGTGATACTAATGAATATCCATGGCCCGTAGTGCATGGATAATTCAGTGATGTGGATTATTTATTGAGTTGAGTCTCAGCGATAAAATTGATGATAAACTTTTTAAATCATAGAAGATAGTAAATATCATGCTCTAATTGACTCTTCTAATGGATTGCTTGTTCCGCTCCAATTAACTTGTTGTTTATTATATTCTATCAGTTTAACACTGTTGAAGGCTAACGATAATTTATTCTACATTATCTTAGTCATAATATTTCTTATTGGGCTAGTTGAGCTCACCCTTTTGCTTTCATTGTTCTCTTCAGGAAATGAGAATATAGTTGGGACTAGTTGGGGAATGGAGTGATGGTCCGAGATGGTGGCTATAGTAGTCATCACTATTTTATAAAATAGTGTAATAATAATTGTAATGTGGACTCTATTTGAGTTTGGATATTGTCTACGGGACAATATTCGTGTTAAAACTCTCAGCTTACGCTTTTCGTATTGTATAAATTAAGTTTGTATTTGAATTCTGTACCATATATCTGGCGACTCAGAATGGGTGATGTATACCTATTCTGGGGGCGTCACAAAATTCTTGTGAAATTGGATTTGGAATTTTGTTATCAAGTGTTTATGAAGTATGTTTACTTGTATGGAACCTTTAATAATAGACTTAAGCATATTTAAACTGAGAAAATCAATGTTGGGTTGATACTCTATAAAACATAGTATCTTACTGGACCTGGTTCAGGAAGGGCACAGCTGCGCCCAGTTTATACTAGGGTGCAACGCAGCTACGCCGGACCCCAAGATGTGAATTTGACTTCTGTTTTCAATCTAGTTAATTCTAGCATACTAATATGACTTGAACATGCATGGAATTAAGTTTAATATGAGGATTTGGGTTCCTTGACATAGCATGAATGATTTGATTGGTGTTAGTATGCATGTAATAAGAAAAAGATAGTTTTGAAGATAGGCTTTGATGAAACCAACGAACTTTAAGTTCTGATTTTGTGAACATGCATATATGATATAGCTACACATGAGATTTAATTCAAAGTTGTATACATATACTAAGATGTAATTTCCATTTGGTTTAAAATAACTTTTCAAAACAAACTTAGATGTGTTATAATCTAATAAACATGATATGGTACACATTCTGAACTTAGAATATGTGTGATTTATATTTCTTATATGGCCACACATACTACATACTTATGCTCATTTTGGTTAAACACATTGAAAGTTACACAAGCATGAGTTAGAGATGTTTTGAGAAAATAATTGATACTAGTTATATGTATAGGATGAGAACCCTTGTAAACATACATATTAACTAATTTCATGACTATCTCACATGTATGCATGGCGGACATTGTAGCCTTTGTAATTTCATGATCTTGATTAGCCTTAATTCATTTGAAATCCTAGATTAAAACCATGACATGGAAAAGTGAACTTAAGATGGTCATACGCTTATGAAGTCCTCTAGTATGTATGCATGTTAAGAGTAATTGTTTTGGTATGTTAAAGAATGGGACATAAATAGGAGAGCAAAAGCTCAACTCTGTCAGAAGCTGAGGACAACGCAACAGCAATTCTTGTAGTCCCTAAGCTTTAAACGGTATGCAATTGCTTGCCATCCTGCTGATAAGTTTCAACATTATGTTTGTAATCTTAGGTTTAAGGCATGCTTATATTGTTACCTTAACCTGTGTTATATGACCAGTATACTATCCAATGTGTTAAGTGTAACGATCGAGAAATTTGTAATTTAATTTAAATATTTATGAAATTAAATAAATAATTTAAATAATTTATTTATTGAGGAAAATAAATAATTGATGAATTGTGGTGAATTAATTTGGTAACTAAATTGATTAATGTTAATTAAATTGAGTGTTGATAATTTTATCTCAAGGATTTAATTTACGAAAATAATTAAATTAAATCAATTGCTTAATATTTAAGAAGATAATTAAATTAAATGAATTATTTAATTTAATAGAAATAAATAAATTAAATAAATTGATGTTTCTAATTTATTAATTAAATTAGATATATAATTATTTATTAATTATAAGGTATAATGATAATAAGAATTTTATTATTACTATAAGTTATTTAAATTAACTAAATTAATGGTGTGACATGAAACTATACAATATAAATAATATAATAATAATTTAATTTGGGGGGGAAAAGGTATTAGCCAAACAAGGCCACAAGCCTTTAGCTTATTCAACTGACGCAAACTTTTTATTTTTTCTAACGGAAGGGAACGTGGGAGAGGTCAGTTATATTTTCCTACGTGTCTTATTTTTCTCTAAGGCTAGACAATATAGAAAACACAAAGAAGGTTTGAGAGAAGAAGATAAACATAGAGGGGATTGAGAGTGAGAGCTTGAGAGAAGTTATTATGTGATTATCAAGTGGAAGAGAAGGGCTTGCTAGTTGTTTTGCTAATCAAGGTATAAACTAGCCCCATTCTAACTTTTAGTTCGGTATATATGTATATATATTCTATGTGATTGGAAATCACGTGAATTGTGGTATGTATATATGTTTATGTAGGTTTGCAAAACTCTGTTAATCATCATGTATACTTGTTATTTGTTATCAAATTCGTAAAAATTGGTGTGTAAGAAAGAAATTGAAATATCAGTGTTATTATTTTTATAATATGGCTTAGAAAGTACAAATTTTCATGATCAATACCTACTATAATCTGTAATTTGTTGGTGGATTGTGATAATATGTTAAGAAAAGAAAGCGGCATAGTTGGAATCGTGTCAATTGATGTAGAAACGAATTCGTGGTGATTGAATTCGTTAAAAGTGTAAAAATGAAGAAATTTGGAAAACTATGGTTTTGATTCTTCAAAACGATGTATAGGTAATGTTTTGTATATATAATGGTGTATAGCATGCTTAACTAGGATATTCCAAAGTTCTAGATGTTGAAGTGTGGTGAAATTCTGTAGAATTGGGATTTTTGGCCTATAGCAGAGTCTAAGTTCGCGTTCTATAAAAATTGAATCTAGTGCATCATCGCTACGGCAAGATCTGTCTGTCGTCTTGGCGGTTGTCCTGTGAGCGCCTGACCGCATCAGGCTCGAGCGTGCAATAACCCGGTGTATTCTTGGCCTTGGCGCGCGCAATTATGCCAAGAGTCAATCATGAGACAATGAAGTCTCTGCTTGCGCAGACTTTGGTCATTCGTTACAGCATGGCTTAATGATTATGTTAATGTGTTAAATGTGTAAAAACAAGGTTAAAGCATAAGTGTATCATGTGGTTAGTAATTCTAAAATGCAAAATTAGTAAGTGGTGAAAATGATATGTATGATTTAAGGAACTTAGTGAGCAATGAATAAGTGTTGAGAAATGTAACTTGTGGTTCTGGAATATGTATGGTAATGAAAGACTTGTGCTAAAATGATAAGATTAGCTAGAATTATACATGTTATGGCATGTTAGCATATCTAATAGATATTATGATTCCACTAAAATGTGTAGGTGAACGTGAGTTGTAATATTATATCTTACGCTTGTGGTAAGTTTCCTAACTCTACCTTGTGATTATTGAGCAAGTTTATTTACCCTGTCCCAATTACAATTTCGCCAATTTCATAGCTATGCTGCCTTTAAGTCAAGCAATCTATTTGTTTCTAAATTTTTGCATTTAAGTTAAGCAAGCCTATTGATTCTATCTAGTGTATGATTGTACTAGCTCTTGTAACCTAATTTGTTACATCGAGCAAGCTTTACTTTCCTTATTATCATTCGAAGCATATATTGCCCTAATACATTGATTCATAGAAGATTGTTCTAACTCCTTTGAATATAGCACTTTGCATGTATATTATGTTTATTCAATTATATATTGTTGTTATTCGATCCTTGATCTTGATAATCTTGTTCAATTCTATATTGATTATATTAAACCCTTATTGATTGAACTAGTCTATTATGGAATAGTGTTCTAAAATTCTAGAACCACTGATAAGTTAGTTCCGAGCTAAACTTTCTTTAGTGCGGAAATTCTGAATTCAAACTGAGACGAACAACCCTAACATAAGGGATTTTTGTACGTGTAACGTTTAGATGTTTGTGCACAATACATGGTACAAAGGGCTGATCCCCCTAAGTACGTTAAAAAGGGTATGTATAGTCTAAAAGACTGTTAAGGTTGAGGTAATAATACCTAAATACCAGAGACATAGTTCGTGGTCTTAAGACCCTCAGATATTGATTTTGAACTTGTTTTCTATTTTTGATCCGTAGAACAAGTTCATTATTGTTCAGCATTCATTGTTCATTCTCATGTTGTTATCATTGCTAGTTCCTATATCAGTGAGCAATTGTTTGTTCACTCTTGCATTTAACACTGCAGCTAAAGTTGAGAAAGTCGATGAGCCGTCTACTAGCAAAAGAAAGGGCAAGATGTCCAAATGTTGAAGACTTATGAGAATTTTATTTTAATGAATTTATGTTAAAGACTTGTTTTAATAAGTGATATATTCCATAAACTTATGTAATAATTTTAAGGTTAGATTACCTGAGATTTATTTTGAGATTATGATGTAACCCTTTAATGGGAAAGACTATTGTTTAAGTTATTTAAATTATGTCTTTATCCTTTGTGATGGGTAGTTAGATGTACTAGTTTTGATAAGTGAGCACCAAATCCTGTGGGAATGAAGTACCTGGATTTGGGGGTGTCACATTAAGAAGCATGCTAAATGATAGAATTGAATGTTTAATGAGTGATTATAAACTTTAAAATGTTAAGTCCAAAAGATGTGTGCGAACTATAAAGCAGTGTTTAGAAACTATGTTATTTGACTTCATGGTGGCTTATAAACTGACTTGTGCTATAAGTACGCAAAGTATGTGATGAAGTATGTATAGAGTATACGACTAAGCTAGACGTTTATGTGTGCGTTTAAACTTATATATCAAGTATGAGTATATATAACTAATGAATATCCTATACGCGTAACTATATTATGTTAGGATTCAAAGAGTGTTGATAAGCTATACTTTGGTAAACTACGCTTGAGGCAAGTACTCAAACCCTACTCTTTATTGAGTATTACTTGAGCTTGTACTATTATTGGTTGTACAAGTAAATCCTTGAAAGTATGATTCATATCTCATGACTTGATACTTCGTAATTTAGAAATGAAATTGTTTTCAAACCTTGATATCAAACGATAATTGTTCATGTATATACTTTAAAAGAAAGTTGTCTAAGTCATTGATTCGGCTAGACTATTGGTATGAGATCAAAAGCTATCCAAACCAAATTAACTTGGTGCGGACTCTTATAACTGAGATGAACAACCCTCTTGGTAGGGGAATTATATATATTTATCGGGAAACCGACGTACGCGCATGAGAATGATTTAATGTTATGCATGACATAGGGTACTTTAGGCTGATCACCTTTTTTACTTATTTTGTAGAATTATCAGTTTATTATTGTTAATTCTAGGAGAAGTTCATAGTCCTTAGTGAGTGCTCAGTATTCATTACTCTGAACTCTTGAATTAATTAAGCATTAAATCTTATTGATATCTTTCTGTCCATAGAGATTATTGTTGAAAACCATTGATATTTCTCGCTATCCTTGAGCTATCATTATTGTTATAACCTTGAGAAGCTAAAACTACATTAAACACCCTTATTGTTGTATTACTTGTTGGGCAAAATTGTTGCTCATCCTTGCTTTCCTTAAATCTTTCAATTAAGGCAGAACATGGTAAACCTTCTGGCAAGGACAATGGTAAAGAAAAGGCTTTGGAGTAATTAGTTTCATAGTATTAGGAATGTACTATTACTATGTTATGGAAGAACTTATTCACTATGTTATATTAAGCTATATTTAATTTAAGTTGTATTGTATTAGTAACGGTTGCGAGACTTTGGGACGAAAATAATTATATTATAACAATGTAATTTATTCTATTATTCCGTTGTGTGAAATTTTGATTTATTATTAGAGTTAGAATGTGACAACCAAATTTGAGGCAAGTGTGGTCTGAATTTGGGGGCGTCACATTATATCATACATGTATGGTATAATATTATAATACACATATATAACAAAATAACTACCTATCTAAACTGTGCGGATATTATCATTACTAATTTAATTATATTACAACATAATATTATACCATTTATAATTATATTACAACATAATATTATATAGTTTAAAACCATTAAAATAATATTAAAATAACAAATAATATCAATCATAATTTACTATGTTAATTTTATAATCCCCTAAATCACTTCTTTCTCAATCTAAACGGTTTTTTATATTATTATTAATATTTTATTTTATAATCCCCTAAATCACTATAAATCTAAGATGTTATGATAATGTTAACTGCTCTAATATTATCATTACTAAATTATTTATTATCTCCTAAAATCACTACTTTTTTAATCCTAAATTAATATTTTAAATTTATAATCCACTAAATCACTACAAATCTAAACTATTTTGGTAATGTCAACTATTCTGATATTATCCTTTCTAATTTAATTATTATCTCCTAAAATTACTATTTTTTTAATCCCAAATTAATATTTTGAATTTATAATCCCTTAAATCACTACAAATCTAAATTGTTTTGGTAATGTCAATTGTTCTGATATTATCCTTTCTAATTTAATTATTATCTCCTAAAATCACTACTTTATGATATTATCATTACTGAGCTATTATCATTACTCTTCGTTATTTAACACAATATTCTCCGTATAAATACATACCAACTATTACGCAACAACTCATGCTACAAACAATTATCTCCTTCTTATTATTTTCTGCTAAACATTTATCTTATACTTTACTTATCCCATTATTTAGATGATGACTAGATACGATTTTGTTGATGACATCAGCCTTGTCAAAGATACGTGGAAGATTAAAGTCAGTATAACTAGACTCTGGAATATATCAAACTTCAACAAAGCAGACTACATAAACAACATCGAGATGGTATTGTTAGATGAAAAGGTATATATATATATATATATATATATATATATATATATATATATATACACACACACACATATACATACATACGCAATTCTTGGCAGAGTTAAAGTTTTGTTGTCATGCTTCTTGCATTATTTCAGGTGCATCATGGATTTTATTCTGCTTAGCACAACACAACTTTGCGCCCTACAATTCTAAATACTGTTGAAAGTGCAAAGGAGTTATATGGAGACATTCAAATTATGGTGACAATATCTTCAATGGGAGGGGCTATGGTAATTTTTGTGAACTGTATCTCACAATGTTTATATTTATGGCTTCTTCATCTATTGCATTCTATTATCTGAATTGTGGCTTTGTATGACTTGGTAAGTACTAGCATCCGGTAAATCATTTTTATCATCATTAATAGTTTTTTTGGCATTACGGTAATACTATGAGTGCCTATACAATTGTCAAAAATGGATAAAAAAACTAATGAGGCAATGTATTCGTTCTTTAACTATAACATTGTGTTATGTATGACACGGTGCTATACTGCTATGTGTTTGGACATGATATTTGTTCGACATGAAGATCCAATATAATTATTAATGCTCATGCTTTTCAATTTCTGCATGTAACATGTGATTTCCCTTTAGGTCTGAGGACTGAAACTGAGACACTATTCCGTTGTTTCCCCTTTTGCGTTTGGATGTTAGAATTCTGGTGCAAGTAAGCGTATATGAGACATAGACTCTTCAAAATGCATCAAGTACCTGTGTCAGATATTTGGGGCTTGGTGAGGTTAGTGTAATGTGTAACATACTTCAAATATGTCACTAGCAATCATATCAATATAATAACTCAATGAGATTGTGCATTACACTTTCTAAATATTTGTTAGTGTTTTAGAATAAAATAATTACCAATTTTTAACCCTATTAGTTACATTATAGACATTTTTATCGATAAATTAATATATATATATATATATATATATATACACACACACACACACACACACAACTGTTATATAATGTTCTGGGGTTTAGTGATCATATTAATTCTATACTTGGATATGTATTTGCGCACAAAACGGTTACTCAACTCTATGTAACATATGCTACCAAAATTTGATCATCGCACAATAATCTACCATCTTCTTATTATATTTTAATTTATTAATTACATGTATAAATTTATTATTAACAATATGAATAATCCCACCGTAACGCGCGGGTTTGAAACTAATTTAAATGTAAAACTTAATTTTTTTTCCTTCATAAACACAATAACAACGTAAAAAATAATATACAACTTTTCTATTCTTTTATTTTCTATTATAAAAAGTTTTCATTCTCTTATTTCCTTCCCAAACTCTGAATAAAATGTTTGAGTCACCCAGTTAATTGTGTATTTGAATATTCAAATTTTTTGTATAGTAATAAAAAACTTTGGTGTATATGTTTTTTTTTACTATATACTAGTATTTCATAATTAATATTACTTTTTAGATAGTTAACTACTTTCATAAGTATATAATTTAAATTTAAATAAATTCAAATTAATTTTAAATATATCAAATTAACTTCTAAAAATAAACTTACTCTTATACTTAAAACACAAGAGTTTTAGTTGGGGGTGATACTCTTGTTTTTTTTAATTCAAAATAAAAATGGATGAATTACATATACTATTACATTTTTGCAAATAATTACAACAATAGTGTACTCATAAAATATTTACATAATTAATATAATTTCATATTTATTTACAATATTAGTGCAATTAGAATTCCTTAATTTAGAAAATTAGTATGCAATTAAGATTCCTTAATTTAAGGATTAGTTATCCCCATGGAATCAGGATCCTCTATGAGGATTTCTCTGTAAGGACGTTGTGAAGGTTTTGTTGTGGGGTTGACAACACATTAAAAAGGAGATCCAATGGCTCACAACGTTTTGATAAAAATTTTTTTTACAAATTGACAGAAAATTAGAAGCCACCAAACGCGTTTATTTTTACATATAATTTTTTTTAATTTCTTGATAAAATTTGTGAGTCATTGGATCTCTTTTGTAATGTGTTGTCAACCCCACAACAAAACCCTTACAAAATTCTCACAGAGAAATCCTCACAGAGGATCTTGATTCATCCTCATGACTTCTTCTTTCTCTCCTCATCTAGAACAACTGTCACCCTTCTTCTTCATTCAATGTATTCTTTCTTTCTTTCTATATATATATATATATATATATATATATATATATATATTATTCCTTTTTTCCTAGGAGATAACAATGGAAAGAGACGTTCCAAGAAAGGTGCTCCAACTAGCCTCGTGGTTCCTTGTTGAATAGGCTAATGTCTTTGTCTTTGTCACTATCGAAGTTGGTGAAGAAGGCGCTTGGAGCTGGGCATTTTTACTATCCAATAGAAAAAATTTCGGCACTGGAATAGCATTGGAAATTGCTACAGTTGATATTAGGCGATTAGCTACAAGAGACGGAGCAGAACTAAAGGAGTCATCTGTTTCAAAACCCCACAATCTTCATTTCTTCCTCACCCAATTGATAATTATTCGTTTTGGTGAGAGGCTTGTGCAGAAAACGCAAAGGCGCGATTTATTTTTTATGAATATTTGGTTACCCACAAAAAATAGAATTATTACCTTTGTACGAAAGTTTGGCTACCAGCTGCACCATATTCATAATAATTTTATTTTTAAAATGTTATTTATAAGTTGGTAGCCAAAACTTCAAAAAACCAATTCAGTTTTATTGGGTTACCAATTAATTATAAAAAAAATTTAAGAACAGTTTTCAAGTGTTGCGTGTAGATGGTATCCGAAATACCATGTCTAAGTTTTCATTTATGTAGCTGTTAGTTACTTATTAATAACCTTTTAAAAATAAAATTAGTTAGAATATGGTGCAGTTGGTAGCCAAATCTTCATACAAAGGTAACCATTTTAGTTTTTGTGGATAACTAAATATTCATAAAAAAATTTGTTCATGATTTCCTTTTTGTTCGGCTACTTCGAATTCGTTTTGGATCTGTTCTTGCTGGTTTGGTAACTCCGACTTCTTCTTCTTCGATTTGTTTTGGTAACTCCAATTTTTTCTTCTTCGATTTGTTTTGTTTTGGTTGTTCGTGATTTCTTCTTTGTTCGGCTACTCCGAATTCGTTTTGGATCTGTTCTTGCTGGTTTGGTAACTCTGACTTTTTCTTTTTCGATTTATTTTGGTTGTTCGTGATTTCTTCTTTGTTTTGTTTTCGATTTGTTTGATAACTTTGAATATTTGAATTTGAATTATTATTTTGAATTTAAATTTATTTTTGTTGTTAGATCCATGATATTTGAATTTGAATTATTATTTATGGCAGTTATTTCTCCTTAATTTTAGGTTTTCTTATTATTATGAATTGAATCCTATACTAATTCTCTAAATTAAGAAATTCTAATTGCACTAATATTGTAAATAAATATGGAAAAATTATTATTTTTATAATTATTTTGATGATGCACTAATAATGTAATTACTTACTAAATATTATATATTATTATTATTATAAAGGACCCAATAAAAATTTGGTAAAAGTATCAAGCCCAATATGTTTGTACTTTGGAGAGCTTCTCTGAAATATGGGCCAACCTAAACAAATGAGTCACATCAAGTAACCCTAGATGAAGAGACCATATCAGGTGTATAGGCTGGAGCGGTAATATACCCATGTATGTAATCTATATATATATATATATATATATATATATATATATATATATACATCTATATCCTGCTCTGCAAAATCTAAACCTCCTATCTACAAACGAGAAATAAGTAGAGGATATATACACACTATCATTTCCTTGAAACCTTTAAACGGGTCGGATCTAAATGGCGGAGCAGGATGAAGAGGTTGTGGGTGCAGCGAGCGCCGCCCCTTCCGATCACAAGCGCAAGCACGAGGATTTGGAGCCCGAGCCACGGCAACTCGCCGGCGGTTTGAACGGGAATTCGGACTCAGAATCGCTGAAGAAAGCTGAGGGTGAGCAGGAAGACGATTCCGAGGCCAAACGACCTCGTTTGGAGGATAATCTTGATTTTCCAGGTATTACTATATTGGGTCTTTTATTTGCAAAAATGATTAATGGGTATGACTATTTGAACAAAAATGGTTGATGGGTATGATTAATTGTACCATCTAATACATTAGGAATTATTTTATCTTCTTTTATGGATTTTTTTTATTATTTCTTAGTGATTTTATACCTCAAAAGGGATTATATAGTACCATAATCTATAAGCAAATGGTCTTAGAAATGAAAAAACAACAAGAGTAACCATAGCCCTAAAGATTTATGTTTTATACGGAAATGTTGTCAAAATTCATTAGTTAATTGTATATGAGTATCTCTCCCTATATTATATATAGCTAGGTAAGTTTTTGGCCAAATTCTGTTTCTATAGATATGGACAATTAGGTAATCCAACTCCCTCCCAAAAAATTACATTTAATAATCATTTTTTTAAACTTTAGTTTGTATATTCAATATTGAAGCTTAAATTTTACTTGAATATGATTTCCTTTGGTACATATTTTAAATGGAATCTCATTTTTGAACTATGGAAATTTAGTGTCTGAATTGGGTATGGGGTAGTATTTACTTAATCAGCTCAATTTTTCTAAATATATAAATTTAAATATAAAAAGCTGTTATTACATGTAAATAGTTTGGTGTTAAAACCACATAATAAAATTATATCTTTATGCATAAACATATGACTTTCTTCTCCCAGAGCTCATCAAAAGGGAAAATGAAGAAGAGTAGGTTTTATTTATTTATTTTTTGAGAATTTATTCTATTAGAGTTCGATTCTAGGGATACATTTTATGCTAGGGCCTGCGGAAGGGGCGGGGGCTAGGCGAAACTTACCTTGTTCATGTAGTGCCTTGATTAATTCTAACTTTTGCTGAGGAGTAGACTCGAAACATAGTAAAGGGAGATGCCTCTACCTCTAAACTATCACCTTTTGTATATTTTTATGTATTTTTGCAATATTTAAATTTACATACAAAAAAAACATTAACTTTTACTAATAGCTTTTTATCTTTCTTAAGATCACATTTTTATATCTTTTTGCATAAATGTACGACTCTTACTCCAAGAGCTCAACCAAATGAAAATGAAAAAGAAAATATGAATATAAGATTTTATGCATATAAAGACAGACCTTTATATATTGACTTAACTCTGTACAATATGTACGTAACACCAACATGTACATTTATGTTGTAGTAATATTTTTATCACATTTGGTTGTTAACAGCTACAGAGAATGGATACCAAGAAGAGAAGGCGGATAAGACCGAGGTTGATGCACAGCCATCTGTTGAAAGTAATACCCCTTTAGAAGATGCTCCACAACCAGGTGAAGATGCTATGAATAAGGTGAATGATGAAGAATTGGCTGCTGATGACCACCAGGATGAGGGCACGCAACAATCATCTGGTGAGAATTTTCAATTGGAAAATGCTCAGGAAGAACATTCTAAAGGGGAACTTCTGGGACCGCCTGAAGAACTTCAGGACCCCCCTGCAAACGTTCCTCAACAGGGGGATGTCTTCTCCGCTGAGCAGCAAGACACATCCAATGGTAAAACTGTGACTCGTAAAATGGAAGTCCCAAATACTAAGGTGAAGTTGCTAACTATTTATCGTGTTAAGGTCAATTTTTTTTATAGTTGTTTCTTATCAGACCATGGTAATGATTATAAAAATGTTATCCACTATTTTTGACACCTGATATTCTATTGCTAAAAGATGTTTAGGTTAACAACCAACTGTCTAACTTATGATCTCTAACTAGATCTGATATACCAATACTAAGCACAACTAGAAATTTAACCTTACATCAGCATATTACAATAGTATTCTAAGGTAATGAATTAGTATGTGGTGACTCTCCTATGTGGTTCTCTTTCTGAGCTTGTGTTCTTCAAGCTTGTTCTTCGTCACTTATTCTTCATTTGATATCTGAAGTGTCTTATTTATACTTTCAGATTTTAGAATACATTTGTTTAAGAGAATATGTGAGATTTTGGTGAACATTGGGACGTGTTCAATGGCTAGGATCAAACTTATTTTAATCTTTATTGTGAATATTTGAGAAGCCTTGGTATTGGTTTTCATCTATTTGGAATAACTTTGACCATTGCCTTTGTTTCCTTTCATTCTGCTTGATGGCTCTTCCATTTTGAGTTAGATAGATTCCGTTACTCTCGCTGGGTGATGGTGACATTTTGTCTGTTTAGTGTTTGTCTTCCTTGTCTTTCTCCAGTCAACTCGATTCCTCCTAGGTTCTTTTTGAAAAATTTCATCATCTTACTTTCAAGGTGGCAAGTTTTTATTGGCTTTCACACTCCAATGACCGTTGGGTACACTTGGTGTTACTTCAATTATACTTGAGTAACTTGACTCAATATCATGACTCTGAATGGTTGCGTGACTCCTCTGGAACCTGTCAGACATGTAACAAGTTTACTTAGTGTGCAGATCAAATGAAAGTCATTAATTAATTATCAAAATTAAGGTGAATACAACACAGGATACCTGAAGTGCAACATGAGCTTCTTATGCAAATCCTAATGACTCAGTTTATTATCATGTCTAGCGCATTTGATCAAATTGAACAACTACCCTCTTATTGTTTTCTCAATGGATTTTGTTAATTTAATATTGTTATGGGAATTATGGGGCAGGTTGGGGTTCTCATTGGCAAGGCTGGGGATACTATTAGGTACCTCCAATTCAATTCAGGTGCAAGGATTCAAATCACAAGGGATGCTGAGGCTGATCCTCACGCTGGCACCAGGCCTGTTGAATTGATAGGGACGTTGGAGAATATAAACAAGGCTGAGAAACTGATCAAAGATGTAATAGCTGAGGTATTTTTTGGGTCTTTGTATCTTTCCCTTGCTCTACCAATCTCCTGTACTCATAACCCTACTTTTCTGTTTTGTCAAGTTATATGTCTGTTTGCCTCTTCTGAGGCTCTGGAATTGCAGCTAGGCTAAATTTTATTTTGTGCAGGCTGATGCCGGGGGTTCCCCTTCTCTTGTGGCTAGGGGCTTCAGTACAGTTCAAGCTGCTGGAGCTGGAGAACAAATTCAGATACAAGTTCCAAACGAGAAGGTGACATTTTTCTCTTTCTATGTTTGCTATTGTCTCTCCCTCTCCTCTGCTCCATCCCTGTCCTTTCCCCTTCAGTTATTAATTTTTTTACTATTGTAGGTTGGCTTAATCATTGGCAAAGGTGGAGAGACAATTAAAAATCTTCAGACGAGATCAGGGGCACGCATTCAGGTAGTTGATGTTGTATGGCTCTCTACTTAGATATAGGTGAAGAAAGCATATTAAAGCTAACAGAATTTAAGTAGGGCGATAGGTATCACTATAAGTATTGACATTTGCTTGTTATTTAGTTGATACCACAACATCTTCCTGAAGGAGACCAGTCAAAAGAAAGGACAGTGCGAGTGACTGGCAATAAGAAACAGATTGAGATGGCAAGAGAAATGATAAAGGAAGTCATGGATCAGGTTCGTTTTTACCTTTCACCTCTTAGTTTGGAGTAGCAGTAATAGGTGTCAATTGGTACTGCAATTATTTTGATCTGTTAACTTGTCATTAATTGATTGTGAAGGCATCCGAGTTATCTTTTTATGTATCAAGTGTGTAGCTTTTATGCTTGATCTGCTGAATATCTGTAGGAAGATGTTTTTAATCTGTTTTCTCTATTATGCTTTCTCAAAAGTACTCTATGCTCTATACTGCTTTATATGCTCTTATCGGATAATTTTTAGTGCCCTGAGATTCTATTTATAATAATTGAGGATCTTTGATTGGATGACAGATGACAGATGCCATGCATGTATTTAGTTTTAAACAAAGGAAACCGTGGATAGTTTTATGCCTTTTTACGACCACGTGTTCTTATTATTAGGTTCTTTATCATTATTCTCCAGAACTAGTCATTTGTAACAAGTTTATGTTATATATACCGTCATTGCATGTCACATTGTCTAACCTGCTAAGTGATTGGTTTCATCATTTGTAACAAGTTTATGTTATATATACTGTCATTGCATGTCACATTGTCTAACCTGCTAAGTGATTGGTTTCATCCATTTAACTGACTTCTTAAACCAATTTTCTAGCATGCATGGTCTTGTATGTTTCCTCGTTAAGATTTGTTCCATTGTCAGGATACTGTTCGCGAAAAAAGTTTATTAGTTGTAATTCTTCTGATGACTAGATAGACAATCATTTTAGCTGTAGAGTACTAATTAAGGAGATCAAAAAATTCTATATTGTCATTAGTAACAATAATATCCTACAGCTTGTTTTTCTAGGCATACAAGTTCTAATGATCTTTGGATTAATACTGGGTGATGCTTCCATATGCAAAGACCTATGGATTAATATTTATCCAATAAATCTTTTTACTTTAAATACGTTAGTGGGTAGGAGGGAAAGTCAAATTTTGTTTTATTCTAGGTTCCTTTTTTTGTGATAATTATACCAAAGTGATATTGCTATTTTCCTTGAGTTGATGGGGTTTAGTTCATCGACCAGCTCTTCTATGTGCCATCCTGCCATAGCAATAAATAAATTTAACACCTATGATATCACTCCTGTAGATTATTGCATTTTATATCCTGCTTCGTGAAGAGACCTATCTATCGTTAGAAAGAAGTATATGCTATAGATATACGATGGAGTGAGAGTTTGATTACTTGGTATCATTCGTAAGAGTTTTGGATTTGATGTTTGAACCATGACAAGGTCACTTGAATGCAGTTAGGCAGCTCTTATATTCAAATAAGATTTCAGATGCCATGATTTATTTTTGTTGAAGTTGCCGATTTCGAGTTGGTTGGCTTTAAAAATGCAGATTTGGCCTTTTCATTTCACATGGGGTCGGCATTGCTTTCTTGGTGTAGCAATAGACAACCTCTATTCACTCTCATCCACTGACGAGAGGTATCACGCGTTAAACCTCGCTGTTGCAGTATGTAAATAGTTGGTAAGATTGCTTCAAGACTTCCAAGACTAAAAATAATAGTAGCAGTTAGAATCTATTATGCTAACCCTAGTGCTTTATGGCATCCCCTTCTTTTTATGCATAAGACGTGTTGGACAAAAGTCATGCATGGTGAAGTAATTTTCTTTGAACCTTTTTCATAAGGTCCCAGTTTGACAGTTTCCCATATCTGATGTGATGCTATCTTGAACAAATAGTACTTGCTCTTTATATCAGTTGTGTAAGAGAACAAGTGTTAATAACTCAGATGTTTTGATGCCAGCATTTTTATACAATGAATTGCCTGAATTGTTTTCTATGTTGAAACATTTAGCTCCTTTCCCATGACCTAGGATTGGCATTTTTTGGTCCTAACTCGTAAGAATGTTGAAGCTTACATTGATCAATTGATCTCTCCATGTTGGTTATAACTGATTATCAGCTGTTCCTGAATTTATTATTCACATGTATTTGATTTTGTCAAAATCAATCACTTTCTGAACCGGAATTGTTGTGGTGATAATTGTTTGTTGATCGTAATCCAATCAATAGCTTATCAATAAATAAGAATAAATAAAATCAAATATATATTATAAAGGGGGAGCAGTGTCTTTGGTCTCTTTGTGTCCTCACTTTATAATCTCAATTATATCAACTTTTTTTAACTTAAAAAATTATAGTTTCATTGTTATTAACGTAATTTAAGATTCCTCTATTTTTCTCTTCCTTATTTTCTCTCACTTTTCTACTTCCATTTATCCACTTACTATTTTTTTTATCTTCCTCTCTCTTATATCTCAAGTTTCTTCCATTACTTAACCTTTTATTTTATTACTTTTTTTAAGAAAGGGAGAGGGAAGAAAATAACAGTCTCTCTTGTAATTGTGTAAAATCTCTCTTTTATAAGCCTCGCATAAAAAAGAAAACAAACTTCACATAAAAGGAATAATAAATTCACCTAAGCAAGATCGAACCTGAGACTAAAGGTCAGGGTACTTCATTCTTAATCACAAGCCTAAGTCCTCATTGGCTTTAATTTGGTGGGATGAATATTTTTTTTCTTAATTGCACGCGCACAGCAACACAAACACACACATTTTTTATATATTAATCACAAGCCTAATTAATCATTGGCTGATTGAATAAAATAAAATATAAAATTTAATATTATCTTTCTAAAATTCATGAATAATATAAAAGATAAACAAAAATTCCACTCTTTAAAAAGATTGTTAAAAAAACGGAATGTATGTATATATGTGTATGTACACGCGTGTGCGTGCATGCCACTTTTATTGCAAGTAGACACATCAATTCATTATTTATATATCTATATTATTAAGGGAAAGCAAAAAGTTAGTTATTTTTGGACTCTTTGGTCTCTCACAATAAGAATATTTTTTTGGACTCCTTGGTTTCTGTGACCCCTAATTTTTAGAATAGTTATCATATATTGAAAAAGAAAACTATCTGGCAATTTTTAAATTTATGTGGATGTTACTTTAACTGTATTTATCTATTTTTCCCTTGTATTATGTTTTTGAAGATCAATAAATGTATTTTAAAAATAATTTACCATCACACACATCGCGTGTGCGTGCATACTCGTCAACTTTAAAGTCAATTAAACCTAACGAGTCCCTACTGGCAATTAGTTTTGCGTAATGCTCCTGTCTTCCTTTAGTTCAATTTTTCCTTAACATTGTGTTTGGTTCCATACTGGATACAACTTCAGAGCAGATGCTGAAATGGATTAGGGATATATGTATTACACTGGTAAAAATGTTTAGGGACACCACACATTCGTACCTTATTAAGCCTGAACAAATGATGACTGCACATTACATAGATACCACTCAAACTCTGTGTAGTGCGCTTGGAGTCTTTTTCAGGTATGAATTAGTAATACTTTTCTGACAGTTCTAGTATTGCTACAGTTTTAAATTATTGGGGAACCTTGATGACGACATGGATGAAGTAAATGGAACTGGAGGAATTTTCTGCTTTTTGTGCATAGAGCAGGGGACTATAGGCCTGTTAGGTTACCTTTTTTGTTCCAAGTTTCCATATTCAGTTTTGTTAATGTTTGGTTATCATTGTTAAAAATAATTTGATGCAAAAGGGATTTATGGATAAAAAGGATAAAGTAATTTATTTATATCTGTACTGCAAAACAATATCTATTACATTAAACTTTAGTGTATTATCTAAAAATTTAAGGCTATCTCAGTCTAGTAAACAACAGAAAATCTGGTGCTTTTCAGAAACATTTTGTGATGATAGAAAATGGATTTTTGAGAAAATCAAAGCAAATTTGATAATGCTATCCAGAAAAGCCCCAGTTATTGGTGTGTTCCCAAAGTGCAAGCATAAGCCTTGTTCTTGATCAGGAAATGAAACATTTTTCTTTGTCTGGCTGAGAAAGTGAGATGTAGCATTGTAATTTGAGTCTGCATTATTTTTTGTGGAAGGGTGAGAGTGATATATGTAGTCTAGTTTTATGCGGTCCGATCAAGTAATTGTATTGTTTTGATTATATGTTCTAAAAAGAAAGAGCACCTTTTAGTTTTGTAATAGTTTTTTCTAAAGAAGGAGCACCTATTCATTCATTTTGAATAATCTTCTCCATGTTGTCATGGACATATTACTATGTGGCTGCATGATATCATACAATTTGAGTATGTCTGCAATGTTTGATTTTTATATATTGATTGATTTCATCCCTTGGCTTGTTCCTCCTTTTTCAGTTGATTGTGTATGGTTTATCTTGCCAGTTTAACTTCCCATTGTTATTTAACTGCTACTTCATAGCGAAGATGACATCCATTCACCTGTCCATTTGTTTGATCAGAAGATATAGATACCTGGAACAGCCCTTTTTTTCTTCTTGTACTTTAAATTGATATTAACTATCTTCTTCTTCATGAATGAATTTGACTAAAAGGATGCTAACTTAAGTCTTCTTTCATGGTTTGATTTGTTTAGCCTGCAAGGCAGTCACCTATTTCTAGTGGTTACAATCAGCAGGCTTTTCGCCCCCGTGGGACTGCTGCTTCTCAATGGGGGCCCCGGGGTCCTCACCCTGCACATCAAACTGGCTATGACTATCAGCAACGAGGATCCTACCAATCTCAGAATCTACAATATGCAGCACAGGCATACAGTAATTATCCTCCACAACAACTGGCTCCAAGAAGCAACTTCGGTTGGGAGCAAAGGCCTCAAACGATAATGCAGGGGCCGCCTCCACATAGTGGTTATGATTACTATGGTAGGCAAGGTGGCCATGCCGCTGATGCTTCTAATCATATTCATGCTCCAGGTCCTTCTCCTGCAATGGGTCCACCCCTTCATGGCAAATTATAATTATGGGCAACCACAAGGTCTGGATTATGGACAGCCAGCTCCTTATTCCCAGGCTGCTCCTCCACCTGCTCAGAGCTATGGTCATGGGTACAATGAAACAAAATATGAAAACCAGGTTGCCATACATAATCCATATGGAGGGAATGGTGCTGTTCAGCAGTCTGCTTACCCTCAAGGTTCTACTCAACCAGGCAATGGTCTGCAGCAGCATTATGGAAAACCGCCATCATATGGCATGCCACCACAAGGACCCCATGCCCAATCTTATGGCCAGCCTAGGGCTACTCAACCTGGAGATATGCCATATCAAGGTCCTATTTCATCAACACAATCTTATGGTCAGCCTGGATCAGCTCAACAGCCTTACCCTTACGGCTCTAGTGGACAAATGCAGCAAAATTATCCTCCATATGGTTCAGTGCCTTCTGCTGATGGATATAATCATCCAGCACCTGCCACGGCATCTACACCTGGTTATCCTCAGCAATGTGGCCAGCCTGTGTCTGGATATGGTCAGCCTAGTGGACAGCAGGCTCCTGGTTATGCTCAGTATCCAGCTTCACAACCAGTTTATACCGAACAAGCAGCCCCAAACAATGAAGCTTATGGTTATCAAGGGACTGCTGATCCTGCTTATAATGCTGGTCCTGGTGCGGCTTATGGTGCACCACCCTCTGGGCAGCCTGCTTACTCTCAAGTAGCTCCAACCCAGCAGGGATATGATCAGTCAATCCCACAATCAGGTGGTTATGGGAAAAGTTCATCACCCCAGTCTGGTTATCCTCAGTACGATGCCAGTCAAATTTATGGTGCTCAACGTTGAGATTTTTTATAATGTTCTTATTAATTGATGAAACCAATAGCACATTAGATTTGACTGTTCTGATTGTAGCCGGAGATCTTAGATATGTATTCTGTCTTTAAGATTACTAGTATTTGATTTTACTATTGAAATTGTATGAATCTTTCTTACCTTGGAAAATTTTAGCACATTTGCATGTATGAATGGAAATTAAAAGCCCATATGCTGCGAATAGATTGAAGGGATGAGGGCTGGAATGGAATGGAATGGCCTATTCCAACTTTTTTGTTTGGTTAATCATTCTGCGGGAATCGACCATTTTGATGAAATTCTAGTCACTTGATTTTCTTTCCATAGGCGGTGGGTTGTGGAATGGGATCCATTCCTGACATTCTGCCTTAACGCTTAATATAGCCTATATATATATATTAAAAGATTGTATTGCTATTCATGGGAAAAGTATTCCAAGGCTTTGAAGTAGAAACCTTGTTGGTACTAGCTGGTAGTGTTAGACGGGAATTTGTTTCCTCAAAACTCAAAAGGTTGATAATACTTGGTTGATTCGAGTAGTTTTCCAACACGTGTTTTCTTTTTAGTTTAGGGGAAAAGATAGATAAATTGATTGACGATTTAATTTTTTTTAAAAAAATTAAATTGATAAACACCACTAGTTAAAAAATAACAATTGCTTCTAATACAAATTTAAGAAAAATAATATATTTTGTGACTTTATGTACATATTTTTTAACAACTAGTCATAACTCTTTTAATATGTAATACGTAATTGTAAGTGGCTGAAAACTTTGGCCGGACTCCAAATATAACATTACAATCATCAGTGCCTCAATGGGGCCACCAATCATCATTGATTGTA
Source organism: Panax ginseng (assembly GCA_020205605.1). NCBI lineage: Eukaryota > Viridiplantae > Streptophyta > Magnoliopsida > Apiales > Araliaceae > Panax > Panax ginseng. The sequence goes on from CM035129.1 coordinate 34,147,239, forward strand.
GTAGTGGTGACAGTACTAGAAGTAGCGGCATTAGGATTGATCACATAGCAACAGCCCAAGCAGCACACTACAAGAACATCATTCATCTCACACAAGCCAACAAGAGACCGGACCTGGAACCAGTTCCATACACACTCAAGCCTAAGACCCCAGATTTGGACTTCAACATGCCGACATGGAATGATCTTTTGCTAATAATTAATCACTGCGTTTGTGTTTGGAAGGATGAGATGGGAAGGAAAATATAGGAGGGAAAGGGATGAGAAAGGATGGGAAGGGATTATAATGTTCTCTTGTCATGTTTATGAGTTTTAGAAAGGAAGGGAAATGATGTGATTTTTATTATATTTTTCTTATTTGTGAATTTAGGAGGGAAGGGAAGGAAAAATAATTTAGTTTTTAAGCTACACTGACTACATTACCATTATATTTAAATATTGTTAACGCCAAGATTCGTCCACGCGCTCCAATCAACAAAACACGTCCAATCCTGCACAGAAACGAGTAAACACCAAAAGCTTGTCGGCCTGAGCCGACGATGGATAACTCCGGTGTGAGAATAAGTATATGCTGATATAAGGTTAACAATGGAGGTTTAATGCTCTAGTGCTGGAAAGTAATAATTTGCACATACCTTAGAATCAGAAAAAAAAAACCTTGTATTTATAGCGTTCTCACCACCTGCATGAAATCCTTCTCCGAACCAGATCAAGGTTCCCACCCAACCAGTAGTTTCTTAATAGGATTGCACCAAATCTCCTATAATTAAGGAAGTTGGTTCAAACTCCAACACCTCTTTCCATATCTAAAAACCAAATATATCCACAATTCCCCCCATCTACCAAAACAACCCCTTATCCAAGCCCACGTAATATCAAGTTGAAAACAACCCAGTACATATTCTAGGCCCAAATATCCTTGGCCCAATATTACCCCCAGTCTTTTATCAAATAGAATATTTGATGAAAGAGTATTCAAAACATGGTCCAACAAGCAACAATAACCCAAAACAAGGCCCAATATCCGGAAAGTCCAAACATTAGATAATAATCCAACCTTTCAAATCCTCCATCCAAACTTCATCATAAAACCCATTCATGAGCCGCCCTCGACATTCAGGAACAACTGAAAAGATAAAATTATAAAACTCCTTTTCCCCCAATTCAAAAAGTTTCACTAGCCCATTTCAAAATTAAGGATAATCTTCCTCTCCCCATCTTCCCAGCTATCTTCCTTCAAAACTACAACAATGACCTCCTCTCAAAACCTAGACAACATCTCACTGGAAAACACCACCCCTATTCTTGTGAACCCACTAACAAGCATCCCCGCTCCCCCTACAACCACTTCCAACCCCACTAGGGTCTCTCCAAGCCCTAACACCCATGCCACACCTGCCGCATCCACCAGTGCAGCCACCAACTCTGCCTAGAACCCCCTAGAGACAAATATCCAGAAAATGATGCGTGAATACCCCAATGAGAGACAATTTCCACACACTAACACCCCTTCTAAAATCACTGATGCAGATCTCCTCGTAATCCAAAAACATGACCAAATCCCTAAAACCCACCATCTTAGAGCACCAATACCCACATACCGAATGTACCACCGATCCAATGGCTGAACTGCCATGTCCCTCACTTTGCTGGAAAAGGGAGTCTGATTGCCTCTTCATGCGTTCATCGTCACCCTTCTAGGGTTTATTGGCATCGGCTTCACCCAACTGGTGCCGAATTCCTACATCAATATAATCACCTTCATCGACTTCTATCACGAGATCGGGATTCCACCTTCAATCGACTTCTTCTTCACGCTGTACCAACTCAGAAATTCTCCCGAACTGGGTTTCAAGGTACTTAGCAAACAACCCCCAAAACCCAACTCCAAGTTTGACAAATACCCACTGATGGATACCCCTTCGAGCAACAGAGGGTGGCACAAAGATTGGTTCTTTGTCAAAGGACCAGAAACACCCAAACTCCCGGACTAGGCTTCCTACAAACGCCCGAACGTAGACTTCGACGACACCCCTCCTGAACGAGTAAAAGAAATGGCAAAATTTCTCGAGAAACTGTTAGTTACCGGTGTGAGACCCCAGATTTTATGAATAAGTATTTAATTTTCTCGAAATAATTTTTTGAATATTATGGTGTGGATTTGATATAATATTATAGTTGTGGGTAGTATTTATAAATTTTGCAAAGTATGCAAGTTTCGAGGAATATTCGTTTTATCAGGGAATATTCGTACAACGTCACAATCATTGGTGGACCTCGCAACGAAATTATTGTCGGATTGAGAAAATGACAAAAATATTTTATGAAAATAACGGCGGAAGTTTTACCGTTAATCTTTGTTGAACTACTCGGTAGTAAAAGAAATGCGATGTCTGTGTGGTTGCATAGTAGCACACGGTATTAATTATTGATGATACTTACGTGATAAGTCACTCGGTTTTGTTTTATTAGTATTATTAATGTAATAAAAGCGAAAAAGCTTTTTATATAAAATGAATACTTTTATAAAGTTATTACGTTTTATTAGACTATAAATAGAATATATTATATTCTATTATGCATAGTGTTTTGTATAGTAATATCTTTTTATATAAAAGCAGAATACTTTTATAAAGTTATTTGTTTTATTAGACAATAATTAGAATATATTATATTTTATTATGCATAGTGTTGCATAGTGCACTGCATAGTGTTTTGCATAGTAAAATCTTTTTATATAAAAAGAATACTTTTATAAAGTTATTAGTTTTATTAGATTATAAATAGAATATATTATATTTTATTTAAAAGATTTTGTTTTATTAGAATATTTTATTAAATCAATCTAGATCAATCCAGTTTAAAAAGTAAATCAATCTGGATAGTTCATGAATTAGTTACTATCGCAGGTCCATTCTTCTATAAATAGAAGCTCATTCCTTCATTATTTCTTACGAATTCACTTTGAAACTCTAGAGAGAAAACTATAGAGAAAATTCTTCTTCTATAATCTTGGCGTATTTCTTTAGAGTTTAAGAAAGCTTTGAGCATAGTGCAAGTTTTCTTGAGTATATCCTCATACTACCGATTGGAGTACTCTTCTTTCAAAGGTAAGGGATATTATTTGTTGTACACGTAAAGGGGTATTATTCTTTTGTATTCATGAAGAGAACTTACATTATTTCATTCTTTATTATTACATTTGAAATAACTTTGTATGCTGCATTTACCCTATACTTGGTGAAATTCTTACATTATTCCATTCTTTATTATTATGTTGGAATAACTTTTGTCATGGACCAATGCATACATGGTGAAATTCTTCTATTATTCCATTATTTATTATTACATTGGAATAACTTTTGTTTGTCTTGATCTATCGCATGCACAGTGAAGTCTTTTGTTATTCCATTCCTTATTATTACATTGGAATATCACATGCCGGTGCGTTTACGCATGACTGGTTCCATTATTTATTATTCTGTTGGAACATCACATACGATGCGTTTATACGCATGACTGAATTCCGTTATTTATTTTCCATTGGAACATCCCATTGGAACATGCGTTCTATCGCATGCGTTTGATTTCTTCTTATTATTCCATATTTATTATTACATTTGGAATATCACATGCATGCTTTACGCGTGACTGGTTCCATTATTTATTATTACATTGGAATAACTTTTATGCATGCGATCTATCGCATGCATGGTGATTTCTTACATTATTCCATTCTTTATTATTACATTGGAATAACTTTTTTGTCATGTGGATTATCACATGCATGGTGAATGATCCTTTGTATTCATTCCTTATTAAATTGTGGAAATGATGCATTAAGTGGATTCTGCATGGCGATGAAAAATCCATTTTGCGATTTCATATATTCTCTTATACTCGGTTGGTTAAAGCTTTGACTTCTATACTCCATGAAATTAGTGGAATATCCTTGATATTTACGCTTCATCCTCATATCTTTTCATGGAAATATTCTTTTGAGCATTCTTAAATTTTACTCTACAAAAAGTATCATGTTGACAATTTGGGCGTTATTAGTTCTGGATAAATTAATTCTTGAACTTGTTTTATTGAATTATTATGTCATTGTCATCATCCTCATGTTTATATTATGTTGAAAGTCATCTGTGGCCTGTAGTGCATAGATGGACTTGGTATGATTATGACCAGGGATTATTCGGTATAATCATGACCGTAATGTTACAAATGATGTGGAAAAAAGTCCTCATTGGCCCATAATGCATTGATGGACAGTTTTTGGTATGATTATGGCTATGAATTCTCTTCGACCAAGGGTGCAAAGATGAATTGTTTTATGGCATGATCAGGACCGTTGATGAAAATACGATTATCTTTGGCCCGTAGTGCATGGATAATTAGTGGTCGTGATACTAAAGAATATCCTTGGCACATGTAGTGCGGGGATGATTTGATGATGTGGATTATTTATTGAAATGAGTCTCGATGATAAAAGTGATGAAAAACCTTTTAAATCATAGAAGATAGTAGATTTTATTCTCTACTTTGACTCTTAAATGGATTACTTGTTCATTGCAGATTAAACTTGATGTTTGTTATATTGTATCGGTTTAACAACTGTTGAAGGTTAACGATAATTTATTACGCATTATCTTAGTCATAATATTTCTTCTTTGGGCTAGTTGAGCTCACCTTTCTTTCATTTGTTCTCTTGAGGAAATGAGAACGTAAATTTGGGACTAGTCGGGGAAGCAGTGATGGTTCTAGATGGTGCATTAGTAGTCCTCACTATTACGTGAAATAGTGTAATAATAAATGTAATGAGGACTCCATTGAGTGTGGATATTGTCTAGATGACAATATTTATATTAAAACTCACAACATATGTTTTGTAAGTATTTTACCTGTTTGTTGTATAATTAGTTTGTATTTGTATTACGTACCATGTATCTGGCGACCCAAGATGGGTGATGTATACCTATTTTGGGGGCGTCACAGTTAGTATCAAAGCTTAGGATATGATCCTGGTTGAGATGTGAGATAAAAAACTAGGAGGGAGAGAGGCGGGGAATTCCTTCATTAGTATGACCTACCTAAGTTTATTTGGTATTTAATTGGTCGGTCGGAGTATAGAGATAATATGTGATATGTTAATTAACCCTTGTTTTGTGGCGATATTTGAAAATGGCATCCGAAAATGTTGAGATAAGCAATGGAGCACGAGGAGACCGTTGAGTCTCCACAGATCAATAATCGAGGACAATGTGCAGCGGGATGGCGATAATCCTCCACGTAAACAACAACATTGATCAATTGACGAACGACGATGATGCGTTTAGGAGCTTTTTAGAATTCATGCAACATCAGGCGAAGGCGGCTCCTGTTCATAATGCAGGTGAAAATAATGGCAACCCATGGTCGGTCACAACTAAACAGTTCAAGGAGCTGGGACCACTGGAGTTTTTGGGAAAGCCAGAACCACTTAAGGCGGAAACATGGTTAAAGCAGATCACCAAGATATTTGATGTCTTGGGATGCTCAGAGGAGCAAAAGGTTCCCTTTGCCACCTTTATGTTGCGTGAAGAGGCAGATTACTGGTGGGAATTTGTAAAAGCGTCTACCCGACTGACGCCTTTCAAGATGTCTTGGGAGAAGTTCCAAGAGCTGTTCAACAACAAGTACTTTCCCGAAAGTATTCGTCACATGAAGGAGGTGGAGTTCATCAAGTTGGAGCAAAACAATATGACCGTGTCACAGTACAAGGCTAAGTTTGCCGAGTTGTCCCGGTTTGCGTCCCATTTGGTTGATAATGAGGAGAGAATGATGCGAATGTTTCTAAGAGGTTTGAAACCCGAGATACGTCAATATCTTATCACTCATAAACTATGTTTGTATTCAGATGTTGTTAATAGGGCTCGATTATTGGAAGCGCGATAATGAGTCAACCTAACCAAAAGAGAGCGGTAACAAAATGATAATACTGGGGTGATAATTGATCATCAAAGCGGTGACCATAAGCATGGAGGAATCAACATGCCAAAATGGTAACCACTTGGTGGTAATCATTGCCAAAACAATAAGAATGGACATTTCAAGAAGAAGGTTCAATAATGACGTGAAGACGTCGGCACACCACCGTTTCAAAGGAAGAAGAACGACCACCGGTCGTATGTTTCAAATCTTGCGACAAGAGAGACACATCCGTCAAAGCTGTCTGCAGACAATCCAAAGCGTGTTTTAATTGCGGAAGAAGGTCACCTAGCTCAATTTTGTCGTATGGTGAAGTCAAGTCCAAATTTGGGATAGTGATGCCAAAGGATGTCCCAGACAAAGCAAAAAGGTAGTAGTTTAAGAGAGAGCGTTTTTTTTTCGTGACGAGGAACCTGAATAAAATTATCACGGGTATGTTAGTCATAAACTCTTGCGAAGTCTATACCGTGTTAAATACTGGTTCTACTCACTCTTTTATTTCACCTAGTTGTGTTCAATGTTTGAAGTTAACTCCGGAGAAGTTAGACTTTGATATATCTGTTTAAACTCAGTTGGGAGAAACCTTCGTTACCTCCACTATTTATAAATCTTGTTCAAATCAACACTTTCACGTTACCTGTCGATCTTATCTCTTTGAAAATACTTGCCTTTGATGTGATTTTTGGAATCGATTGGTTAACTACTCATCATGCTTTTCGTAAGGTTGTTAGCTTTCATACTCCTAACCAACCTGTTATGCGAATTCAAAGTAACCAAACCATTAAAGTCAATCATTGTCATATCAAGCCATAAGTAAAGAGCCCGGTCCTTTCATTGTTGACTTCCTTGTGTGGAATGCACCGAAGCCAGACTTTTCGTAGGGGATGTTGTGAATGACAATGGCAAGTTGATAGGTATCAATGTGACGTGTTATCCAAGTCTTGGATGAGAGTCACAGTTTTGAATGATATTTCTATTGTTAATAAATTTTCTGACGTATTCCTAAAGACTTCTTAGCCTACCCCTAGAGCATGAAATCGAATTTTGTATTGACCCCAGTACAAAACCCATTTCTAAAACCCTCAAGTATTTCTTCACCCAAAACGAACGTATCAAAGACGATGGCTCGAGCTATTGATGGTTACGACCATTCAATACCATTATGGAAAAGCGAACGTGGTAGCTGATGTGTTGAGTAGAATATAATATGCGTTTACGAGTGCGAATATACGAACCTACGTGAAGATAACGAATATACGAGTAGAATCGACTTTAATCGATAAAGTTAAAGCCGCTCAAGCTACACACCTGGAGATGATGAATGTGAAGAATTAAGAAGGTTCAAGAGGGCGTTATTCTAGAAGCAAGAATCGATGAAGAGAGAAAATCTCAACCCTCGATTTAATTGACCCATTTGAAATCCTCGATCGAGTAGGAACTGTGGCTTATAGACTCGTTTTACCACCAGGTATGTTGCGTGTTCATAACGTTTTTAACGTATCGACGTTACGTAAATATGTGGACGACCCGAACCACATTATTAATTTAGAACCGGATGAGATAGCGGATGATTTAACGTATGAGGAGATACGTGTTAAAATCTTGGATAAGAAGGATTATATTCGACACTCAAAGGTTATACCTCAAGAGTTAGAATCTGAAATGAAGTCAAGGTACCCTCACCTATTCAGCATACCAGGTACGTACGTAAATTTCGAGGATGAAATTCCATAAGGAGGGGAGATTGTGAGACCCCAGATTTTATGAATAAGTATTTAATTTTCTCGAAATAATTTTTTGAATATTATGGTGTGGATTTGATATAATGTTATAATTGTGGGTAGTATTTATAAATTTTATAAAGTATGCAAGTTGTTATATAATATTCGATTGGTCGGGGAATATTCGTTTTATCAGGGAATATTAAATGCAATGGCACAATCATTGGTGGACCCCGCAACGGAATTATTGTCGGATTGAGAAAACGATAAAAATATTTTATAAAAATAACAGCGGAAGTTTTACCGTTAATACTATTGAACTACTTCATTAGTAAAGAAATGCGATGTCTGGCGTTAGTTGCATAGTAGCATACAGTATTGATTATTGATGCTTACGTGATAAGTCACTCGGTTTTGTTTTATTAGTATTATTAATGTAATAAAACAAAAAGCTTTTTTATAAAAAGAATACTTTTTTATAAAGTTATTACGTTTTATTAGACTATAAATAGAATATATTATATTCTATTATGCATAGTGTTTTGCATAGTAATATCTTTTTATATAAAATGAGAATACTTTTATAAAGTTATTCTTTTTTATTAGATAATAATTAGAATATATTATATTTTATTATGCATAGTGTTGCATAGTGCTGCATAGTATTTTTGCATAGTAAAATCTTTTTATATAAAATAGAATACTTTTATAAAGTTATTCATTTTATTAGATTATAAATAGAATATATTATATTTTATTTAAAAGATTTTGTTTTATTAGAATATTTTATTAAATCAATCTGCATCGTCATTTAAAAGTAAATCAATCTGGACCCGTTCATGAATTAGTTACTATGCATCCATTCTTCTATAAATAGAAGCTCATTCCTTCATTATTTCTTACGAATTCACTGAAACTCTAGAGAAAACTATAGAGAGAGTTATTCTTACATAATCTTGGCGTATTTCTTTAGAGTTTAAGAAAGCTTTGAAGCGTAGTGCAAATTTTTCTTGAGTATATCCTCACCCTACCGATTGAGTACTCTTCTTTCAAAGGTAAGGGATATTATTTGTTGTACTCGTAAGGGTATTATTCTTTTCGTATTCATGAAAAAACTTCATTATTCCATTCTTTATTATTACATTGGAATAACTTTGTATACACGCACTACCCTATACTTGGTGAAATTCTTACATTATTCCATTTTTTATTATTATGTTGGAATATGTCTATGCTGAAGTACCGCATACATGATGAAATTCTTCTATTATTCCATTATTTATTATTACATTGGAATATCACAGGAATAACTGGTTCCATTATTTATTATTACATCGGAATAACACCGTGCATGAAGTCTTTTGTTATTCTTCTTTATTATTCTTTATTATTCTATTGGAACATCACATTTGATGCGTTTCGCATGACTGAATTCCGTTATTTATTATTCATTGGAATATCCCGTATGCGTGCTTTCGCGTGACTGTTCCATTATTTATTATTATGTTGGAATAACCTATCTATGCGGTCTATCGCATGCATGGTGATTTCTTATGTTATTCCATTCTTTATTATTCTGTTGGAATAACCTGTCTATGTGGATTATCACATGCATGGTGAATGATCCTTTATATTCATTCCTTATTAAATTGTGGAAATGATCTTTATCTAAGTGGATTCTGCATGGCGGCGAAAATCCATTTGCGTTTCATATATTCTCTTATACTCGGTTGGTTAAAGCTTTGACTTCTATACTCCATGAAATTAGTGGAATATCCTTGATATTTGCGCTTCATCCAATATCTTTTCATGGAAATATTCTTACGAGCATTCTTAAATTTTACTCTACAAAAGAAGTATCATGTTGACAATTTGGGCGTTATTAGTTCTGGATAAATTAATTCTTGAACTTGTTTTATTGAATTATTATGTCATTGTCATCATCCTCATGTTTATATTATGTTGAAAGTCATCTATGGCACATAGTGCATAGATGGACTTGGTATGATTATGACCGAGGGATTATTCGGTATAATCATGGCCAGTAATATTACAAATGATGTGGAAAAAGTCCTCATTGGCGTAATGCATTGATGGATAGTTTTGGTATGATTATGGCTATGGATTCTCTTGACCAAGGTGCAAAGATGAATTGTTTTATGGCATGATCAGGACCATTGATGAAAACACGATTATCTTTGGCCCATAGTGCATGGATAATTCGTGGTCGTGATACTAAAGAATATCCTTGGCCTGTAGTGCAGAGATGATTTGATGATGTGGATTATTTATTGAGCTAAGTCTCAGTGATAAAAGTGATGAAAAACCTTTTAAATCATAGAAGATAGTAGATTTTATTCTCTACTTGACTCTTCTAATGGATTGCTTGTTCCGCTGCAGTTAAACTTGATGTTGTTATATTGTATCGGTTTAACCTTTGTTGAAGGCTAACGATAATTTATTACGCATTATCTTAGTCATAATATTTCTTCTTGGGCTAGTTGAGCTCACCCTTTCTTTCATTGTTCTCTTGAGAAATGAGAACGTGGTTGGGACTAGTCGGGGAGCAGTGATGGTCCTAGATGGTGCATTAGTAGTCCTCACTATTACGTGAAATAGTGTAATAATAAATGTAATGAGGACTCCATTGAGTGTGGATATTGTCTAGATGACAATATTTGTATTAAAACTCACAACATATGATTTGTCGTATTTTACATTTGTTGTATAATTAGTTTGTATTTGTATTACATGTACCATGTATCGCGACCCAAGATGGGTGATGTATACCTATTTTGGGGGCGTCCACAACCGAGGCACAATAGTTATCTAGAAGGGGGGGTTGAATAGATATTTAAAAACTTTTCTTTTAACTAGTTAGTTTTGATAGTGATTAATGCACAAAGCAGAATGAGTATTTGATTAACCTTCTTTTAGATATCTTGAATTAATGAGAGTGAGGCGCTTATGGCGTTATATAGCATATAAAATATATAGAATATAATAACACAATGCTTTTTAAGTGGTTCGTAGCACTTAAAGCTCTATAATCCACTCTTCTACTCCTCGGTAGGAAATCCACTAAGGATGTCTCATTACACTTTTCCTCGAATCTCACAGATTCCTTCTGCACCAAATGATCTAGGCAATTCTTAGTTCACTCTTTAACTCTTCAAGTCCAGCAGACTTGGTTCTTCACAGTTCACTTAGAACTCTTCAAGTCCTTCTAACTTGGAACTCTTACTTCAGATTATTAGTAGTTGTTGAGTTCGTGATTGATGCTACTCAGTTGCAATTAAGCACTTGTTCGAAAGAACTGAGTAGCTGAGCAAGCTTCTTCTTTTCTCGATCGTAGAGTTGAAGCGTTGAGTGTTCTTGTGCATTTTTTGTTCAATTTCTTGCTTGCATGTATCATCATGCATATATTCTCTGCATATATGTGTTTCTTGAAATCTATCCGTTGAAGCTTTTGTTGAAGCATTAAATGCGTTTGACATTTCTAAACTTTGATGGAGACTTTTCTGCGCACCTTACGAATTGCATTACGCCCAACTAACACAATGCTTCGCTTTCTCACCTAACACCTGAAAAGGTGTTTTTCCTCTGTTCTATGGTCCTTTCCTTAGCTTCTTGAATACGTTTCATTTATTGAATACTAAGGATATCTTTTGTACCGTTGGGACTAGAGAGGACTTCAACGTTTCAAACCCATTCCACTTTTGTTGGGATTTGTCTTTACATAAGAGTAGCGCTCGATGCTTTCGACATAAGGAAGATGATACTCTACGATCCATATCGTGGTGTCTTGTCATATTGGTGCTTGGGCTGAATCAGAACACTACGATCTTCATTTGTTCATCTTTCAAACTCTACGTTTCCGAGAGCACTCTATGATTTTTACTTTCTCGTTGTGTGGACTCTACATTTCCGAGAACACACTACGATCTCTGAGTTTACTTTGACAAATGTCTGGACCACTCCACGATTACCGAAGAGGCCCTTCAAGGCAGATATACTACGATCTTCTGAGCTCTACGATCCTGCCTTAGCTTCTGCATTTCGTTAATTAGCTTGATAGACTGTGATTCTTTTCAAGGCCTATCTATTTCTTTCAATTCATAGATCAACCTAACATCTTTGATCTCTTAATCTATACATTCATTTATAGAATGATGAACATTAAAAGCTAAGATCAACCTAACAATTTTGATCTATCACTAAGTCCTTGTACATATATTCCTTGAAGGACTTTACATATAATCATGAGCATTTACTTTAAACATCAAATCAAAATATGCATTCTTCTAACAATCTCCCCCTATTTGATGTTGACATAACTAAGGATATTTATTGTCATGATTATCAAATTCTATATGCAGTTACAGTAAGGTAAATATGGCTTAATATTTTAGTGAGAAGCTAAAATTTCTAGAGAATAAACATGAATTTATTGATGTATGAAGATAGATATTACATTTAAGTTTGACTACATCAATAAGAATTAAAATCCAACTTATCTCTATTTCTTCGGCCTTTTGCTTCTCGGAGGATTTGCATATTCCTCAGCTCTCCTTTTTCTTCTTGCTTCGTCTCTCCTGGCTAGATCTTCCAGCTCACTTGGGCTTAGTCTTGGATTGTGATCATGCCTATTCATGAATGCAGGATCTCCAATTGGCATTCTTAGGCATGTTGTTGTCACCTCATGAGAGCTGGTAGTTGGCCCTAGACTCCTTAAAGGTTGAGCCATTAAAACTTCCTGTTGATTAGATCGTTGGGTCTGATGGCTGGATCGTGGAGTCTTCTGGTGGATTTTCCTTGCAGGAGGGTTCCTTGAGGATTGAGTTTGGAATTGACCTCTGCCTTTGCCCTTGCCTCCCTGATCTCCTTTCCCTTTATTCTCCCCCTTTATGTCAGCATCAAGGGTTCGAATGTCTTCGGAGAGGCGAGTTACTCCTTGGACAAGCTCGTTGAGTTGACTTTGAGTTTGAGTAATGTCCTCGCGATTTTCTTGGATCAAAGCATCAAATCGAGTTTCACGTCGTTGAAGGATGTTCAAGACATTTTTAGTCTGCTGCATTTGGCCCATGGAGAAGTCTTGAAATTCCTTTACTGCAATTTGGAGACTTGTGATGCTCTTTATCATTAGATCGTTCTGAGATTCTTGAGTCTTTTGTAAGATCAAGACAACATCCCAATTTCTTTTAGTTGCTTGAAAGTGGATGTCATCCCTGTCCTTTATGCTTTGAAGCATTTCTTTGATGATCTCTTTAAGCATTTTATAGAGCTCAGAGCTGAGGGTGCTTGGCAAAATATTTGCAGCACTGATCATTGTTTTTAATCTCATGTGAAGGATCTTAGTGTGTTCTTCAAGATTCTCATCGAGTTCCTTGATTACTTTCTTGGACATTTCTGATAAATCGGCTTTGGTGGAAAGCTCAGAAAGAAGTTCATTTAGCTGGGGAATTTGTGAAGGAGGTGGTGTGCTTTTGAATTGATCTTGCTGTGAGTAGAGGGTAAGATCAAGGTTGAAGTAATCGTTGCTGGATGAGGAGGGTATAAAGGATGAAGGGGCCTGTGTTTGGGTGTGTGTGGTAGGTGACTCTACGATTTGGATTTGGGACTTTATACTGGGGTTAGAGTCTGTAATCGTAGAGGTGCTGGGAGGTGGAAGTAGTATAAAGTTTGTCATATTTGGTTCATCGCCACAAAATTTTGGGATTACTATCGAAATTGATTTAGTGGATGTAGGATTACTTCCAACCATCGTGGGAATTCATAAAATTGACGAAAGGAAGGTGATGGAAAGTGATTAACTCTGAAGAGGGTTGGGATAGACAGTACCTCATGTTCATTCTTTGAAGAGGAGTTATTTGTGAATAACATCTTGGCAAAGTTGAAACTTCTTGGGAATCCATGAGCTAACACAGAGATGGCTGGATATTCTTTGAAGCTCCAAAACACGTGATTCCAGGAGTTCAGAATTTGTGCTTGATGGAAAGGCGTCATGGGTAAATAGGAAAATAGTTGCTCATAGTTAGCTTTTCTGTACCCATCAATGCCCTCAACTATGATCTCGACCTCATCACTTTCATCCTCTTATCTATTTTCGTTTGAGGATTCCATTATATCAATGGCCTCATGATATTCTTGCACTGGTTCTCCCTCACTTTCTGCAGGAACCTCTTCTTCTGTCATGTGGATATCGTGAGTCTCCCTCTCAACATGATCATCATCCTGTATGATTGGTAGCTCCCCCTCAATTGGAGCATTCTCTAGGATGAGAGCTTCAAGCATCTCCCCCTCAGCTGGAGCTTTGTCCTTTTGGCTTTCTTTGGACAGTTCCTGTTCAGAAGCCAACTCCTTGTCTTCTTTCTTAAGTACTCCTTCATTAACAAGGATGTACTTCTTAACCAATTTTTGTCTTGGTTTTCTAGGCTGAGCCACAGCTTTAGGATTTTTTGAGCTTTAGCTTTGTCTTGTTGATCGCCGTAACATCCGATGCAAAGACTCTTTGGTGTTTAGTCTCTACGATCGGTAGAGACTCTACGATCGAAGAGACACATGGCCTCTTGGATTTGTGACCCGATTACTACTCTTCTTCTTCAAAGAATTGTGATATGGTAGCTCTTCTTCTTCCTCGCCTCATCGTTGCTTTCTTCTCAGGATCCTTAGAGTCTCAATGTTAGAGAACTCTACAGGTTTATCAGTAGTTGATCCCTAAGGTTCTTCAGCCATTCTATCCTTTAACTTTCTCTTGCCCTTGCTCTTTCTAACCAGGGCAGTGGGTTCCTCCTTGTTGGTTTCTTCTTCTTCTTCTTCTTCTTCTTCTTCTTCTTCTTCTTCTTCTTCTTCTTCTTCTTCGCCTCGAGAACTACATATTTCCCGAATCCTCGACTCCTTCGCATCAACAGCTTCCACCAATCGGATTCGCACATCATACGAACATTTTTCTTTGGATTCCTTTTCCAGGTTCACGAATAGTTGTTGGGTCATTCGTCTGCTGCTGGATTGATGGCTTCTCCTTCATCATCCTCAATTTTGTCACCCAGAGCAGACTGTAGAATGATGCTTATAAATCACCCGTAGAGCATCTTTTGAGAGCTCTTTGACTTCTTTGAGTTGGTGATCCATTTTCCAATCTATTCAAGCAATAAAGCTCCATAGCTAAGTTGTATTCCATAACATATGGCAGTCATAAGCTTGAGTTGCACCTCATTTATAGAATAGTGACCATAACTCTTACAACATATACATTTTCCAACAATATCAGCCAAAAATTCATACCTCTGAGGAAACTCCTTCTTCTTGTATCCTTTTATAGAGGGGGATTTCTTGTGATGCATCCTTTTAAGTCCCTCGTGGAAGTCTATGCCATCAATGAATGAATACCCTTTAGATTTGAGACCTAGGGCTAGGTTAATGTCCTCAGCCTTCAGTCTGATTTTCACATCCCTGACTTTCGTAGTGATGGCATCATTTTCAAACACACCATTCTTGTAAAATTATTTCACTAGCTTGGGGTAGATCAATGTGTCTATACCCAGAGCTTCTTCGAGACCCTCCTTCTTCAATAACGACAAAGTCTTGTGAAATTTGGGTTCAGCTGTCTTGAACTCGTCAAAGCAGAGTCTGTAGCCAGAGATGACGTTGGAGGTTGCCATTGATTTCTTTGCAGAGTGTATGGTTGATTGAGCTTTCTTGATAGTTTAGGGTTTCTTCTTGCAGAGATAAGGAGAGAGATAAGCTTTTAAACTTCTGATTTCAAAGAGGCACCTTCAAATGGTACAAGTATCTTCCCTCTCTCCATTTTGCTTAGTAGGACAGGTGTCGAGTTCTGCTTAGCTCTACGAATTTGACTGAGAAGGATTGTACTGAATTGCACTTAATTCCTTCTGAGCTAATATATTCTTCAGGAGGACTGCGATCGTTAAGATGGTCCTTGGAATCATCGAGTCTGTTCTACCATTGTTGAGTCTGTTTTACCATCGTTGAGTCTATTCAATAGTCGTCGTGTCTGAGCTGCGATCGTCGAGTCTGACCGAGTCCTTGTGATGAACTTTTGACTTAGCATTCTTCTTGGTTTAAGGTAGCTCAGGAAAGGCCAACCTCATTGAATGAATCAAGGGTTAGGTTTGTCCCTGAGGCACTTATCAGAGAGATTGCTTTGTTTTGTACTTGATCATCATAGGGTGCTCCTTTGGTTTTGTTGATGAAGCTCTCATTGTCGTTGAGTCTGCCACCATGATCGTTGAGTCGACCTCACATCGTTGAGTCGAGAGACTCGATCGTTATCTCTTGTGACACTTCAGCTCTACAATCGTGGACTTCCTTTGATCATGTCTATGATTTCGAACATAGCCTTTAAATCTGTATAGTTAGCACAAACTAGAGCATATTTCATAGTTGTAGGTTAAACATGCCTAGCTCACTTATTAACTTGTTAAATCTGGATTCATCTAGATGTTTTGTAAAGACATCAACAAGTTGGTTTTCAGTAGGGATATATTGTAAAGATATAGTTCCATTTTGCACATGATCCCTAATGAAGTGATACCTTATTTCTCTATGCTTAGTCCCAAAATGCATGACATGATTTTGAGTTATTGCAATTGCGCTTGTGTTATCATAGTGAATGGGTATGGATTTGAATTTAAACCCATAATCTGCTAGCTGATTTTTCATCCATAGGATCTGGGCACAAAGAATTTGCCAAAGAAAGAATGTATTCAACCTGCCGGTTGAAGTAGATACTAAATTTTGCTTCTTGTTAAACCAGGACACAAGTCTATTTCCTAGTAATTGACAGGTGCTACTAGTACTCTTTCTATCTATTTTGCAGCTGCAAAAATCAGCGATCTGTGTATCTTGTCGGTTAAATGAGGATTCCTTGGGATACCAAAGCCCCAAGTGAGGTGTACCCTTAAGATACCAAGATCCTCTTTACTGTTAGCTTAAATGAGATTCTTTAGGATTAGCTTGAAATCTAGCACAAATGTATGTTGCAAACATTATATATGGTCTCTCGGCGCTAGATATAAAAGAGAGCCTATCATACCTCTGTATTGAGTTATATCAACACTTTTACCATTTTCATCTTTGTCAAGTTTGGTTGCAGGAGCAATTGGGGTTTTCATGGGAGAGGCTGATTCCATGCCATACTTCTTGAGTAAGTCTTTAATGTATTTGGCTTGGTTTATGAAGATTCCTTCATCAGTCTGCTTTACTTATAATCCAAGGAAGAAATTCAGCTCACCCATCATGCTCATTTCAAACTTGCTCTGCATAAGCTTGGAGAATCTCTTGTATAGCTTTTCATCAGTAGATCCAAAAATAATGTCATCAACATATATTTGAACTAATAGGACTTTATCTTTATGCTCTCTAAGAAATAGTATGGTATCTACTCTACCTCTAGTGAACCCATTTTCAATAAGAAAGTTAGTTAGAGTTTAATACATGCTCTAGGTGCTTGTTTAAGTCCATATAAGGCTTTGTCCAATCTAAAGACATAATTAGAAAGAGATGGATTGATGAAACCTGGAGGTTGCTCTACATAGACTTCTTCTTGAAGTTCAACATTCAAGAATGCACTTTTGACGTCTATCTGAAAGACCTTGAATTTCATGTGAGCAGCAAAGGCAAGGAATATTCTGATGGCTTCTAGTCTGGAAATAGGTGCAAATGTCTCATCATAGTCAATGCCTTCTTTCTGAGAGTAGCCCTTGGCCACTAGTCTTGCCTTATTCCTAGTTATTACACCATCTTCATCCATCTTATTCTTGAAGACCCACTTGGTACCAATAACAAGATGATTCTTTGGTCTTGGTACCAATCTCCATATTTTGCTTCTTTCGAACTGATTGAGCTCTTCCTGCATGGCCTCTATCCAGCTGGAGTCTTCCATAGCATCCTCTATCTTCTTCGGTTCTATTTGAGACAGGAAGCTTAGATAAAAGCATTCATTTTGGGTGGCAACTCTTGTTTTGACTCTTGCACTCGGATCTCCAATGATTAGATCTTGAGTGTGATCTCTTGCCCATCTGCTTCCTGTTGGGACATCTGTTCTTATGCCTTCTTGTCTTATATCTTCAAGATCTATTTCTTCTTCTTGGTGTGGAGGTTCGTTGTCTGTTATAGGCCTCTCTACGATCTCATTTACTTGCTCAACGATTTCACTATCTGGTACTACGATCGTAGTGTTGAGCTCGATGACCTCGTTCGTAGTGTCTGAATTGTTGGTCATAGTGTCTTGAGGCACTGTTTTGTCTAAGTCTGTCTTTTCAAAGATGATGTGAATCGAGACTTCAACACTCAGTGTCTTCTTGTTAAACACTCTGTAGGCCTTACTATCTGTGGTATATCCAAGAAAGATTCCTTCGTCTAACTTTGGTTGAAACTTTGTCAAGTACTGCTTTCCATTGTTGAGAATGTAGCATGCACAGCCGAAAACATGAAAGTAGCTGACACTTGGCTTTCTTCCTTTCCATAATTTATAAGGAGTCTTTTTAGTCATAGAGTGTATGAGTGATCTGTTCTGAGTGTAGCATGCAGTGTTGATAGCTTCTGCCCATAACTATTCAGGCAGATGGGCTGCTGCTAGCAGAGTTCTTCCAGCTTTTATCAATGTTCTGTTCTTTCTCTCAACTACTCCATTTTGTTGGGGAGTTCGTGGAGCTGAGAAGTTGTGACTAATGCCATTATCTGTGCAGAACTGGTCCATTTCTGAGAAATTGAATTCTCTGCCATGATCACTCCTTATGGCCTTGATTTTCTCTCCTTTCTCATTCATCACCAGCTTGAACATCTTGATCAGTTGGGAGCTTGTTTCATCCTTTGAGGTTAGAAAGAACACCCATATAAATCTGGTGTAGTCGTCGACTACGACCAGAGAGTATCTCTTTCCCCCAAGGCTCGTCATTGGAATTGGCCCAAAAAGATCCATATGTAGCAATTGCAGAGGCTTGTCAATTGAGTTGATGGTTTTGCTCTTGAATGAGCTTCTGGTCTGCTTTCCAAGTTGACAGGCATTGCACGACCTTTCTTTGATGAAGTTAAACTTGGGTAAGCCTGCAACTAGATCTTTTGAAGCTAATTTGGACATGCTTTTGAAGTTGAGATGAGATAATCTTCGATGCCATAGCCAGCTCATTTCTTCAGATGCTTTAGCCAAAAAGCATATAGTCTCGTCTGAGCTTAGTTGTCCAAGGTTTACTGTGTAGACATTTCCTTCTCTTGTTCTAGTTAATTTTACAGCAGATGTCTTCAGATCTTGGACTTGACATTGATTGTTGAGAAATGTTACTTGATGACCCTTGTCACAGAGTTGGCTAATGCTTAGAAGATTGTGTTGTAGTCCTTCCACATAGGTCACTTTGCTGAAGGATACTGCACCATTTCCAACTGAGCCATATCCTCTTGTCTTGCCAGAGCCGTTGTCTCCAAAGATGACCGAGGGACCCTCCTTCTCTATATAGTCAGACAGAAGGGCTTTGTTCCCTGTCATGTGCCTTGAGCATCCACTGTCCAGATACCAGGTTGTGATCGTGGAGCTCTTTTCCTGTAGTAACATTAAACCTTCATTTTGGTACCCATACTTGCATGGGTCCTACATTGTTAGTGCCCTTGGGGACCCAAATCTGCTTGATTTTGGGTCTCACATGCATGGAATTATAATGACATTTTGCAGCCTTGTGGCCAACTCTGTAGCACACAAAACATTTGATATGATGCATGTTTGTGTGTGTGTGAAAGTTCTTCCTCCATTTGGACTTTTGTGGGTTATTGGTCATCCTCCTGTTAAGCTGATATTCCTTCTTCCATGTGTTCTCGTGTTTCATGATTTGTGAGGAGTATATCTTACTTCTACTGTAACTTCTCGGTTGGTTCGTAGAGTTGATCTTATTGGACTCTACGATCCTTCGAGGTTGGTGAGTAGTAGCTAGGTTACTCTTCTTTTTTTTGAAACCCAGACCGGCATGAGATCCCTTACTCCTGGGAATTTGAATTGAATCAATGAAAGCGAGGGTTTTGAAAGGCTCAACCTTCTATGAGGATTTCACAAATATAATGCCTCTACTAAAAACACGAGGCATTACTAGTGCTAATTTCCTTTGCTTTTTCCACACATGACTCGAGGTAGATTCCCCAAAGCCTAACCCCATTTCTATCGTAGACACTTCTCCTGGTTTGGAGATTAAAGAGTCCATGGATGAAGAGATTTATTCCATGTAGAGATTGTCTTTTCTAGATCCTCAATCTTAGAGGTTAGACTTAACTCTCTTTTTGCATTTAGCTCATTTGTTTGTCTCAAGAGCTTATTCTCGACTTTAAACTTGGAGAGAGAAATCGATCTTGAGAAGGGTTTTCTAGTTCTTCTTGAACCTTTTCTTTCTCCTTTTGAAGAAGTGAATAATCCTTAGACATAACTCTAAACCACTTCATGTATTAATGCAGATCGGATGTTATACCATCAGTGCAATTCTTAGGTCATCAATATCTACATCAGGAGAGTTGAAGTCAAATACCTCATCAATACTTACTTCATGTATGTTGGAGTTCTGTTTGTCCCTTGCATTTTTGGCCATCAAGCAAAGATTTTCCATTTGAGGATCTTCATCATCTCCGAATTCTGGAGTTGAGTCATTGTTTGAGTCACTCCACGATCCTCCAGCTACAAGGCCTTTGTCTTTCTTCTGAGGCCTCTTATTGCCTTTATATTCCTTCTTTGAATGTGATTTCTTCTTGAGTTCTTCTCTGAGAGGTTTGTTGCAGTTGGCAATGAAGTGGCTAGGTTTCTTGCAATTGTAGCATAGGTCATTCATTTGCTCCTGGCTGCTATAGTTGCTGACTTTCTTTGGCTTGCTGGTTTTACCTTGTCGCATGAACCTTCTTAGTCTTTTCACCAGCATTGCAAAGTCCTCATCATCATCTTCATCGTAGTCAGAATCAACTTCAGTGTTGACTTTGGAGGTGTTTTCAGTTGCTTTGAGAGAAACACCTTTATCCTTCTTTCTTCCTTCAAATAAGGTTTACGCTTTCGTTGAGTCGACTCCGATTCATATGTGAGAAGATTGCCATACAAGTGTTGGACAGTCATTTCATGTAAATTCTTTGATTCTCTAATGGCAGTGGTTTTGGCATCCCACTTGCTTGGTAAGGCTCTCATGAACTTTATGATTAGATCTTTGATTGGATAGATCTTTCCATAGGCTCGTAGAGAGTTGAGCAGAACATTAAATCTCTCGTAGGTGGCAGTGACGTTCTCTCCTTGAACGTGAACAAACATCTCATATTCTTTGAGTCGAGAGAGATTGTTTGTTTTCTCGACTTCTTCTGTTCCTTCATGCATAATGAGTAATGCTTCCCAAACCTCCTTTTCTTGTTTTTGTTTGTTGACCACGTTTTCAAATGGATCATCTTCTAAGGATTGGAATAAGATGTTCTTGGCCTTTTTGTCGAAATTTGGACAACTCTCTTCTCATTTTCTCATCCATTCTCCTTTGACCTTGATCGTATTTCATTTGGGTCATCATGGTTGATGCAAGCTTTGTAGGAACATAGGGCCCATTCTGAACAGCTTCAAATAGATCTTCATCTATTGAATCCATGTAAGCTTGCATCCTAACCTTCCAGTTAGCAAATTTATCTTTGTTGCACATAGGTGGCTTGCTGCCTCCTCCTGTCTTTGATTCGCTTGGTAAGTGTGCCATTGGATCTACTCAAGCTTTGTAGGCTATATTATAGAACCTGCTCTGATACCAATTGTTAGTTCCCGGAGGCACAATAGTTATCTAGAAGGGGGGGGGGGGTTGAATAGATATTTAAAAACTTTTCTTTTTAACTAGTTAGTTTTGATAGTGATTAATGCACATCGGAATGAGTATTTGATAAACCTTCTTTTAGATATCTTGAATTAATGAGAGTGAGGCAGTTATAGCAGTTATAGCACGAAAATAATAGACACAACAGTTTTAAGTGGTTCAGAGCACTTAAAGCTCCTAATCCACTCTTCTACTCCTCGAGTAGGAAATCCACTAAGGATATCTGTTACACTTTCTGAATCTCACTGATTCCTTTTAGACCAACAGTCTAGGCACTTCATAGTTCACTCTTGAACTCTTCAAGTCCAACATACTTGGTTCTTCACAGTTCACTTAGAACTCTTCAAGTCCTTCTGACTTGGAACTCTTACTTCAGTTGGTTGGTAGTTGTTGAGTTCGTGATTGATGCTACTCAGTTGCCATTAAGCACTTGTTGAAAAGAATCGAGTAGGTGAAACAAGCTTCTTCTTTTTCTCAGATCGTAGAGTTGAGCGTTGAGTGTTCTTGTGCATTTTTGTTCAATTGCTTACTTGCTTGTATCATCTGCATATGTTATGAATATATGTGTTTCTTGAAATCTATCCGTTGAAGCCTTTTGTAGAAGCATTAAATGCGCTTGACATTTCTAAACTTTGATGGAGACTTTTCTGCACACCTTTTGAATTGCATTCTGGCCCACTGAAATAGTAGCCTGCTTTCTCACCTAACACCCGAAAAGGTGTTTTTCCTCTGTCCTATGGTCCTTTCCTTAGCTTCTTGAATACGTTTCATTTGTTGAATACTAAGGATATCTTTTGTAGCATTGGGACTGGAGAGGACTTCAACGTTTCAAACCCATTCCACTTTTGTTGGGATTTGTCTTTACGTAAGAGTAGGGCTCGATGCTTCTAACATAAGGCAAATGATACTCTACGATCCATATCATGGTGTCTTGTCATATTGGTTCTTGGGCTGAATCAGAACACTACGATCTTCATTTGTTCGTCTTTCAGACTCTACGTTTCCGAGAGCACTCTATGATTTTTACTTGCTCGTTGTGCGGAATCTACGTTTCCAAGAGCACAATACGATCTCTGAGTTAACTTCGGCAAATGTCTGGACCACTCCACGATTACCGAAGAGGCCCTTCAAGGCAGATACACTACGATCTTCTAAGCTCTACGATCCTACCTTAGCTTCTACATTTCGTTGATCAGCTTGATAGACTGTGATTCTTTTCAAGGCCTATCTATTTCTTTCAAGTCATAGATCAACCTAACATCTTTGTTATCTTAATCTATACATTCGTTTATGGAATGATGAACATTAAAAGCTAAGATCAACCTAACAATTTTGATCTATCACTAAGTCCTTGTACATATATTCCTTGAAGGACTTTACATATAATCATGAGCATTTACTTTAAACATCAAATCAAAATATGCATTCTTCCAACAGAAACTACCCCTGAAAGAATGGAGCTTCAGCCTCTTAACTAAACAAGCGTGGCTATACGACCACCAACGTAAGTTTTGACTTTGGCACTTTGATTTCTCTTATGTCATTATTCTGAGAAATCCCTTTTATTTTCTACAGTATCCCTCATCAAACTAACTTTAGCCGAAAGAAAAGACCTTGAAGAATTCCTCTTTGATGACACAACTGAAAGACCTGCTCAACCCCAAAACGCCAAAGTTGAACCTGCCACAAGCACCACCGAAGACCCAACTCATACTCGACTGAAAAGAAGAGGAGTCAAAAAACCAAAAAACATCTTAGCCCCCATTCTCACAGAAAGCCTTCTCGACATACCGATCTCCGAAAGAACACAGATTCTTCGGACCAAAAAGAAACGCGCGAAGATTACCCCCCTCACAACCGAAGAACTGAGGATTCCCTCGACCGAAGCCAGCCAACCCAAAAGCATACCAACCAAACCTGACAAACCTGCTGACCCCATCCCCCAACTAATCAGAAAACATAAAAATACCGCTGACAGCCAACCGGGACCTTCAAAAAAGGCCCACACCCCAACTCCATCTGATCACCCAACATCACCTCCCCAACAACCACCCTCTACACACTCACCCGAAGCCGTTAGATGCCCAACCTTATGGCTAGAGGATAATGAAAAATTCCCTCTATACCTATTTAATCACTTCATCCTCCCAACCGACAACCACCGCTTCAGGGACATATCCACTGCAAAACTTGTCCGAGGCGAAATGATTCATCAGGCCCGCGTAGGTCACTTTTAACTAAAAACTATAGTAATCATCTTCTTTTCTGAATTAACTCACCATACTGACTACTAAACACTTGCAGGCTGCTGGAGTCTCTAGACGGCTTGCTCAAAGATATAAAGATATTGAAGCCGAAGAGAAATTCGCTTGTAGAGAAAACAAGTTCCTGAAGGATTCCCTAGTAAAGGAGAAGAACCTGTACGACAACACCTCTTTCTTCTGCGAAGGCCTCAAAATAGACAACGATAAATTAAAAGAACAACTAGCAGCGTTTGAAGCACTTCAAAAAGCTACCTTCGAAAAATACGATGATATCATAAAAGAAAATGAAGTGCTGAGGTAAAACAACCAAATACTCACCCGCTAAACCATCGACATAATGAAAAAAGAACAAACACAACTGCAACTCCAAGCTGCGCTGGAAAAAGAACTCTGAGACCTCAAAGCCCTTGGCTCGCCCTTAAACGAAGAACTATAAAACCAAATCTGAAGCGAATACCAAAGATCAGGAACTTACTAATGAAATTGTACAAATGTACGCACAAGGCTACGAAGCAGCTCGAAGCAAAAGAAAAACCAAACTTGCTACTGTCGCTCTGAACCCGTTATTACTCGATTTTTCTGACGACAAAGACGAGGACACTTCCAAAAATAACCCAACAAACGACACTCGACAACCATAGCTTTATTTTCAAACTTGTAAACCTGTAAACTTGTAACTTTCTCTATGCTTCAATTAATACATTTTTTAATTTATTCTATAAAAATTTTCCATAGCTACTTTGCAAGACAGCTAACATCAATAAACAAATATTCACTTAAAATGAATAAAAAATAACCGCTTAAAGAACCAAACTCAATAACCTTTTAACCATTAAACATATATTATCAAACAATCATGTTCACCTCCTATGGGTCAAACATATCCCACTAAACACCAAACAATTTTGTTCACCTCTTAAAGGTCAAACAGATTCCACCAAACCCCCAAAACAATCCTGTTTACCTCTTAAGGGTCGAACATATACCACCAAACACCAAATAATCATGTTCACCTCCGAAGAGTCGAACAGATCCCACCAAACACCAAGCAACCATGTTCACCTCCTAAGGGTCGAACAAGTCCCACCAAACAATCATGTTCACTTCCAAAGGGTCGAACAGATCCCACCAAACACCAAGCTACCATGTTCACCTCCTAAGGGTTAAACAAATCCCACCAAACACCAAGCAATCATGTTCACCTCCGAAGGGTCGAACAGATCCCACCAAACACCAAGCAACCATGTTCACCTCCTAAGGGTCGAACAGGTTCCACCAAATAATCATGTTCACCTCCGAAGGGTCGAACAGATTCCACCAATCCCCCAAATAATCATGTTCACCTCCGAAGGGTCGAAAAGATTCCATCGTACCCCCAAAACACCGCATTCGCTCCCAGAAGTCGAACAGATTCCAACAGATTAACAATCACATAAAATAACACTTGGAGAGAAAAAAGGCTTCTTTTATTGATAATCATTAGAAGAATTACAGACTCAAAACTCTAACTTCAATCCTACTGAAAATATTTCCGAAGTCTTCCCGCATGCTATGTGTTCTTGATCTCAGATCCATCCATCGCTCGTAGCCGATAAGTTCCCGATTTTGGCACTTTAATGATTTCATAAAGACCTTCCCAATTTGGCATCAACTTTCCCAAATTCTGAGGCATAGAAGCTTCAACTTCATGAAGAACCAGATCCCTTACCTCGAATCTTCGAAGCTTCACACCCTTGTTATAATACCTGGCCACTCGATGCTGATATGCCGCAAGTTTTACCAAGGCCGCTTTTCTAACTTCCTCTAACAAATCCAAATTGGCTCGAAGTCCATTCTCATTGTACACTTCCTAAAACTGACTGACCCGAAGAGACAGGGAACTAACCTCCACTAGGACCAAAGCATCCGAACCATAAGCCAATCTAAAGGGTGAGTTTCCCGTAGTAAACCTTGGTGTGGTCCGATAAGCCCACAATACACTGAGCAACTCTTCAGGCCACCTTCCTTTCGCCTCATCAAGTCTTCTTTTTATACCATTTAACAAAGTCCCATTGGTCACCTCAACCTGCCCATTCAACTGAGGGTGAACAACCGAAGTCTTCCAATGTTGAATACCCAACTCCTTTAAGAATGCCTCAAATTTTGAACCCACAAATTGACGTCCATTATCCGAAACCACCACCATGGTAATGTCAAACTGGAACACGACACACTCCTTCAGGAACTTCAAACATTCTTGCTCTGTGATCGTCCAAAGGGGCTTGGCCTCAACCCATTTAGTCATATAATCAATAGCTACTATGAAAAAACTAACCTGCCCTTTAGCTTTTGGTAACGGACCCAAGATATCCACTCCCCAAACAACAAAAGGAATCGGGGATAAAACCGAATACAACTCCTCCGATGGATGATGAGGGATCAGGTTGTTTAGCTGGCACTTTGGACATTTCTTCACATACTCGGTAGCTTCTTTGAAGATTATCGGCCAATAGTACCCCTACCGAAGTACCTTATACGCTAAAGACTTTGCTACCATATAATCACCACAAATCCCCTCATGAATTTCTTGAAGAATATACTCTACTTCAGACGAAACCAAACACTTCAGCAAAGGGGAAGAATAGGCCCATCGATACAGATCTCCATCTATAAGCACAAAGTTTGAGCTTCTGTGTTTAACTTTCTTTGCTAACAACTGATTCGAAGGCAAAATGCCTTCAGATTTAAATTTTCCAAATAAATCAATCCACCGAATATACTGGCTTAGATCGTAGCCAACTTCGCCAATGCATCAGCTATTGCATTATTAGATCTATCTATCCCTTGAAAATCATAAGAATCAAAACATTGCAGTCGATCTTTTACCACTGCCAGATACTTCACCATTATAGTTCCTCGAGCCGTCAAATGCTGAACATCCTTGTATGACTGCGAGGACTTCATGTCCAGAATAACTTAAATCTTCTCAAGATTAGCCTCAATCCCCTTCTTACTGACTAGATAACCCAGGAACTTCCCTGTACCTAGTCCGAAGGTACACTTAGTCGGATTTAACCTAAAATTGTAGTTCTGAATAGTTTGAAAACAATCCTCCAAATCATCCAGATGACCCTGAACTGTCATGCTTTTGACGACCGTGTTATCCACGTAAACTTCCATGCTCTGCCCTAACTGCTTCGTGAACACGTAATTCATCATCCTTTGATATGTGGTTCCCGCGTTCAATAAGCCAAAGGTCATCTTCTTGTATGCATATACCGACCGATGAGTGATGAAGGCTATTTTTGGGATGTCCTCCTTGCGCATTGAAATCTGATGGTATCCCAAAAAAGCATCCATAAAGCTAAACAAAACATACCCCGAAGTCGCATCGATAAGCTGGTCAATGTGTGGCAGGGGATAGAAGTCCTTCAGGCATGCTTTGTTCAGATCAATGTAATCTATACAAACCTACCATTTCCCATTCTGCTTCTGCACTAATACAATGTTCGCCATCTACTCCGGATAGTCAATCTCAAATATGAAGTCTGTAGCCAAGAGCTTTCCGCTCTCCTCATCAATTATCTTCTGCCTTTATAGAGCGAAAATCCTCCTCTTATGTCGAACTAGTCTCTTCGTCGGGTCCACATGCAGCCTGTGTTCAACAACCTTTTGATCCACTCCAGGCATGTCACTGGGAACCCATGCAAAGATATCTATATAGCACTGAAGCAATTCCACCAAGCTCGTCCGAAAAGGTTCTGGCAATCCTGACCCGATCCTTATAATCTTATCCTTCTTCCCTGGGATCAACTCAACTTCTCCAGTATCTCCTGCAGGCATGACCAATGGCTTAGTACTAATTTCCGTAAATAGTTTGATCTCTATTGCCATTGCTTGCTTCTACTTGTTGACCCCTACTCTCGTAGTGATCAGTTCATTCCGGTAGCATCTTCTTGCCAAATCAAGATCCCCAGCAACCTTCCCAACTCCATGCAACATAAGGAACTTAAAGTGAGGAATTAACGTCACTACTTGGAGGGTTGTCAGAGTGGGCCTTCCCAGAATCGCATTATACGATGAATCCACATGTACCAAAAAGAATCTACACATGATTTACACCTGCTGTGGAGCCGTTCCAAAGACAACTGGCAGCTTAATCATCCCTGTAACTCTGACCAGATCATTGCTGAACCAATACAATTGAGACTCCTGCTCGATCTCCATCTTTCACCCGTCTAGTTTCATCCCCTGGTAAGCATGTGCATACAAGATATCCACCGAAGACCCGTTGTCTATCATAATCCATTTTATATCCACCAAACCCACCTGTTTAGTAATTACCAATGCTCCCTCGTGTGGTTCGATCGGTTCGATAGGGAAATCTTCATTATTGAACAAAATCATCAAACCCGTGTATGATCTTTCATGTCTTACAGGTTGGTTGACCACTGACAACACCATATCCAAGTATCCACGTTGCTTTCTTTAGGCCACTTTCCCCACAGTTCTGCCCGTGATCACATCCATAACCTGTCGTGTTACCTGAGTCTGATTTGGCTGCAGGGGCTGACTGATCTGAACATGTGTATTATTCTCCTGTTGTGCCCTCAGGGCTTCTTGTCCTGCCACATACTGAATCAATGCCCCGTTCTGCACATTCTTTTCTATTAGGTCCATCAAGCCCAGCATACCTCCGTAGCATGCCCTGCTGCCTGATGATAGTTACAATACTTACTCGGATTCCCTGAGCCTGGCTTTATGTTATCTGTGGCTGGTTTAAAGCTATTCTAGTACAGTAGCCCAATTAGTATTGAGCTTGGTGTACACCCTGTTCACCTTTTAACTCGGGAAAGGTGGGAGACCTCGCCCCGAACCCCTGTTATTACTATATCTCCTCTGATACCCATCAGACCTATCTTTATTTCCGTCGTACCTCCTCTAGTTTCCATCCAATCTGTTCTTATCTTTATCCCTCAGTTTTTCTGATGTGTTCTACTTTAAACTACTCATGGTTTCTTCCACCACTATGAAGCCTTCGGCTTTCTCAAACGCTTTGGCCAAGCTCTTCGGGTGATTAAACATCAGCTTCTTCATCAATTTCTTTGACTTTACCAGATCCAACCCATTCTGAAAGAGCCTTACTGCCTGGAGGTCATTGAGATCTATCACCTGACCTATCGCCTCCCTGAATCTTTTCACGTACTGGCACAACATCTCATTGGAATGTTTTCTGATCTATGACAATGATCTTATGGGCTTTCCCCTTCTCTTGTTACTCCCGAACCAGGTATGGAACTTATCGCATAGCTCTTCCCATAACGAGACTGAGTTCGGGGCCAAGGTCATCATCCACTGCCTGACATCTTTCCTCAAAGTCGTCATGAAGGTATGACAGTTGGCCGCATCTGTGTAATCATAGTAATCCATCAATCTATCATATGTCTGATTGTGTTCATACGGATCCATATAAGGGAGATTTTTGATGGGGTTTGCCTTTTCTCTAATGATATAGGGAGAGAAAGGGGACGCCTTTTTACCCGAACTCTACTTCCCCTGTTTGACTTTGGCCAATTCTTTTTGAAACTCCTCCATTTTTTTGGCCAACAGTTCCATCCCATCCGGCATTATAGGCACTTCTTTCTTGGGAGAATTCTTCTTACCATGGTCGGTTCTACCCTTTTTATCCGAACTATCCGCCCTGGAAGGGATTCCTCTATCGCTCTTACTGTGTCGGGAACCCACATAGAGGTGTGCCCTCTTTTGATTCTTGGGTGTGCGACCAACAGATCTATTTCGATCATAGAGCGACTCTGAAGCCTACTCTTGGATCACCTTGTACCTTTAGCCCTCCTCATCTTGGACTGTCTATCTGGAGACCTACCCCACCTTCTAGTTCGATTATGGATGGAGGCCTCAGTTTCCTGTTCGGCCATATGGACCATCTACTTTGCAATTTCATCCCTCTGTAACAGCAACGCTTTCAAAGCCTCCTCCGTCTCCTGTGCCTTTTTGGCCAGAACATATTTTTTATCCTCCTGATCGCTCGGGGTTGGGTTCTAGGCGGTGTGCCTCCTACCCTCCTCCGATTGTTCTTAGTCCCCTTACTGGCTGTTGAGAACAGCCTCCTCCTAACATCTTCGCGATCTCCACTTTTGGATCCTACCGAAGTACTTTATAGACCGAGCCGCTCATAGATGCTCTTTGATGGCCCCAGTTTATCTTTAATAGATCCCCTCTATTGAGAAGAACCTCCTACCTTCGATTATCCCATAGCTGAAATTGTCCTACTATTCACCATGATTTCAGTCATAAGAAGTTGATGATTGTGATTAAAAATTCAACAACACTAGAAAACCCTCCTTTTAGTGCTAATGTTAACACCAAGATCCGTCCACAAGCTCCAATCACCAAAGTGCGTTCAATCCTGCACAGAAACAGGTAAACACCAAAAGCTTGACGGCCTAGGCCGCCAGGGGATAGCTTCGATGTGAGAATAAGTACATGCTGATATAAGGTTAACAATAGATGCTTAATGCTCTAGTGCTGGAAAGTAATAATTTGCGTGTTACTTAGAATAAGGAAAAAACCTTGTATTTATAGCTTTCTCACCACCTGCATGAAATCCTTCTCCGAACCGGATCAAGGTTCCCACCCAACCAGTAGTTCCTTAATAGGATTGCACCAAATCTCCTAGAATTAAGGAAGTTGGTTCAAACTCCAATACCTCTTTCTATATCTAGAAACCAAATATAATTAGGAACCTTAATCCACAAATCCTAGGCCCAAATATCCTTGGCCCAACAAATATAATAAATGTATGACTTAACTTAAATTATTTTAGTTCGGATGTGCTCACACTTGACCATTGTGATCTAAGAGGCAAAACGCAAGGAGTTACATGTTGATGTAATTGACAAGAGTTGTCTACCTATTTATTTATATATAGTTTGTTGTGCACACACAAGGTGAAATGGGATCCTTATTCTCATTAGCAAATCTTTAATTAGATTTTGTTAAACTATATAAGTGAGGGTAATATATTTTGTAGAAAATAGTAAAAAATACCAATTTAAAATAAGACTTAATTTATTTTGGTAAAATTAATAAAATGAATGTTTGCTAAAAAATTTGTTTTTTTACTTGCAAAATTTTGAAAATGTGACACTCATTAATTTCACTGCGTAGCATATTAGATGCTAACAAACTGACTGGTCCGAATTATACAGTCTGGTTAAGGAATCTGAGAATTGTTATCACTGCTAAAAAGATTTCTTATGTCCTAAATTTGCTTGTCCTTGCAAAATCTGTAGAAACAGCCTCTGAGGAAGAAATTGCTACTATAAAAAAGTGGCAAGATGACGCATCTGTTAGGTTTGTAAGATTCATAGACGCAAACAAATTGCACAAAGTAAGCAAAAACATGATAAAATGGAGTTTTAAAATTTTACAAACCATATACCGGATCTGAAAGTAGTATGCATACAAGCCAATTATGTATGATGATAAAGCATATACTTTGTAATCAATCTTACAAAGAATTATTTATTAAAGGCATTTAATTATCTACATGGTGTTGTTTTAATAATATGTGATATACACATAGTTTTAAGCAATGCATTTAGAATCATGATGAGATCATGCTAATGAGATCTAAATTCTTAGATATCTTAAAACTAGAATGTTCTCAATCAATGGATTACTAGAAAGGGGATTGGTGAATCTGGATAGATTGGTACATACTTTTCTTGCTCATTGGATGAGAATGATTGATCTCATGATCATTTGTGTGGGGACACTAAAGCAAGTATGTAGGTGCTTATTGGAGAATAAGTTTACTGAACGTGACTCGCTAAGTAATATTATAGACACCTAAAATTTTCTGCATACCTGTTACTAACATTGCAGGAGGGCAGAATCGTCTTTCAAAGATAACCCTGGAGGACATTTCAACTCAATCCTGGAAATACCACCGGAAGTTTCAAACTCTATCCCAGAAATAACACTGGAAGTTTCAGTTCTAACCTTGGAGATAACCTCGAGGCATGTAGTTCCAATACCGGAAATCACACCGGAGAAGGCCGTTTTATCTCGGAGATAACCCCAAGATACTCAGTCTCAGTCCCAAAAACAACACCAGGAAAGACAATGTCAACCTTGGAGATAACCCCAAAGAGTGCAGTTGCAGTTCTGGAGATAACCCCAGAAATGCTCGTTTCAACCTATGCAGTCAGCTTCAACCTCGGGACTCACACCGAGGCACTCAGTTCCAAACCCAAAAATAACCCCAGGAGGTCAGGCACACCTCAGAGACAACCCTAATGACATCCAGCAGCCCAATCTCAGAGATAACTCTGAGCAACGACTACTTTATCAGCCCAAATTAGAGATAACCCCGGTGAGGGGCAAAATCGTCATTTTGCCACCTCGATCCCACATTGCACCGTATTAAACACAACAATTCAACATACATTCTATACAGCAATGTCCCATAAGAACCAAGGAGTTCCAATCCTGAGTGACTACTACACAAAGCAGCACACCGGATAGAATTTGAAGCTTGAAGACCAAGGGCATGGTCCCATCTTCCTGACTTCTGAAAACCTCTAATCCCATGTCATGGCATAGCTCTCGACAATAGCACTCTGTAAAAGGTCTTATAAACCTTAATCGGAGGCTCGGATTGAAGTTCTGCAAGTTCGAACGGATATCACGTTGCACGCGCATGCGCGTCTTGAGACTACGGGACAGAGAAGAATTTCGGCAAACAGTAGTACATCGTGTGAATGCCGTAGGTGTACCTGTGGCTCTCCCCTCTATAAATAAAGGACTTGGGGTGGCCATATTTTAAGAGAAAACGGCGAAGAAGCCATGTCCAATTTGCTCTGTATACACCCTAAATTGAGTGCTTTCTCATTTTAAACACTTGTGAGCTTATATTCAGTCATATTTTTACCGGCGGGAGCCGAGTGTTCATCCGTTTAAAGCTATAGAAGTCTTCTTTGGCAGTACATTGTAAGCCTTCTTACACACTTTAAAGCCTTTCTCTTTATCTTTGCACACACCGTTCTTCACATTGAGAGTCATGTTGCATGTGTATGCCCAGACATTGGTTTGTGGCTTTTATTTTATTATATATATATATATTTATATATGGACTAACATTATCGAGTTATACCTCGATTGATCCTGGATTTTACAAATTGAGCGCTTTATTTGCTTATATATATATATATACTTATATATATAAACCGTTATTTTGACTCGCTCGATGAGCCCGATTTTATATCCATGCGTTCTCGCTTATATATATATGTATAGCGAAAAATTGCTAAAATGATAAACCGAAGTTTGATCGATATATATCCTCAAGCGTTACCGCTTATATATATATATTTACATTTCATCAGTTCTGAGTTTACTTATTGTGGCCTTTTTATCGCTTTTTTTTACATTCCGTCTCGCCTTTGAGTTTACTTTATGGCGGTTGATCGCTTTTTACTGCTTTATTTATATTCCGTCCCGCCTAGAATTTACTTTGTGGTGGTTGATCGTCTTTATTGCTTTATTTACATTTTTGGTTCCCCATGGAGGTGCTTCATGGTGGTTGATCATGTCTCTATATATATATTTACCGCTTTTATATATTTACATTTTCGATCCCCCATGGAGGTGCTTCGTGGTGGTTGATCATGTCTATATATATTTACAGCTTTTATATATATAACTGCTTACTACTTTCATATAAATTGCGGTATCATGTGAGCCTAGGAATCATGTGATCACAGATTCATCTCTCATCAATCTAGATTCGATTCTCGTGATGGACATTTTTAGTCAGAAGCAACTTGTAAATTATTCACGGTGTTTGAATTTCCTTAGATGGCTTTCATGCCCATGAGGAGTTCGACACTGTTATATATTATTTTCTCGAAGATACTTCGCATCTCGAAAATGAAAGAAATTAAGCCGAACATTTAATAAAATGGAAGTATCAAAGGCCTCAATTACTATTGAGCACAGGGTTTGAAAAACCTCTTTTATAAAATGTCATTGCTATATCTTGTTTAAAACTGAATTTTTACATAAATTCAAACCCTGTGTATATAGGTGCGAACGAGGCTTAGCATTACTTCCAAATAATCACACATTGACCCACATACACACACACACACACATTCATATAACAATTTTATTAAGAAGTGGCGGTCACCGTGGTAAAACGGATGTCGGGGGGTGCCTAACACCTTCCCTCCGCATAAGAAAGTCCCCGAACCCTAATGAATCTCTCGGCCACAGACTGCTTTAGCAATGTCACATCACCGGGTCAATGTGCAAACCTTTCTCTGGTTGTGTTGGTACAACCATTTAAAAAACTAACCATGACTTTTTATAATAAATAGTCGACATATAAATGTCTGAACTTTTCACAACTTATTTTTTCAAACAAATCTCACCTAACATGAGAACACCAAAAGACAAGAAATGTAAAAGGAACAATAAAATCCGACGCGACATGTGGCGACTCGCTAGGGAATCCAAAGAAGAGGACTTAAGCTACTACTACAAGCTTTTCAAAACCGTTATATACTTGTGTGTGATCATGCATTTACATTTTGATGAATGTATACGAATGCATTTTACTTACTACACTATAATATATCTATCTGTGATATTAGTGCTTCGCACATGTCATCATTCCCATAATGGTAAGACATGTTGCATGTGAATGTATATTGTGTGGTTCCTCCAACAGGAGGCTATCCTGTCGGTGTTTGATTATTGGACTCGTAGGGAGACTAATTCCAACAAGGCTCAGGAAAGGCACCACCCAGATTTGCTCTAGTTGAAAGATCGGATTAACTTCCCGTCAAGTAAATTGCGATGATCTAGGAACCTTGATGCCAAAAAGCCGCGAGAGTAATGTAAGATAGGTCAGCCTCTGATAAACCAAACGTGGAGGAAAGTCTCTTCATGCTTTCTATTTTCAATTACTTATAAAGACAATTACTTGTAATTTCATTCCATGTTAATCTCTATGTAATGGAAAATATGAAGAATATATGTACATGCATATTAAGGCTTGACATGCTATCAAATGACACCCGTTTTGTAGGATAATATTCCTAAAATGGACACATTATGATAGCATGTAAACATTTATACATTCCCTAAGACTAAACTATATAAGTTTTTGTAGGGGAAACAATTGGGCCTGTTACCCGTTCAAAGTCCAAAAAGGCCATGAGCCTAAAACCAATTATGTCTTCATCTGACCAGTCTAATCCTGCTCCTGTCTCTCGAGAAAAGTTTGACGAATTAAGCAAACAAATTATAGATTTGGCTGTTCTGCTTAAAGAACTACACCAGTCTACTCAGGGTTTGCGCATACCTATACATACAGAATTCACTGCACAAGGAGGAGCACAAGGTTCAGATAAAATAATTCTGGAACTTTAGTTGGATACAACTAACAAAATTCTTGAAAACACCCATCTCAAAGAAGATCCCAACACCGGTGATATCAGGAAAAAAGTCCTTCAAATAGAAGAGACCATTCAGTCTATAAAAGGGATTGGAGCACATGAGAGTGTTTCATATGCTGATCTTTGTATATTCCATAGTGTTCATTATCCAGAGAAGTTCAAGACTCCTGACTTTGAAAAGTATGATGGGTTGGGAGATCCTTACACACATTTGAAGGTATTCATTAATTAACCTTGGATCTTATGTTTGAGGATGAAAAGCTCGTAATGCAAATTGCTTCAAAAGATTATAACTGGAGAAGCCCGATCATGGTATACCAGATTAGACAATTCTAAAATATATAGCTGGGAAGAGTTAGCTCATGCCTTCCTTACTCAGCACATCTTCCAGTCTCAGATAGCCCCTGATCGGTACCAAATTACCAAGGTCAAGAAACAGTCTAATGAGTCATTTAGAGAATATGCTCAAAGGTGGAGGCGCCTTGCTGCTCAAGTTATTCCTTCTATGACAGAGTCAGAAATGATTATGACTTTCATAGACATACAAGAAGCTCCTTTCTATGAGAGATTTTTAGCTGGCATTGGTAAACCATTTTCTGAAATGATCAAACAAGGAGAGATGGCTGAGATGGGATTGAAGTCAGGAAAAATTCAAGACCTAGCCGCTCTGAAAGCTATTGCCGAGCACATGCAGTCCGGAACTTATGGAAACAACCCCCAGAGGGTCCATAAAAAGAAAGAGGAAGATGTTTCCTTGATACTACAAGGTCAGAAAGGCAGTCAGAACATGCCTATCCAGAGGAGTAATTACTCCCCTTTTCCAGGATAGTCTTCCAACCCCACATTGCCAAAGGGTGGAGAAGTATGACGCAACCGAGCATTCACACCCCTAGAGAATTAGCTCGAAAATGATCTCAATCTTCTGACTACTCAGTAGAAAATTACACATCTTCTTCCACCAGCCAACCCGAATGGGAAAGGTTACAATGCTACACGGAAGTGTGCTTATCATGCCGGGGCACCGATACATGACACTCAGGATTGCTGGGCCTTAAAACACAAGATCCAGGATTTAATCAACAATGGGGAGATTGTCGTGACTAAACCCGACCAACCTCATGTGCAAGACAACCCTCTTCCTCAACACAAAGAAGAAGAGGTTAATATGATTAATTGGACCAGTGGACAAAGTTCCAATTATGTTATTGAACCTTCCCAGACAAAAAAAGATGACGCTGATAGATGGGATTATGCGCAGTTCCAGTTTATGATGGAACGAAAGATTAAGGCTCTTTGCAAGCAAGTAGACCAATTGGCAGAACTAGTGATCCATCAACACCAAGTCACATGCCAATTAGTCAGTCAGGAGCATGATAGTCTCCTGCCTTTTGTCATGATATTCCATCCTCGCCTTTAGAAAGTGAAACACTGGAGGATAAAGTTACAAAAAGAGCAAGTGTCAAAGCCCGTCGGGATTTTTCCAACAAATGGGAATTTACATACCTTGGCCAACCTATGGAGGAGATATTTCAGATGCTGATTAATGAAAGAAGAATTACATCCCTTTTACCTCCAATCAATCTCCGTTCCAGACGGTTCAATTCCAATGGAGTATGCCAGTACCACTCCCACTCATGGCACACAAGACAGAAGAATGTCAAGCACTCCACCACCTCATTCAAAATTTAATTGACAAATGGTCCCCGCAAATGGCGATGACTTACACTTTGTTATTCGAGAGTGGGAACACATGTCCTACAAAATGGAAGGACGGTGTAGTAGTTATATCCACTGAGGATGATTTGACTGCCAGAACACTCACAATACAAGCAATTCAACTCAAAGGTACTGACAATCCTTTGAAAGTGGCTGCACCAGAGCCAATTCTCTTGCCATCTAGGCCACAGTATCCTGTTGTCAGCTTGAAAAAAGTCCCATGGAATTATGGACAGGCTGAAGGATCTACCTCACATACAACTGCTGTAGTAGGGAAGGAGAATCCACTGTATCTTCCCCATCAGGTGATGAAACCTACCATCAAGTCAAATAGGAAAGTTCCCATAGAGAAAATTGAAGAGTTCCTCCATACCATGGGCCATAATGAAGCCAAGGTGGTTTTAAGCTTGAGAGAAGCTCCACAACAAATTTTCATACTGGACTTGGTTTTCTCTTCCGAAGATCACAGGAAGATCTTGCTAAGGGTCTTGGAAGAAGCCCATTTACCAAAATCAGTGGATGTGGAAAAATTCCAACATCTGGTTGATCACATTTTTAACAATAATGTGATATCTTTCACTGATGATGACATACCCGCTGAAGGGACTTGTCATTGAAAGCCGTTGCATATAGCGGTTTTGTCCTCCGGATATATGGTGGGAGGAGTCTTGATAGATGAAGCTTCATCTCTGAATATCTGTCCTTATGCTACCTTGGAGAAGATGAATATCAACCCTAAGAGGATCAAAGCAGCCATACGGTTATCAAAGCTTTTGATGGGTCCCGACGAAACGCCGTTGGAGTGATTGAATTACCAGTGGATATTGGTCCACATACATTCAGTGTATCCTTTCACGTGCTCAGAATAGCTACGGGATATAATCTGCTGTTGGGAAGACCGTGTATTCATATGGCTGGAGCCATCCCTTCCACCCTTCATCAGCAACTCAAGTACATTATCAACAATACCCTAGTCATAGTTAATGCTGAGCTGGAATGTCCTGAACAAGGCGACATACCACTCATCAGCTTTAATTCAGAAGTTGAGCCAGTCAGTTTCCATGCCGTGGAGGTGAGCAACACTCATTAACATCCCATTTGGATGCCACCTCTCATACCCAAGATTTCTGTCGAAGTAATTTCGGCCACTCAAGAGATGATATCATTGGATCATCAAGCTGGACAAGGGTTGGGCAAAAATCATCAGGGTATTAAGAACCCAATTCAAGTTCCCAATCAAACAGGGATAGCTGGATTAGGCTATTCTGCTAGCTCTAGTCACAGGAATCCTCACAAGCACAAGTAGATTCCTTTATCTTCAGCTATAAGGTGATTATCTCCACTTACCGATCTTGAGCCTATACAATCTCTGGTAAAGGTTCTAGCCCATGTTATGTCTATGCTATTTCCCAAACTGATACCGGTTAACGCAAAAGAGGACCTGATTCCTGATCCCAAAGTGGAAGAAGAGGAACAAAGACGTAAACAAGACATCACCAGGAGTTTGTCTCATCTACGCATCCTTTTCATGATGAGGACACAAATAGATACACTCTAGAAGATGATTATCCTAACATTATGGTCATAATTCAGGAAAAGGAAGACGATGATTGTCACTTCATTACTGCCGTCCATCAGGACTTCACCCTTGACAATTGGAGCATCACTCCTTGCATTTATCGCCAGTAGTAAAAAGGGCGTAAACCCTCTCGCATGAGATAACTTTAATCGCTTACTTTTCTCATGCAGATTAGCAATTATTTTATCAGTACATGTTAACACTTTTGTATGATTGAAAAGTTTCATATATTAAGTGAAAACATATTTTGCTTCAGGACACTGAGTTTAGATGTGCTTGTACTTGCTGATGAGGTGCCTTTTCTCCACAAGGACTGTAACTTTGATGAAAAGTTGGACTCAGACTTGATGGAAATACAAGAGGACATTGAGATACCTCAGGAGATCAAAGAATGGGTCAAAGACAAACCCAAAACAAATCTTGATCAAACCACCTCATTCAATCTCAGAACCTTAAAAAGCCCTAGGTTGATCCAGATTGGTACAGACCTCACTCCAAACCAAAGGAATGACATGGTTGCGCTATTAACCCAATTCCAGGATGTGTTTGCATGGTCTCACAAAGGCATGATGGGTTTGTCCATGGACATCGTCATCCATCGCCTTCCCATTAAAGAGGGATTCAAGCCAGTCAAGCAGAAGCTCAGGCGATTAAAACCTGAGTGGAGTTTAAAGGTTAAAGAAGAAATTGTGAAATAATTTCAAGCTGGCATCATCATGGTGTCCACATATCTTGAATGGTTATCAAATATAGTCCCCGTGCCTAAACTGGGAGGAAAGGTGCGAGTTTGCGTGGATTACCGGGATCTGAATAAAGCTTGCCTTAAGGATAGCTTTCCCGTGCCATTTATCCACATTCTCATTGACAATACTGCTCAATACGACTTGTACTCATTTGCTGATTACTTTGTGGGGTATCATCAAATCATGGTTGCTGAGGAATATCGTGAGAAAACTACATTCATCACGCCTTGGGGAACCTTTTGCTATAGACGGTTGTCATTCGGCCTCATTAATACTGGAGTAACCTATCAGCGAGCTATGATGGCTCTTTTCCAAGACTTAATGCACAAAGAGATAGAGATCTATGTGGATGACATCATTATCAAATCCCGAAGGGAAGAAGACCACTTAGACCATCTCAGAAAGCTTTTCAACAGGTTGCATAAGTACAACTTGAAGTTGAATCTAGCCAAGTGCGCCTTCTGTGTTAAATCAGGCAAGTTACTAGGTTTCTAAATTGCCACAAAGGATTAAGTCGGATCCCACCAAAATCCAAAGCCATCAAGGAAATTCCCATTCCTCGCATGTAGAGAAGGAAATATAGGGATTTTTGGGAAGAATCAACTTCATTAGCAGGTTCATTTCTCAACTCACAGCAACTTGTGAGCATATCTTCAAATTATTAAGGAAGAACTCCTCCATGAAATGGAACGATGAGTGTCAAAAAGCCTTCCTTAAAATCAAAGAGCAGCTGGTTAATGCTCCTATATTGGTACCACCCAGGGATGATGTTCCCTTTTTCATGTACCTGTCCATTAATGACAATGCCATGGGTTGCATGCTGGGACAAAAAGACGATAGAGGCCAAGAGCGAGCTATCTACTACCTCAGCAAAAGATTCAGCATCAGTGAACACAAGTACACTCTGATTGAGAAGACTTGTTATGCTTTAGAATGGGCTTCCATGAGGTTACAACATTACCTCCATGGTTATACAACCCATCTCATATCCCGCGTGGATCCTCTCAAGTACGTGTTCAGTGAACAAATATTGAATTGTCGGCTGTCCAGATGGCAATTCATCCTATAATAATTTAACATCGTCTACGTGACGCAAAAGTCCATTAAAGGACAAGGAATTGCGGATCAATTGGCCGTCGCACCTGCAGGGGATTTCAAACCCTTGGAAACATACTTCCCCGATGAAAGGGTAATGACAGTCCAGTAACCCCACCAGTACAATGCATGCCGTATGTGGAAAATGTATTTTAGTGGAGCTGTTAACATGGAAGGTTCTGGAGCTAAAGCAGTTCTAGTATCCGGTACGGGGGAGCAATATCTCGTCGCCGTCAAATTGTTGTTTGTCAACACAAACAACACAGCTGAGTATAAAGGCTATATCATGGGACTCAAACTTTCCCAATCAATGGGTATCAGGAGGTTAACTGTCTTTGGGGATTTAGAATTGGTAATCAGACAGACCACATGAATCTATCACACCAAAGAGCTACATTTGTTGCCTTACCATCGGCAAGTTTTACAGATGGCTTCAGAGTTCGAATAAATAAACTTCCTCCATATTCCTCAAAATAGGAATGATTTTGCGGATGCACTAGCAACTTTGGCCTCCTTGATCACCTTACATGACAAGGAAAACATGCTAAACATTCTATTTGGCCTACAAAAGGCTCCAGCCTATGGGAATTACATTGGAGAAGTATCGGATGAGCTACCTCCCATCCAATACCCTTGGTATCAGCACATCAAGGAATACTTACGAGATGGATCTACACCCGCTGAGGCGAGCTCGACTGAAGAATGCGGATCCATCGACTGGCTATGTAGTTCTACCTGAGCGGAGATGCACTCTACAAAAGAGATGCATGAATAGGTCTCCTCAGGTGTCTGGACAAGGACCAAGCTCAGAGGCTCATGGATGAAATCCATGGTGGAGTATGTAGCCCACACATGAGCGGCCCCTTACTTGTTAAAAAGATCCTAAGAACAGGGCATTACTGGCTAAACTGACTGTGGTGATCACGTCGAGAGGTGCTATCAATGTCAAATTCATGGGAATGCTATCCACGCCCTTCCTAGGGAACTCCACAATATGGGTTCACCTTGGCCCTTCTCAATGTGGGGAATAGACGTGATCGGGCCCATCGAGCCCAAAGTCAGTAATGGGCATCAGTTTATCTTCACCCTGATCGACTACTTCACCAAATGGGTAGAAGCAGCCTCCTTCCCCAGAGTTTCCAAAGAAGTCATCATTGCTTTCATCAGAAACAATGTCATTCACCGATATGGACAACCAGAGGTAATTATGTCAGACAATGATAAGAACCTCAACAACAAAATGATGGAGGAGTCAGACAAAGAATTCCACATCAAACACCTTAACTCCGGCCATCTCACCGTCCAAAGATGAATGATGTCATAAGCGGTTAATAAAAACATCAAGAAGATCATGCATAAGATGTTTGCCAATCACAAAGGATAGCCTGACCTCTTGCCTCTGACTCTATTAGCCTACAGAACTTCAATGCATACTTCCACTAGGAAACCCCCTACTCATCACCTATTGATTGAAGCAAGATTCTATGAAAGTGGAAATGGAATCCTCGAGTGTTGATTGACGCCAGCTAGATGAAAACCAATGGTTATAAGACAGATATCACCAATTGTCTCTAATAGACGAAAGGCGAAGTGATGCTATCTTCTATGGTTAATTATACCAACAAAGGATCGCCAGATCCTACAACAAAAAATTCTAGTTACGACTGTTTAAACAACATGACTTGGTTTTGAAGAAGATCATTGACAACCAAGATCAGTCAAAGGGAAAATTTGCTTCAAACTGGGAAGGCCCGTTTATTGTCAAAGAGGTATTGACAGGAGGTGCTCTCAGATTATAGGAAATGGACGGCGATGAATTTCCACAGCTCATCAACTTCAATGAACGATGTAATCGGTTTATAAACCTGGGAAGGATTTATACTTTGATTGTAATAAAGAAGATAGCAATTACCTTCATTTTGTTGTATTTCAATGGAATGATTGTATGGATGTTAGTACAGTGGAGCACCATTTGTCGGGTTGCAAGATACCCAAATTTGGGGGCGTCACAGGTTGGTATCAAAGCCTTAGGTTATAAAACTTAAGGGGGGGGGGGAAGAACCTTAGGCTAATAACCTCATAAGGAAGGTAAAGTCCGAGGAATAAAAAAAAATCAATGAATTAATAAGGTATTGAGATAACTCAGTACCAAAAAGATTAAAAGATGAAAATTAATCTTAAAGATATTAAATGTGATTTTTGCTTATACTATTTTATATTATGTACTAATCAACTTGTTATGTGCTATTGTAGATGTCGATCGATAGCATGATGTATAGAGACATTCACGTTGTGAGCGAGGAGTCAATTAACCAAGTGGAGATTGTACCAATGCCAGTGGCGAAGGTACCTATAGTGGTCATAGATGACTCAGACATTGAGGAGTACATCTCTGAGGAGGAATACTCTGAAGAGACTATGGGTTTAGCATCATACCTTAATGAGATGCTAGACATGGAGGAGGAGATGGAGGTTACATCGATTAACACAGTGTTACCTACTTTAGAGCCAACACCTCCCGATGCAACGCGAGCATTGTATAAGGCAGTGTTGGATAGAAATGTGCAACTGCGCACGGTAGTGGAGAATCAGATTGAGGAGAAAACTACCTTATATGAGGCGAAAGAATCTGCAGAGGCAGACTTTGAGTCTGAGCATGATGAAAAAGTGCTTATGACTGATAAAGCTCGGGACTATAAGAATGAGGTCCTTGAGCTACAAAAGAAACTGGTTGAGAAAGACCAAAAAATAGCTAGGATGTCATACATCCATGAATGTGCTCATGAGGATTTCAAGCTAAAAATTTCTTGTTATTCTATTGAGTTCGGGCAGACTCGACATACCATAAGTCGAGACATAGTGTCGATTCTGGCAAATCAGAAGTATGAAAATTCCATTCGACAGTGTTAGTAGATCGTTAGATCTTTTTGTAAATGAGTAGTGACGTAAAACCCTCTTTTGTATAATTAAAGGGTAGTCTTTTTGTAAATCCCAATTTTTGTAGAAGTCAATCGCGAGATAGTATTAATAGCTTTTTGGCTGAAGAAACATGATGTAAATAGTTTTGACTATGAAAACATATTAATATAATGAAGTTTTTATTTTAATGTGCTTGTTGTAGTATGAATGGTTATTGTTAGGTTAAAATGATAACCGAGTAGTTAAATAGATAATAATAAAGCTTTATTTATTTAATCAGAATTTAATCAAGGGGGGTCCTAATAACGTAATCAAGAGGCCGAGTCTCATAATGAAAATCAGGGGGGTCCTAATAACCCTATGCAAGAGTTCATTAATTTATTAACGGCTGCATTTAATCAAGGGGGTGGGATTCCTGTAGCTCCTAGGGTAGCAAGAACAACTACCTTTAAGGACTTTAAAAGTGTGGGTCCTCCCGAGTTTCGAGGAACGACTGACCCGTTAGAAGCCCAGACATGGGTTAGAGAAATTGAAAAGGCATTTATGATAACAAACGTAGGTGAGGCGCAAAAGACTTCTTTTGCGACTTACATGATGAAGGGGGAAGCCAACTACTGGTGGGAGGCTCACCAGGGTGGGGCTAGGACAGAGGCTGTTACGTGGGAACAGTTTAAGAAGGTCTTCTTCGAAAACTATTTCCCTACTAGCATGTAGGGTAGAATGGAAATTAAGTTCTTAGAACTTAAGCAGGGGGATATGACAATTCCCCAGTATGCCGCCAAGTTTAACGAATTGGCGAGATTTGCTCCACATCAGGTGGACACAGAAGCGAGGAAGGCGCGTAGGTTTGAGCAGGGCTTAAAACCCTGGCTCTACAGTAGGATATCAGTTTTCTAGAGTGCTTCCTACGGGACTATTCTGGAGAAGGCGATAATAGCTGAAGGTGG
The DNA here is from genome assembly GCA_020205605.1 of Panax ginseng. Classification (NCBI taxonomy): domain Eukaryota; kingdom Viridiplantae; phylum Streptophyta; class Magnoliopsida; order Apiales; family Araliaceae; genus Panax; species Panax ginseng. The sequence continues at coordinate 34,191,477 of CM035129.1, forward strand.
TGGTGAGGCTTTGTCTCAATACCACAAAGAGAAGAAGATTAAGAGTAAGTTAGAGGGAAGTAATAAGGCTGAAGTTGTCAGCGGAAGCGGCAACTTGCCAAAGAGAAAGAGTTTTAACCCTGGGAATACCGAGGTAAAGCAGGGAGATCCCAAGCGGAGGACGGAAGCATGTAAGACATGCGAAAAGTCTCACATGGGAGTCTGTTTAAAGGGGAAAGTAGTATGCTACAACTGTGGGTAGGAGGGGCATTTGTCACCCAAGTGTCCTAACCCAAAGAAGAACCAGGGATGTTTTGTCTGTGGGTCAATGGACCACATGGCAAGAAATTGCCCAAAGAAGGGTTTAGAGGGGAATAAGAGTTCGGGTAGTGGCAAACTAGCCATTACTGGACCCGCACCATCAGTGGGTAGAACCTCAGCTCGTACGTTTAACATGACTATTCAAGATGCAGTTGCATCAACGGATGTGGTAGTAGGTATCATTCCGGTCAATGAGATAAATGCTTATGTGTTATTTGATTTAGGTGCTACATGTTCTTTCATAGCATGTGAATTTGCTAAGTGATTAGGTTTAATCCCTGAGAAGTTACCTATACCTTTAGACGTTAAGGTAGCAAACGAAGAGATAATCCCCATTGAGCATATTCATAAGGATTGTTGCGTAGAAATTAGAGGGAATAAATTATCGGTGGATTTAGTACCGATAAGGTTAAAAGAATTCGATGTAATTCTTGGTATGGACTGGTTAGTCAACCATAAGGCAATTATAGATTTCCATAGGAAAAGTGTAAACCTTCGGCTTTCTAAGAAAACCAAGGTAGTGTTCTTTGGTAGTAAATCACCGAGACGCTCTTGTTGTCTATCTATGACATAAGCTAGGAAGATGTTGAAGAATGGGTGTGTAGGTTATATGTGCCATGTTGTGGATACCCAAAGAGTGGGAACATCCTTGGACCAGATACCTATAGTGCAAGAGTTTGCAGATGTATTTCCGGAGGAGTTACCGGGGATTCCACCGGATAGGGAGGTAGATTTTGTAATTGATCTGTTATCGGGAATGGCACCAGTTTCAAGGGCACCATATCGGATGGCGCCAGTTGAGATGAAGGAGTTAATGGTTCAATTACAAGAACTGTTAGATAGGAAGTACATTCAACCCGAGTGTGTCTCCTTGGGGAGCACCAGTGTTGTTTGTCAAGAAGAAGGATGGGTCGTTAAGACTTTGTATCGACTATCGAGAGTTAAACAAGTTAACGATTAAGAATAAATACCGCTGCCCGGGATCGATGATTTATTTGATCGGTTGAAAGGGGCATGATTTTTTCTAAGATAGATTTACGCACGGGGTATCATCAGTTAAAGGTGAGAAAGGAGGATGTACCTAAGACGGCGTTCAGAACTCATTATGGCCATTACGAAGTTTCGGTGATGTCATTTGGGTTGATTTAATGCACCAAATTGCATTTATGGATATGATGAACAGAGTGTTCAAACAATATTTGGACAAGTTCGTAGTAGTATTCACTGATGATATTCTAGTCTATTCAAATATGCCAGAAGATCATGCAGAACATTTAAGAATAGTGTTGGAAACACTAAGAAAGGAGAAGTTGTATGCGAAATTCACAAAGTGTGAATTTTGGCTGGAAAGGGTGCAGTTTCTAGGGCATGTTATCGATAAGGATGGCATTTCCATGGATCCGGCGAAAGTAGAAGAAGTTAATGAATGGGAGCAATCGAAAATGACAACTGAGGTTCGGAGTTTTCTGGGGTTAGCGGGATACTATAGAAGGTTCATTCCAGACTTTTCTAAAATAGCTACTGTGACGCCCCCAAAATAGGTATACATCACCCATTCTGAGTCGTCAATAACATGGTACAGAAACAACTACAACTTTATTAATACATCATAAAAACTGTGAGTTTAAATACAAATATTGTCTTCTAGACAATATCCATACCCAAATAAATCCTCATCACAATTATTGATACATTATTTTATAAAAATGGTGAGGACTACTAAACAACTTCTAGAATCATCATTCCATACCCCGACTAGTACTCGCTACATTCTCGCCTCCTGAGAAGAAAAATGGAACAAAAAGGAAAAGGGTGAGCTCAACTAGCCCAGTAAAGAATATTATGACTAAGATAATATAGAACAAATTATCGTTAGTCTTCAACAGGAAAAATCTGATAGAATACAATAGATAAATAAGTTTTAGATCAATATTCGCAATGAAATAATAATTCATAGAAGAAGAGTTACATAGAGAATGAAATCTACTATAATCTATGAATTTAACAAATTCCATCATCAATATTTTATCCTCAGTAACATCAATCAATATTCATCTTGAATCAAATATTCATCTTTGCACTACAAACCAAAGATATTCATCGCCAATATGTTCATCTCAACACCTGTACATCTTTGCACTACGGGCCAAAGATATTCATAATAAAATCAACCATCTTTACACTACAGGCCAAAGATATTCAGTAACATCATCATTTAGGACTGAGGATGATGAAAATAATTTTAAACAAAACGAATCCAGTGAAACAAAAGAATAATATTAAGGATTCGTACTTTAAATAATCCGAGTTCAAAATGCTTTATAAATAATCATAGTGAAGTAAAATTCAAGAATGATCAAAACATGGATACAATCAAAGCTAGTATCCATAATCGATATTTTGGACAAATAATGAAAATTTAATTTTGTCTTTGTGAATAAAGGTCGTATTCGTGAATAATAAGGTCGTATATGTGAATAATGTCAGACACGTGAATAAGAACCTCGACACTAAAAAGATAAGAATTTTACAAGAAAAATCTTACCAATAATCCCAAGATAATGATATTAGAAGAAATAATATCATTTTAAAAAAATATCTCTTACCTCGAAAAGATAGTATTTCTAGTTGAAAATTTGATATAGGCTATGACTTGAACTTGCAATCAGATATAGCAACACTCAAAGTATTAAAATACTCAAAAGAATACGCTCAATATATCGAGAGAGAAAGAGAGAAGATTTCAGCTTACGGTGTGATTTTTAATTCTAACCTAAGCACCCTATTTATAGAAGATGCTTAGAACACCAAAGCGTAAAATTTAATATAATATTAATATAATTACAAAATATTCAAGCCCACCTCTAGATAATTGAATTCAGCCATTAACATGTGTGCAAGTGAGGGCCACCAAAGTACAAAAAACGTTTTTCTAACAAAAAATCATTTAAACTCCAAAAATCAATTCACACCATATATCAAACTTCAATAATTCGTAATAAATAGCCCTTTTGTCGTAAAAAATTTGAACCACATGTCTTTTCCATAGGAAATTTCATTCTCTACAACTTTGCGAAGAAAGTTTTTTCAAATTCCAAATGTAAATTGATCGAAATCCACAAACAAAGCGATTTTACAAAGCTATAATCAAATTTCTATTAAGAATTGGGTCTCACCGACACACACAAAACATGTGTTAATCATTTAATGCCACAAAAATACTTTTCCTCCTCATATACTTATATATCCCACATTCATTATAAAAAATATCACCATCAATATATTAAAATAATATATTTAAATAAATTATTTTATCGTAAAAAGATAAAATATTAATTTTTAACAATTGTCACATTTTTCTCCATCTATATCCACATAAAAATCAATATTTTCCTCATCATATAAATCAATAATTAATTATTCATAAATAATATTACAGAATCACATTATTGACAACCATGCAGTTCCCAGGAAAGAGGAGGCTTTCCAATAAGGATCTCTCCTTACTGGCGCGCAATTAGATGACCAAACCTCTCCTTAGATAGAACTTTCTAGACATTGCCAATAATTTATCTAATAATATTATTCAGATAATATGAATTATTGCTCCGATAATAGAAAATACTGTGCAATGACAATTATTAAAACAATAGTAATATAAAATATCAACGCAAAGAATTATTGAATCAATAAAATAAAATACTTGATAAAGAATTACTATAACAATTATTGAGTAGTGCCTTTCACGTAAGAATCAATAATTGGTGTAATACTGCAAAGCACTCGTGTGTTTTAACCACCGGGTATTCCCATAAAGATACCTGTAATAACTTCATGCCGCTATTTATAACCAACTTATTCTTGTCATTTTCTTCATCCAATCGCTTTCTATGGGGCCCACAAGGTCGCTACTTGGTAAATCGATTATTCCCCCGACAAAGAAAAAATATTCAACGACCAAACGAATATTCCCCGTCAACAATGAATATTTTAAAACCACTTGCTTGTTTGAAATAATTACGCATTTTACCCATAACTTACCACATTAATCAAATCAACCCTTACTATTTCAAGATAATAAATAGAGGAAATTTAATTTCATTAAATAATAAGTTGGGGTCTTACAACCTCCCCTCCTTATGAAATTTCATCCTCGAAATTGATGTACGTACCTGGTGTTTCGAAAAGGTGAGGATACCTCGCTTTCATTTCCGTTTCCAACTCCCAGGTCATTTCCTCTATAGCATGGTTCCTCCACAAAACTTTAACTTGTGGTATGACCTTTGTGCGTAGGACATGCTTCTTCCTATCCAAGATCTTGACAGGTACCTCTTCGTACGTTAAGTCTTCGGCTATCTCGTCTGGTTCTAACTCAATAACGTGGTTCGGGTCTTTCATATATTTACGAAGAACAGATATGTGAAACACATTATGAACATGAGACATACTCGGAGGTAACGCGAGTCTATAGGCTACATTACCTACTTGGTCAAGAATTTGAAATGGACCAATAAATCATGGATTGAGCTTTCCTCTCTTCCCGAATCTTGTAACTCCCTTCCATGGGGCAACACACAACAATACATGATCCCCAATACTAAATTCCACGTCCTTTCGATGAAGATCCGCATAACTCTTTTGTCGATCTTGTGTCGTTTATATACGTTGTCAAATTATTTGGATCTTTTTCGTAGTCATACGTACCAACTCGGGTCCCAACAATATTGCTTCACCCACCTCGTCCCAACATACTGGAGAGCGACATTATGAGAAGGTCTATCATACTCATGATTTGGAATTGGCAGCTGTAGTTTTTCCCTTAAAGATATGGAGGCATTATCTTTATGGTGAGAAATGTGAGATATACACGCACCACAAAAAAGTCCAAATATATCTTCACACGTAAGGAGTTGAACATGAGACGTAGAAGGTGGTTAGAGTTAATAAAAGATTATGACTGTGATATTTTATATCATTCGGGAAAAGCAAATGTAGTAGCCGATCGCGCTTTAAGTAGGAAGGGAGAGAGAAATCACAATGTTAACAACTCGAAATGAGTTAGTAACATGAATGGCAAGAATGGAGTTAGAAGTTAAGTTACCGGAAGAAGCGCGATGGAGATGTTATTTTCCATGGAAACCCAAATCGACCATAGCGAAGCCAAGTTAGGGGAGTACAATCGAGCAACGAGGAGTGCAAGCAGATACAGAAAATGGTAGAAGATGAAGAGAAGACTAAGTATAACCTCGATAAGGAGGGATTACTTCGTTTTGAAGGAAGAATTTGGGTTCCTAATGATCCCGAATTAAAAGAAGAAATTATGAAGGAGGCCCATAGTTCGAGTGTTACATCCCGGTAGTACGAAGATGTATCAAGACCTTCGTCAGAACTTTTGGTGGTTGTACATAAAGAGAGAGATAGCAGAATATGTTAGTAGGTGCTTAACTTATCAAAAAGTTAAGGGTGAACACCAACGACCGAGCGGGTTGATACGACCATTAGAAATTCCAGAGTGGAAGTGGGAGCACATCACGATGGACTTTGTGGTGGGACTTCCAGCAACAAGAAAAGGATACGATGTTATTTGGGTGATAGTGGATCGATTAACAAAATTGGCTCATTTTCTACCAATAGGAGTCAAGTATAACTTGGATCAGTTAGCTAAAATGTATGTCAAGGAAATTATTTCCAGATATGGGGTACCTGTTTCCATTGTGTCAGATCGTGATCCACGATTCACATCGAACTTTTGGAGGAGTTTGCAAGAGCAAATGGGAACGCAGCTTAAAATTGAGTATTTGGCGTATCATCCTCGTATTTGATGGTCGAGCGAAGCGGACAATTCAAACGCTTGAAGATATGTTAAGATCTTGCGTTATGGATTTCAAAGGGAGTTGGGACGAATATCTACCGTTGGTGGAATTTTTGTACAACAATAGTTTTCACGCTAGTATTGGCATGCCGCCTTACGAAGCGTTGTATGGAAGGAAGTGTCGAACTCCATTGTGTTGGGATGAGGTGGGTGAACGTCGTATGTTGGGACCTGAGATGGTACAGCAGACGGCGGATATGGTGAAGATAATACGTACTCGATTAGTTGCGGCTCAAGATCGGCAAAGAAAGTATGCAGATCCTCACAGAGAAAATAGAGAATTCGATGTAGGATCCTTTGTTTTTATAAAAGTATCTCCTTGGAAGGGGAAGATACGTTTTGGGAAGAAAGAGAAGTTAAGTCCAAGGTTTGTAGGACCTTTTGAGATTTTAAGAAGGGTAGGAGAAGTAGCTTATGAAGTAGCTTTACCTCCTGAGATGGAACGCATTCATAATGTGTTTCACGTGTCTGTGTTGCGTCCTTATAAATTGGACTATAAACACGTAATAGAGTATGAATCTATTCAGATAGAGAAAGATTTGTCCTATGAGGAACTTCCAGTTCAAATTATTGATAGGAAGGAACAAGTTTTAAGAAATAAGGTAATACCTTCAGTAAAGAAAGTTATGGAGAAACCACAATCTCAAGAAGCAACGTGGGAGCTCGAAAGTAAAATGAAGGAAGACTTTTCTCATTTGTTTATGTAATTATAAGCTAAGATTCTGGGGACAGAATCCTTATAAGGGGGAGAGAATGTAACACTCGAGAAAATTGGATTTTTATGACAATTAAATTTTTATTTGATTATGTGAATTAAATGAATTTAATTGATTATTATGTGAGTAAGCTATTTGAAGGTCGATCTATGACCTAGAATGTGCTAACGTGGTTAGTATTCTGGCTACGTGTTAGAAATAATTGTTTGGAATTTCCAAGACGAAAATAATTGTTTTCCGAATTTTTTTTATAAAAACACTATTCATCCGTTTCTGTTCGGGGAATTATTTTGAAATTCTGAGAAACGCATAATGATAGAATATCGAGACTAGATGGAATATCTGATAATATTTCATTTATGGCAAATGCAGTTTTTGCCTGCGGACTTAAAACCTAAGGGTTAAGTATATTGATTTCCAAGAAGGAAATAATATGCGTAGAAGGAATGTCGTTAGGGTTAATGCGAGTGTTATACAATCATGATACTTTTTAGTGTCTATGTATAATACGTTGAGTAAATATGAAGTACAATACGATTATTGTACGTAAGGTATACGAAGAGAATACGTGAATTGTACGTGTAGAATATGATGCGTATTGTAGAGTTGACCTAAGTCTCAATGATTAATTCATTTGACTTAGATTATGTTTGATTCAAATGATCTAATGACCAAGCCCAAGGAGTTTAATGGGTTAAGCCCAAGTCTAGGCCCAATGTTTATTTAGTTAAGCCCAATTCATTAAAACCGAACCGTGGATCGATCCGGTGGGTCACCTAATGGGTAAAACCCATGGGGCAACCCATGGATTTGACAAGGGAGGTAGTGGGCCGGCCACTTTATGTGGTAGCCAAGAAAAATGCTTGGTCACCAAGCATTTTACTTGGTGACCAAGAGTGAATAGTAAGGAGGTTAGTGTGTTAAGTCCATTATACCCTCCATTCTAGTTTCCTATAAAAGTGAGGCTAGGTTGGTTCATTTGAGAGCTTTTCCAAGACTCAACTAGATTATTTAGGAGAGAAAAGAGAGTTATACTTGAACAATTCTCCTACTTTGAAGCTTGATCACTAGAAGTTATCAAGGTTATAAGAGTTCATAAGGTATAACCCTTACCTTTCTTCTCCATCTTTTTTTTGATTTTCTTTTATATGGGAGAATCTTAGATGGGTGGTATATATCTTGTATTAGAGATTAAAGATGACTTATTATAGATTCAATCTCTATAAGTCATGAGATTATAAGAATCATAAGGTTTGAAATAGTTTTGAACCATGAAAATATTGCTTGTTGAGATCGATCGTTTATAAATGATTGAGCTCCGTCAATATGTTAGTATATGCATCTTGATTGGTTAGGGTGTAGATATTAAATCCATGGAGTATTCCATGTGATTTGGCATAGAGAACGATAGTAACAAAGTTATGGCGAATTTTAAGGAAATAGACGTTAAAACGTCGAAAACGTTGAATTCCGGATTAAGGGTTAAAAGTTGTCGTGAGACTTGAAAACATTGGTTTTCAATGTCAACACGTGAGATAGGGTGATTAAGAGTTATGGGTTTGAGAATCGTCGAATTCCGACTTAAAACGAAGAAAACGAGCATTGAATGCTCATTAACGTTTTCGAACGTGTAGAAAATGAACTCAATGGTCAATTTTGAGTTAGCAGATTCAAAAGTGTCGAATTCTTATATAAACACGTAGATTACGTCATTTGTGATGTGTAGGCTTTTGAACGGACCAAATTGGGCTTAAAACGAAGAAGTTACGGCCCCGAAAATTTCACAAAGTTGTAAAAATTTTGTTGAATCTGATATCGAGGTCCAAATACATGCTGGCTGATTATAGTATAATTTGCCGCACTACGTCACGGCAGATGATGATGTTGAAAGCATCGCTAATTGGCACCGCAATACCATTCCATGCATACACGTCACGAAGTCGGGAGCTCAGTCATCGCTAATCAAGGCGTTGCAGCGCCATTTTAGTACTATATATGTCGCGCCGCGGCGCGAGAGATGGCTTTCAGACAATGACTTAGTTTTTTAAACTTCGTTTGTCTAGGGACCTAAAGGGATGATGTTTGTACACTTTATAAGTGTATTAAAGTTATTCCTATACTACCTATACTAAGGTATAGGGTATGAAACCTAGGAATGTAATGCATGTTAACAAGTTAAGAACGTTGAACAACGTTGGTATCTCGCCGACAATGTTTAAGTCCGGTTAATAAATGTCAGTTGATTAATAAACCGGGACAATAGGTGAAGTCTTGTTAACTTTAATAATGATATTAAGTTAATAAAGACATAGAAGAGAAAGAAGCTTGTATAAAGAATGTGAATAGTTGTTTGATAGCTAATTACAGTGTGCTATGTTAATATATCATGTAGATTCTGTAAAGGCTGTGGTAAATCGAGTAAAATATTTGAAGACGCTGAAAGGCAAGTTTTTCTTAACGCTTGTCTAACTTTAATGTTAGCCAAGTTGTATGTGATTCGTTGAACTGAATTGCAAGCCTTGTTTTCAAGAAAGGGTCGATGCCAGATTTTAACTCGGCTAGACTATTCGTAATATATAGATTGATTATGATTCATATCTTTCTATATAGAAATGTTAACGCTATCCTATGCCAAGTAATTGGTACGAACGTGAATGTAAGGTTTGTCTATGAACAAACAAAAGTATTTTTCATCGATATTTCGATGGGCACGCGAGTTTGCCAAAAATATTAAACGTAAATACGTTTAATGAATGAGTGTTGATCAACATAGAGTACTATTGGCTGATCACCTAGAAGTGCTCGTAAGTTATCGGATGAACGGCCTTAGTGCTGTGGACTCCTTTTCAAGTATGAAAACTGAAAGTTATTGTTCAAGGTCTATCGACCGGTTCAGAATTCCTAATCTATTCTATACTTTGGGAATTGATGTTATGAACTGCTAAAGTATTATTGATTCATAATACTTCATAACTATTGTTCAGTTATGTCGGAATTGTTATATGATTCACGAATGTGGTATTCCTGTTATATTTGCTTAAAACTTGCTGAGCTGTCATGCTCACTTCTTGCGTGAATCATATAACTGCAGTTAAGGATGAAGGTACTGTGAATGCCAAGAGAGATAAGGGCAAAGCTAAGATGGATGTTTAGGCATTGTGTAATAGTGTAGTAATTTATATGTATTATACATTATGAACAATGAACGATGTAATCGGTTTATGAACCTAGGAAGGATTTATACTTTGATTGTAATAAAGAAGATATTAATTACCTTATTTTTTTTGTATTTCAATGGAATGATTGTATGGATGTTAGTACAGTGGAGCACCATTTGTCGGGTTACAAGATACCCGAATTTGGGGGCGTCACATCCCTTACCTCGAAAGAATAGTACTTCTGGCTGGAATACTGGGTATAGTGTTGAAGGAAACTTGTACCGTATAACAACACTCAAAGTATCAAAATACTCACAAGAATACGCTCAATATATCGAGAGAGAAAGAGAGAGAAAACTTCAGTTTCTTGTGTGATTTTTAATTCTAACCTAAGCACCCTATTTATAAGAAAATGCTTAGAACACCAAAGCAGAAAATTTATTAAAATAATTTTATTTAATAAATATTCAATCCCACCACCCAAGAATCCGAATTTAGCTCATTTACCACACATGTGGGATTGAAAAAAAACATTTTTCTTGATTAAAACAATTAAAACTTCCAAAAATCAATTATTCTCGGAACTTCTAACGTCAATAATTCATAATAAATAGCCCTTTTATCGTAAAAATTCAAACCTCATGTCCTTTTTCCATAGGAAATTCCATTATCTACAACTTTGCGAAGAAAGTTTTTCCAAATTCCAAATGTAAATTGACCAAATTCACAAACCAAGCATTTTACAAAGCTATAATCAAATTTCAAATCGAAAATGGGGTCCACCGACACACAAAACATGTGTTAATCATTTAATGCAACAAAAATACTCTTTCTCCTCATAAACTCATATATCCCACATTCATTGTAAAAATATCACCATTATTATATTATTAAAATAATATATTTAAATGAATTATTTTATCAGAAAAAGATAAAATATTAATTTTCAACAATTGTCACATTAAAAATTTTCTCCATCTATATCCACATAAAATTAATATTTTTCTCATCATATAAATCAATAATTAATTATTCATAAATAAAATTACGTAATCACAATCTCGGACTAACCAGGCGCTTCTTAGAAAGAGGGGCTTTCCAATAAGGATCTCTCCTCTTGCGCGCCGCAATTAGATGACCAAACCTCTCCTTAGATGTAACTTTCTAGACATTTCCAATAATGTTATCTAATAATATTATTCAGATAATATGAATTATTGCTCTGATAATGGAAAATACCGTAGTGACAATTATTGAAACAACGAGAATATAAAATATCAACACAAAGAATTATTGAATCAATAAAATACTTTGAATAAGAATTATCGTAATAATTATTGAGTAGTGCCTTCTCACGTAAGAATCAATAATTGGTGCAATACGCAGTGCTACTTCTTGTGTTTTAACCACCGAGTATTTCAACAAGATAATCTGTAAATAACTACGCCGTCATTTATAAACAACTTATATTTGTCATTTTCTTCATCCAATCGCTTTCCGTTATGGGGCCCACACAAGATTGCGTCGTTGTACGAATATTCCCCGACAGCAAGAATATTCCACGACCAAACGAATATTCAATGACAACAATGAATATTTTATAACCACTTGCTTATTTAAGATATTTGCGCATTTTACCCATAACTAACCACATTAATCAAATTAACCCTTACTATTTCAAAATAATAAATAGAGGAAATTTAATTTTATTTAATAATAAGTTGGGGTTTTACAACCTCCCCTCCTTATGAAATTTCATCCTCGAAATTGACGTACGTACCTGGTGTTTCAAAAAGATGAGGATACCTCGCTTTCATTTTCGTTTCCAACTCCCAGGTCATTTCTTCAATAGCATGGTTCCTCCACAAAACTTTGACTTGTGGTATGACCTTTGTGCGTAGGACATGCTCCTTTCTATCCAAGATCTTGACACGTACCTCTTCATACGTTAATTCTTCAGCTATCTCGTCCGGTTCTAACTCAATAACATGGTTCGGGTCTTTCACATATTTACGAAGCACGAATATTTGAAAAATATTATGAACACGAGACATACTTGGAGGTAACGCGAGTCTATAGGCTACATTTCCTACTCGATCAAGAATCTGAAATGGACCAATAAATCGTGGATTGAGCTTTCCTCTCTTCCCAAATCTTGTAACTCCCTTCCATGGAGCAACTCGTAACAATACATGATTCCCAATACTAAATTCCACGTCCTTTCGATGAAGATCCGCATAACTCTTTTGTCGATCTTGTTCCGTTTGTATACATTGTCGAATCATTTGGATCTTTTCCGTAGTCATACGTACAAACTTGGGTCCCAACAATGTTGCTTCACCCACCTCATCCCAACATATTGGAGAGTGACACTTTCATCCATAGAATGCTTCAAATGGAGCCACACCTATACTTGCCTGATAACTGTTGTTATAGGAGAATTCCACCAATGGTAAATAGTTATCCCAACTGCCTTTGAATTCTAGGACACAGAGTCTTAATAGGTCTTCAAGAGTTTGAATAGTCCTCTTTGATTGTCCATCTGTTTGAGGATGGTATGCCGAACTAAATTATAAATCTGTGCCCATAGCTTTTTGCAAGCTAACCCAAAATATTGAAGTAAATCTTAGGTCACGATCCGAAACTATGGATATTGGCATGCCATGCAATCTCACAATCTCATTTACATATATACTAGTAAGACGTTCAAGGGAATAAGTCTCCCGTATCTGCAAGAAATGAGCAGACTTGGTTAATCTATCAACAATAACCCAAATAGCATTTATGCCTTGAGAAACCGTGGGAAGACCCGTAACGAAATCCATGGTAATGTGTTCCCACTTCCATTTCGGAATCTCAAGTGGTTGTAATGGACCCTTAGGTACTTGATGCTCCGCCTTTACACGTTGACAAGTTAAACACCTCGAGATAAACTTCGCAATCTCTCTCTTCATATTGTTCCACCAAAATGTATGTCGAAGATCACGATACATTTTGGTACTTCCAGGATGAATTGCAAATGGTGTATTGTGTGCCTCCATCATGATCTTGTACTTCAAATTAGAATCATTAGGAACACAAAGTCTGGAGTGGACTCGAAGTATTCCTTCTTCATCGATTCTTGCTTCTGGAATAACACTTTCTTGTACTTTCTTCTTCATACGCATCAGCTCCGGGTCTGTGGCTTGAGCAACTTTAACTTTTTTGATTAAAGTTGGTTCTATACGTATACTTGACATCATTGCATGGGTTCCCAGATTCTTGAATTATATCTTCAACTTTTGTAAATCACACAAAATGGGTCTTTGCATTGACAACATCGCACTCGTTCCCGCATATGATCTTCTACTCAACGTGTCAGCTACCATGTTCGCTTTTCCAGGATGGTATTGAATGGTATGGTCGTAGTCTTTCAACAGCTCGAGCCAACGTCTTTGCCGCATGTTGAGTTCCTTTTGAGTGAAGAAATATTTGAGGCTTTTATGATCTGAATATATTTCCACTTTCTCCCCATATAAATAGTGCCTCCAGATCTTTAGCGCGAAAACGACTGTTGCCAACTCTAGATCATGAGTAGGATAATTCCTCTCATATTCTTTAAGTTGTCGCGAGGCATAGGCTATGACTTTCCCACGTTGCATGAGAACACATCCTAACCCTTTTCCTAAAGCATCGCTGTAGATAACAAATCCATCCGAACCAGATGGTATTGTCAAAATAGGTGCCGAAATGAGTCTCTTCTTAAGCTCTTGGAAACTCTTCTCACATTCATCGCTCCATACGAATTTGATATCTTTCTGAGTCAGCAGAGTGTTAGCTGAGTTAATGGAGTAGCGATTCAAGAAAATCCTTCCACGAATCTCAGATAACAACCAGCTAAGCCCAGAAAGCTACGTACTTCGGTCACCGTCTTCGGTTGCTCCCAACTTTGTGTTGCTTTAATCTTCGCCGGGTCAACAAATACTCCATGTTTTGACACCACGTGCCCAAGGAATACTACTTCCTCAAGCCAGAACTCGCATTTCTTCAACTTGTCATATACCTTGTTTTCACGAAGCCTTTGGAGTACCAGCTTCAAATGGTGCTCATGATCTTCACAACTTTTGGAATATATGAGGATGTCATCAATAAAGACAACAACGAACTGATCCAAATAATCCTTGAATACTCGGTTCATCATATTCATGAAAGCCGCAGGAGCATTAGTCAATCCGAAAGACATGACTAAGAATTCATAATGCCCGTCTTTAGTTATGAAGGCGCCTTTGGAATATCCTCGCCTAATCTTCAAATTTGATGATATCCAGAACGAAGATCGATCTTTGAAAAGAATTGTGCTCCTTGCAACTGGTCAAACAGGTCATCAATACGAGGTAGCGGATACCTATTCTTGATAGTGACATGATTTAATTCCCGGTAGTCAATACAAAGTCGCATACTCCCATCTTTCTTCTTTACGAATAAAACAGGAGCACCCCAAGGAGATGTACTAGGACGAATGAAACCGATGTCCAACAACTCCTGTAGTTGGACCTTTAACTCCTGAAGTTCAATAGGAGCCATTCGATATGGGGTTTTAGAAATGGGCTTTGTACCAGGTTCAAGATCAATAAAGAATTCAACTTCACTATCTGGGGGTAGACCGGGAAGTTCTTCAGGAAATACATCAGAAAAGTTACTAACAATAGGAATATTATTCAAATCTGACATGTCTTTATTTAAATCCATAACATGGGCTAAGAAAGCTTGACATCCATTTTTTAATAAATGAATAGCTTTATGATTAGATATGATAGTGATTGATTTTAATGGTTTAGTTGCTTGAATTCGTACAACAGGTTGGTTAGGAATATGAAAACTAACAACCTTACGAAAATAATCAATTTTGGTATGATGAGTAGTTAACCAATCAATCCCTAAAATCACGTCAAATGTAAGTATCTTTAAAGAGATAAGGTCAACAGGTAATGTGATGGTGCCAACTTTGATCAAACAAGATTTATAAACAGTGGATGTGATGAAAGTTTCTCCTAATGGAGTTTCCACAGATAGGTCAAAGTCTAATTTCTCCGGAGTCAAATTTAAACGTTGAGCACAAGCAGGAGAAATAAATGAATGGGTAGCACCGGTATCTAGTAAGGTATAAACTTCACAAGAATTTATGATTAGCTTACCCGTGATCACCTCATTTGGGTTACTCGCATTTTGACCAGTCACGACAAACGCTCTTCCAGGAACCGTTGACTTTGACTTTTCTGGGACAGCCTTTTGAGTCACCATCCCCGCTGGACTTGGCTTTGCTACAGTACAATCTCGAGCGATATGTCCTTCCTTTCCATAATTATAACATACCTTGAACTGTTATGGACAGTTTGGGCTGATATGTCCTTCTTTCCCGCATTTATAGCATACGACCGGTGGTCGTTCTCCTCCCTTAGAACTAATTGCTGTTGGTGCTGTCGTCTTCACATTGTCGTTGTTTTACCTTCTCTTTTTAAAATCTCTTCCCGACTCGCTTCTTCTATTCTCATGGCCATGATTACCACCAGAGTGGTTGCCGCTCTTGTCCGTATTCTTCTTTCTCCGCTGGTTATCGTTGTTCTGATGACTACTGTCACCGGTATGATCCTAGTTGTGGTCCCTCGATTGACCGTACTCGTTATCTCACTCTAATAATTGAGTCATGTTGACAACATCTGAATAGAGAGAAAATTTATGAGAAATGAGATATTGACGTATGCCGGGTTTCAAACCTCTCGGAAACATCCGTGTCATACGTTCCTTATTCTCCACCAAATGAGGTGCAAACCTGGATAACTCCGTGAACTTCGCCTCGTACTGGGACACCGTCATGTTGTTTTGTTCCAATCTAATAAACTATACCTCCTTCATATCACAAACACTTTTAGGAAAGTACTTGTCATTGAACAGTTTTTGAAATGTCTCCCAAGACATGCTGAGTGCGTCTGGATGGGTACGCTTCACAGATTCCCACTAGTAATCTGCCTCATTATGGAACATAAAGGTGGCGAACGGAACCTTCTGTTCCTCCGTGCATCCCAAGACATCGTATATCTTGGTAATTTTCTTGACCCACGTCTCCGCCTTTAATCGGATCGAGCTTTCCCAGCACTTACAGTGGTCCCAACTCTTTGAACTGCTTGCTGTCATGACCGGACTATCATATGCGCCATTGTTTCTTCCTCATTTTTTGAACAGAATCTCCTTCACCTTGGTTTTGCATGAACCGCAAAAAGCTTCTAAACATCTCATCGCTTCATCGTCTCTGCTCGGTGGTGTTGTTTACGGGAGGAACATTGCCACCACTGCACGCTTCTCCTCGTTGGTGAGTACAGGAGTCTCCACGGTCTCATTTACTCCATCATTAACATTCTCAATTGCCATTCTCAAATCTTCGCCATAAAATAAGGGTTAATCAAACAAATTAATATATCACATAATATCCCTATATTATGACCGGCCAATAAATAAGCTTAGGTAGGACACACTAGCAAAGGATTTACTCGTCTCTCCCCTCCTAGTTCTATTCCCCGATCTCCACCAAAGATCATATCCCTAAGCTCTAATACCAACTGTGACGCCCCCAGAATAGGTATATATCACCCATTCTGAGTTGTCAAATACGTGGTACAGAAATAACAACAACTTTATTAAGACAATTGTCGTGCAAAATACGGCAACACTTAAACTGTGAGTTTAAATACAAATATTGTCTTCTAGACAATATCCATACCCAAATAAGTCCTCATTACAATTATTGATACATTATTTTATAAAAATGGTGAGAACTACTAAAACAACTTCTAGAACCATCATTCCATACCTCACTAGTACTCGCTACATTCTCGCCTCCTGAGAAGAAAAATGGAACAAAAAGGAAAAGGGTGAGCTCAACTAGCCCAGTAAAGAACATTATGACTAAGATAATATAGAATAAATTATCGTTAGTCTTCAACAGGGAAAATCTTAGAGAATATAATAAACAATAAGTTTTAGATCAATATTCACAGCGAAAATAATAATTCATAGAAGAGTTACGTAGAGAATGAAATCTACTATTATCTATGAATTTAAAAGTCCATCAACAGTATTTTTATCCCTGTAACATCAATCAATATACATCTTAAATCAAATATTCATCTTTGCACTACAGGCCAAAGATATTAATCAGTTGGTCATGTTCATCTCAACACCTGTTCATCTTTGCACTACGAGCCAAAGATATTCATCACAAAATCATTAATCTTTGCACTACAGGCCAAAGATATTCAATTATATCATCATTTAGGACTGAGGATGATGAAAAATATTTTTAAAAAAATGAATCCAGTGAAACAAAAGAATAAACATTTAAGGATTCGTATTACGGTTTATTCATGTCCAAAAATACCTCATAAATAATCATAGTGGAGTAAAATTCAAGAATGATCAAAACATGGATACAATCAAAGCTAATATCTATAATAGATATTTTGGACGAAAAACGAAAATTTAATTTTTCTGTGAATAGTGTCGTATTCTTGAATAGTGTCGTATACGTGAATAATGCCGTATACGTGAATAGTAAACCCGACACAAAAAGTTCCAAATTTGATTAAAAGTTCAGATCAATACTTTGGCATAATGATATTGAAAGAAATAATATCATATATGAAAAAAATAACATCCCTTACCTCGAAAGAATAGTACTTCTGGCTGGAATATTGGGTATAGTGCTGAAGGAAACTTGCACTGTATAACAACACTCAAAGTATCAAAATACTCACAAGAATACGCTCAATATATCGAAAGAGAAAGAGAGAGAAAACTTTAGTTTCTGGTGTAATTTTCAATTCTAACCTAAGCACCCTATTTATAGGAAAATGCTTAGAACACCAAAGTAGAAAATTTATTAAAATAATTTTATTTAATAAATATTCAAGCCCACCACCCAAGAATCCGAATTTAGCTCATTTACCACACATGTGGGATTGAAAAAAACGTTTTTCTTGATTAAAACAATTAAAACTTCCAAAAATCAATTATTCTGGAACTTTGAAACGTCAATAATTCATAATAAATAGCCATTTTGTCAGAAAAATTTGAACCTTATACCTTTTCCATAGGAAATTCAATTATCTACAACTTTGCAGAAGAAAGTTTTTCCAAATTCCAAACAAAAATTGGACCAAATCCACAAATGTATTTATTTTACAAAGCTATAATCAAATTTCAAATAAGAAATGGGGTCCACCGACACACAAAAACATGTGTTAATCATTTAGTGCAACAAAATACTCTTTCTCCTCATATACTCATATATCCCACATTTATTGTAAAAATATCACCATTATTATATTATTAAAATAATATATTTAAATGAATTATTTTATCAAAAAAGATAAAATATTAATTTTCAACAATTGTCACATTAAAATTTTCTCCATCTATATCCACATAAAATCAATATTTTCTCATCATATAAATCAATAATTAATTATTCATAAATAATATTACGAATCACAATAATCGTGACTAACTAGGCGCTTCTTAGGAAAGAGGGGCTTTCCAATAAGGATCTCTCCTTCTTGGCAAGGCAATTAGATGACCAAACCTCTCCTTGAGATGAACTTTCTAGACATTGCCAATAATGTTATCTAATAATATTATTCAGATAATATGAATTATTGCTCGATAATAGAAAATACTTGTGTAGTGACAATTATTGAAACAACAAAGATATATAAAATATCAACACAAAGAATTATTGAATCAATAAAATATCGAATGAAGATATTCATCGTAATAATTATTGAGTAGTGCCTTCACGTAAGAATCAATAATTGGTGCAATACTGCAAAGCTATCGTGTGTTTTAACCAATTTAAGTATTTCAACAAGATAATCTGTAATAACTACTACTGTCCATTTATAAACAACTTATATTTGTCATTTTCTTCATCTAATCACTTTCCGTTATGGGGCCCACACAAGACTGCGTCGTTGTACGAATATTCCCCGACAGCAAGAATATTCCACGACCAAACGAATATTCCATGACAACAATGAATATTTTATAACCACTTGCTTATTTAAGATATTTGCGCATTTTACCCATAACTAACAACATTAATCAAATTAACCCTTACTATTTCAAAATAATAAATAGAGAAAATTTAATTTTATTTAATAATAAGTTGGGGTCTTACAGTGTGTTTTTGAACTTCTCAGCGAATGGACGCCTATGGTCTGTCTGTGATAGTTCTTAAACTCATATTATTATGGAAAGTTCCTGAACTCATAATGTGTGGTGAGTTGATGGACTGTACTAAGGTATAGAAAGGTGTAGACTGAAAACACGTTGTTTTTAGTAGACTTAGCATTGAAGGTGCTAGAGAAGATTAAGTATTGTCACAAGTAAGACAATGAAGGAAGATGGAGAATAGGATATTCCAAGTCATCTAGTTATGCTAGATTTCGAAGTTTCTTGAAATCGTGCTAATGTGTGCATTTTGAAAATGAAAGAATTGGTTCGACTTTTGGAACTAATGGATTTTAAAAGAAATATTCTTGATATGTCTAGTTGATTTAGCTTTAAAACATCAAAATGAATTTTATATCATCAGTGCATTTGATGCAAAGATGGTAAAAGGATGGAGTTATTAATGCAACTGAACCTAGTGTTGGAAGTGATCTTAGGATCAACAACCCGCTATGGTATGATGTATAATGACGAAGTCATAAACTGATGAAGTCCTCAACGTACTGTGAAAAGTGCGGTATCATGACGTCATAAAATGTTTTGATGTATTGCAAAAGAATTTAAAGAATTAGTCGATGTCAATTGATTTGACTAGATGAATGTTTCAAGTTGATGTCCAATTTATTAGATGAATGAGCGTGAAGATCAAGCGAAGACTTGTAATATAGAATGATAGAATTAAACTATAGAATAGTTTAATGAATGAATATGTATCCTTGGTGGCGGATAAAAGTCACTTGTGCAATATGTAAAGAATAATGTAATTATCATTATTTGTAATGAAAGAGGTTTTAAGGTTTTAGAACCTGGGATTTGAAGATGTATGTTGTTATATTTAGCTATATAATGATGTATGTTTGGAAGAAGATAGGATCGTGACGTACGAAATCCGGATGTGAAAATAGACCGGATTTCGGGGCGTTACACATTTTTAAATGTAAATGCAACATCCACACACAAGTAGATAACAGTTTGAAAAATTTTGTAATAGCGGCTTAAGCCCTCTTACTGGATGTCCCCAGTCGAGTCGCCAAGTGTCGACGTCGGGATTTTTACTGTCCCTTTTATGTTCTTGTCTTTTGGTGTTCTCATGTTAGGTGAGATTTGTTTAAAAAAATAAGTTGTGAAAAGGTCCGACATGTATATGTCGACGATTGGACTGTAATAGTCGCCAGTTGGTATTTTTAAATGGTTGCACCAACTCAACCGAGAAAAGGTTTGCACATTGACCTAGTGATGTAACAACGCTTAACCGGTGCAATGAAGAAACCGAGATTCGTTAGGGTCCGGGGGCTTGATTATGCGGAGGGAAATGTTAGGCACCCCCCGACATCCGTGTTGCCACGGTGACCGCCACTTTTCAATTAAAATGTTATATGAATGTGTGTGTGTGTGTGTGTGTATGTTTGTGTGTGTGGGTTAATGTGCAATTATTTGGAAGTAGTGTTATACCTCATTTGTACCTATATACAAAGGATTTGAATTTTGTATAAAATTTCAGTTTTTAACAAGATATAGCAATGATGTTTTGTAAAAGAAGTTTTTCAAAATCTTATGCACAATAGTAATTGAGGCCATTGATACTTCTATTTTATTATATGTTCAACTTCATTGCTTTTATTTTTGAGATGTGAGGCATCTTCGAGAAAATAAGATACATAGCAGTGCTGAACTCCTTGTGGGCATGAGAGCCATCTAAGGAAATTCAAACACCGTGAATAATTTACAAGCTGGTTACAGCTAAAAATGTCCATCACGGGAACCGAATCTAGATTCAGAAGATTGAATATGTGATCACATGATTCCTATATATATATATATATATATATATATATAAAACAATCAACCACAACGGAGTAAACTCCATAGGGGATTGAAAATATAAATATATAAAAGCTATAAATATATATATAGAGAGATAATCAACTGCCATGAAGTAAACTCTAGGCGGGACTAAATGTTAATATATACAAGCGGTAAATATATATATATATATATATAGAAACGATCAACCGCCACGAAGTAAACTCCAAGCGGGACTGAATGTAAATAAAGCAGTAAAAGGTCACGAAGTAAACTTCAGGCCTGACAGAAATGTAATATATATATATATAAGCAATAAATGCACCGGATATTATATCCAGGCTCCATCAAACAAAGCTTGATGATAATAATATATATATATATATAAGTATTTATATATATATATATATATAAAAGCGATAACGCTCTAATGTAAATCGTGCTCACCGAACAGAGTTCGATAACAGTTTATATATATATATATATATATATATATATATATATATATATAAGCAATAAACGCTCCGGATGTAAATTCAGGCTGAATTGAGGCATAAATCGATAATGTTAGTACAAATATATATATATATATATATATATATATATACAAAAGAAAAAGTCACAGACCGAAGTCCGGGCATACGCACACAACACGACTCTCAACGTAAATAATTGTGTGTGCAAAAAGTGGAGAAAGGCTTTAAGAAATGTAAGAACTCTTACAGTGGGCTACCAAGTAGACTTCAAATGGCTTTAAATGATTGAACACTCAGTTTTCATCGGTAAAATATGACAAAGTATAAGCTCACAAGTGTTTAAAATGAGAAAGCACTCAATTTATAGTGTGTATAAAGCAAAATGGACAAGGCTTCCTCGCCTTTTTCTCTTCTAAAATGGCCTCCCTAAGCCCTCTATTTATAGAGGGGGGGAGCCGCAGGTGTACCTGTGGCTGCCTTGGGTGCCCCGGGCTCCGTGGGTCCTACCGTCTTAAAGTACGTACACGTATATAACGCGTTGTCCGCTCAAACTTTTATAACTTTCAATCTGGGCATCCGTTTAAGGCGTATGATACCTTTACGGAATGTTGTTGTCGAGAGCTACACAATGACATGGGATAGGAGGTTGTACGAAGTTGGAAAGATAGGACCATGTCAAGATCTTCGGGTCTTCAAATTCCATCCGGTGTGCTGTCTTGTGTAGTAATCACTCGGGATTTGAGCTATGGTTCTTTTAGGACACTTCTGTGTAAAATGTATGTTGAAATGTTGTTGAGATGGCGCAATATGGGATCAAGGTGGCAAAATGATGATTTTACCCCTCACCAGGGTTATCTCCGATTTGGGCTGATGTAGGAGTCGTTGCTCAGGGTTATCTCTGAGATTGGGCTGCTGTAAGTGTTGAATGTCCTCAGGGTTGTCTCTAAGGTGTGCCTGACCTCCTGGGATTATCTCCGGGGTTGGAACTGAGTGCCTCAGGGTTATCTCTGAGGTTGAAGCTGACTGCAAGGGGTTGAAATGAGCTTTTCCAGGGTTATCTCCAGAACTGCAACTGCATTCCTCGGGGTTGTCTCCGAGGTTGAAATTGAAACTCCCGGGTTTATCTCCGGGCCTGAAACTGGGTATCTCGGGGTTGTCTTCAAGATATCAAAACTGATAATTTCGGGGTTGTCTCCAGAATTGGACCTGTATTCCTCGGGGCTGTCTCCGAGGTTGGAACTAGAACTCCCGAGGTTATCTCCGGGATTGAGGTGAGTATCTCGGGGTTGTCTCTGAGATGGATAAACTAATAATTTCAGGGTTGTCTTCGAAATTGGAACTGCTATATCCTCCAGGGTTATCTCTGAAAGACAATTCTGTCCTCCTGCACTATCAGTAACAGGAATGCAAAAAGTTCGAGTGTCTACATATATATATATGCAAGGGTGGGGTGGGGAAAAGAGAAAATTTATATTTTTAAAAATTGAGTTATAATAATTAGGGACAAGATTGTCATATTATTTATTTTGAAAGGTTATTTTTGGTAATGTAAAATATTTTATTTTCCCATCCTTTCCCATCCCTCAAAATCCTCCCACTTTTGAGGGGAAGTTTTGAGCCAAAAATAAAATTAATTTTACCTCCAATACCTTCTCTTCCTCCCTATAAAACTCACAAACATGGGATTTAGAGGGATTTTAATTATTTTCCCTTCTCTTCCCCTCAAATAAAAACTTACAAACACGGTGAAAGGGCTAAATTATAAATTTTGAACATTTTTTTTTGAGAAACTTGTACTATTAGTTTTTAATTTCAGGGATCTAAGGCAGCGTTTGTGAGTTTGGAGGGATAAGATATGAATATAAAGTATAAGAGAGCAAGGGATAGGAAAGGATGAGAAAAGGATTATAATTTTCCCTTATCATGTTTGTGATGAGATTTTTATTATATTTTTCTTGTTTGTGAGTTTAAGAGGGTAACGCCCCCAAAATAAGTATACATCACCCATTCTGAGTCGCCAAATACACGGTACAAAATACAAATACAAACTTAATTATACAACATAAGCTAAGAGTTTTTACACGAATATTGTCTTCTAGACAATATCCAAACTCAAATTGAGTCCTCATTACAATTATTATCACACTATTTCATAGAATAGTGAGGACTACTATAACACCATCTCGGACCATCACTCCGTTCCCCGACTAGTCCTGACTATGTTCTTATTTCCTGAAGAAAACAATGAAAATAAAAGGGTGAGCTCAACTAGCCCAGTAAAAAATATTATGACTAAGATAATGCAGAATAAATTATCGTTAGCCTTCAACAGTGTTAAACTGATAAAATACAATAAACATCAAGTTTAACTACAACGGAACAAGCAATCCATTAGAAGAGTCAAGTAGAGCATGATATCTACTATCTTCTATGATTTAAAAAGTTTGTCATCAATTTTATCGCTAAGACTCAACTTAATAAATAATCTACATCACTGAATTATCCATGCATTACGGGTCAAGGATATTCGTGTTTTCACCAATGGTCATGATCATGTCAACCACTGTCCATCAATGCACTACGGGTCAATGAGGACTTTTACCACATCATTTGTAATATTATGGTCATGATTATACCTAATAATTCCTGATCATAATCATATCAATCAACAATCCATCTATGCACTACGGGCTAAAGATGACTTTCATCACAATATAAGCATGATGATGATTACAATGATATAAGAATTCAATTAAAAGAAAGCAAAGGATAAATTTTTAAAGATTTATAATTCAATTTATCTAGAATTCAATAATGTCTAAATTATCAACATGATACTGCTTTGTGGAGTAAAATTCAAGAATAATATTGTAACAAAAATGATTTGAACAGAAAAAAAAAATCAATTTTTGTTATGAATAGTACCCCGGGTGAATAGTACCCGAGTGAATAGTACCCCGTGAATAGTACTTCAGGAATAGTACTTTATGAATAGTATCCCGTGAATAGTACTTCGTGAATAGTACTCGTGAATAGTACTTTGTGAATAGTATCTTGTGAATAGTATTCCGGCATAAAAAGCTTAAAATTTAACAAGAATGTACAGAAAAATATTCTTGTGAAATGATACTAGATGAAGCACAAATTTCAAGGATATTCTACAAATTTCACTGAGTATAGAAGCAATACTTTAACAAAATAAGTGTAGAAGTAGGAATACGAAACAAAATAATATTACTTACATACTATAGATTACGGAAGAAAATATTATTTCATACGAGTATTGAACAAAAATAGTATCCCTTACCTTAGAAGAAGACTGAATAATAGAATAATGAAGTAGCAGAATACTGTTCTTCTTTCTCTCTATAGCTTCTCTCTATTATTGCTCTTGTGAGTCTTAGTGAATTGGTAAGAATGAAAGAAGAATGAGCTTCTATTTATAGGAAAACATAGTTTCAATAATTGCATGTTTTGGGGCTCGAATTATTACAGTATAGTACCTTCATCTTTTCCTCCATTTTTAATTTAGTCCTGCAAGTATTATCAAACTTGCACCACCTCCCCTAATAGCACTTGCATGTGAATCAATAGTACATGTATGTGAATCAATAATTCCATTCACGTGAACAAATAGTTATATGCATGTGAACTAATAGCAATTAATTGCTCATTTATCCGATTAATTACCCGATTGGTCAATTTAACCTCTAGAAAGCAATTATTATCAAAATAAAAGTCGACTTCCACTAACACTAATAATCCCAACACAATAGAAATATCAATTTCATCTTTAATCAACACGAACTTATTCATCATTAATATTATAACTCACAATATTTAACAACCAGGTCATTCCTAGGAAAGAAGGGGCTTTCCAATAAGGATTTCTCCCTATTGGCGCGTAATTAGGTGACCAAACCCCTTTCCTCGACAGAATTTTCTAGACATCATCAATAATGTAAATAATAATATAAAAAACTTTGTCGTCTCAATTATTGATTTAATAATATAAAATATTATGTAGATGATACTGTGACAATAATTGAATCAATAATATGAGAGATATTATACAACAATTACTGTAGCAATAATTGAGTATAACTGAGTGATTTCATCAATAATCAAAGATACTGTACAATACCGTGTGCTACTATGCAACCACGCGTATTACTGTACTTTTACCACTGGGTATTTCAATAGTTAACGGTAAAACTTTCGCCGTTAATTTTATAAAAAGATATTTATGTCATTTTCTAACTCCGACAATACTTCCGTTGTGGGGTCCACCAATGATTGTGCCGTCGTGTGAATATTTCCTATTAAAACGAATATTTCCCGACCAATCGAATATTTTATAACAACTTTCTTACTTTGAAAAATTTATAAATATTACCACAACTATAACATTATATCAAATCCACACCATAATATTCAAAAATATAATTCGAGAAAAATTAATCTTTATTCATAAAAGGAGGTCTTACAAAGAGGATGAAAAGGGAAGAGAAAATAATTTTATTTTAAAACTACACTATTACTATATTACTCTTATATATAAATATAATAAATGTATGATTTTAACAATGTCTAGTTACTGAATTATTTTGTTCAGTCTTTTTTTTATGTTCATATATATATATATATATATATATATATATATATATATATATATGGGAAATGATCCATGAAAAACATTAGTTTTGGGCATTGTTTCAACTAACTGTTATCCAGCTGTCCAAAATTATAGTGAATGGTTGAGATGAGGGCCCAAATATTACTCCTCTCTAGAGCCATAAATTTTTTTATGTTGGCAAGCATTTTTCCTGGCGCCAAATCAAAGACCGTGTTTTTGTTGGTCGCTAGAGGGAGTTCATGCCAACATAAAAAAATTATTTGGCTTAATTACTGATTATCCTTATACATACTACTTATTAATTAGTAAAATAAAATAATAAAAAATTATAAGGATAATCAGTAATTATCCTTATACTTATTAATAAAATAAGTATGTATAAGGATAACTACTAATTAATAAAATAAATATGTATAAGGATAATTATCGATTATCCTTATACATACTTATTTTATTAATAAGTATAAGGAGTCAAGGGCTAGAAATTCAAGAGTTCATTATATATATAAAGTGATTCATAGTTAACATTAACTATGAATGATTGTAAGAATATAATATAAACTCAATCATTATTTTCTATTTATAATTAAAAATCATAAGACGATAAGCATTAATTATCCTTATACATACTTATTTTATTAATAAGTATAAGGATAATTACTGATTATCCTTATAATTTTTTATTATTTTATTTTACTAATTAATAATTAGTATGTATAAGGATAATCATTATTAAGTTAAATTCTTTTATGTTGGTATTTATCCCTCTAGCGGCCATCAAAAAGGATCGTTTTGATCGGGTCGCTGAGAGAGAAGACCCAACATAAAAGAATTTGGCTGACCGCTAGAGGGAGTAGCAGATGGACCCTCATCTCAGTCATTCACTCTAATTTTGGACGGTTGAATAATAGTTAGTTGAAACAGTGTCCAGAAATAACGTTTTCCATGGATCATTTCCCTAATGTATTTACTCTAATTCATTATATATATAATTTTCCAGTACAATGTCACTCACCTGATAATGAAGGTCTGCTTGTCCAACTCAAAGCCATAAACACCAAAACTATCTAATTGTAATTATAAATAATTACATAATAATTATGAGTGATCATGATGGGAAAGAGGGGCACATGAAGAACTAACTCACTGAGTAAAAGCAGTTAGATTTTTATGCTTGTGTGCTAGGGTTGCACAAATGGTCCACGGCCTAACCTGGATTCGGCCTAGACCCAGCCTGGTCAAAGCCTGACCTAGTCAAAGCCTGGATCGGTCGGGCCCGGCCTGCAAGGCTACAAATAGATCAATGATTTTTAGTACAAATTCGGCCTGAACTTTCCTTTTAAAAAGCCTGATCCGGCCTAGCCTATAGCTTGATCCGACGGAGGCCTGGATTGGTCCAAACCCTGGACCAGCCCAAGGCCTGGTCTTATATATGAAAAAATTAGACTTGAACTCAGGTCTCTCTTCTTATGTTTTAAGCAGAAAACCCATACTAGTGGGTAAATGTTTTTGAAGAATGCATGTTTATTTATAGTTTATTAGCCTATGATAAATTAGTGATTAGGAGATGTGGGACTTAAACTAAGGTCCCAATGAATATTCCATTTTTCTTCTCTCATTTGTACTCACTCTCTATACAAATATCTTCCTAACTTTTCTATATTAATCTCTTTAATTGAACCATACTCAACAGGGTAGTTTGATTTTTCTTCAACTTGCATCTACAAAAAAATCTTCACTTGAGCTGAAAGATTTCACTTCGTCGATCTCAATGTATACTTATGAACTGATGTTTCAATTCCACTTAAAATGCAATTCGAATATTCGATTCTTATTAGTTATTAGATTTTGGTATACTTTTTGCTGGTTTTGTAAATTTATTTGAATTACAGTAACGGAATAATCTGTTCATTAAGCTCTATTTTAAAATTTCGTTTACAACATGTAGTGTTTATCTGTAGAAGATAGTAAAAGGTACTAGTTATGGAAACTAGTGCAAAAGCTAATGGTGCTACTAACTCTGGAATTTCTGCTAAAAAAATTGTAGCAATTGCACACCCACTAGTCGAAGAGCCACTGGATATTGCATCCCTGGTAGATATCTACAAAAATGAAAGTAAGCACCCAAATTCCCAAACCCAATTCTATTTCTTTCAATTGCTACATTAGTAAAAAAATATACATAAATAATTTCATTGATTTCTCTATTTTTATGATTTCATGAGCTGATTGATGAAATTAATGAAAAAATGTTGGTGGGGTTTTAATTTCAGGAGCACTCAAATAGAGGAGAGGCACCTCAAGAAACACAAGTTTAATAGCAAACTATAAGAATGAGAGGCATTTAGTTCAATTGTATTTTTGTTTCAAAGTCCCACATAGTCTAGTTAACATTTTTTGTCCCAATTTCTCTTCTATAAATAAAGAAGAGGTCAAGTCAAAAAATTTCAAGTAAAATGTACTTGAGCTTGTGTTGGGTTTGGCTAAGCTTGGTATGATTCCACATAGTCTAATAAAAAGTTTTTTGTTTTTGCCTTCCTTTAATAAATGGAGGAGAAGCAGAGTTTAAATTTTTTAAGTAGAGAACACTTGGGCCTAATGAGGCCTGGCTCGGTCTGGCCAATAGGTCTCAATAGGTCACGTTTTTTTGTTTCAAACTTGACCTGGCCCACCTGTAGACAAAAAGTCAAGGCCTGACTTGGTCAGGTCGGTCCGCTGTGCATCACTACTGTGTGCACAAGTAATGAAGTTTTTGTGCAGTTCATATTCAGGCGACCGGGGTGAGGGAATGAAAAAATTATATTTTAAAAATTAAGAGTTATAATAATTAGCAATGAGATTATCACATTATTTATTTTAAAAGGTTATTTTTTATAAGGTAAAATATGTAACTTTTCCAATCTTTCCCATCCTTTCACATAACTTTTGAGAAAAAGTTTTGAGCTAAAAAAAACTAATTTTACCTCCAAATCTCTCTCTTCTTAAAAATACAAACTTACTTTTAAATGCAAGGGGAATCGAGGGGA
Organism: Panax ginseng; assembly: GCA_020205605.1. Classification (NCBI taxonomy): domain Eukaryota; kingdom Viridiplantae; phylum Streptophyta; class Magnoliopsida; order Apiales; family Araliaceae; genus Panax; species Panax ginseng. The sequence continues at coordinate 34,220,725 of CM035129.1, forward strand.
GGGGTCAGGGGAAGAGTGGGTTTGAATGTAGAGAAACTTACTTTTTACTAGGCTGAATTACAGATTTACTTCTTTAAGTTGCCAACCAGTTTCAAAGTAGTCCCATAATCAACAAAGTGGATACTTCTCTTCTTTAGGGGTTTTTTGGGTTTACTTTTCTCTAAATTCATGTCACGTTTAAATGCAAGAAAAGTTTACGAGCATAAGTTGATTGCTCAAGTCCTTTGATTTAGACCACTTCAATTTGAGAAGGAAAAAAGAAGAGGAAAATAAAATCTTTAAATTCACTAGACGCCTTTCGGTGGTTTTTTTTTTTTTTTGTGGGGATGGGGAGGGGGGGGTGGTTAGGTCCGTAAGGGGAACAACAAGTTAATGAAAAATTCTCAACTCACTGGACACCTTTCATAAGAATTTCATATATAAATACGTTCACAAATTCATCTAAAATTCAAACTAGATTGTACACAATTAGACTTGAACCCAAATACTAAACTAAATTGTACCCAAAACACATACAAATGAAGAACATTCGTTATGTTGTATATAAATCCAAAGAAACCGAATCATGCATAAACTGTCTTCTTTTTTTTCTTATTGTGATTTGCGTTTTTTACTTTGCTTCCCCAATTGCTAACAAGGCTAAAACTGAAAATTATTGTTTATGCTTAATGAAGTTCTTAATATTATTAAGGCGGAAAAAATGCTTATCTGCCAAAAATCTATAGCCTCTCTCAAGGAACATGCTAGTGACTGCTGCGAACCTGAACCTTACAAAAAGGGTAGAACTCAGTACCATAAATAGCACAGAACAATTTAATGAAACTGATTAATCAAGATATACAAAGGGCCCGGAACAATCAAATGACAGCAATTAGAGTCATCGAAGCACAGAACAATAAAATAACACCGAGTCATATCATATATTGTGATAAACCTTGTTACTATAACATAATATGTAAATAGGTTCACAAACCTTATTACTATAACATAAAATGTAAACAAATTCAGGAGATCTGTAAATGTACTCACAAATTCAGGAGATCTGTAAATGTACTCACAAAACTTTTGAACGACATAGTATATAGAACTGTAGATACACTAGTAATCTATAATACTCAGCAACAAAGTTGCAAAATGTAGCAGTTTCCAACCAAATAAATCTAGAACAATGTCTTACTTGAAGTTACGATACCCAGACAAATAAAATAGATTGAGGAACCAATTGTTCAAGGTTCCAGTTCTATGAGGTCCTTTGGTCTTATTAGAGTTATCAAGTTCATTGATATAAGACTACAGTATGATAGTAGTTCTACCAGACCTGATTGGTGCTTCAAATATTGATATCTACCTACCATTATATGACCTCTGGCTAAAATCAACTAGATGTCTAACAAAAAAGATGGTTGGCATGCTAATATGCAACTCTGAATAAAGTTTCAAGAAATTACTGACCATAAAAGGAATTCATGTTTAGCCAAATATCCATGATACAGCTAATTGTAGTTGATTGAATCAAGATTTTTGTTGTCAAATATGACCTCATTCCAAAAGACTGTCTATATAACCAGTCCTCAAAAGAAACAAGAGGCACAGTAGATCAAGGTATTTTTATTCAGAAAAAATAGTTGTTTATCTGCTCCATCCAGCATGAATCGTACGTAGATCTAGCAACTGCAAATGTAATTTGGGGGGAAAATAATTATGCTGTAGATTCCTTCAGATATGCAATGAGATCTGCACGCTCCTGCGGCTTCTTCAGTCCTGGAAAAACCATCTTTGTTCCAGGAATGTACTGTCATAGAAAAAGTAAAAAGGACTTTAGCACAAGCAGGAAGGGATAATAAATTACCTAAAAACGATGTACAAGGGGAAAATAATTGTTTAAAAGGTTTGAGTTGGTACATGAGATTGTAACTAGCCTGAAGCAATTAAATCAAGAAAAAACAGACTGGGCTGATTGTATTAACCATGTTATTGCTAAATCAAGAAAAAATTGGTTAGACTTGATTAAATTAACTGTGTAGGAGCATGTGCGTTCTTTGTTTCATTCAAAAACAAAAATACAAGAATACCACAAATGTCTCACTAATGTTTTCTTCCAATTGTGAACGATTTAGGTTCTCTAATAGTATTCTAATTGCGATTAAAATACCTATACAAACTAAACAGTGAACAATACAATTAAACAAAAATGAACAATAAAAAAACTTAAACCAATTTTATTCTAAATCTAACACATCAACCATCACCGAGAAAAATCCTAAGTCTATTAAAAGCATAATATACAATATAAACACCCAACCATATTATTAAGCTCACTAAGTGCAAATGATGAAACCCTAGTGCAACTAGAGTACTCTTATCTTGATATTAACCATATATGATCAGCCAATTATCTCAATAGTAAAAGTCATGTCATTCCTTAAAGGTTAAGGAAATATGGAACAAGTTAGACTAATATCCAAGTCGCATCAACTCGGATAGAGTATCTAGTCGAACACGGGTACTTTAAGAGTACGACATTGGTCCTCCTCAATTTTGTCAATTTTTTACACTAAAATAAAATGTAACACCCACCAGTATCCTTATCCAAGTGTCAAGTGTCGGACACATACTATAGGGAGGGTAAAGTGAAGAGTACAGGTAACATAGACTAATATAATGGAACAAAGAGAATAACTACTAATATTCTACATAGAGCTAAGCAAAATTACTCAGCATCCACCATCTTCTCATGTTCATATAATAAAAAGAAGATCAATAGAAGCACAGAATATCTATAACTTTGCAAGCACCCTTGGTCTTATCAAATAGAGTCGCTATGAAATTATATTACTACCTTCTTGGGGTTCAACAAGTAATCATACAAAGCCTTTTCCTCCCAGATTACAGCCTTGTTCTTGTTAGCAGCAGAATACGAGTATCCAGCAGTTGTTCCAGACTGCCTTCCGAAAAGGCCATTCAAATTGGGTCCTGCAAATACCACCAGATTCAAATAGATTAGACCAAAACAAGAAAATAACAAGATAAGTAGCCAATTCTAACTCCCCTCTAGCAGTGCTGCGAAAGCAGATAATTACCAAAAGTGTACCATTATTATGCCTCATATTTCACCCCATTTAACATAATGAAAGATAGTTGTGCAGTAGCTGACCTAGCTATGCAAAAGTTCAGAAGTTTGGGCCAATATTTCAATCATTCTCACGTATTAACCAATACCATATTACTCTTCAATCTCTTAAAACAAGAATGCTGAAACATCGGTCTCTCACCTCACATTACGTCATTACCCTATTTCTCATTTACTTGTTCATATTATTGATTTCTCCCCTTTTCAAGACTCGGCAGCATTAGCACTTGTTTGAGTTCTTCCCTCAATATGGACTTGACTTACCCAACTTCTTTCAACTCCTACTGAAAGCGAGTACCCAAACTTAAGTTGTATATAGAAATTGTTGGAAATCCTATTTGGAACGGCGGTAAAAGAAGAACCTAGAAAATAAGACACATCAATATGAGCTCCTGCTTTGAATTAGAATAGACAAAGAGGTACCCTGTTCTCCAAAATTCAGAGCATATGTAACTTGACCTATATCAACGAGTCTTGTTCCAAATATATTTATTCAGCAACATGAATACATGTTGCATAGACATGTACATATAATGCTATCAAGTTGACCACTATCCAATACTACAAAATAAGCAAACAACTTTTCAGGTACATTAGGTCCAGAAGGTCAAAACATAATTCGTGAATACAAACAAAACTTCAACCAACTATATTGTCCAACACATTAACCAAAAGCTATAAACACAATTATCAATACATGGACTTATCTTCAACAAATAAAAGCTTACCAAATGCATTAGTGACTAGAAACTACTGATTCAATTCAATCAATCCCGTTAATTCTGTAATATTTGTAAACCTATGGAGATGCTATGAATGATAGCAAATTTATAAATATGACACTCTGGCAGGAATATTATATACACAATTTATACTCTTAAGTGGTTATTGGACTACTATAATTTTTATCTCTTAATATTAAGTTCATACTATCATAAATAATAAAATAAATAAATGAAAACTAAAAAACTATTAGTAAATGATGCCTAATCACTTTGTTTAACAACCACCAGTTCTGATCTGTAAAAAACCTATTTACCAAATAAATATTGACAAACTAGAAATCTTAGAATATAAGAAAAATAACTCTAAAAATGACGTTTAACGCATCAATCAAAATTACTTATGATACCCATTCTACACTTGCCGTAACAGGTAATCTAAACCAAACCAATATGCTGAAAATCTAGGCAAACCTAATGAAAAATAGCTAGAAAAATCCGTAGAAACTGCAAACAAATGGTAGATCCAAAATACTACAGTTTAAACCCTTAGATCTGAGCAAAACAATAATTATTCAGGTTTGTGCATAACAGATCTAAAATCATTTACTTCAACACATATATACACGTATATATATACACATATATATTGAGAGAGAAAATAATACGGATGAATGAATGAATGGATTACCTTGCTTGTGACCTTGCCCTTGTTCGACGGTATGGCACTGAGCGCACTTTGTCTTGAAGATCTTCTCCCCGGCCTTAGGGTTTCCCGGTGGTGCCTCCTCAAACGACGCCATTTTTTCTGGTTTTTGCTTAGAGAAAGAAAATCTAGAAAGAGAATCTAGAGAGAGAAAAATGGACTTGGGGGTTCTAGGGTTTAGAATATATATAATGTGAACGAATTATTGTTGATACTTTTCTAAGTACAGTAAATAACGTGTGGCATGCCCGAGGCGGCTACACGCTACACTTGCGTGCTGGACACGTTGCATACTTTTATTGGTTCCGGTACAAAAGGCCTGAATATTTTATGAATGAAATGCAAAAATAACCTCTAATTTGTATCTTGTTTGCCAATGTATTCCTCAAAATCATTTTTTGCCAAAAGTCTCCCTCTCAGATGGACTAAATTGTAAATCTGACCCTCTCATATGTCATATTTTTGTTAAATTGTTCCGAAAACTTTTTTTTAGCACAATTATACTTTATAGTTGCATTAGTTATGTAAAAATGTTCCTCAATTTTTTTTCACCGATGAAAAATTGATTTTCGATAGTCAACATAAATGAATTCCATTAGTCAAATATTATTTTTTTCAAAGTAAGGATGAGGGTTTTAGTTATTAAATATCTTTTCAAAAATATTATCACTAATATTTATCAATGTAAACGTAACTGAAAATCAAAAGTCAATGTAAAACATTCACAATATATATTATTACCGATTATCGATTATAAAAAAATATTTATACTATCATAATATTAATTTTGCAATTTCTTTAAAATTTGCCAACCTTTAATTAAATTCTGCGTCCGTCATGAATAACAACATATATAAGCATACAAATATTCTATCTTAATCTTTTTAATATAAATTAAATTTTCTATTATTTTCTTTTCCATTCAAAACTCAAAAAATTATAAGGTCATATTATCATTGCATCTTAATAACAACTACAATTATAATTTATATAAATTATATATATATATATATATATATATATATATATATATATATCTTTAGAAGACCAACTTTTTATAAATAAAATTGAATTTTCTCTATTGAAATAAGAAGGATGGATTTGATTAATGTGATTAATTATGAGTAAAATGTGCAAATTTTGTGAAATAAGCAAGTGGTTATAAAATATTCATTTTGTGGAAATATTCGTTTGGTCGTGGAATATTCTTGTTGTTCAGAATATTCGCATGCGATGGCGCGTAGCCATTTGTAGGCCCCATAACTGAAAAACTACGATAAAAAAAAAATGACAAATTTGAGTTTTTATAAATAACTGGATAGTTGTTACCGCTTAACAATCGTTGAATACTTCGTGGTTAAAATACAAAGAATACGCTGTGGTTACACAAGATAGACAAGGTATTGCATAGTATTTTTGGATTATTGATTCTTACGTAAGAAGGCACCACTCAATAATTATTACAGTAATTACTGTTCAATATTTTATTTTATTGATTCAATAATTGCTACGTTGATATTTTATATTATTGTTATTTCAATAATTGTTACTGCAGAGTATTTTCCATTATCAGATCAATAATTTATATTATTTGAATAATATTATTAGATAACATTATTGGCAATGTCTAAGGAAGTTCTATCTAGTAAAGGGGTCTGGTCACCTAATTGCGCGCCAATAAGGAGAAATATTTATCAAAAAGCCCCATCTTTTCTGGGAACGACCTGGTTGTCAGTATTGTGATTCTATAATATTATTTGTGAATATTAATTATTGATTTATATGATAAGAAAATATTTATTTTATGTGGATATAATGAAGGAATTAATGCTGAGGTGTTTTATCAGTATTTTTATCAGAATGGAGGTATTAAAAAATCATCCGTACGTGAATTTCGGACACTTTCTGTTTGGAATTTGGAAAAACTTATTTTATAAAGTTGTAGAGAATTAAATTTCCTATGGAATGAACATAAAATTTGTATTTTTCTGATAAAAGGTCTATTTATTATGAATTATTGAAGTTTCTGAATATTGTTTAAATTTAAAATATTTTAGAAATTTTCTAGAATGGGTGGGCCCCACTCTTGTCCTTGTTGGTGTGCTGAGTTTTTTTTTTTCAAAAGTAGTGTGCGTAAATAGTAGCAGGTAAAGCCATCAGGTAGTAGGTTAAGTCTGTTACTGGGATAAAATATTGATGGACTTTTAAATCATAAAAGACTGTAGATTTTATTCTCTACTAAACTCTTCTAATGAATTGTTATTTCTGTTGCGAATATTGATCTCAAACTTGTTGTCCATTATATTTTATCTGATTTGTTGAAGGCTAACGATAATTTGTTGTTCCTTATCTTAGTCATAATATTCTGTACTGGGCTAGTTGAGCTCACCCTTTTCCTTTTTGTTCTATTTTTCTTCTCAGGAGGCGAGAATATAGCGGGAACTAGTCGAGGTATGGAATGATGGTTCTAGACAGTTATTTTAGCAGTCCTCAATATTTTTCTAAAATAGTGTATCAATAATATAACAATTCGTAATTTTATTTATAATTTTAAATATTTATTGAATTAAATAAATATTTTTAATTGATGTGTTTGTTATTTAGTAGATATTTGTTAGATTATTTATTAATAAGTAAATAGTTCATGAGTTATAGAAATTAACTTAATTAAGATAAAAGAGTGATGAATTAAATTTATGAGATAATACTCTAATTTAACTTAATAACTAAATTAGAGAGTTGTTAACGATTATATAATTTGCTAGAATGTTGTTTTAATTTAATTTAGTAATTAAAGTGATATGTTAATTTATTAAGTAACATTATAATGAAAACTATAATTTTATGGTAGTTAGTTTTGTTTATTTAATTAAGATTGGATATGAAAATCTAAGTAAATAATGTGGGACAATAAACTATAGTATAAATGATTTATTAAAATAAATTAAAGTAGTTTAAATAGATTTGCGAAACAAGGCTTAAAAATATTAAGTCTTTATTTTAAAAGTGTTTTTGCCAAACAAAGCCTTATGGCTTTTGAATTTGATTTTGATTTTTTTTAAATAAATAAATTGCATTGGTTTTAGTTGGTTTTACGTGAAAAGAATTGGCCTAAGCCTAAGAAGAAGAAAGAAGAGAGTTTACAAAGAAGTTTAAGAGAGTTTGAGAAAGCTTGAGAGAGAATTTCTGTGATTCCAAAGCAATTCTTTGTGTTTAGCAAAGATTATATCCAAGCAAGTGAAGGTATAATCTCTAAAACTCAAGTTTACGTTTATAAGGAGAGTTAATGTTCTTGTGTTTCAAAATATTCTGTAAATTATATGTTTAATGAATTGTAGTTATACAAACTGAATTATTGAGTTTGTGTGTATTTGTGATGTTAGAATTAGCATCTAGACAAGGAATTAGTGTGCTAATTATGTTTAAAAAGAAAGAAAATTGTTTACAGTGTATATAGTTATGTATATGGTTTGTGAAAGTACAAAAATTGGCAGTTAGTTTGTGAACTAAACTGTAAATTGAGTCTAGAATTGTTAATACGATAAGAAACGAAAAGAACGCAAGTTGAATGAATCAATTTGGTTAAGAAACGAATTCGTAGTGAATGAATTCGCTAAACATGTTAAAACATGAAAGTTTAGTATGAACATGAGTTTTTGGGTCAAGATTTAGGCTAGTTTGTGTTTTTGTAAATTGTTATAATTCTAGTTTGTTGAACTTCTATGAGTTACGAATCCATAGAATCGAAAACGGACTAATTTGGATGTGTATAACTCAAGTTATGAAGATTAGTAGGAGAAAATGGTCAAAAATCGCAAGAACAGTGAACTTAGAGTCCCGTTTCTGCTAACGGGCGCAATTGCGCTGTGCCCTAAGTTATTTGGGGCGCAGCTGTGCTATGCCCAAAGCTTAATTGGCCGTATCTACGTCCAAAGTGTGTTAGGTGTGACTATTTTGACCTGTTTTAGTAAAATAGGCATAACGTTTTCATAAGAACTCCGATTGAGGTGATTCAAGATGATTCGAAACGAGGATGAATAGGCCTACAACTTTTATTCTTTAATTTTTTTCAATTTGAGGTCGGTAACAGGGGTAAAAATGGTCATCTTTAGGACTGTTGTGTTTTTGGGGACAATCGGAGGGCGTCGGGCATGCACGTATGCAAGTGTAGTGCTTCTGACGATAAAAGATGTTGTTCTAACTTATAAAACATGAATGTTTGTAAACATAATGATTCTTAACATTAATAAATGATGTATTAGATAAGTTGTATAAGCATACTAAGCAAACACAAGAGAGACAAATTGGGCGTGTGACGAATGAACGTCGAAACGCCGTGACAAGTGTTAATGAACGTAAAAAGTGTTTTAAGTCAAATAAAATGAATATTATAAGATATGAAATGGGGTTAATATAAAACCAATAAGTAGTCCTAGCAAGACTTAAACATTTGAATAAACTTCGGGTGTGACCTAAGAACAAGTATAGTGAGATATAAGTCAAAAGTTAACACAATCAAATTGAACATTGTGTATTGATAATAGGAAGGATTATGAGATATACAGTAAAGTTTACATTACAACTATGATGAGGTGACTAATAGTTGATGTGCATGATTATATAATTGTGTAGAGCACGTGAAGTGCAGATAGCTATAAGCTGTTAATGTGACGCCCCCAAAATAGGTATACATCACCTATTTTGAGTTGCCAAATACATGGTACAGAATACAAATACAATCTTTAATATACAACAAGAGAGCTGTGAGTTTTAACACAAATACTGTCTTCAAGACAATATCCACTCTCAGAATAAGTCCTCATTACATTTATTATCACACTATTTAATGTAGAATAGTGAGGACTACTAATACTATCTTCCGTCCATCACTCCGCTCCCAGACTCGTCCCCAAATTTATATTCTCATTTCAAAGAGAACAAAGGAAAGAAAGGGTGAGCTCAACTAGCCCAAGAAGAGATATTATGACTAAGATAATGCGTAATAAATTATCATTAGTCTACAACAATGTTAAACCGATAAAATACAAAAGATATCAAGTTTAACTGCAGGTGACAAGAATCCATTAAAAGAGTCAAGTAGAGAATAAAATCTACTATCTTTTATGATTTAAAAGGTTTTCATCACTTTTATCACGAGACTCAAATTTTAATAAATAATCCACATCATCAAATCACCCCGCACTACTACCAAGGATATTCTTTAGTATCACGACCACAAATTATCCATGCACTACGGGCCAAGGACATTCGTGTATTCATCAATGGTCATGATCATGCCAACAACTCATCCATCAATGCACTACGGGCCAATGAGGACTTTTATCACATCATTTGTAACATTACTACCATGATTATACCGAATAATCCTCGGTCATAATCATACCAAGTCCATCTATGCACTACAGACCCACGATGACTTTCAAAAATATAAACATGAGGATGATGACAATGATATAAGAATTCAATAAAAACAAGTTCACGAATTAATTTATCCAAGAACTAATAACGTCCAAATTGTCAACATGATATTTCTTTGTAGAGTAAAATTCAAGAATGCTCAGAAGAATATTTTCATGAAAAGATATTGGATGAAGCGCAAATATCAAGGATATTCCACTAATTTCATGGAGTATAGAAGTCAAAACTTTAACCAACTGAGTTTAATAAGGAATGGAATAACCAAAGAAATCACCAAGCATGCTGAGACCGCATGTGCAAAAGTTATTCCAATAGAATAATAAAGATTTAAACCAGTCCCACGTAAAACGCATGCATGTGATATTCCAACAAAATAATAAAGACTTTAAACTAGGTCCAAATAGATAGATATTCCAACAGAATAATAAAGATTTTAACCAGTCCCACAGAAAACGATAGACATGATGTTCCAACAAAGAATAATAAAGATTTTAACCAGTGTCATGCGTAAAAGCATGTATATGATGTTCCAACTGAATGGTAAAGAATGAAATAATGTAAGAATTTCACCATGTATGCGGTATTGCATAGACAAGTTATTCTAACATAATAATAAAGAATGGAATAATGTAAGTTCTCTTCATGAATACAAAAGAAATAATACCCCTTACCTCGTAAGAAACCGGATACCGGAATAATGAGGTAGCAGGCTTCTCTTCTTCTATAGATTTTCTCTCTACAATTTCTCTCTATAATAATTGCTCTATAGCTTTAGTGAATTGGTGAGAAATGAAGGAAGAATGAGCTTTTATTTATAGAAAAATATAGTTTCAATAATTGCACGTTTTGGGGCCTCAAAAAATTACAGACAATACCTCCAACTTTTCCTTTATTTTTAATTTAGTCATGCAAGTATTATCAAACTTGCACCACCTCCCCTAATAGTAAATAATGTGATTCAATAGTAAATCACGTGACTCAATAGTTCTAGACATGTGAAAATACGAATTACAGTATAGTACCTCCATCTATACCTCCATTTTTAACTTAGTCATGCAAGTATTATCAATCTTGCACCAACTCCCCTAATAGTAACAAGAATGTGAATCAATAGTATACACATGTGAACAAATAGTTATAATCATGTGAAATAATAGCAACATATTGCTCATTTATCCGGTTAAATACCCGATTGGTCAATATAACCTCCAGACATCAATTATTATCGAAATAAATGTCGATTTTCACTAACACAAATAATTCCAACACAATGAAACTATTTTTTATCAACAATATAAATTTTCATCATTCCGGACTTAAATATCACGTCCGCGTCTCCAAATTCAACTCCGAACACAACTTCAATTTTAATAACATTCATCATTAATATTATAACTCACAATATTTATCAACCGTGTCGCTCCTCGTGAAAGAGGGGCTTTCCAATAAGGATTTCTCCCTATTGGCGCGCAATTAGGTGACCAAACCTCTCATTGACAGAACTTCTAGACATTGTAAATATTGCAATTTAATAATATGAATAACTTTGTCGTCTCAATTATTGATTTAATAAAATAACATATTACGCAGATGATACTGTGACAATAATCGAATCAATAATATGAGAGATATGATGCAACACAATTCGTGAGCAATAATTTAGTATAACCGAGTGACTTCTCACGTAAGTATAAATAATCAATACCGCAGCTACTACTACGCAACCACGCCAGACATCGTATTTTTTACTACCGAGTAGTTCAACAATATTAATCTAAAAACTTCTGCCGTTATTTTCATAAAAAATATTTTTGTCGTTTTCTCAATCCGACAATAATTCTGTTGTGGGGTCCACCAATGATTGCGCCGTTGTACGAATATTCCCTTCTAAAATGAATATTCCCCGACCAATCGAATATAATATAACAACTTGCATACTTTGCAGAATTTATAAATACTACCCACAACTATAACATTATAACCAATTCATTCCATAATATTAAAAAAAAATATTTCGAGAAATTTAAATCTTTATTTATAAAATCTGGGGTCTCACAATCTCCCCTCCTTATAAAATTTCTCCCTCGAAATTTATGTACGTACCTGGTATGCCGAAGAGGTGAGGATACCTTGACTTCATTTCATATTCCAACTCTTGAGGTATAACCTTGAATACCTTTATCGTCGAAAACATCACACGTTGCATATGTGCATGCTCGATGTCCTCCGATTGCCTCTGAATGCACATCAGTCCCTAAAATATCCCTTTTAGGACTTGATACCGACTTCAAATCTCAAAACATAAAGAATGAAAGTTATAGGTCTACTCGTTATCTTTCCGAATCATCCTGAATCACCTCAATCGGAGTTTGTATGAAAAAGTTATGCCTAATTTACTAAAGGACGTCCAGATAGATTTTGGTTTAACACTTGACCAGCGCCTAGGCGCCCAGATTTGGCCTTGGGCAAACGTCTAGGCACCCAAGAGCAAAATCTAAGCGCTGAGCCTAGCGCCTAGGCACTCGACCCTTGGCACTTAACTCCAATTTTTTAGATTTTGCAACTTTTGGCACACATACTTCAAATCTTCATAACTTTTTCGTCCGTTATCGGAATTAGTCCATTTTCGAGGCTATGGAAAGCTTGTAACATGCTCTATAAAACTCCCATGATTTCATAATTTTTCAGCTTCATTAATTATTCCGAAATTTGGCTCCAAAGTCCCCCAAGACTAAGTTTTTACTAATAACGATACGTGAAAAACGTTATGAACACGCGACATACTTGGCGGTAAAACGAGTTTATAGGCCACAGATCTTACTCTATCGAGGATTTCAAATAGGCCAATTAAATCGAGGGTTGAGATTTTCTCTCTTCATCGATTCTTGCTTCTAGAATAACGCCCTCTTGAACCTTCTTCTTCACATTCATCAGCTTCGGGTGTGTAGCTTGAGCGGGCTTTAACTTTATCGATTAGAGTCGATTCTACTCGTATATTTGATATCACCATGTGGGTCCCTAGATTCTTTAACTCTATCTTCATCATTTGTAAGTTATAATTAAAATGGGTTTTTGTGTTAACGCCACACTCAGAATCAAGATACGATCTTTCTACTCAACGCCGCCGCTACCACGCTCGCTTCTTCCACGATGATATTGAATGGTATGGTCGTAATCTTCAACAAACTCGAGCAAAAACGCTCAAGATGCATTATACGCTCGTTTTGGTTGAAGAAATATTTAAGGTTTAGAAATGGGCTTTGTATCGGGGTCAATACAAAATTCGATTTCACGCCTAGGTTAAAGCTAAGAAGTCTTCAAGAATACGTTAGAAAATTTATTAACAATATAAATATCATTCAAAACTGTGACTCTCATCCATAACTTGGATAGTACGTCACATTGATATCTATCAACTTGCCATCGTCATTCACGATGTCACTTACAGAAAGTCTGACTTCGGTGCATTCAACACAAGGAAGTCAACAACGAAAGGATTGGGGCTCATTACTTATGGCTTGATATGACAATGATTAACTTTAGTGGTTTGGTTGCTTGAATTCGTATAACAGGTTGGTTAGGAATATGAAAGCTAACAACCTTACGAAAAGCATGATGAGTAGTTAACCAATCGATTTCTAAAATCACATCAAAGGAAAGTATTTTCAAAGAGATAAGATCGACAGGTAACGTGAAAGTGTCGATTTGAATCAAACAAGATTAATAAACAGTGGAGGTAACAAAGGTTTCTGCTAATGAAGTTTCAACCAATAAGTCAAAGTCCAACTTCTCTTGAGTTAAATTTAAACGTTGAGCGCAAGCAAGAGAGATAAAAAGAATGGGGTAGAACCCAGATCTAATAAGGTATAGGCTTCAGCAAGAATTTATAATTAACTAACCCGTGCTAACTTCGCTCGAAAGTTACTCGCCTTTTTGAGGAGTCACGAAAAAACTCTCTCCCCCTGCACTACCAAATTTTGACTTTTCCGGGATGGTCTTTGGTGCCTCCATCCTAGTTGAACTTGTCTTCTGTGAACGACAAAAATCGGGCTAGGTGACCTTCTCTTCCACAATTATAACATGCTTTGATGGCATCGCGTAGTTTGACCGATGTGTCCCTCCCTCCGCATTTGAAGCATATGATAGGTGGTCGTTCTCTTTCCTTAACAACGGGTCTTTGGTCGACGCCTTTCCATCATTGTTGAATCTTCTCTCTTGAAATGTCCATTCTTATTGTTTTGGCCATGATTACCACAAAGTGGTCACCATTTCTCGCATGTTGATTCCTCCACGCTTATTGTCACCGCTTCGATGATCGCTATCACCGGTATTATCATTTTGTCACCGCTTCTCTTTTGGTTGGGTTGACTCATTATCGCTACTCCAATAATCGAGCCCTATTAACAACATCCTAATACAAACACAGCTTTATGAGAGATAAGATATCGACGTATCTCGGTTTCAAACCTCTTAGAAATATTTGCGTCATTCTCTCCTCATTATCAACCAAATGGGTCGCAAATCGGGACAACTCGGCAAACTTGGCTTCGTACTGCGACACGGTCATGTTGTTTTGCTCCAGCTTGATGAACTCTACCTCTTTCATATGACGAATACTTTCGGGAAAGTACTTATCGTTGAACAATTCTTGGAACTTCTCCCAAGTCATCTTTAGTGCGGTAGGTTGAGTACGTTTTACAGATTCCCACCAAGAATCATCTCGCACGCAACATGAAGGTGGCAAAGGAACCTTTTTCTCTCGAGCATCCCAAGACATCAAATATCTTGCAAATCGCTTTATCCACGCCTCCCGCTTAAGTGGTTTTGGCTCTCCAAAAACTCCTGGGTCCCAGCTCCTGAATCGCTAGCGCGACCAACCGTGGGTTGCCATTGTTTCCACCTATATTTTGAACATGCGCCTCTCTTACGATGTTGCATGAATTGCATAAAGCCTCTGAACATCCCATCGCTCATCATCCGACGGTGTTGTTATTTACTTGAGGATTATTGTCTTCTGTTGCACATTATCCTCGGTATTAATCGTTGGTGACTCAATGGTCTCATGTGCTTCATTGTTGATCTCAACATTTTCGGATGCCATTTTTAAATCACGCCATAAAACAAGGGTTAATTAACATATCACATATTATCCCCATACTCGTCGACCAATTAAATACCAAACAAACTTAGTAGGTCATACTAGCGAAGGAATTCCCCATTTCTCCCTCCTAGTTCTTGTCTCACATCTCACCAGGGATCATATCCCTAAGCTTTGATACTAATCATGAAGCCCCAAAATAGGTATACATCACCTATTCTCGAAATCGCCAAATACATGGTACAAAATACAAATACAATCTTTAATATACAACAAGAGAGTCATGGAGTTTTAACACAAATACCTGTCTTCAAGACAATATCCACTCTCGTAATAAGTCCTCATTACATTTATTATCACACTATTTAATGTTATTAGTGAGGACTACTAATACTATCATCCGTCCCATCACTCCGCTCCCCGACCACTCGTCCCAGCCTATATTCTCATTTCCTGAAGAGAACAATGAAAGAAAGGGTGAGCTCAACTAGCCCAGTAAGAGATATTATGACTAAGATAATGTAGAATAAATTATCATTAGTCTACAACAATGTTAAACTGATAAATACAAAAGACATCAAGTTTAACTGCAGCGGGATAAACAATCCATTAAAAGAGTCAAGTAGAGAATAAAATCTACTATCTTTTATGATTTAAAAGGTTTTTCATCACTTTTATTGCTGAGACTCAGCTTAATAAATAATCCACATCATCAAATCACCCCTGCACTACGGCCAAAGATATTCTTTAGTATCACGACCATAAATTATCCATGCACTACGGGCCAAGGACATTCGTGTATTCATCAATGGTCATGATCATGCCAACAACTGTCCATCAATGCACTACGGGCCAATGAGGACTTTTATCACATCATTTGTAACATTACTTGGCCATGATTATACCGAATAATCCTCGGTCATAATCATACCAAGTCCATCTATGCACTACAAAACCACGATGACTTTCAAAAAATATAAACATGAGGATGATGACAATGATATAAGAATTCAATAAAAACAAGTTCACGAATTAATTTATCCAGGAACTAATAACGTCCAAATTGTCAACATGATACTTCTTTGTAGAGTAAAATTCAAGAATACTCAGAAGAATATTTTCATGAAAAGATATTGGATGAAGCGCAAATATCAAGGATATTCCACTAATTTCATGGAGTATAGAAGTAAAAACTTTAACCAACTGAGTATAATAAGGAATGGAATAACAAAATAAATCACCAAGCATGCTAGAGACCGACAACAGCAAAGTTATTCCAATAGAATAATAAAGATTTTAACCAGTCCGACGTAAAACGCATGCACGTGATATTCCAACAAAATAATAAAGACTGAACCAGGTCCAGCGTATAGGATATTCCAACAGAATAATAAAGACGGAACCAGGTCCGGCGTAAAACGCATAGACAGGATGTTCCAATAGAATAATAAAGACGGAACCAGGTCATGCGTAAAGCACAAACTGGATGTTCCAACGGAATGGTAAAGAATGAAATAACAGAAGAATTTCACCATGTATGCGGTACTTGGCATAGACAGGTTATTCTAACATAATAATAAAGAATGGAATAACAAAAGTTCTCTTCATGAGTACAAAAGAAATAATAACCCTTACCTCAGAAGAAACTGGATACTGGAATAATGAGGTAGCGTGCTTCTCTTCTTCTATAGATTTTCTCTCTACAATTTCTCTCTATAATAATTGCTCTATAGCTTTAGTGAATTGGTGAGAAATGAAGGAAGAATGAGCTTCTATTTATAGAAAAATATAGTTTCAATAATTGCACGTTTTGGGGCTCGAAAAATTACAGTACAATACCTCCAACTTTTCCTTTATTTTTAATTTAGTCATGCAAGTATTATCAAACTTGCACCACCTCCCTTAATAGTAAATAATGTGATTCAATAGTAAATCATGTGACTCAATAGTTCTAGACATGTGAAAATACAAATTACAGTATATTACCTCCATCTATACCTCCATTTTTAACTTAGTCATGCAAGTATTATCAATCTTGCACCAACTCCCCTAATAGTAACAAGAATGTGAATCAATAGTATACACATGTGAACAAATAGTTATAATCATGTGAAATAATAGCAACATATTGCTCATTTATCCGGTTAAATACCCGATTGGTCAATATAACCTCCAGACATCAATTATTATCGAAATAAATGTCGATTTTCACTAACACAAATAATTCCAACACAATGAAACTATTTTTATCAACAATATAAATTTTGAAATTCCAAAGTTTGACTTTTCCCAAAAAAGTCAACTATTGACTTTTTGACCAAAAAGTTAATCCCGGAAAATTTTGTGTTTATAGACTCTTTTTACTAATTTCATCGTTCCGGACTCAAATATCACGTCCGCGTCTTCAAATTCAACTCAGAACACAAATTCAATTTTAATAACATTCATCATTAATATTATAACTCACAATATTTATCAACCGTGTCGTTCCCATGAAAGAGGGGGCTTTCCAATAAGGATTTCTCCTTATCAAGCGCCAATTAGGTGACCAAACATCTACTTGATGTAACTTCTAGACATTGTAAATATTGCAATTTAATAATATGAATAACTTTGTCGCCTCAATTATTGATTTAATAAAATAACATATTATGCGAGATGATACTGGTGACAATAATCGAATCAATAATATGAGAGATATGATGCAGCAATTACTTTAGCAATAATTGAGTATAACTGAGTGACTTCTCACATAAGCATCAATAATCAATACCGGTGCTGCTACTATGCAACCACGCAGTATTATCGCATTTTTACTACTGAGTAGTTCAACAAGATAATAACGGTAAAACTTCCGCCGTTATTTTCATAAAAAATATTTTTGCCGTTTTCTCAATCCGACAATAATTCTATTGTGGGGTCCACTAATGATTGCGCCGTTGTATGTTTATTCCCTGCTAAAACGAATATTCCCCAACCAATCGAATATAATATAACAACTTGCATACTTTGCAGAATTTATAAATACTACCTACAACTATAACATTATAACAAATTCATTCCATAATATTAAAAAAAAATATTTTGAGAAATTTAAATCTTTATTCATAAAATCTGGGGTCTCACAGTTAAACTATTATTGGTAAACAAAGATCAAGACAAGTCTTTCAGTTCCTATTTGCTATATGAACTTTATGATTAGCTACTTTAAATCTTTATTGCAAAGAGCATGATGTGTGATATATATGTTGAAAGTATGAAATGTTAAAGTCAATTTATGACTACATTGATTGAGTAATGAATGTTGATTGAGTAAGGAGCTCAATCTTTATACTTGTTATATGAACTGCAGCATGTATATTATGTTAGTCCAATGTTTATAAGATGTATGTTGAACATGTTATTATGTGCTATGTGATGCATGAAAACTGTTAGATTTTGCTGGACTGTCGAGCTCAACCTTGCAAATAACCACTTTTGCAGGTTAAAGATTCAAGGTAAAGTTATGTGCTACTTGAAAGACATGAATCAGATGTGATACTTGAAGATATATACACTTTGACTGAATTATTATTATTTGAACCATGTTTAGGGTTTCAAATAATGTATGATGTTTAATAGATGTTAAGTTATAAAGTTTAAGTTTTGTTTGTTGTATGAAAGGATATTGAACCTGAATGTAAGTTTTATTTATTAACTCTGATGAGGTGAGTAATAAGCTAAGTATGGTTTAAAGGTAGGTAAAGATAAATGTTTTGGGAAATGTTCTTGATAAGTTACAATGATTACGTAATGATAAACTGTCAAGTTTGAGTTATCTGATATGCAAAGGTTATCATATTGAAATGTAAGATTTTATATCATAACTTTGATGAAGCGAATCATAAAATAGAATTGATTCAGAGATGTGTAAATGATAAATGTTTTGATTCAGGGAATTAAAGTAAGAAGACATAAAAGTTTTAATTATTCCGCATTTTATTAAGTTTAACATCGAATAATGATGTAAAATCAAAAGTTAGATGTATTATTAATGACCGAAGTTGATAGTTAAATTGTATGAATTTTGGGGTCATTACAGTTGGTATCAAAGCTGAAAGATTAGAAACCTTAGGTAGGATTACCTTAGTGTGACGCCCCCAAAATAGGTATACACCACCCATTCTAAGTCGCCAAATACATGGTACAGAAACAACTACAACTTCATTAATACAATTATCGTGCAGAATATGACAACACATAAACTGTGAGTTTAAATACAAATATTATCTTCTAGATACTATCCATACTCAAATAAGTCCTCATTACAATTATTGATACACTATTTTACAAAATAGTGAGGACTACTAAAACAACTATCTTGAATCATCACTCCATACCCCGGCTAGTTCTTGCTAAATTCTCACCTCCTGAGAAGAAAAATGAAACAAAAAGGAAAAGGGTGAGCTAAACTAGCCCAGTAAAGAAATATTATGAATAAGATAATGTATAACAAATTATCCTTAGTCCTCAATAGGGAAAAATCTGATAGAATATAATAGACAACAAGTTTTAGATCAACAACTGCAGCGGAAACAACAATTCATTAGAAGAGTTAAGTAGAGAATGAAATCTACTATCATCTATGAATTTAAAAAGTCCATCATCAATATTTTATCCTTGTAACATCAATCAATATACATCTTGAATCAAATATTCATCTTTGCACTACGGGCCAAAGATATTCATTTGTATCACCAGTTGGTCATGTTCATCTCAACACCTGTCAATCTTTGCACTACGGGCCAAAGATATCCATCAGGTAATCATTCATCTTTGCACTATAGGCCAAAGATATTCATCAAGTATCACCATTAAGGACTGAGGATGATGAAAAATATTTTAAAGAACGAATCTAGTGAGATAAAAGGACAAAGATTAGGGATTCGTACTTTAGATAATCCAAGTTCAAAAATGTCCATAATGAATCGTAGTGGAGTAAAATTTAAGAATGAAGATCAAAACATGGATACAATCAAAGATAGTAACCAAAATAGACATCTGGGACAAAGAAGAGAAAATTTCATTTTTTAGTGAATAATGCCGTATTCGTGAATAGTATCGTACTATACGTGAATAATAACTGTTGATTGATTTCGCAATCAATGAATACGTGCAATTATACACGGTCAACAAGTAATAAAGTTATAAGAAAAGTATCGTTCCCATGAGGAATTATTTAATAAAAATCACCAAGTACTAATTCTTAACCAAACTAATTTTATTTAAACAATCTCAAAATCGTGATTTTTCTAATTAAGAAAACTAAATTAACCAATTAAAACTAGGTTACTTTATAAATGAATTCAAATAAATAAAGGCTAAGACTCCAATATCCCCAATTATGAACTATAAACTAATTATCCAATTATCCCAATTATTATGTCTACTGAATTGTTAACAGGAATTCTCAAATGCCAAAAGCCCTTTTCCAAGTGATCAATTGCCTTCTATTTAACCCAGATTAATTTTGCTATATTCCTATGCAAAATAATTGAATTAAATTCGTTACAATCCCAATTCCTTATGTGTTACATGCGGCAAACATATATTTTCATTCTATTTACAAACCTAATTATTCACTGTGCAAATAACTAAGTCACATGTCATCATGCCCGCCTAACCCTGCATTCCTCTTCCAATTCCTTCTAGAGTAGCAAGGTAATTATTGGCCAGATAATTAATCAATCAGCATAAGGCAAGATAAACAATTCACTTTGACACAAATAATTGGAACAAATCAAATAACTAATTTATAGACATAAAAGGTTCAATTGAAATCTTAATAAAAGAGTTAGTTCATAATTAATGAATTAAAATCAAGAATCCACAATTGAATAGACATTAAAAGATAAAAGTATAATAAGAAAAAAGAATAGAATCTGTTGTCAGCAAATCTGATGCTCCCCTCTTGCTCTTGCTTTTGATCTTCAGTGTTCTTCAATTTGCTTCAATCTTTAATGGCTAATTAAGAACTAGGGTTTATACTCTAATCTAATGGAGTGTTTTATCTAAGCTAATCTATGTAATATTCCTCTATTTTATGCCTTACATCATGTATTTATAGGTTACAAGTCCAATTTTTAGCTTAGGAACAAACCCAATCCAATTTGGAGTCAAAAAGGTGTCAAAATTACCCAAAAACGCGCGTCCGTGCCATCACTAAGCCCTTCCTCAAAGGCTCCCCAAATACTGGGCTTGATGCTCAAACATCGCTCCCCAAATACCGATCGCTAGGCATAGGCCTATTTTGGGCGCCCCGGCGCTGCCACATGTTCTGACATTTTTTGCTCCGATGTCCTTTGGGAAAATGACCATAACTTCTTCGTTCAAACTCCGATTTCGATGATTCAAGATGATCCGAAAAGAGGAGACATAGATCTACAACTTTCATTCTTTAAGGTTTTCGAAATAAGGTCCTAAGCAATACTAAAATTGGCTCAAGTGACTCTTATGTAAATGGCAAGTAAAACGCTAATCTAGCCACCCCGAACGTCGATCCAAGTAACTTTTGTCCCAATTCCTACAAAACAACATAAAACATGCTTGAATAGACACAAACACTTAAAATCAACCAAAAGATTTTGCTCAAACACATTCAATTATGAGTATAAAACTCACTCATCAAATACCCCCAAACTTAAACCTTTGCTTGTCCTCAAGCAAAAACATAAAAGAACTAAAAATAAACAACCGAACTCAACTACATGAATGCATATGCATGATCTACTTTCTAATATACCTACGAATCCAGTAATAAATCAGTATGATATATATCAACAGGCCTCAAAGATACCAATGATACTCAAACAATATATCCAATCAAGTCAAAGTCCATAACTCTAACCAATTAGTCAATCCAAACCTGTCATCACCCATGTTGTGTGTGTGTGCTTGTTAACCAGTCTAACCAACCACAGTTCAAGATAATCACATAACAAACTTCTTAGAGGGAAAATTTCAGTTCCAATTCAATTACTTTTGTGAACATGACAACTCCGTTAAAACTCAGCAATTACCAAGTCTTAGGGTAAATCTGAGATTTATTTATACTCTTATTCAACCACGAGGGCATTTTTGCTCTTTCTCGTGTTTTATTCATTTTTTTTTCTCATGGCTGTGCAATGTCTTATTCCCTTAGGCTTTTCAGTGCTACCTTAACGAGCTTTCGACTAACGACTCCCAAGCCATTAAGACCTTAGGGTGCTAGGTGTAAAGACAATCCCCTCGGGCTTACTTACTCAAGTAACAAAGGCCACAAAACTAGACAAACATGCCACGGTGTTTATTCTTTTTTTTCTTTTTCTGGATTTTCTATATTTTTTCTTTTCATCATTTCTTCATTTTTTTTTTCATTTTCATTTTGTATATATATATCCCATAGATTCCCCCAAACTCAAGTTTTTACGTCATTCCAACCTTTACTGCCAGTTCACTAATTTCCTTAAATTTTAAGCAAGATTTTCCCTCAGAAACAAATTATGAAACCCTTGAACCAAGTGGATTCAAACAGTTAAACTTTAAGTGCTAATCGGTTACATAAGTTTAAGACAGGCTCAGATTATCATCATGATTAAAATTAGAACTCATCATTAATTATCAACACTGTTCAAGTTAACATGCAAAACCAATCTTATCATAGGCCGAACTAAGACCACACAAACCTATCTCACAGATTCATGCAAAAATAAAAAAAATGCAATTATACTACATGAACACATACTAATGCAACACATATATGAATATGCAAATAACTACCATGTATTATATGCAACAAAAAAAAACACAATGCTAACACATAAAAAAAAATGAACTACCATGCAGATAACTAACTATATGTAATACGACACTAAAGTGCCCCCAAACTTAAACTAGACATTGTCCTCAATGGCTGAAATATAAAAAAGTAAAGCAGAGGACTTCCCTGAAAATATAGCAATCTTCCTCCTCGTCCGCTAAGTTTGGAGAATATGCTAGGCACATGGAACAAATTGGGCACCACACTTGAATTTGACTTGAATAACCTGTAACTATGATAGAAACATATTTATTAAATTTTAAATAAATGAAAATTCAAAACTACTAATATAAAACCTAATAAAAACTAAAAATAAAAATTAAACTTGGGTTGCCTCCCAATAAGCGCTTGTTTTATAGTCTCAGCCTGACTTCTTCAATTCTCTATCCAATTTTCCTACGAAAATTGAGGAACCCTCCATCCATCAGAAGCAATTTCTCTTTTGGGAGGTTCCCATTCACAAAAACCCTTGAATTGAAGTCGCCTAGCATGCTCTTTGTAGATAGGTTCCCTATTAAGAACGTCCAACAACTAGGTGTTTTCTCCATTATGTCTATGATTAGATTGGGGCATTGAAACTTAATAAACATAATGGAGTCTTCCTCTATCTTCTCCTTTTCATCCCACCATGACTCCACAATTGTACTAGCTCTTATGTCACAAAGAGCTTTACCGATGATATGACTGCCAATTGGGCATGGTTTTGCAAAATTGTCCGGATTCTTGAACTTTGGTGGAGAAGGTACATGGGACACTAATGAAATCGGTTCATCTTCGTTGGTACTCAAAGTTAGATCTTCGCCAATCTCCTTTTCTTGGTCTCCAAGTCTTTCCTCTCTTTCAACATCTATATCATTTGGCACATCCGGTTGCAGATTTGGTTCGAGCTCACCATCAGTCTCGGAATTCATGTCATAGAGCTAAGGGTATTGAGGACAAATGTTTGAGGCATTGGTTAGTTGTTCTGTTTGGTTCGTAAAATTTTGACTCAATATCTCTTGATTAATCCTCTTCTCCTCACATGAAGCTATGTACTTGGACAGAGTTTTTGAATGTTCTTCTTGTTGTAGTGGAGGTGGACACGAGAAATCCGGTGGGTATGTTAGACTTGGAGCATAAAATTGATCTTGATGAGTATGGATCCATGAAAAATCTGGGTGATACCCCCAATCCTGATAATAGTTGTTAGGATAGACATAATTATTGGGGTAATCACCACCGTACTGTACCGACTCAAAACTGATGGCGCATTGATGACTCATATGATTTCCAGCACAATAATCACAAGTAACAACCACACTTTGACGACGTTGAGTTTCAAAAGCTTCAAACATCCTCGAAAGTGTCTCAATCTATCTTGACAATGCGAAAAGTTTCTCGAGTCTGTCAATCTCCTCTCCTCGGGTGAGTCATTCTTGCCATCCTTCGACTCAGATGGTCACAAACCTCCAACATCTTCAAGTTGCCTCTATAGAAGATGTATTAAGTCCATCAATCCTGCTTCCCTTGGTTGAGCCAAGAACGTGTATGGCCATTGATACTCAAACTCATCCATGGTACTGAAAGAGAAAATATAGGAAGAGAATTAAAAATAAAAATAAAATGTTTAAATTAAGACTAATTTGATTGAAATTAATATTGGTAAATAATTATTAAATTAATTCCCAAATCAACGGCCAAAAACTTGTTGATCGATTTCGCAATCAATGAATACGTGCAAGTATACACGGTCAACAAGTAATAAAGTGATAAGAAAAGTATCGTTCCCATGTGGAATTATTTAATAAAAATACCAAGTACTAATTCTTAACCAAACTAATTTTATTTAAAAAATCTCAAATCGTGATTTTTCTAATTAAGAAAACTAAATTAACCAATTAAAACTAGGTTACTTTATAAATGAATTCAAATAAATAAAGGCTAAGACTCCAATATCCCCAATTATGAACTATAAACCAATTATCCAATTATCCCAATTATTATGTCTACTGAATTGTTAACAGGAATTCTCAAATGCCAAAAGCCCTTTTCCAAGTGATCAATTGCCTTCTATTTAACCCAGATTAATTTTGCTATATTCCTATTCAAAACAATTGAATTAAACTCATTACAATCCCAATTCCTTATGTGTTACATGCGGCAAACAGATATTTCCATTCTATTTACAAACCTAATTATTCACTGTGCAAATAACTAAGTCACATGTCATCATGCCCAGTTCTAACCCTAGAATTCCTCTTCCAATTCCTTCTAGAGTAACAAGGTAATTATTGGCCAGATAATTAATCAATCAACAAGGCAAGATAAACAATTCACTTTGACACAAATAATTGGAACAAATCAAATAACTAATTTATAGACATAAAAGGTTCAATTGAAATCTTAATAAAAGAGTTAGTTCATAATTAATGAATTAAAAATCAAGAATCCACAATTGAATAGACATTAAAAGATAAAAGTATAATAAGAGAAGAGAATAGAATCTGTTGTCAGCAAATCTGTTGCTCCCCTCTTGCTCTTGCTCTTGATCTTCACTGTTTTTCAATTTGCTTCAATCTTTAATGGCTAATTAAGAACTAGGGTTTATACTCTAATCTAATGGAGTGTTTTATCTAAGCTAATCTATGTAATCTTCCTCTATTTTATACCTAACATCATGTATTTATAGGTTACAAGTCCAATTTTTAGCTTAGGAACAAACCCAATCCAATTTGGAGTCAAAAAGGTGTCAAAATTCGCCCAAAAATGCGTCCGTGCCATCACCAAGCCCTTCCCAAAGGCTCCTTGTTGGGCTTGACGCTCAAACATCGCTCCCCTCAAATACGACGCTGGGCATAGGCCTATTTTGGGCGCCCCGGCGCTGCCACATGTTCTGACATTTTCTGCTCCGATGTCCTTTGGGAAAATGATCATAACTTCTTCGTTCGAACTCCGATTTCGATGATTCAAGATGATCCGAAAAGAGGAGACATAGATCTACAACTTTCATTCTTTAAGGTTTTCGAAATAAGGTCCGAAGCAATACTAAAATTGGCTCTGAAGTGACTACTATGTAAATGGCAAGCCAAAAACGCGAATCTAGCCACCCCGAACGTCGATCCAAGTAACTTTTGTCCCAATTCCTATAAAACAACATAAAACATGCTTGAATAGACACAAACACTTAAAATCAACCAAAAGATTTTGCTCAAACACATTCAATTATGAGTATAAAACTCACTCATCAAATACCCCCAAACTTAAACCTTTGCTTGTCCTCAAGCAAAAACATAAAAGAACTAAGAATAAACAACCGAACTCAGCTACATGAATGCATATGCATGATTTACTTTCTAATATACCTACGAATCCAGTAATAAATCAGTATGATATATAGCAACAGGCCTCAAAGATACCAATGATACTCAAACAATATATCTAATCAAGTCAAAGTCCATAACTCTAACCAATTAGTCAATCCAAACCTGTCATCACCCATGTTGTGTGTCACATAACAAACTTCTTAGAGGGAAAATTTCAGTTCCAATTCAATTACTTTTGTGAACATGACAACTCCGTTAAAACTCAGCAATTACCAAGTCTTAGGGTAAATACAGGATTTATTTATAGTCTTATTCAACCACGAGGGCATTTTTGCTCTTTCTCGTGTTTTATTCATTTTTTTTTCTCATGGCTGTGCAATCAAAATAGACATCTGGGACAAAGAAGAGAAAATTTCATTTTTTAGTGAATAATGTCGTATTCGTGAATAGTGTCGTACTATACGTGAATAATAACTGTTGATTGATTTCGCAATCAATGAATACGTGCAATTATACACGGTCAACAAGTAATAAAGTTATAAGAAAAGTATCGTTCCCATGAGGAATTATTTAATAAAAATCACCAAGTACTAATTCTTAACCAAACTAATTTTATTTAAACAATCTCAAAATCGTGATTTTTCTAATTAAGAAAACTAAATTAACCAATTAAAACTAGGTTACTTTATAAATGAATTCAAATAAATAAAGGCTAAGACTCCAATATCCCCAATTATGAACTATAAACTAATTATCCAATTATCCCAATTATTATGTCTCATCGAATTGTTAATGTGAATTCTCAAATGCCAAAAGCCCTTTTCCAAGTGATCAATTGCCTTCTATTTAACCCAGATTAATTTTGCTATATTCCTATGCAAAATAATTGAATTAAATTCGTTACAATCCCAATTCCTTATGTGTTACATGCGGCAAACATATATTTTCATTCTATTTACAAACCTAATTATTCACTGTGCAAATAACTAAGTCACATGTCATCATGCCCAGTTCTAACCCCAGAATTCCTCTTCCAATTCCTTCTAGAGTAGCAAGGTAATTATTGGCCAAATAATTAATCAATCAGCATAAGGCAAGATAAACAATTCACTTTGACACAAATAATTGGAACAAATCAAATAACTAATTTATAGACATAAAATGTTCAATTGAAATCTTAATAAAAGAGTTAGTTCATAATTAATGAATTAAAATCAAGAATCCACAATTGAATAGACATTAAAAGATAAAAGTATAATAAGAAAAAAGAATAGAATCTCTTGTCGCTGCCAAATCGATGCTCCCTCTTTGCTTTGCTTTTGATCTTCAAAGGTTCTTTCTTCAATTTGCTTCAATCTTTAATGGCTAATTAAGAACTAGGGTTTATACTCTAATCTAATGGAGTGTTTTATCTAAGCTAATCTATGTAATCTTCCTCTATTTTATGCCTTACATCATGTATTTATAGGTTACAAGTCCAATTTTTAGCTTAGGAACAAACCCAATCCAATTTGGAGTCAAAAAGGTGTCAAAATTCGCCCAAAAACGCGTCCAGGCCATCACCAAGCCCTTCCCTAGTGCCCCAACGCTGGGCTTGACGCTCAAACACTGCTCCCCAGAGCCCCGGCGCTGGGCATAGGCCTATTTTGGGAGCCCTGGCGCTGCCACATGTTCTGACATTTTCTGCTCCGACGTTCTTTGGGAAAATGGCCATAACTTCTTCGTCTGAACTCCGATTTTGATGATTCAAGATGATCCGGAAAGAGGAGACGTAGATCTACAAATTTCATTCTTTAACGTTTTCAAAATAAGGTCCGGAGCAATACTCAAATTGGCTCTGAAGTGACTGCTATGTAAATGGCAGCCAAAAACGCGAATCTAGCCACCTCGAACGTCGATTCAAGTAACTTTTGTCCCAATTCCTAAAAAACAACATAAAACATGCTTGAATAGACACAAACACTTAAAACCAACCAAAAGATTAAGCTCAAATACATTCAATTATGAGTATAAAACTCACTCATCAGTAACCCCGACACAGAAAGGTAGAAATTCCACAATAAAATTCATACTAATATTTCAACATAATGATATTGAAAGAAATAATATCATTTACGAAGAAAATAACATCCCTTACCTCAAAAGAACAATGCCACATTTTGACCGAAGATCGATATAAGATCAGAGAAAACTTGCACTGAATAGCAACTCTCAAAGTATCTAAATACACACAAAATATGCTCGATAATATAGAGAGAGAAAATTTATGATTCTGGTGTAATTTTCAATTCTAACTAAGCACCCTATTTATAGAAAAATGCTAAAATGCTAAAGGAGACTAAATTAATAAAATATTAATTTAAAAAAATTTCAACGCACACTTTCTTGACCCAAATAGATCTTCAAGAGTTTGAATAGTCCTTTATGATTGCCCGTCCATTTGAGGATGGTATGCCGAACTAAATCGTAAATCCATGCCCATATCTTTCTGCAAACTAACCCAAAATTGTGAAGTGAATCTTGGGTCACGATCTAAAACTATGGATACTGGCATGCCATACAATCTCATAATCTCATTTACGTACATATGAGCAAGACGTTCAAGGGAATAAGTCTCCCATATCAACAAGAAATGAGCAAACCTAGTTAATCTATCAACAATAACCCAAATCGCATCTATGTCTTGAGAGACCTTGGGAAGACCCATAACAAAATCCATGGTAATATGTTCCCACTTCCATTTCAGAATCTCAAGTGGTTGCAATGGACCCTTTGACACTTGATGCTCCGCCTTTACACGTTGATAAGTTAAACACCTCGAGATAAACTCCGCGATCTCTCTCTTCATATTGCTCCACCAAAATGTATGTCGAAGATCATGATACATTTTGGTACTCCCAAGATAGATTACAAACGGTGTGTTGTGTGCCTCCATCATGATTTTATGCTTCAAGTCAGAATTGTTAGGAATGCAAAGTTTGGAGTTGACTCGAAGTATTCCTTCTTCATCGATTCTTGCTTCTGGAATAACACCTTGTTGTACTTTCTTCTTCATACATATCATCTCTGGGTCTGTGGCTTGAGCAGCTTTAACTTTATCTATTAAAGTCGGTTCTACTCGTATGTTTGATATCATCACGTGGGTACTTGGAGCCTTTAACTCTATCTCCATCCTTTGTAATTAATACAAAATGGGTCTTTGTGTTAACAACATCGCACTCGTACCCGCATACGATCTTATACTCAATGCGTCAGCTACCACATTCTTTTTTCTAGGATGATATTAAATGCTATGGTCGTAATCTTTCAATAGCTCGAGCCAACGTCGTTGCCGCATGTTGAGTTCCTTTTGGGTGAAGAAATATTTGAGGCTTTTATGATCCGTATAAATCTCCATTTTCTCCCCATACAGGTAGTGTCTCCAGATTTTCAATGCGAAAACGACTGCTGCCAACTCCAGATTATGAGTAGGATAATTCCTCTTATATTCTTTGAGTTGTCGCGAGGCATGCTATGACTTTCCCATGTTGCATGAGAATACATCCTAATCCTTTGCCTGAAGCATCGCTGTAGATAACAAATCCATTCGAACCAGATGGTATTGTCAGAACAGGTGCCAAAATGAGTCTCCTCTTAAGCTCTTGAAAACTTTTCTCGTATTCCTCGCTCCATACGAATTTTGTATCTTTTCAATTTAGCTGAGTTAATAGAGTAGCGATTCGAGAAAATCCTTCCACGAATCTTCGATAATAACCAGCTAAGCCTAGAAAGATACGTACTTCGGTCACCGACTTCGGTTGCTCCCAACTTTTTATTACTTCAATCTTCGCCGGGTCAATAGATACTCCATGTTTTGACACCACGTGCCTAAGGAATGCTACTTCCTTAAGCTAGAACTCGCATTTCTTCAGCTTGGCATATAGCTTATTGTCACGAAGCCTTTGAAGTACCAGCTTCAAATGGTGCTCATGATCTTCACGACTTTTGGAATAGATGAGGATGTCATCAATAAAGACAATAATGAACTGATCCAAACATTCCTTGAACACACGATTCATCATATCCATGAAAGTAGTAGGAGCATTAGTCAATCCAAAATACATGACTAAGAATTCATAATGCTCGTACCGAGTTCTGAAGGCAGTCTTTGGAATATCCTCAGTTTTAATCTTCAGCTAATGATATCCAGAACGAAGATCGATCTTTGAAAAGAATTTTTCTCCATGCAACTAGTCGAATAGGTCATCAATGCGAGGTAACGGATACCTATTCTTGATGGTGACATGGTTCAATTCTCTGTAGTCAATACAAAGTCGCATACTCCCGTCTTTCTTCTTTACGAATAAAACAGGAGCACCCCAAGGAGATGTACTAGGACGAATGAAACCGATGTCTAACAACTCCTGTAGTTGGACATTTAACTCTTGAAGTTCAATAGGATCCATTCGATATGGGGTTTTAGAAATGGGTTTTGTACCAGGTTCAAGGTCAATAAAGAATTTAACTTCATGTTCTGGGGTAGACCAGGAAGTTCTTCAGGAAATACGTCAGGAAATTCACTAACAACAGAAATATTATTCAAATCTAACGTGTTTTTGTTCAAGTCCATAACATGGGCTAAGAAAGCTTGACATCCATTTTTTAAAAAACGAATGGCTTTATGGCTTGATATGACAATAATTGAC
Source organism: Panax ginseng (assembly GCA_020205605.1). Classification (NCBI taxonomy): domain Eukaryota; kingdom Viridiplantae; phylum Streptophyta; class Magnoliopsida; order Apiales; family Araliaceae; genus Panax; species Panax ginseng. The sequence goes on from CM035129.1 coordinate 34,251,644, forward strand.
TTTAGTGGTTTGGTTGCTTGAATTTGCATAATAGGTTGGTTAGGAATATGAAAACTAAAAACCTTACGAAAATAATCAATTTTGGCATGATGAGTAATTAACCAATCAATCCCTAAAATCACATCAAATGCAAGTATCTTTAAAGAGATAAGATCAATAGGTAATGTGATGGTGCCAACTTGGATCAACCAAGATTTATAAATAGTGGATGTAATGAAAGTTTCTCCTAACGGAGTCTCAATAGATAAGTCAAAGTCTAATTTCTCCGGAGTCAAGTTTAAACATTTAGCACAAGCAGGAGAGATAAAAGAATGGGTAGAACCGGTATCTAGTAAGGTATAAACTTCGCAAGAGTTTAAGATTAGCTTACCTGTGATCACCTCGTTTGGGTTTCTCGCATTTTGGCCAGTCACGACAAACGCTCTCCTTTGAACCACCGACTTTGTTTTATCCGTAGTCGCCTTTGGTGCCACCGTCCCAGTTGGAATTGACTTCGTAACCGGGAAAAATTGGGCTATATGACCGTCTTTTCCACAACTAAAACATACCTTAGAAGGCTGTGAACAGTTTGGACTTATGTGTCCCTCCTCTCCGCATCTGTAGCATCTAACTGGCGGTCGTTCTCCTCCCCTAGAATTTGTTGCTGGTGCTGCTGCTGATGTCTTCCCGTCATTGTTGAATCTCTTCTTTTTGAAATTTCCACTTGACTCACCTCTCCTATTATCATGGCCACGATTACCACCCGAGTGGTTACCGCTTTTATCCGTATTTTTCCCTCCCCGTTGGTTACCATTGCTCCGATGACTGCTGTCACCGGTATGACCCTGGTTGTGGTCTCTCGGTTGAACATACTCATTATCTCGCTCTAATAATTGAGCCCTGTTGACAACATTTGAATATAGAGAAAATTTGTTAGAGATAAGGTATTGACGGATTTTGGGTTTTAGACCTCTCTGAAACATCCGCGTCATACGTTCCTCGTTCTCTACCAAATGAGGTGCAAACCTGGATAACTCCGCGAACTTCACCTCGTACTGGGACACCGTCATGTTGTCCTGTTCTAGTCTAATAAACTCTACCTCTTTCATGTAACGAATACTTTTAGGAAAGTACTTGTCATTGAAATGCTTCCCAAGACATATTGAAAAGTACCGGGTGGAGTACGCTTCACGATTCCCACCAAAGAATCACCTTTCACCACGGAACATAAAGGTGGCGAATGGAACCTTCTGTTCCTCCGTGCATCCCAAGACATCGAATATCTTGGTAATTTTCTTGACCCACGTTTTCGCCTTAATTGGATCCGGCTTTCCCCAGAACACTGGTGGTCCCAACTCTTTGAACTGCTTGGCTGTGACAAACCGCGCACTGCTATCATTTCCACACATATTTTGTACGCGAGTCTCCCTCGTCTGATTTTGCATAAACTGCAAAAAGCTTCTAAACATCCCATCATTCATCGTTTCTTCGGTAGTGTTGTTTATAGGAGGAATATTGCCATCCTGTTGCACATCCTCATAAATTACTTGTTATTATTCAAACTCTACTTGAACCTATTCTTTCATTATCTTCACCTTCCTTCTCTAAGGTTATAGCCTATGATACGCCGGGGTGCTAAGGTTTATAACCTACAGCTTTGATACCAACTGTAACGACCCCAAAATTCATACAATTTAATTCTCGACTTCGGTTGTTAATAATACATTCAGCCTCTAATTTTACATCATTAAACAATAATACAACCATTGAAATTTGCGAAATAATTTAAACTTTTATACATTTCCTTCTTTATTGCCCTAAATCGCAACCTTTACATTACATCTCTTCTTTTCAAATTTATATCATGAATCGTTACAACAAAATGACTAAACAAAGTCTTACATCATAAATAGGTATCCATATACACCAGATAACTCAACTTACAATTCAACAACATGTTATATTCAAAATATTAAATACATTTCCCATAAAACATAAGCAATCTTCGTGAATACGGATCTTTATAATTCACGTAGCACATATCCTTACCTTAAATCTTTAACCTGCAAAAGTGGTTATTTGTAAGGTTGAGCTCGACAGCCCAGCAAAATCTAACAGTTTTCATGTATAACGTAGCACATAATAACATGCTCAACATATATCTCATAAACATCGGACTAACATAACATATATGCTACAATTCATATAACATGTATAAAGATTGAGTTCCTTACTCAATCAGCATGCTTTAGTCAAACAACGTAGTCATAAATTGACTTTAACATTTCATACATTCAACATATATATAACACATCATGCTCTTTGCAATAAAGATTTAAAACAATCAAATTCACATAGCAAATAGGAACTGAAAGACTTTCTTTGATCGTTGTTTACCAATAACAGTTTAACAGCTTACAGTTATCTGTACTTCACGTACCCTACACAATTATATAATCATTCACATCAACTATTAGTCACACAGCAACGCATAGTAGTTGTAATGTAAACTTTAATCTACAACCTATAACTCTTCCTATTAATCAATACACAATGTTCAATTTGATTGTGTTCACTTTAAACTTATAACTCACTATATTTCTTCTTAGTCAAACTCGAAGTTCATTCAAGTGCTTAAGTCTTGCTAGGACCACTTATTGGTTTTATATTAAATCCATTACATATCTTATAATATTCATTTCAATTGAATTGAAACACTTTTTAATTTCATTAACACTTGACACGGCGTTTCGACGTTCATTCATCACACGCTCGATTCGTTCCATCATGTGTGCTTAGTACGCTTATACAACTTATCTAATACATCATTTATTAATGTTAAGCATCATTATATTTACTAATAATCATGTTTTATAACATAGGACAACATCTTTTATCATCAGGAGCACTACATTTGCATAGGTGCATTCCCAACGCCCTCCGATTGCCTCCTAATACATATCAGTCCCACAAATGACCATTTTGACCCCTGTTCCCGACCTCAAATTGAAAAACTTAAAGAACGAAAGTTGTAGGTCTATTCATTCTCTTTCTGTATAATCTTAAACCACCTCAATAGGAGTTCGTATGAAAACGTTATGGCCGTTTTACTACAGGAAGGCAAAACTGTCCGACCCAGACCACAATTCCCGCGCTGGGGCATGAGATAATGGCGCTGGGGCACAAATTCCAAATCTTCGGGAGCAAATTCCAAGTAGCGGGTATGCAATTCCAAATGCTTGAGACGAACCACTGCCTATTTTACTACCGAGGTAGCGAGAAATTTGGCGCTTGGGCTCCGAATTACAGAACACCCAACCACGAAGAACAAAATAACTAAATTCTGGACTAATTACTACTATTAACATCTAAATTAAGACGTAAAACTTATATAGATTGCTCGTAAACATTTACTTATCATACATATACCAATTTTAAAGCAATCAAACAATAATTTTAGAAAATTTAAATCCTTGAAACCATAGTTTAAATCCCAAAACTCCATGTTTGATATTTCCTTGACATAGTGACACTGTAAATGCTAAAGATAAACCAATTTGATGCTTTTAACAAACTAATTAACATAGCCATAGTTCAATTTCACATATTAGCTCAAAATTCAATACTAATTTTTTTGTTATCCTACAAAACACGTTCATACACGTGTTCACTGTAAAACCAATTTCTTTTCTTGTAGACTTAATTTAGCATACAATTTTATCTATATGTTAAGCATACAACCATATATATATATATATTTATGCTAGTATAACCATTAAAATTACAAATACACATAATTTCCTAACCAATTATAAAATCATGGTTTTACAGAAAGTTTGTAAAGAACTTTATGTTACCGTCAAATTCAAAAACACAGAGACTTAGAGATTATAATGTAAAACATATATGTTAAGGTTATGTAACATACCTTTTTTTTGCTTAAGAAATCCTTGTTAACCACAACTAACTATTTGAAAGGCTCAGGAACTCTCTCTCTCTCTCTTGATTCTCTCTCAGACTCTATCAAACCTCTGTAAACTCTTTTCCTTTCTTAGTTATCAGTATAGGCCAAATATATTATAAGTAAAGATCAAAACAAAAACCAACGCACGATTTTTCAATCGTTTTAAAAACCGACGTTATAATAATTGTCCCTATTAATTTTATCAGTTAACAAACTTAATATATATTATTTATATTTTGTTTATTCAATTTATATTATTAAAATTCAAAATTTAGAAATCCAAAAGCCATAAGGCTCTGTTTGGCAAAATTCTTTTAAAATTAAAGACTTAATATATTTAAGCCTTGTTTGGCAAAACTAAATTAAACTACTTTAATTTAATTTAATAACTCCTTTATAATATAGTTATTTATCACACTTTATTTAATTAAGTTTTTATACTTAATTTAATTAATTCTAATAAAAATTTATTGAATAAATCATTTAATCATTATAAACTCTCTAACTTAATTATTAAATTAAATTAGAATATTATCTCATAACAATTAATTTTCTTAGCTCCTTAATTATTTACTTAACAAATAATAAACCAATCAAGTCAAATCAAATTAAATATTTATTCAACAATAACCACATCCATTAAATATTTATATAGTTCAATAAATATTTATAATTACAATTAAAATTCTGGATTGTTACATTAATCACATCGTAATAAGAATTTTAATTATTAAATTCTTATTTTAATAACTTGTGAAAATTCGAGTTGTCACAGATACCAACTGTGACGCCCCCAAAATAGGTATACACCACCCATTCTAAGTCGCCAAAATACATGGTACAGAAACAACTACAACTTCATTAATACAATTATCGTGCAAAATACGACAACACATAAACTGTGAGTTTAAATACAAATATTGTCTTCTAGACAATATTCACACTCAAATAAATCCTCATTACAGTTATTGATACACTATTTTACAAAATAATGAGGAATACTAAAATAACTATCTTGAATCATCACTCCATACCCCGGCTAGTTCCTGCTAAATTCTCACCTCTTGAGAAGAAAAATAGAACAAAAAGGAAAAGGGTGAACTCAACTAGCCCAGTAAAGAAATATTATGACTAAGATAATGTACAACAAATTATCCTTAGTCTTTAACAGGGAAAAATCTGATAGAATATAATAGACAACATGTTTTAGATCAACAATTGCAGCGAAAATAACAATTCATTAGAAGAGTTAAGTAGAGAATAAAATTTACTATCATCTATGAATTTAAAAGTCCATCATAAATATTTTATCCCTGTAACATCAATTAATATACATCTCGAATCAAATATTCATCTTTGCACTACGGGCCAAAGATATTCGTTTGTAGCACCAGTTGGTCATGTTCATCTCAACACCTGTCCATCTTTACACTACGGGCCAAAGATATTCATCAGGTAATCATTCATCTTTGCACTACAGGCCAAAGATATTCATCAAGTATCACCATTAAGGATTGAGGATGATGAAAAATGTTTTAAAGAACGAATCTAGTGAGATAAAAGGACATAGATTAGGGATTCATACTTTAGATAATCCAAGTTCAAAAATACTCCATAATAAACCGTAGTGGAGTAAAATTCAAGAATGAAGATCAAAACATGGATAAAATCAAAGATAGTAACCATAATAGACATCTGGAACAAAGAAGAGAAAATTTTATTTTTTGGTGAATAACGCCGTATTCGTGAATAGTGCCATATACATGAATAGTGACGTATACGTGAATAGTAATCCCGACACAGAAAGGTAGAAATTCCATAATAAAATTCATACCAATATTTCAACATATCATTTACAAAGAAAATAACATCCCTTACCTCAAAAAATAAAAGATTTAACCGAAATATCGATATAAGGTCAGAGGAAACTTCTGTGAATAACAACTCTCAAAGTATCTAAATACTCACAAAATACGCTCGATAATATAGAGAGAGAAAACTTATGATTTTAGTGTGATTTTCAATTCTAACTAAGCACCCTATTTATAGGAAAATACTAGAACGCCAAAGGAGACTAAATTAATAAAATATTAATTTCACAAAATTTCTATGCACACTTCCTTGACCCAAATATCAGCCACCACAAGTGGGGCCCACCAAAATCAGAATTTCTACACCAACCAAAAGTGGGGCCACCCATGTTTTTAATAAAAAAACATTTATTTTCAAACTTCAATAATTCATAATAAATAGCCCTTTTATTAGAAAAATACGAATTTTATGTCCATTCCATAGGAAATTAATTTCTCTACAACTTTGTAGAAGAAAGTTTTTCCAAATCCACATACAGATAATTTTTAACACCTCAATTCCGATAAAATACTGATAAAACATCTCAACATTAATTCCTTCATTTATATCCACATAAAAATAAATATTTTCCTATCCATCATTTATATATACATAAAATAAATATTTTCTTATCATATAAATTAATAATTAATTATTCACAAATAATATTATAGAATCACAATTATGACAACCAGGTCGTTCCCAGGAAAGATGGGGCTTTCCGATAAGAATTTCTCCTTACTGGCACACAATTAGATGACCAAACCCCTTTCCTTAGACAGAACTTCCTTAGACATTGCCAATAATGCTATCTAATAATATTATTCAAATAATATAAATTATTGATCTGATAATGGAAATACTGTGCAGTGAAAATTATTGAAACAACAGTAATATAAAATATCAACGCATCAATTATTGAATTAATAAAATAAAATATTGAATAAAGAATTACTTTGTAACAATTATTGAGTAGTGCTTTCTTACGTATGAATCAATAATTCAAAATCATGTGCAATCTGGTAGCCAGCTTTCAATGCAACCACGCCGTACATCGTATTTTAACCACAAGGTATTCCAACAGTGTTAACGGTAACAATTACGCTGTTATTTATAAAAACTCAAACTTGTTATTTTTTTCATCCGACCATTTTCTATTTTGGGACCCACAAATGGCTGCGCCGAAGTACGAATATTCCCCGACAGCAAGAATATTCCACGACCAAATGAATATTCCCTGACAACAATGAATATTTTATAACCACTTACTTATTTTACAAAATTTGCACATTTCACCCATAAAAAAAGCATTATATCAAATTAACACCTTATTATTCAAAATAATAATTAGAGGAAATTCAATTTTATTAAGAAAAAGTTGGGGTCTTACACTTAGGCTATAATCTTAGAGAATGAAAGTGATGATAATGAGAGAATAAGCTCAAATAGAGTTTGAACAATAAGAAGTAATTTTAGAAATTTATAAAGAAGGGATTAAAACATGCGTGAGAGGATTCAAAGAAGAATCTCGCAAAGTTATAAAGAAGATGAATGTGGGGTTACCCAACTCCAATAATAAGGATGTAAGCTAATAATAAATAGACAATGTCTATAAGAATAAAATGATAGAGAAGTTAAGAATAAAAAGTTATATTTAAGTATGGTACAATCATACTCTTTAATAGTTGATGTATGGTATCTGGGCTAAACGATTCCTTCATAGAGCCGAGGTATATACGAACTAGTAACTTGAAACCTAGTTTGTTAGTTGTTTGTGGGAAACCACTCAGCGTACCATATTGAAACTGTTAGAGAATCGATGTGTACCAAGTATAGAAAATGGATACGTATGATGAAAATGTGGAAGTCGAATGAAATGTTTAGCAATGTAAATGAAGTTAAAAATTCTTAAAGGAAGAATTGTTATATAAACAAGAAAATTCAAAGAAGAATCTTGAAGAGATATAAAGATAAGAAATGGGAGTTACCTAACTCCAATAGCCAAGAAAACGAATAATGATGAATAGACAAAGTCTGTAAGATTAAAAGCATAAATGAAATCGTAAATGATGAAAAAGGAAAGAAAGATGATCGTAAAACAAAACGATCACGAGTTAAGAAAAGATTTATAAGGGAGATGATTAAAGAATAAGATCACGACGTGATTTGTTTAAGTTATAAAAGAAAGATGGTATGTAATGTTTGAATAATTATAGCTTGATGCTATGAAGATAATGTACTCTGATATAGTATGAGATAACTCACGAGGAGTTATAGATAATGTGATACAAGGAATTCTTATTGAGCAAGTTAAGGGAAAGTTAAGAATAAGTTAAGAGTAAGATAGAGTTAGGTGGAATTTCAATTGAGGACTCATGTGATGGCTGAGTTGTACAAACCTTTGTATGGGCGAGGGGTTTGTGCTTGCACTCAGTTTGTCACATTGATAATCATTGAAATGTTGGTGTCGCGCTATCAATGTATATATGGCTAAAAGGTGATTCTTTTCTCATGTGTATGTTTGATAGTTAGAAACTATTAAGATTAGTTAGATATTATTAGAATTAGGTGCAGTTTTTAAAACTAATGCATATGTTAGGTTCGTGACTCATAATAATATGGTATATTTTGAACCCCTCAGCGAATGGACGCCTATGGTCGGACTAGGATAAGTTCTTAAACTCATATTATTGTGGCAAGTTCTTGAAATTCCAATGTGTAATAAGTTTGATGAACTATATTGGCGGTATAGGAAGATTATAAGTTGAAATACAAGAATATTTAGTATAAGAGTATTGGTGGTGCTAGAAATAAAAAGAATTAGTCAGTAATGAGGTAATGAAGTAAAGATTGAAATTGATGGAGAAAATTAGATATTCCAAATCTTCTAGCTTTGCTAGATTTTTGAAATTTATTGACTTCGTGCTGATGTTTGCACTTCTATTTTTCTTGAAAAATATTGGATCAAACGATGAAACCAATGAGTTTTAAAAACAATACCGTTATTCGTATGTCTATGCTAATTGTTTCGGCTAGACAAAAATGATTTAAAAATATCAAAAAATATTTTTTTTCGTAGTCATTAAGGCATCACTAAATATGATGCTGATTTGACAAACGAGGAAGTCATCAATGCAATTGAACCTGGTGTTGGATGTGATCATAAGATTGTTAGCCCACTATGGTATGATGTAGTATGACAGTCATATAGATAGTACAGTATCATGCATCATAAAAGGATTTTTGGTTTTCTTTAAAGTAAGAAAGATATGCCATATGAATTGGATAAAACTATTTTGATTGATGTTCGAGTTATTGTTAGAAGTCTATGCTATTTGATTCAGCTAGACAAATATTGAAAGATGTTTATGAAGTTCAAGCGTTTCTTGAGAAGTTATGCCAAACTAAATTATTTTGGTGCAGATTCAAATATTGAAAAGCTGAGATGAACAACCCTTTTATAGGGGAGTACGCGAAAGTTTTTAGATGTTTGTGCACAATATGTGGTATAAAAGGCTTAACACCCTAAGTACGGGAGTCCCTATAGTCTAATGACTGTTTAGGTTTAAGTTGAAAGAGTACTTATAACCATGGACAGAGTGCATAATACATCGTATGAAGGGCTTAACACCCTAAGTATGGGAGTTCCTACAGTGTAATGACTGTTAAGGTTTAAGTTGAGTTTAAGTTGAAAGAAATACTTATAACCATGGACGTAGTTCAAGGTCTTGTGACCCCTCAGCATGATTTGGAATCTTTTAAATTCCTAAGTTATTCATATTGATTCCCAATTATTGAGCAATTGTGGAAGATTCTTGCTATTCTAAAAGGCGAATGTGGTAAGGATGATATTCCTTAGAAAAAAAAGTAAGTGAAGAATCGCCTTTGAATGATGAATATATTGAATAAGTGAGAAAAGAAATTTTGAAATGAGAAGGAGATGAGTTATCAAAGAATAATGTAAATTTTTTAATAGAAAAGTTTAATAATTGTAGAAAGATCTTTGTGGAAAGAAAGTGGTTATAGAACCCAATGAATGAATAAAGTATTAACGTAAAATCTATTTTGATAGATTGAATGAATAAAGATTAATAAATAAAAATTTCAAGGATGAAATTCTTAGAATAATGGGTGAATATAATATCCTGAGTGTTTATGATAATGATCATTAGAAAAGGAAATGAATGGGTTACAGAATATATAATACTCAAAATATAATTGAGTTCAAGTGAAAGTTATGGAATAAAACTTACAAGAATTTATTATGAAGAATAGTGGGAGTAAGAAATATAAAACCTATATTAAGGTAATGTATTGAAGTTATTCAACAAAGAGATTTGATGAAAACCTGAATAAGGTAGGGTTTCGGTGATTTCGAGGACGGAATCCTTATAAGGTGGGAAGGATGTTGTGATAACCTGAATTTTTGAAAATTATTAAAATAAGAATTTAATAAATAAAATTCTTATTATGATATGCGAGAGTAATGTATGTTACATATAAATGTAATATATTAATATGTTACGATTGTGAGATCGTAAATAATTAAAATATTTATCAAGTAAAATAAGTATTTTAGTTGAAATATTTATGGAATAAATAAATATTCAATGAAAATTATTATGGAATAATTTATTTAAGTATGATGATATTAAATAAATTGATGATAAATAATTTTATAATTTGTGCATAATTATTACGTTAATATGGTGGTGATTTTCTAATTTAATTAAGTAATTAAATTAGAGGATTAATGATTGTTAAATAAAATTATAATTATATTGGCTAAATAGAAGTTATAATTTTATTAGTAAGGTTTAATTGGATTTATTAATGAATTGAGATTAATTCAATTCAAATAGTTAATGGGTATGACAAAGGTATCATATGATAAGAAGGATTGCTAAATTTTTTTTTTTAAAAAAGGAGATTTTGGGTGCTAGCCAAACATGGCATAGTGACCCTTTTTTATTGTAACTGATGAGGCCATAATGAATACACATTATGTTTATATCAGTTATATGGATGTACATGTTTTGTTCCTAAAGCCTAAGAATAAAGAAAACAGAGTGTTGGAGAAGAGAGTTAGAGAGCTTTGAGAAGAAACTTGGAGGAATCAAGGAAGAAGAAGAAGGTTTCTCATCATCTAATCAAGTTTAAGAAGAATCAAAGGTATTCATCTAGTTCTAAAATTTTAATTTATAGTTTCTCAAGTTCTTCACTTAAAAAGCTATTTTGGTTGGGTGATTTGAAGAGATATTTTATATATATGTGTATGGGTGTATAATCTGGTATATATAGTCTTTTTAATTGGTTATAGAGTAATCAAAATCATAAGAATATGTTAAAGATAAAAAACTTGGGTTTTAATGGCATATGTATATTTTAACTTATGTAAGAGTTAAAATTGATGGATAGAATCTGAAATTGATGATAGATATTGTTAGTATGTTGAAAAAAGAAAACAACCCAAGTTGAACGAGTCAAAACAGATGTAAAACGAATTCAAAGTGAAGAATTTCGCTATGAATGTCAAAAGAAGAAGAAATAATAGAAATAGTAAAATTAAAGGTTGTAATCTTGATGTTTATGTGGTTAGAAACGTGTTAGAAACATTAGTTTATGTTTCTGTAAATATATTACACCTTGGATAGGTTAGTATGGTTGTTAGAAAGGAGTTTGTAGGCCTAATTTGGCTTTTTGAAGTGTTCTAGATCAAAAATCACAAAAACGCAGATGGGACCCACGCCTCGGCGGGCCCCCCTAGTACAAAAACCTTGCCCCAGCGGGGGGGGGGGGTTGTTTGCCTAGCCGAATTTTGGAAAAAAATGGATCGGACATGTTTTACTAAAATGAGCATAACGTTTTCATACGAACTCTGATTGAGGTGATTCAAGATGATCCGGAACATGGACGAGTAGACCTACAACTTTTGTTGTTTAAGTGTTTCAATTTGATGTCAGGAAAAGGGGTCAAAATGGTCATATTTAGGACTATTATGTTTTCAGGGGCAATCATAGGGCGTTGGGAATGCACGTATGCAAGTGTAGTGCTTCTGACGATAAAAGATGTTATTCTAAGTTATAAAACATGAATATTATGAAGTATAATGATGCTTAACATTAATAAATGATATATTAAATTGGTTGTATATATATACTAAGCACACACAAGAGAGACAAATTGGGCGTGTGATGAATAAACGTCGAAACGCCGTGATAAATGTTAATGAACGTAAAGAGTGTTTTAAGTCAAATGAAATGAATATTATAAGATATGAAATGGGTTTCATATAAAACCAATAATGATTCGTAGCTATACTTAGACACTTTAATGAACTTCGAGTATGAAATATAGTAAGATATAAGTCGAAAGTTAACACAATCAAATTGAACATTGTGTATTGATTAATAAGAAGGGTTATGAGAGGTAGAGTAAAATTTACATTACAAATATTATGCGTTGCTATGTGACTAATAGTTGATGTGCATGATTATATAATTGTGTAGGGCACATGAAGTGCAGATAACTCTAAACTGTTAAACTATTATTGGTAAACAACGATCAAGACAAGTCTTTCAGTTCCTATTTGTTATGTGAACTTGATGATGAACTGTTTTAAATATTTGTTGCAAAGAGCATGATGTGTTCTATATATATTGAAAGTATGAAACGTTAAATTCAATTTATGACTACGTTGATTGAAAATGAATGTTGATTGAGTAAGGAACTCAATCTTTATACTTGTTATATGAAATGCAACATGTATGTTATGTTAGTCCAATGTTTATGAGATATATGTTGAGTATGTTATTATGTGCTATGTGATGCATGAAAACTGTTAGATTTTGTTTGGTTTTTATCGAGCTCAACCTTGCAAATAACCACTTTTTGCAGGTTAAAGATTTAAGGTAAGGTTATGTGCTACTTGAAAGATATGAATCAGATGTGATACTTGAAGATTTATATACTTTGGCGAAGTTATTATTATTTGAACCATGTTTAAGTTTCTGAATAATGTATTAATGTTGAATTGTAATATCGTTTTGCGATGTAAACTCTTGTAGTATTATAATGATTCTGAGATATTTAGATGTAAAGGTTGAAAGTTCTGGGAACTAGAATAGTTTGTAATAGAAAATTTTAATTGTAATAGAAAATTTTAATTATTCCGTAAATTTCAATGGTTGTATTATCGTTTAATGATGTAAAATTAGAGGTTGAATGTATTGTTAACGAATCAAGTTGAAATTAAATTGTTAAATTTGTATCAAAAGTGAATTATAAACCTTAGGTAGGAGTCCGTAGGCTATAACCTTAAAGAAGGAATGTAAAGATAATGAAAGAATAAGCTCAAATAGAGTTTGATCAATAAGAAGTAATTTAAGAAATGTATAAAGAAGGGATTAAAAATATTAGGAATATTCTTTTTGTTGGGGAATATCCGTACGACGACACAATCATTGGTGGACCCCACAATGGAAGTATTGTTGTAGTAAGAAAACGACAAAGTTATCATTTTATAAAAGTAACGGCAAATGTGTTACCGTTAAAACTGTTGAACTACCCGGTAGTAAAAGTATAATAATACGCGTGGTTGCATAGTAGCACAAGATGTCTTGGGAGAAGTTCCAAGAGCTGTTCAACGACAAGTACTTTCCCAAAAGTATTCGTCACATGAAGTAGGTGGAGTTTATCAAGTTGGAGCAAAATAATATGACCGTGTCGCAATACGAGGCTAAATTTGCGGAGTTATCCCGGTTTGCATCCCATTTAGTCGATAATGAGAAGCGAATGACGCGAATGTTTCTAAGAGGTTTGAAACCCGATATACGGCAATACCTCATTTCTTACAAACTTTGTTTATATTCAGATGTTGTGAATAGGGCTCAGTTATTGGAGCGCGATAATGAGTCAACACAACCAAAAGGCAACGACCAACAACACGATAATAATCGTACCGGTGGCAACGACCATCGGAACAATGATAACCATCGTGAGGGAAATTATCATGCTAAGAATGGTAACCACTTTGGTGGTAATCATTGCCAAGATAATAGCAGTGGAAATTTCAAGAAGAGAAGGTTCAACAACAATGGAAATACAGCAGCACCAACACTCGTTTTCAAGGAAGGAGAACGACCACCAATTGTATGCTTCAAATGCAGAGGGGAGGGACATATTAGTCCAAACTGCGTGATGCAATCCAAATCATGTTATAATTGTGGACAAGAAGGTCACCTAGCCCGATTTTGTCGTGCACCAAAGTCAAGTCCAGCTGGGACGATGGCACCAAAGGCGGATACGGACAAAACAAAGTCGGTGGTTTTAGGGAGAGCATTTTTTTGTGACTTCTCAAAAAGCGAGTAACCCGAACAAAGTTAGCACGGGTTAGTTAATTATAAATTCTTGCGAAGTCTATACCTTATTAGATACCGGTTCTACCCATTCTTTTATCTCTCTTGCTTGCGCTCAACGTTTAAGTTTAACTAAGGAGAAATTAGACTTTGACTTATCAGTTGAAACTCCGTTAGGAAAAACCTTCATTTCATGTGCTATCCAAATTTTGGATGAGAGTCACAGTTTTGAATGATATTTCTATTGTTAATAAATTTCCTGACGTATTCTTGAAGACTTCCTAGCCTACCCTAGAATGTGAAATCGAATTTTGTATTGACCCTAGTAAAAAACTAATTTCTTTAACCCTTAAATATTTCTTCAACCAAAATGAACGTATAATGCGCCAAAGACATTGGCTCGAGCTGTTGAAGATTACGACCTTACCATTCAATATTATCGTGGGAAAAGCGAACGTGGTAGCTGATGCATTGAGTAGAAGATCGTATGCGTTTACGAGTGCGATGTTGTTAACACAAAAACCCATTTCATATAACTTACAAATGATGAAGATAGAGTTAAAGACTCTAGGGACCCACATGAAGATAACAAATATACGATTAAAATCAACTTTAAATCGATAAAGTTAAAAGCCGCTCAAGCTACAGACCCGGAGCTGATAAATACGAAGAAGAAGGTTCAAGAGGGTGTTATTCTAGAAGCAAGAGTCGATGAAGAGAGGAAATCTTAACCCTCAATTTAATTGGCCCATTTGAAATCCTAGATCGAGTAAGAACTGTGGCCTATAGACTCGTTTTACCGCCAAGTATGTCGCGTGTTCATAACGTTTTTCACGTAACGATGTTACGTAAATATGTGGACGACCCGAACCACATTATTAAATTAGAACTAGACGAGATAGCAGAAGATTTAACGTATGAGGAGATACGTGTTAAAATCTTGGATAAGAAGGATCATATTCAACACTCAAAGGTTATACATCAACAGTTAGAATCTGAAATGAAGTAAAGGTATACTCACATCTTTGGCATACTAGGTACGTACGTAAATTTCGAGGGCGAAATTTCATAAGGAGGGGAGATTGTAAGACCCCGAATTTTATGAAACGAAAGTATTCAATTTTCTTATAATTATTATTTTATTTCGTAAACGGTTAAATTTATAAAAGGTTAAAGTTAAGGGTGATATGTGAAAATTTTGCAAAGTAAGCAAGTTGTTATAAAATATTTGGAGAATATTCTTTTTGTTGGGGAATATCTGTACGACGACACAATCATTGGTGGACCCCACAATGGAAGTATTGTCGTAGTAAGAAAACGACAGAGTAATCATTTTATAAAAATAACGACGAATGTGTTACCGTTAAAACTGTTGAACTACTCGGTAGTAAAAGTACAGTAATACGCGTGGTTGCATAGTAGCACACGGTATTGATTATTGATGCTTACATAAGAAGTCACTCAATTATACTCAATTATTGCTACAGTAATTGCTGCATCATATCTCTCATATTATTGATTCAATTATTGTCACAGTATCATCTGCATAATATGTTATATTATTAAATCAATAATTGAGACGACAAAGTTATTCATATTATTATTTACAATATTGACAATGTCTAGAAGTTTTGTCAAGGAGAGGTTTGGTCACCTAATTGGGCCATAAGGAGAAATCCTTATCGAAAAGCCCCTCTTTCACGAACGACACGATTGTTAAATATTGTGAATTATAATATTAATGATGAATAAGTTCGTGTTGATTAAAGATGAAATTGATAGTTCCATTATGTTGGAATTATTAGTGTTAGTGGAAATTGACATTTATTTCGATAATAATTTATGTCTGGAGGTTATATTGACCAATCAGATAATTAACCCGATAAATGAGCAATTAATTACTATTGATTCACATGATTATAACTATTTATTCACATGTGTGTACTCTTGATTCACATTCATTTACTATTAGGGGAGTTGGTGCAAGATTGATAATACTTACATGACTACGTTAAAAATGGAGGTATAGATGAAGGTACTATACTATAATTAATTTTTTTCACATGTTTAGAACTATTGATTCACATGATTTACTAATAGGGGAGGTGGTGCAAGTTTGATAATACTTGCAGGACTAAATTAAAAATGAAGGAAAAGAGGAAGGTATTATACTGTAATATTTTGAGCCCCAAAATGTGCAATTATTAAAACTATATTTTCCTCTAAATAGAAGCTCATTATTTCATTATTTTTCACCAATTCACTAAAGCTATAGAGTAATTATTATAGAGAAAAATTATAGAGAGAGAAGAAGAAAAGTCTACTACCTCACTATTCCAGTATCCAGTTTTCTTTTGAGGTAAGGGGTATTATTCTTTCGTATTCATGAAGAGAGTTATTTTCTTTCAATACTCGTAAGGGTTGTTATTCCATTCTTTATTATTATGTTGAATAACTTTGTATGCATCAATACACCATACATGGTGAAATTCTTTTGTTATTTCATTCTTTATTATTCTTTTGGAATAACCTGTCTGTGCGGTCTATCGCATGCCTGATGAATTCTGTTGTTATTCCATTCTTTATTATTTTGTTGGAATATCCAGTCTGTGCGGATTACGCATGACCTGGTTCCGTTCTTTATTATTCTGTTGGAATATCTTGTCTGTGCGGATTACGCATGACCTGGTTCCATTCTTTATTATTATGTTGGAATATCACATGCATGCGGATTCTGCATGACCGTTCCATTCTTTATTATTACATTGGAATAACTTTATGCATGCGAGTCTATCGCATGCCTAGTGAATTCTTTTGTTATTCCATTCTTTATTATTCTATTTGAATAACCTGTCTGTGTAAACTACCGCATGCATGGTGAATGTACTTTGTATTCATTCTTTATTAAATTATGAAAATGATCTGTCTACGTGGATTACCGCATGGTGGATGAAAATCCATTTGCAGTTTTGTATATTCTATTATACTCGTATGAGATATCATTTCTTTTGTACTCATCATGGTATATCATTTTCTTTGGTATTTTTCTTTTATGAGTTATTATTCATGGGTTACTATTCACCCGGTTACTATTCACTCTAGTATTATTCACTCGGGTATTCGGGGCACTTTTCGTGTCGAAGTACTATTCATGAGTTACTATTCACAGGTTACTATTCACCCGAATATTATTCACTCGGGTATTTGGAGTACTTTTCATGTCAGGGTATTATTCATGGGGTACTATTCCCGAAGTACTATTCACGGGGTACTATTCACCCAAAAAATATATTTCTTTTTTGTCCAATTATTTTTGGTACATGAATATTATTCTTGAATTTTACTCTATAAAGCAGTATCATGTTGACAATTTGGACGTTATTGATATCTGGATAAATTAGATTATATATCTTTAAAATTTATCCTTGAACTTGTTTTATTGAATTATTATGTCATTGTCATCATCCTCATGTTTATATTGTGATTAAAGTCATCTTTGGCTTACGTGTATAGATGGACTTGGTATGATTATGACCAGGGATTATTCGGTATAATCATGACCGTAATGTGACGAATGATGTGGTAAAAGTCCTCATTGGCCTGTAGTTCATTGATGGACAGTTGTTGGTATGATTATGACCAGGGATTATTCGGTATAATCATGACCATTGATGATTACATGAATATCCTTGGCCGTGGTGCAGGGATGATTCGATGATGTGGTTTATTTGTTAAGCTGAGTCTCAGCGATAAAGTTGATGAAAAACTTTTTAAATCATAGAAGATAGTAGATTTCATGCTCTACTTGACTCTTCTAATGGATTTCTTATTTTGCTACAGTTGTTGATCTAAAACTTGTTGTCTATTGTATTCTATCAGTTGTTATACTGTTGAAGGCAAAGGATAATTTATTCTGCATTATCTTAGTCATAATATTTCTTACTGGGCTAGTTGAGCTCACCCTTTCTTTCACTGTTCTCTTCAGGAAATGAGAATATAGTTGGGACGAGTCGGGGAATGGATTGACGGTCCAGATGATTGTTTTAGTAGTCTTCACTATTCAATAAAATAGTGTGACAATAAATGTAATGAGGACTCCATTGAGTGTGGATATTGTCTAGATGACAATATTCTTATTAAAACTCTTAGATTATGTTTTGTCGTATTTTACACGACAGTTGTATAATTAAATTGTATTTGTATTTTGTACCATGTATTTGGTGACTCAAATGGGTGATGTATACCTGTTTTGGGGGCGTCATAGACAATGTCTATAATAAGAGAATGATAAAGAAGTTAAGAATAAAAGTTATATTTAAGTATGGTACAATTGTACTCTTTAATAGTTGATGTATGATATCTGGGCTAAACGATTCCTTCGTAGAGAGGAGGTATATACGAACTAGCAACTCAGAACCTAGTTTATTGATTGTTTATGGGAAACCACTCAGCGTACCATATTGAAACTATTAGAGACTCGATGTGTATCAAGTATAGAAAATGGATACGTATGATGAAATTGTGGAACTCGAATGAAATGTTGAGCAATGTAAATGAAGTTAGAAATTTTTAAAGGAAGAATTGTTATATAAACAAGAAAATTCAAAGAAGAATCTTGAAGAGATATAAAGATAAGAAATGGGAGTTGCCTAACTCCAGTAGCCAAGATAACGAATAATGATGAATAGACAAAGTTTGGAAGATTAAAAGCATAAACGAAATCATAAATGATGAAAAAAAGGAAAGAAAGAGGATCGTAAAACGAAACGATCATGAGTTAAGAAAAGAATTTTAAGGGAAATGATTATAGAATAAGATCACGACGTGATCTGTTTAAGTTATAAGAAAAAGATGGTTTGTAATGTTTGAATAATTATAGCTTGATGCTATGAAGGTAATGTGCTATGATATAGTACGAGATAAACTCACAAGGAGTTATAGATAATATGATACGAGGAATTCGTATTGAGCAAGTTAAGAGTAAGTTATGAGTAAGATAGGGTTAGGTGGGATTTCAATTGAGGACTCGTGAGATGGTTGAGTTGTACAAACCTTTGTATGGGCGAGGGTTTTGTGCTTGCACTCAGTTTATCACATCGATAATCATTGGAATGTCGGTGTCATGCTATCAATGTATATGTGGTGAAAAGGTGATTCTTTTCTCACGTGTATATTT
This sequence comes from Panax ginseng, assembly GCA_020205605.1. Lineage (NCBI taxonomy): Eukaryota > Viridiplantae > Streptophyta > Magnoliopsida > Apiales > Araliaceae > Panax > Panax ginseng. Next base: position 34,270,971 of record CM035129.1, read on the forward strand.
GATAGTTAAAAACTATTCAGATTAGTTAGATATTATTAGGATTATGTGTGGTTCTTAAAACTAATGCATATGGTAAGTTCGTGACTCGTAATAATATGGTATGTTTTGAACCCCTCAGCAAATTGATGCCTATGGTCTGACTAGGATAAGTTCTTAAACTCATATTATTGTAGAAAGTTCCTGAACTTCCAATGTGCGGTAGTTTGATGGACTATACTGGGGGTATAGGAGGATGGCAAGTTCAAATACAAGAATATTTAGTATAAAAATTAGAAATTGATGGAGAAAATTAGATATTCTAAATCTACTAGCTATGCTAGACTTTCGAGATTTATTGACTTCGTGCCGATGGTTGTACTTTTGATTTTTGAAAAAAAGTTGGATCACACTAGTGAACTAAAGAATTTTTAAAATAGTGCTATTATTCGCGTATCTATGCTGCTTGTTTCGGCTAGAAAAAAAATAAATTTTCAAATTTTCAAAATATATTAATTATATGTATCGGGTGATATGATTAGATGTGATCATATGATCGTCAGCCCACTATGGTGAGATGTAGTATGACAACGTCGTAATCATGACGCCATAAAAAGATTTTTAAGATTTCTTTAAGATGTGAGAATATATATATATATATATATATGTGTGTGTGTGTGTGTGTATGTATATTTTGATTGATGTCCGAATTGTTGTAGAAGTCTATGCTATTTGATTCAGCTAGACGAATATTGAAAGATGTTCATGAAATTCAAGCATTTCTTGAGAAGTTTTGCCAAACCAAATTATTTTGGTGCGGATTCAGATGTTGAAAAGCTGAGATGAACAAACTTTTTATAGGGGATTACGCGGAGGCGTTTAAATGTTTGTGCACAATACATGGTACGAAGGGCTGATCACCCTAAGTACGGGGAGTCCCTACAGTATTAATGTTAAGGTTAAAGTTGAAAGATTACTTGTAACCATGGACATAGTTCGTGGTCTTGTGACCCTCTGTTACATCTCTAAAAACTTTGAAGAACAAACCTATTATGTGGGAATTATTTTTACACGATGCGTTTAGATGTTTGTGCACAATACATCGTACGAAGGGCTTAACACCCTAAGTACGGGAGTCCCTATAGTCTAATGATTGTTAAGGTTTAAGTTGAAAGAGTACTTATTGTTGGGTAAAATCTAATTACGCACAACACGCAAGTATACGTGGTCAACAAGGAATAAAGTGAAAGTAGAGTATCGTTCCCACGAGGAATTATTAATACAAAATCACCAAGTACTAACCCGTAACCAACTCAATCTTATTTAAATAAATGAATTTCAAATTATATAATTAAACTACTATTAAATTCAACTAGTTAAATTAAGTTTATGGAGATTTAAGATCACAACTTCACTTATTGCTTCATTTAAGTTAACACACTTCTCATCAATTATTCTCTATCCCAAATTGTTAATCAAGAACACTAAAGCAGATAAAACCATCTCTCGATGCATAATACCCATACTCACTTAAATCCACAGATGATAGAATTAAGCAAGACACCCTAATTAACTAATCCACTATATCTCTATGTGAATTATAATTAAAAAGGATTTAAAGCACAAGTTCTCTATAAGATTACATATGGCGTAAAGGCATATCTCTATCCTAAACACGAATCATGAATTCCATCTATGTAGAAATCACAAACATATGCTATCACGATCAGATCTAAATCAATACTTCATCTCTCGAGTTCATATAGATTATCATGGTAATTGTTAGCTAGGTAATTAAGCAATTAAGTCCAAATCAAAATAGACAATCCTCACAATAAAACATAATAATTGATAATGAAGAATATTAAAATAAACTACACAATAAGATCCATTGTAATCTCAAACAAAGAATTAGTTCATGATTATTGAATTAAAACTAAGAATCCACAATTGAATAAACAATAATAGACAAAGATAGAAGAAGATGAGAAGATAAAATCTATTGTCTATAGATTTGATGCTCTCTCCTTGCTCCTACTTTGAATCTTCAATGGTCTCCAAGTTGCTTCAAACTCCAAATCTAATTAGAACTAGTGTTTTGATCTAATCTAATATAATAGAATCATCTTTCTCCTCTAAATCTCTCCCCTAATCCCTGTAATTCTCCTCCTTTTATAAGCCTTTTCATGTGTCTTTAAATCCTCTTGGAAGTCCTTGAGTCAATCAGATCAAAACAATCCTTTTCCACTCATCTTGTGTTTGTGTAGTAGTTATATGTTTTATAACCACAATTTCTACTCAATTCCATGCCAACTAGAGTCCTAGTGCTATGAAAACTCAAAAATCTAAGTTCCATCATTATTAGCATCACATTATGAGTGTCAGAATTCGGGACCCCCCGCCCCGGCGGGGGTGTAAGCTTATAAAATGCCCACCCCGACAGGGGTGTAAGCTTATAAAATACCCGCCCGTGGCCAGTTCAAACTTTGTTCTCTGTTGAAGACCCCACCCGAATGGGTGTAAGGATTAAATATACCCGCCCGTGACTATCATTCTGTTAGTTTCTGATGAAGACCCCATTACGTGGTATACACTACAAATAGGCCATTTGGTGAAAATTGTATTCTGCCAAATCATTTGCTGAGCTTCATGGTTTCTTCTAAATTTGCACCACTTGACTCCAAATCATCCCAATTGACTCCAAATATACTTTAAATGCCGTAACAACCATCCTACACATAAAATAACATAAAATAAATGAAAACGAACATGAACACAAGAATTTAGCAATAGATAAGCATGAAATGGACATTGATTTGCGTATATAAAATCCACTTATCACTTATAACCGTGGACGTAGTTCAAGGTCTTATGACCCCTCAACATGATTTGGAATCTTTTAAATTCCTGAGTTATTCATACTGCTTCCCAATTATTGAGCAATTGTGGAAGATTCTTGCTATTCAAAAAGGCGAATGTGGTAGGGATGATATTCCTTAGAAAGAAGTAAGTCGTAGAATGCGACATTGAATGATGAATATATTGAGTAAGTGAGAAATTTTTTTTTGAAATGAGAAGGAGATGAGTTATCAAAGAATAATGTAAAACTTTTAATAGAAAATTTTAATAATTGTTGAAAGATCTTTGTGAAAAGAAGTGGTTATAGAACCCAATGAATGAATAAAGTATTAACGTAATATTTTGATAGATTGAATGAATAAAGATTAATAGATAAAATTTTGAGGACGAAATTCTTAGAAGAAAGGGTGAATGTAATATCCCGAGTGTTTATGATAATGTTTAGAGAAAGATAATGAATGGGTCAAAGAATATATAATACTCAAAATATAATTGAGTTCAAGTGAAAGTTATGAAATAAAAACTTGCAAGAATTTATTATCAAGAATGGTGGGAGTAGAAAATATAAAACCTATATTAAGGTAATGTGTTGAAGTTATTCAACGATAATTGTGAAAGAAATTTTGTGAAAACCTTAGTAAGGTAGGGTTTCGGTGATTCCGATGACGGAATCCTTATAAGGAGGGAAGGATGTGACAACCTAAATTTTTGAAAATTATTAAAATAAGAATTTAATAAATAAAATTCTTATTATGAAATGAGAGAGTAATGTATGTTACATATAAATGTAATATGTTAATATGTTACGATTGTGAGATCGTAAATAATTAAAATATTTATCAAGTAAAATAAGTAATTTAGTAAAATAAAATTATAATTATATTGGCTAAATAGAAGTTATAATTTTATTAGTAAGGTTTAATTGGATTTATTAATGAATTGAGATTAATTCAATTCAAATAGTTAATGGGTGTGACAAGGGTATTATATGATAAGAAGGATTGCTAAAAAAAATAATTAAAAAAAGGAGATTTTGGGTGCTAGCCAAACATGGAATAGTGACCCTTTGTTATTATAACTGATGAGGCCATAATGCATACTCATTATGTTTATATCAGTTATATGGATGTACGTGTTTTGTTCCTAAAGCCTAAGAATAAAGAAAACAAAGTGTTGGAGAAGAGAGTTAGAGAGCTTTGAGAAGAAGATTGGAGGAATCAAGGAAGAAGAAGAATGTTTCTCATCATCTAATCAAGTTTAAGAAGAATCAAAGATATTCATCTAGTTCTAAAATTCTAATTTATAGTTTCTCAAGTTCTTCACTTAAAAATCTATTTTGGTTGGGTGATTTGAAGAGATGTTGTATATATTTGTTTATGGGTGTATAATCTGGTATATCTCTCTTTAATTGGTTCTAGAGTAATCAAAATCATAAGAATATGTTAAAGATAAAAAACTTGGGTTTTGATGGCATATGTATATTTTAACTTATGTTGGAGTCAAAATTAATGGATAGAATCTGAAATTGATGATAGATATTGTTAGTATGTTGAAAAACAAAAACAACCCTTGAACAAGTTAAAACGGATGTAAAACGAATTCACAGTGAAGAATTTCGCTATGAATGTCAAAAGAAAAAGAAATAATAGAAATAGTGAAATTAAAGGTTGTAATCTTGATGTTTATATTGTTTATGTGATTAGAAACGTGTTAGAAACATTAGTTTATGTTTCTGTAAATATATTACACCTTGGATAGGTTAGTATGGTTGTTAGAAAGGAGTTTGTAGGCCTAATTTGGTTTTCTGTAGTGTTCTAGATCAAAAATCACAAACGCAGAAGGGACCCCCACCCCGGCGGGCCCCCTAGTACAAAAATCCCCACCCCGGCGGGGGGTAGTCTGCCTAGCCGAATTTTGAAAAAAACCCAGACCGGACATGTTTTACTAAAATGAGCATAACGTTTTCATACGAACTCCGATTGAGGTGATTGAAGATGATCCAGAACGAGGACGAGTAGACCTACAAATATTTTTCTTTAAGTTTTTCAATTTTATGTCGGGAATAGGGGTCAAAATGCTCATCTTTAGGACTGTTGTGTTTTCGAGGGCAATCGAAGGGCGTCGGGCATGCACGTATGCAAGTGTAGTGCTTCTGACGATAAAAGATGTTGTTCTAAGTTATAAAACATGAATATTATGAAGTATAATGATGCTTAACATTAATAAATTATATATTAGATAATTTTTATACGTATACTAAGCACACACAAGAGAGACAAATTGGGCGTGTGACGAATAAACGTTGAAACGCCGTGATAAATGTTAATGAATGTAAAGAGTGTTTTAAGTCAAATGAAATGAATATTATAAGATATGAAATGGGTTTAATATAAAACCAATAATGATTCTTAGCAATACTTAAACACTTGAATGAACTTCGAGTATGAAATATAGTGAGATATAAGTCGAAAGTTAACACAATAAAATTGAACATTGTGTATTGATTAATAAGAAGGGTTATGGGAGGTAGGGTAAAGTTTATATTAAAACTATTATGCGTTGCTATGTGACTTATAGTTGATGTGCATGATTATATAGTTGTGTAGGGCACATGAAGTGCAGATAACTGTAAGCTGTTAAACTGTTATTGGTAAACAACGATCAAGGCAAGTCTTTCAGTTCCTATTTTTTATGTGAACTTGATGATGAAATGATTAAAATATTGTTGCAAAGAGCATGATGTGTTCTATATATATTGAAAGTATGAAACGTTAAAGTCAATTTATGACTACAATGATTGAATAATGAATGTTGATTGAGTAAGGAACTCAATCTTTATACTTGTTATATGAAATGCAGCATGTATGTTATGTTAGTCCAATGTTTATGAGATATAAGTTAAGCATGTTATTATGTGCTATGTGATGCATAAAAACTGTTAGATTTTGTTGGGTTGTCGAGCTCAACCTTTCAAATAACCACTTTTGCAGGTTAAAGATTTAAGGTAAGGTTATGTGCTACTTGAAAGATATGAATCAGATGTGATACTTGAAGATTTATATACTTTGGCTGAGTTATTATTATTTGAACTATGTTTAAGGTTCCAAATAATGTATTAATATTGAATTGTAATATCGTTTTGTGATGTAAACTCTTGTAGTATTATAATGATACTTTGATATTTAGATGTAAAAGTTGAAAGTTCTAGGAATAAGAATAGTTTGTAATAGAAAATTTTAATTGTAATAGAAAATTTTAATTATTCCGTAAAATTCAATGGTTGTATTATCGTTTAATGATTTAAAATTAGAGGTTAAATGTATTGTTAACGACCGAAGTCGAGAATTAAATTTTATGAATTTTGGGGTCATTACAGATTTAACAATTCAGAATTTTATTTATAATTTTAGATATTTATTGAATTAAATAAATATTTTTAATTGATGTGTTTGTTGTTTAGTAGATATTTTTTGGATTATTTATTAGTAAGTAAATAATTCATGAGTATAGAAATTAACTTAATTAAGATAAAAGAGTGATGAATTAAATTTATGAGATAATACTCTAATTTAACTTAATAACTAAATTAGAGAGTTGTTAAGGATTATATAGTTTGCTAGAATGTTGTTTTAATTTAATTTTATAATTAAAGTGATATGTTAATTTATTAAGTAAAATTATAATGAAAATTATAATTTTATGGTAGTTAGTTTTTTTATTTAATTAAGATTGGATATGAAAATCTAAGTAAATAATGTGGGATAATAAACTATAGTATAAATGATTTATTAAAATAAATTAAAGTAGTTTAAATGGATTTACCAAACAAGGCTTAAAAATATTAAGTCTTTATTTTAAAAGTATTTTTGCCAAACAAAGCCTTATGACTTTTGAATTTGAATTTGATTTTTTTAAAAAAATAAAAAATAAAAAAAATTAAATTTTATAACTGATATATCATTATTATATTTAATAAAACGTCGGTTTTTAGACGTTTAGCTTTGTGCATTGGTTTTAGTTGGTTTTACGTGAAAAGAATTGCCTAAGCCTAATAAGAAGAAAGAAGAGAGTTTACAGAGAAGTTTGAGAGAGTTTGATAAAGCTTGAGAGAGAATTTCTGTGATTTCAAAGCAATTCTCTGTGTTTAGAAAAGATTATATCCAAGCAAGTGAAGGTATAATCTCTAAAACTCAAGTTTACGTTTATAAGAAGAGTTCATGTTCTTGAGTTTCAAAATTTTTTGTAAATTGCATGTTTGATGAATTGTAGTTACACAAACTGAATTATTGAGTTTGTGTGTATTTGTGATGTTAGAATTAGCATCTAGACAAGGAATTAGTGTGCTAATTATGTTCAAAAAGAAAGAAAATCGTTTATATTGTATATGGTTATATATATGGCTTGTGAAAGTTCAAATATTGGTAGTTAGTTTGTGAACTAAACTGTAAATTGAGTCTAGAATATATTAATACGATAAGAAATGAAAAGAACGCAAGTTGAATGAATCAATTTGGTTAAGAAACGAATTCGTAGTGAATAAATTCGCTAAACATGTTAAAATATAAAAGTTTAGTATGAACATGAGTTTTGGGTCAAGATTTAGGCTAGTTTGTGTTTTTGTAAATTGTTATAATTATAGTATGTTATATTTCTATGAGTTACGAATCCATAGAATTGAAAAAAGACTAATTTGGATTTGTATAACTCAAGTTATGAAGATTAGTAGGAGAAAAGGGTCAAAAATCGCAAGAACAGTGAACTTAGAGTCCCGTTTCTGCTAACGGGCAGAGCTTCACTATTCTCTAAGTCATTTGGGGCGCAGCTGCACTCTAGGGTGTAGTTGCGCTGTGCCCAAGGCTTAATTGGGCGCAGCTGCGCCCAAAATGTGTTAGATGTGACTGTTTTGACCTGTTTTAATAAAATAGGCATATCATTTTCATATGAACTCCAATTGGGGCGATTCAAGATTATCCGGAACGAGAATGAATATACCTACAACTTTTATTCTTTATGTTTTTCAATTTAAGGTCGGGAACAGGGGTCAAAATGGTCATCTTTAGGACTGTTATATTTTCGGGGACAATCGAAGGGCGTCGGGTATGCACGTATGCAAGTGTAGTGCTTCTGACGATAAAAGATGTTGTTCTAAGTTATAAAAAATGAATGTTAGTAAAAATAATGATGCTTAACATTAATAAATGATGTATTAGATAAGTTGTATAAGCATACTAAGCAAACACAGGAGAAATAAATCGGGCGTGTGCGAATGAACGTCAAAACATCGTGACAAGTGTTAATGAACGTAAAAAGTGTTTTAAGTCAAAAGAAATGAATATTATATAATATGAAATGGGTTTAATATAAAACCAATAAGTATTCTTAACAAGACTTAAACATTTGAATGAACTTCGGGTGTGACCTAAGAAGAAGTATAGTGAGATATAAGTCGAAAGTTAACACAATCAAATTGAAAATTGTATATTGATAATAGGAAGGGTTATGAGATATAGAGTAAAGTTGTGACACCCCCAAATTCGGTACTTCCATTTCCACAGGATTTGGTTTCACTGTACAAACATCATCTATCTATCTACCCATAAATAAAATGCAAACCATGCAATAGATAGAATAAATAATAAATCTCTCCCCTTATGGGGTTACATCAACTGCATAATTAAATAAATCCCAGGTTAATCTAACCTTAAATCATCTATGCGGAAAATATAAACAAATAAGTCTTAGTAACATCAAGTCTAACTATCATTACATAATCACATAAATAATCAGTCTTCATTACTTACTAAGCTTGCCCTTGCCCTTACTAGTGGAAGGTTCGTCTGCTCTTTCGTTCTTAACTGCAATGTTATTATTACGCAAGAGTGAACACGATTGCCCACAAGTATAACAATATAACAATGAATAATAACATGCGAGAGAAATAATAACTTCTGATATAAAGCTCAACTTTTGAATCAAGAATGAATAATAAGAATCAAAAGAAATTCTGAGGGTCATAAGACCTTGAACTATGTCCTAGGTTGTCAAGTGTTTATTCTTGACACCTTTAACAGTCATAAGACTATGGACTCTTCTTCTCGTACTTAGGGGATCAAACTTTAGTACCATCTTGTGCATAATATCTTAACGCTAAAGCGTAAATAATCCCCTATACAGGGTTGTTCATCTCAGTTTGACATTCGAGTCCGCACCAAAGGAAGTTTGGTTTGGATAATTCATCAAGGGATTCTGAAATTTAGAATGCTCATTACCTATGGACTAGTCGAATCAATAAGGGTTTGCTAGTCTAACAAGGTTTAACAGTAAATGAATATTTCACTTGAATAACATCTCAAAAGGTATACAATAGAATAGTTATTGTATAACAACATCATGCTTGAAGATTAATAAACTTTAATATACAAGACAGGCTTGATCAATAATAATGAGAACTTGCTCAATATTGAAAGATGAATTAATCAACTTATATAACGATAACAAGTAGGGTTATGAAACTTGCCTCGTGCGTAGATTACACTTAAATAAACTCGTTCTTTGAATTAAATCCTACATATCAATTACGTTCACAATACCAATCAATTACAATGTACTAAACATCATAAGTTTATTCTTTTGTCTAACTCGAATTCGTGACTATACTAGTCAAATTATCATACTTGTTTTCACATAATATAATATTACACAAACAACAAGTTAAATACATACTCAACGATTCAATTAACATATAGATGTCATCTTGACTTGGTAAAACTTATTTTAATATCTCGTCATATGTATAATAAATTTTTATATTCATTAGACTAGGTTACTAATACATTTCTACACTTGGACATTTTTAAAAACTCATTTTTGGCCATTACGCTAAGTGAAATGCGGCTATATTTCTTGCTAAACTATTCTTGGCTGATTACAATGATGGTACTATGATGAGAAGTTTATCTGAGGAGTTGGCGCCGCGACGTGAGACTCTAGTTCGATTCGCAATTTCAAAAATTGCGGAGAACATGGCTAAAAATTTCTAATCAACTTATTTTTACACAAATTTAGACATATCCACATGCTAGAATTCATATATAATCAATACTTAACATCTATGGAGTGATTTTCACCCATTAAACACATAATCACAGAATTAAATTACGCAAAATTGTACTGTTCTTGAAGTTCTTGAACAAAAACATGGAATTTAACGCTACGGATTCGTTATAAAGCCAAATCAAACCATTCAAGTTTCATTTTGTATGTTTTAGCATGCATAATCATATAAGTGTGTGAATTTTGCAAAATAATTTATATTTGACATATAAAAATCACGTATAAGGCCATATGGCCATATCACGTACTCTGTAGATTTTTGAAACAACAAGTCATAATACATTATGAAACTTATGATATAGAATCATATAAATTACATATTAAACATGCTAAACTACTCGTATTATTACATATATTCCTAACACCATATCCCAATTTACAGAGATTTACAGAACGTAAGAAAGCCAATTTTCATGAAACTTAAAAGACGTAAAATAAGAATTTGGGTTGAAGAGAATTACCTAAAGCGTAGATTAAATAAAATGACAATTCTCTCTACTTCAATCACAGAGTTTCTCCCAATCTCTCTCAAAATTTCTCAAACTCTCTCTTTGTTTCTACTTTCTAGACTTAGGCAATAATAACAATTAACAGAGAAGACGTATACTAAATAATGAACAACTGACGCATTGGTGGTCAGTTACCCAGTCATTGGTTAACTGCCTCCAACTCCCCTTAGTGCCATGTTTGGCTAACAAGAAAGGAATTTAAAACCATTTAATTTAATAAAGCCTTTTATCATATAGTTTAAATAATGTCACACTCCTTATAAAATAAATCAATATCTTAATTAATTTATTTAAAAAAAATAAAACAATTTCTCACATAGTCACATAATTCAAATTCTCATTGATTAATAATATTAAATTATTAAATATCTAATTAATAATTAAATTAATTAAAATAACATAGGCTAATTAAATATTTCTTTTAATTCAATAAGCTCACATAATCACATACATCGAATAAAAATTCTCCACATTAATTTAATAAATGTAGCACATATAATTAAATTAATCTACCATAATTTCATCAATTAGTTATTTAATCTAATAATTAATTCATCGAAAAAATATTTATTCAATCCAATAAATATTAAAATTAAATTACAAAATTACGGTTGTCACAAAAGTTTACATTACAACTATTATGCATTGCTATGTGACTAATAGTTGATGTGCATGATTATATAATTGTGTAGGGCACGTGAAGTGTAGATAGCTGTAAGCTGTTAAACTATTATTGGTAAACAAAGATTAAGGCAAGTCTTTGAGTTCCTATTTGCTATGTGAACTTGATGATTAACTGCTTTAAATATTTATTGCAAAGAGCATGATGTGTGATATATATGTTGAAAGTATGAAATGTTAAAGTCAATTTATGACTACGTTGATTGAGTAATGAATGTTGATTAAGTAAGGAACTCAATCTTTATACTTGTTATATGAACTGCAACATGTATATTATGTTAGTCCAATATTTATAAGATGTATGTTGAACTTGTTATTATGTGCTTTGTGATGCACGAAAACTATTAAATTTTTCTGGGCTGTTGAGCTGAACCTTGTAAATAACCACTTTTACAGGTTAAAAATTCAAGGTAAAGTTATATGCTACTTGAAAGACATGAATCAGATGTGATACTTGAAGATTTATATACTTTGGCTGAATTATTATTATTTGAACCATGTTTAGGGTTCCGAATAATGTATGATGGTTAATAGATTTTGATTTATAAAGTTTAAGTTTTGTTTGTTGTATGAAAGGATATTGAACCTTAATGTAAGTTTTATTTATTAACTCTGATAAGGTGAGTAATAAGCTAAGTATGGTTTAAAGGTAGGTAAATATAAAGGTTTTGGGAAATGTTCTTGATAAGTTACAATGATTATGTAATGATAAACTATCAAGTTTGAGTTATCTGATATGCAAAGGTTATTAGATTGAAATGTAAGATTTTATATAATAACTTTGATGAAGCGAATCATAAATAAAATTGATTTAGAGATGTGTAAATGATAAAAGTTTTGATTCAGGGAATTAAAGTAAGAAGATATAAAAGTTTTAATTATTCCGCATTTTATTAAGTTTAACGTCGAATAATGATGTAAAATCAGAAGTTAGATATATTATTAATGACCGAAGTCGATAGTTGAATTATATAAATTTTGGGATCATTACAAATAATTGATGAGGACTTATTTGAGTGCGGACAATATTTGCATTTAAACTCACTGTATATGTGTTGTCGTATTTTGCACGATAATTGTAATAATAACGTTGTAGTTATTTTCTGTACCATGTTTTTGGAGACCCAAGATGGGTGATGTATACCTATTTTGGGGGCATCACAGTTGGTATCAGAGCTTAGGGATATGGTCTCTGGCGGAGATCGGGGAATAGAACTAGGAGGGGAGAGACGAGTAAATCCTTCGCTAGTGTGTCCTACCTAAGCTTATTTGTTGGTTGGTCAGGATATAGGGGTATTACGTGGTCTGTCATTTTCTTTAATTAACCCTTGTTTTGTGGCAGTATTTGAGAATGGCAGCTGGAAATGTTAACAATAGAGTTAATGAGACCACGGAGACACCTTTAATCATCAACCAGGAGAACGTACAACAAGACGACAATATTCCTCTTATAAACAACACTACCGATCAAACGATGAATGATGGGATGTTTAAAAGTTTTTTGTAGTTCATGCAAAATTAGACGAGGGAGACTTGTGTACAAAATATGGGTGGAAATGATAGCAATGCGTGACTTGTCACAACCAAGAACTTCAAAGAGTTGGGACCACCAGAGCTTTTGGGAAAGTCGGATTCGATTAAGGCGAAAACGTGGGTTTAGAAAATTACCAAGATATTTGATGTCTTGGGATGCACGGAGGAACAGAAGGTTCCATTAGCCACCTTTATATTCCGTGGTGGGGCAGATTACTGGTGGGAATCTGTGAAGCGTACCCAACCAGCCGCACTCAATATGTCTTGGGAAATATTTCAGAAACTGTTCAATGACAAGTATTTTCCTGAAAGTATTCGTCATATGAAGGAGGTAGAGTTTATTAGACTGGAACAAAATAACATGACTGTGTCCCAGTACGAGGCTAAGTTCGCAGAGTTATCCAGGTTTGCACCTCATTTGGTAGAAAATAAGGAACGTATGACGCGGATGTTTCTGAGAGGTCTGAACCCAAAATTCTTCAATACCTTATCTCTCACAAATTTTCTCTATATTCAGATGTTGTGAACATGACTCAATTATTAGAGCGAGATAATGAGTATGTTCAACCGAGGGACCACAACCAGGGTCATACCGGTGACAATAGTCATCGGAGCAATGATAACCAGCGAGGAGGAAAAAATATGAACAAAAGCGGTAACCACTCTGGTTTTAATCGTGGCCATGATAGTAGAAGAAGCGAGTCGGGGGGAGATTTCAAAAAGAAAAGGTACAATAATGACAATGTGAAGACATCAGCACCAACATCAACTATTTCTAGGGGAGGAGAACGACCACCGGTCATATGTTATAAATACGGGAAAAAGGGACACATCAGCCAAAATTTCCCACAACAATTCAAGGTATGTTATAACTGTGGAAAGAAAGGTCATATAAATCAATATTGTTCTATAGCAAAACCAAGTCCAGTGGGGATGGTGACTGCAAAGGTTGTCCCGGACAAGTCAAAGTCAGCGGTTCTTAGAAAAGCGTTTATCGAGACTGGCCAAAACACGAGGAACCCGAATGAGGTGATCACGGGTAAGCTAATCATAAACTCTTGCGAAGTTTATACCTTACTAGATACCGGTTCTACCCATTCTTTTATCTCTCCTACTTGTGCTCAACGTTTGAACTTGACTCCGGAGATATTAGAATTTGATTTATCTATTGAGACTCCGTTAGGAGAAACTTTCATTACATCCACTATTTATAAATCTTGCTTGATCCAAGTTGGCACCATCACATTACCTGTTGATCTTATCACTTTAAAGATACTTGCATTTGATGTGAGTTTAGGGATTGATTGGTTAACTACTCATCATGCCAAAATTGATTATTTTCGTAAGGTTGTTAGTTTTCATATTCCTAACCAACCTGTTATGAAAATTCAAGCAACCAAACCACTAAAGTCAATCACTGTCATATCAAGCTATAAAGCCATAAAGCCATTCGTTTATTGAAAAATGGATGTCAGATTTGAATAATATTTTTGTTGTTAGTGAATTTCCTGACATATTTCCTAAAGAAATTCCCGTTCTACCCCCAGAAGGTGAAGTTGAATTCTTTATTGACCTTGAACCTAGTACAAAACCCATTTCTAAAACCCCATATCGAATGACAATTATTGAAATTCAGGAGTTAAAGTTCCAACTATAGGAGTTGTTAGACATTGGTTTCATTCGTCCTAGTACATCTCCTTGGGGTGGTCCTGTTTTATTCATAAAGAAGAAAGACGAGAGTATGCGACTTTGTATTGACTACCAAGAATTGAACCATGTCACCATCAAGAATAGTTATCCGCTACCTCACATTGATGACCTATTCGACCAGTTGCAAGGAGCACAATTCTTTTCAAATATCGATCTTCGTTCTGGATATCATCAGCTGAAGATTAAAACTGAGGATATTCTGAAGACTGCCTTCAGAACTTGGTACGAGCATTATGAATACTTAGTCATGTCTTTCGGATTGACTCATGCTCCTGCTGCTTTCATTGATACGATGAACTGTGTGTTCAAGGAATATTTGGATCAGTTCGTTGTTGTCTTTATTGATGACATCCTCATCTATTCCAAAAGCCATGAAGATCATGAGCACCATTTGAAGCTGGTACTTCAAAGGCTTCGTGAATACAAGCTATATGCCAAGCTAAAGAAATGTGAGTTCTGGCTTGAGGAAGTAGCATTCCTTGGGCACGTGGTGTCAAAACATGGAGTATCTGTTGACCTGGCAAAGATTGAAGCAATACAAAGTTGGGAAAATCCGAAGTTGGTGACCGAAGTACATAGCTTTCTGGGCTTAGCTAGTTATTATCGGAGATTCGTGAAAGGATTTTCTCGAATCGCTACTCCATTAACTCAGCTGACTCAGAAAGATACAAAATTCGTATGGAGCGAGGAATGTGAGAGGAGTTTCCAAGAGCTCAAGAGGAGACTCATTTTGGCACCTGTTCTGACATTATCATCTGGTTCGGATGGATTTTTTTTACAGCGATGCTTCAGGAAAAGGCTTAGGATATGTTCTCATGCAAAATGGGAAAGTCATAACCTATACCTCGTGACAACTCAAAGAATATGAGAGGAATTATCCTACTCATGATCTAGAATTGGCAGCAGTCGTTTTCGCGTTGAAAATCTGGAGACACTACCTGTATGGGGAGAAAGTGGAGATTTATACGGATCATAAAAGCCTCAAATATTTCTTCACCCAAAAGGAACTCAACATGCAGCAACGATGTTGGCTCGAGCTATTGAAAGATTATGACCATACCATTCAATATCATCCTGGAAAAACAAATGTGGTAGCTGACGCATTGAGTAGAAGATCATATGCGGGTACGAGTGCGATGTTGTTAACACAAAGACCTATTTTGTACAACTTACAAAGGATGGAGATAGAGTTAAAGGCTCTAAGTACGCACGTGATGATATCAAACATACGAGTAGAACCCACTTTAATTGATAAAGTTAAAGCTACTCAAGCCACAGATCCAGAGCTGATGCGTATGGAGAAGAAAGTACAAGAAAATGTTATTTCAGAAGCAAGAATCATTGAAGAAGGAATACTTCAAGTCAACTCCAGACTTTGCATTCCTAACGATTCTGATTTAAATCATAGAATCATGATGGAGGCACACAACACACCGTTTGCAATCCATCCTAGGAGTACTAAAATGTATCATGATCTTCGACATACATTTTGGTGGAACAATATGAAGAGAGAAAGCGCGAAGTTTATCTCGAGGTGTTTAACTTATCAACGTGTAAAGGCGGAGCATCAAGTGCCAAAGGGTCCATTGCAACCACTTGAGATTCCGAAATAGAAGTGGGAACACATTACCATGGATTTTGTTATGGGTCTTCCCAAGGTTTCTCAAGGCATAGATGCGATTTGAGTTATTGTTGATAGATTAACCAAGTCTGCTCATTTCTTACAGAAACGGGAGACTTATTCCCTTGAACGTCTTGCTCGTATGTACATAAATGAGATTGTGAGATTGCATGGCATGCCAGTATCCATAGTTTCGGATCGTGACCTAAGATTCACTTTACGATTTTGGGTTAGCTTGCAAAAAGCTATGGGCACGGATTTACGATTCAGTTCGGCATACCATCCTCAAACGGACGGGCAATCATAAAGGACTATTCAAACTCTTGAAGATCTATTAAGACTCTGTGTCCTAGATTTCAAAGGAAGTTGGGATAAGTACTTGCCATTGGTGGAATTCTCCTACAACAACAATTATCAAGCAAGTATAGGCATGACTCCATTCGAGGCATTGTATGGATGAAAGTGTCGTTCTCCAGTATGCTGGAACGAGGTGGGTGAAGCAATGTTGTTAGGACCAAAATTGGTACGTATGACTACGGAAAAGATTCAAATGATCTGACAACGTATAAAAACCTCACAAGATCGACAAAAGAGTTATGCAGATCTTCATCGAAAGGACATGGAATTTAATATTGGGGATCATGTATTGTTACGTATTGCTCCATGGAAGGGAGTTACAAGATTTGGGAAGAGAGGAAAGCTCAATCCAAGATTTGTTGGTCCATTTGAGATTCTTGACCGAATATGAAATGTGGCCTATAGACTCGTATTACCTCAAAGCATGTCTCCTATTCATAATATTTTTCACATATCTATGCTTCATAAATATGTGAAAGACCCGAACCACATTATTGAGTTAGAACCAGATGAGATAGCTGAAGATTTAACGTACGAGGAGGTACCTGTCAAGATCTTGGATAGGAAGGAGCATATCCTACGCACAAAGGTTATACCACAAGTCAAGGTTTTATGGAGGAACCATGCTATTGAGAAAATGACCTGGGAGTTGAAATCAGAAATGAAAGCGAGATACCCTCACCTTTTCGAAACACCAGGTATGTACGTCAATTTCGAGGACGAAATTTCATAAGGAGGGGAAGTTGTAAGACCCCAACTTTTTATAAATAAAATTGAATTTCCTCTATTAATTATTTTGAAATAGTAAGGGTGGATTTGATTAATATGGTTAGTTATGGGTAAAATGTGCATATTTTACGAAATAAGCAAGTGGTTATAAAATATTCATTTTTGTCGGAGAATATTTGTTTGGTCGTGGAATATTCTTGTTGTCGGGGAATATTCGTACGACGGCGAAGCCATTTGTGGGCCCCATAACAGAAAACGGTCGGATGAAGAAAATGACAAGTTTGAGTTTTTATAAATAACGGCGTAATTGTTACCATTAACGCTGTTGGAATACCTGGTGCTTAGGTTAGAATTAAAAATCACACCATAATTAAAAATTTTCTCTCTCTTTTATATTGAGCGTATTTTTGTGAGTATTTAGATACTTTGAGAGTTGCTATTCAGTACAAGTTTCCTTCAACATTATATCCGATATTCCAGTCAGAAGTACTGTTCTTTTGAGGTAAGAGATGTTATTTTCTTCGTAAATGATGTTATTTCTCTCAATATCAAGGTTACTATTCACGTATGCTACACTATTCATGTATACGACACTATTCATGAATACGGTACTATTCACGAGTACTGTTCATGAAGTATAATTTTTCCTGTGGAATTTCTACCTTTTTGTGTCGGAGTTACTATTCACGTATACGACACTATTCACGTATACAACACTATTCACAAATACAACACTATTCACCAAAAAATAAAATCTTCTCTTCTTTGTCCCAGATGTGTATTATGGTTACTATCTTTGATTATATCCATGTTTTGATCTTCATTATTGAATTTTACTCCACTATGGTTTATTATGGAGCATTTTTGAACTTGGATTATCTAAAGTACGAATCTCTAATCTTTGTCCATTTATCTCAATGGATTCGTTCTTTAAAATATTTTTCATCATCCTCAGTCTTTAAAGGTGATACTTGATGAATATCTTTGGCCTGTAGTGCAAAGATGAAAGATTACCTTATGAATATCTTTGGCCCATAGTGCAAAGATGGACAGGTGTTAAGATGAACATGACCAACTGGTGATACGAATGAATATCTTTGGCCCGTCAAGCAAAGATGAATATTTGGTTCAAGATGTATATTGATTGATGTTACAGGGATAAAATATTGATGATAGACCTTTAAATCATAGAAGACAGTAGATTTTATTCTCTACTAAACTCTTCTAATGAATTATTATTTTTGCTGCGAATATTGATCTAAAACTTGTTGTCCATTATATTTTATCTGATTTGTTGAAGGCTAAAGATAATTTGTGTTCATTATCTTAGTCATAATATTCTTTACTGGGCTAGTTGAGCTCACCCTTTTCCTTTTTGTTCCATTTTTCTTTTTAGGAGGCGAGAATATAGCGGGAACTAGTCGGGGTATGGAATGATGGTTCTAGACAGTTGTTTTAGCAATCCTCACTATTTTTGTAAAATAGTGTATCTATAATTATAATGATGACTTATTTGAGTGTGAATATTGTCTAGAAGACAATATTTGTATTTAAACTCACAGTATATGTGTGTTGTCGTATTTTGCACGATAATTGTAATAATAAAGTTGTAGTTGTTTTCTGTACCATGTTTTTGACGACCCAAGATGAGTGATGTTTACCTATTTTGGGGGCGTCACATATACTATCGTAATATTAATTTTGAAATCTCATTACATAATAACATAATAAGTAAATATCATTTTTGGGGTTGGGGGTGGGAGTGGGGGATGAGATTGTATACATAATCAATAAAAATTATTTTTTTGGAGGGGGAGGGGTGGGTTGAGTATATTTAATCACTGAATATTATTTTTTTAATTATCAGGGAGAGGGGAGGGTGAGGGTGTACACATAATCACTGAATATATTTTTTTTTGAGTGTGAGTGTGGGTGTGGGGGGTAAGGCGAGCCGCCTGAGGCAGGCAAGGATAACAGAGGCTCTGCCTGTGGCCCTGATTGAGGGGGGGCTCAAATTTTTTTATAAGCTTATGTATTTATGTGTATAAAAAAATAAATAATAAAAAGATTAGCGATATTATGCATTAAAAATAATATGTTTGAAAACATTAAATATGGTAGTATAATTGATTATTTTGCATCTAAAGGTGCAACAAGAAAACATTTTAAATGATGTTTTGTGGTTTAGATTTTATTGGGCAAAACTAAAGAAATACCCATTGTAGTTGGTAGGTTTTACTAATTACACCTTTGAACTTTTAATTTTCAAATTACACCACTAAACTAATTATTATTTTGAAATTGGGTCATTCCGTTAAAAAAAATAAACGGACGTTAATTTTTTATCTACAAAAATAATAAATTACCCACTGTAGTTGGCACATTTTACTGATTATACCATTGAACTTTTTATTTTTTTAATTACCCCATCAAATTAATTAAAAATAATTATTTTAAATATTTTAAAAAATAATTATTATTTTAAGTAAAAATATTAGAAACTTTTTTTTCTTCATAAAATGAGTAGAGTTTCATAAAATATAGATTCAAAAAATTAAATTAATTTTAAATTAAATTAATGTCTACTTACTTTTTTAACGTAATTACATTCTTAATATTAGAATTTTTTTAAAAAAATAAAAATAGAAATTAAAATAAAAAATAGTAAAAGATAAATAAAAAAACTGATTAATTTTTTTCAAAAATGAAATTAATACCGGTACTGTGACGACCCCAAATCCAGATACTTGAAACCCGAACTCTCGGTTCTTCCACGATACCATTTCTTTAAAATTTGAATAATACTAAATAATAATACATTCAACTTAATTTACATATATCAAAGTTTACTTCCCTGTGCACGCGACCTTCAAATACATTCCTTACAATACTTGAATAGATACCAATACAACTATAACCATTAACTCATAATACACACTTATTCGATCAGCTTTCCTTTTCCTTTGTTCGTGCCTGAGCCTTCAGGTTGCTCATACATAACTGAAAACATTTAATTTAAGCAAGGATGAGCATTTAAGTGCCCAAAGAAGTAATAACAATTATATATAAGTCGAAAGAATATAAGTATTCTCTTTACATAACACTTCTACAACGAATTGAAAGTTGTGAAGTAATCTGCATCGATAAAAATTCACATAACAACTCTCTTCAAATTCTTTAAATTTGGCTCGCTCTACCCTTGAATAGGGTTTAAGAAACATACTATGAACATTCTTTTCATTTTCAAAAAGGTTTAGCGAATTTTATCCTCAAACCGTCATAACTTACGAACACGGAGGGTGATCACCCTTCAGTGTACCTCTCGTGATCAATACTACATAACTTGAATGAAATTCATCGCTCACTCTATCCGCCTTGCAAAAAAAATCTTCCCATATAGGGATGTTCATACATGCCTCGGTTCCAAACCCGAAGGTTTTAATCTTGCTCAACAATAATATGTAATTCAACATATATATAAGGGTAATTGACAAAGGTATATCAACATGTGAATAAATGCCATGATTATCCAAGTGGGGACACTTGTATAACCATTTAGAAATCAACTTAATGTAATATATATCCGAGCTAACATGTTGATAATCAAAGCGCATATAATGCATGACAGAATAGAATAATTACTCAAACTTCTTACTCATGTCCATTGCATAAAGAAAATGCAAAGGTAGGATACTTGCCGATTCAACGATTACAAATCTCAACTTAGGTTTTATCTCTTTATCACAACCTATCAATAATCGATCATTCGCTCGATTAGAACAATATATCTTAACACATAGTACCGCTTCTTACACACAATTGATACATAGTCTAATCACATAATCACAAAGATCATACTTTTAGTTCCTATTCTATACTTGAAATATTTTTATACATTTTTCAAATATCTCATCCATGCTCTTACAAAAGAGTCTTTTTTTTCTTTTTTATAAAGGTCCGACATTTGTTTGCAATCAATAACGCCTTTTATTTATCGGGTAAATAATGAGTCTAAGACTCTTATTCTATACCTCAACATCTCAGAAATATCGACATCTTATTTTTAATCATTTTCGCAATTTTAAATTGAAAAATTTAAAATAATTCAAATCATTACTAAAGGGCCTATAGTGATATAATCATTATTATAGGTGTTCTTCTTCAAATTCGTAACTTCATAATCGGTTCTCAAGTCACTTAGTTTGGCCATTATAACTTTCAAATATCTAATCATAATTAAATGATTTAAACATTAAACAATTCCATTATCATTAATAGTTTAATTAATACTAAACTATTAATGAAACCATTTCAAAATATAAAAGTTATTTATAATAACTCAAACTATTTTTAAAACATTTATATTACCTAAATAATTACCATTAATATTTAAATATTAATGTACTATTTATCCAAATATTAAAAGTCATTAATTATAACTTAAAATATTTTTAAATCCTTAATATCCTCTTTAAATGGTTTTTAAATAAGTAAAACCATTTTAAACTATTTATTTAATATTAATCATTAAATAAACTAAATATCATTAATATTATCTTAATATCATTAATATTTAATTATTAATGAAATTATCATTTAAATATTAAAAGTTATATTTTATAACTTAAAATATTTTTAAATACCTTATTTTCATTTAAAATGATTTTTATAATATTAAAATCATTTTTAAACAAAATTATTTAATATAATCATTAAATAACTTTAATATCATTAATAATTATTAATTAATGAAATTCATCACAAAATATTAAAAGTCATCACAAATAACTCATTTACATAATCAATTCCAAGCCAAAATAAACATAGTAAACTAACTAGTTTATTAACAACACTAACTAAACTTCAAAAATTCAAACTTTAACTAACAATTAAAAATAATAACATTACAAAAATTAAATAAGAAATATACCCTAAATACTAATTCCACAGATCGAATACGCACTTCCACGCCTAAAATTTAACTAAGGAGATCTTTATAAAAAGTTCTCCCACAACAAAGCCTTTCTCAAAAATTGAGGCCTTATTGTTGGTGAATGAAACAAAGGCCAAGCCCTTCTATTTATAGGTTTAGAAAATGGTGAAGTTCTCAATTTAGTCGATGTGGGACTTGGTTTATACTAATTTTTCAATAGCTCACTTTATGATTTTCTAACGCATTGCTCATAACTCCGATTAATCTGATTTTTGGATATGTTATACATGGTATGTAAGACTATTTTTAAAAATACGAATTACCCAATTCGGGTTCATTAGGTAGCCCAAATAAAGGCCAAAAGTGGACGCTCATAATAGCTTTTCAATCTCGCTTCAGCTTTACCTTCTTCCGCTAAAACAATATAACTCTTTCATTTTAAAACATTTTTGAGCGATTCTTGAGCCCACGCCAAGATAACTCTCTGGGGCTACAACTTTTATTCTTTGACCATTTCCAAATTCCGAACACATCAGTCCCGTAAATTTCGTTCAAATGGACTGCACCGCACTTGTTGGGAAGTTTTGACACTACTACTTTGAAATGTCATAACTCTCTCCTCCGATATCGGATTTAGTCCGCTTTTGAGTCTATGGAAAGCTTATTCGGTGTAATATAACATACCAAAAGTCCAGAAGGTTTTGGAAACATTAACTGATCGAAATAAAGGTCCCGAATAGCACATCCCGCACTGACTTTCGCTTTTGAGAAATTTGACACATTTCCTTCCAATCACCGTAATTCCTCATCCGAGGTCGGAATGAGGTCATTCCAAAGCCTATGGCTTCCTAACTCAAAGGCACTACAACATATCAAAAGCCTAGACCTTTTAAAGCACAAAAGTGGACGAGAATGCCCCATTACAGATCGCCTAAAAATAGTTTATCATGACTCCACAACCATGTTTGACCATCTATAACTTCTAATCTATACATGATATGGACTTGATTCTTTTTGCAGATTAAAGACCACATATCAAAGCTACATAACAACTTTTGAAGAACAAAACTCATGATCGAGCAAAGAGTTATGGCCTCTACATTTGGTGAAAAAATAACATAATTCTTGCTTTTTCCAACTTGCTTAAATCTTCAAATTGTGCACTTTGATGTTATGGGTCTTTGATTTATCAACCCATATCATCAATTAACATTCTATTACACAACTTTAAATAATCAATTGCATCAAATAACATCGAATCAAAGGATTTCTAGGTTTAGTGTTCTTATACCCTTTTTGCCAAAAATTCTCGATTCTTGCTTCGATTTGTTATGGGTGATGGTTGGGCTTTTGTTTAAGAGTGTATGGGCAATCTTGTACAAGGCAATTAAATGTAATATTTAATCACTAGATTTAATTTTATAATTTACCAATTAACTTCTATCCTTTGGTAAATTAAAACACTTATACAAGAATATCGAAATTAAACCCAGTAATTAAAATTAGGTTTCTCAACGCCATCAATTAGGGTTTCTAATTGACCATTAGTGGTTCTTTAATTATCTCGTATGTTACTAACACAACAAGTTACTATTTTCTAACTTCAACCGATTAAGGTTATAATAATTAGGTTTGTCCTAATTATCGGCGTAAAAATAGTAATTAGGGTTTATTCTAATTACCGACATCCTTATTCACAAAGAATTTCATATACACAAATACTACTCGTAAATATCCCATAACCGAAGTTTAATAATTAGGGTTTCACAACACTGTAATATGCTATGACCTAATCGACCGTCATCGCTTCTCAACATTATCTCGTCTACATACATACACAAAGACATACTTATGGTATCAGAAAATCATAATATCAATAATATTATATTGCTATTCTTATCTCTTAATCACAATCCCAATTTCGTGGTTTGATTCCATATCCGACTTATTCTTCGCTCAATGACAAGTTAAAATAATTAACTTAAATATTTTGACAATTCATATAATAAAATATTTATTATATAATTCTAATTGTCACTTCATATATTATTTCCAATCACGCTTTCATGGAAGATAATTAATAAAAACATTTCTACTTACGTAAATTTATTACCATATAATTTGTGGTAATTAATAATTCCAAAATTATTTCTAATTTTTCAAGTAATAAATGTATTCGTATTTATCGCTCACTTTACTTGACACTTAGTCTCGCCATTAAATAAAAAAAATTTATACGCAAAATTTCTTATTTATTTTATATAGAAATTTTCGGTTATTACATTCACCTCCTTATAAGGATTCCGCCCCTAATCACCGCTTTAAAAACTCATATGCGTATGGGTACATAGCATATAATCATCAGACGTAGATCTCGATCATACTTGATCGAATCCGATCTTTAATTATTCATCATAACACTTGTCTATCCGATTAAGCGTAAATATAAGATATATAAGTTATTCAAATAAAGACTGAGTTCTGCTTCCAAATGCCACCGTATCCTCGGACCGTCATGTTGTAAACCCTGAGTTGCTTTCATTGGTTATCGTCGAGTTTGGTCCTCAAATTGCTAACGCCCCACCGCTTCTCCCCGTGGTTACGCTCCCCGCCCCATTCCCTCTCTCGGGATGCTTCTCACCTTATACTCACCGATCCACATACGAAGCATCCACCGATCATCCTCGAGTTAGGCGCTGGGAGAGATATGACCCTCTCGCCCGCACTTGTAGCATACAAACTTGCCCTTCAGACACTCGCCAGAGTGATTCTTCCCAGCTTCTTGACCGCACTACCCGCTTTTTATACCTTCCTCGCTTTTACTTGCATTTTCTCGTAAAAATTCTCATTCTTTTCTCACCCCTATTCCCACTACTACTTTCTATCTTTATCTGCTCCTCCCGACTTGCTTTTGTTCTTCTTCTCCTTATTGTAGAGGCTCATGGCCTCACTTCCTGCTCAAAGAATGATAGCCTTTCTCCATGAGTGTCAGAAAAGTATTGATTTGCAAGATCGACACCTTATCAGAGAGCTGTGGTTTTAAGCCCACCAAATCTCCTCGCCTTCCTAGCCTCTCAGATCCATTTGATGTGGAGCAAACCTAGCTAACTCATTAAATTTTACAAGATATACCAAGCAATACCATGTTATCCTCGCTTTAACTCCGTGAATCTCACCTCCATTCTAGACTACATACTAACAGAGAGATAGTTTTCAAAAATAAATCCTTAAACCTATCCCAAGTAATTTCTTCTTCTCCGCCTCGAGTCTTATTTGCCTCCCCACCAAAAGTTAGCTTCCCTTTCATCATATAAGTGGCAAAAGCGATCTTTTGCCCTCATCTACTTTAGCGATTACGAACGCCTTCTATCTATCTCGCTCACCCAAGTCCGGGCTTCTATAGGTCACCATCCTCAATTCGTGGTCCTACTATTTTGAAGTCTTTGAATTTTGCCAAGCGATTGTCTGGGCCGGTTTCCCGAATCGGTGTTCCTCACGATAGCTCGAGCTACCATGTTTGCAAAGTTTTGCATCGCTTCCGGCCGCTGCTCCTCAAAGATTAGTAGATTCTTCTATCCTTTGGTTTCGAGTTTGACGCTCATGGCGGCATTATCTAGTTAAATAAAACCATAAATTATACCTTTACATTTTAAACCTTATTGCATAAGATTAATGTATTAAACTCGTTTCATTTCTCAAACTTAGATTCATATTCATTTATCGAATATTTACACAAAGACATCCTCGCTTTAATCAACAAATATCCCTTTGTGACTACGAAAGTCTGGATTTAAAATCTTAACCAACATAAAAGTTAAAAATAGTTCATTACTTATCACACATATTACATACATAACCCATACTACTTATTTACCAAGCCTTTTCTCTACATTCATTCGCTCGATGTCCTTCCATCCCACAATTAAAACATCCACCTTTCTTATAGCTCTGGGCAACGAGGAGAGGTGTGTCCTTCACTTGATGTGTCGCGCTTGAGGCTCCATCCGTCAATTTGGATTTTGAGCTTATCCTCGCTTCTTCCATTGTTTCCATTAACGCCTCGACGATCAACTTTTCTATCTCCCACAACCTTTCCAATGAAGAAACCTTGTTCTCCAAATCTCGCACCTCCGCTGATGCTTGAGCAGCCTTCAACTTTAGTGTCCGAATCACTATCCACAAATCCAACATTTCGGATCCGATGCTACGCTTTTCCCACGATAGCCACCTCGTCCGATTTGGGTTCCTAGTGAGCTTCTATTTCATCCGTCATTCCTCGATATTAGCTCTGGGTGTGAATATGATCCTTCTTATTCCACATATCTTTCTCACCGTACATCTA
The DNA here is from genome assembly GCA_020205605.1 of Panax ginseng. NCBI lineage: Eukaryota > Viridiplantae > Streptophyta > Magnoliopsida > Apiales > Araliaceae > Panax > Panax ginseng. The sequence continues at coordinate 34,297,334 of CM035129.1, forward strand.
CATACATAAGTTACCCCGATTAATATATAGTATATATACACAACAATCAAGAGTTCTATATACGCTGTCTCTTATTTTGATTGACGATATAAATTATTCAATTCTCATCAACGCCTATCTCTCGCCGAAAGGCGCCCCATCCACTCGTGATCGAATCGCATGAAGGTGATGACTAAAGCCCGTCCAAGGTATATATCCGTGTCTTTGGCTTCTATTTCAACCTTCAACTGCCTTATCCTAATATCCCCTCTCGCCCAACCTCCCTCATAACTCTCTGCTTAACTCTATCTGCTTTACAACATTCACACATATCATCACATGCTACCCAATACACCTCTCACAAGAGTAAAAGTTTTCAAATTTTGCCGAGGGGTCATATAGACTATGAACACATAGTTTTAACTCAGATTCATACCGCAAAAACAAAACATTACCTCGTATGTTTACAATCACAAAGAAGGTAAACTACCATTAATAGTACTTTAGGTGATTAGCCTATTGTACTTCTACGCCATGCATAACGATTAATCATACCTAGCTAATATTTACGCCATTAGATTGGATCATTTATCCAAACAACATTGTTCACCTCGCCTTTTATCATAGATTCCGCACTCAAACAATTTGGTTCGGGAAATTTTTTCAATGAACACTTAGAGTTTTCATAAACATTAGTCTAGCTTATTCAAATAAGATAGACTCATATCAATAATTCAATTCAATCAATTATTTAGATGTAGCCAAACCCCGCTGGCAAATTAAACTTTTTGAAAACATTTTCGAGAATGACGCCATGATGTCGCATCAGATTAATAATCCGTTGAGGATGCCGCCATTGTATGACTTTTGTCATAACACATTATACAATAGTGGAACAAAATGACTTCAGTCAAATTCACACTAAGTATTCTCAGTATTTATAACTCCATCACATTTTTATCATCTCCGCACTGTGTTATACGGGTACATGAGTGATAATTAAAAACAAATTTTGATATTTCAAATCATTTATGCTTCAGCCAAAATAAGTAGCATAGACTCAGATTTTAAACCGCTTCAAAAATGATTACGAGTCTACATTTTTGTTTTCAAAAGCACATAGTGCGATTTAGCTTGATGTCAAAAATTTTGAAGTTTAGCATAGCTAGAGTTTAGGAAAACCTAACACCTTCACTAAAAATCATTTACTTAACAATCTATCTGCTCCTCGTAATCCATAACACTCCATTCACACAAAAAACTATACCTAGTTCATCAAACCACACTTATGAGTTCATAAATTGCCATAATCATATGAGTTTAAGAACTTATCCTAGTCGCACCTTTTAAGGCCCATTCACGAGGGGTTCATAAACATTTCATATAATTATGAGTCAAGAATGTCTCATAGGTATGAGTTTTAAGAACTCAAACTTAATCTTATATTCTCTATCTACGACCTATCTACCTGTTATACACCGAGAATGGAGTCATCCTCTTAATGTGCATATAACAAATAGCGCGATACATACGTACATTTCAATGATTATCGCGCTAGTAAACTAAGTGGTTTTTACACCAAGTACAATTCAAATTCCCCATACGAAGAATCATACAACTCACCGCCGATATGAGTCCTCAATTGAATCCCCATCTAACACTAACCCCATTCTCCATAATGAATTTAATTCAGATTTATAATTCTCTTCTCGATCTGCACTAAATTGATAGTACAATTCATACACAACAATCTTATCAGAACTTTCCAATCATCGATTGATTCCTTCCGGTCATTATAGCCTTTATCGATCATCACGGGTGATCTCATCGTATATATTACGATTTAGTTCTATATCTTGATCGCTTTATTTTACGATCTCTCATAATCGCACTTTCAGCTTTTTAGACTCAATCTATTCCCCACTACTTAGCTTAACTTTATAATCGTAGTTAGGGAACTCTCGTGTCTTTACACTCGCCGAGATTCATCTTTTGAATCTTATCGACCAACTAACTCTATATGAGTTAATACTTATCCTAATCATTATGGTTATTAGTCTCGTATTCCTACCTAAGCTTCATAACCAACAAAATTTGATACCAACCTCGTGATTTACCCCAAATCCAGTACTTGAAACCCAACTCTGGCTTCTCCACGATACCATTTCTTTAAGTCAATAATACTAAATAATAATACATTCAACTTAATTTACATACATCAAAGTTTACTTCCCTGTGCATGTGACCTTCAAATACATTCCTTACAATACTTGAATAGATACCAATACAACTATAACCATTAACTCATAATACACACTTATTCGATCACCTTTCCTTTTCCTTTGTTCGTGTTCTCGAGCCTTCAAAGTTGCTCATACATAATAACCGAAAACATTTAATTTAAGCAAGGATGAGCATTTAAGTGCCCAAAGAAGTAATAGCAATTATATATAAGTCGAAAGAATATAAGTATTCTCTTTACATAACACTTCTACAACGAATCGAAAGTCAGGAAGTAATCAGACCGATAAAAAATTCACATAACAACTCTCTTTCAAATTCTTTAAATTTGGCTCGCTCTACCCTTGAATAGGGTTTAAGAAACATACTATGAACATTCTTTTCATTTTCAAAAAGGTTTAGCGGAATTTTATCCTCAAACCGTCATAACTTACGGCACGAGGGGTGATCACCACTTGCACTCTATATTGATCATCAATACTACATAACTTGAACGAAATTCATCGCTTTCACTCTATCCGCCTTTATGCAAAAAAATCTTCCCATATAGGGATGTTCATACATGCCTCGGTTCCAAACCCAAGGTTTTAATCTTGCTCAACAATAATATGTAATTCAACATATATATATAGTAATCGACAAAGGTATATCAACATGTGAATAATGCTATGATTATCCAAGTGGGGACACTTGTATAACCATTTAGAAATCAACTTAATGTAATATATATCCGAGCTAACATGTTGATAATCAAAGCGCATATAACTGTATGAGAATAGAATAATTCTCAAACTTCTTACTCATGTCCATCAGATAAAGAAAATGCAAAGGTAGGATACTCACCGATTCACCGATTACAAATCTCAACTTAGGTTTTATCTCTTTATCACAACCTATCAATAATCGATCATTCGCTCGATTAGAACAATATATCTTAACACATAGTACTATCTATTACAACAAGACATAGTCTAATCACATAATCACAAAGGATCATACTTTTAGTTCCTATTCTATACTTGAAATATTTTTATACATTTTTCAAATATCTCATCCATGCTCTTACAAGTAGTCTTTTCTTTCTTTTATAAGGTCCCATATTTGTTTGCCAGCATCGATGTTTTTTATTTGCAAAAATACCGAGTCTAAGACTCTTATTCTATACCTCAACATCTCAGAATATTTATATCTTATTTTTAATCATTTTCGCAATTTCCGTAAATTGAAAAATTTAAAATAATTCAAATCATTACTAAAGGGCCTATAGTGATATAATCATATTATAGGTGTTCTTCTTCAAATTCGTAACTTCATAATCTGGTTCTCAAGTCACCTAGTTTGGCCTATATATAACTTTCAAATATCTAATCATAATTAAATGATTTAAACATTAAACAATTCCATTATCATTAATAGTTTAATTAATACTAAACTATTAATGAAACCATTTCAAAATATAAAAGTTATTTATAATAACTCAAACTATTTTTAAAACATTTATATTACCTAAATAATTACCATTAATATTTAAATATTAATGTACTATTTATCCAAATATTAAAAGTCATTAATTATAACTTAAAATATTTTTAAATCCTTAATATCCTCTTTAAATGGTTTTTAAATAAGTAAAACCATTTTTAAACTATTTATTTAATATTAATCATTAAATAAACTAAATATCATTAATATTATCTTAATATCATTAATATTTAATTATTAATGAAATTATCATTTAAATATTAAAAGTTATATTTTATAACTTAAAATATTTTTAAATACCTTATTTTCATTTAAAATGATTTTTATAATATTAAAATCATTTTTAAACTAAATTATTTAATATAATCATTAAATAACTTTAATATCATTAATAATTATTAATTAATGAAATTCATCACAAAATATTAAAAGTCATCACAAATAACTCATTTACATAATCAATTCCAAGCCAAAATAAACATAGTAAACTAACTAGTTTATTAACAACACTAACTAAACTTCAAAAAATTCAAACTTTAACTAACAATTAAAAATAATAACATTACAAAAATTAAATAAGAAATATACCCTAAATACTAATTCCACAGATCGAATACGCACTTCCACGCCAAAATTTAACTAAGGAGATCTTTATAAAAAGTTCTCCCACAACAAAGCCTTTCTCAAAATTGAGAGGCCTTATTGTTGGTGAATGAAACAAAGGCCAAGCCTTCTATTTATAGGTTTAGAAAATGGTGAAGTTCTCAATTTAGTCGATGTGGGACTTGGTTTATACTAATTTTTCATATAGCTCACTTTATGCATTTTCTAACGCATTGCTCATAACTCCATTAATCTGATTTTTGGATATGTTATACATGGTATGTAAGACTATTTTTAAAAATAACGAATTACCCAATTCGGTTCATTAGGTAGCCCAAATAAAGGCCAAAAGTGGACGCTCATAATAGCTTTTCAATCTCGCTTCAGCTTTTACCTTCTTCCGCTAAAACAACCATAACTCTTTCATTTTAAAACATTTTGAGCGATTCTTGAGCCCACGCCAAGATAACTTCCTGGGCTACAACTTTTATTCTTTGACCATTTCCAAATTCAACACATCAGTCCGTAAATTTCGTTCAAATGGATCGCACCGCACTTGTTGGGAAGTTTTGACACTACTACTTTGAAATGTCATAACTCTCTCCTCCGATATCGGATTTAGTCCGCTTTGAGTCTATGGAAAGCTTATTCGTGTAATATAACATACCAAAAGTCCAGAAGGTTTTGGAAACATTAACTGATCAAAATAAAGGTCCCGAATAGCACATCCTCGCCGCCGACTTTCGCTTTTGAGAAATTTGACACATTTCCTTCCAATCACCGTAATTCCTCATCCGAGGTCGAAATGAGGTCATTCCAAAGCCTATGGCTTCCTAACTCAAAGCACTACAACATATCAAAAGCCTAGACCTTTTAAAGCACAAAAAGTGGACGAGAATGCCCCATTACAGATCGCCCAAAAATAGTTTATCATGACTCCACAACCATGTTCGACCATCTATAACTTCTAATCTATACATGATATGGACTTGATTCTTTTGCGTATTAAAGACCACATATCAAAGCTACACATAACAACTTTTGAAGAACAAAACTCATGATCGAGCAAAGAGTTATGGCCTCTCGACATTTGGTGAAAAAATAACATAATTTGCTTTTTCCAACTTGCTTAAATCTTCAATTTCGGCACTTTGATGTTATGGGTCTTTGATTTATCAACCCATATCATCAATTAACATTCTATTACACAACTTTAAATAATCAATTGCATCAAATAACATCGAATCAAAGGATTTCTAGGTTTAGTGTTCTTATACCCTTTTTGCCAAAAAATTCTCGATTCTTGCTTCGATTTGTTATGGGTGATGGTCATTTTGTTTAAGAGTGTATGGGCAATCTTGTACAAGGCAATTAAATGTAATATTTAATCACTAGATTTAATTCTTATAATTTACCAATTAACTTCTATCCTTTGGTAAATTAAAACACTTATACAATAATATCGAAATTAAACCCTTGAATTAAAATTTAGGTTTCTCAACGCCATCAATTAGGGTTTCTAATTGACCATTAGTGGTTCTTTAATTATCTCGTATATGTTACTAACATAACATCTTTACTTTACGCTTTCTAACTTCAACCGACATAAGGTTATAATAATTAGGGTTTGTCCTAATTATCTGCCAGTAAAAATAGTAATTAGGGTTTATTCTAATTACCGACATCCTTATTCACAAGAATTTCATATACACAAATACTACTCGTAAATATCCCATAACCGAGTTTAATAATTAGGGTTTCACAACACTGTAATATGCTATGACCTAATTGACCGTCATTGCTCAACATTATCTCGTCCACATACATACACAAGATATACTTATGGTATCAGAAAATCATAATATCAATAATATTATATTGTTATTCTTATCTCTTAATCACAATCCCAATTTCGTGGTTTGGATTCCATATCCGACTTATTCTTCGCTCATAGCAATGTAAGTTAAAATAATTAACTTAAATATTTTGACAATTCATATAATAAAATATTTATTATATAATTTTAATTATCACTTCATATATTATTTCCAATCACGCTTTCATGGAAGATAATTAATAAAAATATTTCTATTTATTTTATATAAATTTATTACCATATAATTTGTGGTAATTAATAATTCCAAAATTATTTCTAATTTTTCAAGTAATAAATGTATTCGTATAAGATTTATCGCTCACTTTACTTTCGACACTTAGTCTCGCTTTCATTAAATAAAAAAAATTTATACGCAAAATTTCTTATTTATTTTATATAGAAATTTTCGTTATTACTTTGCAAAAGTATTGATTTGCAAGATCGACACTTTATTGTAGAGCTGTGGTTTTAAGCCCAAATCAAATCTCCTTGCCTTCCTAGCCTCTCTGATCCATTTGATGTGGAGCAAACCTAGCCAACTCATTAAATTTTGTGGCATACCCTCATGTGATTATGTTATCCCCGCTTTAACTCCAGAATCTCACCTCCATTCTAGACTACATACTAACAGAGATAGTTTTTGAAAAATAAATCCTTAAACCTATCCCAAGTAATTTCTTCTTCTCCCGCCTCAGTCTTATTTGCCTCCCACCAAAAGTTAGCTTCCCTTTCATCATATAAGTGGCAAAGCGATCTTTTGCCCTCATCTACTCTAGCGATTACTTAACGCCTTCTCTATCTCGCTTCACCCAAGTCCGAACCTTCTATAGGGTCACCGATACTCAATTCTCGTGGTCCTACTGCTTTGAAGTCTTTGAATTTTGCTGCGATTATGCATTGGTTTCCCATAATCGGTGTTCCTCATTTGATAGCTTTCGAGCTACCATGTTTGCAAAGTTTTGCATCGATTAATTTTGTTGTTCCCCAAAGATTAGTAGATTCTTCTATCCTTTGGTTTCGAGTTTGACGTCTTGGCATGCATTATCTAGTTAAATAAAACCATAAATTATACCTTACATTTTAAACCTTATTGCATAAGATTAATGTATTAAACTCGTTTCATTTCTCAAACTTAGATTCATATTCATTTATCGAATATTTACACAAAGACATCCCGCTTTTAATCAACGGTATCCCTTTGTGACTACGAAAGTCGGGATTTAAAATCTTAACCAACATAAAAGTTAAAATAGTTCATTACTTATCACACATATTACATACATAACCCATACTACTTATTTACCAAGCCTTTTCTCTGGACATTCATTCGCTCGATGTCCTTCCATCCCACAATTAAAACACCCACCTTTCTTATAGTCGGGTAACGAGGAGAGGTGTGTCCTTCACGGATGTGTCGCTGAGGCTCCATCCGGTCAATTTGGATTTTGAGCTTATCCTTCTCTTCCATTGTTTCCATTAACGCTTTGACGATCAACTTTTCTATCTCCCACAACCTTTCCAATGAAGAAACCTTGTTCTCCAAATCCTCGCACCTCGCTGATGCTTGAGCTTCAACTTTAGTGTCCGAATCACTATCTCGTCAAATCCAACATTTACGGATCGATGCTACGTTTTTCCACGATAGCCACCTCGTCCGATTTGGGTTCCTAGTGAGCTTCTATTTCATCTGTTGGCCTCGATATTGGCTCTCTGGGTGTGAATATGATCCTTCTTATTCCACATATCTTTCTCACCGGATTATCTACATACATAAGTTACCCCGATTAACATATAGTATATATACACAACAATCAAGAGTTCTATATCGTTGTCTCTTATTTTGATTGACGATAAATTTATTCAATTCTCATCAACGCCTTTATCTCTGCCGAAAAGGCAGCTCCATCCACTCTGCATCGAATCGCATGAAGGTGATGACTAAAGCTCGTCCAAGGTATATATCCGGTGTCTTTGGCTTCTATTTCAACCTTCAACTGTCTTTATTTGAATATCCCCTCTGCTCCAACCTCCTCATAACTCATTTAACTCTATCTCTTACAACATTCACACATATTATCACATGCTTACCAATACACCTCTCACAAGAGTAAAAGTTTTCAAATTTTCTTTGAGGGGTCATATAGACCATGAACACATAGTTTTAACGGTATTCATACATAAAACAAAACATTACCGTATGTTTACAATCACAAAGAAGGTAAACTACCATTAATAGTACTTTAGGTGATTAGCCTATTGTACCCTACGCCATGCATAACGTATTAATCATACCTAGCGAATATTTACGCCATTAGATTGGATCATTTATCCAAACAACATTGTTCACCTCGGTCTTATCATAGGATTCCGCACCAAACAATTTGGTTCGGGAAATTTCTTCAATGAACACTTAGAGTTTTCATAAACATTAGTCTAGTGATTCAAATAAAGATAGACTCATATCAATAATTCAATTCAATCAATTATTTAGATGTAGCCAAACCCCCTGCTGCAAATTAAACTTTTGAAAACATTTTTTGAGAATGGCGTCATGATGTCAGCATCAGATTAATAATCCGTTGAGGATGCCAGTCATTGTATGACTTTGTCATAACACATTATATAATAATTGGAACAAATGACTTGAGTCAAATTCACACTAAGTATTCCCCGTATTTACAACTCCATCACATTTTTATCATCTCTCACCGAAGTTACATGGTACATGAGTGATAATTAAAAACAAATTTTGATATTTCAAATCATTTGCGTCTAGCCAAAATAAGTAGCATAGATGCATACTTTAAACCGCTTCAAAATGATTACTTAGTCTACATTTTGTTTTTCAAAAGCACATAGTGCGTATTTAGCTTGATGTCAAAAATTTTGAAGTTTAGCATAGCTAGGAGTTTAGGAAAACCTAACACCTTCACTAAAAATCATTTACTTAACAATCTATCTGCTCTCTCAGTAATCCATAACACTCTATTCACACAAAACTATACCTAGTTCATCAAACCACACTTATGAGTTCATAAATTGCCATAATCATATGAGTTTAAGAACTTATCCTAGTCAGACCTTTGGCGTCCATTCGCTGAGGGGTTCATAAACATTTCATATAATTATGAGTTAAGAATGTCTCATAGGTATGAGTTTTAAGAACTCAAACTTAATCTTATATTCTCTATCTATGACCTATCTACATATATACACACGAGAATGGAGTCATCCTCTTAATGCATATAACAAATAGTGCTACCTACAGAGATATTTCAATGATTATCGATGCTAGAAACTAAGTGGTTTTTACACCAAGTACAATTCAAATCCCCATACGTAAGAATCATACAACTCAAATTTGTCGACATGAGTCCTCAATTGAATCCCCATCTAACACTAACCCCCATTCTCCATACGAATTTAATTCGTATTTATAATTCTCTCTTCTAGATCTGTACTCAATTGATAGTACAATTCATACACGACAATCTTCAGAAACTTTCCAATCATCGATTGATTCCTTCCGTCATTATAGCCTTATCGGATCACGGGTGATCTCATCGTATATATTACGATTTAGTTCTATATCTTGATCATTTTATTTTACGATCTCTCATAATCGCACTTTCATCTTTTTAGACTCAATCTATTCCCCACTCTTTGTTTAACTTTATAATCGAGTTAGGGAACTCGTGTCTTTACACCACCGAGATTCATCTTTGAATCTTATCGACCAACTAACTCTATATGAGTTAATACTTATCCTAATCATTGTGTTATTATTAGTCTCGTGTATTCCTACCTAAGCTTCATAACCAATGACTTTGATACCAACTCGTGATGACGACCCCAAATCCGGTACTTGAAACCCGAACTCTGCCTCTCCCACGATACCATTTCTTTAGTCAATAATACTAAATAATAATACATTGAACTTAATTTACATACATCAAAGTTTACTTCCCCAGTGCGTGACCTTCAAATACATTCCTTACAATACTTGAATAGATACCAATACAACTATAACCATTAACTCATAATACACACTTATTCAATCGACTTTCCTTTTCCTTTGTTCGTGTGCTCTGAGCCTTGAAAGTTGCTCATACATAACCCGAAAACATTTAATTTAAGCAAGGATGAGCATTTAAGTGCCCAGCCAAGTAATAGCAATTATATATAAGTGAAAGAATATAAGTATTCTCTTTACATAACACTTCTACAAAGAATTGAAAGTTGTGAAGTAATCATCTTGATAAAAAAATTCACATAACAACTCTCTTTCAAATTCTTTAAATTTGGCTCTGGCTCTACCCTTGAATAGGGTTTAAGAAACATACTATGAACATTCTTTTCATTTTCAAAAGGTTTAGCGAATTCTATCCTCAAACTGTGGCATAACTTACTAGCACGGAGGGTGATCGACCCGTTGTACCTGTATTGATCAATACTACATAACTTGAACGAAATTCATCGCTCACTCTATCCGCCTTGCATAAAAATCTTCCCATATAGGGATGTTCATACATGCCCAGTTCCAAACCCGAAGGTTTTAATCTTGCTCAACAATAATATGTAATTCAACATATATATACTACGGAGTAATTGACAAAGGTATATCAACATGTGAATAAATGCCATGATTATCCAAGTGGGGACACTTGTATAACCATTTAGAAATCAACTTAACGGATATATATCCGAGCTAACATGTTGATAATCAAAGCGTATATAATCTACATGGGAATAGAATAATTCGAAACTTCTTACTCATGTCCATTGCATAAAGAAAATGCAAAGGTAGGATACTTGCCGATTCAAACGATTACAAATCTCAACTTAGGTTTTATCTCTTTATCACAACCTATCAATAATCGGATCATTCGTTCGATTAGAACAATATATCTTAACACATAGTCTTTATCTATTACAACAAGACATAGTCTAATCACATAATCACAAAGTGATCATACTTTTAGTTCCTATTCTATACTTGAAATATTTTTATACATTTTCAAATATCTCATCCATGCTCTTACGTAGTAGTCTTTTCTTTCTTTTATAAGGTTCCGACATTTGTTTGCGTCTGCATCGACCTTTTTATCGGGTAAATACTTGAGTCTAAGACTCTTATTCTATACCTCAACATCTGTAAATATCGGACATCTTATTTTTAATCATTTTCGCAATTTCCGAAAATTGAAAAATTTAAAATAATTCAAATCATCACTAAAGGGCCTATAGTGATATAATCATTCTACTATAGGTGTTCTTCTTCAAATTCGAACTTCATAATCGGTTCTCAAGTCACTAGTTTGGCTACATTATAACTTTCAAATATCGGAATCATAATTAAATGATTTAAACATTAAACAATTCCATTATCATTAATAGTTTAATTAATACTAAACTATTAATGAAACCATTTCCAAAATATAAAAATTATTTATAATAACTCAAACTATTTTTAAAAAACATTTATATTACCCAAATAATTACCATTAATATTTAAATATTAATGTACTATTTATCCAAATATTAAAAAGTCATTAATTATAACTTAAAATATTTTTAAATCCTTAATATCCTCTTTAAATGGTTTTAAATAAGTAAAACCATTTTTAAACTATTTATTTAATATTAATCATTAAATAAACTAAATATCATTAATATTATCTTAATATCATTAATATTTAATTATTAATGAAATTATCATTTAAATATTAAAAGTTATATTTTATAACTTAAAATATTTTTAAATACCTTATTTTCATTTAAAATGATTTTTATAATATTAAAATCATTTTTAAACAAAATTATTTAATATAATCATTAAATAACTTTAATATCATTAATAATTATTAATTAATGAAATTCATCACAAAATATTAAAAGTCATCACAAATAACTCATTTACATAATCAATTCCAAGCCAAAATAAACATAGTAAACTAACTAGTTTATTAACAACACTAACTAAACTTCAAAAATTCAAACTTTAACTAACAATTAAAAATAATAACATTACAAAAATTAAATAAGAAACATACCCTAAATACTTAATTCCACAGATCAATGAATACGCACTTCCACGCCATTTAACTAAGGAGATCTTTATAAAAGTTCTCCCACAACAAAACCTTTTCTCAAAAATTGGAGGCCTTATTGTTGGTGAATGAAACAAAGGCCAAGCCCTTCTATTTATAGGTTTAGAAAATGGTGAAGTTCTCAATTTAGTCGATGTGGGACTTGGTTTATACTAATTTTCAATAGCTCACTTTACGATTTTCTAACGCATTGCTCATAACTCATTAATCTGATTTTTGGATATGTTATACATGGTATGTAAGACTATTTTTAAAAATACGAATTACCCAATTCGGGTTCATTAGGTAGCCCAAACAAAGTAAATCAAAAGTGGGCGTTCATAACAGTTTTTCAATCTCGTTTCAGCTTTACCTTCTTCCGCTAAAACAGTCATAACTCTTTCATTTTAAAACATTTTTGAGCGATTCTTGAGCCCCTTGAAGAAGATAACTCCTGGGGCTACAACTTTTATTCTTTGACCATTTCCAAATTCCGAACACATCAGTCCAGAAATTTCGTTCAAATGGACTGCACCGCACTTGTTGGGAAGTTTTGACACTACTACTTTGAAATGTCATAACTCTCTCCCCCGATATCGGATTTAGTCCGTTTCGGAGTCTATGGAAAGCTTATTCGGTGTAATATAATATACCAAAAGTCCAGAAGGTTTTGGAAACATTAACTGATCGAAACAGTGTCCCGAATAGCACATCCATTGCTGACTTTCGGTTTGAGAAATTTGACACATTTCCTTCCAATCACCGTAATTCCCTCATCCGAGGTCGGAATGAGGTCATTCCAAAGCCTATGGCTTCCTAACTCAGTGCACTACAACATGTCAAAAGCCTAGACCTTTTAAAGCACAAAAAGTGGACGAGAATGCCCCCATTACAGACTGCCCAAAAACAGTTTATCATGATCGGTCAACCATGTTTTGACCATCTATAACTTCTAATCTATACATGATATGGACTTGATTCTTTTTGCAGATTAAAGACCACATATCAAGGCTACACATAACAACTTTTGAAGAACAAAACTCATGATCGAGCAAAGAGTTATGGCCTCGACATTTGGTGAAAAAATAACATAATTCGGTTTTTCCAACTTGCTTAAATCTTCAAATTCGTTGCACTTTGATGTTATGGGTCTTTGATTTATCAACCCATATCATCAATTAACATTCTATTACACAACTTTAAATAATCAATTGCATCAAATAACATCGAATCAAAGGATTTCTAGGTTTAGTGTTCTTATACCCTTTTTGCCAAAAATTCTTGATTCTTGCTTCTGATTTGTTATGGGTGATGGTTGGGCTTTGTTTAAGAGTGTATGGGAAATCTTGTACAAGGCAATTAAATGTAATATTTAATCACTAGATTTAATTCTTATAATTTACCAATTAACTTCTATCCTTTGGTAAATTAAAACACTTATACAGTAACATCGAAATTAAACCTTAATTAAAATTAGGGTTTCTCAACGTCATCAATTAGGGTTTCTAATTGACCATTAGTGGTTCTTTAATTATCACGTATATGTTACTAACACGATGCATTACGGTTTCTAACTTCAACCGATTTAAGGTTATAATAATTAGGGTTTGTCCTAATTATCGGTGTAAAAATAGTAATTAGGGTTTATTCTAATTACCGACATCCTTATTCACAGTAACTTCATATACACAGTCACTACTCAGAAATATCCCATAACTGAGTTTAATAATTAGGGTTTCACAACACGGTAATATGCTATGACCTAATTGGCGTCGTTATTTCAACATTATCTCGTCTCATACATACACAAGACATACTTATGGTATTGTAAAATCATAATATCAATAATATTATATTGCTATTCTTATCTCTTAATCACAATCCAAATTTGGGGTTTGGATTCCATATCCTGACTTATTCTTCGTTCAATAGACATAAGTTAAAATAATTAACTTAAATATTTTGACAATTCATATAATAAAATATTTATTATATAATTCTAATTGTCACTTCATATATTATTTCCAATCACGTTTTCATGGAAGATAATTAATAAAAACATTTAACTTCTGAAAAATTTATTACCATATAATTTGTGGTAATTAATAATTCCAAAATTATTTCTAATTTTTCAAGTAATAAATGTATTCGCATTTATCGTTCACTTTACTTGACACTTAGTCTCGTCATTAAATAAAAAAAAAAAAATAATCATAAAATTTCTTATTTATTTTATATAGAAATTTTCGGGTTATTACATTCACCCTCCTTTATAAGGATTCCGTCCACAATCAATTTGCTTTAAAAACTCATATGCGAGGAAAGGTACATAGCATATAATCATTGTACGTAGATCTCGATCATACTTGATCGAATCTGATCTTTAATTATTCATCATAACACTTGTCTGTCCGATTAAGCGAAATATAAGATATATAAGTTGTTCAAATAACTTTGAGTTACATTTCCAAATGCCATCAGATCCTGGACCGTCGTGTTGTAAACCCTCGAGTTGCTTTACGTTGGAGTTCTTGGTTGAGTTTGGTCCTGAAATTGCTAACGTCCCACTCGCTTCTCCACAGTGGTTTCGTTCCCTGCCTCCATTCCCCTCTGTGGACGGTTCCTCACCTTATACTCGATCGATCCACATATGAAGCATCCATGATCATCCTTGAGTTGGGGGCGATTGGGAGAGATATGACCCTCTTGCCCATACTTTAGCATACAAACTTGCCCTTGAGACACTCGCCAGAGTGATTCTTCCATGATTTCTTGCCTTTGCACCACTACTTCTTTATACCTTCCCGCTTTACTTGCATTTTCTCGGAAAAATTCTTCATTCTTTTCTCACCCTATTCCCACTACTACTTTCTATCTTTCTTTGTTCCTCCCGACTTGCTTTTGTTCTTCTTCTCCTTATTGTAGAGGCTCATGGCCTCACTTCCTGCTCAAAGAATGATAGCCTTCTCCATGAGTCTTTGCAAAAGTATTGATTTGCAGTACTGACACCTTATTGTAGAGCCAGGGTTTTAAGCCCACCTCAAATCTCCTTGCCTTCCTAGCCTCTTGATCCATTTGATGTGGAGCAAACCCTAGCCAACTCATTAAATTTTACGGCATACTCATGTAATAATCATGTTATCCTGCTTTAACTCTAGGAATCTCACCTCCATTCTAGACTACATACTAACAGAGAGATAGTTTTCAAAAATAAATCCTTAAACCTATCCCAAGTAATTTCTTCTTCTCCCTTTTGAGTCTTATTTGCCTCCCCACCAAAAGTTAGCTTCCCTTTCATCATATAAGTGGCAAAAGCGATCTTTTGCCCTCATCTACTCTAGCGATTCTGAACGCCTTCTCTATCTCGTTCACCCAAGTCTCGAGCTTCTATAGGTCACCAATACTCAATTCGTGGTCCTACTGCTTTGAAGTCTTTGAATTTTGCCAAGCGATTATGTCTGTTTGGTTTCCATAATTGGTGTTCCTCACTGCATAGCTTTGAGCTACCATGTTTGCAAAGTTTTGCATCGATTCAATTTGTTGTTCCCCAAAGATTAGTAGATTCTTCTATCCTTTGGTTTCGAGTTTGACGTCTTGGCGGCATTATCTAGTTAAATAAAACCATAAATTATACCCTTACATTTTAAACCTTATTGCATAAGATTAATGTATTAAACTCGTTTCATTTCTCAAACTTAGATTCATATTCATTTATCGAATATTTACACAAAGACATCTGCTTTAATCAACAAATATCCCTTTGTGACTACGAAAGTGAGGATTTAAAATCTTAACCAACATAAAAGTTAAAAATAGTTCATTACTTATCACACATATTACATACATAACCCATACTACTTATTTACCAAGCCTTTTCTCGGACATTCATTCGCTCGATGTCCTTCCATCCCACAATTAAAACACCCACCTTTCTTATAGTCCGGGCAACGAGGAGAGGTGTGTCCTTCACGGATGTGTCGCTTGAGGCTCCATCCGTCAATTTGGATTTGAGCTTATCCTTCTCTTCCATTGTTTCCATTAACGCTTTGACGCATCAACTTTTCTATCTCCCACAACCTTTCCAATGAAGAAACCTTGTTCTCCAAATCCTGCACCTCCGTTGATGCTTGGCGGCTTGAACTTTGAGTGTCCTGAATCACTATCTGTCAAATCCAACATTTCTGGATCTGATGCTACGTTTTTCCACGATAGCCACCTCGTCCGATTTGGGTTCCTAGTGAGCTTCTATTTCATCTGTTGGCCTCGATATTAGCTCGGGGTGTGAATATGATCCTTCTTATTCCACATATCTTTCTCACCAGACATCTACATACATAAGTTACCACTGATTAACATATAGTATATATACACAGCAATCAAGAGTTCTATATACGTTGTCTCTTATTTTGATTGACGATAAATTTATTCAATTCTCATCAACGCCTATCTCTCTGCCGAAAGGCAGCTCCATCCACTCTGCATCGAATCGCATGAAGGTGATGACTAAAGCCTCGTCCAAGGTATATATCTGGTGTCTTTGGCTTCTATTTCAACCTTCAACCGTCTTATTTGAATATCCCCCTCTGCTCCAACCTCCTCATAACTTTATTTAACTCTATCTGTGCTTACAACATTCACACATATTATCACATGCTACCCAATACACCTCTCACAAGAGTAAAAGTTTTCAAATTTTCTTTGAGGGGTCATATAGACCATGAACACATAGTTTTAATCGGTATTCATACATAAAACAAAACATTACAGTATGTTTACAATCACAAAGAAGGTAAACTACCATTAATAGTACTTTAGGTGATTAGCCTATTGTACCCCTACGTCATGCATAACGTATTAATCATACCTAGCGAATATTTACGCCATTAGATTGGATCATTTATCCAAACAACATTGTTCACCTCAGTCTTATCATAGGATTCCGCACCAAACAATTTGGTTCGGGAAATTTCTTTTAATGAACACTTAGAGTTTTCATAAACATTAGTCTAGCTGATTCAAATAGCATAGACTCATATCAATAATTCAATTCAATCGAATTATTTAGATGTAGCCAAACCCGTTTGCAAATTAAACTTTTGAAAACATTTTTTCGAGAATGACGTCATGATGCTTGTCTTGTATTAACAATCCGTTGAGGATGCCGTCATTGTATGACTTTGTCATAACACATTATACAATAGTGGAACAATGACTTCAGTCAAATTCACACTAAGTATTCTGTATTTACAACTCCATCACATTTTATCATCTCTCTTTTGAAAGTTACATGGTACATGAGTGATAATTAAAACAAATTTTGATATTTCAAATCATTTAAATCTAGCCAAAATAAGTAGCATAGACCGTACTTTAAACCGCTTTCAAAAATGATTACGAGTCTACATTTTTGTTTTCAAAAGCACATAGTGCGTATTTAGCTTGATGTCAAAAATTTTGAAGTTTAGCATAGCTAGGAGTTTAGGAAAACCTAACACCTTCACTAAAAATCATTTACTTAACAATCTATACATTCACCTTAATCCATAACACTCCATTCACACAAAACTATACCTAGTTCGTCAAACCACACTTATGAGTTCATAAATTGCCATAATCATATGAGTTTAAGAACTTATCCTAGTCAGACCTTTGGCGTCCATTCGCTGAGGGGTTCATAAACATTTCATATAATTATGAGTTAAGAATGTCTCATAGGTATGAGTTTTAAGAACTCAAACTTAATCTTATATTCTCTATCTACGACTGACTATCTGTTATACACATGAGAATGGAGTCATCCTCTTAATGTGCATATAACAAATAGCGCGACACAGACATTTCAATGATTATCAGTGCTAGAAACTAAGTGGTTTTTACACCAAGTACAATTCAGCTCCCATACGAAGAATCATACAACTCAGCTGTCGACATGAGTCCTCAATTGAATCCCCATCTAACACTAACCCCATTCTCCATACGAATTTAATTCGTATTTATAATTCTCTTCTGGATCTGTGCGATTGATTGATAGTACAATTCATACACAACAATCTTCTTCAGAAACTTTCCAATCATCAGATTGATTCCTTACATCATTATAGCCTTATCGTATCACGGGTGATCTCATCGTATATATTACGATTTAGTTCTATATCTTGATCATTTTATTTTACGATCTCTCATAATCGCACTTTCGGTCTTTTAGACTCAATCTATTCCCCACTCTTTGCTTAACTTTATAATCGAGTTAGGGAACTCGTGTCTTTACACCAGCATGAGATTCATCTTTGAATCTTATCGACCAACTAACTCTATATGAGTTAATACTTATCCTAATCATTGTGGTTATTAGTCTCGGTATTCCTACCTAAGCTTCATAACCAACAACTTTTGATACCAACCTTTGTGATTTACCCCAAATCCGGTACTTGAAACCCGAACTTCGGTTCTCCACGATACCATTTCTTTAAAATGAATAATACTAAATAATAATACATTGAACTTAATTTACATACATCAAAGTTTACTTCCCAGTGCGTGACCTTCAAATACATTCCTTACAATACTTGAATAGATACCAATACAACTATAACCATTAACTCATAATACACACTTATTCGATCGACTTTCCTTTTCCTTTGTTAGGTACAGAGCCTTGAGTTGCTCATATACATAATGAAAACATTTAATTTAAGCAAGGATGAGCATTTAAGTGCCCGATAAGTAATAGCAATTATATATAAAATTTGAAAGAATATAAGTATTCTCTTTACATAACACTTCTACAACGAATTGAAAGTTGTGAAGTAATCTGTCTTGATAAAAATTCACATAACAACTCTCTTTCAAATTCTTTAAATTTGGCTCTGGCTCTACCCTTGAATAGGGTTTAAGAAACATACTATGAACATTCTTTTCATTTTCGAAAAGGTTTAGCGGAATTCTATCCTCAAACCGCTCATAACTTACAGACACGGAGGGTGATCGGCCCGTTGTACCTGTATTGATCAATACTACATAACTTGAGCGAAATTCATCGCTCACTCTATCCACTTTGCAAAAAATCTTCCCATATAGGGATGTTCATACATGCACAGTTCCAAACAGAAGGTTTTAATCTTGCTCAACAATAATATGTAATTCAACATATATATATACGGGTAATTGACAAAGGTATATCAACATGTGAATAAATGCCATGATTATCAAGTGGGGACACTTGTATAACCATTTAGAAATCAACAACGAAATATATATACGAGCTAACATGTTGATAATCAAAGCGTACATAATGCATGCGGAATAGAATAATTACGAAACTTCTTACTCATGTCCATTGCATAAAGAAAATGCAAAGGTAGGATACTTTTTGATTAAATGATTACAAATCTCAACTTAGGTTTTATCTCTTTATCACAACCTATCAATAATCGGATCATTAGTTCGATTAGAACAATATATCTTAACACATAAATCTTTATCTATTACGATTGACACGTAGTCTAATCACATAATCACACGGTGATCATACTTTTAGTTCTATTCTATACTTGAAATATTTTTATACATTTTTCAAATATCTCATCCATGCTCTTACGATAGTCTTTTTTTTCTTTTATAAGGTTAGAGACATTTGTCGCCGTGTCTGCAAACAAACTTTATCGGGTAAATCTTTGAGTCTAAGACTCTTATTCTATACCTCAACATCTGTAAATATCGGACATCTTATTTTTAATCATTTTACGCAATTTCGAAAATTGAAAAATTTAAAATAATTCAAATCATCACTAAAGGGCCTATAGTGATATAAGCATTACTATAGGTGTTCTTCTTCAAATTCGAACTTCATAATCGGTTCTCAAGTCACTAGTTTGGTAAATTATAACTTTTAAATATCGGAATCATAATTAAATGATTTAAACATTAAACAATTCCATTATCATTAATAGTTTAATTAATACTAAACTATTAATGAAACCATTTCAAAAATATAAAAGTTATTTATAATAACTCAAACTATTTTAAAACATTTATATTACCCAAATAATTACCATTAATATTTAAATATTAATGTACTATTTATCAAATATTAAAAGTCATTAATTATAACTTAAAATATTTTTAAATCCTTAATATCCTCTTTAAATGGTTTTTAAATAAGTAAAACCATTTTTAAACTATTTATTTAATATTAATCATTAAATAAACTAAATATCATTAATATTATCTTAATATCATTAATATTTAATTATTAATGAAATTATCATTTAAATATTAAAAGTTATATTTTATAACTTAAAATATTTTAAATACCTTATTTTCATTTAAAATGATTTTTATAATATTAAAATCATTTTAAACAAAATTATTTAATATAATCATTAAATAACTTTAATATCATTAATAATTATTAATTAATGAAATTCATCACAAAATATTAAAAGTCATCACAAATAACTCATTTACATAATCAATTCCAAGCCAAAATAAACATAGTAAACTAACTAGTTTATTAACAACACTAACTAAACTTCAAAATTCAAACTTTAACTAACAATTAAAAATAATAACATTACAAAATTAAATAAAAATATACAAAATCTGAATTCCACAATTTGAATCGCACTTCCAGCGAATTTAACTAAGGAGATCTTTATAAAAGTTCTCCCACAACAAAGCCTTTCTCAAAAAATTGGAGGCCTTATTGTTGGTGAATGAAACAAAAGCCAAGCCCTTCTATTTATAGGTTTAGAAAATGGTGAAGTTCTCAATTTAGTCGATGTGGGACTTGGTTTATACTAATTTTTTAATAGCTCACTTTGCGATTTTCTAACGCATTGCTCATAACTCCGATTAATCTGATTTTTGGATATGTTATACATGGTATGTAAGACTATTTTTAAAAAATACGAATTACCCAATTCGGGTTCATTAGGTAGCCCAAACGGTCGTCAAAGTGGGCGTTCATAATGATTTTTCAATCTCGTTTCAGCTTTACCTTCTTCCGCTAAAACAGTCATAACTCTTTCATTTTAAAACATTTTTGGCGATTCTTGAGCCCACCTTGAAGATAACTCCTGGGGCTACAACTTTTATTCTTTGACCATTTCCAAATTCCGAACACATCAGTCCGAAAATTTCGTTCAAATGGACTGCACCGCACTTGTTGGGAAGTTTTGACACTACTACTTTGAAATGTCATAACTCTCTCCTCCGATGTCGGTTTAGTCCGTTTGAGTCTATGGAAAAAGCTTATTCGGTGTAATATAACATACCAAAAGTCCAGAAGGTTTTGAAAACATTAACTGATCGAAACAGATGTCCCGAATAGCACATCCATTGCTGACTTTTCGGTTTTGAGAAATTTGACACATTTCCTTCCAATCACGTAATTCCCTCATCCGAGGTTGGAATGAGGTCATTCCAAAACCTATGGCTTCCTAACTCAGTGCACTACAACATATCAAAAGCCTAGACCTTTTAAAGCACAAAAGTGGACGAGAATGCCCCCATTACAATTTGCCCAAAAATAGTTTATCATGATCGGTCAACCATGTTTGACCATCTATAACTTCTAATCTATACATGATATGGACTTGATTCTTTTTGCAGATTAAAGACCACATATCAGGCTACACATAACAACTTTTGAAGAACAAAACTCATGATCGAGCAAAGAGTTATGGCCTCTGACATTTGGTGAAAAATAACAGAATTCGGTTTTTTTCCAACTTGCTTAAATCTTCAAATTCGTGCACTTTGATGTTATGGGTCTTTGATTTATCAACCCATATCATCAATTAACATTCTATTACACAACTTTAAATAATCAATTGCATCAAATAACATCGAATCAAAGTTTCTAGGTTTAGTGTTCTTATACCCTTTTTGCCAAAAATTCTTGATTCTTGCTTACGATTTGTTATGGGTGATGGTTGGGCTTTGTTTAAGAGTGTATGGGCAATCTTGTACAAGGCAATTAAATGTAATATTTAATCACTAGATTTAATTCTTATAATTTACCAATTAACTTCTATCCTTTGGTAAATTAAAACACTTATCTGATAACATCGAAATTAAACTTCGTTAATTAAAATTAGGGTTTCTCAACGTCATCAATTAGGGTTTCTAATTGACCATTAGTAGTTCTTTAATTATACGTGTATGTTACTAACACGATCGTTCTGGTTTCTAACTTCAACCGATTAAGGTTATAATAATTAGGGTTTGTCTAATTATCGGCGTAAAAAAATAGTAATTAGGGTTTATTCTAATTACAAGCATCATATTCACGATAACTTCATATACCACGATCACTACTCGGAAATATCCCATAAGCGGGTTTAATAATTAGGGTTTCACAACACGGTAATATCTTATGACCTAATTGGTAGTCATTGCTCGACATTATCTGTCCACTTTATCTACGATACATACTTGTAGTGCTTGTAAAATCATAATATCAATAATATTATATTGCTATTCTTATCTCTTAATCACAATCCCAATTTAGGGGTTTGGATTCCATATCGACTTATTCTTAGTTTCAATAGACAAGTTAAAATAATTAACTTAAATATTTTGACAATTCATATAATAAAATATTTATTATATAATTCTAATTATCACTTCATATATTATTTCCAATCACGTTTTCATGGAAGATAATTAATAAAAACATTTAAACTTCAAATTTATTACCATATAATTTGTGGTAATTAATAATTCCAAAATTATTTCTAATTTTTCAAGTAATAAATGTATTCGCATTTATCGTTCACTTTACTTGACACTTAGTCTCGTCATTAAATAAAAAAAAAAAAAATTATCATAAAATTTCTTATTTATTTTATATAGAAATTTTAGGGTTATTACATTCACCTCCTTATAAGGATTAGTCCCCGGAATCACTTCTTTAAAAACTTCATATCTGAGAGAAGTACATAGCATATAATCATTGTCGTAGATCTCGATCATACTTGATCGAACCGATCTTTAATTATTCATTCATCATAACACTTGTCTGTCCGATTAAGCGAAAATATAAGATATATAAGTTATTCAAATAGCACACGGAGTTACATTTCCAATACCTTGCCACGTATCTGGACCGTCATGTGTTGTAAACCCTCGGAGTTGCTTTTCGTTGGAGTTCTTGGTTGAGTTTAGTCTGAAATTGCTAACGTCCCCTTTTCTTCTCCCAGTAGTTCGTTCCTGCCTCCATTCCCCTCGTGGGCGGTTCCTCACCTTATACTCGATCGATCCACATATGAAGCATCCAGTGATCATCCTTGAGTTAGGGGCGATTGGGAGAGATATGACCCTCTTGCCGCACTTGCCTTAGCATACAAACTTGCCCTTGAGACACTTTCGCCCGAGTGATTCTTCCCATGATTCTTGCCTTTTCACTACTTTCTTTATACCTTCACTACTTTACTTGCATTTTCTCGAAAAAAATTCCTCATTCTTTTCTCACCCTATTCCCACTACTACTTTCTATCTTTCTTGTTCCTCTGACTTGCTTTTGTTCTTCTTCTCCTTATTGTAGAGGCTCATGGCCTCACTTCCTGTTCGTGATAATGATAGCCTTCTCCATGAGTCTTTGCCAAAGTATTGATTTGCTTGATCTTGACACCTTATTATAGAGCCGGGGTTTTAAGCCCATTTCAAATCTCCTTGCCTTCTAGCCTCTGTATCCATTTGATGTGGAGCAAACCTAGCCAACTCATTAAATTTTTGCGGCATACTCATGAGCATCATATTATCTGCTTTAACTCCGAGAATCTCACCTCCATTCTAGACTACATACTAACGAGAGATAGTTTTGAAAAAAATAAATCCTTAAACCTATCCCAAGTAATTTCTTCTTCTCTGCCTTGAGTCTTATTTGCCTCCCACCAAAAGTTAGCTTCCCTTTCATCATATAAGTGGCAAAAGCGATCTTTTGCCCTCATCTACTCTAGCGATTCTGACGCCTTCTCTATCTCGTTCACCCAAGTGTGGGAGCTTCTATAGGGTCACCAATACTCTGAATTACGGTGGTCCTACGACTTTGAAGTCTTTGAATTTTGCCAAGCGATTATGCATTTGGTTTCCATAATGGTGTTCCCTCTTTGCATAGCTTTGAGCTACCATGTTTGCAAAGTTTTGCATCGATTAAAATTTGTTGTTCCCCGACATTAGTAGATTCTTCTATCCTTTGGTTTTGAGTTTGACGTCTTGGCGGCATTATCTAGTTAAATAAAACCATAAATTATACCCTTACATTTTAAACCTTATTGCATAAGATTAATGTATTAAACTCGTTTCATTTCTCAAACTTAGATTCATATTCATTTATCGAATATTTACACAAGACATCTGCTTTAATCAGCGGTATCCCTTTGTGACTACGAAAAGTCGGGATTTAAAATCTTAACCAACATAAAAGTTAAAAATAGTTCATTACTTATCACACATATTACATACATAACCCATACTACTTATTTACCAAGCCTTTTCTCGGACATTCATTAAGCTCGATGTCCTTCCATCCCACAATTAAAACACCCACCTTTCTTATAGTCGGGGCAACGAGGAGAGGTGTGTCCTTCACGGATGTGTCGCTTTGAGAGCTCCATCGGTCAATTTGGATTTTGAGCTTATCCTGCTCTTCCATTGTTTCCATTAACGCTTTGGCGCATCAACTTTTCTATCTCCCACAACCTTTCGAATGAAGAAACCTTGTTCTCCAAATCCTGCACCTCGTTGATGCTTGGCGACTTCAACTTTAGTGTCTGAATCACTATCATCAAATCCAACATTTGGATCGATGCTACGTTTTTCCACGATAGCCACCTCGTCCGATTTGGGTTCCTAGTGAGCTTCTATTTCATCTGTTGGCCTCGATATTAGCTCGGGGTGTGAATATGATCCTTCTTATTCCACATATCTTTCTCACCGGAACATCTACATACATAAGTTACCACATTAACATATAGTATATATACACAACAATCAAGAGTTCTATATCGTTGTCTCTTATTTTGATTGACGATAAATTTATTCAATTCTCATCAACGCCTATCTCTGCCAGAAAGCGGCTCCATCCACTCTGCATCGAATCGCATGAAGGTGATGACTAAAGCTTTGGTCCAAGGTATATATCTGGTGTCTTTGGCTTCTATTTCAACCTTCAACTATCTTATCTGAATATCCCCTCTCTGCTCCACCTCCCTCATAACTTCATTAACTCTATCTGTCTTTACACATTCACACATATCATCACATGCTACCCAATACACCTCTCACAAGAGTAAAAGTTTTCAAATTTTCTTTGAGGGGTCATATAGACCATGAACACATAGTTTTAACGGTATTCATACATAAAACAAAACATTACAGGTATGTTTACAATCACAAAGAAGGTAAACTACCATTAATAATACTTTTTAGGTGATTAGCCTATTGTACCCCTACGTCATGCATAACGTATTAATCATACCTAGCGAATATTTACGCCATTAGATTGGATCATTTATCCAAACAACATTGTTCACCTCGGTCTTATCATAGGATTCCGCACCAAACAATTTGGTTAGGAAATTTCTTTCAATGAACACTTAGAGTTTTCATAAACATTAGTCTAGGTGATTCAAATAGCATAGACTCATATCAATAATTCAATTCAATCGAATTATTTAGATGTAGCCAAACCAGGTTGGCAAATTAAACTTTTGAAAACATTTTCGAGAATGACGTCATGATGTTGTCTTTGTATTAACAATCCGTTGAGGATCTTGTCATTGTATGACTTTGTCATAACACATTATACTGATAATGGAGCAATGACTTGAGTCAAATTCACACTAAGTATTCTTGTATTTACAACTCCATCACATTTTATCATCTACTTTTTTGAGTTACATGGTACATGAGTGATAATTAAAAACAAATTTTGATATTTCAAATCATTTAAATCTAGCCAAAATAAGTAGCATAGGCCAGTACTTTAAACCGTTTCAAAAATGATTACGAGTCTACATTTTGTTTTCAAAAGCACATAGTGCGTATTTAGCTTGATGTCAAAAATTTTGAAGTTTAGCATAGCTAGGAGTTTAGGAAAACCTAACACCTTCACTAAAATCATTTACTTAACAATCTATACATTCACCTAATCCATAACACTCCATTCACAAAAACTATACCTAGTTCGTCAAACCACACTTATGAGTTCATAAATTGCCATAATCATATGAGTTTAAGAACTTATCCTAGTCGGACCTTTGGCGTCCATTATTTGAGGGGTTCATAAACATTTCATATAATTATGAGTCAAGAATGTCTCATAGGTATGAGTTTTAAGAACTCAAACTTAATCTTATATTCTCTATCTATGACTATCTACCATTATACACACGAGAATGGAGTCATCCTCTTAATGTGCATATAACAAATAAGCGCGACACGGACATTTCAATGATTATCGATTGCGAAAACTAAGTGGTTTTTACACCAAGTACAATTCGGCTCCCATCGAAGAATCATACAACTCATTTTGTCGACATGAGTCCTCAATTGAATCCCCATCTAACACTAACCCCATTCTCCATACAATTTAATTCGTATTTATAATTCTCTTACGGATCATACCAATTGATAGTACAATTCATACACAACAATCTTCTTGTAAACTTTCCAATCATCAGTTGATTCCTTACATTTGTCGTAGCCTTATCGGATCACGGGGTGATCTCATCATTATATATTACGATTTAGTTCTATATCTTGATCGTTTTATTTTACGATCTCTCATAAGCTGCACTTTCGGTCTTTTAGACTCAATCTATTCCCCACTCTTTGTTTAACTTTATAATCGAGTTAGGGAACTCTGTGTCTTTACACCCGCGAGATTCATCTTTGAATCTTATCGACCAACTAACTCTATGTGAGTTAATACTTATCTAATCATTGTGGTTATTAGTCTCGGTATTCCTACCTAAGCTTCATAACCAATGACTTTGATACCAACTTGTGGCGACCCCAAATCCGGTACTTGAAACCCCTGTGGCGACTTCGGTTCTCCACGATACCATTTCTTTAAAATTTGAATAATACTAAATAATAATACATTCGAACTTAATTTACATACATCAAAGTTTACTTCCCAGTGCGTGACCTTCAAATACATTCCTTACAATACTTGAATAGATACCAATACAACTATAACCATTAACTCATAATACACACTTATTCGATCGACTTTCCTTTTCCTTTGTTAGGTACACAGCCTTGAGTTGCTCATCATACATAAGCGAAAACATTTAATTTAAGCAAGGATGAGCATTTAAGTGCCCGACAAGTAATAGCAATTATATATAAATTTGAAAGAATATAAGTATTCTCTTTACATAACACTTCTACAACAGCGAATTGAAAGTTGTGAAGTAATCTGTCTTGATAAAAATTCACATAACAACTCTCTTCAAATTCTTTAAATTTGGCTCTGGCTCTACCCTTGAATAGGGTTTAAGAAACATACTATGAACATTCTTTTCATTTTTGAAAAGGTTTAGCGAATTCCATCCTCAAACCGTCATAACTTACTTACAGACGCGGAGGTGATCGACCCGTTGTACCTGTATTGATCAATACTACATAACTTGAGCGAAATTCATCGCTCACTCTATCTCTATCGCTTTTGCAAAAAAATCTTCCCATATAGGGATGTTCATACATGCACAGTTCCAAACCAGAAGGTTTTAATCTTGCTCAACAATAATATGTAATTCAACATATATATACGGGTAATTGACAAAGGTATATCAACATGTGAATAAATGCCATGATTATCCAGTGGGGACACTTGTATAACCATTTAGAAATCAACTTAACGAAATATATATCTCTGAGCTAACATGTTGATAATCAAAGCGTACATAATCATGCGAGGGAATAGAATAATTAAAAACTTCTTACTCATGTCCATTGCATAAAGAAAATGCAAAGGTAGGATACTTTTTGATTAATTGATTACAAATCTCAACTTAGGTTTTATCTCTTTATCACAACCTATCAATAATCGGATCATTAGTTCGATTAGAACAATATATCTTAACACATAGTACTTATCTATTTACGATTAAACATAGTCTAATCACATAATCACGGTGATCATACTTTTAGTTCTATTCTATACTTGAAATATTTTTATACATTTTCAAATATCTCATCCATGCTCTTACGATAGTCTTTTCTTTTTTTTTATAAGGTTAAACATTTGTCGGCGTCTTAAACGACTTTATCGGGTAAATCTTGAGTCTAAGACTCTTATTCTATACCTCAACATCTGTAAATATCGGACATCTTATTTTTAATCATTTTCGCAATTTCGAGAAATTGAAAATTTAAAATAATTCAAATCACATCACTAAAGGGCCTATAGTGATATAAGCATTACTATAGGTGTTCTTCTTCAAATTGAACTTCATAATCGGTTCTCAAATCAACTAGTTTGGTAAATTTATAACTTTCAAATATCGAATCATAATTAAATGATTTAAACATTAAACAATTCCATTATCATTAATAGTTTAATTAATACTAAACTATTAATGAAACCATTTCAAAATATAAAAGTTATTTATAATAACTCAAACTATTTTAAAACATTTATATTACCCAAATAATTACCATTAATATTTAAATATTAATGTACTATTTATCAAATATTAAAAGTCATTAATTATAACTTAAAATATTTTTAAATCCTTAATATCCTCTTTAAATGGTTTTAAATAAGTAAAACCATTTTTAAACTATTTATTTAATATTAATCATTAAATAAACTAAATATCATTAATATTATCTTAATATCATTAATATTTAATTATTAATGAAATTATCATTTAAATATTAAAAGTTATATTTTATAACTTAAAATATTTTTAAATACCTTATTTTCATTTAAAATGATTTTTATAATATTAAAATCATTTTTAAACAAAATTATTTAATATAATCATTAAATAACTTTAATATCATTAATAATTATTAATTAATGAAATTCATCACAAAATATTAAAAGTCATCACAAATAACTCATTTACATAATCAATTCCAAGCCAAAATAAACATAGTAAACTAACTAGTTTATTAACAACACTAACTAAACTTCAAAAATTCAAACTTTAACTAACAATTAAAAATAATAACATTACAAAAATTAAATAAAAAACATGCAAAAATCTGAATTCCACAATTGAATCGCACTTCCGCCATGAATTTAACTAAGGAGATCTTTATAAAAGTTCTCCCACAACAAAAGCCTTTCTCAAAAATTGGAGGCCTTATTGTTGGTGAATGAAACAAAGGCCAAGCCCTTCTATTTATAGGTTTAGAAAATGGTGAAGTTCTCAATTTAGTCGATGTGGGACTTGGTTTATACTAATTTTCAATAGCTCACTTTGCGATTTTCTAACGCATTGCTCATAACTCCGATTAATCTGATTTTTGGATATGTTATACATGGTATGTAAGACTATTTTTAAAAATACGAATTACCCAATTCGGGTTCATTAGGTAGCCCAAACAGTGCGTCAAAAGTGGACGTTCATAACAGTTTTCAATCTCGTTTCAGCTTTACCTTCTTCCGCTAAAACAGTCATAACTCTTTCATTTTAAAACATTTTTGAGCGATTCTTGAGCCCACGCGAAGATAACTCCTGGGGCTACAACTTTTATTCTTTGACCATTTCCAAATTCCGAACACATCAGTCCAGAAATTTCGTTCAAATGGACTGCACCGCACTTGTTGGGAAGTTTTGACACTACTACTTTGAAATGTCATAACTCTCTCCCAAATGTCTCAGGATTTAGTCCGTTTGAGTCTATGGAAAGCTTATTCGGTGTAATATAATATACCAAAAGTCCAGAAGGTTTTGGAAACATTAACTGATCAAAGCAGTGTCCCGAATAGCACATCCATTTGCTGACTTTCGAGTTTTGAGAAATTTGACACATTTCCTTCCAATCACAGTAATTCCCTCATCCGAGGTGAATGAGGTCATTCCAAAGCCTATGGCTTCCTAACTCGATGCACTACAACATATCAAAAGCCTAGACCTTTTAAAGCACAAAAAGTGGACGAGAATGCCCCCATTACAGATTGCCCAAAAATAGTTTATCATGATCGGTCAACCATGTTTGACCATCTATAACTTCTAATCTATATATGATATGGACTTGATTCTTTTTGCAGATTAAAGACCACATATCGAATACACATAACAACTTTTGAAGAACAAAACTCATGATCGAGCAAAGAGTTATGGCCTCGACATTTGGTGAAAAAATAACATAATTCGGTTTTTCCAACTTGCTTAAATCTTCAAATTAAATGCACTTTGATGTTATGGGTCTTTGATTTATCAACCCATATCATCAATTAACATTCTATTACACAACTTTAAATAATCAATTGCATCAAATAACATCGAATCAAAGGATTTCTAGGTTTAGTGTTCTTATACCCTTTTTGCCAAAAATTCTTGATTCTTGCTTACGATTTGTTATGGGTGATGGTTGGGCTTTGTTTAAGAGTGTATGGGCAATCTTGTACAAGGCAATTAAATGTAATATTTAATCACTAGATTTAATTCTTATAATTTACCAATTAACTTCTATCCTTTGGTAAATTAAAACACTGATAACTTATACATATCGAAATTAAACCCCAATAAAAATTAATCAAAATTAGGGTTTCTCAACGTCATCAATTAGGGTTTCTAATTGACCATTAGTGGTTCTTTAATTATAATTTACCAATGTATGTTACTAACACGATTAAAATTAGGGTTTCTCAACGTCATCAATTCTTGACCATTGGTTTCTAACTTCAACCGAATTAAGGTTATAATAATTAGGGTTTGTCCTAATTATCGGCGTAAAAATAGTAATTAGGGTTTATTCTAATTACAGGCATCATTATTCACGGTAACTTCATATACACGATCCACTACTCGAAATATCCCATAACCGAAGTTTATAATTAGGGTTTCACAACACGGTAATATCTTGTGACCTAATTGGCCGTCATTGCTTCGACATTATCTGTCAAGCACATACACAAAGATACATACTTATGGTACTGTAAAATCATAATATCAATAATATTATATTGCTATTCTTATCTCTTAATCACAATCCCAATTTCAGGGTTTGGATTCCATATCTGACTTATTCTTCGTTCAATAGACAAGTTAAAATAATTAACTTAAATATTTTGACAATTCATATAATAAAATATTTATTATATAATTCTAATTGTCACTTCATATATTATTTCCAATCACGTTTTCATGGAAGATAATTAATAAAAACATTTCGGCTTACAGAAATTTATTACCATATAATTTGTGGTAATTAATAATTCCAAAATTATTTCTAATTTTTCAAGTAATAAATGTATTAGCATTTATCGTTCACTTTACTTGACACTTAGTCTAAATCATTAAATAAAAAAAAAATTTATACACAAAATTTCTTATTTATTTTATATAGAAATTTTCGGGTTATTACAAATTATTCGGACCAATTAATGGGTCTGATCTTTAATTGGTACCAATTTTTTACCGTGTCTTGTCTGAAGACCCTTCTTTTAAACTAAATTCGGCCCAAGTTTAAGTCAATATCCGACCCAAGGTAAAGAAGCCCAAGACTTGGTTTTAAGCCAAAATTTGGCTAAAGGTAAAACAACCCAAGACTTGCAGTACTAGCCTTCTTTAAGCCAAAATTCGACCCAACATTAAGCCAAAATTTGGCCCAACAAGGAAAAGTAGCTTAAGACTTAGTTCTCACTTGGTAGTCTTTTTATAAGAAAAACTTTGTTAGACTTTTATAAATTAACCAATGTGGGACTAATGTGGGACTTGGCTATTAAGGTCTCACTTGATAGTCTTTTTATAAGGAAAACTTCTTTAGACTTTTATAAATTAACCAATGTGAGACTTGGAGACCACCAAGTATTAATGCCTTCACTTGGTAGTCTTTTTATAAGAAAAACTTCCTTAAATTTTATTAATCAATGTGGGACTTACAAACAACCATATTCTATCTAATTAATTAACTAACTAATTAACAAAATCTAAATCTTGAATCTAATGATTTGTATGTGCTAATGTCATGAGTGTGAGGCTTTCCCAACTTAATTTTGCTGTGTAATTAATGGAGCTCAAACTCATTTTGGGGTTAATATTAAGAATATTTAGTACTTCAATAGGAATCTAAAGAGAACCTACATAAGTATCTCTTACTGGTGACAGAAAAACTAAATATGCAGGGGAAAGGAATCAAGGAGGCTGTCCACTATGTTGTCAAGCTTGCCAGAAATTTCCCTTCTTTATTTTTCTCTAATTTAAGCCTCAAGTGTTAACATAGAAAATAATGTCAAATATAACTTTTAAGTTATAATGTTTAATATATCCACTAAATACAAAATTTATATTTTTCTTTTCTCTTCTTTTTTAGATCGGCTCTCTATTAACCTTCTGTATATTATTTATATTGAATAGTTAGTAACTGATCATTGTGTTTGAACTAAAATTTCAGGCCAGGAATATGGCGAAATGAAGGTAATTCATTTGTGTGCTATTGTTTTGTGTAGCAATCATGTCAATGTAGAGGCAATAACAAGATAGTATATATTCAGGCCATACTGTTCAGAAGAGACTTATTTTGTTAGAGATTTGATAAATAGTTTAAGGTTAACAAAATTCCTTATACTTTTACCAATTTAATCAATATGGAACTTGGAAACCACAAAGAATTAAGGCTTCACTTGGTAATTATTTTATAAGGAAAACTTAGACTTTTACCAATTAACTAATGTGGGACTTTGCTTTCACTTGGTAGTCTTTTTATAGGAAAACTTTCTTAAATTTTTATTAATCAATGTGGGACTTACAAACAACCATATATATATATATGTGTGTGTGTGTGTGTGTGTGTGTGTGTTCTTTAATATGTGTTCTCTTGTCTTACCAATATCCCACATTGTCTAATTTGTGTTCTCTTGTCTTACCTCTATTCTATAAATAGGGGAGACCACCAATTCAAATGTCATCAAGTCCTAAATATTCTATTATGTCTTTTCTTGTGTTACTTCTATTTTATAAATAGAGGAGACTTTAAGCCAATTCTACAAGGCTAAGTAAAAAATTTCTTTAGAAAGGGATTGGACTGGTACAACAAGTTTGGTCCGGTATATACTGGACCTATGAAATTGGTAACCGGAACCAGTATCAAAAATCAGTTTGTACCAAACCGTTTCTGAACATATTTTTTTTTATCCCGAATAGACTAGTTCGGACCTATCCGGTTCACCTTAAAAACTGAAAATACCAAAATTTTTGAATAGCCCTAATCCTTCGTACTTCTCGTTAATATATAGTTGTTACAAGCAATCAATGCGAACGAACTAATTAAGTGTTCACACCAAGTACACCCAAGCCTATTAATGGAAGCTTAAAAATACTAGAGAGAATATTTAGAGAGAAACTGTATGAGAAAATTAATACGTTATTTTCCCTTAGCTCTATACACAGTAAGATTCAGTATTTAACGTGAAACCCAATACCTATGGGATAAGTCTAAAACTAACTAAATCAGGAGAGTTATCTCATATGGAGTCCTAACCATATCGAGTATTATTTAAAATACTTCCAAGTGATATGGGACTCTTACAATCCTAGTTGGGTAATCCAATATCCATACCCAAGTAGATGTTCATGATCCACGGGTCCAACCCAGATCAATTACTAACATCTTCTACTCAGATACTTGGGTTAAAAAGGTACATATTCATCTCAAATTAATAATATCTAGATTTCCTCGTACAAGTGCCTTGGCGTGCGACTGACGAGAAATATTAAATGATATCAAGGGCGAGAGCTCACATACTAAGTCTCCATCATAATTAATATGAAGCGTCTCAAAAAAAAACTCGTCATGTCCTAGACAAGTCGATTACATTCTATTAAGTATTTCAAATCCCTCATTAATTACATTTCAGAAATTCACTCAAACCCATTTGTCATGGTATGCTAACCTTTAAAAAACATATACATATAGTATAATACATAAAGTTTAAAATAGTTGTGTGTGCGTAGCATAACCAACGACTAAATGTGATGCCAGACAAGTGTCTTCCCTAAACTCTCATGTCAATCTTCATTAACTTTGCTACTTTCCCAGGTAGTACCCATGGAACCTCATTATGTGAATTTAGGAATACAAACTAGAGTAGCAACACAAAGTCTTTGTTTCATGACATAGGTTCAAGTTAATAAGGACAATAATTAATGTAACAACCCAAAAAATTGAATTATAATGTAAATTAATTTTATTTGAATATATTGAATAGAATTAAATTCTATGTTATTTATAACGAGTAAGCGAGATGAAGGTCGTTTTATAACCTAGAAGAGATGTATGATCGTAGTATTCTGGATAATTGCTAGAGAGTGTGTAAATTTCCAAGAAGAAAATTATGACGCCTCCAAATATTGATTCCCTAACCTCGGGTTTGATGCTCACGATCCATTATACATATCACATCTAACTACCCATTCATTGATGAAATACATCATTTATTACATGTCCTTAATAAAAACATAACTTAAAACATAATTATATCATCATCATCCCAGGTTAACTAACCTTAAAATAACTTGCATACCCTTAGATACTCAAAAAGTTTACATAATTAATTTACATACAGTAACATAATAAGTAAAGTTCACAATAACTACTCTTGGACTTTGCCTTTGCCCTTGTCTTTCTTTGACCCCTCGACTACCTCGTCCTTAGTTGAAATATTTTATTTAAGCAAGAGTGAGCAACGAGTTTTCTCAGCAAGTTAAAGCGTACAATAAAAGATATAGAAGAATCTAACTTTCTAGAATGTCAACAATGTTCAAAAGATTTCGAAGTAGCTGAACAATAAATTATTTTCAATTAACAAGAATTTTCTTTAATTCCAGAATAAATAACATTTCAAGAGTGAAAGAATTAAATTCGCTCGAAGATTTAATAATATTCATTTGATTAGGAACAATTAGTAATAATGCAATAATATTTAATAAAGTGGGATATTCTGAGATTTTATGCTTAGTGATCACAAATGGATCAATAATTAATAGAGGAATTATTAGTTAATTAATACTGAATTACCTTAAGAGTATTAGTTAACCATAAAGATTAAATCATACTCTTCTCGCAGTACATGAAGTGATCAAATTCATCAGTACCTCTATATTATGCATAATACTCAAAAATAAATAAGTAATAGTCGGATGTCCAATAATAAAGTTCCCTTTTTATAAGGGTTTTTCATCTCGCCTTACATCACGAGTCCGTACCACACAACAATATAGTTTGGATTGCTTTCAAAGAAATGTTATGATTTCAACATATAATATCAATATTGATCTAGCCAAAATAAATGACATAAATCTTTCAATAACAACTTAGTTCAAATAATAACGAATCATGTTCATCAATTATTAGTCTAAATTAAAATAATATAATTTAGACATGGCACATAAATAGGTTCATGAATAAAAAAGAACTTTAAATTTATTTCACAGTTCAAATAATAGAACATGAAATCAAATGCACTATGTGTGAATAACAATAATCATTATAGATGTGAATAATCAACAATAATTATCCACTAATCATGCTTGAAAATTAAGAGCTCAAATTGAGTTAGGAAACTTGCCTTGGTCGTTGACTACTACTACACAATTTAATTTAACTTCGTTTGAAAGACCTATCATTAAGAATATTGATCTCTTAATTAGCATAACATATTATAACTCATAACACCACTATTCTTATAATAAATTATCTAATACGTAATCATGTAATCAAACATTCAATAATACATTACTCATTAGAAATATTATCATTCTTTGATAATATTATTATCATATATCATATAATCATTGTCTTAAACTCTTGTCTAATATTATTAATTCTTTAATAATATTTTATTCACTTTCTAATATTATTAACCATTTAACCATTTAATAATTATTAATATTATTAATTATTTAATAATATTATTAATCACTTAATAATATTATTAATCACTTAATAATATTCCTTATCATTAATCACATCTTATCCAATTACTAATATTATTAATCAATTAATAATATTTTAATCAATATTTAATATCTTAACCATTCATAAATATTATTAACCATTTAATAATATTTTAATCAATTAATAATATTATTAATCATTTAATAATATTATTTAACTTTAATCTAATATTATTAATCATTTAATAATATTTTAATTTAACTTAATCTAATATTATTAATCATTTAATAATATTTTAAATTATTATCTAATATTATTAATTATTTAATAATATTTTAAATACTTATCTAATATTATTAATCATTTAATAATATTTTAATTTAACTCTAATCTAATATTATTAATCATTTAATAATATTTTAATCTAATTTTAATCTAAATATTATTAATTACTTAATAATATCTTAAACTAATATTATTAAGCTCTTAATAATATTTTAATCATTTATTAAACTAATAAACAATTAAATTCTAATTATTTACCCTTTACTAATTCATTCATTTAATAAACCTAAAATGCTATAAATATAAAATTTATCAAAATGACCAAACTACCTCTCTAAAAAATCTATTACCTTATATCAAGGGTCTTTGGTCAAAAAATTATATTTTTACCCTTTATAACATCACATTACTTATTTTATTCATTATTTATTCATAACTCAATCATTTATGAAAATACCAAATCAACTCCAAATATATTTATTTTCTGGACAATATCAGTATATGGTATCATGATGAGCATATAATTTTCCTAAAATTTTTGGATTTCATTTACTAGTTTTAAAATAACCAAAATAGCCAGATCTTACAACAATTATCATGAACAATTTTTAAGTCCAAAAATTACGAAAGTTTCATGAGATGTTCTTGTTATGGATATGTACTTCCAGTAAAAATTTCACAATATTTGGAGTTACACAAAAAAAAGTTATTTTGGTTTACTTTTAAAATAGTCGTTCCTTGTAAAATCCATAACTCTCATTCTACACATCCAAAAATAGTCATCTTGGGACAAGATCTAGATAACTCATCATATTAACATACCAAATTATATTAGAATTTTAAAGCAAAGAAAATGAATGAAATCGCTCTCAGAAGAACAGCTTTAAACCCGCCCTTTTTAGTTTTTCTTTCAACTAGACTATTTGTAATAAAATTACTTCCAAGGCTTTTAAAATCAAAAGTTTTGAGTGCTACCACTTGGGTTTAACATTTAACTTACATATCTAGCAACTCTCTTTGACGGATCACAAAAAAGAGGTGTAGATTTCAAATGGTGGATTTTTAAAGTAGAGAAATATTAGGGTTTTCTAAACTAGAAAACCTATTTTTCTTTTCTTATTTTTGATCAACATTTAAACACCCAAAATGGTTAGATCCAAATATAAAACCCTTATTAAAATGAAAATAAAGAGTTTTAAACTTCAAGAACACTAACCCATTATTTCACTAAAATCAAACAAAACTAAAGTAATAAACTAGTTTATAGTTAGGTTTTTCTACCTTTGATTTATGCTATCCTTCTTCTTCTTCCCAAGAGTTATGAAGCTTAAACAAAATCACACTTTCTCCTCTTTTATCTCCCCTAAGGGTTGCTGAAAATACTATCTCTTTTCTCTCTCTTTTTGTTATGTTTGCTAAGTGGGAAATAAGAGATGAAAGAGAAATGAATAAGTTTTATTTGTTGTTATTAAATATGTATAGATATACAATGTGTATGTCTATAATACATCCCCCAACTTCTCTTGCTTTCTCTCTCTTACTTATTCCATTTAACTTGTAAACTAAGCAAAATAAGTGGTTTCATACAAAGGGTGACACCTAGCCTTGTGTGTGTAGTAAGTTTTGACAAAATGGGAAGTATTAAAATGATTCATTCATATGCTCTTTCTCCCCCTTCATGTGGCTGCCAATTTTGCCACCTTCCCCCTCGTTTTGATTTATTTTTAATACCAAAATTGATTAATCAAATGACTAAAAAGCCCTTCCTAAGATGGGCTAAGTTTTGGGCTCCCATTTAAAAGTTTGGGCTTGCTATTTAAAATAATTGGGTCATGTAAAATACAATGGGTCCAATAATCAAAATTTTATCTTACCCTAATTATTTAATTATGGTTTTCATACCACTCATTTGGGATTTAAATGATTACTCTTGTACATTTACTTTTATAACCTAATTAGACTTTCTTTAATTAGGTTTAAAATAAATAATAAATTGAGATAATAAAATAAATCTCTTAGGTTAGTATATATTTTAAATACTAAAATTCTTCAATACTTCAACCCTTGGGTTATGTAATCCACATTCCTAATATATAATATTAGGTTATAAAACTTTTTTAATTCACTTATATAATAAATAAATATATATACATAAAATATATATACACATTTATAATATATATTTATTTAGTCAAATACATCTCCTACATATGTCATAACATATTTATCATCATTTAATGAATAATTATTATATTTATTTACTCACATATTTATTCAATATATGCCACAAATGTTTAATATATTGATAAATAATTTAATATTCTTATTTCTTGGCTTTCCTTTTGTTCAATTAATTCATTAACTTAATTAACCCTAATTATCTTAATAAGTTATTACGTAATCATATAATCACTTTATATTAGTCATATCAATTTAATCACTTAAAGATTATAAATCTTTTTAATTTACCATTCAATGTTAACATTCAAGTTATGTTAATTTTCAACATAACTTATCTTACTCTTCTTTAATCAAATTGATTAAACATTCATCTTAGTTAACTTAAAATAATTAAATTAAATAACTCACTTAAGTCACATATTCACTTATATGCTTAAAAAAATTTATTCGTAAACATATACATATATAATGGGATAAAATTCTCGATCCTTACATTCTCCTCTCCTTATAAGGATTCCGTCCCCGAAATCACTATTACCTTACATTCAAATTATGTCTATTCTTAGACCTTTATTAATAAATCAATTTATTACCCTAATATATGTGTTACTTCATTTCTTATTACATTTACTCTTCCCATCTTATTCAGGAGTGAAAAATCTTTACTTAACTCAAGTCTCATTTAACTTGGCATGGATCATAACTATTTTTATTTTCTAATAACTTTTTAAAGTTGTATCATCAATTCCTTCATTTCCACACGCGTGTGACACTAAATTGTGACTCATATCTGTAAATAGATAACACCTCATAACGATATTTATCAAACAAAACGTAAATAATTATATTACTAATTAAAATTTTACTTGTCACTACTTCCTTTGCCGCAACCACATCCTGGACAGTCATGTTAAACGTGCGTGTCATTGGTCTTCCTGGCTGAGCTGGTCCTTTAATCATCAACGTCCCACTACTGTTCCCTTTGTTGTTGCCTCCTTTCTCCGCATTCTTCTTTGGACAGTTTCAGATTTCATGGTCTGGTGATCCACACAAAAAACAACCTTATATTTTCTTTGGGCTGGGACAATTGGGAGAAATGTGTCCTTCTTGACCACAGTTAAATCACACTCCTTCTGCCTTCAACTAGACTCCTTGATCGTTCTTCCTGCAAACTGCACACAACTCATGTAATAACCCGATATTTTCTATATAATTAAATCAAAAATTTTGCGTATAATTTTTTTTTATTTTAAAGGTGGGAATACGTGCAAGGTAATGTTTATGTATATATGTGATAAATAAAATTTATTTATTACATGAATTATTTCAAATAATTTTCTTAGAATTATTGACATTATAAATTATATTTTTATAATTAATTTGGTAGTAAAAATATTTTTATTATTTATTTTCTATAAAAATATGATTATTATATTATTTAATAATATATGGATTGATTATTAGAATTATTATAATAATTATTTTGTTATATGAATTTATTCAGATTAGTTAAGTTAATTATTTTAACTTAATTAATAATGCTATATGTAACGCCCCGAAATCCGGTCTATTTTCACATCCGGATTCCGTACGTCACGATCTCATCTTCTTTCAAACATACATCATTATAAACCTAAATATAACAACACACATTCTCAATTCCAAGGTTCTAAAACTTTAAAACCTCTTTCATTACAAATAATGATAATTATATTATTCTTTACATCTTACACGAGTGACTTTCATTTGCCACCAAAGATACATAACTGTTCATTAAACTATTCTATAGTTTAATTCATCTATTCTACATTACAAGTCTTCACTTGATCTTCATGTACATTCATATAATGAATGTCACTTCTTCTAGATACCAATCGACTTGATCTTTACGGGATCCTTAAGTTCTTCTAACATCGTTCGCTGAAAATGTTTTTATTTAAAGCAAGTGTGCGCATTCAATTCCCCAGCAAGTCATAGCAGTTAAACAAATAACTTCAAGCATCTAAACATTCTTTTAAGACTTCAATAACTGAACAAAGGTTATGAAACAACTTGAATAATAAGAATAATCTTGATTCTTATCATTTTAAAACATTAGCCACATTCACTTTGAAATACATTCATTCTCTACTCTCTTTCATACGCATTCTGTCAGGTTAGAATCAATAGCACAGACTTAACAATAACGGTTCATGTATAAACAGAATATTCTCTTATTGAACACTTCAGTCACAGAACAGTTCATCTCATAGAAACACCGAAGTGTTCACCTTGTACAAGTATCATACATTCGCACATAGATAGAACCTCTCAAGTTCAACATCTGAGAAGTTTAAGAAACTAGCATTCATTTATAATATGAATGAAGTTAGGAAACTTGCCTTACGCACAACTACAACTTATAATTTACGCTGAACTGCTCATTCCAATTCCTATTTGCATATAAGGAAATAACATATGCACCAATTAGTCATATACTTGACTTTACACATTGGTTTACTTAACTTTACTTCTTAGGGTTCACGTTCTTACAATCTAAGTTTACGCGACCAACTTCCTTTACTGGTTAACGACTTTATGACATACATCGACGTCTTACTCAATACGTTCATCATCTTTGATAATTTACATTCTTATCTTCTTCTTATAACTTCTCTAGGACTCAGCACACATCGTTTCTCTGCTAGTATTTCATATGGTACTGTGAGTGGTTTCCCACAAACAACCAACAAATAAGTTTCCGTCTCATCTACACTGCCCATAACAGTGAGTTAGATCAGTTGCCAATTTCGTATATACCTTCGCTCTCTAAAGGAATTGTTTAGCCCAGCTCCCATATGTCAACCATCAAAGGTTACAATTATACTACAACCTAAACTTATCTTAACTTATCCGAACCATTAAACTATAATGTTCGTTAAGTCAATTTCTTATTCCTTATGGCTTTCTGACAAATAAATATCATACCTCAGGATTCATTCTTTATCATTTTAGTCATACAGTCTTTTGTATACTCAGAACGATCATTCCATATTCATTCTATGCATTTATAGCGTTAAGCATTTTACGTTACCTTATTCTTATCTTACAACGTCCGGTCCATTCAACTCGGAACGTCATCCAAGTTATAAACATTAACTCTGCTTCTTTACATTATACGTACTTGTCCTTAATTCAGTTTCTTCACCATTCACAAGTTTAATCATTTATCTTCATTACCCTACATTCAAACCATACACCGGGTGTAGGTTCTACCCGTTTAACATTCGCGTACACTTAACCTTTACGTCGGTTCAAGTGTTTAACGCTTACGTTTCATTCTAACTTTCTCATTCGACTCACATTCGACTTTCATTAATCTTATTACCGTTCACTATGGCTTTCTTGATAATTCATATCTTACTTACTACCTTCGTCAACGTCTAAGTCATACAACGAATGTATACTTAGAATGTTCGCCCAACGTGATTACGATTCACAAGGATCGTTTACGTATTCTACGTTTACATTGTTCATCTCTTAATCTCTCATTCAACCTTTACCTAAGGTATTCAATATTCTTTCTTAATGTCAAAGCCATACGGTTCGTTGTATGCTAAGACCGATTGCTTATCGCAATAACGTTACGTTCACAGCGTCTATACGCTTTACATTTATCTCGCATTACAATGACATAACATAGAAATGTTATTCATTACCCTCGTCACTCAACGTATAAGGAACCATAATCAAAGTAATCCCCTACGTTCGTTTATCGCGACTACGGTCCCCGCATATCGGTTCCGTAACCCGCATTCAAATTCTTTGTCTTTTAATCTCGTTTAATCTTTTTGTTCAACCTTCATTAAAGGTTTAAAACACTTGATTAAGTGTTATATTAGTTGAACTATATGTTCATATTTCTTTCTTGCACATCCACCAATAATTGAGCACTTAAAAGCTCATCACTGGCTTTTTTCCCAAATCGGCCGCAGCCGACGGCCCCTTCCTTTACCTCGGCTATCGCAGCTACCACTGCAGATGTCAAATCGCCGAGGTCAGTGGCAATGCGGCGCCACTATCTTCTCTATCTCTCACGCACATGCGGTGCCACTCAAATGGGAGTCGATGGTCCGGCCTCATATTCAAAGACTGCTTCCCAAGGCTCACCACATTTCGGACGCCGAAAGCACAAAACCTAGAAAATTTTCTAAGTCTTGTATCAAGTTTGAGATGCGTACTTTGAAATCTCATATCTTATTCCTTATAACTCAGAACGAGGTCGTTCCAAAGCCATTCACTTCTTTATCTTACATTATTCGATTACCCTTGGACAGAACTTCGTTCTGAATATGTTAACATGCCATTCGATTGGCTTAATCTTTGCCCTTCGTTCATTTTACGTTTTTAACGCTCTTCGTTCGTTCATCTGCAATTCGGTCATCCGAACTCGAAACTCGTTCGTTCTTAAGTCCAGGACTCACGTTTTCTACATTCTCTTACATTCTTATGAAACCCTACACATTCGAGTTCATTTACATACTTTCTAATTCTCGTTTGTCTTTTATGAAACTTTCGTCATAACTTCGTTATAGCTCAGTTTTAATCCGTTCTTCATGAACGTTTCTACCGTTCCTAACCAAGCAATAAGCATCTAACTTATACGCGATGGTTTTAAACTTTTCCATCAACAACAATTATCCTACGATGGTTTTAAATTTGTCCATTAACAACTTTCTTCGCGTTCTTCGCGTTCTTCGTTCATTCTTATTTTTTAATCGATATTTTGATTACGATTTTACTTTTTCTTGAAATTTGATATTATAGAACACCATTCCTTACTTATTTCACCGAATCGTTCATATGATTCATTCGGATCGCTCTAATTCATTACGAATCTTATACTTCCTTAAGAAATTTATAAAATAAACTTCTAATTTCTTATTTCTTCTTTTCTCATGATTTCAACCATATGAAATCATTATTAACATATTTTACTTCTTATTCTCATTAAGCTATGTTTTAAACATATAAAACTTAAAGAAAATTATCTAGAAGTTAGGTTTTCGGATTACCTTTCCTCTTTAATCTCCTTCCGCCGGACAAAGTTTGCTCACGAGCAAGCTTTTCCTCCACCTTCTCCTTCTCATCCGACCTTTCTCTCTTTCAAGTGTTATAGGATTTTCCAAAATCCTAAACAAATGAATTAAGCTTCCTATT
Source organism: Panax ginseng (assembly GCA_020205605.1). Lineage (NCBI taxonomy): Eukaryota > Viridiplantae > Streptophyta > Magnoliopsida > Apiales > Araliaceae > Panax > Panax ginseng. The sequence continues at coordinate 34,341,356 of CM035129.1, forward strand.
TATAGAAAAACAAGGCTAGGGGTATTTTAGTCATTTTGCCCCAACCTCTTTACTATTCACACCTCCTCAATAGACCTCCTTACTATTCACGAAGCTTCCCTTGGAAGCTTCGTGCTTCCGTCTTGCAGAATTCGTCCGACAGTTTGAAAACTGCAATTATCAGAATCCTAATATTTTTGGATATTTTGCCTTTCCTTTATCGATTAACTTTTACGTATTCTTTGGATCTCCAAAAAACTGAAAAACACTTTTTCACGTTAAGCGTTTTCCTTCACGTTTTCCCCTAACGTAGTTAAACGAGTGAAAAGTACATAACAGTACTTTTTGTCGTTTTTATTTCATCCAATTTCTGCACGTTTTCTGAGAAAAACTTTTATTGGCTTACTTAACTTTTCATGATATATTATCGTCAAATCTTTCGATGGAATTTCATTGACATACCAAACTCTCGGAAAGGCTTAGGTTATTCAAACTCTAACCTTTAGGATTTAGTCGGATGAATAGTGCCTATTTCGTCTTTTTCCCTAAAAATATTTTATTCCTAATTTTTTTTTATTTTCGTCTTAAAAATTCTTACTCATAAAGTCTAGCTCATAGCCAGAATCCTCCTGATTTATAATCATTCTAGGTTCTAGAACGATTAATAAACACATAACACAGAATAGTATTAATAAAAATTCTTTTTATTAATAACTAATTCTTTAAATCTTAAATTCTGGACAATTCGATTTTCTGGGTTGTCACACTATATATATGCAAGATAAATCAGATATGAAATCCAAACCCTAAATTTGGATTTTGAATAAGGAATGAGAATAATAATATATTATTATTTTTATTTCAGTACTATAAATATGTACTATATGTGTGGACCGATAATGGTTGGTCAATTATGGTATATCATGCTAAAACCTAGTATTATTGTGCTAAACCCTAATTTGAAAACCAAACACAAGTTCAAGACTGTTTAGTAACTGTATTATGTGATGAATCTTAATTAGAAAAACCCTAATTATTATTAGAAACCCTAATTAGTAATTAGAAACCCTAATTACTAAACTAGAACCTTAATTGCTAAACTACAAAGCTTAATGTTAATAAGGGAAACCCTAATTATTACTTAGAAAAACCTAATTACAAATTGATAACCCTAATTATAAAAATTAGGAACCCTAAATGCTAAAATTAAAAACCCTAATTGCTAATTGTAAGCCCTAATTACTAAATTAGTAATCTTAATTATAATTTGTGAATCTTAAACCTAAATACCATGTTCTATGTAATTAGTAAATTAAACATGATTAAGAAACCCTAATTTTTCATTCTTAGAAACTAAAATTCTACATTTGTGGCCTAATTAGAAATCCTAGAAAAAAAATTAAAATTTATGGAACCTTAGGGTTAAACCCTAAGGGTTTGCCAAATTACAATTTTGCCATTAAATTTTCAAGCCAAATGTCCAAATTAGCCTTTTTCAATTCTTTAGTATGTTACTTGCAAATCTTGCCAAGATGGGAGTTGGTGAACAACTCAAGCTTTACCCATGTGCTCTAAATATAACACATATCAGCCATAAAACCTCAGCCACTTCATTGCAACAATATATATATATATATATATATATATATATATATATTGATCAAGAGAGAGAAAGGTTACTAACTTTGCTCATTTACTTACAAACACTCAACTCACTTCTCTCTCATCCAAACCCACAAAATCCTAAGGTGTTTCAGTCCCAAAATCAAGCCCCAATATAACTCATAACAAATCAGAAGCCTTAGATTCAAGAAATTGTTCAAAAGAGGTATAAACCCTAATTGAAATCTGATCTTGCTAGCTATGTTAAAAGTTATGTTTAAGTGTTAAAATATGTTGTATGTAGTGTATATCGATGATCTGGGTTGATAGATGTTAGATCCATAACATCTATAGGCTCGAATTTGAAGTTTTTCAAAATCTGGAAAATGTTGAAAATGTTGTCTGACAATGAATGTCAGACCTCCTAGATCTCAGCATGTTTATTGTTTTGGTGTTTTAAATGTTTGATCTTGTAGTATGCTATGAGATATGTGTTCTAGAACTTGTAGAAGGACCAGATCATACATAGAAGGTAAGATATTCATGGTTAAACCCCGTTGACCAAGCTTGATCAAAGAGTTTCTGGGTAACCCAGAAACTCAAAACCAGTACCTGACAAGATTTTGTCAAGCCATGATCTGTCAGGTTTTTGATGATTTGTTCTTATTGTTGTATCTAAGTTGTAGTTTGGTATATGTACTGCTTGTTTATGCTTTTTGATCAACTAAACATCAAATAGATTTAATGTAGTGGCTAGTCAAAGTAGGTAAGAGGAACACGAATCCGATTTTCTTGGCAACCCAAAAAACGTATGGCCATGATCTCTGATAGACTTTGACCGGCATAGATCTGCTTGTTATGTTGTTGTTAGATGGATTTTATGTAATGGATCTCTTCATTTGCATACTGGCTACATACTGAAACCATTAAATCACAAAAAGAACATAAGGATCACAAGTTGTGGAAGCCCAAAGTAGGGCAGTCGAACTGTTCTTCATTTCTAGGTAACCCAGAAAATGAAGAACAACTCTGACAGCTACTTTGAAAGCCCAGATCTCCTTCGTTTTGTGTTGTATGATTGTGATTGTTGTTGTAACATGTAGTGTTACATTATTTCTACATGTTGTGATCAATAGCTAGCCCAGAAACACATTACACAGTGAATGATTCATGGTCAAAGTAGGTCACTTGAAACTGGTATATGAATGTTCTTGAGCCTCAAGAACACAATAGGCTACATTTTCTGCCGTTAAAGGCTATAGCGACAGACTTTGTAATTTTATTTAAGTTATTTTCTAAAAACATTTAAAAATAGAAATTAATTATTAAAAATTACAAAAATTATTTTAATATTATTTAAAGTTATAAAAATTAACTTTTAATAATTTGGCATATTTTTCATAAATATTAGTATTTATTTAAATATTATTGATATTTAATTTATTTAATAAATGCATTAAATAAATTAATTAAAAATGATTTTATTATATTAAAGATCATTTTAAATGATAATAAGGTATTTAAAATTATTTTCAGGTTATAAAATATAACTTTTAATATTTTAAAGTAAATTTCATTAATTATTTAATATTAATGATTTTAGAATTATTTAATAAATATATTAAATAAATTAGTTTAAAAATGATTTTATTATTATAAAATAATTTTAAATGAAAATAAAATGTTTAAAAATATTTGAAGTTATAAAATATAACTTTTAATATTTAAAGGATAATTTCATTAATAATTTAATATTAATGATATTAGATTTATTTATTAATTATATTAAATAAATAGTTTAAAAATGATTTTATTGATTTAAAAATCATTTAAAAAAGGATATAAATGAATTAAAAATATTTTAAGTTATAATTTATGACTTTTAATATTTTGATAAATAATGTATTAATATTTTAGTATTAATGGTAATTATTTAAAAATAATTTTAATTATTTTAAAAATCATTTAAGGTTAATATTAATACTTTAAAAATATTTTAAGTTAATATAAATAACTTTAATATTTTTGACAATAGTTTCATTAATAGTTTAATATTAATTAAATAATAATGATAATAGAATTATTTAATATTTAAATTATTTAATAATGATTCTGGTGTTTGAAAAATTATGATAAATTATAATAATTGTTTAAAAATTATTATAAGCCATTTAAAAATAATATGACTGTTATCTAAATAGTCTAAATGGATATTGAACTATATGATAGAGTTTTAGACTCGATAATTACCTGATAAAGCCGCTTGATTTTATCAAAATGTTTGAAAATTGATCCGGACTTATATAAATTATGCAGATATCGTGTTTGTTTGTGATCCAATGACTGCTAAACATATGTCACAATGTGATTAGGTTATGTGCTGATTGCAAATAGCAGTACTATGTGATATGATATATTATTCTAATTGAATAAATGATCTTATTAATGATAGGGCTTGATATAAAAGATAAAACTAAGTTGCATAACTGTAAGCAGTAGACCAGGCAAGTATCTTATCTTTGCATTTAATTTATGCATTGGACATACGTAAGCGAATATCTGAACTATTCTTTTTCATTGTTCAAATATCTTAACCTTTGTATATACTTATGCAATGATTATGTATAAGTAAGTTATTAGATTATAATATGTTGTACAAGTTCTTTAATTCTATTATTATAAATCAAGATATATATTTTGTTCGTTAATTTCTAAGCTTGGTTATACAAGTGACCTCACTTGGATAATTATTGTATTTAATCACATGTTGATACATACCTGTCAATTTTCGGTATGTATACATTAATTAAAAGTCGTCTAAGCTATTTGACCCAGCTAGACACAGATTTAGAAATATCATTGAACATGATAGCACTTTATTGTATCCAATTAAATTGTTTTGGTTCGGATTCCCGACTAAGTATGAATATCCCGAACATGGGAAAACTTTTGTGCTCCAAAGGCGGATAAGATGAACGAAAATATCGTTCTTGTATGTAGTATTGATCAATACAGGGCACATTGGGATGATCACCCCCGTGCCTGTAAGTTATGACGGTTTGCGGATGAAGTTCTCCTAAACCTTAGTGAAAATTAAAAACAATGTTCATAGTCTGTCGACTGATCTTCATTTATAGTTAGTATGTAATTTCAAAAATTTGATATAGAATTGATATGTTGTTACTATTGGTTTAGCTTACTTCACAACTGTTGATTCGTTGTAGAAGTGTCATTCAAAAAAAACATTTAATCCTTTCAGCTAATATTTATTGTTGCTATTACTTGATGGGCAATCAAATGCTCATTCTTGCTTTAAATTTAAATGTTTTCAGCTAAACGTGATCAACCTGAAGGTTTAGGTGAGAACAAGGGAAAAGGAAAGAAAATAAAATAAGTTTAATGGTATATTTTGTAATAGTTAGACTTTATTAAGACAATGATATTTATTATTATCATGTAATGACTGTATTAAAGGTTGCGTACTTGGGATTAGACTCTGATATATATGTAAATTAAGTTTGGTATTTATATTATTGTTATTATTATTAGTATTATTTTTTCGCTCATAGAAATGATATCGTGAAGCACCGAGTTCGGGTTTGTAGTACCTGAATTTGGGGGCGTCACAGCTCACCCCTCTTTCTATTCTTTCCTGACTTATTTCCCGATTGAATGTTATCAGTCCACTTACGCTTATTGGTGTTACTCCCTCCACTACTACCTCCTTCATTCGTCTTATTCTTGTTTTACTCTTAGTGGTACTTTGACACTGCTTCACTTCCTCCCTCGGCGATGATGGCTTTTTCCAACAGGGTTGAAAATGAATTGATCTGCAACACAGCTACTTTGCTAAATATTCTTGGCTTCAGTCCATTCTCAAACCTTCGCGCCTTTTGTGCCTCAGCGTCCACTTGATGTGGAGCGAATCTGGCTAACTCGTTGAACTTGGTGGCGTATTTTGAAACTGATATATTTTTTTGATTTAGTTCTAAAAATTTGACCTCCATTCTTTATTTCATACTTGGTGAAAAATAATTTTCGAGAAATAGTTCTTTGAATCTTGTCCATGCTACAACTCTTGCTCCAGCTCTGTTCTTGTTTGACTCCCACCAGAAATTCACCTCACCCTTCATCAAATATGTAGCAAAAGCCGTCTTTTGCTCCTCTGCTACTCTAGAAATAACAAAAGTTTTCTCTATTTCTTTCACCCAAATCTGAGCTTCTATAGGGTCTGTTGTCCCGTTAAACTCTGGCGGTCCTACTGACTTAAAGTCTTTGAAGTTCGCCAATTGATTCCCTGGAGGATTTCCTGCGGCTGGTGCTCGATTTTGCATAGCCTCAGCTAACATATTCACAAAATCTTAAATAGGGTTTTCTTGACCTCCTGTATTGTTAACACATTCTTCCACCCTTCAGTTTCGTGGTTCTCTTTTTGGCGGCGTTATCTGGTTATACAAAACCTTAAATTATTACTTCATCTTTTACACCTTTATACCTCTTATTAGTGGTATCTTAAAAATTTTAACACATAATTTAAACTCAGAACATAATTCAGTTTACTGGATTTTTTTTATATTATTTTTTTCAATTCAGCTTGCTGGATTAACGAATTCAGTTTGCGGAATTAATAATTTATCAAATAGATAGCTTACTATCTTTATTCTCAAAACTTATTTACTTAATCAAAAACATATTCATATTCATATTCATTCAACTAGTTTATAGTACTTTACATCATATAGTGCATATTGCTATTAACATCTACTATCCCTTTATGACAAAAGTCAAGATTTACTGCTACAACTTATACAAAAAGTTGAGACTTACAAAAGTAATCTTGATACTCATACAAAAATGAGTATTATATATATATATATATATATATATATATATATATATATACACACATATACTTATCCATCGTCTACGATACTACATTACTAACATATTATCTTAGTTTAAAAAGGTACTACCTCTCATACTTAATCTTTCTTTTGTCCACTTCCTTCACCTACCTTCTTTTTAGGATAATTTTTAAACCAATGACCCGTTCCACCACATGAAAAACATCATCCTCTCTTTGGCTTAGAAAAATTTGGTGATATATGCCCTCCTTGCCCACAATTATAACACACATTCCTACCCTTCATATATTTCCCAAAATTTTTCTTTCCAAAATCAACACATGCTTTCTTCTTATGCTATAGATTCCCCGAGTCACTGTCACTGTCGTTGTTCTGTTTCTTTTTATTATTCTTCTTCTTTTACTTCTTACTTAAAGCTTCAGACGATACATTACATTCAGCTCTCATACCATCGACTTGTGCCTTCAGCTCATCTCGTTTTTCTGTCATTTTACTCAATGAACTTACCAACTGATCATTTAATAATCTTTCTGCATTCCACATTTCCTCTAGAAAAAGTACCTTATTCCTTAAATCTTGAACTTCCACTGATGTTGGGCCATCTTTATCTAATACATTGCATTTTTTCCTATCTTCTGTCTCTATTTCTGGTTCTACTTTAGTTTCCTTGGAATCTACTTCTTCCTCTTCATTCAGATCCATCTCGGGGCACTCATCATGATCACTTCCTAGATTTATCGCAGGTTCATCTTTTAGGACGTTCTTAACTGTCTCACTTTAAACTGGATCTCGACTATTGGCATTGGTGCATCTGCTAGCGTCTCAATAACCACTTGGGTTTCTCTAATCTCTTCATCTCCTGATATCCTACAATCATAACACAACAAACAAATTCCACTAATATCTCTCAATAAAATATAAATTCATTGTATGAAATGAAAATATATTTCTCAATTCTCCATGAAAACTCTACATAAGTTTTATCTCATGCTATTCATTAATCTCATCACTTAGAACTCTAATGAGTTTTTTCTATCTTCTTAAGGTTATATTCCTAAGGTTTTTTCCGCACCTAAGGTTTATATCCTAAAGCTTTGATACCAACCTGTGACACCCCCAAACTAGGTTCCCTAACCTAGGGTTTGGTGCTCACGATCCATTATAAATATCACATCTAACTACCCATTCGTTGATGAAATACATCATTGATTACATGTCCTTAATAAAAACATAACTTAAAACATAATTATATCATCATCATCATCCCAGGTTAACTAACCTTAAAATAACTTACATATCCTTAGATACTCAAAAGGTTTACATAATTAATTTACATACAGTAACATAATAAGTAAAGTTCATAATAACTACTCTTGAACTTTGCTTTTGTCCTTGTCGTTCTGTGACCCCTCGACTACCTCGTCCTTAGCTGAAATATTTTATTTAAGCAAGGGTGAGCAACGAGTTTTCTCAGCAAGTTAAAGCGTATAATAAAAGATATAGAAGAATCTAACTTTCTAGAATATCAACAATGTTCAAAAGATTTTGAAGTAGTTGAACAATAAATTATTTTCAATTAACAAGAATTTTCTTGAATTCCAGAATAAATAACATTTCAAGAATGAAAAAAATTAAATTTGTTTGAAGATTTAATAATATTCATTTGATTAGGAACAATTAGCAATAATGCAACAATATTTAATAAAGTGGGATATTCCCAGATTTCATGCTGAATGATCAAAAATGGATTAAGAACTAATAGAGGAATTATCAGTTAATTAATATTGAATTACCTCAAGAGTATCAGTTAACCATAAAGATTAAATCATACTCTTCTGCAAGTACATGAAGTGATCAGCCTCATTATACCCTATATTATGCATAATAGTCAAAAATATCGCAAGGGTCGGATGTCCGACAATAAAGTTCCCCTTTTTAATAAGGGTTGTTCATCTCGGTTTTACATCATGAGTCCGTACCACAACAATATGGTTTGGATTGCTTTCAAAGAAATTTTATGATTTCAACATATAATATCAATTTTGATCTAGCCGAATAAATGGCATAAATCTTTCAATAACAATTTAGTTCAAATAATAGAACAATTCATCAATTATTAGTCTAGCCAAAATGAATAGCTGAGACATGGCTCATAAACAGTTCATGAATAAAAGAACTTTAAATTTATTTCACAGTTCAAATAATAGAACATGAAATCAAATGCACTATGTGCGAATAACAATAATCATTATAGATGTGAATAACCAACAATAATTATCCACTAATCATGCTTGAAAATTAAGAACTCAAGTTGAGTTAGGAAACTTGCCTTGGTCGTTGACTACTGCTACACAATTTAATTTAACTTCGTCTGAAAGACCTATCATTAAGAATATTGATCTCTTAATTAGCATAACATATTATAACTCATAACACCACTATTTTTATAATAAATTATCTAACACGTAATCATGTAATCAAACATTCAATAATACATTACTCATTAGGAATATTATCATTCTTTGATAATACAATTATCATATAACCATTGTCTTAAACTCTTGTCTAATATTATTAATCCTTTAATAATAATTTATTCACTTTTTAATATTATTAACCATTTAATAATATTTCAATCCCTTATTAATATTATAAATAATTTAATAATATTTTAATCACTTGATAATATTATTAATCACTTAGTAATATTCCGTACATTACTCACATCTTATCCAATTACTAATATTATTAATCATTTAATAATATTTTAAATCATTATCTAATATTATTAATTATTTAATAATATTTTAAATATTTATATAATATTATTAATTATTTAATTATATTTTAATTTAACTCTAATCTAATATTATTAATCATTTAATAATATTAGATAATTATCTTAATACTTAATTTGAGAATGTTAGGGAAAGTGAAGATTTGAATAAATAATGATTAAGTATAACATAAATGTTATTATACGGGGAAAGAATATGAGTATAATACAAGGTATTGTACAAGTATATAAAAGATAATACAATGAATAAGATGAATGTTGTACGAATTAGTATACGAAAAGAATACGAGACTTATGCGTTAAAAGCATAAACCTTTATTAATGGAATAATATAGATTGAATGTGAACTTTGGCAAGCCCAAGTGAAAGATGATTGAGGCCCAATGACAAAATTAATCAAGGCCCAAAGATAATTTAATTCAAGCCTAAGGTTAGGCTTGAATTGAATTAAACCTAAGCCCAAACTAAGAACCGAATTCGTGGATCAAACCGTTGGTTCACCGGGTTGGTGATAACCCATGGAGCAACCTATGGGGGCCCCACAAGACCCATGTGGCCGGCCAAATGGAGGTGTCCAAGCTTCTATTGGAAGCTTGGAGGAATTTAGTAAATAGGAGGTGGCATTTAATGTTTTTGATGAAACACAAAAGTGGTTTGTGCAAAATGAATGGTAGATGATGGTTTGTTAGGTTAGAATGGTGATTGACGAGGGGGTGATGTGCTTGAATGAAAACTTAAGGTAGTGATTATGAGAGATCATAACCTAAGCGACCAAAGCATAAACCAACATCAATTGTCTTTAAGACCATTTTTCCCTAATCCTTGAAATTCTATAAATAGGAGGCTTAAACTTCATTTGGCATTCCTCAAGAAAATCACCAACATTTGAGTTTATACACTTTGAGAGAGAAAAGAGAGAAATTTGAAATTTTCCAAAGAAGAAGAAGAAGAAAGCTAGAACATCAAAAGGTAATAAAACTTGAACCTTTAATTTTTATCTCTTCAATTTGAATCTTGATAGAGAAGTGATTATTGGTGGAGTATGTCTCATAAGGAGTAATAAGGATGTCTATTAGTGGACTTTAAACATTAATAAACATGTATCAAGTGAAATCATAATCGAATGATTAAGAACATAAGGAAGAAAACATGAAAACTTAGCACATGTTGTTGATGGACAAGTTTAAAACCATCGTGTATAGGATTAGATGCTATATTCTTAGTTAGGATGATAGATGTTTGAATAATAGATTGAATACATTTTAAACGAGGTAGAAATCTCGTATAACGAAGTTATGGCAAAATTTCTAAGAAAAGGCGATAAACATTGAAATCATAGTTAACTAAGATTTTAGAATGGAAGTGACATGTTAATAATGAATTTAGAAAGATAGGGTTTCTTGAACATATTGAAGAACATGAAATTTATGAGTCATAGACTCAAGAACTACTGAATTCGGACATCGAACAAATTACGAATGAACGAGCGATGAACGCTCAAGAACGTTAAACGGATGAATAATGAAAATTTAATCAAGTGGAAGCCTCATTAAGGGATTCAAAATTTTTTTTTGTCCGGAGGAAATCGTAGTATGAAGAATAAGCAAGAAATTGACTTTTGAACGAACCAATTCCGAACTATAACGAGCAAGTTACGAGATCGGGAAATGAATGGTTTAAGAAATTGAATTTTTAAAAAAAGAATAAGGGAGGCGCCGCAGTGCCGCCCAGTGAAGGATTTGGGGCGTTGCAGCGCCAACACCGAATCCTAGCTACTAGAAATATGAGAGCAAGTAAACAATTAACAAAGGACCCGCACACAACAAAGACCAAGATTAGACTAAAGGCGGAAGAATAGTTCTGAACATAAAAGAAAGGTAAGTTGATTGAAGGTGAATTATGACCTTAATTAAACTTAAAGTAACATCTTAAATGATGATTAAAACCTTAAGTTCAACAATTAAAAGTTAAAAAAGGTTACGAAAACGTAAACACAAAGTAAGTTTAGTAATACGGTAAACCGTATTCACGTCAAATAAATGTTTGAGAATGCTTGAAATGTAATTACTTAAACATTGAAAAACTAAGGTTACTCATAACAATAAAATGTTATAAAGTTGTAATGAACATTAATTAACCTAACAAATGGTATTAGGTTAACCAAACGGATAGTTTTATGGAGAAGAATGAGAAGATAGGTTAATGACAATACTTATGAATTATATAAGACCTAACATGGTATGTGATGAGTGTGTTTTATATACACAAATTAGGTACTTTTGAGTTTGATAATTTAAAAATCCTAAGTTAGTTTGTTTGGTTTTTATGTGTTTTCATTGCATTATTGTGTAATGTTGTTTTATATTTCTTTTATATATTTTTGTATTAGTTTTATTTGTTTTTAATTTATTACTTTTTCCATGATCCGACCATTATATGTCCAAACTCCAAGAGTGAAAGTTTTAGATCAACGTCTCCTCTTTCCGGATCATCTTGAATTGCCTCAATCGGAGTTCGGATACGAGAGTTATGGCCATTTTTCCAACGGGTTTTAAATCTTGAAACTACCAACTATCATTTGCATAGCAGCCACTTCATGGCCAATTTCAGCATTGTTCAAGCAATTATTTCGAAGAACTAAAAGAATTAAAGTTGTAGATCTCCCTCTCTTCTTTTTGGAACATCTTGAATCATCCAAATCAGAGTTTTTATGAAGAAGTTTTGGCCATTTTCCCAACAGATGTCGAAGCAGAAAATTACCCAGCGCTGCAGCGCCCCTTGCTAGTGTATTTTCGGTATTTGCAATGCTTATGGAAGCGATGGCTCACCCCATTTGAAGCGTTAGCCCCCCGTTTTCAAGCTAAATAAAGGCGCCACAATGCTTGACACAAATTTTTAACAGATTTCATCCTTTAAATGCCTAACCTAATGACCCATTACCTTATTCCTTCATTTCTGTTCATTTTATCTTCATTTTTGCTATCAAAGGGAAGAGGGAGGCGGCTAGACATCAAAGAGGGAGACCATGGCCATGGTTCTTCAAGAGCTTCAATCGAGGTGCTCCAATGGAGTTTTATCTACCAAAATGGGGAAACCACTCCTTTATCTTTTCTTTGTTATTCCTTTATGTATTTATTAGTTTGGGATCCTTGAATGTAATTGAACCCTTTTCTTAGCTTGTATTGAATAACTTTATCTTTGATTGGCACTATATGAATTGGTTCTCTATATTTTGTGTTTAATGATTAATTACTAAGGAATTAGTAATTAATTTGGTAGTATATATTAAATTGGAAAATGGATTGTATATGTAGACCATGAATATATTGACATGTGATTATGCTTGTTCTACATGTGTTGGAATACATAATTTATGTGTAGGATAGGAATATACCTATATGTCATGTGTAGCTAATTTGAGAATCTAAGCTTGAATTCCTTGTCTAATGTTAATTCACATAGGAATATGATGGGTTATGTAGCTAGGATGTTCCTTTTCATTCTATTCCCTTTTGGGTAGATCTAGAGAGGATATGTTTATATGAACCTTAGAAGAGGCATATGAATACTTATGAATTCTCGGTTGACAATTCGTCGTGACCATTATGATCAATTGTTGAGTTAGGAGATGTAAATGAAGCATTGCATGCCAAGTGTTCGACTAAATGCTTGTCCGGTGGTATTGTGTTCTTAGCTCTTAAATATCTATTTATGTTATCTATTTATATTTTGTAGCTCAATTGTAGTCTTTAGCTTTTATTCCTTTAAACAATTGTTTAAATAAGATTGAGACGATATAAAGTTAGTACTTGGTTAATCATTAGAGATAATTCCTCGTGGGTTCGACAACTCTCTTATCATTATATTCTTGTTGACCGCGTATACTTGCGTGTGTTTATCGGTTGCAAAATCAACTAACAAGTTTTTTGCGCCGTTGCCGGAGAATTATTTTTCTAATGCTTGACCAATATTAATTTCAATCGAATTGATCTTATTTTAAACATGTTTTTCTGTTTAAATAAAGTCGGGCTGAAGACTATAAACCAAGCGCTTGTTGGGAGGCAACCCAAAGTGTAAAGTTTTATGTTAGTTAATTTCAGGTACCGAGTATCGTGCAACATGTTTGGCACTCCCGACTTGGAGGACTTGGAGGATGATGTCGATGATGATTGACATGTTCTCAGAGAAGTTCTATGTTTTAATTTTTCTTATTTCTAACATTGAGGACAATATCTAGTTTAAGTTTGGGGGTACTTGTTATGACATTTAGTGCTTGAGCTAGTATTTTGTTATTGTGTTAGTTATTTTGATGTATTTCGTTTATATGTGCATATTAGTTAGAAATTTGAAAATTTTAAAAAACTTCCATTTTATGTTATATCTTAGGAAAAAGTAGACGTCGGTTGCGAAAAGCGATAATTGATAAATGATAACAGAAATCCTTTGCATTGAATTCTTTTCTTGCATTTATTAAGGACATTGTCAGTTTTAAGTTTGGGGGTCTTCTAAGTTTTGTTTTGATATGTTTTGTTTTATTATATTTTTTGTGGGTTTAATTACATTTCTAGTATAGGTTGTCTCTTGAGCATTGATTTAATTTGAATTGAGCTATAATATATGATCAGGCAAATGATTTTTAAGGTTATAACTTATGAAAAATGGATAAATGTTGCTTAGTTTGGGTGATTGACTTATTGTTGGTTATTGCTTTGCTTATGACTCCTACTTTTGAGCATTCATCCATTTGTAATGAAATAGTTGTATACTTAGAGAAGGCTTATATGAATGAATGCTTTTGGGAGATATCAATAAGCTCTAGAACTCGTTTAAACATCACCCGAAGCAATATACTTAAGTTTGATTAATTGGTCATGTGGTGGGTTGAGATGGAGCGTAAAACGCACTCACTCATAAACACATACTTAAGGGAGATAGAGCGTAAAACACACTCACCTATAAAAAAAGGGAAGAAATAAAAATATATCAAAAATCTTGCGGTGGGTTGAGATGGAGCGTAAAACGCACTCGCCCATAAAAGTAGACTTATGGTAAGATGGAGCATAAAATGCTCTCACCTAAAGTCCTTTGATATCAACCTTTTGGAATGTTTGATTTGTCTAGAATTGCGGTGAGTGATGTGTTAAGCATGTAGTTTTTGAATTTTATTTCTTTCATAAGGTAATATGGTTGCATATGCCAATTCGAGCTATAATTGGTTTAATGCAAATGCATACACACACACGGAAATGATCTAAAGCAAGGTATGACTAATAAACACGTTGAAATCATAGATGTTGTGACATTTTGAAAGTTTCCTAGAGTTGTCATGTCTTGACATCTTTAAGGCCATTGTTCAAACTTATTGATTCATTGCTCAAGTAGTTGATTGTTAGAATTTATTTTTATAGTTTTTGTTCTTAGTGTTTTGCTTGAGATCAAGCAAAGATTCAAATTTGAGGGTATTTGATGAGTGTGTTTTATATACACATTATGTACTTTTGAGTTTGATAATTTGCAAATCCTAAGCTAGTTTGTTTGGTTTTTATGTGTTTCCATTGTATTGTTGTCGACGTCTGGATTTTTACTGTCCCTTTTCCGTTCTTGTCTTTTTATGTTCTCATGTTAGGTGAGATTTGTTTGAAAAAACAAGTTGTTAAAAGGTCCGACATTTATATGTCGACGATTGGACTGTAAGAGTCTCTTGTTGGTATTTTTAAATGGTTACACCAACTCAACCGAGAAAAGGTTTGCACATTAACCACGTGATGTAACACTCTTAAACTGGTCTGTGAAATCGAGATTCATTAGGGTCCGGGGACTTGCTTATGCGGAGGGAATGTGTTAGGCACCCTCCGACATCCGTGTTACCATGGTGACCGCCACTTTTCAATTAAACTGTTATATAAAAGTGTGTGTGTGTGTGTGTGGGTCAATTTGCAGTTATTTGGAAGTAGTGCAATGCCTCTTTCGCACCTATGTACAAAGGTTTTGAATTTTGGTAAAAATTCAGTTTTAACAAGATATAGCAGTGATGTTTTATAAAAGATGTTTTTCAAACCCTGTGCTCAATTGTAATTGAGGCCTTTGATACTTCTATTTTATTAAATGTTCGGCTTGATTGCTTTTATTTACGAGATGCGAAGCATCTTCGAGAAAATAAGATATATAGCAGTGCCGAACTCCTTGTGGGCATGAAGCCATCTAAACAAATTCAAACACCGTGAATAATGTACAAGCTGTCTACAGCCGAAAATTTCCATCACGGGAACCGAATCTAGATTCAGGAGACTGAATCTGTGATCACATGATTCCTAGGCTCACATGATGTAGCAGTTTATATGAAAGCTGTAAGAAGTTATATATATAAAAGCTGTAAATATATATACATACTGTCAACCACCTCGAAGCGAACTTTATGGGGGACTGTAAATGTAAATATATAAAAGCGATATATATATATATATAGACACGATCAACCACCACGAAACATCTCCATAGGGGATCAGAAATGTAAATAAATCAGTAAAAACGATCAACCGCCACGAAGTAAACTCCAGGCGGGACGGAATGTAAATAAAGCAGTAAAAGACCACGAAGTAGTGCTGATTCAAAAGATCATCATGAAATTTTAAAACACATTTAATAATTGAAAGGCATTCTTTCTTTATTATGGGATAATTTAAAGAAGGTCCTTTCCAGACTCCTGAAGTAAAACAGATAAGATCTTCTTTTTTACTGTTGGGATTAAATTATTTTAGAATACCGCCATATCCTGTATTAGAAGCATCAGTTTGAACAATCTTCTTCCAGTCAGGATTAGGTAAGGATAAACAAGGTAACTGTTTGACCCTGGCTTTAATCTTTTTTACTGCATCAGTATGTTCAGTGGTCCATGGTAAAGGATTTTTCCGTAATCGAGTATACAGTATAGAAGCATCCTGGGAGAGGTTCGGATAATAATCATGAATATAATTAAGGCTTCCCAGAAATCTTTGCAGTTGGTTGATATCTTTGATTTCATCCGGAAATTTAAATGCAAATTCAATACATCTATCAATGGGAATAATAGTTCCATTGGAAATATTATGTCTAAGAAATCTGATTTTAGTTTGAAAAAGTTTCATCTTAGGGGCAGAAACTACCAAACCATTTTCTATAATAACATTTTAAAAAATATTTAAAAGTTTTATGTCCTGTTCAATAGATGAAGAGAAAATTAAGATATCGTCAATATAGCAAATAATAAAATCAGTAAAAGGATTGAAAATATCATTCATGATGTGCTGGAATTCTGAAGGTCCATTTTTTACTCCAAATGGAAGAACATTCCATTCATAGTGACCAAAAGGTACTGTAAAAGCAGTTTTATAAGTAACCTGCTCTCTAATTTGAATTTGCCAAAATCTTGATTTCATATCAAATTTAGAGAAAATAGTGGCATCATGAAGTCGGTCAAGAAGATCCTTTTTATTCGGAATTGGATATCTAATCCATTGAAGGGCTTCATTAAGCGGTTTATAATTGATAATGAGTCGTGGAGTTCCTCGTTCAATTTCTGAATTTTTATTAACATAAAAGGTAGTACAGCTCCAGGGAGAGGTACTAGGTTTTATTTATTTTTTCTGTTGAAGAGACTCAATTTCAATTTTGCAAAGGAGTAAATATTCTTTCTTCATCTAACTAGGTCGAGACTTAGTAGGAATATTTTTCTCATTAAAATTAGGGATATAAGGAAGAGAGATAATATGTTTCTTCCTATTCCAAAAAGCATTTGGAACATCACTACAGATTTCAGCTTGAAGAGTTTTTTGTATTAATTTTATTTTCTCCTGTAAAGAAGGCTGTAAAATTCTTTGTTCTGTAGTAAGAAATTTTATTTCCTTTTGAATAAAATTAATCCGTTTTTCTTTGGAATAAATCATGTGTTTAACTTGATTTAGTTCTTTAGTATAAGGTTCTGTTATGAATTCAAAAACAATATGTCTGTTATTAAGAGTAGTATGAATACCTAAAGTATCAATTTTTGAAATAGGCATTAAAAGACACAAGAAGGGAGTGCTTAAGATGATACTTTGATTCATATTATGGATAAGAACAAAAGAAGTAGGTAAACAAAGACCTTGATTAAAGATTAAGGCTTCAGGAATTTTATACATAATATTCATGGTATTTCCGCTTGCACTAATTAAAGATTGAGTGGTTTTCTGAAAGTATTTGGTAGGGATTAATCCTTCCTGGATACAGTTCATATCAGCATCACTATCAACTAGGGCAATGGCGTCTTTTATAATAAAATCTGGTTTGATAACAAAAGTAATTCTAATATACCATTTCTGGAAAACTACTTGATTCATAAGCATCAAATATTGTTCAGAAGATTCTGGTTTCTCAGAAGATTCAGCTTTGGAAGGATCAATATTATTATCTTATTTATGATTTAACTGTTGTTTAATATTATTTAAATCTTGGAAAATAATAACATTAGTATTTTGTAATTGTTTAATTTCAGATTTTAAATTATTTATTTCTCTTTTAAGATCCTGAATAGTAGTAGGCTTTTCAGTGGTAGAAACGTCTTGTATACGTTTCATCACTTCTTTCATACTATACTGATTAATGGGATGAATATCCTCAGTCTTCTGATTTTTATAACAGATTTCTAAAAATTTTAATTTAATTTCTGGATCTAATTTGATCGGCAAGGTCGAGAAGAGATTTCTGGGTGTCAGTTAAGACATTGACACTGGGTCCTCCAGTATTTAAACCATTCATCTCAACAATAGCTTTCCAATAGTTAGCTTCAGTAGTTGTATTACAGTTATTTATCGTACAAGCTTGGCATTGTTCATCTCCAGTATCAGTACCAGATTTAGAATAGATTTCAGCTAAGTCATCATCTGAACTTGATTCAGACAAACAATTAAGAATTTGCTGTTGAATGTCCTCATCAAGGGACATTTCATTAAGTTTTTGTTTTAACTTTGATTTGCATTTATTAGCAAAGTGTCCTGTTTTACCACATTTATAACATTGGACTTTAGATTTATCTTTTTTACTACTGCTCTTTCTCTTCTTAGAAGATTTTTCAAGGGTTTTGTTTTTAGAGGATTTCTTAGTGGAACATCTTCGGTAAGATCTAGAAGGTTTAGAGTTTTGTTGTTTCTTAGCCTTTTGGGGATACTGTAATTTTGTGTCATAAGAGAATTGATCGCAAAATTCTCTTATCTCATGTCTTGTAGTAAGATTCTATTTTTTCATTAATTATTGAAGCTTCATATCATTATATAGCGATAATCCCTCTTCGATAATTATAGAAATAAGATGGCCATAAGAGTACTGATCATAAGGAATGCTCATACGGTCATGTTTATCTCTTAGAGTTTTTACGGATTTTTTCAGCAAAAAAGGTAGGGAGTCCATCAATGAACTTGGCTTTCCAATGTTCACTGTTGACGTCCATTCTTTGCATAACTTTCATTAAAAAGACATCCTTATACCATCTAAAATGGGTTAGAAAAGGACAACGAAGATTATGTAAGAGTTCTCTACCTCTATCATTATTCATGAGTCCAGGTCCTACAAAATGATGAAGGATAACATTGACTGAAGTATAGCAAACATCTTCTCTTTTTGTTTCAGTTTTAGTAATAGGGTTGGTTTCATTCTTATAGGATTGAAGAATTTTAGTTCGTTGGTTATCAGTAAGTGCATTATCCCACCATCCTTTAAAAATGCCAGTAAATCCATTTACTAAAAGCAGCGATCGATGAATGCGTGTTATCATTACATCTGTCTTATTGTTGCATACATCATCATATGATGGATGGTCTAAAAATTTGGTATTCGGTTTTACCATCGATATTTCATTCATAGATGGTTTTTCCATGGTAAGATTTTGAGAATGAAAAAGTCTTCTTAAATCTGAGAATATCTGAGGAGTAGTGCAGGGTAATAGTACCTACTAGGTCGGATAAAAAACATACCGATTTATAGGTTTGTGACTGTAAGTAGTTTTATTGATATTTTGCATTTCCTGAAAATTATTCTGAATTTCAAAAATATGAATAGGGGAAATAGTATTGGAATTATCTTCTTCTTCATTGTTCTTCTTCATTAAATGAAGAAGAAGATAATCGATACTCGATTTAGAAATAAAATTGAGATAAATGAATATTGATGTAATTGGCATTCTGAATGGCATTCTTAAGATGGTGGGACAAAACTTCTGGCATTAACTAAGAACAGTTTCAATAAAAATTCGAGAAATTGAGCGAGGAACTCACGACTCGTTATCAATTATAAAGCTTAATGAAGCCCTTTGATGGATTAGATATCCAATTCTGAAAAAAAGGATCTTCTTGACCGACTTCATGATGCCACTATTTTCTCTAAATTTGATATGAAATCAGGATTTTGATGGATCATGAAGCGTCTGCTTAATGTCCATTGATACTGTTTCAATGATGATTTGTTCATACACATAGTGATACTGGTTAAAACGAGGAGTAGACTGTTGAGTCGTTAAGTAACGCCTTTTGATCTCACATAGATCTTTCATCCATTTTTCATCATTTTAGTCAATAAACAATACTGTTTCTTCCACATATTTATTTGGAATATCTCATTACGCAGTAAAGAAGGACATCTTTTCTTGTGAAATTTGGCTAGAAGAAGCCGAAGAATTATTGGCTTCCTTTACATCCTGATAGGCTATAAGTTCGGTTGCATCCATAGTAGAAGCTGAGGCATTAGCTACGATTGAAAGAGAGGTCGAAAAATCAGTCATTTTTAAAGGTGATTATATATGCGTAATTTATAAGTAATATATTCATTAATATGATCACCTTTAAAATGACTGATTTTTCGACCTCTCTTTCAACCGTGACTTTCTCCAGCTAAGACGTTGAAGTGATTGTCATCTTGTCCAGATCCTTCATCACTAACAGTTTTCATGGAAACATCATCCTGAACTAGGGATTGTAAGAATTGTAAATGGTATTATGATTTTGTTCCAAAGACAGAATTTTACACTGAAAGTCAACTGAATGTGTTAACTGGAATTCAAAAGGATTGAATTACTACAAGTGGTAGCATTATACATGGTAGCATTATACAATCTATTCATCCCCCTCCTAAGTCCATTGAACTTAGCCCAGGAATAAAGGCAAAGTTCCTAAATGCGACTTGGGTGACGTTCCACTAAATCAAACATTAACCCTAATTTGACTTAATCAATAAAATGACATGAATTTTTCAAAGGCATATTAAATATATATTAACAAATAAACTATCACATATATGATCTCCTTTTAATAATATTTTAATCTAAGATTAATATTTTAATCTAATATTATTAATCATTTAATAATACTTTAATCATTTATTAATATTTTAAATCAAATATGATTAACTATTTAATAATATTTTAATGAAGTTTTAATCTTAATATTTTTATTTACTTAACAATATCATATTCTAATATTATTAATATTATAATAACATTTTTAACAATTTATTGGATTAGTAAACAATTTATTCTTATTGTTCACCCTTTATTAAATCTCTATTCAATATCCATAAAAGGTCGGAAATAATATTTCTTATTATAAATTACCAAAATGCCCTAAAATAGTCATAATATTATATATAAGGAGCATTCAAGCATTAAAATCACATTTTTCTTATTTAAGACATCATTTAACTATTTATTCCCTTTTATTCATAACTTAATCATTTTTAGGAAAAATAGGAAACTGATTCCAAAAATTCTACGTTTCAGGATTTGGACAGTATATGACCCAACCATGATTCCCAAATTTTTTCGAAATTTTAGAAAATGATTTACTATTTTTAAAGTGGCCAAAACACTTAGATCTTGCTTCATTTTTCATAAATCAAGTTTTGCTCTGAAAAATCTGACATTTTCAAGGTATACTCTTATAACATATATGAACCTACTGTAAAAATTTCAGAATTTTCCAGTGTATACACAGTGAGAAATTCGAGTGTTAATATTTAGGAGTCCTTTACGGAAATAGCCATTACGCACAACCTATAAATCGAAACGCATCTTTTCTTTTTCCTACACGTAGATAACTTCTTAAGGTACCTCTGTGATTTTTCCCAGATTTTTAAAAGACTTACAACTGACCAAAACAGCCTCAAAAAGAACAGGAACAATAGCTATTTTAGGGTTTCAAAACCTCAATATACTATGTGGACTGTTTTGGTGAAAACAGTCCCCATGGCTTCAATACTTGCTAGATTTGTGTCCTACCACTTGGGTTTACTAGATAACTCATGTATCTAGCACACCCCTTCGACGGATCACAAATCCAAGTTGTAAAACTTGAGTTATACAAGATTTAGTGGAAGAAAAACAAGGGTTTCACCCCTTGGAGAACATATGCTCATTTTCTTCCTCTAAGCCTTTGATCTAACACTCAAGATACTTAGTTCTATACATGATGATATGTAGAACTAGGGTATCTTGAGTATTAGTTCATAACCCCAACAAAACTCAAGCTATAACACAAAATAGAAGAAGAATAAGAAAAGAATGGATGAGAACCTCACCTAGTTTTATTTGTTATCCTTCTTGATCTTCCAAAGTAGTGTATAATCTTAGGGTGCATAAACAAACTAACACACCTCTCTTTCTCTCTCACAAAACCGAAACTCTCTCTCTCTCTCTCTTTTCTCTTTGCAACTTGTTAGCTTGGGAGAAAAAAAGAAAGAAGGAGAATGAGAGAAAATGAAATGTTCTAGCAAATGAAATGGGTGATTAACTATTATCCCCCATACTTTAATTGTCCCCTGGATAAAAGACTAAACCTTATCTCTTTAATTAGCCTAATCATGTGATTAAAGGCGCTTAATAGATTTGCAACCAATGGGAGATTGACACACATGTACTTGTGTGTAACACTTCTACTTATGGACATTGATTAGCATAATCTTCTTGCCATAAAAAGGCCTAATTGGCCGGTCCCCCTTGCCCCATTATCTCCTCCATTTTTCTTTTATTTTAATGCACAAATTTGATTAATCAAAAGTTTAAAATACCCTTAATCAAGTGGGCTAAGTATTGGTTTATATTTTATTTCTTTTGGGCTTCTCCTTTAATTGTTTTGGGCCATGTAATGAACATAGTCTAACAATTTTAATATATGCTACCCAAATTGTTTATTTAGGGTTTCCATTCCCAATCTTATGAAATGTAATTACTTATACATGTGACTTTAACTCATAACCTAATTAGGTTTACTAGAAATAGGTTTAAAATTATTAGTCACTTGAAATAACAAGATTATCCACTTAAGTTAGTACATATATTAAATACTAACATTTTCTTATTACCATAACCCTTAGGTTATTTAATTGTCTCACCTAATGTATAATTAGGTTACGAAGCTTTCATTTAGGGTTTAAAATAAAATAAAATTAGTTTCTAAAATTTGTAATTAGGGTTTCACACAGTAATACAAGGGTTTGTCACATAACACCATAATTGACCAACCCTTGTCGGTCCACATATATAGTACATATTTATAGAACTGAAAAATCAAAATATAATTAATATTATATTATTATTCTAATGCCTTAATCAAAATCCAAAAATTAGGGTTTGAATTCCATATCTGATTTATCTGTCATACTTAACATTATTAATTAAGTTAAAATAATTAACTTAATAATCTGTACTAAAATTCATATAATAAAATAATTATTATAATAATTCTAAAAATCATTTCATATATAATATATGATTATATTTTCATGGAAAATAATTAATAAAACATTTCTACTATAAAATTAATTATTATAATAATATAGTTTATAACAATCAATAATTCTAAAATAAAATTATTTAAAATCATTCATGTAATAAATATATCACATAAATACATACACACATTATCTTGGCACATAATCCCCTTATTTAAAATAAATAAATAAATAATTTATACGCAAAATTTCTAATTTATTTGTATAGAAAATATCGGGTTGTTACAAGGCTAGGAAGCTCAAGAGACATCAATAGAAAAGAGCCAAACATCCACCAGCCTGGAAAGATGAAAAGGCCATACATGCTAAGAAATGCCTATTTAGAGAAAAAAGAAGAACCTCTCAAACATGTATCTGGCCAACCAGCAGCTAGATGTAAACCTTGTGAACTCAAGGATGTCGAAAAACTAAAGATGTTGAGATTCTCTTAGCTTGCATCTTCAAGACCACAACTGATTGATTGAAGGTCAACTGGAGCAACAAGCTGTCAGGAGAAAATGAGAAACTATGCACATCAATGCCTAATCTCAGTATGTCGAAGTTAAATGATATATTAAGGCTGACGGTGAAAATACTTGTTTCTCACTAGTATACTTTTGTACATCATATTGCACCTCCTTATGAACTATAACAGTATCCTATCAAGAAACCATAATCTACCTAAAAAGGTGAAGAGATAAAGTACACTAAAGTTGGAAACTCAAATGCTTACAAACTTTCTCTCCATCCAAGTTTTAGGTTGAAGATGACATCTTGAAAGAAATCTGAAATAGGTCATAAGCATATCAAAAGTTAAAATAATCTTATGTGGAGTAATCTTTGCTGATGGGTAAGTATGCATGTACAAGCCTATGCTTTAAGTGCTTGATAACACATAGAGTATAATTAGTTCTACAAGAGTATCTTGAAGATTCGTAGAAACTGATCACCTCCATGAATTAACCAGATACACATAAGTCACAGAGTTGATTCTTACTCTGTGAACATTTAAACCCTGTGAGTATAACCAAGCAAATGATGAAACCATTAAAGAAAAAGAGTATTTTATTAAAATGGAAAATCTTACACACACTCACCATTATGCATCTCAAAATGTATTATCTAAATTAGTTATATGCATGAATATGACTGATGGTGATCAATATGATGATTATCCAAATATATGAGGAACATGGATTTAGAAAACTAACATATCAGGACCCATTTAATTATGGGTACCAAAATAGAAATGTATCTAACCTGCAGGTACCAGGTCTATCTGGCCACACTAAGGAATGCTGAAGCAAAAGACTTCAGTCAAGAAGATTGAACCAGCAGAAGGCTTAAGACTGTTCAGAAATGACTCTGATAAAACTTATATATGTCAAAGCCTATTCTTGAAGACCTGCTGAGCTAATCTAAATAAAGCTCACTTGGCTGCTGATCTTTATATGGAAGCAGGCCATTCAACCAAAGATAAAAAGGGTCATATATGCTCAATCATGAAAAGCATGTCATATGAGAAGAATTCTCAAGGAAGTTGACATCAGAGGATCATCGAGCATCAATCATGAGGAACTTATTATGGAAGCAAAACTCAGCAAGCACAAACTATCAAAGAAGACTACGTTCGTCGTGTTGTCAAATGATCATAGAATGATCAGCCCTGGAGATTTCCATGTCTATGATGTAAATAGATTTATTTAACAATGGTGATTCCAGTCAGAAGGAGATATGCAAGGATGCCTCCTAATGCACATGAAGAAAAGGAAATTACACCGTACTGAGAAGACAATATAAAAATGGTGAAGCAGTGATTTGTTAAGGAACAACAACACTAAGATATACTATGAAGCAATATACCAGCTACAGAGTCCCAAAACTTTGTGGCTGATGAACCAAATAAAGAACCATAGTTAGTAGGAACGTCTCAAAATGTACTACTGATAACCAATCAGCCACCAACACAAAATTGTGGAGTGCCTACAATCAAACATCCGATCGTAGTGTAAGAACAGGAGGATACCACAATTACAGCAAATGCAATTGTCTAAAGTTGGTAGATGACCTCCCCAGCAGAAAAGGCCAAATGAGATATCAGTGCAATTCACTTCTAAAGTTTTTCATCTGGAAAGCGCCTCAAGGACAAACCTGACCCTTAGCTCAATCTAAGAGGTTGGCTCTTCCTAAGCTACCTTAACCCAGAAGGATTTCTTAGTCAAGTTCATCTCAAGGACCAAGACAGTCAACGATCGTAGAGTAGAGTTTGAAGAGAACTCAATGATCATGGTGTAATCTCAACGATCGTAGAAGCAGACTCGACGATCGCGGTCTTACCAGAACACACTAGCTCATGGTGAGCTCGGAAGAACCAAATAATTGTTCAACCATTTAGAGTATGAGGAAATAAGGTCTAATGCTGATTGGAAAGATGTCCTGCTGAAGAAAAGTGCCCAAGCCTTCATAAAGTACGTCAGTGGTTGAGCTATGAAGTTTTAAGATAAGGACTAGTGTCAAAACCAACCACGGTAACATATCTCAGAAAAAGATATTTGAGTCAACAAAGGAACGTAGAGTCATTAGCTACCTCCCCAAGATACTCTACGAACCAAAAAGGTTAACGGTCAATCCACGTCAGTAATTCTTATTTTCTTAAAAGGAATATAAAACTAAAAAGGTTATGGGGAGTTACAGCTCATTACTGGGCATCGTGCAACCAATGGCTAGTAGACACATCACCGTGTTTGCAGAGTCAGAAGAAACTACCATAAAGATAAATTCAAAATCTGTAAACAGTTATCAGAAACTATCGAACCTTTCTCCCTCCCATTTTCAAACCCTGGAATCCTCTTCGAAGCCAAAATTAATTAAACCCTCAGAGCCTTAATCACAATCAGCTATCTCTCATAAATCTTTCTGAATCAAATACCTATATTCCTTGAACTATTCAAATAGAAGATTGGCGAGTAGTCACTGGCATTCAGCTCGGAACCAAGTCGTTTGAAGAGTCCTAAAAGAAGTTCAGAGACATTTTTGAACTTGTGAGGAAAGCTGGATTTTCAGAATATCTTGAGGCAAACACTCGAGTATATACTGAACTGGTTAAGGAGTTCTACTCAAATGCATCCATAAATGATGGAACCCTTTCTACCAAGGTTAAAGGTCAGACTCTAAAGCTAAAATCATCCGATATCAATTAATGCTTAGGTTTTCCTGACCTAAGATTGATAAACCTTGATGAGATCGACACTGAGCAAGAGAATGAGATTATGGGGTACCAAAGGAACCCTAGTCTGAAGGACATGAAGAAAAAGGAGTTTTCTGAGGAATTCGAGTTCCTTACTGAAATAGTGGGAAAATGTATACTATCTGAGGGATCTCAAGACATGACAACGTGTTTGGCGAAATAGCTTGAAGATTATGTTTGCAATAGTTTGAAGAAGCGAATCAACTTTGGAGCTATCTTGTTCGATCAGATCTCTAAATGGATAGAAAAGGCTGAGATAAAGAAGTCTACTGATAGACCCCTGACTAAGGTCTTTCATGGAAGATTGCTGAGTATTGTGATTAAGAAGAAGTTGGGAGGCAAAATCAAGGATGATGAAGGAGAACCTCTAAATGTTTATAAAGTAATGTCTCCACAGCTGTTCGTGAACTAGAAGAAGAACCGAAAGGAAAATAGGAAGGTAACAACAACTGGGAGCAGAAGCAAGGTCTCTGTAAAGAAGAGGAAGGCGAAAGAGGTGGAAAGTTTTTAGTCTGGTGACTCTGCACCAGTAGCAGCCACACCAGTAAGGAAGAGATCCAGGGGTATAAAGAAAACGGAGGCTCCACCAAGAAGTCTCTCCACCGAAGACAAAGATGAAGGTGAAAAGGTCTTAACTGCACCAGAGACCACAAAAGAGAAGAAGCAACAGACTGCTTCAAGGGCCATCAAGGAAGAAAGATAAGGTGGTAAACCAACCAGCCCCAGTTTCCCAAGAAAGTACATTTGACGAAGAAGAGGACGTGAAGACAGAAGAAGAGGAGGTAACTGATGGTCTCAAGACTGAGTCCCCAAAGAACAAATCCAGCGATGAAGGTGAAGCTGAATTCATGAAAGAAAGTGTAAACCTTGCTGATGAAAAAGAACATGCAAGCCCCATGGTTAAATCTTAGAGCATTCACTCTGATGATGAAGAAAAGCTATAAGATGACCCAACTGCATCTCCAAATGCAAATGCTCCAACAAACCCAGATGATGGGTCAAATGATGTTAATTCGGAAGAAGAAAGATATGCCCCTACCAATATTGAATGACAAAGAAGGTTGCCTGATGATTCAAAGTCCTCAGAGTCTAAAGAGGAAGAAGTATCTGACTCTCCCATAGCTGAACCCCCAAGGAGAAGAAAGAGCTATAGACTACTAGCAAAATTTGCCTCAAAGAAGAAAAGTGATCACTCTACTACAGTCATTGAAGTAAGTGATGATGAATCTGAATTAAAGGAAGAAAGTGCTGAAGATGGGACTAGTAATGAAGAAGATGAATCCAAGGAAGATTTTGCTGAAGAAGGTTCTGGAAATGAATTTTAGAAAGAAGGATTCACTGATGAATCTGATCAGAATGTGTCAGGCTCAGAAATAGAAAAAATGGAGAAAGATTATGATTCTGCACATCAGGAATCAGAGGAACCAGAATACTACCATGTTCTCTCTCCAGCTAGGATTAACAGGAGAATAGTGGTGGACGTCTAGAATGAACCACCAGAAGTACCTCCAGAAAGATGGTTTTTCCAATGGATGCCTTGGTGAAATGTTATAAGTGAATTTTATATTCACAAATCGATGTTCATTTCAATCTTAATCGTTGTTAATTTCTTTTTTTCGTGTTTATTTTTACTTGTTTCGTGTTCTTTTATGTGTAGGGTGGTTGAGGTGGCAAGAAGCAAAGAAAGGACGTCATTTGGAGCATTTTGGTTGCAAGTTATGGAGTTAAAAAATCGATTAAAGAAATACCCCTAAGCAAAACCCTTTTGTTTTTATACCCCTTGTATGGGTCTTCAACATCAGTTTATGGAATGGGTGCCCACTAGGGCGGGCTATATTTAGGCATATACCCCCACCGGGGGGGGGGGGGTCTCGACGACTGGACTCTCCTATCTTGCCTTGAACTCTGCTGGGAGTTGAATATGAGCAATTGGATAGCATATGGACTTTGTTTAGCAGAGGATTTTGACTTGGACTTATTTGTTGGGATATTAATTGCTAAACTACAACAACTTAACAACACACACAAGGAATATTACAGAGATTAATTCCAGATTTTTCATAGCAAGCTTTGGAGGGAGATTTTGATGAAATTTTTGTGACGATTGCAGATTTAGGCTCCGTGAAGGGTGTTTTTCATTATTCTTCATTTTAGTTTTATATTTGTAATTGAAAAGATGTTTTCTTTGAATTATTCAGTTATTATTTCATTCATGATGAACTAATTCACTTGTTAGGCTTATGATGGATCCTTAAGTGAAACGATGATTTTTTAAACTTTGATTTCCAGTTCAATAAGCTAATTTCCAGTTTATCTATATTAATTTGAGCTTGAATTTATGACTTTCCTGATCAACAATTCTTTGTGGATTTGTATGGAATCGAGAGAGGATATACGAATCTAGATTTAGTTAATATAACACGTGTTCATGAATTTTGTGAATAGTAGAATGTTGATGAATGTTATGGTAGAGATATGTTTGACATCTCATGTAATCTGATAGGGAACTTAATCTTAAACCTTCTTTGATTATAATTCACATAGAGATATAGTGAGTTAGTTGATTAAGGTGTTTAACTTGTTTCTATCTAATTTGTGGATTTAACTTAATACGGTATTAGTGCATCGAGAGGTGGCTAGTATGACATTCGTGTTCTTGATTAATAAACTGGGATAGTGAGTTGAATTTGAATAAAGGTGTAGAAATTAGAATGAAGCTTTGGGTGAAATCATAAGTCTAATTCTCCATTAATTGTTTGAAATTTTAGTTTTAATTTTTGTGACTGTTTGTGAGTATATTCATTAATAATTTAGTTTTTAAAATTTTAATCATTGAATTGGATAGTTTAATAAAATTAGGATTAATAGGGAATTGATAATTATGGGGTTAAATTTCTTACTAAATTGTCTTTGTGGGAACAATACTCTACTCATTACTGTATTACTTGTTGACCAGCTATACTTGCGTGTTGTGCATATAAAGATTTTAGCCAACAAAAGGCACATACTGAAAAGGATCAAAGTTACCTCAACTGGTGCTTCTCTTAGTTTCCAAGCCTGGAACTGGTGTCTCAGACCTTCCCCAGGGTGAAGAAGTTTGCAACAATGATGATCAAAGACCAACCCCATTACAAAGTCTACCGACATATTGGCAATCACTATATTCCCTACGATCGTAGAGTGGACTCTGAAGGCAGAAGGATTATGGCCAAGGAGATAATTGTAGAGTCTGTTCACTCTACCACTGATGGTGTTCAAGTCCAAAATAAGGAGCCTCTGTCTACCCAAGCACAACTATCTAACATTCCTTCATTCTCCAATAACGATTGGTATCCAATGATTTTTCAGATTCTCACTACTTTTGAAAATATGTCTAAGGTTGAAAATCGCAGAGTCCAATCTGGTGTTCAACAAGAGGCTGCCCAATCAAATGACCAAATTCCTATGGAGTAGGAACTATTAAAGAATTTTGATGAGCTGGTTAAGAAGATATCTCAAATTAATGAAGAGTCAAAGATGGTAGCAGAAGGAGATAAATCAATTCATAACAGACTTCAAGCTACTATAGCTGATGTATCTCTCAAAATCAAAGAGAGATCACATATATCTGAAGGCCATACATGATCAGAAGACAGAAGCTCTACGAGCACAGAAGGTCAATGAAGACAAAATTCAAGCCCTCTCTGACAAGATTGACAACATGAATCAGTCTTTATCTATGCAACTTGAGTTAAGTCAACAAGAACTCAAGATTGGAGTTGGTAACTCCTCTCATCTGATGGAGCAGCTTTGTCCAACATGGAACAACTCTCTCAAGTGATTAATGACAAAAAGGGGGAGAACAAGAGGTATAGAAAGAGGCGCAGTAAGAGGCATTCAAGAAAGGGCAAGGAGAGTATAAAGAAACAAGAAAAGAAGACAAAGAAGAAGACAGTAGAAGAAGAAGCTGGGTCATCATCTGAGGGGGAGCCAAAGGATGATGAGCCTGTGTTTGCAAAGGCTAAGGGGGAGCCAGAAGAAGAAGAAGAGAATCATACATCTGAGGGGGAGCAGACAAAAGAAATAAAGTCAACATCCTAGGGTGAGCAAGTGTAAGAAGATCAATCAGATGAATAGCTGATCAACAGACATCCTGAAAACACATATGGAGCCAAAGAGGTATATCTCTAACCATTAGGCATGTTCTGGATCCAGGATATAGAAATGTCATAGTGTATTAAATTCCATATTATTATAAATGACATTAATGATTATCTTCTTTAGAAATACATTTGCTCGCTGTATATAAGATGCATTCATAACATGCATATGCACTTATTATTTTTGTCATAATCAAATAGGGGGAGATTGTCATGAATAAACACGAGAATGATATTTCTATTTATATATGATTTGATTATGATATATATGAATGAATATCCAAGTATGCTTGCATTAAATAAAGTTGTAAAGTCCTTTGATAGATGATAGAAACATAAGTACAATGACTTATAATGAATTGATCAAATGTGTTAGGTTGATCCTACATAAGCAAAACAGCTTTGTAAAGTCCTTAAAAAGAAATGATGTGCAAGGACTATAACTATAGAAAGATCAAGCATGTTAGGTTGATCTTATGATGTAATAGATAGGCTTGTCTGATCGTCAAGCACTGCACCAAAAATTATAGTCTGCCAAGAGAGTCAAGGAAAACTCGAGAGCTATCAAGGCAAAATCGTAGTCTGCAAGATAGTAGATCTCGGAGTTCGTAGACTACCAGGAGAGACGAGGAAGGATCGTAGTGTGTCGAGTAGAGCTTCTTCATAACCGTAGTCTGCTGAGGAAGTCATGTTCAGAATCGTAGAGACAGCCTGCCTACGACCCAACCAATCATCTGCCTAAGCCAAGTTAAGAATCCTAGACTACACTCGGAGTCATAAAGTCTACTGATGTCGAAGCCAAGGCAAGAATCGTAGACTACACTTAGAGTCGTAGAATCTACTGATCGTATCAAAGGCAGAGATCGTAGTCGAGCAAGATCAGATGAAGATAACAAGCACAATGATAGAAATCGTAGTCGAGTAAGATCAGATGAAGATAACAAGCACAACGATAGAATCTACTGTTCTGTGTTGTGCTCGAGGACTAGCACGGTTTAAGTTTGGGGGATTTTGATAAGTGAATTTTATATTCACGAATCGATGTTCATTTCAATCTTAATCGTTGTTAATTTCTTATTTCTGTGTTCTTTTATGTGTAGGGTGGTTGAGGTGGCAAGAAGGAAAGAAAGGACGTCATTTGGAGCATTTTGGTTGCAAGTTATGGAGTTAAAAAAAACAGATTCTGAGAATATACCGCCGGAAGGCCTTTTTGTTTTCATACCTTCTTGAGCGGGGTCTTCAACATCAGTTTATGGAATGGGTGCTCGCTGGGGTAGGCCTTATTTAGGCATATACCCCCACCGGGGTGGGGGGTCTCGACGGCTGGACTCTCTTATCTTTCCTTGAACTCTGCTGGGAGTTGAATATGAGCAATTGGATAACATAAGGACTTTGTTTAGCAGAGGATTTTGACTTGGACTTGTTTGTTGGGATATTAATTGCTAAACTACAACAACTTAACAACACACACAAGGCATATTACAGAGATTAATTCCAGATTTTTCATAGCAAGCTTTGGAGGGAGATTTTGATGAAATTTTTGTGACGATTGCAGATTTAGGCTACGTGAAGGGTGTTTTTCATTATTCTTCATTTTAGTTTAATATTTGTAATTGAAAAGATGTTTTCTTTGAATTATTCAGTTATTATTTCATTCATGATGAACTAATTCACTTGTTAGGCTTATGATGGATCCTTAAGTGAAACGATGATTTTGTAAACTTTGATTTTCAATTCAATAAGCTAATTTCTAGTTTATCTATATTAATTTGAGCTTGAATTTATGAATTTCCTGATCAACAATTCTTTGTGGATTTGTACAGAATGGAGAGAGGATATACGAATCTAGACGTAGTTAATATAGCATGTGTTCATGAATTTTGTGAATAGCAGAATCTTGATGAATGTTATGGTAGAGATATGCTTGACATCGCATGTAATCAAATAGGGAACTTAATCTTTAACCTTCTTTAATTATAATTCACATAGAGATATAGTGAGTTAGTTGATTAAGGTGTTTAACTTGTTTTTA
This sequence comes from Panax ginseng, assembly GCA_020205605.1. Lineage (NCBI taxonomy): Eukaryota > Viridiplantae > Streptophyta > Magnoliopsida > Apiales > Araliaceae > Panax > Panax ginseng. The sequence continues at coordinate 34,373,784 of CM035129.1, forward strand.
TCTAATTTATGGATTTAACTTAATACGGTATTAGTGCATCGAAAGGCGGCTAGTATGACATTCGTGTTCTTGATTAATAAACTGGGATAGTGAGTTGAATTGGAATAAAGGTGTAGAAATCAAAATGAAGCTTAGGGTGAAATCATAAGTCTAATTTTCCATTAATTGTTGAAATTTCAGTTTTGATTTTTGTGACTATTTGTGATAGTATATTCATTAATAATTTAGTTTTTATAATTTTAATCATTGAATTGGATAGTTTAATAAAATTAGGATTAATAGGGAATTGATAATTGTGAGGTTAAATTTCTTACTAAATTGTGTCTGTGGGAACGATACTCTACTCATTACTGTATAACTTGTTGACCACATATACTTACATGTTGTGCGTATATAGATTTTATCCAAAACGTTTTTGGCGCCATTGCCGGGGATTGATTTAGTATAGAGCTTAATATTTTTACAATAATAGTTTAATTAGTCCAATTTTACTTAAACATTTTTTTTGTTTTGCTCCTCTTGTTTCAGGTTTTTGAAGTGGTTTATGTAAACTCGGTCCAAAAATCCAGACTTGCTGCCTTTTGAGGACGACATTGAGAAATGGTTCCAGAGGTTAAGTAAGTTGATCAAGGAAACGAGGGAAGACTTTGAAAAATCTGAAAAAGAAGAGGTAATGGCAGACGAAGATCAGAAAGCGTTGAGGGACTTCGCTACACCCAAGGTGACTGAACTGCAGTCGAGCATCACCAGGCCTGCAATTGTTGCAAACACATTCGAAATCAAGCCTGGGACGATTCAGATAATCCAGAATTCAGTCCAGTTTGGGGGACTGGCAAATGACGATCCGAATAAACATCTAGTCAGCTATTTGGAGATTTGCGACACATTCAGGTATAACGGGGTGTCGGATGATGCGGTGAGACTTCGCTTGTTCCCATTCACCTTACGGGACCAGGCGAAGAGTTGGTTACACTCTCTACCACCGGGATTGATAACTACGTGGGAAGACTTAGCTCAGAAATTCCTTGCCAAATTTTTCCCACCGGCGAAAACTACAAAAATGAGGAATGAGATAACGATGTTTGAGCAGCAACACGGGGAATCATTATATGAGGAATGGGAGAGATACAAGGAGTTGCTCAGAAAGTGCCCGCATCATGGATTTCCTAAGTGGCTGCAAATGAATACTTTCTATAATGGACTATATGGGAATCTCAAGACCAGTATTGATGCAGCGTCGGGTGGAGCGTTCATGACTAAGAGTTATGAGGAGGCCTACAATTTGATTGAGACAATGGTAGCTAACAACTACCAGTGGCCCATAGCAAGAATGACACAGGCAAAGGCAGCTGGAGTGTTAGAAGTAGATGGGGTGACATCAATACAAGCACAAATCTCAGCACTTTCCAAGAAGTTAGACGCTATGACAAGAACGCACAGTACAAAGAAGTCATGGTTGTGTGAATTGTGCGTGGGTGACCATCCTACAGATCAGTGCACAATCAATCCAACGTCTGTGCAATTTGTAGGTAGCTATAATAGGGGTCCACAGAATATGTAGCAAAACACTTACAACTAGGGGAATAAGAATCACCCAAATTTCTCGTGGAGTAATAATCAGCAACATCAAGCTCCACGACCATCATATCCCCCAGGTTTTCAGAATCATCAACAATAGGCTCAACATCAAGAAAGAAAATCAGATTTGGAGGAGTTGTTGTCAAAATATATAACAAGCAATGAGGCAGCGATAAAAAACCAAGCAATGGCCATCAAGAATTTGGAAAATCAGATGGGACAAATTGCCTTAGCATTGAATAACAGGCTACAAGGGACTCTACCCAGTGACACCGAGAGAAATCCGAAGGGAAACCATGAACAGTGTCAGGCAATCACATTGAGGAGTGGAAAACATCTAGTTGGTAGAGATGCAGAAAATTCAGCTATATTGGATAATAAAATTGATGACAGCAAAGTGGATGAAGAAAATAAGGGTGAGGACAAGCATAGTGAGAAAACAAAGTTAGATGACAATCCAGTTGTGTATCCTCCACCACCATTTTCAAAGAGAGGGTCCAAAAATGAAATTAGATAAGCGCTTCATGAAGTTTTTGGAAGTTTTAAGAAACTTGATTAACATCCCATTCAGCAAAGCCTAGAATGCAGATGCCAAGTTATGCGAAGTTCATGAAAGGGATTCTGTCGACGAAAAAGAAATTGGAAGACTTCGAAACAGTGGCATTAACAGAGGAGTGTAGTGTGGTTTTACAGCGAAAGTTGCCACCGAAGTTGAAAGATCCAGGGAGTTTCACTATTCCGTGCACGATCAGGAACATGTCATTTAATAAGTGTTTATGTGATTTGGGGGCGAGTGTGAACCTTATGCCGTTATCAGTCTACACAGCATTGGGTTTGCCAGCTCCAAAGCCTATGAACATCTCACTACAGTTGGTGGATAGGTCAATCACATATCCGAGAGGCATAGTAGAGGACATATTGGTTAAGGTGGATAAGTTTATATTCCCCGCGGATTTCATTATTCTGGATTTTGAGGAGGACAAGAACATCCCGATTATCCTAGGGAGACCTTTCTTGGTGACGGGTAGGACACTCATTGATGTACAAAAAGGCGAACTTACTATGAGAGTCCAAGATCAAGAAATTAAATTTAACGTGTTCAAGGCCATGAAATTCCCTACGGATGAAGAGGAATGTTTCAGGATGGACATTATTGAGCAGATAATCCGTGAAGACATGGGCAAGAGTTTGGTCAACGATCCATTGGAAATAACATTATTGGGGGATGAAGACTTTGATGACCCAGAATTTGTGGATTACTTGCAGATGTTAGACTCATTGCCATGAGCTAGCCGATTTAGAGCACCATTTGAACCCTTGCACACGGAGGAAAAACTAACAATCAAATTGAAACCGTCATAGGAAGAGCCACCAACTCTTGAACTTAAGCCACTCCCTAAACACCTCAGGTATGCATATTTAGGACATTCAAATTCTTTACCTGTTATTATTTCTGTTTCACTTAATGACTTGCAGGAAGAAAAGTTGCTGAGGGTGCTTAGGGAATATAAATCAGTGATAGGATGGACGATAGAAGATATAAAGGGAATCAACCCTTTTTTTTTGCATGCACACGCTTCTGATGGAAGACGATGCAAAACCGACGGTGGAGCAACAACGATGACTCAACCCAATTATGAAGGAAGTTGTAAACAACAAAATTCTAAAATTGTTGGATGCCGATATCATCTACCCGATTTTCGACAGTAAGTGGGTTAGTCTGGTTCAGTGTGTGCCGAAAAAGGGAGGAATGACCGTGGTATAGAATGAGGACAATGAGCTAATTCTGACTAGGACAGTGACAGGTTGGAGGGTTTGTATGGACTACAGGAAGTTGAATAAGGCAACCCGCAAAGATCATTTTCTGCTGCCCTTTATCGATCAAATGTTAGACAGATTGGCAGGACATGAGTACTACTGTTTATTGGATGGGTACTCAGGCTATAATCAAATTGTCATCGCTCCTAAGGATCAAGAGAAGACTACATTTACATGCCCATACGGCACATTCGCATTCAGGAGACTGTCGTTCGATTTGTGTAATGCGCCTGCTACCTTCCAACGGTGTATGATGGCCATCTTCTCAGACACGGTGGAGAAAACATGGAAGTCTTCATGGATGACTTCTCTGTCTATGGGGACGATTTTGATACTTGCCTAGGGAATTTAGTGATGGTGTTACAAAGATGCAAAGACACGAACCTTGTACTTAACTGGGAATAATGCCACTTCATAGTTGAGGAGGGCATAATTTTGGGTCACAAGGTGTCGGCTCAAGGATTGGAGGTTGATAAAGCTAAGCTGGAAATAATTGAAAAATTGTATCCACTGAGCTCAGTAAAGGGAATTAGAAGCTTTCTGGGACATGCTGGGTTCTATAAGAGATTCATAAAGGACTTCTCTAAAATTGCAAAACCTTTGTGCAGTCTTTTAGAGAAGGATTCTGTTTTCAATTTTGATGAGGAGTGTAAGTCGGCTTTCGAGTTGTTGAAGAAGAAGTTGACTACAGCCCCCGTGATCGTCACACCGGATTGGAATATGCCTTTTGATCTAATGTGTGATGCAAACAACTATGCAGTTGGGGCTATTTTGGGACAATGCCAAGAAAAGGTATTTCACGCCATGTATTATGCAAGCAAGACACTCACGGAGACTCAAATTGATTACATAACTACGGAAAAGGAATTTCTTGCAGTGGTGTATGCATTCGACAAATTCTGGGCATACTTGATCGGGACTAAGGTGATAGTCTACACAGATCATTCAGCTATTCGATCGGTACTTAATCATTAAAAAAGATGCTAAGCCATGCCTTATCCGATGGATTCTCCTTTTATAAGAGTTCGATTTAGAAATAAAGGATAGAAAGGGGACAGAGAACCAAGTCGCAGATCATTTGTCTAGGCTGGAAAATCATGATAAACAGAAAGAGGACAAGTGTGCAATCAATGAGTCATTCCCGGATGAGCAATTGTTTAGGATAAATACAGAATTTCCATGGTATATGGACTATGCGAACTACCTAGTAAGCAACGTTCTCCTACCTGATCATACAAGATAACAGAAAAAGAAGTTTCTTCATGACATAAAATGGTACATGTGGGATGAACCTTATTTATTCAAGCAGTGTGCCGACAAAATGATTAGAAGGTGTGTGCCCTACAGTGAAGTGAAGAACATACTACATGAGTGTCACTCATCTGCATATGGCAGACATTATGGTAGTGAGAGGACAACATCAAAGGTGCTTTAATCTGGGTTTTATTGGTCTACATTATTCAAGGACGCCCACCAATTTATTAAAACATGTGATAGATGTCAAAGGGTGGGCAACATATCGAAAAGGAATGAGATGCCTCTACAAACAATTCTAGAAGTTAAGATTTTTGATGTATGGGGTATCGATTTCATAGGGCCATTCCCTTCGTCACCTAACAATCAGTACATTCTGCTCGCAGTGAATTACGTCCCAAAATGGGTGGAAGCCGCAGCACTCCCATCGAACGATGCCAAAGTGGTTCTAAAATTCCTATAAAAGAACATTTTTATGAGGTTTGGCACGCCGAGAGCTATCATAAGTGATGAAGGTAGTCACTTCTGCAATAAATCGTTTACAACTCTATTGGCAAGGTATGGGGTCAACCATAAGGTAGCGACGGCTTATCATCCCCAAACCAGTGGGCAAGCTGAGGTGGCGAACAAGGAAGTCAAGAGAATCTTGGAAAAAGTGGTAAACCCGAATTGAAAGGATTGGTCGCTCAGGTTGAATGATGCACTATGGGCCTACCGGACTACATTTAAAACATCGATCGGGATGTCACCATATCAACTACTGTATGGAAAGGCTTATCACTTACCAGTCGAGTTACATCATAAGGCTAATTGGGCGATTCAAAAACTCAATTTTGATCAAGCAGCTGTAGGGGAAAAGCGACTACTACAATTAAACAAGCTCGACGAATTTCGCCTTCAAGCCTACGAGAACTCCAAGTTATACGAGGAAAAGGTCAAGAGATAGCACGACCAGAAAATTATGCAAAGAACATTCGAGCTGGGGCAATCAGTCCTATTGTTCAACTCACGGTTGAGATTGTTCCCAGGCAAGCTTAAGTCAAGATGGTCGGGACCATTCACCATAAAAAGGGTGTTCCCTCATGGTACCGTTGAACTCTACAGCCGGAATCCCTTAGAAACTTTCAAGGTCAACGGTCAACGATTAAAGCACTATTTGGGTGGCGAGTCCAACACCGATGTCATCGCCATCACATTATCTGACGTACCATGAACAGGAAGTAGTCAGACTGAACGACTTAAAATCAAGCGCTAATTGGGAGGCAACCCAATCATACGTTTATTTTTCGTATTTTCATTTATAATTGTTAGATTATAGTTTATAATAAGTTCATCAGGTAGGTATTACATTATATAAGTCTTTTTAATCTCTCAACCATGCTCCAAGTGATCAACAATCTAATAACTTGTATGTTTCATAGCTTGCAGGATAGGAAAATGTACATTAAATGGCATAGCATGAAGAAAAGAAGAGCAAAAGAGTCAGTTAGCAGAAGGCATGCTCGTCGGGGTGGGCCTATTTAGCCTTGCACCCCCCGCCGGGGCAGGGGTCTCCCCAGAAAAATAACAGTAAGCATGCCCGCCGGGGCGGGTTATATTTTCCTTGCACCCCCCGCCAAGTGAAAGGTCCCCAAAGTCGATTAGCGATTACATGCACGCAAGGTGGGCTTTTTGTTAATACCCCATCCAGGTGGGGGTCCTAAAACGCAACAGACTTATTCGCCTGTTAGACACGGTTGCTTCCCCAATTACATAACCTCCCCACTACTTCATCAATTAATCCTATTTCTCCTCCATCACAACTCCAACCAACACCCATTACACCCACTTCAACCCCACGATTTCCACTACTCCATTACTTCTCCCCACCATGCCAATCCAATACTCCCTTACATCACACCATCCCTATATATATTCACACCCTCACAACTCAAATTCTTCATAACTCTTCAACTACATCTCACAAGTCTGCGAATTAGAGCGTCCATAGAGGTAAATTGCGAGCAATTGAGTGTGAATCAGAATACTACAAATTATTCATCTTCTCTAATCCAATTTGCCACATAAATCGACAAGTTTGGGGGAAGAATTTTTTGTGCACACCAAGTGTTCGTCAGTTTGTGTGAACCAAGTTTGGGGGGAGATACTGTGATTAAGGAATTCGAGAGTCAATGGCTTTGCAACCCACATCGAAACGACAAAGGGGAGAAAGTTCAAGGCATGCACAACCGACACGGACCTTTGATCACCGGAAATTTGTAAGTGACACCGCCGGCGATCGGTACGACTATATGATGACAAAAGCCCTTACACCGGAGCGGGGGTTGGCACCGGATCATGTCGATGGGGAAATGATGCAGAAAATTTATCATAAGGGCTGGAACAAATTCATCGAAGAACCGGAACCTGCCGTGGTCAACATAGTCAAGGAGTTCTATACGAACGCCGAGGACAAAGCCCCCTACAATTCTTATGTGCGGGGTCGCTTAGTCCCTTTCAGTGTCGATGCCATCAACACCTATTATCAATTACGAGTGCCTCGATAATGCCAATATGCCCACCTACATGATTTTGATCCGGACTATGAAGCGATACTCAAAGAAATGACTAAGTTGGGAACAACGTGGATCAAAATTCGGAAGGGAGACACAGTTTTTCATAGCAAAGAACTCAGTCGGTATGGTAAAATTTGGTATACTTTCTTATGTGCTAAATTGTATCCGTCCCAACACATATCGGACGTGACCAAAGAGAAGGCACTACCGCTGTACGTGATTGTGCAAGACTTCATCATTGATGTCGGGGCCATAATATGTTTCTCCATCTGCCGATGCTTACGAGGAAACTTTTCAGGCGGCTTGCAACACCAATCACTCATATGTGGGCTGTGTCGCCAAGCGGGTGTTAGATGGTTTGACGATGAACCCACACAGATGCCACTATAGTTACTAGATTCAAGAATGATAGTGCAGTATTCTGTGTGGGCCAGAGGTGATTCCCATCCTCGAGGTCTGGGTTTTATTTTTCCATCGGCTTCGGAGGACGAAGTTGATGCTGCAGACACCCCAGAAGATGAGGACAAGACTATGGGAGATCAAGGAACCGAGTAGGTACCGCAGTCCGAGGCCTTATCCAGTCCTCAGTTTCTTGACTTTCAACGTCAAATGGATGCGCACAAAAAAGCAACACGTCGAGAGATGCGGCGACTAGCATTAAGGCAAGACCACATATTTGACGCTATGAACACGTCTTTCGCTTCACTCAATACGTTCAGAGCTTCAATCCAGCTGTACAATTTCCATATCAGTAGCCCATGCCAATGCCAAGGTTTCCTCCCAGTGACTCCGAGGAAGAAGATCAACCACCACCTCCTCAGACTTAAGAGATTACAGGGAAGTCCTCTCACACTTAATTGCGATTATCCATCCAATGAGGGCATTATATCACTTAAGTTTGGGGGATTTAATTACATGTTTTCATGCACAATGTTATTAGTTAGGTTTGCATATGTCATCACACTTTAGTTTTGCATATCAATTTAGGATTTGTGATTTTTCATTCATGTAATTACATAGTTGCATAGTAACTTAGGTTATACATTTTGTCATCTTATGTTTGCATTTTGTCATGTCATGTTATGTTTGCTTTTCTATCTAAAAAAACAAAAAAAACATTTAGTTACATATTGTGTTTGCATATTTCCAGCAGTGTTATAGTTCATGTTATTTTGGGCCAATGATGAGATTGAGATTAAGTTAACAAATACAACATTGATTATTAGAACTGTGATATACTTTCTGTTATCAATCGAATCTTGTGCTTGTTTGAAATTGGTATAAAAAAGGTTAGCACGCTAACAACATCTGTGTTGACTGGTTAGTTCAAATTGATACATAAAGATTTTTTGAAGGATAATGATAGGGTGAATGAGAAAATGACAAGGATAGGAAGTGAAAACAATGAATTAGACAAGAACTTAAGTTTGGGGGAGAAAGGTAGGGTATATAAGCTTCAGTTTATCTAAAAAAAATAAGAGAAAAAAAACTAGTTTAGTCTTGTGGTGGGTTGAGGAAAATATACTCCCCATAAACACGAGCGTGAGATGGAGTGTAAAACGCACTCACCAACCATCTATCTATGAAAAAAAAGTATGAAAAAGATGGGAAATAAGAGCAAAGGACCCCCATCAATTTAAAAAAAAAAGAGAAAGCATGAATACTTTATTTGATCCCTTAAGTTAGGTAAATGTCTGAATTTCGTTGAAACTTGCCTATTTTTGAAATTTTTAAGTTTGCGTTGTATGATTCCTTCTAAGAAATTGGTTATGTATTGAATTTGAGTCTGTATCAGTTATCATGGATGTTGAACACACACGCACACTATACCAGTGATAATGGTTTAAGATTTGTGAACTAATAAGGAATTATTGATTGGTTTTGGTGATTAATATTGTAGAGTTCACTTGTTTTCCCTGAGGTCAGTGAGATAATTTTGATTCTATAATATTGTTGGATTCAAAAGTATATAGAATAGATTCGTTACATTTCATTGCATTATATAGTATATTTGTTCTGTTTTGTGCTCGAGGACTAGCACGGTTTAAGTTTGGGGGATTTTGATAAGTGAATTTTATATTCACGAATCGATGTTCATTTCAATCTTAATCGTTGTTAATTTCTTGTTTCCATGTTCTTTTTTAGTTGTTTCGTGTTCTTTTATGTGTAGGGTGGTTGAGGTGGCAAGAAGCAAAGAAAGGACGTCATTTGGAGCATTTTGGTTGCAAGTTATGGAGTTAAAAAAAATCAGATTATAGAATATACCCCCACCGGGGCGGGCCCTTTTTGCCTTCATACCTTGATGTATGGGGTCTTCAACATCGCTTTATGGAATGGGTGCCGTGAAGTAGGGGTCTCGACGGTCATTTGGACTCTCCTATCTTGCCTTGAACTCTGCTGGGAGTTGAATATGAGCAATTGGATAGCATATGGACTTTGTTTAGCAGATGATTTTGACTTGGACTTGTTTATTGGAATATTAATTGCTAAACTACAACAACTTAACAACACACACAAGGCATATTACAGAGATTAATTCCAGATTTTTCATAGCAAGAAGCTTTGGAGGAGATTTTGATGAAATTTTTGTGACGATTGCGATTTAGGCTACGTGAAGGGTGTTTTTCATTATTCTTCATTTTAGTTTTATATTTGTAATTGAAAAGATGTTTTCTTTGAATTATTCAGTTATTATTTCATTCATGATGAACTAATTCACTTGTTAGGCTTATGATGGATCCTTAAGTGAAACGATGATTTTTTAAACTTTGATTTCCAGTTCAATAAGCTAATTTCCAGTTTATCTATATTAATTTGAGCTTGAATTTATGACTTTCCTGATCAACAATTCTTTGTGGATTTGTATGGAATCGAGAGAGGATATACGAATCTAGACTTAGTTAATATAACATGTGTTCATGAATTTTGTGAATAGTAGAATCTTGATGAATGTTATGGTAGAGATATGTTTGACATCGCATATAATCTGATAGGGAACTTAATCTTAAACCTTCTTTGATTATAATTCACATAGAGATATAGTGAGTTAGTTGATTAAGGTGTTTAACTTGTTTCTATCTAATTTGTGGATTTAACTTAATACGGTATTAGTGCATCGAGAGGTGGCTAGTATGACATTCGTGTTCTTGATTAATAAACTGGGATAGTGAGTTGAATTTGAATAAAGGTGTAGAAATTAGAATGAAGCTTTGGGTGAAATCATAAGTCTAATTCTCCATTAATTGTTTGAATTTTTAGTTTTAATTTTTGTGACTGTTTGTGAGTATATTCATTAATAATTTAGTTTTTAAAATTTTAATCATTGAATTAGATAGTTTAATAAAATTAGGATTAATAGGAATTGATAATTATGGGGTTAAATTTCTTACTAAATTGTCTTTGTGGGAACAATACTCTACTACATTATCAGACATTTGTTAACCACGATATACTTACGTGTTGTATGCGATATAGATTTTAGCCAACAAAAGGCACATACCGAAAAGGATCAAAGTTACCTCAATCGGTGCTTCTCTCGCTTCCAAGCTCGAATCGGTGTCTCGACCTTCCCGAGGTGAAGAAGTTTGCAAACAATGATGATCAAAGACCAACCCCATTACAAAGTCTACCGACATATTGGCAATCACTATATTCCCTACGATCGTAGAGTGGACTCTGAAGGCAGAAGGATTATGTCTAAGGAGATAATTGTAGAGTCTGTTCACTCTACCACTGATGGTGTTCAAGTCCAAAATAAGGAGCCTCTGTCTGCCCAAGCACAACTATTTAACATTCCTTCATTCTCTAATAACGATTGGTATCCAATGATTTAGCAGAGGATTTTGATTTGGGCTTGTTTGTTGGGATATTAATTGCTAAACTACAACAACTTAACAACACACACAAGGTATATTACAGAGATTAATTCCAGATTTTTCATAGCAAGCTTTGGAGGAGATTTTGATGAAATTTTTGTGACGATTGCATTTTAGGCTACGTGAAGGTGTTTTCATTATTCTTCATTTTAGTTTTATATTTGTAATTGAAAAGATGTTTTCTTTGAATTATTCAGTTATTATTTCTTTGAATTGATCTTATGATGTAATAGATAGGCTTGTCTGATCGTCAAGCACTGCACCAAAAATTATAGTCTGCCCGGAGAGGCAAGGAAAACTCGAGAGCTATCAAGGCAGAATCGTAGTCTGCAAGATAGTAGATCTCGGAGTTCATAGACTACCAGGAGAGACGAGGAAGGATTGTAGTGTGTCTAGTAGAGCTTCCTCATAACCGTAGTCTGCTGAGGAAGTCATGTTCGGAATTGTAGAGACAGCCTGCCTACGAGCCAACCAAGCATCTGCCAAAGCTAAGTCAAGAATCCTAAACTACACTCAGAGTCGTAAAGTCTACTAATGTCGAAGCCAAGGCAAGAATTGTAGACTACACTTAGAGTCGTAGAATCTACTGATCGTATCAGAGGTAGAGATCGTAGTCAAGCAAGATCAGATGAAGATAACAAGCACAACAATAGAAATTGTACAGTGTAAAGATCTGATCTCGGAGTCGTAGTGTCTGCACAGTCGAAGCTGAATCGTAGAGTGTAGGACTAAGACTTCAACAGACGTTTTCACAGTGCCAAGGAAGGATCGTAGAGCAAACATGACTCAATAATTGAGAACTCCCAAAATATCCAAAGGAACGAAGCCTTTGGTTGGTACTGCAAAGATACATCCCACCTAAAGGTAACCAGAGAGCACTCAACAAATTGCATGTAAGCTAATAGAAGATCTAAGTACCAACTCAATCAACATCCAAATTGAGTTGTAAAGCCATTCGAGATGAAGTCTTCCACAAGTTGATCAGAAGAAGACTTCAGTAACTGACTAAGGAAAGTAAGCAAGTTCAATAGATGTCAAGTAAATAGATGACAATGATCTTAAAAGCAACCAGGATCGTAGTGTTTGCCAGAAAAAGAAGGAACTGATGGAGTGTACACAAAGATACTGGTCAGCCTCTAAAGAAAAATGCTAAAGTGATTAAGCATTGAGTCAGTCCATTGATGATAAGTGAACGGGAGATCACAAGGAGAAAGTGAGCTGGACATGCCACAAATCTGAAGTGTCTTAATGTTCAGAAAGGGCCAGAACAAAGAGTCAAGCCATCAATATCTGATAGCAATCGAGGCAAACAGAAGTGTTAAAGCACTGCACAAGAAAAGGAAGAGGTGTTCCACATTTGAGAGCTAATAAACACTCATCAAGATCGTAGTTTTGTCTCTGCCTGTCAACTAGACACTACGATCAGGTCCAAGAAGATGTGCAACAGAATTGTAGAGTTCGAACAACTAAGGATTGAAGCATTGGCAACGGTTTAACCCGAAGATTGGTATTCGAACAAAGCTTATTGAGAGCATCGATGCAAAAGGACAACCTCTAATCGAGAAATCAGAAGGAGGTAATAAAGTTGACTACCTGCCCGAGATATAAAAGTGACATCTCTGATGGTAGACTGTAGTGTCAGAAATTTATGTCATGTCACATCTGCAGTCTACATGAAATAACTCGAGTTCTGCGAAGCAATTCAAAAAGCTTTTAACTGCTACTTTCCAACGGGAAGATTGGGAAGGAGTATAAATCAACAAAGCTTCAAAGATCAAGAATTGCTGATGATTGCTAAGTTACAGAATCGTTGAGTTATTGGAATGCTATTGTTGACTCTACGAGTTCCACCAGAGATTAATAGAACAAGTCTCAGTGACAGTGAGACTACATAGGTGGAAGTGAAGCAGCTTTGAAGAAGGACTTAAACAGACTAGAGCTTCACTCAACAAAGATGAGAATGCCATTGAAGATGGCAGCTAAGATGAGAGCTGAGAAGGCCAAGAAAATAGCATTCAGAAAAGTGGCAGAGCACAAAAAAAATAAAGAGAGCCACTCTACAGATCACCGTAAACCAAAAGCTAAAAAAGAACAGAAGCAGAATCATGTCTGCAAAACATTCAAGAAGGGTTCAGGGATTGCTAAGTGCCAGACTAAGTCTACCAAAAGCTCAGAGACTTAGCAAATCCAGATGGTGATGGTGCATAGCTGACATCAAATGAAGATGAGCAGAAAAGAGTGAAGATTAGCTGCACCAGAGAAGATGTGGTCCATACTCGAAGCAGAATGAAAAGAGGACCACGCCAAGCTGCTAAGTACAGAAGATGATCAAGCTTAAAGACATCTTAGCAGCTTAGCACCAATAACAACAACAAGAAGAAGCCAGAGCTTGAGAGGTCCTTGTCTGGGGGGGGGGGGACTAAATGAAATTTCAAGCCTGTTGGGATTGAAGAGTTCCTAGGGAACTAGAGGAGTTCCCTACCTGTAACGCCCAAGAAAATCGGATTTTTATGACAATTAAATTTTTATTTGATTATGTGAATTAAATGAATTTAATTGATTAATTTGTGAGTAAGTTATGTGAAGGTCGTTCTATGACCTAGAATGTGCTAACATGGTTAGTAATCTGGCTACGTGCTAGAATTATTTGTTTGGAATTTCCAAGATGAAAATAATTGTTTTTCGAGAAATTTTCGTAAAAACACTATTCATCCGTTTCTGTTCGGGGAATTATTTTGAAATTCTGAGAAACGCGTAATGATAGAATGTCATGATAAGATGTAATATTTGATAATATTTCATTTATGGCAAACGCAGTTTTCGCCTGCGGACTTAAAACCTAAGGGTTGAGTATATTGATTTCCGAGAAGGAAATAATATGCGTAGAAGGAATGGTGTTAGGTTCAATGCGAGTGTTATACATTGGGTGATACTATTTAGTATCTATGTATAATACGTTGAGTAAATATGAAGTACAATATGATTATTGTACGAGTAGTATACGGAGAGAATACGATTCGTATTATAGGATTAAGATTAAGTCTTAATGCCTAAGTCATTTGAGTTAGATTTCTATTAACCCAATTATTTAATGACCAAGCCCAAGGAGATTAGAGGGTTGAGCCAAGTCAAGGCCCAATGTTTATTTAGTTAACCCCAATTCATTAAAATCAAACCGTGGATCGATCCGGTGGGTCACCGAATGAGTAGAACCCATGGGGCAACCCATGGGATGATCCATGGCTAGTGGTGGGCCGACCACCTTGGTATGGAGTCCAAGCATAAGGCTTGGTCACCAAGCATTTTACTTGGTGACCAAGTGTGAATAGTCAGGAGGTGGGAAGTGTTATGTCCAAATTTTCCTCCATTCTAGTTTCCTATAAATAAGAAGGCAAGGTTGGCCATTTGTGGGTTTTTCAATTGCCTAACCTAGATTATTTGAGAGAGAAAAAGAAAGCTAGACTCACAAAACATTCACTTTAGAAGCTTGATCATAGAGTTTTCCAAGAAAGTTTCATAAGAATTCTTAAGGTATAATCCTTACCTTTTATCTCCATCTCTTTTTGATTTTTCTTTTATCTTGGAGAATTATAGATGGGTGGTATATGTCTTGTATGAGGGATTAGAGATGGCTTATCATAGATTCAATCTCTACAAGTCATGAGATTATAAGAATCGTAAGGTTTAATATAGTTTTGAACCATGAAAATATTGATAGTTGAGATCGATTGTTGATAAACGATTGAGCTCCATCAATACGTTAATATATGCATCTTGTTTGGTTAGGATGTAGATATGAAGTCCATGGAGTATTCCATGTGACTTGGCTTAGAGAACCCTAGTAACGAAGTTATGGCGAATTTTACGTAATTAGACATTTAACGTCGAAAATGTTGAATTCCGAATTGGGGGTAAAAAGTTACCGTGAGACTTGAAACCATTTTTTTTCAATGTCAACACGTGAGATAGGGTTTTTAAGAGTTGTGGGTTCGAGAATCATCGGATTTCGACTTAAAACGAAGAAAATGAGCATTGAACGCTCATTAACGTTTACGAACGTCTAGAAAATGAACTCAATAGTGAATTTTTAGTTAACAGATTAGAAAGTGTCAAATTCTTATATGAACGCGTAGATTACGTTATTTGTGACGTGTAGGCTTTTGAACAGACCAAATCGGGCTTATAACGAAGAAGTTATGGCCCCGGGAATTTCACAAAGTTTTAAAAATTTGTTGAATCGATGCTCGAGGTCTCAGCCATGGCCAAACATAATAATAAATCGCCACGCCAGTAGCGCCGCAAACAAAGATAACATTGCACATTCTAAATGGTATGCAATATTTCGCTTCGCTACCGTAACGAGCATGCTGACGATCGAGCCTAGTCATCGCTAATCGGAGTCGCAGCGCCAATCTAGTACTAGAATGGTCATGCAATGTATGAAAGTGATTGACTTTGGACAATGATTTAGGTTTTGGATTTCATTTGTTCAGGGACCTAAAGGGGTAATGTGTGTACACTTCATAAGTGTATTAAAGGTATTCCTATATTACCTATACTAAGGTATATGGTATGAAACTTAGGAATGGAATTCATGTTAACGAGTTAAGAACGTTGAACACAGTTGGTACTTTATCAATGAAGTTCGAGTCCGGTTAATAAATGTCAGTTGATTAATAAACTGGGACGAAGGGTAATAAGTTTTGTCGACTTTAATAAAGATATTAAGTTAACAAAGACGTAGAAGAGAAAGAAGCTTGTAGGAACAATGTGAATAGTTGTTTGATAGCTAATTATAGTGTGCTATGTGAATGTATCATGTAGATTCTGTAAAGGCTGTGGTCAGTCGAGTAAATTATTTGAAGACGCTGAAAGGCAAGTTTTCTTAACGCTTGTCTAACTTTCATGTTAGCCAAGTTTTATGTGATTCATGAACTGAATTGCAAGACTTGTTTTAAAGAAAGGGTCGATGCCAGATTTTAACTCGACTAAACTATTCGTAATATATAGATTGATTATGATTCATATCTTTTTATATAGAAATTTTAACGTTATCCTATGCCAAGTGTTTGGTACGGATGTGAAGGTAAGGTTTGTCTATGAACAAACAAAAGTATTTTTCATCGATTATTCGATGGGCACGCGAGTTTGCCAAAAATATTAAACGTAAATACGTTTAATGAATGAGTGTTGATCAACGTAGAGTACTATAGGCTGATCACGTAGAAGTGCTCGTAAGTTATCAGATGAACGACCTTAGTGCTGTGGACTCCTTTTCAAGTATGAAAACTAAAAGTTACTGTTCACAGTCTATTGACCGATTCAGGATTCCTAATATATTCTATATTTTGGGAATTGATGTTATGAATTGTTAAAGTATTATTGATTCATAATACTTTATAACTATTGTTTTGTTATGTCGTAATCAAGTATATAATTCACGAAATGTGGTATTACTTTATTATCCTTTGTTAAAAACTTCTTTGAGAAATCATGCTCACTTCTTGCGTGAATTATATAACTGTAGTTAAAGATGAACGTATTGAGAATGCCAAGAGAGATAATGGCAAAGCTAAGATGGATGCTTAGGCATTGTGTAATAGTTTAGTAAGTTTATATGTATTATACATTATGAACAATGAACGATGTAACCGGTTTATAAACCTGGGAAGAATTATACTTTGATTGTAATAATAAGATAGTAATTACATTCATTTTGTTGGATTTCAATGGAATGATTGTATGAATGTTAGTACAGTGGATCACCATATGTCGGGTTGAAAGATACCCGAATTTGGGAGCGTCACAGGTTGGTTTCAAAGCCTTAGGTTATAAAATTTAAGGGGGGAAAACCTTAGGCTAATAACCTCATAAGGAAGGTAAAGTCCAAGAAATAAAATTCAAGTCCATTGAATTAATAAGGTATTGAGATAACTTAGTATCGAAAGGATTAAAAGATGAAAATTAATCTTAAAGATATTAAATGTGATTTATGCTTATACTATTGTGTATTATGTACTAATCAACGTGTTATGTGTTTATAGATGTCAACCGATAGCTTGATGTTTAGAAACATGGAAATGATAAGTGAGGAATCAGTTAACCAAGTTGAGGTTTTACTAATGCCAGTGGCGGAGGTACCGATAGTTGTACTAAACGACTCAGATATTGAGGAGTACATCTCTGAGGAGGAATACTCTGAGGAGACCATGGGATTAGCATCATACCTTAACGAGATGCTAGATGTGGAGGAGGAGATGGAGGTGACATCGATTAACATGATGTTACCTACTCAGGAGCCAACACCTTCGGATGCAACGAGAGAATTGTATCTGGCAGTGTTGGATAGGAATGTGCATTTGCGCACTGTGGTAGAGGCACAAAATGAGGAAATAACTGCCTTATATGAGGCGAAAGAATCTACAGAGGCAGACTATGAGTCAGAGCATGACGAAAAGGTGCTTATGACTGATAAGGCTCATGACTATAAGGATGAGGTCCTTGAGCTATAGAAGAAACTGGTTGAGAAAGACCAGAAGATAGCTAGGATGTCATACATCCACGAATGTGCTCATGAGGATTTCAAGCTGAAAATAACTTGTTATTCTATTGAGTCCGGATAGACTCGACATACTATAAGTCGAGATATAGTGTCGATTCTGGCAAATCAGAAATATGAGAATGCCGTTCAACAATGTTAGTAGATCATTAGATCTTTTTGTATGTGGTAATGACGTAAAACCCTCTTTTGTATAGTTAAAGGGTAGTCTTTTTGTAAATCCCAATTTTTGTAGAAGTCAATCGCAGGATAGTATGTAATAGCCTTTGGCTAAGGGATCATGATGTAAATAGTTTTGACTATGAAAGAATATTTTTATAATGAAGTTTTTATTTAAATGTGCTTGTTGTGGTATGAATGGTTGTTATTGATTTAAAATGATAACCGAGTAGTTAAATAGATAATAACGAAGCTTTATTTATTTAATCAGAATTATGCCGCCGAGAAGGAGACAATGCAATCAAGAGGCCGAGTCTCATAATGAGAATTAGGGGGGGGGGGGTCCTAATAACCCTATGCAAGAGTTTGTTAATTTATTAACGGCTGCATTTAACCAAGGGGGTGGGATTCTTGTAGCTCCTGGGGTAGCAAGAACCACTACCTTTAAGGACTTTAAAAGTGTGGGTCCTCCCGAGTTCCGAGGAACGACGAACCCGTTAGAAGCCCAGACATGGGTAAGGGAGATTGAGAAGGCGTTTGTGATAGCAAACGTAGGTGAGGCGCAAAAGACTTCTTTTGCGACTTACATGATGAAGGGGGAAGCCAACCACTCGGTGGGAGGCTCACCGGTGGTGGGGATAGAAACGAGAGGTCATTACGCGGGGACAGCTTTAAGAAGTTCTTCTTGAAAACTATTTCCTACTAGCATGCGGGTAGAATGGAAATTAAGTTCCTAGAACTTAAGCAGGGGGATATGACAGTTCCCCAGTATACCGCCAAGTTTAATGAATTGGCAAGATTTTCTCCACATCAGGTGGACACAGAAGCGAGGAAGGCGCGTAGGTTTGAGCAGGGCTTAAAACCCTGGCTCTACAGTAGGATATTGGTTTTCCAAAGTGCTTCCTACGGGACTATTCTGGAGAAGGCAATAATAGCTGAAGGTGGTGGGGAGGCTTTGTCTCAGTACCATAAAGAGCGAAAGATTAAGAGTAAGTTAGAGGGAGGTAATAAGGCTGAAGTTGCCAGCGAAAGCGGCAACTTGCCAAAGAGAAAGAGTTATAACCTTGGGAATACCGGGATAAAGTAGGGAGATCCCAAACGGAGGACGGAAGCATGTAAGATATGCGGAAAGTCTCACATGGGAGTTTGTTTAAAGGGGAAAGCAGTATGCTACAACTGTGGGCAGGAGGGGCATTTTTCACCCAACTGTCCTAACCCTAAGAAGAACCAGGGATGTTTTGTCTGTGGGTCAATGGACCACATGGCAAGAAATTGCCCGAAAAAGGGTTTAGAGGGGAATAAGAGCTCTGGTAGTGGTAAATTAGCCATTACTGGACCAACACCATCGGTGGGTAGACCCTCAGCTCGTACGTTTAATATGAATGTCCAAGATGCGGTTGCATCAACGGATGTAGTAGCAGGTATCATTCTGGTCAATAAGATAAATGCTTATGTGCTATTTGACTCGGGTGCTACTTGTTCTTTTATAGCATGTGAATTTGCTAAGTGATTAATTTTAATCCCTGAGAAGTTACCTATACCTTTAGACGTTAAGGTAGCAAACGAAGAGATAATCCCCATTGAATATATTCATAAGGATTGTTGCATAGAAGTTAGAGGGAATAAGTTATCGGTAGATTTGGTACCGATAAGGCTAAAAGAATTCGATGTAATTCTTGGTATGGATTGGTTGGTTAACCATAAGGTGATTATAGATTGCCATAGGAAAAGTGTAAACCTTCGGCTTTCTAAGAAAACCAAGGTAATGTTCTTCGGTAGTAAATCACCGAGACGCTCTTGTTGTCTGTCTATGACACAAGCTAGGAAGATATTGAGAAAAGGGTGTGTAGGTTATCTATGCCATGTTGTGGATACCCAAATAGTGGGAACATCCTTGGACCAGATACCTATAGTGCAGGAGTTCGTGGATGTATTTTCGGAGGAGTTACCGGGTATTCCATCAGAAAGGGAGGTAGAGTTTGTAATTGATCTGTTACCGAGAACGGCATAAGTTTTAAGGGCACTATATCGGATGGCGCCAGTCGAGATGAAGGAGTTAATGGTTCAATTATAGGAACTATTAGATAGGAAGTACATTCAATCGAGTGTGTCTCCTTGGGGAGCACCGGTGTTGTTTGTAAAGAAGAAGGATGGGTCGTTAAGACTTTGTATCGACTATCGAGAGTTGAACAAGTTAACGATTAAGAATAAATACCCTTTGCCCAGGATCGATGATCTATTTGATCATTTGAAAGGGGAAAAGTATTTTTCTAAGATATATTTGCGCACGGGGTATCATCAATTAAAGGTGAGGAAGGAAGATATACCTAAGACGGCGTTCAAAACTCGTTATGGTCATTACGAGTTTCTGGTAATGTCGTTTGGGTTAACTAATGCGCCAACCGCATTTATGGATATGATGAACAGAGTGTTCAAACAATATTTAGACAAGTTTGTCATAGTGTTCATTGATGATATTCTAGTCTATTCTAAGACGCCAGAAGATCATACAGAACATTTAAGAATAATGTTGGAGACACTACGGAAGGAGAAGTTGTATGCGAAATTCACAAAGTGTGAATTTTGGCTTGAGAGAGTGCAGTTTCTAGGGCATGTTATTGATAAGGATGGTACTTCCGTAGATCCGACAAAAGTTGAAGCAGTTAATGAATGGGAGCAACCGAAAACACCAACTGAGGTTCAGAGTTTTCTGGGGTTAGTGGGATACTATAGAAGGTTCATTCCGGACTTTTCTAAAATAGCTACTCCGTTCACAAATCTGACAAGAAAGTCGGTGAAGTATGTGTGGACTGAAAAATGTGAGAACAGCTTTCGGGAGTCAAGAAGAGGTTAAGAGGCACCAGTATTATTCTTACCGGGACGACGTATGAGGAAATTTTGTAGTGTATAGCGATGCTTCGCATAAAGGACTGGGTTGCATGCTCATGCAGCATGGCAAGGTTATTGCGTATGCGTCATGTCAATTAAACGATTATGAGAAGGTCTATCCTACCCATGACCTGGAATTGGCAGCTGTAGTTTTTGCCCTAAAGATATGGAGGCATTATCTTTACAGTGAGAAGTGTGAGATTATACATGGACCACAAAAGTCTAAAATATATCTTCACACAGAAGGAGTTGAACATGAGACAGAGAAGGTGGTTAGAGTTAATAAAAGATTACGACTATGATATTTTATATCATCCGGGAAAAGCAAATGTAGTAGCCGATGCGCTGAGTAGGAAGGGTAGAGAAAGCGTCGATGTTAACAACTCGAGAATGAGTTGATAACAATGATAAGCAAGCATGGAGCTAGAAGTTACGTTACCAGAAGAAGCGGGGGAAATGTTATTTTCCATGGAAATCCAACCTACTATAGCGGAGCGGGTTAGAGAAGTACAACTGAGCAACGAGGAGTGCCAGCAGATGAAGAAGAGTATAGAAGATGAAGAAAAGACTAAGTATAACCTTGATAAGGAGGGATTACTTCATTTTGAAGGAAGAATTTGGGTTCCTACTAATCCTGAATTAAAAGAAAAAATTATGATGGAGGCCCATAGTTCGAGGTACTCGATACATCGCGGTAGTACGAAGATGTATCAAGACCTTCGTCAGAACTTTTGGTGGCCCAACATGAAGAGGGAGATAGCAGAATATGTTAGTAGGTGCTTAACTTGTCAACGAGTTAAGGCTGAACATCAATGACCTAGCGGGTTATTGCAACCGTTAAAAATTCTAGAGTGGAAATGGGAGCATATCACGATGGATTTTGTGGTGGGACTTCCAGCAACAAGAAAATGATATAATGCTATTTTGGTGATAGTGGATCGATTGACGAAATTGGGTCATTTTCTACCAATAGGAGTTAGGTATAACATAGATCAGTTAGCTAAGCTGTATGTCAAGGAAATTATTTCCAAACATGGAGTACCTGTTTCGATTGTGTCAGATCGTGATCCACTATTCACATCGAACTTTTGGAGGAGTTTACAAGAGCAAATGGGAACACAGTTAAGATTGAGTAAAGCGTATCATCCTCAGACGGATGGTCAGAGTGAACGAATAATTCAAACGCTTGAAGATATGTTAAGATCTTGCGTTATGGATTTAAAAGGGAGTTGGGATGAATATCTACCGTTAGTGGAATTTTTGTACAACAATAGTTTTCACGCTAGTATAGGCATGCCGCCTTACGAAGCGTTGTATGGAAGGAAGTGTTGAACTCCATTGTGTTGGGATGAGGTGGGTGAACGTCGGATGTTGGGACCTAAGATGGTACAACAGACATGGACATGGTGAAATTAATACGTACTCAATTAGTTGCGGCTCAAGACCGGCAGAGGAAGTATGCAGATCCTCATAGAGAGAATAGAGAATTCGATGTAGGATCGTTTGTTTTTCTGAAAGTATCACCCTGGAAGGGGAAGATACGTTTTGGGAAGAAAGGGAAGTTAAGTCCAAGGTTTGTAGGACCTTTTGAGATTTTAAGAAGGGTAGGAGAGGTAGCTTATGAAGTAGCTTTACCTCCAAAGATGGAACGCATTCATAATGTGTTTCACGTGTCAGTGTTACGTCCTTATAAACTGGACTATAAACACGTAATAGAGTATGAATCTATTCAGATAGAAAAAGACTTGTCCTATGAGGAACTTCCAGTTCAAATTATTGATAAGAAGGAACAAGTTTTAAGAAATAATGTAATACCTTCTGTGAAGGTGTTATGGAGAAACCACAATGCTGAAGAAGCAACGTGGGAGCTCGAAAGTAAAATGAAGGAAGATTTTCCTCATTTGTTTAAGTAATTATAAGCTAAGATTTTGGGGATAGAATCCTTATAAGGGGGAGAGAATGTAACGCCCGAGAAAATTGAATTTTTATGAGAATTAAATTTTTATTTGATTATGTGAATTAAATGAATTTAATTGATTAATTTGTGAGTAAGTTATGTGAAGGTCATTCTATGACCTAGAATGTGCTAACGTGGTTGGTAATCTGGCTACGTGCTAGAATTATTTGTTTGGAATTTCCAAGATGAAAATAATTGTTTTTCGAGAAATTTTCGTAAAAACACTATTCATCCATTTCTGTTCGGGGAATTATTTTGAAATTCTGAGAAACGCGTAATGATAGAATGTCATGATAAGATGGAATATCTGATAATATTTCATTTATGGCAAACGCAGTTTTTACCTGCGGACTTAAAACCTAATTGTTGAGTATATTGATTTCTGAGAAAGAAATAATATGCGTAGAAGGAATGGCGTTAGGTTTAATGCGAGTGTTATACATTGGGTGATACTATTTAGTATCTATGTATAATACGTTGAGTAAATACGAAGTACAATATGATTATTGTACGAGTAGTATACGGAGAGAATACGTGAATTGTACGTGTAGAACACGATTCGTATTATAGGATTAAGATTAAGTGTTAATGACTAAGTCATTTGAGTTGGATTTCTATTAACCCAATTATTTAATGACCAAGCCCAAGGAGATTAGTGGGTTGAGCCAAGTCTAGGCCCAATGTTTATTTAGTTAAGCCCAATTCATTAAAATCAAACCGTGGATCGATCCGGTGGGTCACCGAATGAGTAGAACCCATGGGGCAACCCATGGGATGATCCATGGCTAGTGGTGGGCCGACCACCTTGGTGTGGAGTCCAAGCAAGGCTTGGTCACCAAGCATTTTACTTGGTGACCAAGTGTGAATAGTCAGGAGGTGGGAAGTGTTATGTCCAAATTGCCCTCCATTCTAGTTTCCTATAAATAAGAAGACAAGGTTGGCCATTTGTGGGTTTTTCAATTGCTTAACCTAGATTATTTGAGAGAGAAAAAGAAAGCTAGACTCACAAAACATTCACTTTGGAAGCTTGATCATAGAGTTTTCCAAGAAAGATTCATAAGAATTCTTAAGGTATAATCCTTACCTTTTATCTCCATCTTTTTTTGATTTTTCTTTTATCTTGGAGAATCATAGATGGGTGGTATATGTCTTGTATGAGGGATTAGAGATAGCTTATCATAGATTCAATCTCTACAAGTCATGAGATTATAAGAATCGTAAGGTTTAATTTTGAACCATGAAAATATTGATAGTTGAGATCGATTGTTGATAAACGATTGAGCTCCATCAATACGTTAATATATGCATCTTGTTTGGTTAGGATGTAGATATGAAGTCCATGGAGTATTCCATGTGATTTGGCTTAGAGAACCCTAGTAACGAAGTTATGGCGAATTTTACGTAATTAGACATTTAACGTCGAAAACGTTGAATTCCGGATTGGGGGTAAAAAGTTACCGTGAGACTTGAAACCATTTGTTTTCAATGTCAACACGTGAGATAGGGTGATTAAGAGTTGTGGGTTCGAGAATCATCGGATTCCGACTTAAAACGAAGAAAACGAGCATTGAACGCTCATTAACGTTTACGAACGTCTAAAAAATGAAATTAATAGTGAATTTTGAGTTAACAGATTCAAAAGTGTCGAATTCTTATATGAACGCGTAGATTACGTTATTTATGACGTGTAGGCTTTTGAACGGACCAAATCGGGCTTATAATGAAGAAGTTATGGGCCCGGGAATTTCACAAAGTTTTAAAAATTTTGTTGGAATCTGGTACTGAGGTCTCAGCGCATGGCAACTGGCATAAATACAAATCGCCAGTACTGACACTCAAGACAAATAACATTGCACACTTCTAAATGGCACCAAGAACACCATTACTGTTTCATTGCCGCATTTCAATGAGAGGCCCGATTTCGCTAACATCTGGCTAACTCATTTCAATCTAGTATTAGAATGGTCGTAGCAATGAAAGTGATGAACTTTGGACAATGATTTAGGTTTTGGATTTCATTTGTTCAGGGACCTAAAGGGGTAATGTTTGTACACTTCATAAGTGTATTAAAGGTATTCCTATATTACCTATACTAAGGTATATGGTATGAAACTTAGGAATGGAATTCATGTTAACGAGTTAAGAACGTTTAACACAGTTGGTACTTTATCAACCAAGTTCGAGTCTGGTTAATAAATGTTAGTTGATTAATAAATCGGGATGAAGGGTAATAAGTTTTGTTGACTTTAATAAAGATATTAAGTTAACAAAGATGTAGAAGAGAAAGAAGCTTGTAGGAACAATGTGAATAGTTGTTTGATAGCTAATTATAGTGTGCTATGTGAATGTATCATGTAGATTCTATAAAGGTTGTGGTCAGTTGAGTAAATTATTTGAAGACGCTGAAATGCAAGTTTTCTTAACGCTTGTCTAACTTTCATGTTAACCAAGTTTTATGTGATTCATGAACTGAATTGCAAGACTTGTTTTAAAGAAAGGGTCGATGCCAGATTTTAACTCGGCTAGACTATTCGTAATATATAGATTGATTATGATTCATATCTTTCTATATAGAAATGTTAATGCTATCCTATGCCAAGTGATTGGCACGAATGTGAAGGTAAGGTTTGTCTATGAACAAACAAAAGTATTAGATGGGCACACGAGTTTGCCAAAAATATTAAACGTAAATACGTTTAATGAATGAGTATTGATCAACATAGAGTACTATAGGCTGATCACCTAGAAGTGCTCGTAAGTTATCGAATGAACGACCTTAGTGCCGTGGACTCCTTTGCAAGTATGAAAACTGAAAGTTATTGTTCATGGTGTATTGACTGGTTCAGGATTCCTAATCTATTCTATACTTTGGGAATTGATGTTATGAATTGTTAAAGTACTATTGATTCATAATACTTCATAACTATTGTTCAGTTATGTCAGAACTGTTATATAATTCACGAATGTGGTATTACTGTTATCCTTTGTTAAAAACTTGTTGAGTTGTCATGCTCACTTCTTGCGTGAAT
Source organism: Panax ginseng (assembly GCA_020205605.1). Classification (NCBI taxonomy): domain Eukaryota; kingdom Viridiplantae; phylum Streptophyta; class Magnoliopsida; order Apiales; family Araliaceae; genus Panax; species Panax ginseng. Next base: position 34,399,457 of record CM035129.1, read on the forward strand.
TATATAACTGCAGTTAAAGATGAACGTATTGTGAATGCCAAGAGAGATAAGGGCAAAGCTAAGATGGATGTTTAAGCATTGTGTAATAGTTTAGTAAGTTTGTATGTATTATACATTATGAATAATGAACGATGTAACCGGTTTATGAACCTGGGAAGAATTATACTTTGATTGTAATAATAAGATAGTAATTACATTCTTTTTGTTGGATTTCAATGGAATGATTGTATGAATGTTAGTACAGTGGAGCACCATATGTCAGGTTGGAAGATACCCGAATTTGGTGGCGTCACAAAGCCTGCTGGGCTTGAAGAGTTCTTAGTGAACAGAAGTTCCAAGGCTGCTGGCCTTGAAGGAATCTTAGTGATTCAGGGTGCTGTCCTTCCTTAATGGAAATCCTGCTAGTTGAAAGCAGAAGAGTGTACTAGGAGCTTGAGTCTTTGAACCACTTAAAATCCCTTGTGTCATTTACTTTATGTCATTTACATTATGTACCTAACTGCTATAACTGCTATGTATGTATTAACTGCTTACAACTTAACTAGCTCTAAGAATAATGTATATATGATTATATCAATGAAGGGGATCTTTTATATATTCCGCTGTGCTTGAAAAGATTCTTATGTTTGTCATATGCTAATTCATCAGCAATACAAAATAAAAAGGAAAAGTATTTGAAAACAAAAAGGATCTATTCAACCCTCCCCCCTTCCAGATCTATTGTGTGCCTACTGCGAACTAACATATTGAACTTATACTTGCAGGGCAAACCTGTTGCTCACCCTTGTTATATCATGATAAACATTGCAGATTAAGACGAATACGTCGAATACAGAAAAAGATCAAGACAAGTCCAGCTTGGGATTATATGTGCAGCTAGAATTGTAACAATAATGTATGATAATAACATTGTTTATTAGATATGATATTGAATTGTCTATTATGTGAAGGTTCTCGACCTTGGGAATAGTGTGTAATGTTTAATGTATAAACAATTTATGTTTATATCTTCCGTAATAGTTATAGAAATAGTATACCAGATCTGTGGTGATTTGGGACCCGAATTTGGGGATGCTACACCTATCCTTGTCATATTGTATTGAGTAGGTTATTGTTGAGAAGAAAGTTATTCATTTAACCTTGAACTTTATTTCCAAGCATGCTATTAAGTGGTTTAATTACTTTACAATTATTCCACATCGATATTATTGATATTCACACTTAGTGCACTTGAGTTCGTACAGTCTTGGACTTGTACATCATTTAAAATTCTATAATTCTTGAATCAGAAGTCAAATAGAGTCCTAACCTTTGTTCTATTGCACAAGTGTATGAAGTTTTATAAAAGCTATCCAAACCAATTGATGGTAAGGATTCTTAGACTGAAAGAACACCCCTTTTATGATAGGGGAGTACCTTAGGTATCTAATATAATATACAAAGAGCAGATTTAAATGTTATGCATATACATGGTGTACGCGAGGCTGATCCCCTCAAGTACTTATTCTGTAGCCAATAACCAAAGGGTCAATTAGCTATTGATTCCATTGGAGTTTTATAGTTCAAAGTCTACTTGACTATCAATTATTCTAAAAGAAATCATTATCTTTGCTTCTAATATTCATATTGTTGAATCCTTCAGATATTCATATTGTTGAATTCATTGTCAGATATTTTCCATTCATCATGATATATCCTTATTGTTGTATTTAAACTAGCTAAGCAAACTTGTTGCTCATCCTTCCTATATCATGAATTATATTGCAGCTAAGCCTGATACCTCAGGAAATGACAAGGGTAAAGGAAAGATGTAGGATAGTTGCGAGGAGCAGACTTTATTTTATGCCTAGTTTAAATTACTGTTATGTAATATGAACCCTAATGACTATTTTAGGGTATGTTTATAAGATTGTATTAAGGTTATCAAATCTTGGGACTAGTAACACCTTTTGAATGAACAACGTACATTTATTATATTCTCCATTTTAGATATCGTATGTTGTTTAGATGTGGATGTTTGTATTTTGTCGTGATGACTGGACCGGGGTCAGAGGACCCGAATTTGGGGGTGTCACAAGCCCTCATTTGCACACCTAAAGTGGTCCTGTGGTAACTACTCGGCTGATCCGAATCCATATATCTGGACACAAGTCTCCAAATCACTTCAGAAAGGGTGTGGTAAACTCTAACATGGAGCTTTTTCAAAAGCATTTTATGACTACATGCATGCATGCATTACTTTAACATACGCCTACAATAGAGTTAAAATGCATGACTATCCAATGCCTACATTTTAAAAAAAATTTCCATAGTCTCCTTTGTAAATAGGACTATCCACATGCACATAGGCATGACTAGGTGGCCATTCAGTAGCACACCTGCCCATAGTAATAAACATCCTATACATGCATACATAAATCACAGTCAATATCCATAAGGATAGCCTAATTACCAGGATTACTTTGGTTTACCACCTTTGCTCATTTGTCCTCAAATAGGATAAGAAATAGCAGAAAAAGGTGCCAATTTGACTGTTTCAAAAGTTAAATTTTTTCACATCATTGTGTTCAGCATGGTTAAATACTAACATTTACTTTGTTGAATATTTTTTATCAAGTCATATGAGTATGCATATTCACTATTATGTGTTTAGAAGCATTTCATGTGATATTTCATTTTCCAACAGATAAAAACTAGAAAAGAAGACATGCATACGTTACCAGGACAATGTAGAACACTTGTACGGTGACAGAATTTGCAGAAAGACGCCTGAACTCAGTAGATATGAAGAAGAGCTCTCGGATTTCCTGTGTGGCACAACTTAAAAATGAATTTTGAAAGTAAATTGCAGCTTAAAACCACCCACGGTTGGCCGCAGGTGTATCTGTGGCTCCCCTGGGTGGGGCCCACCCCTCCGAATCGGTCCAGTTCAAGTTGCAAAGGAGATCTCACAAGCTAAAAAGGTCAAATCAGGAATAAAAATGCTACACAATTGAGCAGAATAGCCTGAAATCCTGGTTTTCATAGATCAAAATGTGGGTCTACATGTCACTCATTGGAATTCGCCCAGATATAGGGTTCACTATACTGATGATCACAACAGTTACAAACCACACTCGACAATGCCTCACAAAGGTCCGAATGCCATCTGTACGGGGTCAGAACCCCAAAACCTTTCTTCCCTAGCGGAAACTCTATCAAAATCAGCCATTGATGAACATGTTAACGAAGGTTAAGCAACCTTGACGGCATTCAGCCGCTGACAAGTAAATTCAGCAAAGCATCAGAAACCATCCGATGATCTCATCCGTTGATGTACACGTTGACGAAGGTCAAGCAGCCTTGACACTATCCAGCTGGGATCTCATCCATTGATGAAAATGACAACGAAGGTCAGATGGCCTTAGCAACACAAAATGTTGGCAATAACTCCGACAGAGCAGCGGAAAGACCTGACGATACGTACCAGGAAAGAACATCCTCATCGGGGAGGACCGATGATGGAATATGTTATACACATCCTCCTCAGACAAAACACCTCCCCATAGAGTCTCTTATACATGAGAGATATATCTTCAATGTAAAGTCTGTATCAAGGATTAAGGACTTTGGTGATAACCCCAATGTCAACATCCTGGATTATCAGTAATGAATGGCAATCCCCGGTAGAAGTCATGGGAGCCGGCAGTCATCCCATCCTATTGGAGAATAGTCCAACAAACCACATACATTTGCATCTTTCTGCTGTACATTGCATCATGATTATCCTATCACATTTCAAGTGTCTAGTATTCTTTATCCTATCCATGCCATTGCATTGCATGAATATGATAAAGAGGGGCATCTGTAGACACTCGAAATTTTGTGTTCATGTTACTAACATTGCAAGAGGGCATAATCATCTTTCAGAGATAACCCTGGAGGACAAGACAGTTTCAGTTTTGGAAATCCCACCGGAGAACCCTTTTCCATCTCGGAGATAACCATGAGATATTCAATCCCGGAAACAACATCGGGAGTTTCAGTCTTAACCTCGGAGATAACCCCGAGGGATGCAGTTGTAATTCCGGAGATAACCCCAGAAAAGCTCGTTTCAACCCCCAGCAATCAGCTTCAACCTCGGAGATAACCCCAAGGCACTTAGTCCCAAACCCGAAGATAACCCCGAGAGGTCAGACACACCTCAGAGACTACCCTGAGGACATCTAGTACTTGCAGCAGCCCAATCTTAGAGATAACCCCGGTGTGGGGAAAATCGTCATTTTGCCACCTTGATCCCATATGCGTGCCGTTTCAACACATTTCAATATACATTCTATACAACAGTGTCTTATAAGAACTGAATAGCTGCAATCCCGAGTGACTACTACACAAGACAGCACACTTGATGGAATTTGAAGCTTGAAGACCAAGGGCATGGTCCCATCTTCCTAACTTCTTACAACCTCTAATCCCATGTCATTTGCGTATCTCTCGATAATAGCACTCTGAAACAGGTCTTATACACCTCAATCGGATGCCCAAATTGAAGTTTTGAAAGTTCGAGCGGACATTATGTTACACGCGTACACGTACTTCGAGATGGTAGGACCCGTAAAGCCCAGGGAACCCCAGGCAGCCACAGGTACACCTGCGGCTCCCCCCTCTATAAATAGAGGGCTTGGGGTGGCCATTTTGTAAGAGAAAACAGCGAGAAGGCCCTGTCTAATTTGCTCTGTACACACTATAAACTGAGTGCTTTCTCATTTTAAACACTTGTGAGCTCATATATTGCTATATTTTTACCAGTGGGAATTGAGTGTTCATCAATTTAAAGCCATAGAAGTCTTTTTTAGCAGTCCACTGTAAGCCTTCTTACACCTTTTAAAGCCTTTTCTCCACATCTTGCACACACCGTTCTTCACATTGAGAGTCGTGTTGCGTGTGTATGCCCGAACTTCGGTCCGTGGCTTTTATTTCCTTATATATATATATATATATATATATATATATATATATATATATATGGACTAACGTTATCGAGTTATGCCTCGATTGAGCCTGGATTTTATATCCTAACGTTTATTGCTTTTATATATATATATATATATATATATATATATATATATATATATATATATATATAAAAGAGAGCAGAGAGAGAAAAAAAGATAAATGTCCCATCCAAAATTGACGTCATCAGCTCTTTCTCATTCCTCCTTATTCAAATTTCAAATCTTTATTTTCTCTCTCTGTTGTTACACTCGAAACCCAGAAGCAGAAGAAGAAGTCGATAATCTTCCTCGGCGAAGCTTCAAAAACGGTAGGCCTTACAAGGAGCTTGAAAAACGCAGAACCACAGAAGAAGTCGAAGTTCTACGACCTTCTCATCTTGGCTCTCCTCTTCCTCGGCACCTTAGGTCGTGCTGATCCGCATCGGTAGGCCATCAAAGACTATTGGTCCATGAATCCTTATCTTGGTATTTCTTCCTTGGCACCTTATCTTGGTTTTTCTTCAATTTCAATTTGGTTTCTTACAAAATGTATGAAATTCCTCGGCACCTACTGTGACGCCCCCAAAATAGGTCCATTCCACCCAACCCATTCTGAGTCGCCAAATACATAACTACAACTTTAATAATACAAATGTCGTGTGAAATACGACAATACATACTGTGAGTTTAAATACAGATATTGCCGTCTAGACAACATCCACACGCAAATAAATCCCCATCATGATTATTGATACATTATTTTACAAAAATGGTGAGGACTACTAAACAACTCTCTCTAGAACCTTCATTCCATACCCCGACTCGATCCTGCTACGTTCTCACCTCCTGAGAAGAAAAATGGAACAACAAGGAAAAGGGTGAGCTCAACTAGCCCAGTAAAGAATATTATGACTAAGATAATATACAACAAATTATCGTTAGTCTTCAACAGGGAAAAATCTAATAGAATACAATAGACAATAAGTTTTAGATCAACAAATGCAGCGGAAACAGCAATCCATTAGAAGAGTCATGTAGAGAAAGAATTCTACTGTCTTCTAAGGTTTAAAAGTCCATCATCAATATTTTATCCCTGTAACAACAATCAATATACATCTTTAATCATCTTTGCACTACAGGCCAAAGATATTCATTTATATCACCAGTTGGTCATGTTCATCTCAACACCTGTTCATCTTTGCACTACGGGCCAAAGATATTCATCAGTTAATCGTTCATCTTTGCACTACAGGCCAAAGATATTCATCAAGTATCACCATTAAGGACCGAGGATGATGAAAAATATTTTTAAGAACGAATCCAGTGAGATAGAAGGACAAATATTAGGGATTCGTACAACAGTTTATCCAAGATCGATAATACTTCATAATAAACGATTTTGAAGCGAGCGCAAAAATAACGATCAAAACATGGATACAATCAAAGATAGTAGCCAAAATAGACATCTTGGACAAAAGAAAAATTTTCATTTTTCTATGAATAGTCTTAGATATCGTGAATAGTGCCGATATCGTGAATAATAACCCCAAACACAAAAGATAGAAATTTCACAAAAAACATATTCACGCTTACGTCAATAGTACTTTCGTGAATAGTAACTCGTGAATAGTAACTCATGAATAGTAACCCCGAAGCATGAAAAAGTTCCAAATTTTATAAAAAGTTCAACAAAGATTTTGGCATAATGATATTGAAGAAAATAATATCATTTGCGAAAGAAATAACATCCTTACCTCAAAATAACCGTACTTTTAATGAATTTCGATATAGTCTTGTGAAACTCGCACTATATAGCAACACTCAAAGTATACTCACAAGAATACGCTTTCGATAATATAGAGAGAGAAAGAGAAAACTTAGTTTCGTGTGATTTTCAATTCTAACTTAGCCTCTATTTATAGGAAAATGTTAGAACGCCAAAGGAGACTAAAATAATAAAACATATTATTTTCTTATCAAATTTCTACGCATGTGCTAAGTTTGAAATTAGACCAGCCACCATTGAAGAAATTTCCAGCAGCCCATGTGAATTACTCACCAACCAAAAAGTGGGTCTCACCCATAAATTAATAAAAATCATTTTATTTTCCGAAACTTCAACAATTAAGTAGAAAATATCTCTAATTATCGAGAAAAATTCAAAACTCATGACTTTCCATGGGAAATTCCATTATCTACAACTTTGCAAAAGAAAGTTTTTCCAAATTCCAAATGTAAATTGACCAAAATCCATAAACCAGGCGATTTTACGATTATATAATCAATTTTCTTCGAGAATTGTGTCCAAACACACAAAACATATGTTAAACATTTAATGCCACAAAATACTCTACCTCCTCATATACTCATATATCCCACATTCATTATAAAAATATCACCGTTAATATATTATTAAAATAATATATTTAAATGAATTATTTTATCGTAAAAAGATAAAATATTAATTTTCAACAAGTGTCACATTAAAAATTTTCTCCATCTATATCCACATAAAATCAATATCATATAAATCAATAATTAATTATTCACAAATAATATTATAGAATCACATTACTAACAACCAGCGGTTCCGTGAAAGAGGGGCTTTCCAAAGAAGAATTTCTCCTTCTTGGCCGCCGCAATTAGGTGACCAAACCTCTCCTTGAGATGAAACTTCTAGACATTGCCAATAATGTTATCTAATAATATTATTCAGATAATATGAATTATTGCTTCGATAATGAAAAATACTGTGTAATGACAATTATTGAAACAACAACAATATAAAATATCAACGCAGCAATTATTGAATCAATAAAATATAATATTGAACAGTAACTACTGTAACAATTATTGAGTAGTGCCTTCTTACGTAAGGATCAATAATTCAACAATACTGCGCAATCTGGTACCGTACTCTTTATGCAACCACACATATTACTGTATTTTAACCACCAGGTAACCCAACAGTGTTAACGATAACAATTTACGCTGTTATTTATAAAACTCAATCTTTGTCGTTTTCTTTCATCCAACCGTTTTCCGTTATGGGGCCCACCAATGATCAAGCTTGTCAGTATGCGAGATTCCCGAGCAAAAAAGAATATTCCACGACCAAATGAATATTCCCTGACAATAATGAATATTTTATAACCACTTGTTTATTTTGTAAACTTTGCACATTTTACCCATAACTAACCACATTAATCAAATTACCACCTTATTAATCAAGAATAATAATTAGAGGAAATTTGATTTTATTTATAAAAATTTGGGGTCTTACACCTTATCTTGGTTTCTTCAATTTATGGGGTTCTTGATTTGGTTTGGTTCGGCACCCATTGTCTGAGGGTTTAGCTTTATTAGGTTTATGGGGTTCTTGATTTGGTTATTTAGGGTTCTTTTGGATTGGTTTGATGTTTACAATTATGTTTCTTGGTTAAATTGTGGTATACTTTTTCTCATCGTTTCTTAATGTTTACAATTAGGGTTCCTTGTGGTATTCTTATCTTTTGAGTTTTCTGCCTAATTTTGGAATTGGGTTGCTGTAGAAATAATTCGTTGGTTGCTCTCTATTTTATGATGGAAATGGGGGCCTCCATCTGGGAGAATTCATATAAAAATTCAATCTTGATGGCTCAGTCCCCAAATTGTACCTGCCAATTGATTGAATTTCGTTGCTTTACCTATTGTAATTGTTATTTCTGAAGCTTTAAGGAGTTTTGTTGTCCTATGGATCTGCTTTATTTCTCAGTCTTCTCAAGGTATCTGATGTGGTACTCTAACAATTATGATAAAATAGAAGAACATAAGATAGAACAAAACTCTGAACCTTAGCTGTATTATGTGTTGCTCTTTCAATCTAAAGAGTTTGAAAACTATTTACTTGGTTCTTGATAGAAAATCTTGATGTAAACTTTTATTGAAAACAAAACTATCTGCGGCCATTTTAGGGAACTGACAGTACACTCATTCTCACTAATATTGGACCATGTATATTCTCATATCTGATTAAAGTAGAGCTGTTGACCAACTCTAATGCATTAGTTTCTGAGGTTAACTGTTTCTTATTTCATTTTTAGATAAAATTTCAAAGTCTTCTTCTGTGGATTCCCAGCCACACGTTTAATATGGTCATACTTTAAGGTATGATCTCAGATTCCAATTATTTTTGGCTGCACACGTTTAATATGGTCACGCTACCACATCTAGCTAACTGTTATTGATACATTGTCCTATTTATATTATATAGGGGGTATTTTCATTTGATGTGTTATTTGGAAACTTAGTGAATGAGCTGCTACCATCTTTTCAAGAAGAAAAATCAGATTTATTAGAATGGCATAGTAACATTGGTGGGAATGATGCTTTGCCAAATGGAAATTTAAAAGTTTCTTCTTAAGCTGGAAAATGGGCACAAGGGGTATCAATCCCTTTCTTGCACGCAGTTAGTTGATCTGCGGACACAGATATGCATTTAGGAATGTGATGGTATTTTGTGTGTTTAGATTTGTTAGGAACTCATTCTGTTAGCTTTCATTAGCTTTCTGCCTTATTGTGTCACATTTTGCCTATTAATTTACTAGATAAGGTCACAGTCTACTTAGAAATATTAACTCTAAATGGCGCGAGGTTTGTGATTTTTATTAGTCTCATTTTAAATGTTTAAATCCCATTTTTCGGGAGATATATGTCTTACAGATGTTGGTTACCAAAAATAATTTTTCATGAAATTGTATTTTCCATGTTGCGGAAGTGTGTATGGAGATCTAATGATTGCATTTTGAGATGCCAAGTTGAAACTGGTTTGACTTGTTTTCCCTTGTCTAATTCTTATATGGCTTGCTTGTGTTTACTGTTAATTGTGCAAAATTTTGTTTTTTGATGATTGTATTACATTCTTATTAGAACATTGCCATTTCAGTTAATTTTGTCCATATTTCTTCCGCTGGAAAAAGGAGTAGATGGCTTATTTGAGAGCTTTGCAAGACTGGATTCACATATTTATGAAGCTTTGTGTTGAAAATGTTGCAGTTCTACATTTGCTTTTATAGTTTATCTATTTCCCCATTCTGGTGTTTTGCATGCTTTAATTATGTGTTTTAAATATATCTCTCTTTCAAATTGAATTTCTTAATTATGTGTTCATGCATGCAATATGATGTCCAATGCCATAATTTTGAACATGGATTTGGATTTAGTTGTCCATTGCTGGTATCTGTCTAGGTGTTGAGACCTTTGAATCTCAACTTATGATTTCGTCTTGGGCTTCCCTTTGTGCGGAGTTATCTTGGGCAGACTGCCTCTGTTGATTACACTTCCGCAGTTCAGGTGTTATAACTCTCATTTCAATTTTTAGTTTTTTGAGAATTATACAGTGCCTTCAGGCACGGGTTATCACTTCCAAATAACTCGATGTTTTGGTGGTTAGATATGTATTGATGATTGAGTTTGTATTAATTGTTGTGGTAGTATGTGTCTTTAGATAATGTAATATTTTTTAAATTTTAATTTAATTTTTGTTACTGTTGTGCCTTGAGCACAGTTATCGCTAGTATATATATATATATATATATATATATATATATATATATATATATAAATTGTTGTGGGACTGCATTCTATGAGCTTCTAATTTTATATCCTGAGGCGTTCTTCGCTTTTATATATATATATATATATATATAAATACTTATATATATTATACCCATCAAACTCTATTTCATTGAGCATGTATATAATATCTAGTGCATTTACCGCTTTTATATATATATATATATATATATATATATATATATATATACATTTTTGTCAGGCCTAGATTCTTTTTAATCTGAGTTGATTGCTCAGCTGCAAAACAGATATTTAAAAAGGATGTTCAAAATTTAGCTTCTAAACAGATATTTGCTACTTGGCAAAGTACTTTATCCATATTTGACTTTGATATTGAATATATCAAAGGAAAACATAATTCTTTGCAGGATTTTCTAACCGTAAAATATTTACGAGAATGACCAAAGAGAGGTAGTGTCATGGCCAATGAGAGCCGAGCGTAACTAACCTTTACTACACAAAATTTCCTAGCCTGAATAATCAATCCAGTAATTCTTCGGCTTCTTCTAGCCAGCCTACAGTAAAAGATGTCCTTCTTTTACCAGAACAGTATATTCCAAATAATTATGTGTAAGAAACAGTATTGTTTAATGACCAGAATGATGAAAATGGATGAAAGATCCATGGGAGATCAAAAGGCGTTACTTAACGACTCAACAGTCTACTCCTCGTTTTAACCAGTATCGCTGTGTTAACAAATCATCATTGAAACAACATCAATGGACATTAAGCATACGCTTCATGATCCATCAAAACCAACTAGCCCAATTCAGTACAGTAAAAACACTATCAAGAGCATCATGCCTCTTGCTAACTGGGGTATTAATCCTCATACTACCCGTACCATTGAATCTAGTCATAAAACAGAAACCAGATACAACTATTGGGATTATATTGATTCATTTACGCAAGTATTTTAATACCAGAATGCTATTCACAACCATACTTGGTTCATCCGTATCTGTCCCGATGTTTTACGAAACGAAATTCCCAATTGGTTTTTCGTTTGGTGGGATAAAATCGGTATCACTATTGACACTTTACCAGAATCTGTTCAAACAGCATTCAAGGAATGGCAAGTCGCTTATGCCCATATACCAATAAATAAAGATTTATCTATACTGAAACTACTTGCCCATTTCAAAATTCATTTTGGAATCCCTTGGATCTGGAAATGGGATTTTCAATGTGACTATCAGAATAAAATCCCTCGCCTAAAAAGGGTATTCTTTACCAAGTGGTGGGACAAAGGGCTTAATCCTACACTACCAGAACTCCTTAAGACCATAAAGAATCATACCCAGGCCTGTTTGGATGTTATCCCTCAGAGCCTTCCAGCAACAACACCAGTTAATCCATTTATTAAAATTCAAACATATTTAAAACAGATGTTTCCAAATCTAACTGAAACTGAACTATTAGTCAAAACTATGGATTATATGAAAACACAATTCTTACAATCCCTAGTTCAGGATGATGTTTCCATAAAAATTGTTAGTGATGAAGGATCTGAACAAGATGACAATCAGTTCAGCGTCTTAGCTGGAGAAAGTCAAGAACCGGAGCCTACTATGGGAGACTTTCGGGATTCTCTCACCTCAATGATCTCTGAAAAGATGGAACAGGACAAGAAAGGAAAAGGAAAAGCATAAAGCTATTACTACAAAAAACTAATAATCCAAAAAGGACAATCACAGTAACTCCACCATCAGAAAAAAGAAGCCAGTTGTCCTCAATCATCAGAAGAAGACAACCACCTAAACTTTATAATATTCCACTCAACCGACAGCTTTTCTCACGCCTTCCACTTCCTACGGCTGAGAGTTAAAGAAGAAAAGATAAGGATTACTGTTCGACTCCACTATCCAGGACACGACCGATCCCTTCTTATCTTTTTTCTTGTATAAATAGGGAGACCTCACCCTTTGTTGAGGCAGAACTTTTCTCTGTATTTTCTCGTTACTCTCTCTCTCTCTCTTGTAAAATATTTGTTATATAAAAAGTTTGAAGTTTGAAGATCTGCAAAGCTCTTTTGTAAGTTTTAATTATTGCTTCTGTTAATTGTTATGTTTCCCTGCTTGAGCTATTAGATTATCATACCGAAAACAGTAATCGTTATAAAACAACATATCAAACTGCAACAAATAATCATAATCGTTCTTATTTTTTAGAACAGTTTTATAAATCAGAACATTATATTGTTTTAACTAAAACCGCTATATAGAAAGAAACCTGTCGGCTTATAGTTTTGGGTAGACCCCCAAATTAACAGTAATCTTATGAGATCATATATGTGATAGTTTATTTGTTAATATATATTTAATATGCCTTTGAAAAATTCATGCCATTTTATTGATTAAGTCAGATTAGGGTTAATGCTTGATTTAGTGCACCCAAGTCGCGTTTAGGAACTTTGCCTTTAGCCGTGTTGTGGCGTGGTGGCTTTTATTCCCTGTAAATCGTTGACAGATGTGCTTTATCAATAAAATAACCTTGGTAAAAAATACCCTTTTTAGGCGAGGGATTTTATTCTGATAGTCACACTGAAAATCCCATTTCCAGATCCAAGGGATTCCAAAACGGATTATGAAATGGGCAAGTAGTTTCTGCATAGATAGATCTTTGTTTACTGGTATATGGGCATAAGCGACTTGCCATTCCTTGAATGCTATTTGAACAGATTCTGGTAAAGTGTCAATAGTGATACCGATTTTATCCTACCAAACGAAAAACCAATTGGGAATTTCGTTTCGTAAAACATCGGGACAGATATGGATGAACCAAGTATGGTTGTGAATAGGATTTTGGTACTAAAATACTTGCGTAAAGGAATCAATATAATCCCAATAGCTGTATCTGGTTTCTATTGTATCACTAGATTCAATGGTACGGGTAGTATGAGGATTAATACCCCAAATAGCAAGAGGCATGATGCTCTTGATAGTGGTTTTACTGTACTGAATTGGGCTAGTTATAAAGCCCCCAAATCCAGGTACTTGAAACTCAAACTCGGTGCTTTACGATACCATTTCTATGAGCGGAATAATACTAATAATAATAACAATAATATGGATTTCAAACTTAACTTACATTTATTAGAGTCTAATCCCAAGTACGCAACCTTTACTATAATTCTTTACATGATATATAATACATATCATTATCTTAATACAACTTAACTATTACAAAAGATACCATAAACATATTCTGTTTGCTTTCCTTTTCACTTGTTCTTGTACGATCCTTCTGATTGTTCACACATATCTAAAAACATTTAAATTAAGCAAGGATGAGCATTTGAGTGCCCAACAAGTATTAATTATATATATATAAGCTGAAAGAATTTAAATGTTTTCTTTATACTACCCTTCTATAATAAATCAATAGTTGTGAAGTAATCTGAATCGATAATAATAACATAACAACCCTCTTCCAAATTTTTGAAACTACGTACTGGCTATAAATAGGGTTAAAGTGACATACTATGAATATTGTTTTCATTTTCGAAAAGGTTTAGCAGAACTTCATCCGCAAAACCGTCATAACTTACACGACGCGGAGGGTGATCACCTGCTTTTATCCTCAGATGATCAATACTACATAACAAGAACGATGTTATCATTCACTTTGTCCGCCTTGGGCGCATAAAAAGTTTTCCCATGTAAGGGATGTTCATACTTGTCGGGTTCCAAACCAAAGGTTTTATCTTGTTCAACAATAATCTATAAGTCAACACACACACACACACACATATATATATATATATATATATATATATATATATATATATATATATATATCAAAGGTATATCAACATGTGATTAAATACAATGATTATCTAAGTGGGGACACTTGTATAATCATTTATTGAAATTAACGAACATAATATATCTGAATTATCATATACTAACATGTTGATAATCAATGGGCGTATATAATATAGGGTTAATAATCTGTACAGTAATAATATAATTCTGAAACATTCTTACACTTGTCCATTGCATAAAGAAAATGCAAAGGTAAGATACTTGCCTGGTCTGCTGCTTACAAAATGTAACTTAGATTTATCTTTTCTATCATGACCTATCATTAATCAAATCATTCGTTTGATTAGAACAATATACTATAACACATAGTACTGCATTTCGCAGTCAGCACATAACCTAATCACATTATCACACATGTTCCACAGTCATTGCATCACGAACAAACATTAACACAGTCAAAATATCTAAGTCTAGATCAATTCCTAAAACATGTCAGTCTACCGACAGCTTTATCGGGTAATAATCGAGTCTATGACTCTATCCCGAAGTTCAACATCTGTAAATATTAGTCATATTATTTTTAAATAACTTAAAATAATTTTTAAACATTTATTATAATTTATCATGAATTTTTAAACACCTTAATCATTATTAAATGATTTAAACATCAAACAATTTATTGTCATTAATATTTAATTAATATTAAACTATTAATGAAACCATTGCCAAAATATCAAAGTTATTTATAATAACTCAAAATACTTTTAAAGTATTACTATTACCCTTAAATGATTTTTAAAATATTTAAAATCACTTATAAATAATTACCATTAATATTAAAATATTAATGTACTATTCCTCAAAATATTAGAAGTCATTAAGTATAACTTAAAATATTTTTAATTCATTTATATCCTTTTTAAATGATTTTTAAATTAATAAAACCATTTTAAACCATTTATTTAATATAATTATTAAATAAATTTAATATCATTAATCATCAAATTAATATCATTAATATGAAATTATTAATGAAATTATCCTTTAAATATTAAAAGTTATATTTTATAACTTAAAATATCTTTAAACACTTTATTTTCATTTAAAATGATTTTATAATAATAAAATCATTTTTAAACTAAATTATTAAATAACTTTAATATCATTAATAATAATTAATTAATGAAATTCACCTTTAAATAGTGAAAGTTATATTTTATAACTTCAAATATTTTTAAATACCTTATTATTATTTAAAATTATTTTAATATAATAAAATTATTTTAATCTATTTGTTTAATTCATTTATTAAATAACTAAATCATCATTATTATTAATTAATTAATAAAATTTATCACAAAATATTAAAAGTCATTAAAAATAACTTAAAATATTTTCTTATACCATATTATAATTTTAAATGATTTTTCAAGTATTAAAATAATTTTAATATAATTTATTTAATATTATAATTAAATACCTTCAATATTCCAAAAATATTAAATATTTATGAAATATATCCAAAATAATTAAAATATAAATTTCAAACTTTAAAAGCGATTTTTAATAATTTATTTTATATTTTTTATAACTAAAAACTAATTTTCTATAATTATTTAATGAAAATATTATTTTTGTAAATATTCTGCTGCTAAAGACCACCTATAGCGACAGAACCGTCGCTATAGGTGTTCTTCATGAAAACCCAGAACACCAAGACAGTGATCGTGTGTGCTACTTTGACCAAGTGTATCTGATAGATCATAACGCTTTTGGGTGTAATATAACTTCGATCTTGTAGTATTAATGCATGTCTATAAGACCCAACAACAAACATGAACAAACAACACCACAATCAGAAGATATATCCCAGAAATGAAGAACAGTTCGTGAGGCCTACTTTGGGCTTCCACAACTTGTTGATCTTATGCTGGTTTTGTGATTTATAAACTTGATTAGCAGCAGACATGTAAAATGCAGATCCATAACATAAAAGCATCAAAACATCAATAGCATATCAAGATCTCGACCGGTCAAAGCTTGTCAGAATCCACTTATATGAACATTCTGGGTTGCCCAGAAAGTTCATCCGTGAGCTTCTTGCTTGGTTTGACCATTCCCCAGCTCCAGTATGTTTGTGATATAAGAGATCTAAAAGCTTTAACATGTAGTACATCTATCATACTATAACCTTAATACAACAAAGAACAGTAACACAACAACAGAAGCAAGATCTAGTCGATTTAAAACGTTGTCAGGCCTGTTTCCGGGCAGTTTCTGGGTTACCCAGATTGACCTTTAATATCTTGCAACCTGTTTACGATATGAACTGGATTCTTGTTCCAGATTAAAGATCACGCATCATACTACACTTACAAACTTAAAAACAACAAAAATCACAAACGACCAAAGATTTGTGGCCACTGACATTTGTTGTCAGACCACAGTTAACAAAATTTCCAGATTTTGAAAAATGCTAGATCTGAGTTTATAGATGTTATGGATCTAACATCTAGCAACCTAGATCACTTAATTAGACTCCATACAACATATTTAACACATCAAACAACAGATCAAGGATCAGATCATAGCTTAGAATTTTATACCTTTATTGGTTTGATCTTGTTTCTAGCTTCTGTTTTTGCTTATGGTGTTAGTGGGGCTTGGTTTGGGGACTCGTATGCTACCAAATTTCGTTGGTTTAAGAGAGAGAAGCTCAAGGATAAGTGTTTGTGTAAAAATGGCTAACAAGTGCAATCCTTTCTCTCTCAATCTATATATAGAAGTCTAAGGTGCATGAATTAGTTGATCTAGAGCTCATGTGCTGGCCATTTTAAGTCAATGGAGTTGGTATGAGTTGGTAAACAACCCACCTAAATGTCAAAACCTACAATTTAGCCTCTTTAATGCACAAAAGGGCATAATGGTAAATTGATTTGTAATTTTAATAGCCAAAAGTAATCTTGCCAAACCCTTAGGGTTTAGCACATAGCATTTACAAGGTTTAGAAATTAGGGTTTGTACAAAATAAAAATTTTAGTTTCTAAAATTTGTAATTAGGGTTTTCTTAATTAGATTAGGTTACTAATTACTTTATACAAGATCATTAAGGTTTAATAACACCAACATAATTAACCTTGCTAATTATAGAAATTAGGGTTTACAATTTTGGTAATTAGGGTTACCAAAACACAATTAGGGTTTATAATTCAAACATTAGGGTTTCTAGAATTTAACATATCCAAATGTTAATTAGGGTTGACCTAATTAACCATAAAATCACAGAACACGGTTATATAATAGTCTTAAACTCACAATTGAGTTTCAAATTAGGGTTTCTCATAGTAAAACTAGGGTTTTCAAGTACTGCACCATAAATAATCGATCAGTATCAGTCCACATACATACAGTACATATTTATAGCACTGAAAAATCAAAATACAAATAATATTATATTATTATTCGCATGCCTTGATCAAAATCCAAAATTAGGGTTTGGATTCCATATCTGATTTATCTGTCATACTTAACATTATTCATTAAGTTAAAATAATTAACTTAATAATCTGTACTAAAATTCATATAATAAAATAATTATTATATTTATTCTAAAATCATTTTATATATTATTTAAATACTATATAGTTTTATTTTCATGGAAAATAATTAATAAAAATATTTCTACAATAAAATTAAATATTATAAGAATATAATTTATAATGATCAATATTTCTAAAATAAAATTATCTGTAATAATTAACGTAATAAATAAATTTTATTTATCACACTTATAAATATATACATATTACCTAGGTATATATCACCCATATTTATTTTAATAAATAAATAAAAAATAATAATTATACGCAAAATTTATGATTTATTTATATAGAAAATATCGGGTTGTCACATTCACCCTCCCTTATAAAGATTTCGTCCCCGGAATCACCGTTTTAAAACCTAACCATACGATGGTACATAGCATACACAATCTTTGCAAGTAGATCTCGATCATCTTTGATCGAACTGATCTTTAAGTAATCAAATAAAGCTTGTCTTTCTGATTAAACGGAAATTTGATTTCTAAAAGAACTCAAATTCCTCCTTCAAAATTTCTTTATAAAATAATTTAGTATATATTTGAAAATCATGTATAATAAAATAAAAGTTATACGAATAATACACAGAGTGCCATCATTCTATTTGCATTGTATCAGATCTCGTGACCGCATCATTTGTAAACCCTCATGATAGATTTTGCTAGTTTGCTTGATGCTGTTGGTCCCGTGATTGTTAAAGTCCCGCTTCCCTTGCCCGTATTCACACTACCTACCTCCATTCTTCTTTTTGGGCAATCCTTCACCCTATGCTCTGTCGACCCACAGATAAAACAACCCGTATTCATTCTTGGATTGGGGCAGTTAGGAGAGATATGTCCCTCCTGCTCACACTTGTAGCACACAAATTTTCCTTTCAAACACTCCCCAGAGTGGTTCTTTTCACTAGTCTTGCATTGCACCGCCGGCTTCTTTACACCTTCCTGTTTTACCTGCACACTTCCAAAATTGCTCCCCTTCCTCTTGCTACTACCACCTTTACTTCCACTATTAATTTCTACCCTCTCAGCTCCTACTGCCTTGCCCTTGTTCTTCTTCTCCTTATTATAGAGGCTCATGGCCTCACTTCCCTCCTCAGCTATAATCGCTTTCTCTAAAAGTGCTGCAAATGTAAGGATCTGCAACACTGCCACCCTGTTATAGAGCCAGTGTTTTAATCCCAGCTCAAACCTCCTCGCCTTCTTAGCCTCCGTATCATCTTGATGCGGAGCAAACCTAGCTAACTCATTAAATTTTGTGGCATATTCCACAACTGACATATCCCCTTGCTTCAACTCCAGAAATTTCACCTCCATCTTAGCCTGCATACTAGCGAAAAAATAATTTTTGAAACATAAAGTCTAAAACCTATCCTATGTTACCACACCTGCTCCTGCCCTCGCCTGATTCGCTTCCCACCAGAAATTTGCCTCACCCTTAATCATGTGGGTGGCAAAAGTGGTATTTTGCCCCTTAGTTACCCTAGCTATCACGAACGCCTTCTCAATCTCCTTAACCCAAGTTTGGGCTTCTACAGGGTCAGTTGTCCCTTTGAATTCCAAAGGCCACAAATCTGACCTTAAAGTCTTTGAAATTTGCCAAGTGATTACCCGGCTGGTTCCCTACGGCTGGTATTCCTTGTTGCATAGCCTGAGCTACCATATTCGCAAAATGTTGCAGTGGGTCTGCTTGTTGTTGTCCCTCAACATTATTGACAGATTCTTCTGCCCTTTAGTTTTGAGTTTGACGTCTTGGCAGCATTATCTGGTTAAATAAACATGAATTTAACTTACATTTTAAACCTTATCACATAAGTTTAAAATTTTAAACTTGTTCCATTTCTCAAACTTAGATTCATTTTCATTCAACGATTTCAAAATACTTTACATATCACAACCCATATTGCTTTATACATTAGCTATCCAATTGTGACTATAAAAGTCGGGATTTACTATCTTGACCAACACAAAGGTTGAGGATATTTCATTACACAGACATACTAAGCACACATATTATATTAAACACGCCTACACAACAGAACCTATACTACCTATTCACTAAGCCTTTTCACCAGACATCTACACACATAAATTATCCTGATTAGCATATAGTATATACACACAATAAATAATAGTTTTATATAAGTTATCTTTTATTTTTTTTTTGACGATGAATTTATCCGATTCATCTACTTTTAAACTCTATATGAGTTATTTATATTTTCAACGTTTCCCTCTGTTCTAAGGTTATAGCCTAAGGTCTATCCCACCTAAGGTTTCTAACCCTAAGCTCTGATACCAACTTATAAAGCCCCCAAATCTAGGTACTTGAAACCCGGACTCGGTGCTTTACGATACCATTTCTATGAGCGGAATAATACTAATAATAATAACAATAATATGGATTTCAAACTTAACTTGCATTTATCAGAGTCTAATCCCAAGTACACAACCTTTACTATAATTCTTTACATGATATATAATACATATCATTATCTTAATACAACTTAACTATTACAAAAGATACCATAAACATATTCTGTTTGCTTTCCTTTTCACTTGTTCTTGTACGATCCTTCTGATTGTTCATACATATCTGAAAATATTTAATTTAAGCAAGGATGAGCATTTGAGTGCCCAACAAGTATTAATTATATATATATAAGCTGAAAGAATTTAAATGTTTTCTTTATACTACCCTTCTATAATAAATCAATAGTTGTGAAGTAATCTGAACAGATAATAATAAATAACAACCCTCTTCCAAATTTTTGAAACTACGTACTGGCTATAAATAGGGTTAAAGTGACATACTATAAACATTGTTTTCATTTTTGAAAAGGTTTAGCAGAACCTCATCCGCAAACCGTCATAACTTACGGGCACGGAGGGTGATCAGCTCGTTGTACCCTGTATTGATCAATACTACATAATAAGAACGATGTTATCATTCACTCTGTCTGCCTTGGGCGCATAAAAAGTTTTCCCATGTAAGGGATGTTCATACGTGTCAGGTTCCAAACCAAAGGTTTTATCTTGTTCAACAATAATCTATAATTAAACATATATATATATATATATATATATAAGGTATATCAACATGTGATTAAATATAATGATTATCCAAGTGGGGATACTTGTATAATCATTTATTAAAATTAACGAACAGAATATATATCTGAATTATCATATACTAACATGTTGATAATCAATGGGCGTATATAATATAGGGTTAATAATCTGTACAATAATAATATAATTCTGAAACATTCTTACACTTGTCCATTGCATAAAGAAAATGCAAAGGTAAGACACTTGCCTGGTCTGCTGCTTACAAAGAAAATGCAAAGGTAAGACACTTGCCTGGTCTGCTGCTTACAAAATGCAACTTAGATTTATCTTTTCTATCACGACCTATCATTTATTTAACATCTGTAAATATTAGTCATATTATTTTTAAATGACTTAAAATAATTTTTAAACATTTATTATAATTTATCATGAATTTTAAACACACAATTATTATTAAATGATTTAAACATCAAACAATTCTATTGTCATTAATATTTCATTAATATTAAACTATTAATGAAACCATTGCCAAAATATCAAAGTTATTTATAATAACTCAAAATACTTTTAAAAGTATTAATATTACCCTTAAATGACTTTTAAAATATTTAAAATCATTTATAAATAATTACCATTAATATTAAAATATTAATGTACTATTTCTCAAAATATTAGAAGTCATTAAGTATAACTTAAAATATTTTTATTTCATTTATATCCTTTTAAATGATTTTTAAATTAATAAAACCATTTTAAAACCATTTATTTAATATAATTATTAAATAAATTTAATATCATTAATAATCAAATTAATATCATTAATATAAAATTATTAATGAAATTATCTTTAAATATTAAAAGTTATATTTTATAACTTAAAATATCTTTAAACACTTTATTTTTATTTAAAATGATTTTTATAATAATGAAATCATTTTAAACTAAATTATTAAATAACTTTAATATCATTAATAATAATTAATTAATGAAATTCACCTTTAAATATTGAAAGTTATATTTTATAACTTAAAATATTTTTAAATACCTTATTATTATTAAAAATTATTTTAATATAATAAAATCATTTTAATCTATTTATTTAATTAATTTATTAAATAACTAAATCATCATTAATATTAATTAATTAATGAAATTTATCACAAAATATTAAAAGTCATTAAAAATAACTTAAAATATTTTCTTATACCATAATATAATTTTAAATGATTTTTTAAGTATTAAAACCATTTTTAATAATTTATTTAATATATCCAAAATACCTTTAATATTAAAGGTATTTAAATAAATTAAATACCTTTAATATTCCAAAATTATTAAATATTTACGAAATATATTCAAAATAATTAAAATATAATTTTCTGGACTTTAAAATAATTTTAATAATTTATTTTGTATTTTTAATAATTAAAACTAATTTTCTATAATTATTTAATGAAAATATTATTTTTGTAAATATTCTGTCGCTAAAGACCACCTATAGCGACAGAACCGTCGGTATAGGTGTTCTTCATGAAAACCCAGAACACCAAGACATTGATCGTGTGTGCTACTTTGACCAAGTGTATCTGACAGATCATAACGCTTCTGGGTGTAATATTACTTCAATCTTGTAATATTAATGCATGTCTACAAGACCCAACAACAAACATGAACAAACAACACCACAATCAGAAGATATAAGCCTGCAAAGCGGCTGTCAGACTTGTTCTTCATTTATGGGTTTCCCAGAAATGAAGAACAGTTCGTGAGGCCTACTTTGGGCTTCCACAACTTGTTGATCTTATGCTGGTTTTGTGATTTATAAACTTCAGTGCTTAGACAACATGTAAGAGTATAGATCCATAACATAAAAGCATCAAAACATCAATAGCATATCAAGATCTCGACCGGTCAAAGCTTGTCAGAATCCACTTATATGAACATTCTGGGTTGCCCAGAAAGTTCATCCGTTAGCTTCTTGCTTGGTTTGACCAATCCCCAGCTCCAGTATGTTTGTGATATAAGAGATCTAAAAGCTTTAACATGTAGTACATCTATCATACTATAACCTTAATACAACAAAGAACAATAACACAACAACAGAAGCAAGATGTAGTCGATTTAAAAGCGTTGTCGAGGCTGTTTAAGGCGGTTTTACGGGTTACCCGAAAACGCCCGAAAGAATGGCTTCGGTCAATCTGCTTTGACCTTTAATATCTTGCAACCTGTTTACGATATGAATTGGATTCTTGTTCCAGATTAAAGATCACGCATCATACTACACTTACAAACTTAAAAACAACAAAAATCATAAACAACCAAAGATATGTGGCCATTGACATTTGTTGTCAGACCACAGTTAACAAAATTTCCAGATTTTGAAAAATGATAGATCTGAGCTTATAGATGTTATGGATCTAACATCTAGCAACCCAGATCACTTAATTAGACTCTATACAACATATTTAACACATCAAACAACAGATCATGGATCAGATCATAGCTTAAAATTTTATACCTTTCTTGGTTTGATCTAATTTCTAGCTTATGTTTTTTCTTATGGTGTTAGTGGGGCTTGGTTTGGGGACTGGTATGCTACCAAATTTCGTTGGTTTAAGAGAGAGTAGCTCAAGGATAAGTGTTTGTGTAAAAATGGCTAACAAATGCAATCCTTTCTCTCTCAATCTATATATAGAAGTCTAAGGTGCATGAATTAGTTGATCTAGAGCTCATGTGCTGGCCATTTTAAGTCAATGGAGTTGGTATGAGTTGGTAAACAACCCACCTAAATGTCAAAACCTACAATTTAGCCTCTTTAATGCACAAAAGGGCATAACGGTCAATTGATTTGTAATTTTAATGGCCAAAAGTAATCTTGCCAAACCCTTAGGGTTTAACCCTATGGTTTAGCACATAGCATTTACAAGGTTTAGCAATTAAGGTTTGTACAAAATAAAAATTTTAGTTTCTAAAATTTGTAATTAGGGTTTTCTTAATTAGATTAGGTTACTAATTACTTTATACAGGATCATTAAGGTTTAATAACACCAACATAATTAACCTTGTTAATTATAGCAATTAGGGTTTACAATTTTGGTAATTAGGGTTACCAAAACACAATTAGGGTTTATAATTCAAACATTAGGGTTTCTAGAATTTAACATATCCAAATGTTAATTAGGGTTGACCTAATTAACCATAAAATCATATAACACAGTTATATAATAGTCTTAAACTCACAATTGAGTTTCAAATTAGGGTTTCTCACCGTAAAACTAGGGTTTTCAAATACTGCACCATAAATAACCGATCATTATCAGTCCACATACATACAGTACATATTTATAGCATTGAAAAATCAAAATATAAATAATATTATATTATTATTATCATGCCTTGATCAAAATCCCAAATTAGGGTTTGGATTCCATATCTGATTTATCTCATTATATTTAACATTATTCATTAAGTTAAAATAATTAACTTAATAATCATACTAAAATTCATATAATAAAATAATTATTATATTTATTCTAAAAATCATTTCATATATTATTTAAATACTATATAGTTTTATTTTCATGGAAAATAATTAATAAAAATATTTCTACAATAAAATTAATTATTATAAGAATATCATTTATAATGATCAATTTTTCTAAAATAAAATTATCTATAATAATTAATGTAATAAATAAATTTTATTTATCACACTTATAAATATATACATATTACCTTGGCATATATCACCCATATTTATTTTAATAAATAAATAAATAAATAAAAAATTATATACAAAATTTATGATTTATTTATATAGAAAATATCGGGTTGTAACACTAGTTGGTTTTAATGGATCATGAAGCGTATGCTTAATGTCCACTGATGCTGTTTCAATGATGATTTGTTCATACACATAGCGATACTGGTTAAAACGAGGAGTAGACTATTGAGTCGTTAAGTAACGCCTTTTGATCTCCCATGGATCTTTCATCCATTTTTCATCATTCTGGTCATTAAACAATATTGTTTCTTCCATATATTTATTTGGAATATATTGTTCTGGTAAAAGAAGGACATCTTTTCTTCGTGAAATTTGGCTAGAAGAAGCCAGAAGAATTACGGGATTGAGTATTCGAAGCTAAGAAATTACAGATAGTAAAGGTTAGCTCGCCTTTCTACCTCATTGTGCCATGACCACGACCTCTACCGCGGTCATTCTGCGCAAATATTCTCTCGTTAGAAAATCCTAGAAGAATTACATTTTCCTTTGATATATTCAATATCAAAGTCAAATCCGGATAAAGTACTTTGCCAAGTAGCAAATATCTGTTTAGAAGCTAAATTTTGAACATCCTTTTTAAATATCTGTTTTGCAGCTGAGCAATCAACTCAGATTAAAAAGTGCTGATTCAAAAGATCATCCTGAAATTTTAAAACACATTTAACAATTGAAAGGCATTCTTTCTTTATTGTGGGATAATTTAAAGAAGGTCCTTTCCAGACTCCTGAAGTAAAACAGATAAGATCTTCTTTTTTACTGTTAGGATTAAATTGTTTTAAAATACCACCATATCCTGTATTAGAAGCATCAGTTTGAACAATCTTCTTCCATTCAGGATTAGGTAAGGATAAACAAGGTAACTGTTTGACCCTGACTTTAATCTTTTTTACTGCATCAGTATATTCAGTGGTCCATGGTAAAGGATTTTTCCGTAATCGAGTATACAGTATAGAAGCATCCTGGGAGAGGTTCGGATAATAATCACGAATATAATTAAGGCTTCCCAGAAATATTTGCAGTTGGTTGATATCTTTGATTTCATCCGAAAATTTAGATGCAAATTCAATACATCTATCAATGGGAATAATAGTTCCATTGGAAATATTATGTCCAAGAAATCTGATTTTAGTTTGAAAAAGTTTCATCTTAGGAGCAGAAACTACCAAACCATTTTCTATAATAACATTTTTAAAAATATTTAAATATTTTATGTGCTGTTCAATAGATGAAGAGAAAATTAAGACATCGTCGATATAGCAAATAATAATATCAGTAAAAGGATTGAAAATATCATTCATGATGTGCTGGAATTCTGAAGGTCCATTTTTTACTCCAAATAGAAGAACATTCCATTCATAGTGACCAAAAGGTACTGTAAAAGCAGTTTTATAAGTATCCTGCTCTCTAATTTGAATTTGCCAAAATCCTGATTTCATATCAAATTTAGAGAAAATAGTGGCATCATGAAGTCGGTTAAGAAGATCCTTTTTATTCGGAATTGGATATCTAATCCATTGAAGGGCTTCATTAAGCAGTTATAATTGATAACGAGTCGTGGAGTTCCTCGTTCAATTTCTGAGTTTTTATTAACATAAAAGGCAGTACAGCTCCAGGGAGAGGTACTAGGTTTTATTAATTTTTTCTATTGAAGAGACTCAATTTCAGTTTTGCAAAGGAGTAAATATTCTTTCTTCATCTGACTGGGTCGAGACTTAGTAGGAATATTTTTCTCATTAAAATTAGGGATATAAGGAGGAGAGATAATATGTTTCTTCTTATTCCAGAAAGCATTTGGAACATCACTATAGATTTCAGCTTGAAGAGTTTTTTGTATTAATTTTATTTTCTCCTGTAAAGAAGGATGTAAAATTCTCTGTTCTATAGTAAGAAATTTTATTTCCTTTTGAATAAAATTAATCTGTTTTTCTTTGGAATAAATCATGTGTTTAACTTGATTTAGTTCTTTAGTATAAGGTTCTGTTATGAATTCAAAAATAGTATATCTGTTATTAAGAGTAGTATGAATACCTAAAGTATCGATTTTTGAAATAGGCATTAAAAGACACAAGAAGGGAGTGCCTAAGATGATACTTTGATTCATATTACGGATAAGAACAAAAGAAGTAGGTAAACAAAGACCTTGATTACAGATTAAGGTTTAGGAATTTTATACTTAATATTCATGGTATTTCCGCTTGCACTAGTTATAGATTGAGTGGTTTTCTGAAAGTATTTGATAGGGATTAATCCTTCCTGGATATAGTTAATATCAGCACCACTATCAACTAGGGCAATGGTGTCTTTTATAATAAAATCTGGTTTGATAACAAAAGTAATTCTAATATACCATTTTTGGAAAACTACTTGATTCATAAGCATCAAATATTGTTCAGAAGATTCTGGTTTCTCAGAAGATTCAACTTTGGAAGGATCAATATTATTATCTTGTTTATGATTTAACTGTTGTTTAATATTATTTAAATCTAGGAAAATAATAACATTAGTATTTTGTAATTGTTTAATTTCAGATTTTAAATTATTTATTTCTCCTTTAAGATCCTAAATAGTAGTAGGCTTTTCAGTGGTAGAAACGTCTTGTATACGTTTCATCACTTCTTTCATACTATACTGATTAATGGGATGAATATCCTCAGTCTTCTGATTTTTATAACAGATTTCTAAAAATTTTAATTTAATTTCTAGATCTTTAATTTGATCGGCAAGGTCGAGAAGAGATTTCTGGGTGTCAATTAAGACATTAACACTGGGTCCTCCAGTATTTAAATCATTCATCTCGACAATAGCTTTCCAATAGTTAGCTTCAGTAGTTGTATTACAATTATTTATCGTACAAGCTTGGCATTGTTCATCTCGATGTCGATGCAGTTCGAATAGATTTCAGCTAAGTCATCATCTGAACTTGATTTTGAACTGCTGTTAGACAAACAATTAAGAATTTGCTGTTGAATGTCCTCATCAAGGGACATTTCATTAAGTTTCTGTTTTAACTTTGATTTGCATTTATTAGCAAAGTGTCTTGTTTTACCACATTTATAACATTGGACTTTAGATTTATCTTTTTTACTACTGCTCTTTCTCTTCTTAGAAGATTTTTCAAGGGTTTTGTTTTTAGAGGGTTTCTTAGTGGAACGTCTTCGGTAAGATCTAGAAGGTTTAGAGTTTTGTTGTTTCTTAGCCTCTTGGGGATACTGTAATTTTGTGTCATAAGAGAATTGATCGCAAAATTCTCTTATCTCATGTCTTTTAGTAAGATTATATTTTTTCATTAATTGTTGAAGCTTCATATCATTACATAGCGATAATCCCTCTTCGATAATTACAGAAATAAGATGGCCATAAGAGTACTGATCATAAAGAATGCTCATACGTTCATGTTTATCTCTTAGTTTTTTACGGATTTTTTCAGAAAAAAAGGTAAGGAGTCCATCAATGAACTTGGCTTTCCAGTGTTCACTGTTGGCGTCCGTTCTTTGCTTAACTTTCATTAAAAAGACATCCTTATACCATCTAAAATGGGTTAGAGAAGGACAACGAAGATTCTGTAAGAGTTCTCTACCTCTATCATTATTCATGAGTCCAGGTCCTACAAAATGATGAAGGATAGCATTGGCTAAAGAATAGCAAGCATCTTCTCTTTTTGTTTCAGTTTTAGTAATAGGGTTGGTTTCATTCTTATGGGATTGAAGAATTTCAGTTCGTTGGTTATCAGTAAGTGCATTATCCCACCATCTTTTAAGAATGCCAGTAAATCTATTTACTAAGAAACGACAGATCTGATGGTCTGTGTTATCATTCTGTCTGCAGACTATTGTATACATCATCATATGATGGATGGTCTCAAAAATTTGGTATTCGGTTTTACCATCAATATTCCATTCATAAATGGTTTTGCCATGGTAAGATTTTTGAGAATGAAGAAAGTCTTCTTCGTACAGAATATCCTGAGGAGTAGGTCTGGGGTAATAGTACCTACTAGGTCCAGATAAAGCCATACGAGTTATGGGTTTGTGACTGTAAGTAGTTTTATTGATCTTTTGCATTTCCTAAAATTTTTTCTGAATTTCTAAAATATGAATAGGGGAAATAGTATCGGAATTATCTTCTTCTTCATTATCAGTATTATTAGTACTGGTGTAAGAGGAAGGTTGTCCAAACATCATATTGATCTGAGACGAGGATGTAGTTCTAAGGTTTAAATCTTTCATTTTATTTAAAAGATTATCAATAAATTCATTATCAGCTTTAGAAGATTTCATCTTGAAGTTACTAACTTCTAACGGTGGTTTAATGGTTACAGGTTGAAGATCAATTTGTTGAGGAATAACTTAACAATTATCAATAAGATGATTTATTTGTTCTTCTATCCTGGTTAACTGTTTTCCTACAGTTTGAAGGAATAAATTAGTATAATTATTCTGTTTAGACAAGGGTAAAATATCTTTTATTTTAACCTCTTCCTGTTGATGGGGTATTTTAGAAACATCAACATACGAATTGATAAGTTCAAGGGACTTAGGGGGCAATGAATAAATTGTATAATGCTACCACTTGTAGTAATCCAATCCTTTTGAATTCCAGTTAACACGTTCAGTTGACTTTTATTAAGTCTTCATTTTTAACAGACTCATTACTGGGATTTTTAGACTCTTGATAAATAGATTCTAAAGGATCAGACACAGATTGTCTAGATGATTCAGGAAAATTAATATTATAAGAGATATTATTAATAGATCGACTTCGGGTAAAAGGTCTTTGAAATTTTAAATAAACATTTCCATTACTGGTTTGGACAACATCCTCAATGGATTGTCTAATTATAGGTCTGGTAGGAACGACGTTAGTGATCTGCCATTGCTTTGGGAATGTAATTTCTTCCCAAGGGATCATTCTGGGAATAGCCACTTGACTACTAAAAAGATTAGTGTCTATAAGGACAGTATGTCCATGTTGGCTTGGCTTTCAGATATAAGGATTTAAAGTAGTTAAAACTTTAAGATGAATACGGAATAATATGGCAAAAGGAGGAGATCCGGGTAGATACTCATAACCATGAGATATAATTCTCATTTCTATGACTTTTGACAAATTATTATCAGTTAAGGCAACACTTAAATTCGGGTAGATATTGAAATATATTGGTCCATGAGCAAGGCTAGTTTCAATAGCACCCATAAGGGAGGCTTTCCATTTAAGACACCTACCATCTCTAAGTGTGCACTGAATACTGATGTTTTAGCCAAGTAAGGTCAAAGGTTTGAAGGCTACTTGGACAAGCCCTATATGAACATATTTATATTTTTGCAAAAAAGGATATAAATCTTCAATATGCAATAAATATAAAATTTCATCATTATTCTGTAAAGGAACAGCATGTTCAAAGGTTTTAATAATTCTTTTACTGATAAAATTAAAGGTTCCAATTTTATAAATTATTTCTGGTTTGATTTTAGGAATAGTCCATTTATCTAAGGCTTCTTTTACATCCTGATAGTCTATAAGTTCGGTTGCTTCCACAGTAGAAGCTGAGGCATTAGCTACGGTTGAAAGAGAGGTCGAAAAATCAGTCATTTTTAAAGGTGATCATATATGCGTAATTTATAAGTAATATATTCATTAATATGTTAATAAACTAAACATGGCTTTGATAGCAACTAGGGCAGGATCGGAGATAGAGTTGATAAAGCACGTCTGTCAATGATTTACAGGGAATAAAAGTCACCACGCCACAACACGGCTAAAGGAAAAGTTCCTAAACGCGACTTGGGTGACGTTCCACTAAATCAAGCATTAACCCTAATCTGACTTAATCAATAAAATGGCATGAATTTTTCAAAGGCATATTAAATATATATTAACAAATAAACTATCACATATATGATCTCATAAGATTACTGTTAATTTGGAGGTCTACCAAAAACTATAAGCCGACAAGTTTCTATTATTAATTGATTAATGATACTAAAGCATAAGAGTAAGATATTATTAAAGTAATAATATTAATGCATGATTAAAATATTATTAAGAGGATTAATAATATTAATAAAGTATTAAAATATTATTAAGATGTTAATAATATTAGTAAGCAAATAAAAGTGTTATTAGTGAACTAAGTAATACTAAGAGGGGATTTAAATATTATCAAGATTAATAATATTAAGTGAATTAAATATTTTAAGTTATACTTAATGACGTTTAATATTTTAAGAAATAGTACATTAATATTTAATATTAATGTTAATTGTTTAAAAATAATTTTAAATGTTTTAAAAATCATTTAAGGGTAATATAAATGTTTTAAAAATATTTTGAGTTATTATAAATAACTTTAATCTTTTGGCAATGGTTTCATTAATAGTTTAATAATAATTAAATGATAATAGAATTATTTGATATTGAATCATTTAATAATGATTTAGGTGTTTGAAAATTCATGATAAATTAATAAATATTTATTAAGTCATTTAAAATAATATGACTGATACTTACGGATATTGAATGTTGGAATAGAGTCTTGGACTCGATAATTACCTGATTAAGTTATCGGTACACCGACATATTTCAGAAATTGATCTGGACTTAGGTATTTTGACTGTTTTAATGTTTGTTTGTGATGCAATAACTGTTGAACATGTGTGATAATGTGATTAGGTTATGTGCTAACTGCGAAATAAAGTACTATATGTTATAGTATATTGTTCTAATAGAACGAATGATCTGATTAATGATAGGTCATGATATAAAAGATAAAACTAAGTTGCGAATTGTAAGCAGCGCATCAGACAAGTATCTTACCTTTGCATTTCCTTTATGCAATGGACATGAGTAAGAATGTTTCAGAATTATATTATTACTGTATAGATTATTAACCCTATATTATATACGCTCATTGATTATCAACATGTTAGTATATGGTAATTCAGATATATATTCTATTCGATAATTTCTATAAATGGTTATACAAGTGTCCCCACTTGGATAATCATTGCATTTAACCACATGTTGATACACATTTGTTAATTACCCGTATATATATATGTTGAATTATAGATTATTGTTGAATAAGATAAAACCTACCTATTATCCAACCGAATTGCTTTGGTTTGGAACCCTAACAAGTATGAACATCCCATTCATGGGAAAATTTTTATGTGCCCAAGGCAGCCAAAGTGAACGATAATATCGTTCTTGTAATGTAGTATTGATCAATACAAGGTACAACAAGCTGATCACCCTCCATGCCCGTAAGTTATGACGGTTTGCGGATGAAGTTCTTCTAAACCTATTCAAAAATGAAAATAATGTTCATAGTATGTCCCCTTAACCCTATATATAGTCAGTACGTAATTTTAAAATTTGAAAGAGGGTTGTTATGTTAATATTATCGGTTCAGATTACTTCACAACTATTGATTTGTTGTAGAAGGATAGTATAAAGAAAACATTTAAATTCTTTCAGCTTATATATATATAATTGCTATTACTTACTGGGCACTCAAATGCTCATCCTTGCTTAATTTAAATGTTTTCAGCTAAGTGTGAACAAGTAGAAGGCTCGGTTAAGAATAAAGGGAAAGGTAAGGTTGAAGAATGAATTCAATGCCATTTTATGTAATAGTTATCTTTATTAAGACAAGTATGAGATATATTACCTATCGCGTATTGTGAGGAATGTATTAAAAGTTGCATACTTTGGATTTAGACTTTGATAAATATGTAAATTAAGTTGGTATCTATATTATTTTTATTATTATTAGTATTATTCCACTCATAAAAATGGTATCGTAAAGCACCGAGTTCGGGTTTCAAGTACCTGGATTTGGGGTCGTTATAAGCCTGGTCTTCAGACTACAAGATTGACCGCGGGCAAGAATTGGTCTTGTAGATATGACAATCAAGAGCATGGAGTAATCTGAGCAGCTTCAGGGGTATATACATATTTACATGTACACATTATTTTCAACGTGTGAGCTCATCTGCATATAACAAGAGACTTGCTACTAAACCAAGTTTAGAACAATGTTTGTACCTAAGATCAGACGTAAAGAGATTAGCTTTTGAACATAGCATGAGAGCCTGCTCTGATACTAATTGTTATTTCCCAGTAGGCACATAATAGATCTAGAAGGAGGGAGGGGTTGAATAAATCCTTTTTATTTTCAAATACTCTTCCTTTTTATTTTGTATTGCTGATGAATTAGCATATAACAAACATAAGAATCTTTTCAAGCACAGCGGAATAAGTAAAGGATCTCCTTCATTGATATATTCATAATCATATATACATTATTCTTAGAGTTAGTTAAGTTGTAAGCAGTTAATACATACATAGCAGTTATAGCAGTTAGGTACATAATGTAAATGACATAAAGTACATGACACAAGGGATTTTAAGTGGTTTAGAGACTCAAGCTCATAATCCACTCTTCTACTTTCAACTAGCAAGATTTCCACTAAGGAAGGGTAGCACCCTGAATCACTAAGATTCCTTCAAGGCCAGCAACCTTGGAACTTCAGTTCACTAAGAACTCTTCAAGCCCAACAGGCTTGGAACTCCTCTAGTTCCCTAGGAACTCTTCAATCCTAGCAGGCTTGGAATTTCATTTAGTCCCTCTAGACAAGGAACCCTCAGGCCCTAGCTTCTTCTTATTGTTGTTGTTGGTGGTGGTGAGCTGCTAAGATGTCTTTAAGCTTGATCATCTTCTATATATAACAGCTCAACGTGGTCCTCTTTGCATTCTTCTTCTAGTCTGGACCACATCTTCTCTGGTGCAGCTGATCTTCACTCTTTTCTGCTCATCTTCATTTGATGTCAGCTGTGTACCATCACCATCTGGATTTGCTAAGTCTCTGAGCTTTTGGTAGACTTAGTCTGGCACTTAGCAATCCTTGAACCCTTCTTGAATGTTTTGTAGACATGATTCTGCTTCTGTTCTTTTTCAACTTTTGGATCATGGTGATCTGTAGAGTGGCTCTCTTTATCTTCTTTGTGCTCTGCTACTTTTCTGAATGCTATCTTCTTGGCCTTCTCGGCTCTCAGCTTAGCTGCCATCTTCAATGGCATTCTCATCTTTGTTGAGTGAAGCTCTATTTTATTTAAGTCCTTCTTCAAAGCTGTTTCACTTCAACCTATGTAGTCTCACTGTCACAGAGACTTGTTCTGTTAATCTCTAGTGGAACTCATAGAGTCAACAATAGCATTCCAACAACTCAACGATTCTGCAACTTAGCAATCATCAGCAACTCTTGATCTTTGAAGCTCTGTTGATTTATACTCCTTCCCAATCTTCCCATTGGAAAGTAGCCGTTAAAAACTTTTTGAATTGCTTCGCAGATCTAGAGTTATTTGGTGTAGACTGCAGATGTGACATGACATGACTTTCTGACACTGCAGTCTACTGTCTCACCTATCCCATCAGAGATGTCATTTTTATATCTCGGGCAGGTAGTCGACTTTATTACCTCCTTCTGATTTTTCTAACAGAGGTTGTCTTTTTGCATCGATGCTCTCAATAAGTTTTGTTTGAATTTCAATCTTCGGGTTGAATCATTGTCAATGCTTCAATCCTCAGTTGTTTAAACTCTATGATTCTGTTGCACATCTTCTTGGACCTAATCGTAGTGTCTAGTTGACAGGCAGAGACAACACTACGATCTTAACGAGTGTTCATTAGCTCTCAAATGTGGAGCACCTCTTCTTTTTCTTGTACAGTGCTTCAACACTTCTATTTTCCTCGAGTGCTCTCAGATACTGATGGCTTGACTCTTTGTTCTGGCCCCTTCTAAACATCCAGACACTTCAGATTTGTGGCGTGTCCAGCTCACTTTCTCCTTGTTCTTTCGTTCACTTATCATCAATGGACTGACCCAATGCTTAATCACTTTAGCCTTATTCTTCAGAGGCTGGCCAGTATTTTTGTGTACACTCCATCAGTTCCTTCTTTGTCTGGCAAACATTACGATCCTGGTTGCTTTTAAGATCGTTGTCTTCTATTTACTTGACAGCTATTGCACTTGCTTATTTTCCTTAGTTAGTTACTGAAGTCTTTTTCTGATTAACTTGTGGAAGACTTCATCTCGAATGGCTTCATAACTCAATTTGGATGTTGATTGAGTTGGTGCTTAGATCTTCTGTTAGCTTACATGTCATTCGTTGAGTGCTCTCTGGTTTCCTTTAGGTGGGATGTATCTTTGCAGTACCAACTAGATGCTTCGTACCTTTGGATATTTTGGGAGTGCTTAATTGTTGAGAATCGTGTTTGCTCTATGATTCTACCTTGACGTTGTGAGCACGTCTGTTGAAGTCTCAATCCTACACTCTACGATTCAGCTTCGGCTGTGCAGACACTACGACTTTGAGATCAGATCTCGACACTCTACGATTTCTGTTGTTGTGCTTGTTGTCTTCATCTGATCTTTCTCGACTACGATCTCTTCCTCTGATGCGATCGGTAGATTCTATGACTCTGAGTGTAGTCTACGATTCTTGCCTTAACTTCGACATCAGTAGACTTTACAACTCTGAGTGTAGTTTATGATTCTTGACTTGGCTTTGGCAGATGCTCGGTCGGCTCGTGGCAGACTGTCTCTACAATTCAGAACATGACTTCCTCAGCAGACTACGATTTTGAGGAAGCTGTACTCGACACACTACGATCCTTCCTCGTCTCTCCTGGGAGTCTACAAACTCCGAGATCTACTATCTTGCATACTATGATTCTGCCTTAATAGCTTTCGAGTTTTCCTTGACTCTCCTGGCAGACTACAATTTACAGTGCGATTGTTTCGTGATCAAACAAGCCTATCTATTACATCATAAGATCAACCTAATATGCTTGACTATATTTATAGTCCTTGTACATCATTTCTTTTTAAGGACTTTACAAAGTTGTTTTGCTTATGTAGGATTAACCTAACAAATTTGATCAATTCATTCTAAGTCCTTGTACATATGTTTCTATCATCTATCAAAGGACTTTACAACTTTCCTTAATGCAAGCATACTTGCATATTCATTCATATATATATATATATATATATATATATATATATCATAATCAAATCATATGTAAATAAAAATATCATTCTCGTGCTTATTCCTGACATAATAAATTAAGGATATATCATGATAGAAAGATTTTGAACAATAAGCTGGCTAAAATTCTACAATATAATTATGAACTAGCATGAAAAAACTGTCATAGCTGAACGAACGTTGAATAAAAACATGTCAATTATATCTGGACTAAATGGTAATGAAGGTGATCAGCCTTTCATACTTGATGATTACATGCAATATGCATAAAGTATAATTTAATAATTCATAGACATGATAATCAGCAATGATTATCCATACGTATATTTGAATAAACAACTCAACGTTAAGTTAAGGAAAACTTGCCTGATCCGTCAATTATCGTTACACAATTTTTTTAACTTTGTCTGAAACCTAATATAAATAATACTGATCTCCAAATATTAGAATAATATCATCACAATATAATACTATTAAATATAATCATAGAATAGCCTAAACACATAACACATAACCCTATCAGTGTATACAACACATAAGACCAAGTATTAAGTCAAACTATTGTAGTCTAAGTTGAATCCAGTACTATTCTAACATCCCGACGTCCTAGTTGGACAATTCTCGAGTCTAATATTACTAAGACTCGGTCTAAACTAGTTCAAAGATATTTTAGATAATTTACTATCAGTCAAAATATTTTTCATAAGCTAATATATTTATAATATATCAAAGTATTTTTAATACTTTAAAATCATGTTTAAATAATTTTTAAACACTTAAATCCATTATCCAATAATTGTTATTAATATTAAAATATTAATATTTTCATGACAAAATATCAAAAGTTATATTTTATAACTTCAAATATTTTATAACACTTAAACTATTTTTATATCATTTTTAAATCATTAATTCTATTTTCCATAATTTCTTTAATTCATTTATTAAATAAATTAATTACCATTAATATTAATTAATTAACGAAATTCATCATATAATATTAAAAGTTATTGAAAATAACTTAAAATATTTTATTATACCATAATATTTTTTAAATGATTTTTTATGTATTAAAATCATTTTTAAATAATTTATTTAATATTATAATTAAATAAATTAAATACCATTAATATCCCAAAAATATTAAATATTTATGAAATATATTTAAAATTATTAAAAACCCATTTTTAGGCTTTAAAATAATTTTTAGGAATTTATTATGTATTTTTAATATTTAAAAACTATTTTCTCTAATTATTTAATAAAAATATTAATTTTCAAAAATTAATTGTCGCTAAAGGGCCCTATAGCGACAAAACCGTCGCTATAGGTGTTCTTGAGTGTTCTTAGGCAAAACCCAGAAATGCATGTCAGTTGCCGAGTTACCAGGTTTGACCACCATACCATTTGATCTATGATCCTAAGGTTTTCTAGGCAGACTAAAGTGTTTAGATTCTAGTATAAATGTAATTCTACCGTTATCAATCAAGTTCATGGCTAATACATATCGTATCTGAGAGATCTAAGCTCTCAAAATCGTTGTCGACACTGTTCTTGATTTACGGGTTTTCGAGTTGAAGAAACGATCTTAAATACTGCTACTTCGATCCTTATAACTTGAACTACAGGTCTGCTTTGTATGATTTAAAGATTCACACTTGTAGAATACATGTCCGGGTACAATAACATATCATCAGAGCATCATAACATCAACCCATTTAAGAAATCAAGGCCCATCAAACTCTGACAGATTACATGTTCTTGAACTTTCTGGGTTTTCTAGAAAATAGAAATCGTGACCGGATGGGCTACTTTGACCATCCACTATATTGATCTTGTTAATCATTTAGATGATCTTAAAGCATGAATCAGTAGTCCATATATCCTACTACAACTTAGATACAACAACATGACCAAATCAACAAACACCTGATAGATCTATGTGCATGAACTCTTTGTCAGACATTTTTGGGTAAGTTCTGGGTTGCCCAGAATTATTCAGTCATGGCCGGTCAACGACCTTTGACCCTTAATAACTTGCAATTTGTACTAGATCTGACCCTGATTCAAATTCCAGAACAAAGATCTCACAACATACTACAACTACAAACCTTTAAAACACTAAAACACATAACAACCACAGATCTATAAGGTCTGACATTCGGCTGTCAGACAGCATAACAAAATTTTCCAGATTTTTGAAAACTTCTATTTCATGCATATAGATGTTATGGATTCACTATATAGCAACCCAGATCATCTATTTACACTACAAACAACATGTTTAAACACAAAAACTTAACATCTAACATAGCTTTAATGATCAGATTCTAGGTTTAGGTTTTATACCTTTCTTGAATAATGCTTGATCTTAGCTTTTCTCCACTGATGTTAATGATCTATGAGTGTAGCGCCCCCAAATCCGGGTATCTTCCAACCCGACATATGGTGCAATACGGTACTACCATTCATACATTCATTCAATTGAAAATCCTCAAAAGAACGAACATGACTTCTATATATTCAAAGTAATATTTATATTTCCTAGGTTTTATACCCATTACAAAGGTTCTTTGTCATAATATCAAAATAAATTACAACAATAAACCTATACTATTACATAGACCGATTAACGATCTGCCTTAGCCTTTCCTTTATCCTTATTCGATCCTTCGGGACGTTCAGTCTTAGCTGCATTCATATGGTTCAAGCAAGAGTGAGCATAACTAGCTCAGCAAGTATGACAATTTCAATAATAACATGCTTGACACATAAGAATCGTATATCTTCAATAACTAAACAATAGTTATGAAGTACTATTGATAATTCAAAATAGCACCTCATCTTTCTTTCAAATTGTTTCACAATAAATAATATCTAGTAAAACATAAACTCCGGTCCAAGATCTTGAGTATTTCATTCTTTCTTTGAAAAGGACAACCCGGCACTAAGTCCGTATATCCGGTATTACTTACGAGCACTTCTAGGTGATCAGCCTATAGTACTCTATGTTGATCAACACCACATTCAGTAAACGTATTTACGTTTAATTTGTGGCAACCTCACGTGCTTGTCGTAAGACGACAAAACATTTATTTATCATACTCAATCTTCTTTTGAAAACCATATCGAGTAGTTGACAAATGATAACAACATTTAATAACAGTTGGATAGATTATCAATAATCCACCAAATGCATTAAGATCTAGCCGAAAGAATTGGCTTCAACTTTATCATACATCAATTCATGCATAAGGATACATGAGTTACAAAACTTGTTCAGATTGAACTGAGACAAGGGTTAGAATACTTGCCTTCATTGTCTGCTATGGTATAATTACTTTATGTTCGAATCTTTCAAGTCTCTACAATACATGATTACATAACGTCATACTTTAGGTCATATATAATCAAGTATGTATACAACTATATCTTACCCTTCATCTCAATCTAATCATGTATTAGATTTGATTAATATTAATTTCGGCTTGTCATCATACTTACATTCATATTCGATTAGGTTATTATCAACCTTCCCATACTATCCTTAAGGTTTAACAAGGTTACTTCAAGTTCCTTAAGGTAAGTTCACTTTGAACTAATCACAATCCTTTCTTTGTACTCACAAACATTCCTTACTATATTTGATCTAGGGCTGGCACTGTGGCGCCAGCTTGTACTCTTTAAGCCACGCTGCGGCGTGAGATTACAATAGCAAAGTCCCGGACTTGGCTGTTGCTGAGTTCTTACTCGATTGGTCCTATTTGCAGCTTCACTTTCGATTGGTCATAAACTATTCACGGTATTTGGGCGACAAATTAGCCTTGAGGTACAATCAGCATGGCCCGACTTTGTGCACCAGATAGTTTGGACAGATTTTCCAACTTTGCGAAATTCTCGGGCTCATAACTTCTTCGGGCTCATAACTTCTTCATTATACGTCCGAATTGGCTCGTTCAAAAGCCTAAGGTTCACAAATTACATACTCTACGCGTTCATACAAGAATTTTATCTATTTGACTTCGTTTGCTAAAAATTCACATATTAGTTCATTTTTAACAAAAACGATAAACGTTCGTGAACGTTCAACGCTCGTTTCTTCATTCTAAGTCAGAATTCGGTCATTTTCGAGTCTGCAACTCTAGAGTGCCAAATATGACTTGTCTCCATTGAAAACCAATGTTTTCAAATTCAAACATAAAATCTGACTTCTATCCCGAGAATTTCACGAATTCCATTGAAAACCATCTCAACATACTTATTACATCAACTTATTTTCATGATGAATTTTGACTTATTCTACCATGAGCTTATAACTTGTTAAAGTACAAACTACTTATAGCTTCTTTGTTCATCACTTATGATAATTAAAATCTTTTAATCATCACCTTTATATGTTCTCAATACATAGTTTCATTCATGTATACATGATACATTTCATACAAATTCTTTACTTTCATCCTACTTCTTAAGATAAACTCATAACAAGTTCATATTACTTCTTCAAAAGTTTATAACTTATGCTAGTTTAAATGACTTATTTCAGACTTATGCGTCTTAAGTCCATTGATTAATCATTCTTCTTACTTCTTAACATCCATGTTCCTTAATCCATACTTTTCTTATCAACCTATCATGGTAGAGATAGAAGATAAATGGAGAAGAAGTCTTACCCTTGAAGTGTTTGTGAAATAGTCTTCTTTTTCTTCTCAAATGAAAGTAGCTTATTCTCTCTAACACTTAAGCACTTTATAAGTTGATTGTATGAGTTGA
Organism: Panax ginseng; assembly: GCA_020205605.1. Taxonomy (NCBI): domain Eukaryota; kingdom Viridiplantae; phylum Streptophyta; class Magnoliopsida; order Apiales; family Araliaceae; genus Panax; species Panax ginseng. The sequence continues at coordinate 34,440,086 of CM035129.1, forward strand.
ACAACTAACAAATGACTAGCAAGCTCCTCTTATTTATAGGATTCCCAAAGCTAGGGTAGTTTAGTCAATACACCATCCCACCTCCTTATGCCACCTCCTTACAATTCATTACTTGTTAATCACAACACTTATCTCTTGCTTGATTATTACACCTAATACTTGGTCATTACACATAATACTTGGTCATCACATATAATACTTGATTACCAAGATTAACCATATTAACATGATTTGCCCCATGGGTCACCACAACTCATGGATCCTAGCTTGGGCTTAAATTAACTTAGCTTTTGGGCTTGCATTAATAAACACTAACTTGTTCATTAATTAACATTTTGGCCTTACCATTAAATCACTTAGGCTTGTAACAATTTCTAACAAATCCTACAAGTCCAATACTATTGCTTAGTACATAAAACGTATTGTCTATGTATCATTCCCGTATTCTAACTTGTATAGAAATTCATTATCAACGATATTCCATCATTCATACAAACTTGTATTATACCTTGTATTATACTCGTATTCATTACCTCGTACAATACTCACGTATCATACGATTATTACTTAACTCATTAATTCTTCCCTTTCCTTAACGTTCTCAAATTAAGTCCGCAAGCAAAATATTGCATTTTCCATAATTAGATTATTATTATATAATCCATCTTACCTTGACATTCTATAATTACGTATTTCTCGAAAGTTCAAAAATAATTCCCGAGAAAATACCGATGAATAATGTTTTTCAGAAAATTTCTCGGAAAACTTTTATTTTCGTCTTGGAAATTTAAACACTCTAATTCATTCACGTAGCTAAAATGCTACGATATTCCCACATCATTAGGTTATATAATGGCAACCATCTTGATAACACATAGAATATAATTTTATTTATTATTTAATTCAATAAAATTAATTTACAATAAAATCCGAATTTCTCGGTCGTTACATCCTTCCTCCCTTATAAGGATTCTGTCCCCATAATCTCGTCTTACTTTAATCAAACAATTGAGGGAAATTTTTCTTCATCTTTTCTTCTAATTCCCACATTGCTTCTTCAGCATCGTGATTCTTCCAGAATACCTTTATCGAAGGTATAACTTTGTTCCGTAGAACTTGCTCCTTTCTATCGATGATTTAAATCGGCGATTCTTCGTACGTTAAGTCTTTCTCGATATGAATTGGCTCATACTCGATTACATGCTTATAGTCCGGCTTATAAGGACGTAACAAAGATACGTGAAACACGTTATGTATTCGTTCTAGGTCTGGAGGTAATGCTATCACATAGGCTACCTCTCCCACCCGTTTTAATATTTCAAAATGTCCTCTAAACCTTGGACTTAACTTTCCCTTCTTTCCAAAGCGTATCTTTCCTTTCCAGGGAGATACCTTTAGAAACACATACGAGCCTACTTCAAACTCTCGATTTATTTTATGCGAGTCTGCATACTTCTTCTGTCTGTCTTGAGCTGTGATAAGACGCATCTGAATTAACTTTACCACATCCGCTGTCTGCTGCACCAATTCTAGTCCTAGCATTCGGCGTTCTCCCACCTCATCCCAATATAATGGTGTTCTGTACCTTCTTCCGTACAAAGCTTCATAAGGTGGCATACCTATGCTTTCATGATAACTGTTGTTATACGCAAACTCTACAAGTGGTAGGTGATCATCCCAACTACCCTTGAAATCCATGACGCAAGATCTCAACATATTTTCTAACGTCTGAATTTTTCTTTCGCTCTGCCCATCGGTTTGTGGATGATACACTGTACTTAACTTCAGCTGCGTTCCCAACTGTTCTTGCAAACTCCTCCAAAAGTTTGATGTGAATCGTGGGTCATGATCTGACACAATCGATACTGGTACTCCATGTCTGGAAATAATTTCCTTAACATAAAGTTTAGCTAACTGGTCTAAGTTATACTTGACCCTAATTGGCAAAAAGTGAGCTGACTTCGTCAACTGGTCCACTATTACCCAAATCGAATCGTACCCTTTTGTTGTTGTCGTAAGTCACACAACGAAGTCCATCTTGATATGCTCCCACTTCCATTTTGGAATCTCCAATGACTGTAATAAGCCACTGGGTCGTTGATGTTCAGCCTTAACTTTTTGACAAGTCAAACACCTACTCACATACTCTGTTATTTCTCTTTTCATGTTTGGCCACCAAAAACTCTGTCGAAGGTCTTGATACATCTTAGTGCTACCAGCATGTATTGAGTACTTTGAACTATGAGCTTCCTGTAACACTTGATCTTTTAACTCTGTCTCATTCGGAACCCAAATTCTTCCTTCAAATCTTAATAATCCCTCATTATCAAGACTATACTTAGTATCCTTTTCATCGGCAATCATCTTCTTAACTTGGTCACACTCATCAGTTTTGAGTTGTACCTCTTTAACTCTCTCTACGATGGTAGATTGCATTTCTGTCGTAAAAAGTATCTACCCCGATTCAATTGGCATCTTCAATTCTATCTCCATCCTAGCCATCTCTGTTAGTAATTCATTTTGAGTCGTTAACATAGACAACCTTTCCCAACCCTTCCAATTTAAGGCGTCAACAACTACATTAGCTTTTCCAGGGTGATACAGGATTTCACAATCGTAATCCTTTATCAACTCCAGCCATCTCCTCTGTCTCATATTCAACTCCTTCTAGGTGAAAATATATTTTAGACTCTTATGGTCTGTGTATATCTCACATTTTTCCCCATAAAGATAATGTCTTCATATCTTTAAAAGCAAATACTACCGCGGCCAGTTCCAGATCATGAGTAGGGTAAACTTTCTCATAATCCTTCAACTGCCGTGATGCATACACAATGACCTTGCCATCATGTATAAGCACGCAACCAAGTCCTTTATGCAAAGCATCACTATATACTACTAAATTTCATGTGTCATCGGGTAATGACAAAATAGGCGCTTCACTCAATCTTTTCTTCAAATCTTGAAAACTGTCTTCACATTTATCCGTCCATACGTATTTCACCGTCTTCCTTATCAAGTTAGTCAACGGAGTAGCTATCTTCGAAAAATCTTGGATAAATCTTTGATAGTATCCCGCTAACCCTAGGAAACTCTCGCACCTCGATTAATGTTTTTTCGTTGTTCCCGATTCATCATTTGCTTTTACTTTCGCTGGATCCACTGAAATCCCCTATTGGTCAATGACATGACCTAAAAATTGCACCTTCTCTAGCCAAAATTCACACTTAGTAAATTTCGCATATAAGTTTTCCTTCCTTAGTGTCTCCAACACTAACCTTAGGTGTTCAACATGATCTTCTGGTGTCTTAGAATAGACTAGAATATCATCGATAAATACTACGACAAACTTGTCCAAATATTGTTTGAACACTCTGTTCATCATATCCATAAATGTAGCTGGTGTATTCGTCAACCCAAATGACATTACCAGAAACTCGGAATGACCATAATGAGTCCTGAATGTCGTCTTTGGTACATCTTCCTTCTTAACCTTCAATTGGTGATACCCCGTCCGTAAATCTATCTTAGAAAAATACTTTGCCCCTTTCAACTGATCAAAAAGATCATCGATCCTGGGCAATGGGTATTTATTCTTTATCGTTAACTTGTTCAACTCTCGGTAGTCTATACAAAGCCTTAACGATCCGTCTTTCTTTTTGACAAATAATACCGGTTCCCCCCCACGGGGAAACACTTGGTTGAATGTACTTTCTATCCAATAGTTCTTGTAACTGAACCATTAACTCTTTCATTTCCACCGGTGCCATACGATATGGTGCCCTTGAGACAGGTGCCGCTCCTGGCACAATGTCTATTACAAATTTGATCTCCCTATCCGGTGGTAAGCCCGGTAATTATTTGGAAATACATCCATGAATTCATTCACTATAGGTATCTATTCCATGGTCGCTCCCACCCAGTGGATATCAACAACATGACACAGATAACCTATACACCCTTTCCTTAATAGTTTTCTAGTTTGTGTCATCGTGAGGCAACATGAACGTCCCGGGAATTTATTACCGTTAAATATTACAGGAGATTGTTTTAACGTCCTAATGCTCACATATTTCTTTTGGCAATCTATAATTGCTCCATGGTTAATCAACCAATCCATTCCGAGAATTATATTGAATTCTCCTAACTTTATCGGTATCAAATCTACCGATAATTTACAATCACGTATATCTACGCAACAACTCCTAAGAATATCTTCAATAGGAATTATCTCTTCGTTTGCTACCTTAATATTCAAAGGCATAGGCAACGTTTCAGGAAATAATTCTAATTGTCTAGCAAAATCACATGCTATAAACGAACAAGTAGCACCCGAATCAAATAGCACGTAAGCATTTATGTTGTTGATCGGAATAATACAAGCAACTACATCCCCTGATGCCACCTCATCTTGAACCGTCATATTAAAGGTACGAGCCATTGGCCTACCCGGCTGTGCTGGACCACCAATAGATAACTTTCCGCTGTTAGTGCCCTTACTCCCATTCATCCCCTTCTTCGAGCAGTTCTTTGCTATGTTGTCAGTTGATCCACATACAAAGCATCCATGATTTTTCTTTGGACTTGGACAGTTAGGCGAAATATGCCCTTCCTATCCACAGTTATAACATACTGCCTTTCCCTTGAGACAGACTCCTAAATGAGTCTTCCCACAGGTTTTACAAGCCTCCATCCTCCTCTTAGGATCCCCTTGTTTTACTCCGGTATTCCCAGAGTTAAATCCCTTCCTCTTTTGACCATCGCCACTACCGCTGGCTCCCTCGGTCTTTATTCCTCCATCAGCTTTACCTTTATTTTTTCTTATCTTTGTGGTACTGGCTAAGAGCCTCATTCCCACCATCAGCAATTATTCCCTTTTCTAGTATGGTCCCAAAAGAAGTACTTTGGAACACCAAAATTCGACTATAGAGCCAGGGTTTCAAGCCCTGCTCGAATCGTCTAGCCTTCTTTACCTCAATGTCCACTTAATGTGGAGCAAACCTTGCCAGTTCGTTAACTTTAGCAACATACTGGGGAACCATCATATCCCCTTGCTTTAAATTAAGAAATCAAATCTCCATTCTTCCTTGCATGCTCGTGGGAAAGTAGTTCTCGAAGAAAATCTCCTTGAACCTTACCCACGTTAGATTTTTTATACCGGCCCTAGCCTGGTTTGCCTCCCACCAGAAATTGGCCTCACCCTTCATCATATAGGTTGCAAAAGCAACCTTCTGACCTTCGTCAACATTTGCTATAACAAATGTTTTCTCAATCTCTTTCACCCATGTCTGGGCTTCTATAGGGTCCGTAGTTCCTTTGAACTCCGGCGAACTGACACTTTTGAAATCCTTAAAAGTAGTAGCTCGTACTACTCCAGGATTTATGGGTACATTAGACCCAGTTCTATTAAACGCGACCGTTAAAAGATTAACAAACTCTTGCATTGGATTAACCGGACCTCCCTCCGGTTGATTTTCATTAGATTCTTGATTCCGTTGTCTCCTTCTTGGTGGCATTTTACTGTTAATAAAACAACATGTTATTATTACTCTCTTCCTGTTAGTTAGTTATTATTCGTGATGAAACAATAACTTATACTCATTACTCAATATTTTCCATAAAAAGACTTATATTAATTCATTACTTGTAGTATAATACTACATTGCTTACATTATACTGACCTAAAGTGATTACATTACTATCCATGATTGCTTTTCAAAATTGGGATTTACAAAAGACTACCCTTTGATATACAAAAGAGGGTTTTACGTCACTACTAGATATATAATATCTACATATCTAAACTATTCTAGCTATTGCTAGATTACATCTTCCGTATGGCATTCTCAAAATCTTTCTTGGCCAGACAGGCAATAACATCTCGACTGATAGTATGTCGGGTCTGCCCTTCTTCTATCGGATACCCGACTACTCTTCTTTGGAAATCCATATGAGAAGTCCTATATATATAGGACATCCTCTCTACCTTCTCCTGCTTTCTTAGTCTTTAGCTCCTGCTTAAGCTCAAAGACTTAGCATTTTATTCGTGGACCTTGTCCTTAGCTAAAATTAGATCATCATGCTCCTCGATGATTAATGTAACAATCCGTAATTTTAATTGTAATTATGAAATATTTATTGAATTATATAAATATTTAATGGATGTGTTTATTGTTGAATAAATATTTGTTTATTATTGAATAAATATTTGTTTAATTTGATTTGATTTGATTTGGTTAATTATTTGTTTAATAAATAATTAATGGGTTAAGAAATTAATTGTTATGAGATAATATTCTAATTTAATTTAATAATAATTAAGTTAAGAGAATTTATAATTATTAAATGAATTATTATATTATTCAATAAATTGTTATTAGAATTAATTAAATTAAGTATGAAAACTTAATTAAATAAAGTGTGACAAATAGCTATACTATAAAAGAGTTATTAAAATAAATTAAGGAGTTTAATTTAGTTTGCAAAACAAGGTTTATATATATTAAGTCTTCAAGTTTTAAAAGGTTTTTGCCAAACAAATCCCTATGGCTTTTGGATTTGTGAAATTTAAATTATTTATAAAATAAACTAAATAAATAAAATATATTTATAAGCTATACGTAATATTGGTAACTGATGCTACTTATTAGGTTATTATGACCATATGTGTTTCTTTTATGTACGCTTTGTTATCAGTTTAGTATTACGTATAATCTATATTGTCTAAACCTAAGCCCAAGAAAAGCTACATAGAAAAAGAAAGCAAAAGGTTTTTAAAGAAGAAAAGTACAGAAAGTTTTGAGAGAGAACTATGTGTACATGTGAGGTTTTCAAACAATTCCAGTGGTGTTAGCAAGGATTACTGAGCAATTAGAAGTTATGTGGCATAAACTTTATACGTATATATGTTTTATGTAATTATGCCTAAAGTCTATATGTATATGTGAATTTGACAGTAATATAAGGTTCTTTACAAAAATTGTCTGTAAACTATGCTTTACTAAATCATGTGTTTTGGTAATAACTAGCATGTATATATGTATATATATGATATTGTATGCTTAATGTATAGATAAGATTGTATGCTAATTTACTACATTACAAAGAAGGAAATAGTTTTACAATAAAGATATGAATAAATGATTGTTAAATTTTGTATGATAACAAAATTAGATTATACTAATTGAGAAATTAAATCGTGATTATGTTAATTCATTTGATACTTAATTTCGGAGAATTGTAGTTAAAGTAAACAAATTGGTTGTTATTAGAATTTACAAAGTGTTCTTCGTGTTAAAATATATCAACTATGGAGTTTTGGTTTTTAAACCGTGTTTTTTCAAAATTTAAGTTTTCTAAAAATTTTTGTTTAGTTGTTTAAATTGGTACATATATGCTTGGTAATATTTATGTGTGCTTTACATGGATTACACATGTTAATTGGTGTTAGAAATTAAGACACAGTAGCTTGGTTTTTTTTTTCTGGTTTTGGGTGTTCTGTAATTCGGAGCCCCAGCGCCAAATTTCACGCCCCAGAGCCAAATTTTGCGCCTTAGTGCGCCAAAAATAAACTGAAAGTTTGCCCCAATCTTGAAATTTATGCCCAAGAATTGCTAGAATTCCTCATACCCCAGCAATACCGAATTGTGGTTTGGGTAATACAATTTTGACCTCCTGTAGTACAATGGCCATAACTTTTGCATACGAACTCCGATTGAGGTGATTCAAGATTATCCGGAACGAGGACGAATAGACCTACAACTTTCGTTCTTTATGTTTTTCAATTTGAGGTTGGGAACAGGGGTCAAAATGGTTATTTGTGGGACTAATATGTATTAGGAGGCAATCGGAGGGCGTCGGAAATGCACATATGCAAATGTAATGCTCATGACAATAAAATATGTTGTCGTAAGTTATAAAACATGAATATTAGTAAATATAATGATGTTTAACATTAATAAATGATGTATTAGATAAGTTGTATAAGCATACTAAGCACACACGTGAGAGACGAATCGGGCGTGTGACGAAAGAACGTCGAAACGCCGTGCCAAGTGTTAATGAACTTAAAAAGTGTTTCAATTCAATTGAAATGAATATTATAAGATATAGAATGGATTTAATATAAAACCAATAAGTAGTCCTAGCAAGACTTAAGCACTTGAATGAACTTCGAGTTTGACTAAGAAGAAATATAGTGAGTTATAAGTCTAAAGTTAACACAATCAAATTGAACATTGTGTATTGATTAATAGGAAGAGTTATAAGATGTAGATTAAAGTTTACATTATAACTACTATGCGTTGCTATGTGACTAATAGTTGATGTGAATGATTATATAATTGTGTAGGGCACGTGAAGTACGATATAAGCGTAAGTCGTTAAACCTATTATTGGTAAACAACGATCAAGGCAAGTCTTTCAGTTCCTATTTGCTATGTGAATTTGATTATTTTAAATCTTTATTGCAAAGAGCATGATGTGTTATATATATGTTGAATGTATGAAATGTTAAAGTCAATTTATGACTACGTTGTTTGACTAAAGCATGCTGATTGAGTAAGAACTCAATCTTTATAATTGTTATATGAATTGTAGCAGCATGTATGTTATGTTAGTCCGATGTTTATGAGATATATGTTGAGCATGTTATTATGTACTACGTGATGCATGAAAACCGTTAGATTTTTGTTGGGTCAAGTCGAGCTCAACCTTGCAAATAACCACTTTTGCAGTTAAAGATTTAAGGTAAGGATATGTGCTACGTGAATTATAGAGATCCATATTCATGAAGATTGCTTGATTTTATGGGAAATGTATTTATTATTTTGAATATAACATGTTGTTGAATTGTAAGTTGAGTTATCCGATGTATATGGATACCTATTTATGATGTAAGACTTTGTATAGTCATTTTTGTTGTAACGATTCATGATATAAATTTGAATCAAGAGATGTAATGTAAAGGTTGTGATTTTTAGGGCAATAAAGAAGGAAATGTATAAAAGTTTTAATTATTCCACAAATTTCAATGGTTGTATTATCGCTTAATGATGTAAAATTAGAGGTTGAATGTATTATTAACGAATCAAGTCGAGAATTAAATTGTATGAATTTTGGGGTCGTTATAGTTGGTATCAAAGCTGTAGGTTATAAACCTTAGGTAAGAGTACCATAGGCTATAACCTTAGAGAAGGAAGGTGAAGATAATGAAAGAATAAGCTCAAATAGAGTTTGAATAATAAGAAGTAATTTAAGAAATTTTAAAGAAGGATTAAAACATGCGTGAGAGGATTCAAAGAAGAATCTCGCTGAGTTATAAGGAATATGAATGTGGGGTTACCCAACTCCAATAATAAGGATGTAAGGTGATAATAAATAGGCAATGTCTATAAGAAGAGAATGATAAAGAAGTTAAGAATAAAAAGTTATATTTAAGTATGGTACAATTGTACTCTTTAATAGTTGATGTATGGTATCTGGGCTAAACGATTCCTTCATAGAGCGGAGGTATATACGAACTAGAAACTCAGAACCTAGTTTGTTGGTTGTTTGTGGGAAACCACTCAGTGTACCATATTGAAACTGATAGAGACTCGATATGTACCAAGTATAGAAAGTGGATACATATGATGAAAATGTGGAACTCGAATGAAATGTTGAGTAATATAAATGAAGTTAGAAATTCTTAAAGGAAGAATTGTTATATAAACAAGAAAATTCAAAGAAGAATCTTGAAGAAATATAAAGATAAGATATGGGGGTTGCCTAACTCCAATAGCCAAGATAACGAATAATGATGAATACACAAAATCTGGAAGATTAAAAGCATAAACGAAATCATAAATGATGAAAAAGGAAATAAAGATGATCGTAAAACAAAATGATTATGAGTTAAGAAAAGAATTTTAAGGAGATGATTATAGAATAAGATCACGATGTGATCTGTTTAAGTTATAAGAGAAAGATGGTTTGTAATATTTGAATAATTATAGCTTGATGCTATGAAGGTAATGTACTATGATATAGTACAAGATAACTCACGAGGAGTTATAGATAATGGATATACGAGGAATTTGTATTGAGCAAGTTAAGAGAAAGTTTAAGAGTAAGATAGAGTTAGGTGGGATTTCAATTGAGGACTCATGTGGTGGTGGCCGAGTTGTACAAACCTTTGTATGGGCGAGGGTTTTGTGCTTGCACTCGCTTTATTACATTGATAATCATTGGAATGTTGGTGTCGCTATCTATGTATGTGTGGTGAAAAGGTGATTCTTTTCTCATGTGTATATTCGATAGTTAGAAACTATTAAGATTAGTCGATATTATTAGATTAGGTGCGGTTCTTAAAACTAATGCATATGGTAAGTTCGTGACTCATAATAATATGGTATGTTTTGAACCCTCAAATAAATGGACGCCTATGGTCTCCACTAGGATAAGTTCTTAAACTCATATTATTGTGGCAAGTTCCTCGAACTTCCAATGTACGATAAGTTTGATGAACTATTTTGGGTAGAAAATGGTTATAGTAGAGAATGAGAGAATTGAAGATGATAAGAATAGATAGACCTATGAAGTAATGAAGTCAAGATTGAAGTGGAGATGGATGGACATGAATTCTAAATCTACTAGCTATGCTAGATTTTCAAAATTTATCGACTTCGTGTCGATGGTTATACTTTTGATTTTTGAAAAAATGTTCAAATCACACTAGTGAACCAAAGAATTTTAAAAAAAATATATTATTCGTATGTGTGTATGCTAATTGCTTTGACTAGACAAAAATGATTTGAAATATATCAAATATATATTTTATATATATATCATCAATGCATCATGGAACCTCAAAAGTGCGGAGATGATAAAAATGATGGAGTCATCAATGCAAGATTACTTAGTGTTGGATGTGATCTAAGGATCGTCACCACTATGGTATGATGTAGTATGATAAAATCACCAAATGACGGAATCCTCAAACTGACTATGTAAATACAAGTATGGTATCATGATGTTATAAAAAGATATTTGAGATTTCTTTAAGATATGAGAATATATATATATATATATATATATATATATATATATATTTCATTGATGTGTCCTAATTATTGTAGAAGTCTATGCTATTTGATTCAAATTTAGATGAATATTGAAAGATGTTCATGAAATTCAAGCGCTTATTGAAAAGTTATGCCAAACCAAATTGTTTTGGTGCGGATTCAAATGTTGAAAAGTCGAGGTGAACAACCCTATAAGGGGACATGTTTTCGGGGACAATGGTTCCGAGCGTAACGCATATAGTCGTTATAAAACACTACGTTACGGCCCAACGTAGTGGTACAATAGGCTGGCCACATAGTGTACGTGTGGAGGATGTTTTCAGTCTTTGTGATTGATAAACACTCTGGTTTGCAGTGTGAAGGATTTAGTTGAAGCACTAGTAAACCGTGAATAGATTTCACGGTCTTCTGACCCCTTAGCATGATTTGGAATCTTTTAAATTCTTATTATTCATATCGCTTCCCAATTATTGAGCAATTGTGGAAGATTCTTATTATTCTAAAAGGTGAAAGTGGAAAGGATGAGAAAATTAAGCAAAACATAATAATTTCAAGAAATAATTGAAACTCCGTAAAGAAGAGAAATGTGAAACTCTTAAGAAGAGAAAGAGGTGAGGAATATGATGATCTTATAAAGATCATTAGAGAAAGAATTTGGTTGTAGAACCCAATGAATGAATAAAATATTAACGTAAAATCTATTTTGATAAATTGAATGAATAAAGATCAATAGATAAAATTTTGAGAAGAATGGGTGAATGTAATATCCCGAGTGTTTATGATAACGATCCTTAGGAAAGGAAATGAATGGGTTAAAGAGTATATATAATACTCAAAATATAATTGAGTTTAAGTGAAAGTTATGAAATAAAACCTAGAATTTCTTGAAGTAATGAATGTAGTAGGAAATATAAAATCTATATTAAGGTAATGTGTTGAAGATATTCAACGATAATTTTTTAAAAGAGATTTGGTGAAAACCGAGTAAGGGAGGTTTCGTTGATTCCGAAGAGGACTAAATCTTTATAAGGAGGGAAGGATGTGACAACCCTAATTTTCATAAGTTATTAAAATAAGAATTTAATAATTAAAATTTTTATTATGATGTGATTAATGTAACAATCCGTAATTTTAATTGTAATTATGAATATTTATCAATTATATAAATATTTAATGGATGTGTTTATTGTTGAATAAATATTTGTTTGTTGTTGAATAAATATTTGTTTAATTTGATTTGATTTGATTTGGTTAATTATTTGTTTAATAAATAATTAATGGGTTAAGGAAATTAATTGTTATGAGATAATATTCTAATTTAATTTAATAATTAAGTTAAGAGAATTTATAATTATTAAATGAATTATTATATTATTCAATAAATTGTTATTAGAATTAATTAAATTAAGTATGAAAACTTAATTAAATAAAGTGTGACAAATAACTATACTATAAAGGAGTTATTAAAATAAATTAAGGAGTTTAATTTAGTTTTGCCAAACAAGGCTTAAATATATTAAGTCTTTAAGTTTTAAAAGGTTTTTGCCAAACAAAGCCCTATGGCTTTTGGATTTTTGAAATTTAAATTATTTATAAAATAAACTAAATAAATAAAATATATTTATAAGCTATAATGTTATATTGGTAACTCGATATTATTTATTAGGTTATTATGACTATATGCATTTCTTTTTATGTACGCTTTGTTATCGCTTTAGTATTACGATAATCTATATTGTCTAAACCCTAAGCCTAAGAAAAGCTACAGAGAAAAGAAAGCAAAAGGTTTTTAAAGAAGAAAAATACAAAAAGTTTTGAGAAAGAACTATCAGAGAAATTGAGAGTGTACACGTGAGGTTTTCAAACAATTTCAGTGGTGTTAGCAAGGATTACTGAGCAATTAGAAGTTATGTGGCATAACCTTTATACGTATATATGTTTTACGTAATTATGCCTAAAGTCTCTATGTATATATGTGAATTTGACTAATATAAGGTTCTTTACAAAAAATTATCTCAGAAACTATGCTTTACTAAATCATGTGTTTTTGTAATAACTAGCATGTATATATGTATATATATGATTGTATGCTTAATGTATAGATAAGATTGTATGCTAATTTACTTATTAAGAAGAGAAATAGTTTTACAAAGAAAGATATGAATAAGGATTGTTAAATTTTGTATGACAACAAAATTAGATTATACTAATTGAGAAATTAAATCGTGATTATGTTAATTTGTTTTGTTACGAATTTCGTAGAATTGTAGTTAAAAGTAAACAAATTGGTTGTTATTAGAATTTACAAAGTGTTTACTCGTGTTAAAATATATCAACCATGGAGTTTTGGTTTTTAAACCGTGTTTTCAAAATTTAAGTTTTCTAAAAATTTTTGTTTAGTTGTTTAAATTGGTACATATATGCTTGGTAATATTTATGTGTGCTATACATGGATTACACATGTTAATTGGTGTTAGAAATTAAGACACAGTAGCTTGGTTTTGTTTCTAGTTTTGGGTGTTCTGTAATTTGAGCCCAAAGCTAAATTTCAAATTTCTCAAAGGCCAAATTTCATGCCTCAAAAATTTCGCTCTAAAAAAATAGGCGAAGTTCACGCCCAAAGTTCTGGAATTCAATACCGTCTTGAATCATGCGCTCCAAGACCACAATTCACTCCCAAATTGAATTGTGGTCTGGGTTGGAGAGTTTTGACCTCCTGTAGTATAATAGTCATAACGTTTGCATACGAACTCCGATTGAGGTGATTCAAGATGATCCGGAACGAGGACGAATAGACCTACAACTTTTGTTCTTTAAGTTTTTCAATTTAAGGTCGGAAACAGGGGTCAAAGTGGTTATTTGTGGGACTAATATGTATTAAGAGGCAATCGGAGGGCGTCGGGAATGCACATATGCAAATGTAGTGCTCCTGACGATAAAAGATGTTGTCCTAAGTTATAAAACGTGAATATTAGTAAATATAATGATGCTTAACATTAATAAATGATGTATTAGATAAGTTATATACGCATACTAAGCACACACATGAGAGAGACGAATCCAAGTAGGAATTAATGAACGTCAAACGCCGTGCCAAGTGTTAATAAACTTAAAAAGTGTTTCAATTCAATTGAAATGAATATTATAAGATATAGAATGGATTTAATATAAAACCAATAAGTAGTCCTAGCAAGACTTAAGCACTTGAATGAATGAACTTCGAATAAGAAGAAATATAATGAGTTATAAGTCTAAAGTTAACACAATCAAATTGAACATCAGTATTGATTAATAGGAAGAGTTATAAGATGTAGATTAAAGTTTACATTATAACTACTATGCGTTGCTATGTGACTAATAGTTGATGTGAATGATTATATAACCGTAGTAGGCACGCGTGAAGTACGATAACTCGTAAGTCGTTAAACTGTTATTGGTAAACAACGATCATCAAAGTCTTTTCAGCCTCCTATTTGCTATGTGAATTTGATTGTTTTAAATCTTTATTGCAAAGAGCATGATGTGTTATATATATGTTGAATGTATGAAATGTTAAAGTCAATTTATGACTACGTTGTTTGACTAAAGCATGCTGATTGAGTAAGGAACTCAATCTTTATAATTATTATATGAATTGTAGCATGTATGTTATGTTAGTCCGATGTGTACGAGATATATGTTGAGCATGTTATTATGTGCTACGTGATGCATAAAAACTGTTAGATTTTGCTGGGCTGTCGAGCTTAACCTTGTAAATAACCACTTTTGCAGGTTAAAGATTTAAGGTAAGGATATGTGCTACGTGAATTATAGAGATTCGTATTCACAAAGATTGCTTATGTTTTATGGGAAATGTATTTATTATTTTGAATATAACATGTTGTTGAATTTTAAGTTGAGATATCTGGTGTATATGGATACCTATTTATGATGTAAGACTTTGTTTAGTCATTTTGTTGTAACGATTCATGATATATATTTGAATCAAAGAGATGTAATGTAAAGGTTGCAATTTAGGGCAATAAAGAAGGAAATGTATAAAAGTTTAAATTATTCCGCAAATTTTAATTGTTGTATTATCGTTTAATGATGTAAAATTAGAGGCTGAGTGTATTATTAACGACCGAAGTCGAGAATTAAATTTTATGAATTTTGGGGTCGTACTCAATCTTCTTTTGAAAACCATATCGAGTAGTTGACAAAAGAAAACAACATTTAATAACAGTTGGATAGATTATCAATAATCCACCAAATGCATTAAGATCTAGCCGAAAGAATTGGCTTCAACTTTATCATACATCAATTCATGCGTAAGGATACATGAATTACAAAACTTGTTCAGATTGAACTGAGACAAGGGTTAGAATACTTACCTTCAGCGTCTGCTACGGTATAATTACTTTATGTTCGAATCTTTCAAGTCTCTACAATACATGATTACATAACGTCATACTTTAGGTCATATATAATCAAGTATGTATACAGCTATATCTTACCCTTCATCTCAATCTAATCATGTATTAGATTTGATTAATATTAATTTCGGCTTGTCATCATACTTACATTCATATTCGATTAGGTTATTATCAACCTTCTCATACTATCCTTAAGGTTTAACAAGGTTACTTCAAGTTCCTTAAGGTAAGTTCACTTTGAACTAATCACAATCCTTTCTTTGTACTCACAAACATTCCTTACTATCTTTGATCTAGGGCTAGCGCTGCGGTGCCAACTTATACTCTTTAAGCCACGCTGTGGCGCGAGATTACACTAGTAAAATCCCGGACTTGGCGCTGCGACGCGAGTTCTTACTCAGTGGTCCATGCTGCGGCGCCACTTTCTAGTAGGTCATAAACTTTCCAGTAGGTCATAAACTATCCGCGGCGCCAGCTCTGTGCACCAGATAGTTTGGACAGATTTTCAAACTTTGCGAAATTCACGGGCTCATAACCTCTTCGTTATGCGTTCGAATTGGCTCATTCAAAAGCCTACGGTTCACAAATTACATACTCTACGCGTTCATACAAGAATTTTATCTATTTGACTTCGTTTGCTAAAAATTCACCTATTAGTTCATTTTTAATGAAAACGATAAACGTTCGTGAACGTTCAATGCTCGTTTCTTCGTTCTAAGTCGGAATTCGGTCATTTTTGAGTCTGCAACTCTAGAATGCCAAATATGACTTGTCTCCATTGAAAACCAATGTTTTCAAATTCAAACACAAAATTTGATTTCTATTCCGAGAATTTCACGAATTCGACGATTATCGTCTAATCGTGCAATTTCCGGCAAATCTTCATTACTTATGATTTGTTCATTCCTTCAAATGAATTCAATTCATCAAATTAACATCTCAACATAATTATTACATCAACTTATTTTCATGATGGATTTTGACTTATTCTACCATGAGCTTATAACTTGTTAAAGTACAAACTACTTATAGCTTCTTTGTTCATCACTTATGATAATTAAAATCTTTTAATCATCACCTTTATATGTTCTCAATACATAGTTTCATTCATGTATACATGATACATATTCATACAAATTCTTTACTTTCATCCTACTTCTTAAGATAAACTCATAACAAGTTCATATTACTTCTTCATAAGTTTATAGCTTATGATAGTTTAAATGACTTATTTCTGACGTATGTGGCTTAAGTCCATTGATTAATCATTCTTCTTACTTTTTAACATCCATGTTCCTTAATCCATACTTTTCTTATCAACCTATCATGGTAGAGATAGAAGATAAATGGAGAAGAAGTCTTACCCTTGAAGTCTTTGTGAAATGGTCTTCTTTTTCTTCTCAAATGAAAGTAGCTTATTCTCTCTAACACTTAAGCACTTTATAAGTTGATTGTATGAGTTGAACAACTAACAAATGACTAGCAAGCTCCTCTTATTTATAGGATTCCCAAAGCTAGGGTAGTTTAGTCAATACACCATCCCACCTCCTTATGCCACCTCCTTACTATTCATTACTTGTTAATCACAACACTTATATCTTGCTTGATTATTACACCTAATACTTGGTCATAACACATAATACTTGGTCATCACACATAATACTTGATTACCAAGATTAACCATATTAAGATGATTTTCCCCATGGGTCACCACAATACATGGATCCTAGCTTGGGCTTAAATTAACTTAGCTTTTGGGCTTGCATTAATAAACACTAACTTGTTCATTAATTAACATTTGGGCCTTACCATTAAATAACTTGGACTTGTAGGATTTGTTATTGCTTAATACATAAAACGTATTGTCTATGTATCATTCGCGTATTCTAACTCGTATATAAATTCATTATCTACAATATTCCATCATTCATACAAACTCATATAATACTTTGTATTATACTCGTATTCATTACCTCATACAATACTCACGTATCATACGATTATTATTTAACTCATTAATTCTTCCCTTTCCTTAATGTTCTCAAATTAAGTCCGCAAGCGAAATATTAGATTTTCCATAATTAGATTATTATTACATAATCCATCTTACCTTGACATTCTATAATTATGTATTTCTCGAAAGTTCAAAAATAATTCCCGAGCAAATACCGATGAATAGTGTTTTTTGAAAAATTTCTCAAAAAACTTTTATTTTCGTCGTAGAAATTTAAACACTCTAATTCCTTCACGTAGCTAAAATACTACGATATTCCCACATCATTAGGTTATATAATGGAAACCATCTTGATAACACATAGAATATAATTTTATTTATTATTTAATTTAATAAAATTATTTTACAATAAAATCCAAATTTATCGGTCGTTACAATGAGCCTTGTTAAGGACTGATCCATTAATATAATTCGTGGAGTTAGAGAGAGAAGGATTTTGTGACGCCCCCGAATTCGGGTCCTTTGACCTCGGTTCGGTCATCACGAAAATACAAACATCCACCTCTAAACAACATATGATAACTAAAATGCGGAATATAATAAACGTACATCGTAACCTATTACGCCGCCGAATCCGGGTCCTCTGACCTCGGTTTGGTCATCACGATAAAATACAAACAACCACCTCTAAATAACATACGATAACTAAAATGCGGAATATAATAAACGTACATCATTCATTCAAAAGGTGTTACTAGTCCCAAGATACGATAACCTTAATATCATCTTACAAACATACCGTAAAATAATCATTAGGGTTCATATTACATAACAGTAATTTAAACTAAGCGCAAGGTAAAGTCTGCTCCTTGCCACTATTCTACATCTTTCCTTTACCCTTATCCTTCCCTAAGTCTCGGGCTTGCTGCAATATATTCATGATATAACAAGGATGAGTAACAAGTTTTCTCAACAAGTTTAAATACAACAATAAGGATATATCATGATGAATGGAAAAATATCTGGCAATGAATTCAACAATATGAATATCTGAAGGATTCAACAATATAAATATCATAAGCAAAGGTAATGGTTACTTTTAGAATAACTGCTAGTCAAGTAGACTTTGAACTATAACACTCCAATGGAATCAATAACTAATTGACCCTTTGGTTATCGGGTTACGTATCAAGTACTTGAGGATCACCTCACGTGACATGGTATGTATATGCATAACATTTAAATCGCTTTTGTATCTTATATTAGATACCTGGTACTCCCCTATCATAGAAAGGGGTATTCTTTCAGTCTAACAATCCTTAGCCTCAATAGGTTTGGATAGCTTTTATAAAACTTCATAGCTTGTCTGACCGAACAAAGGTTCAGACTCTATCTCACACAGTTAAAGAATTATTTGAACTTTAAATGATGTACAAGTCCAAGACTTTACGAACTCAAGTGCACTAAGTACGAATATCAATAATATCGATGTGGAAAAATTGTAAGGTAATTAAACCACTTAATAGCATGCTTGGAAATAAGATTCAAGCTTAAATGAATACTTTCAATTCAACAATAACCTACTCAGTACAATATGAGAAGGATAAGAAACTCTCATAATAACAAAGTTGTGTAAGTTAAGAAACTTGCAACACAATAAAAATAGTGTTCAAATACTTGCTCAAGTAAAAGAGTAAGAATTCAGGAAACTTCCATTCAACATACGAATCGTATGAAATTCAAGAACTTGCACAAAATCCAAAGTTTGTGTAAGTTAGGAAACTTGCTCAATAATAATTGGAGTAAGTTTAGGGAACTTGCTCAATAAAAGAGTGAAGTTCAAGGAGACTTGCCTGTTTGCTCAGCGACAATATAATACTAGCTTTAACTAACTCGCGTTGAAATGACCTAACATTAACAAGTCGGTCTTTTCAATTAGTATGTGTAAACTAATATGCATTTACTCTTACAATAATCAACTCATCACATAGCATGCATCTTAACACATCACAAAGCATAATGGTCATACATTACAAAGTAAAGTAATCATATAAGCATGCCTTGAAAATTCAAACCAAAAATGTAATCTTGGTAAGATCAGTAGGATGGCGCAATTGCTGTGTCTAGGCTTAGGGATTTGTATGCTACTGGCCCTTAGCTGCACTCAAGGTTGAGCTTCTGCACTTCCTGACTTCAGTCCAACTCTAACTTACACCTATACATACATATTAACATATATACATGCTAGAGTTTCACATATAACACCTGACCATACTTGAATTCATTACTTAAAGTTTAACTTACACATTATATGTCATTAAAACACAAAAAGGTCATGTAATCATTTGTGCCTTACAACTCGATCATTCAATACTCAATAGTCATGCTTAATACATCTGAATCATGTTTAGGAGTAATATAGCTATAACATGACATCTTACTACTTTAGTATCTAAGTACTCACATAATATGCAACTTATGTTTGAAAACATGTCCAAGGTTGTCTTTGAAATCATATTAGCACGAATGATGTAAGATAGCACATATAAGAGACAACTTCAAAACTCTTATCATAAGGAGTTAAGTCATGTTAACCTCCTTTCAAGATGAGAATCTAAATCTCTTAGCGTTCATGTTCATTAGACTTAACTAAGCTTTTCTTTTCAAACCAAGCTCTAGCACAAAGCTTGTCAAGTTGGTCATGGATAAAACATCTATGGATCACATATCATAATCATTTAGGTTCCAAATCAGTCGTGTATATGGTCTCATAAGTTCAGAACTCGTGAACACGAGTTTACCACAAAGTTAGTTTTGAAAACTTTAAGTTTTACTAAAACTTCCTTACTAATCCAAGTTGATTACTTCATACCACATATGAAAGCTTTACATATCATGTTATACTCCTCTATAGGTATGTATCTAGGTCATAACATCAAGTTAGTAACACATATAACCAATGTAAACCGTAAACTAGATCTCGAGGTACGCAGTGTCGCCAAGCAAAGACCTCTAGTATAAATAGGGCGAATCGCTGCTGTGGTCGAAGTTCGAGCGAAGAAGGTTACTCTGTTTTGCAGAGTAACTACTAACTTGATTTCCAACAATTCAAGCGTGCTCCAAATCATTGTTAAAGTGTTCATACATGTTGGAAAACTTCTTACACACCTTATAACATGCTTGTTCATATCAATTAACAAATGAATTCAAGAAATTTCAATAATCAAACAAGACCCATTTGAAGAATATAATTAGAACTTATACCTTCTTGAGCTTAACTTGCATTCCTCACACACTGAATAGACTTCTACAAGGCTCAGCAACTTAGAACTCTGAATATCAAACTTAACAAACAACAAAACTGAAAATGGGGCTTGTATTTATAAAGGAACTATGAACTGGACATTTGCATTACACAATGTTGGAGCTCATGGTGCAAAGGAAGAACACATTGGTTGCTAAGGAGTGGTTCGACAACCCACCCATTATCCATTGGCCTAGAAATCATTACCAAAACTTAGCCCAAATGGAAGTTACGTAAACTAGCTTTTAGTTCACTGTTCATGTACTTTGTGACACTCATTTTAGGATAATAGAGAAATCTCAGCATACTTGATCAACTAAGGCTTCGTTTGGACACTATAATTCCCATAATGTAATATAAATGTGTAAATGCTACTATACAAGGAAATTTGGGGATTATTTATGTACTCACATTATATATCCCATGTTCATTAAATACACACAATAAAATAACACAGTTAAATATTATTTTCTAGGTAGTTTCATAATTATCTCTACTACTCACATAGGCATATTATAACATTATTATATATCCAGTGTACACACATAATTTCTTATCCCAATTTATGGGATACACAGATATTCAATTATTTCTATTTAATAATCACTTATGATTTTATTGCACTACTTGATACTCCATATCATTAGAATATATTCTTATTATATGATTCTATGCATGCCACACATTACACAAATGTTCCATTTCATTTTCTATAGTAGAACCTAACTGATTCAGACGGACATCAAGGCGCAATGCTACTTGATTTATCTAGTGTAAAACCCAAAACCATAATAAGACTCGTTATGTATAAAATCCCGTTATATAAATAAAATTTCTCCGTTCTGAATGTGTTATGTGTTAATATATACTTTGTTTAACAAATTTGACCAAATAAATTTTTTATCTAAAAAACGTCGTGCTTGACACCTCGTGCTTAAAATTTTTCTTCTGCAATCGAACTTTTCGGTATAATTATTTTGACAAGTTGCTTTGTCGTGCTTACACTGACAAAACGCTTTATCGTGTGTGTTAGGATTAGTGAGAAATTTAGGTTAACAACCTTAGATTAATAAACCCTAACCCTAATTAGCTAATCGAACCCTAATTAGCTTATGATAACACCTAATCATGGTTAGTAAACTTCAATTAGGTACTAATACACATCATTTAACATTCCTAATCATTAAAAACAAAACCCTAATCAAGATTAGTGAGGATTTGGACAAAACTAAGCTACTAAACAAACCCAACTAGCTCACAAGTAGGTTAGGAGTCACCATTCAAGTCCCTAGGCTGCACATGACATGCTTGTAACTCCCAAGCATGACATTAGTCATCAGATCAGATATTTGTAGAGGCAAGTTGCTCAAAAATGACCAAAAAGCCAAGTTGAAGAATTCTATAAATAGAAACCTTAGGGTTGAGCAAACTCACGAAATTCCTAAGCCTAGATACACTTATAAACTTACCAAATCAAGCCTGGGTGTTAGCAGCAACAACATCAGAAGCTAGAATAAAAAATCATTCGAAAAAGGTACAAACCCTAGTTCATAGCTAGCTCTTTGATCCTTTATTAATTTTGTTGTTTAGATGTTTAGAAATATGTATTAGTATGTTATAAAGTATGTTAGATTGGTAGAACACATTTTCATAACATCTAGATGCCTTAATTAAGTGTTTTAAGAAATTTGGAAATTTTGAAAAACTAAGTCTGACAGCCGAATGTCAGGGCCTATAGATTCATATGTGTTTAAGTTTTGGTCTGTTAATTGTTTGGTATTTGTAGCCTGTTAGTAGGTCTGTAATCTGAAAAAGAAAATAGGTTCATTGGAACCATAGATTTTAAGTTATAAGTAGTCAAAGTGGGTTGACCGTTCACGGATTGTAGTTTTCTGGGTTACCCAGAAAACTCAAGAACAGTTGAACCGGCTACTTTGACCAATCTTTTTAATCGCTTTCTGGTTGTTGTTTTTGTAAGGTTTTGTTATAGATCTATACCTTGTTATATGTACTAAATATCTATGATCTCAAATTGCTAAAACAACTAATAGGATTACTGGAATTAATGGTCAAAAGTCGTTGACCAAGCTTGACCATGTTTTCTGGTCACGCCTAAAAAATCAAGAACACGAAGAACAAACGTTTGGTCAGATTTTTTGACCAAAGATAATTATAGACCTTAGTTTTATGCTTTGTTCAAGTTAATGTTATATATATGTACCCTGACATATATAATACATGTTACAACAAACACCACACACATCTAATACACAGAATCAAAGATATTTAAGCCACAAAACGGTTGACCGGCCATGACTACTGTTCTGGGTTACCTAGAAACTCAAAAATAGCTCTGACAGTGACTTTGAGCCTCTATAACTTCTTGTTATATGTAGTTTAAAGCCTAAAGTTTGGTTCATGTTGTACTACTGTATGAGTACTACAATATCAACTCTTGACCAAACCAAAAATCATTATCAGTAGCATCTTATCTAGTGGTCAAACTGGTCACTTGACCATGACCGAACTATTGCCCAGAACTCAAGAACACCTACTGTAAGACCCCAACTTATTATTAAATAAAATTAAATTTCCTCTATTTATTATTTTGAAATAGTAAGGGTTAATTTGATTAATGTGGTTAGTTATGGGTAAAATGCGCAAATATCTTAAATAAGCAAGTGGTTATAAATTATTCATTGTTATGGAATATTCGTTTGGTCGTGGAATATTCTTGCTATCGGGGAATATTCGTACAACGGCGCAGTCTTGTGTGGGCCCCATAACGGAAAGCGATTGGATGAAGAAAACGACAAATATAAGTTATTTATAAATGACGGTGTAGTTGTTACCGTTAATACTGTTGAAATACTCGGTGGTTAAAACACAGTAGCACACGCTATTGCACCAATTATTGATTCTTACGTAAGAAGGCACTACTCAATAATTGTTACAGTAATTACTGTTCAGTATTTTATTGATTCAATAATTGTTGTGCTGATATTTTATAATACTGTTGTTTCAATAATTTTCACTACACAGTATTTTCCATTATCGGAGCAATAATTCATATTATCTGAATAATATTATTAGATAACATTATTGGCAATGTCTAGGAAGTTCTGTCTAAGGAGAGGTTTGGTCATCTAATTGCGCGCCAGTAAGGAGAGATCCTTATTGGAAAGCCCCTCTTTCTGAGAACCGCACTCGTCATCGATATTGTGATTCTATAATATTATTTGTGAATAATTAATTATTGATTTATATGATGAGAAAAATATTGATTTTATGTGGATATAGATGGAGAAAATTTTTAATGTGACAATCGTTGAAAATTAATATTTTTTCTTTTTCTGATAAAATAATTCATTTAAATATATTATTTTAATAATATATTAATGGTGATATTTTTACAATGAATGTGGGATATATGAGTATATGAGGAGAAAGAGTATTTTTGTTGCATTAAATGATTAAAACATGTTTTGTGTGTCGGTGGACCCCATTTCTTGACTGAAATTTGATTATAGCCTGTAAAATCGCCCAATTATGAATTTCGGTCAATTTTTGTTTGGAATTTGGAAAAACTGTCTTCTGCAAAGTTGTAGATAATGGAATTTCCTATGGAAAGGACATGAGGTTCGAAATTTTCTGACAAAAGGGCTATTTATTATGAATTATTGATGTTCCGAAGTTCCAGAATAATTGATTTTTGGAAGTTTTAATTGTTTTAATCAAGAAAAATGTTTTTTTTCAATCCCACATGTGTGGTAAATGACATAAATTCGGATTCTTGGGTGGTGGGCTTGAATATTTATTAAATAAAATTATTTTAATAAATTTTCTGCTTTGGTGTTCAAAGCATTTTCCTATAAATAGGGTGCTTAAGTTAGAATTGAAAATCACACCAGAAATTGAAGTTTTCTCTCTCTTTCTCTCTCGATATATTGAGCGTATTCTTGTGAGTATTTTGATACTTTGAGTGTTATTATACGATTAGCAAAGTTCCTTCAAAGACTATACTCGAGATATTCGGCCGTAAGTACTATTCTTTCGAGGTAAGGGATGTTATTTTTTTCATATATGATATTATTTCTTTCAATATCATTATGCCAAAGTATTGATCTGAACTTTTAATCAAATTTGGAACATTTTCTCGTTTGGGGTTACTATTCACGATACTTGACCTTTATTCACGTATACGACACTATTCAAGAATACTTACACTATTCACGTAAAAATTAAATTTTCATTTTTCGTCCAAAATATCTATTATGGATAATAGCTTTGAATGTATCCATATTTTGATCATTCTTGAATTTTACTCCACTATGATTATTTATGAGGTATTTTTGGACATGAATAAACCCAAATACGAATCCTTAAATGTTTATTCTTTTGTTTCACTGGATTCGTTTTCTTTAAAATATTTTTCATCATCCTCAGTCCTAAATGATGATATAATTGAATATCTTTGGCCTGTAGTACAAAGATTAATGATTTTGTGATGAATATTTTTGGCCCGTAGTGCAAATATGAACAGGTGTTGAGATGAACATGACCAACTGATAAATATCTTTGGCATGCAGTGCAAAGATGAATATTTGATTCAAGATGTATATTGATTGATGTTACATGGATAAAAAATACTGTTGATGGACTTTTAAATTCATATAGATAATAGTAGATTTCATTTTCTACGTAACTCTTCTATGAATTATTATTTCCGCTGAGAATATTGATCTGAAACTTGTTGTTTATTATATTCTCTTAGATTTTTCCCTGTTGAAGACTAACGATAATTTGTTCTATATTATCTTAGTCATAATGTTCTTTACTGGGCTAGTTGAGCTCACCCTTTTCCTTTTTGTTCCATTCTTCTTCTTAGGAGGCGAGAATGTAGCGAGTACTGGTCGGGGTATGGAATGATGGTTCTAGAAGTTGTTTTAGTAGTCATCACCATTTTTGTAAAATAATGTATCAATAATTGTAATGAGGACTTATTTGGGTATGGATATTGTCTAGAAGACAATATTTGTATTTAAACTCACAGTTTAAGTGTTGTCATATTTTGCACGACAATTGTATTAATAAAGTTGTAGTTATTTCTGTAGCATGTATTTGACAACTCAGAATGGGTGATGTATACCTATTTTGGGGGCGTCACAGTTGGTATCATAGCTTAGGGATATGATCTCTGGTGGAGATCAGGGAATAGAACTAGGAGGGGAGAGACGAGTAAATCTTTTGCTAGTGTGTCCTACCTAAGCTTATTTATTGGTCGGTCATAATATACGGATATTATGTGATATGTTAATTTGTTTGATTAAACCTTATTTTATGGCAGTATTTGAGAATGGCAACTGAGAATGTTAACAGTGGAGTAAATGAGACCGTGGAGACACCTGTACTCACCAACGAGGATAACGTGCAACAAGCTGGCAATATTCCTCCTGTAAACAACACCACTGAGCAGACGATGAACGATGAGATGTTTAGAAGATTTTTGCAGTTCATGCAAAACCAGGCGAAGGAGATTCCTGTTCAAAATACAGGAAGAAACAATGGCAATGCAATTTGTCACAAATGACAAGCGATTCAAAGAGTTGGGACCACTAGAATTATGGGGAAAGCTGGATCCGATTAAGGCGGAGACGTGGGTCAAGCAAATTACCAAGATATTCGATGTCTTGGGATGCACGGAGGAACAGAAGGTTCCGTTCGCCACCTTTATGTTCCGTAATGAGGCAGATTACTGGTGGGAATCTGTGAAGCGTACCCATCCAGTCGCATTCAGCATGTCTTGGGAGACGTTTCAGAAACTGTTCAATGACAAGTACTTTCCTGAAAGTGTTCGTCATACGAAGGAGGTAGAGTTTATTATATTGGAACAAAACAACATGACGGTGTCCCAGTACGAGGCAAAGTTCGCGGAGTTATCCAGGTTTGCACCTCATTTGGTGGAGAATGAGGAACGTATGACGCGGATGTTTCTGAGAGGTTTGAAACCCGGCATACGTCAATATCTCATTTCTCATAAATTTTTTCTCTATTCAGATGTTGTCAACAGGGCTCAATTATTAGAGCGAGATAACGAGAACGGTCAACCGAGGGACCACAACCGGGATTATACCGGTGACAGTAGTCATCAGAACAACGATAACCAGCGGAGAAAGAAGAATACGGACAAGAGCGGCAACCACTCTGGTGGTAATCATGGCCATAAGAATAGAATAAGTGAGTCGGGAGGAGGTTTTAAAAAGAGAAGGTACAACAACGATAATGTGAAGATGACAGCACCAACAGCAATTAGTTCTAAGGGAGGAGAACGACCACCGGTCAGATATATAATAACACGAAAGAAGGGCATATCACCCCAAACGCCCAGCAGTTCGAGGTATGTTATAATTGTGGAAAGGAAGGACATATCGCTCGAGATTGTACTGTAGCAAAGCCAAGTCCAGCGGGGATGGTGACTCAAAAGGCTGTCCCAGAAAAGTCAAAGTCACCGGTTCTTGGAAGAGCGTTTGTCGTGACTGGTCAAAATGCGAGGAACCCAAATGAGGTGATCACGGGTAAGCTAATCATAAATTCTTGTGAAGTTTATACCTTACTAGATATCGGTGCTACCCATTCATTTATTTCTCCTGCTTGTGCTCAATGTTTAAATTTGACTCCGGAGAAATTAGACTTTGACCTATCTGTGGAAACTCCGTTAGGAGAAACTTTCATCACATCCACTGTTTATAAATCTTGTTTGATCCAAGTTGGCACCATCACATTACCTGTTAACCTTATCTCTTTAAAGATACTTGCATTAGACGTGATTTTAGGGATTGATTGGTTAACTACTCATCATGCCAAAATTGATTGTTTTCGTAAGGTTGTTAGTTTTCATATTCCTAACCATCCTGTTGTACGAATTCAAGCAACTAAACCATTAAAATCAATCACTGTCATATCTAATCATAAAGTTATTCGTTTATTAAAAAACGGATGTCAAGCTTTCTTAGCCCATGTTATGGATTTGAATAAAGACACGTCAAATTTGAATAATATTCCTGTTGTTAGTAACTTTCCTGACGTATTTCCTGAAGAACTTCTCGGTTTACCCCCAGAACGTGAAGTTGAATTCTTTATTGATCTTGAACCTGGTACAAAGCCCATTTCTAAAACCCCATATCGAATGGCTCCTATTGAACTTCAGGAGTTAAAGGTCTAACTACAGGAGTTGTTGGACATCGGTTTCATTCGTCCTAGTACATCTCCTTGGGGTGCTCTTATTTTATTCATAAAGAAGAAAGATGGGAGTATGCGACTTTGTATTGACTACCGGGAATTAAATCATTTCACTATCAAGAATAGGTATCCGCTACCTCGTATTGATGACATATTTGACCAATTGCAAGGAGCACAATTCTTTTCAAAGGTCGATCTTCGTTCTGGATATCATCAGCTGAAGATTAGAACTGAGGATATTCCAAAGACTACCTTCAGAACTCGGTACGGGCATTATGAATTCTTAGTCATGTATTTCGGATTGACTAATGCTCCTGCGGCTTTCATGGATATGATGAACCGAGTATTCAAGGATTATTTGGATCAGTTCGTTGTTGTCTTTATTGATAACATCCTTATATATTCCAAAAGCCGTGAAGATCATGAACACCATTTGAAGCTGGTACTCCAAAGGCTTCATTAAAACAAGCTATATGCCAAGTTGAAGAAATGCGAGTTATGGCTTGAGGAAGTAGCATTCCTTGGGCACGTGGTGTCAAAACATGGAGTATCTGTTGACCCGGAGAAGATTGAAGCAATACAAAGTTGGGAGCAACCAAAGACGGTGACCGAAGTACGTAACTTTCTGGGCTTAGCTGGTTATTATCGGAGATTCGTGGAAGGATTTTCTTGAATCACTACTCCATTAACTCAGCTGACTCAGAAAGATATCAAATTCGTATGGAGCGAGGAATGCGAGAAGAGTTTCCAAGAGCATAAGAGGAGACTCATTTCGGCACCTGTTTTGACAATACCATCTGGTTCGGATGGATTTGTTATCTATAACGATGCATCAGGTAAAGGGTTAGGATGTGTTCTCATGTAACGTGGGAAAGTCATATCCTATGCCTCGTGACAACTTAAAGAATATGAGAGGAATTATCCTACTCATGATCTAGAGTTGGCAGCAGTCGTTTTTGCGCTAAAGATTTGGAGCCACTATTTATATGGGGAGAAAGTGGAAATATATTCAGATCATAAAAGCCTCAAATATTTCTTCACTCAAAAGGAACTCAACATGCGGCAAAGACGTTGGCTCGAGCTGTTGAAAGACTACGACCATACCATTCAATACCATCTTGGAAAAGCGAATGTGGTAGCTGACGCGTTAAGTAGAAGATCATATGCGGGAACGAGTGCGATGTTGTCAATGCAAAGACCAATTTTGTGTGATTTACAAAAGTTGAAGATAGAATTCAAGAATCCGGGAACCCATGCAATGATGTCAAGTATACGTATAAAACCAACTTTAATCGAAAAAGTTAAAGTTGCTCAAGCCACAGACCTAGAGCTGATGCGTATGAAGAAGAAAGTACAAGAAGGTGCTATTCCAGAAGCAAGAATCGATGAAGAAGGAATACTTCGAGTCCACTCCAAACTTTGTGTTCCTAACGATTCTGATTTGAAGTACAAGATCATGACGGAGGCACACAATACACCATTTATAATTCATCCTAGAAGTACCAAAATGTATCGTGATCTTTGACATACATTTTGGTGGAATAATATGAAGAGAGAGATTGTGAAGTTTATCTCGAGGTGTTTAACTTGTCAACATGTAAAGGCGGAGCATCAAGTACCTAAGGGTCCATTACAACCACTTGAGATTTCGAAATGGAAGTGAGAACACATTACCATGGATTTCGTTACGGGTCTTCCCACGGTTTCTCATGGCATAAATGCTATTTGGGTTATTGTTGATAGATTAACCAAGTCTGCTAATTTCTCGCCGATACGGGAGACTTATTCCCTTGAACGTCTTGCTAGTATGTACGTGAATGAGATTGTGAGATTGCATGGCATGCCAGTATCCATAGTTTCAGATCGTGACCCAAGATTCACTTCACGATTTTGGGTTAGCTTGCAAAAAGCTATGGGAACGGATTTGGGATTTAGTTCGGCATACCATCCTCAAACGGACGGACAATCAGAGAGGACTATTCAAACTCTTAAAGACATATTAAGACTCTGTGTCCTAGACTTCAAAGGAAGTTGGGATAAGTATTTACCATTGGTGAAATTCTCCTACAACAACAGTTATCAGGCAAGTATAGGTGTGGCTCTATTTGAAGCATTATATGGACGAAAGTGTCACTCTCCAATATTTTGAGATAAGGTGGGTGAAGCAACATTTTTTGGACCCGAGTTGGTACGTATGACTACGGAAAAGATCCAAATGATTCAACAACATATACAAACGGCACAAGATCAACAAAAGAGTTATGCGGAGCTTCATCGAAAGGACGTGGAATTTAGTATTGGGGATCATGTATTGTTACGAGTTGCTCCATGGAAGAGAGTTACAAGATTTGGGAAGAGAGGAAAGGTCAATCCATGATTTATTGGTCCATTTCAGATTCTTGACCGAGTAGGAAATGTAGCCTATAGACTCGCGTTACCTCCAAGTATGTCTAGTGTTCATAATGTTTTTCACATATCCGTGATTCGTAAATATGTGAAAGACCCGAACCATGTTATTGAGTTAGAACCGGATGAGATAGCTGAAGACTTAACGTATGAAGAGGTACCTGTCAAGATCTTGGATAGAAAGGAGCATGTCCTACGCACAAAGGTCATACCACAGGTCAAAGTTTTGTGAAGGAACCATGCTATTGAAGAAATGACCTGGGAGTTGGAAATGGAAATGAAAGCGAGGTATCCTCATCTTTTCGAAACCCCAGGTACGTACGTCAATTTTGAGGATGAAATTTCATGAGAGGAGGTTGTAAGACCCCAATTTATTATTAAATAAAATTAAATTCCTCTATTTATTATTTTGAAATAGTAAGGGTTAATTTGATTAATGTGGTTAGTTATAGGTAAAATGCGCAAATATCTTAAATAAGCAAGTGGTTATAAAATATTCATTGTTGTCATGGAAAATTCATTTGGTCATGAAATATTCTTGCTGTCGGGGAATATTCATACAACGGCGCAGTCTTGTGTGGACCCCATAACGGAAAGCGATTGGATGAAGAAAACGATAAATATAAGTTGTTTATAAATGACGGCGTAGTTGTTACCGTTAATATTGTTGAAATACTCGGTGGTTAAAACACAGTAGCACACGGTATTGCACCAATTATTGATTCTTACATAAGAAGGCATTACTCAATAATTGTTACAGTCTTTTCAGTATTTTATTGATTCAATAATTGTTGTGTTGATATTTTATATTACTTTTATTTCAATAATTGTTACTACACAGTACGTTCCATTATCGGAGCAATAATTCATATTATCTGAATAATATTATTAGATAACATTATTGGCAATGTCTAGAAAGT
This sequence comes from Panax ginseng, assembly GCA_020205605.1. Lineage (NCBI taxonomy): Eukaryota > Viridiplantae > Streptophyta > Magnoliopsida > Apiales > Araliaceae > Panax > Panax ginseng. The sequence goes on from CM035129.1 coordinate 34,471,387, forward strand.
TCAGTCTAAGGAGAGGTTTGGTCATCTAATTGCGCTTGCAGAAGGAGAGATCCTTATTGAAAGCCCCCTTTTCATAGGAACTACCAGGGTTATCGATTATTGTGATTACGTAATATCATTTGTAAATAATTAATTATTGATTTATATGATGAGGAAAATGTTGATTTTATCTGGATATAGATGGAGAAAATTTTTAATGTGACAATTGTTAAAAATTAATATTTTATCTTTTTCTGATAAAATAATTCATTTAAATATATTATTTTAAAAATATAATAATGGTGATATTTTTACAATGAATGTGGGATATATGAGTATGTGAGGAGAAAGAGTATTTTTGTTGCATTAAATGATTAACACATGTTTTGTGTGTCGGTGGACCCCATTTCTTGACTGAAATTTGATTATAGCCTGTAAAATCGCCCGTTTGTGGATTTCTGTCAATTTTTATTTGGAATTTGGAAAAACTTTCTTCTGCAAAGTTGTAGATAATGGAATTTCCTATGGAAAGGACACAAGGTTCGAATTTTTCTGACAAAAGGGCTATTTATTATGAATTATTGACGTTTCGAAGTTCTAGAATAATTGATTTTTAGAAGTTTTAATCAAGAAAAATGTTTTTTTTCAATCCCACATGTGTGGTAAATGAGCTAAATTCGGATTCTTGGGTGGTGGGCTTGAATATTTATTAAATAAAATTATTTTAATAAATTTTCTGCTTTGGTGTTCTAAGCATTTTCCTATAAATAGGATGCTTAGGTTAGAATTGAAAATCACACCAGAAACTGAAGTTTTCTCTCTCTTTCTCTCTCGATATATTGAGCGTATTCTTGTGAGTATTTTGATACTTTGAGTGTTGTTATACAGTGCAAGCTCCCTTCAGCACTATACTCAGTATTCCAGCCAGAAGTACTATTCTTTCGAGGTAAGGGATGTTATTTTTTTCATATATGATATTATTTCTTTCAATATCATTATGCCAAAGTATTGATCTGAACTTTTAATCAAATTTGGAACTTTTTGTGTCGGGGTTACTATTCACGTATACAACACTATTCACAGAAAAATTAAATTTTCATTTTTCGTCCAAAATATATATTATGGATACTATCTTTGATTGTATCCATGTTTTGATCATTCTTGAATTTTACTCCACTATGATTATTTATGAGGTATTTTTGGACATGAATAAACCGAAATACGAATCCTTAAATGTTTATTCTTTTGTTTCACTGGATTCGTTTTCTTTAAAATATTTTTCATCATCCTCAGTCCTAAATGATGATATAATTGAATATCTTTGGCCTGTAGTGCAAAGATTAATGATTTTGTGATGAATATCTTTGGCCCGTAGTGCAAATATGAACAGGTGTTGAGATGAACATGACCAACTGATGAATATCTTTGGCCTGTAGTGCAAAGATGAATATTTGATTCAAGATGTATATTGATTGATGTTACAGGGATAAAAAATACTGTTGATGGACTTTTAAATTCATAGATAATAGTAGATTTCATTCCATACGTAACTCTTCTATGAATTATTATTTCCGCTACGAATATTGATCTGAAACTTGTTGTTTATTATATTCTCTCAGATTTTTCCCTGTTTAAGACTAACTATAATTTGTTCTATATTATCTTAGTCATAATGTTTTTTACTGGGCAAGTTGAGCTCACCTTTTTCCTTTTTGTTCCATTTTTCTTCTCAGGAGGCGAGAATGTAGCGAGTACTAGTCGAGGTATGGAATGATGGTTCTAGAAGTTGTTTTAGTAGTTCTCACCATTTTTATAAAATAATGTATCAATAATTGTAATGAGGACTTATTTGGGTATGGATATTGTCTAGAAGACAATATTTGTATTTAAACTCACAGTTTAAGTATTGCCGTATTTTGCACGATAATTGTATTAATAAAGTTGTAGTTATTTTTGTACCATGTATTTGACAACTCAGAATGGGTGATGTATATCTATCCTGGGGGCGTCACACCTACAACGACACTTTCTGTCACTGAAGGGCTTTAGCGACAAACATAAATTATTTTTCTAAAAATAAATTATAAAAATTAGAAATAATTAATAAATAAATATAAATAACAGTTTTAAAAATTATATTAAATAAATATAATTAAATTTTGATATTTTTAAATAAAATTAATAATTATTTTTTTTATTTAGATATTATTAATAATTAACTTATTATAAATAAATTAGAATAATTATTTATAAAATTAAATAATTATGGAAAATTATTATTATTGATATAAAATTATAATAAAGGTATATAAATTACTTAAAAATATTAATCAATGTTTTTGTAAAATTTTAAGTAAATATTAATTACCTAAAATAGAAGTAAATGATTTAAAAATCATTTAAAGGATAAATAAATGTTTTAAATACTTTGAAGCTTCTAAAAAGTATTATAAAGGATAATTAAATTATCTAAAAATATAATAAAATTTTATAAATAAAATTTAGTCCATTTATCAACTTATTTAATATTCTAGGTAAAGGTATTAAACAAAAAACCCTATTGAATCTAACTCGATTTTTATGTAAATGTTATATTTGAGTATTGTTATCAATACTAACGTGTTAGATTTATATATATGAACATCGTATGTATTTATTAACGATTGAATAGCATAACTTGACTGATCTACGCTTAGGCAAGTTTCCTATACCCAAGTAATTACTTTTGCAAGTTCTTCTTAACCCTTAAACTACTTATGCAAATTTCTTGAACCCTGTGTATTCGTTAAACAAGATTACTATCTTGAATTACTTTTGATATGGTATAGCAAACCTAAACTTGAATTGCCAATATTTGTAAAGTTATTGCTATAGTTTCAGCATAACTCAAAAATGAATTTTTTATTCATATGATATTGTTTATTGAGCATAAACTGTTGTGTCAAACCAAATTATTTTGGTAAGACATCCTATACTGAAGTTGGGTATCCTATAAGGGATCTAAATTTGGTTAATAATATTGACACTAATGTTGGGTGCATTTGAGCACTGTTAGGATGAGATTCATACTCCTAGGATATTGAATAGGCTGATCCCCTATCTCATATCTGAACAAAATTTCTAAGTCTGTGTGACTGACAGAAATAAAGAAAAATTCCAGAAATGGTTGAAATAAAGAGAAATCCAGAAATGGTAACAACTATCAGTCAAAATTTGAATTGTGTATTTCTTCAAATCATATATTGTTATAAATACAAAACTTGCTGAGCATGTCATAGCTCACCCTTGCGAATTATTCCCTTTGCAGTTTTAGATGGTAACCTTGTAACATCTGGAATAGATAAAGGGAAGCGTCCCTACTTAGATTAGATTATATTCTTGTTTATTTGAATATCTTGTAATAAGAACTCGTTATGAGAATCATGTAATCGAATCTTACTATTATAATATATATATATATATATATATATATATATATATATATATATATATATATATATATATATACATCCTTTATACTTAAACCGTGTTTTCTTACATATATAGATGTAAAATTAGACTTCTTCGAATCTAGTTAAGATCCTTGGGAACTATTTATCTGAGTGAGGGTATTAATATCATGGACTATTCATGTTGTTATTGATACTCTGGATTTCGTATAGATAGTTATTATCGATATGATAGTATAAATTTGCTTGGCTTAAACTATATATCTGGGTGAGGGTATTAGTAATATGAACTGTTCATGTTATTACTTCTACTCTTGATTTCAGATAGATAGACTCTAGTCACAAATACAGTTCATATATCCAAGTGAGGGTATCCAAACACAGTAATAGTTCTCTAAAGAATTACCATCTGTTATGGGATACTGTGAATCTTGGATCTATGGGAATTATATCTGATAGTCCCTCTATTTAATGTAATATTTTAATCAGATACCATGGGTGTATAGATTTAAATACATTATGTTGATTCACTGTAGACACCATATCAGATACCATGAGAGTATAGATATGGGGTATTACAATTTGGGGCCAGCAGGCTTCTTGCCACGGTCCCCGACGACAGTGCCAAAATAGGTTAGCTTCAAGCCAGTACCAATTCCTATCACCACATAAGTTTCATATGGGATAATTTAACTTCTTCAATGGTGATATACCCATACTTGACATAAATAAATATGTTCAACTCTCGCCACTATATTCAAATAAATTGAATATTTAATCATTAAGAATCCTATCAATTTCTTGATATTAAAACCTAAGGGTTAGTCCACTAATTTAAATAACTATTAGTGACTCCCTTTAATCAATTTATAAATTCACATAACCATATAAGATTTAAATAATATCACAAAACTAACTTTTTAAAATTAAATCACATGTTTAATTAATAAGGAGTTTAAAATTTATGGATGTTACAGAGTTGGTGAAGTGTTTGTAAGCAAATGACTTAAGTCTTTGGTTTTCCCTCTTTTTAATCACATATATCTTTGATTCATGTATCTATACTTGCAAGGTGGCAAATGATGGTTGAGATTTTGGTAACATGGTTGAGCTTTAGTTGGTCACCAACTAAAGTTTTGGCAAGATTCTCAAATTACTTATTAAAGAAATGAAAAAGGGCACTTAGGTCATTAGGCTTTTAAATTTAAGGGAAAACTAGTAACTTGTCACAACCTTTAGGGTTTAACCTTAGGGTTTAACCCTAAGGTTTTACCATTTGATTTTCTAGGATTTCTAACTTGGTTTAAAAATGAAAATTTAAGTTACTAAAAATGTAAATTAGGATTTCCTAATTAAATTAGGTTTCCTAATTACTTAGGACTTGTAATTAGGATTAGCATTTCCTAATTAACAAAAAAAACTTTCTTAATTAGAAATTATGGTTTTTAATTAGCAATTAGGGTTCATAATTTTAAAATTAGGATTTCTAATTTACAAATTAGGGTTTTCTAACTAATTTGTTAGGTTTTACCCTAATTAAGTTTGTAATTAATACACTTAAGCCTTTACAACTATCCTTTGAACCCCCAAATTAGGGTTTTAATGTTCTGAATTAGGGTTTTGGATTCCCTAAACTGAAATTAGTGTTTCCAGAGCCGATATTAGGGTTTCTTATCAATCCCAAGGGTTTTCTAACTGAACAACGATGTTCTTAATATAATATTAGGGTTTGACACTGATATAATTTATCTAGTCAACCCTTGACCCTTAACCACATACTTTACACATACATAACCATACACATAGAGCATATGTGATGCCCCCAAAATAGGTCCATTCCATCCAACCCATCCTGAGTCGCCAAATACATGGTACAGAAATAACTACAACTTTATTAATACATTTGTCGTGCAAAATACGACAACACATATACTGTGAGTTTAAATACAAATATTGTCTTCTAGACAATATCCACACTCAAATAAGTCCTCATTATTGATACACTATTTTACAAAATAGTGAGGACAAGTAAAACAACTGTCTTGAACCATCACTCCACACCCCAACTAGTTCCCGCTATATTCTCGCCTCCTGAGAAGAAAAATGGAACAAAAGGAAAAGGGTGAGCTCAACTAGCCCAGTAAAGAATATTATGACTAAGATAATGTACAACAAATTATCGTTAGTCTTCAACAGAGAAAAATCTGATAGAATACAATAGACAACCAGTTTTAGATCAACAACTGCAGCGGAAACAACCATTCTCAAAAGAGTTAAATAGAGAATGAAATCTACTAATATCTATGAATTTAAAAGTCCATCATCAATATTTTATCCCTGTAACATAAATTAATATTCATCTTTACACTACAAGCCAAAGATATTCATCAGTCGGTCATGTTCATCTCAACACATGTTCATCTTTGCACTAAGGGCCAAAGATATTCATAAGAAAAGCAACCATCTTTGCACTACAGGCCAAAGATATTCAGTAATGTCATCATTTAGGGTGAGGATGATGAAAATATTTTAAAAGAAAATCGAATCCAAACAAAAGAACAAATATTAAGGATTCGTACTTTAACCAAACCGAGTTCAAAAATACTTCATAAATAATCATAATGAAGTAAAATTCAAGAATGATCAAAACATGGATACAATCAAAGCTAATATCCATAATAGATATCTTGGACACAGAAAAGAAAATTTAATTTTTCTATAAATAGTGTCGAATTTGCGAATAGTGTTGTATACGTGAATAGTGCTGTATAGGTGAATAGTAACTCCGACACTGAAAGATAGAAATTCCTCAAGAAAAAAAATCATCATGCTTCATGAAGAGTACTCGTGAATAGTAATTTATGAATAGTAACTCGTGAATAGTAACTCGTGAATAGTAACTCTGACATAAAAAGATCAGAATTTCACAAGAAAAATCTTACCAATATTTCGGTATAATGATATTGAAAGAAGTAATATCATTTTAAAAAAAAATATCCCTTACCTCGAAAAGACAGTACTTCTGACTGGAATACTGGATATAGGCTATGACTTGAACTTGCACCGTATAGCAACACTCAAAGTATAAAAATACTCACAAGAATACGCTCGATAATATAGAGAGAAAGTAGAGAAAACTTCAGTTTACGGTGTGATTTTCAATTCTAACCTAAGCACCTATTTATAGGAAAATGCTTAGAACACCAAAGTAGAAAATTGAATATAATATTAATATATTTATATAATTTTCCTTAGCCCACCATTTTGACCAAAGAAATCATACCACACATGTGCCAAAAGCAACAAAAAAACGTTTTTCTAACAAAAAGCACTTAAAAATCTAAAAATCAATTCGGACTATATATCTAAAACTTCAATAATTCACAATAAATAGCCCTTTATCGAAAAAATTCAAACCACATGTCCTTTCCATAGAAAATTTCATTCTCTACAACTTTGCGGAAGAAAGTTTTTCCAAATTCCAAATGTAAATTGGCCATCAAATCCACAAACGGAGCGATTTTACACAGTTATAATCAATTTTCTAAGAATTGTGTCCACCAACACACAAAACATGTGTTAAACATTTAATCCAACAAAAATACTCTTCCTCCTCATTTATTCATATATCCCACATTCATTGTAAAATATCACCATTAATATATTATTAAAATAATATATTAAATGAATTATTTTATCGAGAAAAAGATAAAATATTAATTTTCAACAATTGTCACATTAAAATTTTTCTCCATCTATATCCACATAAAATGAATATTTTTCTTATCATATAAATCAATAATTAATTATTCACAAATAATATTACGAATCACAATCATCGGCAACCAAGTCGTTCTTAGAAATAGGGGCTTTCCAATAAGGATCTCTCCTTATTGGTAGCCAAGATTAGATGACCAAACCTCTCCTTATGTAACTTTCTAGACATTGCCAATAATATTATCTAATAATATTATTCAGGATAATATGAATTATTGTTCGATAATAGAAAATATTGTGCAAAGGACAATTATTAAACAACAATGAATATAAAATATCAATGCGTGAATTATTGAATCAATAAAATAAAATTACGAACAAAGAATTACTGTAACAATTATTGAGTAGTGCCTTCTTACGTAAGAATCAATAATTGGTGTAATACTTTTAGTGTGCTATCATGTTTTAACCATCGGGTATTCCAACAAAAGATTAATCTGTGACAACTACTGCTATATTTATAACCAACTTATTCTTGTCGCTTTCTTCATCCAATCGCTTTCATTATGGGGCTTTACAAAAGGTCGCTACTGTCAATGCATTTAATATTCCCCGACAAGTAAAAATATTCCACGACCAAACGAATATTCCCCGTCAACAATGAATATTTTAAAACCACTTGCTTGTTTGAAATAATTACGATTTTACCCATAACTTACCACATTAATCAAATCAACCCTTACTATTTCAAGATAATAAATAGAGGAAATTTAATTTCATTAAATAATAAGTTGGGGTCTTACAACCTCCCTCCTTATGAAATTTCGTCCTCGAAATTGACGTGACGTGCTGTGTGTTTTTCAAAGGTGAGGATACCTCGCTTTCATTTCGCTTTCCAACTCCCGTGTCATTTCCTCTATAGCATGGTTCATCCACAAAACTTTAACTTGTGGTATGACCTTTGTGCGTAGGACATGCTCCTTCCTATCTAAGATCTTGTCTGGTACCTCTTCATACGTTAAGTCTTCGGCTATCTCGTTCGGTTCTAACTCAATAATGTGGTTCGGGTCGTCCACATATTTACGTAACATCGGTACATAAAAAATGTTATAAACACGCGACATACTTGGCGGTAAAACGAGTCTATATGCCACAGTTCCTATTCGATCGAGAATTTCAAATAGATTAATAAATCGAAGGTTTGAGCTTTCCTCACATCACCAATTCTTGCTTTTGGAATAAAAACTTCTTGTACCTCCTTCTTCATATTCATCAGCTCCAGTGTGTAGCTTGAGCGGTTTTAACTTTACCAATTAAAGTCGATTCTACTTGTATATCATCACGTGGGTCCCTAGAGTTTTTAACTCTATCTCTATCATTTATAAGTTATACAAAATGGGTCTTTGACAATATCGTACTTTCAGTACAGATACCGATCTTCTACTCAACACGTCAGCTACCACGTTCGCTTTTCCAGGATGGTATGGTCAGAACATGTGCCGAAATGAGTCTCATCCTGAGTTCTTCGAAGCTCTTCCTACATTCCTTTCTCCATTCAAATTTTGTATCTCTACGAGTCAGCTGAGTTAATGGAGTAGCGATTCGAGAATATCCTTCAATGAATCTCCGATAATAACTAACTAAGCCTAGAAAGCTACGTATTTCAATTACTAACTTAGGTTGGTCTCAACTGTGACTCATATCCCGATCTTGGATAGCACATCACAATAACACCTATCAGTTTACTACCGCACGAATATGGCGTCCCCTACGGAGAGTCTGGCTTCGGTGCATTCCATAAAGGAAATCACCAGATAGAGGCTAGGGTACCAACTTCTATAGTTAAATTTTTAACTTCTGAAGTTCAATAGGAGTCATTCAATATGAGATTTTAGAAATGGGTTTTGTACTGGGTTCAAAGTCGATACAAAATTTAATATCACGCTCTGGAAGTAAGCCAAGAAATTCTTCAGGAAATACATCAAGAAATTAATAAACAACAGAAATATCACTCAAATCTGACGTATTTTTGTTCAAGTCCATGACATGGGCTAAGAAAGCTTGACATTCGTTTTTCAATAAACAAATGGCTTTATGACTTGATATGAAAGTGTTTGAATTCAAATGGTTTGGTTGCTTGAATTCGAATAACAGGTTGCTTAGGAATATGAAAACTAACAACCTTACGAAAGCAATCAATTTTGGCATGATGAGTAGTTAACCTTAAAATCATATCAAAAGCAAATGTCTTTAAAGAAATAAGGTCAACAGGTAATGTGATAGTGCCAACTTGAATCAAGCAAGATTTCTAAACAGTGGATGAAATGAAAGTTTCTCCTAACGGAGTCTCCACAGATAGGTCAAAGTCTAATGTCTCCGGAGTCAAGTTTAAACGTTGAACGCAAGCAAGAGATATAAAAGAATGGGTAGAACTGGTATCTAATAAGGTATAAACTTTGCAAGAATTTATAATTAACTAACCAGTGCTAACTTCGTTCAGGTTCCTCACATTTTGACCGGTCACGACATACGCTCTTCCAAAAACCGCCGACTTTTTTTTGTCCGTATCCGCCTTTGGTGCCACCATCCCAGCTGGACTTGATTTCGCTATAGGACAAAATCGAGCTATGTGACCTTCCTTTCCATAATTATAACATACCTTGAAAGGCTGTGAACAGTTTGGACTTATATGTCCCTCCTCGCCGCATCTGTAACATCTAACTGGCGGTCATTCTCCTCCCCTAGAATTTGTTCTTTGGTGCTTTGGTCTTCTTCTGACGTCTTCCCGTCATCGTTAAATCTTCTCTTCTTGAACTTTCCACTTGAATTATTTCTTCTATTATCTTGGCCATGATTACCACCGAAGTGATTACCATTTCTGGCATGATAATTTTCTCCACGATGGTTATCATTGTTCCGATGACCGTTGTCATCGGTACGATTATCATCGAGTTGTAGGTCGCCTAGTTGAACAGACTCATTATCTCGCTCTAATAATTGAGCCCTGTTCACAACATCTGAATATAGAGAAAATTTATGAGAAATGAGGTATTGACGAATTTCGAGTTTTAAACCTCTCAGAAACATCCGCGTCATACGTTCCTCATTCTCTACTAAATGAGGTGCAAACCTGGATAACTCCGCGAACTTTTCCTTGTACTGGGACACCGTCATATTGTTCTGTTCTAGTCTAATAAACTCTACCTCCTTCATATGACGAATACTTTCAGGAAAGTACTTGTCATTGAATAGTTTCTGAAACGTTTCCCAAGACATGCTGAGTGCGGCTGGATGGGTACGCTTCACAGATTCCCACTAGTAATCTACCTCATTACGGAATATAAAGGTGGCGAATGGAACCTTCTGTTCCTCCGTGCATCCCAAGACATCGAATATCTTGGTAATTTTCTTGACCCACGTCTCCGCCTTAATCGGATCTGGCTTTCCCCAGAATTCTGATGGTCCCAACTCTTTGAATTGCTTGGCTGTGACAAACCGTGCATTGTTATCATTTCCACCGGTATTTTGAACACGAGTCTCCCTCGTCTGATTTTGCATAAACTGCAAAAAGCTTCTAAACATCCCGTCGTTCATTATCTGCTCAGTGGCGTTGTTCACAGGAGGAACATTGCCAGCCTACTGCACGTTCTCCTCATTGGTGAGTACATGCGTCTCCACGGTCTCATTTACTCCACTGTCAACATTGTAAGACCCCAAATTATTAATAAATGAAATTTATTTTCCTCTATTTATTATTTTGAAATAGTAAGGGTTGATTTGATTAATGTGGATAGTTATGGTTAAAATACGCAAATATTTCGAATAAGTAAGTGGTTATAAAATATTCATTATTGTTTGGGAATATTCGTTTGGGTCGTGGAATATTCAGATTATCTGGGAATATTCGTACGACGGCAAGAACCTTGTGTGGGCCCCATAACGTAAAAGCGATTGGATGAAGAAAACGACAAATATAAGTTGTTTATAAATAACGCGTAGTTGTTACCAAATATCACCGTTGGAATACCCGTGGTTAAAACACACTAATATGCATTGTTGAACAACAAGAAGATTACCAGATTGCACCAATTATTGATTCTTACGTAAGAAGGCACTACTCAATAATTGTTACAAAGAATTACTATTCTCAAAGATTTTATTTTATTGATTCAATAATTGTTGTGTTGATATTTTATTACCGTTGTTTCAATAATTGTCACTACACAAGATTTTCATTATCGAAGCAATAATTCATATTATCCTAATAATATTATTAGAAAACATTTTGGCAATGTCTAGAAAGTTCTGCCTAAGGAGAGGTTTGGTCACCTAATCATGCGCCCAAAGAAGAGAGATTTTTATTGAAAGCCCCTCTTTCCTGAACCTACCGCTCGTCATCAATAATGTGATTCTGTAATATTATTTGTGAATAATTAATTATTGATTTATATGATGAGAAAAATATTGATTTTATGTGGATATAGATGGAGAAAATTTTTAATGTGACAATTGTTGAAAATTAATATTTTATCTTTTTCTGATAAAATAATTCATTTAAATATATTATTTTAATAATATATTAATGGTGATATTTTTACAATGAATGTGGGATATATGAATAAATGAGGAGGAAGAGTATTTTTGTTGGATTAAATGTTTAACACATGTTTTGTGTGTTGGTGGACCCATTTCTTGACCGAAAATTGATTATAGATTGTAAAATCGCCCGTTTATGGATTTCGGTCAATTTCTGTTTGGAATTTGGAACAACTTTCTTCTGCAAAGTTGTAGAGAATTGAATTTCCTATAAAAACACGCTTGATTCGAATTTTCTGATAAAGGGCTATTTATTATGAATTATTGAAGTTTTGAGTTCCGAAATAATTGATTTTTGGGAGTTTTAATTAATTATTTTGAGAAAAACGTTTTTGGTGAGTTTGTGAACCTCATTTAACATGTGCTATGGCTGAAATCAGATTTCAAAGGTGGGCTAAGGAATTTTGTTTATAAATAATATTATTATATTCAATTTTCTACTTTGGTGTTCTAAGCATTTTCCTATAAATAGGAGCTTAGGTTAGAATTGAAAATCACACCGTAAACCCAAGTTTTCTCTATTTCTCTCTCGATATTTTGAGCGTATTCTTGTGAGTATACTTTGAGTGTTGATATACTATATGCAAGTTCAAGTTCAAGTCATAGCCTATATCCTGTTTTTCAACTGTAAGTACCGCCTTTCGAGGTAAGAGATGTTATTTTCTTCAGAAATGATATTATTTCTTCAATATCATTATGCCGAAATATTGGTTAGAAATTTTTATCAAATTTGGAACTTTTTCATGTCAAGTTACTATTCATGAGTTACTTATTCACGAGTTACTATTCACGAAGTTACTATTCATGAGTTACTATTCACGAAGTTACTATTCACGTACTATTCACGATGATGTTTTTTGTGAAATTTCTATCTTTTGGTGTCGAGTTACTATTCACGATACTTACTATTCACGATACTGACACTATTCACTTAATACGACACTATTCACGTAAAAATTAAATTTTTCCTTTTCGTCTAAAATATCTATTATGGATACTAGCTTTGATTGTATCCATGTTTTAATCATTCTTAAATTTTACTTCAAGATGATTATTTATGAAGTATTTTTGAACTCTGATTGTTTAAAGTACGAATCCATAATACTTGTTCTTTTGTTTCTATCGATTCGCTTTTCTTTAAAATTATTTTCATCATCCTCACCCTAAATGATGATGTTATCAATATCTTCGGCCTGTAAAGAAGGTTGATTTTCTTATGAATATCTTTGGCCCGTAGAAGTAAAAGATGAACAGTGTTGAGATGAACATAACCGATCGATGAATATCTTTGGCCTTTAGTGCAAAGATGAACAGTGTTGAGATGAATACGACCGATCGATGAATATCTTTGGCCCAGAGAGTGCAAAGATGAATATTTGATTTGAGATGAATATCGATTGATGTTACAGGGATAAAATATTGATGATGGATCGTTAAATTCATAGATTATAGTAGATTTCATTCTCTACGTAACTCTTCTATGAATTATTATTTCACCGCGAATATTGATCCAAACTTGTTGTCTATCAGATTCTATCGATTTTTCCTCGTCAAGACTAACGATAATTTGTTCTATATTATCTTAGTCATAACATTCTTTATCGGGCTAGTTGAGCTACCCTTTCCTTTTGTTCCATTTTTCTTCTCGTAGCGAGATTATAGCAGAACTAGCTCTGGTGTGGAGTGATGGTTCTAGATAGTCGCTTTTAGTAGTCCTCACTATTCTGTAAAATAATCGTATCAATAATGAGGATTTATTTGAGCGTGGATATTGTCTAGAAGACAATATTTGTATTTAAACTCATAGTTTATGTGTTGTCGATTTTGCACGACAAATGTATTAATAAAGTTGTAGTTATTTCGCATCTATGTATTTGGCAACTCGTAATGGGTCAGATGGAATGGACCTATTTTGGGGCGCCACAGCTGGTATCGTAGCTTAGGATATGATCTCCGCGAGATCGGGAATAGAACTAGGAGGGGAGAGACGAGTAAATCCTTCACTAGTGTGTCCTACCTAAGCTTATTTGTTAGTTGGTCAGAGTATAGGGATATTATGTGGTATGTTAATTTGTTTAATTAACCCTTGTTTTATGGAAGTATTTAAGAATGACAACTGAGAATGAGGAACGTATGACGCTGATGTTTCTGATAGGTTTGAAACTCGAAATTAATCAATACCTCATTTCTCATAAATTTTCTTTATATTCAGATGTTGTGAATAGGGCTCATTTATTGAGCGCGATAATGAGTCAGCTTCAATCAAGAATAACGACTCTACAACTCGATGATAATCGTATCGATGACAACGGGCCATCTAACAATGATAACCATCGTGGAGGAAATTATCATGCCGTAAATGGTAACCACTTTGGGTAATCATGGCCAAGATAATAGAAGAAATAATTCAAGTGAAAATTTCAAGAAGAGAAGATTTAACGATGACGAAGACGCTTCAGCAAAGAAGACCAAAGACCAAAGAACAAATTCTAGGGGAGGAGAACGAATTCCGCCAGATGCTACAGAATGCGAGAGAAGATACATATAAGTCCAAACTGTTCACAAATTTCCAAGGTATGTTTTAGTTGTGGAAAAGATGGTCACATAGCTCGATTTTGTCCTCAGAGCAAAATTTAGTCCACCGAACTGGTGCACCAAAGGCGGATACTGGAAAGACAAAGTCAATCTGCCTCGGAAGAGCGCTTGTCGTCGTGACCGGTCGTAAATGCGAGGAACCCGAACGGTTAGCACGGGTTAGTTAATTATAAATTCTTACGAAGTTTATACCTTATTAGATACCTTTGCCTTCTACCCATTCTTTATCTCTCTTTTGCTTGGCCAACGCTTGAACTTGACTACGAGAAATTAGACTTTGACCTATCTCGTGGAGACTCCGCTAGAGAAATTTTCATTACATCCACTGCTTAGAAATCTTGCTTGATTCAAGTTGGCACCATCACATTACCTATTGACCTTATTTCTTTAAAGATATTTGCTTTTGATGTGATTTGATTTTAATTGGTTAACTACTCATCATGCCAAAATTGATTGCTTTCGTAAGGTTGTTATTTTCATATTCCTAAGCAACCTCGTTATTCAATTCAAGCAACCAAACCATTGAAGTCAAACTCTTTCATATCAAGCCATAAAGTCATTCGCTTATTGAAAAACTGATGTCAAGTTTTCTTAGCTCATGTCATGGACTTGAACAAAAATACGCCGATTTGAATGATATTTCTATTGTTAGTAAATTTCCGACGTATTTCCTAAGAATTTCTTGCCTACTCTCCAGAGCGTGATATTAAATTTGTATCGACTTTGAACCCTAAGATAAAACCCATTTCTAAAATCTCATATTTAATGACTCCTATTGAACTTCGTGAGTTAAAAACCAAACAGAGAAGTTGGTACCCTAGCCTTTATCCGGTGACTTCCTTTGTGGAATGCACCGCCGCACTCTCCGTAGGGGACGCCATATTCGTATGCGAGTAAATCGATAGGTGCCATTGTGACGCACATCCAAGATTGGGATATGAGTCACAATTGAGAGCAACCTAAGTCAGTAATCGAAATACGTAGCTTTCTATGCTTAGTTGGTTATTATCGAAGATTTTGTGGAAAGATTTTCTCGAATCGCTACTCCATTAACTCAGTTAACTCAGAGAGATACAAAATTCGAATGGAGCAAGGAATGTGGGAAGAGCTTCAAGAACTCAAGAGCTGAGACTCATTTCGAGACAAAGTTCACCATACCATCCCATCCCGGAAAAAATGAACGTGGTAGCCGACGCGTTGAGTAAAAGATCGTATACGCACGAAAAGCGATATTGTTAACAAAGACCCATTTCGTATGACTTACGTAAGATGGAGATAGAGTTAAAGATTCCAAGAACTCACGCGGAAGATAACGAATATACGATTAGAATCGATTTTAATCGATAAATTTAAAGTCGCTCAAGCTACATGCACTTGAGTCGATGAATATGAAGAAGAAGCAAGAAGTCGTTATTCCAAAAGCGAGAATCGATGATGTGAGGAAAGCTCAAACCTTCGATTTATTAGTCCATTTGAAATCCTCGATCGAATAGGAACTCGTGGGCTCATAGACTCGCTTTACCGCCAAGTATGACGCGTGTTCATAACGCTTTTCACGATCGATGTTACGTAAATATGTGGACGACCCAACCACATTATTGAAAGTTAGAACCGACAAGATAGCCAAGACTTAACGTACGAGGAGGTACCACACAAGATCTTGGATAGAAAGAGAGCATGTCCTACGACAAAGATCATACCACAAGTTAAAGTTTTGTGGAGAAACCATGCTATCAAGAAATGACCTCGGAGTTGGAAACGAAAATGAAAGCGAGGTATCTCACCTTTTTCAAACACTGTGTACGTACGCCAATTTCGAGGACGAAATTTCATAAGGAGGGAGGTTGTAAGACCCCAAATTTTTTTTAAATAAATGGAATTTTCTTTATTTATTATGTTGAAATAGTAAGGGTTGATTTGATTAATGTGGAAAGTTATGGGTAAAATGCGCAAATATTTTAAATAAGCAAGTGGTTATAAAATATTCATTGTTGCTTGAATATTCGTTTGGTCGTGGAATATTCAGATCGCTTGTGGAATATTCGTATTTACGCCGCGCAACCTTGTGTGGGCCCCATAACTAAAGCGATTGATGAAGAAAACGACAAGTATAAGTTGTTTATAAATAACAACAGAAGTTGTTACCATTAATATTGTTGGAATACCCTGGTTAAAACACACAATAATACGCTGTTGTTGAACAAGAAGACACTTTGCAGATTGCACCAATTATTGATTCTACGTAAGAAGGCACTACTCAATAATTGTTACAAAGAATTACTATTCAAGATTTTATTTTATTGATTCAATAATTGTCGTGTTGATATTTTATTATCGTTGTTTTAATAATTGTCACTACACAAGATTTTTTTCATTATCGAAGCAATAATTCATATTATCCTAATAATATTATTAGAAAACATTATTGGCAATGTCTAGAAAGTTCTATCTAAGGAGAGGTTTGGTCACCTAATCATGCGCCAAGTAAGAGAAATTTTATCGAAAGCCCTCTTTCCTTGAAACTACTCGTCATCAATAATGTGATTCTCGTAATATTATTTGTGAATAATTAATTATTGATTTATATGATGAGAAAAATATTGATTTTATGGATGATATAGATGGAGAAAATTTTTAATGTGACAATTGTTGAAAATTAATATTTTATCTTTTTTCGATAAAATAATTCATTTAAATATATTATTTTAATAATATATTAATGGTGATATTTTTACAATGAATGTGGGATATATGAATAAATGAGGAGGAAGAGTATTTTTGTTGGATTAAATGTTTAACACATGTTTTGTGTGTGTTGGTGGACCCATTTCTTGACCAAAAATTGATTATAGACTTTAAAATCATCTGCTTTGTGGATTTCTACCAATTTCTGCTTTGGAATTTGGAAAACTTTCTTCCGCAAAGTTGTAGAGAATTGAATTTCCTATAAAACACGCGAGATTCAATTTTCTGATAAAAGGGCTATTTATTATGAATTATTGAAGTTTTGAGTTCAAATAATTGATTTTTGGGAGTTTTAATTAATTATTTTGAGAAAAATATTTTGGTGAGTTTGTGAACCCTCATTTAACATGTGCTATGGCTGAAATCAGATTTCAAAGGTGGGCTAAGGAATTTTGTTTATAAATAATATTATTATATTCAATTTTCTACTTTGTGTTCTAAGCATTTTCCTATAAATAGGAGCTTAGGTTAGAATTGAAAATCACACCGTAAACCAAGTTTTCTCTATTTCTCTCGATATTTTGAGCGTATTCTTGTGAGTATTTTGAGTATACTTTGAGTGTTGATATACTTGCAAGTTCAAGTCATAGCCTATATCCTGTTTTCAACTAGAAGTACTCCTTTTCGAGGTAAGTGGATGTTATTTTATTCAGAAATGATATTATTTCTTCAATATCATTATGCCAAATATTGGTTGGAACTTTTTATCAAATTTGGAACTTTTTTTACATGTCTGAGTTACTATTCATGAGTTACTATTCATGAGTTACTATTCACGAGTTACTATTCACGAAGCTATTTCATTATTCACTATTCATGTTTTGATTTTTTTGTGAAATTTCTATCTTTGGTGTTTGAGTTACTATTCACGATACTTTATTATTCACGATATAATTACTATTCACGACTATTCACAATACGGCACTATTCACACGTAAAATTAAATTTTTCCTTTTCGTCCAAAATATCTATTATGGATACTAGCTTTGATTGTATCCATGTTTTGATCATTCTTGAATTTTACTTCAAAGATGATTATTTATGAAGTATTTTGAACTCGATTGTTTAAAAGTACTAATCCATAATACTTGTTCTTTTGTTTCAATCGGATTCGCTTTTTTTTTAAAATTATTTTCATCATCCTCACCCTAAATGATGATGTTAATCAATATCTTTGGCCTCAGAAAAAGAGGTTGATTTTCTTATGAATATCTTTGGCCCGTAGTAAAAGATGAACAAAAAGTTGAGATGAATGATATAACTGATCGATGAATATCTTTGCCTTTAGTGCAAAAGATGAACAAAAGTTGAGATGAACATGACCGATCGATGAATATCTTTGGCCCAGAAGTGCAAAGATGAATATTTGATTTGAGATGAATATTGATTGATGTTACAGTGGATAAAATATTGATGATGGACCGTTAAATTCATAGATTATAGTAGATTTCATTCTCTACGTAACTCTTCTATGAATTATTATTTCACCGCTAATATTGATCCTAAAACTTGTTGTTCATTGTATTCTATCGATTTTTTCCTGTTGAAGACTAACGATAATTTGTTGTATATTATCTTAGTCATAACATTCTTTTATCGGGTTAGTTGAGCTCACCCTTTTCTTTTTGTTCCATTTTTCTTCTCGTAGCGAGATTATAACAGAACTAGCTAGTGGTGTGTGGAGTGATGGTTCTAGATAGTCGCTTTTAGTAGTCCTCACTATTCTCAGAAAAATACCGTATCAATAATGAGGATTTATTTGAGCGTGATATTGTTCTAGAAGACAATATTTGTATTTAAACTCATAGTTTATGTGTTGTCGATTTTGCACGACAAATGTATTAATAAAGTTGTAGTTGTTTCGCACTATGTATTTGGCGACTCGTAATGGGTTGGATGGAATGGACCTATTTTGCGCCACACACTATTTTACAAAATAATGAGGACTATTAAAACAAATGTCTTGAACCATCACTCCACACCCCAACTAGTTCCCGCTATATTCTCGCCTCCTGAGAAGAAAAATGGAACAAAAGGAAAAGGGTGAGCTCAACTAGCCCAGTAAAGAATATTATGACTAAGATAATGTACAACAAATTATCGTTAGTCTTCAACAGGGAAAAATCTGATAGAATACAATAGACAACCAGTTTTAGATCGACAACTGCAGCGAAAACAACCATTCACAAAAGAGTTAAATAGAGAATGAAATCTACTAACATCTATGAATTTAAAAGTCCATCATCAATATTTTATCCCTGTAACATAAATCAATATTCAACTTTGCACTACAGGCCAAAGATATTCATCAGTCAGTCATGTTCATCTCAAAACATGTTCATCTTTGCACTACGGGCCAAAGATATTCATAAGAAAATCAACCATCTTTGCACTACATGCCAAAGATATTCAGTAATGTCATAATTTAGGACTGAGGATGATGAAAAATATTTTAAAGAAAACGAATCCAGTGAAATAAAAGAACAAATATTAAGGATTCGTACTTTAACCAAACCGAGTTCAAAAATACTTCATAAATAATCATAATGAAGTAAAATTCAAGAATGATCAAAACATGGATACAATCAAAGCTAGTATCCATAATAGATATCTTGGACACAGAAAAGAAAATTTAATTTTTCTATGAATAGTGTCGAATTTGTGAATAGTGCCGTATACGTGAATAGTAACTCTAACACTGAAAGATAAAAATTCCTCAAGAAAAAAAAATCTTTATGCTTTATGAATAGTACTCGTGAATAGTAACTCATGAATAGTAACTCGTGAATAGTAACTCATGAATAATAACTCTGACATAAAAAGATCAGAATTTCACAAGAAAAATCTTACCAATATTCCGGTATAATGATATTGAAAGAAATAATATCATTTTAAAAAAAAAATATCCCTTACCTCGAAAAGACAGTACTTCATGACTGGAATACTGGATATAGGCTATGACTTGAACTTGCACCGTATAGCAACACTCAAAGTATAAAAATACTCACAAGAATACGCTCGATAATATAGAGAGAGAAGTAGAGAGAAAACTTCAGTTTCTGGTGTGATTTTCAATTCTAACCTAAGCACCCTATTTATAGGAAAATGCTTAGAACACCAAAGTAGAAAATTAAATATAATATTAATATATTTATATAATTTTCCTTAGCCCACCATTTTGACCAAAGAAATCCTCCACACATGTGCCAAAAGCAACAAAAACGTTTTTCTAACAAAAAGCACTTAAAACTCCAAAAATCAATTCAGACCCAATATACCGAAACTTCAATAATTCACAATAAATAGCCCTTTTATCAGAAAAATTCAAACCTCATGTCCTTTCCATAGGAAATTTCATTCTCTACAACTTTACAGAAGAAAATATTTCCCAAATTCCAAACAGAAATTGACTGAAATCTACAAACGGGCGATTTTACAGGCTATAATCAATTTTCGGTCAAGAATTGTGTCCACCAACACACAAAACATGTGTTAAACATTTAATCCAACAAAAATACTTTTCCTCCTCATTTATTCATATATCCCACATTCATTGTAAACATATCACCATTAATATATTATTAAAATAATATATTTAAATGAATTATTTTATCAAAAAAAGTTAAAATATTAATTTTCAACAATTGTCAAATTAAAAATTTTCTTCATCTATATCCACATAAAATGAATATTTTCCTTACCATATAAATCAATAATTAATTATTCATAAATAATATTACAGAATCACAATACTGGCAACCAAGCCGTTCTCAGGAAAGAGGGGGCTTTCCAATAAGGATCTCTCCTTATTGGCGCGCAATTAGATGACCAAACCTCTCCTTAGACAGAACTTTCTAGACATTGCCAATAATGTTATTTTATAATATTATTCAGATAATATGAATTATTGCTCCGATAATAGAAAATATTGTGCAGTGACAATTATTAAACAACAGTAATATAAAATATCAACGCAGTAATTATTGAATCAATAAAATAAAATTCTGAACAGTAATTACTATAACAATTATTGAGTAGTGCTTTCTTACATAAGAATCAATAATTGGTATAATACCGTATGCTACTGTGTTTTAACCACCGGGTATTCCAACAGTATTAACGGTGACAACTACGCCGTTATTTATAACCAACTTATTCTTATCGTTTTCTTCATCCAATCGCTTTACATTATGGGGCCCATTATTGGCTACGCTCGTCGCATTTAATATTCCCCGATAGTAAAAATATCCACGACCAAACGAATATTCCCCGTCACCAGTGAATATTTTAAAACCACTTGCTTGTTTGAAATAATTGTGCATTTTACCCATAACTTACCACATTAATCAAATCAACCCTTACTATTTCAAGATAATAAATAGAGGAAATTTAATTTCATTAAATAATAAGTTGGGGTCTTACAGCATATACACTTATACATTTAACACTGCAAGCCTTTACCAAAAGAAATTTTAAATTCACAAAATTCCTTCCCAAAAATCTCAAATCTATTCACTTATTTTTTATCTAGGTCTATTATTCAATCTTTAATCCATCATTTAAGATTTAAATAATTTTCTAAATTCTCTGGTTGTCACATTCACCCCTTCTTCTAAGAATTTCGTCCCCGAAATTCAACTTATAGCTTATACCTTGCATACCTATACCATTCATACACAGCATCATATGCTACCCAATACATTCCTCAACAGAGTAAAAATTTTCAAATAGTGTTGAGGAGTTTTATAGACTATTGTCTGTCATTTTTGAATAGATTTATACATAAATTCATCTGCAAACCGTCATATCATAGACACATAGGGTAATTATCCCGCTATACCCTATACTGGTCAAGTACTGCTGGTCTGATCTGTTTCTCATCACTGTCATAGACACAAAAATTTTACCTCAGTCTTATCGGATTCCACACCAAAACAATTTAGTTCGGGAAAATTTTCAAAGAACGCTTAGAGTTTTCATAAACGTTGGTCTAGCCAAATCAAATAGCTTAGACTCATATCAATAATCAATTTCAAATGAAATATTAAGGTATAGCCAAACCCCATTGGCAAATTAAAATTTTGAAAATAGTTTGAAAATGACGTCATGATGTTGTACTGTATTAACTGCCCGTTTGAGGATGCCGTCATTATATGACTGTCATAATACATCATACAATAGTGGAAAAATGATTTTTAGATCGAATTCAACACTAAGTATTCCTATATTTACAAATCCATCATTTTTTTATCAATCTTGCACCAGGTTACATAGTACATTAATGATAAATAAAATATATTTTGATATTTTAAATCATTTTCATCTAGCCAAAAAAATTAGCATAGACTATTCTTTAAACTGTTCAAAAATCATTGCAAATCTGTTTTATCATCTCAACAGGTAAGGAGGTATCGATGGCCTGAAGTCCACACATATATAATGGTCACTAGGAGTTGAGAATAAAAATTCATTTTCAAAAAGGCTCATAGTGCGTATTTAGCTTGATGTCAAAATTTTTGAAGTATAGCATAGCTAGCAGATTTGGAAAACCTATGTCTCCACTACTGATCAATTGCTTAAACAGTCTATGTAAGACCCCAACTTTTATGAATAAAGAATAATTTTCTCGAAATATATTTTTGAATATTATGGTATGGATTTGATATAATGTTATAGTTGTGGGTAATATTTACAAATTTTGCAAAGTAAGCAAGTGGTTATATAATATTCGATTGGTCGGGGAATATTCGTTTTAACAGAGAATATTCTTACGACGACACAATCATTGGTGGACCCCACAAACGGAAGTATTGTCGTAGTTAGAAAAATACAGAATTATCTTTTTATAAAAATAACGGCGAAAGTGTTATCGTTAAAACTGTTGAACTACCCGGTAGTAAAAGTACAGTAATATGTGTGGTTGCATAGTAGCACACGGTATTGATTATTGATGCTTACGTGAGACGTCACTCAATTATTGCTACAGTAATTGTTGTATCATATCTCTCATATTATTGATTCAATTATTGTCACAGTATCATCTGCATAATATGTTATATTATTAAATCAATAATTGAGATGACAAAGTTATTCATATTATTATTTTTAATATTGACAATGTCTAGAAGTTTTGTTAAGGAGAGGTTTGGTCACATAATTGCGTGCCAATAAGGAGAAATCCTTATCGGAAAGCCCCCTCTTTCCTGGGAACGACCTGGTTCTTAAATATTGTGAATTATAATATTATTGATGAATAAGTTCGTGTTGAATAAAGATGAAATTGATAGTTCCATTATGTTGGAATTATTAGTGTTACTGAAAATTGACAATTCTTTCGTTATTAATTGGTGTCTGGAAGTTATACTGACCAATCGGGTAATTAATTGGATAAATGAGCAATTAATTGCTATTAATTCACATGATTATAACTATTTGTTCACATGTGTGTACTATTGATTCACATTCTTATACTATTAGGGGAGGTGGTGCAAGATTGATAATACTTGCATGACTAAGTTAAAAATAGTGGTATAGATGGAGGTACTATATTGTAATTCATATTTTCACATGTATAGAACTATTGATTTACATGATTTACTATTGATTCACATTATTTACTATTAGGGGAGGTGGTGCAAGTTTGATAATACTTGTAGGACTAAATTAAAAATAAAGGAAAAGAGGAAGGTATTATACTGTAATATTTTGAGCCCCAAAACGTGCAATTATCAAAACTATATTTTTCTATAAATAGAAGGTCATTCTTCCTTCATTTCTCACCAATTCACTAAAGCTATAGAGAAATTATTATAGAGAGAAATTATAGAGAGAAAGAAGAAGAGAAATCTGCTACCTCAGTATACCAGTATCCGGTTTCTTCTAAGGTAAGGGGTATTATTGTTTCGTATTCATTAAGAGAGTTATTTTCTTTCAATACTCGTAAGGGTTGTTATTCCATTATTTATTATCATGGTGGAATAACCTATCTGTGCGGTCTATCGCATGCCTAGTGAATTCTGTTGTTATTCCATTCTTTATTATTATGTTGGAATAACATGTCTGTGCGGTCTATCGCATGCCTGGTGAATTCTGTTGTTATTCCATTCTTTATTATTCTGTTGGAATAACCTGTCTGTGTGGTCTATCGTATGCCTGATGAATTCTGTTGTTATTCCATTCTTTATTATTCATTGGAATAACTCTGCGTCAGCGACTATCGCATGCTTGGTGAATTCTTCTGTTATTCCATTCTTTATTATTTTGTTGGCATAACCTGTCTATGCGGACTACCACATGCATGGTGAATTCTTCTGTTATTCCATTCTTTATTATTCTGTTATAATAACCTGTCTATGTGGATTACCACATGCATGGTAAATGATCCTTCGTATTCATTCCTTATTAAATTATGGAAATGATCTGTCTACGTGGATTACCGCATAGCGGGCGAAAATCCATTTGCAGTTTCATATATTCTATTATACTTTGTTGGTTAAAGTTTTGACTTCTATACTCCATGAAATTAGTAGAATATCTTGGATATTTATGCTTCATCCAGTATCTTTTCATGGAAATATTCTTCTGAGCATTCTTGAATTTTATTCCACAAAGCAATATCATGTTGACAATTTGGACATTATCGATTTCTGAATAAATTAAATTTTAAATCTTTAAAATTTATCCTTGAACTTGTTTTATTGAATTATTATGTCATTGTCATCATCCTCATGCTTATATTGTGATGAAAGTCATCATTGGCTTACGTGCATAGATGGACTTGGTATGATTATGACCAGGGATTATTCGGTATAATCATAACCGTAATGTGACGAATGATGTGGTGAAAGTCCTCATTGGCCTGTAGTTCATTGATGGACAGTTGTTGATATGATTATGACCAGGGATTATTCGGTATAATCATAACCACTGATGAGTACATGAATATTCTGGGTCGTGATGCAAGGATGATTTGAGTTTATTTATTAAGCTGAGTCTCATCGATAAAGTTGATGAAAAACTTTTTAAATCATATAAGATAGTGGATTTTATGCTCTACTTGACTCTTCTAATGGATTTCTTGTTCCGCTACAGTTAAACTTGTTGTCTATTATATTCTATCAATTTAACATTGTTGAAGGCTAACGATAATTTATGCTGCATTATCTTAGTCATAATATTTCTTACTGTGCTAGTTGAGCTCACCCTTTTACTTTCATTGTTCTCTTCAGGAAATGAGAACGTAGCCGGGACTAGTCGGGGAATGGAGTGATGGTCCGAGATGGTGTCATAGTAGTCCTCACTATTCTATAAAATAGTGTGAAAATAAATGTAATGAGGACTCCATTGAGTGTGGATATTGTCTAGATGACAATATTCTTATTAAAACTATTAGATTATGTTTTGTCGTATTTTACACGACTATTAATTAAGTTGTATTTGAATTTTGTACCATATATTTGGCGACTCAAGATGTGTGATGTATACCTATTTTGGGGGTGTCATAGTTGGTATCAGAGCTTAGGGATATGATCCCTAGCTGAGATGTGAGACAAAAACTAGGAGGGGAGAGATGGGGAATTCCTTCGCTAGTATGACCTACCTAAGTTTATTTGGTTTGTAAGTGGTCGGTCAGAGTATAGGAATAATATGTGATATGTTAATTAACCCTTTTTTTGTGGCAGTATTTGAAAATGACATCCGAAAATGTTGAGATAAGCAATGAAGCACATGAGACCGTTGAGTCACCAACGATCAATACCCAGGTTAATGTGCAACAGGAAGACAATAATCCTCATGTAAACAATAACACCGATGAAATGGTGAACGATGGGATGTTCAGAGGCTTTATGCATTTCGTGCAACATAAGGCGAGAGCGGCTCCTGTCAAAAATGTAGGTGGAAACACTGACAACTCTCGGGGCGGCCACCGCTAAGCGCGCAAAGGAGCTGGACCACCGGAGTTTTTGGAGAGCTAAAACCACTTAAGGCGGAGACGTGGATAAAGCAGATCAACAAGATATTTGATGTCTTGGGATGCTCCGAGGAGCAAAAGGTTCCCTTTTCCACCTTCATGTTGCGAGCAGAGGCAGATTACTGGTGAAAATCTGTAAAATGTACTCAACCTGCCGCACTCAAAATATCTTGGGAGAAGTTCCAAGAGCTGTTCAATGACAAGTATTTTCCTGAAAGTATTCATCACATTAAGGAAGTAGAGTTCATTAAGCTTGAGAAAAACAATATGACCGTGGCACAGTACGAAGCTAAGTTTGCCGAGTTGTCTCAGTTTGCGTCCCATTTGGTTGATAATGAGGAGAGAATGACGCGGATGTTCTAAGAGGTTTAAAACTTGAGATACGTCAATACCTTATCTCTCACAAACTTTGCTTGTATTCAGATGTTATGAATAGGGCTCAGTTATTGGAACACGATAATGAGTCAACCCAACCAAAAGAGAGCAGCCGATAAAATGATAATACCAGTGGTAGCAGTCATCGAAGCGGTGACAACAAGTGTGGAGGGAATCAACAGGCCAGAAATGGTAATCACTTCGGTGGTAATCATGGCCATGACAATAAGAGTGGACATTTCAAGAAGATGAGATTCAACAATGATGGAAAGACGTCAGAACTAGCACCTGTTGTTAAGGAAGGAGAACGACCGCCTATCAGATGTTACAAATGCTGAAGGGAGGATATATCACCAAACTCGCGTGATGCGTATCCAAAGCATGTTACAATTATGGAAGAGAAGGTCACCTAGCCCAATTTTGTCGTGCACCAAAGTCAAGTCCAGTTGGGATGGAGGCATCAAAGGCCGTCCCAGACAAGACAAAACTGGTAGATCAAGGGAGAGCGTTTGTCGTAACCTCCCAAAAAGCGAGGAATCCGAACGAGGTGATCACGGGTAAGCTAATCATAAACTCTAGCGAAGTATATACCTTATTTGATATCGGTTCTACCCATTCTTTTATTTCTTCTACTTGTGCTCAACGTTTAAATTTGACTCCAAAGAAATTAAACTTTGACTTATAGGTTAAAACTCCGTTGGGAGAAACCTTCATTACATCCACTGTTTATAAGTCTTGTTTGATTCAAATCGGTAGAATCGCATCGTTACTCTTAGATCTTATTTCTTTGAAAATACTTGCATTTGATGTGATTTTAGGGATTGATTGGTTAACTACTCATCATGCTAAAATCGATTGTTTTCATAAGGTTGTTAGCTTTCGTATTCCTCACCAACCTATTATGTGAATTCAAGCAACCAAACCACTAAAATCAATCACTGTCATATCAACCATAAAGGTATTCGTTTATTGAAAAATGAATGTCAAGCTTTCTTATCCCATGTCACAGATTTAAATAAAAATATGTCAAATTTGAATGATATTTCTATTGTTAATAAATTTCCTGACGTATTCCCTGAAGAACTTCCTGGCCTACCCCCAGAGCGTGAAATTGAATTTTATATCGACCTTGAATTCGGTATAAAACCCATTTCCAAAGCGCCATATTGAATAACTCCTATTGAACTTCAGGAGTTAAAAACCCAACTACAAGAATTGTTAGAAATCGGTTTCATTCGTCCTAGTACATCTCCTTGGGGTGCTCATGTTCTATTCGTGAAGAAGAAAGATGGAAGTATGCGACTTTGTATTGATTATCGGGAGTTGAATCATGTCACCATAAAAAACAAGTACCCATTACCTCGCATTGATGACCTGTTTGACTAGTTGCAAGGAGCCAAATTCTTTTCAAAGATTGATCTTCGTTCCAGATATCATCAGTTGAAGATTAAAACTGATGACATTCCAAAGACTGCTTTCAGAACTCGGTACAAGCATTATGAATTTCTAGTCATATCTTTTGGATTGACTAATGCTCCTGCTGCCTTCATGGACATGATGAACTGAGTATTCAAGGAATATTTGGATCACTTTGTGGTCGTCTTTATTGATGACATCCTCATATACTCCAAAACCCATAAAGACCATGAGCAACACTTGAGGCTGATACTCCAAAACCTTTATGAAAACAAGTTATATGCCATGTTGAAGAAATGCGAGTTCTAGCTTGAGGAAGTTGCATTCCTTGGGCACGTAATATCAAATCATGGAATATCTGTTGACCCGACAAAGATTGAAGTAATTCAAAGCTGGGAGCAACCTAAGTCAGTGACCGAAGTATGTAGCTTTCTCGGCTTAGCTGGTTATTATTGGAGATTCGTGGAAGGATTTTCTCGAATCGCTACTCCACTAACTCAGCTGACTCGAAAAGATACAAAGGTCGGTTGGAGCGAGAAATAAGAGAAGAGTTTTCAAGAACTCAAGAGAAGACTCATTTCAGCACCTGTTCTGACAATACCATCTGGCTTGGAGGGATTTGTCATCTACAGTGATGCTTCAGGAAAGGGGTTAGGATGTGTTCTCATGCAACATGGGAAAGTCATAGCCTATGCCTCATGACAACTCAAAGAATATGAGAGGAATTATCCTACTCATGATATAGAGTTGGCAGTAGTCATTTTTGCGCTTAAGATTTGGAGGCATTACCTATATGGAGAGAAGGTGGAGATCTATACGGATCATAAAAGCCTCAAATATAATACTACCATTATCAATCAAGTTCATGGCCAATACATATCGTATCTGAGAGATCTAAGCTCTCAAAATCGTTGTCAGGCCTGTTCTTCAGTTTTCTTGGTTTTCCAAAATTGAAGAACAATCTTAGGTGCCTACTTTCAATCCTTATAACTTGAACTACAGGTCTGCTTTGTATGATTTAAAGATTCACACTTGTAGAATACATGTCTGGGTACAATAACATATCATCAGAGCATCATAACATCAACACATTTAAGAAATCAAGGTCGGTCAAACTCTGATAGAAAACATGTTCTTAAACTTTTTGGGTTTTCCAGGAAATAGAAATCGTGACCGGATGGGCTACTTTGACCATCCATTATATTGATCCTGTTAGTCATTTAGGTGATCTTAAAGCATGAATCAGTAGTCCATATATCCTACTACAACTTAGATACAACAACATGACCAAATCAACAAACACTTGACAAACATTTCTAGGTAAGTTCTGGGTTACCCAGAATTGTTCAGTCATGGCCGGTCAACGACCTTTGACCCTTAATAACTTCCAATCCGTACCAGATCTGACCTTAATTCAAATTCCAGAACAAAGATCTCACAACATACTACAACTACAAACCTTTTAAACACTAAAACACATAACAGGCACAAATCTATAAGGTCTGACATTCGGTTGTCAAACAACATAACAAAATTTTCTAGATTTTTGAAAACTTCTATTTCGTGCATATAGATGTTATGGATTCACTATATAGCAACCCAGATCATCTATTTACACTACAAACAACATGTTTAAACACAAAAACTTAACATCTAACATAGCTTTAATGATCAGATTCTAGGTTTAGGTTTTATACCTTTCTTAAATAATGCTTGATCTTAGCTTTTCACCACTGATCTTAATGATCTATGAGCCTTGTTAAGGACTGATCCATTAATATAATTCGTGGAGTTAGAGAGAGAAGGAGTTGGTGAAGTGTTTGTAAGCAAATGACTTAAGTCTTTGGTTTTCCCTCTCTTTAATCACATATATCTTTGATTCATGTATCTATACTTGGAAGGTGGCAAATGATGGCTGAGATTTTGGTCACATGGCTGAGCTTTAGTTGGTCACCAACTAAAGTTTTGGCAAGATTCTCAAGTTACTTATTAAAGAAATGAAAAAGGGCACTTAGGTCATTAGACTTTTAAATTTAAAGGCAAACTAGTAACTTGTCACAACCCTTAGGGTTTAACCCTAAGGTTTTACCATTTGATTTTTTAGGATTTCTAACTTGGTTTTAAAATGAAAATTTAAGTTATTAAAAATGTAAATAAGGATTTCCTAATTAAATTAGGATTCCTAATTACTTAGTACTTGTAATTAGGATTAACATTTCCTAAACAAAAAAAACTTTCTTAATTAGAAATTACGGTTTCTAATTAGCAATCAGGGTTCCTAATTTTAAAATTAGGGTTTCTAATTTTAAAATTAGGGTTTTCTAACTAATTTGTTAGGTTTTACCCTAATTAAGTTTATAATTAATACACTTAAGCCTTTATAATTATCCTTTGAATCCCCAAATTAGGGTTTTAATGTTCCGAATTAGGGTTTTAGATTCCCAGAACTGAAATTAGGGTTTCCAGAGCCGGTATTAGGGTTTCTTATCAATCGCTAGGGTTTTCTAACTGGACGATGATGTTCTTAAAATAATATTAGGGTTTGACACTAATATAATTTATCTGGTCAACCCTTGACCCTTAACCACATACTGTACACATACATAACCATACACACAGAGCATATACACTTATACATTTAACACTCCAAGCCTTTACCAAAAGAATTTTTAAATTCACAAAATTCCTTCCTAGAAATCTCAAATCCATTCACTTATTTTCTGTCTAGGTCTATTATTCAACCTTTAATCCATCATTTAAGATTTAAATAATTTTCTAAATTCTAATAGGAAACTTGCACACAATCTAAAGTTGTGTAAGTTAGGAAACTTGCAACACAATAAAAATAGTGTTCGGATACTTGCTCAAGTAAAAGAGTACGGATTAAAGAACTTGCACAACCAAAAAGTGAAGTTCGGAGACTTGTTCAATATAAATTTGAGTAAGGTTAGGGAACTTGCCTGTTTGCTAAGCTACAATTTAATTCTAGCTTTAATTAACTTGCGTTGAAATGACCTAACGTTAACAAGTCGGTCTTTTCAATTAGTATATGTAAACTAGTATGAGTCTATACTTACAAGAATCAAATCATCACATAACATGATTCTTAACACATTACATAGCATATTGGTCATATATTACAAGGTAAAGTAATCATATAAGCTTGCCTTGAACATCAGATCAAAAATAGAAACTTTTCATGACTATAGGATGGCGTTAGCATTGCACCTGTCTAGGCTTAGGATTCAAGATAAATGCTACCCCCCCCGCCGCATAAGGGTTGAGCTTTGCACTTCCTGTTACTATCCAACTCTAACATACCAATACACTTATACTTTAACATGCATATATGCTAGAGCTTCTCACATAGCACATGACCATACTTGAGTTTACCTTTGTAAGTTTTAGCTTATAATTTACATGGTGTTCAGGAATAAAAAAGTCACGTGGTTACCATGCTTCATAACTTGGTTATACGATATTCAGTAGTCATGCTTGTGTATAAACAACACATGTATACTTTACTCACATAGTTCATAATTTAGAAATTTCCTTTTTATGACTATGTGTGCATAAGTGAAAACCATACATTAACCAAACGATGCTCATGTCAATATATCTATAGGCATAATGAGTCCTAATATACATGCTTGCATGGTCATAACGTAATTTACTCATTACTTGATGACATTAGCTTTCTCATTCTAACTTTCTTTGAATTTTACACTAAGTCAACTTAGTATATACAAGGCATCTTGACATATAACTCTTATGTATTTAAAACATATATTAAAGCCACATATACATGCTTAAATGGTCAGAACTTAGTAGATAAAATTCTTTGGTCAAGTAAATTTTGAAAAGTCTTTAGTTTCTTATCTTTGAAATTGTCTTAACTTTTAATCATGTATTCTAGTGTGTTTAATCACTTTAGACTTGCATTTCATGTCAATATAAACCATATTATTATGTTTATAAAATCATAATGCTCACATGAGGTGTTCGTGACAAACTTCACTTTTGAAATTACAAATTTCATTTCAAGATTCTAAGTGTTGCGTCAATCATATGTACTAACATTGTTATACTTGTTCATAATACATGCATGTGCTTATATCTCAGGTCATTCCCTTTATTAGGCATATAACTAAGTCATAACATCAAGTTAGCAACACATAGCACAACCAAAAATCGAAATCGATTACGGGGTATGGCGTGGTTGCACCGCTTTTCCCTTAGTATAAATAGGGCGCAATTGCGCCCATTCCCGGAATGTATAAAGAATTTGCTCTGCTTTTGCGAGAATCAAACCACTTTAATTCTTTTCAGCTTAAACACGTTCCAATCTATCATTAAGGAGTTCATACATGTAAATCTACTTCATAAACACATTATAGCATGCTAATTCACTTTGATTGACAGAGGATTTCAAGAATTTAGTAAAACCCAATTCAAGAAAACAAGTTAAGATTTTTACCTCTTGAAGCTTAATAAACTTAGTTTCCTCCTTCTGAACTTACTAACCTCTTCTTTGGATCACAACTCACTCAATTTTCAATTTATCAGAGGTTCCACATATAAAACAAAATCAATGTAAACTCTGAGAATTAGACTACTATTTATAGAAGAACTTTGGACTGGGAATTAGCTTTGCATGAAAGGTTGAGACTGGAATGTAGAAGGAGAATACATTGGTTCTCAAGGGGTTGCTCAACCACCCACCATCAGCTATCTTCCTAGCCAATGATCACAGACTTGGAAGTTACGTATTTAGGTGATAGGTTACTATTCATTGTACTGTGGTGTAACTGATGAACTAAAATTTTCCAGCAACGTGCTTCAATTTGATCAGTTAGTTAATTTAACTCCTAAATGTAATTTTAATGTACAATTGTTACCATATTAGGAAATTTAGGGATTATTTAGGTACTCACATCATATAATCCATGTACATTAAATACACGCAATAAAATAACACAGTTAGGTATTATTAAGCGGGTATCTCCCATAATTATTCTTTCTACACGTAAACACATATTAACATCATTTAATATTAACTGTTCAATTTATATACGTATTTCCCTTCCCAATTTCTGGAATACACAGATATTTAATCATTTTTGTATAAAAATCACTTATGATTTTATTGTACCACTTGATACTTTATATCATTAGAATGTATTCTTATCATACAATTTTATTCATGTCACACCTTACACTAATGTTCCATTTCATTTCTACAGTAGAAACTAACTTTTCCCAGATTAACCACTAGCGCAGCGGCACCATTTTGTAATGTCGGGAGGGCGCATCTGCGTCGGTCCCTGGCAGTGCCAAAATGGTTTAGCTTCAAACCAGTTCCAATTTTTATCACCACACAAGTTTTACATGATATAATTTATCTTCTATAGTGGTGATATACCCATAATTGAAATGAATCAATATGTTTAAATCATGTCACTATATTCAAATAAATTGAATATTTAATTATTAAGAATCCTATCAATTATTTGATATTAAAATCTTAGGGTTAGTCCACTAATTTAAATAAACTATTAGTGACTCCCTTTAATCATTTCATAAATTCACACAACCACATAAGGTTTAAATAGACTCACAAAACTAACTCATTAAAAATTAAATCACATATTTATTTAATAAGGAGTTTAAATTCACGGTCATCAGGGCTTCTGATGTGCCTCGACCCCGTTCCGTTAGACAACCTCATCGTCTAGCGGAGGCAGTGATATGTCCTGCCGGGTTGAGGTACCGAATGTTAAGGACGAGGAGGAGGATGTAACTGTTGCGGATCCTGTTCTTTCGGCTCATGTTCCCCATAGGGATTTTCCAGGTATTCAGATGACGATCTCAGAGCTCCTGGGTGATTTGAGTTAACACCCCTCAGTTTACTTGCATGCAAATAAGGTACAAGCTGGATTTTGATCTTACTTTTTTCCTATTGAAGAGGAGTAAGGATTCTGATGTTGATCTACCTTATGATGTAGGTTCCCAGCTTTACACAGTCTAGAGGGAATTGGTTCAGCATTCACTCTACATATCAGGCTCTGCATCCTGACTATCGAGCGATTGTGCATGGTTGGGGTTTTGGGACGTTCTTTTCCATCCTTCCCCATCGTTGTCCTTGGGGTTACCTCAGGGCATTGTCTGAGCGCTGGTTTCACCAGACTCGGTCTCTTTATTTATTGGATTGTGAGGTGATGATAATGCCAATGGATTGGCGATTTATCACCAGTATGGAGTTTGGAGGGATGCCAGTGCCATGTACGACGGATATTACCCCGAATGTCGTTCGATCCTTGATAGGAGTTCCGGCTGAGGCACTCAAGGGCATGACAGTTCGCACAGGTCCTTGTTGCGTAGATGCTATGAGTGGGCTATTGAGTAAGCCCATACCCGATGATGTGAGAGTCAAGGATCACATTCTTCGGCAATTATTCCTTATAATCATTAGGGGCTGCTTCATAGCAAATAACTCTTGTACGGTATCATTCGCTTTGGTGAGCGCCACACGAGATATGGAACATATTGGAGAGTATGATTGGGGCTCCTACACCTTCACCTATTTCCTCAGAGGGATGCGCATGTGTTCGCAGGGCTTAACAGAGGCTTGGCTAGGATTTTACCCATTTCTGCTAGTGAGTATTTCTCTTGTGATTTCCAATGTACAGGTTAAGAGTGTTGACTGACAGCAGATGTTTGCCTTTGTGTTGGCAGTTCTGGGCCTATGAGAGGCTCTCATGTTTACGTCTTGTGAGTGTGCTAGGCTTAGAGACCTATCCACAAGGACGTCGATGGCATCACTCCATATTGACGGAGTTTCCTGTAGCTGAGGGTTTCACCCATTATCGTCTACAGTTGGAGTTATTGATAGCCGATGCTATCACATGGATTCCCTATTCTGGGGAATATTTACCCAATGGGTTTGAGGATGGATACCCGACTGGTGTCGAGTACGTAATATCCACCCGTAGGATTCCTCTCTTTACTGATGGAGGATGGGAACTCTATTTAGGAGAGCGTGCTATTAGGAGCACCACAAGGGAGATCCGTATACCGATCTTGCCTCCTGCCAGGCGTTATTGGCCTGTTTCACAGTCGCCTGTTATTGATATCCCATTGATGGGTGTTGACGATTTTAGACTATCAGAGGGTCCTTATACTTAGGAGATGTTCCAGCATTAGTGGTCCCCTCATACCATTGGAGCCCAGACCCGCGCCATCCAGTTTATGGGGGATATGGTTCCTGGATCCATAATGATGAAGGATTAGATGGCTTGTGTCAGAGATTCGACTCATTTGACACAGATTGATAATTTGACCCAGCAGTTGGACCAGACACATTTCTTTATCCGGCATTTGGGCAGAGATCATTCAGAGGCAAATATTTTTGATCCTTCCAGCTCTGGCGCTGGCCCTTTAGGTGACCTATATGGCTTTGCCGATGCAGATCCTCTGTTGTATAGGCCTGATATCCCCGTTGATGGAGATCTAGTGACTCAGGAGGAGTTACATCAGGTTGACAGGATTGATGATGTAAATATTGACACCATTGTCTCCTTCTGATGTGTATTCTCGTTATATCTTTTAATAGGCTTCTATTAGATACTGGGTGGTTGTGCTCCATTCTCGCTATATCTTTTGATAGGCCCCTGTTAGTTGTTGGGCGTCTGTGCCCCATTTCCCTGTATTTTTAGCTGTACAGAGATGTATTAGATGATGACATACTTAGGAATGTATATATTATTATTCCCTACATCATATTGCCATCTATTGTTTATCATGCATGTATTATGTTATGCATATGTATGTATATCCAGAGATATTCAACATTGACCCCTGGATGGTCTTATGATACGGCCCACACAGATGTCTTCCTCGACAGTTAGCCGCATTGATCACACCCCACCAGTGTTGGTGGCATCCCGTCTGAGATAGTGGTATGATACTATGTCACCTCCAGACAGGGTGACTGTAGATTAGTTATTGCAGCATTCTATGACCCTTCTGATGTTTCAGGTTCTCGCAGGCTTTGCAGAGGGTATGCTGGAGCACTGGATACTAGAGAGGCAGGTTTTCCAGTTTGGTATCCATTAGTTGACTCCTACCTTATAGGAGTATCTTGCGAGGTTGACGGCCACCCCTTAGATGCACCTTGCTGGCGGATGGCTACTTCCATGACATGAAATGGCAATTTATGACCCTCACCGGGCTGAGGCATAGAGTAGTACATGATGAGATTACATCCGACCATGTGATATCCCAACATTTTTTGATGGATAGATTTGGCTTAGAGGACAGTTACACACGACACTGCGGGGATTTTACAATATCGGAGGATCAGTGGAGTCTAGCCAAAGTAGACGTATTGTTGATGTGCGTATTGTCATACATGTACATGCCACAGTATATGAATGAGCTGGACATTGGCGTCATTATGGCAGTGAGAGCTCTCAGGGAGGGTCATATCATTGTACCGATGATTGTAGCAGAGACGCTGAGATCGGCCACATATTGCAGCACCTACCCTGCAGGGGTATTCACAGGTAGCTCGGTCATGTTGTATGTGTGGTTCATGTCACACCTGAGATCGATTAGAACTTTTTGATGGCACTAGTATTGTTTTACCCATGAGATAGCTATGTCTTACTCCTTCCAGCCAGCGGAGTGCATAGATGCTATGTCTTGGTCAGTATTCTTGGCAGGGATCGTAGATCCATTTGACATTCTATCGTTTACAGGGCTTAGTTCACCCTACAACTTCATTACTTATGCTTCTGGCATGGATTATCTCCCTCTGGCTGGTTTGAGGGGCATGACGACTTACCACCCACTGGCTGTGATGTCACAGTTTGACCAGTTTCAAGACTTCCATCCCTTTGAGGGGGCATTGAGTTAGCGCTTGGCTTCTCACCACTTATCAATAGAGGACAAAGACATCATCGACTGCGGTAGTATCCGCAGTGCCAAAGATTGATTCTGATGATGGGGAGCCCACAAAGGACATTGATCGTCCCACCGAGGAGGATCTATTTACTGGGTTGACAGCAGCTCTTGCAGATTCTCCCAGTATGAGTGCTACTGTGATCCAACATTCAACACAGTATTCAGAGTAGAGTCTTCATTTGATGACCTTTGAGAGAGATTAGGCTAGGGCCTTGATGTTGACAACTCTTAATGGGAGAGATACCGCTCTATTGGAGAGAGAGGAGGCTGTAGCTCATAGAGACACCGCTATTGCTAAGCATGATGAGGCCAGATCATCCATAGATGCATTGATTATTGAGCGGGATGCTGCCATATCTGCCCGGGATGTAGCCATTACGGATAGTACTACAGTGAGATCCCTTACTACTGGCATACTTGCCGATATGAGTGCATATATTGATGAGCATCATGACACCATGCAGTTGGCTGCGGATCTATTAGCTCGTGTAGATACCCTTGGGCAAGAGCTTCTAGCGTTGCCTCCTTCTTTGGAGAGAGATGCCTTGTTGGACTTGATAGTTCGTATATCCACGGGATTGTAGATAGACTTGTATTTTCCTGCACAAACTAGCTTAGCCATTTTGTCATGTACAACACATATTGTATATATCAAACAACATTATATATGGCAGGGAAATATAATTTGGTTCACTTCCCTTTTAGTTGTGCCTTGCTACTTGCTTGATATTTGCCTGTTTCTTCAGGGCTTGTGATCTTGATGTATTTTGAACTCATCCTTGATGGGTGGACATTAAAACATCACAGGATCTTTCAGAATGGATCATTAATCTGTGTGTATCCCTACCCTCTTTGGTGTCTTGGGACTGGTTTCTGTATGTAGAGGTGGAGAGGAGTGTGACTTTTCCTCTTTGAGATTCACCGCACCACAGATGGTTGTCGGTACTCTTATTGAAGAGGAGATCCCAAATAGTTCCATCTCTTATGGATTGGTGTTGCTCTTCAAGGAATCAACCGCAGCTTAGATGGTCGCCAACTCTCCCATTTATGGGGAGGCGAGGTAGTTCCATCCCTTTGGTCTGAAGCCGATGAAATGTGGTGGATTGAAGTTTGATCCTAGTACCGTTGACAAGTATTTGTTTTGGTAGGGGTAAGAACGAATCATAATTGGCTACCTATATACTCCTATTGAAGAGGAAATCAGGTCTACGTAGTTTGAACCTTGTGTAAGAGGTTCAACGTTGTATGTGAAAGGGTAGAAAGTGTAGGAATGTTTTTATGATTTTTGTATAGGAAGGTGTAAAAATGTGTTTGTTGTTTTTGTTTTATTTATTGTGACCGAGCCATATAAAATGGTTGCCTACGTACTCCCATGTATCAGGGAGATTAGGTCGATGTAGTTCGCCCCATGTTCAGGACGATTTGCAGCAAAAAAAAGTTTGATCCCATGTTCAAGGCAAACTACAGGTGTGAAAAGTCTTATTCGTAGTGGGACAAAACTACAGGTGTGAAAAGTTTTATCCCTGGTGGGACAAAACTGTGGGTGTGAAAGGTTCAATCCCTTGTGGGATAACCTGAAAGGTTTGAAATGAAGTTGAGTGAAAGATCTGATGATCTAAACACCAAGCTGCTGGCTTGAAGAGTGTGTTTCCCTGATGGGGCAGATGTGTATGAAGAAAGGGTTATATGTAGAAAGGGTTAGAAAACCTGAACTGACTGGTGATCTATTGATCCAAAACTAGGATGTTTGCTTGATGGTAATTTCAGATATAGTACCGTTTCACGGTGTCTGAGTTGATGAGTTGTGGAAATTCATCACCGTTCATTTCTTGTAATCTGAGAACACATCCTATCAATACCTCCTTGATAATAAATGGGGCTTCCCAGTTTGGAGCGAATTTTCCCTTTGATTGATCTTGGTTGTCAATGATCTTCTTCAAAACCAAGTCATGTTGTTTAAACTTCCGTAGCTGGACTTTTCTGTTATAGGATCTGGCGATCCTTTGTTGGTATAACTGACTATGGAAGATAGCATCACTATGCCTTTTGTCTAATAGAGATAATTGGTGATACCTATCTTATAACCATTGGTCTTCATCCAGCTGAGCATCTATCAACACTCTGAGGGATTCCATTTCCACTTCTATGGGGAGCACTGCTTCCATCCCATAGGTCAATGAGTAGGGGGTTGCCCCAGTGGAAGTACGCATTGAAGTTCTGTAGGCTAATAGAGTTAGAGGCAAGAGGTCAGGCCATCCTTTATGATTGGCGTACATCTTTTTCATGATCTTCTTGATGTTCTTATTAGCCGCTTCAACAACACCATTCATCTTTGGATGGTAGATGACGGTGTTAAGGTGTTTGATGTGGAATTTATTGCACAACTCCTCCATCATTTTATTGTTGAGGTTCTTAGCATTGTCTGACACAATAACCTCTAGTTGTCCATATCGACAAATGACATTGTTTCTGATGAAAGCAATGATAACTTCTTTAGTAACCCTAGGGAAAGAGGTTGCTTCTACTCATTTGGTGAAGTAGTCGATCATGGTGAAGATAAACCGATGCCTATTACTGGCTTTGGGCTCGATGGGCCCGATCATGTCCATTCCCCACATTGAGAAGAGCCAAGGTGAACTCATATTGTGAAGCTCCCTTGGAGGGGCGTGGATAACATTCCCATGAATTCGGCATTGGTAGCATCTATTGACATGATCATCACAGTCAGCCTTAAGTGAGAGCCAGTAATGCCATGTTCTGCTGATCTTTTTAATAAGTAGGGGGCCGCTCATGTGTGGGCCACATACTCCACTATGGATTTCATCCATGAGTCTCTGAGCTTGGTTCTTGTCCAGACATTTGAGGAGACCTAATCCTGCATCTCTTTTGTAGAGTACATCTCCGCTCAGGTAGAACTTCATAGCTAGTCAATTGATTCGCCTTCTTTCAGTCGGGCTCGCCTTAGTGGGTGTAAATCCATCTCGCAAGTACTCCTTGATGTGCTGATACCAAAGGTGTTGAATGGGAGGTAGCTCATCCGATATATCTCCAATATAAATCATATAGGCTGGGGCCTTTTGTGGGGCAAATGGGATGCTTGTCATGTTTTCCTTGTCAGTTATGTTGATCAAGGAGGCCAAAGTTGCTAGCACATCTGCAAAATCATTTCTATTTTAAGGAATGTGGAGGAAGGTTATTTTTTCGAACTCCGTAGCCATCTGTAAAACTTATCAATGGTAAGGCAGCAAATGTAGCTCTTTGGTGTGATAGATTTCTGTGGTCTGTCTGATTACCAATTCTGAATCTCCAAAGATAGTTAACTGCCCGATACCCATTGATTGGGCAAGTTTGAGTCCTATAATATAGCCTTCATACTCAGCTGTGTTATTGGTCTTTGGCTGCAATTTGATGGCAACGGATATCTGCTCCCGTCTTCGGATACTAGAACTGCTCCAGCTCTAGAACCTTCCATGTTAACAGCTCCATCAAAATATATTTTCCATGATTGGTGTGTATCGTACTGATGGTGTTGCTGAACTGTCATTATCCTTTCATCGGGGAAGTATATTTCCAGGGGTTTGAAATCCCCTGAAGGTGAAACGGCTAGTTGATCTGCAATTCCTTGACCTTTAATAGACTTTTGCGTCACATAGACGATGTCAAATTGATGTAGTATCAACTGCCATCAGGATAGCCGAGAATTTAACATGGGTTTACTGAACACGTACTTAAGAGGATCCACACGGGATATGAGATGGGTTATGTGATCATGTAGGTAGTGTTGTAACCTCATCGATACCCATGCTAAAGCATAACAAGTCTTCTCAATCAAAGTGTACTTGTGTTCACTGCTGCTGAATCTTTTGCTGAGGTAG
This sequence comes from Panax ginseng, assembly GCA_020205605.1. Classification (NCBI taxonomy): domain Eukaryota; kingdom Viridiplantae; phylum Streptophyta; class Magnoliopsida; order Apiales; family Araliaceae; genus Panax; species Panax ginseng. Next base: position 34,512,069 of record CM035129.1, read on the forward strand.
TAGATAGCGCACGCTTGGCCTCTATCACCTTTATGTCCTAATATGCATCCCATGGCATTGTCATTAACAGACAGGTACATGAACAGGGGAACATTATCCTTGGGTGGTACCAAAATAGGAGCGTTAACCAGCTACTCTTTGATTGTAAGGAAGGCTTTTTGACACTCATCGTTCCATTTCATGGAGGAGTTCTCCTTAACAACTTGAAGATAGGCTCACAGGTTGCTGTGAGTTAGGAAATGAACCTGCTAATGAAGTTAATTCTTCCTAAAAATCCTCGTATTTCTTTCTCTGTCTAAGGAATGGGCATTTCTATAATGCCCTGGATTTTGGTGGTATCCAGCTCAATCCCTTTGTGGCTGACTAGGAAACTTATCAACTTTCCCGATTTAACGCCAAAGGCGCACTTGGCTGGATTCAACTTCAAGTTGTACTTACGCAACCTGTTGAAGAGCTTTTTGAGATGGTCTATGTGGTCTTCTTCCCTTCGAGATTTGACAATGATGTCATCCACGTATATCTCTATCTCATTGTGCATTAAGTCATGAAAAAGAGCCATCATCATGGCATTTGGTAGGTAGTCTCAAGATTGATGAGGTTTGAATGACAACCGTCTAGAGTAAAAGGTTCCCCAAGGCGTGATGAATGCAGTTTTCTCACGATCCTCTTCAGCAACCATGATTTGATGATATCCCGTAAAACAATCAGCAAAGGAGTACATGTCGTATTGAGCAGTATTGTCAACGAGAATGTGGATAAATAGCACGAGAAAGCTTTCTTTTATGAAAGCTTTATTCAGATCCCGATAATCCATGCAAACTCGCACCTTTCCTCCTGCTTTAGGCACGGGGACTATGTTGGATATCCATTTAGGATATGTGGACACCATGATGATGCCGACTTAAAATTTTTTCACAATTTCTTCCTCAACCTTTTAACTCCACTCAGGTTTTAATCACTTAAGCTTCTGCCTAACTGGCTTAAATCCCTCTTTAATGGGAAGGCGATGGATGACGATATCAGTGGACAAACCCACCATGTCTTCATGAGACCATGCAAACACTTCCTGGAATTGGGTTAATAGTGCAACCATGTCATTCCTTTGGTTTGGAGTGAGGTCTATACCAATCTGGATTAGCTTAGGGTTTTCTAAGGTTCCGATGTTGAATGAGGTGGTTTGATCAAGATTTGGTTTGGGTTTATCCTCGACCCATTCCTTGATCTCCTGAGGTATCTCAATGTCCTCTTGTATTTCCATCAAGTCTGAGTTTGACTTTTCATCAAAGTTACAGTCCTTGTGGAGAAAAGGCACCTCATCAGCAAGTATAGGCACATCTAAGTTCAGAGTCCTGAAACAAAATATGCTTTGACTTAATATATGAAATTGTTCAATCATAAAAAGTGTTAGCATGTACAGATAAAATAACTGCTAATACTGTATAGTAAACTAAGTAATTAAAGCTATCTACAAGGCAGAGGGGGTTTCTTCCCTTTTTACCCTTAACGACAAATGCAAGGAGTGTTGCTCTAATTATCAAGGGTGAACTCTTGATGGACGACGGTAATAAAGTGGCTATCATCATCCTCCTTCTCCCGAATAATGACCATAATGTCGGGACAATCATCGTCTGGAGTGTATCTACTTGTGTGCTCATCATGTAAGAGAATGTGTAGGTGAGACAAACTCCTAGCGATGTCTTGTTTACGTCTTCGTTCCTTTTCTTCCACTTCGGGATCAGGAATCAGGACCTCTTTTGCTTTAACCAGTATCAGTTTGGGAAATATCATAGCCATAACATGGGCAGGAACCTTTACTGGAGACTGTATAGGCTCAGGATCTGTAGGTGGAGATATTCGTCGTATGGCTGAAGATGAAGGAATATGTTTGTGCTTGTGAGGATTCCTGTGACTAATCCAGCTGTCCCTATTTGACTGGGAACTTGAATTGGGCGCTTAATGCCCTGATGATCTTTGCCCAACCCTTTTCCAGGTTGATGACCCAATGACATCATCTCTTGAGTGGCCGACATTACCTCGGTAGAAATCTTGGGTGTTAGAGGTGGTGCCCCAATGGGATGGTAATGAGTGTTGCTCACCTCCAGGGCATGGAAACAGACTGGCTCAACTTCTTATGTTGAAGCTGATAAGTGGTATGTCACCTTGTTCAGGACATTCTAGCTCAGTATTAATAGTGATTAGGCTATTGTTATAATGTATTTAAGTTGTTGATGAAGGGTGGAAGGGACGACTCCAGCCATATGCGATTTTGAGCACATGAAAGGATACACTGAATGTATTTTGACCAATCTCCACAGGTAGCTCAATTTCCCTAACAGCATTTCGTCGGGATCCATCAAAAGCTTTGATAACCGTATGGCTGCTTTTGATCCTCTTGGGGTTGATATTCATCTTCTCCAAGGTGGCATAAGGACAGATATTCAAAGATGATCCACCATCTATCAAAACTCCTCCCACCATATATCTGGAGGACAGAACTACTATGTGCAATAGCTTGCAATGACCAGTCCCTTTAGGAGGAATGTCGTCATCAGTGAAAGATATCACATTGTTGTTAAAAATGTGATCAACCAGATGTTGGAATTTTTCCACATCCACTAATTTTGGTAAATGGGCTTCTTCTAAGGCCCTTAGCAAGATCTTCCTATGATCTTCGGAAGAGAAAACCAAGTCCAGTATGGAAATTTGTTGTGGACCTTCTCTCAAGCTTAAAACCACCTTGGCTTCGTTATGGCCTATAGTACGGAGGAAATCTTCAATCCTCTCAATGGTAAATTTCCCCTTTGATTTGATGGTAGGCTTCATCACCCGGTGGGGAAGATACAGTGGATTCTTATTCGACACTGCAGCAGTTGTGTGTGATGTAGATCCTTCAGCCCCTCCATAATTCCATGAAACTTTTTTTAGGCTGACAACAGGATACTGTGGCCTAGATGGAAATGTAATTGGCTTTGGTGCAGCCACTTTCAAAGGATGCCAACACCTTTGAGTTGAATTGCTTGTATTGTGGGTGGTCTGGCAGCTAAATCATCTTCAACGGAAATAACTGCTACGCCATCCTTCCATTTTGTAGAATATGTGTTCCCACTCTCGAGTAACAAAGTGTCATCATCTGTCATCTGCAGGACACCACTGTCAATTAAATTCTAAATGAGATGGCTGGTGCCCAGCATTCTTCTGTGTTGTGACCACGAGAATGGGAGTGATACTGACATACTCCATTAGAATTGAACTGTCTTGAACGGGGATTGATTTGAGGTAGAAGGGATGTAAATATTCCTTCATTGATTAGCATCTGAAATATCTCCTCCATAGGTTGGCCCTGGTGTGTAAATTCCCTCTTATTGGCAAAATCCCAACGGGCTTTGGCACTTGCTCTTTTTGCAAATTTATCCTCCAGTGTTTCACTTTCTGAAGGCATTGATAAACTATTCATAACAAAAGTAAGGAGACTAGCATGCTCCTAATTGACTAATTGGCATGTGACTTGGTGCTGATGGATCACTAGTTCTGTCAATTGGTCTACTTGCTTACAAAGAGCTTTCATCTTTTGTTCCATCCCAAACTGGAACTGTGTGTAATCCCATTTGTCGGCACCGTCCTTGCTGGTCTGGGAAGATTCAATAACGTAATTGGAACTCTTTCCACTGCTCCAATTAAACATATTAACCTCTTCTTCTTCTTTGTGTTGAGGAAGAGGGTTATCTTGCACATGAGGTTGGTCGGGTTTAGTCACCACAATCTCCTTGTTGTCGATTAAATCATGGATCTTGTGTTTCAAGGCCCAGCAATCCTGAGTATCATGTCCTGGCGCTCCAGCATGATAGGCACATTTCCGAGTAGCATTGAAACCCTTCCCATTTGGGTTGGCTGGTGGAAGAAGATGTGTAATTTTCTTCTGAGTAGTCAGAAGATTGAGAATATTTTCGAGTGATCGCCTAGGGGTGTGAACACTCGGTTACGTCAGACTTCTCCACCCTTTCGCAATGTAGGGTTGGAAGACTGTGCTTGAAAAGAGGAGTAGTTTTTCCTTTGGATAGGCATATTTTAACTGCCTTTATGACATTGTAATATCAAGGAAACATCCTCCTCTTTCTTCTTATGGACCCTCCGGGGGTTGTTTCCATAAGTTCCAGACTGGATGTACCTAGCAACAGCTTTAAGAGCGGCTATGCCTTGAATTTTTTCTGACTTCAATCCCATTTCAGTCATCTCTCCGTGTTTGATCATTTCAAAAAATGGTTTACCAATGCCGGCTAAAACTCTCTAATAGAAAGAAGCTTCTTGTATTTCTATGAAGGTCATCGCCATTTCTGATACCATCATAGAAGGAATAACTTGAGCAGCAAGGCACCTCCACCTTTGAGAATACTCTCTGAAAGACTCATTACACTGTTTCTTGATGTTGGTAATTTGGTACCAGTTAAGAGCCATATGAGACTGGAAACTGTACTGACTGAGGAAGGCATGAGCTAGCTCTTCCCAGCTATAGATCTTTGAATTGTCTAATTTGGTATACCATGAGCGGGCTTCTCCAGTTATACTCTTTTGGAACAGTTGCATTATAAGCTTTTTATCTTCTGCATAAGATCCGAGTTCCCCAATAAATACCTTCGAATGTGTGTAAGGATCTCCCAACCCATCATACTTTTCAAAGTCAGGAGTTTTGAACATATCTGGATAATGGACACCAGGGAATATACAAAGGATGACATATGAGACACTCCCGTGTACTCAAATCCCTTTTATAGACCGAATGGTATCTTCCATTTGAAGGACTTTTTTCCTGATATCACCGGTGTCTAGATCTTCTTTGAGATGGGTGTTTTCAGCAATTTTGTTGAACTTATCCAACTGAAGCTCGGGTATTGGATTTGCTTGATCCGCACCCTGTGTTCCTCCATATATAGAGGATTCTGTATGTACGGGTATGCGTAGATGTGACGCCCCCAAAACAGGTATACATCACCCATCTTAACTCGCCAAATATATGGTACAAAAATACAAACTACAACTTAATAATACAACTGTCGTGTAACATACGACAAAACATAAGCTGAGAGTTTAAACAAGAATATTGCCTTCTAGACAATATCCACTCTCAATGGAGTCCTCATAGACAGTATATAAACTCAAATTCAGTCTTCATTACATTTATAATCTCACTATTTCACAGAATAGTGAGGACTACTACTACTATCATCTGGACCATCACTCTATTCCCCGACTAGTCCTAGCTATGTTCTCATTTTCTGAAGAGAACAGTGAAGGAAAGGGTGAGCTAAACTAGCCCAGTAAGAAATATTATGACTAAGATAATGTAGGATAAATTATCATTAGTCTTCAACAATGTTAAACTGATAAAATACAATAGACATCAAGTTTAACTGCAGCGGAACAAGCAATCCATTAAAAGAGTCAAGTAGAAAATAAAATCTACTATCTTTTATGATTTAAAAAGTTTTTCATCACTTTTATCGTTGAGAATCAGCTTAATAAATAATCCACATCATCAAATCATCCCTGCACTACAGGCCAAGAATATTATTTAGTATCACGACCACGAATTATCCATGCACTACAGGCCAAAGATAATCGTGTTTTCATCAACGGTCCTGATCATGCCATAAAACAATTCATCTTTGCTCCCTTGGCCGAAGAGAATCCATAGCCATAATCATACCAAAAACTATCCATCAATGCACTACAGGCCAATGAGGACTTTATCCACATCATTTGTAACATTACGGTTATGATTATACCGAATAATCCCTGGTCATAATCATACCAAGTCCATCTATGCAATACAGGCCACAGATGACTTTCAACATAATATAAACATAAGGATGATGACAATGATATAAGAATTCAATAAAACAAGTTCAAGAATTAAATTATCCAGGAACTAATAACATCCAAATTGTCAACATGTTACTTCTTTGTAGAGTAAAATTCAAGAATAATATTCATGCACCAAAAATAATTTAGACAAAAAAGAATCAATTTTTTGACGTGAATAGTACCCCGTGAATAGTACTTCGGGAATAATACCTCGTGAATAGTATCCCGACATGAAAAGTACTCCAAATACTCGAGTGAATAATATTTGGGTGAATAGTAACCCGTAAATAGTAACTCGTGAATAGTATTCCGACATGAAAAGTGCCCCGAATACTCGAGTGAATAATATTCGGGTGAATAGTAACCCGTGAATAGTAACTCGTAACAGATATTACCAAATAAAATGATATTTCATGACGAGTATAGAAGTCAAAACTTTAACCAACTGAGTATAATAAAGAATGGAATAACAAAAGAAATCACTAGGCATGCGGATTGCATACAAAGGTTATCCCAATGTAATAATAAATAACGGAACCAAAGTTAGGCGTATATACATGCCGCGAGGATATTCCAACGAGTAATAATAAAGAATGGAATAACAATGAAATCACCATGCATGCGGTATTTGATATGCATAAAGTTATTCCAACAGAATAATAAATAAGCGAACCAGTCCGGCGTAAAATGCACATACAGGATATTCCAATAGAATAATAACGACGGAACCAGGTCCAGCGTAAAACGCACAGATAGGATATTCCAACAGAATAATAAAGAATGGAATAACAATAGAATTTCACCATGTATGTGGTACTTCAGATAGACAAAGTTATTCCAAAGAGAATAATAAATAATGGAATAATGTAAAAATTTCACCAAGTATAGGGTAGCCACAGATACAGCTTTATTCCAATGTAATAATAAAGAATGGAATAATGAAGTTCTCTTCATGAATACAAAGGAATAATACCCTTACAGTGCAACAAATAATATCACTTACCTCAAAAGAAGACCGGATCTTTGGAATAGTGAGGTAGCGAGCTTTCTTCTTCTTTTTCTCTATAGATTTCTCTCTATAATAATGGCTCTAAAGCTTTAGTGAATTGGTGAGAAATGAAGGAAGAATGAGCTTCTATTAATAGAAAAACATAGTTTCGAAAATTACACGTTTTGGGGCTCGAAAAATTATAGTACAATACCTCCAACTTTTTCTTTATTTTTAATTTAGTCTTGCAAGTATTATCAAACTTGCACCACCTCCCCTAATAGTAAATCATGTGAATCAATAGTAAAATCATGTGACTCAATAGTTCTAAACATGTGAAAAAATTAATTATAATATAGTACCTCCATCAATACCTCTATCTTTAACTTAGTCATGCAAGTATTATCAATCTTGCACCAACTCCCCTAATAGTAAGTGAATGTGACTCAATAGTACATACATGTGAATAAATAGTTATATAAGCATGTGAATTAGTAGCAATTAATTGCTCATTTATCCGATAAATTACCCGATTTATCAATATAACCCCAGACATCAATTATCATCGGAATAGATATCAATTTCAACTAACAGCAATAATCCCAACACAATGGAACTATCAAAATCATCTTTAATCAACACAAACTTATTCATCATTAATATTATAACTCACAATATTTAACAACCGTGTCGCTCCTGTGAAAGAGGGGCTTTCAATAAGGATTTCTCCTATCATGCGCCGCAATTAGGTGAGCAAACCTCTCCTTGGTAGAACTTCTAGACATTGTAAATATTGCAATTTAATAATATGAATAATTTTTTCGTCTTAATTATTGATTTAATAATATAACATATTATGCAGATGATACTGTGACAATAATCGAATCAATAATATGAGAGATATGATGCAACAATTACTGTAGCAATAATTGAGTATAACTGAGTGACTTCTCACGTAAGCATCAATAACTAATACCGTGTGCCACTATGCAAACATGTGTATTACTATACTTTTACTACCGAGTAGTTCAACAGTATTAACGGTAAAACTTCCGTCGTTATTTTTAATAAAATATTTTTGTCATTTTCTCAATCCGACAATAATTCTGTTGTGGGGTCCACCAATAATTGTGCCGTTGTACGAATATTCCCCGATATAAAGAATATTCCCCGACCAATCGAATATAATATAACAACTTGCATACTTTGCAAAATTTATAAATACTACCCACAACTATAACATTATATTAAATCTACACCATAATATTAAAAAAAAAAATTCGAGAAATTAAATCTTTACTCGTTAAATTTGGGATTTTACAGTAGACACTGAGTAGACTGGTGTAGTTCTTTAAGCAGAACAACCAAATCTGTAATTTATTTACTTAATTCCTCAAACTCCTCACGAGAGACAAGAGCAGGATTAGTTTGATCAAATGAAGACATAATTGGTTGTAGGCTCATGGCCTTCTTGGACTTTGAATGGGTAACATGCCCAATTGTTTCCCTACAAAAACTTATGTAGTTTAGTTTTAGGGAATGTATCAATGTTTATATGCTATCATAATTTGTCCGTTTTTAGGAGTATTATCCTACAAAATGGATGTTAGTTATTTATAAGATAGCATGGTAAGCTCTAATATGCATGTACACATATTCTTCATATTTTCCATTACATAGAGATTGACATGGAATGAAATTACAAGTAATTTGAAATAGAAAGCATGAAGAGACTTTCCTCCATGTTTGGTTTATCAGAGCCTGACCTATCTTAGGTTACTCTCGCGACTTTTTGGCATGAAGGTTCCCAGATCATCGCAATTTACTTGACAAGAAGTTAATCCGGTCTTTCAACTAGATTGAATTTGGGTGGTGCCTTTCCTGAGCCTTGTTGGAATTAGTCTTCCTACGAGTCCAGTAATCAAACATCGACAGGATAGCCTCCTGGTGGAGGAACCACACAACATACATTCACATGCAACGTGTCTCACCATTATAAGAATGATGATATGTGCGAAGCACTAATATCGTATGCAAATATAGTTTAAAGCATTAAGTGTAGTAAGTAAATTCATTCGTACACATTCATCAAAAAATGTAAATGCAACATCCACACACAAGTATATAACAGTTTTGAAACGTTTGTAGTCGCGGTTTAAGTCCTCTTACAGTCTTACTGGTGTCCCCAGCAGAGTCGCCACCTGTCGACATCGGGATTTTTACTGTCCCTTTTCTGTTCTTGTCTTTTGGTGTTCTCATGTTAGGTGATATTTGTTTGAAAAAATAAGTTGTGAAAAGGTCCAACATTTATATGTCGATGATTGGACTATAAGAGTCGTCAGTTGGTATTTTTAAATGGTTGTACCAACTCAATCGAGAAAAGGTTTGCACATTGACCACGTGATGTAACACTATTAAACTGGTCTGTGAAACCGAGATTCATTAGGGTCCAGTGACTTGCTTATGCAGAGGGAAGGTGTTAGGCACCCCCCGACATCCGTGTTGCCACGGTGACCGCCACTTTTCAATTAAACTATTATATAAATGTGTGGGGGGGGGGGGTCAATGTGCAGTTATTTGGAAGTAGTGTTATGCCTCGTTCGCACCTATATACAAAGGGTTTGAATTTAGGTAAAAATTCAGTTTTAAAAAGATATAGCAGTGATGTTTTATAAAAGAGTTTTTCAAACCCTGTGCTCAATAGTAATTGAGGCCTTTGATACTTCTATTTTATTAAATGTTCGGCTTGATTGCTTTTATTTTCGAGATGCGAAGCATCTTCAAGAAAATAAGATATATAGAAGTGTCGAACTCCTTGTGGGCCTAAGAGCCATCTAAGGAAATTTAGACACCGTGAATAATGTACAAACTATCTACAGCCGAAAATCTCCATCACAGGAACCGAATCTAGATTCAGGAGACTGAATCTGTGATCACATGATTCCTAGGCTCACACGATGTAGTAGTTTATATAAAAGCTATAACCAGTTATATATATAAAGGTTGTAAATATATATATATATATATATATATATATATATATATATATATATATATATATATATATATCGTCAACCACCACGAAGAGAACTTCATGGGGGACTGTAAATTTAAATATATAAAAGCGATATATATATATATACACAAACGAGCAACCAACACGAAGCACCTCCATAGGGGATCGAAAATATAAATAAAGTAGTAAAAATGATCAACCGCCACGAAGTAAACTCCAAGCGGGACGAACTGTAAATAAAGCAGTAAAAATGATCAACCGCCACGAAGTAAACTTCAGGCGGGACAAAATATAAATAAAGTAGTAAAAGGCCACTAAGTAAACTCCAGGCCTAACAGAAATATAAATATATAGATATAAGCGGTAAACGCACCAGATATTATATCCAGACTCAATCAAAAAGAGTTTGATGGGTATAATATATATAAGTATTTATATATACAAAAGCAGTAAACGTTTCGGATATAAAATTCAGGCTCATCGAACAGAGTCCAACAACAGTTTATATATATGTATATATATAAAAGCAATAAATGCTTTGGATATAAAATTCAGGCTCATCGAGCATAGTCCGATAAAAGTTTATATATAAGTGTATATATATAAAAAAGCAATAAACGCTCCGGATATAAAATCCAGGCTCAATTGAGGCATAACTCGATAATGTTAGTTCATATATATATATATATTGTAAGACCCCGAATTTTATGAAATGAAAGTATTCAATTTTCTTATAATTATTATTTTATTTCGTAAATGGTTAAATTGATAAAAGGTTAAAGTCAAGGGTGATATGTGAAAATTTTTGCAAAGTAAACAAGTTGTTATAAAATATTCGTTTGGTCGGGGAATATTCTTTTTGTTGGGAATATCTGTACGACGGCACAATCATTGGTGGACCCCACAATGGAAGTATTGTCGTAGTTAAAAAATGGCAGAATTATCATTTTATAAAAATAATGCCGAAAGTGTTACCGTTAAAACTGTTGAACTACCCGGTAGTAAAAGAAGAGTAATACGCGTGGTTGCATAGTAACACACGGTATTGATTATTGATGCTTACGTAAGAAGTCACTCAATTATTACTACAGTAATTGTTGCATCATATCTCTCATATTATTGGTTCAATTATTGTCACAGTATCATCTGCATAATATGTTATATTATTAAATCAATAATTGAGACAACAAAGTTATTCATCTTATTATTGTAAAGTTCTGTCAAGGAGAAGTTAGATAATCTAATTGTGAACCAATAGGGAGAAATCCTTATTGGAAAGCCCCCTCTTTCCTGGGAACGACCTGGTTGTTAAATATTGTGAATTATAATATTAATGATGAATAAATTCGTGTTGATTAAAGATGAAATTGATAGTTCCATTATGTGGGAATTATTAGTGTTAGTGGAAATCGACATTTATTTTGATAATAATTGATGTCTGGAGGTTATATTGACCAATCGGGTAATTCACCGGATAAATGAGCAATTAATTGCTATTAATTCACATGCTTATAACTATGTATTCACATGTGTGTACTATTGATTCACATGATTTACTATTAGGGGAGTTGGTGCAAGATTGATAATACTTGCATGACTAAATTAAAAATGGAGGTATAGATGAAGGTACTATACTATAATTAGTTTTTTCACATGATTATACTATTGAGTCAAATGAATGAACTATTAATTCACATGATTTACTATTAGGGGGGGGGGGGTGGTGCAAGTTTGATAATACTTGCATGACTAAATTAAAAATGAAGAAAAAGAGGAAGGTATTATACTGTAATATTTCGAGCCCCAAAATGTGCAATTATCGAAACTATATTTTCCTATAAATAGAAGCTCATTCTTCTTTCATTCTCACCAATTCACTAAGTCTCACAAGGACAATTATTATAGAGAGAAATTATAAAGAGAAAGAAGAAGAGAAGTCTGCTACCTCACTATTCCAGTATCCAATTTTCTTCTAAGGTAAGGGGTATTATTTATTTCATATTCTGAAGAAATATTATTTTTCGTATTCGTATGAATATTATCTTCGTTCAATATTCGTAGGAATATTATTTTCATTCAACAGTCGTAAGGGGTATTATTTCTTTCGTATTCATGAAGAGAGTTATTTTCTTTCAATACTCGTAAGGGTTGTTATTCCATTCTTTATTATTTTGTTGGAATAACCTGTCTACGCGGACTATTGCATGCATGGTGAATTCTTCTGTTATTCCATTCTTTATTATTCTGTTGGAATAACCTGTCTGTGTGGACTACCGCATGCATGGTGAATTATTCTGTTATTCCATTTTTTATTATTATGTTGGAATAACCTGTCTACGCGGACTACCGCATGCATGGTGAATTCTTTTGTTATTCCATTCTTTCTTATTCTTTTGGAATAACCGGTCTACGCGGACTACCGCATGCATGGTGAATGACCCTTCGTATTCATTTGCGGAAATGATATGTCTACGTGGATTACTGCATGGCGGGTGAAAATCCATTTGTAGTTTCATATATTCTATTATACTCATTTGGTTAAAGTTTTGGCTTCTATACTCTATGAAATTAGTTGAATATCCTTGATATTTGTGCTTCATCCAGTATCTTTTCATGGAAATATTCTTCTGAGCATTCTTGAATTTTACTCCACAAAGCAGTATCATGTTGACAATTTGAACGTTATTGAATTCTGGATAAATTAAATTATAAATCTTTAAAATTTATCCCTAAACTTGTTTTATTGAATTATTATGTCATTGTCATCATCCGCGTGTTTATATTGTGATGAAAGTCGTCTTTGGCTTACGTTCATAGATGGACTTGGTATGATATGACAAGGGATTATTCGGTATAATCATGACCGTAAACGAATGATGTGGTAAAAGTAGCCATTGGCCTGTAGTTCATTGATGGACAGTTGTTGGTATCATTATGACCAGGGATTATTTGGTATAATCATGACCATTGATGATTACATGAATATCATTGGCCTTGGTACAGGGATGATTCGATTTTATTTATTAAGCTGAGTCTCAGCGATAAAGTTGATGAAAAAATTTTTAAATCATAAAAGATAGTAGATTTTATGCTCTACTTGACTCTTCTAATGGATTGCTTATTCCGCTGTAGTTGTTGATCTAAAACTTAATGTCTATTGTATTCTACCAATTGTTATACTATTGAAGGCTAAGGATAATTTATTCTGCATTATCTTAGTCATAATATTTCTTACTGGGCTAGTTGAGCTCACCCTTTTCTTTCACTGTTCTCTTCAGAAAATGAGAATATAGTTAGGACTGGTCGGGGAACGGATTGACGGTCTAGATGGTTGTTTTAGTAGTCCTCAATATTCTGTTAAATAGTGTAATAATAAATGTAATGAGGACTCCATTGAGTGTGGATATTGTCTAGATGACAATATTCTTATTAAAAATCTTAGATTATGTTTTGTCATATTTTACACGACTGTTGTATAATTAAGTTGTATTTGAATTTTATACCATGTATTTAGTAACTCAAGATAGGTGATGTATACCTGTTTTGGGGGCATCACAGTTGGTATCAAAGTTTAGTGATATGATCCCTGGCTGAGATGTGAGACAAGAACTAGGAGGGGAGAGACGGGGAATTCATTCGCTAGTATGACCTACCTAAGTTTACTTGTTATTTAATTGGTCTGTCAGAGTATAGGAATAATATGTGGCATGTCAATTAACCGTTATTTTGTGGCAGTGTTTGAAAATGACATATAAAAATATCGAGATAAGCAATGAAGCACATGAGACCGTTGTGTCACCAACGATCAATACCCAGGATAATGTGCAACAGGAAGACAATAATCCTCAGGTAAAAAATAACACCGATGAAATGATGAACGATGGGATGTTCAGAGGCTTTATGCAATTCATGCAACATCAGGCGAGAGAGACTCCTGTTCAAAATACAGGTGGAAACAATGGCAACCCACGGCTGGTCCCGTAGGGCTTTGTGTAAGGCCCATTAAATGGATTAAACCTATCCGTAGCAAGTCCAAGCCTAACATTGCGAACCTCTTTAGTAAACGAAGGGTGCTTGTTATCAAAATTTTTCCACTCAAGCCCATCATCCGGTGCGGCCAACCGACCTTTTGACTATGTCCCGGTGTAGAGTGCCACCTCATATCCTCATGCGGTATGTGTTGACATGAACAACCAGCTGAAGCCTCGGGAAATGGGAAAGTAACGTAAGATCTTTCTTGGCACTTCTTTTCCCTTTTTCTTACTGTACATTCCACGGTATCTACTTGTACCACAAATATCACATGACCTCTTATCTTTATTGACATCACCGTAATACAACATACAATCATTCTCACAAGCATCAATCTTCTCATACCCTAGATTGAGCCTTTTGACCATTTTCTTCACATCATAGTACGACTCGATAACTTATTGCTGCGCAGTAAGCACTCCTTCACAATGCTTATCAGTTCATTAAAACCTCTCTCGCTTACTGGTCATGCTCGTTCTTGAAGTGTAAAAACTTCGACCACGACAGATAAGATGGTGTGCTTTTTAAGTGCTGATATACAAATGGCGTTCGCTTCATGCAATAACTCATAGAAACCCTTAGCCCCGCTTATTCGACTCTTGCTCGACGCCATCATTATCCCTCTGCCTCAGATTCCACTAGAAGTATGAACCAAAGAGCTTCAACTATCATGTTAGTATACAAAAGAAAGGTTTCGTCACCTCTAGATTCCTTGTTACGATTCATGTTCATCCAACCAGGTTTCCCCATGATAGATCCATGTCGTATTAACCCCGCTTGAACCCATATGCAAATAAGTCGCACATGACATCACTCCTTTCCTTCCACACTTCATGTTAGAGTTTATGCCCTAGAGGCCAATTATTTGATATAATTGCTTAACGTTTTGATATTATATTTGATTGAATAAATATATGATTTTATTATGGTTTTATTTACTGCGTAATATAATTGTTAACATAATAAAATTCCTTAGAATAGTGATACAAATTATATAGTTTCAAGTATGTGACTTGAACATGAGATTATATATTACCATTAGTATCAGTGTTCTTAAATGTCCCTAGTCGAGTATCATTGTTGATGGGACAACAATGATGCATTGAGACTAGTATGTGGATTGACTGATGACCAAATCTCATAGGTCATAAATATATGAGATATTAAATCAATGCATAGGTACATGTTAGAGAACGATGTACTGGACAGACCCACCATGAGAATTCTATATGGAGCATTATGCGAAGTGTCATTAGCAATTCTCATAGTGATAATGATGTAATGGTCCTCCGACCTGAAATCGCTATATTACTACACGAGAATTTATGTACTTTGATATCATCAAATGTCACCTTTAATAGGGTGGAATATAAAGGAGATTATTGGATTCATCATTAATCGTGTGAGAAATATGAGTGATCTAGATGGAATTTAACCATCCTATATATTATGGGTGATATCCATAGGCCTCTTGATTGAGTAGGACTATGAAATGCATGGCCATGCTCAAATAGTGATTTGTTTCATATAGTCTACTCATTGATCAAGAAAACTTCAGATTAAATTATGAAGAGTATGACATTCCATGACTTTCGAGTTTAATCTAGGATATTAAGGTTAAAAGGATTAAATTACATTGAAACATTGGTCACAAAAAGGTTGCATCGAATCATCGATCTTATTATTACTTGGGTAGCGTTGATGCATTACTAGATGCTCACTCACCGCTTATAATTTTATAATATGATTTTAAAATTATTGCCAACGTAATAATAACATATAGGGTCACACATACATAGAATGTTATTTAAAGGGAATTAATTTAAATTTTAAGGATTTAAATATATTAATATTATTAATAGTATTTAAATCACTTAATTTAAATTAAAAGGATAATTGTATATATGTATATTAATTAAGTAAGACTTAATTAAGAGATATATATATAAATCAATTTTATAAAATTAGGTTTTGATTTGATTAATTCCTTTAACTACTATATATATGATATATAAGCAGCCTACTTAGGGTAAGATATCATAATTGAAAAACCTTAGCCGCTTCTTAGAGAGAGACTAGAGAAAAAACAGCCAAAATCCATTCCTTTTGGTGGCTAGTACTGCAAGTCCTTCTTATTGCAGAAATCGTTCGACGACGGTTAAATGCTCGTTAAATGTGATACCGTAGAGAGCGTAGTCGGTTTGTATTATGCGTTGGAGATTCGAGTATGCAATGATGTTTCGATTCTCGCTTTTGTTTATATCCGGTATAATCTCTAAACCTCTCTCAATTAATTAATTTTCGCATGGATCCTGCTTTCTTGTTTCAAAATTGCTTTAAATTTTAATTTCAGTTGTATGCGTTTACGTAAAAACAAAGGTGGTATCGAGCTACTTGCGA
This sequence comes from Panax ginseng, assembly GCA_020205605.1. NCBI lineage: Eukaryota > Viridiplantae > Streptophyta > Magnoliopsida > Apiales > Araliaceae > Panax > Panax ginseng. The sequence goes on from CM035129.1 coordinate 34,528,364, forward strand.
AAAGATTAATTCAGATTACGTGTTTTAAATTGTATTCGATATATATGATATATGATGATGCATGTTTACTGATATAAAATTGAATATATGATATTCCGTTGTATGTGTATTACGGTAATATATATGATGATACCGTTAATCGTATCTTTAATCGGGTGGAATAACAATATAACTATTCTAATCGGATTAGAAGCATGAAGAATCGTTTTTAATATGATTAATCAAATCTGAAATATATGATAAATTAAGGTGTTATCAAGTTATTCGCTTTTAATATGATTAAATCGAACCGAAAATATATGATAAATTTTGGGTACTCGTTATTCGTTTTAATATGATTAAATCGAAACTGGAAATATATGATTTGTTATTATGGGTGTTTTGGTGGATTAAAATGTATGATTCTAAAACTGTTTCAGAGATTCTTATGGAAAAAATTCTGCTATACAGAATGTAGTTCAAAATTTTTTTTTTTAAGGTCGCCTCGCCCGACCCACTTCATTGGCCAGGTCGATCACCCACCGAATCGACCAATCACCGGACCACCTCTGTGGGAGACCCCCTTGGACCCCCCCCGTCAGAAAATGGCATTGCGATGGTCGTGTCCCTCATATTTTATATATAGTTTTCTTTAATTATATATAAATTGTTATGTGCTTATTGTGATATGCATGGTACATGATTATGGCCTTTTGACCCATAGGTTAGTGGTTTTGGTTTTGAAATACGGCTTGCATGTCGTACCTTTCTATAAATTCTAATGTAATATTCTCTTCTCATCTAAATCCCCTCGAATGTAACTCGAGGTTTCTTTATGTCATGTAATAATCTGTAATTGATGAAGATGTCAAGATGGAGAACACAATGGAAAGATGATGATGGAGAGGAGGCGCATGCTAGAGGAAGATCTAAGTTAATTATTTTAAGATCTTTTACCACCTTAGATTGACCTTCAATCTTTCATTAGCTTGAAAAAGATTGATGATGGATTGGGCCATAAGCGTGACACATTTAATTTTGCACTTTATTTATGCTTGTATGTGATATGATATGATTAATAATGTACATGCTTAACAAGATTAAAATTGGTGAGATCTAAATTAATAAAATCCCTCATTAAATTATTAAGTCTAAATCAGATGCCTTCTAATGAATAACACTCATCAAGACCTTGATCAATAGATGTAGGTTTGCCAAAGCAAAGTACCCTATTTATTTAGGTAAGATGCGATAGGATAATTGTGATATCCAAACTATTAAAATCATTGGGCTCGACTTAACTAAGTTATCTCAATAGGATTGTGAACTTAGAGGCATAGAGTTTGGTTGGTACCATTAGATGGACTAGAAACAAATGTTGTTTACCAAACTATCCAGGGAGTTATATATGATATAATTGACAAAGGGTTGTCTACCTAAATAATTATGTTTTGAGAGAATAGCCAAAGCTAACTTAAGGCATAATGAAATATGGATCTTGCTCACTAGAAAGATTTAATAGAAAATGCTTTCCAAATTAATGGTGAGGGCTATTAATTTGAATAAAATAGTGGGAGGTATATTTTGAATGTACTATTATCAATTATATAATATCAACTCTCAGAATTTGACTTATTATTGTTGCACTTATAAATTGTAGATATCAAATGGCAAAACAACAACAACACAAATAGTCTTTTCATTACGATCAGGTCCTTGAAAAGGACAAGCTAAGTGGAATTAATTTCCTTGACCGCATAGGAACTTGAGGATTGTCCTCAAACAAGAGCGTAAGCTATATGTCCTGATGGGCCCATTCTGCGGACACCGGTATCCATCGCACTATGTCACGGAGCATAATGTTTACAAGAAGCATCAAGATGATGCTCGGATGTGAGTTGTGTCATGCTAGCAACCATGAACGCCGAAGCTTCCGGAAGCAACATGAGTTGATGGATGCTTATGAGATGGTCGAGCATCTCAAGAAATTGTTCAAGGGCATGCTCGACAGAGAGGTATGATACAAGCAAGGCATTGTATCACCTTTGCACAAAATGGGTGAACGTGATCCAGTTGGTCCACATGTCTTTGAAAATGATTGGGTATATTGAAGTACCTTGATAGGTTGGGTTTTCCAATCACTCTGGAAGCCCAAACCGACCTTGTTTTGCAATCTTTGAGCAATGACTACTCTCAATTTGTTATGAACTATCTTATGAATGAAATTGAGAAACCCCTTCATGAGTTGTTGAGCATGTTAAGAACGCCAAGAACAACATGAAAAAGGCGGACCCGCCTCCCATAATGATGGTGCAAAAGGGAATGCTAAGGAAATTGGAAAGGCAAGAAGAAGATAGGATCTAAATCTTTTGCCAAACCCAATTCCAAAACCAAACAGAGCTTTAAAACCTAAAGGTGGGGTGGCTAAAGAAGGTGAATGTCACTACGTGGAAAACACCCGACACCGGGAAAAGGAATTGTCATGCTTATCCGGAAGAAGTGAAGAAAAAAAAAAGTACGACTTGATTCGGTATATATGTTATAGAAGTCAACTTATCTACTTCTACATCATGGGTATTGGATCTTTGGATGTGGTTCTCACATTTGTGTTAATGTGCGGGGACTCAGAAGGAGTAGAACTTTAAGCGAAAGGAGAGGTTGACCTATGAGTTGGAAATAGAGCAAAAGTTGTTGCACTTTGGTAGTAGGAACTTATCATTTATCTTTGCCCACCGGGGTTAGTTTTAGAATTAGAAGATTGTTATTTTATGCCCGCTATAAGCAAAAACATTATTTCGTTTCTTGTTTGGACAAAAAAGTTTTCATTTATAATAAAGAACAATCGTTGTTTGTTTTACTTAAATGATATTTGTTATGGTGTTGCACAATTGTTTAACTAGTCTCTATATTCTTGATTTAGAAATGCCTATCTATAACATAAATACAAAACGATTTAAATCAAATGATTCAAATCAGAGCATATCTCCCTTTGTCGTTGCTAGGCCATATAAATGAGAAACGCATATCTAAACTCCATAAAGATGGGTTCTTGGATTCATTTGATTTTGAATCATATGAGAAATGCGAGTCTTGTTTATTAGGCAAGATGACTAAAGCCCTTTCACTTTGGACACAGTGAATCAGAGCTAGCGATGTATTGGGACTTATACATAGTGATGTATGTGGACCCATGAGTTCGTTAGCAAGAGGTAGGTTTTATTACTTCATTACATTTCTTCGATGACTTTAGTAGATATGGATATGTGTATCTTATGAGACACAACCAATCCTTTGAAAAGTTCAAGGAATTCAAGAATGAAGTTCAAAACTAATTTGGCAAAAGCATAAAAGCCCTTCGATCCGATCGAGGAGGTGAATACTTTGCGAAGACTTTGATGACCTTCTAAAGGAGTGTGGTATTATATCACGGCTCACTCCACCGAACACCGCAATGGAATGGTGTATCCGAGAGGAGAATCAAACCTTGTTGGACATGGTACGATCAATGATGAGTCATCTGAGATCTTCCAATAAGCTTCGGGGTCATGCCCCTAGAGACAGCTTGCATTCACACTTAACCGTGTTCCTACAAAGACGGTTCAAAAAGACACCATATGAAATGTGGATGGGAAACGTCCTAGGATATGTGTTCATGAAGATTTGGGGTTGCGAGGCGTTAAATAAAACGTCCCGAATTCTCGACAAGCTCGGACCCAAATCGACAAATGTAATTTTGTGGGATACCCAAAGGAAACAAAAGGGTATTATTTCTACAAACCTTCTAAGAACAAAGTGGTTGTTGCTCGACTGGTATTTTTCTAGAAAGAGAATTTGTCTCTAAAGGAAATAGTGGGAGGAAAGTAGAACTCAAGAAATTCGAGAACCACAAAATATCATTGAACTTTGAGTTGGAACATGAGCAGAACCACAAGAAATTATGGAAAGTGAACCGCTTTCAAATTACACAAGTCATTCAGAGATCTCGGTAGGACACGCCAAGAGCACGAGAGATATATTATGGATATCTTGTGACTCAAAAATCGCGATGTGATGCTCATAGATCAAGATGAGCTGCTTCCTACCAAGAAGCTATGAATGGACCAGATTTCGAGAAATGGCTTGAAGCCATGAAATCTTAGATGGACTCCATGTATACTAACCAAGTATGGACTCTCGTTGATCCACCCAAGGGTAAAACCAATCGGTGCAAGTGGGTTTTCAAGAAGAAAACCGATATGGATGGTAATGTACAAACCTATAAAGGCCGATTTGGTAGCAAAAGGTTTCAAACAAATTCAAGGTGTTGACTATGATGAAACCTTCTCTCCAAAGGCAATGGTTAAATCCATCGATCTTACTTGCTATTATTAAGACTTTTTATGATTACGAAATCAAGGATGGATGTCAAAACCGCTTTCCTTAACGAAAATCTCCTTGAGGATGTGTATATGACACAACCTGAGGGTTTTGTCACTCCAAAGGATCTTTGGAAAGGTATGTAAGTCGCAAAACCACCCATTTATGGATTGAAGCAAGCCTCTCGGAGTTGGAATCTTCGATTTGATGAAGCAAACAAAGAATTTGGCTTTATTAAAATGAAGATGAACCTTGTGTATATAAGAAGGTTAGTGGGAGTCACGTTGTATTCCTAGTATTATATGTTGATGACATATTAATTATTGGGAATGACATTCCTTCCTTACAGTTTGTAAAAACATGGTTAGGAAAATGTTTCTCCATGAAAGATTTGGGCGATCTCATATATTTTAGGTATCAAGATCTATAGAGATAGATCAAGAAAAATGCTCTCGCTAAGTCAAAGTACATATATTGATAAAGTGTTGAAACGGTTCAAAGATGCAAGAGGCGAAAAGAGGAAACCTACCCGTGACTCATGGTGTAAAGATCTCTAAGGCCCAATGTCCTAAATCACAAGATGATGAGGAGCGTATGAGAAAGATCCCTTATGCTTCGACAATTAGATCTATCATGTATGCAATGATATGTACTCGTCCGGATGTCTCGTATGCTTTGAGCATGATGAGCAGATACCAGTCGAATCCAGGTGAAGGTCACTGGATAGCAGTCAAGAATATCCTCAAGTACTTGAAAAGGACTAAGGATTCATTCTTGGTATATGGAGGTGAAGACGAACTAGCAGTAAAGGGTTACACAGATGCTAGTTTCGGATCGATAAAATGATGACTATAAGTCTCAAATGATTTTGTGTTTTGCCTTAATGGTGGTCTTTGAATGGAAAAGTTCAAGCAAGAGACGATGAATGATTCTACAACAGGTGAGTATATTGTCGCTTCTAGTGCAACCAAGGAGGTCAGATGGATTAAAAGTTCATCACCGAACTTGGTGTTGTTCCAACCATTGTTGATCCGGTTGCTTTCTATACTTTGATAATAATGGAGCCATTACACAAAGCTAAGGAACCCAGATCTCACCAACGATCCAAGCATATACTTAGCGGTACCATCTCATCCGTGAAATCATTGATAGAGGAGATGTACATATAGGAAGAGTGCTTGACAGATGATAATGTTGCAGATCCACTAACGAAGGCTTTATCGCACAGGGCTACACACGGTCACACTAGTTCCATGGGTATTAGATACATGAGTGATTGGCTCTAGTGTAAGTAGGAGATCATTAGAGTTTATGCCCTAGAGGCCAATTATTTGATATAATTACTTAACGCTTTGATATTATATTTGATTGAATAAATATATGATTTTATTATGGTTTTATTTATCATGCGTAATATAATTGTTAACATAATAAAATTCCTTAGAATAGTGATACAAATTATATAGTTTCAAGTATGTGACTTGAACATGAGATTATATATTACCATTAGTATCGGTGTTCTTAAATGTCCCTAATCGAGTATCATTGTAGATGGGACAACAATGATGCATTGAGACTAGTATGTGGATCGATGATGACCAAATCTCATTGGTCATAAATATATGAGATATTAAGTCAATGCATAGGTACATGTTAGAGAACGATGTCTTTGGATGCACCCACCATGAGAATTCTATATGGAGCATTATGCGAAGTGTCATTAGCAATTCTCATAGTGACAATAATGTAATGGTCCTCCAAATTCGAAATCGCTTATATAGTTACGACGAGAATTTATGTACTTTGATATCATCAAATGTCACCTTTAATAGGGTGGACTATAAAGGTGATTATTGGGTTCATCATTAATCGTGTGAGAAATATGAGTGATCTAGATGGAATTTAACCATCCTATATATTATGGGTGATATCCATAGGCCTCTTGATTGAGTAGGACTATGAAAATGCATGGCCATGCTCAAATAGTGATTTGTTTCATATAGTCTACTCATTGATCAAGAAAACTCAAATTAAATTATGAAGAGTATGACACATTCCATGACTCGAGTTTAATCTAGGATATTAAGGTTAAAAGGATTAAATTACATTGACACATTGGTCACAAAAAGGTTGCATTGAATCATCGATCTTATTATTACTTGGGTAGCAGTGATGCATTACTAGATGCCGCTTCACTTGTTTATAATTTTATAATATGATTTTAAAATTATTGCCAACGTAATAATAACATATATAGGTCACACACATAGAAACGTTATTTAAAAGGGAATTAATTTAAATTTTAAGGATTTAAATATATTAATATTATTAATAGTATTTAAATCACGAATTTAAATTAAAAGGATAATTTGTATATATGTATATTAATTAAGTAAGACTTAATTAAGAGATATATATATATATAAATTCGGATTTTATAAAATTAGGTTTTGATTTGATTAATTCCTTTTAACTACTATATATATGATATATAGAAGCTACTTAGGTAAGATATCATAATTGAAAAACCTGGCCATTCTTAGAGAGAGACTAGAGAGAAAATGGCTTCAAAATCCATTCCTTTTGGTGGCTAGATCCGCAAGTCCTTCTTATTGCGTAATCGTTCGACGGTTAAGTGCGGCGCATTCGTGGATACCGTAGAGGCTCAATCGGTTTGTATTATGCGTTGGAGATTCGAGGCGCAATGGTTTCGATTCTCATTTTTGTTTATATCTGGTATAATCTCTAAACCTCTGAATTAATTGATTTTCGCATGGATCCTGTTTTAGGGTTTCGGAAATTGCTTTAAAATTTTAATTTTCGCTGTGCGTTTCAGTGTCGAAGCCCAACACTTCATTCACACACCTCTTACAAGGACATCTAATCTCATCACCGCTGACTTGCTCAAATGCGAAATTGAGAAACTATTCAACCCCACTACGGTACTCAGAGCTAAGCCCACTCTTATCAGTGGCTACCCTACGTTCCATCCAACTTCGATCAATAGACATCTTGGACAACTGTCTGTATATATATGAAAAGTTAGACAAACACAATCAAGTCTCCAAGTTAATGTATATGAAAGCTTATGAGTTTCCTAACTTCATCTCCCACTCTAACGGGTCAGAACTTCTATCCCATTCTGGATGTGTCGCCCTCATCGATGCTAACAACTTGAACACATCTTTAAATTTTTCGTAAATTTTGGCAAAGACCTCCCATGGTCTTCAAGTACACAAAATAGACTAACACATCGTAGTCTAAATATGCACTTCAAGAACGCCAAGAGATATATACTGACCAAAAATTCAAAAATATAAAGACGTGTTCAAGTCATTAACACCGACCTAAGTGAGATCGAAACATACAAGAACAGTCCCAAAAGCGGACTATTTGAGATTCACTCCTACTAAGTGAATCTCAAACGGGTTTCTAAGCTTCCTAAACTATATGAAAATATGCACATGTCAAAGTAAGGATTATTTTTGTATAACAAAAAGAATACTAGCTTTTTATCAGGTCACAAACTATTATCAGAGACTAAGTTCACCATCAATGAAACAAATCTATGTTCTGAAGTTTTAACTTTTAACTTACCAAAAAAAAAACAACTAATACACATTTACAATATTGAAAATAAAAGAACCAAAGGAAACATCTATAGATGTTACCTTTTGTGATCATGTAGCCACTACAATAGAAAGTTGACCAAGGAATGTAGAGATTATGCATGATGCGTCAAACACTAAATATATTTTGCTTATAAGGGATCTTAATCTGAAACTGATACTAATAATGAATCATCATTTGGTAAAACATACCTAAATACAGTTATCTTTTGTCCCGTAATTTTGATATTTTTCAAACAAGTAGCCATGCTTACTATGAGGTCAATATAGGAGGAATATGAAGCGAACATCAATTATAGTTATAGGATACTATTTTTCCCTTTCTATAACTATTGAATTTTATATTTAACAAGTAAAATAGTTCGGTAACTATTATTTCCTTTAAATTAAACTATAAAAACATAAGAGATGCATTGGTTTACATATAAAGAGATATCACCTCATCAATTGTATATTACTTCACATAAATTCTTTTCCTCTCTTTTTGCTCACCTTTCCCGAGTTCTAACCATGGAGTTAGAGATTTGGATTTAATGAAGTTGTCACACTCTTTACCATTTGTCTACAAAAGTTTAAGCACAATTAAGTTTATGTGACAAAGATGCGACCCAATTTTAAGATATTTTCATCCACACAATTAAGTTATATGCTTTCATTCAATTAATAGAACAAATTATGTCACTTTTTCGGACAGATATACCTTTATATGGGTCACGTTAGTTGACTTATCCCAATCTAATAAGATTGAGAAGTGACCAATAACAAAAAACTGATAGATTGTGAGACATTATAAAAATATAAAACACCATAAAGCACATTACAAAAGTGAGTAAGCATGAAGAAATAAATGTCTAACTTTAATATGATTTAGCTCAAACATAACAACTTTAAGCACTTTCCATTCTTCATTTACACAGTAAATGATGGTGGACATGATGTAAGAAAGCTTTATTTTATTATATTTTCTTTCTATTCTCATTAGCAAAATAAAGCGATTACTAGCTCAAGAATGAGAAAAATCTAGCAATCCAAAACTGGCTATTAACTGTAGTCTATGAATTTCGTGGCAAATTAATCCCAAACACCAAATCAAAACACTAGAAGCAATATGCATAAAATTCAGTGAACGAACAACAACAAAAAAACTGATCAGTGGGCAACGTTTGAGGGATTATTAGGTTATATTTGGGGGAAAATTAAAATTGGAAAGACATTACCTTTCTCAATATAGAGAGACAGAGAGGGATGACGAGGGGCGACGGCAAGAAAAGGCCAGTGGGCAACGGGAAGGAGCAGGCGGCGACGGCGCGGGGAAGAAGATGGAGAAAAATAATAGCAGAAATGGGGAAAAAATTAAGTCAGTAAACATAAATATTAACCCATTCTCGATGGGCCTCACTACTACTCACAAGAAGCGTAAAAACCTATGACCTTTTCCCACGCCCGCCAAAAAATTCCCACCAAATTTAGGCCCGGGAAGGGTCATTCTCTACGGGGACCATTGGCGATGGCTATGCCGTCGAGAATGATATTATTGGCGACGGGGATACTGTCGTCGCTAATGGCGCCATCGCCAATGACCTGTTTTCTTGTAGTGTTCATATTCAACTTCTTCTATGTGGAGATATATATCAAACTCTTAGAGTCCGTGTATATCTCACACTTCTCCCCGTATAAATACTATCTTCCGATTTTTAATTCTAAGACTATAGCTGCCAATTTTAGATCATAAGTAGGATAAACCTCCTTATAATCCTTTAACTGGCGTGATGCATATATAATGACTTTTCCATGCTATATGAGCATGTAATCTCGTCATTTCTGCGAAACATCGAGATACACTACAAAATTCCCTGTATCATTTGATAAAGACAATACAAATGCCTCACTTAATCTTCCTTTTAGCTCATAAAAACTATTTTCTCACTTCTCATTCCCAACATACTTCTTAATAACAAATTTGTCTATCTCTTTAAGCTACAATTCACACGTAGTGAATTCCGTATCCAACTTCTCCCTCCGTAGTGTTTCTCACACTATCTCCAAATGTTCAGCGTGATCTTCTGACGTCTTAAATTAGACTAGAATATCACCAATGATCATTACGACACCCTCATCCAAATATTATTTGAACACCCTATAATGCTAATGGTACTTTCAATCATAGCACCTCACAAGAGTACCTATCAATTTGCCATCGACTTGTTCGGCACCCATTACGAAAAGTCTAACTTCCGCACATTAGTTAACCCAAACGACATAACCAGAAACTTGTCATAACCATAACGAGGTCTGAATGTCATCTTAGGTACCTCCTCATTCTTCCTTACTTTCAACTGACTATACCCCGTATGCAAAGCTATCTTAGAAAAATTCGTTGCCCTCTTCATCTGATCAAATAGATCATTGATCCTGGGCCATGGGTATTTATTCTCAACCACTAACTAACTCCCCTTACGATAGTTAATACGCAAATGTAACAACTCATCCTCTTCCTTACATCCTTCTAACTTGCGTCATGGTTAGACAACAAGAGCGTCGCGGTGTTTGATTACCGTAAAATACTACCTTGGGTTACTTTAGAAAACCTAAGATTCATACTTTTATTCTAATAGTTTATTAAATTTTTATGGTTAATCAACGCATTCATACTGAGAATTACTTCAAATTCTCTCAACTTTATCAGTACTTATCTACCAATACTTGCTTACATTCCTTATTCATGAAGCCATTTCCACGAATATAATTAACGAAAGTTATTTCCCCATTCTCTACCTTAACATATAAAGGTATTTATAATCCCTTCCGAGAATGAACTTAATCACTTAGCAAACTCTCGGGCTATAAAAGAAAAGTAGCACTCCAATCAAACAACACATAAGCATTCATTGTATTGACCGAAATGATACCTGCTACTAAATTCACTGATGCAATCACATCATGGCTAACTTACCACTACTAACACCTTTACTTTCCTCCAACCCCTTCTTTGGGCAATTTCTTGCCATGTGGTCCAACGACCCACATACAAAACAACTATGGTTTTTCATAGGATTAAGACAATTCGGTAATATATGACCCTCCTATCCACAGTTATAACAAAATGATTTCCTTTTCAGACAAACTTCTAGATGAGTCTTTCCACATGCCTTACATACCTCGATACTACGCTTAAGATTCCCTTGTTCCCCCCAGATTCCCTGAGTTAAAACTCTTTCTTTTGAAAATCGCCACTACCACTAGCATTCTCCGCCTTGGTTCCTCTTTCTCCCTTGCTCTTATCTTTTCTCTCTTTGTGGTATTGGGTTAACGCCTCTCCTACCACCCTCTCGCTATAATCGCTTTCTCGTAATGGTCCCATAGGATGCACTCTGAACACGTAAATTCCACTATAGAGCCAGGTTTCAAAGCCCCGCCAAACCTACAAGCCTTCCTCTCCATCAGATACTTGTAGGGAAATAATTCTCGAAGAAAACCTTCTTGAATTGTTCCCACGTTACCGCATCTATTCTAGTCCCACCCTGGTGAGCCTCCCACCAAAAGTTGGCTTCTCCTTTCATCATTTAAGTTGCAAAAGAAGTCTTTTGTACCTCACCTACGTTTGTAATAACAAATACCTTCTCTATTTTATTTACCCATGTCCAGGCTGCTAATGGGTCCGTCGTTCCTTTGAACTCCGACGGACCTACGCTTTTAAATTCTTTAAAGGTAGTCATTCTGGCTAACCTAGGTTCGGCGGGTACTCTACCCCCAATTTAGTTAAATGCAGCCGTTAATAAATTAACGAACTCTTGCATAAGGTTGTTTTGACCCCCTTGATTTTTATTACTTGATTCCGCTTCCTGTTTACGTTGTCTTCTCCTTGGCGGCATTTTTTGATTAAATAGAATTTCATTATTATATATTTGCTTACTTCTTTATTATTCATCTCATAACAACTCATACCATAACAAAGCATATTAAATGAAAACTTCATTATATTCATATGCTTATTCATAGTCAAAACCATTTACAATTTGCTTATATAGCCCAAGGCTATTACATTTCTATCCCGCTATTGAACTTCTCAAAAGTTGGGAATTACAAAGAGACTACCCTTTTTATACAAAAGAGGGTTTTAAGTCACTACACACATATTTATAACTCTATCTTTCTAATAATGCATAACAGCGTTCTCGTGTTTCTCATTCGCAATCTTCGCTACAATATCCCGACTAATAGTATGTCGAGTCTACCCCGACTCTATAGAATAACAAGTAACTTAAAGCTTGAAATCCTTATGAGCACTCTTATGGATGTAAGACATCCATGCTATCTTCCGGTCCTTCTTCTCCAGTTTCCTACGAAGCTCTACCACCTCGTTCATATAATCCCTAGCCTTATTTATCATGAGCACCTTCTCATCATGCTCTGACTCAAAATCTGCTTCTGTAGACTCCTTCGCTACATAAAGAGCACTAATCTCTTCATTATGATTCTGCACAACTGTACTCAGTTTCACATTCCTGTCAAGCACTGCCAGATACAATGCTCTCATTGCATCTGGAGGCGATGACTCTGAGGTAGGTACCACCGTACCAACCGACGTTATCTATATTACTTCCTCCTCATTACTCATCATATTAAGACATGATGTTATATCCATATCTCCCTCAGAGTAGTCTTTCTTAGAAAAGTACTCCACTGCCTCCATCTCTTCTAGAATCACTAATGGTACATCTCGCCACCAAAGAAAGGTACAGTTTCTACTGCTTCACAGGTCTCTTCATTTCCTTTAGTATATATCTCTATACATCAAGCTATCGATCGACATCCTACAATAACACATATGTTTATTAGTACATAACACACAATAGTATAAGCACAAATCATATTTAATTTATTTAGGGTTACTTTTCATCTTTTAAATCTTTTGGTACTGAGTTTCCTCAATACCTTATTAACTCATTCAACTGAAGTAAAGCTTGAGTTTACTTCCTTTGGACTTTCCTTCCTTAACGAGGTTATTAGCCTAAGGTTCTTCCCCCCTTAAGTTTTATAACCTAATGCTTTGATACAAACTTGTGATGCCCCCAAATCCGGGTCTCTTCCAACCCGACATATGGTGCTACACGGTGCTACAGTTCACATAAACATTCAATTGAAATGCCTCAAAAGAATGAATATGTCTTATAAATATTCCAAAATAATACTAACATTCCCCAGGTTCTTTATAACCGTTACATTCGTTCTTGTCATAATATTAAATATTATCATCACAAACCTATACTATTACATAAGTAACCTACAGGTTCACCTTAGCCTCTTCTTTATCCTTGTCGAATCCTTCGGTCCGTTCGGTCTAAGCTGCATTCATATGGTTCAAGCAAGAGTGAGCATAACAAGCTTAGGAAGTACAACAATTTCTTTTAAACGACATGCTTAAAACATAGGAATCGTATATCTTCAATAACTGGATAATAGTTACGAAGTACTATCAATAATTCAAAATAGCACTTCTTTTCCTTCAAAACATTTTACAATAACAATATTCAGTAAAACATCAATTCTGGTCCAAGACCATGAGCGTTTCATAATTTCTTTGAAAAGGACAACCCGACACTAAGTCCGTAAGTCCGGCATATCTTACGAGCACTTTTGGGTGATCAGCCCATAGTACTCTATGTTGATCAACACTACATTCATTAAACGTGTATACGTTTAAGTTTTGGCAACCTCGTGTGCCCATCGAATAATCGATGAAAAATACATTTGTTTATTCATACTGAAGCTTACCTTGAATCCTTACCAAATAATTTGCGTAGGATAGTGTTATCAATTCTATATTGAAAGACTTGTTAATAAATCAATCAACTCTTCAAGATTAGTCTAGCCTAGATAAAACTGGCATCGACCCTTTAGTAAAATAGTTCATGCATCTCATAACATGAATCACAAAAAACTTGGCTAACACGAAGGTTAGACAAGCGTTTAAGAAAAACTTGTCTTCAGCGTCTGCTACAGTAAAATAACTTTTCCTTTCAGTCTTTACAGTCTCTATAATACATAACCATATAACATACCAAATTAGGTCATGAATGGACATACATGGTTCCTAATGAATCTTACCCTTCTTCTCAATCTAATTATAACTTAGATTTGTTATTATTGGTTCCGACTTTTCATTACGTCGTTCTCATTACGTTCATCATCAATTAATTATCAACCTTTAATCATCATACATTAAGTGTCTAACAATGCCTTAACAATGTTATAATTACACCTTAGTTCATTATTAATGAGTTATCTTTCATTCTATACTTCTAAACATTCTTGTCTGTAGAAACTCTAGGACTAGCGCCGCGGTGCCACACATAACTCTCCTTCGTCAATGCGGTGGCGCGATTCTCACGATGTAGTAATGACATTGTGCGTCTCTTTGCGAAGACCACCATTTGGCCTTAGGTTAGCCCATGCACAGCTAACTCGTGTATTTAGAAAATTTTACAGATTTTGAAATTTTACAAAACTCCTGGATGCATAACTTCTTTGTTATAAGTCCGAATTGGCTCGTTCAAAAGCCTACGGTTCACAAATTCCATACTCTACGCATTCATACAAGAATTTTATCGATTTGACTTCGTTTGCTCAAAATTCACGTATTAGTTCATTTTTAACGAAAACGATAAACGTTCGTGAACGTTCAACGCTCGTTTCTTCGTTCTAAGTCGGAATCCGATCATTTTTGAGTCCACAACTCTATAATGCCAAATATGACTTGTCTCCATTGAAAACTAATGTTTCCAAGCTCAATATCAAAATTCGACTTCCATTCCGAGAATTTAACGAATTCAACGATTATCGTCTAATCATGTAAATTCCAGCATAACTTTAATTCTTATGATTTGTTCATCATTTTAAATGGATTCAATCCATCATACTAACATCTTAACATACATATTTCATTAACTTATAAACATGCTAAGTTATTACTTGTTCTTCAGAAGTTTATAATTTATAAAAATATAAACTACTTATGATTTCATTTCACATGATTTATTATAGATTAAGTCTTTTAACCACCATTCTTGCTTCTTATTATCATACCATCTTATTCAGGTAACTATATGAGTAGTTCATCTAAGTTCCTCATAAGTTCATAACTTAATTAAGTTTGAATTACTTATCCATGACTTATACGGCTTAAGTCCATTGATTAATCATTCTTATCATTTTTTTAGTATACATGTTCTACCACTACCCACTTCTCTAACGATTAAAGAGAAAGAGAATTATGGTTTAAGTTCTTACCTATGAAGATCACTTGCTTAATCCTTGTTCTTCTTCTTTCTTCTTGAATTATGAAGACTAGCTTTCTAGCTTTTCTAACTTATTCTCACTTATTCTCTCTAACAAATAAGCTCTTAACTTATTAGATGAAATGAACAACAAACAAAATGAAAACCAAGCTTGCTATTTATAGGAAAGTCTAAGTTAGGGTATAATGGTCCTAAAGCCACTCCACCTCCTTAATCACCTCCTTACTATTCATTACCTAGCTATTAAGTAAACTTGTCCATTAAGTCTACTTGATCATCACACTTACATAGCCATTAAGTATACTTGCTAGTCACCTAGCTTATCCATTACTTGCTCATCACAACTTTTACTTGTTCACCACACATAAGCACTTTACTTCCTTATCACATTAATTACTTGGCCATCACAACACTTAGCCATTAAGTTACTTGCTCATTACTTTGGATCACCCATGGGTTGCTCCAATGGATCAAGCTTTACCCATTGGATCTTACCTTAGGCTTTTCATTAATTAGCTTAATTAACTTATCTTATACATTAGGCTTAAAATTAAACAAACACTTGGGCTTGTGCAATAATTTACATTGGACTTAACATTACAAATATTTGGGCTTTAACATTAATTCGTATTGGGCTTACACATTTCTACACTTGGGCCTTATCAATATCTCATTGGACTTTACAATTTCTTACTCAATCCTACAAGTCCATTATATTTGGCTCAAAGCCTTATAACGTATAATTTACGTATTAATCTTGTATTCTAACTCGTATACTTATTTAATATACGATATTCCATCATTCATACATATCATATAATACTTCGTATTATACTTGTATTCATTACCTCGTACAATACTTACGTATTATACAATCATTGCTTTAATTCATTATACGCATTTAAACTCCTTCTCGGAATTCATTTTCCCTAATCGTTAGGTTTTAAGTCCGCAGGCGAAAAATTGTGTTTGCCATAACTGAAATATTATTGGATATTCTATCTCACCTCGATATTCTATCATTACATATTTCTCGAAATTTCAAAAATAATTCCCGAGTAGAAATGCGTGAATAGTGTTTTTTAAAAAAAAAATCAGAAAGCTTTTATTTTCGTCTTGGAAATTCAAACACTTTAATTCTACCACGTAGTCAAAATACTACGACATTCCGATATGTCCAGGTCATAGAACGACCTTCAATTGGCTTACTCCCATAAATAATTAATTAAATTCATTTAATCCACATAATCATAATAAAAATTTAATTCTCAAAAATCTAAATTTTTTGGGGCGTTACAGAGTCACAGTTTTGAATGACATTTCTATTGTTAATAAATTTCTTGACGTATTCTTTGAAGACTTCCTAGCCTACCCCAGAGCGTGAAATCGAATTTTTTATTAACCCCAGTACAAAACTCATTTCTAAAACCCTCAAATATTTCTTCAACTAAAATGAACGTAACATGCGCCAAAGATGTTGGCTCGAGCTGTTGAAGATTACGATCATACCATTCAATATCATCGTGGAAGAGCGAACGTGGTAGCTGACGCGTTGAGTAGAAGATCATATGCATTTACGAGTGCGATGTTGTTAACACAAAAACCCATTTCGTATAACTTATAAATGATGAAGATAGAGTTAAAGACTCTAGGGACCCACATGAAGATAACAAATATATGATTAAAATCGACATTAATCAATAAAGTTAAAGCCGCTCAAGCTACATACTTAGAGCTAATGAATGTGAAAAAGAAGGTTCAAGAGGGCGTTATTCTAGAAGCAAGAATCGACGAAGAGAGGAAATCTGAACCCTCGATTTAATTGGCCCATTTGAAATCCTCGATGGAGTAGGAACTGTGGCCTATAGTCTCATTTTACCGCCAAGTATGTTACGTGTTCATAACGTTTTTCATGTATCGATGTTACGTAATTATGTGGATGACCTGAACCACATTATTGAATTAGAACTAGACGAGATAGCAGAAGATTTAACGTATGAGGAGATACGTGTTAAAATCTTGGATAAGAAGGATCATATTCGACACTCAAAGGTTATACCTCAAGAGTTAAAATCTGAAATGAAGTCAAGGTACCCTCACCTCTTCGGCATACCAGGTACATACTTAAATTTTGAGGGCGAAATTTCATAATAAGGGGAGATTGTAAGACCCCAAATTTTATGAAATGAAAGTATTCAATTTTCTTATAATTATTATTTTATTTCGTAAATGGTTAAATTGATAAAAGGTTAAAGTTAAGGGTGATATGTGAAATTTTTTGTAAAGTAAGCAAGTTGTTATAAAATATTCGTTTGGTCGGGGAATATTCTTTTTGTCGGGAATATCCGTACGATGGCACAATCATTGGTGGACCCCACAATGGAAGTATTGTCGTAGTTAGAAAATGACAGAATTATAATTTTATAAAAATAATGGCGAAAGTGTTACCGTTAAAACTGTTGAATTACCCGGTAGTAAAAGAACAGTAATACGCGTGGTTGCATAGTAGCACACGGTATTGATTATTGATGCTTACGTAAGAAGTCACTTAATTATACTCAATTATTGTTACAGTAATTGTTGCATCATATCTCTCATATTATTGGTTCAATTATTGTCACAGTATCATCTGCATAATATGTTATATTATTAAATCAATAATTGAGACGACAAAGTTATTCATCTTATTATTTACAATATTGACAATGTCTAGAAGTTCTGTCAAGGAGAGGTTAGATAATCTAATTGTGCGCCAATAGGGAGAAATCCTTATTGGAAAGCCCCCTCTTTCCTGGGAACGATCTGGTTGTTAAATATTGTGAATTATAATATTAATGATGAATAAATTCGTGTTGATTAAAGATGAAATTGATAGTTCCATTGTGTGGGAATTATTAGTGTTAGTGGAAATCGACATTTATTTCGATAATAATTGATGTCTGGAGGTTATATTGACCAATCGGGTAATTCACCGGATAAATGAGAAATTAATTGCTATTAATTCACATGCTTATAACTATGTGTTCACATGTGTGTACTATTGATTCATATGATTTACTATTAGGGGAGTATGTGCAAGATTGATAATACTTGCATGACTAAATTAAAAATAGAGGTATAAATGAAGGTACTATACTATAATTAGTTTTTTCACATGATTATACTATTGAGTCACATGAATGAACTATTAATTCACATGATTTACTATTAGGGGGGGGGGGGGTGCAAGTTTGATAATACTTTCATGACTAAATTAAAAATGAAGAAAAAGAGGAAGGTATTATACTGTAATATTTTGAACCCCAAAATGTGCAATTATCGAAACTTTATTTTCCTATAAATAGAAGCTCATTCTTCTTTCATTCTCACCAATTCACTAAGTATCACAAGAGAAATTATTATAGAGAGAAATTATAGAGAGAAAAAAAAAAGAGAAGTTTGCTACCTCACTATTCTAGTATCCAGTTTTTTTCTAAGTTAAGGGGAATTATTTATTTCATATTCTGAAGAGATATTATTTATTGTATTCGTATGAATATTATCTTCGTTCAATATTCGTAGGAATATTATTGTCATTCAACAATCGTAAGGGGTATTATTTATTTCATATTCTGAAGAGATATTATTTTTCATATTCATATGAATATTATTTTCGTTCAATATTCGTAAAGAATATCATCTTCATTCAATATTCATAGGAATACTATTTTCATTCAACAGTCGTAAGGGGTATTATTTCTTTTGTATTCATGAAGAGAGTTATTTTCTTTCAATACTCGTAAGAGCTTTTATTCCATTCTTTATTATTCTGTTGGAATAACCTGTCTACGCGGACTACCGCATGCATGGTGAATTCTTCTGTTATTCTATTCTTTATTATTTTGTTGGAATAACATGTCTACGCGGACTACCACATGCATGGTGAATTCTTCTATTATTCTATTTTTTATTATTTTGTTGGAATAACCTGTCTACGCGGACTACCGCATGCATAGTAAATTCTTTTGTTATTCCATTATTTATTATTCTGTTGGAATAACCTTTCTACGCGAACTATCGCATGCATGGTGAATGACCCTTCGTATTCATTTGTGGAAATGATCTGTCTACGTGGATTACCGCATGGCGGGTGAAAATCCATTTGCAGTTTCATATATTCTATTATACTCATTTGGTTAAAGTTTTGGCTTCTATACTCTATGAAATTAGTATAATATCCTTGATATTTGCGCTTCATCCAGTATCTTTTCATGGAAATATTCTTTTGAGCATTCTTGAATTTTACTCCACAAAGCAGTATCATGTTGACAATTTGAACGTTATTGAATTCTGGATAAATTAAATTATAAATCTTTAAAATTTATCCCTGAACTTGTTTTATTAAATTATTATATCATTGTCATCATCCTCATGCTTATTGATGAGTGTGTTTTATATACACAAATTAGGTACTTTTGAGTTTGATAATTTGTGTATCCTAAGCTAGTTTGTTTGGTTTTTATGTGTTTTCATTGTATTGTTGTGTAATATAGTTTTATATTGCTTTTATATAATTTTGTATTATTTTTATGTGTTTTTACTTTATTTTGTAGGAATTGGATGGAATGTCATTTGGGTCGATGGTTGGAATCGCCAAATTCGCATTTTCGGTTTGCCATTGACATAGCAGTCCCGTAAAGCCCAATTTTTGCCATGATCCGGCCATTATCTATCCAAACTCCAAGAATGAAAGTTATAGATCATCGTCTCCTCTTTCTGGATCATCTTGAATCGCCTCAATCGGAGTTCGGATACGAGAGTTATGGCCATTTTCCCAACGGGTGTCAAATCTGGAAACTACCAATTGCTATTTGCATAGCAGTCACTTCAAAGCCAATTTGAGCATTGCTCTAGCCATTATTTCGAAGAACTCAAAGAATGAAAGTTGTAGATCTACTTCACCTCTTTCCATATCATCTTGAATCGCCTCAATCGGAGTTCGTATAAAGAAGTTATGGCCATTTTCCCAACGGGTGTCAAATCTGGAAATGGCCGTGTATTGCAGTACGACTTGCTAGTGTATTTATAACGCCATATTTCCTTAGCCATTAGCGAGACCCTCACAAATTTTTTTCCCGCTGGCCGCCAGTTCAAGCCAAATCATGGCGCCATGAAATGCAATGACAATTTTATACCTTTGATTTTGGACAATGCTCAACCTAATGACCCAAATCCACATTCCTTCACTTCCTTTCATTTTATCTTCATTTTTGCTATCAAAGGGAAGAGGGAGGCGGCTAGACATCAAAGAGGGAGGCCATGGCCTTTGGCCATGGTTCTTCAAGAGCTTCAATGGAGGTGCTCAATGGAGTTTTATCTACCAAAATGGGAAAGCCACTCCTTTATCTTTTCTTTGTTTTTCCTTTATGTATTTATTAGTTTGGGATCCTTGAATGTAATTGAACCCTTTGCTTAGCTTGTATTGAATAACTTTCTCTTTGATTGGCACCATATGAACTGGTTCTCTATATTTTGTGTTTAATGTTTAATTACTAAGGAATTAGTAATTAATTTGGTAGTCTATATGAAATTGAAAAATGGATTGTAGATGTTGACCATGAATATATTGACATATGATTATGCTTGTTCTACATGTGTTAGAATACATAATTTGTGTGTAGGATAGGAATATACCTATATGTCATGTGTAGCCAATTTGAGAATCTAAGCTTGAATTCCTTGTCTAATGTTAATTCACATAGGAATATGATGGGTTATGTAGCTAGGATGTTCCTTTTCGTTCTATTCCCTTTTGGGTAGATCTAGAGAGGATATGTTTATATGAACCTTGAAAGAAGCATATGAATACTGATGAATTCTCGGTTGACAATTCATCGTGACCATTATGATCAATTGGAGAGTTAGGAGATGTAAATTAAGCATTGCACGCCAAGTGTTTGACAAAATGCTTGTGTGGGGATATTGTGTTCTTATGCTGCTCTCTTAGATAAATGTTTGTAAATATAGTTAGCTTAGATTAGGGAGAAGTTTTTGTATTTCTTTGGAGCATCAAGAGCAATGAACTACACGGATTGGAGAGCTTGATTTGAACAGAATGCTTAGAGATTGAAGGGCCTTGATAGAGTTTCTTCTTATCTATTTATTTTCTCTGATTTTGTAATTCATAAATGTTGTCTTTATTGCTACTTGTATTTTGTTCAATAGCTATGAATTGAATATTTGCTCTAAGGTTATAATGGAACCATTTGTTATTTAAATTGACTGTCTTATCTCTTTGGTTGGCACCATATGATTTGGTTCGATATATTTGTGCTTAATGATTCTCACTAAGAAATTAGTGATGATTTCGGTAATCTGCATGATATCGACAGAAGAATTGTAGATTTACACCTGAATATATTGACATGTGATTGTGGGTTTCGACTTCATAAGTTGTGCGTAGAATAGACATATATCTGTGCACCACGTGCGGCCTAATAGAGAGCTTAAGCTTAAATCCTTGTCTGATCAATTCGTATAGACATATGTAGGATTGTATCTAGCTTGGGCGTTCTTTTCTGTTCTATTCCCTATCGGGTGGATCTGGAAAGGATATGTTCGTACATACCTCGACAGAGGCGTATGAGCAGTTATGTGTTCTCGGTCGACAAATTGTCGTGACCATTAAGACTAGAGAGAGAAGGGTAGCTAGTTTGATGAAACATAGCACGCCAGTGTTCGACAGAATGCCTGAGTGGGGTGAAGTTGTAACATTAGCTTGTTATTCCTTAGATTACCATTCGTTATCCTTTTACTTGCTTTGATAATTAGTTATGCTTAGATTAATCACCCTTCCACTTGTTTCTGTTCGAATAAGACTTTAGCAATATAAAGTCGGTACTTGGTAGATATTAGTGATAGTTCCTCATGGGTACGACACTCTTCTTATCACTGTATTACTTGTTAGACCGTGTATACTTGCGCATGTTTATCGATTGCGAAATCGAGCAACACTTATATTGTGATGAAAGTCATCTTTGGCTTATGTGCATAGATGGACTAGGTATGATTATGACTAGGGATTATTCGGTATAATCATAACCGTAATGTAACGAATGATGTGGTAAAAGTCCTCATTGGCCTATAGTTCATTGATGGACAGTTGTTGGTATGATTATGATCAGGGATTATTCGGTATAATCATGACCATTGATGATTACATGATTATCCTTGGCCGTGGTGCAGGGATGATGTGATTTTATTTATTAAGCTGAGTCTCAGCGATAAAGTTGATGAAAAACTTTTTTAAATCATAAAAGATAGTAGATTATATGCTCTACTTGACTCTTCTAATGGATTGCTTATTCCGTTGCAGTTGTTGATCTAAAACTTATCGTCTATTGTATTCTATCAGTTGTTATACTATTGAAGGCTAAGGATAATTTATTCTGCATTATCTTAGTCATAATATTTCTTACTGGACTAGTTGAGCTCACCCTTTTCTTTCATTGTTCTCTTCAAGAAATGAGAATATAGTTGGGACTGGTCGGGGAACGGATTAACGGTCCAGATGGTTGTTTTAGTAGTCCTCAATATTATGTTAAGTAGTGTGATAATAAATGTAATGAGGACTCCATTGAGTGTGGATATTGTCTAGATGATAATATTCTTATTAAAACTCTTAGATTATGTTTTGTCGTATTTTACACGACTGTTGTATAATTAAGTTGTATTTGAATTTTGTACCATGTATTTGGCGACTCAAGATGGGTGATGTATACCTATTTTGGGGGCGTCATATATATACAAAAGGAAATAAAAGCCACGAACCAAAGTCTGGGCATACACACGCAACACGATTCTCAATGTGAAGAACGATGCGTGTAAGATGTGGAAAAAAGGCTTTGAAAGGTGTAAGAAGGCTTGCAGTGGACTACCAAAGAAGACTTCTATAGCTTTAAATGGATGAACACTCGATTCCCACCGGTAAAAATATAGCAATATGTGAGCTCACAAGTGTTTAAAATGAGAAAGCACTCAGTTTATAGTGTGTACAGAGCAAATTAGACAAGGCTTTCTTGTTGTTTTCTCTTACAAAATAGCCACCCCAATCCCTTTATTTATAGAGGGGGGAGCCGCAGGTGTACCTGCGACAGCCTCAGATGCACCTGCAGCTGCCTGGGTTGCCCTGGGCTCCGCAGGTCCTGTCATCTCGAAGTGCGTGCATGCATGAAACATAATGTCTGCTCAAACTTTTAGAACTTCACCGGGGTTATCTTCGGTTTGGGCTGATAAAGCACTCGTTGCTCAGGGTTATCTCTGAGATTGGGCTGCTGCAAGTACTGGATGTCCTCAGGGTAGTCTTTGAGGTGTGCCTGACCTCCCAAGGTTATCTCCGAGTTTGGGATTGAGTGCATCGGGGTTATCTCTGAGGTTGAAGCTGAATGCTGGGGGTTGAAACGAGCTTTTATGGGGTTATCTCCAGAACTACAACTGCATCCCTCGGGGTTATCTCCGAGTTTGAGACTGAAACTCCCGGTGTTATTTCTGGGATTGAATATCTCAGGGTTATCTCCGAGATGGAAAAGGATTCTCCGATGGGATTTTTGGAACTGGAACTGTCTTGTCCTCCAGGGTTCTCTCTGAAAGACGATTCTTCCCTCCTGCAATGTTAGTAACAGGAATGAAAAATTTCGAGTGTCTACAATTGTTATGTAATGTTGTTTTATATTCTTTTATGTATTTTTATATTATTTTTATGTGTTTTTACTTTGTTTTGTAGGAATTGGATGGAATGTCATTTGGGTCGATGGTTAGAATCGTCAAATTCGCATTTTCAGTTTTGCATTGACATAGCAGTCCCGTGAAGCCCAATTTTTTCCATGATCTGGCTATTATCTGTCCAAACTCTAAGAATGAAAGTTGTAGATCAACGTCTCCTCCTTTCGGATCATCTTGAATTGCCTCAGTCAGAGTTTGGATGCGCGAGTTGTGGCCATTTTACCAACAGGTTTCAAATCTAGAAATTACCAACTGCTATTTGCATAGCAGTCACTTCATGGCCAATTTCAGCATCTTTCCACCCATTATTTCGAAGAACTCAAATAAATAAAGTTTTAGATCTCCCTCGGTTATTTCCAGAACATCTTGAATCATCCAAATCAGAGTTTGTATGAAGAAGTTATGGTCATTTTCCCAACAGATGTCAAAGCAGAAAATTACCCTGCGTTGCAGCCCCCAGAAGCAGTAGCTCAACCCATTTGAAGCGCTGCAGCGCCCATTTCAAGCCAAATCAAGGCGTCGTAGCGCTTGACACATTGACATATTTCACCCTTTAAATGCTTAACCTAATGACCCATTACTTCATTCTTTCATTTCTTTTCATTTTATCTTCATTTTTGCTAACAAAGGGAAGAAGGAGGAGCCTAGACATCAAAGAGGGAGGCCATGGCCTTTGGCCATGGTTCTTCAAGAGCTTCAATGGAGGTGCTCCAATGAAGTTTTATCTACCAAAATGGGGAAGCCACTCCTTTATCTTTTCATTGTTTTTCCTTTATGTATTTATTAGTTTGGGACCCTTGAATGTAATTGAACCCTTTTCTTAGCTTGTATTGAAAAAATTTCTCTTTTATTGGCACCATATGAATTGGTTCTCTATATTTTGTGTTTAATGTTTAATTGCTAAGGAATTAGCAATTAATTTGGTAGTGTATATGAAATTGGAAAATGGATTGTAGATGTAGACCGTAAATATATTGACATGTGATTTTGCCTGTTCTACATGTGTTGGAATACATAATTTGTGTGTAGGATAGGAATATACCTATTTTTCATGTGTAGCCATTTTGAGAATTTAAGATTGAATTCCTTGTCTAATGTTAATTCACATAAGAATATGATGAGTTATGTAGCTAGGATGTTCCTTTTTGTTCTATTCCCTTTTGGGTCGATCTACAGAGGATATGTTTATATGAACCTTGGAAAGGCATATGAATACTGATGAATTCTCGGTTGATAATTCGTCATTGATAGGTCTCAATTTTATTTTATATATTTTGATGATAATAATTATGTAGCAATTAAATAAATCTGTAATTTATTTAATTATTTTATTATTTTATCTAAACTATTTTCTGTTTTTATTTGAATTAATTTTTATTGACCTTGATAATTTAAATGGGAAGTGTTAGCTAAATTGCTTCATATAAATATTTAAGGCAAGGAGATCCTATTTCTTTTTCAAAATCAAAGTTGGGCAAAAATGATTTATTGCATGCATACATACATCATATTATTTGTATAATATATAATATATATATATATATAGAGAGAGAGAAAGGGAGTCCAGATCCAGTTCGGGATCACGGACTTTCTTAAAATACGAACTTTTTTTTTTGCTTTTTTTTAAAAACAACTAAAAAAAGTTTAATATTTTATAGAACTGGAATTTTTACATAATACAGTGTTGTGGGTGTGATTTGGATACATATTACAAAACATGTCTATACAGATCTATTTTGTTATATGTATCTAAATCACACCCAAAACACTTTTTTATGTAAAAATTTCAGTTCCATAAAATATTAAACTTTTTTTTGGTTGTTTTAAAAAAAAAAAAAAAAAGGTCCGGATTTTAATCAGGTGCGGGAGTCCGGACTTGACACGCTGTGTGTCTATGTGTGTGTGTGTGTGTGTGTGTGTGTGTGTGTGTGTGTATATATATATATATATATATATATATATATATATATATATATATACTAAGTAAGTAAGTATAGCATTTGTGTGTAATGTGTTGGCAAAATGAGACATTTATTTCGGGACCTAAAAAATCGCGTGTGCTGGAATTTTTTTAAACCCGTTGGAAGATTCAAACATGTGGTCAAATTGGTCATTAAATGCTAAGTGAATGAAAATCTACTCGGGCGAAAAGATGATTTCTTCCGCATAAAATTGTTTTTCATCTGGACCGTTAAATTCAAATATAAGCAATCTGAACCATGCATTCAAAATTAATTTTTATAAATTATATTTTTGCCCCTAACTTCAAAAATCTATAAATAGAGAGTCTTTCATTCATTTGGTCCTTACCAATTCAGTGAAAAGCAAAGCATACTCTCCTTGCCTAAATTCTCTCTAAAAAACTTTATATCTCTTCTTACAAAAGTTCTTTTAGAAGAGGAAATTGGTCCAAGTACTGAGATAAGTCATTTGAGTTTAACTTTTGTTGAGTTATTCCTTACTTGTTTTATATCTGTAGATATACGAATATACATTGTTATACACAAATTTATATATCTTTATTTCATCTATTTATCAAATAAAATGATACTTGGGCGCCACAAGGCTACGAAGAGGAATTTGAACCGTACGATTCCTTATAGTCTTCAATAACCTTTTATTGATATTATTTATATAAATATCGTAAAATAGATACGACACTTGATAGCTCAAAATGACACTAAGATATTCCTCTAAAAAGAGGAATCATCAGAACCAGATTTGAGAATCGTAGTGATCTAATGAATATATATATATATATATATATATATATATATCAATTGTGATAATATAAATTTTGTCGTACTTAGACGCCGCAAGGCTACGAAAATATTCCTCTTAAGTGAGGGAATCGAACCGTACGATTCCTTATAGTACTAAGTGAATTTATTTATAAAATCACATAATAGATAAAATATTGTTATATATTATCTGAGTTAAACAATAATATTTTCTATATCAGTTTATACTTAACTAATTTAATTATTATACTTGAATTGATTTATTCTTTTTATATACAAGTATTGATACATAAAAATCATTCATATAATGTTTGTTAAAGATTGTCTAAGAAATAATTTTGTTTAATCCATAGAAAAACACTCTTTATTTTCAAGAGAAAGTAATTCTTTATAAATTGCATTAAAATTATATATTTGCTTAAACAAAAGCATTTTTGAGCTAAAAGATAAAATTGACTTATCTGATTATTCAAGAAGCATCTCTCGAAAACATAAAATTTATTTGAACTTTTATAACTGTGCATACCTTACTTATTTGCTTAATCAGAAGCATCATTTGATCTAAACATAAATTTCTATCTTCTTACAAAGAAGCATATTTTTAAATATAAAAGTCTTTGAACTTTTATATATATATATATATATATTCTCTAATTAGTATCTGCTTATTGAAGAAGCATCCATCTGTACTAAATTCTTCCTCTAAGACCAGAGTCTTAGAGAGGTCAGCGAGAAGTTGGGTCTCTAATGTACTTGTGAGGTGAGGAAGATGCTGTTGTTTTAAGACCAGATCATAGAATAGAGTTGAACTCAAAAGAAGGTACAACTAAACTTGAGGAGGGAGCGGGGAGCTTGCTGTCTAGGATAGAATAGTTGAAAAAGTTAAAAGTTTGTCTATAAAACTTTGTAAAAGCTTCTTCGCCTGTTGAAGGAGTTTTTATTACATATAGTAATAGGATCTCAAGTTCCAAGTAGGGACTTGAGACTGGACATAGCAACATGCCAAGGGATGTATGTTGTGAACCAGATAAATCTTTGTGCATTGTGTGATTAAATTTTTACTATCTTGCATGCTCATTTCTAAAACTGAAAATTAATCATTAAAAATTCAAAAAGGCCTAATATAATTTTTAACATGTAATAATCTATTCAACCCCCCTTCTAGATTATTATTAGACTTTCAATTGGTATCAGAGCGGTGCTCTTTAACTTGTTTGTTGAGTATATACATGCATACCTAAGAGTAGATCCATGGCCTACAATGCTACTGGTTGAGGAGAAGGACTATCAATGTCCAGACCTCCACTATTTGATGGTACCAACTTTGCCACCTGGAAAAACATGTTCAAAATCTATGCTAAATCCCAAGGAATCAAAATTTGTTATGCCATCGAACAAGGTGTACAAATTCCAACAAAAATCCAAGGAGAAAAGACTGTCAAAAAAGATATCTATGAATTCACCACTGAAGAAGAAGAAACTATGAATATAACATCCCGAGCTGAACAAGTGCTAACTAGTGCTTTGATTCAAAAAGAATACAAATGAGTTAGAAATTGTAAAACATGCAAAAGAAATTTGGGAAAATTGATTGTAACCTATGAAGGTACCAATCTTATCAAAGAAACCAGAAAAGATGCTCTAATCCAAGATTATGAAAGCTTCAAGCTTGAAGAAGGAGAAAAGATCATTGATATTAAACACGGTTTTCCAGAATCATTGATGAGCTAGAACAATTGGGAAAGGCATACACTACAAATGAGAAAAATAGAAGAATTCTCAAAGCCCTTCCATCCATCTGAAAATGAAGGTTACATCAATCAAAGAAATGGAAGATTAAACCACATATCATATGGATAATCTCATTGGAAACCTTCGTGCCCACGAAGTCGACATGCTCGTCAAAAAGTTGGATCAGACACAGATCTCAAAAAGAAAAGAATCGCCTTCAAAGCTATTCTGGTGGACCAAGAAAGCGATGATGAAGAACTGAATGAAGAACTCCTAAGTCTAGAAAACAATGAAGTTGCTCTACTATCCAGACAACTCAGGAGAGTAATTCAAATCAAGGCAAGAAAATATGGCAAAGACTTTATGAAGACAAACAACAACTTCAACAACTTCAAAAGCAAACAAATTTTCAAGCCAAAGACGCAAGGAGGAAATTTCAAAACAAATAACAATAACTTCAGAAGTACCAACTCAAATGAAAATTCAAACACATGCTTTGAATGCAAGCAGCATGTACACTTCAAAAAGGATTGTCCAAAACTGATTAACAACAAAATTCTTGTAGCTGAGGAAGGATGAGATCTAAGTGACGAAGAAGAAACTACTGAGCAAACTGAAGAAGTTGCAAATCTGTGTTTAATGGATAATGACTCATCACCAAGATCTAAGGTAAATTCTGAACACCAATTTCCTAACACCTCATTTTCTGCATATACATTGGAAAACATAAATGAAGAACATTATGAATTAGAAGAGGCTTACAGTAGCTTATATGAAAATAATGAACTAATAAAAGAAGAATTAAAAAGATTAAGAAAAATAAATAAAAGTCTTAAAATTAAAAATGCTAACTTAATTATTACCAATGAAAGTTTAAATGAAATAAATTTAAAAAATGAAGAAGAATTAGAAAAAGTTCAGAAATTAAATAAAAATCTTGAAATAGAAAATTTTGTTAGTTCTCGGAGGCACAATAGTTATCTAGAAGGGGGGTTGAATAGATATTAAAAACTTTTCTTTTTAAAAAGTTAGTTTTGATAGTGATTAATGCACAGCGGAATGAGTATTTGTTTAACCTTCTTTTAGATATCTTGAATTAATGAGAGTGACGCAGTTATGGCAGTTATAGCTGCTATAGCACGAAAATAATAGACACAACAATTTTAAGTGGTTTAGAGCACTTAAAGCTCCTAATCCACTCTTCTACTCCTTGAGTAGGAAATCCACTAAGGATGTCTGTTACACTTTCTGAATCTCACAGATTCCTTCTAGACCAGCAGTCTAGGCACTTCTTAGTTCACTCTTGAACTCTTCAAGTCCAGCAGACTTGGTTTTTCACGGTTCACTTAGAACTCTTCAAGTCCTTCTGACTTGGAACTCTTTCTTCAGTTGGTTGGTTGTTGTTTAGTTCATGATTAATGCTACTCAGTTGCAATTAAGCACTTGTTCAAAAGAACTGAGTAGCTGAGCAAGCTTCCTCTTTTTCTCAGATCGTAGAGTTGAGTGTTCTTGTGCGTTTTTGTTCAATGCTTGCTTGCTTGTATCATCTGCATAAGTTTTGCATATATGTGTTTCTTTAAATCTATCCGTTGAAGCCTTTTGTTGAAGCATTAAATGAGTTTGACATTTCTAAACTTTGATGGAGACTTTTCTGCACACCTTCTGAATTGCATTCTGGCCCACTAACATAGTAGCCTGCTTTGTTACCTAAAACCTGAAAAAGGTGTTTTTCCTCTGTCATATGGTCCTTTCCTTAGCTTCTTGAATACGTTTCATTTGTTGAATACTAAGGATATCTTTTGTACCGTTGGGACTGGAGAGGACTTCAACATTTCAAACCCATTCCACTTTTGTTGGAATTTATCTTTAAATAAGAGTAGGGCTCGATGCTTCTGACATAAGGTAGATGATACTCTACGATCCATATCATGGTGTCTTGTCATATTCATGCTTGGGCTGAACAGAACACTACGATCACTCTCAAGGATTTGCACACTACGATCTTCATTTGTTCATCTTTTAGACTCTACATTTTCGAGAGCACTCTATGATTTTTACTTGCTCGTCTTGCAGACTCTACGTTTCCGAGAGCACACTATGATCTCTGAGTTAACTTCTGCAAACGTCTGGACCACTCCACAATTACTGAACAGGCCCTTTAAGGCAGATACACTACGATCTTCTGAGCTCTACGATCCTGCCTTAGCTTCTGCATTCCGTTGATCAGCTTGATGGACTATGATTCTTTTCAAGGCCTATCAATTTCTTTCAAGTCATGGATCAACCTAACATTTTTGATCTCTTTATCTATACATTCGTTTATAGAGTGATGAACATTAAAAGCAAAGATCAACCTAACAATTTTGATCTATCACTAAGTCCTTGTACATATATTCCTTGAAGGACTTTACATATAATCATGAGTATTTACTTTAAACATCAAATCAAAATATGCATTCTTCCAACAATCTCTCCTTATTTGATGTTGACGTAACCAAGGAGATTTGTTGTCATGATTATTAAATTTTATATGTAGTTGCAGCAAAGTAAATATGACTTATTATTTCAGTGAGCAACTGAAATTTCTAGAGAATAAGCATGAATTTATTGATGTATGAAGATAGATATTATATTTAAGTTTGACTACATCAATAAGAATTAAAATTCAACTTATCTCTATTTCTTCAGCCTTTTGCTTCTCGGAGGATTTGCATATTCCTCAGCTCTCCTTTTTCTACTTGCTTCATCTCTCCTGGCTAGATCTTCCAGCTCACTTGGACTTAGTCTTGGATTGTGATCATGTCTATTACCGAATGCAGGATCTCCAATTGGCATTCTTAGGCCTGTTGTTGTCACCTCTTGAGAGTTGGTAGTTGGCCCTAGACTCCTTAATGGTTG
Source organism: Panax ginseng (assembly GCA_020205605.1). Classification (NCBI taxonomy): domain Eukaryota; kingdom Viridiplantae; phylum Streptophyta; class Magnoliopsida; order Apiales; family Araliaceae; genus Panax; species Panax ginseng. The sequence continues at coordinate 34,559,756 of CM035129.1, forward strand.
AGTCATTAAAACCTTCTGCTGATTAGATCATTAGGTCTAATGGCTGGATCGTGGAGTCTGTTGGTGGATTTGCCTTGCAGAAGGATTCCTTGAGGATTGAGTTTGGGATTGACCTCTGCCTTTTCCCATTCCTTCCTGATCTCCTTTCCCTTTACTCTGCCCCTTTATGTCAGCATCAAGGGTTCGAATGTCTTCGGAGAGGCGAGTCACTCCTTAGACAAGCTCGTTGAGTTGACTCTGAGTTTGAGCAATGTCTTCGCGATTTTCTTGGATCAAAGCATCAGATCGAGTTTCACGTCGTTGAAGGATGTTCAGGACATTTTTAGTCTGCTGCATTTGGCCCATGGAGAAGTCTTGAAATTCCTTTACTGCAGTTTGGAGACTTTTGATGCTCTTTATCATTTGTTCATTCTGAGATTCTTGAGTCTTTTGTAAGATCAAGACAACATCCCTATGTCTTTTAACTACGTGAAAGTTGATGTCATCCCTGTCTTTTTTGCTTTGAAGCATTTCTTTGATGATCTTTTTAAGCGTTTTAGAGAGCTCAGAGCTGAGGGTGCTTGGCAAACTATTTAAAAGACTTGATCATTCTTTATTAATCTCGGTGAAGGAGCTCAGCAGGTTCTCTTCAAGACTCTCATCGAGTTCCTTGATCACTTTCTTGAACATGGCTGACAGATTAGCTTTGGTGGGCAGCTCTAACAGAAGTTCATTGAGATGGGGAATTAGTGAAGGAGGTGGTGTGCTCTTGAATTGATCTTGCAATGAGTAGAGGGCAAGATCAAGGTTGAAGTATTCATTTCTGGATGAGGAGGGAATATCGGATGGAGGGGCCTGTGTTTGGGTGTGCGTAGTAGGTGGCTCTATGATTTGGACTTGGGACTCTATATTGGGATTGGAGTCTGTAATCGTAGAGGTGCTGGGAGGTGGGAGCAGTATAAGGTTTGTCATATTTGGTTCATCAGAACCAGAATTTTGGGATTCTGCAACTGGAAATTGATTTAGTGGATGTAGGATCACTTCCAACCATCGTGGGAATTCATAAAATTGACGGAAGGAAGGTGATGGAAAGTGATTGACTCTAAAGAGGGTTGGGATAGACAGTACCTCATGTTCATTCTTTGAAGAGGATTTATTTGTGAGTAACTTCTTGGAAAAATTGAAACTACCTGGGAATCCATGAGCTAGCACAGAGATGGCTGGATATTCTTTGAAGCTCCAAAACATGTGATTCCAGGAGTTTAGAATTTGAGCTTGATGGAAAGGCATCATGGGTAAATAGGAAAATAGTTGTTCATAGTTAGCTTTTCTGTACCCATCAATGCCCTCAGCTATGATCTTGACCTCATCACTTTCATCCTCTTCACTATTTTCGTTTGAGGATTCCATTATATCAATGGCCTCATGATGTTCTTGCACTGGTTCTCCCTTATTTTCTACAGGAACCTCTTCTTTTGTCATGTGGATATCGTGAGTCTCCCCCTCAACATGATCATCCTCCTGCATGATTGGTAGCTCCCCCTCAGTTGGAGCATTCTCTAGGATGAGAGATTCAGGCATCTCCCCCTCATCTTGAGCTCTGTCCTTTTAGCTTTCTTTGGACAGTTCCTATATAGCAGCCAACTCTTTATCTTCCTTCTTAAGTACTCCTTCACTGATAAGGATGTACTTCTTAACCAATTTTTGTCTTGGTTTTCTAGGCTGAGCCACAGCCTTAGGACTTTCTTGAGCTTCAACTTTGTCTTTTTGATCAGCCAGAACATCTGATGCAGCAGCTTCTGTGTTCAGTCTAGTCTCTACGATCGAAGAGACATATGGCCTCTTGGATTTGTGGCTGATTTTACTCTTCTTCAGCAGCTGTGATATGGTAGCTCTGTCTTCTTCTACCTCAGTCTGTTATTGCTTCCTTCTTAGGATCCTTAGTGTCTCAATGTCAAAGGACTCTACAGGTTTATCAGTTGTTGATCCCTGGGGTTCTTCTGCTATTCTGGCCTTTAACTTTCTCTTGCCCTTGCTTTTTCTAATCAGGGCAGTGGGTTCCTCCTTGTTAATTTCTTCTTCTTCTTTAGTTTCCCTGACAACTGACATATTTCCTGGAATCCCTGACTCCTTCGCATCAGCAGTTCTACCACTAAATTCAGACATCATACACACATTTTCTGCTGGATTCCTTTTCCAGTTCATGAATAGTTGCTGGGTCATTCGTATGTTTGGATTGATTGCTTCTCCTTCTTCGTCCCTAATTTTGTCACCCAGAGCAGACTGTAGAATGATACTTATAAATCACCCGTAGAGCATCTTTTGAGAGCTCTTTGACTTCTTTGAGTTGGTGATCCACTTTCCAATCCATTCAAGCAATAGAGCTCCATAGTTAAGTTGTATTCCATAACATATGGCAGTCATGAGCTTGAGTTGCACTTCATTTATGGAATCATGACCAGAACTCTTGCAACATCTACATTTTCCAACAATATCAGCTAAAAATTCATACCTCTGAGGAAACTCCTTCTTGTATCCTTTTACAGAGGGGGATTTCTTATGATGCATCCTTTTAAGTCCCTCGTGGAAGTCTATGCCATCTATGAATGAATACCCTTCAGATTTGAAACCTAGGGCTAGGTTAATGTCTTCAGCCTTCAGTCTGATTTCCACCTCCCTGACTTTCGTAGTGATGGCATCATTTTCAAACACATCATTCCTGTAGAATTCTTTCACTAGCTTAGGGTAGATCAATGTGTCTGTACCCAAAGCTTCTTCAAGACCTGCCTTCTTCAATAACGACAGAGTCTTGTGAAATTTGGGTTCAGTTGTTTTGAACTCGTCAAAGCAGTGTCTGTAGCCAGAGATGACGTTGGAGGTTGCCATTGATTTCTTTGCAGTGTATGGTTGATTGAGCTTTCTTTATAGTTTAGGGTTTCTTCTTCCAGAGATAAGGAAAGAGATAAGCTTTTGAACTTCTGATTTAGAAAAGGCGCCTTCAAATGGTACAAGTAACTTCCCTCTCTCCATTTTGCTTAGTGGGACAGGTGTCAAATTCTGCTTGGCTCTACGAATTTGACTGAGAAGGATTGTACTGAATTGCCCCTAACTCCTTCTTAGCTAATATATTCTTCAGGAGGACTACGATCGTTGAGATGGTCCATGGAATCGTCGAGTCTGTTCTACCATCATTGAGTCTGTTTAGTAGTCGTCGTGTCTGAGCTACAATTGTCGAGTCTGACCTGTGATTGTCGAGTCTAAATAGCAATCGTCAAGTCTGATCGAGTCCTTGTGATGAACTTTTGACTTAGCATTCTTCTTGATTTAATGTAGCTCAGGAAAAGGGCCAACCTCATTGAATGAATCAAGGGTTAGGTTTGTCCCTGAGGCACTTATCAGAGAGATTGCTTTGTTTTGTACTTGATCATCATAGGGTGCTCCTTTGGTTTTGTTGATGAAGCTCTGCTATTGTTGAGTCTGCACCGCGATCGTTGAGTCAGCACTGCAATCGTTGAGTCGGCACTGCGATCGTTATCTCTTATGACACTTCAGCTCTACGATCGTGGACTTCCTTTGATCAAGTCTATGATTTTGAACATAGCCTTTAAATCTATATAGTTAGCACAAACTAGAGCATATTTCATGGTTATAGGTTAAGCATGCCTAGCTCACTTATTAACTTGTTAAATCTGGATTCATCTAGAGGTTTTGTAAAGACATCAGCAAGTTGGTTTTCAGTAGGGATATATTGTAAAGATATAGTTCCATTTTGCACATGATCCCTAATGAAGTGATACCTTATTTCTATATGCTTAGTCCTAGAATGCATGAAAAGATTATGAGTTATTGCAATTGCATTTGTGTTATCACAGTGAATGGGTATGGATTTGAATTCAAACCCATAATCTGCTAGCTGATTTTTCATCCGTAGGATCTGGCAAGTACGCAATTGCTGCATTTAATGTATCCAAATTTTGCCGCAGTTGAAGTAGATACTGAATTTTGCTTCTTGCTAAACTAGGACACAAGTCTGTTTCCTAGTAATTGACAGGTTCCACTGGTACTCTTTCTATCTATTTTGTAGCCTGCAAAATCATCATCTATGTATCTTGTCAGTTAAAATGAGGACTCCTTGGGATACCAAAGCCCCAAGTGAGGTGTACCCTTAAGATACCCGAAGATCCTCTTTACAGAAGTTAAATGAGATTCTTTAGGATTAGCTTGAAATCTAGAACAAATGCATGTTGCAAACATTATATCTGGTCTACTGGCAGTTAGGTATAAAAGAGAGCCTATCATACCTCTGTATTGAGTTATATCAATACTTTTACCTTTTTCATCTTGGTCAAGTTTGGTTGCAGGAGCAATTGGGGTTTTCATGGGAGAGGCTGATTCCATGCCATACTTCTTGAGTAAGTCTTTAATGTATTTGGCTTAGTTTATGAAGATTCCTTCATCAGTCTACTTTACTTGAAGTCCAAGGAATAAATTCAGCTCACCCATCATGCTCATTTCAAAGTTGCTCTGCATAAGCTTGGAGAATCTCTTGCATAGCTTTTCATCAGTAGATCCAAAAATAATGTCATCAACATATATTTGAACTAATAGGACTTTATCTTTATGCTTTCTAAGAAATAGTGTGGTATCTACTCTACCTCTAGTGAACCCATTTTTAATAAGAAAGTTAGTTAGAGTTTCATACCATACTCTAGGTGCTTATTTAAGGCCATATAAGGCTTTATCTAATCTAAAGACATAATTAGAAAGAGATGGATTGATGAAACCTAGAGGTTGCTCTACATAGACTTCTTCTTGAAGTTCACCATTTAAGAATGCACTTTTGATATCCATTTGAAAGACCTTGAATTTCATGTGAGCAGCAAAGGCAAGGAATATTCTGATTACTTCTAGTCTGGCAACAGGTGCAAATATTTCATCATAGTCAATGCCTTCATCCTGAGAGTAGCCCTTGGCCACTAGTCTTGCCTTATTCCTGGTTATCACTCCATCTTGTTTTTGAAGACCCACTTGGTTCCAATAACAGGATGATTCTTTGGCCTTGGTACCAATATTCATACTTTGCTTCTTTCGAACTGATTAAGTTCTTCCTGCATGGCCTCTATCCAGCTAGAGTCTTCCATAGCATCCTCTATCTTCTTCGGTTCTATTTGAGACAGGAAGCTTAGATAAAAGCATTCATTTTGGGTGGCAGCTCTTGTTTTGACTCTTGTACTCGGATCTCTAATGATTAGATCTTGAGTGTGATCTCTTGCCCATATGCTTCCTATTGGGACATCTGTTCTTATGGCTTCTTGTCTTAGATCTTCAAGATCTATTTCTTCTTCTTGGTGTGGACGTTTGTTGTCTGCCATAGGCCTCTCTATGATCTCATTTACCTGCTCAACGATTTCACTATCAGGTACTACGATCGTAGTGTTGAGCTCGACGACCTCGTTCATAGTGTCTGAACTGTTGGTCGTAGTATCTTGAAGCACAATTTTGTCTAAGTCTGTCTCATCAAAGATGATGTGAATCGAGACTTCAACACTCAGTGTTTTCTTGTTAAACACTCTGTAGGCCTTACTGTCTGTGGCATATCCAAGAAAGATTCCTTCGTCTGACTTTGGTTGAAACTTTGTCAAGTACTGCTTTCCATTGTTGAGAATGTAGCATGCACAGCCAAAAACTTAAAAGTAGCTGACACTTGGTTTTCTTTCTTTCCACAGCTCATAAGAAGTCTTCTTAATCATAGAGTGTATGAGTGATATGTTCTGAGTGTAGCATGCAGTGTTGACAGCTTCTGCCCAGAAGTATTCAGGCAGATGGGCTGCTGCTAGTAGAGTTCTTCCATCTTCTATCAATGTTATGTTCTTTCTCTCAGCTACTCCATTTTGTTGGGGAGTTTATGGAGCTGAGAAGTTGTGACTAATGTCGTTGTCTATGCAGAAGTGGTCCATTTCTGAGAAGTCAAATTCTTTACCATGATCACTCCTTATCGCCTTGATTTTTTCCCCTTTCTCGTTCATCACCAGTTTGAACATCTTGATCAGTTGGGAGCTTGTTTCATCCTTTGAGGTTAGAAAGAACACCCATGTAAATCTGGTGTAGTCGTCGACTACGACCAGTGAGTATCTTTTTACTCCAAGGCTCGTTGTTGGAATTATCCTAAAAAGATCCATATGTAGCAACTGTAGAGGCTTGTCAATGGAGTTGACAATTTTGCTCTTGAATGAGCTTCTGGTCTGCTTTCCAAGTTAACAGGCATTGCACGACCTTTCTTTGACGAAGTTAAACTTGGGTAAGCCTGCAACTAGATCTTTTGAAGCTAATTTGGACATGCTTTTGAAGTTAAGATGATATAATCTTCAATGCCATAGCCAGCTCATTTCTTTAGATGCTTTAGCCAGAAAGCATATAGTCTCGTCTGAGCTCAGTTGTCCGAGGTTGACTGTGTAGACATTTCTTTCTCTTGTTCCGATTAGCTTTACAACAGATGTCTTTAGATCTCTAACTTGACATTGATTATTTAGGAATGTTACTTGATGACCCTTGTCGCAGAGTTGGCTAATGCTTAGAAGATTGTGTTGTAGTCCTTTCACATAGGCCACTTTGCTGAAGGATACTGCACCATTTCCAGCTGAGCCATAGCCTCTTTTCTTGCCAGAGCCATTGTCTCCTAAGATGACCGAGAGACCCTCCTTCTCTATGTAGTTAGACAGAAGGGCTTTGTTCCCTGTCATGTACCTTGAGCATCCACTGTCCAGATACCAGGTTGTGATCGTGGAGCTCTTTTCCTGTAGTAACATTAAACCTTCATTTTGGTACCCATACTTGCATGGGTCCTACATTGTTAGTGCCCTTGGGGACCTAAATCTGCTTGATTTTGCAGATAATATAGATTTCAACATTAATCATAAAAGAACATTTGAGTAAATAGTTACCGTACAATTAATTCCTTCCACCATACAATGTCCCAATTAAATATAAGACATGAAATTACACAAGTCTTATTTTATTTAATTATATGTATTTCAACTCTTAAATGCACAACTCCAAATAATGCAAATTAGAAACTTATTTCTAATTTCATTTTGCCTTGGCCAAGGACTACTGGGTTGTTATTTATCAAATTGCATAGGATATTTCTCTTCTTTTACTAGAAGTGGTAGATTCTTTATTGATCATATATTATCTCTTGTACAACTTATTATACCCAAGCATACCCTTTGATATACCCTAAGGGTCTTAAGGAATAAGTCAAAGTATAACTCATCATACACAAGATACTATGATGATCTCAAGTCCAAGGATCACTTGTACTACTATCACTACAGGAATTCCTATTGACAGGCAAGTAAAACTCCATTAGGTATTCCTTAGCGAGCCACATTCAGTGAACTTATTCTTTAATAAGCACCTACATACTTGCTTTAGTGTCTCCACACAAATGATCATGAGATCAATCATCCTCATCCAATGAGCAAGCAACATATGTACAAATCTATCTGGATTCACTAATCCCCAATGTAGTAATCCAACGATTGGGAACTATTTTAGTTTTAAGCTTTCTAAGAATTTAGATCTCATTAGAATGATCATCATCCTTATTCTAAAAGCATTGCTTAAGACTATGGGTTTATCACATATTATAAAACAGCATCATGTAGATAATTAAAAGCCTTTTTATTAATAAATGAATAAGATTGTTACAAAGTATATGCTTTATCATCAAACATGATTGGCTTGTGTGCGTACTACTTTCAATCTCCCACTTGCACTAAAGCCAATCACCATGGTATCTCATACCCTTCTTCTCTAAGTGACGTTTATCCTGTTGTTGGATAAGCTTTAGTTAATGGATATGTAATGTTGTTCTTGAGAGTCCACTATCTCTATAGTGATTTTCCATCTTTCAATGATTCCTTTAATCAAATGAAAGTGCCACAACACATGTTTAGATCCAAGATGAGACTTCAGAACTATTCCTAGTTCTGTAATGAACTTTTCATCCAAACAATCAACTTGTAGCTTCATTTACAGCTATATACTTTGTCTTTATCACTAAACCAGCAACTCCTTGCAGTTTGGAACCTGTCTAATTCATTGCACCACCATTCAAGGTAACACTTTACCATAAAGTGGATTTTCTATCGTCTTGGTCTGTCTGAAAAAAAACTTGAGTCTGTTAAGCCCTCTAGTTTTAATTTAGACTCACCATAAATATGACCACATCCTTAGTGCCGGTAAAGTACTTTAAGATGTTTTTCACTATCTCATAGTGAACTTCTCCAGAATATGACTGATCAACATCAGGTCTCATACATTTCATTGCATACATGATAGTTACTCATGCGATCTCTCCTTTTGGAGTCTATGGGGACTATTAAGAGAGATACACTCCAGGGCTCATCAACATGAGACATCCCATGGAGTTTCCCATGCTAAACGAATTTAGCATCAAATGAATATACGTTCCTTGGGTTAAGTCAAGCATCCTCTTGAATCCATCTATATAGATTTTATCCCCAATTAAGATACTCTTCCCAAATCATTAATGGAGGAATGTTTACTTTATCTTTACTAATTCTAGCATTGGCATGTCATTCCTTATCTGTAATATATCAACATATAATACTAGGAATGTCACGAAGCTCTCACTGACCCTTTTGTACACACTAGGTTTATTCTTGTTTTTGATAAAATCAAACTCTTTTGATTGTCTCATCAAATAGAATATTCCATTTTTAAGAAGCTTGCTTCAATCTATTTCTCTGAGTGTCTACAACTCTTACCTCATCGTTGGTAACTGGATCATTATCTTCTATGATGCGTACCTCATCATCATCGTCCATGATGAATCCATACCTCCTAGGTATCTTTGGTACTATTCCAGATTTAAGATTCGGTTGTGGTACAATAGGTCTATCTACAAGTTCCTCTTATTTGATTTATAATGTTTTGTGGTTCTTGAACTCTTCAAGATTCTATTATCCTCCCACTAGCCCTTCAATAATAAACACCTTTATCTTAGAAGGCAGCGTGTTTCGTAACAAACACCTTTTTGCTAAGTAGGATTATAGAACATATACCCTAAACTTACTTTAGGATGTCCCACAAATCTGTACTTGTCAAATCTTGTACCAAGCTTATACTTTGAAACCTTTCCACATAAGTTGGACAACCCTTTATCTTAACAAAGTTAAGATTAGGATTCCTCCCTGTCCATAACTTTTATGGATTCTTGGGGCCGGATTTTGAGGTTACCTTTTCGTAGATATGCAACCCTTTCTAGGGCATGATCCCAGAAGGATACTGGAATGTCGATAAAATCATTATGGACCGTACCATGTCCAACAAGGTATGATTTTTCCTTTCAGATACATCAATCAATTATTGCGTATCAGGAGGTGTCCATTATGAGAAAACCATTTGAGATGATCTAGAAACTTATTGCACAAGTATTTATTCCCTGATCTAATCAAAGAATCTTAATACTTTGCCAATTTATTTCACTTTTGAATTCTTTGAACATTTCAAATAATTCACACTTGTATTTCATCAAATACAAACATTCAACTCTTTGAATGATCATCTCCTTTTCTTATACTAGTTTGTTCAACTTGCAAAATAATTTTTCATGTAAGTCAAGTATACAAAATTTATTAAGTAATATTCCAGTTCTATACAAAATATTATTATTATAAATAGAACAACAATTGTTCTTAAATATAATACCAAAGATTTAATTGTCCAATAACAAAATAGAAATAATGTTTCTAACAAGAAATGGAATACAATAACAACTTATTGACTTAATAGATTTGCATGTAGGCATTGCTAAACTATAAGTTTCTATGGCTAATGTGGCAACCTTTGCTTTATTTCCCACACATAGGATTACTTATATTTGTTTAGCTTTCTACTTCTTCTTGGTCCCTTCATAAATCTATATTTATGATAACCAAAGTTGGTATCGAATACCCAAGTAGAACCTTGACTTAAAGAAAAAATTATTTTAAATCATGAACAAATTTGTATTTATAACCGAAACTTCACTAAGCTTCTTCTGGTTAGCTCTGCAAGATGCTTCTCGTAGTTTTTTTCAGTGTCCAGGCTTATTACAGTGGAAGCAAACTCTTTTGCTATCCGTATCAGTTTTGTTCTTATTATCCTTTATTTTTGCCTTTTCTATTTACCTTCTTAGAATAATTCTTCTTTTCAGAAGATCCTTTGGCCCCTACCAGTAAGACATGGTCTTTCTTGGTTGGATAGTGACTCAATATTTTTCAACATGTTAAGCAAATCAGCGAGGCTGATATTTAGCTTGTTCATATCAAAAATTCACAACAATTGTGAAAGGAGTCCGAGAGTGAGTACAAGATCAAATATTGGCTCAACTCTCCATCCATGACAAAACATGTTATCCTAATTGATCAATCAAATTGATAATGTTAAGGACTTTTATCTGTACTGTAGTGTCATCGGTCATTCTAGATCGGAAGAGCTCCTTAGATATCTGATATCTATCAGTCCTACTTTCCTCACCATCAACTACTTGATGTGTAGGAATATAGTAGGAGCATCCATAGTTTCATGCTGACGCTAAAGCTCGTTACTCATGGATGCGAGCATGATGCATTGAGCCAATTGTGCATCATCTTGCCACTTTCTAAAAGTAGCAATCTCTTCCTCAGAGGCATTGTCTGCAACCATTGCAGGAATAGGCATATTAAGGACATAAGATAACTTTTAATCCATGAGAACTATTCTAAAATTCCTTAACCAATTCATTTAATTCGGTCCGATTAAATAACATCTAATATGCTACGCAGTGATAGTAATTTAGACATTGTAAAATTCTATAAATGAATTTATAATTAACAACATTTTAGCATACATTCTTTTATTAATTACCAAAATAAATTAGGTCTTGTTTTAAATTGGTATCTCCCACTATTTTCTTCAAACTATATTACCCTCAATATATATAGTTCGGCAATATCTAATTAAAGATATGCTAGTGAGAATAAGGATCTCATTTCAAATGTATATAGCCTTGTGTGTGCACAACAAACTATATATAAATAAATAGGTAGACAACTCTTGTCAATTACATCAACTATGTAACTCCTTGTATTTTGCCTCTTAAATCATAATGGTCAAGTGTGTGCACATCCGAACTAAAACGATTTAAGTTAAGTCAGACCCAGCATTTTCATATAAGTGAAGAGAAAACTACTGCCCTTGTGTGTGCACAACAAAGAAGTAATGTTCAATTCCTTATAAATATCATATGTAATAAAAATAACATCTTAAATATTTAATACTTGTCTTGTGTGTGCACAACAAACTCATATTAAATATTCAATACTTTATTGTTTCTATCATGCTTTAGAAACGTTCGATATTCCAAATATCTTTGAACGTTACAACTTAATATAAAATATTTGAGGGTTTTGTTATTAATTTGTCTCATCTTGTTTAAGCGCTGCATTTACACACACACACACACACACATATATATATATATATATATAATACGCGTCATATTAATTAACATGCGAAGCATGTTTGCATAATATATAATATATAGAGTATAAGCATGCACATATAGAATACTATATTCTACCCGGATTGATTATGGACTTTTATTATAGTTTGGTTCACTAGAGCCACCAAGTGAACCAAAAGGTCAAACCCTAGGGGTGCAAGAATTAATATTTAAATATAACTATTACATTTAAACCCGGGCTCCGTTACAAACGGGTCTTCAAGTGCTCCTTGCCCCTTGATCTCCAATTCTTTAAAATTAATTCTAACTATTCCTATTACAAAACTATTTAAAATAAATAAAAATCTTAATCAGCAGTCAAGGGGAAGTACATAGGAGGGAGTTAGAATTTACATTAAGAAAAAATTAGAGAAGACGAGGTACACAAACCCCATTTAATAAAACTCATATATTCATGCATCCAACTAAAATAAAATCCAATCACATTGGTCAATAATTCATAATCAATCCCATTTATTATCATACACATCACCATATGCATCAATAAATAACATTCATCTCATGAATAATAAACATTCAATATATATATTGATATCATTTAATGGGCAACTTTATTTAGTATAAAATCTAATTTTGAATCAAAATAAACTCTTTTATTTTAATCCAAATATAAATCAAAATAAACCTCTTTTATTGTAATTTATCCAATTTTGAATAAAATAAACTATTTTATTTTAATCAAATTCTTTAATCAAAATAAACTAATTTATTTTAATTAATTATGGAATCCAATTCCAAGTAAAAAAAATAAAATAAGATAAACTCCTTTATTAAAGGAAACACGGATTCTATTTCCTATTCACAAATAAACTCCTTTATTTTGAATAATATGAAATCTTATTCCATATCTAAATAAACTCTTTTATTTAAGGAAATACGGATTCTCTTTCCTATTCACAAATAAACTCCTTTATTTTGAATAATGTGAAATCTTATTTCATATATAAATAAACTCTTTTATTTAAGGAAACATGAAATCCAATTTCAACTCCAATTAGTTATCATGGAATCCAATTCCAACTCTAATTAGTTAGCATGAAATCTAATTTTAAAATTAAAATAAATTTTTATTTTAATTATAAAATTATTAAGAATATTATATATATATATATATATATATATATATATATATATATATATAATATAACAGTATGTTACTGTACTACGTTAATATAAATATATTAAATATAATATATATTAACGTAGTTATGCAACATATAGGTACTGCCACGTTAATATATGTTAACAGGAGATAATTACTTGTTAGGAATATATATATATATATATATATATATATATATATATATATATATATATATATAACGTAATATTATATATATACCATGTGATTCAAAGCATGTGCTCCTTTACGTGCACTAATGGAACAATAAAACCGAATTGGGTAAACAAGCATCGCGAATCACGAATTTATTTATTTATTTTTTAAAATTTTATACAATAAAATTATGCCCAATTAAATTATTCTAAACACATATCAATATACATATCAAATTAAAATAATTAATAATTTGCATAAAGGTTTGACTCTGATACCACTGTTAGGTTTGTAAGATTCATGAACGCAATCAAATTGCATAAAATAAGCGGAAACGTGGAAAATCAGAGTTTAAAATTTTACAAACCATATACCTGGATCATCCTTTATGCAAAATTATTAATTAAACGAAAAGATAAAGAATAAAATCATACCCTTGAAGATCGAGCTTCCTCAGGTACAAGTTCACCTTCAAATCTTTTCGCGTTCAACTTGAATCCATCGGGTTTGGTTCTTTCCTTTGATCAACGTTAGCCACCCAAGTGTTTGGCCTCTAAAGGTGATCCACCAAGAAAGAATAAAGATTCAAGAAGATGTGTGTTTGGCAAAATCCTAGTTTTCTATCTCTCATAGAAAATGAGCGTACAACTCCTTAGAAATTAAAAAATAATAATAGTAATAATAATAATAAGTCTCCTCTTATTAATTTATATTTAATATTTCCAAAATAATAAATAATAAATATTAAACTATTTAATTTATTCTATCACCATAGATTAAATTAAATATACTTAATTTATTATTATGATTATGCCATTAACTTCTTAAATAATTATTCTTCCTTTTATAGTGTGACCTTTTAGGCTCTCCGTATTAAACCGGTTGTGAATAAATCAATTAGAACAATTTTAATCTTATTTAAAAAAATAAATTAAAATATTAATTTATTTAAATAAATAATATTTATTCTACAATAGGGATAAGCCTCCCTAGCGATCAACGACTTTTCAGATAATATAGATTTCAACATTAATCATAAAAGAACATTTGAGTAAATAGTTACCATACAATTCAATCCTTCCACCGTACAATGTCCCAATTAAATATAAGACGTGGAATTACTGTTAAGTCTTATTTTATTTAATTATATGTATTTCGACTCTTAAATGCACAACTCCAAATAATGCAAATTAAAAACTCTTTTCTAATTTCATTCTGCCTTGGCCGAGGACTACGGGGTTGTCATTTATCGAATCACATAGGATATTTCTCTTCTTTTACTAGAAGTGGTAGATTCTTTATTGATCATACATTATCTCCGTGTATAACTTATTATACCCAAGCATACCCTTTGATATACCCTAAGGGTCTTAAGGAATAAGTCAAAGTATAACTCATCATACACAAGATACTATGATGATCTCAAGTCCAAGGATCACTTGTACTACTATCACTATAGGAATTCCTATTGACAGGCAAGTAAAATTCCATTAGGTATTCCTTAGCGAGCCACGTTTAGTAAATTTATTCTCTAATAAGCACCTACATACTTGTTTTAGTGTCTCCACACAAATGATCATGAGATCATTCATCCTCATCCAATGAGCAAGCAACGTATGTACCAATCTATCCGGATTCACTAATCCTCAATGTAGTAATCCAACGATTGGGAACTATTTTAGTTTTAAGCTTTCTAAGAATTTAGATCTCATTAGAATGATCATCATCATTATTCTAAAAGCATTGCTTAAGACTATGGGTTTATCACATATTATAAAACAACATCATATAGATAATTAAAAGCCTTTTATTAATAAATGAATAAGATTGTTACAAAGTATATGCTTTATCATCAAACATGATTGGCTTGTGTGCATACTACTTTCACAGACATTGCAGATATGTCTTGCAGCTGATCTGAATAAAAGCGAATGGTATCTTGATAGTGGCTGCTCAAGACACAAGACTGGCGACAAGTCAAAATTGAAAAATCTGCAAGCTACAGACTTTGGTGAGGTAACTTTCGTAGATAACAATAAAGGTAAAATAATTGGAGTTGGATGTGTTGGTAATAACCACATAACCATCTCTAACGTTCAGTTAGTCACTGGACTTAGGTATAATCTTCTATCTATCAGTCAACTCTGTGATAATGGTTTTAAAATATCAATAAGTACACATAATTGCTCTATCTTTGATCAAACTGGTAAATTAATTTTAGTCTGCCCTAGATATCAAAATGTGTATACTAATGACTTAGATGCATATTCCCATTTAGATAATGTTTGTCTTATATCTGCAAATGAGGATCATTGGCTATGGCATCGTAGACTAGGACACATCAACATGAAACTTATAAAAAACATATCTTCTAAAGAACATGTTCGTGGTCTTCCTTTATTGAAATTCTTAAAAGATCACATCTATGAAGCTTGTGAACTGGGAAATCAAATTCATGCATCACATAAACCAAAATTTAATGTGTCAACTTCTCGACCTTTAGAATTACTACACATGGACCTTGTTGGACCTATCCCTAAACATAACATGGGTGGTGCTGTATAAATTCTAGTTTTGGTTGATGATTATTCACGATTTACATGGGTTGATTTTCTAAAATTTAAAAATGAGGTTATTAACTCTATTTTGCCTTGTGTAAAATGATTCAAAATCAATAAGGAAGTTCTATTGTCTATATTCGATCTGATCACGGAAAAGAATTTAAAAGTTCTGATTTTATTATGTTTTGTGATGAGAACGGTATAAGTCATAACTTCTCTACTCCTTATACACCACATTCAAATGGTGTAGTTAAAAGGAAAAATCATTCTTTGCAAGAAATGGCTAATACCATGTTTAATGAATATCGTCTTCCAAAATATTTCTGGGCTGAAGTTGTGGCAACATCATGTTACATTTTAAACAGAGTTTTATTAAGACCTATTTTGCTCAAAACTCCCTATGAGCTTTATTATAAAAGAACTCCAAAAATAAACTATTTTTGTGTTTTTGGGAGCAAATATTTTATTCTAAATACCAAAGCACATTTATTAAAATTTGATCCCAAATATGATGAAGGAATATTTCTTGGATATTCTCTTAACAGTAAAGCATACAGAGTTTTCAACAAAACAAGTCTAGTTGTGGAAGAATCAATGAATGTGACTTTTGATGAAACTCAGCCTCCTCCAAAATACAAAGAACTTGTTGACAATGATGTTTTCATTGAAGATATTCTCAGATATATGGAAGAACCAAAACTAGATAACGCATCTCCACCTATTGATGGGAATCCCCTTGAAAACCCAAAATCTCAGTTGAATGATTTGGCCAAAGAGTCTCACATTATTAAAAATCATCCTATAGAAAATGTAATTGGTAATAGTGACAAAGGGTTTATCACTAGATCACAAGCACATAATTTAGCTGGTAACTTATCTTTCTTATCTCAAATTGAACCTAAAAATATAAAAGATGCTTTACTTGATGAAGTCTGGATAATGGCTATGCAAGACGAACTTGAACGATTCACTAGAAACAAAGTATGGGAGTTAGTTCCACAACCCGAGGATGTTTGAATTATTGGAACTCGATGGGTATTTCGTAATAAACTTGATAAAAATGGAACTGTTGTACGTAATAAGGCAAGATTAGTTGCACAAGGGTATAATCAAATGGAAGGTATTGACTATGATGAAACATATACTCATGTTGCTAGAATTGAATCTATTTGCATATTATTAGCATTTGCATGTCATAAAAACTTTAAACAGTTTCAAATGGATGTCAAATCTGCATTCTTAAATGGTGTTATAGAAGAGGAAGTTTATATTAAACAACCTTCTGGCTTTAAAGATTTTAGTCATCTTGAATATGTTTATAAATTACATAAAGCTTTATATGGTTTAAAACAGGCCCCTAGAGCTTGGTATAAAAGACTAAGTAAATTTCTGCTAAATAATTGTTTTAAACGGGGAACTTTTGATACTACTTTATTTACAAAAAATAAGAATGATGATATTTTGGTAATTCAAATATATGTTGATGATATTATTTTTTGTTCCACTGACATTACTATGTGTAATGATTTCTCTGAAAGTATGAGTAAAGAATTTGAAATGAGTATGATGGGAGAATTAAACTTCTTCCTCGGATTACAGATCAAACAAGGAGAAAAAGGTATTCATAGATCTCAATCTAAATCTTCAGAAAGAAATGATCAAAAATGTGGCTTAGAATCATAAAACCTCTTAACACTCCTGTGTCAACTACTGATAAATTAATTGCTGATGAAAATGGAAAATCTGTTGACTCAAAAAAATATAGAGGAATGATCGGAAGTTTATTATATATAACTGCTAGTAGACCTAACATTATGTTTAGTGTTTGTAAATGTGTCAGGTTTCAAGCTAATCCTAAAGAATCTCACCTGACCGCAGTGAAAAAGATTTTTTGGTATCTTAAAGGAACAACTGAATTAGGTCTATGGTATCCCAAGGATCAACCATTTTATCTCGTGTGTTTTTCAAATTCTGACTATGTAGGTCATCATATCGATCGAAAAAGTACCAGTGGTACCTATCAGTTTCTGGGAGGATGTTTAGTTTCTTGGTTTTCTAAGAAATAAAACTCAGTATCTATTTCAACCACCGAAGCTGAATATATTGCTATTGCACGTTGTTGTACTATGGATGAAACAAACCCTTGCTGACTATAACTTGAAATTTGATTATGTGTCAATTCTATGTGATAATACTAGTAGTATCAATCTCAGTAAAAATACAGTTTTGCATACTAGGTCAAAGCATATAGACATCAGACATCATTTTTTACGTGATCATATTAATAATGGAATTATTAAACTAGAACACATTGACACTGAATTAAATATAGTTGATGTATTCACTAACCACTAAGTTTGGAAAGATTTTGCAAATTACTAATTGAATTAGGTATGCTAGAAAAATTTCCTCTTAATTTTTTACTCATATTTATTAATTCTTAATTATTTTATATATTATTTATATAGTAATAGTTATAAAACCAAAACATTTTTATATTATATCTAACAATATTTATTTTACTAATTTTGTAAATAATGTTTAACATCTTATCCTTTTCAAGTTAATATATATACATATATCAAGAACTGATCTGAACCTTTTATTATTGTATAAATTCAATGGCTATCTGGACCCATCCACTTCTTCTCTAACAAACCAATAAGATTTAAGCATCAGGAAGCACACAGATCACGATTTTAAACCGCTCAATCAAACCTAGCACTTAATTCTAATCGTTGGATCAATTTTTACTCAAGAAACACAACTATTCAGATTTCAGACCAAATCTCAGTTGTTGATCTCTTTCCTGAGTTACTATCCACCGCTGGATCAACAAAGTAAGTCAAACTATATATATAATTTTTTCAATTTTTAATTCATTTCTTACTCTCATTTCTCTCTCTTCTCATCTACCACGTCTGATTATTTCTCTCTTTTCTATTACACCTCTAACTCTCTCTCTCTCTCTCTCTCTCTCCTCTCTCATTTTCCTTCACTGATCTTCTTCACCTTTGAAGATTTCTGTTTCTAGTTCTTGTCTGATCCTCTCTATCTCCCGACTATCTATGATTCTATGCTATCTATACTTTATCAAAATATTTCTCACATTCTCAATATCTTAGATTCGGTTTTAATTTGTCGATCTGGTTGATAAAACAAGATGTAAAAAGAGGGTTTTCGGTTGATTTCATCTGCTACGGTCTTTTCATCTCACTTTCGTCCAAATGGAAAGATCGTTAGATCTACGATTTGTATGTTTTTCATTTAACTTTTGGGGTTTCAACTAAAATCGTTTCTGATTCTTCTCTCGAATCCATTTTGTTGCAGATTTTTGTGTAACAACTTAGTTTTAAATCACTCACTCGTTCAAATGATTGGTTTAAATCTGAATCTTTTTATGTTCAGATCTGTGAAACTTTTGGTTTCCAATTTTTGACAAAAAGACGTTTTCTTTACCGAGATATGTTTAAACTTCCATCGATTCATTATTTTTTTCTTTGAATTTTTTTTGACAAACCCTCATCTGTGAAATTTATATTTTAGAGTTTCATTTTTTTTAGTTTTACTAAAGCCCCCAATTTTTAAACCCTAAACTCTTAACAAATTTTTTTGTATTTATTTCTCAAAAAACCTAATTTTTGTTCGTCAAATGCTTTTCTTCAGACTTATTTCTTATACTATATATATATATATACTTAGTTATAACTTTACATATCTAAATTTTACATATATTTATATATATAAGGTCTTTGTCTGTGTCAATATATATTTATACTTGCACAAATATGTTTCTCTCTGCTGAAAAACAACACAAGGCTATGCATACAACTTAATCATTTTTCTGCGAAGGCTTGCACTTTAATAGTGTAATGCTGCTTCTTTTGCTCACTCAGGTATAACCCTCCATTTTTTATTGTCTACTATATAATGTGTGAATACTGATGTCCACTAGGTTTATTTGATTGGCCTATATTTATTGTGTGGATACTGATGTCCACTGGGTTTATTTATTGCACTAACTGATGTCCAAAGAAATGCTTTAAATGCCAAATACTGATATATTCTTCTGATTTTTTTTTAATTTTGACTAAATATAATTGCTCTCTGTTTTAGAAATATGACACATGGATCACTATTTTATTACCAGTTTCTTACCATCTTAAATAATAACTTTAAAATACATTCCCTTTACTATTTTTCTTAATTGTTTTCTGATGATAACTACAATTCTTCGAATGGTCATCTTACTTGTAACCTCATACTCATATTTATTACTAAATCTTGACTGCCTATATTTAGTATAAGAACTATTTTACCTACAGTATATAATTACATTATTTTCCATATATCTATATATATAAGCTAATTTTCAAATATGGTGCATTCAAATCTTCCATCCTTACTTCTCATCCTCTCACATGTCTTCCCTGCTTCTTTACTAATCATGTCTAACCTCTTTTCATCTAAACGTAAAACACTTCCTCTGTATTCTGAGTTACAGTTTTCTAATGATGTTCCTCATCTCACTACTGCATCTGCACAGGCTAAATATAGAGTTATGAGACATAATATGTGTCCAGGGAATGTAATTACCTTTCTTAGTTTTCCAGACTTGTTTGAAAATTTTAAAAATGTCGGGTGGGATTGTTTAGTAACTTTCTATGATAAGTCTATCTATCCTGGTCTCTTTTGGTTTGTTAAAAAGCATCACTACTTGTATTCAAAGTCAAACATACATCATTGATGAACTATTTCTTGTACACACACTTCAACTGCACCCCTTTACTTTAGAATTACCTAGGATCAACTCTTATCTTCATCCATTTGGTATCTATGTGGAAGAATGTATGTGATTTAAGCATAACTTGTCTATTGTGACTGATCAAATGGTACCTGTCGTGCTATTTGATTTTCCTTGCAAAGTTGGTTTAGAGTTCCTTACTGCTAAGTGTCAATTTGTGGGTGAAATTCTCAGAAATAACTTTATGCCTGTTAGATGACATAAAATTGCTGCCCTTTGATTTGGAAATCATCAAGAGCATCTTGAATGAGTGCATGCCTTATAACTTAGCCTATTTTTTATTATCATCTTTTGAATTCTGCTTCCATAACAATTTTCTGGGCTTTCGGTTATTGCTTACTCATATTTTTAATTATCTGACTATTAATGTGTCACAACATCAATCCCAACTTGTTCCAACTAGCAATATTGTCTCCCATTTAAACCTTCCACCTCAGTCCTTAATTGTTTGTAAACCTGTTGATCATGAGGTTATTGAGTCCAACATAAACATGGCCATTAAAATCGATTCACTCAATAACATGAATCAACTTCTTCTACAAAACCAAAATCTTATGTTAGAAAAGTTAGAAGATGTGCAGTTATCTCTACATGTTGTTAAGTCTATGGTATGTTTTCTGATGGAGAACAAAAGATTACTTATGGGTCCCTATGATTTTGATGCTAATGCCCATGATGACCCAGCTGATATTGTACCACAACCATTTCCAGAAAATTCGGATGTCAACATTCCTGAAATCTCTCAACACTTTTCTCCTCTAAATCTAGAGGATCTCTAACTATTTGAACTAACTGTAATATCACTAACTATTTGGGATGACTGTAACTTTACTCTCCTAACCCCTCTCTACTACTACTACTGCTGCTAGAAATATCTTCTCTTGTTCTATATATATATTGGTTACTAACTCTCTGTGCAGGATTACTTAACTAAATTTTCTACAGGATTAAGTCTTTTCCCCACCATTTTTTATGATGACAAAGGGGGAGAAGAAAAATATTATAAACTGCTATGAGATTGGATAAACTATTATAACTGCTATAACTATCTATAACTTATAAACTACTATGAGATTGGAATTAAAGTGTTCATAGTTTAAGGGGGGGCTTCTTAAGGGATAATTTTTTTTATAATTATCATTATCAAAAAGGGGGAGATTGATAGGTCTCAATTTTATTTTATATATTTTGATGATAACAATTATGTAGTAATTAAATAAATCTGTAATTTATTTAATTATTTTATTATTTTATCTAAACTGTTTTTTTGTTTTTATTTGAATTAATTTTTATTGACCTTGATAATTTAAATGTCAAGTGTTAAATAAATTGATTCATATAAATATTTAAGGCAAGGAGATCCTAATTCTTTTATGCGCCCAAGGCGGACAGAGTGAACGATAATATCATTCTTGCATGTAGTATTGATCAATACATGGCATAACGGGCTGATCACCCCCCGTGCCCGTAAGTTATGACAGTTTGCAGATGAAGTTCTGCTATCAAAAAATTGAGAACAATGTTCATAGTATGTCACCTTAACCCTATCTATAGTTAGTACGTAGTTTCAAAATTTTGATAGATAGTTGTTATGTTATTATTATCGGTTCAGATTACTTCACAACCATTGATTTGTTATAGAAGGGTAGTACAAAGAAAACATTTAATCCTTTCAGCTAATATTTATAATTGTTATTACTTGCTGGGCACTCAAATGCTCATCCTTGCTTAAATTAAATGTTTTCAGCTAAGTATGACCAACCAGAGGGTTCTGCCAGGAACAAAGGGAAAGGAAAGCTTTCAGAATAAGTTTGTGTTATCTTATGTAATAGCTAGACTTAAATAAGATGATTATATTTATTATCTATCATGTAATGAAATGTTTTAAGGTCGCGTAACTGGGATTTAGAAAACTCTAATATGTAAATTAAGTTTGATATTTATGACATTATCATTATTATTCTGCTCAAAGAAATGGTATCGTGAAGCACTGAATTCGGGTTTTAAGTACCTGAATTTGGGGGCGTCACAGAATCCCTGGCTCTATAGCCAGATATCAATTTTTCAAAGTAATTCATTTGGAACCATTCTGGAGAAGGCAATAATTGCAGAGAGAGGTAGTGAGGCTTTAAGTCAGTACCACCGAGAGAAAAAGAATAAGATTAAAGTAGATGGGGGAGTGAAGACTGAGGGAGCCAGCGTGAGTGATAATGGACATAAGAGGAAGGTTTTTAACTCTGGGAATATCGGAGTGAAACAAGTAGATCCTAAGAGAAGGATCGAGGCATGTAAGAACTGTGGGAAGACTCATTTAGGAGTCTGTCTCAAGGGTAAAGCTTTGTGCTACAATTGTGGACAAGAAACTGTCCAAGTTTGAAGAAGAACCATGGATACTTCGTATGTGGATCAACTGATCACATGCAGAAGAAGTGCCCGAAGAAAGGGATGGATGGTACTAAGGGCGCTAATAGTGGTAAGTTAGCTATTAGTGGTCCAGCTCAGTCGAGTAGATCGATGGCTTGCACTTTTAATATAACGGTCCAGGATGCAATTGCATCAGGAGATGTAGTTGCAGGTATTATCCAATTAACGATATAAATGCTAATGTGTTGTTTGATTCAGGTACTACTTGTTCTTTTATTGCATGTTAATTTGGTAGATGGTTAGGATTACTCCCTGAAAGATTGCCTATAACTTTAAATATTAAGGTAGCAAATGAAGAAATAATTCCTGTTAAAAATATTCATAGGCGTTTGTGTAGAAATAAGAGGTTATAAATTATTAGTAGATTTAATATCGATAAAGTTGGGAGAATTCGATGTAATTCTCGGGATGGATTGGTTGTTTAACCATGGTGCAATTATAGATTGTCAAAAGAAATGTGTAAACCTTCGAACTTTGAAGCAGCCTAAGGTATTTTTTTACGGTAGTAAATCGCCAGGACGTTTGTGTTGTCTTACCATTACACAAACTAGGAAATTGTTGAAGAAGGGATGTGTAGGTTATTTGTGTCATGTTGTTGATACCTAGAGAGTGGGAGCAACAAGTAACAAATACTTATAGTAAAAGAATTTGTGGATGTGTTTCCAAGCGAATTATCAGGTCTTCCACCGGATAGGGAGATCAAATTCGTAATAGATATTGTGCCAGGAGCGGCACTAGTTTTGAGGGCACCGTATCGTATGGCGTCAGTGGAAATGAAGGAGTTAAAGGTTCAATTAAAGGAACT
Organism: Panax ginseng; assembly: GCA_020205605.1. NCBI lineage: Eukaryota > Viridiplantae > Streptophyta > Magnoliopsida > Apiales > Araliaceae > Panax > Panax ginseng. The sequence goes on from CM035129.1 coordinate 34,583,177, forward strand.
ATTGGATAATAAATACATTCAACAAAGTGTTTCACCTTAGGGAGCATCGATATTATTTGTAAAGAAGAAGGATGGGTCGTTGAGACTTTGTATCGACTATCGAGAGTTGGACAAGCTAGTGATAAAGAATATGTACCTATTGCCCAGGATCAATGATCTTTTTGATCAGTTGAAAGGGGAAAAGTATTTTTCTAAGATATTTTTATGGACGGGGTATCATCAGTTAAAGTTCAAGAAGGAGGATTTACCTAAGACGACATTCAAGACTAGTTATGACCTTTATGAGTTTCTGGTAATGTCGTTTGGGTTGACGAATGCACCAGCTGCATTCATGAATATGATGAACAGAGTGTTCAAACAATGTTTGGACAAGTTCATTGTAGTGTTTATCGATGATATTCTAGAATATTCTAAGACGCCAGAAGATCATGTTTAACATCTAAGATTAGTGTTGGAGACACTAAGGAAGGAGAAGTTATATGCTAAATTCACTAAGTGCAAATTTTGGCTTGAAAGAGTGCAACTTTTGGGGCACGTTATCGACAAAGATAGAATTTCAGTGGATCCAGTAAAGGTGAAAGCAATAATTTGTTAGAACAACCAAAAAAACTAACATAGGTACAGATTTTCTTAGGGTTAGCGCGATACTATCAAAGATTTATCCAGGATTTTTCTAAGATAACTACTCCGCTGACTAATTTGACAAGAAAGACAGTGAAGTACATATGGACTGGGAATTGTGAAAATAGCTTTCAAGAACTGAAGAAATGGTTGAGTAAATCACATGTATTATCTTTACCCGATGATATAGGGAATTTTGTAGTTTATAGCGATGTTTCGCATAGAGGACTAGGTTGCATGCTCATGAAGCATGGCAAGGTCATTGCTTATGCATCACGAAAGTTAAAGGATTATGAGAAAGTTTATCCTACTCATGATCTGGAACTAGCAACTGTGGTATTAGCCTTAAAGATTTGGAGGCATTACCTATATGGAGAGAAATGTGAGATATACACGGACCAAAAAGTCTAAAATATATCTTCACATAAAAAGACTTAAATATGAGACATAGAAGATGGATGGAGTTGATAAAGGATTACGATTGTGATATCTTGCATCTAGGAAAGGTGAATGTGGTGGCCGACACCTTAAGTAGAAAGAGTCGAGAAAGGTTGTCTATGTTAAGGCTCAAATTGAGTTAATAATAGAGATGGCTAGAATGGAGTTAGAGGTGAGGTTACCGGGTGAACCAGATCAGAAACTATTTACAATGGAGACTCAACCTACCATTATAGAGAGAGTCAATGAAGTACAACTCAGAAATGATGAGTGTGATCAGATGAAGAAAAAACTAGCAGATGGAGAAGAGATAAATTAAAGTAACGAGGAGTTATTAAGATTTGAAGGAAGAATTTAGGTTCCGTCTGAAATGGAATTGAAGGAGGAGATATTACAAGAGGCTCATAGTTCAAGGTACTCGATTCATCCTAGTAATACTAAGATGTATCAAGAACTTCGACAAAAGTTTTGGTGGCCAAACATGAAGAGTGAGATAGCCGAGTATGTAAGTAGGTGCTTAACATGTCAAAAAGTTATGGCCGAACATCAACGATCAAGTGGTTTGTTACAGTCATTGGAAATTCCAGAATGGAAGTAGGAACATATCACAATGGACTTTATGGTAGGACTTCTAACTACAAACAAAGGATATGATGTCATTTGGGTAATAGTGGATCGTTTGACGAAGTCGGCTCACTTTTTGCCAATAAGAGTAAAGTTTAACATAGACCAATTAGCTAAACACTATGTTAAGGAAATCATTTCAAGACATGGGGTACCAGTTTCAATAGTGTCAGATCATGATCCATGATTCACATCAAATTTTTGGAGAAGTCCGTAAGAGTAGATAGGAATGCAGTTAAAGTTAAGTACAACTTATCATCCACGGACAGATGGGCAAAGCGAAAGAACTATTCAGACATTAGAAGATATGCTAAGATCTTGTGTCATGGATTTCGAAGGTAGTTGGGATGATCATCTACTGTTAGTAGAGTTTACTTATAACAACAGTTATCATGCAAGCAAAGGCATGCCGCCTTACGAAGCGTTATACAGAAGGAAGTGCAGAACTCCACTGTGTTGGGATGAGGTAGGAAAACGCTGAATGCTAGGACCTAAAATGCTACAACAAATAGCAGATATAGTTAAGTTGATACGAATACGACTAGTAGCAGCTCAAGACATACAGAAAAAATATGCAGATTAGCATCGAAAGAAAAGAGAGTTTGAAGTCCGCTCGTATGTGTTGCTAAGGTATCTCCCTGGAAAGGAAAGATACGGTTTGGGAAGAAGGGAAAATTAAGCCCAAGGTTTATAGGACCTTTTGAGATATTGAAAATGGTAGGAGAGGTAGCTTATGTGATAACATTACCTCTAGAGTTAGAACGTATACCCAATGTGTTTCATGTATCTATGTTACATCCTTATAAGCCAGATTATACGCACGTAATAAAGTATGAGCCTATTCATGTTGAGAAGGACTTAACGTACGAAGAAATGCCTATTCAAATCATTGATAGAAAAGAGCAAGTTCTAAGGAATAAAGTAATACATTCAGTGAAGGTAATATGAAGAAACCACGATGCCGAGGAAGCAACGTGGAAACTCAAAGAAAAGATGAAAAAGAATTACCCTCAGTTGTTTGACTAACTTTTATCGATATTATAGGGATATAATCCTTATAAGGGGGGAAGAATGTAACAACCGAGAAAATTGGATTATAATGTAAATTAATTTTATTTAAATATATTGAATAAGATTATATTCTATGTTATTTAGAACGAGTAAGCGAGATGAATGTCATTTTATAACCTAGAAGAGATGTATGATTGTAGTATTCTGGCTAAGTGCTACAAATAAAGTGTGTGAATTTCCAAGATAAAAATAAAAGCTTTCCGAGAAATTCTCTGAAAAATAATATTCAACCATTTCTGCTTGGGAATTATTTTTGAACTTCCGGGAAATATGTAATGATAGAATTTTAAGGAAAGAAGGATTATCTAACAATAATTCAGTTATGGCGAACACAGTTTTTCGTCTGCGTAATTAATTTGAGAATGTTAGGAAAAGTGAAGATTTGAATAAATAATGATTAAGTATAATAGAAAGGTTATTATACGGGGAAGATATATAAGTATAATACAAGGTATTGTACAAGTATATACGAAAGATAATACAATTAATAAGATGAATGTTATACGAACTAGTATACGAAAAGAATACAAGAATTTTGCGTTAAAAGCACAAACCATTATTAATGGACTAGTAAAGATTGAATGTGAACTTTTACAAGCCCAAGTGAAAGATAATTGAGGCCCAATGACAAAATTAATCAAAGTCCAAAGATAATTTAATTCAAGCCCAAGGTTAGGCCAGAATTGAATTAAACCTAAGCCCAAACCAAGAACTGAACCCGTGGATCAAACCGTTGGATCACTGTGTGGGTAATAACCCATGGACCAACCCATGGGGGCCCCATAAGACCCATGTAGTCGGGCAAGTGGAGGTGGCCAAGCTTCTCTTAGAAGCTTGGTGGAATAGTAAGGAGGTGGAGTAAAGGAGGTGGCATTTAATATTTTTTATGACACACAAAAGTGGTTGGTGCAAAATGAATGGTAGATGATGGTTTGTTAGGTTTGAATGGTGATTGATGAAAGGGTGATGTGCTTGAATGAAAACTTAAGGGATTGATTATGAGATATCATAACCTAAGTGACCAAAGCATTAACCAACATCAATTGTCTTTAAGACCATTTTGCTTTAAACCTTGAAATTCTATAAATAAGAGGTTTAAAATTCATTTGGAATTCCTTAAGCAAATCACCAACATTTGAGTTTATACACTTTGAGAGAGAAAAGAGAGAAATTTAAAATTTTCCAAAGAAGAAGAAGAAGAAAGCTAGAACATCAAAAGGTAATGAAACATGAACCTTTAAGTTTCATCTCTTCAATTTGAATCGTGATAGAGAAGTGATTATTGGTGGAGTATGTCTCATAAGGAGTAATAAGGATGGCTATTAGTGGACTTTAAACATTAATAAACATGTATCAAGTGAAACCATAATCGAATGATTAAGAACATAAGGAAGAAAGCATGAAAACTTAGCACATGTTGTTGATGGACAAGTTTAAAACCACCGTGTATAGAATTAGATGATATATACTTGGTTAGGATGATGGATGTTTAAATAATTGAATGAATCCATTTTTAACGGGGTAGAAATCTCGTATAACAAAGTTATGGCAAAATTTCTAAGAAAAGGCAATAAACGTTAAAATTATAGTTAACTAGGATTTCGTAAAGGAAGTGACATGTTAATAACAAACCTAAAAAGCTAGGGTTTTATGAACATATTGAAGACCATGAAATTTATGATTCATAGACTCAATAACTGCTGAATTCGGACATCGTATGAACAAATTATGGATGAACGAGCGATGAACGCTCAAGAACGTTAAACGAACGAATAATAAAAATTTAATCAAGTGGAAGACTCGTTAACGGATTCAAAAAATTGTTTTGTTCAGAGGAAATCGTAGTATTAAGAATAATCAAGAAATTGACTTTTGAACGAACCAATTCTGAACTATAACGAGCAATTTACGAGATCGGGAAATGAATGTCTTAAGAAATTAAAAAAAAAATCAATGGAATAAAGGAGGCGTCGCAATGCCGCCTAGTGAAGGATTTAAAAGTCTTTGCACATGACACGAGATCCCTGCAAATCTTTGAAATATCTTGTTGCAATGCAAGAATTAACAAAGGACCCGTGGCCAAGCAAAGACCAATCCTAGACTAAAGGCAGAGAAGAATAGTTATGAACATAAAAGAAAGGTAAGTTGATTGAAGGTGGATTAATATGACCTCAATTAAACTTAAAGTAACATCTTAAATCATGATTAAAACCTTAATTTCAACAATTAAAAGTTAACAAAAGGTTACGAAAACATAAATATAAAGTAAGTTTAGTAATACGGTAAACCGTATTCACATCAAATAAATGTTTAAGAATACTTGAAATGTAATTACTTAAACATTGAACAACTAAGGTTAATCATAACAGTAAAATGTTATAAAGTTATAATGAACGTTAATTAACCTAACGAATGATATTAGGTTAACAAAAAGGATAATTTTATGGAGAAGAAGGAGAAGATAAGTTAATGGCAATACTTATGAATTGTATAAGACCTAACATAGTATGCTATGTGATTATGACATGTAGAACCTATAAAGACTCAAAAAGAAAGTGAAGTAACATTAGATGGCGCTGAAGGCAAGTTTTATAAACCCTTGCCTATACTTTATTTTGGATAATTTTTATGATTCACGTATTATACGCATGAATTGGTGTAACAAAGAAGTCGAAGCCATTTATTTTGGCTAGACCAAACTTAGAGTATTTTGTGGATTTCGTTATAATCTATCAAAATATTATTGATACTACTATCTTGTGCCAACTGTTTTGGTATGGATTTAAAGAAAGCCTGAGAATGAATAGACAAATGTTTTGTCGTAAATCGACAGGCACGTGAGTTTGCCAAAACTTAAACATAGATACGTTTAATGTAGTAGTGTTGTATAACATAGAGTACTATAGGCTGATTACCTAGACATTCTCGTAAGAAATGTTGGACTTACGGACTTGGTGTTGGGTTTTCCTTTTTAAAGAAAGAAAGAATGAAATGCTCATGGTCTTTGACCAAACTCAAGGTTTAATTGATGATGTTCATCGATAAACATTTTAAAGAAAAGAGAAGTGCTATTTTGATTTATTTATAGTACTTCATAACTATCGGTTCAGTTATACAAGATATACTGATATGATTCATGCATGTTGTTCTACAATAATTTTTATACTTGCTGAGCTAGTAATTCTCACCCTTGCTTGAACCATATGATTGCAACTAAAAATGAACGGATCGAAGGATCCGATAAGGACAAAGGGAAGGCCAAGACGGACAAATAGTTATTCTTGTAATAGAATAATATTACTTTTGTATTAATTTAATACTATGACAAAGAACATATGTAATGGTTACAAAGAACCTGGGAAGGGACTTATTATTATGTAATAAAAAGGTAGACACATTCACTTTATTGATGTATTCCAACTGAATGTATGTGTGAATATAAGTATTGTGTAGCACCATCTATCGAGTTGGAGGATACCCAGATTTGGGGGTGCCACAATTAATATACAGGGCCCACATAGTGAATTCCAACTGAATGTATGTGTGAATATAAGCATTCACCTTTTTTTTTCCTTGTGATATTTTATATGTGTGCTTATATATATATATAACAAGTTAAAACATAGAACTGAATAGAAATCAATATTATGTAATAACTTTTATTGCATAAAAATATAGTAAAAAATATCCAAAAGATGTCCATTATCAAACATAAAACATATCAAGGCCTACAAAGTCCCAATCTCCTAACATGAGCTCAAAAAACATCCCTAAGAATGGGGTAAGTCAAGGAATCAGCAACCATGTCACTCGTTAAGGCTGTAAAATGAGCAAAAAATTCAGGCTCGATTCGTACTCGCTCGACTAAAAATTAGATTCGAGCTCGAATCGAAATATAAATGAGTCAAATATGAGCACATTTTAAAGTTCGATAAATTACTCGAACCTCCTCAAATTGTAATTTTCTATTGATACTCGGATCATATTCGTTCGAAAAGTTCAAACTGCTCGTACTCGACTCGGAATCGTGCTCGACTAGGTAGATAAATGAGCCTTAATCAAACCTTATTTTATACTCGATAATTTTTGTGAACCAAATATGATTAACTCAATACTCGATTTGACTCGGTTCGTTTACACCCTTATTACTTGTAGAGATATGTTTGAGGACCACCTTCTTTCGAGCCACAATATCCCTAATGTAATGAAATTTAGTCTCAATATGCTTGGCCTTTCCATGGTACTTGGGATCCTTAACGTAAGATAAACCAGGCATATTATCACAATGAATAGTGATAGGGTCACTCGAATGTGATCCAATATGCAGGCGCTTGAAGAATCTCTGTAACCATACTGCTTCTTATACTGCAAAGCAACATGCAATGTATTCTGACTACATAGTGGATAAAGAAACACATGGTTTTTTCTTGCTCAACCAACTAATGGCTCCACCACAAAGCAAGAAGTTATACCCAGTGGTATACTTGCGCTCATCCAAGTCGCTAGCCCAATCTGCGTCGTTGTACCCCTGTAAGCGTAGCTCACCACCCTGATAACTGCCACCTAATGAGAAAATCTAGTATTGCTTTGAAACCAACTAACCATCCCCACTGTAAAACTTATATCGGGACGTGTACACATCATTGGATACATCAACTTACCAACTGCACTAGCATAAGGAACACGAGCCATCTACACTTTTTCTTGATCAGTCTTAGGGCAAAGATCTTGGCTTACTTTATGACCCTTCTCAATGGGAGTGTCAACTGGTTTAGAATTATGCATACAAAAATGCTCTAAAATAGATTTTATATAAGTCTCTTGACCTAAACCCAAAAATCTTTTAGATTGATCCCTATAGATCTTAATTCCGAGTAAAAATTTTGCCTCACCCGTGTCTTTCATCTCAAAATTAGATGATAACCACTTTTTAGTTGCGACTTGCGACAATCAATCCTATATCTTTTACAGCTATCAAGATGTCATCAACGTACAAACACAAGATTATAAAGCTATTTTCAACCTGTTTAACATACACACGAACATCTTCCTCAATCATCGTAAACCCATCAGCAATGATGGCTCGACGAAATTGAAAGTACCATTGTCTAAATGATTGTTTTAAGCCATAAATGGAGCGTTTGAGCTTTCACACTTTGAGCTCTTGTACCTTAACCTCAAAGCCAATTGGTTGATTCATGTAAATCTCCTCATCTAGTTCTTAATATAGAAATGCAGTTTTAACATCCATCTGATAAAGCTCAAAATCTAAACATGCGACAATAGCTAGAATAAGGTGAAATGAGAGCTCCCTTATATGTAGCAGTCTCATTATCATCATTTAGAGTGCACATAAGGGCCTCTCCTTCAAGCATAAGAAGGGATTCCTCTTCAATTTTTAAAAAACAATTGAGGTACTTTTGCACGTTTTCTTCGACGTGGCTCAAGATTTTGTGAATCAGGTGGTGCCCCGTTAGGCAGTAGATCATTCCCACCATCCTTAGCAATAAAAAGATGAGAATAAAATTCTCTTCCTTCGCTAAGGGGTGGTGAAATGTCTCCCACCGATTCGGCCATTTCATATAGCTCAAAATCCTTTCTCGTGTCACCCCTACTTGAAAACTTATTCTCTATGAATTCCACATCTTGTGATTCAATCTTAGTCATTACTCCACCAAGTTGTTCGCATATCATCACATAACCCTTTGACTGTTTAGGATACTTTATAAAGATAACCTTCTTTCCTCTAGAGTCTAATTTCCCAAGTTGTTGAGAAGGAATGCGCACATATCCTGCCGACCCTCATGGTCTTAAATGATCTAGGGTTGGTTTTCTGCCTTCCCAAGACTCATATGGTGTAGAAGTAACTGACTTACTAGGCACGCGATTAAGGATCTATGTGGAAGTCATAAGTGCATCTCCCCACAAATTAATTGGAAGATCAGTTTGCGCCATCATCGACCTAACCATCTTTAATAGCGTACGATTCCTTCTTTTTGCGACACCATTTTGTTGCGGAGTGCCAGGAATCATTAGTTGTCTGATGATACCGTTTTCCTCAATGAGTCCTTTAAATTACTCAAATAAATATTTGCGTCCACGATCGGTCCTAAGAACCTTTATGGATCTATCTCTATGATCCTCAACTTCAGCAACAAAACGTCTAAAGCAATCTAATGCTTCTGACTTATGAGAAATTAAATAGACATGTCCTATCGCGAATAATCATCTATAAAAGTGATGAAATAGTTACCACCATGTCGTGCTCTAACATTCATTGGACCATAAATGTCAGAATGAATTAGCTCTAAAGGATTAGTGGCCCTCACTGCCTTCCCAAAAGGTTTTCTTTTTGCCTTCCCTGCTAAACAAGGTTCACATACTGAAAGGTTAAGTTTAGCGAGTGAGCCTAAAAGGCCTTCTCGAGCTAGCCTAGTAATCCTTTTTTGGCCAATATGACCTAATATATCATGTTATTTCAATGATTCATTAATAGTATCATCATGAGAAGCAATATAAGAAAAATGAGATTCACCTTTATTCAAAACATAAAAACCATCCGATAAAATACCATGTCCAACAAAATTATTATGAAAATAAATAGATACGCTACAACAGTTGAAGGAAAAAGAATACCCAACTCTAACTAAAGCTACAACTGATATTAAGTTTCATCAAATTCCTGGTACATAAAGTGTATCCTCAAGGATCAATGAGCGGCCATTTCGCAAAGTCAATTGATAAGTGCCAAAACCAAGCACTTGTTCCTCTGAACTGTTCCCCTTGAACAAACTTTGAGTCCCTTTAGAAACTCGTCGGTACTTAGTGAATCCCTCCCTATCGCGAGTTACATGCTTGGTTGCTCCTGTGTCAATAATCCACGAAGGATCAGTTTGAGCAAGAAAAACATGTGAACACACAAAGTATTCATCGTAATAAAGAAATTTAGATTGTACCTTTTTCTGCTTAGTGCATTCACGAGCAAAATGCCCAACCTTTTGACAGTTATATCCAGTCATTTTCTTCTTTCCTCCTCTTTTGCCCCTCGGGCGCTTAACATTACCCTTCTGTTTTGGTGCATTAGTCTTAACCCGATCATTGCCATTAGCTCGTCTCTTGCGCTTAACTTTTGTATTGCGCGGACCAGCTTGAGCCATGAAGACAAAGTTTCCATCTTTAGCACCATGGCGCTCATATTCAAGCTTAAGATGCCTTTTGAGATCAACAAGAGTTTTGATAATTTCATTATGTATCATAGTCATTGTGAAAGGCTCCCAAGCATCAGGTAAAGACCTGAGCAAAGCTAGAATCTGCTGCACTAAGCTCGCGGATCATTGCCGACATTACTCGAAGGTGTTCCACCATAGTGTGTTTGGGCTCCTTCTTGTAACGGTCCAGCTTATAATTAAGCTCGTGCAACCTAGTAGCAGTAGTCCCACCATAAGACTTCTTAAGCATATCCCACATTTCCATTGCCATTTTGCAGGACTCAAATTCACCAATAAGGTCGTTGTGTGTGCTGTTTAACATGGTAAAGCGCGCACAATGATCCTTCTTAACCCATTTATCATAGGTTTGTTTATCTCGACAGTGTTGAACAGTGGTGCCCTCCTCAGGCAGTTGCATAATGGTAGTTAAAGCTTCAAGCACATCTAACTCATTAAGCAGATATTGAATTTTCTTCGACCAATGGTAATAATTTTTATCATCCAATTTTTCACCTTTGTTAAGGTCAGTAATCACATTTTTAGAGGTCATTTCTCTACAATAAGGTTTCACAAAATATGAATATTAGCACACACATAAAATTTTTGTCATTAAATCCTAATTAATCACAATTATTTAGTCTATGGATAGAAATCAAAAAATTGCTAAGCTCATAATCATCATTCCATGTCATAAAATATATAATTATGATTAATTTTATTTTCTATGACAAAATATCCCAAATAGCCCATTACAATAATAAAAAAAGGAAGGGTTTTAGGAAACAAAAAACCTATTGATAATTTAATTGTACTTTGGGACATAAAATCAATTAATTGAAGAAAAAGTGCAAAATTACATTCCCTTACAAGGCTTCGATATAAATACATCAATAAAAACTTTACATCAAAGATTCCTACTACATCAATCTATTAATAAAATTGGGAATGCTGCACTTGTCTTCTCATGATTATTTTATCTCGGGTCTCTATCACAAAGTGAGAGCCCATCTCCAAAAATAATTAAATATCAACTTTTTTTAGTCCATCCAAAGCATCATGAAATAACAAATAAGGGGTATGTGCATGAATGGACCCACCACAACTCCCACTAGGAAGTCGGATTTATTTTGTCAAGTCCTAAGGGGACAAACGCAACAAATATGCGCAATAAACATAATATTTACACATAAAACAACAATAAATGTGAAATAATAGTCAATGTTACTCAAAATTGATCAAATATTTTTCTAACAATATGTATATATGAAAATGTAATACTATGAATTTTCTGGATTTTTTAGAATATTTTTACTATTTAATTCAATTATTTTTCAAATAAATAATAATTGATAGTAAAATAGTTTAAGACACTAAAACAATCCAATTCGCAACACCAATAAGAGGAGAACTTGTAAATATGCCTCTAAAATCACATGAAAAAAATTGGCCCAAAAACAATTTTCTAGAAAATTTATATAGCACTTTAAATAGCTATAAATAATTTTTGAAAATATTTTTCATTGATGGAAAAATTCAGAAAAATAATTAAAGTGACTAGAAATTAAAAATAAATTTTTTTGTAAAAAAAATTCAAAAAAAATGTCCAGAATGTGGCACGTGGACCCCACATATGTTGCCTCTTTTTATAAACAGACGCGTGGCCCTATGCTGACACGCTGACGTCAGCTTTGTCTTCTTCCTCAATAGACCAGAAGCACAATTACAATTTGGTACCCTTTTTCAAAAAATCATAATTAATTCTACAAATGTCCAAAAAATACAAACTTTGTATTTCTAGAATCGTGACGAGATGTACTATTTTAATATGTAAAGAAAATATACATTTGACTTTTGTAGAAAAATAGATTTTTATTTAGAAAAAACATAAATGCAAATTAGGGTTCGCATTTTCCATTAAAATAAAAATTCGATTGCAACAAAATTTTGCAGGTGTCTAAACATGCATATGAACTACATCATACTGTATTTTCAGTCTCTAATATGTACTTTAGCATATTATGTCATTAATGTCCTATTACAAGCTTTATATGTAAACAATAAAATAATGGCATAATATTTATGCAAGATCAGGCATAGCCTAGCTCTGATAGCAATGTTAGAATTTTAGGTGGAAACACACACATAAATAATACTTACATATGAATCGGTAAGTATCCATGAAGCGGAAGCGGTTGAACCGAATGCCAAATTTACAAACGACACCACGAACACAACTACTACAATCTTTTGTACTTCTCGTCAATTTATAGTTAATACAAGCAATAAATGAGAATGAACTAATTAAGTGTTCACACCAAGTACACCCAAGCCTATTGATGAATGCTTGAAAATACTAGAAATAATATTTAGAGAGAAATTGCATGGGAAAAATAATACATTATTTTTCTCTAGCCCTACACATAGTAAGATTCAGTATTTAATGCGAAACCCAATACCTATGGGATAAGTCTATAATTGACTAAATCAGGAGAGTTATCTCATATAGAGTCCTAACTATATCAAGTATTATTTAAAATATTTCCAAGTGATATGGGACTCTTACAATCCTAGTTGGGTTATCCAATATCCATACCCAAGTGGATGTTCATGACCCACAGGTTCGACCTCGATCAATTACTAACAGTAAAGAATTAGATAAAATTTATAGGAATTTCTTATGCGGTCACTTTGCTACCTCTAACACTATAAAAAAGGTCATTGTCGATGGGCTGTGTCGTCGCCAATGACCCTCCTGCCATCGAAAATGAGGTCGTTGGCAATGACGATGTCGTCGCCCCCTCCTGAGCGCTCATAGGTCATCGCCGGATCCTTACGCCATTACATCGTAAGAGGTTCATTTCCTACGGGGTCATTGTCAACAGCAGGCCGTCGGCGATGGCACCACCGACGGATAGACCGTCAGTAATAAACATTTGGAAATTTTAATAATGTGGTCATTACCGACGGCCATGCCGTCGCCAATGACAACTCCCCCTGTCGCAAAGACCCTTGTTTATAATAGTTTTGGAACCATCTCTATAGGCCATTATCGACGGGGCAGCCATCGCCAATGCCCCTGTTGCCAAAAATAAATCTTTAAATTTTTTTTGAAAAATTACAAAATTCCCCTGTTCATTTACATATACATAATTGTACCTGTTATAAACTAACGAAAAACAAATAATTCTTCATGAACGTATATCAATAACAATCATATCTTTTGCTATCAACCATCAAATATATAGACAACATAATGACTTATAGATAAAAGTCATATGATGTAGATACAAAATGTAATCATAAACAATCAATATAGTTAGATACATAAACCATCAACCTAACTAGATACAGAACTCTAGTATGTACAACTCAAAAGCTATATAAATACATATATGAAAGTTAAAATATAAACATAAACTAACTATAGACCAAGATTAGGAATTTTAGTATCATCATCGCTGCCATCTATCGTACGAATTTCGGTCCCATCGCTGGTCTCACCTCCGGTCTGACTGCCAGTCCCACCCTCCATAGTCTCATCAGCATCAGCCCGACGATCATCATCATCTCCTCCACGGGCATCACCTGTGTCGCAGCCTCCACCCACACGAGTCTCATTAACAAGACCCTACAAAATAAAAATATTAATAACGAAGTCAAAAATAGAGCATATTTAAATTATTATTTTTTTGTTTTCATCAAGTGTTAGCAAGTTTTGCCTACGGGCTGATAACTCAACCTCCGTATATCAAAATCAAGTCCCCTAAGTTATAATGTGTGCCTAATACAAGCCTCTTTTCTGACTTTTTATCTAAGTGTTGGCAAGTTTTGCCTACGGGCTTATAACTCGGCCTCCGTATATCGGAATCGAGTCCCATAAGTTGTAACACATGCCTAATACCTATGTGATGCTATGTATGTGTTTGCGTGTCATTTCGACGACCGAGGCGGGTTTTGGCCTCTTTTTTGACTTTTTGCCTAAGTGTTGGCAAATTTTTCCTACGGGCTGATAACTCAGCCTCCGTATATTGGAATCAAGTCTTGTAAATTATATCACGTGCCTATTACCTATGCGGTGCTATGTATTTGTTTGCGTGTCGTTTCAACGACCAATGCGGGTTTTGGCCTCTTTTTAAACTTTTTGCCTAAGTGTTGGCATATTTTGCCTATGGGCTGATAACTCGGCCTCCGTATATCGGAATCGAGTCCCGTAAGTTGTAATGCATGCCAAATACCTATTTGGTGATATGTATGTGTTTGCGTGTCATTTTGATGACCACCGCAGGTTTTGGCCTCTTTTTTGACTTTTTCCTAAGTATTGACAAGTTTTGCCTACGGGCTGATAACTTGGCCTCTGTATATTAGAATTGAGTCCCATAAGTTATAATGCATGCCTAATACCTATGTGGTGCTATATATGTGTTTGCGTGTCATTTTGACGACCGAGCCAGGTTTTGGCCTCTTTTTCGACTTTTTGTCTAAGTATTGGCAAGTTTTACCTACGGGCTAATAACTCGACCTCCGTATATTGGAATCGAGACCTGTAAGATGTAACACGTGCATAATACCTATGTGGTGTTATGTATGTGTTTGTGTGTCGTTTTGACGACCGAGGTGGGTTTTGGCCTCTTTTTCGATTTTTTGCCTAAGTGTTGGCAAGTTTTGCCTACGGGCTGATAACTCGGCCTCCGTATATCGAAAATATTCTCGTAAGTTTTAATGCGTGCCTAATACTTATGCGGTCCTATGTATGTGTTTACATGTCGTTTTGACGACTAAGACGAATTTTGGCCTCTTTTTCGACTTTTTGCCTAAATATTGGCAAGTTTTGCCTAACTGAATTATTTTACTTATTCTTAAGGGTTTTAGTATTATTTTATTACAGTTTAGTAAGTTTATGTTAGTAATGGATTTTAGAGTTTTCATAATGGAAGTTAGGGTTTTATCTTAAGTTTATCTAAGCAATATAATTACAAATTACATAAATTAAATAAGGAAATACATCAATAATTATTTTTACGTGTCAAATATGTGGTGGGAAGATGTTGGCCAAGACAACCGCACATACACGGATGGCCTCCTCCCGTACTACACCCATGAGTTCTGTCAGGAATAAGCATGTGAATGATATTCCTATTTGATTTGATTATGATATATATATATATATATATATATATATATATATGAATGAATTTGCAAGTGTAACGACCCCAAAATTCATACAACTTAATTCTCGACTTCGGTCGTTAATAATACATTCAACCTCTAATTTTACATCATTAAACGATAATACAACCATTGAAATTTGCGGATAAATTAAAATTTTCTATTACAAACTATCCTCGTTCCCAAAACCTTCAACATTTTCATCTAAATATCTCAAAATCATTTTAATACTACAATAGTTTACATCACAAAATGATATTACAATTCAATATTAATACATTATTCAGAACCTTAAACATGGTTCAAATAATAATAACACAACCAAAGTGTATAAATCTTCAAGTATCACATCTGATTCATGTCTTTCAAGTAACACATAACTCTACCTTGAATCTTGAACCTGCAAAAGTGGTTATTTGCAAGGTTGAGCTCGACAGCCCAGCAAAATCTAACAGTTTTCATGCATCACATAGCACATAATAACATGCACAACATATATCATACATGCTACAGTTCATATAACAAGTATAAAGATTGAGTCCTTACTCAATCAGCATGCTTTAATCAATTTACATAGTCATAAATTGACTTTAAGATTTCATACTTTCAACATATATATAACACATCATGCTCTTTGCAATAAAGATTTAAAATAGTTAATCATCAAGTTCACATAACAAATAGGAACTGAAACACTTACCTGATTCATAGTTTATGAACTAAAAACTTAACTGCTTATCGCTTATCTGCACTTTATGTATTCCAACACAGTTATATAATCATGGATTCACATCCATTAGTCATATATTTCAAACATTCTTAATATAATAGTAACGTTACATTGTTTCCTAATTAGGTTTGTAAAACCTTCATTTCACTTTCTCATCATACTCTTAGGTTAGCTAGGCATGTATAAGTATACCTTAACCATCCGTACTTGACATCAAATAGGTTGTGATCTATTTTCAAGTTCACATTCAAATTACTTAGCTCCATAATGATTTATTTCAATCAATAAGGCTTAACAACTTTCTTTAACAAGATTTGATGTTATAAGCTTTTAAACCATATATTTGTACTAATAAGCCTCTAATAGCATGCTCATATATATCTATCTCATTTACATGGACATAGCATAGTTCATACTTTTAAAACATGCTTAATAACTTATGTCATGCTTGACTAGTTGAGTGCACATATCATTCATGTCTTAATACTTAGTTACAAAAGATAATGGAGTTCATCTTTGAAATCATTTTATCACTAATGATGTAGTATAACACATATAAGACAACTTTTAAAAACTCTTATCATAAGTAACTAAGTCATGATAATGTCTTCTCAAGTTCAAAACCTACCTCATGTAGAATTTACGCACCTTAGTTCTTTTATATCAAGTTTCTCTTGAAAACTTTTCTAACACAAGGTCTAACAAGTTTTATCATGAACAAAACACTATAAACACCATATCATGCTCATTTATATTTGGACTCAATCATGTATACAAACCACTAAGTTCAGAACTTATAGAACATAAGTTTCCATAAGGTTTGTTTTATTTTTTCAAAATCTTTAAGTTTCTTTTCAAAACACATACTAAGTCATGCCAATGCTTTCTATTATGAGCAAGGAAATTTTATATATCATGTATAATATCATGCATTTTCATGTTACATCACTTAGAATAACATAATCCATCGTCGGGAGCACTATACTTGCGTATGTGCTCGTTCGACGCCCTCTGATCGCCTCCGAATACGTAATAGTCACACAAATGACTATTTGGACCCTTCCTAAAGACCTCAAATTAAAAACCTTAAAGAACAAAAGTTGTTGGTCTTTTCGTCCTCGTTCCGGATCATCTTGAATCACCTCAATCGGAGTTCGTATGAAAAAGTTATGGCTGTTTTAGTAAAACATATCCTATTAGTTTTTTTTTCAAAATTTGGCTTAGCAGACTACCCCCCTGTCGGGGCGGGGGTTTCTGTACTGGGGGGGCCCTTCGGGGCGGGGGTCCATTCTGCTAACTCGCGAATTTTGATCCCGAACACTACAGAAAGCAAAATTAGCCCTACAAACTCCTTTCTAACAACCATACCAACCTACCCAAGGTGTAATATGTTTACATAAACATAAACTAATGTTTCTAACACGTTTCTAACCATATAAACAACATAAACATCAAAGATTACAACCTTTAATTTCACTATTTCTCTTATTACCTCTTCTTTTGACATTCATAGCGAAATTCTTCGTTGTGAATTCGTTTTACATCCGTTTTGACTCGTTCAACTTGGGTTGTTTTCATTTTTCAACATACTAATAATATCTCTCATCAATTTCAAATTCTATCCATCAATTCTGACTCTAACATAAGTTATGCTATCAAAACCCAAGTTTTTCATCTTTAACATATTCTTATGATTTTGATTACTCTAGAACAAATTAAAGAGACTATATATACTAGATTATACACCCCTACACATATATATACAACATCTCTTCAAATCACCCAACCAAAATAGCTTTTTAAGTGAAGAACTTGAGAAACTATAAATTAGAATTTTAGAACTAGATGAATACATTTGAACAACAATAAAAATCTCATGTAAGCGTATACATGAATACATATGAACAACATATATGCATATAAATTCACAATCATGAAAACCTAATTTTACAAAGACTAAATACAAAACATCTTAATTTAGTATAAGGGTTAGTTTGATACCTTTCTAGGTTGAATTAGGAGAAAAGATGGAAATAAGGAAAGTTTTTCTTTTGTTTTCTCAAGGTTTCGCTTCTTCTTCTTCTTCTTCTTCTTCTTCTTCCTCCTCTTTTTCTTCTTCTTCTTCTCTGTATTCTCTCTTCTCTAACTTACGTACATAGAAACATAAAACGTATAATATAATAGATATAAATTATATAATATAATTATATATGTAACTGATATCAGTTACATTTTTTTTCTTCTTTTTTTTTTAAAAATCAAAAGTCATAAGGCTTGTTTGGCTAAACCATTTTAAAATAATGACTTTATCATTCCTTAAGCCTTGTTTGGCAAAACAAGATTAAAATAAGAATTTCAAAAGCTCTAAGGCTTTGTTTGGTAAAACCAAATTAAAACTCTTTTAATTTATTTTCATAAGTCATTTATAATATAGTTTATTGTCCCATATTGCTTACTTGGATTTTCATATCCAATCTTAATTAAATAAACTAATTACCACATACTAAATAAATTTTTCACTTAACCAAATATCACAAAATTATAATCTCATTATAATTTTATTTAATATTTAATATATCACTTTAATTATTAAATTACGACAGCAATATAGCAACTCATGTAATCTTTAACAACTCTCTAACTGTTAAATTAAATTAGAGTATTATCTAATAATTTTAATTCACAAATATATACTAACAACAACCACATAAATAAAATATTTTTTTAATTTAATAAATATTTTAAATTACAAATAAAATCTTGGATTGTTACATCCTTCCCTCCTTACAAGGATTCTGTCCCCAGAATCACAACTCAAACAATTCATTCGTCACATTCTTCCCTCCTTATAAGGATTCCATCTTCGGAATCACCAAAACCCCACCTTACTCAGGTTATCATCAAATCTCTTCGTTGAATAACTTCAACACATGACCTTAATATAGGTTTTATATTTCCTACTACATTCATTACTTCAACAAATTCTAGGTTTTATTTCATAACTTTCACTTGAACTCAATTATATTTTGAGTATTATATACTCTTTAACCAATTCATTTACTTTACTAAGGATCGTTGTCATAAATACTCGGGATATTACATTCACCCATTCTTCTAAGAATTTCGTCCTCGAAATTTTATCTATTAATCTTTATTCATTCAATCTATCAAAATAGATTTTACGTTAATACTTTATTAATTCATTAGGTTCTACAACCAAATTCTTTCTCTAAGGATCTTTCTAAGATCATCATATTTCTCACCTCTTCCTCTTTTAAGAGTTTCACATTTCTCTTCTTTCTGGAGTTTCAATTCTTTCTTGAAATTATTATGTTTTGCTTAATTTTCTCATCCTTTCCACTTTCACCTTTCAGAATAATAAGAATCTTCCACAATTGCTCAATAATTTGGAAGCGACATAAATAATGAGAATTTAAAGATTCCAAATCATGTTGAGGGTCATAAGACCTTGAACTAAATCCACGATTATAAGTACTCTTTCAACTTAAACCTTAACGATCATTAGACTATAGGGACTCCGTCTTAGGGTGTTAAGCCCTTAAATGCGATGTATTGTACACAAACATTTAAGCGTTATGCGTATGTACATAATTATAAGTAATCTTTCAACTTAGACTTTAACAGTCATAAGACTACAGGGACTCCTTGTACTTAGGGGGATCAGCCCTTTTTACAATGTATTATGCACAAACATCTAAATGCCTTCGCGTAATCCCCTATAAAAGGGTTGTTTATCTCAGCTTTTCAACATCTGAATCCGCACCAAAACAATTTTGTTTGGCATAACTTTTCAAGAAATGCTTGAATTTCATGAACATCTTTTAATAATCGTCTAGCTGAATCAAATAGCATAGACTTCTACAACAATTCGGACATCAATCGAAATATACATATACATATATATATATATATATATATATATATATATTCTCATATCTTAAAGAAATCTCAAAATCCTTTTTATGACGTCATGATACCGCACTATATTTATAGTCTGTTTGAGGATTCCGTCATTTGGTGATTTTATCATACTACATCATACCATAGTGGGCTGACGATCCTTAGATCACATCCAACACTAAGTAATATTGCATTGATGACTCCATCATTTTTTTTTCATCTCTGCACCAGGTTCCATGACACATTGACGATATAAAAATACATTTTGATATATTTCAAATCATTTTTGTCCAGCCAAAGCAATTAGCATAGACATACGAATAACGGTATTATTTTTTAAAACTCATTGGGTTCATCATTTGATCCAATGTTTTTCAAGAAAATAGAAGTGCAAACATCAGCACGAAGTTAATAAATTTCAAAAGTCTATCATAGCTAGTAGATTTAGAATATCCAGGTATCCATCAACTTCAATCTTTACTTCATTACTTCATTACTTAACCATTCTATCAATCTTCAACTTCATCAATGCATTCTATACTATAACAATTTTCTACCCAAAATAGTTCATCAAACTTACCGCATATTGGAAGTTCAGGAACTTGCCACAATAATATGAGTTTAAGAACTTGTCCTAGTCAGACCATAGGCGTCCATTCGCTGATGGGTTCAAAACATACCATATTATTATGAGTCACGAACTAACCATATGCATTAGTTTTAAGAACCGCACCTAATCCTAATAACATCTGACTAATCTTAATAGTTTCTAACTATCAAATATACACATGAGAAAAGAATCACCTTTTCGCCACATATACATTGATAGCGCGACACCAACATTCTAATGATTATCAATGTGATAAACTAAGCACAAGCACAAAACCCTCGCCCATACAAAGGTTTGTACAACTCAGCCATCACATGATTCCTCAATTGAAATCCCATCTAACTCTATCTTACTCTTAACAACTTACCCTTAACTTGCTCAATACGAATTCCTCGTATCACATTATCTATAACTCCTCGTGAGTTTACCTCGTACTATATCATAGTACATTACCTTCATAGCATCAAGCTATAATTATTCAAACATTACAAACCATCTTTCTCTTATAACTTAAACAGATCACGTCATGATCTTATTCTATAATCATCTCCCTTAAAATTCTTTTCTTCACTCGTGATCGTTTTGTTTTACGATCCTCTTTCTTTCCTATTTTCATCATACGTATCCATTTTCTATACTTGATATACGTCGAGTTTCTAATAGTTTCAATATGGTACGCTGAGTGGTTTCCCACAAACAACCAACAAACTAGGTTTCGAGTTGCTAGTTCGTATATACCTCCACTCTATGAAGGAATCGTTTAGCCCAGATACCATACATCAACTACTAAAGAGTACAATTGTACCATACTTAAATATAATTGTTTGATTCTTAACTTCTTTATCATCTTCTCCTTTATTCTCTAAGGTTATAGCCTAGGATACTCTTACCTATTGTTTATAACCTACAGCTTTAATACCAACTGTAACGACCCCAAAATTCATACAATTTAATTCTCAACTTCGGTCGTTAATAATACATTCAACCTCTAATTTTACATCATTAAACGATAATACAACCATTGATTTACGGAATAATTAAAATTTTCTATTACAAACTATCCTCGTTCCCAAAACCTTCAACCTTTACATCTAAATATCTCAAAATCATTTTAATACTACAATAGTTTACATCGCAAAACGATATTACAATTCAACATTAATACATTATTCGGAACCTTAAACATGGTTCAAATAATAATAACATAACCAAAGTGTATAAATCTTCAAGTATCACATCTAATTCATGTCTTTCAAGTAACACATAACTTTACCTTGAATCTTGAACCTAAAAAAGTGGTTATTTGCAAGGTTGAGCTTGACAGCCCAACAAAATCTAAAAGTTTTCATGCATCACATAGCGCATAATAACATGCTCAACATATAACATACATGCTACAGTTCATATAACAAGTATAAAGATTGAGTCCTTACTCAATCAGCGTGCTTTAATCAATCAACATAGTCATAAATTGACTTTACCATTTCATACTTTCAACATATATATAATACATCATGCTCTTTGCAATAAAGATTTAAAACAGTTAATCATCAAGTTCACATAACAAATAGGAACTGAAAGACTTGCCTGATTCGTAGTTTATGAACTACGACTTAAATGCTTAACGCTTATTTGTACTTCGTGTATTCCTACACAGTTATATAATCATGGATTCACATCCATTAGTCATATATTTCATACATTCTTAATATAATAGTAACGTTACATTGTTTCCTAACTAGGTTTATAAAACCTTCATTTCACTTTCTAATCATACTCTTAGAATAGCTAGGCATGTATAAGTATACCTTAACCATCCATACTTGACATCAAATAGGTTGTGATCTTTTTCAAGTTCACATTCAAATTACTTAGCTCCATAATGATTTGTTTCAATCAATAAGGCTTAACAACTTTCTTTAACAAGATTTGATGTTATAAGATTTTAAACCATATATTTGTACTAATAAGCCTCTAATAGCATGCTCACATGTATCTATCTCATTTACATGGATAATACATAGTTCATACTTTTAAAACATGCTTAATAACTTATGTCATGCTTGACTAGGTGAGTGCACATATCATTCATGTCTTAATACTTAGTTACAAAAGATAATGGAGTTTATCTTTGAAATCATTTTATCATTAATGATGTAGTATAACACATATGTCGACGTCGGGATTTTTGAGTGTCCCTTTTCGTTACTTGTTCTTTGGTGTTCTCATGTTAATGTGAGATTTGTTTAAAAAAACAAGTGAAAAAGGTTCGACATGTATAATGTCGACGATTTAACTTTAAGAGTCGCCAGTTGGTGTATTTAACTGGTTGCAGCAACGCAACCGAAAAAGGTTTGCACATTGACCCAGTGATTTGGCACTGCTAGACGAGTCTGTAAAACCGAGATTCATTTTGGGTCCGGGGGCTTGATTTTTCGGAGGGAAGGTGTTAGGCACCCCCCGACATCCGTGTTACCACGGTGACCTCCACTTTTTAAAGAAACTGTTATATGAATGTGTGTGTGTGTGTGTTTGGATCAATGTGCAATTATTTGGAAGTAGTGCTATACCTCATTCGCACCTATATACATAGGGTTTGAATTTATAGAAAAATTCATTTTTAAACAAGATATAACAATAATATTTGGTAAAAGAGGCTTTTCAAACCCTGTGCTTAATAGCAATTGAGGCCTTTGATACTTCCATTTTATTATTAAATGTTTAGTTTGTTTGCTTTTATTTTCGAGATGTGAAGCATTCTCGAGAAGATAATATACAGCAGTGCCGAACTCCTCATGGGCATGACAACCATCCAAGGAAATTCAGACACTGTAAAATAATGTACAAGCTGCTTACAGCTGAAAAATGTCCATCATGGGAATCGAATCTAGATTCAGTAGACTGAATCTGTGATCACATGATTCCTAGGCTTACATGATACTGCAATTTGTATGGAAAGCAGTAAGCAATTATAAATATAAAAGCTATAAATATATATATACAGACATGATCAACCACCACGAAGTAAACTCTAGGTGGGACGAAATGTAAATAAAGATGTAAAAGCGATCAACTGCCACGAAGTAAACTCCAGGCAGGACGAAATGTAAATAAAGATGTAAAAGGCCACGAAGTAAACTCTAGGCCTGACATAAATGTAAATATATATATATATATGTACAAATTTATATATAAAAGTAGTAAACGCACCGGATGTGAATCCAGGCTCATCGGATATGTCCGATAATTATATATATATATATATATATATAATTGTCTGACAACAATTATATATATATATATATAAGTAATAAACGCTCCAGACCGAAGTCTAGGCTCAATCGAGGCATAACTCGATAATGTTAGTCCATATATGAAATATATACATATATAAGTATATACACACAGATGTAAATAAAACCACGGATTGAAAATGCAGGCAAACGACAAACACGACTCTCAATGTGTATAACAAAGGTGTGCTAATATGAGAAGAAGGCTTTATATAATGTGAGAAGGCTTATAGTGGGCTGCCAAAGTAGACTTCTATGACTTTAAATGGATAAACACTCAACTCTCGCCGGATAAAAGATATCTATATGTGAGATAACAAGTGTTTAAAGATGAGGAAACACTCAAAAGATGTGTATACAGAGTAAAATGGACAGGGCTTCCTCGCCTTTTCCTCTCCTTCTCCTCTTTAAATGGCTGACCCCAAGGCTTATATTTATAGGCGTGATGGTCATAGTACACTACTTGCAAGTAGCCATGATTGTACCTGCTTGGTGAGTCGTGGTGCATCCGAGCCTCGCGGGTCCCGTCGTCTTGAAGTACGTGCACTTGTGCACTGTAATGTGCGCTCGAACTTGCAGAACTTTAATCCGAGCATCCGAACGAGGTATATCTGACCTTCCTCGGACTGCTTGTATCGAGAGTTATGCAATGACATGGAATAGAGGTTGTACGAAGTCATGAAGTGGGGTCTATACCCATGGTCTCTAAGCTTCAAATTCTATCCAAAGTACTGCCACGCGTAATAGTCACTCAGGATGTAACTCCTCGTTTCTTGTGGGACATTGTTGGATGTATGTATGTTTAAAGTGTTGAGACAACGCGCAGGTATTGAAGGGGCAAGATGATGTTTGACTCTTCACCGGGGTTATCGCCGGTTTGAGTTGAAAGTAGACGTTGCTCAGGGTTACATCTGAGATTGGACTACTTGTTGGTATGCCGCGATATCATCTTGTGAGAGAAAACGTTGAGGAGGTAAGATGATGTTTGACTCCTCACCGGGGTTATCGCTGGTTTGAGCGGAAAGCAGACGTTGCTCAGGGTTATATCTGAGATTGGACTGCTTGTTTGTATGCCTCACTGTCATCTGTGGGTGTGCCTGTCTACCCGTTGTTAGCTCCGGGTCTGAGGTATAAGTGCCTCGGCAGGAGGTCTGAGCTTGAAGTTGATCACATGTGTTTGAAACAAATAATTCTGGAGTTATCACCGGAACTGCAAAAGCATTCCTTGGGGCTATCACCAAGGATGGAGTCGCTACTCCTAGTATTGTTTCTGGGACTGGAACTGAATGTCACGGTGTTATCACCGAGACAGAACTATCCTCTCCGGTGTTGTTGCCGGTCTTTTTATCTGCATACCTCGGCGTTATCTCCGAGATTGGAAATGACATTCCCGATTTGTGTTCTGGGTTGGAACTGATGCTCCCGGTTTGTGTTCAGGGTTGGAATTGATGTTCCCAGTTTGTGTTCCAGGTTGGAACTGAACTTTCGGTAGTATCCGGAATGAATGTCGCTTATCTTCCGTGGTTATCTCTCGAAGAGCGAATCGCCCTCCCGTAATGTTAATAATAAAGATCAGAAAATTTTTGAGTGTCTATAGATGCCCTCTTTATCATATTCATGCAATGCAAGGCATGGATAGGATAAATAATCCTAGACACTTAAAATGCAAGCAAGATAAACATAATGCTATATGCAGCAACATGATGCAAATGTATGATGCATGATTGTCAGGTAATCCTGTTGGGATGACAATCAGTGATGGCTTGGACATGCGATCCAAGTCTTCAAGGATGTTGACATTGGGGCTATCACCAAATTCTTTAATCCTAGACACTGGCATAGAGGTCCCTCTTGTGTGCAAGAGATCTGTAGGGATAAAGCTTTGTCTGTTTGAGGATGTGTATAACATATTCCTTCATTCTGTCGGAGTTACTGCAAACAGTTTGTCGTCGTCAGGGTTGCCCAACCTTTGTTGATGTTTGTATCACCGGATAGATCCCTGCTGGGTGCATTGTCAAGGTTGCTTGACCTTCATTGATGTATGTGTCAATGGTAGCATTGTGATGTAACCCCTGCCGGGGATATGTAGATGAGTTGCTTCGATGGGTTTACTTGCCACCGGCTGACATGACGTCAAGGTTGCTTGACCTTCATTGATGTGTGTATCAATGGTTGCATTACATTGTAACCCCCACAGGGGATACGTAGATGCTTCAAAGATGTGCATTGTGACCCCCGCCGGGGATATTTCATCGGTTGATAACTTCGGCGTTGTAACCCCCACCGGGGAGGTTTGATATTTCGTGGTTTTGCGTTGTGACCCCCGCTGGGGAAGTTTGGTATTTTGTGGTTTTGCGTTGTAACTCCCACCGGGGAAGTTTGGTATTTCCTGGTTTTGCGTTGTAACCCCCGTCGGGGAAGTTTGATATTTCGTGGTTTGCGTTGTAACCCCTACCAGGGAAGTTTAGGGTTGTGACCCTACAATGATGGCATCGGACCTTTGTGGGGTATTGCCAAGCATGATTTGTGAAAGTTGAGCTCATTGGTATAGTATACCCTGCATTCAGGCGAATACCATTGAGACGACGGGAGTTTAACTCTGACCGACAAGAAACTAGGATTTCAGGCTATTCTGCTCAATCGCGTAGCATTTTTATTCCTGATTTGGCCTTTTCAACTTGTGAGACCTCCTTTGCAACTCTAACTGGAGCGAGCCGGAGGTGTGGGACCCATGTAAATGTATAGGCCAATGGTTGCTTTCATAAGTCATTTTCAAGTTGCGCAACGAAGGAAATCTGAGAGCTCTTCTTCAGATCTGCTGAGTTCGGGCAACTTTCTGCATATTCTACATCACCGCATCTGGCGTTCTTCAACATCCCGGTAATGTATGCATGTATTTTTTTCCAGTTTCTATCTGTTGGAAAATGACTTATCATATGAAATGCATTTAGACACGTAGTAGTGAATATGCATGCTGATATGACTTGATAAAAAATGTTCAACATAGCAAATGTTAGTATTAAACCATGCTGAACATAATGATGAAAAAAATTGACTTTTAAAACAGTCAAATTGGCACCTTTTACTGTCATTTCATATCCTATCTGAGGACAAATGAGTAAAGGCATAAAAGTAAAATAATCCTGGTAATTAGACTACACTTACGAATTTTTTACTATGATGTGATAATGCATGTAGGATGTATATGACTGTGTACAGGTGTGCTACTGAATGGCCACCTAGTCATGCCTATGTGCATGTGGATAGTCTCATTTACAAAGGGGGCTATGGAAAAAATTTCCCAAAATGTAGGTATTAGGTAGTCATGCATTTTTAACTCTACTGTAGATGTATGTTAAAACAATGCATTTTGAAAAGCTCCAGGTAAGAAATTACCACACCCTTTTTGAGGTGATTTGGAGACTTGTTGTCTAGATATTATGGATTTGGATCAGCCGAGTAGTTCCCGCAGGACCACTTCTGGTGTACGAAGGAGAGCTTCTGAAGAGCCTCAACGCCGTTCTGTCAGACAACCTCGTCATTTAATGGAGGCGGTAATGCGTCCTATTCGGGTTAAAGTGCCGAATGTCGAGGTCGAGGATGAGGAGGAGGATGTACCGATCGAGGTTTCTGCTCCTGCTGTACGTGTTCCCCATAGGGAATTGCCAGGTATTCAAGTGGCGAACCTAGATCTTCTGGGTGACTTGAGTAGACATCCTTCAGTATACCTGCATACAAACGAGGTATAAAGTTAGATCTTTAATCTTCCTTATTTCCTATTATTGAGGAGTCAAGGATTCTGATGTTGATCTGCATTTGATATAGGTTCCCGGCTTCACACAGCCTCGAGGGAACTGGTTTAGCATCCACTCTAGGCTTTGTATGATGACTACAGAGCGATCGTCCATTGCTGGGGATTTGGGATGTTCTTCTCCATTCTACCTCGTCGTTGTCCCTGGGGTTACCTCAGGGCATTATCTGAGTGGTAGTTTCACCAGACTCAGTCACTCTATTTGTTGGACTATGAGGTAATGATGACGTCGATGGATTAGCGGTTTATCACAGGTATGGAGTTTGGAGGGGATCCAGTGCCTTGCACGGTGGATATCACCCCTACTGCCGTCAGATCCTTGTTGGGAGTTCCAACGGAGGCGCTCAAGGGCAAGACTGTTCGTACGGGTCCTTTGAGCACAGATGCTATGAGCGGGCTGTTGACTGAGCCCATACCCGATGATGTGAGAGTCAGGGATCACATTTTTCGACGATTGTTCCTGATGATCATTAGGGGGTGCTTCATAGAAGATAACTCTTCTACGGTGTCCTTGGCTTTGATCAGCGCCACTCGACACGTGGACCGTATAGGAGAGTATGATTGGGGTTCTTACACCTTTTCCTACTTCCTCAGGGGAATGCGCATGCGATTGCAGGGCTTGACCGAGGCGTGGCTAGGATTCTACCCATTTCTACTGGTGAGTGTTTTCTCTTATCTTTTCCCATGTATAGGTTAAGAGTGTTGACTGACAGCAGATGTTTGCCTTTGTGTTGGCAGTTTTGGGCCTATGAGAGGCTTCCATGTTTGCGTCCTGTGAGCGTGTTAGGTTTAGATACCTATCCACGATGACGGAGATGGCATCATACCATACTGGCGGAGGTCCCTATTGCTGAGTGTTTAACTCATTGTCGCTTACAGCTGGAGTTGTTGACAGCCGATGTCATCACACGGATTCCCTACTCTGGAGAGCATTTGGGAGTTGGATTTGAGGATGGGTACCCGACTAGAGTAGAGTATGTCATTTCCACCTGTAGGATTCCTCTCTTCACAGATGGAGGATGGGAGCTCTATTTAGGAGAGCGTGCTATTAGGAGCACTACAGGAGAGATCCGTATGCCGATCTTGCCTCCTGCCAGGCGTTATTGGCCTGTTTATAGTCACCCGTCATTGACATCCCATTGATGGGGATTGACAATTTCACATTGTCAAAGGGCCCCTGGTCTCAGGAGATGTTCCAGCATTAGTGGATCCCTCGTACTATTGGGGCTCAGACCCGCGCCACATAGTTTATGGGGGATATGGTTCCAAGATCCATGATGATGACGGATTGGCTAGCCTGTGTCAGAGATCCGACTTATGTGACACAGATTGACAGATTGACTCGGCAGCTAGACTGGTCACATATTTTCATTCGGCATTTGGGCAGAGATCCTTTAGAGGTAGATACTTTTGATCCTTCCAGCTCAGGCATTGGCCCCTCAGGTTACCCATATGGCTTTGCCGGTGCAGATCCTCCCTTGTATGGGCCTAACATCCCTGTAGATAGAGATCCAGTGACTCAAGAGGAGTTACATCATGTGGACAGTATCGATGATGTAAACATCGACACCATTGACTTTTTTTGATGTATTTCTCTCTATCTCTTTTGATAGACCTCTGTTAGCTGCTAGGTAGCTTCGCCCCATTCTCGTTATATCTTTTGATAAGCCTCTGTTAGATGTTGGGTAGCTTCGCCCCATTTTCCTGTATTTTAGCTGTAAAGAGATGTATTAGATGATGATATACTTAGGAATGTATATACAGTTTTCCATTCCCTATATCATATTTCCATCTATTGTATTATGCAGGTTATTATGTTATGCATATGTATGTATGTTCGTAGAGATATTCAAAGATTGACCTGGATGGTCTTATGACACTATCCTGTCTGTATGTTTTCTTCGACTAGCTAGTTAGCCCTGATTGATCATACCCCACAATTTTTGGTGGTATCTGGTATGCGCTCATGGTATGATAGTATATCACCATCAGACATGGTGATCGTAGATGATTTACTGTAGCATACTATGACCCTGTTGAGGTTTTAGGTTCCCACAGGATTTGTAGAGGGTATGCTAGAGCACTAGGTACCGAAGAGGCAGGTTTTCCAATTTGGGACCTGTGAGTTGACTCCTACTTTGGAGGAGTATATGCACGGTTGATGATGTTACTGCCGGACGGACCTTTGTGCATATAGCTATCGAGACATGAGCGATAGTTCATGACCCTCACCGGATTGAGACGTAGAGTGGTCCAGACGAGATTACATCCGCCACGTGATATCCCAAATAAGCTTCCTATTTGATGTGTTTGGCTCTGAGGATAGCTATGCACGGCATTCCGGGGATTTCACCACTCCGGAGGACCATTGGCGTTCAGCCAGAGTAGATGTACTTCTTCTATGCGTATTGTCATACGTCTTCATGTCGTGGTACATGGATGAGTTGGATATCGGCGTCATTATGGCAGTGAGAGCTCTCAAGGAGGGTCATACCATTGTACCAATGATCATTGCCAAGACTCTGAGGTCAGCTACATACTGCTGCACTTATCCGGCAGGAGTGTTTACAGGTAGCTCAGTCATGCTGTATGTGTGGTTTATGTCACACTTGAGATCGATTGGCAAATTTAGACGGCAGGGGTTTTGTTTCACCCATGATATAGCCATGTCGTACTCCTTCCAGCCTGCGGAGTGTACAGATGCTGCATCATGGTCAGCTTTTTTGGCAGGGATTAGAGACCCGTTTGCTATATTGTCGTGTTCAGGGCTTAGCTAACCCTACAGCTTCATTACTCATGCTCCAGGCATGGATTATCTCCCTCTAACTGGTTTGAGGGGCATGATCACTTACCACCCATTGGTCGTTATGTGTCAGTTTGACTAGTTTCAGGATTTTCATCCGTATGAGGGAGCGAAGTGAGTCGGTAACCAGATTACAATCGCTTTATCGGCGGATGATGATCCAGTTGTATGCCCACTTTGGGATCGAGTAAATGCCGAGTTTTCTGTCACCATCCAGTTGTTCTCAGAGAGTATTCCGCATGGATGAAGACAGAGATCGTGACATCATGCGCGGCAAGATCCACAAAGTAGGGATTGATTCTGACGATAAGGAGCTTACAGAGGAGGCTATTATTCCCATCGATGATTTGACTGCTGGGCTGCCAGTATTTGTGATGGATTCTCCCACCCCGAAAGCCATTTATTTCAAGATTCGACAAAGATTTGGAGCAGAGCTTACATCTGATGACCAATGATAGAGATCAGGCTAGTGCCGCGATGTTGATAGCTCTTGATGAGAGTGACACCGCTCTATTAGAGAGGGATGAGGCTATATCAGCCAGGGATGCATTGATTGGGGAGCGGGATGCCGCCTTATCTGCTAGGGATGTGGCCATTGCAGATAGTACTTCCGTTAGATCCAAGATGACTGTCAGTCTTGCCGACATGAGTGCTTACATTGATGAGCATTATGCCACCATGCAGTTAGCCTCTAATCTGCTAGCTCGTGTAGATACCCTTGGGCAGGAGCTTGCAGCGCTACCTCCGTCTTTAGAGAGGGATGCTATGTTAGATCTGATAGTTCGCATACACACAGATCTGTAGATAGATTTTTATTTTCCTGCATAGACTAGCTTAGTCATTTTGTCATGTACAACACATATGTATATATCAAACAGTATTATGTATGGCAGGGAAATATATTTTGATTCACTTCCCTTTTAGTTATGCCTTGATACTTACTTGATATTTTCCTATTTCTTCAGGGGCTTGTGATCTTGATGCATTCTGAACTTATCCTTGATAGATGGACATTGAGACATCGCAAGATCTCTCAGAACGGATCATTGATTTACAGAAATCCTTACTATCTTTGGTGTCTTGGGACCGGTATCTCATATGGAAAAGTGGAGAGGAGGGTGGTTTCTTCCTCTCTCGAGATTGACCGCACCACAGATGGTCACCAATACTTCTATTTGTGAGAAGCCTAGTTAATTCCATCTCTTATGGGTTGGTATTGCTCTTTGAGGCACGATCGCAGCTTAGATGGTCACCGAATCTTCTATTTGTGAGAAGAGGTTGGGTAATTCCATCCCTTTGATCTGAAACCAATGAAATGTGGCGAATTGAAGGTTGATCCCAGTACCGTGTGACAAGAATTTTTGTTTTGGTAGGGGTTAGACTGAACCATGAATGGCTGCCTATGTACTCCTATTGAAGAGGAGATCAAGTCTGCTTAGTTCGAACCTGGTGTAAGAGGTTCAACGCTGAATGTCAAAGGCGGATGGGTGTAGAAATGTTTTTGTTGTTTTTATATAGAAAGGGCAGAAATGTTTTTGTTATTTTTTTTTATTGCGACCGGGCCATATAGAATATGGTTTCCTCGCCGCACTTCGGGTGTCGGGGAGATCGGTCGACGTGGTTCGCCTCCTCGTGACGAATCGCAATTAAGAAAAAGCGTGAATCCCATGTGCAAAAGCTATATCATGGGGAGAAGAAATTTTGATCCCATAATGGGGATAAACTGCAAGTGTGGAAAACGTTTGATCCCGTCCTTAGGACTAACTACAAGCGTAGAAAAGTTTAATCCCGTCTTCAGGATAAACTGCAAGCATAGAAAAGTTTAATCCCATCTTCAGGATAAACTGCAAGCGTAGAAAAGTTTAATCCCGTCTTCAGGATAAACTGCAAGTGTGAAAGGTTCAATCTCGTCTTCAGAATAACCAAAATTGTATGGAAGGTTTGAAATGAAGTGATACCAGGCTGCTGGTTTGAAGTGTATATTTCCCTGAGGGGCAGAAGAGTATGCAAAAAGGAGAGGGTTCAAAACCGGAATGACTGGTAATTTGATGATCAAAACCAGGATGTTTATTTGATGGTAACTTCAAACATAGTACCGTTTCACGGTGTCTGAGTTGTTAAGCTGTAGAAATTCATCGCCATCCATTTCCTGCAATCTGAGAGTGCCTCATGTCAATACCTACTTGACAACAAATGGGCCTTCCCAGTTAGGAGCGAATTTTCCCTTAAATTGATCTTGGTTGTCAATGATCTTCTTCAAAACCAAGTCATGTTGATTGAATTGCCTTAGTCGGACTTTTTCATTTGTTGAGGATCATGCGATCCTTTCATCGATATAATCGACCATGGAAGATAGCATGGATCGCTTTCGCCTCATTAGAGATAATTGGTGATACATGTCTTGTACCCATTGGTCTTCACCCAACTAAGCAACCATCAATACTCGAGGGATTCCATTTCCACCTCTATGGGGAGCAATCGCTTCCATCCCACGACTAATGAGTAGGGGTTTGCCCAAGAGAAGTTACGAATGGAAGTTCAGAGGCTAATAAAGTCAGAGGCAAGAGGTCAGGCCATCCTTTGTGATTGGCGGACATTTTCTGCATGATCTTTTTGATGTTTTTATTAGCCGCTTCAACAGCATCATTCATCTTTGGACAGTAGATAACGGAATTGAGGTGTTTGATGTGGAATTTTCTGCATAACTCCTCCATCATTTTGTTGTTGAGGTTCTTAGCACTGTCTGACACAATGAGCTATGTTGTCCATATCAATAAACAACATTGTTTCTGATGAAAGCAATGATGACTTCTTTAGTAACACTGGGGAAGGAGGCTACTTCTACCCATTTGGTGAAGTAGTCGATCATGGTGAATATAAATCGATGTCCATTACTGGCTTTGGGCTCGATGGGCCCGATCATATCCATTCCCCACATTGGGAAGGGCCATGGCGAACTCATATTGTCCAGTTCCCTTGGAGGGGCATGGATAGCATTCCCATGAATCTGGCATTGATAGCACCTCTTGAAATGATCATCACATTCAGCTTTGAGTGTAAGCCAATAATGCCCCGTTCTGAGGATCTTCTTGACAAGTAGGGGTCCGCTCATGTGAGGGCCACATACTCCATCATGGATCTCATCCATGAGTCTCTGAGCTTGGTCTTTATCTAGACATCTAAGGAGACCTAATCCAGCATCTCTTTTGTAGAGTGCATCTCCGCTCAGGTAGAATTTCACAGCAAGTCGATGAATCCGCCTCTTCTCAGTTAGGCTCGCCTCAGCGGGTGTAGATCTATCTCATAGATACTCCTTGATGTGCTGATACTAAGGGTTGTGGATGGGAGGTAGCTCATCCGATACTTCTCCAACGTAATTCCCATAGACTAGGGTTTTTTATAGAGTAAACATGATGTTTGGCATGTTTTCCTTGTCAGGTATGTAAACCAAGGAAGCCAACGTAAAGGAGATTTCTTCAAACTCCAAAGCCATCTATAAAACTTGTCGATGGTAAGGCAGCAAATGTAATTCTT
This sequence comes from Panax ginseng, assembly GCA_020205605.1. Taxonomy (NCBI): domain Eukaryota; kingdom Viridiplantae; phylum Streptophyta; class Magnoliopsida; order Apiales; family Araliaceae; genus Panax; species Panax ginseng. The sequence continues at coordinate 34,617,007 of CM035129.1, forward strand.
TGGTTTGATAGATTTCTATGGATTGTTTAATTACTAATTCGGAATCCCTAAAGACAGTTAACCGCTTGATTCCCGTTGAACGGGAAAGTTTTATCCCCATGATACAGCCTTCATACTCAGTTGTGTTGTTAGTGCTGGCAAACTGCAATTTGACGGCGATGGGATACTGCTCCCCTGTACCAAATATTAGAACTGCTCCAGCTCCAGAGCCTTCTGTGTTAACAGCTCCATCAAAATATATTTTCCACGTACGACATGTATCGTACTGATGTTATAGCTGAACTGTCATTACCCCCTCATTGGGGAAGTATGTTACCAAGGGTTTATAGTCCCCTGTAGGTGCGGCGACCAGTTGATCCGCAATTCCTTGACCTTTGACAGACTTTTGCATCACATAGATGATGTCAAATTGTTGTAGGATCAACTGCCATCTGGACAGTCGACAATTCAGTATGGGCTTACTGAACACATACTTGAGAGGATCCATTCGGGATATGAGATGGGTTGTGTGACCATGGAGGTAATGTTGTAACCTCATGGAAGCCCATGCTAAAGCACAACAAGTCTTCTCAATCAGAGTGTACTTGTGTTCACTGATGCTGAGGTAATAGATTGCTCGTTCTTGGCCTCTATTGTCTTTTTGCCCAAAGATACAAATTCCATGGCATTGTCATTTATGGATGTGTACATGAAGCGGGGGGGAACATCATCCCTAGGAGGTACCAAAATAGGAGCGTTAATTAGTTGCTCTTTAATTGTGAGGAAGGATTTCTGACACTCATCATTCCATTTCATGGAGGAGTTCTTCCTTAACAACTTGAAGATTGGCTCACAGGTTGTTGTGAGTTGAGAAATGAATCTGCTAATGAAGTTGATCCTTCCCAAAAATCCCCGTATTTCCTTCTTTGTCTGAGGAATGGGCATTTCCTTAATGGCCTGGATTTTGGTAGGATCCAGTTCAATACCTTTGTGGCTGACTAGGAAACCTAGCAACTTGCCTGATTTAACACCAAAGGCGCACTTGGCGAGATTCAACTTCAAGTTGTACTTACGCAACCTGTTGAAAAGTTTTTTGAGATGGTCTAAATGGTCTTCCTCCTTTTGGGATTTGACAATGATTTCATCCACGTAGATCTCTATCTCTTTATGCATTAAATCGTGGAAAAGAGCCATCATAGCTCGTTGATAGGTTGCCCCAATATTGATGAGGCCGAATGACAACCGTCTGTAGCAAAAGGTTCCCCAAGGCGTGATGAAAGCAGTTTTCTCATGATTTTCCTCAGCGACCATAATTTGATGGTACCCCGTAAAGCAATCAGCACAGGAGTACATGCCGTATTGAGCAGTATTGTCAATAAGAATGTTGATAAATGGGACGGGAAAGCTATATTTAAGGCAAGCTTTGTTCAAATCCTAGTAATCTTTAAGTGTTAGCATGTACTTGATAAAATAACTGCTAGTATTGTAAAGAAAAGCAAGCAATTAAAGTTATCTACAGGGCAGAGGGATTTTCTGCCCATTTTACCCTCGTCGACCAATGCATGGAGTGTTGCTCCAATTATCGAGGGCAAAGTCCTGAAGGATTGCAGTGATGGAAGGATCGTCATTGTCCTCCTTTTCCCGAATGATAACCATGACATCTTGGCAATCATCGTCTGGGGTGTATCTGTTTGTATGTTCATCATGAACAATGACGTGTATGCCTGCCATCATCAAGGCAAGGTCATGTTTACATTTCCGTTCCTTTTCTTCCTCTTCGGGATCAGGAATCAGCACCTCTTTTGCTTTGATTGGCACTGGTTTTGGAAACAGCATAGCCATAACATGGGCTGGAACCTTTACTGGAGATTGCATCAACTCATGAGGTAAAGGTATAGAAAATTGTCATGCGGTGGAAGCTTGAGGAACCTGCTTGTGCTTATGAGGATTCCTATGTCTGGAACTAGCAGAATATCCTAGCCTGGCTGTTCCAATTTGAATGGACATTTGGATAGGGTGCTTAATACCCTGCTTATCTTTACCAAGCCCTTATCCAGGTTGATGACCCAATAACATCATTTCTTGAGTGGGCGACATAACCTCGTCAGAAATCTTGGGTACGGGAAATGGCGCCCCAATAGAATGGTATTGCGTGTTACTCACTTCCAGAGTATGGAAACTGGCCTGTTCAACTTCTGAATTGAAGCTGATAATTGGTAGAGTTCCTTGTTCAGGACATTTCGGCTCAGCGTTGACAGTGACTAGACTGTTGTTGATAATGTATTTGAGTTATTGATGTAAGGTGGAGGGAATAGCTCTAGCCATGTGTATCCATGGTCTCCCCAATAGCAGGTTGTATCCTGAGTCTATCTTGAGGATGTGGAAAGAAACATTGAATGTATTTGGACCAATCTCAATTGGCAATTCAATCTTTCCAATGGAATTTCATCGGGATCCATCAAAAGCTCTGATGACCGTATAGCTGCTTTGGATCCGCTTGAGATTGACATTCATCTTCACCAAGGTGGCATAAGGACAGACATTTAGAGATGAGCCCCCATCTATCAAAACTCCAGCTAGCATGTACCCGGAAGATAAAACTGCAATATGCAATGGTTTGCAATGACCGGTCCCTTCGGGAGGTATATCGTCATCAGTGAAGGATATCACATTGTTGTTGAAAATGTGATCAACCAAATGTTAAAATTTTTCCACATCCACTGATTTTGGCAAGTAGGCTTCTTCCAAAACCTTCAGTAAGATCTTCTGATAATCCTTAGAAGAGAAAACCAAGTCCAGTATTGAAATATGGTGTGGATCTTCTCGCAAGCTTAAAACCACTTTGGCTTCATTGTGGCCCATAGTGCGGAGGAATTTTTCAATCTTCTCCATGGGCAACTTCCCCTTTGCTTCGCAAGTAGGTTTAATAACCCGTTGAGGAAGATATAGTGGATTTTACTTCGACACTGTAGTAGTAGTATGAGACGTGGATCCTTCAGCTTCTCCATAATTCCATGGAACTTTATGTAAGCTGACAACAGGATATTATGGTCTGAAAGATAAAGAAATTGGCTTTGGTGCGGCCACTTTCAAAGGATTGTCAGCTCCTTTGAGTTGAATTGGTTGTATGGGAAATACTTTGACAGTCTCATCATCCACTTCAGATATAACTGCTACTGATCCCTTCCATTTGGTAGGACATGCATTCCAACCCTTGAGTTGCACAGTGTAATCATCTGCTATTTACAGGACACCGCTATCAATAAGATTCTGAATAAGATGGCGGAGTGCCCAGCATTCTTCTGTGCTGTGACCGCGAGAATGTGAATGATATTGACACACTTCATCAGAATTAAACCATCCTAAATGGGGATTGATTGGAGGGAGAAGGAAGGTAATTCTTCCTTCGTTGATCAACATCTGCAGTATCTCCTCCATAGATTGGCCCAAATAGGTGAATTCCCTCTGATTGGCAAAATCCCGATGGGCTTTAGCATTTGCTCTCTTCGCAACCTTATCCTCCATAGCTTCGCTTTCTGAAGGTGGTGATGGAGCATTCATAGCAAAAGGAAGGAGATAGGCATGCTCCTGCCTGATTAATTGGCGTATGACGTGATGATGGTGGGTCACCTGTTCTGCCAGTTGCTCAATTTATTTGCAAAGAGCTTTCATCTTTTGTTCCATGGTAAACTGGAACTTTGCATAATCCCATTTGTCAACACCGTCTTTAATGGGTTGCGATGATTCGCCATTAGAATTGGAACCTTGTCCAGTGCTCCAACTGATCTTGTTGACCTCTTCTTCTTTGTGTTGAGGAAGAGGGTTGTCTTGCACATGAGGTTGATCTGGTTTGGTGACCACGATCTCACCGTTGTCTATTAGATCTTGAATCTTGTGTTTCAAGGCCCAACAATCTTGAGTAGCATGTCCAGGTGCTCCGACATGATAAGCACACTTCCGAGTAGCATTAAAACCCCTCCCATTAGGGTTGGCTGGTGGAAGAAGATGTGTAATTTTCTTCTGAGCAGTCAAAAGAGCAAGAATATTCTCGAGCGAGTCCCCTAAGGGTGTGAACGTTCGAGGTCGCTTTACTTCTCCACTTTTAGGCAATGGAGGGTTTGAAGATTGTGCTAGAAAAGGGGAGTAGTTTCTCCTCTACATATGCATGCTTTGATTGCCTTTTTTGTTCTTGTAGTATTAAAGAAACATCCTCCTCTTTCTTCTTATGGACCCTTCGGGGGTTGTTTCCATAAGATCTTGACTGGATGTGCTCAGCAACAGCTTTCAGAACGGCTAGGTCTTGAATCAGCTAGGTCTTTCAATCCCATTTCAGCCATTTCTCCATGCTTGATCATTTCAGAGAATGGTTTGCCAATACCAGTTAGAACTCTTTCATAGAAAGGAGCTTCCTGTACATCTATGAAAGTCATGACCATTTCTGATTCTATCATGGAAGGAATAACTTGAGCAGCAAGGCGCCTCCACCTTTGAGCGTACTCTCTAAATGACTCATTAGACTATTTCTTGACCTTAGTGATTTGATACCGGTCAGGAGCCATCTAAGATTGAAAACTGTATTGAGTGAGGAAGGCGTGAGCCAGCTCTTCCCAGCTATGGATCTTTGAGTTGTCTAATCTGCTATACCATGAACGGGCTTTTCCAGTCAGACTTTTCTGAAACAGCTGCATTCTGAGCTTTTCATTTTCCGCATAAGATCCGAGTTCTCCAATGAACACCTTTAAATGTGTATAAGGATCCCTTAATCTGTCATATTTCTCAAAATCAGGGGTCTTGAATTTCTCTGGATAATAAACACCAGGAAATATACAAAGGTCTGCATATAAAACACTGCCATATGTTCCAATCCCTTTGAGAACACGAATAGTTTCCTCCATTTGAAGTACCTTCTTGCTGATATCACCGGTGTCTGGATCTCCTTTGAGATGGGTGTTTTTAAGGTCTTTGTTGGTCGTATCCAACTGAGGTATCTTTGTACCCTGAGTGGACTGATGCAATTCTTTCAGTAGAACAGTCAAGTCTGTAATTTGTTTACTCAATTCGTCAAATTCTTCTCGGAAACAAACATTAGATTTGGTTAGAAGAAGACATGAGTGGTACAGAGGCTGTTTCCTTTTGGATTTTGAGAGCGGGTAATGAGCCCAATTGCTTCCCTACAAAAGACTTACATAGTTTAGTCTTAGGGTAATGTAAATGTTATTATAACATGTCCGTTTTAGGAATTTTTGTCCTGCAAAACCTGTTGTTAATTTATAATATGCATGCATGTACAGATATTCTTCATATTTTCCATTACATATGGATGAACATGGAATAAAATTATAAGTAAATGCATTTACAAGTAATTTAAAAATGGAAAGTATGAAGAGACTTTCCTCCGCATTTAGTTTATCAGAGGTTGACCTATCTTAGGGTTACTCTCGCGGCTTTTTGGCATGAAGGTTCCTAGATCATCGCAATTTACTTGATAGGAAGTTAATCTGGTCTTTCAACTGGAGCGAATCTGGGTGGTGCCTTTCCTGAGCCTCGCTGGAATTATTCTTCCTGCGAGTCCAGTAATCAAACACCGACAGGATAGCCTCCTGATGGAGGAAACACACAACATACATTCACATACAACATGTCTCACCGTTTATGCAAAATGATGACATGTGTGAAGCACTAATATCGTAGATAGATATTTTAGTAGTGCAGTAAATAAAAATGCATTCGTACACATTCATCAGAAATGTAAATACAACATTCATACACAAGCATATAACAATTTTGAAAAGCTTGTAATAGCGGCTTCAGCCCTCTTACTGGAGTCCCCAACAGAGTTGCCACCTGTTGACGTCGGGATTTTGAGTGTCCCTTTTTGTTACTTGTTCTTTGGTGTTCTCATGTTAATGTGAGATTTGTTTGAAAAAACAAGTGAAAAAGAGTCGCCAACAGTGTATTTAATCGGGTTGCACTAACGCAAATCCAAAAAAAGGTTTGCACATTGACCTAGTGATTTGACATTGCTAGACGGGTCTGTGAAACCGAGATTCATTTTGGGTCTGGGGGCTTGATAATTCAAAGGGAAGGTGTTAGGCACCCCCCGGCATCCGTGTTACCACGGTGACCGCCACTTTTCAAAGAAACTGTTATATGAATATGTGTGTGTGTGTGTGTGTGTAGATCAATGTGCAATTATTTGGAAGTAGTGTTATACCTCATTCGCACCTATATACATAGGGTTTGAATTTATAGAAAAATTCAGTTTTAAACAAGATATAGCAATGATATTTGGGAAAAGAGGTTTTTCAAACCTTGTGCTCAATAGCAATTGAGGCCTTTGATACTTCCATTTTATTATTAAATGTTCGGCTTGTTTGCTTTTATTTTCGAGATGTGAAGCATTCTCGAGAAAATAATATACAGCAGTGCCAAACTCCTCATGGGCATGATACCCATCCAAGGAAATTCAGACACTGTAAAATAATATACAAGTCGCTATAAATTGAAAAATGTCCATCATAGAACTCCGAATCTAGATTCAATGAGATCAATCATGATCACATGATTCCTAGGCTCACATATAACGCAATTTGTATGGAAAGCGAATCGCTTATATATATAAAAGCAGTAAATATATATATATATGAGTATATGATCAACCACCACGAAGCAACTCCATGGGGATCGAAATGTAAATATATAAAAGAGGTAAATATATATATATATATATATGGACATGATCAACCATCACAAAGTAAACTCTGTGGTGGGACGAAATGTAAATAAAGTCAGTAAAGTGATCAATCATCACGAAGTAAACTCAAGCAGGGGCGAAATATAAATAAAGTCGTAAAAAGGACAATGAAGTAAACTCCAGGCCTGACAGAAATGTAAATATATATATATATAAGCAATAAATGCTCCAGACCGAAGTCTAGGCTCAATCGAGGCATAACTCGATAATGTTAGTCCATATATGAAATATATACATATATAAGTATATATATACACACAGAAATGAAAACCACGGACCAAAGTCCGGGCAAACACACATAACACGACTCTCAATGTGTATAACAGTGTGTGCTAATATGAGAAGAAGGCTTTATATAATGTGAGAAGGCTTACAGTGGGTTGCCAAAGTAGACTTCTATGACTTTAAATGGATAAACACTCAGCTCCCACCGGATAAAAGATAGTTATATGTGAGCTAACAAGTGTTTAAAGATGAGAAAACACTCAAAAGATGTGTATACAGAGTAAGTTGGACAGGGCTTCCTCACTTTTTCCTCTCCTTCTCCTCTTCAAATGGCTGACCCCAAGGCTCATATTTAAAGACTGATGGCCGCAGGTACACCTGTGGCAGCAGCGGTTGTACCTGCGGCTGGTCGTGGTGCATCCGAGCCTCGTGGGTCATGTCGTCTCGAAGTACGTGCACTCGTACACTGTAATATCCACTTGAACTTGCAGAACTTCAATCTGAGTATCCAAACGAGGTATATCTGACCTTCTTCGGACCGCTTGTGTCGAGAGTTACGCAATGACATGGATTAGAGGTTGTACGAAGTCATGAAGAGGGGTCTATACCCATGGTCTTCAAGCTTCAAATTCTATCCAAAGTACTGCCATGCGTAATAGTCACTCAGGATTGTAACTCCTCGATTCTTGTGGGACATTATTGGATGTATGTATGTATGAAGTGTTGAGACGATGCGCAGGTGTTGAAGGGGCAAGATGATGTTTGACTCTTCAACGGGGTTATCGCCGATTTGAGTTGAAAGTAGACGTTGCTCAGGGTTACATCTGAGATTGGACTACTTGTTGGTATGCCATGATATCATCTTGTGAGAGAAAACGTTGAGGAGGTAAGATGACGTTTGACTCCTCACCGGGGTTATCGCCGGTTTGAGCAGAAAACAGACGTTGCTCAGGGTTACATCTGAGATTTTACTGCTTGTTTATATGCCTCACTGTCATCTGTGGGTGTGCTTGTCTGCCCGTTGTTAGCTCCGGGTCTGAGGTATGAGTGCCTCGGCAGGAGGTCTGAGCTTGAAGTTAATCACATATGTTTGAAACAAACAATTTTGAAGTTATCGCCGGAACTGCAAAAGCATTCCTTAGGGCTATTGCCAAGGATGGAGTCGCTACCCCCAGTATTGTTTCTGGGACTGGAACTGAATGTCACAGTGTTATCGCCGAGACAAAACTGTTCTCTATGGTGTTGTTGTCGGTCTTTTGATCTGCATACCTCGGGGTTATCTCCGAGATTGGAAATGACATTCCCGGTTTGTGTTCCGGGTTGGAACTGATGCTCCCAGATTGTGTTCCGGGTTGGAACTGAACTTCCAGTAGTATCCAGAATGAATGTCAGCTATCTTCCAGGGTTATCTCTGAAAGATGAATCTGCCCTGCTACAATGTCAATAACAGGCGTGCAGAAAATTTTGAGTGTCTACAACATATAAGACAACTTTTAAAAACACTTATCATAAGTAACTAAGTCATGATAACGTCTTCTGAAGTTCAAAACCTACCTCATGTAGAATTTATGCACCTTAGTTCTATTATATCAAGTTTCTCTTAAAAACATTTCTAACACAAGGTATAACAATTTTTATCATGAACAAGACACTATAAACACCATATCATGCTCATTTATATTTGAACTCAATCATGTATACAAACCACTAAGTTCAGAACTTATAGAACATAAGTTTCCACAAGGTTTGTTTTTTTTCTCAAAATCTTTAAGTTTCTTTTCAAACATACTAAGTCATGCCCATGCTTTCTATTATGAGCAAGGAAATTTTATATATCATGTATAATATCATGCATTTTCATGTTACATCACTTAGAATAACATATTCCATCGTCGGGAGCACTATACTTGCGTATGTGCTCGTTCGACGCCCTCCGATCGCCTCTGAATACATAACATCCACACAAATGACTATTTAGACCCTTCCTAAAGACCTCAAATTAAATCACTTAAAGAACAAAGGTTTTAGGTCTATTCGTCCTCGTTCCGGATCATCTTGAATCACCTCAATCGGAGTTCGAATGAAAACGTTATGGCTGTTTTAGTAAAACATGTCCTGTCAGTTTTTTTTCAAAATTTGGCTTAGCAAATTACCCCCCTACCAGGGCGGGGGTTCCTTCTGCTAACTCGCGAATTTTGATCCTGAATACCACAGAAAGCCAAATTATGCCTACAAACTCCTTTCTAACAACCATACCAACCTACCCAAGGTGTAATATGTTTACAAAAATATAAACTAATGTTTCTAACACGTTTCAAACCACATAAACATCAAAGATTACAACCTTTAATTTCACTATTTCTCTTATTACCTCTTCTTTTGACATTCATAGCGAAATTCTTTGCTGTGAATTCATTTTACATCCGTTTTGACTCCTTAAACTTGGGTTGTTTTCATTTTTCAACATACTAACAATATCTATAATCAATTTCAAATTCTATCCATCAATTTTGACTCCAACATAAGTTAAAATATACATATGCTATCAAAACCCAAGTTTTTCATCTTTAACATATTCTTATGATTTTAATTACTCTAGAACCAATTAAAGAGACTATATATATTAGATTATACACACATACACATATATATACAACATCTCATCAAATCACCCAACCAAAATAGCTTTTTAAGTGAAGAACTTGAGAAACTATAAATTAGAATTTTAGAACTAGATGAATATATTTGAAGAACAATAAAAATCTCATGTAAGCGTATACATGAATACATATGAACAACATATATGCATATAAATTCACAATCATAAAAACCTAATTTTACAAAGACTAAATACAAAATATCTTAATTTAGTATAAGGGTTAGTTTGATACCTTTCTAGGTTGAATTAGGAGAAAAGATGGAGATAAGGAAAGTTTTTCTTTTATTTTCTCAAGGTTTCCCTTCTTCTTCTTCTTCTTCTTCTTCTTCTTCTTCTTCTATGTATTCTCTATTCTCTAACTTACGTACATAGAAACATATAACATATAATATAATAGATATAAATTATATAATATAATTATATATGTAACTGATATCAGTTACATTTTTTTTCTTCTTCTTTTTTGAAAATCAAAAGTCATAAGGCTTGTTTGGCTAAACCATTTTAAAATAATGACTTAATCATTCCTTAAGCCTTGTTTGGCAAAACAAGATTAAAATAAGAATTTCATAAGCTCTAAGGCTTTGTTTGGTAAAACCAAGTTAAAACTCTTTTAATTTATTTTCATAAGTCATTTATAATATAGTTTATTGTCCCACATTGCTTACTTGGATTCCATATCCAATCTTAATTAAATAAACTAATTACCACATACTAAATAAATTTCCACTTAACCAAATATCACAAAATTATAATCTCATTATAATTTTATTTAATAATTAATATATCACTTTAATTATTAAATTAGGACAACAATATAGCAACTCATGTAATCTTTAACAACTCTCTAACTTTTAAATTAAATTAGAGTATTATCTAATAATTTTAATTCACAAATATATACTAACAACAACCACAAAAATAAAATATTTATTTAATTTACTAAATATTTTAAATTATAAATAAAATCCTTGATTGTTACAGCAAGTATGCCTGCATTAAGAAAAGTTGTAAAGTCCTTTGATAGAGAATAGAAACATATGTACAAGGACTTAGAATGAATTGATCAAATATGTTAGGTTGATCCTACATAAGCAAAACAGCTTTGTGAAGTCCTTAAAAAAAATAATGTACAAGGACAATAAATATAAAAAGATCAAGCTTGTTAGGTTGATCTTATGATGTAATAGATAGGCTTGTCTGATTGTCGAGCAATGCACCAGAAATCGTAGTCTACCAGGAAAGTCAAGGAAAACTCAAGAGCTGTCGAGGCAGAATCGTAGTCTGCATGATAGTAGATCTCAGAGTTCGTAGACTGCCAGGAGAAATGAGGAAGGATCGTAGTGTGTCGAGAAGAACTTCCTCAGAGTCGTAGTCTGCTGAGGAAGTCATGTGCATAATCGTAGATACAGCTTGGCTACGAGCCGACCGAGCAGATGTGGAAGCCAAGTCAAGAATTATAGACTACACTCAGAGTCGTAGAGTCTACTAATTGTATCAGAGGCAGAGATCGTAGTCGAGAAAGATCAGATGAAGACAATAAGCACAACGACAAAAATTGTAGAGTGTCAAGATTTGATCTCGGAGTCGTAGTGTCTGCATAGCCGAATCTGAATCGTAGAGTGTAGAATTGATACTTCAACAGATGTGCTCACAACGCCAAGGAAGAATCATAGAGAAAACATGATTCTCAAAAATTGAGCACTCCCATAATATCCAAAGGAAGGAAGCCTCTGGTTGGTACTGCAAAGATACATCCCACTCAAAGGAAACCAGAGAGCACTCAACGAATTGCATGTAAGCTAATAGAAGATTTAAGCACCAACTCAATCAACATCCAGATTGAGTTGTGAAGCCATTCGAGATGAAGTCTTCCACAAGTTGATCAGAAGAAGACTTCAGTAACTGACTAAGGAAAGTCAGCAAGTACAGTAGCTGTTGTAACGACCGAGAAATTCGGATCTTATTGTAAAATGATTTTATTAAATTAAATAATAATAAAATCTTATTCTATGTGTTATCAAGATGGTTGTCATTGTATAATCTATTGATGTTGGAATGTCGTAGTATTTGAGCTACGTGAAGAAATTTAAGTGTTTGAATTTCCAAGACGAAAATAAAAGTTTTTCGAGAAATTTTCTGAAGAACACTATTCATCGGTATTTGCTCGGGATTTATTTTTGAATTTCCGTGAAATACGTAATGATAGAATGACAAGGTAAGATGGATTATGTAATAATAATCTAGTTATGGAAAATGTAATATTTTGCTTGCGGACTTAAGTTATGAATATTAAGGAAAGCGAATACTGAGGTATTGTACAAGGGAATGAAAATGAGTATAATACGAAGTATTATATGAGTTTGTATGAAGGAAGGAATATCGTATATAATGAAGTTTTATACGAAGTATAATACGAGAATAATACATAGACAATATATATATGTATTAAGTAATGTTAATGGACTTGGAAGATTGATTAACAATTGGTACAAGCCCAAGTGAATTAAATGTTAAGGCCCAATATTAATTAATGAACAAGTTAATTAATGCAAGTCCAAAAGATAGGTTAATCTAAGCTAATTTAATGTCCAATGGATTATTATGACCCATGGGACAAACCATATTAATATGGTTAATATGTGATAACCAAGATAAGTGGGGACCAAGTTAATGTGGTAACCAAGGTATGTAATGACCAAGTTAAATGAGTAATGATCAAGCAAAGTATAGGTTTTGTGCCTTGCAAGTAATGAATAGTAAGGAGGTGCATAAGGAGGTGGAATTGTTTTAAAGTCCAAATTACCCTAACTTTGGAAAATCTATATATAGAGGAGGCTTACAAGCCATTTGTTAGTTGTTCAAATAATCCAAACATCTCAAAGTGCTTAATTGGTAGAGAGTTTAAGTTACAAATAAGTCACTTCCATAAGTAAGAAGAAGCAGGTATTTACCAAGACTTCTACAGTAAGACTTCTTCTCTAATTTATCTTTTATCTCTATTCATGATAGGTTGATAAGAAAAGATGGATTAAGGAACATGAATGTTAAGAAGTAAGAAGAATGTTTAAGTAATGAACTTAAGCCACATAAGTTGGTAATAAGTCATTTAAGCTAGCATAAGTTATAAACTTATGTGAAAGTATTATGAACTTGTAATAAGTTTATTAATAGAAGTAATATGGAAGTAAAGAATTTGTATGTATATGTATCATATATACATGAATGAAACTATATGTGAAAACATGTGTGCATGATGATTTAAGGACTATAACTTTCTTAAGTTAGAAACAATGAAGCTATAAGTAGTTTATAATGGAATAAGTTATAAGCTCATGAATGAATTAAGTCAAAATCCAAAAATGAAAATAATTTATTGTATTAAGTATGTGAATATGTTTATAGAATCGAATGAATGCAAGTGAAGTAATGAATAAATCCTAAATAATGAAGATTTGCCGAAAATCGCACGATTAGACGATAATCGTCGAATTCATGAAATTCCCGGATTAGAAGTCAAACTTTGAGTTTGAACTTGGAAATGTTATTTTCCAATGGAGACAAGTCATGTTCGTCATTTAAGAGTTGTGGACTCAAAAATGATCGAATTCCGACTTAGAACGAAGAAACGAGTGTTGAACGTTCGCGAACGTTTATCGTTTTTGTTAAAAATGAACCAATAGGTGAATTTTTAGCAAACAAAGTCGAATAGATAAAATTCTTGCATGAACGCGTAGATTACGTAATTTGTGAACTGTAGGCTTTTGAACAAGCCAATTCGGACTTATAACGAAGAAGTTATGCGTCCGGGAAGTTCGCAAAAATTTTAAGCTTGAAAAATTTTCTTGTGAATGAGTTGAGCGCCACTATTACCAACCCTAACCAAATGATGGCACCATGCATGGTGCCTTGAAGAATCGAAAGATCTCGAAACTCTTCCACAGCAAGGCGAACCATGGTATGAATGATGGCCATATTTTCCACGAACAAACCATAACCTCTTTCAGCAGAGGAAATATGAAATGCTGACCACTAAGTAAGGACTCACCAAGCAATGGCAAAGTCTGGGACCTCTCCATTGTTAACTCATGATCAGGCAACAAATGACCTTAGAACAAAGATAGTGAAGAATGAATGTCAAACATAAAGAGAAGAATGTAGATGAATTAAAGTAATCACACTTTAAGGAACGTAAAGTAACATTGTTAAATCTTTGTTAAACCTTAAGGATGATGTATAAAGGTTAAGATAACCTAGTTGAACATGAATGCAAGTATAATGACAAACTGGAATAGATAATAACTAATTCTAAAACGGAATTAGATTGAGATGAAGGGTAAGATATAGTCAGATACATACTTGATTATATGTGACCTAATGTGAGGTATTATGTGATTAAGTATTGTAGAGACTTGAAAGACTTGAACGTAAAGTATTTATACCATAGCAGATGCTAAAGGCATGTATTCTAACTCTTGTCTCAGTTCAATCTGAACAAGTTTTTAAAGTTCATGTATCCTTACGCATGAATTGAAGTATGTTGAAGTTAAAGCCAATTCCTTTGGCTAGACTTGATATATTGAGTGGATTATTGATAATCTATTCATCTGTTATCAAATGTTGTTATCTTTTGTCAACTACTTGATATAGTTTTCAAAAGAAAACTGAAATGTTAAACAAATGTTTTGTCGGTAAACAACAGGCACGTGAGGTTGCCAAATGATTAAACGTACATACGTTTAATAGATGTAGTGTTGATCAACATAGAGTACAATAGGCTGATCACCTAGAAGCGCTCGTAAGTAATACCGGGCTTACGGACTTAGTTCCGGGTTATCCTTTTCAAAGAAAGAATGAAATGATCAAGGTCTTTGACCGGAGTGAATGTTTTACTGAATATTGTTATTATTGTAAAACATTTTGAAAGAAAGATGAAGTACTATTTTGATTTATTAATAGTACTTCATAACTATTGTTCAATTATATGTGTCAAACATGTTGTTATTGAAATTGTTATACTTGTTGAGCTAGTTATGCTCACTCTTGCTTAAACCATATGAATGCAGCTAAGACTGAACGTCCCGAAGGATCGAATAAGGATAAAGGAAAAGCTAAGGTAGATCGTTAAGCTGTCTATGTAATAGTATAGGTTTAATGTTATAATGTAACTGATATTATGACAAAGAATCTTTGTAATGGGTTTAGAACTTGGGGAAATGTAAATATTATTTTGATTATATATAAGAGAGATTCGTTCTCTTGATGCATTCCAATTGAATGAAAGTATGAATGTTTGTACAGTATAGCACCATCTGTCGGGTTGGAAGATACCCGGATTTGGGGGCGTTACAGCTATTAAGAAAATAGAAGACGACGATCTTGAAAGAAACCAGGATCGTAGTGTTTGCTAAACAAAGAAGGAACTAATGGAGTGTACACAAAGATACTGGTCAGCCTCTAAAGAACAAGGCTAAAGTGATTAAGCATTGGGTCAGTCCATTGATGATAAGTGAACGGGAGATCACAAGGAGAAAGCGAGCTGGACATGCCACAAATCTAAAGTGTCTTGCTATTCAGAAGGGGCCAAAACAAAGAGTCAAGCCATCAGTATCTGAGAGCAGTCAAAGTAAACAGAAGTGTTGAAGCACTGTATAAGTGAAGGAAGAGGTGTTCTACATTAAAAATCAAATCAACACTCTTCAAGATCATAGTGTTATCTCTACCTGTCAACGAGACACTATGATCTAGTCCAAGAAGGTATGCATCAGAAATGTAGAGTTCGGTCGTCTGAAGGTTGAAGCATTGGCAACGGTTTAATCTGAAGATTGATGGTCGAACAGGGCTTATTGGAGAACATCGATGCAAAAGGACAACGTCTGATCGAGAAATCAGAAGAAGGAAATAAAGTTGACTACCTGCCTGAGACATCAAAATGACATATCTGACAGAGTAGGTGAACCAGTAGACTGCAGTGTCAGAAACTCAAAAAAGGGGATGCCATGTCACATCTGCAGTCTACATAAACTAACTCGAGATCTATAAAGTAATTCAAAAAGCTTTTAACGGCTACTTTCCAACAGAAAGATTGGGAAGGAGTATAAATCAACAGAGCTTCAAAGATCAAGAGTTACTGATAATTGAAAAAGTCGCAGAATCGTTGATTGTTAGAATGCTATATCGTTAACTCTATGAGTTCCACCAGAGATCAACAAGAACAAGTCTCAATGACAGTGAGAATACATAGATGGAAGTGAAACAGCTTTGAAGAAGGACTTAATTAGACCAGAGCTTCACTCAACAAAGATAAGAATTCCACTGAAGATGGCAGCTAAGCTGAGAGCCGAGAAGGACAAGAAGATAACATTCAGAAAAGTGGCAGAGTACAAAGAAGATTAAGAAAGCCACTCTACAGATCACCCTGAACCAAAGGCTGAAAAAGAGCAGATGCAAAATCATGTCTGTAAAGCATTCAAGAATGGTTTAGGGATTGTTAAGTGTCAGCCGAAGTCTACCAAAATCTCAGAGACTTAGCAAATCCAGATGGTGATGGTGCACAGCTGACATCAGATGAAGATGAGCATAAAAGAGTAAAGATCAGCTGCACCAAAGAAGATGTAGTCCAAACTCCAAGCAGAATGCCAAGAGGACTACGCCAAGCTGCTAAGTACATAAGATGTTCAAGCCTAAAGACATCTTAGCAGCTCAGCACCAACAACAATAACAACAACTACAACAACAAGAATCCAGGGCCTGAGGGGTCCTTGTCTTGAGGGGCTAAACGAAGTTCTAAGCCTGCTGGGCTTGAAGAGTTCCTAGGGAACTAGAGGAGTTCCAAGGCTGCTGGCCTTGAAGAGTTCTTAGTTAACTGAAGTTCCAAGGCTGTTGGCCTTGAAGGAATCTTAGTGATTCAGGGTGCTGTCCTTCCTTAGTAGAAATCCTGCTAGTTGAAAACAGAAGAGTGGATTAGGAGCTTGAGTCTCTGAACCACTTAAAATCACTTGTGTCATTTACTTTATGTCATTTACATTATGTACTTAACTGTTATAACTCCTACGTATGTATTAACTACTTACAACTTAACTAACTCTAAGAAAAATGTATGTATGATTATGAATATATCAATGAAGGGGAACTTTCATTATTCTGATGTGCTTGAAAAGATTCTTAAGTTTATCATATGCTAATTCATTAGCAATACAAAATAAAAGTAAAAAGAATTTGAAATAAAAGGATATATTCAACCCCCCCCCCCCTTCTAGATCTATTGGGTGCCTACTGGGAACTAACAATTGGTATCAAAGCAAGTTCTCATACTATATTCAAAAGCTAATCGCTTTGAGTCTTGTGATGCCCCCAAATTCTCTACATTCACTGTAGCCAATTTGGTGCTCACGTAAATATTCTATAAGATAATAATTCCTATAAATCCAAGATTCACAGTACTCATAGTAAATAGTAGTTCTCTTGAGAACAATTATTGTGGCCGAGTACCCTCACTGGATGTCACGTTTTAGTATCTTATAGATATTTCTTCCATATCTATAATTCTTATCTATCTGACCTTCATAGTATTAATGGTAGGGTTCTTGGAACTGAGTGAAGTGCTACCTCA
The DNA here is from genome assembly GCA_020205605.1 of Panax ginseng. Lineage (NCBI taxonomy): Eukaryota > Viridiplantae > Streptophyta > Magnoliopsida > Apiales > Araliaceae > Panax > Panax ginseng. Next base: position 34,634,236 of record CM035129.1, read on the forward strand.
GTGCATCAGAGAAGCCCAATGTCTGTTAACACTATCATTCAGATATATAGTTCATATAGACATTGTACACTTTTCTAATTCCATTAGAATAATAACTAAATACTTCAACTAATAATACACTAAACCAATAATATATTGTTACATTAATTCAAAAGGTCGTTATTATTACATTATAGCTATCAACAGGGTAGCCATGTCTTAAGCCTTTTATCCACAAAACCGGAACTTCTGGAATATAGTCTTTCTATCTACAAATGAAGAAATTATTTGCAGGGATGAGCTAAAGAAAGCTCAACAAGTTTTGAACAATAAACAAATATTATACATCTATCAATTCTGAAATAAATGAACATAAAGTTTAGAGTAGTGCCATAAATATATACTGAGGTTTGTCAGCCAAACACAGCCCAATTTGAATTTCTTTCAGTTCTATAAACTTAGAAATTCGGGTTAATCCGCTCAACCAAACAAAACTAGGAGTATGCATATCATCCTCTAAATATTATCCGATCATTACTATTCATAAGTAGATTTTATACCTACTTATTCGGTATCTATTACTTGAGTTATTTGCTTAATCTCATTTTTCTCAGTTACTTTTCATGCATTGTGTGTTCATTTTGTAGGTTATACGTTTGGAAGCGGTGTGAGCGAATATTGGTAAGGAAAAGCACGGAAAATGTAAAGAAAAGCAATCCGGACATCGTTTGGGCTTTCATGTTCATTTCATGTTCTTGGCTTGGAACTTGGACTATATTGTAGAGCTTCGTTTTAGCTTTTCAGAACATCTTGAATCATTCCAATCGGAGTTCGGATGAAAGAGTTATGACATTTCTACCAATGGACGTTGAATTTCGCTGTTTTGGGTGGTCATTTGCATAGAAGTCACTTCCAGTCCAATTTCAACATTCATCCGTTCGTTATTTCTCAAAACTCAAAGAATGAAAGTTGTAGAGCTCGTCGATATCTTCGATTTGATAGGTGGCAGGTCCCATAACGCTTTTCGGATCAAAGGTTATGGTTGTTTTACCAGAGGACGCTGCAGTAGAAAAATAATTGGCAGCTTACTAGCAAGTCGGGGCTTGCCCTTTTGTGCTTTGATAGCAAGTCGGAGCTTGAGGTCAAGAATCAATAGCAGGCCACTAGCAAGCTGAGGCTTGCTATTTACAAGGCAAATAGCAAGCCGGGGCTTGGGTATGCGCGGAAAGAGGAGATTTTGTCTGAATTTGAGTCCGATGAGGATTGTTTCGAGCTGTTTGATTCAAGGACTTCCAAGAGGACTTAAAAGACATATAAAGAGGCTTATAAAAGGAGGAAATTTACATGGATTAGAGAAAGTTTTTGGAAGAATTCCATTAGATTAGATTAGAGTAAATTATATCAAAACCCTAGTTCTAATGAGTTTTGGAGATTGAAGCAACTTGAAGACCATTGAAGATTCAAAGTAGGAGCAAGGAGGGAGCGTCAAATCTACAGACAATAGATTCTATCTTCTTATCTTCTTCTATCTTTGTCTTTTAATGATTATTCAATTGTGGATTCTTAGTTTTAATTCAATGAACTAATTCTTTGTTTGAGATTACAATGGATCTTATTGTGTAGTTTATTTTAATATGCTTCATTATCAATTATTATGTTCTATTGTGAGGATTGTCTATTGTGATTTGGACTTAATTATTTAATTGACTGACCATCAATTACCGTGATAATCTATATGAACTCGAGAGATGAAGTATAGATTTAGTTCTGATCGTGATAGCATATGTTCAGGATTTTGTTAATTAACTTAAACTTGATGAGTGTTAAGGTAGAGATATGCTTGACACCGCATGTAATCGGATAGAGAACTTATTCTTAAACCTTCTTCAATTGTAATTCACATAGAGATATAGTGGGTTAGTTGATTAAGGTGTTTAAAAAATTTCTATCTTAATTGTGGATTGACGTTAATATGGGTATTATGCATCGAGAGGTGATTTTATCTACTTTAGTGTTCTTGATTAACAATTCGGGATAGAGAATAATTGATGAGAAGTGTGTTAACTTAAATAAAGCAATAAGTGAAGTTGTGATCTTAAATCTCTATAGTCTTAATTTAATTAGTGGAATTTAATAGTAGTTTAATTTATATAATTTGAAATTCATTCGTTTAAATAAGATTGAGTTGGTTACGGGTTAGTACTTGGTAATTTTTATTAAATAATTCTCTGTGGGAACGATACTCAACTTATCACTTTATTACTTGTTGACCACGTATACTTCCGTGTTGTGCGTATATAGATTTTACCCAACAGCTATAAATGTCGGAGAAAGCTTACTATTGCCAAGGACAACCATAATTGCCCACCGACAGTTCCTCACTGTTGGTTCTAATAGTGTCAGCATATATATCGGCACCAAACTAAATTTCTTTTTCACAAACTGTACTTTTATACATTAGTACCAAACAAAATTGGTTTCTCGCAAACTATGCTTTGATATCAAATTAATAACATTTTTTTCCACAATAATAGCTCATATGACTTGGTTATGTTTGAACAATAAATCATAACCTTTAAATAACATAATGCATAAACACTATGTATCACCAGATCATAACTGATAAATGTCAAATTTTCATTTAATATAGTGATTTAAATGAAGCTGGCATTTGAAATATAAGATATGCATGAAGTGCAGAAAAACTTGCATGTATCATCGACTATTGCTACACAGTCTATTTAACTTTATCTGAAGACCTAATATTATAATACTGATCTCCAAATTAGAATAATATCATCACAATGTATTACTGTGAATTACTGTTATAAAATAATCTAAACACATTATCACATAATCCTATCGGTTTATAAGACACATAAGACCTAACCTCAAGTCAAACTATTACAGTCTGAGTTGAGTTTGGTACTATTTCGACAGCCCGATTGCCTAATCGAATAATTATCGAGCTTAATCCCAAAAGGACTGCCTAAATACTTCAAAATTATATTAAATAATTTAATCATCAGTTAAAACTATTTTCCCTAGCTTCATAACAATTTATAAATAATTATTACTATTTATCAAAAAAATTCAATCACTTATAACTTATTTATATAAATTAAATACCACTTTATTCCCATATCATTAATATTTATTTATTATTAAATATTAATGAAAATTATACCATAATATTATAATATATTTATAATATTTCAAAGTATTTTAATACCTTAAAATTACATTTATATGATTTTTAAACATTTAAATCAATTATCCAATAATTGACATTAATATTAAAATATTAATATTTTCATAACAAAATATCAAAAGTTATATTTTATAACTCAAAATATTTTTCTAACTCTTAAATCATATTTATATGATTTTTAAAGCATTAATTCTATTTTTCTAAAATTTATTTAATATATTTATTAAATAAATTAATTACTATTAATATTAATTTATTAATGAAATTCATCACAAAATATCAAAAGTTATTAAAAATAACTTAAAATAATTTCTAACACATTTTAAAAAAAATAATTTTCATGATTTTTCAAGTATTAAAATTATTTTTGAATAATTTATTTAATATTATAATTAAATAAATTAAATATCTTTATATTCCAAAAATATTAAATATTTATGAAATATATTCAAAATAAGTAAAAACTAATTTTTAGGCTTTAAAATAATTTTTAGTAATTTATTTTGTATTTTTAATAATTAAAAACTAGTTTTTTTTCTATTTATTTAATAAAATAATTCATTTTTCAAAATTAAGTGTCACTAAAGGGCCCTATAGCGACAGAACCATTGCTATAGGTGTTCTTGAACCTAAACCTAGAACTCAAGTCAGACTACAAGGTACTCACTTTAACTACTGAAAATTTCATGTTCTTTTTGTCTTCTGGGCTGGTAATTGTGCTAAAGTTGTAGTACTTATGTAATACTACAACTACATACCAAGTTCATGGTCATACAACATCCTATCAGAGAGATCTAAGCCTCAAAAATCAATGTCAGACATTGTTCTAGATTTTTTGGGTAACCCAAAAACCCAGGCAGTTCATGGTGCTACTTTGATGCTCGATTTTCTCTAGGTTCTCATCATCACTTAATTGTTTTCTTGGTCCATACATGCAGTACTCATGACAAGGAACAACTACATAACACTAAAGCAGTCAAACAACATCACAAGTGAGAGATCAAGGCCGGTCAAAGTAGTGGTCGGGAGCTGTTCTTGAGAAATCTGGGTTTTCCAGATTTCTTCATAAGGTAGTCGGTCAACTCAAGTTTGACCTTGATTAATTTCGATCCTGATCATGATATGGGTAATCTAAAGGCACGATCATGTAGTCATTATACCATTCTACAAGATCAAAACAATAACATGGATTAAACACTAACACACAGCAAGATCTAAGGCTTAGAAAAGCTTGTCAGACAAATCTGGGCAAATATGGGTTTTCCAGAACAATTTGGTCATGGTCGGTAAACCATGTTTGACTGTTTATAACTTGAGATCTAGACATGGTATGGGGTTTATTCCACTTCCATTCTACTATCCTTATGACATAGAACAAATCTATAACTTAAAAGACAGCAAATCATTAACAGGTTGAGATCTATGAGCCTTGACATTGGCTTGTCAGACAACAAAATTAGGGTTCTAAGTCAATTCTAAAACTTGATTTTCTGGCTTCTAGATATTATGGATCTATGATGTAACATCATAGATCACTAAATAACATCCTTATACACTACTCTAGACAACAAACAACAACATCTAAGATGAAATCACATAGATTTTTATAAGGCTAGGGTTTTATACCATTATGTTTTGATTCTTGAACTTTTAATCCTTGATCTATTCTTAGAAGGCTAAGAGTTGATAATGGTTTTATTTCTCACTCTTTCTCACTCTAGATTTCAAAATATAGAGAGAGAAAAGGCATGGCAAGTTTGCTACGTAAAGTAAGTGATTTTATTTACTTAAATCTTAAAAAATTTTGATTCAATGAATCCAATATTGCTAGGTGGCACCAAAGATCAGATTTAGCAAGATATAAGGCACATGTGATAAATATAGAGTAGTGAGTCACCAAGATTTGGTAATTTTAAAAAAGTGCATTTTGGTCATTTCATACCCACTAAAGGCAATTTGGTATTTTCCCCTATAACTTGAAGGGTATTTTAGACATTTCCTATTTATTCCATAACTTATAACACCTAGTCATTTAAACTTAACTTTTGAATTCCCAAATTAGGGTTTTGAATATCTGGATTAGGGTTTTGGATTCTCACAACTAAAATTAGGGTTTACCAATTAGGGTTTGCTATTTCTCACTTGATTTCCCTGATAAATTTTATATGTAATCTACATCCACATACTTATGATTATATTTAGTATCACAAACTCTTTGTGTTACCCCTAATTAAGGTTTAGGGTTCCTGAATTGAAAATTAGGGTTTCCTAACATTCTATTAGGGTTTCTAATCCCTTATTAGGATTTACTAAGTTTATACTCTATTTGATCAATCATTGATCATCAATTCTATATCGTACAAACACATATTCATCATTACAATTGTTGTAACTGTATTTTCTACTGAATCCCTATCCGGACTTAGGATTAGTGTTTTTATACTCTGTTAAGCATAACTCCACTCATATTTCTTAGTCAATACACAAATTGACCACCTCTCTAGACTTATATCACAGATACTTAACACAATATTGATAATCAATATAACTATTAAATAAATAAAATTAAAAAAAAATTATTCGTAAAATTTCGGATCCTCACATTCTTCCCTCCTTATAAGGATTTCGTCCACGGAATCATTCACTGTATACTTACTTTTATGTCTATTATTAGACATTTATTCCACTTTTAATTCCTTTTAGGAATAAAATCAATTTCCGGCTCAGTCTAAGTTTTATTTAACTTATCAAGGCTCATAATTTCCTTAGGAAACACAGTACCACAATCACACATTTAATGCAAAATTTAAAATCATAAAAATTTTGAATTAATATATTCTTCCCTCCTTATAAGATTCGATCTTACGAATCTTGATCCATTCTTTATTCAAAGTTTAAACAAATTGAATCTATACAGTTAATAATAATATTAAAAATCTAATCGTTAAACATATAGAATATTTATATATCCATTTATTTATTTGTCGTTTACCTTGACTATTTGTCAAGTTAAAATCAATAACTATTTATCCTTATCTTAATTTTCTTGAACTCAAATTCCTCCTTCAATATTTATTCTAATTTCATGCCTCTTTAACTGTAGCACTCTTAGACTTATTATCTTATATCTTATACCCTTGGTATTTTAACCAAACTGTGACCTCCATGGTTCAACCACACATCTCACAATTGTACCTATCAGTTTGCAACAGAAAAACTCGGCGTCCTTACGGAAAATCTGGTTTAAGTGCCTTCCCTCTTATTAATTTGTTTCAAATTCTTTCTTTATATCTTATCATCCCATCTCTATCTATTATCTTATTCAAGATTTATTTTTCTTCTCATGACCTTTTCCTATAACTAACGTTTCTGGATAGAGTTGGCTGAAACTCTTATCTCAATCTTAAATTTATTAAAATCTTTGATCAGTACCTCGTTGTTTCATTTAACTTTTAATATTATTGTTCAATGTTTTCTCCTTCATATGTCTCAAAACCAGATACTATTTACACTTATGGTAATCAATTTACCTCTTATTTCCAGATACAGCTAATTCATTTCTTTATTTCTCAATTTATCTCTAACTTTCTTCACTTCAGATTATTTATCCTAATGATTTATTCAAGCAATTTCTTTGGCTATGGTTGTCTAATCCACTGCTAATCTCATACATCTAATATAGAGTAACCTTAATTACATTTACTTCATTTCCTACTGACTCTTCCTCCTTCACAAATTTCTTCTTGACCAGAAGAATACTATTACCAACATCATCTTTTATTATTAAGACTAAAATTTTATTCAAATCTTTTATAGTATCTTTCAAAATACTTTTTAGACTTATCATTAACTCTTGTTCTACCATAATTCATCATATTTGATGCATAATTCTCTCCTTTTTACCCAACAAATTTTTACACTTTATAAATACCTTCCAATTTAAAATATATTATATATCAACAAGTTTCACAAATTACACATCAGTTCATCTTACCACTATTATTACATAATGTACATATCCCTAAATCATAGACCAAAAGATAAAATCTATTATCTTTATCGAACTTATACAAAAGTTTTAACATCTACCGTACATATAGATGTATTCATATATACTTTTCAAAATACTATCCAAACATTCTTACTATTACAAATATTTCAAAACCTAACTTTTATCTTGGATGTTTCTGCCCCCCTTCACCTGCTGGTTTGGATTTGAGGCTTTGGTTCCCCCTTAGGTTAAGATTTTTGGGTTTTGGATAAAACTTTGCTATGTGTTCCCCCGCCCCGCAATTGAAACACTTAATCCTGTTGATCTTATTATTTCTATTATACTTCTGTTGTGGGAAACTATTTGCATAATGCCCAATGTTTCCACAAGTAAAACATTGAGTCCCCATAAAGATACATACCCCTCTGTGCTTCTTCCCACATTACGACACCCTTCACTCCTTTGACTGGTGCTCCTATTTTCCTTTTTCCCAGAATTATTTGAAAAAAAAATAACATCCCTCTTTCTTTTACGATCTCCCTTCGTTTGACATTGTCTTAATACCTCATTTCCTGATTCCCCAGTCTCCTTCAATTTTGATGGTCCCGCTAATTTAAAAAACAATGTAATCCTTAAAGTATTAGGTTCAACTTCTAGTGGATTCCTTGACCTCCATTGTGAAGCGTCTAGTAACACATTTACCAACTGTTAAGTTGGGTTTGTCTCTAATTGATTTCCGTCAATCTCTGCTAGTGATTTTCCTTGTGATGTCATTTATCTATAATTAGCAATTAACTACATACAAGTATAATAATCAATTAATTTGACAAACAAGGTGTATATATTCAATTACATTCTATATACTCCATAAAAATTGACCAACTAATGATTTATATAATTTCACTAGTTTTCTCCCAACGAATTCTTACACTAACAACACCATACTATTACAAACTACAGCTCCTCTATTACCCTCTATTTCCCTTTGCCTCTCATGCTTTTCATTTCCTTCTCTTAACTTAACCTTGTTACTATCGATCATCCCACTTGTGGATATTCAAAATTTCTCCAGCGTCTACTTAAAAATCTATACAATTTCTTCTCTTTGTAATGTTACTCCAATTTCTTTTCATTCATCTTCTGTTGTCCCTCCTTCTGGCTCTATATGAGTTTTATAGAAACTTCAATCTCTTCTTCACTTATCTCCAACTTCGGTACTCTTCATGAGCATTCTCTAAATCTACCACATATTTTTCTTTTATAGCTTCAACTACTTAATTGTAAACTACTTCCCTTGATACTTCCTCTATTCTATCCTTCAAAACATTCTTCATTACTACAACCTATTATGGTTCAATTACTACCTCAGGTAAAACAATCAACTCTCCTCTCAGTATATGAATACACTTAACTCCTTCACTTACCAAACATATCAATTCAATATCATTAACTTAAATAAATAATCTATTCCTCTAACTTTGGCTGATGAATTTCCTTAATTCATCTCCTACAAACTTATCTTTAGTTTATCTCTTTATTACTACTCTCTCCCTGATATTAAGTCTCTTATTATCTTCACAATAGTTTCTAAAATCCTTGCCATATCCAACTCCAAATCTCACTCTTCGAGGTCACTTCCTAGATCCATCACAATCTTATTTCTTACAACCTTAAATATCTTAATATATTACAAAGACCTTTTATCTCCATATCTCCTCATTTCTTACAACTTCCCTTTGTCTATTATAGACATTCCTAATATCTCCAAAATACTTTACTGCAATAAGTATCTAACTCATTTCCTATCTCTAAGTTTATCCCCTTATTACTTTCACTACAATCTCTCAGGTCATATCCTAAGGTATTCATGTACTAGCTCTATAACCTACTGCTCTGATACCAAATTCTGATGCCCCCAAATTCTCTACATTCACTGTAGCCAATTTGGTGCTCACGTAAATATTCTATAAGATAATAATTCCTATAAATCCAAGATTCACAGTACTCATAGTAAATAGTAGTTCTCGTCAGAACAATTATTGTAACTGAGTACCCTCACTTGGATGTACAGGTTTAGTATCTTATAGATATTTCTTCCATATCTATAATTCTTATCTATCTGACCTTCATAGTATTAATGGTAGGGTTCTTGGAACTGAGTGAAGCGCTACCTCAGTGCATCAGAGAAGCCCAATGTCTGTTAACACTATCATTCAGATATAAAGTTCATATAGACATTGTACACTTTTCTAATTCCATTAGAATAACAACTAAATACTTTAACTAATAATACACTAAACCAATAATATACCGTTACATTAATTCAAAAGGTCGTTATTATTACATTATAGCTATCAACGGGGTATCCATGTCTTAAGCCTTTTATCCACAATACCGAAACTTCTGGAATATATTCTTTCTATCTGCAAATGAAGAAATTATTTGCAGGGATGAGCTAAAAAAAGCTCAGCAAGTTTTGAACAATAAACAAATGTTATACATATATCAATTCTGAAATAAATGAACATAAAGTTCGAGTAATGTATAATAAATATATCTTAAAGTTCGGAGAGGTTTATCACCCAAAGGTTTATATCCCTTCCATTTCAATTTCTTTCATTCCGTAACTTAGAAATATGGGTTGATCCGCACAACCAAACAAAACTAGGAGTATGCATATCATCCTCTAAATATTATCCGATCATTGCTATAAATGTAGGAGCATACTTTTTACTACTTGCCAAGGACAACCATAATTGCCCAAGCCATAATTCCTCACTCACACTTCACCAGATTCTAATAGTGTCGATATATATATATCAGCACCAAACAAAATTTCTTTTTCACAAACTATACTTTTATACATTGGTACCAAACAAAATTGGTTTCTCGCAAACTATGCTTTGATATCAAATTAAAAACATTTTTTCCACAACAATAGCTCATATGACTTGGTTATGTTTGAACAATAAATCATAACCTTTAAATAACTGAATTCATAAACACTATGTATCACCGGATTATAACTGATAAATATCAAATTTTCATTTAATAAAGTAATTTAAATGAAGCTGGCATTTGAAATATAAGATTTGCACGAAGTGCAGAAAAACTTGCATGTATCATCGACTATTGCTACACAGTCTATTTAACTTCGTCTGAAGACCTAATATTAATAATATTGATCTCCAAGTTAGAATAATATCATCACAATGTATTACTATGAATTACTGTTATAAAATAACCTAAACACATTATCACATAATTCTATCGGTCTATAAGACACATAAGACCTAACCTAAAGTCAAATTGTTACAATCTGAGTTGAGTTTGGTACTATTTTGACAGACCGATTGCCTAATCGGATAATTATCGAGCTTAATCCCAAAAAGAATCTGCCTAAATACTTCACAATTATATTAAATAATTTAATCATCAGCTAAAACTATTTTTCCCTAGCTCATAACAATTTATAAATAATTATTACTATTTATCAAAAAAATTCAATCACTTATAACTTATTTATATAAAATAAATACCACTTTATTCCCTTATCATTAATATTTATTTATTATTAAATATTAATGAAAATCATACCATAATATTATAATATATTTATAATATTTCAAAGTATTTTAATACCTTAAAATCCCATTTATATGATTTTAAACATTTAAATCCATTATCCAATAATTGACATTAATATTAAAATATTAATATTTTTATAACAAAATATCAAAAATTATATTTTATAACTTCAAAATATTTTTCTAACACTTAAATCATTTTTATATGATTTTTAAAGCATTAATTCTACTTTTTCATAATTTATTTAATATATTTATTAAATAAAATAATTTACCATTAATATTAATTTATTAATGAAATTCATCACAAAAATATCAAAAGTTATTAAAAATAACTTAAAATATTTTCTAACACTATAATATAATTTTTCATGATTTTCAAGTATTAAAATCATTTTTGAATAATTTATTTAATATTATAATTAAATAAATTAAATACCTTTATATTCCAAAAATATTAAATATTTATGAAATACACTCAAAATAATTAAAAACTAATTTTTAGGCTTTAAAATAATTTTTAGTAATTTATTTTGTATTTTTAATATTTAAAAACTATTTTTTTCTATTTATTTAATAAAATAATTCATTTTTCGAAATTAAGTGTCACTAAAGGGCCCTATAGCGACAGAACCGTCGCTATATGTGTTCTTGAGCCTAAACCCAGAACACAAGTCAGACTACAAGGTACTCACTTTGACCATTGAAAATTTCATGTTCTTTTTGTCTTCTGGGCTGGTAATTGTGCTAAAGTTGTAGTACTTATGTAATACTACAACTACATACCAAGTTCATGGCCATACAACATTCTATTAGAGAGATCTAAGCTTCCAAAATCAATGTCAGACACTGTTCTAGGTTTTCTGGATAACCCAGAAACCTAGGCAATTCATGGTGCTACTTTGATGCTCAATTTTCTCTAGGTTCTCATCATCACTTAAGTGTTTTCTTGGTCCATACATGTGACACCCCCAAATCTAGGTACTTCATTCCCACAAGATTTGTTGCTCACTATCCATACATTTATACAATCTACCCAAATAAAGTAACATTTAAACCATAAATCCTCCCTTTAAATAGGGTTACATCATTAAATAAAAATCTTCCCAGGTTATCTAACCTTAAACATCATTCAAGTGCGGAAATAAAATTATTACATCAAATCATTAAGTAAAAGTCAATCATCAAAGTAAAAAGTTTAACATCATATCAATAATAAAAATTACAAGTCTTCATCACTTGTACATTTTTCCCTTTCCTTTGCTAGTTGAAGAGCTCATCTACCTTCTCAACTTTAGCTGCAATGAGTATATAAATATGCAAGAGTGAGCAAAATAATTGCTCACTGGATATAACAATGAATCAACAGAAGAATAATAATAATAACTGCCAACAATAGGCTCATCAAAACTGAATAGTACTCTTAACGATGATAATCAGAAACTGGAATCCAAAATATGGAATATATCTAACTGAAGACCATGAACTATGTCCACAGTTGCGAGTAAATTTTCAACTCCAACTTTAACAGTCATAAGACTATAAGGACTCCTCGTACTTAGGGAGATCAGCCCTTCGTACAATGTATTGTGCACAAACATTTCAACGCTAAGCGTAAATTATCCCCTAATAATAATAGGGTTGTTCATCTCAGTATTTAGAGTACAAGTCCGCACCAAAGAAAGTTTGATTTGGATAATCTTTCAAGGTAATTTGAAGTTTAACGAACATCAACTAGAGGACTAGTTGAATCAATAGTGTGAAATAACACAACAGTTGATCAATAATAACATAATATGGAACAATGAACAAATGTAAACGAACTAACTATATCATGAACTCATGCTTAGAAATAACTACAAAGCATAAGTATTGAATGACAATAAACCGTGCTTGAATAATATTAAGCTAGGACTATGAATTATTGAATAGACATTAAGCAATAGCAAGCTGAAAATAAAGCTGGCTCATTATAAGAATGGCTTGTTGTCAAGTACATGAACTAAGATAATTCAACATTAGAAATTAGAATTCAAGAAAACTGCATTTATAGTACATTAAAGACAATAAAGAAACTTGTCTAACAATAAACAAGTTAGAACACATCAACAAATATTGGAATTCAAAAACTTGTTCGAATAAAGCTTAAGTCATAGCTAGCTTATTCAAATAATGATTAAGAATGCAAGAATTCGCTTAATGAAAGCTTAAAGTAAGAAACTTGCTCAACGTAAATGTAGAGTTAGAAAACTTGCTCAATATAAAAAGAGAAGTTTAGAAAACTTGCTCAAAGAAAGTTTAAGCACTTGCACAATTATAAAAGTAGAGTTAGAGAACTTGCCTCGTGCGTAGGTTAAACAATCACTACTCACGTTCACCACAAGTCCTACACATACCATATGTATTGACAATACACATTAGTTACACTAACATTAGATTCATATAGCTCACTAACAAAATCGCATCTTTTCATGAACATCACTATTTAGCTTTATTACAACTACTTAAGTGATCATGCCATTACACCATTTATATATTAACAACTTAATACAACATGCTATTACATTTCCAACATGTTATCATTAGGTTATACTAATACACAAAGGTTGCACTTGCATTTGCGCATCCCGATGCCCTCTGATTGGCTCTAAATACACATTAGTCCTAAAGATAGCCATTTTTACCCTTCATAAAATTTCAAATTGTAAACCTTAAAGCATAAATGGTATAGGCCTATTCGTCCTCGTTCCGAATCATCTTGAATCGCATCAATCGGAGTTCGTATGAAGAAGTTATGCCCATTTTAGTAAACTATGTTCTGTCAGAATTTTTTTTTTAAACTTTGGCTTAGCAGAATACCCCGGCCAGTATGGGGTTTTGTAACTGGGGGCCTCAATGTATGGGGGTCCTTCTACGTTTTGCGATTTTATGCTCTGTAACTCTATGAAAAGCCAAATTAGGCCTCCAAGCTCCTTTCTAACAACCATACCAACCTATCTAAGGTGTAATAGGTTTACAGAAACATAATCTAATATTTTTAACGCATTTCTAGCCATCTAAACAACATAAATATCCAAATTACAACCATTAATTTTCACTATTTTTGCTAAAACTTCACTATTTGACATTTTCAGTGAAAATCATCACTGTGATTGTATTTTTCAACCAAAAAAGTTAATTCAAAGTACCTTGTTTATGTTTATTCATCCTCTTTCAAATTCAATAGTCAATTTATAAATTAAATAACTAATTAAACCTTAATTTAACTTTAAACTAAGTCATATTCATATATATATATATATATATATATATATATATATATATTCATATAAACTCACTATAATACGGTTTTCTTCATAAATTACATACATAACATGAATTCATTGAATATACTCATAAACAAACTCATGAAAACAGTTTCACAACAACTAATTTATCATATAAAACTATATATAACAAATAATTCAACCTCTACAAAGATTTTACAAAGAATTTTGGAAGAGAAAACTAAAACTTTAAAAATAAAAGAATTAAGATGATACCTTAGTTTTAGAAGATGATAACTTTTCCTTTGATCAACAATCTTCTTTTCCCCAATTCTTCTCTCAAAGCTTCTCTAGAATTCTCTCAAGTTTTCTCTCAATTTTCTTTTTCTCTTCTTTTTCTTCTTCTGAGTCTTTCTTCTCTATTCTAACTTACATACTAGAATATTACGTATAATAATAATATTGGTATTAAGTATATAATATAATTATAACTTTAACTGACATCAGTTATAATTTTATTTTTAAAATCAAAAGCCCTAAGGCTTGTTTGCCTAGCTAACTAAAAATAACCCATTAAATCTTACACCTTGTTTGGTAAACATATTTAAATTAAAGACTTAATATGCATTAAGCCTTGTTTGGCAAAACTGAATTAAACTCCTTTAATTTATTTTAATAACTCCTTTATAGTAAGGTTATTTGTCACACTTTTATTTAATTAAATTTTTAATAATCAATTTAATTAATTCTAATAATAATTTATTAAATTACTTTAACACATAAATCAATACAACATAATTATAATTTTCTTTATAATTATAACTTTATTTAATCAACTAACACATCATTTTAATTACAAATTCAAATTAAAATATAATAGTTCATTTACTCATTATAACTCTCTAATTTAATTATTAAATTAAATTAGTATATTATCCCATAACAATTAATTTTCTTAACTTCTTAATTATTTACTTAACAAATAATTCACCAATGTAAATCAAATCAATTTAAACAAATATCTATTCAACGATAAACATATCCATTAAATATTTATATAATTCAATAAATATTTAAAATTACAATTTAAAATTCTGGATTGTTACAATACATGTAGTATTCATGACAAGGAACAACTACATAACACTAAAGCAGTCAAACAACATCACACGTGAAAGATCAAGGCCGGTCAAAGTAGTGGTCAGGAGCTGTTCTTGAGAAATCTGAGTTTTCCAGATTTCTTCATAAGGTAGTCGGTCAACTCAAGTTTGACCTTGATTAATTTTGATCATGATCATGATATGGGTAATCTAAAGGCACGATCGTGTAGTCATTATACCATTCTACAAGATCAAAATAACAACATGGACTAAACACCAACACACAGCAAGATCTAAGGCTTAGAAAAGCTTGTCAGACCATTCTGGGCAAATATAGGTTTTCCAGAACAATTTGGTCATGGTCGGTCAACCATGTTTGACTGCTTATAACTTGAGATCTAGACATGGTATGGGGTTGATTCCACTTCCAGTTTACTCTCCTCGTGACATAGAACAAATCTATAACTTAAAACACAACAAATCATTAACAGGTTGAGATCTATGAGCCTTGACATTGGCTTGTCAAACAACAAAATTAGGGTTTAAAGTCAATTCTAAAACTTGATTTTCTGGCTTCTAGATGTTATGGATCTATGATGTAACATCATAGATCACTTAATAACATCTTTATACATTACTCTAGACAACAAACAACAACATCTAACATGAAATCACGTAGATTTTTATAAGGCTAGTGTTTTATACCTTTATGCTTTGATTCTTGAACTTTTGATCCTTGATCTGTTCTTAGAAGGCTAAGAGCTGATAATAGTTTTGTTTCTCACTCTTTCTCACCCTAGATTTTGAAATATTGAGAGAGAAAAGGCTTGGCAAGTTTGCTAAGTAAAGTAAGTGATTTTACTTACTTAAATCTTATAAAATTTTGATTCAATGAATCCAATATTGCTAGGTGGCACCAAAGATCAAATTTAGCAAGATATAAGGCACATGTGATAAACATAGAGTAGTGAGTGACCAAGATTTGGTAAATCCTTTACTTCAATTTTAAGAAAAGGGCATTTTGGTCATTTCGCACCCACTAAGGGCAATTTGGTCTTTTCCCCTATAACTTGAAGGGTATTTTAGACATTTCTTGTTTATTCTATAACTTATAACACTTAGGCATTTAAACTTAACTTTTGAATTCCCAAATTAGGATTTTGAATATCTGAATTAGGGTTTTGGATTCTCGGAACTAAAATTAGGGTTTACCATTTAGGGTTTGCTATTTCTCACTTGATTTCCCTGATAAATTTTATACGTAATCTAAATCCACATACTTATGATAATAGTTAGTATCACAAACTCTTCGTGTTACCCCTAATTAGGGTTAGGGTTCATTTATCAGGGTTTAGGGTTCCTGATCAATCATTGATCATCAATTCTATATCGTACAAACACATATTCATCAATACAATTGGTGTAACTGTATTTTCTATTGAATCCCTATCCGGACTTAGGATTAGGGTTTCTATACTCTGTTAAGCACAACTCCACTCATATTTCTTAGTTAATACACAAATTGACCACCTCTCTAGACTTATATCACAGATACTTAACACAAAATTGATAATCAATATAACTATTAAACAAATTAAATTAAATTAAATTAATAAATTTTAAAAAAAATTATTTGTAAAATTCTGGATCCTCACAAGTCTGATCCTAGGCACAAACATTGTTCTAAAATTAGTTTAGTAGTAAGTCACTTGTTATATGCAGATGAGCTCACACGTTGGAAATATTGTGAACAGGTAAATGTGTATATACACCTGAAGCTGCTCAGATTGGTTCATACTCTTGATTGCCATATCAACAAGACCAATCCTTGCCCACGGTCAATCTTGTAGTCTGAAGACCAGGCTAGGAAGCTCAAGAGACATCAACAGAGAAGAATCAAACATCCATCAGTCTGAAAAGATGAAAAGGCCATACGCTAAGAAATGTTTTCTCAGAGAAGAAAGAAGAACTTCTTAAACATGTATCTGGCCAACCAGTAGCTGAATGTAAACTTTGTGAACTCAAGGATGTCAAAGAAATAAAGATGTTGAGATTCTCTTAGCTTACATTTACAAGACCACGACTGATTGATTGAAGGCCAACTGGAGCAACAAGCTGTCAGGAGCAAATGTGAAACTATTCACATCGATGACTACCCTCAGTATATCTAAGCTAAATGACTGTTAAGAAACTTGCAGTAAAAAGGTATGGTTCCTCACTAATATAAATGTGTACATCATGTTGCACCTCCTTATTCATTATAATAGTATCCTGTCAAGAAATCATACTCTACCTAAAAAGGTGAAGAAAGAAAGTACACTGAGGTTGGAATTTCAAATTCCTACAAACTTTCTGTCCACCCAAGTTTTAGGTTGAAGATGATATCTTGAAAGAAATTTGAAACAGGTCATAAGTGTGTCAAGATTTGAATTAATCTTGTGGAGTAATCTTTGCTGATGGGTGAGTATGTATGTACAAACCTATGTTCTAAGTGTTTGATAACACACAGAGTATGATCAGTTCTACAAGAGTATCTTGAAGATTCGTAGAAACTGATCACCTCTATGAATCAACTAGATACAAATAAGTAATAATGTTGATTCTTACTCTGTGAACATTTAAACTCTCTGAACATAACCAAGCAAATGATGAAACCATCAAAGGAAAAGAATGTTTTATTAAAATGGAAATCTTACACACACTCACCATCATGCATCTCAAAATGCATTATCTAAATTAGTTACATGCATGAATATAATTGCTGGTGATCAATATGATGATTATTCAAATGTATGAGGAACAGGGTTTTAGAAAACTAACCTAGCAGGACCCATTTAATTATGGGTACCAAAAATAGAAATGTATCTAACCTGCAGGTACCTGGTCTATCTGGCCACACTAAGGAATGTTGAAGCAAATGACTTCAGTCAAGAAAGATTCAACCAGTAGAAGGCTTAAGACTGTTCAGAAATGATCTTGATAAAATTCCTTTATGTCAAAGTCTGCCCTTGAAGACCTGCTGAGCTAATCTAAATGAAGCTCACATGGTTGTTGATCCTTATATGGAAGCAGGCCACTTAACCAAAGATGGAAAAGATCTTATATGCTCAATCATGTAAAGCATGTCATAAGAAAAGAATCCTCAAGGAAGCTCACCTCAGAGGATCATCGAGCATCAAACATAAGGAACTCATTACGGGAGCAAAAATCTTAGAACAAGCTGAAAAGGTAAACTATGTTCATAGTGTTGTCAAGGGATCGTAGAATGATCAACCCTGAAGATAATCATTTCTATGACACAAGAAGATTTGATGACTTCAATCAGAATGAGATATGCATGGCTACCTTCTACTACACATGAAAAAGAAGAACTTATGTCTCTCTGAGAAGACAGTATCAACTATGGGGGAGCAGTAATCTGCTAACATAACAACATCCTTAAAACATTAGAGATATACTATGAAGCAATGCACCAGTTACAGAGTCCAAAAACTTTGTGGCTGACGAACCAAATGAAGATCCATAGTCAGTAAGAACGTCTCAAAACGTACTACTGATAACTAGTCAACCACCCAAATCAAAATCGTGGAGAGCCTACGATCGAACATCTAATCGTAGTGTAAGAGCAGAAGAAAACCACGATTACAACCAATGAAAATGTCTAAAGGTGGTAGAGGATCTCCCCAGTAGAAAAGGTCAAATGAGATATCAGTGCAAATCACTTCTTATGTTTTTCATCTGGAAAGCGCCTCAGGGACAAACCTAACCCTTAGTTCACTCTAAGAGGTTGGCCCTTCCTGAGCTACCTTAACCCAGAAGGAATGCTTAGTAAAGTTCATCTCAAGGACCAAGACAGTCAACGATAGTAGAGTAGAGGTTGAAGAGAACTCAACGATCGAGGAGCAACCTCAACGATCGTAGAAGCAAACTCGACGATCGCAGTCTTACCAGAGAATATCCTAGCTCATAAGGAGCTTGAAAGAATTGGATACTTGCTCAACAACTCAGTTCATGTGAAGATAAATACGAACATAGTTTGGAAAGACATCATGCAAACGCACCTCAGAACTTAAGTGCCCAAACTGACTTGGGGTACATCAGTGATCAAGCTATGCAGTTTCAAGATGAGGATTAGTGTTAAAACCAGCCACTGTAGCATCTCTCTCGGAAGAAGATCGTTGAGTCAACAAAAGAAAATATAGAGTCCATAGCTATCTCACCAGGATACTCTACGAACCAAAAAGATCAACGGTCAATTCACGTCAGTAATGCTTATTCTGTTAAAAAGGAATACAAAACTGAAAGGGTTATGGGGAGTTACAGCTCATTACTGGGCATCGTGCAACCAATGGCTAGTTGACACATCACAACGTGTGCAGAGTCAGAAGGGACTGCCATAAAGACAAATTCAAAATATGCAAATACTTATCAAAAATTATCAAACCTCTCCCCCTCCCAGCTTCAAACCCTAGAATCCTTTTCTAAGCCAGAATCTGTTAACCCTCCAGAGCATTGCCCAAATCACATTCATCGATATCTCAAAAGACTCTCTAAATCAAATACCCATATTCTTTGAACTCTTTAAATGACAGATTGGCAAGTAATCACTGGCATTCAGCTAGGAACCAAGTTGTTTGTGAAATCCAAAAAGAAGTTCAGAGACATTCTTGAACTTGTAAAGAAACCTGGATTCTCAGAATGTCTTGAGGCAAGCACTCGAGTATATACTGAACTGGTTAAGGAGTTCTACTCAAACGCATCCATATATTCTGGAACCCTTTCTACCAAGGTCAAAGGTCAGTCTCTAAAGTTGAAATCATCTGATATCAATCAATGCTTAGGCTTTCTTGACCGAGGACTGAATAGCCTTGTTAAGATCGACACTAAACAAGCGAAGAAAATTATGGGGTACCAAAGAAACCCTTGTCTGAAGGATATGAAGAAAAAGGAGTTTCCAGAAGAATTTGAGTTCCTTGCAGAGATAGTAGGCAAATGTATACTATGTAAGAACACTGCACATGACACTGTGTTTGATCAACAACTGAAGATTATATCTGCACTAATTCTGAAGAAGCAAATAAACTTTGGAGCTATCTTGTTCGATCAAATCTCCAAATGCGTGGGAAAGGCTGAGACAAAGAAGTCTACGAATAAACCCCTCACAAAGGTTTTCCATGGAAGACTATTAAGCATTGTGCTAAAGAAGAAACTGGGAGGCAAGATCAAGGATGATGAAGGAGAGCCTCTGAATGTTCACAAAGTAATGTCTCCACAACTGTTTGTGAACTGGAAGAAAAACCCAAAAGAAAACAGGAGGTTAACATCAACTGGTAGGAGCAAGGTCTCTACAAAGAAGAGGAAGGCACAAGAGGTGGAAAGCTATCAATCTAATAACTCTGTACCGGTAGCAGTCACACCAGCAAAGAAGAAATGTAAGGGTGTGAAGAAAATAGAGGCTCCACCAAGAAGTCTTTCCACTGACAGCAAGGAAGCTGGAAAAGAAAAGGTCTCAACTGCAGAAACCCCAAAGAGAAGGAGTAATAGATTACTGCAAGGGTTATCTAAAAAGAAATCAAAGGTGATGAAAAAGTCAACCCCAGTTCCCAAATAAAGTTCATTTGACAAAGAAGAGGACGTAGAGTTAGAAGATGGGAAGAGAACTGAGAGCTTCAAGATTGAACCATCAAAGAACAAATTCAGCAATGAAGGTGAAGCTAGATCAATGAAAGAAAATACGGACTCTGATAATGAAAAAGAATGTATAAGTCCTATGGCTAACTCTCAGAGCATCCACTCTGAAGATGAAGAAAGGCTGTAAGATGACAAAATTGCATCTCCTACTGCAACTACTCCTACAAGCCCAGGTGATGGTTCCAAAGATGTTGAGTCCGAGGAAGAAGGATCTGCCCCTGCTAATACTAAACATCAAGAAAGTCTATCTGATGATACAAAGGCCTCAGAGTCTGAAGAGGAAGAACAGTCTGACTCTCCTATAACTGAACCCTCAAGGAGAAGAAAGAGCTACAGACTACTTGCTAAATTTGCTCTCAAGAAGAAAAGTGATCACTCTACTGCAGTTATTGAAGTAAGTGATGATGAATCTGAATCCAATGGAAAAGATGTTGAAGAAGATACTAGTAATGAAAATCAACAAGAAGGATTCACTGATGAATCAGATAAAGGAATTCAATATGATTCAAGTTCAGAAGGTGAAGAAATGGAAAAAGATTCTGATTCTGCAAATCAGGAATAAGAGGAACCAGCAGACTATCATGTTCTCTCTCTAGCAAGAATTAAAAGAAGAATAATGGTCGAAGTTTTTGATGAACCACCAGTTGAACAAGCAGCAAGATGGATAAGTCATAGAAATGAACAACTTAGAGTTGTAAGAAAAACTATAGATGAAATGTTTCACAATTAAAAAAATATGGAGTTAGATTGCATAATAATACTGTATAATTCTGAAGATCCTCTGATAAGATGGTTCTTCCCGTGGATGCCTTGGCTAAAAGCATATACCGATAGAGATGAGAGCTACTTCAGCTGGTGCTACTCTTAATTTCCAAATCTGGAGCTGGTGTCACAAAACTTCCCAAGGGTAAAGAAGTTTGCAACCATGATGATCAAAGACCAGCCCCACTACAAAGTCTACCGACATGCTGACAATCATTATATTCCTTATGATCATAGAGTGGACTTTAATGGAAAAAGGAATATGGCCAAAGAGCTGATCGTAGAGTCTATTCACTCTACCAATGATGTTGATCAAGTTCAAAATAAGAAGACCTTCTCGGCCCAAGCACTGTTAACCGACATTCCTTCATCCTCCGATAGCAATTGGTACTCAACGATTGTTCAGATTCTCAACACTTTTGAAAATCTGTCCAAAGATAAAAATCGTAGAGTCCAATCTGGTGTTCAACAAAAGGATGCCCAATCCGATGACCAAATTCCCATGGAGAAGGAGCTATTAAAGAATTCTGATGAGCTGGTTGAGAAGATATCTCAAATCAATGAAGAGTCAAAGATGTTGAAAGCAGCAGGAGATAATTCAGCTCAAGACAGTCTTCAAGCCACTATGGTTGATCTATCTCTCAGAATCAAAGAGAGATATCAAATTTATCTAAAATCCATAAATGATCAAAAGGAAGAAGCTCTACAAGCATGGAAGGTAAATGAAGAGAAAATTCAAGTCCTCACTGATAAGATCGACAACCTGCATCAGTCTTTCTCCATGCAACTTGAGCTGAGCCAACAAGAACTCAAGATTGAAGTTGGTAACTCTTCTTATCAAATGGAGCAGCTTATGTCCAACATGGAATAGCTCTCTCAAATGATTGATGATAAAAAGGGGGAGAAAAAGAGGCATGGAAAAAGGCACCCAAGAAGGAGTAGGGCGAAAAGAATGAAGTCATAAAAGAAGAAGAAGAAGAAGACAACAGAAGCAGAAGAAGAATTATCATTATCTAAGGGGGAACCAGGAAACAAAAAAAAATAAATGAAGGCAACATCCCAGGGGGAGTGTTGGTTAAAATATATATACGCACAACACGCAAGTATACGTAGTCAACAAGTAATAGAGTGATGAGTAAAGTATCGTTCCCACAGAGACTAACTAGCAAAATACCTTAACTTACAATTACCAATTTTATTAAACAATTCGAATTCAATGATTTAAATTAATGAACTAAAATTAAGAATAATTAAACTAAAATAAAACAACCACAAATACCAAAATCTGAATTTTCAAACAATTGATGGAGAATTAGACTTATGATTTCACCTTAAGCTTCACTTTGATTTTAACACTTTTATCCCAATTCAATGCACTATCTCAGTTTATTAATCAAGAACACGAACGTAGTATTAACCACCTCTCGATGAACTAATAGCATATTAACTTCAATCCACAATTAAGATAGAAATCCGTTAAACACCTTAATCAACTAACCCACTATATCTCTATGTGAATTACAATTAAAGAAGGTTGAAGAACAAGTTCTCTTATCCGATTACATGCGGTGTCAAGTATATCTCTATCTTAACACGAATCAGGTTTAAGCTACTAACAAAATCTTGAACACATGCTATATTAACTAGGTCTAGAATTGAATTTCCTCTCTCGATTCCATCCAACCCCACGAAGAATTATTGGCCAGACAATTCATAGATTCAAGCATAAATCAATATAGATAAACTAAAGATAATTTATTAAATTGGGAATTAAAGCTTACAAAACCATCGATTCGCTTAAGGATCCATCACAAGCCTAAAAAGTAAATTAGTTCATAATAAATGAAATAAACACTGAATAAATCATAGAAATCATTCTTTCAATTAAAAATAATAATCTAACACAAAGAATATTAGAAAACACCCTTTACGTAGACTACAATTGCAACCGTCTTGAAAAACTCTTCGAAATACTCCTCCACTTTTGCTCTCCAAAAAGCTGACTTTGATCTCCGTAATCTCCTTCATTCCCCTCTAATTGTGTTTTTAAGAGTAATATATATCAAGCCTAATACTCCATTACATCCTCTAACAAATAGAGTTATAAAACTATACCAACAACTGAAATTCGTGTCCAATAAGAAGTATAAATGAAACAGGACTCGCCCAACTTTTCCCAACCCCCGCCCCAGCGGGGGTGTATATGTATTAAGCGCCCACCCCGGCGGGTTTGTGTTCTATCTTGTCGAGAAGACCCCAGCCGGGGTGTGTAAGTGAAAACACCATTTACGTGAACTCACGCTCTCTAGTTGATCGAGTAGACCCATTCCGTGGGTATTTAACTTACATGCCCTCCTCCCGGTGGCTATCCTCCTGTTACTTGACGTGCTGCAACCTGAATTGTTTCCAAAAACTCTCAAATTAAGTTCCAAAAGCTCCGAATATCCCCAATAATCCATGAATTGCCATAACCACCAACCTACACATAAAACAACACAAACAAAGTAAAAATGCACTTGTTTACAAGAATATAGCAACGATTAAGCACGAATTAGACATAAAATTGCGTATATAAAATACACTTATCAGGGAGCAGGAGTAAGAAGATCAAACAGATGAGTAGCTGATTAACAGACATCCTGGAAGACACACATGGAGCCAAAGAGGTACGTCTCTAACTAGTTAGGTATGTTCTGGATCCAGGATGTAGAGTGTCATAGCTTGTATAATTCTACATTATTATCAATGACATTCATGATTATCTGTTTTATAAATACAGTTTTTCACTGTATATAAGATTCTTTCATGACATGCATATGCACTTATTGTTTTGTCATAATCAAATAGGGGGAGATTGTCAGGAATAAGCATGTGAATGATATTCATATTTGATTTGATTATGATATATATATGAATGAATATGCAAGTATGCCTGCATTAAGAAAAGCTGGTTGATAAGTGTATTTTATATAATATAATGCCTGCATTATATCACTCGCCCTAGCATTATCCTTTAGAGACCTTTTAAGTATCGGTTTGAACATAGCCAATTAACACAGATGGTCGTTAAACGTGTTATCCTTGTATACCAGTTTTAAGCAACTCAAAACTCGATTCAAACACGATCATTATGTCACAGTTCTAATATTCAATACTGTATTTGCTACTTATTTAACAATCACATCATGGGCCATAATAACATGAAACTCAAAATTAAAGGATTAAAACAACATAATAATTATTAACTAAATATTTTTTTATATATAAAAATAGATAACAAAATGCATTTATACTACTTCTATTATGCAATTCTAAGCTACCATGCAATACTAAACATAAAATGCAATACAGAAATTAAATGACATAAAAACAAAAATATATGCAATCCTACGCTAAAATGCATGCAAAAAATGTAATGAAATCCCCCAAACTTAAGATGTACAATGTCCTTATTGTATGATTTAGTAATTTAAGTGTGAGGACTTCCCTTTTGGTGCTTAAGTCTGAGGAGGTGGTTGTTGTTGTTCTTCATCTGAGTCACTCGGTGGGAACCTCGGCATTGGAACGGGCATATGATATGGAAAGTTACCCGTCATATTGAAATTTTGGAGGGTAGTGGTCAATGAGGCAAAAGAGTTGTTCATAGCCTCAAAAATGTGCTCTTGCCTCATTTCCAATCGGCGCATTTCCCGACGAGTCACCTTGGCATTTTCTGTCATTTGATGTTGGAAATTAAGGAATTGAGATCTGGATATAGCATCGGTCTGTGGTACCTACTCATCCCCTTGATTTTTCAGCCTTGACAAGTGATCAACAACTTGGTTCTCTGTCCCCTTCCTATCCTTTATTTCTACATCAAATTCTTGCAAAAGGAGAATCCACCTGATAAGGCGTGGTTTTGCATCTTTTTTTTCTAACAGGTACCGAATTGCAGCATGGTCCTTGTAGACTATCACCTTAGTTTCGATTAAGTACGCACGAAACTTGTCAAACGCATATACCATGGCAAGCAACTCCTTCTCTATGGTTGTATAATTCATTTGAGTTTCTGTAAGTGATTTGCTTGCGTAGTATATAGCATGAAACACTTTGTCTCTGCATTGACCCAAAACTGCCCCAATTGCAAAGTCGCTTGCATCACACATAAGCTCGAATGGCATGCTCCAATCCGGTGCAACTATCACGGGGGCTGTAGTTAATTTCCTTTTTAATAACTCAAACACTATTTTGCACTCATCATCAAAGCTGAATGTAGCCTCTTTCTCTAAAAGACTGCAAAGAGGTTTCGTAATTTTTGAGAAATCCTTTATAAACCTCCTGTAGAACCCCACGTGTCTCAAAAAGCTTCTAATACCCTTCACTGAGGTTGGTGGGGGCAAATTTTCAATTGTTTCCAGCTTTGCCTTGTCCACTTCCAGTCCTTGAGCTAATACCTTATGGCCCAAAATTATGCCTTCTTCAACCATGAAGTGGCATTTTTCCCAATTCAGAACGAGATTCGTTTCCTTGCATCTTTGCAGTACCATTACTAGATTCTTCAAACAATTATCAAAGTTGTCCCCATATACTAAAAAATCATCCATAAAGACCTCAACATTTTTCTCCACCAAATCAGAAAAAATTACCATCATACACCTTTGGAAAGTTGCTAGTGCATTGCATAACCCAAATGACATCCACTTAAATGCGAATGTGTCGTAGGGGCACGTGAATGTGGTCTTTTCTTGGTCCTCCAGAGCAATGACTATTTGGTTGTAGCCCGAATACCCATCTAACAAACAGTAATACTGATGTCCCGCTAATCTGTCTAATATTTGGTCAATAAAGGGCAGCGGGAAATGGTCTTTTCGGGTTGCTTTGTTCAATTTTCTGTAATCCATGCAAACCCGCCAACCCGTCACTGTTCTGGTTGGGATTAACTCATTATTGTCATTCTGTACCACCATCATTCCTCCCTTCTTCGGTACACACTGGACTAGACTAACCCATTTACTGTCGGATATCGGATAGATGATTTCGGCATCTAACCATTTTAGAACTTCCTTCTTTACCACTTCCTTCATAATTGGATTGAGTCGCCTCTGTTGTTCTACTGTCGGTTTTGCCTGATCTTCCATCAAAATTTTGTGCATGCAGAGTGAAGGGTTGATTCCCTTTATGTCTGCAATTATCCATCCAATGGCTAATTTGTGTTCCCTAAGTACCCTCAGCAACTTTTCTTCCTGCAATTCGTTAAGTGCAGCTGAAATAATAACAGGTAAAGAATTTAAATTGCCTAGATATGCATACCTGAGGTGCTTAGGAAGTGGTTTAAGTTCCAGCTTTGGTGGCTCCACCAATGATGGTTTCAACTTTTCTGTAATTACCTCCTCCGTGTGCAATGGTTCAAATGGTGGTCTAAATCTTGGTACCCGAGGCAATGAATCAAGCAATTATAGGTAATCTACCGATTCTGGATCGTCGATTTCTTCATTTCCCACCAATGTTGTTTCTAACGGATCATTCACCAAACTTTTGTTCATGTCTTCACTAATGATTTGATCAATCAGATCCATTCGAAAACATTCCTCCTCATCCGTAGGGAACTTCATGGCCTTGAACACATTGAATTTCACTTCTTGATCTTGAACTCTCATCGTAAGTTCTCCCTTTTGAACATCTATAAGAGTCCTCCCTGTAGCCAAAAATTATCTCCCTAAGATGATTGGTATGTTCTTGTCCTCCTCAAAATCTAAAATGATGAAATCCGCAGGGAATATAAATTTGTCCACTTTCACTAAGATATCTTCAACTATTCTTCTCGGATATGTGACTGACCTATCCGTCAACTATAAGGAGATGTTCGTAGGGCTTGGATCGGGCAAACCTAATTCTAAGTATACAGATAACGGCATAAGGTTCACACTTGCCCCCAAATCACATAGACACTTACTGAAATGCCTCTCACCGATTGTGCATGGAATCGTAAAGCTCCCCGGATCCTTGAGTTTTGGTGGTAATTTCTGCTGTAGTACCGCACTGCACTCCTCTGTTAATGTCACAGTTTAAAAATCTTCCCATTTCTTTTTCATTGACAGAATCCCTTTCATGAATTTCGTGTAATTGGGCATTTGTTCTAGGGCTTCTGCAAATGGTATGTTAATTTGAAGTTTCTTGAAAACTTCCAAAAATCTTGAAAATTGATTATCTATCTTTTGTTTTTGAACTCTTTGCTAGAATGGTGGGGGAGGATAAACAACTGGTTTGTTCACTAGGTTGATTTTATCTGGTTAATTATCATTCGCTTGCTTTATCTCACCCCCCGTATTTTTTATCTCTGTTGCACTTTCGTTTGTAACTGAAATTTCTGCTTCTTGACCCACAAGCTGTTTTCCACTTCTCAGAATAATGGCTTGACACTGCTCTTGATTACCCTTAGGATTTTTCTCGGTGTCATTTGGCAGTGTTCCTTGTGGTCTACTGTTTGATTCCTTTGCTATCTGACCTATTTGAATTTATATGTTCTTAATCGCCAACTGGGTGGTAGCCATGAATTTATCCAACTTATCCTCCAGATATTGAACTGTTGGTGGTTGATTCTGGAAACCTGGAGGATATGATTTCCGTGAAGCTTGATTCTGCTGGTTGTTGCTACATGAAAAATTTGGATGGTTTCGATTTCCTTAGTTATATGTGTTCTGATAGGTGTTTTGAGGAATTCCTGTTGTAATTGCCAATGAACTGCACAGCTGCCGGATTAATTGCACATTGTTTCGTTGGGTGTTCTCCTGCGCACAATTCACATAATACTGCTACTTGCGGTGCTTTTTGTGTTTGCTGTGATTGTGCTGCTACCACTTGCTCTATCCTCTTTGACATTGCAGCCATTTGTGCTTGAATCGCTGTCATATTATCTCCTTCTAACACCCCGGTTGCCTTCACCTGTGTCATTCTTGATGTGGGCCACTGGTAGTTATTAGCAGCCATGGTTTCAATCAAATCGTAGGCTTCTTCGTAATTCTTTGCCATAAACGCTCCGCCCGATACTGCGTCGATACTTGTCCTAAGATTCCCATGTAGTCCGTTATAGAAGGTGTTCATTTGCAGCCATTGAGGCAATCCATGATGTGGGCATTTTCTGAGTAGTTCTTTATATCTCTCCCATGCCTCATATAACGACTCCCCATGTTGTTGTTCAAACATTGTAATTTCATTCCTCATCTTTACGGTTTTTGCCGGTGGGAAGAATTTTGCAAGGAATTTCTGAGCTAGATCCTCCCACGTTGTTATCGAACCAGATGGTAAGGAATGTAACCAACTCTTCGCCTTGTCCCGTAGAGAGAACGGGAACAATCGAAGTCTCACCGCCTCATTTGAAACTCCATTAAACCTGAAACTGAACTGAATTCTGTATCATTTGAATCATTCCAGGCTTAATTTCAAACATGTTTGCTGCTATTGTTGGTCTTGTTATACTTGAATGCAGTTCCGTTACTTTGGGTATTATGAAGTCCCTCAACGCTTTCTTATCTTCGGCCGCCATCACTATTTCCTCTTCCTCTTGTGTGTTTCAAATTCTTGCCTCGCTTTTGATCCACTTACTCAACCTCTCAAACCTTCTCTCAATGTCATCGTCAAAAGGTCAGAAGTCTGGATTTTTAGACCGAGTTTGCATAAACTATGTCCAATGCGTGAAATAAGAAGCACAAAACAAAAATAAAAAATGTCTAAGTAAAACTGGATTAATTAAACTGATATTGTAAAAGTATTAAGAATTATACTAATTTAGTCCCCGGCAACGGCGCCAAAAACTTGTTGGTTAAAATATATATACGCACAACACGCAAGTATACGTGGTCAACAAGTAATAGAGTGATGAGTAAAGTATCGTTCTCACAGAGACTAACTAGCAAAATACCTTAACTTAGAATTACCAATCTTCTATTAATCCTAATTTTATTAAATATTTCGAATTCAATGATTTAAATTAATGAATTAAAATTAAGAATAATTAAACTAAAATAAAACAACCACAAATACCAAAATCTGAATTTTCAAAAAATTGATGGAGAATTAGACTTATGATTTCACCTTAAGCTTCACTTTGATTTTAACACTTTTATCCCAATTCAATGCACTATCTCAGTTTATTAATCAAGAACACGAACGTAGTACTAACCACCTCTCTATGCACTAATACCATATTAACTTCAATCCACAATTAAGATAGAAATTAGTTAAACACCTTAATCAACTAACCCACTATATCTCTATGTGAATTACAATTAAAAAAGGTTGAAGAACAAGTTCTCTTATCCGATTACATGCGGTGTCAAGTATATCTCTATCTTAACACGAATCAGGTTTAAGCTACTAACAAAATCTTGAACACATGCTATATTAACTAGGTCTAGAATTGAATTTCCTCTCTAGATTCCATCCAACCCCACGAAGAATTATTGGCCAGACAATTCATAGATTCAAGCATAAATCAATATAGATAAACTGAAGATAATTTATTAAATTGGGAATTAAAGCTTACAAAACCATCGATTCACTTAAGGATCCATCACAAGCCTAAAAAGTAAATTAGTTCATAATAAATGAAATAAACACTGAATAAATCATAGAAATCATTCTTTCAATTATAAATAATAATCTAACACAAATAATATTAGAAAACACCCTTTACGTAGACTACAATTGCAACCGTCTTGAAAAACTCTTCAAATACTCCTCCACTTTTGCTTCTCCAAAAGGTGACTTTGATCTCCGTAATCTCCTTCATTCCCTCTAATTGTGTTTTTTAAGAGTAATATATATCAAGCCTAATACTCCACTTCATCCTCCTCAACAAATAGAGTTATAAAACTATACCAACAACCTCAAATTCGTGGTCCAATAAGAAGTATAATGAAACAGACTCGCTTGACTTTTTCCAACCCATTTCTTACGGGTTTCAGGTTCGGCTCTTGGTCGAAGGAAGACCCCACCTTGGCCGGGTGTGTAAGTGAAAACGCCCATCAAGAAAGCTCCCCGCCTGCTAGTCGATTAAGTAGACCTCATTTTGCCGGGGTATTTGAGATGTATACCATTTCAATGCCTATCCTCCTGTTAGTCGACGTGATGTGTCAGAACTTTGAGTTGTTTCCAAAAACTCTCAAATTAAGTTCCAAAAGCTCCGAATATCCCCAATAATCCATGAATCGCCACAACCACCAACCTACACATAAAACAACACAAACCAAGTAAAAATGCACTTGTTTACAAGAATATATCAACGATTAAGCATGAATTAGACATGAAATTGCGTATATAAAATACACTTATCAGGGAGCAGGAGCAAGAAGATCAAGCAGATGAGTAGCTGATTAACAGACATCCTGGAAGACACACATGGAGCCAAAGAGGTACGTCTCTAACTAGTTAGGTATGTTCGATCCAGATGTAGAGTGTCATAGCAGATAATTCTACATTATTATCAATGACATTCATGATTATCTGCTTTTTATAAATACGCTTTTTCACTTTGATATAAGATTCTTTCATGACATGCATATGCACTTATTGTTTTGTCATAATCAAATAGGGGGAGATTGTCAGGAATAAGCATGTGAATGATATTCATATTTGATTTGATTATGATATATATATGAATGAATATGCAAGTATGCCTGCATTAAGAAAAGCTGTAAAGTCCTTTGATAGAGAATAGAAACATATGTACAAGGACTTAGAATGAATTGATCAAATGTGTTAGGTTGATCTTACATAAGCAAAACAGCTTTGTGAAGTCCTTAAAAAGAAATAATGTACAAGGACTATAAATATAGAAAGATCAAGCTTGTTAGGTTGATCTTATGATGTAATAGATAGGCTTGTCTAATCGTCGAGCACTACACCAGAGATCATAGTTTACCAGGAAAGTCAAGGAAAACTCGAGAGCTGTCGAGGCATAATCGTAGTCTGCAAGACAGTAGATCTCGGAGTTTGTAGACTGCCAGGAGAAACGAGGAAGGATCGTAGTGTGTTGAGAAAAACTTCCTCATAGCCGTAGTCTGTTGAGGAAGTCATGTGCAGAATCATAGAGACAACCTGGCTACGAGCCGACCGAGCAGATGTCAAAGCCAAGTCAAGAATCGTAGACTACACTCAGAGTCGTAGAGTCTACTAATCATATCAGAGGCATAGATCGTAGTCGAGCAAGATCAGATGAAGACAACAAGCACAATGACAGAAATCGTAGAGTGTCAAGATCTGATCTCGGAGTCATAGTGTTCACGCACAAATAAGTTTAATCATAGAGTGTAGAACTGAGACTTCAACAGACGAGGAGCTATGCCTTGAAAACCACAGGCTTTGGTGGTTATAACAGCATACCATGGGCTTGCAGGAGTCTTAACACTCCATGCATAGTACACCTGTGTTGCTTGACTTGCTAAAATAAATGGCTCGTTTGAGTTTAGTTTTGACTTAACATTAACAGTCACCAGTCCTAAATTTTTATCTACTCTAACTCCATTCTCAACATCAAACTAATGACAATTGAAGCAAACTAACTCTTTATGACCCCAATATTTGAGAACGATAACTTCTAGCAATCGTCCATACCAGTCATCCCAAAGATTATCGTAGAAGATACCTTTTACCACAACACCTAATCGTAAGTTGCGACTTCCCCAATATCACAAAGACTTAAATCAGAATCAGCCGACAATACAACATGTATAAGTATCTACAGATCTTTCAGGGCCGTCGGCTATAAGCTTTAACCGAATTTTAGCTAACTCATCTGTGAGGACCTAATGTACATGAACACAACATATTCTAAAGTTAATTACGCCATAAGATTATGTCTATGATGGTAGCTTCATTGAACTTCAAATCGGTTAAACTTACATGATCTTTAAACCATTGCACAAATTCTTTATTCCTCAAAATTTTCAAATCCTCGTCCGATATAATTGGATTCACTTCACGTATCTCAGCATCATATTGATTGCAATACAGTTATAAACTTAATGTGTATGAAAGGAACTTATAGAAGTAACATAAGACATATATATGTGACGCCCCCAAAATAGGTATACATCACCCATTCTGAGTTGTCAATACATGGTACAGAAACAACTACAACTTTATTAATACAACCATAAAACTGTGAGTTTAAATACAAATATTGTCTTCTAGACAATATCCATACCCAAATAAATCCTCATCACAATTATGAATACATTATTTTACAAAAATGGTGAGAACTACTAAACAACTCTCTCTAGTAACCATCATTCGATACTCCCACTGCATACTCGCTACATTCTCGCCTCCCAAGAAGAAAAATGGAACAAAAGGAAAAGGTGAGCTCAACTAGCCCAAAGAAGAACATTATGACTAAGATAATATAAAACAAATTATCGTTAGTCTTCAACAGGAAAAATCTGATAAAATACAATGATAACAAGTTTCGTGATCAATATTCGCAAAGTGAAATAATAATTCATAAAGAGTTACGTGAGAGAATGAAATCTACTATTATCTATGAATTTAAAAGTCCATCAATAATATTTTATCCTCAGAACATCAATCAATACACATCTTGAATCAAATATTCATCTTTGCACTACAGCCAAAGATATTCATCACCGGGTCATGTTCATCTCAACACATGTTCATCTTTGCACTACGGGCCAAAGATATTCATCAGAAAATCATTAATCTTTGCACTACAAACCCAAAGATATTCAGTAAAATCATCATTTAGGACCGAGGATGATGAAAATATTTTAAAGAAAACGAATCTAGTGAAACAAAAGAATAAATATTAAGGATTCGTACTTCGGTTTATCCATGTCCAAAAATACCTCATAAATAATAATAGTGGTGTAAAATTCAAAAATGATCAAAACATGGATACAATCAAAGCTAGTATCCATAATAGATATTTTGGACGAAAAGAAAAAATTTCATTTTTCGATGAATAGTGTCGTATTTGTGAATAATGCCGTATACGTGAATAGTAACCCCGACACAAAAAGTTCCAAATTTGATTAAAAGTTCAAACCAATATTTCGGCATAATGATATTGAGGAAGATAATATCATTTAAGAAGAAAATAGCATCCCTTACCTCGTAAAGAAAGTACTTCTAGTTGAAACACGGGATATAGGCTATTACTTGAACTTGCACCGTATAGCAACACTCAAAGTATTAAAATACTCACAAGAATACGCTCAATATATAGAGAGAGAAAGAGAGAGAAAACTTCATTTTCTGGTGTGATTTTCAATTCTAACCTAAGCACCCTATTTATAGGAAATTGCTTAGAACACCAAAGCAGAAAATTTAATATAATATTAATATATATATATATATATATCAAAATTTCTTACGCCCACTCTTATCAATTGAATTCAGCAACCTAACACATGTTTAATGAGTCTCAAGAATGTAAAAAAACGTTTTTCTTGAAAAAAATAATTAAAACTTCAAAAATCAATTATTTCGGAACTCCGAAACTTCAATAATTAATAATAAATAGCCCTTTTGTTAAAAAATTCGAACCTCATGTCTTTTTCATAGGAAATTTCATTCTCTACAACTTTGCAGAAGAAAGGTTTTCGAAATTCCAAACAGAAATTGATCGAAATCCACAAACGGGCGATTTTACAAGCTATAATCAAATTTAAGTCAAGAAATATGGTCCACCGACGTGTTTAACATGTTTTTAACATTTATCGCAACAAAAATAATCTTCCTCCTCATATACTCATATATCCCACATTCATTGTAAAAATATCACCATTATTATATTATTAAAATATAATATATTTAAATAAATTATTTTATCAGAAAAAGATAAAATATTAATTTTCAACAATTGTCACATTAAAAAATTTTCTCCATCTATATCCACATAAAATCAATATTTTCCTCCTCATATAAATCAATAATTAATTATTCACGAATAATATTACAAAATCACAATATCGACAAACTGCGCTTTCTCGTGATAGAGGGGTTTTCCAATAAGGATCTCTCTTTACTGGCGCGCAATTAGATGACCTAACCTCTCCTTAGATGTAACTTTCTAGACATTGTCAACAATGTTATCCAATAATATTATTCGTATAATATGAATTATTGTCTGATAATAGAAAATATATCGTAATGACAATTATTAAAACAACAATAATATAAAATATCAACGCAACAATTATTGAATTAATAAAATAAAAATCATCAATAAGAATTATCGTAACAATTATCGAGTAGTGCCTTCTTACGAAAGAATCAATAATTGGTGCAATACCGCCTGCAACATCGTGTTTTTAACCAATTTAGTATTTTAACAAGATTAATCTAGTAATAACTATGTCGTTATTATAAACAACTTATACTTGTGCGCTTTCTTCATCCAATCACTTTCAAGCTATGGGGCCCATTATTAAGGTCGTCATTGCATCTAATATTCCCCGACAACAAGAATATTCCACGACCAAACGAATATTTTATAACCACTTGCTTATTTGAAATATTTTACCCATAACTATCCACATTAATCAAATCAACCCTTACTATTTCAAAATAATAAATGGAGCAAATTCAATTTTATTTATAATAAGTTGGGGTCTTACAACCTCTCCTCCTTATGAAATTTCGTCCTCGAAATTGACGTACGTACCTGGTGTTTTAAAAAGGTGAGGGTACCTCGCTTTCATTTCCGTTTCCAACTCCCAGGTCATTTCCTCTATAGCATAGTTCCTCCACAAAACTTTAACTTGTGGTATGACCTTTGTGCGTAAGACATGCTCCTTCCTATCCAAGATCTTGATAGGTACCTCCTCGTACGTTAAGTCTTCAGCTATCTCATCTGGTTCTAACTCAATAATGTGGTTCGGGTCTTTCACATATTTATGAAGCACAGATATGTGAAAAATATTATGAACACGAGACATATTTGGAGGTAACGCGAGTCTATAGGCCACATTTCCTACTCGGTCAAGAATCTGAAATTGATCAATAAATCGTGGATTGAGCTTTCCTCTTTTCCCAAATCTTGTAACTCCCTTCCATGGAGCAACACGCAACAATACATGATCCCCAATACTAAATTCCACGTCCTTTCGGCGAAGATCCGCATAACTCTTTTGTCAATCCTGCATGCCATTTGTATACGCTGTCGAATCATTTGATCTTTTCTCGTAGTCATACGTATTCAACCCCGGGTCCCAACAATGTTGCTTCACCCACCTCATCCAAACATATTGGAGAGCGACACTTTCTTCCATATAATGCTTCGAATGGAGCCAAACCTATAATTGCCTTATAACTGTTGTTGTAGGAGAATTCTACCAATGGTAAATACTTATCCCAACTGCCCTTGAAGTCTAGGATAGAGTCTTAATAGATCTTCAAGAGTTTGAATAGTCCTCTCTGATTGTTCGTCCGTTTGAGGATGGTATGCCGAACTGAATCGTAAATCCGTGCCCATAGCTTTTTGCAAGCTAACCCAAAATCTTAAAGTGAATCTTGGGTCACGATCCGAAACTATGGATACTGGCATTCCATACAACCTCATAATCTCATTTACATATATATGAACAAGACCTTCAAGGGAATAAGTCTCCGATCGGCAAGAGAAATGAGCGCACTTGGTTAATCTATCAACAATAACCCAAACAAAGATTTATGCCTTGAGAAACCGTGGGAAGACCCGTAACGAAATCCATAGTAATGTGTTCCCACTTCCATTTCGGAATCTCAAGTGGTTGCAACGGACCCTTAGGTACTTGATGCTCCGCCTTTACACGTTGACAAGTTAAACACATCGAGATAAACTTTGCAATCTCTCTCTTCATATTGTTCCACCAAAATGTATGTCGAAGATCAAGATACATTTTAATACTTCCAGGATGGATCGCAAATGGTGTATTATGTGCCTCCATCATGATCTTGTACTTCAAATTAGAATCGTTAGGAACACAAAGTCTGGAGTGGACTCGAAGTATTCCTTCTTCATTGATTCTTGCTTCTAGAATAGCACCTTCTTGCACTTTCTTCTTCATCCGCATCAGCTCCGGGTCTGTGGATTGAGCAACTTTAACTTTTTCGATTAAAGTTGATTCTATGCGTATACTTGACATCATTGCATGGGTCCCCGGAGTCTTGAATTCTATCTTCATCTTTTGTAAATTACACAAAATGGGCCTTTGTGTTAACAACATTGCACTCGTTCCCGCGTATGATCTTCTACTCAATGCGTCAGCTACCACGTTCGCTTTTCCAGGATGGTATTGAATGGTGTGGTCGTAGTCTTTCAAAAGCTCGAGCTAACATCATTGCCACATGTTGAGTTCCTTTTGGCTGAAGAAATATTTGAGGCTTTTATGGTCTGAATATATCTCCACTTTCTCCCCGTATAAATAGTGCCTCCAGATCTTTAGCGCGAAAACAACTATTGCCAACTCTAGATCATGAGTAGGATAATTCCTCTCATATTCTTTAAGTTGTTGCGAGGCATAGGCTATGACTTTCCCACGTTGCATGAGAACACATCCTAACCTTTTGCCTGAAGCATCGCTGTAGATAACAAATCCATCCATACCAGATGGTATTGTTAGAACAGTCTTAAATGAGTCTCCTCTTGAGCTCTTGGAAACTCTTCTCGATTCCTCGCTCCACACGAATTTTGTATCCTTCCGAGTCGATGAGTTAATCTGAGTAGCGATTCGAGAAAACCCTTCCACGAATCTCCGATAATAACCACTTAAGCCCAAAAGCTACGTGATTTCCCAATACCACCGCCTTCTGCTCCCTAACTTTGTATTGCTTCAATCTTCACCGATCAACAGATACTCCATGTTTTTGACACCACGCGCCCAAGGAATGCTACTTCCTCAAGCGTAACTCACATTTCTTCAACTTGGCATATAACTTGTTTTCACGAAGCCTTTGGAGTACCAAATTTCAAATGGTGCTCATGATCTTCACGGCTTTTGAATATATGAGGATGTCATCAATAAAGATAACAACGAATCCATCCAAATATTCCTTGAATACTCGGTTCATCATATCCATGAAATCCGCAGGAGCATTAGTCAATCCGAAAGACATGACTAAGAATTCATAATGCCCATACCGAGTTCTGAAGGTAGTCTTTCGAATATCCTTAGTTCTAATCTTCAAATTGATGATATCCGTAATCTAAGATCGATTTTTAAAAAGAATTGTGCTCCTTGCAACTGATCAAACAAGTCATCAATACGAGGTAGCGGATACCTATTCTTGATAGTGACATGGTTCAATTCCCGGTAATCAATACAAAGTCGCATACTCCGCCTTTTTCTTCTTTACAAATAAAATAGAGCACCCCAAGGAGATGTACTAGACGAAATGAAACCGATGTCCAACAACTCCTATAGTTGGACCTTTAACTCCCGGTTCAATAGGAGCCATTCGATATGGGGTTTTAGAAATGGGCTTTGTGCCAGTGTTCAAGATCAATAAAGAATTCAACTTCACGCTCCAGGTAAAACCGGAAGTTCTTCGTGAAATACGTCGAAAGTCAATAACAACAGAATATTATTCAAATTTGGCGTGTCTTTATTCAAATCCATAACATGGGCTACGAAAGCTTGACAGTCGTTTTTCAATAAACGAATAGCTTTATGACTTGATATGATAGTGATTGATTTTAGTGGTTTAGTTGCTTGAATTCGAACAACAGGTTGGTTAGAAATATGAAAACTAACAACCTTACGAAAACAATCAATTTTGGCATGATGAGTAGTTAACCAATCAATCCCTAAAATCACATCAAAAGCAAGTATCTTTAAAGAGATAAGGTCAACAGGTAATGTGATAGTGCCAACTTGGATCAAACAAGATTTATAAACAGTGGATGTGATAAAAGTTTCTCCTAATGGAGTCTCCACAGATAAATCAAAGTCTAATTTCTCCTGAGTTAAGTTTAAACGCTGAGCACAAGCGAGAGAGATAAATGAATGGGTAGCACCTAAGATTCAGTAAGGTTTAAACTTCACAAGAATTTATGATTAGCTTACCCGTGATCACCTCGTTTGGGTTCCTCGATTTTGACCCGAAATACGACAAACGCTTCTAGGAACCGCTGACTTTGACTTTTCTCGAATGACCTTTTGAGTCACCATCATTGCTAGACTTGGTTTTGCTACTGTACAATCTCGAGCGATATGTCCTTCCTTTCCACAATTATAACATACCTTGAACTGTTGTGGACAATTAGGACTGATATGTCCCTCTTTCCCGCATTTATAGCATACGACCGGTGGTCGTTCTCCTCCCTTAGAACCAGTTGCTGCTGGTGTTGACATCTTCACATGGTCATTGTTGAATCTCCTCTTTTTAAATTCTCCTCCCAACTCGCTTCTTCTATTCTCATGGCCATGACTACCACCAGAGTGGTTACCATTTTTGTCCGTCTTTTTCTTTCTCCATTGGTTATCGTTATTCTGTTGACTGCTATCTCCGGTATGATCCTGGTTGTGGTCCCTCAGTTGAACGTACTCGTTATCTCATTCTAATAATTGAGCCATGTTGACAACATTTGAATAGAGAGAAAATTTATGAGAAATGAGATAATTTGACATATGTCGGGTTTCAAACCTCTCGTAAACATCTCAAGTCCATACGCGCCTCATTCTCCACCAAATGAGGTGCAAACTGGATAACTCGCAAACTTTGCCTCGTGACTAGGACACCGCCATGTTATTTTGTTCCATCTAATGAACTCCACTTCCTTCATATACGACGAATACTTTCAGAAAGTACTTGTCATTGAAAAGTTTCAAACGCCTCCCAAGACATCTTTGAAAAGGTGGATGGGTACGCTTCACGTATTCCCACCAAAGAAAGCGCCTCATTACGAAACATAAAGGTGGCGAATGGAACCTTTTGTTCTTCTGTGCATCCCAAGAAGTCAAATATCTTGGTAATTTGTTTGACCCACGTCTCCGCCTTAATTGGATCTGGCTTTCCCTAGAATTCTGGTGGTCCCAACTCTTTGAACTGCTTGGCCGAGACAAACCGTGCGTTGCTATCATTTCCACCGATATTTTGTGCACGAGTCTCCCTCGTCTGATTTTGCATGAACTGCAAAAAGCTTCTAAACATCCCATCATTTATCATCTGCTCAGTGGTGTTGTTCACAGGAGGAACATTGCCAGCCTGTTGCACGTTCTCCTCGTTGGTGGGTAAAGGTGTCTCCACGGTCTCAATTGCTCCACTATTAACATTCTCAGTCGACATTCTCAAATACTGCCATAAAACAAAGGTTAATTAAAGAAATAAACATATCACATAATATCCATATATACTGACCAACCAACAAATAAGCTTAGGTAAGACACACTAGCGAAGGTTTTACTCGTCTCTCCACTCCTAGTTC
This sequence comes from Panax ginseng, assembly GCA_020205605.1. NCBI lineage: Eukaryota > Viridiplantae > Streptophyta > Magnoliopsida > Apiales > Araliaceae > Panax > Panax ginseng. Next base: position 34,674,226 of record CM035129.1, read on the forward strand.
TATTCCTCGATCTCCGCCAGAGATCATATCCCTAAGCTCTGATACCAACTGTGATGCCCCCAAAATAGGTATACATCACCCATTCTGAGTTGTCAATACATGGTACAGAAACAACTACAACTTTATTAATACAACCATAAAACTGTGAGTTTAAATACAAATATTGTCTTTTAGACAATATCCATACCCAAATAAATCCTCATCACAATTATTGATACATTATTTTACAAAAATGGTGAGGACTACTAAACAACTCTCTCTAGAACCATCATTCCATACCCCACCTGTACTCACTGCTACATTCTCGCCTCCCCGAGAAGAAAAAATGGAACAAAAAGGAAAAGGGTGAGCTCAACTAGCCCAAGAAAAAACATTATGACTAAGATAATATAAAACAAATTATCGTTAGTCTTCAACAGGAAAAATCGATAAAATACAATAGACAACAAGTTTCGCATCAATATTCAGCGATGGAAATAATAATTCATAGAAGAGTTATGTAGAGAATGAAATCTACTATTATCTATGAATTTAAAAGTCCATCAACAATATTTTATCCTCGTAACATCAATCAATACACATCTTGAATCAAATATTCATCTTTGCACTACAAAAAGCCAAAGATATTCATCACCGGGTCATGTTCTTCTCAACACTGCTCATCTTTTGCACTACGGGCCAAAGATATTTATCGAAAAATCATTAATCTTTTGCACTACAAAGCTAAAGATATTCAAGAAAAAATCATCATTTAGGACTGAGGATGATGAAAAATATTTTAAAGAAAACGAATCCAGTGAAACAAAAGAATAAATATTAAGGATTCGTACTTCGGTTTATCCATGTCCAAAAATACCTCATAAATAATAATAGTGGAGTAAAATTCAAGAATGATCAAAACATGGATACAATCAAAGCTAGTATCCATAATAGATATTTTGGACGAAAAGAAAAAAAATTCATTTTTCGATGAATAGTGTCGTATTCGTGAATAGTGTCGTATACGTGAATAGTCTTCAGATACGTGAATAATAAACCCCAAACACAAAAGTTCCAAATTTGATTAAAAGTTCAAACCAATATTTCAGAATAATGATATTGAAGAAGATAATATCATTTAAGAAGAAAATAACATCCCTTACCTCGTAAAGACAGTACTTCTAGTTGAAACACCGGATATAGGCTATGACTTGAACTTGCACCGTATAGCAACACTCAAAGTATTAAAATACTCACAAGAATACGCTCAATATATCGAGAGAAAAAGAGAGAGAAAACTTCAGTTTCTGGTGTGATTTTCAATTCTAACCTAAGCACCCTATTTATAGGAAATTGCTTAGAACACCAAAGCAGAAAATTTAATATAATATTAATATATATATCAAAATTTCTTATGCCCACTCTTATCAACTGAATTTAGCAACCTAACACATGTTTAATGAGTCTCAAGAATGTAAAAAACGTTTTTCTTGAAAAAAATAATTAAAACTTCAAAATCAATTATTTCGGAACTTTGAAACTTCAATAATTCATAATAAATAGCCCTTTTGTCAGAAAAATTCGAACTTCATGTCTTTTCCAAGGAAATTTCATTCTCTACAACTTTGCAGAAGAAAGGTTTTCCAAATTCCAAACAGAAATTGACCGAAATCCACAAACGGGCGATTTTACAGGCTATAATCAAATTTCAATCAAGAAATGGGGTCCACAGACATGTTTAACATGTTTTTAACATTTATCGCAACAAAAATACTCTTCCTCCTCATATACTCATATATCACACATTCATTGTAAAAATATCACCATTATTATATTATTAAAATATAATATATTTAAATAAATTATTTTATCGTAAAAAAGATAAAATATTAATTTTCAACAATTGTCACATTAAAAAATTTCCTCCATCTATATCCACATAAAATCAATATTTTCCTCCTCATATAAATCAATAATTAATTATTCACGAATAATATTAAAGTATCACAATACTGACAACCATGCAGTTCCCAGGATAGAGGGGGCTTTCCAATAAGGATCTCTCCTTACTAAATACACAATTAGATGACCTAACCTCTCCTTGATGTAAACTTTCTAGACATTGCCAACAATGTTATCCAATAATATTATTCAGGATAATATGAATTATTGCTCTGATAATAGAAAATACTTTGTGTAGTGACAATTATTGAAACAACAATAATATAAAATATCAACACACAATTATTATTGAATCAATAAAATAAAATAATGAACAGTAATTCCTGTAACAATTATTGAGTAGTGCCTTCTTACGTAAGAATCAGTAATTGGTGCAATACTATGTGCTATTGTGTTTTAACCATCGAGTATTTTAACAGTATTAATGGTAACAACTACGCCGTTATTATAAATAACTTATACTTGTCGTTTTCTTCATCCAATCTCTTTCCGTTATGGGACCCACACAAGGCTGCGCCGTCGTACGAATATTCCCTGACAGCAAGAATATTCCACGACCAAACGAATATTTTATAACCACTTGCTTATTTGAAATATTTGCGTATTTTACCCATAACTATCCACATTAATCAAATCAACCCATACTATTTCAAAATAATAAATGGAGGAAATTCAATTTTATTTATAATAAGTTGGGGTCTTACATTTAGTTATGGCTACTTAATTAATGTATGGCGCTACTTCATTTATGTTGACAAGAGCATATAATGTGGCAGCTGCATACTCACTATCGGTCAAGAATCTCCTTTTTCCCGCCAAATGGTTGTAGAGGATGACTAAAGGCCGTTAATTCTCCATTTTCCTCATGCGTGACAGCCTCATTCCGATGTAAGCGATTGTGCCTCGTCTGAACATTCGGCTCAAAGTACAACGAGCAGAAATTAACATGTTCCTCCATAACATAACTCTCAGCAATTGACTCCTCTACACAGGCTCTGTTCTTCACCTTTTGTTTTAGACGTCGCATATACCTGTGTTATATATGCATGTATACATTAGTAAACAAGAATGCACATTTTAGCATATTAAAAACATCGCAATCATTACCTCTCGTATGGATAAATTCATCTATATTGCATGGGACCGCCAAACCTAGCTTCGTATGGCAAGTGAATATGTAAATGCTCCATTAAATCAAAAAATGATGGAAGGAAGATCATTTCTATGTTACATATTATTTCCATTATCAGCATTTCCATTTTATCTATGTCTTTGAGTTGGGACTCCATTAAGCATAGATCTTTGAAGAAATTAGAAAGCTTATTGGGTAATTTTTATATACGCACAACACGCAAGTATACGTGGTCAACAAGTAATATAATGATAAATCAAGTATCGTTCCCACAGAGAATTAGTATGAATTTAATCCTAACAATTACTAGCCTTATATTAATCCAAATTTTATTAAACTATCCAATTCAATGATTATAATTATTAAAAACTAAAATTATTAAAAATACCGAACAATAAACAAATCTAAAAACTGTAATTTTAAACAAATATTAGAGAATTAGGCTTACAACTTCACTCTAAGTTTCACTACGATTATTACCCTTTATTTCAGTTTAATTCACTATCTCGGTTTATTAATCAAGAACACTCAAGTAGAACTAGCCATTTCTCGATGTACTAATACCATATTAACTTAAATCCACAAATTAGACAGAATTAAACTAAACACCTTAATTAACTAACTCACTATATCTCTATGTGAATTACAATCCAAGAAGGTTTAAGTTCAAGTTCTCTATCTAATTACATAAATTAAGATTCCATTCAATCACAGAATTCAAGAACACATGCTATATTAACTAAGTCTAGACTCGTATTTCCTCTCTCAAATCCATACAAATCCACATAGAATTGGTGATCGGGCAATTCATAAATTTAAGCACAATTCAATATAGATAAACTGAAGAATAGATTATTAAACTGGAAATCAAAGATTACTTAATCATTATTCCACCCAAAGATCCATTATAAGCCTAAAAAGTAATTTAGTTCATCATCAATGAATTAAAAACTGAATTAAACAAAGTAAACATCATCCTAATTATAAATATAAAACTAAAGAAAGAGAATGAATCCAGAACCACCTTTCTCTCTAGTCTCAATCTGCAATTATCGTGAAATCTCCTTCAAAATCTTACTTCAATGCTCTTGCTCTCAATTCTAGCTTCAAAGATTCTTAATTGCTTGTATGATTTTCAAACTTGTTATTTCTTGTTAATTATACACCAAGACACGTATTCTGACTCTAATTCCATGCATAACTGAGTTCCATGCCATTCCAAACACTTGCCTCCACGTTTCTTATAACGCCCCCAAATTCAGATACTTGAAACCCGAACTCAGTCCATTACGATACCATTTCTATGAGCGGAAATAATAATATTATCATAAATATCAAATTTAATGTACATATCAGAGTCTAATCCTGTGTACGCCGATAGTAAACATTTCATTACATGATAGATAATAAATATAATCATCTTATTTACGTCTAACTATTACATAAGATAACTCAAACTTATTCAGGTAGCTTTCCTTTCCTTTTGTTCTTGGCAAAGCCCTCTGGTCGATCATACTTAACTGAAAACATTTAAATTAAGCAAGGATGAGCATTTGAATGCCCAGCAAGTAATAATAATTATAAATATTAGCTGAAAGGATTAAATGTTTTCTTTGTACTACCCTTCTACAACAAATCAAAAGTTGTGAAGTAATCTGGACCGATAATAATAACATAACAACTCTCTATCAAATTTTTGAAACTATGTACTGACTATAAATAGGGTTAAGGTGACATACTATGAACATTATTCTTAATTTTTGAAAAGGTTTAACAGAACATCATCTGTAAACCATCATAACTTACGGACACGAGGGTGATCTGCCCAATGTGCCCTGTATTGATCAATACTACATGCCAGAACGATATTATCATTCACTATGTCCACCTTGGGCGCATAAAAATCTTCCCATATTCGGGATGTTCATACTTAGTCTGAAATCCAAATCAAAACAATTGTATTGGATACAAAAAGGTTCTGTCATATTCAACGATATTTCTAAATATGTGTCTAGCTGAACAAATAGCTTAGACGACTCTTTGTTATCGTATACATACTGGGATCAATAGGTATATATATATATATATATATATATATATATATATATATATATATCAGACATAACCATGTTTAGAAATTAACGAACAGAGTATATATCTAAATTACCATATACTAACATGTTGATAAATAATGATCGGATATAGAATGTATCACAATAGGGTTAATAATCTAGCATAATAATAATATAATTCTGAAACTTTCTTACTCATATCCATTGCATAAAGGAAATGCAAAGGTAGGATACTTTTTGATCTGTCTCACCGCTTACAAAATGCAACTTAGTTTTTATCTTTTGTATAACAACCTATCAATAATAAGATCATTTCTTCGATTAGAATAACATATCGTAACACATAATACACTTATTTGCGATTACGACACATAACTTAATCACATCGGCACACATGTTTCACAGTCATTAAATCACAAATAAACACACATACAGTCAAACTATCTAAGTCCGTATCACTTTCAAAGACATGTCGGTGTACAGATGGCATATCGGGTACTTACCGAGTTTAAAACTCTATTCAATACCCTTAATATTATTCTAGACGACCTAAGTATCACTCATATTATTTTTCATAGCCTCATAATCATTTTCAAAAAATTATTATAATTTATCATGAATTTTCAAACACCGGAATTATTATAAAATGATTTAAATATCAAATAATTCTATTATCATTAATATTTAAATAATATTAAACTATTAATGAAACCATTGCCAAAATATTAAAGTCATTTATAATAACTTAAAATACTTTTAACGTACCAATATTACCCTTAAATGATTTTTTAAACAATTAAAATCATTTTTAAATAATTACCATTAATATTAAAATATTAATGTATTATTCCTCAAAATATTAAAAGCCATTAAGTATAACTTAAAAATATTTTAATTCATTTATATCCTTTTTAAATGATTTTTAAATCAATAAAACCATTTTTAAACTATTTATTTAATATAATTATCAAATAAATTTAATATCATTAATATTAAATAATTAATATTTTTCATAACAAAATATTAAAAGTTATATTTTATAACTTCAAATATTTTTATAACCTTTAAATCATATTTATATAATTTTTAAATCATTAACTCTATTTTTCATAATAATTCATCACAAAATATTAAAAATAACTTAAAATATTTCCTTATAACATAATATAATTTTAAATGATTTTTCAAGTATTAAAACCATTTTTAAGTAATTTATTTAATATCATACTTAAATAAATTAAATACCATTAATATTCCAAAATAATAAATATTAACGATTACATATTCAAAATAATTAAAACCTATTTTAGACTTTAAAATAATCTTTTAGGAATTTATTATGTATTTTTAATAATTAAAAACTATTTTTCTCTATTTATTAAATAAAAATAATAATTTCCATAAATCAACTGTCGCTAAAGGGCCCTATAGCGACAGAACCGTCGCTATAGGTGTTCTTGTGCATGTTCTTGAGCTTCATGTCAGTAACTAAGGTATGAGGTTTGACTAGCATTTGATCTAGGTGCCTGAGGATTTCTGGGTTTGATTTTCCACTAATATTGTAGTATTACTAACACACTACAACCTTAGTCGACTTTCATGGCCAAAACATAACAAATCTGTGAGATCTAGGCTGCAGAAAACGTTGTCAAAGACGTTTCTAGAATTTACGGGTCGCCAGAAATTCAAACAGTGCCAAAGGTGCTACTTTCGATCCTTATAACTTGCACTCCAGATCTAATTTGTGTTCTTTAAAGCTTCAAACTTGTAGTCGAGATGTCAAAGGACAACTCTATAACAACATAGTAGCCTAACAACATTACCAACTCAAGATTTGGCCAAATTAAAAGCATCGGTCGACATCGTTTCTTCACGATTTACGGGTTTCCAGATTTCACGTCAAACGATTGGTCAATGATACTTTGACCAAGTTTATCTTGGATCCTATACATGATCTGGGTAATCTAAAGTTATGGATGTGTAGTCCATATACCAAAATACAAATCCCAAGCAACAACATAATCTAAAACATTAAACACAGTAAGATTCATGGCCTGCAAAAGGGTTGTCAGAGTTTCTGGAAATTCTGCGTTGCCCAGAATTCCAGTTTCGTGATCGGTCAACTAGGTTTGACCACTTATAACTTTTAATCTACACATGATCTGGACTTGATTCAAGTTCCAGATCCAAGCCCTTACAACATACTACAAGTACCAACATTTAAACAACCAAAACTATAAACAAGTAAAGATCTATGGGGTCTGACATTCGGTTGTCAGACCACATTTATCCAATTTTCCAGATTTCTAAAAATACCAAATTCGAGCATCTAAGTGTTATGGATCTGAGTTATAACAACCCAGATCACTCAATAACATCCTATTACACAACTTTAAACATCTAAACAGAAAGATTAACATGAATCATAAGGATTTCTAGGTTTAGGGTTTTATACCTTTCTATGAACCAAATCTTGATCTAATGCTTCTGATCTGCTACAAGTGTTAGTGGGGCTTGATTAGTGACTGGTCTAGCAAGAAAATTTCGGATGTTTGAAGTTGTGAGGGTTTTGGTTGAGTGTTGTGATCAAATGAGGCTTGAATATGACATTCTCCATCTCATAATCTATATATAATTTGAATCTAGTGTACTTGTGATGCAAGATGGCTGAGATTGAATGATTAAAGCTTACTTCTAGACCACATGGCTAGCTAGAGTTGGTCACCAACTCCTTACTAGGGTTAGATCTACACTCCACCTTATTAAAATAATAAAAAGGGCAATTTGGTCATTTGACTTATAAAGTGAATGACAACTTGGTAACTTCTCACAACAATTAGGTTTTAACCCTTAGGGTTTAACCTTAAGGTTCCATAAGCTCTAAATCTAGGATTGTGTATTAAGGGAAAATATGAAAATCTTAGTTTCTAAAAATGTTGATTAGGGTTCCCTAATCACACTAGGTTTCCTAATCACTTAGGTTTTGTAGATTAGCTATTAATTACCATTAACCTTGCTAAATTAATACTTAAGGTTTATAACTTAGCAATTAAGGTTCTAATTTAGTAATTAGGGTTTCTAGATATTAATTAGGGTTTACCTAATTAACATAAAACATAATAAATGTCATTAATTACATAACACACAACTTAACAAATCTTACAGTCATAACTGACTTTTGTACCATACTTTATCAGAAATGCTAGGGTTTGTACTGTTTTATTATAACTGATCTACAAATTAACATTACACACATATCAGGCATATTTATATCACTGAAATATAAATAATATTATATTATTATAATCATTCCTTATTCAAAATCCAGACTTAGGGTTTTGAATCCATATCTGACATAACCTTCATACATACCATCATTAATTAAGTTAAAATAATTATCCTAACCAATATAATAAAATACACATCATAAGAATCCTAATAATCATATCATATATACCATAATCATATTTTCATGGAAAATAAATAATAAATATTAAAAAATTAATTTATTATAAGAATATAATCTATAATGATCAATAAGTCTAAAAAAAAATTATTTACATCTAATAAATAAATTTATTTATTACATAGATACATATACTTTACTTTGCACATATTCCCACCTTTATATATATATATATAAAAAAAAATTAAATCCCAAAATTTCTTATTGAAAATATTGGGTTATTACATTCACCCTCCCTTATAAGGATTCCGTCGCCGGAGTCACCGCTTTAAAACCTATAGACACTAAGGAAAATAGCTTGCACAGTCATTGGAAGTAGATCTCGATAATAATTGATCGAACCAATCTTTAACTATTCAGCATAAAGTTTATCTATCTGCTTATACAGAAATTTGATTTCTAATAGAACTCAAATTCCCCCTCCGAGCTTTGCTCGTCTCCCCTCGGGGGAGGTTGGGCTCAAGAGCGGTCGACCCTTATTCTATTTTCGAAGCGGAAATAGTCAAATTGAACACGACCAAGCACCGCAATCTGATCAAGTTTTGGCTTCAAGCAGCGTAAAAATGAACGCTTTCCCCTCCGAGCTGCGCTCTTCCTCCCTCGGGGAGGTGAGCTCATTAGCTCCTTAGCTCCTTAGCTCTTTCTTTATAGAATAATTTACTATATATATACGAAAATCATATATAAGAAAATAAAATTTGATTCAAATAATATCTGGAGTTACATCCCCATCTACCACGGTATCTTGAACGCTCATGTTGAAGACTCTTGCGGTTGATCCTGTTGGGTTGTTTGTTGAAGTTGGTCCCGTTGTCGCCAGCGTCTCGTTACCTTTTTTTTCCCCGTAATCACACTTCATGCATCCCTTCTCCTTTTCGAACAGACCTTCACCTTATACTCCGTTGATCCACACCTGAAACACCCTCTATTCATTCTAGGATTGGGGCAGTTGGGAGAGATATGTCCCTCCTTCCCACACTTATAACACACTAACTTACCTTTAAGACACTCTCCCGAGTGATTCCTTCTGCAATTTACACACTACACAACCTTATTCTTTCCCCCTCTGGGCCTAATTTCGGTATTCTCGGAATTATCTCCTTTCCTTTTTCCAGTCCTACTACCACTACTCCCTTCTCCGGCTCTAGCTTGATTTGATTCCCACCAGATTCGCCTCCCCTTTCATCGTATAGGTGGCAAAAGCTGTCTTTTGCCCCTCCGTTACCCTAGCTATCACAACTACTTCTACAGGGTCAGTTGACCCTCTAAATCTTGACGGTCCTATGGCCTTAAAATCTTTAAAGTTCACAAATCGATTGTCTGGAGGATTTCTCGTGGCTGGCATTCCATTCTGCATATATTGAGCGACCACATTCGCAAAATTCTGCATCGGGTCTGGTTGTCCTCCAGCTTTGTTGACATATTCTTCTACCCATTGGTTTCGTTTACGTCTTGGCGGCATTATCTGATCATAATTGATCTTTTATCGACTTACCTTCTATAACGCGAAATTTTCTACTCAAATAATCATAAATTCAAAATATTATATTTTGAAAACTTGGTTACTATATTAATTAGTGTTCAGATAAGTAATTACTATCTTTATACCAACTTATTTCATTAATCCAGCATAGATTCATATTCATAGCGCTTGATATACCATAACACATACTGCTTTAAACATCCGGTATCCCCTTGTGACTCGAAAGTCGAGATTTGCTGCTATAACTCATACAAATATTACATTATACCCACATACCTATCATATATATAATCGTACCTATTCAAGTAAAACTAATACTACTTATTTCTTACGCCTTCACTAAGGATCAATTGTTTAGTATTCTCTATATTCCCATTATCCTCAATAATCCATTCACACCTAACTATACCTAGTTCGTCAAACTTTACCACACATTACGAGTTTAAGAACTCACCACAGATATATGAGTTTAAGAACTCAAACTTGCCTTTATATTCTTTAACTATACTCTAACTATTAGTTATATATCATTTCTGGGTCCGATACTACATTTTTCCAGTATAATCACCTCATCAAGGTTGCTTTCAATGTAAGCCTCTATTTCAGCTATCAACTTTGATATTGGCTTGGTTATGGAGGTTGACTCCTTCTTTACAATCGGAGGGTATCCTAATCCTTTTCTATCTTACATCTACACATAAATTATCCTGATTAGCATATAATATATACACACAGCAATTAATAGTTTTATTTAAGTTATCTTTTATTTTTGTTTGACGATGAATTTATTCGATTCATCTCCTTTTAAACTCTATGTGAGTTATTTGTACTTTCAACGTTTTCCTCTGCTCTAAGGTTATAGCCTAAGGTCTACCCCCACCTAAGGTTTCTAACCCTAAAGCTCTAATACCAAACTGTGACTATTATGGTGCTTTCAACCATAGCACCTCACAGTGGTACCTATCAGCTTGCCACCGATTTGGTCGGTGTCCCCTACGGAGAGTCTGGCTTCGGTGCATTCCACACAAGGAAATCACCAGCGAGAGGCTCAGGGCTCTTTGCAATTTCATGCTTATGGCTCTAATACCAAACTGTAACGCCCCCAAATTCAGATACTTGAAACCCGAACTCAGTGCATTACGATACCATTTCTATGAGCGGAAATAATAATATTATCATAAATATCAAATTTAATGTACATATCAGAGTCTAATCCCAGGTACGCGACCATAAAACATTTCATTACATGATAGATAATAAATATAATCATCTTATTTACGTCTAACTATTACATAAGATAACTCAAACTTATTCGGGTAGCTTTCCTTTCCTTTTGTTCTTGGCAGATCCCTCTGGTCGATCATACTTAACTGAAAACATTTAAATTAAGCAAGGATGAGTATTTGAGTGTCCAACAAATAATAATAATTATAAATATTAGCTGAAAGGATTAAATGTTTTCTTTGTACTACCCTTCTACAACAAATCAAAAGTTGTGAAGTAATCTGGACCGATAATAATAACATAACAACTCTCTATCAAATTTTTGAAACTATGTACTGACTATAAATAGGGTTAAGGTGACATACTATGAACATTATTCTCAATTTTCGAAAAGGTTTAACAGAACTTCATCTGTAAACCTTCATAACTTACGGACACGAGGGTGATCTGCCCAATGTGCCCTGTATTGATCAATACTGCAAGCCAGAACGATATTATCATTCACTATGTCCGCCTTGGGCGCATAAAAATCTTCCCATATTCGGGATGTTCATACTTAGTCTGGAATCCAAATCAAAAAAATTTATTGGATACAAAAAGGTTCTGTCATATTCAACGATATTTCAAAATCTGTGTCTAGCTGAACAAATAGCTTAGACAACTCTTTGTTATCGTATACATACTGGGATAAATAGGTATATATATATATATATATATATATATATATATATATATATATATCAACATGTGATTAAATACAATGACTATCCAAGTGGGGACACTTATATAACCATGTTTAAAAATTAACGAACAGAGTATATATCTGAATTACCATATACTAACATGTTGATAAACAATGATCGAATATAGAATATATAACAATAGGGTTAATAATCTAGCATGATAATAATATAATTCTGAAACTTTCTTACTCATATCCATTGCATAAAGGAAATGCAAAGGTAGGATACTTACCTGGTCTGCTGCTTACAAAATGTAACTTAGTTTTTATCTTTTGTATAACAACCTATCAATAATAAGATCATTTTACTGATTAGAATAACATATCGTAACACATAATACTGCTTATTGCAGTCTGCACATAACCTAATCACATCGGCGCACGTGTTTCACAATCATTAAATCATAAATAAACACATATGCAGTCAAACTATCTAAGTCCGTATCACTTTCAAAGATATGCTCGATAAATACTGACGGCGTGATCGTACTTTTATCGTGTTTAAAACTCTATTCAATACCCTTAATATTATTCGGACAACCTAAGTATCACTATATTATTTTTTTTCATAGCCTCAAAATTTTTCAAATAATTATTATAATTTATCATGAATTTTCAAACACCTAATCATTATTAAATGATTTAAATATCAAATAATTCTATTATCATTAATATTTAAATAATATTAAACTATTAATGAAACCATTGCCAAAATATTAAAGTCATTTATAATAACTTAAAATACTTTAAACGCATTTAATATTACCCTTAAATGATTTTTAAAACAATTAAAATCATTTTTAAATAATTACCATTAATATTAAAATATTAATGTACTATTTCTCAAAATATTAAAAGTCATTAAGTATAACTTAAAAATATTTTTAATTCTTTTATATCCTTTTTAAATGATTTTTAAATCAATAAAATCATTTTAAAACTATTTATTTAATATAATTATCAAATAAATTTAATATCATTAATATTAAATAAATAATATTTTTCATAACAAAATATTAAAAGTTATATTTTATAACTTCAAATATTTTATAACCTTTAAATCATATTTATATAATTTTTAAATCATTAACTCTATTTTTCATAATAATTCATCACAAAATATATTAAAAATAACTTAAAATATTTCCTTATAACATAATATAATTTTAAATGATTTTTCAAGTATTAAAACCATTTAAGTAATTTATTTAATATCATACTTAAATAAATTAAATACCATTAATAATCCAAAAATAATAAATATTAACGACATATATTCAAAATAATTAAAAACCTATTTTTAGACTTTAAAATAATCTTTAGGAATTTATTATGTATTTTTAAAAATTAAAAACTATTTTTCTCTATTTATTAAATAAAAATAATAATTTCAATAAATCAACTGTCGCTAAAGGGCCCTATAGCGACAGAATCGTCGCTATAGGTGTTCTTGAGCATGTTCTTGAGCTTCATGTCACTAACTAAGGTATGAGGTTTGACTAGCATTTGATCTAGGTGCCTGAGGATTTCTGGGTTTGATTTTCCACTAATATTGTCGTATTACTGACACACTACAACCTTAGTCGACTTTCATGGCCAAAACATAACAAATCTGTGAGATCTAGGCTGCAGAAAACGTTGTCAGGCACGTTCTAGAATTTCTGGGCTACCCAGAAATTCAAACAGTGCCAAAGGTGCTACTTTCGATCCTTATAACTTGCACTCCAGATCTAATTTGTGTTCTTTAAAGCTTCAAACTTGTAGTCGAGATGTCAAAGGACAACTCTATAACAACACAGTAGCCTAACAACATTACCAACTCAAGATTTGAGCCGAAATCAAGTATTGGGACACATTGTTCTTCACGATTTCTGGGTTTCCCAGATTTCGTCAAGAACAGTTGGTCAATGATACTTTGACCAAGTTTATCTTGGATCCTATACATGATCTAGGTAATCTAAAGGTATGGATGTGTAGTCCATATGCCAGAATACAAATCCTAAGCAACAACATAATCTAAAACATTAAACACAGTAAGATTCATGGCCTGCAAAAGGGTTGTCGAGTTTACGGAAATTCAGGTTGCCCGCATTCCGGTTTAAATGATCGGTCAACTAGGTTTGACCACTTATAACTTTTAATCTACACATGATCTGGACTTGATTCAAGTTCCAGATCAAAGCCCTTACAACATACTACAAGTACCAACATTTAAACAACCAAAACTATAAACAGGTAAAGATCTATAGGATCTGACATTCGGTTGTCAGACCACATTTATCCTTTTTTCTAGATTTCTAAAAACATCAAATTCGAGCATCTAAGTGTTATGGATCTGAGTTATAACAACCCAGATCACTCAATAACATCTTATTACACAACTTTAAACATCTAAACAGAAAGATTAACATGAATCATAAGGATTTCTAGGTTTAGGGTTTTATACCTTTCTATGAACCAAATCTTGATCTAATGCTTCTGATCTGCTACAAGTGTTAGTGGGGCTTGATTAGTGACTGGTCTAGCAAGAAAATTTCGGATGTTTGAAGTTGTGAGGGTTTTGGTTGAGTGTTGTGATCAAATGAGGCTTAAATATGACATTCTCCCTCTCATAATCTATATATAATTTGAATCTAGTGTACTTGTGATGCAAGATGGCTGAGATTGAATGATTAAAGCTTACTTCTAGACCACATGGCTAGCTAGAGTTGGTCACCAACTCCTTACTAGGGTTAGATCTATACTCCACCTTATTAAAATAATAAAAAGGGCAATTTGGTCATTTGACTTATAAAGTGAATGGCAACTTGGTAACTTCTCACAACAATTAGGTTTTACCCCTTAGGGTTTAACACTAAGGTTCCATAAGCTCTAAATTTAGGATTGTGTATTAAGGGTAAATATGGAAATCTTAGTTTCTAAAAATGTTGATTAGGGTTCCCTAATCACACTAGATTTCCTAATCACTTAGGTTTTGTAAATTAGCTATTAATTACCATTAACCTTGCTAAATTAATACTTAAGGTTTATAACTTAGCAATTAGGGTTTTAATTTAGTAATTAGGGTTTCTAAATATTAATTAGGGTTTACCTAATTAACATAAAACATAATAAAGGTCATTAATTACATAACACACAACTTAACAAATCTTACAGTCATAACTGACCTCCGTACCATACTTTATTAATAATGCTAGGGTTTGTACTATTTTATTATAACTGATCTACAAATTAACATTACACACATATCATGCATATTTATATCATTGAAATATAAATAATAATATATTCTCATTCTCATTCCTTATTCAAAATCCAGACTTAGGGTTTTGAATTCATATTTGACATAACCTTCATACATACCATCATTAATTAAGTTAAAATAATTATCCTAACCAATATACTAAAATACATATCATAAGAATCTTAATAATCATATCATATATACCATAATCATATTTTCATGGAAAATAAATAATAAATATTACAAAATTAATTTATTATAAGAATATAATCTATAATGATCAATAAGTCTAAAAAAAAAAAATTATTTACATCTAATAAATAAATTTATTTATTACATAGATACATATACTTTACCTTGCACATATTTCGACCTTTATATATATATAAAAAAATTAAATCCCAAAATTTCTTATTGAAAATATTGGGTTATTACATTTCTTGCACTAGTTCAAAAGGATCAGAACACTGGATTTCCCGTACCCCCTCACCGGCAGGGGGTAATAAGCCTTGAATGCCTGCCCCGGCGGGCTACCTTTCTATTTTAGAAATTAGCACCCTCCGCCTCAGCGGGGGTTTTGTATATAGAAAGCCCGCCCCGGCGGGGGTCCTTTCTCCTAATTGTCCTGTTTTGCTCCTAATCTTGCCAATTTTCGCCATGATTTTGCCCTTTAAGTCCAATTGCCACGCCACCACACCTAAACACAAATAATAATAAACAAGTAAAAATGAACAGTAAACACAAAGAATTAACATAGTTTAAGCTTGAATTAGAGGCCGATTCGTAGGTATAAAACTCATTCATCAAATTTACCCAAACTTAAACATGTGCTAGTCCTTGAGCACGAAACAAAACAAAATTCTATACAATGTCATACAATGAGATGTAATGCATCTAATCTATATGCCTACGAATCCAGCAGTCATCATAGAATCAAATATATTCATCCAGCCTCAAAGAAATCAAACAAACACAACAATACTTCGTATCAAAACTAATCAATAATTCCCGTTATTCATCAAATCTTAAACCGTTATTACTGGTATAGTGTGTGTGTGTGTGTGTGTGTGTGTGTGTGTGTATGTGTGCTCAACATCCCTGCTAACTGATGCAAATTAAAATTTAATACATAACAAGTCTCTTAGAAGGCATCATACAGCGTAAACTCAAGAATTTCAAAAACATACGAGATCCAACTAAAATCAAGCAATTACCAATATTAAGGGACTACATAGGGTACTTATACTTTATTTTCTATTACGGGGGCTTTTTGCTCTTTATTTCCCGTTTTATTCAAAAAAAATTAGATATTTCCCAATACTGTACAATGCCTCATTCCATTAGGCTAACAGTACTACCCCTTAGTGAACTTTCAACCAACGACTGCCAGACCATAAAAGACCTTAGGGCCCTAGGTGTAAAGACAATCCCCTCGGGCGTACTTGCTCAAGTAACAAAGGCCCCGAAACAAGACTAGTCATGATATTTATTTCCCTTTTTTTATGAAGCTTATGTACCCCAAATTTTCCCCCAAACTTAGGTTCTTGCCTAATTATTCGCCTCCACTGCCTATCCTTATCATTCTTTCATTTAAACTAACATTATCCTTTAGAGGTTCCTTATGTATCAATTTGAACAAAATCAGTCAACATATGTGTTATTATGTGCTAACCTTAATATACCAGTTCAAATAGGCAAAAGATCCAATCCATAACAGAAAATTACATCAAAGTTCTAATATTAGGTACTATACTTGTCTACTTAATACCAATCTCATCATTGGACAAAATAAAATGAACTATATTACACCGCTGGATATATGCAATATACACAATACTTAGCTAAAATTATATTATTATTTTTTTATATATGTGGTAAACATAACATGATTGACAATTAATAAAAACTATTTACAATCCTAAGCTACTATGCAACTATATCACTACATGAATGCAAACATTTAATAATCCTAAAAACTAAAGATGAAACCAAAATATGCAAATATAACTAATAAAATTAAGCATGCAAACATAAAACATAAAAACTAACTCCCCCAAACTCTAACAATTACAATGTCCTCATTATAAAGAATAAAGCAATAAATGTATGAAGACTTCCTTGTAATTGCCTAAGCTGGAGGTGGTGGTGGCTGTTATTCTTCATCTGAATCACTGGGTGGGAACCTTGGCATCGGGGCTGGCTGCTGATATGAGAACTGCGCAGTGGGTTTAAAACTCTGAAGTGTCGCATTCAACGAGGCAAAGGATGTAGCATCCCCGAATCCGGGTCCCAAATCGCCGCGGATCCGGTATACTAATTCTATCACTATTGCGGAAGATATAAACATACATTATTTATACATTAAACTTTACACATCAGTCCCAAGGTCCACAACCTTAACTTAATACATACCTTCAATATTAAAAAGGTTTACAATACTATTTTCGTCAGAAAATTTAATAAATCTAACTGCAACATAAAAAAAACTTTACACTTTGTCTTTGCCTCTGTCCTTATTCAAGCCTTCATCTTAATCTGAAAATTTTATCATGATATAGCAAGGGTGAGCAACAAATTTGCCCAGCAAGCTTTACATACAATGGAGATATATCATGATTGAAAAGAATGAATAAGCTTTCAAGTTTTCAACAATATAATAATTGTGAAATAACATGAATCAAGTTTCAATGATTGAATGACTGACCCAATGATATTGGATGTCAACAATTAACATGAACAAGTTTAACTGAAATCTATGGTAATGAATGTGATCAGCCTTTCATACCTGATGAACATAAACAACATGCACAATGTGCGAATCAATAAATTATTGACGTGGTATAATCAACAATAATTAACCACTAACATGCTTTGAATTAACTCAAGTTGAGTTAGGAAACTTGCACAATAATTAGAAGTTCAAGTTTAGGAACTTGCCTGTACCGTTGATTACCGCTAAGCAATCAATTTAATCTCTTATAAAAGACCTATAATTAATAAGATCGATCCTCCAATTAGCATAATACATTTTATCCCACAACACTATTACTCAAATAATAAATTAGCTAACATTTAGCCACATAATTAAACATTGAATAATTCTTTAACTCATTAGTAATATTATTATCCCTTGATAATATTACTATCACTTAACCATTATCTTAAACTTTTGTCTAATATTTTTAATCAGTTAATAGAGTATTTATCATTCACAAATATTATTAATAACTTAATAATATTTAAATCCTTTACTAATATTATTAATCATTTAATAATATTGTAATCACCTTCTAATATTATTAATCATGTAATAATATTTTACTTGTTTCATAAATAGTAAAGGTCTCACACATTTTAAGATGCAAATATTTTACATCTTGAAACTTAAACCATTTAAATTTCATTTCAGAAATATCTTTTACCTCTACTCGCAAATACGGAGTTTCAATAGCTAATGCATAACTTTTATAGTAAAACTCAATTTATTTTATTATTTCTTTACTTTAAATAACTTTTACTTCAGTTTGTCCGTTTATGAGTCAACACTGACTATTGCCTCATATATAAACATTTTATCTCACTAGCACATTCGCTTTATTTTTCATTTTACGCCCCATAAGATTTTATTAGATTATTATGACTTATTATTTCTCTATCATTTGCCCAAACACATAATATTCATTGAATAGCAATTTCAACAATTACATTGAAAAATATCATAAATCTCTTATTAAATCTCCCGTCGAATATTATTAATTATGCAATAATATTTTACGCTAAGGTTATCAACCTTTTAATTACATTCCAATCAAATACTACTAATAATACCTCACTACAATACTATTAGTCATATAAAAAAAATATCTTAAGTCATTAATCACATAAATAAACAATTATTTCAATTGTTTTCCTTTTTAATAAATAACTTGCTTAAGCATTCTAAAATGCTATAAACATTACAACACTTTAAACCCGACCCCAAGCTTCATTACAAACTTGCATAAGCCATGCTCAAGGGTCTCACGCCATAAATCACATTTTTCCTATTTTTGGACAATTTTGATTTTCGAAAATTTTACCCAGCCTCGCTAAAACGGCCATAACTCTCGCGTTTTAAAACATTTTTGAGCGATTCTTGAGCCCACGCGAAGATAACTTCCAGGGCTACAACTTTTGTCTCACGACATGTTTCCAAAATCAGAACACAACAGTCCAAAAATTTACATCAAGGAGGCTGTTCGGGACTTGAGGAACAGCTTTTGCTACGCACCTTCCTAACGCCATATAACTACCTCATCCGGTTTCGGAATTAGTCCGTTCCGAGTCTATGGAAAGCTAAAACAGTGTACTACAACATATCAACAGCCCAGAATTTTTTAAAGCACAAAAACTGGACGAAATTGCCCTCGCCATCGATCGCCTTGAATCTGCCCATTTTTGGTTGTAAAAGCGGAACTGCTTTTCACCAAATCACCACTACCCCATGTAAACTCAACATTTTTGAGTACTACCACTTGGGTTAACTATTAAACACATATATCTAACATCCCTTTTGACGGATCACAAAAAGAAGTCATAGATTTAAAACGGTGAAATTTCAAAGTACTAGGAAATTTCGGATTCAAAACTAGAAAATAAATTTTCTTTATTCTTTTGATTCACCCAAATCAACATCAAAAATGAGTAAATCCATACATAAATCCATAGAAAACACATAGATCTTAAGGGTTTGAACATCCAAATCAAAACCCCCTTTTCATCAATTTCATAAAATAAAGGAATAAAGCTTAGAAAGAGAAAAAATTTTACCTTCTTCTTCTTCTCTTCCATGGAGGATTTCTCCTCCTCTTTGACACTCAAGGGCTGCCGCCCTTCTCTTCTTCTCTCCCTCTCCTCATGGTTCTCCCGATCTCCTCTCTTCTCTTGTCTCGGCTCCTCCTTTCTCTTCTTCTCCTTTTCTTTTCTTGCAATAATCGGCCACTTGGCCTTTAAATTGCCACATGATGGTTTAATTAATTGTTTTCATTAAATTGCTTTATTAAATGACCACCATGCCCATCATCACTAATTGGGTTAAAATAAATTGAGACATTTCCCATAAATGTTTGGGTTTTCCCACTAAATTCTTTTGGGCAATGAAATATATACATAGACCAATTCTTTCTATCTTTACCCACCCTAAATATTTAATTAGGGTATCATTCCAAATAATTAGAATTTAAATCATCACTCTACTACAATAAATTCTCTAACCCAATTAAGCTTATTTTAATTAAGTTATAAAATTAATAACCTGAGATAATAAAAATATATCTCTTAACTTAATACAATTTACTAATCTCCCACAAGTGGGCTTAGTTTGTACCCTTAATTAATTTCATAAAGCTAGCAATTTTACTTGCTTTACTTACTAACAAAACTAACTTGGGCTTTCACCCAAAATTTAATTGGGTCATTATAATACTTCACATACATAATATGTTGGGCTAGATTAAATAATTTAATCATCCTTAATCATTTATCTACAAGTCCCGTGCTTAATTAATTAATTGGGCTTGTTTAAATAATATAACCTCCTTAGCCCATTAAATCCACTTCTCTTGGACTCTATTCAAAATAATTGGGCTATAACCTTATTATAGTCCATTATTTTTAATTCTATTTCATTCTACCCTTATCTTTAAATTAGGGTTTACATCTCTCACTCTAGAAAATAAATTCCTTACTCATGCCCTTTTAATTTCATAAACCAAATTATACTTGGTTATAAAATTAATTATTAGAGATATATAAAATAAATCTCTTAATGTCAGTATATACATTTATATACTAATATTCTCCCATATTATAACCTCTCATGTTATTTAATCACCACACCTAATATATATATTAGGTTACATAACTTAATTCTTACTTCACCCTTATATACAAAATAAATGTATTCACATTATATAATGTATATTTATTTACTCATATCCATCATTCACATAATCATAACATATTTCACTTCTCACACTAATTTTGACTTTTCTCCATAAAAAGTTAACTGTTGACTTTGACCAAAAGTCAACCTTTACACATTTTGTGTTTACTGTCCATTCTGACTAAATTCGACGTTCTGGACGCAACCGAGCAGTCCATGCTTCAAAATTCTATCTCTAACTCAAATTTTGAGTTTTAAATTACTCTCTTCTCATTGCTAATCGTATTATCTAACGACTTTATACTTATTCAAATTCTTATTTGCCAGTCAAGGCCAACACTCAAACTATGTTAATTACTAACATAGTTTTATCTTGATCATTATATCATTAATTTAATTCATCATTCCTCTTGCTAAAATATATATAGCACCTTACTAAGTATATATATTTCTATACATATACTCATCTTCGTTTAACCTCATAGCATCTCTTCATGTGAAATCTTATCTCCAATAATAAAATTTCCATATGTACTTATATAACATTTTTTAGACTATTCCGTTCACATCGAATTTAAAGGTATCGTAATACCTTATTCTTAATATTCCTTCAAGTACATATTAATTCATTTCTAGGGTTTTGGAATTTTGTAACCCATATTTTCTCTATTCTTATTCGAATAGCAAACCCTATAGGTTTTTCTTGAAAATTTTAAATAAATTCTCAAATTCTCATCTAGGTTTTATTCTTTAACCTTTATTCTAATCATTCAAGATTTTAGAAACTTTTCAAGTTGTCACAAAGGACATATTCATGGCCTCGAACATATGATTTTGCCTCAATGTGAGTCTCATCATCTGTCTGTGGGCTTCTTTGTTGTACCCATCCACTTGTCGCTGGAGGTTCTAAAACTGAGGGCTAGATATAGCATCGGGTTGTGGTATCTTTTTCGCTCCTTGCTCTCCCATCGTCTCATCTCCTTGGAACTCGTCATCATCCGAGGTGTCTTCAGCTTCAGCCTCATCCTCCGAGGCTGGTGAAAATATTAACCCCAGTCCTCTAGGGTGTGACTCGCCCCCGGGCCACACCAAATACCGCGCAATCATCCTCAAGTCTAGCATCTGAAGCGGTATTTGGGTGGTCTCATCATTGGACCATCTAACTCCCGCTTGCCTACACAACACACAAATGAGCGATGGGTGTGGCAAACCGTTAGAGGATGGTCCTCGCAGGAATCTTCAGATAGAAAAACTGATTATAGCACCCACATCAATGAGAAAGTCTTGGATGATGGCATATAAAAATAATGTTTTCTCCTTGTTCACCTCTGTCGTGTGTGTGGATGGAAACAACTTGGCGCACAAGAACGCGTGCTATATCTTTTCTTACCGACTGAGATCCTTACTGTGAAAGATAGTGCCCCCTTTTCGACCCTTGATCTATATGGTACCCGGCTTTGTCATTTCCTTCAAAATAGCCTCGTAGTCGGGATCATAGTCACGTAAGTAAGCATACTGGCACTCTCTAGGAACTCGCAATTGATAGTACGTGTTATGGGGTCGGCATTGAAAGAAACTTGCTTGCCCCGGACAAATGCGATGAATGGGGCCTTATCCTTTTCATTGGTGTTGGGTAAAATCTAGTTACGCACAACACGCAAGTATACGTGGTCAACAAGTAATATAATAGTGAGTAGAGTATCGTTCCCACAGAGACAATTTAACAAGAATTTTAACCTTATAATTATCAATTTCATATTAATCCTAATTTTATTAAACTATCCAATTAAATGATTAAAATTATAAAAACTAAATTATTAATAAATATACTATCACAAAACAATCGCAAACATTAAAACTGAAATTTCAAACAATTAATGGAGAATTAGACTTATGATTTCACCATAAGCTTCACTCTAATTTTTACACCTTTATTCCAACTCAACTCACTATCCCAGTTTATTAATCAAGAACACGAAAGTAGTACTAGCCACCTCTCGATGCACTAATACCGTATTAACTTAAATCTACAAATTAGATAGAAACAAGTTAAACACCTTAATCAACTAACTCACTATATCTCTATGTGAATTAAAATTAAAGAAGGTTTAAGATTAAGTTCTCTATCCAATTACATGCGAGTCAAGCATATCTCTACCTTAACATTCATCAAGATTCTGTTATTCATAAAATTCATGAACACGTGCTATATTAACTAAGTCTAGATTCATATATCCTCTCTCGATTCCATAACAATCCACAAAGAATTGTTGATCAGGAAATTCATAAATTCAAGCTCAAATTAATATAGATAAACTGGAAATTAATTTATAGAATTCCAAATCAAAGTAATAAAACCATCGTTTCACTAAATGATCCATCATAAGCCTACCAAGTGAATTAGTTCATCATGAATGAAATAATAACTGAATAATTTAAAGATAACATCCTTTCAATTACAAATATAAGACTGAGATGAAGAATAATGCAAAACACCCTTCACGTAGCCTAAATCTGCAATCGACACAAAAATCTCTTCAAAGTCTTCCTCCAAAGCTTGCTATGAAAATCTGGAATTTATCTCTGTAATTTGCCTTGTGTCTTATTCAATTCATTGTTAATTGCTCCAAATACATCTAACACACATTTTTGTCAAAGTCCTATGCTCATTAGAGTTCAATTGCAATCCAAGTGCCAACAAACCATGTTCCAGCAAAGTTTACAGCAAAACAGGACACTTATCATTAGAGACCCCCACTCAAGTGGGGTAAAAGCTTATAATCGGCCCATTCCGGCATGCATCTCATAAAACAATATTGAAGAAACCACTTCCGGTGGGTAGAGTTCTGCTAGTTGATGTTGCTTGCTTCATGTTTGCTTCCATAATTGCTCCAAATAACGTCCTTTGTTTGCTACTTTCCACAACAACCACCATACACATAAAAGAACACGAAACAAGTAAAAACGAACATGAAAACAAGAAAGTAACAACGATTAAGCTTGAAATGGACATCTATTCGTGGATATAAAATCCACTTCTCAAAATCTCCCAAACTTAAACTGTACTAGTCCTCGAGCACAGAACAAACTACATGTTATGCAATGCAATGCAGTGAGATGTAATGTATCTAATCTATATGATTATGAATCCAACAGTGTTATAGAATCAAAATTATCACACCGACCTCAGGGAAAACAAGCAACACTACAATCTTAATCATCAAAACCAATCAATAATTCCTTATTAGTTCTCAAATCTTAAACCATTATCACCGGTATAGTGTGTGTGTGTGTGTGTTTGTGTGTGTGCGTGTGTTCAACATCCATGATAACTGATACGGACTCAAATTCAATACATAACCAATTTCTTAAAAGGAATCATACAGCGCAAACTTAAAAATTTCAAAAATAGACAAGTTCCAACTGAATTCACACATTTACCAAGATTAGGGGATCAAATAGGGTATTCATGCTTTCTCTTTTTTTTTCTTTTTTTTCATTGACGGGGGGCCCTTTGCTCTTATTTCCCGTCTTTTCTTCATACCTTTTTTTATAGATAGATGGTTGGTGAGTGCATTTTACGCTCCATCTCACACTCGTGTTTATGGGGAGTATATTTTCCTTAACCCACCATAAGACTCAACTAGATATTATTTTTTTTATTTTTTAGTTTTTTTTAAGCTTATATACCCTACCTTTTTCCCCCAAACTTAAGTTCTTGTCTAATTCGTCGTTTTCAGTGCCTATCCTTGTCATTTTCTCATTCACCCTAGCATTATCCTTTTGAAAATCTTTATGTATTAATTTGAACTAACTAGTCAACACAGATGTTGTTACGTGCTTCCCTTTTTATACCAGTTTCAAACAAGCACAAGATTCGATTCATAATAGAAACTATATCACAGTTTTAATAATCAATATTGTATTTCTTAACTTAGCCTCAATCTCATCATTGGCCCAAAATAACATGAACTACAACCTGCTAGACATATGCAAACACAATATTTAACTAAATTTTTTTTTTAGATATTAAAAATCAAACATAACATGACAAAATGCAAACATAACATAACAAAATGCATAACCTAAGTTACTATGTATGCACCTAAGCTACCATACAACTATGTAATTACATGAATGCAAAATCACAAATCTTAAATTGATATACAAAACTAAAGTGTGATGACACATGCAAACCTTACTAATGACATTATGCATGAAAACATGTAATTAAATCCCCCCAAACTTAAGAATTATAATGCCCTCATTGTATGGATAATTGCAATAAAATGTATGAGGACTTCCCAATAATCGACTAAGTCTGGGGTGGTGGTGGTTGATCTTCTTCTTTGGAGTCACTCGGTGGAAACTTGGCATTGGCATGGGCTGCTGGTATGGAAATTGGGCAGCCAGATTGAAGCTCTGGAGCTTCATATTGAGTGATGCGAAAGAAGTGTTCATAGCATCAAATATGTGGTCTTGTCTCAATGCGAGTCACCGCATCTCCCGACATGTTGCCTTGTTGTGCTCATCCATTTGACGTTGAAAATCAAGAAACTGAGGACTCGTTAATGCCTCGGACTGTGGTACCTGCTCTGTTCCTTGATCGCCCATAGTCTCATCCTCATCCTCCGAAGTGTCTGCAACGTCAACTTCGTCCTCTGAAGCCAATGGAAAAATAAAACCCAGACCTCTAGGATAGGAATCGCCCCCGGCCCATACTAAATATCGCGCTATCATTCTGGAATCTAGTAACTGCAGCGGCATCTGTGTGGGTTCATCGTCAGACCATCTAACACCTGCTTAAAGACACAACCCACATATGAGTGATGGGTGTGGCAAGCCGCCTAAAAAGTTTCCTCGTAAGCATCGGTGAATGGAAAAATAGATTATGGCCCCGACATCAATGATGAAGTCTTGCACAATCGCGTATAGTAGTAATGCCTTCTCCTTGGTCACGTCCGATGTGTGTTGGGACGAATACAATTTTGCACATAAAAAGGCATACCAAATTTTACCATACCAACTGAGATCTTTGCTATGAAAACTGTGCCACCCTTCCGACCTTTGATCCATGTTATGCCCGGCTTAGTCATTTCTTTGAGTATTGCCTCATAGTCTGGATCAAAATCGAGTAGGTGAGCATATTGGTATTTTCGAGGCACTCGAAGCTGATAATAGGTGTTGATGGCATCAGCAGTGAACAGAACTAATTGACCCCGCACATACGCATTGTAGTGGGCTTTGTCCTCAGCGTTCGCATAAAACTCCTTGACTATGTTGACAACGGCGGGTTCCGGCTCTTCGACGAATTTGTTCCAACCCTTATGATAAATTTTCTGCATCATTTCCCCCATCGACATGGTCCGGTGCCAACCCCCGCTCCGGTGTAAGGGCTTTTGTCATCATATAGTTATAATTATTCGGGCGGCAAGCACTTACAAATTCTACTACGATCAAAGTCCGTCCGTGGTTGTGCGGGCCTTGAACTTTCTCCCCTTTGTCGTTTCGATGTGGATTGCAAAGCCATTGACTATCGGATGCCTTAATACAGTATCTTCCCCCCAAACTTGGTTCACACAAAACGTCGAACACTTGGTGTGCACAAAAATTTCTTCCCCCAAACTTGTCGATTTTATATGGCAAATAGGGTGAGAGAAGATGAAGAATATGTATAATTGTGCTTCACACTCAATTGCTCTAAATTTACCCCAATATCTTGCTGAATTCGTAGCTTTTTGTAGAAGGAGTGGAGAGTATGTGGTGAATTTGGGGTTTGAGGGAGTGAATTTATAGAAGGTGATGTGAAGTAATGGATTAATGGATTGGAGTGGTGGGGAAAAGTAATGGAGTAGTGGAAATCGTGGGGGTGAAGTGGGTGTAATGGATGGGGGTTGGAGTAATTGATGAAGTAGTGGGGAAGTAATGTAATTGGGAAGCAAACGTGTGTAACTGTGGAATATTTACATTCTGTTTGAGACCCCACTTGCCGTGAGGTAGTAAACATATAAAGCATACCTCACGGCATGGCTTCTGCAAACTGATGCTTCTAAGACTTCTTTTCTTTATGTTATGCCACTCAATGCTTATTTTCTCATCCTGCAAGCCACGAAACATAAAAATTAGTAGATTGTTGATCAATTGGAGCATGGTTGAGAGATTAACAAGAATTATAAACTATAATAATTATTTAATGAACTTATTATAACTTACTAATTATGCTAACTATAATCTAACAGTTATGAATGAAAATACAAAAAATAAAAGTGTGATTGGGTTGCCTCCCAATTGGCGCTTGATTTTAAGTCGTTCAGCCTTACTACTTCTTGTTTCATCCCGGATCAGTTGGGTTAACTACGGCATGATGATTATTTATCGTGCAACACCAACATTGTTGTATTGCATGCCCGTTCACTTGCATGTTGGATAATGAATTCGACTTTCTATCCTCAACTAATGCTTTAAGACCACTATCCTCTTTGCAATCCCTAAACTTGACACGTGTAGATTCCTCGAGCAACTCACACTCTTCCTTGTCAGTCGGGATTGTGATTTCCTTGAACACCTTCACCGTTACTACCTGATCAAACACTTTCATAATCAATTCTTCGTTAGGCACGTTAATCAGTGTTCGTTCAGTCGCCAGGAATGGTCATCCCAAGATGATAGGGATGTTCTTATCTTCTTCAAAATCTAGTACCACAAAATTAGCTAGGAAGATCAGTGAATCAACTTTTACCAATACGTCTTCAACTATTCCTAAAGGGTATGTTATTGATCTATCGGCGAGTTGTAGACTAATATTAGTTGGTTCTGCTTCCTTTAATCCCAGCTTTCGATAAATGGACAGTGGCATAAGATTTATACTCGCTCCTAAATCGCATAGAGCTCTTCCCACATCTTGATTGTCAATTTCACAAGTAATTATAAAACTCCCCGGATCTTTCAATTTAGGAGGGAGCTTTTTCTGTAGTATTGCACTGCATTCCTCAGTTAATGCCACTATTTTGAAATCCTGGAGCTTATGTTTTTTCAATAGTATGTCCTTCATGAACTTAATGTAACGCGACATCTGCTCAAGTGCTTTGGCAAATGGAATATTAATGTGTAATTGTTTGAATATATCCATAAACCTCAAAAACTTATTATTTTGTAACCTTAAAGGAAAGGGTGCAGGTGGTGTAACTTTAAGTTATTTCTCTTGCGAGACCCCGAATTTTATGAAATAAAAGTATTCAATTTTTCTATGGTTAAATTGATAAAGGTTAAAGTTAAGGGTGACATTTTAAAAAATTTCAAAGTAAGCAAGTTGTTATAAAATAATCAGTGGTAAAATACGCGTGGTTGCATAGTAGCACACGGTATTGGTTATTGATGCTTACGTGAGAAGTCACTCAGTTATACTCAATTATTGCTACAGTAATTGTTGCATCATATCTCTCATATTATTGATTCAGTTATTATCACAGTATCATCTGCATAATATGATATATTATTAAATCAATAATTGAGACGACAAAGTTATTCATATTAATAAATTACAATATTTACAATGTCTAGAAGTTCTGTCAAGGAGAGGTTTGGTCATCTAATTGCGCGCCAATAAGGAGAAATCCTTATCGGAAAGCCCCCTCTTTTCTGGGAATGACCTGGTTGATAAATATTGTTAGTTATAATATTAATGATGAATGTTATTAAAAATTGAATTTGAGTTCAGAGTTGAATTTGGAGATGCGGACGTGATATTTGAGTCCGGGATGATGAAATTAGTAGAAATAGACTATAAACACAAAATTTTCCGATGTTGACTTTTTTTGTCAAAAAGTCAACAGTTGACTTTTTTGAGAAAAATCAAACTTTGAAATTTCAAAATTTATATTGTTGATAAAAATAGTTCCATTGTGTTGGAATTATTAGTGTTAGTGAAAATCGATATTTATTTCGATAAAAATTGATGTCTGAAGGTTATATTGACCAATCGAGTAATTAACCGGATAAATGAGCAATTGATTGCTATTAATTCACATGATTATAATTATTTGTTCACATGTGTGTACTACTGATTCACATTCTTGTTACTATTAAGAGAGTTGGTGCAAGATTGATAATACTTGCATGACTAAGTTAAAAATGGAGGTATAGATGGAGGTACTATACTGTAATTCGTATTTTCACATGTCTAGAACTATTGAGTCACATGATTTACTATTGAGTCACATGATTTACTATTAGGGGAGGTGGTGCAAGTTTTATAATACTTGTAGGACTAAATTAAAAATGAAGGAAAAGATGAAGGTATTGTACTGTAATAATTCGAGCCCCAAAACGTGCAATTATCGAAACTATGTTTTCCTATAAATAGAAGCTCATTCTTCTTCATTTCTCACCAATTCATTAAAGCTATAGAGTAATTATTATAGAGAAATTATAGAGGGAGAAGCTATAGAGAGAATAGAAGAAGAGAAGTCTACTACCTCACTACTCCTATATCCAGTTTCTTTCAAAGGTAAGGGGTGTTATTCTTTCGTATTCATGAAGAGAACTTCTGTTATTCCATTGTTTATTATTATGTTGGAATAACCTATTTATGCGAAGTACAGCATACATGGTGAAATTCTTTTATTATTCCGTTCTTTATTATTTTGTCAAAATATCTTGTCGGTGCGTATTACGCCTGACCTGGTTCCATTAATTATTCTGTTGGAATAACCTGTCTGTGCGGTCTATCGCATGCATGGTGATTTCTGTTGTTATTCCATTCTTTATTATTCTGTTGGAATATCTTGTCTGTGCGTTTTACGCCGGACCTAGTTCCGTCTTTACTATTCTGCTGGAATATCCTGTTTGTGCATTTTACGCCGGACCTGGTTTCGTCTTTATTATTCTGTTGGGAATAACCTGTCTGTACGGTCTCTACCGCATGCATGGTGAATCCTTCTGTTATTCCATTCTTTATTATTCTGTTGGAATAACCTGTCTATGTGGATTACCACATGCATGGTGAATGATCCTTTGTATTTCATTCCTTATTAAATTGTGGAAATGACCTGTTTACGTGGATTATGATGAAAGTCATAATAAAAATATTGGACTGATAAAAATCATGGGTATATGTAGTATTAGTAAGTGTTATGATGAGTTATGTTGGTTATTATGTGAAAACATGAAAGTTTCATAGAAATCACAAAGGATTGAAAAATCAGATTTTGGTGAAAATAGAACATGAAATTCAATTGACCATATCTCATATTATATTTCGAATTTTTGAGTGAGGTCAAGTTCTAGAGTTAGATCTATGAGTTTTGTAACTTATCCAAGCGGAATCATTGGAAAAGGTATTGTAGATTTTTGTGTGGACTGATTTTAGCAAAGGAGTCAAAAACTGAAAAGTGCTAAAAAGCTATTGCCCAGATTTTTAAAAGGGCATTTTCGACCACTTAATTTATGAGAAAAATTCTGGCCTTTTGGGACATGAAAGTATATGGTATAAAGTACCTCCTGTCCAAAAATGAGCTCATTCCAACTTAAAATGAGCAAGTTATGACCATATCAATATTTAGGTTTTTTTGACAAAAAACACTATAACCGGAGTTCTATAACTCCAATGACCATGAAATTTAAACTGGAAGCTCACGTTAACATGTGTAAGATCCTGCTAAGATTTGAGAATTTCTGGAGTTAAACTTAAGGTATCTAATTTCTTAAGGAATTAATTAGAAATTGATTTTTTAAAAATAGTAAATAAATTTTAAAAATTCCGAGAAAAATATATGTTCAATATGGGACTATATTATGCTTAATCCCAGAAAAGAATAATTTTGGGACGGATTTTGTATTTTTCATGAAAATAGTTTAGTTACCGAACATATGAGTTAAATATGTTATGTGGAGTTGAAGAATTGGTAAATAGGATTTTAGGGCTTGAAAATCCTATATAAGGTATATGCAGATTTTTGATAAGTGATTTGATAATTGGTGATGAAATCTTATAAGTATGGCATTGTTGAACAATTATATGAATTATTTGGAAAAGTGTAAACAATTAAATGAAATTGTTTATAAGTTTAAGAAGTGATTAAAATATTGTTATAATATTAATAATATTAGACTATGAGTTTATTAAGTGATTGATAATATTTGGATAAATTTAAAGTCTTTAATATTTATCCTTGATTTCGTTTGATTAATGCTTATATATCATCATCTTCATGCTTATATTGTGATGAAAGTCGTCTTTGGCTTACGTACAAAGATGGACTGTTGATTATTAGTTTTACAGTTGTATATCTTTGGCTTACGTGCAAAGATGAATTATTAATTGATAGCTTTGGCCCGTAGTGCAAAGATGGACGGTGTATATGACATGATCATGACCATTTGGTGATACTAACGAATATCCTTGGCCCAGTAGTGCGTGGGATGATTCGATGATGGGAATTATTTATTAAAAATTTGAGTCTCGAGTTGGTTTTATAGTTGAATATCTTTGCACGTAGTAGTGTGGTAGACAACCGATTGGTATGATCATCGTTATTACATTTGAATATCTTTAGCCTTTGGGGTAAGGATATTGAGTAAACGTTCTATTAAGCCTTTGTGGCAAAGGGGAAACTGTTGATTTACCTGATTATAAATATGAATTGTGAATTTAATTATAACTTGTGGTGGTTCAGGTGAAGACAGGTGATGAGAGTTCTCTTTGTTTTGGGTATAACAAATAACTGTTGACGATTATTACAGTGATAAAAATTGATGAAAACATTTTTAAATCATAAAAGATAGTAGATTTTATTCTCTACTTGACTCTTTTAATGGATTGCTTGTTCCGCTGCAGTTAAACTTGATGTCTATTATATGTTATCATTTTAACATTGTTGAAGGCTAATGATAATTTATTCTGCATTATCTTAGTCATAATATTTCTTACTGGGCTAGTTGAGCTCACCCTTTCTTTCATTGTTCTATTCAGGAAATGAGAATATAGCTGGGACGAGTCGGGGAATGGAGTGACGGTCCAGATGATAGCATTAGTAGTCCTCACTATGGCATGACATGCAATATATAATTGTATTGAGGACCTAAGATGTGTGTGTCTTATTTTATATGTCATTTAATAATTGATTTTGGTGAACAACAATAGGGTGATGAGAGCCCGACCCTGAAAGCGTCAAAAGTGCATCGCAGTAAAATGAAGAGAACATAAATCTTCGCATGTCCCTTTAGAGACTTGATATATTTGCTGCTGTACTTTATATGACATGTATTAATTTTAGTATGAATATTGTCGTATTATATACGTTACAATATTTGTATTAAAACTCATAATATATATGTCGTCATATTTTGCACGACTGTTGTATAATTAAGTTGTATTTGAATTTATGTACCATGTATCTGGCGACTCAAGATGGGTGATGAATACCTAATTTTGGGGGCGTCACAGTTGGTATCAAAGCTTAGGGATATGATCCCTGGCTGAGATGTGAGATAAGAACTAAGAGGGGAGAGACGGGGAATTCCTTCGCTAGTATGACCTACCTAAGTTTATTTGATATTTAATTGGTCGATTAGAGTATAGGGATGATATGTGATATGTCATTTAACCCTTATTTTAAAACTATGTTTTAGAATGATATTTGAAACACAGGAGATGAGAAATGGGAAAATCATGATAGAGAGGAAATAACCGAGAAGGTGCAATCCGAAAAGGAAGCAAGGTATTCACATCTCTTCAAATACCAGGTACGTACGTAAATTTCGAGGGCGAAATTTCATAAGGAGGGGAGATTGTGAGACCCCGAATTTTAAGAAATAAAAGTATTCAATTTTTCTATGGTTAAATTGATAAAGGTTAAAGTTAAGGGTGACATTTGAAAAAATTTCAAAGTAAGCAAGTTGTTATAAAATAATCGGTGGTAAAATACGCGTGGTTGCATAGTAGCACACGGTATTGGTTATTGATGCTTACGTGAGAACTCACTCAGTTATACTCAATTATTGCTACAATAATTGCGCATCATATCTCTCATATTATTGATTTAGTTATTGTCACAGTATCATCTGCATAATATGATATATTATTAAATCAATAATTGAGACGACAAAGTTATTCATATTAATAAATTACAATATTTACAATGTCTAAAGGTTCTGTCAAGGAGAGGTTTGGTCATCAAATTGCGCGCCAATAAGGAGAAATCCTTATCGGAAAGCCCCCTCTTTTTTGGGAACGACCTGGTTGATAAATATTGTGAGTTATAATATTAATGATGAATGTTATTAAAAATTGAATTTGAGTTCAGAGTTGAATTTGGACACGCGGACGTGATATTTGAGTCCGGAATGATGCAATTAGTAAAAATAGACAATAAACACAATTTTCCGATGTTGACTTTTTTATCAAAAAGTCAATAGTTGACTTTTTGGGAAAAGTCAAACTTTGAAATTTCAAAATTTATATTGTTGATAAAAATAGTTCCATTGTGTTGGAATTATTAGTGTTAGTGAAAATCGATATTTATTTCGATAAAAATTGATGTCTAGAGGTTATATTGACCAATCGGGTAATTAACCGGATAAATGAGCAATTGATTGTTATTAATTCACATGATTATAATTATTTGTTCACATGTGTGTACTATTGATTCACATTCTTGTTACTATTAAGAGAGTTGGTGCAAGATTGATAATACTTGCATGACTAAGTTAAAAATGGAGGTATAGATGGAGGTACTATACTGTAATTTGTATTTTCACATGTCTAGAACTATTGAGTCACATGATTTACTATTGAGTCACATGATTTACTATTAGGGGAGGTGGTGCAAGTTTTATAATACTTGTAGGACTAAATTAAAAATGAAGGAAAAGATGAAGGTATTGTACTTTAATAATTCGAGCCCCAAAACGTGCAATTATCGAAACTATGTTTTCCTATAAATAGAAACTCATTCTTCTTCATTTCTCACCAATTCACTAAAGCTATAGAGCAATTATAATAGAGAAATTATAGAGAGAGAAGCTATAGAGAGAAAAGAAGAAGAGAAGTCTACTACCTCACTACTCCTATATCAAGTTTCTTTCAAAGGTAAGGGGTGTTATTCTTTCGTATTCATGAAGAGTACTTCTGTTATTCCATTCTTTATTATTATGTTGGAATAACCTATTTATGCGAAGTACCGCATACATGATTAAATTCTTCTATTATTCCGTTCTTTATTATTTTGTCGAATATCACATGCGTATTATTACCTGACACAGTTCCATTAATTATTCTGTTGGAATAACCTGTATGTGCGGTCTATCGCATGCATGGTGATTTTTGTTGTTATTCTATTCTTTATTATTCTATTGGAATATCCTCACATTACGCGTTTTTTCTGGGGACTGGAATTCCGTTTTTTACTATTACATTATTCTTATTGGAATATCCTGTTTATGCGCTTTTATGTGGGACTGGTTCCATCTTTATTATTACGTTGGGAATAACATATCATGCGGTCTCTCTACGCATGCATGGTGAATCATTCATTATTCCATTCTTTATTATTACATTGGAATAACACATACATGTGGATTACGACATGCATGGTGAATGATCCTTTGTATTTCATTCCTTATTAAATTGTGGAAATGACCTGTTTACGTGGATTATGATGAAAGTCATAATAAAAGCATTGGACTGATAAAAATCATGGGTATATGTAGTATTATTAAGTGTTATGATGAGTTATGTTGGTTATTATGTGAAAACATGAAAGTTTCTTAGAAATCACAAAGGGTTGAAAAATTAGATTTTGTTAAAAATAGAACATGAAATTCAATTGACCATATCTCCTATTATATTTCAAAATTTTGAGTGAGGTCAAGTTCTAGAGTTAGAACTATGAGTTTGTAACTTATCCAAGTGGAATCACTGGAAAAGGTATTGTAGATTTTTGTGTGGACTGATTTTAGCAAAGAAGTCAAAAACTGAAAAGTACTAAAAAGCTATTGCCTAGATTTTTAAAAGGGCATTTTCGACCACTTAATTTATGAGAAAAATTCTGGCCTTTTGGGACATGAAATTATATGGTATAAAGTACCTCCTGTCCAAAAATGAGCTCATTTCGACTTAAAATGAACAAGTTATAACCATTTCAATATTTAGGTTTTTCTGACAAAAAACACTATAACCGGAGTTCTATAACTCCGATGACCATGAAATTTAAACTGGAAGCTCACGTTAACATGTGTAAGATCCTGCTAAGATTTGGGAATTTCTGGAGTTAAACTTCAGGTAGCTAATTTCTTAAGGAATTAATTAAAAATTGATTTTTGAAAAATAGTAAATAAATTTTAAAAATTCCGAGAAAAATATATGTTCAATATGGGACTATATTATGCTTAATCCCAGAAAAGAATAATTTTTGGGACGGATTTGGTATTTTTCATGAAAATAGTTTAGTTACGAACATATGAGTTAAATATGTTATGTGGAGTTGAAGAATTGGTAAATAGGATTTTAGGGCTTGAAAATCCTATATAAGGTATATACAGATTTTTGATGAGTGATTATCATTGGTGATGAAATCTTATGAGTATGGCATTGTTGAACAATTATATGCATTATTTGGAAAAGTGTAAACAATTAAATGAAATTGTTTATAAGTTTAAGAAGTGATTAAAATATTGTTATAATATTAATAATATTAGATTATGAGTTTATTAAGTGATTGATAATATTTGGATAAATTTAAAGTCTTTAATATTTATCCTTGATTTCGTTTGATTAATGCTTATATCATTATCATCATCTTCATGCTTATATTGTGATGAAAGTCGTCTTTGGCTTACGTGCAAAGATGGACTGTTGATTATTGGTTTTACTGTTGTATATCTTTGGCTTACGTGCAAAGATGAATTATTAATTGATAGCTTTGGCCCATAGTGCAAAGATGGACAGGTGTATGACATGATCATGACCACTGGTGATACTAACGAATATCCTTGGCCCGTAGTGCAGGGATGATTCGATGATGGGAATTATTTATTAAGCTGAGTCTCAGGGATTGGTTTTATAGTTGAATATCTTTGGCACGTAGTGCAAAGGTAGACAACTGATTGGTATGATCATCGTTATTACATTTGAATATCTTTAGCCTTTGGGGTAAGGATATTGAGTAAACGTTCTATTAAGCCTTTGTGCAAAGGGGAAACTGTTGATTTACCTGATTATAAATATGAATTGTGAATTTAATTATAACTTGTGGTGGTTCAGGTGAAGACAGGTGATGAGAGTTCTCTTTGTTTTGGGTATAACAAAGAGCTGTTGATGAGTATTACAGTGATAAAAATTGATGAAAACATTTTTAAATCATAAAAGATAGTAGATTTTATTCCCTACTTGACTCTTTTAATGGATTGCTTGTTCCGCTGCAGTTAAACTTGATGTCTATTATATGTTATCAGTTTAACATTGTTGAAGGCTAATGATAATTTATTCTGCATTATCTTAGTCATAATATTTCTTACTGGGCTAGTTGAGCTCACCCTTTCTTTCACTGTTCTCTTCAGGAAATGAGAATATAGCTGGGACGAGTCGGGGAATGGAGTGACGGTCCAGATGATAGCATTAGTAGTCCTCACTATGGCATGACATGCAATATATAATTGTATTGAGGACCTAAGATGTGTGTGTCATATTTTATACGACACTTAATAATTGATTTTGGTGAACAATAATAGGGTGATGAGAACCCGACCCTGAAAGCGTCAAAAGTGCATCGCAGTAAAATAAAGAGAACATGAATCTTCTCGTGTCCCTTTGGAGACTTGTAATATTTGTTGATGTACTTTATATGACATGTATTAATTTGAGTATGAATATTGTCGTATTATATATGTTACAATATTTATATTGAAACTCATAATATATATGTCGTCGTATTTTGCACGACTGATGTATAATTAAGTTGTATTTGAATTTATGTACCATGTATCTGGCGACTCAAGATGGGTGATGAATACCTAATTTTGGGGGCGTCACATCTCTTCCTTTTCTTTTTGCACCACTTTTTCTGTACATTTCTTTTCTGATTCCTTCCCTTCATCCTCACATTCATCTCCAGTACTAGCTTTCTTATCCAAGTTAGAAACCAACTCCTTACTGCTTCTAAGCGTAATAGCATTACACTGCTCGTGAGTACCCTTTGGATTTCTTTTGGTGTCGCTCGGTAGAGTCCCTTGTGGTCTATTGTTCAATGTTAAGCCAATTTGTCCCATCTGATTTTCCAAATTCTTGATGGCCATTGCTTGGTTTTTCATCACTGCCACATTGCTTGTTATGTATTTTGACAACAACTCCTCTAAATCTGATTTTCTTTCTTGATGTTGAGCCGGTTGTTGATGATTCTGAAAACCTGGGGGGGTATGATGGTCGTGGAGCTTGATGTTGCTGATTATTACTCCACGAAAAATTTGGTTGATTCCTATTCCCCTGTTTGTAAGTGTTTTGGTACATATTCTATGGAACCCTATTGTAGCTACCCATGAATTGCACAGACGCTGGGTTGATTACGCATTAATCTATAGGATGGTTACCCGCGCACAATTCACACACAACCGCAACCTGTTGTACCTGTGCCCCTGTCATAGCATCAAATTTCTTGGAAAGTGCTGAAATTTGCGCTTGTATTGCCGTCACACCATCTACTTCTAACACTCCAGCTGCCTTTGCCTGTGTCATTCTTGTTGTGGGCCACAGGTAGTTGTTAGCCGCCATTGTCTCAATCAAATTGTAGGCCTCCTCATAACTCTTAGTCATGAACGCTCCGCCCGATGCTGCATCAATACTGGTCCTGAGATTCCCATGTAGTCCGTTTATAGAAAGTATTCATTTGCAACCACTTAGGCAATCCATGATGCGGTCATTTTCTGAGAAATTCTTTGTATCTTTCCCATACCTCATACAATGACTCCCCGTGTTGCTGTTCAAACATCGTTATCTCATTCCTCATTTTTGCAGTTTTTGCCGGTGGGAAAAATTTTGCAAGGAATTTCTGAGCTAAGTCTTCCCACGTAGCTATCGATCCCGGCGGTAGAGAGTGTAACCAACTCTTCGCCTTGTCCCGTAAGATGAATGGGAACAAGCAAAGTCTCACCACATCATCCGACACCCCATTATACCTGAAGGTGTCGCAAATCTCCAGAAAGCTGACTAGGTGTTCATTTGGATCGTCATTTGCCAATCCCCCAAACTGAACTAAATTTTGGATCATTTGAATCATCCCAAGCTTGATTTCGAATGTGTTTGCAGCTATTGCAGGCCTGGTGATGCTCGACTGCAGTTCAGTCACCTTGGGTATAGCGAAGTCCCTCAACGCTTTCTAGTCTTTGGCTGCCATTACCTCTTTTTTTTTAGATTTTTCAAAGTCTTCCCTTGTTTCCTTGATCCACTTAGTTAACCTCTGAAACCGTTTCTCAATGTCGTCCTCAAAAGGCAGCAAGTCTGGATTTTTGGACCGAGTTTGCATAAACCACTTCAAAAACCTGAAATAAGAGTAACAAAATAAAAATAAAAATGTTTAAGTAAAATTGGACTAATTAAACTGATATCGTAAAAATATTAAAATCTATACTAAATTTGTCCCGGACAACGGCGCCAAAAACTTGTTAGGTAAAATCTAGTTATGCACAACACGCAAGTATACGTGGTCAACAAGTAATATAATAGTGAGTAGAGTATCGTTCCCACAGAGACAATTTAGTAAGAATTTTAACCTTACAATTATCAATTTCCTATTAATCCTAATTTTATTAAACTATCCAATTCAATGATTAAAATTATAAAAACTAAATTATTAATAAATATACTATCACAAAACAATCGCAAACATTAAAACTGAAATTTTAAACAATTAATGGAGAATTAGACTTATGATTTCACCTAAGCTTCACTCTGATTTTTACACCTCTATTTCAACTCAACTCACTATCCCAGTTTATTAATCAAGAACACGAAAGTAGTACTAGCCACTTCTCGATGCACTAATACCGTATTAACTTAAATCCACAAATTAGATAGAAACAAGTTAAACACCTTAATTAACTAACTCACTATATCTCTATGTGCATTAAAATTAAAGAATGTTTAAGATTAAGTTTTCTATCCAATTACATGTGATGTCAAGCATATCTCTGCCTTAACATTCATCAAGATTCTGCTATTCACAAAATTCATGAACATGTGCTATATTAACTAAGTCTAGATTCGTATATCCTCTCTCGATTCCATACAAATCAACAAAGAATTGTTGATCATGCAATTCATAAATTCAAGCTCAAATTAATATAGATAAACTTGAAATTAGTTTATTGAATTAAAAATCAAAGTAATAAAACCATCGTTTCACTTAAGGATCCATCATAAGCCTAACAAGTGAATTAGTTCATCATGAATGAAATAATAACTAAATAATTTAAAGATAACATCCTTTCAATTACAAATATAAGACTGAGATGAAGAATAATGCAAAACACCCTTCACGTAGCCTAAATATGCAATCGACATGAAAATCTCTTCAAAGTCTTCCTCCAAAGCTTGCTATGAAAATCTAGAATTTATCTCTGTAATTTGCCTTGTGTCTTATTCAATTCGTTGTTAATTGCTCCATATACATCCAACACACGTTTTTGTCAAAGTCTTATGCTCATTAGAGTTCAATTGCAATCCAAGTGCCAACAAACCATGTTCCAGCAGAGTTTGCAGCAAAACAAGACACTCATCATTCGAGACCCCCCGCCCAGGCGAGGGTACAAGTTTATAATCACTTTACCCCGTGGTACATGCATTCTAAGAAAATAATATTGAAGACCCCCACCCCTGGCGGGGTGTTTAGGTAAAAGGCATTTACCGTGGCGTAGGTAGGTTCTGCTAGTTGATGTTGCTTGCTTCATGTTTGCTTCCATAATTGCTCCAAATGACGTCCTTTCTTCGCTACTTGCCACAACAACCACCCTACACATAAAAGAACATGAAACAAGTAAAAACGAACATGAAAACAAGAAAGTAACAACGATTAAGCTTGAAATGGACATCGATTCGTGGATATAAAATCCACTTATCAATTGGCATAAAACTCTTTGACCACATTCACAATTGCTCAGGCTCTTCCGTTAACTCATTCCATCCTTTCTCATAAATTTGTTGCATCATTTCGTCGTCGACGTGTTCAGGTGCCAACCCCCGCTGTGGTGTGAGTGCCTTTGTTACAAGGTAGTCGTATCGGTCGGCGGCGGCGGCACTTATGAATTTGCGTTTGTCAAAGGTCCTTGTTGGTGGTGTGGACCCTGAATTCTCTCCACGTTGTCTCTTCGATGCCAGTTTAAGTGCCATTGGAATTGGAATTGATGAGCTTCAACAACAAATTCCCTCAAACTTCACTCAAGCAACCCATCGAACACTTGGCGTGCTAGACTTGGCTTAAAATATGGTGATAGGTGTAGAGAATTTGTATGAATAAACTACTTACCCTAAGTGTATAATCAAATTGTTGAACTATTCCTCTCTTTTGGATATCAAAAATTGCACGTTAAGAACCCTTATTGTTAAATACTGAAGATTGTATGGAGTGGATTGGAATTTAGGTGGCTAGAGCTTGGATTTATAGAGAGG
Source organism: Panax ginseng (assembly GCA_020205605.1). Taxonomy (NCBI): domain Eukaryota; kingdom Viridiplantae; phylum Streptophyta; class Magnoliopsida; order Apiales; family Araliaceae; genus Panax; species Panax ginseng. The sequence continues at coordinate 34,715,107 of CM035129.1, forward strand.
AAATAGTGTAGAGAGTTGTGTGTTAAAGTAGTGGGCAAGTGGATTAATGGAGTGGTTTAAGTGTGTAGATAGTTGTATGATCGTGGGTTGAGAGTGTATAGTAGTGGGGTTTTAGTTGGGTAGCAAGTAGAAGAAGGTGGGGGAAATTGGTTTGAATGCTATGTAAACGCTGCAACTGTCTCTTCAAATTCCGTACCCCCGCCCCGGCGAGGGGTATTAAGCCTTGAAGGCTCGGCCTGGTGGGCATGCTTACTGTAAGAGGTAGTAAGACCCCACTACGGGGTTGGGGGTTCCTTCATAAAAGCACGCCTCAATGGCATGCCTTCTGCAAGTTCACTTGATTTTTCCCATTCCTTCCATCCAACTCCAATCCATGAGCTTTTTAAGTACCTAAAACATCATTAAACATGAATATAAGTCAATATTGAGCAAATTAAGCATGTAAGGTAAGATCATCTAAACAGTATAACTTAACTAACAACTTAGTGAATTGAAATGAATTTATTCTATACTAACTAATATGCTAAACTAAAATTTAACTAGCATGCATAAAAATACTGAGAATAAAATTAAAATTGGGTTGCCTCCCAATTAGCGCTTGATTTTAAGTCTTTCAGCGTGACTACTCCCTTTTCATGGCGCGTCGGCAAGTGTTATTGCGATGACATCCGTGTTGGATTCACCACCCCAATAATGCTTCAGTCTTTGATAGTTGACCTTGAATGTCTCCAATGGATTCCTACTATATAGCTCAATGGCGCCATGTGGGAACACCCTTTTGATAGTAAACGGACTCGAACACCTTGATTTTAGCTTTCCTGGGAACAACCGCAATCTTGAATTGGATAATAGTACTAATTGCCCCGGTTCGAATGTTCTCTACATGATTTTATGGTCGTGCCATTTCTTGATCTTTTCTTTATACAACTTTGAGTTCTCATAGGCTTGTAGTCTAAATTCATCGAGTTCATTTAATTGGAGTAGCCTCTTTTCACCTACTGCTGCTTGATCGAAGTTGAGCTTCTGGATTGCCCAGTGGGCTTTATGCTGTAACTCCACCGGTAGGTGACATGCTTTCCCGTAAACCAACTTATATGGCGACATCCCAATTAGTGTCTTGTAAGTTGTTCTGTAAGCCCATAATGCATCGTCCAATTTGAGAGCCCAGTCTTTTCTATTCGGGTTTACTACCTTCTCCAAGATTTTCTTCACCTCCTTGTTCGAAACCTCAGCTTTCCCACTTGTTTAGGGGTGATATGTTGTAGCCACCTTATGGTTGACCCCATATTTTTCCAAAAAAATCTGTAAACGATCTGTTACATAAGTGACTACCCTCGTCACTTATAATAGCTCTTGGCGTGCCAAATCTTGTAAAAATATTCTTGTGCAAGAATTTAAGAACCACTTTGGCATCATTTATGGGGAGTGTTATGGCTTCAACCCATTTTGATACATAGTCAACCCCAAGCAAGATGTACTGATTATTGAACGATGAAGGAAATGGCCCCATACATCAAAAATTTCAACTTCCAAGATCATTTGTAGTTGCATTTCATTTCGATTTGATATGTTACCCACCCTTTGACATCTGTCATAGATTTTAACAAACTGGTGGGAATCTTTAAATATTGAAGGCCAATAGAACCCTCTTGAAGCACTTTTGCCGCTATTCTCTCACTTCTATAATGTCCCCCGTATGCAAACGAATGGCACTTGTGCACTATATTATTTACTTCACTGTATGGCACGCATCGATGAATCACTTTATATGCACACTATTTGAATAGATACGGCTTGTCCCACATGTACCACTTGATGTCATGTAGGAACTTCTTCTTTTGTTGCAGTGTAAGATCAGTTGGAAGGACGTTGCTGACCAAATAGTTGGAAAAATTTGCATACCATGGAAATTATGTATTGACCCCAAACAGCTGCTCATCCGGGAACGACTCGTTGATCAAACACTTATCTGCCCAGTCTTTGTCCGTATTTTCTAATCTTGAAATATGATCTACAACTTGATTCTCTGTCCCCTTTCTATCTTTTATTTCCAAATCAAATTCATGTAGGAGGAGTATCCATCTGATAAGGCGTGGCTTAGCATCCTTCTTCAAGGTTAAATACCAAATTTTCGAGTGATCCATATAAACCACCACCTTCGTCCCAATCAAATATGTCCAGAATTTGTCAAAGGCATATACTACTGCAAGTAACTCCTTTTATGCCGTTGTGTAGTTCAATTGTGCATCCGTAAGAGTTTTACTTGCATAGTATATGGTGTAGAAGATCTTCTCTCGATGCTGACCCAAAACAGCACCTACCACATAGTCGCTAGCATCGCACATTAACTTAAAAGGCATATTCCAATCCGGTGCGACAATAACTGGGGTTGTAGTTAACTTTTTCTTCAATAGCTCAAATGTTAACTTACACTCCTCATCAAACTTGAAAACTGAATCTTTCTCTAAGAGATTGCACAACGGTTTTGTAATCTTAGAGAAATCTTTAATGAACCTTCGATAAAATCCTACATGTCCCAAAAAAGCTACGAATTCCCTTAACTGTAGTCGGCGGTGGAAGATTTTCAATTGTTTCCAACTTCGCTCTATCAACCTCTAATCCCTTCGCCGAGACCTTGTACCACAAAATTATTCCTTCATCAACCATAAAGTGGCACTTTTCCCAGTTAAGCACCAAATTTGTCTCCACACATCGCTTTAAGACCATGACTAAATTCTCTAAACAGATATCAAAGTTATCTCCATAGACAGAGAAGTCGTCCATGAAGACTTCCACATTCTTTTCCACCATGTTTGAGAAGATGGCCATCATACATCGTTGGAAAGTTGCGGATGCATTACATAAGCCAAAAGACATTCTCCTGAATGCAAAAGTGTTGTATGGGCACGTGAAAGTGGTCTTCTCTTAATCTTCAGGAGTAATGACTATTTGATTATATCCCGAATACCCATCCAATAGGCAGTAAAATTTATGTCCCGCCAACCTGTCCAACATCTGATCGATGAAAGGTAGAGGAAAGTGGTCTTTGCGGGTTACTTTATTCAACTTCCTATAGTCCATGTAAACCCTCCAACCGGTCATTGTCCTCATCAGAATTAATTCATTATCATCATTCTGTACTACGGTCATTCCTCCTTTTTTCGGCACACATTGAACTGGACAGACCCACTTACTCTCTGAAATTGGGAAGATGATTCCCGCATCAAACCATTTTAGGATTTCTTTCTTCACTACTTCTTTCATGATTGGGTTCAGTCGTCTTTGTTGCTCCACTGTTGGCTTTGCATCCTCTTCCATAATAATTTTGTGCATGCAAAAGGATGGACTGATCCCCTTGATATCTGCAATTGTCCATCCTATAGCCGATTTGTGTTCTTTAAGCACTCTCAGCAACTTATTTTCTTGTAATTCGTTAAGTACAGCAGAAATAATAATAGGTAACATATTAGAATTTCCTAAATATGCATACATGAGGTGTTTAGGGAGTGGATTAAGCTCAAGTATAGGTGGCTCCTCCAATGAAGGTTTCATCCTTGTTGTGGCTTTGTCTTCTATGTGTAATGGCTAAAATGGTGCCTTGAATCTACTAACCCTCGGCAAAGCATCTAGTATGTGCAAATAATCCTCAAACTCTGGATCATCCAAATCTTCATCTCCCAATAATGTAGTTTCTAATAGGTCATTAATCAAACTTTTAACCATGTCTTTATTAACTATCCGATCAATGACATCCAGCCGATAACACTCTTCTTCATCCATAGGGAACTTCATTGCCTTGAACACATTGAACTTGACTTCCTGATCTTGAACCCTCATATTAAGTTCACCTTTTGCACATCGATGAGAGTCCTACCTGTAGCCAAGAACGGTCTCTCTAGGATGATTGGGATGTTCTTATCTTTCTTAAAATCCAAAATTATGAAGTCAGTTGGGGATATAAATTTGTCAACCTTGACCAAAATATCCTCCACAATTCCTCTTGGGTACGTAACTGCCCTATCTGCTAACTGTAGAGATATTTTGGTCGGTTTCGGAGCTGGTAACCCCAATTTGGTGTATACTGATAACGGCATGAGATTCACACTTGCCCCCAAATAACATAAACACTTTTAGAATTCCATGTTCCCAATTATGCAAGGTATTGTAAAACTTCCCAGCTCCTTCAACTTTGGAGGTAACTTTTGCTGTAAGATTGCGTTACATTCCTCCGTCAATGCCACAGTTTCATAATCCTCCAACTTCTATACCCTTCATAAATTTCGCATAACTAGGCATCTGCTTTAGGTCTTCTGCGAACGGGATATTTATTTGAAGTTTCTTGAAAACTTCCAAAAATTTCACGAATTGCTTATCTAATTTCTATTTCTGAATTCTTTGCTGAAATGGTGGTGGAGAATACACAACCGATTCATTCTCTATCTTGCTATTTTCCACCTACTTTTCTTCCCCTTGTTTGTCCTCAACCACTATGTTTTCACCTTCTTTGTCATCATCTTTTGTAGCCAAATTTTCTATTTTCTGCCCCTTGAGATGTTTTCCACTCCTTAACATAATCGATTGACATTGCTCATGATTCCCTTTAGGATTTTTCTTTGTGTCACTTAGTAAAGTTCCTTGAGGCCTATTATTTAATGCAAAAGCCAGTTGTCCCATCTGATTCTCTAAGTTCTTGATGGCTACAACTTATGATTTCATAACTGTCTCATTGCTTGTTATATACTTCGACAATAACTACTCTAAATCTATTTTTATCTCTTAATGATGAGTTTTTTGTTGATGTTAACTCTGAAATCTTGGGGGATAAGATGGTCGTGGAGCTTGTTGATGCTGATTATTACTCCACACAAAATTAGGGTGATTCCTATTCCCCGGATTGTAGACATTCTAGTACATGTTCTGTGGAATCCTGTTGTAACTACCTACAAATTTTACTGACATTGGGTTGATTGCACATTGTTCTATAGGATGTTCACCCACGCATAATTCACAAATAACTGCAACATGCTGCGTTTGTACACCCGACAAATCATCCACCTTCTTCAATAGTGCTGAAATATGGGCTGCTAATGTCGTCACCCCATCTACTTCTAACACTCCAGCTACCTTAGGTTATGTCAATCTTGTTGTGGGCCACTGCTAGTTGTTAACCGCCATTGTCTCTATCAACTTATACGCCTCCTCGTAACTCTTAGCCATAAATGTTGTGACGCCCCCAAATTCAGGTACTTGAAACCGAACTCGGTGCTTCACGATACCATTTCTTTGAGCGGAATAATACTAATAATAATAATAATAATATAAATATAAATATCTAACTTAATTTACATAATTATCAAAGTCTAGTTCCCAAGTACGTAACCTTTAATACATCCATTACATAACATGATAGATAATATATCTCATTATCTTAATAATATCAAACTATTACATAAGATAGCATTGATTTCATTCAGCAACCTTTCCTTTTCCCTTGTTTTAGCAGAGCCTTCAGATTGTTCACACTTAGCTAAAAACATTTAAATTAAGAAAGGATGAGCATTTGGGTGCCCAGCAAGTAATAGCAATTATAAATATTAGCTGAAAGAAGTAAATGTTTTCTTTGTACTACACTTCTACAACGAATCAATAGTTGCGAAGTAAACTAAACCAATAATAACAATATATTAATTCTATATCAAATTTTTGAAACTATGTAATTGTTTATAATCGGGGATTAGTCGATGATTATGAACATTGTTTTCTATTTTCAAAAGGTTAAATGAACTTCATCTCAGAAACCGTCATAACTTACTTTACGCACGGGGGTGATTAGGTTGTTCATACCAGATTGATCAATGTATTGATCAATACTACATGCAAGAACGATATTATTGTTCATCTATCCGCCTTTGGCGCATAAAAAGTTTTCCCGTGTACAGGATGTTCATACTTAGTCGGGATTCCAAACCAAAACAATTCGGTTGGATAATAGTAAGGTTTTATCTTGTTCAACAATAATTTATAATTCAACATATATATATATATATATATATATATATATATATATATATATATATATATATATCGGAAATTAATAAATGTATATCAACATGTGATTAAATACAATGATTATCCAAGTGGGGACACTTGTATAACCATATATAAAAATTAACGAACAAAATATATATCTGAATTACAATATAATACCATGTTAATAATCAATGATCGGATATTATATATATATATATATATATATATATATAACAATAGCTTATTAATAATCGCACAATAATAATATAATTCTGAAACTTTCTTACTTATATCCATTGCATAAAGAAAATGAAAAGGTAGGATACTTGTCTGGTCTGTTGCTTACAGTTATGCAACTTAATTTTATTTTTTATCTAGCAACCTATCAGTAATAAGATTATTTTACTGATTAGAATAACATATTGTAACACATAATATTGCTTATTGCAGTCAGCACATAACCTAATCACATTATCACACATGTTTAACAGCCATTTGATCACAAACAAACACGTATCTAATCAAATTATCTAAGTCCAGATCAATTTCTGAAAAATGTCGGTGTACCGACAACTTCATCGGGTAATTATCGAGTCTAAGACTCTATCCTGTAATTCAATAACTGAAAATATCAGTCATATTATTTTTAATTGACTTATAATAATTTTTAACTAATTATTATAATCTATCATGATTTTTCAAATACTGGAATCATTATTAAATAATTTAAATGTTAATTAATTCAATTATCATTAATATTTAATTAATATTAAACTATTAATGAAACCATTGCCAAAATATTAAAGTTATTTATAATAACTCAAAATATTTTTAAAGTACTAATATTACTCTTAAATGATTTTTAAAACATTTAAAATCACTTTTAAATAATTACCATTAATATTTAAATATTAATGCATTACTTATCAAAATATTAAAAGTCATTAATTATAACTTAAAATATTTTTAATTCATTTATATCCTTTTTAAATGATTTTTAAATTAATAAAACTATTATAAAACTATTTATTTAATATAAGTATTAAATAAGTTTAATATCATTAATATCATTAATATTAAATTATTAATGAAATTATCCTTTAAATATTAAAAGTTATATTTTATAACTTAAAATACTTTTAAACACTTTATTTTTATTTTAAATGATTTTTATAATATTAAAATCATTTTAAACTAAATTATTTAACATAATTATTAAATAATTCTAATATCATTAATATTAAATTATTTAATGAAATTTACCTTTAAATATTGAAAGTTATATTTTATAACTTCAAATATTTTTAAATACCTTATTATTATTTAAAATAATTTTTAATATAATAAAATCATTTTAATTAATTTATTGAATGTATTTATTAAGTAACTTAATTATCATTAATATTAATTTATTAATAAAATTCATCACAAAAATATTAAAAGTCATTAAAAATAACTTAAAATATTTTCTTATATCATAATATAATTTTAAATGATTTTTCAATTATTAAAATCATTTTTAAATAATTAATTTAATATAATAATTAAATAAATTAAATACCTTTAATATTTCAAAAAAATAAATATTTATGAAATATATTAAAAATTATTAAAAACTAATTTTTAGACTTTAAAATAATTTTTAGGAATTTATTTTATATTGTTCATAATTAAAAACTATTTTTTTCTAATTATATAATAAAAATAATAATTTTATAAAGAAATTGTCGCTAAAGACCGCTTTATGTTCATGTAAACCCAAGACTATAGGTGTTCTTCATGTTTTTGGCCAAACCCAGAACTTCATAGACAGTGAACGAGGGATCATGTTTGACCAAGATTAAAACAGTGTGTAATGTGTTTCAGGGCATGATATTGATCAGATCTTGTAGTGTTAGTGTAGGTCTACATGATCCAACAATAAACATGGTCATAACATGCATCAAATACAAGATCAGGAGGTCCAGAGTGGCTGTCAGGCCCTTCCTGGATTTTCTGGGTTACCCAGAAACCCAGGCAGTGCTTGATAGCTACTTTATGCCTTGGTTTAACCGATTTCTGGTTGATGTTATGGTGATTTAACGGTTCCAGCTGGTAGTACACGTGTAAATGAAGAGATCTAACACATTAAACACATAAATCAACAACAAAATCTCTAGATACATGCTGGTCAAATCTTGTCAGAAACCGTGTTCATAGATTTTCTGGGTTTCCTAGAAAACCGTAAACGTGAACTACTTAGCTACTTTGACCGGTTACTACTTTCATCTAGTTTGATGTACAGGTGATATAAAGGCATGAGGTTGAAGTCCATCTAACATACTATAACACTGATATAACAACATATACAAAACACGTATAACCTGCAAGATCAAAGCCCAAGAACAAGCTGTCAGATCGACCTGGGTAATTCTGGGTTACCCAGAAAAAGGAAAGTCATGGTCGGTCAACTATGTTTGACCATCCATAACTTTCGATTTGTTCATGTTCTGACTTTGATTCAAGTTCCAAATCCAAGATCTCATAGCATCATACACGATCAAAGCTTTAAACAACAAAAACACATAACATACAAAGATTTACAGGGTCTAACATTACGTTGTCAGACACACAAAAAATTTTCCCAGATTTTCTTAAAACTTGATTTTGAGATCACTTAGTTAGACTACAAACAACATGTTTTAACATAAAATCATAACATCTACCACAATGATCAAGATCAGATTTCTAGTTTAGGGTTTATACCTCACTTTGAAAAATTTGGATCCTAGGCTTCTGATTTGCTAGTGGATTTTGTGGGGCTTGGTTTTGGAACTGAAATGCCTTATAATTTCATAGGTTTTGAAAGAGAGAGGATTGGTTGAGTGTTTGGTCACAAAAGAGACTTAAAATGAATTTTTCTCTCTTTAATCTGATAAATGTCTTGTATGCAATGTATATGGCTGGTAGATTGGCTGAGTTGTATCCATGTCAGTCACATGGGGTTGGTAAGAGTGGTTGAACAACTCAAATTTTGCTAGATTTACAAGTAAGCTTCAATTATACAATAAGGGCAAAATGGTTGTTGGGTAAAATCTATATATGCACAACACGCAAGTATAAGTGGTCAACAAGTAATAGAGCGATAAGTAGAGTATCGATCCCACAGAGACTAACTAGCAATAATCTTAACTTACAATTACCAATTTCCTATTAACCCTAATTTTATTAAAGAAATCAACTTAATAATTATAACTAATGATTCTAAATTAAAGAATAATTAAACTAACACAAAGTAATCACAAATATCAAATCTGGAATTTCAAACAATTAATGGAGAATTAGACTTATGATTTCACCCTAAGCTTCACTCTGATTTTAACACCTTTATTCCAATTCAATGCACTATCCCAGTTTATTAATCAAGAACACGAAAGTAGTATTAACCACCTCTCGATGCTTTAATACCGTATTAACGTCAATCCACAATTAAGATAGAAATCCGTTAAACACCTTAATCAACTAACCCACTATATCTCTAAGTGAATTACAATTGAAGAAGGTTTAAGAATAAGTTCTCTATCCAATTATATCTCTACCTTAACATTCATCAAGATTAAGCTATTCACAAAATCACGAACGCATGCTATACTAACTAGGTCTAGAATTGAATATCCTCTCTTAAATCCATCCAATTCCACAAAGAATTGTTGATCAGGCAATTCATAGATTCAAGCACAAATCAATATAGATAAACTGGAGATAGATTATTAAATTGAAAATTAAAGTTTACAAAATCATTGATTCACTTAAGGATCTATCACAAGCCTAAAAAGTGAATTAGTTCATGCTAAACGAAATAAACACTAAATAAATCATAGAAATCATCCTTCCAATTACAAATAATAGTCTAACAAGAAGAATATTGAAAAACACCCTTCACGTAGACTAGAATCGCAATCGTCTTGAAAATCTCCCGAAATACTCATCCACACTTGCTCTCAAAAACTCAGCTTTGAATCTTCGTAATATCTCCTCCGTCTTGTTTTTGTTGTTGTTGATAGAGTACTAGATATCTAGCATACAAGCTCCAGCCAAAATTTTCATCAATTAGAGTTTCATTGTCATTCAAGTTGCTAGAAACCATGACCAATAAGAAATTTGCTCAAAATAGGACACTCCAGAACTGACACCCCCCGCCCCGGTGGGGGTTCATGCACTAATTAGGCCCGCCCCGGTGGCCATCCTTTCTGTTAACTGGAGATCAAGACCCCATTTTGGCTACGGGTGTATAATAAAAAAAGGGCACCTCGTGGCAGCCTGTCTTCTGCTAAATGACTTGGTGAATTCCACAAGTTCTTCCAAGTTTGCTCTAATTTACTTCAAATCATACCAAATAGTTCAAAATGTCCATTCAATGCTACAACCACCATCCTACACATGAAATAACATAAAACAAGTAAAAATGAACATGATCGCGAAGATTTAGCAACAATTAAGCATGGAATGGATATTGAATCGCGTATATAAAATCCACTTATCAATGGTCTTTTGTCTTGCAAATTTAATGGTAAGCTTGTAACTTGTCAAACCCTTAGGGTTTGACCCTTAGGGTTTAACCCTAAGGTTTAGCACAAAATTGTAGGATTTCCAACTAGGTTTTAAAATAAAAAAATTTAGTTTCTAGATTAAAAATTAGGGTTTTCCTTAATTAGATTAGGTTTCTAATTATATTATATAGGAACATTAGGGTTTAAAATTAGTAATTAGGGTTACCCAATCAATTAGGATTACTAATTACTAAAATAAAAATTAGGTTTAAATATTTACTGATTATAATTAAGCTTGCTAAACTTAGCAATTAGGGTTTACAATTAGCAATTAGGGTTTATAATTACTAATTAGGGTTACCAAATATAGAAATTAGGGTTTCTAAATATTAATTTAGGGTTTTTAATTAGGAAATTAGGGATTCTAATTTCATGATTAGGGTTTCCAACAATTAGGATTTTTCCTAATTAATATTATAATTCTAACACTTGTTATAATCACATTAACACAATTTTTGACCGACCTTAAACTCCGGTTTGAGTTTCAAATCACAGAACTACTAGGTTTTTTATTGATATATTATAATTGACCAACCATTGTCAGTCTATACATACAGTACATATTTATAGCACTGAAAAATTAAAATATAATTAATATTATATTATTATTCTCATTCCTTAGCCAAAAATCCAAAATTAGGGTTTGGATTCCATATATGATTTATCTTGTATATATAGCATTATTAATTAAGTTAAAATAATTAACTTAAATAATCTGAACAAATTCATATAATAAAATATTTATTATAATAATTCTAATAATCATTTCATATATTATTTAAATAATATAATAATCATATTTTCATGAAAATAATTAATAAAAACATTTCTACTATAAAATTAATTATTATTAGAATATAATTTATAATGATCAATAATTCTAAAATAAAATCATTTGTAATTATTCACGTAATAAATATATTTTATTTATCACATACATATATATCCACATTATCTTGGCACATATTCCCCATATTTATTTTAATAAAAAAAATTATAATAGGCAAAATTTCTGATTTATTTATATAGAAAATATATGGTTATTACAAATGCTCCACCTGAAGCCGCATCTATACTGGTCCTGAGATTCCCATTCAACCCGTTATAAAATGTGTTCATTTGCAGCCATTTAGGTAAATCGTGATGTGGGCACTTTCTGAGCAATTCCTCGTATCTATCCCATACCTCATACAATAATTCCTCATGCTGTTGTTCAAACATAGTAATCTCGTTTCTCATTTTTGTTGTCTTTGCTGGTGGTAAAAATTTGGCTAGAAATTTTTGAGCGAGGTCTTTCCATGTAGTTATTGATCCCGGCGGTAGAGAGTATAACCAACTCTTCGTCTTATCTCGCAGAGTGAATGGGAACAAGCAAAGCCTAACTGCGTCATCCAACACCCCATTATATATGAAGGTGTTACAAATCTCCAAAAAGCTAACCAAATGTTCATTCGGATCATCATTTACTAGTCCCCCAAATTGTACCGAGTTCTGGATCATCTGAATAGTCCCAGGCTTAATCTCAAATGTATTCGCAGCTATAGCAGGCATGGTGATACTCGACTGAAGCTCAGTTGTAAGACCCCAAATTTTTTTTATAAAGATGATTTTTCTATACATATCATTTTTGAATATTATGGAATGAATTTGATATAATGTTATAGTTTTGGGTAATATTTATAAATTTTGCTAAGTATGCAAGTTATTATAAAATATTCGATTGGTCGGAGAATATTCTTTTGTCAGGAATATTCGCATAACCACAGAATCATTGGTGGACCCCGAAGCGGAATTATCATTTTGAGAAAACGACAAAAATATTTTTATGAAAATAACGGCGGAAGTTTTACCGTTAATACTATTGAACTACTCGGTAGTAAAAAAGTACAAGAATACGCTGGCGGGTTGTATAGTAGCACACGGTATTGATTATTGATGCTTACGTGAGAAGTCACTCATTATACTCAATTATTACTACAAAGAATTGTTGCATCATATCTCTCATATTATTGATTCGATTATTGTCACAGTATCATCTGCATTATATGTTATATTATTAAATCAATAATTGAGACGACAAAGTTATTCATATTATTAAATTGCAATATTTATAATGTCTAGAAGTTCATTCAAGGAGAGGTTTGGTCACCTAATTGCGCGCCAATAGGGAGAAATCCTTATTGGAAAGCCCCCTCTTTCCTGGGAACAACCTGGTTGCTAAATATTATGAGTTATAATATTAATGATGAATAAGTTTGTGTTGATTAAAGATGAATTTGATAGTTTCATTGTGTTGGGATTATTTGTGTTAGTAGAAATCGACATCTATTCTGATGATAATTGATGTCTGGAGGTTATATTGTTCAATCGGGTATTCGGGGAACTTTTTGTGTCGGAGTAATATTCACGAGTTACTCTTCACGAGTTACTATTCATGAGTTACTATTCATCCAGTTACTATTCACTCTAGTATTGTGCATTCGGGTATTTGGGTACAATATTATTCCATAAAGAGATGTGCTAATTTTTTAGACCGTTGGTTGAAGTTATATTAGTGAATCAATATGGATCGTTGGTTTAAAGTTTTAATAGTAAATCAGTATGGGCCATTGCTTTAAGTTTTAATAGTAAATCAATCTGGACCGTCCGTTTAAAAGTAAATCAATCTGGACCGCTTCAGAATTAGTTACTATTCAATCCATTCTTCTATAAATAAAGCTCATTCCTTCATTATTTCTTACGAATTCAATTTGAAACTCTAGAGAGAGAAATTATAGAGAGAAAGAAGAAGAGCATTCTGCTACTTCACTACTTCGATATCCAATGTCTTTTACTAATGAGGAGTGTTATTCTTTCTTATTCATGAAAAGAACTTCATTATTCCATTCTTTATTATTACATTGGAATAACTCAGTATACGCAGACACCCTATACTTGGTGAAATCCTTACATTTATTCCATTCTTTATTATTTTGTTGGAATAACCTGTATACGCGGCATACCCTATACATAACATGTATACGCGGAATACCCTATACTTGGGGAAATCCCTCTATTATTCCATTCTATATTATTATGTTGGAATAACCTGTTTATGCGAAGTACCGCATACGTGGTGAAATTCTTCTATTATTCCGTTCTTTATTATTCTGTCAGAATATCCTGTTGGTGCGAATTTCACCTGACCTGGTTCCATTATTTATTATTCCGTATTTAATATTCTGTCGGAATATCCTATAAGGTGTGAATTTCACCTGACCTGGTTCCATTATTTATTATTCCGTATTTATTATTCTGTTGGAATAACCTGTCTATGCGAAGTACCGCATGCATGGTGATTTATGTTGTTATTCCATTCTTTATTATTCTGTTGGAACATCACATCCGTTTGTGAATTTCACGACTGGTTCCGTTACTTATTATTTTGTTGGAATAACCTATCTATGCGAAGTACCGCATGCATGGTGATTTCTGTTGTTATTCCATTCTTTATTATACTCAGTTGGTTAAAGTTTTGATTTCTATACTCCATGAAATTAGTGGAATATCCTTGATATTTGCGCTTCATCCAGTATCTTTTCATGGAAATATTCTTCTGAGCATTCTTGAATTTTACTTTACAAAGAAGTATCATGTTGACAATTTGGATGTTATTAGTTCCTGGATAAATTAATTCTTGAACTTGTTTTATTGAATTCTTATATCATTGTCATCATCCTCATGTTTATATTTTTGAAAGTCATCTGTGGCCTATAGTGCATAGATGGACTTGGTATGATTATGACCAGGGATTATTCGGTATAATCATGACCGTAATGTTACAAATGATGTGATAAAAGTCTTCATTGGCCCGTAGTGCATTGATGGACAGTTGTTGGCATGATCATGACCATTGATGAATACACAAATATCTTTGGCCTGTAGTGCATGAATAATTTGTGGTAGTGACCCTAATGAATATCCTTGGTAGTAGTGTGGGGATGATGTGGATTATTTATTAAAATGAGTCTCAAATGATAAAAGTGATGAAAAATTTTAAATCATAAAATATAGTAGATTTTATTCTCTACTTGACTCTTTTAATGGATTGCTTATTTATTTGCTGATTAAACTTGTTGTCTATTGTATTTTATCGGTTTAACATTGTTGAAGGCTAATGATAATTTATCCCGCATTATCTTAGTCATAATATTTCTTCTTTGGGCTAGTTGAGCTCACCCTTTCTTTCCTTTATTCTCTTGAGAAATGAGAACGTAGCGAGGGGACTAGTCGGGGGACGGAGTGATGGTCCAGATGATAGCATTAGTAGTCCTCACTATTCTATGAAATAGTGTGATAATAATTGTAATGAGGACTTATTCTGAGAGTGGATATTGTCTAGAAGACAATATTTGTATTAAAACTCACAACTCTTGTTGTATATTTAAGATTGTATTTGTATTCTGTACCATGTATTTGGCGACTCAAGATGGGTGATGTATACCTATTTTGGGGGCGTCACATCAGTCACCTTAGGTGTAGCAAAATCTCTCAACGCTTTCTGGTCTTCGGCAGCCATTGCTTCTTCTTTCTTAGAATTCTCGAAGTCTTCTCTTGTCTCCTTAATCCACTTACTTAGCCTTTGAAACCGTCTCTCAATATCGTCCTCAAAAGGAAGCAAGTCTGGATTTTTGGACCGAGTTTGCATAAACCAACTTCAAAAACCTGAAATAAGAAAGAACAAAACAAAAGAAAAAATTGTTTAAGTAAAACATATCTAATTAAACTGATATTGCAAAATATTAAAATCTATACTTAGTCCCCGGTAACGGCGCCAAAAACTTGTTAGGTAATTTTTATACACGCACAACACGCAAGTATACGTGGTCAACAAGTAATATAATGATAAATCAAGTATCGTTCCCACAGAGAATTAGTATGAATTTAATCCTAACAATTACCAGCCTTATATTAATCCAAATTTTATTAAACTATCCAATTCAATGATTATAATTATTAAAAACTAAAATTATTAAAAATACCAAACAATCAACAAATCTAAAAACTGTGATTTTAAACAAATATTGGAGAATTAGGCTTACAACTTCACTCTAAGTTTCACTCCGATTATTACCCTTTATGTGACGCCCCCAAAATAGGTATACATCACCCATCTTGAGTCGCCAAATACATGGTACAAAATTCAAATACAACTTAATTATACAACAGTCGTGTAAAATACGACAAAACATATGCTATGAGTTTTAATACAAATATTGTCATCTAGATAATATCCACACTCAATTGAGTCCTCATTACATTTATTATCACACTATTTAACAGAATAGTGAGGAAAACTAATGCTATTATCTAGACCGTCACTCCGTTCCCCAACTAGTCCCTGTTATGTTCTCATTTCCTGAAGAGAACAGTGAATGTAAAAGGGTGAGCTCAACTAGCCCAGTAAGAAATATTACGACTAAGATAATACAGAATAAATTATGGTTAGCCTTCAACAGTGTTAAACTGATACAATATAACAAACATCAAGTTTAACTGCAGCGGAACAAGCAATCCATTAAAAGAGTCAAGCAGAGAATAAAATCTACTATCTTTTATGATTTTAAAGGTTTTTTTATCACTTTTATCGCTGGGACTCAGCTTAATAAATAATCTACATCATCCCTGCACTACGGCCAAGGATATTCATTAGTATCACAACCACAAATTATCCATGCACTACGGGCCAAGGATATTTGTGTATTCATCAATGGTCATGATCATGCCAACAACTATCCATAAATGCACTACGGGCCAATGAGGACTTTTACCACATCATTTGTAACATTACTATTATGATTATACCAATTAATCCTCGGTCATAATCATACCAAGTCCATCTATGCACTATGTGCCACAAGATGACTTTCAACATAATATAAACATGAGGATGATGACAATGATATAAGAATTCAATAAAACAAGTTCAAGAATTAATTTATCCAGGAACTAATAACGTCCAAATTATCAATATGATACTTCTTTGTAGAGTAAAATTCAAGAATGCTCAGAAGAATATTTCCATGAAAAGATAATGGATGAAACGCAAATATCAAGGATATTCCACTAATTTCATGGAGTATAGAAGTCAAAACTTTAACCAACTGAGTATAATAAAGAATGGAATAACAAAAGAAATCACCAGGCATGCGATAGACCGCATGCATGTGTTATTCCAACGAGAATAATAAATAATCGGAATCAAAGTCACGCCAGAACGCATGCACGTGATATTCTAATAGAATAATAAATAACGGAACCAGATTAGGAGAAATTTGCACCGACAGGATGTTCCAACAGAATAATAAAAAACGGAACTAGGTCATGCATAAACGCACAGACAGGATGTTCCAACAGAATAATAAAGAATGAAATAACAGAAGAATTTCACTATGTATGGGGTACTTCACATAGACGGGTTATTCCAACATAATGATAAAGAATGAAATAACAGAAGAATTTCACCAAGTATAGTGTAGACCGCGTATATAGGTTATTCCAACAGAATAAAAAAAATGGAATAACAGAAGTTCTCTTCATGAATACGAAAGAAATAATACCCCTTACCTTAGAACAAACTGGATATAGGAGTAGTGAAGTAACAGAATATTTTTTTTCTTTCTCTCTATAGTTTCTTTCTCTAGAATTTCAGTGAATTCGTAAGAAATAATGAAGGAATAAGATTCTATTTATAGGAGAATGGACTGAATAGTAACTGTGACAACCCGATATTTTCTATATAAATAAATCTTAAATTTTTTGTATAAATTTTTTTTTTTACTTTAAGGATAAGGATTTGTACAAGACTATGTGTATATGTATTTATGTGGTAAATAAAAATATATTTTTTACATGAATATTTACAAGTAAATTTATTTTTGAATTATTGATTATTATAAAGTATATTTTTATAATAATTAATTTTAAGATAAAATTGATTTTATTAATTATTTTCCATGAATATATAATCATATATTACTTAAATAATATATGATGTGATTTTTTAAATAAATATAATAATTATTTTATCATATGAATTTTTGTACAGATTATTAAGTTAATTATTTTACCTTAATTATTAAGGTTAAATATGAAAGAATAATCGATATGGAATCCAAACCCCTAATTTTGGATTATTGTCAAGGTATGAGAATAATAATATAATATTACATATATTTTGATTTTTCAAATATATGAATATGTACGGTATGTCCAGATTGATAATGGTTGGTCAATTACGGTGTTTTTTGACCCAAACCCTAGTAATAATGTTAAACCCTAATTTGAGATCCAAATTAGAGTGTGAGATTGTTTTATAAGTGTGTAATATTAATTATGTCGTGTATTAAATGTATTAATTAGGTAAACCCTAATTAAAATTCTGGAAACCCTAATATTTAGAAAATCCTAATTTCCAATATTAGAAATCCTAATCCTAAAAACCTAAACCGGAGGTTTGATCATCACAAGAGTTGTGTTACATGTTGATTAATAACACGTGTGATAGACTTTAATTGCTAATTAAAATAAACTTAATTAGTAAAATCAAACCCTAAACCCTAAATCAAACCCTAACCCTAAGGGTTTGGTAAGTTACAATTTTGCCATAAAATGAATTATCAAAGGACCAAAATGCCCTTTTTAGCATTAAAGAAGCTAGCCATAGGTTTTGACAAATTGGTAAAGTTGTTCACCAAAACCAACAACTCCATTGACTTCCATTGACAGAAAATTGACAGCAACAAGCCCTAATCAGCCAATACATGCATTATATTTGTCTATATATAGATTGAAGGAGAGAGAAAGTGGAGTTGTTTACTAAAAATTGCACAACATTCATACTAACACTCTCAAGCCCCAAACCTCCGAAAATATATAGTATATCAGACCCATTATCAAGCCCCACGAAATCCAACAACAAATCAATAGCCAGAAATCAAGAATTGAGCATAAAAGGTATGAAACCCTAGTTCAAATTCTGTCCAAAATTTTGTTGTTAGATGTTAGAATTTGTTGTTAAAACTTGTTGTTTATAAGATATTATGATGATCCGCTTGGTATTTATCAAATCCATAACATTAAAGTGCTCAAAATTAAAGATTTTCAAAATCTGAAAATTATTTTTTTTGTGTTCTGACATCAAATGTCAGACGCTGTAGATTGTTGTGTGTTTAATATTTTTGTTGTTTAAGTGTTTAATGTTGTAGCTTTGTATGAGATCTTTCATCTGTAGCAAGAATCAAGCTTAGATCTGTTTTAGAATTCAAGTTATTCTGGTTCAAACATGGTCGATCGGACCATGACTATCGAATTTCTGAAAACCCAGATTACTTCGAAAACAGTCCCGACAACCGATTTGCGCCTTAGATCGTCGCAGTGTGTTTATGATATGTGTTTGTTCTTGAACCTATGTTGTAGTATGTTATATTAGCTTTCGAACCATGCTTTCATTACCTTTATATGTCTTATACACTGAAGTTGGTGGCTGGTCAAAGTAGTAGAGAGGCACATGTTCTCGGTTTTCTGGAAAACCCAGAAAACCCATGAACACGGATTCACGATGGTTGTCGACGTGTAACTGATTGATTTGTTGATGTTTTGTTTATTTTATGTAATGAATATGTAGCCCTACATGTTGTCTGCACATTAAAGCTCTTAGGTCTCAAAAAACAGTTAATATATTGCAAGTTCATTGGCGATCAAAGTGGTCGATTTGGCTCATTTTTTCAATTCTCGGAAACCCGAAATGAAGAACGACCTCAACGATAAGTTTGGGCGATTATATCTGTTTGATGTTATGTGATTTGTCCATGTTGATTGTTGTATCTTGTAGTCTTGAACTTTGTCTACAAAAACTAGCTTTTGTAATTCCGAGAAATACAATGCACAAAGAATTAAAGTGGGTCAAACATGGCCACTCGGCAACTGCCTATGAAGATCTGGGTTTAAGTATGAACATGAAGAACACCTATAGCGACGGTTACACGCTATATATAGGTGGCCTTTAAATGACAGATGATTATTATTTTCCTAAAATTAATTAATAATTATAGAAAATTAGTTTTAAATTACTTAAAATACAAAATAAATTATTAAAAATTATTTTAATATCCTAAAAATTATATTTTAATTATTTTAAATATATTTCATAAATATTTAATATTTTTGGAATATTAAAAGTAATTAATTTATTTAATGATAATATTAAATAAATTATTTAAAATGATTTGAATTCATGAAAAATCATTTAAAATTATATTATGATATAAGAAAATATTTTAAAGTTATTTTAATAACTTTTAATATTATTTGATAATTTTCATTAATAAATAAATATTAATGATAATTAATTTATTTGTTAAATGAATTAAATAAATGAATTAAAAATGATTTTATTATATTAAAAATCATTTTAAATAATATTTAAAAATATTTGAAGTTATAAAATATAACTTTTAATATTTAAAGGTAAATTTCATTAATTAATTATGATTAATGATAATAAAGTTATTTAATAATTATATTAAATAATTTAGTTTAAAAATGATTTTATTATTATAATAATCATTTTAAATAAAAATAAAGTGTTTAAAGATATTTTAAGTTATAAAATATAACTTTTAATATTTAAAGGATAATTTCTTTAATAATTTAATTATTAAATTATTATAAATGATATTAAATTTATTTAATAATTATATTAAATAAATAGTTTAAAAATGGTTTTATTTATTTAAAATCATTTAAAAGGATATTAATGATTTAAAAATATTTTAAGTTATAATTAATGACTTTTAATATTTAGATAATAGTTCATTAATATTTAAATATTAATGGTAATTATTTAATAATGATTTTAAATAATCATTTAAGGTATTATAAATACTTTAAAAATATTTTGAGTTATTATACATAACTTTAATATTTTGGTAATGGTTTTATTAATAGTTTAATATTAATTAAATATTAATGATAATAGAATTGTTTAATATTTAAATCATTTAATAATGATTCGATATTTCAAAAATTATGATAAATGATAATAATTATCTAATAATTATTATAAGGCCATGAAAAAATAGTGTGACTAATATTTAAGTTATCTAATCGATATTGTGATACGTAATAAAGTCTTAGACTCGATTATTACCGAAAAAGTCAGTGTCAGATCCGTACATATTTCGTAAATTGATCCGGACTTAGATAATTGGCTAGATAAATGTTTATTTGTGATTCAATGGTTGTTAAAGATTGTGTGGCAATGTGATTAGGAATGTCTTGATCGCAATAATAAAGTGTTATGTGTTATGTTATGATATACTAATCGGTAAAATGATCCGATTAATGATAGGTGATTTCATAAAGATAAAACTAAGTTGAGAATAAAGAAGTAAGCGGCATCGCAAAAGTATCCTAACTTTGCATTTTCTTTATGCAATGGACGTAAGTGAGAAGTTCGTAATTATTGTTATTATTATGCATTGTTATTTCAGCTATATTATATGCCCATTGATTATCAACATGCTAGTATATGATAATTTGGATAAATATATTCTGCTCACAATTTCTATAAATGATTATACAAGTGTCCCCACTTGGACAATCATTGTTTTTCATCACATGTTGATACACATTTGATATACATATATCGTTCATGTAAATGTAGTATTGATTAATACAGGGTACAACAGGGCTGATCACCCTCCGTACCCGTAAGTCATGACGGTTTACAGATGAATTTCTGTTTAAACCTTTTCGAAAATGAAAAACAATGTTCATGGTATGTCACAGAAACCCCATATACAGTCAATACGTATTTTCAAAAGTTGAAAGAGGGTTGTTATGTTATTATTATTAGTACAGATTACTTCACAACTACTGACTAGTTGTAGAAGATATTATAAAGAAAACATTTAAATTCTTTCAAATTTATATATATATAATACTTCTTTGGGCACTCAAATGCTCATCCTTGCTTAATTTAAATGTTTTCACTAAGTGTGAAGGACCGTATGATTTGTCAAGAACAAGGGAAAAGAGAAAGTTCTTTGAATGACTTTTTATGCTACTGCTTTTGTAATAGTTTTAGATTATGAAGACTATGATATATATATATATATATATATATATATATATATATATTATGACATGTAATGAATGTTTAAAGGTTACGTACTTGGGAGAATGACTCTGATGTATATGTAAATTTAAGTTTAAGTTTTATATTATTGTGATTATTATTAGTATTATTCCGCTCATAGAAATGGTATCGTGATGTACCGAGTTCGGGTTTCAAGTATCCGGATTCGGGGACCTCACAGAATGGTATCAGAGCTATAGGGTTAGAAACCTTAGGTGGGATAGACCTTAGGCTATAACCTTAGAATAGAGGGAAACGTTGAAAATATAAATAACTCATATAGAGTTTAAAAAGAGATGAATTGAATAAATTCATCGTCAAACAAAATAAAAGATAATTCATACAAAACTATTATTTGACTATGTGTATATAATATATGCTAATCGTGATAATTGTTGTGTGTAGATGTCAGTGAAAAGGATTAGGATATCCACGGATTGTAAAGAAGGAGCTAATATCGGCCAATAGCGAAAATAGAAGCTCACAATGAAACCAAATTTCGCATTTAGGTGGTTATCGTGGAAAACATAGTACCAGATCCTAAATAGTGGATCCGATAGATAGTGATTCGCACCTAAAAAGCTGAAGTTGATCAAGCATCAATGGAGATGCATGAATTGAGGAACAAGGTTTCTTCTCTAGAAGGGTTGTGGAAGATGTAAAAAAGCGCTTAATAATCAATTGCGTCAAGCGTTAATAGAAACAATGGAAAAGGTGATAAGCTTAAACTCAAAATCAATCGATGGGAGCCTCAAGCAACACTTCGTGTAATGCGACTCCGAGAGATAAGGGAAAAAGGAAGGTAGAAGACCATGATTTAGGAAAACCGGGGAAGAAGAAATGGAAAAGAATATGTTATCTTTGCGGATATAAGGGACATACTACTCTGTACTGTCCTGATTATAAACGGGGAGCATGTTTTGTTTGTGGAAAAGAAGATCATCAGGCGAAAAGCTGTCCAAGGAAGAAGGCGTAGTGAATAGGTAGTATAGGTTAGGTCGTGTAGCATGTTTAATATTATATGTGTGTTTAGTATAAAACTTTTGTACAAACGGTAAAGTAAATCCCGACTTTTGTAGTCACAATGGGATGACTGATGTTTAAAGCACTTTGTGCTGTGATATGTAAAGTATTTTGAAAGCAATGAATGAATATGAATCAAAGTTTGAGTTATGAAACAAGTGTAATAAGTTTAAACTTATATGATAAGGTTTAGAATGTAAGTTAATTTATGGTTTTTACTTAACCAGATAATGCCGCCAAGACGTCAAACTCGGAATCAAAGGGCAGAGGAATCTGTTAACAATGTTGAAGGACAACAACAAGCGGACCCAATGCAAAGATTCATGAATATGGTAGCTCGAAGCCATGCAACAAGGAACCAAATTTTGGATAATTATTTGGCAAATTTCAAAGACTTTAAGGCTGTAGGACCGCCAGAATTCAAAGGTACAACTGACCCTGTAGAAGCCCAAACTTGGGTTAGGGAAATTGAGAAGGCGTTTGTAATAGCTAGGGTAGTGAGGGCAAAGACCTCTTTTGCCACCTACATGATGAAGGGTGAGGCAAATTTACGTGGGAAGCGAATCGTGTGAGGCGGAGCAGTGTGGTAACATGGGATAGATTTAAGACGTTATTTTTTGAGAATTATTTTTCAAATTAGTACGCAGTGCTAGAATGGAGGTAAAATTTCCGAGTTGAAGCAAGGGATATGTCTATATGAATATGCCGCTAAATTCAATGAATTAGTTAGGTTTGCTCCGCATCAAGTCGATACGGAGGCTAGAAGGCGAAGGGGTTTGAGCCGGGATTAAAACCCCGGCTCTATAATAAGGTGGCGTGTTGCAGATCCCAACATTTGCGCAAGACTCATGGAGAAGGCTATAATTATGAAAGAAGTGAGGCTATGAGCCTCTACAATAAGGAAAGGAAAAACAAGAGCAAGGTCGAGGGAGCCGAGAAGGTGAGAATTAATAGTGGAAGCGTAAGTCTTGGGAAAAGAAAGGAAACTACTTTGGAAACGTGCAGGTGAAGCAGAGGGAGTGAAAAGCGTGCAGCTTCAAAGGCAAAATGTGGAAAGAACCACTCCGAGAATATTTGAAAGGAAAATTTGTGTGTTATAAGTGCGGGCAGGAGGGTCACATCTCTCCCAACTGCCCAAATCCTAGAATGAACAGTGGTTGTTTTATTTGTGGATCATTGGAGCATAGGGTTAAGGATTGTCCGAACAGGAGGGTAGAGGCTGGTAGTGTGAATATTGATAAGGGTAGTGGAACATTAGCAATCGCAGGACCGACATCATCGAACAAACCAACAAAGTCAACATCAAGGGTCTTCAACATGACGGTTCAAGACACGGTGGCAGCTGGCAATGCGATGCGCCTGTGTAATATTCAATAACTTTTATTTGCGTAATTAGAATTTTTCTATTTATAGTAAATTATTTTATAAAGAAATTTTGAGGAGAAATTTGAGTTCTTTAGAAATCAAATTTCATTTAATCGAAAAGACAAGCTTAATGTGATTAATTAAAGATCGGTTTCGATTAAAGTTAATCGAGATCTATTTACAAGATTGTGTATGTTATGAATCCAGCTTATGTGTAGGTTTTTAAGTGGTGATTCCTAGGGGACTAATCCTTATAAGGGAGGTGAATGTGACAACCCGATATTTTCTATATAAATAAATCTTAAATTTTTCAGATATAAATTTTTTTTTTTTACTTTAAGGATGAGGATTTGTACAAGACTATGTGTATATGTATTTATGTGGTAAATAAAAATATATTTATTACATGAATATTTACAAGTAAATTTATTTTTGAATTATTGATTATTATAAAGTATATTTTATAATAATTAATTTTAAGATAGAAATGATTTTATTAATTATTTTCCATGAATATATAATCATATATTACTTAAATAATATATGAAGTGATTTTTTTAAATAAATATAATAATTATTTTATCATATGAATTTTTGTACAGATTATTAAGTTAATTATTTTACCTTAATTATTAAGGTTAAATATGAAAGAATAATCAGATATGGAATCCAAACCCTAATTTTGGATTATTGTCAAGGTATGAGAATAATAATATAATATTACATATATTTTGATTTTTCAGTGCTATGAATATGTACGGTATGTCCGTATTGATAATGGTTGGTCAATTACGGTGTATTTTGACCCAAACCCTAGTAATAATGTTAAACCCTAATTTGAGATCCAAATTAGAGTGTGAGATTGTTTTATAAGTGTGTAATATTAATTATGTCGTGTATTAAATGTATTAATTAGGTAAACCCTAATTAAAATTCTGGAAACCCTAATATTTAGAAAATCCTAATTTCCAATATTAGAAATCCTAATCCGGAAAACCTAAACCGGAGGTTTGATCTGTCAAGAGTTGTGTTACAGTGATTAATAACACGTGTGATAGACTTTAATTGCTAATTAAAATAAACTTAATTAGTAAATTCAAACCCTAAACCCTAAATCAAACCCTAACCCTAAGGGATTGGTAAGTTACAATTTTGCCATAAAATGAATTATCAAAGGACCAAAATGCCCTTTTTAGCATTAAAGAAGCTAGCCATAGGTTTTGACAAATTGGTAAAGTTGTTCACCAAAACCAACAACTCCATTGACTTCCATTGACAGAAAAATATACACCAACAAGCCCTAATCACCAATACATGCATTATATTTGTCTATATATAGATCAAGGAGAGAGAAAGTGGAGTTGTTTACTAAAAAATTGCACAACATTCATACTAACACTCTCAAGCCCCAAACCTCCGAAAATATATAGTATATCGCACCCATTATCAAGCCCTCACGAAAATCCAACAACAAATCAATAAATGTAAATCAAGAATTGAGCATAAAAGGTATGAAACCCTAGTTCAAATTCATTCCAAAATTTTGTTGTTAGATGTTAGAATTTGTTGTTAAAACTTGTTGTTTATAAGATATTATGATGATCCAGGTTGGTATTTATCAAATCCATAACATTAAAGTGCTCAAATTAAAGATTTTCAAAATCGAAAATTATTTTTTGTGTTCGACATCAAATGTCGAATACTGTGATTGTTATTGTGTTTAATATTTTTGTTGTTTAAGTGTTTAATGTTGTAGCTTTGTATGAGATCTTTCATCCAGAAAAGCAAGAATCAAGCTTAGATCTGTTTTAGAATTCAAGTTATTCTGGTTCAAACATGGTTGATCGACCATGACTATCGAATTTCTGGAAAACCCAGATTCGCCCGTAAACATTCGACAACAACCGATTGGCGCCTTAGATCGTGCGGTGTGTTTTATGATATGTGTTTGTTCTTGAACCTATGTTGTAGTATGTTATATTAGCTTTTGAACCATGCTTTCATTACCTTTATATGTCTTATACACTGAAGTTGGTGGCTGGTCAAAGTAGTAGAGAGGCACATGTTCTCGGTTTTCTGGAAAACCTAGAAAACCCATGAACACGGATTCTGTCAGTGGTTGACCGACGTGTAACTGATTGATTTGTTGATGTTTTGTTTATTTTATGTAATGAATATGTAGCCCTACATGTTGTCTCGCACATTAAAGCTCTTAGGTCTCAAAAAAGCAGCTAATATATTGCAAGTTCACTGGCGATCAAAGTGGTCGGTTGGCCTGTTTCTTCAATTCGGGAAACCCGTAAATGAAGAAAACGACCGACAACAAGAAAGTTTGGGCGATTATATCTGTTTGATGTTATGTGATTTGTCCATGTTGATTGTTGTATCTTGTAGTCTTGAACTTTGTCTACAAAAACTAGCTTTTGTAATTCCTAGAAATACAATGCACAAAGAATTAAAGTAATCAAACATGGCCACTTCTAAGAATCGCCATATGAAGATCTGGGTTTAAGTATGAACATGAAGAAGAACACCTATACGATTTGCGTTGCTGCTATAGGTGGCCTTTAAGCGACAGACATGTATTATTATTTTCCAAAATTAATTAATAATTATAGAAAATTAGTTTTAAATTACGAAAAATACAAAATAAATTATTAAAAATTATTTTAATATCCTAAAATTATATTTTAATTATTTTAAATATATTTCATAAATATTTAATATTTTTGGAATATCAAAAGTAATTAATTTATTTAATGATAATATTAAATAAATTATTTAAAAATGATTTGAATTCATGAAAATTATTTAAAATTATATTATGATATAAGAAAATATTTTAAAGTTATTTTTAATAACTTTTAATATTATTTGATAATTTTCATTAATAAATAAATATTAATGATAATTAAGTTATTTGTTAAATGAATTAAATAAATGAATTAAAATGATTTTATTATATTAAAAATCATTTTAAATAATATTTAAAAATATTTGAAGTTATAAAATATAACTTTTAATATTTAAAGGTAAATTTCATTAATTAATTATGATTAATGATAATAAAGTTATTTAATAATTATATTAAATAATTTAGTTTAAAAATGATTTTATTATTATAATAATCATTTTAAATAAAAATAAAGTGTTTAAAGATATTTTAAGTTATAAAATATAACTTTTAATATTTAAAGGATAATTTCTTTAATAATTTAATTATTAAATTATTATAAATGATATTAAATTTATTTAATAATTATATTAAATAAATAGTTTAAAAATGGTTTTATTTATTTAAAAATCATTTAAAAGGATATTAATGATTTAAAAATATTTTAAGTTATAATTAATGACTTTTAATATTTAGATAATAGTTCATTAATATTTAAATATTAATGGTAATTATTTAATAATGATTTTAAATAATCATTTAAGGGTATTATAAATACTTTAAAAATATTTTGAGTTATTATACATAACTTTAATATTTTGGTAATGGTTTTATTAATAGTTTAATATTAATTAAATATTAATGATAATAGAATTGTTTAATATTTAAATCATTTAATAATGATTCGATATTTCAAAATTATGATAAATGATAATAATTATCTAATAATTATTATAAGGCCATGAAAAATAGTGTGACTAATATTTAAGTTATCTAATCGGATATTGTGATACAGAATAAAGTCTTAGACTCGATTATTACCCGAAAAAGCTGTCGGTAGACCGACATGTTTCAGAAATTGATCTGAACTTAGATAATTGGCTAGATAAATATTTATTTGTGATTCAATGGTTGTTAAAGATTGTGTGGCAATGTGATTAGGAATGTGCTGACTCGCAATAGGCGGGTGTTATGTGTTACGTTATGATATACTAATCAAGAAATGATCCGATTAATGATAGGTGATTTCATAAAAGATAAAACTAAGTTGAGAATAATAAGCGGCCAAGATCGTGCAAGTATCCTAACTTTGCATTTTCTTTATGCAATGGATGTATGAGAAGTTCGTAATTATTGTTATTATTGCATGCATTGTTAAGCCTATATTATATATGCCCATTGATTATCAACATGCTAGTATATGATAATTGAGGATAAATATATTACATTCGTTAATTTCTATAAATGATTATACAAGTGTCCCCACTTGGACAATCATTGTTTTTCATCGCATGTTGATACACATTTGATATACATATATGTTGAATTATATAAGACCTTTGTTATGAAAACCCGATGAGATATGAACATCCCAAAATGGGAAAATTTTATGCGCCCAAAGTACGGACAGATGAAACGATAACATCGCTCATGTAAATGTAGTATTGATTAATACAGGTACAACAGTACGATCACCCTCCGTACAAGTAAGTCATGACGGCCATTATGATGAATTTCTGCTTAAACCTTTTGAAAATGAAAACAATGTTCATGGTATGTCACGAAACCCCATATACAAATCAATACGTATTTTCAAAAGTTGAAAGAGGGTTGTTATGTTATTATTATTAGTACAGATTACTTCACAACTACTGACTAGTTGTAGAAGATATTATAAAGAAAACATTTAAATTCTTTCAGCCTATATATATATAATACTTGCTGGGCACTCAAATGCTCATCCTTGCTTAATTTAAATGTTTTCAGCTAAGTGTGAAGGACCAGAAGGATTTATCAAGAACAAGGGAAAAGAGAAAGTTGCTGAATGACTTTTTATGCTACTGTTTGTAATAGTTTTAGATTATGAAGACTATGATATATATATATATATATATATATATATATATATGACATGTAATGAATGTTTAAAGGTTACGTACTTGGGAGAATGACTCTGATGTATATGTAAATTTAAGTTTAAGTTTTATATTATTGTGATTATTATTAGTATTATTCCGCTCATAGAAATGGTATCGTGATGTACCGAGTTCGGGTTTCAAGTATCTGGATTCGGGGACCTCACAGTAACTAATTCCTGAACAGTCCAGATTGATTTAATTTTAAACGGACGGTCCAGATTGGTTTACTATAAAATATTCTAATAAAACAAAATTTTTTAAATAAAATATAATATATTTTATTTATAATCTAATAAAACGAATAACTTTATAAAAGTATTCTGTTTTATATAAAAAGATTTTACTATGAAAATACTATGCAGGAACTATGCAAACACTATGCATAATAAAATATAATATAGTCTATTTATAGTCTAATAAAACGAATAACTTTATAAAAGTATTCTGCTTTATATAAAAAACTTTTCTCATTTTATTACATTAATAATACTAATAAAACAAAACTTCATCATCATTATTATAATTCACACTATTAATCGACCTGTGTCGTTCCTGAAAGAGGGGCTTTCAATAAGGATTTCTCCTATTGGCGCAAGCAATTAGGTGACCAAACCTCTCCTCGCGTAACTTCTACACATCGTTAATATTACAAATAATAATATTAATAACTTCATTGTCTCAATTATTGATTTAATAATATATAAAATATCGACAGTAATTGAATCAATTAACGTGAGATACTATGCAACAATTACTGAAGCAATAATTGAACAAAACTTAGTGACTTCTCACGTAAGCATCAATAATCAATACCGTGTGCTACTATGCAACCACGCGTATTCCTGTTGTAAGACCCCAACTTATTATTAAATAAAATTAAATTTCCTCTATTTATTATTTTGAAATAATAAGGGTTAATTTGATTAATGTGGTTAGTTATGGGTAAAATGCGCAAATATCTTAAATAAGCAAGTGGTTATAAAATATTACTTGTTGTCATGGAATATTCGTTTGGTCGTGGAATATTCTTGCTGTCGAGGAATATTCATACAACAGCGCAGTCTTGTGTGGGCCCCATAACGAAAAGCGATTGGATGAAGAAAATGACAAATATAAGTTATTTATAAATGATGGCGTAGTTATTACTGAGTTAATCTTTGTTGAAATAGTCGATTGGTTAAAACACAAGAAGATGCTTTGCAGATTGCACCAATTATTGATTCTTACGTAAGAAGGCACTACTCAATAATTGTTACAGTAATTATTGTTCAGTATTTTATTGATTCAATAATTGTTGTGTTGATATTTTATATTACTGTTGTTTCAATAATTGTCACTACACAGTATTTTCCATTATCGGAGCAATAATTCATATTATCTGAATAATATTATTAGATAACATTGTTGG
Organism: Panax ginseng; assembly: GCA_020205605.1. NCBI lineage: Eukaryota > Viridiplantae > Streptophyta > Magnoliopsida > Apiales > Araliaceae > Panax > Panax ginseng. The sequence goes on from CM035129.1 coordinate 34,745,513, forward strand.
TAATATCTAGAAAGTTTTGTCTAAGGAGAGGTTTGGTCATCTAATTGTGCGCTAGTAAGGAGAGATCCTTATTGGAAAGCCCCCTCTTTCCTGGGAACTGTCTGGTTGTCAGTATTGTGATTCTGTAATATTATTTGTGAATAATTAATTATTGATTTATATGATGAGGAAAATATTGATTTTATGTGGATATAGATGGAGAAAATTTTTAATGTGACAATTGTTGAAAATTAATATTTTATCTTTTTTTGATAAAATAATTCATTTAAATATATTATTTTAATAATATAATAATGGTGATATTTTTACAATGAATGTGGGATATATGAGTATATGAGGAGAAAGAGTATTTTTTTTTGCATTAAATGATTAACACATGTTTTGTGTGTCGGTGGACCCTATTTCTTGACTGAAATTTGATTATAACCTGTAAAATCGCCCGTTTGTGGATTTTGGTCAATTTCTGTTTGGAATTTTGAAAAACTTTCTTCTGTAAAGTTGTAGATAATGGAATTTCCTATGGAAAGGACATGAGGTTTGAATTTTTCTGACAAAAGGGCTATTTATTATGAATTATTGACGTTCCGAAGTTCTAGAATAATTGATTTTTAGAAGTTTTAATTGTTTTAATCAAGAAAAACGTTTTTTCAATCCCACATGTGTGGTAAATGAGCTAAATTCGGATTCTTGGGTGGTGGGCTTGAATATTTATTAAATAAAATTATTTTAATAAATTTTCTACTTTGGTGTTCTAAGCATTTTCCTATAAATAGGGTGCTTAGGTTAGAATTGAAAATCACACCAGAAACTGAAGTCTTCTCTCTTTTCTCTATATATATTGAAATGCGTATTCTTGTGAGTATTTTGATACTTTGAGTGTTGTTATACTATGCAAGTTCCTTCAAAGACTATACTTAATATTCCAAATGTAAGACTATTCTTTCGAAGTAAGGGATCTTATTTTTTTCATATATGATATTATTTCTTTCAATATCATTATGCCAAAGTATTGATCTAAACTTTTAATCAAATTTGGAACTTTTTGTGTCGGGGTTACTATTCACGTATACGACACTATTCACGTATACGGGCACTATTCAAGAATACGGCACTATTCACAGAAAAATTAAATTTTTGTTTTTCATCCAAAATATCTATTATGGATACTAGCTTTGATTGTATCCATGTTTTGATCATTCTTGAATTTTACTCCACTATGATTATTTATGAGGTATTTTTGGACATGAATAAACCGAAATACGAATCCTTAAATATTTATTCTTTTGTTTCATTGGATTCGTTTTCTTTAAAATATTTTTCATCATCCTCAGTCCTAAATGATGATATAATTGAATATCTTTGGCCTGTAGTGCAAAGATTAATAATTTTGTGATGAATATCTTTGGCCCGTAGTGCAAAGATGAACAGGTGTTGAGATGAACATGACCAACTGATGAATATCTTTGGCCTGTAGTGCAAAGATGAATATTTGATTCAAGATGTATATTGATTGATGTTATAGGGATAAAAATATTGTTGATGGACTTTTAAATTCATAGATAATAGTAGATTTCATTCTCTACGTAACTCTTCTACGAATTATTATTTCCGCTGCGAATATTGATCTAAAACTTGTTGTTTATTATATTCTCTCAGATTTTTCCCTGTTGAAGACTAACGATAATTTGTTCTATATTATCTTAGTCATAATGTTCTTTACTTGGCTAGTTGAGTTCACCCTTTTCCTTTTTGTTCCATTTTTCTTCTCATGAGGCGAGAATGTAGCGAGTACTAGTCGGGGTATGGAATGATGGTTCTAGAAGTTGTTTTAGTAGTCCTCACCATTTTTGTAAAATAATGTATCAATAATTGTAATGAGGACTTATTTGGGTATGGATATTGTCTAGAAGACAATATTTATATTTAAACTCACAGTTTAAGTGTTGTCGTATTTTGCACGACAATTGTATTAATAAAGTTGTAGTTATTTCTGTACCATGTATTTGACAACTCAGAATGGGTGATGTATACCTATTCTGGGGGCGTCACTCCTGTACTTTTAACACCGGGTGTTTCAACAGTTAACAATAAAACTTCCGCCGTTATTTTCAAAAAATATTTTTGTCGTTTTCTCAATCCGACAATAATTCTGTTGTGGGGTCCACCAATGATTGTGCCGTCATACGATTATTCCCCGACCAATCAAATATTATATAACAACTTGCGTACTTTGCAAAATTTATAACTATTACCCACAACTATAACATCATATCAAATTCATTCCATAATATTCAAAATTGATAATTATAAAAAATTCATCTTTATTCAAAAAAGTTGGGGTCTTACAATCTTCCCTTCTTATGAAATTTCGCCCTCAACATCGTGGTAAGGATACCTTGATTTCATTTCAGATTCTAACTCCCAGGTCATTTCCTCAACATCGTGGTTCCTACATAAAACTTTGACTTGAGGTATAACCTTGGAGCGTAGAATATGTTCCTTCTTATCCAAGATTTGAACAGGAACCTCTTCATACGTTAAATCTTTCGATATTTCATCCGGTTCTAACTCAATAATGTGGTTCGGGTCTTTCACATATTTACGTAACATGGATATATGAAAAACGTTATGAACACGAGACATACTTGGCGGTAAAGCGAGTCTATAGAGCTCTGGTCCTACTCGATCGAGGATTAAAAATGGGCCAATGAATCGAGGATTGAGCTTTCCTCTCTTTCCAAATCTCGTAACTCCTTTCCATGGAGCAACACGTAACAACACATGATCTCCAATATCGAATTCCACATCCTTTCGATGAAGATCAGCAAAACTCTTTTGTCGGTCTTGTGAGGTTTTTATACGTTGTCGGATCGTTTGAATCTTTTCTATAGTTATACGTACCAACTCTGGTCCCAATAACGTTGCTTCACCCACCTCATCCCAGCATATTGGAGAACGACACTTTCTTCCATACAATGCCTCGAATGGAGCCATGCCAATACTTGTTTGATAACTGTTATTGTAAGAAAACTCCACCAATGGTAAAAACTTGTCCCAACTTCCCTTGAAGTCAAGGACACAGAGTCTTAATAAATCTTCAAGAGTTTGAATAGTCCTCTCTGATTGTCCATCCGTCTGAGGATGATATGCCGAACTAAATTATAAATCTGTGCCCATAGATTTTTGTAAACTAACCCAAAATCATGAAGTGAATCTTGGGTCTCGATCAGAAACTATGAATACTGGCATACCATGCAGTCTTACAATCTCGTTTATGTACATATGAGTAAGATGTTCAAGTGCATATGTTTCTCGTATTGGTAAAAAATGAGCAGACTTGGTCAATCTATCAACAATGACCCAAATTGCATCTATGCCTTGAGAAACCTTGGGAAGACCAGTAACGAAATCCATCGTAATGTGCTCCCACTTCCATTCTGGAATTTCAAGTGGTTGCAATGGACCTTTTAGTACTTGATGTTCTGCCTTGACTCGTTGACAAGTTAAACACCTTGAGATAAACAGTGTTATCTCTCTCTTCATATTGCCCCCACCAAAATGTATGTCGAAGATCATGATACATTTTGGTACTCCCAGGATGGATTGCAAATGGTGTGTTGTGCGCCTCCATTATGATTTTATAATTTAAATCAGGATCGTTAGGAACACAAAGTCTGGAGTTGACTCGAAGTATTCCTTCTTCATCGATTCTTGCTTCCTAAGATATAGCACCTTCTTGTACTTTCTTCCTCATATATGCATCACCTCCAGTCTGTAGCTTGAAAGCGACTTTAACTTTATCGATTAAAGTCCATTCTACTCATCAGATATTCGCCATCATCACGTGGGTCCCCAGAGTCTTTATCTCTATCTCCATCCTTTGCAAGTCATACAAAATGGACCTCTGCGTTGACAATATCGCACTTCGTACCAAGATATGATCTTCTACTCAATGCGCCGCCTACCACGTTTGCTTTTTCCAGGATGGTATGATAATAATCTTTCAACAGTTCAAGCCAACGTCATTGTCGCACGTTGAGTTCCTTTTCAGTGAAGAAATATTTGAGGCTTTTATGATCCGTAAAGATCTTCACTTTCTCCCCATACAAGTAATGCCTCTAAATCTTTAATGCAAAAACAACAGCTGCCAACTCTAGATCATGAGTAGGATAATTCCTCTCATATTCTTTGAGTTATCGAGAGGCATAGGCTATGACTTTCTCATGTTGCATGAGAACACATCCTAACCCTTTGCCTGAAGCATCACTGTAGATGACAAATCCCTCTGATCCAGATGATATTGTCGAGCAGTCTTTAAATGAGTCTCCTCTTGAGTTCTTGAAAACTCTTCTCACATTCCTCGTTTAACCGAATTTTGTATCTTCCCGAGTCAGCCGAAAGTTAAGGGAGTAGCGATTCGAGAAAACCTTCTACGAATCTCCGATAATAACCAAATAAGCCTAGAAAGCTACGACTTGATCAACGATTTAGGTTGCTCTACTTTGAATATCTTCAATCTTTGCTAGGTCAACAGATATTCCATGACTTGATACCACGTGCCCAAGGAATGCTACTTCCTTAAGCCAGAACTCGCATTTCTTCAACTTGGCATAAAGCTTATATTCACGAAGCTTTTGAAGTATCAGCCTCAAGTGTTGCTCATGATCTTCACGGCTTTTGGAATATATAAGGATGTCAATAAAGACGACCACAAAGTGATCCAAATATTCCTTGAATACTCAGTTCATCATATCCATGAAGGCAGCAGGAGCATTAGTCAATCCAAAAGACATGACAAGGAATTCATAATGCCCGCATGAGAAGTTCTGGAAAGCCGCCTTTGGAATGTCATCGAGTTCTAATCTTCAATTGGTGATATCCTAACGAAGATCAATCTTTGAAAAAATTGGGCGCCTTTGCAATCGGGTCAAACAAAATTAATGCGAGGCAATGGATATCTATTTTTGATAGTGACATGGTTCAACTCCCGATAATCAATACAAAGTCGCATACTCCCATCTTTCTTCTTCACGAATAGAACAGGAACACCCCAAGGAGACGTACTAGGATGAATGAAACCGATGTCTAACAATTCCTGCAGTTGGGTCTTTACATCCTGAAGTTTAATAGGAGCCATTAGATATGGGGCTTTAGAAATGGGTTTTGTACCAGGTTCAAGGTCAATACAAAATTCAATTTCACGTTCTAGGTGTAGGCCAGGAAGTTCTTCAGGGAATACGTCAGGAAATTCATTAATAATAGAAATATCATTCAAAACTGACGTATTTTTGTTTAGATCCGTGACATGAGCTAAGAAAGCTTAACATCCATTTTTCAATAAACGAATAGCTTTATGGCTTGAGATGACAATGATTGATTTTAATTGTTTGGTTGCTTGAATTCGCATAATAGGTTGGATAGGAATATGAAAGCTAACAACCTTACGAAAATAATCAATTTTTGCATGATGAGTAGTTAACCAATCAATCCCTAGAATTATGTCAAATGCAAGTATTTTCAATGAAATAAGATCGACAGGTAATGTCAGTGTTGTTGTTTGCCTGAGGATTGTCGCCTTCCTGATACACATTATCTTGATTATTGATCTGTGGAGACTCAACGGACTCCTGTGCTCCATTGCTAATCTCAACATTCTCAGATGCCATTTTCAAATACTGCCACAAAACAAGGGTTAATTAACATATCACATATTATCCCTATACTCTGACTGACCAATTAAATACCAAATAAATTTAGGTAGGTCATACTAGCGAAGGAATTCTCCGTCTCTCCCCCCCTAGTTCTTGTCTCACATCTCAGCCATGGATCATATCCTAAGATTTGATACCAACTATGACGCCCCCAAAATAGGTATACATCACCTATCTTGAGTCGCCAAATATATGGTACAAAATTCAAATACAACTTAATTATACAACAGTCGTGTAAAATACGACAAAACATATGCTATGAGTTTTAATACAAATATTGTCATCTAGACAATATCCACACTCAATTGAGTCCTCATTACATTTATTATCACACTATTGAACAGAATAGTGAGGACTATTAATGCTATTATCTCGACCGCTACTCCGCTCCCCGACTAGTCCCTCGCTACGCTTCTCATTTCCTCAAGAGAACAATGAAAGTAAAAGGGTGAGCTCAACTAGCCCAAAGAAGAAATATTATGACTCAGATAATACATAATAAATTATCGTTAGAATTCAACAGTGTTAAACTAATACAATATAACAAACATCAAGTTTAACTCGCAATGAACAAGCAATCCATTAAAAGAGTCAAGTAGAGAATAAAATCTACTATCTTTTATGATTTAAAAGGTTTTTCATCACTTTTATCATTGGGACTCAAATTTTAATAAATTATCCACATCATCCCCGCACTACGTACCCAAGGATATTCATTAGTATCACAACCATAAATTATCCATGCACTTACGGGCCAAGGATATTCGTATTCATCAATGGTCATGATCATGCCAACAACTCGTCCATCAATGCACTATGGGCCAATGAGGACTTTTACCACATCATTTGTAACATTACGGTCATGATTATACCGATTAATCCATGGTCATAATCATACCAAGTCCATCTATGCACTACAGGCCACAGATGACTTTCAACATAATATAAACATGAGGATGATGACAATGATATAAGAATTCAATAAAACAAGTTCAAGAATTAATTTATCCATGAACTAATAATGTCCAAATTATCAACGTGATACTTCTTTGTAGAGTAAAATTCAAGAATGCTCAGAAGAATATTTTCATGAAAAGATACTGATGAAACGCAAATATCAAGGATATTCCACTAATTTCATGGAGTATAAAAGTCAAAACTTTAACCAACTGAGTATAATAAAGAATGGAATAACAAAAGATATCACCAGGCATGCGATGATCAAGATGTATAGGTTATTCCAATGTAATAATAATAAATAACGGAACCAAAGTCAAAGTAAATTTGCAAATCGGCTGTGATGTTCCAATAGAATAATAAATAACGGAATCAGGTCATGCGTAAACGCATAGACATGATGTTTCAACAGAATAATAAAGAATGGAATGACAGAAAAATTTCACCATGTATGCAGTATTTCGCATAGACAAGTTATTCCAACATAATGATAAAGAATAAAATAACAGAAGAATTTCACCAAGTATAGGGTAGATTGCGTATACAGGTTATTCCAACAGAATAAAAAAAATGGAATAACAGAAGTTCTCTTCATGAATACGAAAGAAATAATACCACTTACCTTAGACAAACTGGATATAGGAGTAGTGAAGTAGCAGAATATTTTTTTTCTTTCTCTCTATAGTTTCTCTCTCTAGAGTTTCAGTGAATTCGTAAGAAATATGAAGGAATGAGATTCTATTTATAGGAGAATTGACTGAATAGTAACTAATTCCCTAATCGGTCCGTATTGATTTACTTTTAAAATGGACTATCCAGTTTGGTTTACTATAAAATATTCTAATAAAACAAAATCTTTTAAATAAAATATAATATATTTTATTTATAATCTAATAAAACGACTAATTTTATAAAAGTATTCTGTTTTATATAAAAAGATTTTACTATACAAATACTATGCAGGCACTATGCAAACACTATGCATAATAAAATATAATATATTCTATTTATAGTCTAATAAAATGAATAACTTTATAAAATTATCTTGTTTTATATAAAAAGTTTTTCTGTTTTATTACATTAATAATACTAATAAAATAAAACTTCATCATCATTATTATAATTCACACTATTAATCGACCAGGTCAGTCCCAGGAAAGAGGGGGCTTTCCAATAAGGATTTCTCCTTATTGGCGCGCAATTAGGTGACCAAACCTCTCCTTGGCAAAACTTCTAGACATCGTTAATATTGCAAATAATAATATTAATAACTTCGTCGTCTCAATTATTGATTTAATAATATATAAAATATCGACAAAAATTGAATCAATTAACGTGAGATATTATGCAACAATTACTGAGGCAATAATTGAACAAAACTAAGTGACTTCTCACGTAAGCATCAATAATCAATACTGTGTGCTACTATGCAACCACGCGTATTCCTGTACTTTTAACACAGGGTGTTTCAACAGTTAATGATAAAACTTTCGTCGTTATTTTCATAAAATATTTTTGTCGTTTTATCAATCTGACAATAATTATGTTGTGGGGTCCACCAATGATTTTGTCGTCGTACGAATATTCCCTGTTAAAATGAATATTCACCGACCAATCGAATATTATATAACAACTTGTATACTTTGCAAAATTTATAACTATTACCCACAACTATAACATTATATCAAATTCATTCCATAATATTACAAAATGATAATTATAGAAAATTCATCTTTATTCATAAAAGTTGGAGTCTTACACTTTATTTTAGTTTAATTCATTATCCCATTTTATTAATCAAGAACACTCAAGTAGAACTAGCCATCTCTCAATGTACTAATACCGTATTAACTTAAACCCACAAATTAGATAGAATTAAGCTAAACATCTTAATTAACTAACTCACTATATCTCTATGTGAATTACAATCAAAGAAGGTTTAAGTTCAAGTTCTCTATCCGATTACATGCGATGCTAGGCATATCTCTACCCTAACATAAATCAAGATTTCATTCAATCACAGAATTCAAGAACACATGTTATATTAACTAAATCTAGACTCGTATTTCCTCTCTTGAATCCATACAAGTCCACATAGAATTGGAGATCAAGCAATTCATAAATTCAAGCACAATTCAATATAGATAAACTGAACAATAGATTATTAAACTGGAAATCAAAGATTACATAATCATCATTCCACCCAAAGATCCATTATAAGCCTAAAAAGTAATTTAGTTCATCATCAATAAATTAAAAACTGAATTAAACAAAGTAAACATCATCCCAATTACAAATATAAAACTAAAGAAAGAGAATGAATCCAGAACAACCCTTCTCTCTAGCCTCAATCTGTAATTATCGTGAAATCTCCTTCAAAATCTTACTCCAATGCTCTTGCTCTCAATTCTAGCTTCAAAGATTCTTAATTTCTTGTATGATTTTCAATCTTGTTGTTTGTTGTTAATTATACACCAAGACACGTATTGTGACTCTAATTCCATGCATAATTGAGTTCCATGCCATTCCAAACACTTGCCTCCACGTTTCTTGCACCAATTCAAAAGGATCATAACACTGGATTTCCCGCACCCCCGCCCCGGCAGGGGGTAATAAGTGTAATACCAGAGAATTTTCGCGTATTATTAAATAAATATATTAATGGAAATGAATATTTATTTAAATATAAGCGATTTTATATTTTGAACTGAGATAACTCAATTATATTAAATAACTAAATAATTGAGGATATGTGGAGTTTTGTGATGAACTTGGTGAAGCCTTGTGTGGCGCGGTTAATGAATATCTTAATTAATGAAAGAATCGTTAAGCAGACGATTAAATCTATAGTAATTATTATTTGTTATTGAAGGATTTCGGTTAGATATTAATAGTAATATTAATCGACGGATGAATTATCAAGTAAACAATTAATTAATATTAATTGTTAATTGTTATTGTAGAATATTAATTAATTATTAATGGTGAGTGATTAATGATACATGATTATTAATTGTTATTATGAATGAAGTAAATTGCATGATTAGAATTGTATTATTCATTTAAATTGTGTGTACAAGACATGTGATGTTATATAGTTCTTACAATTAATAAGAAGATGTGGTATGACACATTAGTATGGCTATGTAATATATTTAAACTATATAATAAAGTGTAGGAAATTACAAGTTACATAAACAACTATTTATGTGACAATAAGTATAGGTGGAAATATTAAAAGATGTACTCTGTCAAAGAATTATAAATTATTTCAATAAGTGAGTCTACTTGAAATAATAAAGTTTTAAGGGATATTAATTACTAGTGGGTAATTAAATGGAGTCCATGCATATAATAATTAGACTGGACTAATGTACATGGATTATATGATGTGAGTACATAAATAATCCCTAACTCTCCATTGTGCAGTAGCATTAACACATTAAAATTATATTTTGGGAATTTAAGGAACCAAATTAAGCTTTATAAACACAATTGCTGAGATTTTTCTCTCTTGTCCCATATTGAATGTCACAAAGTACATGAATAGTAACTCAAAAGCTATTATACGTATTTCTCCAAAAAGGCTAAGCCTATTTCTTGTTCCAAGCTTCCTAGCTTATGATCATGGGGGGAGTGGTGCTCATGATGAAAATTACTAACCAATCTAACAACTCCTCCATAACCTTCACGCAATTCTTCCATCCTTTGGATTGAGTTCTTGGATAATGGCTTGGCATGGTCAAGAGATTTTCTATAAATTAAACACTTCCCTACATCCTTTGTGTTGTTTGAATTGTTTGAGAGGTGCAATAGGGAGTGTGAGTTGTTGAGAAATTGAGGGAGTGTAATCTTTATGTTGAAGAATTCCATTAGGCTTAAAGAGGTATAATTCTACTTTGATATTCTTGAGCTTGAGTTTTGTTAAATTCTAGAATTTTTTGGATTCTCTGTTAATTGATGTAGGATAGCATGCTATTGTGTTATTTGAGTTGGTACACATGTTTTGGAAACTGGTAGTTGGTCTGGTTGCAGGTGTAGCATCTCTTGTGTTAAGGCTCTGCTTCTGCAGAGCCATTTTTTTTCAATCTGTTCGAAGTGGAGCGGTCGCGCCACTTCCATAGGCTTATACTGCGCGGTCGCGCGTGGTGTTTTCCCCAGATACTGCTTTAATGTTTCTGTATTGTTCTGAGCATGCTAGGATAGTTAGGATGTGCATATAAATGACCTTATCTTGTGGTAAGATATTGTTTTGAGCAAGTTATGTTGTTTTAACTTGATTTGAGCTACGTTTTCAAGAAAACTTCAAGTTTTAGAAAAGCTAGAAATGGTAAACTTGAATAATGCATATTCTGATCTTGAAAGCATGTTAGTATGGTTTTAAAATGCATGTCGGACATACTACCTTAGGTATATGAATTTCATATTGAAGCATGAGCATGTTAGACTTATTAGTAAGCTTTACTAATGAAAATGTGAACTTTGCGTGAATGTTGAAGTGCTACTTTGAAAGTGAGAATCTGATGATTATAAGCATATTGGATGATACCCTTAGATGCACTCATGTATCATAAATGTATATATACCATGCTTAGGTATCGTAATTCAAGGAAATCATAAGCGAAGCATATTTCAAAACAAAACGATGTTAAATACACATATGTGATATGAATATTCACAAGCATGTCTAATATGAGTTATATGACTACTTTATATGTTTAAAAATCAAGCATGTTGGACTTTGTGATGTCATAACCTTAAATGGCCTTAATTCGTTGAGATGTCCAACTTAGGATCATATCATGTGAAACGAGACCTAGATTAAGCTAAGAAAATGCAAAAGGACCCTTAACATGTTAATATGTGTTATGTATGTAAGGATGTGCAAGCTAGGCCAAGCAAATAGTTGCTTTCGATCTGGTTTGAATCGGGAGCCGCTAGCGTCTCCTTAGTATAAATCAAAAGCGTCATTGAATTCTGCAGACTTAGAAAGTGACTTCTGTGATTTCTGATGTATGTAGCATGCTAGTATAATTTCTTTATGCTTATTTCAGTCCATGATACCCTAACAAAGGTAGCTTTGCATGTTAACACCTATCTTAGCTTGAATTGACAAGGTGTTTTAAAATGATGATGTCTAACGATAGATCCGAGCTATGTAATAACACACATATAAGATTTCTTGATTGAGTCATATGTGTACACTTGATCTATTTACCAAGATTATTTATCGAATATGTTTAACTAATGAATATCTTATATACATATCACATTATGTTAGGATTCGAAAGTGTATTGATAAGCGATATTTTGGTAAACTACGCTTAAGGCAAGTATCCTAAACCCTTGCATTATTCAACGAATACCGTAAGCTTATCTCTTTGAATACAAGTTGTATTACTTTCTCATTCAAATGAACTAGTATGATAAACCCTCGTGAAAGCTATTATACATGTTAAACTTCATATTGTCCTTGAATATTGTGAAAGAGTCGATGCCATTTTATTCGGCTAGACTACATACATGTTTATAAAAATTGTCCAAACCAATTGATTGGTGCGGAAATCTTGAAAACTGAGTTGAACAACCCTTTTGGTAAGGGGAGTGTATGTCGTTGGAAACCCCAACACATAATTGAATATTATGGTGGTGTTATGCATAACGTAAAGTATTGTAGACTGATCATCTATAGTACTTGATATCTTTAAGCTATCAGCTTAATATTGGTAACTCTAGTGAAAGTTCAATAGTCCTTAGTGACTACTCAGTATAAATGTTTAGTCAGTTGGATACCTTGATAGTCGTTGAATTCATATATATCTGTTGATTTATATTGAATTATCATTCTTATTCAAAGAATTGTTGATATTTCTTATCCATGATGTTATTCTGATACTTTGAACTATCCTAGAAATGACATTCAATATTTCAAACCTTGTGATATTATATCCTACACCCTTGTTATATATTACTTGCTGGGCAATTTGTGCTCATCCTTGCTTTTAAAAACCTTTCATTTAAGGCAGAACAAGGAAGTGTATCTGGGCAGGGCAAGGGCAAGGGCAAGGCTACCGACTAGCTTGCCCCTTTATGTTTAAGACTATTATGTTGTGTCAAGACCTTTTTAAGATTATGTTTAAACTTAAGTAGGATTATGTAATAAGTCCTTATTCGATGTTATTATGTAATCTATTAAGTATTGTAGGTTGCGAGACTTGGGGGAATAATTATAATAAATTATTGTATATTATTCTAAATTAGATCTTCCGTTATGAATGTGTGATTTTAGTTATTATGGTAATACTTTGAGCACGTGATGAACCAAATTCGAGTGACCTAGTGGAGGTCTGAATTTGGGGGCATCACAATAAGCCTTGAAGGCCCGCCCCGACGGGCTACCTTTCTATTTTCGAATCAGCACCCCCTGTATATAGAAAGCCCACCCCGACGAGGGTCCTTTCTGCTAATTGTCATGTCTTGCTCCTAATCTTGCCAATTTTTGCCATGATTTCGTCCTTTAAGTCCAATTTCCACTCCACCACACCTAAACACAAAATAACAATAAATAAGTAAAAACAAACAATAAACACAAAGAATTAACACAATTTAAGCTTGAATTAGAGGCCGGTTCGTAGGTAAAAAACCCACTCATCAAATTCCCCCAAACTTAAACACGTGCTAGTCCTCGAGCACGAAATAAAACAAAAGTTTATGCAATGCCATGCAATGAGATGTAATGCATCTAATCTATATGCCTACGAATCCAACAGTCATCACAGAATCAAATCTATTCATCCAGCCTCAGAGAAATCAAACAAACACAACAATACTTCATATCAAAACTATTCAATAATTCCCGTCATTCATCAAATCTTAAACCGTTATTGTTGGTATAGTGTGTGCGCGCTCAACATCCCTGCTAACTGATGCATATTAAAATTTAATACATAACAAGTCTCTTAGAAGGCATCATACAGCGTAAACTCAAGAATTTCAAAAACATACGAGATCCAACTAAAATCAAGCAATTACCAATATTAAAGGTCCACATAGGGTACTTATAATTTATTTTCCATCACGGGGGCTTTTTGCTCTTTATTTCCCATTTTATTTACATTTTTTTTAAAATATTTCCCATAACTGTGCAATGTCTCATTCCATTAGGCTAGCAGTGCTACCCCTTAGCGAGCTTTCAACCAATGACTCCCAGACCATAAAAGACCTTAGGGCGTTAGGTGTAAAGACAATCCCCTCGGGCGTACTTGCTCAAGTAACAAAGGCCCCGAAACAAAATTAGCCATGATATTTATTTCCCCTTTTTTATAAAGCTTATGTACCCCAAATTTTGCCTCAAACTTAGGTTCTTGCCTAATTCTTCGCCTTCACTGCCTATCCTTATCATTCTTTCATTTAAACTAACATTATCCTTTAGAGGTTCCTTATGTATCAATTTGAACTAAATCAGTTAACATAGGTGTTATTATGTGCTAACCTTAATATACCAGTTTCAAATAGGTAAAAGATCCAATTCATAATAGAAAATTACATCAAAGTTCTAATATTCAGTATTGTACTTGTCTACTTAATCTCAATCTCATCATTGGCCAAAATAAAATGAACTTTATTAAACCGATGGACATATGCAATATACACAATACTTAACTAAAATTATATATATATATATATATATATATATGTGTGTGGTAAACATAACATGATTGACAATTAATAAAAATTATTTACAATCCTAAGCTATTATGCAACTATATCACTACATGAATGCAAACATTTAATAATCCTAAAAACTAAACATGAAACTAAAATATGCAAATCTAACTAATAAAATTAAGCATGCAAACATAAAACATAAAAACTAACTCCCCCAAACTCTAACAATTACAATGTCCTCATTGTAAAGAATAAAGCAATAAATGTATGAGGACTTTCCTGTAATCGCCTAAGCTGGAGGTGGTGGTGGATGTTGTTCTTCATCTGAATCACTGGGTGGGAACCTTGGCATCGGGGCTGGCTGCTGATATGGGAACTGCGCAGTGGGATTGAAACTCTGAAGTGTCGCATTCAATGAGTCAAAGGACATATTCATGGCCTCGAACATATGATCCTACCTCGCCGCGAGTCTCCCCATCTGCATGAGGGCTTCTTTGTTGTTCCCATCCACTTGTCGTTGGAGGTTCTGAAACTGAGGGCTAGATGTAGCATCGGGTTGTGGTATCTCCTCAGCTCCTTGCTCTCCCATCGTCTCATCTCCCTGGAACTCATCGTCATCTGAGGTGTCTTCAGCTTCAGCCTCGTCCTCCGAGGCTGGTGGAAATATGAACCCTAGTCCTCTAGGGTGTGACTCGCCCCCGAGCCACACCGAATACCACGCAATCATCCTCTAGTCTAGCGTCTGAAGCGGCATCTGGGTGGTCTCATCATCGGACCATCTAACTCCTTCTTGCCTACACAAGCCACAAATGAGCAATGGGTGTGGCAAACCTCCAGAGAATGGTCCTTGCAGACATCTTCGGATAGAAAAACTGATTATAGCACCCACGTCGATGAGAAAGTCTTGGACGATGGCGTATAAAAGCAATGTTTACTCCTTGTTCACCTATGTTGTGTGTGTGGATGGAAACAACTTGGGGCACAAGAACGCGTGCCATATCTTTCCGTACCGACTGAGATCCTTATTGTGGAAGATAGTGGTCCCTTTTCGGCCCTTGAGCCATGTGGTACCCGGCTTTGTCATTTCTGTCAAAATAGCCTTGTAGTCGGGATCATGGTCACGTAAGTAAGCATACTGGCACTCTCTAGGAACTCGTAATTGATAGTACATGTTGATGGCATCGGCACTGAAAAAAACTTGTTTGCCCCAGATAAATGCGGTGAAAGGGGCCTTATCCTCTGCGTTGGCATAAAACTCTTTGACCACATACACAATTGCTGGCTTAGGCTCTTCCGTGAACTTATTCCATCCTTTCTCATAAATTTGTTGCATCAATTCGTCATCGACGTGTTCAGGTGCCAACCCTCGCTCTGGTGTGAGTGCCTTTGTTACAAGGTAGTCGTATCCCCGGCAACGGCGCCAAAAACTTGTTGGGTAATTTCTATATATGCACAACACGCAAGTATACGTGGTCAATAAGTAATATAATGATAAATCAAGTATCGTTCCCACAAAAAATTAGTATAAATTTAATCCTAACAATTACCAGCCTTATATTAATCCAAATTTTATTAAACTATCCAATTCAATGATTATAATTATTAAAAATACCAAACAATCAACAAATCTAAAAATTGTAATTTTAAACAAATATTGGAGAATTAGGCTTACTACTTCACTCTAAGTTTCACTCCGATTATTACCCTTTATTTCAATTTAATTCACTATCCCAGTTTATTAATCAAGAACACTCAAGTAGAACTAGCCATCTCTCGATGTACTAATACCGCATTAACTTAAATCCACAAATTAGATAGAATTAAGCTAAACACCTTAATTAACTAACCCACTATATCTCAATGTGAATTACAATCAAAGAAGGTTTAAGTTCAAGTTCTCTATCCAATTACATGCGATGCTAGGCATATCTCTACCCTAACATAAATCAAGATTCCATTCAATCACAGAATTCAAGAACACATGCTATATTAATTAAGTCTAGACTCGTATTTCCTCTCTCGAATCCATATAAGTCCACATAGAATTGCTGATCAGGCAATTCATAAATTCAAGCACAATTTAATATAGATAAACTGAAGAATAGATTATTAAATTAGAAATCAAAGATTAAATAATCATCATTCCACCCAAAGAAACGTTATAAGCCTAAAAAGTAATTTAGTTCATCATCAATGAATTAAAAACTGAATTAAACAAAGTAAACATCATCCCAATTACAAATATAAAACTAAAGAAAGAGAATGAATCCAGAACCACCCTTCTTTCTAGCCTCAATATGCAATTATCGTGAAATCTCCTTCAAAATCTTACTCCAATGCTCTTGCTCTTAATTCTAGCTTCAAAAATTCTTAATTGCTTATATGATTTTCAATCTTGTTTCTTGTTGTTTGTTGTTAATTATACACCAAGACACGTATTCTGACTCTAATTCCATGCATAACTGAGTTCCATGCCATTCCAAACATTTGCCTCCACATTTCTTGCAACAGTTCAAAAGGATTAGAAAACTTGAGTTCCCGTACCCCCACCCCGGTGGGGGGTAATAAACCTTGAAGGCTCTTGCGAGCTACCTTCTGCTTTTTTATCAAGACTTTTACTTCTACGGAAGTTTTATATATAGAAAAGTCAGCCACTTGGCGGGTCCTTTTTGCTAATTGTCTTGTTTTGCTCCTAATCTTGCCAATTTTCGCCATGATTTCGCCCTTTAAGTCCAATTGCCACACCACCACACCTAAACACAAAATAACAATAAACAAGTAAAAATGAACAATAAACACAAAGAATTAACACAGTTTAAGCTTGAATTAGAGGTCGATTCGTAGGTATAAAACTCACTCATCAAAGCTCCGTCAGTGCTTCAATCACACGTTTCGGTAACAAGTCGATAAATGTCACGGGGATCAACTTCTGCATGAATACATGATAATCATGACTTTTGAGACCCCGAAACTTCATCGATTCTCACGAGTATACAAAATCAAATACTACATATTAAATAATCCTCTAGAACATATTTAGAATAACACAATGCTACCATTTTAATTAAGCAACAAAATGGAAACAAAGACATGGTAATTTATATTGAGAAAGCATTATATTTGTTTCAAATAGATGTATCTCAATAACATAGATGTATCTCAACCAAAAGTACACATGTTACATTTTTAACATGAGAATCATTGAATTTCAAGAAATAACATATACTTGGGTGCAGATATATTAAAGTAGCATTTATACACAAGAAAAAGGCATACTAATAAAACCTAGTTTATACGCAAAAATTTGTGAGGTCAAATCTATACAGAAAATGCTAAAACAAAACAATAAAATCAAATTAAACACCCTAAAATTAGGAGAAGAAGAGCTTCACCTTGTAATTTTGGGGAAACTAGAAGTACAAAAATAGTAAATAAAATTAAAAACCATAAGTTATGACTCTAAGTGACTAACCAGACTGACTTGTTGAGCAACACTAGTTTTCTTTTTTAATTGTCATTTAAGATAGGTATGTTATCAAAACTACTCCTACTCATTAACAAAACTACTCAAACCCTTCTCTTTTACAAAACTACTCCTACCCCTATTCACCTTCGGCTCGAAACTACTCCTACTCCTCCTCTTACCATTCTCTTCATTTGAAACTTTAGATGTATACAATCTTTGAACATCCACAAATCTACTCTTTTTTGAAATTTCAGAACCTCCTCCCTTTTCTACACTAATTTATAATGTTTAATTTACAAGAGAGAATGACCCCAATGTTGGATCTAGAAAGAGTTGGTGACAGTAAAGTGGATGTAAACATCTTCTTAATCACAACTTTGTTTCAAAACTCAAACGAGTTCCTTTATTTACGGGATACTCATTTTGTCCTAAAGTCATATAAAAATCATATTTATGTAGTAGAGGAAACGGAAGCTACAATCTCATTTTAAATAAATTATTATGAACCACAGTAAAACATTGTGACATTAACATTTAAATTTACATAGTTAAAAGACAATTCTTAGAGACTCGTTACAAAATAGTCCTTTTCCTAATTCTAATTTTCCAATAGGCAAGAAATCTATCCATGTTAATTCACTTCTTGGCCACAACTGAATATTTTCTCTAATATCAAATATTTTCATAAAACATACACAGAAGAAATAAACTTACATGAACTGACATACATAATACATGAAAATATTTCAAATAAACATATATACATGAACTGACATACATACTACTCAAAAAAAAAGAGGAGATAAAAGAAAAACTTACACAAAAGAGAGAGATTAATGGCAGAGATGGTCAATGCCCGTTGCTATGTACTGCCCAAAACAAAACATACAGGTATTAGAAGAAAAAAACCCAAATTAAATCCATGGAAGCCAACAATGAGAAATGTAGAACCAGAGCTGAGAGGGGACGAAAAGAGGGGGGAGATTATAACAGTGTATCAGGCCAAAGAAAGGGGTGGAAAAAGGGGGAGGCCAGACGGTGGAAGACGACGGCGAGGATCAACGGCACAGTGATGGCGAGAGAATCAAAGGGAAAGAAAATGGAGAGGAAAAAGAAATTGAATCAGGGGATTAAAAATAAGACCTCTTTCTCGACGGCGTGTCTTGTCGCTTGAGTCCTATCGCCATTGAGTCAATAGCGATGGTGTTGTCGTCGCCTTTGATATTTATGTCCGTCGCCAATGAGTTTTCCCTCCACCGCCAAATTTTCGCAACTATTTTCTCCTGGGAAAAAGGTATTATCGACAGCATACATTCGCGACGGGGTTCCCATCGACATTAATGTCATTCTCGACGGGAAATTGGCCGTTGCCAATAACCCCGTCACCAATAACCAATTTCCTTGTAGTGTAGGAAATGGCATGCAATAAATTGGGAGACAATTACTAAATCCAAACGTGATGGTGGTCTAGGCATTAGGAGATCTTATGAAGCTAACCTTGCTTTTTCATGAATTTGGTTTGGAGATTATGGGAATCTCCAAACTCTTTCTTGTCTTTAGAATTGAAGCAAAAATATTTTAAAAATGTCCCTTCTATTTGACAAGCCAAAACCCTTGGTCACCACAGTCGGACTTGGAAATTCTTAGTCAATGCTAAAAATAAGATCCATAAAAATCTGCAGTGGATAGTGGGGTGAGGGGATTTCTTATCCTTTTGGTATGATAAGTGGTGCGTAGAAAATACCTTGATGCCTTTTCATAGGCCCTTTAGGGGAACAGGTTGAGTGAGGGAGTTCATTGACCACCCTATTCTTCATCAATGGAAAGGTGAGTATTTACAAAGCTTTCTTCCTCATCTGTGCAACCTTGTGCTTTCAATTCCTCTCCATTTTTTTGATCATAATGTTGATACTCTTTTTTGGCCTTTTAATAATGGAAAATGTTCTGTCAGATCAGCCTACAACTCCTTAATCTCCCTTGAACCTTCAACCTTTAATTGGAAATGGATTTGGTTCCTTAAGATCCCTCCCAAGATTCAATTGTTTATTTGGAAGGTGTATCATAATAGACTTCCTACTAAGTATAAGACTCTAATTTGTTGTGGATTCAAAATAAACTGTCAAATATGTGTGTTGGGTCATGATATTTCATCTATTGGGCCGAATGAATTGGGCTTACTTGTTTGGTTAATCCATTGGGTCTTCATTATTGGGTGTTAATGTTATTGGGCCTAGTCACTAGCTTATTTATGTTAAGTCCATATGAAACCGGGTCGGGTCAGTAGACTAACCCATTAGATATTTTAATATCTCTATCTTTGACTTGTAATGATGAAAAAGCATGATAGTTGGCTGTTGTAACTGTCATGCATTAATGTGGATGGGATTATAGCCGATCGGCATAAACAGTGGAGAAAAGGTGACAGCCTGCGTGCAGTCGGCAGAGATCACTGAGGAGTGGGGGGCTGTGTCAGACGGTAGTGGGTGGCACGATAAACCGGGCAAATAGAGTATAACCTAGCAAGGAGGTCTTCACAAAGAGGTACGTACAAACACACATCAACTGATTATTATCTTTCTCAATACACTAGACATTATTATCCTCCATTGTTAACCTTGTGAACACCGATACTGACTCTCACGCCTGAGCTATCCCCCGACGGTCGAAGCCATCAAGATTTTGGTGTTTTATCGTGTTTATTGTGTAAGATATAGACGCGTGTTAGTGATTGAGGTGCGTGGAAAGATCTTGGTGTTAACATTGGCGCTAGAAGGAGGGCTGAGTTTTAGTGTCATTGAGCTTTCAATCACATTCATTTAACCTACTTCAGAAGATGGTGAGGAGTAGAGATAGTACGCTAGAGGGGCAGGCGATGGATGTAAGCTCATCATTACCTCGTGTTTTAGTAAAGGATCGTCTGGGTCCTTCCAAAAGTGCTCATGAGAGTACGGCCTCCAAGCACGAATCTGGAAGTCTTCGTCCAAAGATTCATGGTGGAACCAAACGAAGGTTGGTCTTTGGTACCGATAAAGAGCTTGATCATGGCCGAAGGCGGATAGAAGGTTCACCTATCAAGACTCATCACCGAAGTGGTCAGGAGGATAAAGCTACCAAGTTGGCGAGGATGGCGGACGAAGCAGATAAGGCCTTGGAGGTCCTTCTAAAACAAAGAGAAGATATAGCCGAACAGATGCTTCGGGTGGCTGAGTTAAGGGACAAAGCGTCTAGTCATGTTCAGTCCGAAAGGCGAAGCAAGCATAATGAGGTACAATGGCGAGAGGGGAAAGAGCCAGAGCATTCTATACATGTGTCTCGAGATCGTTCCCACGACCGAAGGAGATCGAGGAGCAGAACCCCCGTGGCGTCGAAGAAGGCACTTATGGTCGTTGGTTCTCAGCGTCGAGACAATGACAGGCCGATGTGCAGGTCAAGGGATGTCATTCCAGAAACCAGAAGGAGAGAGCATCAACGTGAATATTCTCGCCATGAGGATAGAGTTATACGCCGGAGTAGATCCAGAAGTCCAACGAAGGCAGTGGGATCGGATAGAGGAGGTCGATCCACTCAGAAGCAGAAGGTTGTTCAGGAGAAAGAAGTCTCCT
Source organism: Panax ginseng (assembly GCA_020205605.1). NCBI lineage: Eukaryota > Viridiplantae > Streptophyta > Magnoliopsida > Apiales > Araliaceae > Panax > Panax ginseng. Next base: position 34,766,917 of record CM035129.1, read on the forward strand.
CTCAACCCGAGGGTGTGGATTTTCTGGTAAAGGAGTTGAAGGAACTCAGGAAGCAATTAGCTGAGGTGCAACAAGTGAAGGACACTCCGGGAAAGAAGGTATCTCCTTTTTCCTCGGACATTCTTAAGGAGAAGGCAGACGTCACCAAGAAGTTGCCTCGCATGGAGAGTTACGATGGGTCTGGAGACCCTTATGACCATAGCCAAGTGTTCAACCGGCTGATGGATTTTTATGACTTTACCGATGCTGCCAAATGCCACACGTTTGTTACAACGTTGAGAAAGGATGTGAGGCAGTGGATGGGGACTTTACCGTCAGATTCAATATCTTCATGGACTGAGCTCTATGATAAATTCCATGCTCGTTTCAGGAGCAACCGAAGAAGAGGGAAGCCCACAGGTTCGTTAGCACAGGTCCGATAGTTTACTGACGAGTCCTTAGGTCAGTATGTGAAGTGGTTCAAGGAAGTAGTTGGTCAGGTGTCCGACCTCAATGATCTTCAGGCTGTAGGGTTGTTCCAAAATGGGCTAGATCTTGTGAAGTCCAAAAAGTTGGTGAAGAAGTTGATGTTTCACCACCCGAAAAGCTTGGCAGAAGCTTTTGACAAGGCAGAAGGTTATATTGTAGTGGAGGAGGCTATGAATAGCACAAACGCCCTTCTTCTTGATCCAGAATAAAGGAGGTCGGTGCTCTAAAGTCGATAAAATGACCGTAAGAAAGGTGGGGGGTATAATGATCGGCCAGAGGGAAGTTCGAAGAAATATAACAACTCATGGCGACAAGGGAGTAGTCGTCCGCCTGTTCCCACCCAGAAAGTGAACAAGGTTTACACCAAGCTGAATACGGATAGGTCGGTGATTTTGGACCAAATTAGAAACCAGCCGTTCTTTGAGCCACCTCGTGACAACTACAAGACAGGACAGGGAAACGCTCGAAAGTATTGTGGCTATCACCAAGCCACAGGTCACGACACTAATGAGTGTTGCAATTTGAAGGACTTCGTGGAGAGGAAGATTCAAAGTGGTTTGCTGGTTCAATATGTGGCCGGGAGGGACCAACAAGATCAGCAGAATATCGACCGTACTGTTCAGACGGTTCAAACGGTTCCACCCATCCAAAATGCTCCAACACCACCACTGAGGCACATCGTTGATGTAATAACCGGTGGGACAGCAGGAAAGTTGGTAGGGAAGAAGAGGAGAGGATACCTAGATTCGGTCATGTCCGTGGCGGGTGCTCCCCCGAAGACCGACAGACCATTTCCAGGGACTGTTATATCTTTCACCGATGCAGATTATCCTTCGGAGCCCATCGAGCCTCATGAAGGAGCGTTGATGATCACTGCACAAGTAGGCTCGGTGGATGTGAAGCGTATGATGATAGACAACGGGTCTTCTGTAGATATTCTATATGCCCATGCTTATCAGAGGATGCATCTTGATGGGCGAAAGATAGAGGTCGGACAAGAAGCTCCCCTATATGGCTTCAAAGAACGATCCGGGGCTAGAGTTGCAGTATAATCGAACTACCGGTGGTCTTCTAAGACAACTCCCTTAATGTGTAGAAATAACTCAAATTTTATGTTGTGCATGTAGATTCGGCTTACAATGCTATCTTGACGACGACCACACACCGACACTTCTCCAAGTCAGACTTCCATCCTCACTTCAAATCAAGTTCCCAACAAAGACACCTGAGTTGGAAAGGTGGTAGGGGATTTGGATTTGGCCCACATCAATTATCGAATGTCATTATTTCCTCGAGTAGGGGTCAAGAAGCGTAGCAAACCATGGCGATTGAGATCGAGCCCTTCACTGAAAGCAGTTCGGAGCCATTGGTTGTTCCTTGCCAGAGACGGGAGATCGAAATGTCCTCGAAAGAAAGATAAGACAGTGAAGATAGGTTCGAGTTTGCCGGAACCTCTCCGGACAAATCTCATGGAACTTCTTCGCTGCTATGCGGATATTTTTGCATGGGAGCCACAAGACATGCTTGGAATCAGCCGAAAGGTTGCCGAGCACAGACTGGAAGTAGATCCATCAAAGAAGCCAGTTCGGCAGAAAAGGCGGATCTTTGCACCTGAGCGACAGAGGATCATTGATGAGGAAATTACTAAGCTGATAGCTGCTGACTTTATCTTTGAGATCGACTACCCACAGTGGATGGCTAATGTAGTGTTGGTGCAGAAGCAGAATGAAAAATGGTGAGTTTGCATAGACTACACGGACCTGAACAAAGCATGTCTGAAGGACTTTTATCCTCTACCCCATATTGATCAGCTCATCGATGCCACTTCGGGGTATGCATTACTAAGCTTTATGGATGCTTTTTCAAGTTATCATCAAATATCTATGCACCAGGAGGACATTCCAAAGACAACATTCATTACACACCATTCGGTGTATGCCTACAAGAAGATGACCTTTGGCCTAATAAATGCTGGGGCCACTTACCAAAGAATGATGAACTTCATCTTTGAGAGGCAACTGGGGAGGAACATGAAAGTGTACGTGGATGATATGATCATGAAGAGCCTACATGTTCAGAAGCACTTAGATGACCTAGAGGAATGCTTTCAGACTATCCGTCATCACAAGTTGAGGCTCAATCCAGCAAAGTGTACCTTCGGCCTCGGTTGGGGAAAGTTCCTGGGTTACCTGGTCAGTCAGAGGGGCATTGAGGCCAATCCGGAGAAGATCCAGGCTATCCTTGACATGAAGACTCCTCAGTCGTTCAAAGACGTCCAATGTCTGACTGGTAGGATTGCAGCTTTGAGGAGGTTCATGTCCAAGTCAGCAGAGAGGTGTTTGTCGTTCTTTGATATACTGAAGGGACCGAAGAATGCGAAGACGTTCCAATGGACTTCAGAGTGTGAAGATGCCTTCCAAGGCATAAAGACATATCTGTCTTCGGCTCCTCTTCTAGTGAAACTCGCCTTACAGAGACCTCAGATTTATACCTTGCGGTTTAGTTCGTTAGCAATTGCGAGCGTTGTTGGTTCAGAGGAGGTCACGGAAGAAAAGATCCTGGCCTATTATTTCAATCCACGCCCCACGAGATGTCAAACCAGTACCCAAATATTGAAAAAAATTTCTTTGCTTTGATAATTGCTAGTGAAAGCTTCGCAATATTTTCAAGGCTCCGGCCTCTGTCGCTTCACACTGATCAACCAACAAGAAGGTGATGAGCAAGCCAGAGGTCTCGGGGAGATTAGCAGCATGGACTATGGAGTTATCCCAATTTTTCATCGAATATCATCCCCGAACTACTATCAAAGGTCAAGCCTTGGCCGATTTTATGGTGGAGTGTTCGTTCACCGAAGAAGATGCTGAGCTGCCAGAGGCTGAGACGTCCGATCGAGTAGTTGCTGTTCTTCAGCACGGTTAGAATGCATGGACGCTGTATGCAGATGGATCTTCTACTGCGGATGTGAGTGGGGCAGGGATCATCTTGACAAGTCCGGAGGGATTCAAGGTCCAGCAGGCCATCAGATTTGGGTTCAAAGCGACAAACAACGAGGCTGAGTATAAAGCGGTACTGGCCGGAGTTTGACTGGAGAATAGTTTAGAAGTTCAGAAGCTGATCATTTACAGTGACTCTCAGCTGGTCGTCAAGCAATTGTCAGGAGACTATGAAGCTCATGGGACGAGGATGATCAAGTATTTGGCAAAGTTAAAAGATCGGCTTCAGTACTTCGTCTCTTACGAGTTTCAGGGCATAGAGCGTAACGACAACTCCATTGCCGATGCATTGTCGAAGCTATCCACTACTGATCTTTATGCTTTCAACGGATCGCTTTATTTAGAAGTTCTACATGAGCTTTGAGCATCCAAAGATGAAAGCGGTAATGTGTATCGAAATATCTAACCGCTTTGACGACTCCCTACATCAATATCCGGCAGATGGCGTCCTTCCTTCGGATCGATGTCGGCAAAGAAGATCAAGTACAAGAGTGCCAACTTCGTTCTTATTGATGGGGATCTTTATCGAAGGGCATTTTCGTCACTATTATTGAAGTGTCTGGTTCCATCCGAAGCTGAGTATGCTCTTCAGGAGGTTCACGAAGGTATTTACGGTGACCATATGGCTGCTAAGTCACTGGCATATAAAGTTCTTCGGCAGGGGTACTACTGGCCTACGATCTTCAAGGAAGCTACAGAGTATGTGAAGAAGTGTGAGAAATGCTAGCTCAACAGTCTGATCCCACATCAGCCACCGGAAGAGCTATACTCGATCTTATCTCCTATACCCTTGCTGTCTTGGGGGTTGATATATCGTGATATCAGCAATGTTGGGTCATGATATTTCATTTATTGGGCCGAATGAATTGGGCTTACTTGTTTGGTTAATCCATTGGGTCTTCATTATTGGGTGTTAATGTTATTGGGCCTAGTCACTAGCTTATTTATGTTAAGTCCATATGAAACCGGCCCTTGGTCAAGAGACTAACCCATTAGATATTTTAATATCTCTATCTTTGACTTGTAATGATGAAAAAAGCATGATAGTTGGGTCAGTAAATCGCTATGCATTAATGTGGATGGGATTATAAATTAACAAATCGGGCATAAACAAAGGAGAAAGGGTGACACTGCGTGCGATCGGCAACTTTGGATTGAAGACTTGACTATTTTGACTATTTATTTCATGCATTCAATAAATGCTTGCCGAACGAAATCCGTTCACAAATAATTTGGTTCATTTGAGGGCCTAGTGTTTTTTTTTTTGGGTACATAAAATGGAAAAAAGGGCCAATGTATAATTATTTTTCTTTGGTACATAAAATGGATGTAGATAAGGTATCCCGGCAATGTATAAATTTAATTTCTGAATATAAATTATACACGCATTTAAGGATTACTTTCTTTCAGCAAAATCTAAACTTCAATTCAGTGATCATCACTAGTTCCGACCATAAAAATCCTATATCAATAATTGAATACCAATACTGGATATTATAAAATGCACACCAAATAGCTCACTATAAATAACCCAGCTATTTTTTTGCTAGCATTTTTATCATGCACTCCCAAAGGAATTTCTTCACTCATAATCTGATTTTCATGTGATCAGATTATAAGATTTTATGCCCGAAAGGAAACAAAATACACTGCAAAGAATTTCTTCACTCATGGCACTGTTGAATTGCTACCACTTGTGTGTTTAGCCACATATATTTGCCTCACTTTAGAATTGGAAAAGTTCTTTTCTGCACCAGTGGAGTTGGCGTGGTTCCTTCCGAGGAAGCCCGTTCTGCGGTGGGACCATTCGCCTGCTGAACTGCTTTTTTGAGATGCACCGCCCCTCTGATGGTCGTAGCCAGTTGAGTGGTTGAACTGCTGGGAAGATAAATTCTTTTGCTGTGAATGCCTAGACTTGAAAGAATTCATGCTTGGGCCATTACTGGTGTTGCTACCGCCGTTTTGAGCAGCATCGCCTTTTCCAGCATTTGTAATGGCACTTCTGCTGGAGCTCTGATTGATAGCGCTCTGTGTTGATGGGCCAGCAGTAATGCAGCTCGATGAGTCTACCAACCCGAGTTTGTCGGGAAATTGTGTAAGCCTTGTATCCGTCACCACCGGAAAAGTACAGTCACTGTCGGATGGAGCAGTCGATTGAGACTCAGCCAACCTATTCCCAATTAATGATTGCTCGGTGGGATGCTGATGGCTGAATTGGGACGGCAGAACACCTTCTGCTTGTTGCTCCAATGGCAGTGAAAGAGGAACAGAGTGGAAATACGATGCAGGAACATGAGGCCAGTGACCTTGGACTGACATGTCAGTTGGTGCAGACTGAGTAGAGCCAAATTAACTGTTAGTTAATATCAGATGACAAAATTAAAATATGCTCCCTCCGTGCCATAAATATTGCAACACAACTATAAAGAAATGCTAAACTCTTATTTGATTTGCTAATTGACCCATATGAAATGAGTAGTTGAGAATGCTCCAAAAATATAAACCGCACAGATTTTAGTTAGTGGAGGGACCCACTATATATTCAAATGATAAAAGTGAGATGACAATGGGTAAATTAGTCATATAACTTCACAAAAGAAACCCAAAAAACAAATGTTGCAATTTTTGTGGGACTTCCTGAAAAGGAATGTGGTGCGATATTTATGGGATGCAGGGAGTACCATGTATTTCTTGTTAGATATACCGATAGAAAATGACAGCAGTGTGACAGCGGCGTCAATTAATAGGACATGCATACCTGAAATGGGGACACATCAAACATGCCAAAAGGGGAATCCATGGGAAGGAGAGGTGACCCTGGGCCAGATGCTGCATTTCAGCAGGCATGTTAGGAGGATTATGCTGTGCCGAGACCATATTCATATTAGTCATCTCTCCCTCACTAATTCCCAGGTCAGAAGATGTGGGATTGTGCTTCCAATCAGGTTGCTTTCCAGATGGGATATAAGTTGTACCCATAAAACTTAAACCAACCTGTCCAAATTGTCCTACCCGCATATAATGATTATAGACCACCATGTGTGGGGGCTTGAACCCCTGGAAAACCTCCAGGTGGACTGATAAAAGGACCAGTAAATCCTGCCGGAGGACCATAGACTGAGTCCATGGTGGGGAGGCACTGTTGCCAGTTCCCGAGATGCCCTGGACCTGACACTGTACTCTTCTGGGACTGTGATTGGGCACCAGATTCTTCATGCGGACTAAAAGCAAAGATTGGACCCCCAAGCATGGGATTCATCTCAAAAAAAGGAAAATGGGATGGGGCACCAGGGAAATGAGAAAGCATCTGACTTGATGGATTATGTGGACTTGGTAAAGGTGGCCATAAGGAAATCGGCGTAGTTTCAACAGAAAGATCTGCAGGAAGAGATACACTCAAAGACTCTTCGGCCCTTGATTGAGTTCCAGATTGATGATCACCAGCCACACCTGAATGAACACAATGAGGAACCGTAATAAAAGATTTAACTTACCAATTGAACGAGGCATGAGCTACCTGTACCAGATGTGAATGCAACAGAAAAAGAAATCACCTGCAATACCATGAACATCTGGACCTCGAAATTTTTTGGCATCTGAAATAGAGACGGAACTCAGCCTGTTCCCAACATTCTTGTCACTACTAATGGCCGCAACTGCAACAGCTGAAGCAGCTGCTTCTGCTTCATCTTCGCAATCTTGTAAATGCCTACAAGACTCTTCAGGGCACTTATCTTTTCCAGAAAATAGACTGCTCTCAGGGTTAGAGATATTGTGCAACTTCTGAATGCCGGGCCGAAACAACCCTGGAGCCCCAATTCCAAGTGAAACAACATGACTGCTGCTAGGAGGGAGGACTGTTGGAGATGTAACCGCACCTGAATAGAGGAAAAAGTTCCATCAGAATTATGGAAATTGCAACTTCAAAAAGATAAATAAATAAACATTTGGTTTGCTTGGATACATATCCTTACCAAATTGAATTCTCTCACCAGCAAGCAAGGAGTTGATTGGGCTTGCTGATGATGACATTGGTTTGTCCTTTGTTAAAATTGACGAGGACGCCAGCATGGGCTCACTTACTAAGGTAGTATGACCTCCAATTGGAGCAACATGTGTTTCGAAATGGGCAGGACTCATAGCTTCATCAAGTTGGGCCTGCGTTAAGGCCATAACCTACAGTATAAGGTAAACTAATTCAGTATACCAAATTTGCATTAATCATCTCTGAATCATGAATTATGTGATTCTCTACAAATTCATGCAGATAGGGCTAAATGTATAATTTGGTCCCTAAACTTTTGACAAAAATTTTTAAATCGTACTCGTACTACTAAACTTTTTGATTGAATCCCTAAGTTCAAAAATATTATAATGTTCCCTTAACTTCTAACAGGAAAATAACAACAGACCCTTTTACTGTGTTATTTACACAAAAAGATAAATAAAAATGATCGACCCATAAAAAATAAATAAATATGACGCAAGCTTAAATCACGGGCTCTACTCTCAGCCATAGATACGATACCGGAGCAATTCGATACAGAATCACAAGCCAATCAGAAATTGAGTCATAATCATATCTTACCATACGCCCCACGTATCCTAAGAACGATATCATTTACAACACGATCGATACATTTTAATTTATAGGTGAACTTGATAAGAGTTAAAATTACACATTAAAGCCTCTCTTTTTCCATTAGAAGATGTGTTCACTCGATCTATATTTTATACAATAATTCTTAGAATGCTTTGTAGGATTTTCTTATCTTGTTCAAAATACTTTGTTTCCACTTCTTTTTTTCACGTTATATGGAGAAATAAATAATACATAGTATTGGAGTTGTCTTTTGCTCCACCCTTTCCAATTTGGGACTTAATTTCACACTTAAAAGTCAAATAAGCTATTTTTTTCTCTTGTTCCTTAATAAATAGTACTTAAAAACAATATTGATTATTGATTAAGCCTCTAGTTTATACTCCTCAAACTATAATTTTAGTATTTAAATTTATTTATAGGCTCATTTGATTACTTTAACATTACACTAGCTAATATAATTTATTGTCCAATAAATGAGTTCTCTGTATGTTTTATAAAATTATTGTGCTTTGAATGTCATTCTGTATCTTATAATATGATTCACGATATGATTTACAATTCATGATTCAGGATACACGATACGATTCATAATTTAACAACTATGCTCTCGGCCAAATAAGTTCTATATCCAACAAATTGCTTCACAATTTTTTATTTTTTTTTCCCCAAATACCTCCACCATTGCTCTTGCCCACCCATTTCCACACCCTTGCTCTCAAGACAAATGAAAATATTACCAATCCAACGATGAGCTTAATCTGCGATTTAAGAAAACAAAATATACATTTCGACTTTGTTTCCATTCTACTATTGAATACATGACTATGCTATGGTTTTGAAGATTATTCTTTGAGATGTGGAAGAGGGTTTCAGTATTGAATACATGACTATGCTACGGTTTATGAAGATTATTCTCTGATGTGGAAGAGGGTTTCAGGCAAGTGGTTAATTCAGCGACAAGACATCAACACTGGAGGTTGTGGATAAAGTTCAGTACTGGTGTACGAGACTTTCCACATTTAGAGTTTTTGATTGAGGTGAGAGAAAGGGGACCCCTATTTTTACCATTGGTCAGGGTGAATAAGAATGCTGTGGCTATTGAAAAATCTGATGAAAGTAATTTATTTGAAGTATAGGTTTGTGAGAAAAATGGTGACTTTTGTGAATGATAGCAAGGAAATGCAAACAGAGAAAGTGCAGCAAAATGATGACTATGCTGAGGTACCAATGATGAAAATGAAAAAATCAGTGCCAAAAATTGCATGTTCATGGGAAAGGAGATCAGAATTGAAAAATTAGAATGTTGCTTAGAGGTGGTGTTCGGCAGATGGGAAAGTGAGGGCAGGTAATGTATTAAAGAAGATAAAGTGTGAGGTGAAGGTGGGTGGTGGTGGAAGTGCTAGGTGATTTGGATAACAAATAAGGAAAGTGTGGGTTAATTACTTAATTATGTTCACATCTAATTTGGGGTAAAAAATATACAAATTGGAGTTTCTTCTTTGTTTTATTTATGTGGGTTAAATATACTAATTCAGTATTTTTGGAAATAAACGAGGGTAAAGAATCATTTAATATGGTTGTTAGCAGGTAATAAAATCTGTCAACAATTGGACTCGTGACTATTATATTTTGAGTAAGGACGCAATCAATATGATCTGTTGTTCAAGATGAAATAAAAAATCTTGTGAAAGTTTATGAACCAAAATTATGCATTTAACTCGCATAGATTTGTTTGAGATTTCTATAGAGTGAAATGTGACTTTGACCTACCATTTCCAAGTTCAATCAAATCACAAGAACCAAATAGAATCACTGTATAAAATACTTTTGTCACAAGTCACTTCTTTTTCGGTATGTTTCATCACAAGTAAGTCTAACACACAAACAGATATGAGCTTATATGTTTCTCAAAAAAATAATGTGAGACTCCACACTTGGGACATCCTTAGACTAGCATGAATTAAGACAACCTAAAAACAAAGTAACAACTTCCCATAAACAATCAAAGAACAGCAGTTTTGCATACCTGTTGACTAATCCGTGCATTACCCCAAGGGCCCAAAGGAGTTTGAACAGTATCCATAACCTTATCCTTGGGCTCAAATATTAGACCTGGCCCAATTTCTTTTCCAGCACCAGATACAACAGGAACAGAGCCTGTTTGGAGGGACCTATTAAGAAACATATGACTATTATTACATCAAGATAGAGATATTCTACCAATTCAGTTTCTATCAAAGTGTACATACTTAGCATGGGATCTTATTTCAGCCTGAAAATCAGTAGTGACAGCAGGAGTGCCAATTGGAGCCAATTGTTGAGAAGCCTTAGAGGTAAACCCAGTGGTTACTTCCTTGTTCACTGTGCCTTTCCCTTCAGAGACCAGAAAACTGCTGCGAATATAGTTTGATGCTTCTCTACCCAATGATGCATAAATCTTATTTGAGCTGGTTGAGACCACGGTACTTTGAGAAAAAGAACGAGGTTTCCGTGGTGGCTGGTATTAGACAAAGAAATACAGTAAGGCAAAAAACACTTTAACAAAAAGCATAAATCAAAATCAAAATTGAATGTGCTTCCAAACCTTTGTGACTCGGGACCTCGCCTTGATTTCTTTCTCTCTCTCTTCACGACGATCATTTAGCATTTGTCTTTTTGACCTCACCTCAATAAAGTCATCTTCATCACTCGGGCCTTCGATTCCAGATTGTTTAAAAACGTGTACAACACCACTTTGTGACGGAGCATCAACATCCTCTTCAGAGATATTCCTTCTCATGTTTCCTTCCATAGAGAGCAGGATACCTTGACTGCTAGGTAATCCTTCTTTTGAAAATCCCTTAGCAACCTTGCTTTTAGAATCAATCTCCTGAGAATTAACTGGACCAGAGCTCGAACTTTCAGATTCAACTACCTGCTTCAATGGTTTAGTGGTCATGTTACCTCGCTTAAACTCACTGCTGGTAGACACCATACCTCCACCATTTAAATTTGAATTATTGTCAAACCGTGAGTTGTTAGAAGGGACCAAGCCTGATGATTGCCTAATTCGAAACTCAGTTCGTTGGATACTACGGAAAGGTCTCCTCTGAAATCCACTGGAATCCGAACAGGAAGCCTCAGGAGTAGTATAAGACGATCTCAACCCAAAATTTCTGACTGAATAGGGTAAATCTTTTGCCTTGTTACCAGATAGTAAACCCTGATCCTTTGAGACATTGAAATCCTTTTCACGAGAAATAAACTGGGGTGCTGCGGCTGCAGATCGCAACTGGACTTCAGGTCCTTTCTCATCTGATTGCTCAAAATTGACGACTTGTAAGACATATTCTGACATATGTTGGTTATCAACAGCATGCTGAAAGTCCGTTCCAGTCTTTTGTACTAGAGCACTGGTATCTGCCGTTCTACTCACAGAAAATGAATTTTGCACGCTTGAGCTATTCTCATCAGATAGATACAATGCTCTTGAAACAACAGCAGGCTGATTATTTATTGAAAGTGAGGATATATCATCTTTCATCAGATTATTGGTATGTGCGTCTTCACTGGGTTGAATAGGCAGGGAAACTCCAGAGTTTTGATTCAAATTATAATGATGCTGAATGCTGGGCTGCACAAAAGACATGGACTGAGGAACCATTGGCAAAATCCCCTGGGAAATCGGAGATGTATACCTTAGCTGACCAAACTGAAAGAGAGGAGGTTGTGGTGATTGTAAATGGGTAATAGATGGATCAACTGGGAGATGCAGATGGAGAGGCATTTGTATTGAGCCAATTTGTATGGCTGTAACTGGAGATGGTATAAGAGAAGGACCAGTAAACAGCCCAAATTGAAGCTTAACTGGTAAATCAGCTTGATTTGGGGCAGAAGATACAGCAGAGTTGATAGGCTGACCAGAAGAGGAATGTGATAATGCCATGTCAACTGACGACGGGACTTTGTGCTGAGCAGACAGTCCAGAACCACTAGAAGCAATACTATTATTCAAAAGATCAGATGCCAATGAGGTAGGAGGAGCATTTATAGGCTGAATTACTGACTCTTGGACATTCTTTTCAGTTTCATTGATCCTCCATGATGCACTTTCAGAGTTTGTTTGAGGTAAACAATCCACAGGATGAAGGCTTTCTTGATCGCCTATTGTCCCATCAACAAATCCTTGATCTTCTACAATACCAACAGAAGCTTCGGGTATCTCAAGATTATTTCCTTCACTCTTTGGTTTTATTTCAGACTCATCACTTGGTAGTCCAACTTCAACACCCTCATCAAAGCCTAAGACCAAATTGTCCATCATGTGGGATAAGCCTTGCTCTTCTAGATGCATATCTTCAAATTCATGGGTCAGATCAATATTTTCATCATCTACTTCATGCACTTCATCTTCCTGATAACCATCTTCATCGTACTCTTCTTGTTCCTGCATCTCGTCATTTTTCTCAAGAGTCCATTTCTCATCCTCACCAGCTGAGATAGAACTTGATACTGTCATCATGATTTCTTTCCCAGATTTGTTCAAGATAATAGAATCATTTCCAGACAAAGAAATATCCTTTTCTTCAGCAGAAGCAAGCATAGCTACGGAATCCGCAGATTCATCCGACTCATCATAGTACTCTGTTTGAATAGCAGATTCACTTCTTGGAACATAATTATAATGTTTATCATTTCCTAGGGAAGTTGAAGGATGCAGGGGTTCACTCTCGCCTCTGAAGGAAGTTTTGTGCAAAGAGGCTATTGATGGAGGGGGAAGGACGCGAGGCTGTCTCATGGAATATCGTGACCTCCCATATGAATAAAGCTCATCCGCATCAGAGTTAGGATACAGCCGTTCTGGATAAGGAGAGTGAGAATCACCGCGGGTATGGCTCTGCCCCCATTCAGCATCACTATACCTTTCAGATATATTCTCATATGACTCTAATCCAATTCCCCTGTTTTTATTGAAAGGATCTACATCCACAGATGGGCTCCACCTGTGCTCTTTTGGCTGAGCATATTCACCAATATGAGATTCTTGTAGACCTCCTTTGGGATAAGTGCTAGAAGCGATATGTCCAGATCCTCCATAAAATTCTTTCCTAGGGAATGCTCTGTCACCAACAGATGCATCTTGCATGTAACTATGGTGACCATTGTCCTGGTCCTGTAGAGCAAAAGAGGAGCTATTCTCATTCTCATCCCTCCTCCATGAATTAACAACTTTTCCCGTTTCCAAATAGCCAGAAGAAGATTTTTTGGAAGGAGGAAACCTAGAACTCGTCACAAATGGTCTGTTCAGAGAGGATGAATCAGAAGATGCTGAAGTTGTTATTCTCTCCACCATTCTCTCGCTATCTTCCCAGTCATCCAAATCCTCTGCCCCAAACACATCTTTCTCATTTGCAACAGCAGCAACAGAGCTATCACCTTTTTCTGCTTCAGCCCCTCGCTGGGAAATTTTAGCCTCCAATTCCAGAAGCTTCTGTTTAGCAGCTTGTTTCCTCCTCTCCTCCTCAAAAAGAATCCTTCTCTTCTCCTCTTCTCTAGATATTTTCTGCTCTTCAGCCCTTCGAATGACCTCTAACCGCTCCTGCTCTGCCCTCCAAACAGACTCTCGGGCTTCCTCTTCCAGCCTTCTCCGTCGTTCTTCCTCTTCCCTTATCAGTCGTAGCCTCTCCTCTTCTTCTCTCCGAACTTGCTCCAACACTCTTTCTTGTTCTTCAATGATCCGCTGCCGCTCCATCTCTTGCAACTTCTGAACTCTCTCAAGCTCAGCCTCAAAAGATTCCCTAACAGGATCATGGAAATCAGCTTGTTTAACCATGTCTTTTTTTCTCTTAATTACTCCCACAAGACCACTGGAAAAGGGATCCCTTTCATCATAACCAGTAGAGCCAAAGTCTTCAAGAAGAGGATCTTCTAAATAAGGTCTACCACTCTTTGGCAAAGGAAGCTTCTCCCGATTAAAATTCAGATCATTCACTGGTGGAAGCCCTTTACCACCTGAAGAAAAAGACGATTTGGATATTGTTCTATTTTGTAAATTTTCATGCCTGTATTGACTGGATTGCTCGGCCCCAAATCTGTCTCTTCGTTCAGACACTGGATTGTTAAAATTCCACCATGTGATTCCAGTGTTGTGTCACTTCCTGTCCATGCCCTGTATCCCTCCTTCCAAGTGCAGATTCCCCATTTCCTGTAACACCACCATCCCGATGACCGTCTCCAAAACATGGTGCTTGCACGTTGAATCCATATCTTTGGAGAGGATAAGTTCTCCAATTATTACCTTCCTGACTCGGTATTCTCACATCTGTGGAATAAGGATCCACTTTAAGGACTTCACTGGAAGGACCTTTTCCAGTTTCTTCACCACGCTGACCCCGTCTTTCAAATGTGTTATTAAGGGGCTTTTGTGGAAAAGTAGTGGTCCTAGGGAAGTCAAAATCTCTATCCCAATAAGCCTCACTTTTTGTAAGCCTGTGATCTCTGGCCCAGTCTGCGAATCCATGACCTGTATCTCTCTCATCATCTGCCCAATCAGATCTTGGATTCAAATGAACTAGTGGCAGTGGGTAATCCTCCTGCTTTCGGGCTTGATCGTCCATGTGAGAACCTCCAAACCTACGACCCTGGTTACTATTTGCATTAAATCCATTTGAATTGGTAGAATAGACATGTTGACCCTGTGGACGCATGTGATGTGTTGAATTCAAATGGTAATTGTACCTCTGCTCGTTGGATGATTCCTCACTCACTCCCTGCTTCAGCTTTTGTTGCGAATTGTCTCTTGGTTTCTGCACAGGCCCTGATGTGGTAGGCAAGGCAGCTTTCAGAGAAGGAAAATCCTCTCCCCTCAATACCATAGCTTTTTCAGCTGGTGGCATACGAGACCGACTCATATCAGTAACCGAAAGTCCAGCACCAGCCAACAGGGCCAAAGGTGGCACGTAACTGCTACTTCCCTTAACAACACCATCTGTAGCACGAACACACTTATCCAGACCCTCAGTTACCAGAGCATCACCATTCCCTTTATTCTCTTGCAATGCAATAGCACCCGGCTTTGTCCAGCCAATACCAGACACATTCGGTCTCAACCCACTTCCTGAACCAGCACCACCAGCCGACCCACTTCCTCGTCCAGACAAATCAAAATTTTCATGTTCTTTCCTCAACGACGGCAAATTCAAGGGGGGTGGAACAGATAGCTTCGGTGCAGCCTTTTGCGAACTCCGAGGTCTCGACAGGACCACCATTCCATCACCTCTTCCTCCTCCCCCATGACTACCGGGCCAGACACGACCCACAGCAGCTTGTCCATAAGACCCATTATAATGTGGTGAATGATTATGATTATAAGCAGACTGTCCAAATGACTTATTTAGATTCACAGACACAAATTTATTCCCAACACCGCCATGACTGCCCATCTCAGAACGGATTCCAAATTACAGCAAAGCATCAAAACTTTAAACCCCAGTTTTCTCCCTCCACAACAAATTAATATTAACTCACTATTCAACCAGATCACAGTAAAAAAGATCAAGAAAATCAAAACCCTAGAAACTCGCTAGATTCCTGAAAAAAAAATACTATGATTGATCACAAATTTGACAAGTAGAGCTAATAAATCTAAGATAAATTACATATTAGTAGTGTGGTTGATTTGATTTATGTAATTAGTTAAAAAAATCCAAAAAAAATAAAGATAGAACGAGAGATTAGCAGATTGAGTTGTCATGGAAAGTGAGTGTAGAATAACGAGCTTACCTCTGGTGGAGTATGATAGAGTACGGCAGTGTTTAACGTTCGCCACTGACAAAAAGATAGAGCGACAGAGAAACGGAGGTTTGGAGAGGTGGGTGAAAGAAGGGGAAGAAATTTGTACTATGAAACAGAACAGGAGTTGAGGAAATTTGAGAATTTTGCTAATTGTCTTTTTTACCCTTTTATTTATTAATATTATGGATTTTTCTTCATTAATTTCCCCCTTTTCAAGTAATTATTCCTATCGAGTTAAAAATCATGTTCAAAGGGCTAATTTGATTTTTAAACTTAGGTTTTTTGTCCAATTTTAAAATATAAATTAGATAAAAAAATTATTGTTATTTTAAATTTTGATTGATATTTTTTCAAAATAACAGGAAAGATTTTATGCATAAAATAAATTTTAACTTTATTAAAAGAATGTCTTTAATCATACTTGAAAAATAGTACTCAAATTCAAAATTATTAATTTTAAAAGTGCCAAAATAAATAAAACTATTATCCATGACTATCTAACTAGCTAATAATGTCCTATAAGAAAAAATAATAGAAGATCCAAACTCAAATGGAGTCCTCATTATAATTATTATCACACTATTTTCACAGAATAATGAGGACTACTAAAGCAACCATCTGGACCGTCAATCCATTCCCCGACTAGTACTAGCTATATTCTCATTTCCTAAAGAGAACAATGAAAGAAAAGGATGAGCTCAACTAGCCCAGTAAAAAATATTATGACTAAGGTAATGCAGAATAAATTATCCTCAGCCTTCAACAGTATAACAACTAATAGAATATAATAGACAGCAAGTTTTAGATCAACAACTACAGCGGAATAAGCAATTCATTAAAAGAGTCAAGTAGAGCATGATATCTACTATCTTCTATGATTTAAAAGTTTATCATCAATATTTTATTGCTGAGACTCAGCTTAATAAATAATCCACATCACTGAATTATCCATGCACTACGGGCCAAGGATATTCATTAGTATCACATCCACAAATTATTCATGCACTACGGGCCAAGGATAATCGTGTTATCACCAATGGTCATGATCATGTCAAACAACAATTCATCTTTGTACCCTTGGCCGAAGAGAACGCATGGTCATCATCAGAAATAAACATATGAATGATATTCCTATTTATATATGATTTGATTATGATATATATGTGAATGAATATGCAAATATGCTTGCATTAAGAAAAATTGTAAAGTCCTCTAATAGATTATAGAAACATATGTACAAGGACTTAGAATGAATTGATCAAATATGTTAGGTTGATCCTACATAAGCAAAACAGCTATAAAGTCCTTAAAAAGAAATGATGTGCAAGGACTATAAACATAGAAAGATCAAACATGTTAGGTTGATCTTATGATGTAATAGATAGGCTTGTCTGATCGTCGAACACTGCACCAAAAATCGTAGTCTGCCAGGAGAGTCAAGGATAACTCAAGAGCTATCGAGGCAGAATCATAGTCTGCAAGATAGTAGATCTCAGAGTTCGTAGACTTCCAGGAGAGACGAGGAAGGATCGTAGTGTGTCGAGTAAAGCTTCCTCGGAGTCGTAGTCTGCTGAGGAAGTCATGTTCAGAATCGTAGAGACAGCCTGCCTACGAGTCTCTGACCGAGCATCTGTCGAAGTCAAGTCAAGAATCGTAGACTACACTCGAAGTCGTAGAGTCTACTAACAGCCAAGTCAAGGATCGTAGACTACACTCAGAATCGTAGAGTCTACTGATCGTATCAAAGACAAAGATCATAGTCGAGCAAGATCAGATGAAGACAAGAAGCACAACGACAGAAATCGTAGTGTCAAGATTTGATCTCGGAGTCGTAATATCTGCACAGCCGAAGCTGAATCGTAGAGTGCAGAGCTAAGAGCTCAACAGATGTGCTCACAAGGCCAAAGAAGAATCGTAGAGCAAACACGATTCTCAACAATTGAGCACTCCCAAAATATCCAAAGGAATGAAGCCTCTGGTTGGTACTGCAAAGATACATCTCACCTAAAGGAAGCCAGAGAGCACTCAACGAATGGTATGCAAGCTAATAAAAGATCTAAGCATCAATCCAATCAGTATCCATATTGAGTTGTGAAGCCATTAAAGATGAAGTCTTCCACAAAATGATCATAAGAAGACTTTAGTAGCCGATTAAGGAAAGTCAGCATATGCAGTAGCTGTCAAGAACAAAGATGACAATGATCTTGAAAGTAACCAGGATCGTAGTGTTTGCCAAACGAAGAAGGAACTGGTTGAGCATACACAAAGATACTGGCCAGCCTCTGAAGAACAAGGCTAAAGTGATTAAGCATTGGGTCAGTCCATTGATGATAAGTGAATGGGAGATCACAAGGAGAAAGTGAGCTGGACACGCCACAAATCTGAAGTGTCTTGTTATTCAGAAGGGGCCAGAGCAAGAAGTCAAGCCATCAGCATCTGAGAGCAGTCGAGGCAAATAAAAGTAATGAAGTACTGCACGAAAGAGGGAAGAGTTGTTCTTCACTGGAGATCAAGTAAACACTCTTCAAGATCGTAGTGCTGACTCTACATGTTAGTAAACATCAGTCAATAAGACACTACGATCAGGTCCAAAAAGAAGTGCATCAGAATTGTTGAGTTCGAACAACTGAGGATTGAAGCATTGGCAACAGTTCAATCTGAAGGCTGGCATTCGGACAAAATCTTATTGAGAGCATCGATGCAAGGACAACCTCTGATTGAGAAATCAGAAATGGAAATGAAGTCGTCGACCTACCCGAGACATCAAAGTAACATATCTGACGGGGTAGGTGAAACAGTAGACTGCAGTGTCAGAAAGTCATGTCATGTCACATCTGCAGTCTGCACCAAATAACTCGAGATTTGCGAAGCAATTCAAAAAGCCTTTAACGGCTACTTTCCAACGGGAAGATTAGGAAGGAGTATAAATCAACATAGCTTCAAAGATCAAGAGTTGTTGCTAATTGCTATGTTGCAGAATCGTTGAGTTGTTGAATGTTATTGTTGACTCTACAAGTTCCCCCAAAAGATCAACAGAACAAGTCTCAGTGACAGTGAGACTACCAAGGTGGAAATGAAGCAGCCTTGAAGAAGGACTTAAACGGAGTAGAGCTTCACTCAACGAAGATGAGAATGCCATTGAAGATGGCAAATGAAGCCGAGAGCCGAAGGGCCAAAGAGATAACATTTAGAAAAGTGGCGAGTACAAAGAAGATCGGAGAGCCACTCTACTTAATCACCATGAACCTAAAGTCGAAATTAAATCGCGAACCATGTCTGCAAAACATTCAAGAAGGGTTCAGGGATTGCTAAGTGCCAGAAGAAGTCTACCAAAAGCTCAGGGACTTAGCAAATCCAGATGATGATGATGCACAACTGACATCAAATGAAGATGAGGAGAAAAGAGTAAAGATCAGCTGCACCAAAGAAGATGTGGTCCAGACTCAAAGCAGAATGCAAAGAGGACCACACCAAGCTGCTAAGTACAGAAGATGTTCAGAGCTTAACGAAATCTTAGCAGCTCAGCACCAACAACATCAACAACTACAACAACAAGAAGCCAGGGCCTGAGGGTTCCTTGTCCTGAGGGACTAAATGAAGTTCCAAGCCTGCTGGGCTTGAAGAGTTCCTAGGGAACTAGAGAAGTTCTAAGGCTGCTGGCCTTGAAGAGTTCTTAGTGAACTGAAGTCCCAAGGCTGCTGGCCTTGAAGGAATCTTAGTGATTAAGGGTGCTGCCCTTCCTTAGTGAAAATCCTACTAGTTGAAAGTAGAAGAGTGGATTAGGAGCTTGAGTCTCTGAACCACTTAAAACCCCTTGTGTCTTTTACTTTATGTCATTTACCTTATGTACATTAGCTGCTATAACTGATATGTATGTGTTAACTGCTTACTTCTAAATTAACTCTACGAATAATGTATGATTGATTATAAATATGTCAATGAAGGGGATCTTTTACTTATTCCGATGTGCTTGAAAAGATTCTTATGTTTGTCATATACTACTTAATGAGCAATACAAAATAAATGAGAAAAAGTATTTAAAATTCAAAGGATCTATTCAACCCCCCCTCTAGAGATCTATATTGTGCCTATTGGGAACTAACAATTGGTATCAGAGCAGGTTCTCATGCTATATTCAAAAGCTAATCACTTTGAGTCTGATCCTAGGCACAAACATTGTTCTAAACTTAGTTTAGTAGTAAGTCACTTGTTATTTGCAGATGAGCTCACACGTTGGAAATATTGTGTACAGGTAAATGTGCATATACACCTGAAGCTGCTCAGATTGGTCCATGTTCTTGATTGTCATATCAACAAGACCGATCCTTACTTCATGATCAATCTTGTAGTCCAAGACCAAAGCTAGAAAGCTCAAGAGACATCAATGTAAAAGAATCAAACATCCACCAAATTTAAAAAGATGAAAAGGCCATACATGCTAAGAAACGTTTGTACTCAGAGAAGAAAGAATAACTTCTCAAACATGTATTTGGCAAACCATCAGCTGGATGTAAGCTTTGTGAACTCAAGGATGTAAAAGAACTAAAGATGCTAATATTCTCTTAGCTTGCATCTTCAAGACCTAACTGATTGATTGAAGATCAACTGGAGCAACTAGCTGTCAGAAGCAAATGAGAAAACATGCACATCAATGCCTAAACTCAGTATATCTAAAGATAAATGACTGTTAAGAAACTGACAGTAAAAAGGTACGGTTCCTCACTAATATAAAAATGAATATCATTATAGCACATCACTTATGAACTATAACAGCTTTCCTTTAAGGAGTCATAATCTACCTAAAAAGGTGAATAAAGAAAGTACACTGATGGTGAAATGTCTATAAACCTTCTCTTCATCGAAGTTTTAGGTTAAAGATGATAACTTGAAAGAAACCTGAAATGGTTTTTAAGAGCATCTCAGGTCGAATGAATGTGAAGTAATCTTTGTTAATGGGTTAATGTGTTTGTACATCCTATGGTCTAAATGTTTAATGACGCACAGAATATGATCAAGTCTACAAGAGAATCTTAAAGATTCATAGAAACTGATCACCTCCATGAATCAACCATATACTAATAAATGGTAGAGTTGATTCTCACTCTGTGAACATTTAAACCTTGTGAACATAACTTAGCAAATGATGAAACCATCAAGGAATAGAGTGTTCCATTAAAATGTCAGATTTCTCTCACACTCACCACTATGCATTCTCAAAATGTATTATCCAGATTAAGTATATGCATGAATACGACTGATGGTGGTCAATATGATGATCAACCTAAGATATGAGGAACAGGGGTTTAGAAAACTAACCTAGCAGGACCCATTTAACTATGGGTACCAAAAATTAGAAATGTATAACCTGCAGGTATTTGGTCTATCTGACCACATTAAGGAATGCTAAAGCAAAAGACTTCAGTCAAGAAGATTCAACCAGCAGAAGGCTTAGGACTGTTCAGAAATAATTCTGACCAAAACTCCTACATGTCAAAGTCTGTCCTTGAAGACCTGCTGAGCTAATCTAAATGAAGCTCAAATGGCTGTTAACTTTTATATGAAAGCAGGCCACTCAACTAAAGATGAAAAAGGGTCTTAAATGGTCAAGCATGCAAAACGTGTCCTCAAGGAAGACCACATCAGAGGACCATCAAGCATCAAACATGAGGAACTTATTACGGGAGCAGAACTTCACGAACATAAGTTGACAAGGAAGACTACGTTCGTAGTGCTGTCAAAGGATCGAAGAATGATCAACTCTGAAGATTTAACGACTTCAACCATAAGGAGATATGCAGGGATGCTTCCCAATGTACATGAAGGAAAAGAATCACACCTCACTGAAAAGACAACATCAACCATGGGGGAGCAGTGATCTGTTAAGGAACAACAACACTGAAATATTCTATGAGGAATGTACCAGCTACAGAGTCCCAAAACTTTGTGGCTGATGAACCAAATGAAGATCCATAGTCAGTAGGAACGTCTTAAAATGTACTACTGATAACCTATCAACCACCTAACTCAAAATCGTGGAAGTACCTACAACCAAATATCTGATCGTAGTGTAAAAGCAAGAAGACACCACGATCACAACAAATGCAATTGTCTGAAGTTGATAGAGGACCTCCTCACCAGAAAAGGTCAAAAGAGATATCAGTGCAAATTACTCCTAAAGCATCTCATCTAGAAGCTCCTCAGGGACAAACTTGACCCTTAGCTCACTCTAAGAGGTTGACCCTTCCTGAGCTACCCTAACCCAGAAGAATTGCTTAATCAAGTTCATCTCAAGGATCAAGACAGTCAACGATCGCAGAGTAGAGTTTGAGAGAACTCAACGATTGTGATGCAACCTCTCCAATCGCAGTACAACCTCAACGATCGTATAAACAGACTCTGAGATCGAAGTCTTATAAGAGGCTACTTTTAACTTATAAGGAGCTTGGAAGAACAGGACAAATGCTCAAACATTCAGATTATGGGAGAAAAGTTTGAAGACTGCTTGGAAAGATATATTGCTGAAGAAACGTGCCTAAGGCTTCATGAAGTACATCAGTAGTTGAACCTTGCAGGTTCAAAATGAGAAGAATGTCAAAACCATCCAATGCAATATCTCTCAAGTGTTGATCGTTGAGTCAACAAAGGAGAACGTAGAGTCCATAGCTGCCTTATCATGTTACTCTACGAACTCAAGATGTCAACGGTCAATCCACGTCAATCAAACGTCTACTCTTCTAAAAGAGACATCTAACTGAAAAGTTAATGGGGAGTTACAACTCATTACTAGGCATTGTGCAACCAATGGCTAGTTGACACATCACAGCGTATTCAGAGTTGGAAGGAACTGCCATAAAGATAAATTCAAAATATGTAAATAGCTACTGTAACCTATCAACCTCTCTCCTCCCATTTTTTAAACCCTAAAATCCTCTTCAAGCCAAACCAATCAAACTTCTAGAGCCCAAATCACATTCATTTAAATCTCTCTGAATCACATACCATATACCTTGAACTCCTCAAAATGGCAGAATGGAAAGTTATAACTGGTATTCAACTCGAGTTTACAATGTTTGATGAATCAGAGACGAAGTTCAAGGACATACTTGAACTCGTAAAGAAAGCTAGGTTCTCTAAGTGCTTGGAGGCTAACACTCCAGTTTATACAGAGCTAGTAAAGCAGTTCTACTCAAATGCTTTAACGAATTCTGGGCTTCTGACCACTAAGGTGAAAGGATCAAGTCTGAAAATAAGAGCATCAAACATCAATTAATGTTTAGGGTTTCCAAATTAAGATCTGATAAACCTGGCTGAAGTCGACATTGAGGAAGGAAAAAGGCTAATGCGGTACCAAAGAAACCCTAGCCTGAAGGACATGAAGAAGAAGGAATTTCCTGAGGAATTCGAGTTCCTTGCTGAAATAGTGGGAAAATGTATACTATGTAAGGATACTGCACACGACACTGTAATCAATCAGTAGTTAAAGATTATGTCTGCAATAGTTTTGAAGAAGCAAATCAAATTTGGAGTCATCCTGTTCGATCAAATCTCCAAATGGATAGAAAAGTCTGAGTTAAAGAAATCTATAGAGAAACCACTTACAAAAGTATTTCATGGAAGATTGCTAAGTACTGTGATGAAGAAGAAGCTAGGAAGCAAGAATAAGGATGATGAGGGAGAACCTCTGAATGTTCATAAAGTAATGTCTCCACAACTATTTATAAATTGGAAGAAGAATCCAAAGGAAAATAGGAGGCTAACATAAACTGAAAGCAACAGAAAAGTCTCTGCAAAGAAGAGAAATGCAAAGGAGGAAGAAAGCTCTGAGTCTGATGACTCTACATCAGTTACTACCACACCAACAAAGAAGAAGTCTAAGAATGTGAAGAATGCAAAGGCTTCAGCAAGCTATATCTCCACTGATAAGAAGAAACAAGAAACATAAGAAAAATAAGCATCAACTACTGTAAACCCAAAAAGAAGAAGAAGCAACAGAGTGCTTCAAAAGCCTTCAAGAAAGAAAGCTAAGGTGGTAAACAAACCAGCCCCAGTTCCCTAGGAAAGTCCATCCAAAAAAGAAGAACATGAAGAGTCTGAAGATGGGAAGGGAACTGAAAGTTCAAAGATTGAACCCTCAAAGAGCAAGTTCAACAATGAAGAAGAAGTTGAATCTATGGAAGAAAGAACCAAGGTTGATGATGAAGAAAAGGAATATGCAAATCCTGTGACTAACTCTCAGAGTACTCACTCTGAAGATGAAGAGAAGCTGCAAGATGACCCATCTGAATCTCCAAAGGCAAATGCTCCAACAAGCCCTCATGATGGCTCAAAAGATGATGAATTCGAAAAGGAAACACCTGCCCCGGCCAATGATGAAAATCAAGGAAGCTTGTCTGATAACTCAAAGGCCTCAAAGTCTGAAGAAGAAGAAGAAGAATCTGTTTCGCCCATAGCTGAACCTCCAAGGAGAAAGAAGAGCTACAGACTACTGGCTAAATTTGCCTCTAACAAGAGAAGTGATCACTCTACTGCAGTCACTGAAGTAAGTGATGATGAATCTAAGGAAGAAAGTGCTGAAGAGGGAACTAGTGATGATGAAAATAAATCCAAGGAAGATACTGCTGAAGAAGGTTCTGAAAATGAAATTCTATAAGAAGACTTCACTGATGAATCTGATGAAGGAAGTCAGCAAGATTCTGGATCAAAAAGGGAAGAAATAGAAAAGGATTCTGATTCTGCACCTCAGACATTAGAGGAACCAGAATACTATCCTATTCTCTCTCCAGCTAGAATCAACAAAAGAATAGTAGTAGAAGTCTTTGATGAACCACCAGCTGAACCAGCCGCAAAATGGATAAATCATGGAAATGAACAACTTCAAATTATAAGAATGACCACAGATAAAGTGCTTCATAATTGGAAAAATATGGAGTTGGACTGCACAACTATATTGTACAATTCTGAAGATCTTTTACTTAGATGGTTCTTTCTATGGATGCCTTGGCTAAAAGCACATAATGAGAGAGATGGGAGTTACTTCAGCTGGTGCTACTCTCAGTTTCCAAATTTGGAACTTGTGTCACAAAACTTCCCCAAGGTAAAGAAGTTTGCAACTATAATGATCAATGACCAACCCCATTACAAAATCTATCGACATGCTGGCAATCACTATATTCCCTACGATCGTAGAGTGAACTCTGAAGGCAGAAGGTTTATGACCAAGGAGATAATCGTAGAGTCTGTTCACTCTAGCACTGATAATGTTCAAATTCAAGATGAGATGCTTTCATCTGCTCAAGAACTGTTTCCCAACATCCCTTCATCTTCTCATATTAATTGGTACTCAACGATCTTTCAGATTATCAACACTTTCAAAAATCTATCCAAGCATGAAAATCGTAGAGTTCAAGCTAATGTTCAACAGGAAGTTGCCAGACCAGATGACCAAATTCCTATGGAGCAGGAGCTGTTGAGGAATTCTGCTGAGCTGGTTGAGAAAATATCTCTAATTACTGAAGAGTCAAAGAGGTTGACAAAAACAAAAGACAACTCAGTTCAAGATACAATCCAAGCCACCATGGCAGATGTATCTCTTAAAATCAAAGAGAGAGAGATCACATCTATCTGAAGGCCATAAATGATCAAAAGGCTGAAGCTCTACGAGCATAAAAAGCAAATGAAGAACAACTAAAAGTCCTCTCTGAGAAGATTGACAACATGAATTAGTCCTTCTCTATGCAACTTGAGTTAAGCCAACAAGAACTCAAGATTGAAGCTGGTAACTCCTCTTATCAAATGGAGCAGCTTATGTCCACCATGAAACAGCTCTATCAAGTGATTACTGACAAAAAGGGGGAGAAAAAGAGGCATAGAAAAAAAAGCAGAGTAAGAGGCATTCAAGAAAGGGCAAAGAGAGCAGGAGAAGACAAATCAAGAAGATAAAGAGTAAGAAAGATGAAAGAAGAAGATGGTTCATCATCTGAGGGGGAGCCAAAGGATGATGAGCCTAAGACTGAGGGGGAGCCAAAAGAAGAGGAGAAGGAGGAACAAACAAATTAAACAGATGAGTAGCTGATCAACAGACATCCTGAAAATATACATGGAGCCAAAGAGGTACATCATCTGAGGTACATCTCTAATTAGTTAGGTATGTGTTAGTTCCCAGTAGGCACAATAGATCTAGAAGGGGGGGTTAAATAGATCCTTTTTCTTTCAAATACTTTTCTGGTTCATTTTGTATTTCTAATGATTTAGCATATGACAAACATAAGAATCTTTTCATGCATAGCGGAATAAGTAAAAGATCCCCTTCATTGATATATTCATAATCATACATACATTGTTCATAGAGTTAGTTCAGTGGTAAGTAGTTAAGACATACATAGCAGTTATAGCAGTTAATATACATAATGTAAATGACATAAAGTAAAAGACACAAAGGGTTTTAAGTGGTTCAGAGACTCAAGCTCCTAATCCACTCTTCTGCTTTCAACTAACAGGATTTCCACTAAGGAAGGGCAGCACCCTGAATCACTAAGATTCCTTCAAGGCCAATAGCCTTGGAACTTCTCTAGTTCCCTAGGAACTCTTCAAGCCCAGTAGGCTTGGAATCTTCATTTAGTCCCTCCGGACAAGGACCCCTCAGGCCCTGGCTTCTTGTTGTTGTAGTTGTTGATGTTGTTGGTGCTGAGCTGCTAAGATGTCTTTAAGCTTGAGCATCTTCTGTACTTAGTAGCTTAGAGTAGTCCTCTTGGCATTCTACTTAGAGTCTGGACTACATCTTCTTTGGTGCAACTGATCTTTGCTCCTTTTTGCTCATCTTCATTTGATGTCAGCTATGCACCATCACCATCTGGATTTGCTAAGTCTTTGAGCTTTTGGTAGACTTCGTCTGGTACTTAGCAAACCCTGAACCCTTTTTGAATGTTTTGCAGACATGGTTCTGCACTTGTTCAGTTTTAGCTTTAGGTTCATGGTGATTCGTAGAGTGGCTCTCCTAATCTTCTTTGTACTTTGCCACTTTTCTGAATGCTATCTCCTTGGCCTTCTCGGCTCTTAGCTTGGCTGCCATCTTCAATGGCATTCTCATCTTCGTTGAGTGAAGCTCTAGTCTATTTGAGTCCTTCTTTAAAGCTGCTTCACTTCCACCTATGTAGTCTCACTGTCACTGAGACTTGTTCTGTTGTTCTTTGGTGGAACTCGTAGAGTCAACAATAGCATTCAATAACTCAACGATTCTGCAATATTACAATCATCAGCTTCCTCTTGATCTTTGAGGCTCTGTTGATTTATACTGCTTTCTAATCTTCCCGTTGGAAAGTAGCCGTTGGAAGCTATTCAAATGACTTCACAGATCTCGAGTTATTTGGTGCAGACTGCAGATGTGACATGACATCTTTTTCTGACACTGCAGCCTACTGTTTCACCTACCCCCATCGGAGATGTCACTTTTATGTCTCGAGCAGGTAGTCAACTTTATTTCTTTCTTCTGATTTCTAAATCAGAGGTTGTCCTTTTGCATCGATGCTCTCAATAAGCTCTATTCGAATATTAATCTTCAGATTGAGCCATTGTCAATGCCTCAATCTTCAGTTGTTCAAACTCTACGATTCTGATGCATATCTTCTTGGACTTGATCGTAGTGTCTTGTTGACTATTTCTTCTTGACTTGTAGAGTTAGCACTACGATCTTGAAGAGTGTTCATTCAATCTCCAATGCGGAACACCTCTTCCTTCTCTAGTGCAGTGCTTCAACACTTCTATTTGCCTCGACTGTTCTCAGATACTGATGGCTTGACTTCCTTCTCTGGCCCTTTCTGAATAACAAGACACTTCAAATTTATGGCGTGTCCAGCTCGCTTTCTCCTTGTGAACTCCTGTTCACTTATCATCAATGGACTGACCCAATGCTTAATCACTTTAGCCTTGTTATTCAGAGGTTGACCAGTATCTTTATGTATACTCCATCAGTTTCTTCCTTGTTTGGCAACCACTACGATCCTGGTTACTTTTAGGATTGTTGTCATCTTTCTACTTGACAGCCACTGCATATGCTAACTTTCCTTAGTCAGCTACTGAAGTCTTCTTATGATCATTTTATGGAAGACTTCATTTTGGAATGGCTTCACAACTCAGTTTGGATGCTGATTGGGTTGATGCTTAGATCTTTTATTAGTTTACATGCCATTTGTTGAGTGCTCTCTGGCTTCCTTTAGGTGAGATGTATCTTTGCAGTACCAACCAGAGGCTTCATTCCTTGCTCGACTACGATCTCTACTTTTGATATGATCAGTAGACTCTACGACTCTGAGTGTAGTCTACGATCCTTAACTTAGACTCTACGACTCAGAGTGTAGTCTACGGTTTCTTGATTTGGCTTGGCGGATGCTCCTGGCTTCGGCTCGTAGGCATCGCCGCCTCTGATTCGAACATGACTTCCTCGTGAAACTACTACTCGAGGAAGCTTTACTCAACATACTATGATCCTTCCTCGTTTCTCCTGGAAGTCTACGAACTCCAAGATCTACTATCTTGCAGACTATGATTGTGCCTTGATAGTTCTTGAGTTATCCTTGAATCTCTTGACAGACTACGATTTCTGATGTAGTGCTCGACGATCAGACAAGCCTATCTATTACATTATAAGATCAACCTAACATGCTTGATCTTTCTATATTTATAGTCCTTGTACATCATTTCTTTTTAAGGACTTTACAAAGCTATTTTTCTTATGTAGGATCAACCTAACATATTTGATCAATTCATTCTAAGTCCTTGTACTTATGTTTCTATAATTTATCAGAGGACTTTAAAGCTTTTTTTAATGCAAACATATTTGCATATTCATTCATATATATATCATAATCAAATCATATATAAATAGGAATATCATTCACATGTTTATTCCTGACAATCTCCCCCTATTTGATTATGACAAAAATAATAAGTGCATATACATGTTATGAATGAATCTTATATACAGTGAGCTGCTGTATTTCTAAAACAGATAATCATGAATGTCATTTATAACAATATGGAATTTAATACACTGCCATTTTATATCCTGGATCCAGAACATACCTAACTAGTTAGAGATGTACCTCTTTGATTCCATGTATGTTTCCAGGATGTCTGTTTATCAGCTATTCATCTGTTTGATCTCCTTGCACATGCTCCCTGAGATCTATGCTTCTCTTCTTCTTCTTCTGGCTTCCCCTCAGCCTTTGCAAACACAGGGTTATCATCCTTTGGCTCCCTCTCAGATGATGACCTAACTTTTTCTTCTGCTGTCTTCTTCTCTTGTTTCTTTTTGCTCTTCTTGCCCTTTCTTGAATGCCTATTGTGCCTATTTCTATGCCTCTTTTTCTCCCCCTTTTTGTCATTAATCATTTGAGAGAGCTGTTCCATGTTGGTCATAAGCTGTTCCATCAGATAAGAGGAGTTACCAACTTCAATCTTGAGTTCTTGTTGACTTAAATGAAGTTGCATAGAGAAAGACTGATTCATGTTATGAATCTTGTCAGAGAGAACTTTGAGTTTCTCTTCATTTGCCTCTTGTGCTTGTATAGCTTCAACTTTCTGATCATGTATGGCCTTCAAATAGATGTGATCTCTCTCTTTGATTTTGAGAGATATATCAGCCATATTAGCTTGAAGCTTGTTTTGAACTGAATTATCTGCTATTGCTGCCAGCCTCTTAGACTCTTCTGTGATTTGAGACATCTTCTTAATCAGATCAACGGAGTTTCTCATCAGCTCCTGCCCCATAGGAGTTTGGTTATCGGGTTGGACATCCTCTTGTTGAACCTCAGATTGGACTCTACGATTTTCATCTTTTGACAGATTTTCGAAAGTGTTGATAATCTAAAAAATTGTTGAGTACCAATCGTTATTTGTGGATGAAGAAATGTTGGGTAATTGTGCTTGATCAGATGGAGGCTTCTCATTTTGGACTTGGACGCCATCAGTAGTAGAGTGAACAGACTCTATGATTATTTCCTTGATCATGATCCTTCTTCCCTCAGAATCCACTCTACGATCATAAGGAATATAATGGTTGCCAACATGTCAGTAGATTTTGTAGTGGGGCTTGTCTTTGATCATCATTGTTGTATCACTTTTCAACTTTGAGAAGTTACGAGCGGCCAGATTCTAGTCTTGGAATTTCGGAAATACGTCCCGGTGATTCATTCGAGCTTTCTACTATTTTGTCAATCTTGGCTGGAGAGATGATAGGATAGTTCGCTGGTTTTCCCAATTCCTGATTTGCAGAATCAGATTCTTTCTCCAATTCTTCACTTATTGAGCTTGAATCTTGTTGGTTCCTTTCCTCAGATTCATCAGTGAAATCTTCGTACTGAATTTCATTTCCAGAACCTTCTTCAGCTAGATCTTCCTTGGATTCATCTTCTTCATTACTAGACCCATCTTCAGCACTTTCTTCTTGTGATTTAGATTCATCATCATTAAACTCAATGATTGTAGTAGAGTGATCATTTCTCTTCTTGGAGGCAAATTGAGCAATTAATCTGTAGCTCTTCCTTCTCCTTGGTGGTTTAACTATGGGAGAGTCAGACTCTTCTTCCTCTTCAGACTCTGAGGCCTTTGAATCATCATGCAAGCTTCCTTGACTTTCAGCATTGGCAGGGGCATGTCCTTCTTCTTCAGAATCAACATTATTTGACCCATCATTTGGGCTTGTTGGAGCATTTGCATTTGGAGATGTAGTTGGGTCATCTTGTAGCTTTTCTTCATCATCAGAGTGAATGCTTTGAGAGTTAGCCACTGGGCTTTTGCATTCTTCTTTATCAGCCGATTCTGCATTTTCTTCCATGAATCCAACTTCAACTTCATTGCTGGATTCGTTATTTGGGGACTTGATCTTAAGATCATCAGTTCCCTTCTCTTCCTCTGACTATATGTTCTCCTTTTTGTCAGATTTACTATCTTGGGAAACTGGGGCTGGTTTGTTTTCCACATTAGCTCTCTTTCTTGATGGCCCTTGAAGCAGTCTGTTACTTCTCCTCTTAGTGGTTTCTGTAGTCAAGACTTTTTCTTCTGCTCCTTGTTTCTTCTTGTCAGTGGAGACATGGCTTGACGAAGCCTTTGCTTTCTTCACATTCTTAGACTTCTTCTTTGCCGGTGTGGCAGCTACTGATGTAAAGTCATCAGACTCAGAGCTTTCCACCTCCTTTGCCTTTCTCTTTTTTGCAGAGACTTTTCTGCTGCTTCTAGTTTGTGTTAGCCCCCTGTTTTCCTTGGGATATTTCTTCTAGTTTATAAACAACTGTGGAGACATTGTTTTATGAACATTTAGAGTCTCTCCTTCATCATCCTTGATCTTGCTTCTCAGCTTTTTCTTCATCACAATACTCAGTAGTCTTCCATGAAAAACCTTAGTCAGAGGTCTGTCTGTAAACTTCTTTACCTCAGCCCTTTCTACCCATTTGGAGATCTGATAGAATAAGATAGTTCCAAAGTTGATTTGTTTCTTCAGAACTATTGCAGACATAATCTTCAACTACTGATGTGACAACCGAGATTTTGTAATTTAATTTTAATATTTATTAGATTGAATAAATATTTTTTGACGAATTAATTATTAGATTAAATAATTAATTGATGAAGCTGTGGTAGATTAATTTAATTATATGTGTTATAGTTATTAAATTAATGTGAAGAATTTTTATTATTCGAAGTATGTGATTATGTGAGCTTATTGTATTAAAAGAAATATTTAATAAGCTTAATGTTATTTTTTAATTAATTTAATAATTAATTAGAGATTTAATAATTTGACATTATTAATAAATGAGAAATTTAATTATGTGACTATGTGAATTAATGAAAAATTATTATATTTTATTTAAAATAAATTAAATAAGATATTGAATTTATTTTATAAAGGGGTGTGACATTTTCCAAACTATATTATAAATGTTTTATTAAATTAATCGAGTATAAGCCTTTTAAGGCTAGCCAAACATGACACTAAGGGAGGTTGGGAGCAGTTACCCATGATAGGTAACTGACATCCATAACGCGCATCAGTTCCTGCGTGTTCTTCTTTATTTATCAGTCTTATTTGAGAAGACGTATCCTAATTATGAGTTTTAACTGAGAGAGATTTAGAGAGAGTTTAGAGAAAAAAATGAGTGATTGAAGAAGAAAGTGAAGAATCAGAGAAACTTGTTTGAGGGTAATCTCTTCAATCCAATTTATTTACGTCATTTAAAGTTTCATGAATATGGCTTCAATTTCTTGTTTAATTCAACAATTGGAAAGGATAAGGATTTTATACATTTATGTGTTAATATATTATTATTATGTGTTTTCTTATGTATTAGATGGTTCCATATCATCAATTTCATAATATTATAACGTATGTTATGGCTTCAAAATTTACAGAGTATGTTATATAGCCATATGACCCTTATATGT
The DNA here is from genome assembly GCA_020205605.1 of Panax ginseng. Lineage (NCBI taxonomy): Eukaryota > Viridiplantae > Streptophyta > Magnoliopsida > Apiales > Araliaceae > Panax > Panax ginseng. The sequence goes on from CM035129.1 coordinate 34,799,191, forward strand.
AAAATTAATATGTCAAACATAAATTGTTCTGCAAAATTCACACTGGTATATGATTATGCATGCTAAAACGAAGTAAACAAGACTTGAATGGATGGATTTGGTGCTATAACGTATCCGTGGTGGCGTTGAATTTTATGATTTATGTTCAAAACCTTCAAGAACATCAAGAACGATTAGGAATTTACATATTTTAATTACGTAATTATGTGTTTTAATGGGTTAAAATCACTCTATAAATGTTGGGTAATGATTATGTATGAATTCTAGCATGTGGGTATGTTAAATTGGTGAAATTAATGATCATGTAGTGTTTATTTTGTTTGAACACTTTGTGTTCTTCGCGAATCGAGAATCAAAATTTGGAGTTTAATTTGCATACCAACTCGAGAATCAAGTCCGCATGCCATGGCCATTGAAGGTTACTGCCAGCAGCAGTAGTGCCACCGCCAGAAGCACCACCAGCCACAGCGCTGAAGTCTCCAAAATTATGGCATGACGCTATGGCGCCTGTGGTGCTAAGACACAAGATAATGAATGATGGCACAGCCGCTTACTTAGCGAAATATTGGGTAATCGAAGTTTTTTAAAATGGTTAAGTCTAGCAATGTGTTATTAACTTAATCTAATGAACATAAAAACTTGTTAGACATATAATGAGGTGTTAAAATAAATTCTTAATACGTCCATAACTCTACTAGACAAGGTTAAGGAGGCTCAACTTCACGATGATGAATGTAAAACAGTGAAAAAGAAGATATCCGAAGGAACTGAATCACGATTCAAGATGGATAGGGAAGGAATACTGAGATTTGAGAATAGAATTTGGGTACCACCAGTACCAGAGATTAAGGAAGAAATTTTGAGCGAGGCTCATAACTCACGGTAATCGATTCACCCTGGTAGTACCAAGATGTACCAAGATCTTCGACAACATTTCTGGTGGCCGAATTTGAAATGAGAGGTTGCAGAATATGTTGCCAAGTGTCTGACATGTCAGAAAGTTAAAGCAGAACATCAGAGGTTGAGTGGGTTACTACAACCTTTAGAGATTCCAGAATTGAAATGGGAACATATTACGATGGATTTCTTGGTTGGCCTACCGACAACTTAGAAAGGCTACGATGCAGTATGGGTTATTATTGACCGATTAACGAAATCCGCACACTTCCTTCCGATCAAAATCAGATTCAACTTAGATCAGTTGGCAAGGTTATATGTGAAAGATATTGTTTCAAGGCACGGAGTTCCGGTGTCAATTATTTCTGATAGAGATCCGCGCTTTACGTCGAACTTCTGGAAACGTCTACAAGAATGCATGGGTACACAGTTGTGAATGAGCTCGACATATCACCCTCAGACAGATGGACAGAGTGAAAGAACAATTCAGACATTAGAAGATATGTTAAGAGCTTGTATAATGGACTTTAAAGGAAATTGGGATGATCATCTACCGCTTGTAGAGTTCGGATGAAACAACAGTTATAACGCTAGTATTGGCATGCCGCCTTATGAAGCATTATACGTCAAAAAGTGCAGAACTTCGCTATACTGGGATGAAGTTGGTGAGAGACAATTACTAGGCCCAGAATTGGTACAATAAACAGCAAAAATAGTCAAAGTGATCCGAACAAGATTGATAGCAGCCCAAGATAGACAAAAGAAATACGCCGATCCACACCGTAAGAATGTTGAGTTTGAACCAGAAAGTTATGTGTTCTTAAAGGTCTCTCCCTGGAAGGGAAAGATTAGGTTCGGAAAGAAAGGGAAATAAAGCCCAAGATTCATTGGACCCTTTGAAGTTCTGAGAAGGGTCGGAGAAGTTGCTTATGAGGTAGCCTTACCTCTAGCTCTAGAGAATGTCCACAACATTTTCCATGTTTCAGTTCTACGACCATACAAATTCGATTACAAGCACGTGATAGAATATGAACCCCTACATTTCGACAAAGACTTATCTTACGAAGAAATTCCAGTTCAAATTGTCGACCGAAAAGAACAAGTTCTGAGAAATAAAGTCATACCTTCTGTTAAGGTAACTTGGAGGAACCACAACACTGAAGAAGCTACGTGGGAACTTGAAGAGAATATGATGAAGAAATATCCTCACTTATTTACTTAACATATGTAAGTGATTACGGGGACAAAATCTTTGTAAGGGGGGGGAGAATGTAACGGGACGAATTGTTGAGTTGTGATTCTGAGGACAGAATCCTTTTAAGAGGGGAAAGATGTGACAACCTAGATTTTGTAATTTAATTTTAATATTTATTGGATTGAATAAATATTTTGATGAAATTAATTATTAGATTAAATAATTAATTAATGAAGTTATGGTAGATTAATTTAATTATATGTGTTATAATTATTAAATTAATGTGGAGAATTTTATTATTCAAGTATGTGATTATGTGAGCTTATTGTATTAAAAGAAATATTTAATAAGCTTAATGTTATTTTTTAATTAATTTAATAATTAATTAGAGATTTAATAATTTGACATTATTAGTAAATGAGAAATTTAATTATGTGACTATGTGAATTAATTAAAAATTATTATATTTTATTTAAAATAAATTAAATAAGATATTGGATTTATTTTATAAAGGGGTGTGACATTTTCCAAACTATATTATAAATGTTTTATTAAATTAATCGAGTATAAGTCTTTTAAGGCTAGCCAAATATGGCACTAAGGGAGGTTGGGAGCAGTTGCCCATGATAGGTAACTGACCTCCATAACGCGCGTCAGTTCCTGCGTGTTCTTCTTTATTTATCAGTCTTATTTGAGAAGATGTATCCTAATTATGAGTTTTAACTGTGAGAGATTCAGAGAGAGTTTAGAGAAAAATTGAGTGATTGAAGAAGAAAGTGAAGAATCAGAGAAACTTGCTTGAGGGTAATCTCTTCGATCCAATTTATTTACGTCATTTAAAGTTTCATGAATATGGCTTTCAATTTCTTGTTTAATTCAACAATTGGAAAGAATAAGGATTTTATGCACTTATGTGTTAAGATATTATTATTATGTGTTTTCTTATGTATTAGATGGTTCTATATCATCAATTTCATAATATTATAACGTATGTTATGGCTTCAAAATTTATAGAGTATGTTATATGGCCATATGACCCTTATACGTAAAATTAATATGTCAAACATAAATTGTTCTGCAAAATTCACACTGGTATATAATTATGCATGCTAAAACGAAGTAAACAAAACTTGAATGGATGGATTTGGTGTTATAACGAATCCGTGGCATTGAATTTTATGATTTATATTCAAAACCTTCAAGAACATCAAGAATAGTGGAATTTACATATTTTAATTATGTAATTATGTGTTTTAATGGGTTAAAATCACTCTATAAATGTTGGGTAATGATTATGTATGAATTCTAGTATGTGGGTATGTTAAATTGGTGAAATTAATGATCATGTAGTGTTTATTTCGCTGAACTCTGAGTTCTTCGCGAACTGAGAATCAAAATTTGAGTTTCAGTGCGTGGCCCAACTCCAATCGAAGTCCTGTATGCAATGGCCTTCACGCATACCGCTAAAAGTCTCCAAAATACTTATGCCAATGGCGGTTACAGTAGCTAAGATGATAAGATAACTGACGATGGCGCCATATAACGCCACTTAGTAGAATATCCGTAAATGGATTTTTTAAATGTTTAAGTCTAGCAATGTGTTATTAACAATCTAATGAACATAAAACTTGTTATACATATAATGAGGTGTTAAAATAAATTCTTAACACGTCCATAACACAATTACGTGTGAATTGAACGATTGAATGCATAGTTAGCTTATTATTCGTGAAGTCTTAATTTTGACAATAAGTGTAGTAATTGACTAAGTATAGTCATGAATTCGAGTTAGACAAAAGAATAAACATGTGATGACTAGTACGTTATAATTGACTGGTATTGTGAACGTAAATGATATGTAGGATTTAAATCAAGGAACGAGTTTAATTAACGTGTAATCTACGCATGAGGTAAGTTTCCTAACCCTACTCGTTATCACTATATGAGTTATAAGTTGTCTCTTTACATCGAGCAAATTCTCGTTATTATTGATCAAGTCCATTTTGTTATATCAAAAATATATTAGTCTTTTAAAGTATGATGTTGTTATACAATAATTATTCTATTGTATATCTCTTGGAATTGTTATTCGATTTAAATATCAGTTATTGTGAATCTTGTTAGACTAGCGAACCCTTAATGATTCGACTAGTCCATAGTTGATGAGCGTTCTAAATTTCAGAATCCTGGATGAATTATCCAAACCAAACTTCCTTTGGTGTGGACTCTAATGTCAAACTGAGATGAACAACCCTGTATAGGGGATTACTTATGCGTTAGTGTTAAGATATTATGCACAGTATGGTACTAAGGGCTGATCCCCCTAAGTACGAGGAGAAGAGTCCATAGTCTTATGATTGTTAAAGGTTTCAAGTATAAACACTTGACAACCTAGGACATAGTTCAAGGTCTTATGACCCTCAGAAGTTCTTTTGTTTCTTGTTATTCATTCTTGATTCGAGAGCTGAGTTTCCTATTTTAGAAGTCTTTGATTTATTCGCATGTTATTATTCATTTGTTATATTGTTATACTTGTGGGCAATCGTGCTCACTCTTGCATAATAATAACATTGCAGTTAAGAACGAAAGATCAGACGAGCCTTCCACTAGTAAAGGCAAGGGCAAGATTAGGAAATAATGCAGACTGATTATTTATGTGGTTATGTAATGATATTTAGACTTGATGTTATTTAAGACATGTATTTGTTTATGATTCCGCAAAGATGTTTAAGGTTAGAGCAACCTGGGATTCTATTATTATGCAGTTGATATAACCCCATAAGGGGAGATTTATTTATTATTTCTATCTATTACATGGTTTGCATTTATTTATGGGTAGATAGATAGATGATATTTGTACAGTGAACACCAAATCTTGTGGAAATGGAACTACCGGATTTGGGAGTGTCACAGGTTGGTATCAAAGCTGTAGGTTATGAACCTTAGGTGGGGGAACAACCTTAGATAGTAGCCTTGTAGGAGATTGAGAACATAGTAGTGGTAAACTCTTATTGAGTTCTAAGAAATGAATTTCTTAATTTATTGAAGATAATAAAAGGCTTTATGTGCTTATGTGTTAAATTATGTGTTCGCTAGCACGGATTAGTAACTAAAACTTAAAATTTTGTTGTCAGGATGTCGAATGTTGGAGGAGCTAGTCGAGCTGGGGAGGAGGAACCCCGAGTACCTATAGAGGAGGAGCCCCCCAGACATTCATGTTGTCGAGAACAGTTAGTGCGTAGAGAGCCATCTCCGTTGATCACTGTTATTGGTCGGGAGCATGAGCCTGAGACTGATCTAGAGGAGGATTCTGATGAGGAAGAGGAGGAAGAGGAGTTCCCACCGAACTCCATTGATGTTGAGATGTATGATGCACTTTATGATCGTAACATAGAGTTACAGGACATTGTTAAGGAGCTGAAGGAGAGGACTGTTATCCAGCAGATTACCATCGAGCAGAAGGATGGGGAAATTGTGACTCTTCACACACGTTTAAGAAATGTAGAGTGGGATTTGGTTCACGAGAAGGGTCAAACTGAGGAGAAGACCGAAGAAATAGAAAAGTTGAAGAAAGATCTGAAAGAGAGCTCAGAAAGGTTGGCCATAGCAGAGGAGGGCTGGGTAAGATAGTCACGTCGTGTTGATCTTGCAGAAGATGATTGCCGTGCGAAGAAGGCTAAACTTGAGGAGACGTACTCTACACTTCAAAATGCAATGAATGCGGCCCAGGATCGAGTTATGAAGTATCCAATCCAATTTGAAGATCTACCATCGTATATGCTTGATCGCAGGACGATGTCCCGCATTATGGAAGAGGAATGTGGCAAGGCTATCCAGCACCTTAATAGGTAGTGATAGTATTAGTTTAATTATGTGAAAACTATTTGGTAGTTAATGATGTAAATTCCGATGTGTTATAAACAAAGGAATATTTTGATGTTTTAAATCCTGTAGATTCTTTATCTCGGGATAGTTGATGTAAATAGCAGTGATGCTATCTTATAATGTTAAAACTTTTGAATTTAATAAAATGTCAGAGTTTATTTAAATTAATGTGTTAAGTGAATTATGATTGAATGTTTTAGTTAAGCCCTGAATGTTTAAGAGATTGAATAAAGACCTAATAAGCGTATGTTCTTAACAGAAATATGCCGCCTAGAGAAAGACAAAACCGACATCAAGCACAAGAAGAACCAATGAATAACAATGACACCAATGCTAACCCTATTCAGCAATTGGTGAACCTTTTAGCTGGAGCAATTAACAATCCACCACAAGCTCCACCAAGCACCTCATTCAAGGACTTCAAGGCGGTGGGACCGCCAGAGTTTAAGGGCTCCATAAACCCAATCGAAGCTCAGACCTGGGTGATGGAGATGGAGAAGGTGTTCGATGTCGCTAGAGTAAGGGAAGATCAGAAAACCGCGTATGCAATGTTTATGCTGAAGTCTGAAGCCAGTTATTAGTGGCAGGCAAACAAAGTATGGGGAGGTGAAGGTGTAATAACCTGGGAGAGATTCGAAGAGATGTTCTTCGAGATGTACTTTCCGACCAGTTCACAAAATCAGATGGAAGTTCAGTTTCTAGAGTTGAAACAAGGGAGTATGTCAGTAGCTGATTATGTGGCAAGGTTCAATGATTTAGATAGGTTCGCCATATACCAAGTGCATACCGATGAGAGGAAGGCAAGACGATTCGAGCAGGGACTGAAGCCCTGGTTGTATAGCAAAGTGTCAATGTTCCAATTGAACACTTTTGCTGGAGTGTTAGAGAAGGCCATACTACGAGGGTGGAAGCGATCTTGATAACGAAATATAATCAAGATCAGAAGAAGAAAAAGAGTGAGAATGAATGTAATAATAAGACTGGTGGGAGTATCATTGGGGGTAACCATAATCAGAAGAGGAAGTGGTCTGATAACTCGTCAGCTGGAAGTCAACAAGGAGGGCATAAGAAGAAGATCGAAGCGTGCCCAACCTGCGGAAAAAATCATTTGGGAGTTTGCATGAAAGGGAAGCGAGTGTGCTACAATTGTGGTCAGGAAGGCCACATAGCACTAAACTATCTTAAACTCAAGAAGGGGCGCTGTTTCACTTGTGGCTCAAAGGACCATCTTGCAAGGATTGTCCTAAAAAGGAATCTGGAGGGATGAATTCGAGGAGGAAATAGAGGAAATACTGGGTGGAAGCACTCGACTATCGTGGACCAACCGCAACCAATAGATCGATTGCCGAAACATTCAACATGATAGTACATGATGCGATGGCATCTCGCGATGTGGTGTCGTATCATTCGATCAATAAAGTTAATGCTTATGTATTATTTGATTCGGGTGCTACTTGTTCATTTATATCCGATGACTTTGCTAAGAACTTAGAATTGTTTAAGGACGAGTTAGAATACCCCATGAACATAGAAATTGCGAATAGAGAAATAATCCCTGTTAAGTATGTGCATAAGAACTGTAGAGTGGATATTAAGGGTAATATCATGAACGTAGATCTTATCCCTATTCGACTTGGAGAATTCGACGTTATTTTGGGTATGGACTGGCTATCCAATTATGGGGCGGTAATTGACTGCCAGAAGAAGCGAATTAACCTTATGACTCCGTCAAAGGTTGTGTTTTATGGTAGCAAGTCGCCTAGATAAGCGAGTTGTCTGACGACGATGCAGGCCAGGAGGTTGTTAAGGCAAGGCTGTGTAGGATATCTAGCTTACATAGTCGATAGTCGTAAAGAAAATCCAAAAATAGAAGAGATACCAGTAGTGAGAGATTTCATAGACGTATTTCTGGATGATTTGCCAGGACTTCCTCCAGATAGAGCAGTTGAATTTGTGATTTAGCTCCAGGAATAGCCCCAATATCGAAGGCACCGTACCGAATGGCACCGGTAGAGATGAAAGAACTGATGGTCCAACTACAAGAATTACTGGATAAGAAGTATATCCAACCAAGCGTATCACCGTGGGGAGCGCCGGTTTTATTTGTGAAGAAGAAGGATGGGACAATGCGGCTCTGCATCGACTATAGAGAACTTAATAAGGTCACGATCAAGAATAGATATCCATTACTGCGAATCGACGACCTGTTCGATCAGTTAAAGGGAGCAAGATACTTTTCAAAGATAGATTTGAGGAGTGGTTATCATCAATTAAAGGTGAGACCTGAGGATGTACCGAAGACATCGTTCAGAACATGATATGGTCACTACAAATTTTTGGTAATGTCATTTGGTCTAACAAATGCTCCTGCAGTATTTATGGGCTTAATGAATGGAGTGTTCAAGCCGTTTTTGGAAAAATTCATAGTGGTATTTATAGATGACATTTTAGTATAGTCGAAAACCAAGGAAGAACATGAAGAGCATTTGAGGGTGACGTTAGAGACATTGAGAAGAGAGAAGTTGTATGCCAAATTTTCAAAATGTGAATTTTGGAGATAAAGAGTATAATTTCTAGGACATGTGATTGATAGGGATGGAATTTCGGTGGACCCCTCCAAGGTTGAAGCTGTGATTAATCGGTATCACCAAGAAGCCAGCCGTCAGTAAGAAGTTTTCTAGGATTGGCGGGTTATTACGTAAGATTCATTAAGATTTTTCCAAGATCGCAACTCCGTTGATTTAATTTGACTAAAAATCGGTGAAATTTGTTTAGACGGAGAAGTGTGAGAAAGCTTTCAAGAATTAAAGAAGAGGTTGAGTTCAAAGACTGTGTGTTCTCTCTTTGGATGACACATGAAATTTTGTGGTTTATAGTGATGCATCGCATAAAGGACTTGGCTGTGTGCTTATGCAGAATGTAGAGTCATTTGGTAAGCGTCATGACAACTTGAAGGATTATGAGAAGGGGTATCCGACCCACGACTTGGAGTTAGTCAAAGTGGTTTTTGCTTTGAAAACTGGAGGCACTATCTCTATGGGGAGAAGTGTGAAATATATATGGGGACAAGAGTCCGAAATATATTTTACACAAAAAGACTTGAATATGCGCCAAAGAAGGTGGTTGGAGTTAATTAAAGACTACGATTGTGAGATTCTATACCATCCGGGTAAGGCAAATGTGGTTGCCGATGCCTTAAGTAGAAAGGGTCGGGAGAAACTGATGATGTTGACCAAACAGGAGGAGTTAATTTCAGCAATGGAAAAGCTTGAATTAGAAGTTAAGTGTCCTATGGAGATCGATGAGAAACTGTTTTAGATACAATCTGGTACAACTCTACTAGACAAGGTTAAGGAGGCTCAACTTCACGATGATGAATGTAAAATAGTGAAAAAGAAGATATCCGAAGGAACTGAATCAAGATTCAAGATGGATAGGGAAGGAATACTGAGATTTGAGAATAGAATTTGGGTACCACCAGTACCAGAGATTAAGGAAGAAATTTTGAGCGAGGCTCATAAATCACGGTATTCGATTCACCCTGGTAGTACCAAGATGTACCAAGATCTTCGACAACATTTCTGGTGGCCGAATTTGAAATGAGAGGTTGCAGAATGTGTTGCCAAGTGTCTGACATATCAAAAAGTTAAAGCAGAACTTCAAAGGCCGAGTGGGTTACTACAACCTTTAGAGATTCCAGAATGGAAATGGGAACATATTATGATGGATTTCGTGGTTAGCCTACCGACAACTTAGAAAGGTTACGACGCAGTATGGGTTATTATTGACCGATTGACGAAATCCGCACACTTCCTTCCGATCAAAATCAGATTCAACTTAGATCAGTTGGCAAGGTTATATGTGAAAGAGATTGTTTCAAGGCACGAAGTTCCGGTGTCAATTGTTTCTGATAGAGATTCGCGCTTTACGTTGAACTTCTGGAAACGTCTACAAGAATGCATGGGTACACAGTTGTGAATGAGCTCGACATATCACCCTCAGACAGATGGACAGAGTAAAAGAACAATTCAGACATTAGAAGATATGTTAAGAGCTTGTATAATGGACTTTAAAGGAAATTGGGATGATCATCTACCGCTTGTAGAGTTCGGATGAAACAACAGTTATAACGCTAGTATTGGCATGCCGCCTTATGAAGCATTATACGTCAGAAAGTGCAGAACTCCGCTATACTGGGATGAAGTTGGTGAGAGACAATTACTAGGCCCAGAATTGGTACAACAAACAGCAGAAATAGTCAAAGTGATCCGAACAAGATTGATAGCAAACTCAAGATAGAAGCCAGAAGAAATCGCCATCCACACCATAAAAATGTTTAGTTTGAACCGTGAAGTTATGTGTTCTTAAAGGTCTCTCCATGGAAGGAAATCGTGTTCGGAAAGAAAAATTAAGCCCAAGATTCATTGGACCCTTTGAAGTTCTGAGAAGGGTTGGAGAAGTTGCTTATGAGGTAGCCTTACCTCTAGCTCTAGAGAATGTCCGCAACGTTTTCCATGTTTCAGTTCTACGACCATACAAATCCGATTACAAGCACGTGATTGAATATGAACCCCTACATTTCGACAAAGACTTATCTTACGAAGAAATTTCAGTTCAAATTGTCGACCGAAAAGAACAAGTTCTGAGAAATAAAGTCATACCTTCTGTTAAGGTAACTTGGAGGAACCACAACGCTGAAGAAGCTACGTGGGAACTCGAAGAGAATATGATGAAGAAATATCCTCATTTATTTACTTAACATATGTGTAAGCGATTCTGGGGATAAAATCTTTGTAAGGGGGGGGGGGGGAGAATGTAATGGGACGAATTGTTGAGTTGTGATTCTGAGGACAGAATCCTTTTAAGAGGGGAAAGATGTGACAACCGAGATTTTGTAATTTAATTTTAATATTTATTGGATTGAATAAATATTTTTCGACGAATTAATTATTAGATTAAATAATTAATTGATGAAGCTGTGGTAGATTAATTTAATTATATGTGTTATAGTTATTAAATTAATGTGGAGAATTTTATTATTCAAGTATGTGATTATGTGAGCTTATTGTATTAAAAAAATATTTAATAAGCTTAATGTTATTTTTTAATTAATTTAATAATTAATTAGAGATTTAATAATTTGACATTATTAATAAATGAGAAATTTAATTATGTGACTATGTGAATAAATGAAAAATTATTATATTTTATTTAAAATAAATTAAATAAGATATTGGATTTATTTTATAAAGGGTGTGACATTTTCCAAACTATATTATAAATGTTTTATTAAATTAATTTGGGTATAAGCCTTTTAAGGCTAGCCAAACATGGCACTAAGGGAGGTTGGGAGGCGATTACCCATGATAGGTAATCGACCTCCATAACGTAACGTCGCCTCTGCGTGTTCTTCTTTATTTATCAGTCTTATTTGAGAAGACGTATCCTAATTATGAGTTTTAACTGCGAGGGATTCAGAGAGAGTTTAGAGAAAAATTGAGTGATTGAAGAAGAAAGTGAAGAATCAGAGAAACTTGCTTGAGGGTAATCTCTTCAATCCAATTTATTTACGTTATTTAAAGTTTCATGAATATGGCTTTCAATTTCTTATTTAATTCAACAATTGGAAAGAATAAGGATTTTATGCATTTATATGTTAAGATATTATTATTATGTGTTTTCTTATGTATTAGATGGTTCTATATCATCAATTTCATAATATTATAACGTATGTTATGGCTTCAAAATTTATAGAGTATGTTATATGGCCATATGGCCCTTATACGTAAAATTAATATGTCAAACATAAATTGTTCTGCAAAATTCACACTGGTATATGATTATGCATGCTAAAACGAAGTAAACAAAACTTGAATGGATGGATTTGGTGTTATAACGAATCCGTGGCGTTAAATTTTATGATTTATGTTCAAAACCTTCAAGAACATCAAGAATAGTGGAATTTACATATTTTAATTATGTAATTATGTGTTTTAATGGGTTACAATCACTCTATAAATGTTGGGTAATGATTATGTATGAATTCTATCATGTGGGTATGTTAAATTGGTGAAATTAATGATCATGTAGTGTTTATTTCGCTGAACTCTGTGTTCTTCGCGAACTGAGAATCAAAATTTGGAGTTTAAGACAAATGGCGCCAACTCGAGAAACTGAAGTATCATGTACAAATGCAAATACTAGACTCAGCAAGTAGCGCGCTTAAGATAGACCGTGATCTGACATAAGATAACAACATGGCGCCCAACGCCCACTTAGTAGAATGTCCAGAATCGAGTTTTTTGAAATGTTTAAGTCTGTGATAGTTATTAACTTAATCTAATGAACATAAAAACTTGTTATACATATAATGAGGTGTTAAAATAAATTCTTAACACGTCCATAACACAATTACGTGTGAATTGAACGATTGAATGCATAGTTAGCTTATTGTTCGTGAAGTCTTAATTTTGACAATAAGTATAGTAATTGACAAAGTATAGTCATGAATTCGAGTTAGACAAAAGAATAAACGTGTGATGACTAGTACGTTATAATTGACTGGTATTGTGAACGTAAATGATATGTAGGATTTAAATCAAGGAACGAGTTTAATTAACGTGTAATCTACGCATTTGAGGCAAGTTTCCTAACCTACTAAGTTATCATTATATAAGTTATAAGTTGTCTCTTTACATCGAGCAAATTCTCGTTATTATTGATCAAGTCCATTTTGTTATATCAAAAATATATTAGTCTTTTAAAGCATGATGTTGTTATACAATAATTATTCTATTGTATATCTCTTGGAATTGTTATTCAAATTTAAATATCGGTTATTGTTAATCTTGTTAGACTAGCGAACCCTTAATGATTCAACTAGTCCATAGTTGATGAGCGTTCTAAATTTCGAACCTGGATGAATTATCCAAACCAAACTTCCTTTGGTGCGGACTCTAATGTCAAACTAAGATGAACAACCTCAGATAGGGGATTACTTATGTTAGCATTAAGATATTATGCACAGATGATGATACTAAGGGCTATCCCCTAAGTACGAGGAGAAGAGTCCATAGTCTTATGACTGTTAAAGGTTTTAAGTATAAACACTTGACAACCTAGGACATAGTTCAAGGTCTTATGACCCTCAGAATTTCTTTTGTTTCTTGTTATTCATTCTTGATTCGAGAGCTGAGTTTCCTATTTTAGAAGTCTTTAATTTATTCGCATGTTATTATTCATTTGTTATATTGTTATACTTGTGGGCAATCGTGCTCACTCTTGCATAATAATAACATTGTAGTTAAGAACAAAAGATCAGACGAGCCTTCCACTAGTAAAGGCAAGGGCAAGATTAGGAAATAATGCAGACTGATTATTTATGTGGTTATGTAATGATATTTAGACTTGATGTTATTTAAGACTTGTATTTGTTTATGATTCCATAGAAGATGTTTAAGGTTAGAGCAACTTTAGGATTCTATTATTATGCGATTGATGTAACCCCATAAGGGAGATTTATTTATTATTTCTATCTATTGCATGGTTTGCATTTATTTATGGATAGATAGATAGATGATATTTGTACAGTGAACACCAAATCCTGTGGAAATGGAAGTACCGGATTTGGGGGTGTCACAGCTGATCAAGCACAGTGTCATGTGCAGCATCCTTGCATAGGATACACTTTCCCACTATCTCAGCGAGGAACTCAAATTCCTCAGGAAACTCCTTTTTCTTCATATCCTTCAGACCAGGGTTTCTTTTGTTCCCCATAATCTCCTTTGCTTGCTCAGCGTGAATCTCATCAAGGTTTTTCAGTCCTAGGTCAGGAAAACCTAAGCATTGATTGATGTCGGATGATTTTAGTTTTAGAGACTGACCTTTAACCTTGGTTGAAAGGGTTCCGGCATTTATGGATGCATTTGAGTAGAATTCCTTGACCAATTCAGTGTATACTCGAGTGCTTGCCTCAAGAAATTCTGAGAATCTAGCTTTCTTCACAAGTTCAAGAATGTTTCTGAACTTTTTTTCGGATTTCTCAAATGACTTGGTTTCGAGCTGGATGCCAGTGATTACTCGCCAATCTTCCATTTGAATGATTCAAGGAGTATGGGTATTGATTCGGAGAGATTTATGAGAGACAGCTGATTGTTATTTGGGTTCTGGAGGTTTAATTGATTTAAGCTTCAAAGAGGATTCTAGGGTTTGAAAATGGGAGGGAGAGAGGTTTGACAGCTGATTGCAGATTTTGAATTTGTCTTTGTGGTAGTTCCTTCTGACTCTGCATACGCTATAATGTGTCAACTAGCCATTGGTTGCACGATGCCCAATAATGAGCTGTAACTCCCCATAAACTTTTTAGTTATATATTTCTTTTTGAGAGTGGACGTTTAATTGACGTGGATTGACCGTTGACTTCTTTGGTTCGTAGAGTAGCATGGTAAGGCAACTATGGACTCTACATTTTCCTTTGTTGACTCAACGATCAACTTTTAATAGATGCTGTTGTGAAGGGTTCTGATATTACTCCTCATTTTGGAGCTGCTTGCCTCAACCACTGACGTACTTTATGAAGCCTTGGGCATTTCTCTTTAGCAAGACATCTTTCCAATTAGCATTCGAACTGATCTTCCCATAATCTGAATGATTGAGCAATTGTCCCATTATTTCAAGCTCCTCATGAGTTGGAGTAGCCTCTTGTAAGACTACAATCGTCGAGTCTATTTCTACGATTGCTGATGTTACACTATGATCGTTGAGGTTATATCACGATCGTTGAGTTCTCACAAACTCTATTCTGCGATCGTTGACTGTCTTGGTCCTTGAGATGAACTTGATCAAGCAATCCTTCTAGGTTAAGGTAGCTCAGGAAGGGCCAACCTCTTAGAATGAACTAAGGGTCAGGTTTGTCCCTGAGGCACTTTCCAGATGAAGTACTTTAGGAGTAGTTTGCACTGATATCTCATTTGACCTTTTCTAGTGGGGAGGTCCTCTCCCAACTTTAGATAATTGCATTTGCTGTAATCGTGGTGTCCTCCTGCTCTTACACTACGATCAGATGTTTGATCGTATGCATTCTACGATGTTGAGTTGGGTGGCTGATAGGTTATCAGTATTACGTTTTGAGACGTTCCTACTGACTATGGATCTTCATTTGGTTCATTAGCCACAAAGTTATGGGACTCTGTAGCTGGTACATTGCTTTATAGAATATTTTAGTGTTGTTGTTCCTTAACAGATCACTGCCCCCCCATGGTTGATGCTGTTTTTTCAGTGAGGTGTGATTTCTTTTTCTTCATGTACATTAGGACGCATGTGACACCCCCAAAATAGGTATACATCACCCATTCTGAGTTGTCAATACATGGTACAGAAACAACTACAACTTTATTATTACAACAATAAAACTTTGAGTTTAAATACAGATATTGCCATCTAAACAATATCCACATACAAATAAATCCTCATCATAATTATTGATACATTATTTTACAGAAATGGTGAGGACTACTAAACAACTCTCTAAAACCTTCATTCCATACCCCGACTCGTACTCGCTACATTCTCGCCTCCTGAGAAGAAAAATGGAACAAAAAGGAAAAGGGTGAGCTCAAGTAGCCCATTAAAGAATATTATGACTAAGATAATACAGAACAAATTATCGTTAGTCTTCAACAGGGAAAAAAATCTAATAAAATACAATAGACAACAAGTTTTAAATCAATACTCATGAATGGAAAATATTAATTCATAGAGAGAGTTACGTAGAGGATGAAATCTACTAATTTCTATGAATTTAACGATCCATCATCAATATTTTTATCCTCGTAACATCAATCAATATATATCTCCGAATCATATATTCATCCTTGCACTACTGAACGAGGGACATTCACCAGCCGGTCATGTTCATCTAAACACATGTTCATCTTTTCACTACGGGCCAAAGATATTCATCGAAATCATTCATCTTTGCACTATATAGCCAAAGATATTCATCAAAAATCATTCATCTTTGCCTCTGGGCCAAAAGATATTCCATAATATCATCATTTAAGGCGAGAGGATGATGAAAAATATTTTTTAAAGAAACGAATCCGATGAATCAAAATGACAAGGATTAAGGATTAAGGATTCGTATTTTGTTTTATCCACGTCCCAAAAATACCTCAAAAATAATCATAGTGGTGTAAAATTCAAGAATGATCAAAACATGGATACAATCAAAGCTAGTATCCAGATGAATAGTCTTAGTATTCATGAATAGTATAAATATCGTGAATAGTCTTGATATCGTGAATAGTAACCGACACCAAAAGTTCCAAATTTGATAAAAACTTTAGATCGATGTTTGACATAATGATATTGAAGAAATAATATCATTACGAAAAAAATAATATCCCTTACCTTGGAAAAGCGATACTTAATCGAATCTTTTGGATATAGGCTATAACTTGAACTTTCACCGTATAGCAATACTCAAAGTATACTCAAAATACTCACAAGAATACGCCGATAATATAGAGAAAAAAACTTGGATTTACGTGTGATTTTCAATTCTAACCTAAGCACCTATTTATAGGAAAATGCTTAGAACACCAAAGCGAAAAATTTATTAAAATATTAATATATATATATATATATATATATATATAATCTTCTAAATACACTTGGACAATCTGATCTCACTCTTTTTTCCATGCTAGTGGGCACACCTACCTTGTTAAAAACGTTTTATTATTTAAAATAATTTAAACTTCCAAAAATCAATTATTTGAGCTTGAACTTCAATAATTCACAATAAATAGACCTTTTGTCGGAAAATTCAAATCTCATGAGTTTTTATAGGAAATTCAATTCTCTACAACTTTACAGAAGAAAGTTTTCCAAATTCCAAGCGTAAATTGACCTGAAATCCACAAACGGATGATTTTAGAGGCTATAATCAAATTTCGATCGATAAATGGGGTCCATAAACATGTTTAACATGTTTTAAACATTTATTGCAACAAAAATACTCTTCCTCCTCAGATACTCATATATTCCACATTCGTTGTAAAAAATCACCATTATTATATTATTAAAATATAATAATATATATATTTAAATGAATTATTTTATCGTAAAAGATAAAATTTCAATTTTCAACAATTGTCACATTAAAATTTTCTCCATCTATATCCACATAAAATCAATATTTTCCTCATCATATGAATCAATAATTAATTATTCACAAATAATATTACGAATCACAATATTGACAACCAGTGCGTTCAAGTGAAAGAGGGGGCTTTCAATAAGAATTTCTCTTCTTGCACGCAATTAGGTGACCAAACCTCTCCTTAGATGAACTTTCTAGACATTGCCAATAATGTTATCTAATAATATTATTCAGATAATATGAATTATTGCTTCGATAATGAAAAATCTTGTGTAATGACAATTATTGAAACAACGACAATATAAAATATCAACGCAACAATTATTGAATCAATAAAATCTTTAAGCGATTAATTCTTTGTAACAATTATTGAGTAGTGCCTTCTTACGTAAGAATCAATAATTCAAAAATACTGCAATACGTGTAAAGCATCGCGGCAACAACGTATTACTTTTACTTTACCCACGGGTATTCCAACAATGTTAACGGTAACCACTACTGCTAGTTATTTATAAAAACTTAAATTTGTCTTTTCTTCATCCGACAGCTATTCTACATTATGGGGCCCACAAATGATCGCTACTATGGCGTCATTTAATATTCCCAACGTAAAAAAGAATATTCCACGACCAAACGAATATTCCCAAACAATAATGAATATTTTATAACCACTTGCGTATTTTTGAAAAAATTTCATATATCACCCTTAACTTTAACTTTTTATCAATTTAACCATTTACTGAATTGTAATTATAAGAAAAATTGAATACTTTTATTTCATAAAATTCGGGGTCTTACAACGCATCCCTGCATATCTCCTTCTGACTGAAATCATTAAATCTTCTCATATCGTAGAAATGGGCATTTTCAGGATTGATCATTCTACGATCCTTTGACAGCACTACGAACGTAGTCTTCTTTTACAGTTTGGACTTGTGGAGTTCTGCTCTCGTAATGAGTTCCTTATATTTGATGCTCGATAATCCTTTGTGGAGAACTTCCTTGAGGATTCTTCTTTTTGCATGAATGAGCATCTAAGACCCTTTTTCATCTCAGATTGAATGGCCTGCTTCTACATAAAAATCAGCAGCCATGTGAGCTTTATTCAGATCGGCTCAGCAGGTCATCAAGGACATGCTTTGACATATAGGAGTTTTATCAGAATCATTTCTGAACAGTCTTAAGCCTTTTGCTGGTTGAATATTCTTGACTGAAGTCTTTTGCTTCAACATTCCTTAGTGTGGCCAGATAGACCAAGTACCTGCAGGTTATGAATTTCTATTTTTGGTACCCATGGTTAGATGAGTCCTGCTAGGTTAGTTTTCTAAACTCTTGTTCCTCATATATTTGGTTAATCATCATATTGATCATTACCAATCATATTCATGCATGTAACTCATTTAGATAATACATTTTGAGATGGATGATGGTGAGTGTGTGTAAGATTTGCTATTATAATAAAAAACTCTTTTTCTTTGAAGGTTTCATCATTTGCTAGGTTATGTTCACAGGGTTTAAATATTCACAGAGTGAGAATCAACTCTACGATTTATTAGTATCTGGTTGATTCATGGAGTTGATCAGTTTCTATGAATCTTCAAGATACTCTTGTAGAACTGATCATACTCTGTGTGTTATTAAACACTTAAACCATAGGAGGTACATACATACTAACCCATCAGCAAAGATTACTTCACATAGAATTAATTTAACCTGTGATGCTCTTATGACCCATTTCAGATTACTTTCAAGATGTCATATTCAACCTAAAACTTGGATGGAGAGAAAGTTTATAGTCATTTGAGTTTCCACCCTTAGTGTACTTTCTCTCTTCACCTTTTTAGGTAGATTATGGTTCCTTTAAAGAATACTGTTATAGTTCATAAGGAGGTGAAATCATGATGTACATATTTATATAGGTGAGGAACCATACCTTTTTACTGTCAGTTTCTTAACAGTCATTTATCTTAGATATACTGAGTTTAGGCATTGATGTGCATAGTTTCTCATTTGCTCTTGACAGTTATTTGCTCTAGTTGACCTTACAATCAATCAGTCATGGTCTTGAAGATCTAAGCTAAGAGAATATCAGCATCTTTAGTCTTTTGACATCCTTGAGTTCACAAGGTTTCCATCCAGCTGCTGGTTGGCTAGACACTTGTTTGAGAAGTTCTTCTTTCTTCTCTGAATAAGCGTTTCTTAGTATGTATGGCCTTTTCATCTTTCTGGTTGGTGGATGTTTGACTCTTGAGCTTTCTAGCCTGGTCTTCAGACTACAAGATTGTCCGCAAGCAAGGATTGGTCTTGTTGATATGGCAATCAAGAACATGGACCAGTCTGAGCAGCTTCAGGTGTATATACACATTTGCCTGTACATAATATTTCCAACGCGTGAGCTCATCTGCATATAACAAGTGACTTACTACTAAACTAAGTTTAGAACAATGTTTGTGCCTAGGATCAAACTCAAAGCGATTAGCTTTTGAATATAGCATGAGAACCTGCTCTGATACTAATTGTTAGTTCCCAAAGAGCCTGATAGATCTAGAAAGGGGAGGGGGTTGAATAGATCCCTTTTCTTTCAAATACTTTTCTGGTTCATTTTGTATTTCTAATTATTTATCATATGACAAATATAAGAATCTTTTCAAGCACAGCGGAATAAGTAAAAGATTCCCTTCATTGATATATTCATAATCATACATACATTGTTCATAGAGTTAGTTCAGTGGTAAGTAATTAAGACATACATAGCAGTTATAGCAGTTAATATACATAATGTAAATGACATAAAGTAAAAGACATAAAGGGTTTTAAGTGGTTCAGAGACTCAAGCTCCTAATCCACTCTTCTGCTTTCAACTAGCAGGATTTCCACTAAGGAAGGGCAACACCATGAATCACTAAGATTCCTTGAGGCCCGCCACCTTGGGACTTGATTCATTAAGAACTCTTCAGGCCAATGACCTTGGAACTTCTCTAGTTCCCTAGGAACTCTTCAAGCCCAGCAGGCTTGGAATCTTCATTTAGTCCCTCCGGACAAGGACCCCTCAGGCCCTAGCTTCTTGTTGTTGTAGTTGTTGATGTTGTTGGTGTTGAGCTACTAAGATGTCTTTAAGCTTGAACATCTTCTGCACTTAGCAGCTTGGAGTAGTCCTCTTGGCATTCTTCTTAGAGTCTGGACTACATCTTCTTTGGTGCAGCTGATCTTTGCTCCTTTCTGCTCATCTTCATTTGATGTCAGCTATGCACCATCACCATCTGGATTTGCTAAGTCTTTGAGCTTTTGGTAGACTTCGTCTAGCTCTTAGCAAACCCTGAACCCTTCTTGAATGTTTTGCAGACATGGTTCTGCACTTGTTTAGTTTTAGCTTTAGGTTCATGGTAATTCGTAGAGTGGCTCTCCTGATCTTCTTTGTACTTTGCCACTTTTCTGAATGCTATCTCCTTGGCCTTCTCGGCTCTCAGCTTGGATGCCATCTTCAATGGCATTCTCATCTTCGTTGAGTGAAGCTCTAGTCTATTTGAGTCCTTCTTCAAAGCTTCTTCACTTCCACCTATGTAGTCTCACTGTCACTGAGACTTGTTCTGTTGTTCTTTGGTGGAACTCGTAGAGTCAACAATAGCATTCAACAACTCAACGATTCTACAATATTGCAATCATTAGCTTCCTCTTGATCTTTGAGGCTCTGTTGATTTATACTGCTTTCTAATCTTCCCGTTGGAAAGTAGCCGTTGGAAGCTATTCAAATGACTTCACAGATCTCGAGTTATTTGGTGCAGACTGCAGATGTGACATGACATCTTTTTCTGACTTTCTGACATTGTAGTCTACTGTTTCACCTACCCCATCAGAGATGTCACTTTTATGTCTCGGGCAGGTAGTCAAATTTATTTCTTTCTTCTGATTTCTAAATCAGAGGTTGTCCTTTTGCATCAATGCTCTCAATAAGCTCTATTCGAATATCAATCTCCAGATTGAGCCGTTGCCAATGCCTCAATCTTCAGTTGTTCGAACTCTATGATTCTGATGCATATCTTCTTGGACTTGATCGTAGTGTCTTGTTGACTGTTTCTTCTTGACTTGTAGAGTTAGCACTACGATCTTGAAGAGTGTTCATTAAATCTCCAATGCGGAACACCTCTTCCTTCTCTAGTGCAGTGCTTCAACTCTTCTGTTTGCCTCGACTGTTCTCAGATATTGATGGCTTGACTTCTTGCTCTGGCCCCTTCTGAATAACAAGACACTCCAGATTTGTGGCGTGTCCAGCTCACTTTCTCCTTGTGATCTCCTGTTCACTTATCATCAATGGACTGACCCAATGCTTAATCACTTTAGCCTTGTTATTCAGAGGCTGACCAGTATCTTTGTGTATACTACATCAGTTTCTTCCTTGTTTGGTAACCACTACGATCCTGGTTACTTTCAGGATTGTTGTCATCTTTCTACTTAACAACCACTGCATATGCTGACTTTCCTTAGTCAGCTACTGAATTCTTCTTATGATCATCTTGTGGAAGACTTCATTTTGGAATGGCTTCACAACTCAATCTGGATGCTGATTGGGTTGATGCTTAGATCTTCTATTAGCTTGCATGCCATTAGTTGAGTGCTCTCTGGCTTCCTTTAGGTGAGATGTATCTTTGCAGTACCAACCAGAAGCTTCATTCCTTTGGATATTCTGGGAGTGCTCAATTGTTGAGAATCGTTCTTGCTCTACGATTCTACCTTGGCTTTGTGAGCACATTTGTTGAGATCTTAGTTCTGCACTCTACGATTCAGCTTCAGCTGTGCAGACACTACGACTCCGAGATCAGATCTTAACACTACGATTTCAGTCGTTGAGCTTTGTTGTCTTCATCTGATCTTGCTCGACTACGATCTCTGCTTTTGATACGATCAGTAGACTCTATGACTCTGAGAGTAGTCTACGATCCTTGACTTAGTAGACTCTACGACTCAGAGTGTAGTCTACTATTTCTTGACTTGGCTTGGCGGATACTGCCGATCTTTCGTGGTAGGTTGTCTCTACGATTACGAACATAACTTCCTCGGCGAGACTACGGCTCAGGAAAGCTTTACTCGACACCTTCGATCCTTCCTCGTCTCTCACGGAAGTCTACGAACTCCAAGATCTACTATCTTGCGAGACTCACGATTACGCCTTGATAGTTCTTGAGTTATCCTTGATTCTCTGACGGACTACGATTTACAGTGCGATTAACGACGATCAGACAAACCTATCTATTACATTATAAGATCAACCTAACATGCTTGATCTTTCTATATTTATAGTCCTTGTACATCATTTCTTTTTAAGGACTTTACAAAGCTGTTTTGCTATGTAGGATCAACCTAACATATTTGATCAATTTATTCTAAGTCCTTGTTTATATGTTTCTATAACTTATCAGAGGACTTTACAGCTTTTCTTAATGCAAACATATTTGCATATTCATTCATATATATATATCATAATCAAATCATATATAAATAGGAATATCATTCACATGTTTATTCCTGACAGTATGTTTTGGATCCAGGATGTAAAATGTCATAGTGTATTAAATTCCATATTATTATAAATGACATTCATGATTATTTGTTTTAGAAATACAACAACTCACTGTATATAAGATTCATTCATACCATGCATATGCACTTATTGTTTTTCATAATCAAATAGGGGGAGATTGTCAGGAATGAACATATGAATGATATTCCTATTTATATATGATTTGATTATGATATATATGTGAATGAATATGCAAATATGCTTGCATTAAGAAAAGCTGTAAAGTCCTCTGATAGATTATAGAAATATATGTACAAGGACTTAGAATGAATTGATTAAATATGTTAGGTTGATCCTACATAAGCAAAACAACTGTAAAGTCCTTAAAAAGAAATGATGTACAAGAACTATAAACATAGAAAGATCAAACATGTTAGGTTGATCTTATGATGTAATAGATAGGCTTGTCTGATCGTTAAACATTGTACCAGAAATCATAGTCTACCAAGAGAGTCAAGGATAACTCAAGAGCTATCGAGGCAGAATCGTAGTCTGCAAGATAGTAGATCTCGGAGTTCGTAGACTTCCAGGAGAGACGAGGAAGGATCGTAGTTTGTCGAGTAAAGCTTCCTCGGAGCCGTAGTCTGCTGAGGAAGTCATGTTCAAAATCATAGAGAAGCACAATGACAGAAATCGTAGTGTTAAGATCTGATCTCGGAGTCGTAGTGTCTGCACAGCCCAAGCTGAATCGTAGAGTGCAGAGCTAAGAGCTCAACAGATGTGCTCACAAGGCCAAAGAAGAATCGTAGAGCAAACACGATTCTCAACAATTGAGCACTCCCAGAATATCCAAAGGAATGAAGCCTCTGGTTGGTACTGCAAAGATACATCTCACCTAAAGGAAGCCAGAGAGCACTCAACGAATGGTATGCAAGCTAATAGAAGATCTAAGCATCAATCCAATCAACATCTGAGTTGTGAAGCCATTAAAGATGAAGTCTTCCACAAAATGATCATAAGAAGACTTCAGTAGCTGACTAAGGAAAGTTAGCATATGTAGTAGCTGTCAAGAACAAAGATGACAATGATCTTGAAAGTAACCAGGATCGTAGTGTTTGCCAAACGAACAAGGAACTGATGGAGCATACACAAAGATACTGGTCAGCCTCTGAAGAACAAGGCTAAAGTGATTAAGCATTGGGTTAGTCCATTGATGATAAGTGAACGGGAGATCACAAGGAGAAAGCGAGCTGGACACGCCACAAACCTAAAGTGTCTTGTTATTCAAAAGGGGCCAGAGCACGAAGTCAAGCCATCAGCATCTTAGAGCAGTCGAGGCAAACAGAAGTAATGAAGTAATACACGAAAGAGGGAAAAGCTATTTTTCACTGGAGATCAAGTAAACAATCTTCAAGATCGTAGTGCTGACTCTACATGTTAGTAAACATCACTTAATAAGACACTACGATCAGGTCCAAGAAGAAGTACATCAGAATCATTGAGTTAGAACAACTGAGGATTGAAGCATTGGCAATGGTTCAATCTGAAGGTTGGCATTCGGACAAAAGCTTATTGAGATCATCGATGCAAGGACAACCTCTGATCGAGAAATCAGAAATGGAAATGAAGTCATCGACCTGCCCGAGACATCAAAGTAACATATCTGATGGGGTAGGTGAAACAGTAGACTGCAGTGTCAGAAAGTCATGTCATGTCACATCTGCAGTCTGCACCAAACAACTCGAGATCTGCGAAGCAATTCAAAAAGCCTTTAATGACTACTTTTCAACGGGAAGATTGGGAAGGAGTATAAATCAACAGAGCTTCAAAGATCAAGAGTTGCTGATGATTGCTATGTTGCAGAATCATTGAGTTGTTGAATGCTATTGTTGACTCTACGAGTTCCACCAAAAGATCAACAGAACAAGTCCAGTGAGAGTGAGACTACCAAGGTGGAAGTGAAGCAGCCTTGAAGAAGGACTTAAACGGAGTAGAGCTTCACTCAACAAAGATGAGAATGCCATTAAAGATGGCAGCCAAGCTGAGAGCCGAGAAGGCCAAAGAGATAGCATTTAGAAAAGTGGCAGAGTACAAAGAAGATTAGGAGAGCCACTCTAAGAATCACCATGAACCTAAAGCTGAAACTGAACAAGTGAAGAACCATATCTGTAAAACATTCAAGAAGGGTTCAAGGATTGCTAAGTGCCAGAAGAAGTCTACCAAAAGCTCAGGGACTTAGCAAATCCAGATGGTGATGATGCACATCTGACATTAGATGAAGATGAGGAGAAAAGAGTAAAGATCAGCTGCACCAAAGAAGATGTGGTCCAGACTCGAAGAAGAATGCAAAGAGGACCACACCAAGCTACTAAGTATAGAAGATGTTCAGAGCTTAATAACATCTTAGCAGCTCAGCACCAACAACATCAACAACTACAACAATAAGAAGTCAGGGCCTGAGGAGTCCTTGTTCGGAGGGACTAAATGAAGTTCCAAGCCTGCTGGGCTTGAAGAGTTCCTAGGGAACTAGAGAAGTTCCAAGGCTGCTGGCCTTGAAGAGTTCTTAGTGAACTAAAGTCCTAAGGCTGCTGGCCTTGAAGGAATCTTAGTGATTCAGGGTGCTGCCCTCCTTAGTGGAAATCCTGCTAGTTGAAAGTAGAAGAGTGGATTAGGAGCTTGAGTCTCTGAACCACTTAAAACCCCTTATGTATTTTACTTTATGTCATTTACCTTATGTACATTAACTGTTATGTATGTGTTAACTGCTTACTTCTAAATTAACTCTACGAACAATGTATGATTGATTATGAATATGTCAATGAAGGGGATCTTTTACTTATTCCGCTGTGCTTGAAAAGATTCTTATGTTTGTCATATACCACTTAATGAGCAATACAAAATAAATGAGAAAAAGTATTTGAAATTCAAAGGATCTATTCAACCCCCCCCCTTCTAGATCTATATTGTGCCTACTGGGAACTAACAGTCATGATCATACCAACAACTGTTCATCAATGCACTACGGGCCAATGAGGACTTTTACCACATCATTTGTAACATTACGGGTCATGATTATACCGAATAATTTTTGGTCATAATCATACCAATCAACAGTCCATTTATGCACTACGGGCTAAAGATATCTTTTATCACAATATAAGCATAAGGATGATGACAATGATATAAGCATCAATCAAACGAAATCAAGGATAAATATTAAAGACTTTAAATTTATCCAGAGTTTAAAAATATCCAAATTGTCAACATGATAACTGCTTTGTGGAATAAATTCAAGAATAATATTCACGTATCAAAAATAATTTGGACAGAAAAAAATTAATTTTTTAGGTGAATAGTACCCGAGTGAATAGTACCTCGTGAATAGTATTTCGTGAATAGTACCCCATGAATAGTACTTTGTGAATGGTGCCGTAAGTATGAATAGTACTGTACGTATGAATAGCACCGTACGTATGAATAGTACCGTACGTGTAAAACCCCAACTTTTTAAAAATAAAATTGAATTTCCTCTATTAATTATTTTGAAATAGTAAGGATGGATTTGATTAATGTGGTTAGTTATGGGTAAAATGTGCAAATTTTGTGAAATAAGTAAGTGGTTATAAAATATTCATTTTTGTCGAGGAATATTTGTTTGGTCGTGGAATATTCTTGTTGTCGGGGAATATTCGTACGACGACGCAGTCATTTGTGGGTCTCATAATGGAAAATGGTCGGATGAAAAACATGACAAGTTTGATTTTTATAAATAACGGCGTAGTTGTTACTGTTAACACTGTTAAAATACCTTGTGGTTAAAATACAGTAATACACGTAGTTGCACAATAGCACACAGTATTGCACGTTATTTTTAGATTATTGATTCTTACATAAGAAGGCACTACTCAATAATTGTTACAGTAATTACTGTTCAATATTTTATTTTATTGATTCAATAATTGCTACGTTGATATTTTATATTATTGTTATTTCAATAATTGTCACTGCACAATATTTTCCATTATCAGATCAATAATTCATATTATTAGAATAATATTATTAGATAAAATTATTGGCAATGTCTAAGGAAGTTTTGTTTAGGAAAGGGGTTTGGTCATCTAATTACGCGCCAGTAAGGAGAAATCCTTATCAGAAAGCCTCCTATTTTCTGGGAATGATCTGGTTGTCAATATTGTGATTATGTAATATTATTTGTGAATAATTAATTATTAATTTATATGATAAGGAAATATTTATTTTATGTGGATATAATAAAGGAATTAATGCTGATGTGTTTTATCAGTATTTTGTCAGAATGGAGGTATTAAAAATCATCAGTATGTGGATTTTGGACACTTTCTATTTAGAATTTGGAAAAACTTTTTTCTACAAAGTTGTAGAGAATTAAATTTCCTATGGAATGGACATAAAATTCGTATTTTTCTGATAAAGAACTATTTATTATGAATTATTGAAGTTTCTAAATATTGTTTAAATTTAAAATATTTTAGAAATTTTCTAGAATGGGTGGACCCCACTCTTGTCCTTGTTGGTGTGCTCATGGGCGGACCTAAGGCTAGGGCAGGGGGGCACCTGCCCCCACTGGATTTTCACCTCTTCATATTATATATATATACTACAATTATTAATATATTCACAAATTTTAGAGCATGGTGAAACAAAATAAATAGAGTACTACAGTTATATTAGTACACTATTATAATGTTATTGAAAAAAAATAATATACTACTATATATATTGTTAAAATAAAATACTACTATAAGAACTTAAGTATTTTATTGTCTTGATCAATTTACTTCTCCTGAATACCAAGAAGGTAAAAAACAGAGGAGTTACAGTTACTAAAAATTATGAAATATTTCGTTTATAATTTCTATAATTTACTCGATTTTTTCAAAAAAAAAACATTGACTAGTAAATATTCCAATATTATGTAGACATGTGTCATTTCATTAGTAGTAGTAGTAGTAGTACAAAATTCGAGATCAACATCATTATATTTATCTTCTCCCGATAATGTTGTCGGTTGTTGTTGAACAATCCACCAGTCACTTAATCAAATTTAAACATTTTAAAGTATATTAAAATGTTTATCTATCATATTAACAAGATAGTAGCATATTCTTTTTTTCAGTAACATAATAGTAGTATACTAATATAACTGTAGTACTCTACTTATTTTGTTCCACTAAGCCTTAAAATTTGTGAATATATTAATAACTATTATATATATATATATATATATATATATATATATACATGTTATTGAAATATGATATTTTTGTAACTATTAAAAATGAGGCTATCATGCAATAATTTCAAGCAATAAAAACTCAAAAAATATTATTGTGAACAATATTTAAGAATCATTTAGTTTTGTGATTCATTTTATTAAATTAATTTTTATTCTTAATAAATTTTATTTTTAAATTTGACCCCACTAAATTTTCAAGCTGGATCCGCCCCTAGGTGTGCTGAGATTTTTTTTCAAAAGAAGTGTGCGTGAATGGCAGCAGGTAAAGCCATCAGGTAGCAGGTTAAGTCTGCTTTGGCGTTCTAACATTTTCCTATAAATAGGGTGCTTAGGTTAGAATTGAAAATCACACCAGAATCAAAAATTTTCTCTCTCTTTTATATCGAACGTATTTTTGTGAGTATTTAGATACTTTGAGAGTTGCTATTCAGTACAAGTTTTCTTCAACATTATATCCGATATCCCAGTCAGAAGTACTGTTCTTTTGAGATAAGGGATGTTATTTTTTTTGTAAATGATGTTGCTTCTTTCAATATCATTATATCGAAATATTGGTATGAATTTTATTATGAAATTTTTACCTTTTTATGTTGAGATTACTATTCACATATACGATACTATTCATGTATATAGAACTATTCACGAATACGGTACTATTCACGAGTACTGTTCACGAAATATGATTGTTCTTGTGAAATTTCTACCTTTTCGAGTCGGGGTTACTATTCACGTATACGACACATTCACAAATACGACACTATTCACCAAAAAATGAAATTTTCTCTTCTTTGTCCCAGATGTCTATTATGGTTACTATATTTGATTGTATCCATGCTTTGATCTTCATTATTGAATTTTACTCCACTATGGTTTATTATGGAGCATTTTTGAACTTGGATTATCTAAAGTACGAATCCCTAATCTTTGTCCTTTTATCTCAATGGATTCTTTCTTTAAAATATTTTTTATCATCCTCGGTCTTTAATGGTGATACTTGATGAATATCTTTGGCTTGTAGTGCAAAGATGAATGATTACCTGATGAATATATTTGGCCCGTAGTGCAAAGATGGACATGTATTGAGATGAACATGACCAACTGTTGATACAAATGAATATCTTTGGCCAAAGCAAAGATGAATATTTGGTTCAAGATGTATATTGATTGATGTTACAAGGATAAAATATTGGTGATAAACTTTTAAATCATAGAAGACATTAGATTTTATTCTTTACTAAACTCTTCTAATGAATTGTTATTTTCGCTGCGAATATTGATCTAAAACTTGTTGTCCATTATATTTTATCTGATTTGTTGAAGGCTAACGATAATTTGTTTTTCATTATCTTAGTCATAATATTCTTTACTGGGCTAGTTGAGCTCACTATTTTCGTTTTTATTCCATTTTTCTTCTTAGGAGGCGAGAATATAGTAGAAACTAGTCGGGGTATGGAATGATGGTTCTAGATAGTTGTTTTAACAGTCCTCACTATTTTTGTAAAATAGTGTATCAATAATTGTCATGAGGACTTATTTTAGTGTATATTTATATTTAAACTCACAGTATATGTGTTGTCGTATTTTGCATGACAATTATAATAATAAAGTTGTAGTTATTTTCTGTACCATGTTTTTGGCGACCCAAGATGGGTGATGTATACCTATTTTGGGGGCATCACAGTTGGTATCAAAGCTTAGGGATATAGTCTCTGGCGGAGATCGGGGAGTAGAACTAGGAGGGGAGAGACGAGTAAATCCTTCACTAGTGTGTCCTACTTAAGCTTATTTGTTGGTTGGTCAGAATATATGGGTATTATGTGGTATGTCATTTTCTTTAATTAACCCTTGTTTTGTGGTAGTATTTGAGAATGGCAGCTGAAAATGTTAATAATGGAGTGAATGAGACCGTGGAGACACCTTTAATCATCAACCAGGAGAACGTGCAACATGACAACAATATTCCTTTTGTAAACAAAAATACCGATCAAATGATGAATGATGGGATGTTTAGAAGCTTTTTGTAGTTCATAAAAAATCAAACGAGGGAGACTCATGTAAAAAATATGGGTGGAAATGATAGCAAAGCGCGGCTTGTCATAGCCAAGCAGTTCAAAGAGTTGGGACCACCGGAGTTTTTGGGAAAGCCAGATTCGATTAAGGCGGAAACATGGGGTAAGAAAATTACTAAGATATTTGATGTCTTGGGATGCACGGAGGAACATAAGGTTCCATTCGCCACTTTTATGTTTCGTGGTGAGGCAGATTACTGGTGGGAATCTGTGAAGCATACCCAGCCAACCACACTCAATATATCTTGGGAAATATTTCAAAAACTATTCAATGACAAGTACTTTCCTGAAAGTATTCGTCATATGAAGGAGATAAAGTTTATTAGACTGGAACAGAACAACATGAATGTGTCCCAGTACGAGGCTAAGTTAGCGGAGTTATCCATGTTTGCACCTCATTTGGTAGAAAATGAGGAACGTATGACGCGGATGTTTCTGAGAGGTCTGAAACCCGAAATTCGTTAATACCTTATCTCTCACAAATTTTCTCTATATTCAGATGTTGTGAACAGGGCTCAATTATTAGAGCGAGATAATGAGTATGTTCAACCGAGGGACCACAACCAGGGTCATACCGGTGGCAGCAGTCATTGGAGCAATGATAACTAGCGGGGAGGAAAAAATACGGACAAAAGCAGTAACCACTCTGGTGGTAATCGTGGTCATGATAGTTGAAGAAGCGAGTAGAGGGGAGATTTCAAAAAGAGAAGGTACAACAATGACAACAAAAAGACGTCAGCACCAACATCAACTGTTTCTAGGAGAGGAGAACGACCACCGGTCGTATGTTATAAATATAGGAAAGAGGGACACATCAGCCTAAACTGTCCACAACAATTCAAGGTATGTTATAACTGTGGAAAGGAAGGTCATATAACTCGAGATTGTTCTGAAGCGAAACCAAGTCCAGCGGGGATGGTGACTCCAAAAGGTTGTCCTGGACAAGTCTAAGTCAGCAGTTCCTGGAAGAGCGTTTGTCGTGACTGGCCAAAACGCAAGGAACCCGAACGAGGTGATCACGGGTAAGCTAATCATAACCTCTTACGAAGTTTATACCTTATTAGATACCGGTTCTACCCATTCTTTTATCTCTTCTGCTTGTGCTCAACGTTTGAACTTGACTCCGGAGATATTAGACTTTGACTTATTTATTGACACTCCGTTAGGAGAAACTTTCATTACATCCACTGTTTATAAATCTTGCTTGATCCAAGTTGGCACCATCACATTACCTATTGATCTTATCTCTTTAATGATACTTGCATTTGATGTGATTTTAAGGATTGATTGGTTAACTTCTCATCATGCCAAAATTGATTGTTTTTGTAAGGTTGATAGTTTTCATATTCCTAACCAACCTGTTATGCGAATTCAAGCAACGAAACCACTAAAGTCAATCACTGTCATATCAAGCCATAAAGCCATTCATTTATTAAAAAATGAATGTCAAGATTTCTTAGCCCATGTCATGGACTTGAACAAAAATACGTCAGATTTGAATAATATTTCTATTGTTAGTGAATTTCCTGACGTATTTCCTGAATAACTTCTCGGTCTACCCCCAGAACGTGAAGTTGAATTCTTTATTGACCTTGAACCTGGTACAAAACCCATTTTTAAAACCCTATATCGAATGGCTCCTATTGAACTTTAGGAGTTAAAGGTCCAACTATAGGAGTTGTTAGAAATTGGTTTCATTCGTTCTAGTACATCTCCTTGGGGTGCTGCTGTTTTATTCGTAAAGAAGAAAGATGGGAGTATGCAACTTTGTATTGACTATCGGGAATTGAACCATGTCACCATCAAGAATAGGTATCTGCTACCTCACATTGATGACCTATTCGACCAGTTGCAAGGAGCACAATTCTTTTCGAAGATCGATCTTCGTTCTGGATATCATCAACTGAAGATTAAAACTGAGGATATTCCGAAGACTACCTTAAGAACTCGGTACGGGTATTATGAATTCTTAGTCATATCTTTCGAATTGACTAATGTTTCTGCTGCTTTCATGGATATGATGAACCGTGTGTTTAAGGAATATTTGGATCAGTTCATTGTTGTCTTTATTGATGACATCCTCATCTATTCCAAAAGCCGTGAAGATCATGAGCACCATTTGAAGCTAGTACTTCAAAGGCTTCGTGATAACAAGCTATATGCTAAGCTGAAGAAATACGAGTTCTGGCTTGAGGAAGTAACATTCCTTGGGCACGTGGTGTCAAAACATGGAGTATCTGTTGACCCGGCGAAGATTGAAGCAATATAAGTTAGGAACAACCGAAGTCGGTGACTGAAGTACGTAGCTTTCTAGGCTTAGCTGGTTATTATCAGAGATTCGTGGAAGGATTTTCTCGAATCGCTACTCTGTTAACTTAGCTGACTCAGAAAGATATAAAATTTGTATGGAGCGAGGAATGCGAGAAGAGTTTCCAAGATCTCAAGAGGAGACTCATTTCGGCACCTGTTCTGACAATACCATCTAGTTCGAATGGATTTGTTATTTACAGCGATGCTTCAGGAAAAGGGTTAGGATGTGTTCTCATGTAACATGAGAAAGTCATAGCCTATGCCTCGCGACAACTTAAAGAATATGAGAGGAATTATCCTACTCATGATCTTGAGTTGGCAGTAGTCATTTTCGCGTTGAAAATCTGGAGACACTACCTGTATGGGAAGAAAGTGGAGATTTATACGGATCATAAAATCCTCACATATTTCTCACCAAAAAGGAACTCAACATGTGGCAACGACGTTGTCTCAAGCTATTGAAAGATTACGGCCATACCATTCAATATCATCCTGGAAAAGCAAACATGGTAGCTGACGCATTGAGTAGAAGATCATATCGCGGCATGAAAAGTGCGATCTTTGTTAACACAAAGACCCATTTTGTACAACTTACAAAGGATGGAGATAGAGTTAAAGGCTCCAAGTACCCACGTGATGATATCAAATATACGAGTATAACCGATTTTAATTGATAAAGTTAAAGCTGCTCAAGACACAAACCCAGAGCTGATGCGTATGAAGAAGAAAGTACAAGAAGGTGTTATTTCAGAAGCAAGAATCGATGAAGAAGGAATACTTCAAGTCAACTCCAGACTTTGCATTCCTAACGATTCTAATTTAAAGCATAGAATCATGATGAAGGCACACAATACACCATTTTCAATCCATCCTGGGAGTACCAAAATATATCATGATCTTCGACATACATTTTGGGGGAACAATAAGAAGAAAGAGATCGCGGAGTTTATCTCGAGGTGTTTAACTTGTCAACGTATAAAGGCGGAGCATCAAGTGCCAAAGGGTCCATTTCAACCACTTGAGATTCTGAAATAGAAGTGGGAACACATTACCATGGATTTCGTTACGGGTCTTCCCAAGGTTTCTCAAGGCATAGATGTAATTTGGGTTATTGTTGATAGATTAACCAAGTATGCTCATTTCTTGCCGATACGGGAGACTTATTCCCTTGAACGTCTTGCTCGTATGTATGTAAATGAGATTATGAGATTGAATGGCATGCCAGTATCCATAGTTTCTAATCGCGACCCAAGATTCACTTCACGATTTTGGGTTAGCTTGTAAAAAGCTATGGGCATGGATTTACGATTCAGTTCGGCATACCATCCTCAAACGGAAGGGCAATCAGAAAGGACTATTCAAACTCTTGAAGATCTATTAAGACTCTGTGTCCTAGATTTCAAAGGAAGTTGGGATAAGTACTATCCATTGGTGGAATTCTCCTACAACAACAGTTATCAAGCAAGTATAGGCATGGCTCTATTCGAGGTGTTGTATGGACAAAAGTGCCGTTCTCCAGTATGTTGGGACGAGGTGGATGAAGCAATGTTGTTAGGACCAGAATTGGTACGTATGACTACGAAAAAGATTCAAATGATCCGGCAACTCATATAAACCTCAAAAGATCGACAAAAGAGTTATGTAGATCTTCATTGAAAGGACGCGGAATTTAATATTGGGGATCATGTATTTTTACGTATTACTCCATGGAAGGGAGTTACAAAATTTAGGAAGAGAAGAAAGCTCAATCCAAGATTTGTTGGTCCATTTGAGATTCTTGACCGAATAGAAAATATGGCCTATAGACTCGCATTACCTCCAAGTATGTCTCGTGTTCATAATTTTTTTCACATATTTATGCTTCGCAAATATGTGAAAGACCCGAACCACATTATTGAGTTAGAACTAGACAATATAGGTGAAGATTTAATGTACGAGGAGGTACCTATCAAGATCTTGGATAGGAAGGAGCATGTCCTACGCACAAAGGTTATACCACAAGTCATGGTTTTGTGGAAGAACCATGCTATTGAGAAAATGACCTGGGAGTTGGAATCAGAAATGAAAGCGAGGAACCCTCACCTTTTCAAAACACCAGGTACATACGTCAATTTTGAGAACAAAATTTCATAAGGAGGGGAGGTTGTAAGACCCCAACTTTTTATAAATAAAATTGAATTTCCTCTATTAATTATTTTGAAATAGTAAGGGTAGATTTGATTAATGTGGTTAGTTATGGGTAAAATGTGCAAATTTTACAAAATAAACAAGTGGTTATAAAATATTCATTTTTGTCGGAGAATATTTGTTTGGTCATGGAATATTCTTGTTGTCGGGGAATATTCGTACGACGGCGTAGCCATTTGTGTGCCCCATAACAGAAAACGGTCGGATGAAGAACACAACAAGTTTGAGTTTTTTTAAATAACTAGCGTAGTTATTCTCAATTAACACTTTGTTGGAATACACGTGGTTAAAATACAAGATGTCTGGCATGGTTGCACAAAGAAATATTACGGTATTGCACAATATTTTTGAATTATTAATTCTTACGTGAAAGGCCTTTACTTTCAATAATTGTTTCAATAATTATTGTTCAATATTTTATTTTTTGATTCAATAATTGAATACGTTGATATTTTATATTATTGTTGTTTCAATAATTGTCACTTGCACATTATTTTCCATTATCGGATCAATAATTCATATTATTTGAATAATATTATTAGATAGCATTATTGGCAATGTCTAAGGAAGTTACGTACAGGAAAGGGGTTGGTCACCTAATTGCGGCGATGAAGTGAGAAATCCTTATCTGAAAGCCCCTCTTTCTTAGGAACGACACAGGTTATCGATATTGTGATTACGTAATATTATTTGTGAATAATTAATTATTAATTTATATGATAAGGAAATATTTATTTTATGTGGATATAATAAAGGAATTAATGCTTGATGTGTTTTATCGGTATTTTTTGTCGTAATGGAGGTATTAAAAATCATCGATATGTGGATTTTGGACACTTTCTATTTAGAATTTGAAAAACTTTTTCTACAAAGTTGTAGAGAATTAAATTTCCTATGGAATGGACATAAAATTCGTATTTTTCTGATAAAAGGGCTATTTATTATGAATTATTGAAGTTTTTGAATATTGTTTAAATTTAAAATATTTTGGAAATTTTCTAGAATGGGTGGGCCCCACTCTTATCCGTGTTGGTGTGCTGAGATTTTTTTTCAAAAGTAATGTGTGTGAATAGCAGCAGATAAGTTATCAGGTAGCAGGTTAAGTCTGCTTTGGCGTTCTAGCATTTTCCTATAAATAGGGTGCTTAGGTTAGAATTGAAAATCACACCAGAATTAGAAATTTTCTCTCTCTTTTATATCGAGGGTATTTTTGTGAGTATTTATGTAAGACCCAAACTTTTATGAATAAAGAATAATTTTTTCTCAAAATATTTTTTTGAAAATTATGGTGTGGATTTGATATAATGTTATAGTTGTGGGTAATATTTACAAATTTTGCAAAGTAAGCAAATGATTATATAATATTCGATTGGTCGGAGAATATTCATTTTAACAGGGAATATTTGTACGACGGCACAATTATTGGTGGACCCCACAATGGAAGTATTGTCGTAGTTAGAAAATGATAGAATTATCTTTTTATAAAAATAACGGTGAAAGTTTTACCGTTAAACTGTTGAACTACTCGGTAGTAAAAGTACAGTAATACGCGTGGTTGCATAGTAGCACACAATATTGATTATTGATGCTTACGTGAGAAGTCACTCAGTTATACTCAATTATTGCTACAGTAATTGCTGCATCATATCTCTTATATTATTGATTCAATTATTGTCATAGTATCATCTGCATAATATTTTATATTATTAAATCAATAATTGAGACGATAAAGTTATTCATATTATTATTTGCAATATTGACAATATCTAGAACTTCTGTCAAGGAGAGGTTTGGTCACCTAATTGCGCGCCAATAAGGAGAAATCCTTATCGAAAAGCCCCATCTTTCCTGGGAACGATTTGGTTGTTAAATATTGTGTGTTATAATATTAATGATGAATAAATTCGTGTTGATTAAAGATGAAATTGATAGTTCCATTGTATGAGAATTATTAGTGTTAGTGGAAATCGACATTTATTTCGATAATAATTGATGTCTGGAGGTTATATTGACCAATCGGGTAATTCACCGGATAAATAAGCAATTAATTGTTATTAATTCACATGCTTATAACTATGTGTTCACATGTGTGTACTATTGATTCACATGATTTACTATTAGGGGAGTTGGTGCAAGATTGATAATACTTGCATGACTAAATTAAAAATAGAGGTATAGATGAAGGTACTATACTGTAATTAGTTTTTTAACATGATTATACTATTGAGTCACATGAATGAACTATTAATTCACATGATTTACTATTAGGGGAGGTGGTGCAAGTTTGATAATACTTGCAGGACTAAATTAAAAATGAAGAAAAAGAGGAAAGTATTATACTGTAATATTTTGAGCCCCAAAACGTGCAATTATCGAAACTATATTTTCGTATAAATAGATGCTCATTCCTCTTTCATTCTCACCAATTCACTAAGTCTCACAAGAGCAATTATTATAGAGAGAAATTATAGAGAGAAAGAAGAAGAGAAGTCTGCTACCTCACTATTCCAGTATCCAGTTTTCTTCTAAGGTAAGGGGTATTATTTCTTTCGTATTCATGAAGAGAGTTATTTTCTTTCAATACTCGTAAGGGTTGTTATTCCATTCTTTGTTATTCTGTTGGAATAACCTGTATACGCGGACTACCGCATGCATGGTGAATTCTTCTATTATTCCATTCTTTATTGTTCATTGGAATAACTTTGTCTCACGTGGACTCTACCGTGCATGGTGAATTCTTTTGTTATTCCATTCTTTATTATTCATTGGAATAATAATCGCTCACGCAGACTACGCATGCATGGTGAATGACCCTTTGTAAATTGTGGAAATGATCATTACATGGATTCTGCATGGCGGTGAAAATCCATTTGCGCTTCATATATTCTATTATACTCAGGTTGGTTAAAGTTTTGGCTTCTATACTCCATGAAATTAGTAGAATATCCTTGATATTTGCGCTTCATCCAGTATCTTTTCATGGAAATATTCTTCTGAGTATTCTTAAATTTTACTCCACAAAGAAGTATCATGTTGACAATTTGGACGTTATTGATTTCTGGATAAATTAAATTATAAATCTTTAAAAATTTATCCTTGAACTTGTTTTATTGAATTATTATGTCATGGTTATCATCCTCATGCTTATATTGTGATAAAAGTCATCTTTGGCTTACGTGCATAGATGGACTTGGTATGATTATGACTAGGGATTATTCAGTTTAATCGTGCCCGTAATGTAACGAATGATGTGGTAAAAGTCCTCATTGGCCTGTAGTTCATTGATGGACAATTATTGGTATGATTATGATCGGGGATTATTCGGTATAATCATGACCATTGATGATTACATGAATATCCTTGTCCATGGTGCAGGGATGATTCGATTTTATTTATTAAGCTGAGTCTCAGCGATAAAGTTGATGAAAAACTTTTTAAATCATAGAAGATAGTAGATTTTATGCTCTACTTGACTTTTCTAATGGATTGCTTATTCCGCTGTAGTTAAACTTGTTGTCTATTATATTCTATCATTTTAATATTGTTGAAGGCTAACGATAACTTATTCTGTAGTATCTTAGTCATAATATTTCTTACTGGGCTAGTTGAGCTCACCCTTTGCTTTTATTGTTCTCTTCAGGAAATGAGAATATAGCTGGGACTATTCGGGGAACGGAGTGACGATCCATATGATAGCATTAGTAGTCCTCACTATTCTGTTAAATGATGTGATAATAAATGTAATGAGGACTCTATTTGAGTTTGAATACTGTCTAGGAGACAATATTCGTATTAAAACTCTCAGTTTATGTTTTGTCGTATTTTACACGACAGTTGTATTATTAAGTTGTATTTGAATTTTGTACCATATATTTGGCGACCCAAGATGGGTGATGTATACCTATTTTGGGGGCGTCACAGTTGATATCAAAGCTTAGGGATATGATCCCTGGCTGAGATGTGAGACAAGAACTAGGAGGAGAGATTGAGAAATTCTTCAGCTAGTATGACCTACCTAAGTTTATTTGGTATTTAATTGGTCAGTCAAAGTATATGGATAATATGTGACATGTCAATTAACCCTTGTTTTGTGGCAGTATTTGAAAATGGCATCCAAAAATGTTGAGATAAGAAATGAAGCACATGAGATCGTTGAGTCACCAATGATCAATACCTAGGATAATGTGCAATAGGAAGATAATAATCCTCAGGTAAACAATAACACCGATGAAATGGTAAACGATGGGATGTTCAGAGGCTTTATGGAATTCATTCAACATCAGGTGAGAACGGCTCCTGTTCAAAATGCAGGTGGAATCACTGGCAACTCTCGGACGGTCACCGCTAAACAGTTCAAGGAGCTGGGACCACCGGAGTTTTTTGGAGAGCCTAAACCACTTAAGGAGAAGACGTGGATAAAGCAGATCACCAAGATATTTGATGTCTTGGGATGCTCCGAGGAGCAAAAGGTTCTCTTTGCCACATTCATGTTACGAGCAGAGGCAGATTACTGGTGGGAATCTGTAAAGCGTACTCAACTTGCCGCACTGAAGATGTCTTGGGAGAAGTTCCAAGAACTGTTCAATGACAAGTACTTTCCCGAAAGTATTCATCACATGAAGGAGGTAGAGTTTATCAAGCTAGAGCAAAACAATATGACCGTGTCACAGTACGAAGCTAAGTTTGTTGAGTTGTCCCGGTTTGCGTCCCACTTGATTGATAATGAGGAGAGAATGACGCGGATGTTTCTAAGAAGTTTGAAACCTGAGATACGTCAATACCTCATTTCTCACAAACTTTGCTTGTATTCAGATGTTGTGAATAAGGCTCAGTTATTGGAGCGGGATAATGAGTCAACCCAACCAAGAGAGAGCAGCCAACAAGTAGATAATACCAGTGGTAGCAGTCATCGAAGCGGTGACAACAAGCGTGGAGGGAATCAACATGCTAGAAATGGTAATCACTTCGGTGGTAATCATGGCCATAACAATAAGAGTGGACATTTCAAGAAGAGGAGATTCAACAATGATGGAAAGACGTCTGCATCAACACCTGTTGTTAAGGAAGGAGAACGACCACCGGTTGTATGTTACAAATGTGGAGGGGAGGGACATATCAGTCCAAACTGCGTGATGCAGTCCAAAGCATGTTACAATTGCGGAAGAGAAGGTCACCTAGCTCAATTTTGTCGTGCACCAAAGTCAAGTCCAGCTGGGATGGATGCATCAAAGGCCGTCCCAGACAAGACAAAACCAGTAGTTCAAGGGAGAGCGTTTGTCGTAACCTCCCAAAAAGCGAGGAATTCGAACGAGGTGATCATGGGTAAGCTAATCATAAACTCTAGTGAAGTATATACCTTATTGATACCGGTTCTACCCATTCTTTTATTTCTCCTACTTGCGCTCAACGTTTAAATTTGACTCCGGAGAAATTAGACTTTGACTTATCTGTTGAAACTCCGTTGGGAGAAACCTTCATTACATCCACTGTTTATAAGTCTTATTTGATTCAAATCAATAACCACACGTTACTTGTCGATCTTATTTCTTTGAAAATACTTGCATTTGATGTGATTTTAGGGATTGATTGGTTAACTACTCATCATTCTAAAATCGATTGTTTTCGTAAGGTTTTTAGCTTTCATATTCCTAACCAACCTATTATACGAATTCAAGCAACCAAACCACTAAAGTCAATCACTGTCAATCAATTCATAAAGCTATTCGTTTATTGAAAAATGGATGTCAAGCTTTCTTAGCCCATGTCACGGATTTAAATAAAAATACGTCAGATTTGAAGGATATTTCTATTGTTAATAAATTTTCTAACGTATTCTCTGAAGAACTTCCTGGCCTACCCCCAGAGCGTGAAATTGAATTTTGTATCGACCTTGAATCCGGTACAAAACCCATTTCTAAAGCCCCATATCGAATGGCTCCTATTGAACTTCAGGAGTTAAAAACCCAACTACAGGAATTATTAGACATCGGTTTCATTCGTCCTAGTACGTCTCCTCGAGGTGCTCCTGTTCTATTCGTGAAGAAGAAAGATGGAAGTATGCGACTTTGTATTGATTATCGGGAGTTCAATCATGTCACCATCAAAAATAGGTACCCATTGCCTCGCATTGATGACCTGTTTGACCAGTTGCAAGGAGCCAAATTCTTTTCAAAGATTAATCTTCATTCCGGATATCATCAGTTGAAGATTAAAACTGATGACATTCCAAAGACGCTTTCGAAACTTCGATGCGGGCATTATGAATTCTATTCATGTCTTTTGGATTGACTAATGCTCCTCGCCTTCATGGACATGATGAACCGAGTATTCAAGGAATATTTGGATCACTTTGTGGTTGTCTTTATTGATGACATCCTCATATACTCCAAAAGCCGTGAAGACCATGAGCAACACTTGAGGCTGATACTTCAAAAGCTTCGTGAAAACAAGCTTTATGCCAAGTTGAAGAAATGTGAGTTCTGGCTTGAGGAAGTTGCATTCCTTGGGCACGTGATATCAAATCATGGAATATTTGTTGACCCAACAAAGATTGAAGCAATTCAAAGATGGGAGCTACCAAAGTCAGTGACCGAAGTACGTAGCTTTCTCGGCTTAGCTGGTTATTATCGGAGATTCGTGGAAGGATTTTCTCGAATCACTACTCCATTAACTCAGTTGACTTGAAAGGATACAAAGTTTGGTTGGAGCGAGGAATGTGAGAAGAGTTTTCAAGAACTCAAGAGAAGACTCATTTCAACACCTGTTCTAACAATACTATCTGGCTCGGAGGGATTTGTCATGTACAGTGATGCTTCAGGCAAAGGGTTAGGATGTGTTCTCATGCAACATGGGAAAGTCATAGCCTATGCCTTATGAAAACTTAAAGAATATGAGAGGAATTATCCTACTCATGATCTAGAGTTGCCAGCAGTCGTTTTTGCACTTAAGATTTGGAGGCATTACTTGTATGGAGAGAAGGTGGAGATCTATATGGATCATAAAAGCCTCAAATATTTCTTCACTCAAAAGGAACTCAACATGCGGCAACGACGATGGCTTGAGTTGTTGAAAGATTACGATCATACTATCCAATACCATCCTGGAAAAGCGAACGTGGTAGCTGACGCATTGAGTAGAAGATCATATGCGGGTACGAATGCGATATTGTCAATGCAAAGACCCATTTTGTATGACTTACAAAGGATGGAGATAGAGTTAAAGACTCTAGGGACCCATGTGATGATGGCGAATATACGAGTAGAACCGACTTTAATCGATAAAGTTAAAGCTGCTTAAGTTATAGACCTGAAGCTGATGCGTATGAGGAAGAAAGTGCAAGAAGGTGCTATTCTGGAAGCAAGAATCAATGAAGATGGAATACTTTGAGTCAACTCCAGACTTTTTGTTCCTAACGATTCTGACTTGAAGTATAGAATCATGATGGAGGCGCACAACACACCGTTTATAATCCATCCTTGGAGTACCAAAATGTATCATGATCTTTGACATACATTTTGGTGGAGCAATATGAAGAGAGAGATAGCAGGGTTTATCTCAAGGTGTCTAACTTGTCAACGAGTCAAGGCGGAGCATCAAGTGCCAAAAGGTCCATTGCAACCACTTGAAATTCCAGAATGGAAGTGGGAGCACATTACCATGGATTTCATTACTAGTCTTCCCAAGGTTTCTCAAGGCATATATGCGATTTGGGTCATTGTTGATAGATTGACCAAGTCTGCTCATTTCTTACCGATATGAGAAACTTATACACTTGAACATCTTGCTAGTATGTACATAAACGAGATTGTAAGATTTCATGGTATGCCAGTATCCATAGTTTCTGATTAAGACCCAAGATTCACTTCAAGATTTTGGGTTAGTTTGCAAAAAACTATGGGCACGAATTTACG
Organism: Panax ginseng; assembly: GCA_020205605.1. Taxonomy (NCBI): domain Eukaryota; kingdom Viridiplantae; phylum Streptophyta; class Magnoliopsida; order Apiales; family Araliaceae; genus Panax; species Panax ginseng. The sequence continues at coordinate 34,841,598 of CM035129.1, forward strand.
ATTTAGTTCGGCATATCATCCTCAAACGGACGGGCAATCGGAAAGGACTATTCGAACTCTTGAAGATTTATTAAGACTCTGTGTCCTTGACTTCAAGGGAAGTTGGGACAAGTTCTTATCATTGGTGGAGTTTTCCTACAACAACAGTTATCAAGCAAGTATTGGCATGGCTCCATTTGAGGTGTTGTATGGAAGAAAGTGTCGTTCTCCAGTATGCTGGGATGAGGTGGGTGAAGCAACTTTGTTGGGATCGGAGTTGGTAAGTATAAAAACCTCATAAGATAGACAAAAGAGTTATGCTAATCTTCATCGAAAGGACGTGGAATTCAATATTGGAGATCATGTGTTGTTACGTGTTGCTCCATGGAAAGGAGTTACGAGATTTGGAAAGAGAGGAAAGCTCAATCCTCGATTCATTGGCCCATTTATAATCCTCGAACGAGTAGGAACTGTGGCCTATAGACTTGCCTTACCGCCAAGTATGTCTCGTGTTCATAACGTTTTTCACATATCTATGTTACGTAAATATGTGAAAGACCCTAACCACATTATTGAATTAGAACCAGATGAGATAGAGGAAGATTTAACGTATGAAGAGTTACCTGTTAAAATCTTGGATAAGAAGGATCATATTCTACGGTCCAAGGTTATACCTACAGTCATTGTTTTGTGGAGAAACCACGATGTGGAAGAAATGACCTGGGAGTTAGAATTTGAGATGAAGTCAAGATATCCTCACCTTTTCGATATACTAGGTACGTACCTTAACTTTGAGGACAAAATTTCATAAGAAGGGGAGGTTGTAAGACCCCAACTTTTATGAATAAAGAGTAATTTTTCCAAAATATATTTTTGAATATTATGGTGTGGATTTGATATAATGTTATAGTTGGGGGTAATATTTACAAATTTTGCAAAGTAAGCAAGTGGTTATATAATATTAGATTGGTGGGGAATATTCATTTTAACGAGGAATATTCAGACGACGACACAATCATTAGTGGACCCCACAATGGAAGTATTGTCGTAGTTAGAAAATGACCGAATTATCTTTTATAAAAATAACGGTGAAAGTTTTACCGTTAAACCGTTGAACTACCCAAGAGTAAAAGTACGATGTCTGGCGTGGTTTCATAGTAGCACACAGTATTGATTATGGATGATTACGTGAGAAGTTACTCAGTTATACTCAATTATTGCTACAGTAATTGCTGCATCATATCTCTTATATTATTGATTCAATTATTATCACAGTATCATCTGCATAGTATTTTATATTATTAAATCAATAATTGAGACGACAAAGTTATTCATATTATTATTTGCAATATTGACAATGTCTAGAAGTTCTGTCAAAAAGAGGTTTAGTCACCTAATTGCTGCCATGCCTAATAAGGAGAAATCCTTATCGAAAAAGCCCTCTTTCTGGGGAACGACACAGTTGTTAAAAATTGTGAGTTATAATATTAGTGATGAATAAGTTCGTGCTAATTAAAGATGAAATTGATAGTTCCATTGTGTGGGAATTATTAGTGTTAGTGGAAATCAACATTTATTTCGATAATAATTGATGTCTGGAGGTTATATTGACCAATCGGGTAATTCACCGAATAAATGAGCAATTAATTGCTATTAATTCACATGCTTATAACTATGTGTTCACATGATTTTCTATTAGGGGAGTTAGTGCAAGATTGATAATACTTGCATGATTAAATTAAAAATGGAGGTATAGATGAAGGTACTATACTGTAATTAGTTTTTTCACATGATTATACTATTGAGTCATATGAATGAACTATTAATTCACATGATTTACTATTAGGGGAGGTGGTACAAGTTTGATAATACTTGCAGGACTAAATTAAAAATGAAGAAAAAGAGGAAGGTATTATACTGTAATATTTCGAGCCCCAAAACGTGCAATTATTGAAACTATATTTTCCTATAAATAGAAGCTCATTCTTCTTTCATTCTCACCAATTCACTAAGTCTCATAAGAGAAATTATTATAGAGAGAAATTATAGAGAGAAAGAAGAAGAGAAGTCTGCTACCTCACTATTCCAGGATCCAATTTTCTTCTAAGGTAAGGGGTATTATTTCTTTTATATTTATGAAGAGAGTTATTTTCTTTCAATACTCGTAAGGGTTGTTATTCCATTCTTTATTATTTTGTTGGAATAACCTGTCTACGCGGACTATCGCATGCATGGTGAATTCTTTTGTTATTCCATTCTTTATTATTCTGTTGGAATAACTTGTCTACGCGGACTACCGTATGCATGGTGAATTCTTCTGTTATTCCATTCTTTATTATTTTGTTGGAATAACTTGTCTACGCGGACTACCGCATGCATGGTGAATTCTTCTGTTATTCCATTCTTTATTATTTTGTTAAAATAACCTGTCTACGCGGACTACCGCATGCATGGTGAATGACCCTTTGTATTCATTCCTTATTAAATTGTGGAAATGATCTGTCTACGTGGATTACCGCACGGCGGGTGAAAATCCATTTGCAGTTTCATATATTCTATTATACTTAGTTGGTTAAAGTTTTGGCTTCTATACTCCATGAAATTAATAGAATATCTTTGATATTTGCGCTTCATCAAGTATCTTTTCATGGAAATATTCTTCTGAGCATTCTTAAATTTTACTCCATAAAGCAGTATCATGTTGACAATTTGGACGTTATTGATTTCTGGATAAATTAAATTATAAATCTTTAAAAATTTATCCTTGAACTTGTTTTATTGAATTATTATGTCATGGTCATCATCCTTATGCTTATATTGTGATAAAAGTCATCTTTGGCTTACGTGCATAGATGGACTTGGTATAATTATGACCAAGGATTATTTGGTATAATGATGACTGTAATGTAACGAATGATGTGGTAAAATTCCTCATTGGCCTGTAGTTCATTGATGGACAGTTGTTGGTATGATTATGACCAGGGATTATTTGGTATAATCATGACCATTGATGATTACATGAATATCCTTTTCTGTGGTGCAGGGGTGATTCAATTTTATTTATTAAGCTGAGTCTCAGCGATAAAGTTGATGAAAAACTTTTTAAATCATAGAAGATAATAGATTTTATGCTCTACTTGACTCTTCTAATGGATTGCTTATTCCGCTGCAGTTAAACTTGTTGTCTATTATATTCTATCAGTTTAACATCGTTGAAGGCTAACGATAACTTATTCTGCATTATCTTAGTCATAATATTTCTTACTGGGGTAGTTGAGCTCACCCTTTGCTTTCATTGTTCTCTTCAGGAAATGAGAATATAGCTGGGACTAGTCGGGGAACGGAGTGACGATCCAGATGATAACATTAGTAGTCCTCACTATTCTGTTAAATAGTGTGATACTAAATGTAATGAGGACTCCATTTGAGTTTGAGTACTGTCTAGAAGACAATATTCGTATTAAAACTCTCAGTTTATGTTTTGTCGTATTTTACACGACATTTGTATTATTAATTTGTATTTGAATTTTGTACCATGTATTTGGCGACCCAAGATGGGTGCTGTATACCTATTTTGGGGGCGTCACAATTTAGATACTTTGAAAAATGCTATTTAGTGCAATTTTCCTTCAACATTATATCCGATATTCCAGTCAGAAGTAATGTTCTTTTGAGGTAAGGGGTGTTATTTTCTTCGTAAATGATGTTATTTCTTTCAATATCATTATACCGAAATATTGGTATGAATTTTATTATGAAATTTTTACCTTTTCATGTCGAGGTTAGTATTCACGTATACGATACTATTCATATATACGACACTATTTATGATTGCGGTACTATTCACGAGTACTGTTCACGAAGTATGATTTTTCTTGTGAAATTTCTACCTTTTCGTGTCGGGGTTACTATTCACGTGTACGATACTATTCACGTATACGACACTATTCACCAAAAAATGAAATTTTCTCTTCTTTATCCCAGATATCTATTATGGTTACTATCTTTGATTGTATCCAAGTTTTGATCTTCATTATTGAATTTTACTCCGCTATGGTTTATTATGGAGAATTTTTGAACTTGGATTATCTAAAGTATGAATATTTAATCTTTGCCCTTTTATCTCAATGGATTCGTTCTTTAAAATATTTTTCATCATCCTCAGTCTTTAATGGTGATACTTGATGAATATCTTTGGCCTATAGTGCAAAGATGAATGATTATCTGATGAATATATTTGGCCCGTAGTGCAAAGATGGACAAGTGTTGAGATGAACATGACCAACTGTTGATACAAATGAATATCTTTGGCCCGTAAGGTAAAGATGAATATTTGGTTCAAGATGTATATTGATTGATGTTACAGGAATAAAATATTGATGATGGACTTTTAAATCATAAAAGACAGTAGATTTTATTCTCTACTAAACTCTTTTAATGAATTGTTATTTTCGCTGCGAATATTGATCTAAAACTTGTTGTCCATTATATTTTATCTGATTTGTCGAAGGCTAACGATAATTTGTTTTTCATTATCTTAGTCATAATATTCTTTACTGGGCTAGTTGAGCTCACCCTTTTTCTTTTTGTTCCATTTTTCTTCTCAGGAGGTGAGAATATAGCGAGAACTAGTCAGGGTATGGAATGATGGTTCTAGACTGTTAGTTCCCAGTAGGCACACAATAGATCAAAAAAAGGGGGGGAGGTTGAATAAATCCTTTTTTCTTTTCAAATACTTTTCCCTTTTATTAGGTTATTGCTAATGTATTATCATATGACAAACATAAGAATCTTTTCAAGCACATCGGAATAAGTGAAAGATCCCCTTCATTGATATATTCATAATCATACATACATTATTCTTAGAGTTAGTTAAGTTGTAAGCAGTTAATACATACATAGCAGATATAGCAGTTAAGTACATAATGTAAATGACATAAAGTAAAAGACACAAGGGATTTTAAGTGGTTTAGAGACTTAAGCTCCTAATCCACTCTTCTGCTTTCAACTAGCGAGATTTCCACTAAGGAAGGCGCAAAGACCGAATCACTAAGATTCCTTCAAGGTCGTGACCTTGAAACTTCAGATTCACTAAGAACTCTTCAAGGCCAATGACCTTGGAACTCCTCTAGTTCCTAGGAACTCTTCAAGCCAATGAAGTTGGAACTTCGCTTTAGTCCTCCCACAATGAGGACCCTCGTGCCCCGGCTTCTTGTTGTTGTAGTTGTTGTTGTTGGTGGTGGTGTTAAGCTGCTAAGATGTCTTTAAGCTTAAACATCTTATGTACTTAGCAGCTTGGTGTGGTCCTCTTTACATTCTGCCTCTAGTCTAGACCACATCTTCTCTGGTGCAGCTGATCTTCACTCTTTTCTGCTCATCTTTATCTGATGTCAGTTGTGCACCATCACCATCTAGATTTGCTAAGTCTTTGAGCTTTTGGTAGACTTCGTCTAACAGTTAGCTATCCTTGAACCCTTCTTGAAAGTTTTGCAGACATAATTCTGCATCTGTTCTTTTTCAACTTTTGGTTCATGGTGATTTGTAGAGTGGCTCTCTTGATCTTCTTTGTATTCTGCCACTTTTCTGAATGCTATCTCTTTGGCCTTCTCGGCTCTCAGATTAGCTGCCATCTTCAGTGGCATTCTCATCTTTGTTGAGTGAAGCTCTAATCTGTTTTAAGTCCTTCTTCAAAGCTACTTTACTTCTACCTATGTAGTCTCACTGTTACTGAGACTTGTTCTCTTAATCTCTGGTGGAACTCGTAGAGTCAACAATAGCATTCCAACATCTCAACGATTCTGCAACTTAGCAATCATCAACAACTATTGATCTTTGAAGCTCTGTTGATTTATACTCCTTCCCAATCTTCCCGTTGGAAAGTAGCCGTTAAAAGCTTTTTGAATTGATTCGCAGATCTCGAGTTATTTGATATAGACTGTAGATGTGACATGACATGACTTTATGACACTGCAGTCTACTGTTTCACCTACCCCATCAGAGATGTCACTTTTATATCTCGGGCAGGTAGTCGTCTTTATTACCTCCTTCTGATTTCTCAATCAGAGGTTTTCCTTTTGCATTGATGCTCTCAATAAGCTTTGTTGGAATATCAATCTTCTGGTTGAACCATTGCCAATGCTTCAATCCTCAGTTGTTTGAAATCTACGATTCTGATACACATCTTCTTGGACCTGATCGTAGTGTCTTGTTGATTGTTGCTTATTGACGTGTAGAGTTAACACTATGATCTTTGAAGAGTGTTCATTAGCTCTCCAATGTGGAACACCTCTTCCTTTTCTTGTGCAGTGCTTCAACACTTCTATTTGCCTCGAATGCTCTCTGACATCGATATTTGACTCTTTATTCCGCCCTTCGAATACCAAGACACTTCAGATTTGTGGCGTGTCCAGCTCGCTTTCTCCTTGTGATCTCCCGTTCACTTATCATCAATGGACTGACCTAATACTTAATCACTTTAGTCTTATTCTTAAGAAGTTGACCAATATCTATGTGTACACTCCATCAGTTCTTTCTTTGTTTGGAAAACACTACGATCCTGGTTACTTCCAAGATCGTTGTCATCTTACCACTTGATAGCTACTGCACCTGCTGACTTTCCTTAGTCAGCTACTGAGGTCTTCTTATGATCAACTTGTGGAAGGCTTTATTTCGAATGGATTCACAACTCAATTTGGATGTTGATTGGGTTGATGATTAGATCTTCTGTTAGCTTGCATGTCATTCGTTGAGTGTTCTCTAGTTTCCTTCAGGTGGGATGTATCTTTCCAGTATCAACCAGAGGCTTCATTCCTTTGGATATTCTGGGAGTGCTCATTTATTGAGAATCATATTTGCTCTACGATTCTACCTTGGCGTTGTGAGCACATCTGTTGAAGTCTTAGTTCTACACTCTATGATTCAGCTTCGTCTGTTTAGGCACTACGACTCCGAGATCAGATCTTGACACTCTACGATTTCTGACATGTGTTTGTTATCTTCATCTGATCTTGCTCGGCTGCGATCTCTGCCTCTGATATGATCAGTAGACTCTACGACTCTGAGTGTAGTCTACGATTCTTGACTTGGCTTTGGCAGATGCTCGGACGACTCATAGGCAGACTGTCTCTACGATTCTGAACATGACTTCCTCGACAGACTACGGCTTCGAGGACGCTATACTCGACACACTACTATCCTTCCTCGTCTCTCCTGGCAGTCTACGAACTCTGAGATCTACAATCTTGCAAACTATGATTCTGCCTCGATAGTTCTCGAGTTTTCCTTGACTCTCCTGGCAGACTACGATTTCTGGTGCAGTGCTTGACAATCAGACAAGCCTATCTATTACATCATAAGATCAACCTAACATGCTTGATCTTTCTATTTTTATAGTCCTTGTACATCATTTCTTTTTAAGGACTTTACAAAGTTGTTTTGCTTATGTAGGATCAACCTAACACATTTGATCAATTCATTCTAAGTCCTAGTACATATGTTTCTATTATCTATCAAAGGACTTTACAGCTTTTCTTAATGCAAGCATACTTGCATATTCATTCATATATATCATAATCAAATCATATGCAAATAGGAATATCATTCACATGCTTATTCCTGACACAGACAATTGTTTTAGCAGTCCTCACTATTTTTGTAAAATAGTGTATCAATAATTGTAATAAGGACTTATTTGAGTGTTGATATTGTTTAGAAGACAATATTTGTATTTAAACTCACACTATATGTGTTGTTGTATTTTGCACGACAATTGTAATAATAAAGTTGTAGTTATTTTCTGTACCATGTTTTTGGCGACCCAAGATTTGTGATGTATATCTATTTTGGGGGCGTCACAGTACGTATGTATGAATAGTGTCGTAGGTATGAATAGTGTCGTATGTATGAATAGTACCCATGAATAGTACTCCGGCATGAAAAGCTTAAAATTTAACAAGAATGTTCAGAAAAATATTTATGTGAAATGATACTAGATGAAGTGCAAATTTCAAGGATATTCTACTAATTTTAAGGAGTATAGAAGCAATAATTTAACAAAATGAGTGTAGAATTTGGAATATGAAATGAAATAATATTACTTACATACTACAGAGTATGAAAGAAAATATTATTTCTTATGAATATTGAACAAAAATAATATCTTATGACTGTTGAACGTAAAATAATATTCCTTACGAATATTGAACGAAGATAATATTACTTACGAATATTGAACGAAAATAATATTCCTAACGAATATTGAACGAAAATAAAATTTCTTATGAATACGAAAAATAATATCGTAAGTGAATATAAAATAAATAATACCCCTTACCTAAAAAAGAGAGCAATTTCGACTGGTATAGCGGAGATATTCTTGAAGAAAACTTGTACTATTTTCTACACTCAAAGCTTCCTTAAACTCTAAAGAAACACGCTCAATATTATAGAAGAAGAATTCTCTGATTCTGGTGTGATTTTTAATTCTAAACTAAGCATCCTATTTATAGGAGAATGGAAGGATACTATTTAGGAAAAATCACTTGAATTTGCATAATGGGAGAAATCACTAGTAAACGAATTAAATGCAAAATAATTTTGATTTTACTATAAAAACACTATGCAGACACTATGCAAACATTATGTATAATAAAATATAATATATTCTATTCTTCATAAAAAAATAAAACTTATAAAATATATATTTATATATACTCCTCCATCCTACGTAACTTCTCCCCCCTTTTTCCCCTCATTAACATATATATATATATATATATATATATATATATATATATATATATATATATATATATATATATAACAAAAGCTGAGATAACTTTATGCATTCTGCGGTTTTTGAAAAATGGGTAAGTGCGAGTTCATATAATAAACAAAATTTACACAAATACTTCATAAAAATTCCCTTAATTTATCTCAACTTACTTGGCTTCACGAAACATATTTTTAATAACATTCATCATTAATATTATAACTTGCAATATTAACAACCAGATCATTCCCAGAAAAGAGGGGGCTTTCCGATAAGGATTTATCCCTATTGGCGCGCAATTAGGTGACTAAACCCCTTTCCTTGACAGAACTTTCTAGACATCGTCAATAATGCAAATAATAATATGAATAACTGTGTCGTCTCAATTATTGATTTAATAATATAAAATATTATTGTAGACACTCGAAATTTTCTGCCTACCTGTTACTAACATTGCAGGAAGCGCGAAATCTTCTTTCAAGGATAACCCTTGAAGACAGCTCAACTTAATCCCGGAAATACCACAGGAAGTTCAGTTTCAAATCCAGAAAACACACTGGGAGTATCATTTCCCACCTCGGAGATAACCCCGGGGAAAGCAGTGCAAATACCGTAAATTTCACCAGAGAAGGCCGTTTCATCTTGGAGATAACCCCGAGATGTTTAGTCTCAGTCCTGGAAACAACACCGGGAAAGACAATGTCAACCTTGAAGATAACCCCAAGGAGTGCAGTTGCAGTTCCGGAGATAACCCCGGAGATGCTTGTTTCAACCCATACAGTCAACTTCAACCTCGGGACTCACACCGAGGCTGTGATAACCCGAGAATTTAGACAATTTAATAAAATCTTAAAAGATTGATTAGAGGTTAAATAATAGACCTAGATAGAAAATAAGTGTATGGATTTGACATTTTTGGGAATGAATTTTGTGAATTTAAAAACTTTTGGTAAAGGTTTACAGTGTTAAGAGTATATGTGTATATGGTCATATATGTGTACAGTATGTGGTTAAGGGTCAAGGGTTGACCAGATAAATTATATCAGTCACAAACCCTAATAATATATTAAGAACCTCGATGTTCAGTTAGAAAACCCTAACGATTGATAAGAAAACCTATTACCGGCTATGGAAATCCTAATTTCAGTTTTGGGAATCCGTAACCCTAATTCAGAATATTAAAACCCTAATTGGAAAGCTTGAAGATAAGTATAAAGTTTTTATGTTATTGATTATAAGTATAATTAGGGATAACCCTAATTGATTAGTTAGAAAGCCCTAATTTCTAATGTCGGAAATCCTAATGTATAATTAGGGAAGACCTAATTAGTAATTCAGTGATTTTAATGTTAATTAGAAAACATTAATCCTATTTAAAAGCCCTAATGTGATTAGGAAACCTTAATATAATTAGAAGATCCTAATTATAAATTAGAAACCTTAATCTTCTATTTTAAAACCTAATTAGTAAATACTAAAAATTTAAACTTGTATAACCTTAAGGTTAAACCCTAAGGGTCAAACCCTAAGGGTTAAAACCTAAGGGTTGTGAGAAGTTACCAAGTTGACATTAACTTTACAAGTCAAATGTCCAAACTACCCTTTTGAATATTTTAATGAGGTGGAGTGTAGATCTAGCCCTAGTAAGTGGTTGGTGACCAACCCTAGCTAGACATGTGGTCTAGTAATCACTTTAATCAGCCATCTAGATCAGCTATATCCATTGCATCATGGATTAAAGAACATACAAGTAAGTAAAGTAACTTACTTTACTTCTCAACCTAGCCAAGTCTTCTCTCTCTCCCATCTGAAATTTTAGAGTGAGAGTGAGTAATAAGTTAAGCCAAGATCATGTTTTAGCTTGCCAAGATCAAACATCAAGGATCAGATTCAAATATTTGGCATTCATAAGGTATAAACCCTAAATTTCAAAATCTTTATAGATTAGTGTTAATGTTATGTTTTGTTGTGTTAAGTTGTGTTTAGGAATGTTATTTAGTGATCTGGGTTGATGGATCATGGATCCATAATACTTAGATGCACGAAAATAGCATTTTTAGAAATCTGGAAAAGTTAGAAATTATGGTCCACGATTCGAATGTCGTGGCTCATGTGATATCTTGTATGTTAGTTGTTTGTTGTGTTTTATGTTATGAATATGTTCTATGCTATATAGGCTGTGATCTAGAACTTTAATTAAGGTTATATCAAGTTTAGATTTCATTTTATAAGCAGTCAAACTGCGTTGACCAAGCACGAGATCTGGTTTCTGGGTAACCCAGAAACCTAGAAATCTTTGATAACGATTTTGCAGGCACTTGATCTTGCAACTGTTAAGTGTTTGGGCCATGTTGTTGTTATATGCTTGTAGCCTGACATGTGAACTACACACTAAAGCCTTTAGATCACCCATATCCATAACAGAATCATAGATAATCATGGTCAAAGTAGGTTGACCAAACTTCCTTATGAAGATTTTCTGGAAAACCCAGATCTTCATAAACGAAATTTCTGACAACAGTTAATCGGCCTTGATCTCTCAACTGTGATGTTGTTAGACTGATTTAGTGTGTTAGATATGTTCCTTGACATCACTATTACATATTGGAACTCTTAGATCACACAAACAAGACATAGACTGCAATCTATAAGGATCCAAAGTAGGTACCTTGACTGTTCTTCATTTTCTAGGTTATTCTGGGTAACCCAGAAAATGAAGAACATCTCTGACAAGGACTTTGATGGCCTATAACTTGCTGTTAAGATGCAGAATGGCCATGAAAGTTGTTTTTAGTTGTAGTACTACATAAGTACTACAATCTTAACACTTTAGCGACCCTTTAAAAACATAAAGAAAAGCAAAGATCAAATCTTGTCAAACTACCTACCTCCGTATTAATCGAGTTTGAAGATCCAGGTTTACTAATGAACACTCAAAGAACACCTATAAGAAAGTTTACGTCGCTATATAGGGCCCTTTTAGCTGACAGCTTTAATTAGAAAAATAATTATTTTATTTATTAAATAGAAAAAATGGTTTTAATTATTAAAAATACTAAATAAATTTCTAAAAATTATTTTAAAGCCTAAAATTAGTTTTTAATTATTCTGAACTATATTTCATAAATATTTAATATTTTTAGAATAATAATGGTATTTAATTTATTTAATTATAATATTAAATAAATTATTTAAAGATGATTTTAATACATAAAATCGTTTAAAATTATATTATGGTATAAGAAAATATTTTAAGTTATTTTTTAATGACTTTTAATATTTTGTGATAAATTTTATTAATTAATAAATATTAATGATAATAGATTTATTTAATAAATGAATTAAATAAATTATGGAAAATTTGAATTAATGATTTAAAATTATATAAAAATAATTTAAGTATTATAAAAATATTTTAAGTTATAAAATATAACTTTTGATATTTGGTCATAAAAAAATTAATATTTTAATATTAATGGAAGATAATTAATAATGGTTTTAATTAATTTAAAATCATTTAATGGTAATAATAAAGTATTAAAATACTTTGAGATATTATAAATATATTATAATATTATGTTAAGGATTTCATTAATATTTAATATTAAATAAATATTAATGATAATAGAATTAAGTGGTATTTAAATCATATAAATATGATATTAATGATTGAAAAATCATGATAAATAGTAATAATTATCTAAAAATTATTATGGGCCTATGAAAATTATTTTGACTGATTTATAAATTACCTAAGATAATTGTTAAGTGTTTAGGCAGAGTTTAATTGAACTTAAACTCAATAATTGTCCGACTAAGCCATCAGGAAGTCATAATAGTACCGAACTCAACTCAGACTGCAATAGTTTGACTTGATACTAGGTCATATGTGCTGTATAGACTGATAGGATTATGTGGTAATGTGTTTCGATTATTTTATACCGTGATGATATTATTCTAATATTTGGAGATCGGTATTATCTATATTAGGTCTTCGGATAAAGCTAAGTTATATTTTGTAACGGTAATCAACGGTACATGCAAGTTCTCTCTAACTCAACCCTGAGTTATAATTATTCAAATATACTTATGGTTAATCATTATTGATTATACCATGTCTATGAATTATTGAATCGTACTGTGTGCATATTGTATGAGTTCATCAGGTATGAAAGGCTAATCACCTTCATTACCATTCGGTCTAGATATAACTAATATGTTTATGTTCAATGTTCGTTTAGCTATGAAAAATTGTCCATGCTAGTTCACAATTATATTGTTGAATGTTAGCCAGCTATTATTCAAAATCTTTCCATCATGATATATCCGTAATTTATTGAAATTAAACTTGTTGGGCAAACTTATTGCTCACCCTTGCTATATCATGATAAACATTGCAGATTAAGGCGAATACGTCAGATACAAGGAAAAGTTAAAGCCAAGTTCAACTTGGAGCTATGTGTGCAACTAGATTTGTAACAGTATTGTATAATAATAACATTGTATGTTAAATAGGATATTAATTCAGGTATTATGTGAGGGTTATCGACCTTGGGGATAGTGTATAATGTTTAATGTATAAATAATTTATGATTATATCTTCCGCAATAGTTAGAACTAGTGTACCAGATTTGTGGTGATTTAGGACCCAAATTTGGGGGCGCTACAGAGGCACTCAGCTCCCAAAATTGGAGATAACCCCGGGAGGACATGCACACCTCAGAGACAACCCTGAGGGCATTCAGCACTTGCAGTAGCCCAATCTCAGAGATAACCCTAAGCAACATCTACTTTATCAGCCCAAACTAGAGATCACCTCGGTGAAGGGCAAAATTGTCAAATTGCCACCTCAACCCCACATAACGTCGTCTCAACAAACATCTCAACATACATCCTACACAACAATGTCCCACAAGAATGAAGGAGTTACAAGCCCGAGTGACTACTACGCAAGAAAGAATAGCTTGAAGACATAGGACATGGTTCCATCTTCCTGACTTTGTACAACCTCTAATCCCATGTCATTGCGTAGCTCTCGACAATGGCAGTTCAAAACAGGTCTTATACACCTCAATTGGATGCTCGGATTGAAGTTCTGTAAATTCTAGCAGACATCATGTTGCACGCATGCACGTACTTCGAGATGGTGGGACCCGTGGAGTCCGGGGCACCCCCGTGACCACAGTGCATCTTCTATTACTGTAGGTGCATCTTCTAAGCAATTGCAGTACACCTACGACTCCCTCTCTATAAATAGAGGGCTTGGGGTGGCCATATTTCAAGAAAAAATGGCAAGTAAGCCCTGTCCAATTTTCTCTGTACACACCCTAAACTGAGTGTTTTCTCATTTTAAACACTTGTGAGGTTATATTCAGTCATATTTTTACCTTGGGGAGCTGAGTGTTCATCCATTTAAAGCTATAGAAGTCTTCTTTGGCAGTCCACTGTAAGCCTTCTTACACACTTTAAAGCCTTTGTCTTCATCTTTGCACACACCGTTCTTCACATTGAGAGTTGTGTTGCACGTGTATGCCCGAACTTTGGTCCGTGGCTTTTATTTTCTTATATATATATATATATATTTATATATGGACTAACATTATCGAGGTATGCCTCGATTGAGCCTGGACTCACGTCTGGAGCGTTTATTTGCTTATATATATATATATATAAAATGTTGTTGGACTCTGTTCGATGAGCCTGGATTTTACATCCGGTGCGTTTACTGCTTATATATATATATTTACATTTCTGTCAGGCCTAGAGTTTACTTTGTGGCCTTTTACTGCTTTATTTACATTCCATCCTACCTGGAGTTTAATTCGTGGCGATTGATCGTTTTTACCGCTTTATTTACATTTAGTCCCGCCTGGAGTTTACTTCGTGGCGGTTGATCGTATTTATTATTTTATTTACATTTCTGATCCCCCATGGAGGTGCTTCGTGGTGGTTGATCATGTTTCTATATATATATATATATAATTACCGCTTTTATATATTTATATTTTTGATCCCCCGTGGAGGTGCTTTATGGTGGTTGATCATATGTATATATATATATATATATATATATATATATATATATATATATATATATATATATATGGGAATTAATCCATGGCATCATGTATCTTTGCTGAGAACAATTTGTCCTGCCGCTATGACATGTAGCGGCAATCCCTTTTCTCTTAGTCATTTCTACATGTTTGTAAGCGGCGGTGTGTGAACCTCATCCATATGGCTATAATATAAAAATGAGTTTATTTTTAGGTATACATAATGTAAAAATAAAAGATAATGATAAGATAAGTATGAATAAAAGATAATGATGAGATAAGTCTGAATAAAAGATAAATTTATTTGATAATAAAAGATAAATTTATTTTATAACAAAAGATAAATTTATTTTAGTATAAAAGATAAATTTATTTTATAATAAAAGATAAATTTATTTGATAATAAAAGATAAATTTATTTTATAATAAAAGATAAATTTATTTTATAATAAAAAGATAAATTTATTTTATTATAAAAGATAAATTTATTTTATTATAAAAGATAAATTTATTTTATAATAAAAGATAAATTTATTTTAAATTTATTATAAAATAAATTTATCTTTTATAATAAAATAAATTTATCTTTTATTGCACTTATCTCATCATTATCTTTTATTCGCACTTATCTTATCATTATCTTTTATTTTTACATTATGTATACCTAAAAATAAACTCATTTTTATATTATAGCCATAATGGTCGAGGTTTACACCGCCGCCACAAGAAGCTACCAAGAGGAGGGACTGCTTGCCATGTCGAAGCTAAGTAGGACAAATTGTTCACGTAACATACGTATGCCATGGATTAATTCCCTATATATATATATATATATATATATATATAACTGCTCACTTCTTTCATATAAATTGCGGCATCATGTGAGCCTAGAAATCATGTGATCACAAATTCAGTCTACTGAATCTAGATTCGGTTCCCATGATGGACATTTTCAGCTGTAAGCAGCTTGTAAATTATTCACGGTTTTTGAATTTCTTAGATGGCTTTCATGCCCATGAGGAGTTCGGCACTGCTATATATTATTTTCTCAAAGATGCTTCGCATCTCGAAAATAAAAGTAACCAAGCCGAACATTTAATAATAAAATGGAAGTATCAAAGGCCTCAAGTACTATTAAGCACAGGGTTTGAAAAACCTCTTTCATAAAATCTCATTGCCATATCTTGTTTAAAATTGAATTTTTTATACAAATTCAAACCCTTTGTATATAAGTGCGAACGAGGCCTCACACTACTTCCAAATAAATTGCACATTGATCCACACGCGCACATACACACACACACATATATTCATATAACAGTTTCTTGAAAAGTGGCGGTCACCGTGGTAACACGGATGTCGGGGGGTGCCTAACACCTTCCCTTCGCATAATCAAGCCCCCGAACCCATATGAATCTCGGTTTCACAGATCCGTTTAACAGTGTTACATCGCTGGGTCAATGCAAACCTTTTCTTGGTTGCGTTGGTGTAACCAGTTAAAAACACCAGCTAGCGACTCTTACAGTCAAATCGTCGACGTTACACATGTCAGATCTTTTTCACTTGTTTTTTCAAACAAATCTCACATAACATGAGAACACCAAAGAATAAGTAACGAAAAGGGACAAATAAAAATCTCAACGTCGATAGGTGGTGACTCTGCTGGGGACTCCAGTAAGAGGGCTTAAGCCGCTACTATAAGCTTTTCAAAGCTGTTATATACTTGTGTGTGAATGTTGCTGTGACGCCCCCAAATCCGGGTTACTTGACCCCCCCTGAGTTTGGTGCTCATGATCCACAATATATTAACATCTAACTACCCATTCAAATATAAATAGGAATACATAACTCATTAACATATGTTGTTAATACATAAGTCCCAGGTTCTCTAACCTTAACATTACAAACATACTCCTCAGATAAACAAAAAGGGTTTATAATACAACATAATTATAATATTGTTCAACATAACTAATTTATCGCGATGCCTTTGCCTTTATTCTTCTTCATAGCACCTTCTGCAACTTTGTCCCCAGCTGAAAAGTTTTATTTAGCAAGGGTGAGCAACAAGTTTGCCCGCAAGTTAAGACATACGATTAAGGTATAAGAATCAATAACAAGTCTTCTCGTCTTCTATGTAACAATAATCTGATAATGAAAGAGTACAACGCTCTCAAGGTTTTCTACGATATTTAATTGAATAATCAACAATCAATTCTACGAAATAGCAAAGTGGAATGTGTTCCAGATTTATGCTGAGCGATCCGTTGGATCTTGAACTTCTCTTCTCGGGTATCTATCAAAGATTTACTTTGATATATACTCAGGTGTATCAGATAACCATAAAGATTAAATCATACCCCTCTGCAAGTACTCAGAGCCGGCCAACTCCTTGTACCCAATATTATGCATAATACTTAAGTCGCGCGCAAAGGTCTAATTTATGACCAATAAAATGTTCCCTTTATATAAAAGGTTGTTCTTCTCAGTCTCAGAATCAAGATTTGATTTAACAACGAAATTCAATGATTTCAATATCTAATCACTTATGTTGGAAGAATGCATATTGTGATTTAATGTTTTATGAAATAGCTCATGATTATGTAAAGTCCTTCAAAGAATATATGTACAAGGACTTAGTGATAGATCAAAGTTGTTAGGTTGATCTTAGCTTTTAAACATTTGCTTATATAGATAAAGAGATCAAATCTGTTAGGTTGATCTATGGCTGGAAAGAAATAAATAGGCTAGTAGTCTATCCGTTTGATCAGCAGAATGCAAAAGCTTAGTCAGGGTCGCAGAGCTGAAGTAATTGTAGTGTATCTGCCTTTAAGGGCCTCTCCAGAAATCGTAGAGTGGTCCAGACGTTTGCTAAGCTAACTCAAAGATCGTAGTATGCTCTCAGAAACACTGAATCTACAAGACGAGCAAGTACTGATCGTGGTGTTAAAGGATCGTAGTGTGGAAAGTCTTGACAGAAATCGTAGTGTTCTATTCGAAGTATGACAAGACACCACGATATGGATCGTAGAGTGCAATTTCTCTTATGTCAGAAGGATCAAAATCTATCTTCTGTTTGAAGAGTTATTCCAACAAATGAGGAATGGGTTTTAAACATTGAAACTCTCATCAGTCCTAACGGTACAAAAGATATCCTTAGTATTGATCAAATGAAATGTAGTCAAGAAGCTAAGAAAATGACCATTGGGCAGAGGAAAACACCTTTTCAGGTGTTAGGTGAGAAAGCGATCTTGCGTGTGTCGGGTGGGCGGAAGGCAATTCAAAGATGTGCAGAAATGTCTCACTCAAAGCTCAGAAATGTCAAACGCATTTAATGCTTCATCAGATGACTTCAACGGATAGATTTTAAGGATCACATATATACAGGATACAAACACATAAGAGAAGCAAGCAAGTATTGAACAAAATGAACAAGAACACAAAAAACAGAACTCTACGATCTGAAAAAAGGAAAAAGCTTGCTCAGCTACTCAGTTCTTTCGAACAAGTGCTTAACTGTAACTGAGTAGCCTCAATCATAACTCGACAACTATCAATCTACTGAAGTGTGAAGTTCCAAGTCAGAAGGACTTGAAGAGTTCTAAGTGAACAGTGAAGAACCAAGTCTGTTGGACTTAGAGAGTTCAAGAGTGAACTTAGAAGTGCCTGAGATCGCCGGTGCTGTAAGGAATCTGTGAGATTCAGAAAGTGTAAAAGACATCCTTAGTGGATTTCCTACTCAAGGAGTAGAAGAGTGGACTAGGAGCTTTGAGTGCTCCGAACCACTTAAAAATAACTGTGTCTTTATAACTGCTATAACTGCGATAACTGTCTTTCTTTCTTTAACCTGGTATCCAAAAGATTTTCAAAGAATCAATTATTCTGCTGTGTTTAAAAGATTTATCAAAACATTCTTTTAACCAAGAAAAGTTTTTAATATCTATTCAACCCCCCCTTCTAGATAAACTGTGCCTTCGAGAACTAACAATTGGTATCAGAGCAGGTTCTATAATATAGCCTACAAAGCTTAGTAGATCCAATGGCACACTTACCAAGCGAATCAAAGACTGGAGGAGGCAGCAAGCCACCAATGTGCAACAAAGATAAATTTGCTAACTAGAAGGTTAGGATGCAAGCTTACATGGATTCAATAAATGAAGATCTATTTGAAACTGTTCAAAATGGGCCCTACATTCCTACAAAGCTTGCACCAACAGATGACCCAAACAGAGTACAGATCAAGGTCAAAGAAGAATGGACGAGAAGAAGAAGAGAGTCAGCTCACTTTGACAAAAGGCCAAAAACATCCTATTTCAATCATTAGAAGATGATCTATTTGAAAACGTGGTCAACTGCAAAACAACAAAGGAGGTTTGGGAAGCACTGCTCATTATGCATGAAGGAACGGAAGAAGTCAAAGAGAACAAACAATCTCTCCTAACTCAACAATATGATGTTTGCTCATGTTCAAGGAGAGAACGTCACTGCCACATACGAAAGATTCAACGTCTTGCTCAAATCTCTACGAGCCTATGGAAAGATCTATCCAAACAAAGATCTAATCATAAAGTTCATGAGAGCTTTACCAAGCAAGTGGGATGCCAAAACCACTGCCATAAGAGAATCAAAGAACCTACATGAAATGACTGTTCAACAGTTATATGGCAACCTCCTGACTTATGAACTGGAGCTGACACAACGAAAGTAAACATTATGCGAAGGAAGAAAGAAGGATAAAGGGGTTGCTCTCAGTAATCGAAAATACCTCCAAGGTCAACACTAAAGTTGACTCTGACTATGATGAAGATGATGATGAGGATTTGGCAATGCTGGTTAAAAGACTACGAAGGTTCATGCGACATGGCAGAACCAGCAAGCCAAAGAAAGTCAGCAACTACAATAACTAAGAGCAAATGAATGACTTATGCTACAACTGCAAGAAACCTGGTCACTTCATTGCCAACTGCAACAAACCTCTCAGAGAAGAACTCAAAAAGAAATCAAATGCAAAGAAGGAATACAAAGGCAATAAGAGACCAGCAAAGAAAGACAAAGGCCTTGTAGCTGGAGGATCGTGGAGTGACTCTGATAATGACTCAACTCCAGAATCTGGAGACGATGAAGATCCCCAAATGGATAACCTCTGCCTAATGGCCAAAAGTGCAAGAGACAAACAGAACTCCAACATACATGAAGTAAGTATCGGCGAGGTATTTGATTTTAACTCTCCTGACGTAGATATTAATGATCTTAGAAATGCATTACATGGCATAATATCAGATCTACATCAATACATGAAGTTGTTTAGAGTTCTGTCTAAGGATTATTCACTTCTTCAAAAGAAGAAAGAAAAGGTTCAAGAAGAACTGGAAACTGCTCTTCTCAGCACTAATTCTTTCTCTGATCTTGAAGCTGAGAATAAGCTCTTGAGATAATCAAATGAGCTCAGTGCAAAAAGAGAGTCTAGTCTAACCTCAAAAATTGAGGATATAGAAAAGACCATCTCTATATGGAATAAATCCTCTTCATCCATGGACTCTCTAATCTCCAATCAGAGAAGCGCCTCTGATAAAACAAGACTAGGCTTTGGGGAACTTACCTCAGAGTCATGTGTGGTAAAAGAAAAGGATGTTAACACTAATAATGCCTTTAGTTCTAGTAGAGGCATTATATTTGTGAAATCCTCACAAAAGGAGGAGTCTGTCAAACCTTGCTCATCTGATTCAATTCATATTCCTAGGAGCAAGGGATCTCATGCTGGTCTAGGTTTCAGAAAAGAAAAGAGTAATCTAGCTCCTACTCACCAACCTCGAAGGACCGTAGAGTTCAATGAGATTAACTCGACGAACCAACCTGGAAGGTACAATAGAAGTAAGACATACCCTTCACAACCAATGAAACATAAGAACACATGGAAGAAGGAATACCAGCCCTACAGAAGGATAACCAATATCCCACTCGAGTGCAAATGGAGGAAGAGTTTTCACACACACAAACATGCATCATATCAAAAGATTTGTGTGTTACTCTACTGGTCACAAGGCTACAAAATGTCATTATAATTCCATGCATATAAGACCCAAAATCAAGCAGATTTGGGTCCCCAAGGGCACTAACAATGTAGGACCCATGCAAGTATGGGTACCAAAATGAAGGCTTAATATTTTTGCAGGAAAAGGACTCCAAAATCACAACCTGGTATTTGGACAGTGGATGCTCAAGGCATATGACAGGAAATAAAACCCTTCTGTCCAATTACACAGAGAAAGAGGGTCCCTCGGTTATCTTTAGGGATAATAGCTGTGGCAAGACAAAAGGCTACGACTCAACAGGAAATGGTGCGGTATCCTTTAGCAAAGTGGCATATATGGAAGGACTACAACATAACCTTCTAAGCATTAGCCAACTCTGCGACAAGGGTCATCAAGTAACTTTCCTCAACAACCAATGCCAAGTCCGAGACCTGAAGACATCTGCAGTAAAGCTCACCAGGACAAGAGAAGGAAATTTATACACAGTAAATCTTGGCCAACTAAGCTCAGAAGAGACAATATGCTTTACAAGCAAAGCATCCAAGAAATGAGCTGGCTATGGCATCGAAGATTATCTCATCTCAACTTCAAAACTATGTCCAAATTGGCATCAAAAGATCTAGTTGCAGGCCTACCTAAGTTCAACTTCGTTAAAGAAAGGCCTTGCAATGCATGTCAACTTGGGAAGCAGACCATAAGCACATTCAAGAGTAAAACTGTCAACTCAATTGACAAGCCTTTGCAGCTACAACACATGGATCTTTTTGGGCCAATTCCAACAACAAGCCTTGGAGGAAAGAGATACTCCCTGGTTGTAGTCGATGACTTCACCAGATTTACTTGGGTGTTCTTTCTAACCTCAAAAGATGAAACAAGCTCCCAGCTGATCAAAATGTTCAAGCTTGTGATGAACGAGAAAGGAGAAAAGATCAAGGCTATAAGGAGTGATCATGGTAGAGAATTTGACTTCTCAGAGATGGACCAGTTCTGTTCTAACAATGGCATCAGTCACAACTTCTCAGCTCCACGAACTCCTCAACAAAATGGGGTTGCTGAAAGAAAGAATAGAACATTAATAGAGGCTGGGAGAACTCTACTAGCGAAGAATTATCCTCTGGGACGAGTACTTACAGGCGATAGCGATCAACACCGCATGCTATACTCGTAATGATCACTCATACACTCGACAATTAAGAAGACTCCCTATGAACTGTGGAAAGGAAAAAAACCTAATGTTAGCTATTTCCATATCTTCGGGTGTACATGCTACATTCTCAACAATGGAAAACAATACCTGACAAAGTTTCAACCAAAATCAGATGAAGGAATCTTCCTTGGATATGCCACAGATAGTAAGGCCTACAGAGTGTTCAATAAGAAGACACTAAGTGTTGAAGTCTCTATTCATGTCATCTTCGATGAAACAGACTTAGACAAAGAAATGTTTAAAGACACTATGACTAATAGCCCAGACACTACGAATGAAGTCATTGAGCCCAATACTACGATCGTAGTGCCTGATAATGAAATCGTTGAGCAAGAGAATGAGATCATAGAGAGGCCTATGACAGACAATGAAACTCCACAACAAGAAGAAGAGATGGATCTTGAAGATCTGAGACAAGAAGGCATAAGAACTGATGTTCCAACAGGAATTAGATGGACAAGAGATCACACTCAAGATCTAATCATTGGAGATCCAAATGCAAAAGTCAAAACAAGAGCTGCTACTCAAAATGAATGTTTCTATCTAAGCTTCCTATCTCAAATAGAACCAAAGAAAATAGAGGATGCTATGGAAGATTCCAGCTGGATAGAGGCCATGCAGGAAGAACTTAATCAATTTGAGAGAAGCAAGTGTGGAGATTGGTACCAAGACCAAAGAAGCATCCTGTTATTGGAACCAAATGGGTATTCAGAAACAAGATGGATGAAGATGGAGTAATCACCAGAAATAAGGCAAGACTAGTGGCTAAAGGTTACTCTTAGGAAGAAGGCATTGACTATGACGAGACATTTGCACCTGTTGCCAGACTGGAAGCTATCAGAATATTCCTTGCCTTTGCTGCTCACATGAGGTTCAAGGTCTTTCAAATGGATGTCAAAAGTGCATTCTTAAATGGTGAACTTCAAGAAGAAGTCTACGTAGAGCAGCCTCCAGGTTTCATCAATCCATCTCTTTCTAATTATGTCTTTAGATTAGACAAAGCTTTATATGGTCTTAAACAAGCACCTAGAGCATGGTATGAAACACTGACTAATTTTCTTATTGAAAATGGATTTACTACATTATTCCTTAGAAAGCATAAAGATAAGGTCCTTTTAGTTCAAATCTATGTTGATGATATTATCTTTGGTTCTACTGATGAAAAGTTATACAAAAGATTCTCCAAGCTTATGCAGAGCAAATTTGAAATGAGCTTGATGGGTGAGCTGAACTTCTTTCTTGGACTGCAAGTAAAGTAGACTGATGAAGGAATTTTCATAAACCAAGCCAAATACATTAAAGACTTACTCAAGAAGTATGGCATGGAATCACCTCTCCCATGAAAAACCCCAATTGCTCCCAGTAACCAAGCTTCGACAAAGATGAAAAGGGTAAAAGTATTGATATAACTCAATACGAGGGTATGATAGGCTCACTATTATATCTTCTTCGCCAAGAGAGACCGGATATTATGTTTGTAACATGCATTTGTGCTAGATTTCAGGCTTGTCCTAAAGAATCTCATTTAAGCTCTTCAGTAAAGAGAATTTTCAAATCACGCCAAAGGTACACCCCACTGGGGCTCTGCGGTCCCAAGGAATCCTCATTTGAGCTAATAGGATACACAGATGCTGATTTTGCAGGCTGCAAAATAGATACAAAAAGTACCAGTGGCACTTGTCAACTGCTTGGCAATAGACTTGTGTCTTGGTTTAGCAAGAAACAAAACTCAGTATCTACTTCAACCGCAGGTTTAATATATTCTTTGTTGGGCGTTGTTGTACATGATTCTATGGATGAAAAACCAAATTTGCGCGATTATGGGTTTGAATTCAAATCTATACCTATTCATTGTGATAACACAAGTGCAATTGCCATAACTCATAATCCTGTCATGCATTCTAGGACGAAACATATAGAAATTAGGTACCACTTCATTAGGGATCATGTGCAAAATGGAACTATTTCTGTATAATATATCCCTACTGAAAATTAACTTGCTGATGTTTTTACAAAACCTCTAGATGAATCCAGATTCGACAAATTGATAAGTGAGCTAGGCATGCTTAACTTGCAAACATGAAATATTGTGCTTTAGTTTGTGCTAACCATACAGATTTAGAGGCTGTGTTCGAAATCAAAGACATGATCAAAAAAAGTCCACGATCGTAGAGCCAAAGTACATAAAACTCAACAAACGCTAAACAGAATCAACAATCGTAGTACAGACTCAACGATAGCAGAACTACATCAATAAAGCAAAAGGAGCACCCTATGATGATCAAGCATGAATCAAAGCATTCTTTCTGATAAGTGCCTCAGGGACAAACCTAATCCTTGTTTCATTCAAGAGGTTGGCCCTTCCTGAGCTACCTTAATTTAAGAAGAATTCTAAGACAAAAAGATTCATCACAAGGACTTGTTCAGACTCTACGATTGCCTGGCCAGACACGACGATCGCAGATTCGAGACTTCTGGTGCGGCCCATACACGACGATTTATTGATGCATGACTCCACGATTATAGATCAAACTCGACTACTGCTAAACAGACTCAATGATGGATGGACAGACTCGACGATTCCAAGGAGCATCTCAACGATCGTAGTCCTCCTGAAGAAAACATTAGCTCAGAAAAGGTGAAGGGCAATTTGGTACAATCCCTCTCTGTCAGATTCGTAGAGCCAAGCAAAATTCGACACCTGTCCCAATAAGAAATATAGAGAGAGGGAAGTCATAAGTACAAATTAAAGTCGTCTTGTTTTTGAAATCTGAAGTTTGAAAGATCATCTCTCCCCTCCTCTCTTAAGCAGAAACCCTAAATTTGTAGCAAGCTCAGTCATTTTCACTTTCTGAGAAGAAATTAATGGCAGCTTCAAGTGTTATCTCCGGCTACAGACTATGCTTTGATGAGTTCAAAACTACTGAACCCTAATTTCACAAGACTCTGTCTCTATTAAAGAAGGCAGGCCTCGAAAAAGCTTTGGGTACGGATACATTGATCTACCCGAAGCTGGTCAAGGAGTTCTACAATACGGTGTGTTTGAAAACAACACCATCACTGCAAAAGTTAAGAACGTTGAAATCAAACTGAAGGCTGAGGATATTAACCTAGACCTAGGTCTCAAGTCAAAAGGGTACCCGTCCATAGAAGGCATAGATTTTCACAAGGGTCTCAAGAAGATGCATCACAAGAAGTCACCATTTGTTAAAGGATACAAAAAGAAGGAATTCCCACAAAGGTATGAGTTTCTGGCCGATATTGTTGGAAAGTGCATATGTTGTAAAAGCTCAGGTCATAACTCTGTAAATGAGGTACAACTAAGACTCATGACTGCCATATGCTATAAAATACAACTAAACTATGGGGCTATATTACTTGAATGGATTGGGAAATGGCTAAGCAACTCAAAGAAAACCAAGAGCTCACAGAAGATGCTTTACGGATGATTCATCAACATTATCCTACAGGCTGCTCTTGGTGATCTAATTGAAGATGATGAAGGAGAAACCATAAATCCAAATCGACGAATGACCCAGCAGCTGTTTAAAAACTGGAAAAGAAATCCAGCTGAAAATGTGAAGATGGCATCTGAATCCAGTGGTCGAATTAGTGAGATAAAGGGAATAGGAACTGCAGGGAATATGTCTGTTATCAAAGAAACTGAGGAAGATGAAGAAGAAGCCAACCAGGGAGAACCCATTGCGTTAATCAGAAAAAGCAAAGGGAAAAGGAAAGCCAAATCAACAGAAGAGCCTCAAGGATCCACCACCAACAAACCTGAAGAATCCTCAGATATTGAGACTCTCAGAATCCTAAGAAGAAAGGAACAGCAAGCTGAGGCTGAAGAAGACAGAGCAACCATATCACAACTGCTGAAGATGAGTAAGACCAGCCAAAAGAGCAAGAAGTCATCAGCCTCTTCGATCGTTGAGTCTCCTCCGATCATAGAGCATAGACCAAACAAGGGAGCAGCTGCATCAAATATCTTGGCTAGTCTGAAGGACACAACTGAAGAGAGTCCCGAGGTCAGAAAGACAAAATTTTCTAAAAAAAGCCAAGGAGGAAACTTTTCAAGAAATATATTCTTGACAATGAGAAAGCACTAAAGAGGGAAGAAAAGGAATCAATTGCTGAAAAGGAATCAGGAAATAAAAGCCAAATGATTGAAGCTCAACCTGAGGGGGAGACTCCTGAAGATCTGATGATAGTGGATACACCCATTGAGGGGGAGATGGCTGAGAACCCCATCACAAAAAGTGCTCTAGCTGAGGGGGAGCCACTGATCTTACTAGATAGTGAACAAGTTGAAAAAGAAGCTCATGAAATCTTTGCAGCAGAAGAAGAACTAATGCAAGAACACCATGAAGCCATTGAGATAATGGAATCCTCAATCGAGAACAAAGAAGAGGATGAAGACGATGAGATCGAGATCATTGCGTAAGGCATAGATGGGTGTGGAAAGGGCCAACTATGAACAACTATTTGAATATCTACCTATGATGCCTTTCCACTGTGCTTAAATTCAATTCACAGGATCACATACATGTTCGACTTTCAAAGCATATCCACCATCTCAAAGTCTTTGCTAATGGATTCCCAGGGAAATTCAACTTTGCCAAGAAGCTCCTCACCAATAATTCCTCCTCAAAGAACAAACTTGAGGTACTATCTATCCCAACTATTTTTAGAACTACTCATTTGCCATCAGCCTCATTGAATCAATTTTATTAAATCCCTCAATGGTTGCAAGTAATTCTTCATCCCCTAAACCAATTTCCAGTTATAGGGTCCCAAAACTCTAAAACTGAGGAACCAAATGTAACCAACCTCATAATGATCCCAAATCCTACCACCTCTACGATCCCTGACTCTAGCCCCTTGGTAGAGTATCCACCACAAATCGTAGAGTCACTAAGCTCCAACATCCAAACACAGGCCCCTCCTTCAGCAATTCCCTCCTCATCTAGAAATGAATGCTTCAATCTTGAACTTGCTCTCTGCTCACTAAAAGAACAATTCAAAAATACAACACCTCCCTCCTCAAAATTTCCCCAACTGGATGAAATTCTTTCAGAATTGTCCACAAAGGCTGATCTATCAGCCATGTCTGCGAAAATGGTCAAGGAACTGGACGAGAGTCTTGAAGATCATACTGCACTGATACAGCTGAGACTAACATCCATGATCAATGCTGTAAACAACCTTCTAAGCTCCCTGAGCTCTAAACTATCTAAAACACTAAAAGAGATTATCAAAGAAATGCTACAAAGCATAATGGACAAGGATGATATTCACTTCCTCGTAGCTAAAAGACATCGGGATGCTGTCTTGATTCTATAGAAAACTCAAGAATCTTAGAACCAGCAGATGATACAAAGCATTCAAAATCTTCAGACTGCTGTCAAAGAATTTCAACAATTCTATGTTAGTAGTGGCCAGCAAACAAACAACATCCTCTCCATCCTTCAGCAAAGAGAAGCTAGGTCTGAAGCTCTAAACAAAGAAAATAGAGAAGACATTGCTCAGACCAAGAGTCAGCTCAACGAGCTTATCCAAGGAGTTGCTCGCCTCTCCGAAGACATTTGAACCCTTGATGCTGACATAAAGGGGGAGAATAAAGACAAAGGAGATCGGGAAGGTCAGGGAGGCAAGGGCAGAGGCAGAGGATAATTCCAAAGACAATTCCAAACTCAAGCAATGAGGAACCCACCTGCAAGACAAATCTCTCAGCAGACTCCACGATCAAGCTATCAGACTCAACGATCTGATCAGCAGGAAGTTTTGACAGCTCAACCATTAAGGATTCTAGGGCCAACTACTAGCTCGCATGAAGTGACTGCAACAGGCCTAAGAATGCCAATTGAAGATCCTACATTCATGAATAGGCACGACCATAATCCAAGATTAAGCCCAAGTGAACTAGAAGATTTAGCCAGGAAAGATGAAGCAAGCAGAAAAAGGAGAGCAGAAGAAAAAGCAAACCCTCCAAGGAGCAAAAGGCCAAGGAAATAGAGATAAGTTGAATTTCAATTCTTATTGATGTAATTAATCTCAAATGTAACATCTATCTTCATACATCAATAAATTCATGCTTATTCTCTAGAAATTTCAGCTGTTCACTGAAATACTAAGTCATGTTTACTTTTTCTGTAACTACATATAGAATTTAATAATCATGACAACAAATCTCCTTGGTCATGTCAACATCAAATAGGGGGAGATTGTTGGAAGAATGCATATTGTGATTTGATGTTTTATGAAATAGCTCATGATTATGTAAAGTCCTTCAAAGAATATATGTACAAGGACTTAGTGATAGATCAAAGTTGTTAGGTTGATCTTAGCTTTTAAACATTTGCTTATATAGATAAAGAGATCAAATCTGTTAGGTTGATCTATGGCTGGAAAGAAATAAATAGGCTAGTAGTCTATCCGTCTGATCAGCAGAATGCAGAAGCTTAGTCAGGATCGCAGAGCTGAAGTAATTATAGTGTATCTGCCTTTAAGGGCCTCTCCAGAAATCGTAGAGTGGTCCAGACGTTTGCTGAGCTAACTCAAATATCGTAGTATGCTCTCAGAAACACTGAATCTACAAGACGAGCAAGTCTCGATCGTGGTGTTAAAGGATCGAGTGTGGAAAGTCTTGACGAAAATCGTAGTGTTCTATTCGGTATGACAAGACACCACGATATGGATCGTAGAGTGCCATCTCTCTTATGTCGGAAGGATCAAATCTATCTTCATTTGAAGAGTTATTCCAATAAATGAGGAATGGGTTTTAAACGTTGAAACTCTCATCCTAAACTGCATAAAAGATATCCTTAGTATTGATCAAATGAAACGTAGTCAAGAAGCTAAGAAAAGGACCATTGGCAGATGAAAACACCTTTTCGGTGTTAGGTGAGAAAGCGATCTGCTTGAGTGTCGGGCCATACAAGGCAATTCAGAAGATGTGCAGAAATGTCTCACTCAAAGCTCAGAAATGTCAAACGCATTTAATGCTTCATCAGATGACTTCAACGGATAGATTTTAAGGATCACATATATACAGGATACAGACACATAAGAGAAGCAAGCAAGTATTGAACAAAACGAACAAGAACACAAAAAGCAGAACTCTACGATCAGAGAAAAAGAAAAAGCTTGCTAAGCTACTCAGTTCTTTCGAACAAGTGCTTAACTGCAACTGAGTAGCCTAAATCACAACTCGACAACAATCAATCTACTGAAGTGTGAAGTTCCAAGTCAGAAGGACTTGAAGAGTTCTAAGTGAATTGTGTAGATCCAAGTCCGCTGGACTTAGAGAGTTCAAGAGTGAACTTAGAAGTGCCTAGACTGCTGGTCTAGAAGGAATCTGTGAGATTCAGAAAGTGTAAAAGACATCCTTAGTGGATTTCCTACTCAAGGAGTAAAAGAGTGGACTAGGAGCTTTGAGTGCTCCGAACCACTTAAAAACAACTATGTCTTTATAACTGCTATAACTGCGATAACTGTTTTTCTTTCTTTAACCTAGTATCCAAAAGATTTTTAAAGAATCAATTATTCCGCTGTGTTTAAAAGATTTATCAAAACATTGTTTTAACCAAGAAAAGTTTTTAATATCTAATAAACCCCCCTCCCTTCTAGATAAACTGTGCCTTGGGGAACTAACAAATTCTCTTCTCTTCTCTTCTCAAACCTATCAAGTTTTCATTTTTGATCTAGCCGAAACAACTGGCATTGATCTATCAATAATAATTAAATTCTCTTCTCTTCTCTTCTCGAATCTATCAAGTTCTAACAAATGTTCGTCTAGCCAGAATAATTAGCTAAGACATTTCTCAACATAATTCGACAATAAATAGGAATTATATGTACTGTCAATATTATCTTCTAAAGATATGAATATCCAACAACAGTAATTCTATGAATATATATTTTCCGAATCAGTAATTCAATTTGAATTATTAAACATGCACTAAATGTGAATAATCAATAATAAATTCTTGGACGTGGTCTAATTAACAATAATTAACCACCATTATAAATAAACAATATTAACTCAAGGTTGAGTTAGGAAACTTGCCTCTTCCGCTGATTACAACTGCTACAATAATAAACTTATCTCTGCTTTGAAAGACCTATAACCAATAATATCTGTCTCACAATTAGCACAATATTTCATAACACGCATCACTTTGTATTCTACGATCAAAACTTCTCTGTAGACACATTACCACATAAATGACATCGTGTTTATAACCTATATAAACACCTAACAAGTCTAACCATTTCTACTGGTTGGACTTCTACCCATTCTCGTGTCTACGTCACCCTATCCGATAATTAACATAGTTATTATCAATTACACTTAGTCTCTAAGCTTCAATATTATTTTAGATAAGTCAAATATCATTTATAATATTTTTCAAAAGCTTTTAATAATTTTAAAAAATAATTATTATAATTTATAGTAATTTTCAAACATCGTAATCATTTTTAAATGATTTAATTATCAAATAATCTTATCATCATTAATATTTAATAATATTAAAATATTAATGACATACTTGTCAAAATATTAAAGTTATTATCAATAACTTAAAAATTTTAAATCAACAATATTCTACTTAAATGATTTTAAAATAATTAAAATTATTTTTAATCATCACCATTAATATTTAAATATTAATAAAATTATCATCCAAATATTAAAAGTCATTAATTATAACTTAAAATTATTTTTCTCATATTTAAATAATTTTTAAATTAATAAAATCATTTTTAAGTCATTTATTTAATATAATAATTAAATAAATCAAATATCATTAATATTAATTTATTAATGAGAATTCTCCAAAATATTAAGAATTATATTTTATAATTTAAAATATTCTATAACACTTTATTCTCATTTAAAATGATTTTATTATATTAAAATCATTTTCTAAATTATTTAATATAATAATTAATTAAATCCAATATCATTAATATTAAATTATTAATGAAAATTCTCTAAAAATATTAAAAGTTATATTTTATAACTCAAAATATTTTTAAATATTTTATTCTTATTTAAAATAATTTTTCATAATATTAAATCATTTTTCTATAATTTATTTAATACACTAATTAAATAAATTAAATACCTTTAATATTTAAATAATTATAAATTTGAATGAAAATATTTCAATTGGTCAAAAATTATTTTTCATAATTTAAAATAATTTTTAAAACCATTTTAATAAATTTTATAATTTATTTCTATTTTTAATTAATTTTCTAAAACTCAGAAAATGAAATAAATAGAATTCGTCGCTAATGCCTATAGCGACACTTATCTGTCGTCTTAGGTGTTCTTGAGCTCAAGAACACTATCGAATCTTTAGAAGTTCAAGCTTACTTTCACCCTCAGATTCTTAATCCAAACATGATTTTAGCTAACTTGTAGACCTTCGATCGTAGTGGTGGAAATGTAACTCTACAATATCCAATCAGAATTATGGTCATATAACAAACAAACAATTAGATCTAGCCTCTCAAAGTCACTGTCAGATCACATCTGGATTTTCTAGGTAACCCAGAAACCCAGACAGTGTCGAGTTGACACTTTCAAGCTCGATTTCCTTTATGTTATGGTCATTCATGCTGTTTAATGGTTCGAAGTTATAGTCCTTGTGTCAAGGAACAACACTAAATCAATATATAAGTTTATCATCAACAGAATCATCTGGAATCATACGGTCAAAGTATGTCAGACAATGTGTTCATCCAGTTTCTAGAAATTCCAGAAAACAACCATTATGGACGAGTAGGTGATGAGTGAGTTTTATTATCATAATTGAGTGCGTTTGAGCTTAATTTTTTGGTAGTATTTAAGTGTTTGTGTCTATTCATGCATGTTTTACGTTGTTTTGTAGGAATTGAGACAAAAGTTACTTGGATCGACGTTCGGGGTGGCTAGATTCGTGTTTTCGGCGTGCCATTTACACAGCAGTCACTTCAGAGCCAATTTGAGTATTACTCCGGACCTTATTTCAAAACACTTAAAGAATAAAAGTTGTAGATCTATGTCTCCTCTTTCCGGAACATCTTGAATCATCTAAATAGGAGTTCGGACGAAGAAGTTATGACCATTTTTCCAAAGGATGGCGGAGCAGAAAATGTCAGAAAAGTGGCCAGCGTCGGGGCGCCCAAACCAAGGCTATTTTCAGCGCCGGGGTGCTAGGGGGCAGGGTTCCAGTGCCGTGCCCAGTGCTGGGGTGCTGGGAAAGAGCCTGGTAAGGCTTGGACGCGTTTTGGGCCGAAGTTTGACACATTTTTGACTCCAAATTGGATTGAGTTTGTTCCTAAGCTAAAAATTGGACTTGTAACCTATAAATACATGATGTAAGGCATAAAATAACGGGAGATTACATAGATTAGATTAGAGATACACTCCATTAGATTAGAACATAACCCTAGTTCTTATTAGTTTTGGAGATTGAAGCAACTTGGAGACCATTGAAGATTCAAAGCAAGAGCAAAAGAGGAGTCTCAAGACTACTGACAATAGATTATATTCTCTTCTCTTCTCTTACTTCTATCTTTTAATGTCTATTCTGTTGTGGATTCTTGGTTTTAATTCATTAATTATGAACTAACTCTTTTATTAAGATTTCAATTGAACCTTTTATGTTTATAAATTAGTTATTCGATTTATTCCAATTATTTATGTCAAAGTGAATTGTTTATCTTGTCTTAAGCTTATTGATTAATTATCTGATCAGTAATTACCTTGTTACTCTAGAAGGAATTGAAAGAGGAGATCTAGGGTTAGAACTGGGCATGATAACATGTGACTTAGTTATTTGCATGGTGAATAATTAGGTTTGTGAATTGAATGAAAATATATGTTCACCACATGTAACACATAAGGAATTGGAATTGAAGGAGTTTAATTCAATTGTTTTGCATAGGAATATAACAAGATTAATCTGGATTAAATAGAAGTCAATTGATCACTTGGAAAAGGACTTTTGGCATTTGAGAATTTCATTAACAATTCAAGAGGGCATATTAATTGGGATAATTGGATAATTGATTTATAGTTCATAATTGGGGATATTGGAGTCTTAACCTTTATTTATTTGAATTCATTTATAAAGCAATTCAGTTTAATTAGTTAATTTAGTTTTCTTAATTAGAAAAATCACACTTTGCAATTGTTTAAATAAAATTGATTTGGTTAACAGTTAGTACTTGGTAATTTTTATTAAATAATTCTTCATGGGAACGATACTCTACTTTCACTTTATTACTTGTTGACCGTGTATACTTGCATTTATTCATTGATTACGAAATCGATCAACAAGTTTTTGCGCCTGTTTGACGGGAATTAATTTAATAATTATTTACCAATATTAATTTCAATCAAATTAGTCTTAATTTAAACATTTTTTTTAATTCTCTTCCTATATTTCTCTCTTTTCAGGTACCATGGATGACTTTGCATATCAATGGCCATACACGAACTTGACTCAACCAAGGGAAATAGGGATTGATGGACTTAATACATCTTTTATAGAGCCAATACAAATTGAGGCAACTTCGAAGACGTTGGAGGTTATTGCAGCCCAACGGAGTCGAAGGATGGCAAGAATGACTCAGCCAAGGGGAGCGGAGATTGACAGACTCGAGATACTTTCTGCATTGTCAGCACAGATTGAGACACTTTCGAGGATGTTAGAAGCTTTTGAAGCTCAATGTCATCAAAGTGTGGCGGTTACTTGTGATTATTGTGCTGGAAATCATGTGAGTCATCAATGCGCCATCAGTTTCGAGCCGGTATAGTATAGTGGTGATTACCCCAATAATTATGTCTATCCCAACAACTATCATCAGGATTGGGGGTATCATCCGGATTTTTCATGGAGTAACAATCAAGCTCAAGTACCTAGACAGCAAAATGCATTCGGATTTCAAAATCAGACTCAACAACAGCCAGAGAGGAAAACAAGTTTGGAAGAAGCTTTGGAAAAATTCATTTTAGCTACTGACAAAAGGATCGGTGAACAAGATAAGTTATTGATTCAAGTAGATATAAATGTGAAAAGCCAAGGTGTTTCATGGAACCATACTCATCAAGATCAATTTTATGCTCCAAGTCCAACATACCCACCGAATTTCTCGTGTCCACCTCCACTACAACAGGAAGAACATTCAAATTTGGAGGAAGTTTTGTCCAAGTACCTAGCTTCATGTGAGGAGAGGGGGATTAATCGAGAGATATTGAGTCAAAATTTTACGAACCAAATGGAACAACTAACCAATGCCTCGAACATTTGTCCTCAATAAACTTGGCCCTATGACATGGATTCCGAGACTGATGGAGAGCCCGAACAAAATATGTAACTAGATGAGCCACAAGATGTTGAAAGAGAGGAAACAATTGGGAATCAAGAAAAGGAGATCAATGAATATGAACCGATTTCATTAGTATCCCATGTACCTCCTCCACCAAAGTTCAATAATCTGGGCAGTTTTGCAAAACCATGCTCAATTGGCGCAACATATCATCGCCAAGAAAGCTCTTTGTGACATAAGAGCTAAATAACAGGGAGTCATGGTGGGATGAAAAGGAGAAGATAGAGGAAGATCCCATTATGTTTATTAAGCTTCAATGCCCCAATCTGATCATAGACATAATAGAGAAAACACCTATTTGTTGGACGTTCTTAATAGGGAACCTATCTACAAAGAGCATGCTAGGTGACTTTAATTCAAGGGCTTTTGCTAATGGGAACCTCCCAAAAGAGACATTGCTACTGATGGATGGAGGATTCCTCAATTTTCATAGGGGAATTGGATAGTGAATTGAAGAAGTCAGGCTGAGACTATATAATAAGCGCTTATTAGGAGGCAACCCAAGTTTAATTTTTATTTTTAGTTTTTATTAGGTTTTATATTAGTAGTTTTGAATTTGCATTTATTTAGAATTTAATAAATATGTTTCTATCATGGTTTACAGGTTATTCAAGTCAAATTCAAGTGTGGTGCCCAATTTGTTCCATGTGCCTAGCCTATTCTCCAAACTTAGCGGACAAGGAGGAAGATTGTTATATTTTCAGGGAAGTCCTCTACTTTAATTTTTTCTATTTTAGTCAATGAGGACAATGTCTGGTTTAAGTTTGGGGGCATTTTAGTGTCGTATTGCATATAGTTAGTTATTTACATGGTAGTTCATTTTTGTGTGTGTTAGCATTGTGTTTTTTTAGGTTGCATATAATTCATGGTAGTTATTTGCACATTCATATATGTCTTGCATTAGTATGTGTTCATGTAGTATAATTGCATTTTTTTGCATGAATCTGTGTGATCGGTTGGTGTGGTCTTAGCTCGGCCTATGATAAGATTGGTTTTGCATGTTAACTTGAACAGTGTTGATAATTGATGATGAGTTCTAATTTTAATCATGATGATAATCTGAGCCTGTCTTAAACTTATGTAACCGGTTAGCACTTAAAGTTTAACTGTTTTAATCCACTTGGTTCAAGGGTTCATAATTTGTTTCTGAGGGAAAATCTTGGTTAAAATTTAAGGAAATTAGGGAACTGACAGTAAAGGTTGGAATGACGTAAAAGCTTGAGTTTGGAGGAATCTATGGGATATATATATATATATATATATATATATATATATACAAAAAGGAAAAAAAAAGAAATGATGAAAAGAAAAAAAATAGAAAATTCAAAAAAAATAAAAGAAAATAGAATAAACACCGTGGCATGCTTGTCTAGTTTTGTGACCTTTGTTACTTGAGTAAGTAAGCTCGAGAGGATTGTCTTTACACCTAGCGCCCTAAGGTCTTAATGGCTTGGGAGTCATTGGTCGAAAGCTCGTTAAGGTAGCACTAAAAAGCCTAAGGGAATAAGACATTGCACAGCCATGAGAAAAATAAAAAAATGAAAAAAAAACACGAGAAAGAGTAAAAATGCCCTCGTGATTGAATAAAAGTAGAAATAAATCTTGTATTTACCCTTAGACTTGGTAATTGCTTAGTTTTAACCGGAATTGTCATGTTCACAAAAGTAATTGAATTGGAACTGAAATTTTCCTTCTAAGAAGTTTGTTATGTGATTATCTTGAACTGTGGTTGGTTAGAATGGTAAACAAGCACACACACACAACATGGGTGATGACTGGTTTGGATTGACTAGTTGGTTAGAGTTATGGATTTTGACTTGATTGGATATATTGTTTAAGTATCAATGGTATCTTTGAGGCCTGTTGCTATATATCATACTGATTTATTACTGGATTCGTAGGTATATTAGGAAGTAGATCATGCATATGCATTCATGTAGTTGAGTTAGGTTGTTTATTTTTAGTTTTTTTGTGTTTTTTCTTAAGGACCAGCAAATGTTTAAGTTTGAGGGTATTTGATGAGTAAGTTTTATACTCATTATTGATTGCGTTTGAGCTTAATCTTTTGGTAGTTTTTAAGTGTTTGTGTCTATTCATGTATGTTTTACGTTGTTTTATAGGAATTGGGACAAAAGTTACTTGGATCGACGTTCGGGGTGGCTAGATTCGTGTTTTCGGCTTGCCATTTACACAACAGTCACTTCAGAGCCAATTTGAGTATTTCTTTAGACCTTATTTCGAAAAACTTAAAGAAATAAAGTTGTAGATCTACGTCTCCTCTTTCCGGAACATCTTGAATCATCGAAATCGAAGTTCGGACTAAGAAGTTATGGCTATTTTCCCAAAGGACGTCGGAGTAGAAAATGTCAGAAAAGTGGCAAGCGTCGGGGTGCCCAAACCAAGGCTATTTGCAGCGTTGGGGCGCTAGGGGGCAGGGTTCTAGCGCCGTGCCTAGCGTTGGGGCGCTGGGGAAGAGCCTGGTAAGGCTTGGACGCGTTTTGGGGCGAATTTTAACATATTTTGACTCCAAATTAGATTGGGTTTGTTCCAAAGCTAAAAATTAGACTTGTAATCTATAAATACATGATGTAAGGCATAAAATAATGGGAGATTACATAAATTAGATTAGAGATACACTCCATTAGATTAGAACATAACCCTAGTTCTTATTAGTTTTGGAGATTGAAGCAACTTGGAGACCATTGAAGATTCAAAGCAAGAGCAAAAGAGGAGTCTCAAGACTACTGACAATAGATTATATTCTCTTCTCTTCTCTTACTTCTATCTTTTAATGTCTATTCTGTTGTGGATTCTTGGTTTTAATTCATTAATTATGAACTAACTCTTTTATTAAGATTTCAATTGAACCTTTTATGTTTATAAATTAGTTATTCGATTTATTCCAATTATTTATGTCAAAGTGAATTGTTTATCTTGTCTTGAGCTTATTGATTAATTATCTGATCAGTAATTATCTTGTTACTCTAGAAGGAATTGAAAGAGGAGATCTAGGGTTAGAACTGGGCATGATAACATGTGACTTAGTTA
Source organism: Panax ginseng (assembly GCA_020205605.1). NCBI lineage: Eukaryota > Viridiplantae > Streptophyta > Magnoliopsida > Apiales > Araliaceae > Panax > Panax ginseng. Next base: position 34,879,077 of record CM035129.1, read on the forward strand.
TTTGCATGGTGAATAATTAGGTTTGTGAATTGAATGGAAATATCTATTCACCACATGTAACACATAAGGAATTGGAATTGAAGGAGTTTAATTCAATTATTTTTCATAGGAATATAGCAAGATTAATCTGGATTAAATAGAAGTCAATTGATCACTTGGAAAAGGACTTTTGGCATTTGAGAATTTTTGTTAACAATTCAGCAGGCATAATAATTGGGATAATTGGATAATTGATTTATAGTTCATAATTGGGGATATTAGAGTCTTAACATTTATTTATTTGAATTCATTTATAAAGAAATTCAGTTTAATTAGTTAATTTAGTTTTCTTAATTAGAAAAATCACACTTTGCAATTGTTTAAATAAAATTGATTTGGTTAAGAGTTAGTACTTGGTAATTTTTATTAAATAATTCCTCGTGGGAACAATACTGTACTTTCACTTTATTACTTGTTGACCGTGTATACTTGCACGTATTCATTGATTGTGAAATCGATCAACAGTAGGCCACTTTGACCACTTGCTACAATCGATCTATGGAGTGTTTAAGAGTTCTAAGGCCAGGGATCTAGAGTCCACACAACAAGCTATAATCTGAATACAACATATCATCAAAACATTAACACAACTGAAAGATCAAAGCTTTTTAAAACATTGTCAGACATTATTTCTTACTTTTCGGGTTACCCAGAAATTGACTGGTCATGCCCGGTCAACGGGTTTTGACTAGGAATAACTCAAAATCTAGACATCAACTGTCTGTGATTTCACTTCCAGATCAAAGACAACATAACAAGCTACAAATAACAACTTTAAAACAACAAATATCATAAACGAGCAAGGATCTGTGGCCACTGACATTCGGTTGTCAGACCACATGAATGCTCAAGAAAAGTTTTTGTAAAACTTAATTTTTAAGACCTTTGATGCTAAGGATCTATGATGGATCAGCATAGATTACCTAAAAACACCTTTTAACAAAGATCTAAACACATAAACACATTTGTTTTCTTAGCAACTTGGATTAAAAATAAAATTAGGTTTATACCTTCTAGCTTTCCAATCCTTGATCTATACTCTCCAATCTGTTCTTGGGTTTCTAGGAGGTGTTTATGTGACTGATCCACTATAAAAGTTCGAAGTTTTTTGTGTGAGAGGGAGTTGGTAAGAGCTTGGAGAGAAAATAAGCAAAATGGTTACACTTTCTCCCTCTCAATCTTATATAATCACTTATAATACAAAGATGCAATGTATAGATCTGATATGTGGACTGATTGACCAGATATAATGAGTCACAAAGTCAACAAAGTTGGTTACCAACTCCAAATTTACCAAGATTTGCAAGCTAGCTATTAAAATATACTAAAAAGGCATTTTGGTCATTCTCCATATATTTTTAATGGCATATTAAACATTTTCCAAACCCTTAGGGTTTAACCCTAAGATTCTAACCCTTAGGTTTTAAAATATTAGTTTCCAAGATTTTCAATTTAGGGTTTTAAAAACAAGAAATTAAGATAATTAAAAATATAATTAGTGATTCTTAATTACATTAAATGTGAGACCCCATATTTTTTTTTGAATAAAGATTTAATTTCACGAAATATTTTTTTAATATTAAGGTGTGGATTTGAGATAATGTTATAGTTGTGGGTAGTATTTAAAAATTTTGTAAAGTACGCAAGTTGTTATAAAATATTCGATTGGTACGGAGAATATTCTTTTTGTCGGGGAATATTTGTACGACGACACAATCATTGGTGGAACCCGCGACAGAAGTATTTTTGTATTTAGAAAACGACAGAATTATCATTTTATAAAAATAACGGCGGAGGTTTTACCGTTAATACTGTTGAACTACCCGGTAGTAAAAGTACAGTAATACGCGTGGTTGCATAGTAGCACACGGTATTGGTTATTGATGCTTACAAAAGAAGTCACTCAGTTATATTGCATTATTGCTACAGTAATTGTTGAATCATATCTCTTATATTATTGATTCAATTATTGTCACAGTATCATGTGCATAATATGTTAATTTATTAAATTAATAATTGAGACGACAAAATTATTCATATTATTAAATCACAATATTTACAATGTCTAGAAGTTCTGTCAAGGAAAGGTTTGGTCACCTAATTGCGCGCCAATAGGGAGAAATCCTTATTGGAAAGCCCCCTCTTTCCTAGGAACGACCTGGTTGTTAAATATTGTGAATTATGATATTAATGATGGATAAGTTCGTCTTGATTAAAGATGAATTGATAGTTCCATTGTGTTGAAATTATTTGTGTTAAACATTTATTTCGATAGTAATTGATGTCTGAAGGTTATATTGTTCAATCGGGTATTTGGGGCACTTTTTGTGTCGAGTTACTATTCATGAGTTACTATTCATGAGTTACTATTCACGATTTACTATTCACAAGTTACTATTCACGAGTTATTATTCATGAGTTACTATTCATGAGTTACTATTCATGAGTTACTATTCACTCTATTATTGTGCATTTGGGTATTTGGGTACAATATTATTCCATAAGAAGATGTGCTAATTTTTCGCATCAGTTGGTTGAATGAATCAATATGGACTGCTGGTGGAAAGTTATAATAGTGAATCAATATGGATCGCTGGTTTAAAGTTTTAATAGTAAATTAGTATGGACCGTCGCTTTAAGTTTTAATAGTAAATCGATCTGGATCGTTCGTTTAAAAGTAAATCGATCTGGACCGTTCATGAATTAGTTACTATTCAATCCATTCTTCTATAAATAGAAGTTCATTCCTTCATTATTTCTTACAAATTCACTGAAACTCTAGAGAGAGAAAGAAGAAGAGTATTCTGCTAGTTCACTACTTTGATATCCAGTGTCTTTTACGGTAAGGGGTGTTATTCTTTCTTATTCATGAAGAGAACTTCAGTTATTCCATTCTTTATTATTACGTTGAATAACTCAGTAAAAGTGGTATACCCTATACATAACCTGTATACGCGGCATACCCTATACTTGGTGAAATCCTTATGTTATTCCATTCTTATTATTCTGTTGGAATAACCTGTATATGCGGCATACCCTATATTTGGTGAAATCTTTATGTTATTCCATTCTTTATTATTCTGTTGGAATAACTTGTATGCTCGGTTTACCCTATACTTGGTGGAATGACCTGTATATGCGGTTTACCCAATACTTGGTGATCTTCTTCTCGTTATTCCATTCTTTATTATTATGTTGAATAACTTTGTTTATCTGAAGTACCGCATACTTGGTGAAATTCTTTTATTATTCCGCTTCTTTATTATTCTGCTGTAATATCCGCTTGCGGTGTGAATTTCACCGACCGACACGTTCCATATTTATTATTCCGCATTTATTATTCTCGCTTTAATATCCTCACAGCTCAGTAGGTTTTACACCCACCGTTCCGCTCTTTATTATCCTATCTTTATTATTACGTTAGAATAACTTTTATACTGCGGTACCGCATGCATGGTGATTTCATTGTTATTCCATTCTTTATTATTCTCGCTGGAATATCCCGCTTGCAAGCGTATTATTCGACTTCGGTTCCGCTTATTTATTATAATGTTGAATAACTTTTATCTATGCTAAGTACCGCATGCATGGTGATTTCTTTTGTTATTCCATTCTTTATTATACTCAGTTGGTTAAAGTTTTGACTTCTATACTCCATGAAATTAGTGGAATATCCTTGATATTTGCACTTCATCCAGTATCTTTTCATGGAAATATTCTTTTGAGCATTCTTAAATTTTACTTTACAAAGAAGTATCATGTTGACAATTTGGACGTTATTGGTTCCTGGACAAATAAATTCGTGAACTTGTTTTTATTGAATTCTTATATCATTGTCAGCATCCTCATGTTTATATTTTTTGAAAGTCATCTGTGGCCTGTAGTGCATAGATGGACTTGCTATGATTATGACCAGGGATTATTCGGTATAATCATGACCGTAATGTTACAAATGATGTGATAAAAGTCCTCATTGGCCGTAGTGCATTGATGGACAGTTGTTGGCATGATCATGACCATTGATGAATACACGAATATCCTTGGCCTGTGTAGTGCATGGATAATTTGTGGTTGTGATACTATTGAATATCCTTGGGTCAGAAAAGCGGGGATGATGTGGATTATTTATTGTCGAGTCCCAATGATAAAAGTGATGAAAAACTTTTAAATCATAAAAGATAGTAGATTTTATTCTCTACTTGACTCTTTTAATGGATTGCTTATTCATTGTAGTTAAACTTGTTGTCTATTGTATTTTATCGCTTTAACATTGTTGAAGGCTAATGATAATTTATCCCGCATTATCTTAGTCATAATATTTCTTCTTGGGCTAGTTGAGCTCACCCTTTATTTCACCGTTTTCTTCAGAAATGAGAACGTAATGGGACTAGGGACTAGTCGAACGTAAGTGATGGTCCGATGATAGTATTAGTAGTCCTCACTATTACATTAAATAGTGTGACAATAAATGTAATGAGGACCGAATTTGAGTTTGTATACCGCCTATCTATGAGGACTCCATTGAGAATGAATATTGTCTTTGAAGGCAATATTCTTGTTTAAACTCTCGATTTATGTTTTGTAAGTATTTTACACGACATGTTGTATAATTATGTTGTATTTGATTTATGTACCATGTATTTGGCGACTCAAGATAGGTGATGTATACCTATTTTGGGGGCGTTACAGTTGGTATCAAAGCTTAGGGATATGATCCCTGGCTAAGATGTGAGATAAGAACTAGGAGGGGAGAGACGGGGAATTCCTTCGCTAGTATGACCTACCTAAGTTTATTTGTTATTAATTGGTCGGTCATAGTATAGGGATAATATGTGATATGTCAATTAACCCTTATTTTGTGACAGTGTTTGAGAATGGCATCTGAAAATGCTGAGATAAGCAATGAAGCACATGAGAGCGTTGATTCATCTCAAGCAAAAGGTAATGACAACAACACGATAATAATCGTACCGGTGGCAACGGCCATCGGAGACCATCGTGGGGGAAATTATCATGCCAAGAATGGTAACCACTTCGGTGGTAATTATGGCCAAGATAATAGAAGTGGAAATTTCAAGAAGAGAAGGTTATTTAGCTCGATTTTGTCATGCACCAAAGTCAAGTCCAGTTGGGACGGTGGCACCAAAGCCGGATACGGACAAAACAAAGTCGGTGGTTTCAGAAAGAGCATTTTTCGTGACTCCTCAAAAAGCGAGTAACCCAAACGAAGTTAGCATGGGTTAGTTAATTATAAATTGCGAAGTCTATACCTTATAAGATACCGATTCTACCCATTATTTTATCTCTCTTGCTTGCGTTCAACGTTTAAATTTGACTCCGGAGAAGTTAGACTTTGACTTATTGATTGAAACTTCGTCAGTAAGAGCCTTCGTTACCTCCACTATTTATAAATCTTGTTTGATTCAAATAAACACTTTCACGTTACCTGTCGATCTTATCTCTTTGAAAATACTTGCATTGATGTGATTTTTGGAAACAATTGGTTAACTACTCATCATGCTTTTCGCAAGGTTGTTAGCTTTTATATTCATAACCAACCTGTTATGCGAGTTCAAGTAACCAAACCACTAAAGTCAATCATTGTCATATTAAGCCATAAGTAAAGATCCCCGATCCTTTCGTTGTTGACTTCCTTGTTTGGAATGCACCGAAGCCAGACTTTCTATAGGCAACATCGTGAATGAAGATGGCAAGTTGATAGGTATCATTATGAGGTGCTATCCAGGTTAAGGGATAGAAGTCACAGTTGGTATCAATGTGACGTACTATCCAAGTCTTGGATGAGGGTCACAGATTTGAATGATATTTCTATCGTTAATAAATTTCATGACATATTCTTGAAGACTTCCTAGTCTACCCCTAGAGCGTGAAATCGAATTTTGTATTTACCCCAATACAAAACCCATTTCTTAAACCCTCAAATATTTCTTCAACTAAAACGAGCGTAACATGCGCCAAAGACGTTGGCTCGAGCTGTTGAAGATTACGATCGTACCATTAAATATCATCGTGGAAGAACGAATGTGGTAGCTGACGCGTTGAGTAGAAGATCGTATACGTTTACGAGTGTGATGTTGTTAACACAAAGGCTCATTTCGTATAACTCAAAAATGATGAAGATAGTGTTAAAGACTCTAGGGACCCACGTGAAGATAACGAATATACGAGTAGAATCGACTTTAATCGATAAAGTTAAAGCCGCTCAAGCTTATATACTCAGAGCTGATGAATGTGAAGAAGAAGGTTCAAGTGGACGTTATTCTAGAAGCAAGAATTGACGAAGAGAGGAAATCACAACCCTCGATTTAATTGGCCCATTTGAAATCCTCGATTGAGTAGGAACTGTGGCCTATAGACTCGTTTTCTCGCCAAGTATGTCACGTATTTATAACTTTTTTAACATATAGATGTTACATAAATATGTGGACGACCCGAACCACATTATTAATTTAGAACCGGATGAGATAGCAGATGATTTAACATATGAAGATGTACCTGTTAAAATCCTAGAATATATTCTACGCTTAAAGGTTATACCTCAAGAGTTAGAATCTAACGAGCTATCCTCATCAGTTCGGCATATCAGGTACGCACGTAGATTTCGAAGGCGAAATTTCATAAGGAGGGGAGATTGTGAGACCCCAGATTTTTTTTTTAATAAAGATTTAATTTCTTGAAATATTTTTTTAATATTAAGGTGTGGATTTGAGATAATGTTATAGTTGTGGGTAGTATTTGAAAATTTTGCAAAGTATGCAAGTTGTTATAAAATATTCGATTGGTCGGAGAATATTCTTTTTGTCGGGGAATATTTGTACGACGACACAATCATTGGTGGACCCCACGACAGAAGTATTGTCATATTTAGAAAATGACAGAATTATCATTTTATAAAAATAACGGCGGAGGTTTTACCGTAGATACTGTTAAACTACCCGGTAGTAAAAGTACAGTAATACGCGTGGTTGCATAGTAGCACACGGTATTGGTTATTGATGCTTACGTAAGAAGTCACTTAGTTATACTGCATTATTGCTATAGTAATTGATGCATCATATCTCTTATATTATTGATTCAATTATTGTCATAGTATCATGTGCATAATATGTTAATTTATTAAATCAATAATTGAGACGACAAAATTATTCATATTATTAAATCACAATATTTACAATGTCTAGAAGTTCTGTCAAGGAGAGGTTTGGTCACCTAATTGCGCGCCAATAGGGGGAAATCCTTATTGGAAAGCCCCGTCTTTCCTGGGAACGACCTGATTGTTAAATATTGTGAATTATGATATTAGTGATGGATAAGTTCGTGTTGATTAAAGATGAATTGATAGTTCCATTGTGTTGAAATTATTTGTGTTAAACATTTATTTCGATAGTAATTGATGTCTGAAGGTTATATTGTTCAATCGGGTATTTGGGGCACTTTTTGTGTCGAGTTACTATTCATGAGTTACTATTCATGAGTTACTATTCACGATTTACTATTCACGAGTTACTATTCACGAGTTATTATTCATGAGTTACTATTCACGAGTTACTATTCATGAGTTACTATTCACTCTATTATTGTGCATTTGGGTATTTGGGTACAATATTATTCCATAAGAAGATGTGCTAATTTTTCAGACCGTTGGTTGAATGAATCAATATGGACCGCTGGTGGAAAGTTATAATAGTGAATCAATATGGATCGCTGGTTTAAAGTTTTAATAGTAAATTAGTATGGACCGTCGCTTTAAGTTTTAATAGTAAATCGATCTGGATCGTCGTTTAAAAGTAAATCGATCTGGACCGTTCATGAATTAGTTACTATTCAATCCATTCTTCAATAAATAGAAGCTCATTCCTTCATTATTTCTTACGAATTCACTGAAACTCTAGAGAGAGAAATTATAGAGAGAACGAAGAAGAGTATTCTGCTACTTCACTACTTTGATATCAAGTGTCTTTTACGGTAAGGGGTGTTATTCTTTCTTATTCATGAAGAGAACTTCTGTTATTCCATTCTTTATTATTCTGTTGGAATAACCTGTAAAAGTGGCATACACTATACATAACCTGTATACGCGGCATACCCTATACTTGGTGAAATCCTTATGTTATTCAATTCTAATTATTCCGTTGGAATAACCTGTATACGCGGCATACCCTATACTTGGTGAAATCCTTATGTTATTCCATTCTTTATTATTACATTGGAATAACTCAGTATGCTTCTGTTTACCCTATACTTGGTGGAATGACCAGATATGCGGTTTACCCAATACTTGGTGATCTTCTTCTTCATTATTCCATTCTTTATTATTATGTTGGAATAACTTTGTTTATGCAAAGTACCGCATACTTGGTGAAATTCTTTTATTATTCCGTTTTTTTATTACTCGCTTTGGATATCCTCGTCGATGTGAATTTCACCTGACCTGGTTCCATATTTATTATATCGCATTTATTATTCTGTCGGAATATCCTGTCTGTGTGTTTTACACCGGACCTGGTTCCGTCTTTATTATCCTGTCTTTATTATTCTGTTGGAATAACCTGTCTATGCGAAGTACCGCATGCATGGTGATTTCTGTTGTTATTCCATTCTTTATTATTCTGTTGGAATATCCTGTCGGTGCGTATTATGCCTGACCTGGTTCCGTTACTTATTATTATGTTGGAATAACCTGTCTATGCGAAGTACCGCATGCATGGTGATTTCTTTTGTTATTCCATTCTTTATTATACTCAGTTGGTTAAAGTTTTGACTTCTATACTCCATGAAATTAGTGGAATATCCTTGATATTTGCGCTTCATCCATTATCTTTTCGTGGAAATATTCTTCTGAGCATTCTTAAATTTTACTTTACAAAGAAGTATCATGTTGACAATTTGGACGTTATTGGTTCCTGGACAAATAAATTCGTGAACTTGTTTTATTGAATTTTTATATCATTGTCATCATCCTCATGTTTATATTTTTTGAAAGTCATCTGTGGTCTGTAGTGCATAGATGGACGTGCTATGATTATGACCAGGGATTATTCGGTATAATCATGACCGTAATGTTACAAATGATGTGATAAAAGTCCTTATTGGCCGTAGTGCATTGATGGACAGTTGTTGGCATGATCATGACTATTGATGAATACACGAATATCCTTGGCCCGTAGTGCATGGATAATTTGTGGTCGTGATACTAATGAATATCCTTGGCCGTAGTGCAGGGATGATTTGGATTATTTATTAAGTTGAGTCCCAGCGATAAAAGTGATTAAAAACTTTTTAAATCATAAAAGATAGTAGATTTTATTCTCTACTTGACTCTTTTAATGGATTGTTTATTCCGCTGCAGTTAAACTTGATGTCTATTGTATTTTATCAGTTTAACATTGTTGAAGGCTAATGATAATTTATCCTGCATTATCTTAGTCATAATATTTCTTACTGGGCTAGTTGAGCTCACCCTTTCTTTCACTGTTCTCTTCAGGAAATGAGAACGTAGCAGGGACTAGTCGGGGAACGGAGTGATGGTCCAGATGATAATATTAGTTGTCCTCACTATTTTATTAAATAGTCTGACAATAAATGTAATGAGGACTGAATTTGAGTTTGTATACTGTCTATGAGGACTCCATTGAGAATGGATATTGTCTGGAAGGCAATATTCTTGTTTAAACTCTTAGTTTATGTTTTGTCGTATTTTACACGACAGTTGTATAATTATGTTGTATTTGATTTATGTACTATGTATTTGGCAACTCAAGATGGGTGATGTATACCTATTTTGGGGGCGTTAAATTAAATGTTATCAAACACATTAAGACTTACTAATTAGGATTAGGGTTTCCTAATTAGGGTTTAGGATTCTCGAACATAAAATTAGGGTTTCCCAGCTTTCGGTTAGGGTTTCTAACTGTGCATTAGGGTTTCTAATTCTGAGATTAGGGTTTCTAATCTCTTATTAGGGTGTAATAATTTCAAACCTTATCTGATCAATCATTTGATCAAAATCTCTATACTGTACAAACACGTACTCGTTGATACAATTATTTTAATTGCATTTTCTGTCAAATTCCTATCCAAAAATTAGGGTTAGGGTTTCTAAAGCCGTTAAGTACAACTCTACTCTATTTTCTCAGTCAATACACTAATTGACTAATTCTCGAGACTCGTATCAGAGATACACAGTACAATATTAACAATCAATGTCAATATTAAATAAAAAAAAATTATTTCATAAAATTTGGATTATTCTAAATCCCTAGTTATCACAGTTACTCCTCCTTAAAAGGATTCCGTCCTCGGAATCACCGCTTTCTTATTCTCTACAATCTTTTAAAGCTGTATCATCAATTTATTTTTATCAACACAATATTAATTTGTGTTTCAAATTTTAACATGTGACTTGAATCTATAAAAGAAAACAATTCACAGCCATATCAAACCAAGATTACTCGCGTAATTTAAGTTTCTAAACGAAATTTTTACCTATTGCCACCTCCTGAGTAGCCATTGCCTCCTGCGCCGTAATGTTGAATGTACGGGCGGTTTATCTTCCTGGCTGTGCAGGTCCTCGAATTGCCAAGGTTCCACCACCGGGTCCCTTGTTAACATTTTCCTTCTCCGCATTCTTCTTAGGACAGTTCCGAAGCAAATGATCAGTCGATCCACACGCATAACAACCTTGAATCTTCTTCGAACTGGGACAGTTGGGTGACATGTGTCCCTCTTGCCCGCAGTTATAGCAGACTCCTTTCCTCTTCAGACAAACTCCTGGATGATTCTTTCCACAGTTTGCACAAGGCTATCCTCCTTTCTTATTCCCTTCAGTCTTACTACCCGATTGGGTATTCTCACTCCACTTCCTTTTGTTCGGGTTACTACCCCCACTGCTTCCTCCGTCATTGGTCTTCATTTTCTTCTCCTGATGGAATCGAGATGCAGCTTCGCTCCCTCCTTCAATAATTAAAGCTTTTTCCAGTAAAGCCGCGAACGTATTGATCAGCAACACAGCTACTTTGTTGTATATACTCGGCTTCAACCCATTCTCAAACCTTCTCGCTTTTCATAATTCCGTATCCACCTAATGAGTAGCAAATCTCGCTAATTCATTGAATTTAGCAGCGTATTCAGAAACAGATATATTCTCTTGCTTCAGCTCTAAAAACTTGACTTCCATTCGAGCTTGCATACTTGATGAAAAGTAATTCTCAAAGAATAATTCCTTGAATCTTGTCCACGCCACCACCGTTGTACCAACTCTTGCCTGATTAGTCTTCTACCAGTAATTAGCTTCTCCCTTCATTAAGTATATAGAAAAAGCGACCTTCTGCTCTTCTGCCACTCGCACAATGACGAATGATTTATCCATCTCCTTTACCCAAGTTTGAGCTTCAATCGGATCCGTGGTTCCCTTGAATTCCGGCGGTCCTACCGCTTTAAAATCCTTGAAGTTAGCCAATCTGTCAACTGGCTGATTTCTCGCTCTTCTGAAAGTAGTATGCACACAAGCCAATCATGTTTGATGATAAAACATATACTTTGTAACAATCTTATTCATTTATTAATAAAAAGTATTAATTTATTAAAGACTTTTAATTATCTACATAATGCTATTTTATAATATGTGATAAACCCATAGTTTTAAGCAATACTTTTAGGATAATGATGATGATCATTCTAATGAGATCTAAATTCTTAGAAAGCTTAAAACTAAAATAGTTCCCAATCGTTGGATTACTAAATTGGGGATTAGTGAATCCGGATATATTGGTACATACATTGCTTGCTCATTGGATGAGGATGATTGATCTCATGATCATTTGTGTGGAGACACTAAAGCAAGTATGTAGGTGCTTATTGGAGAATAAGTTCACTGAACGTGGCTCGCTAAGGAATACCTAATGGAGTTTTACTTGCATGTCAATAGGAATTCCTGTAGTGATAGCAGTACAAGTGATCCATGGACTAAAGATCATCATAATATCTTGTGTATGATGAGTTATACTTTGACTTATTCCTTAAGACCCTTAGGGTATATCAAAGGGTATGCTTGGGTATAATAAGTTGTACATGGAGATAATGTATGATCAATAAAGAATCTACCACTTCTAGTAAAAGAAGAGAAATGTCCTATGTGATTCGATAAATGACAACCCAGTAGTCCTTGGCCAAGGCAGAATGAAATTAGAAAGGAGTTTCTAATTTGCATTATTTGAGTTAATGCATTTAAGAGTTGAAATACATATAATTAAATAAAATAAGACTTGACAGTAATTCCATGTCTTATATTTAATTGAGACATTATATGGTGGAAGGATTGAATTGTACGGTAACTATTTACTCAAAGGTTCTTTTATGATTAATGTTGAAATCTATATTATCTGGATAGTCGTTAATCACTAGGAAGGCTTATCCCTATTGTAGAATAAATATTATTTATTTAAATAAATTAATAGCTTAATTTATTTATTTAAATAAGATTAGAATGGTTCTAATTGATTTATTCACAACCGGTTTAATATGGAGAACCTAAAGGGTCACACCATAAAAGGAAGAATAATTATTTAAGAAGCAAATGGCATAATCGTAATAATAAGTTAAGTAAATTTAATTTAATCTATGGTGATAGAATAAATTAAATAGCTTACTATTTATTATTTCATATTTTAGAAATATTAAATATAAATTAATAAGAGGAGTCTTATTATTATTATTATAATTATTATTATTTAATTCCTAAAGGAGTTTGGGAATTAATTAATAAAAGTACTCTCATATATCCTAATAAGATTAGGAGGCTAATTAATTAAAAAAGTTTAATTAATTATTCTTAATAAGATTGGGAGCCTAATTAATTAAAGAAATTTAATTAATTAAAATAAAACTCAATTTCTTAATTGTTAAGGAGGGTTGCCCACATCTATAAATAAGAGGAGTCTTATTATGGGTGAGGTGGTTGTTGACGTTTTCATAGAATACGTAATTTCAATAGCTGGGAGAGTACACCCTTTTCTATGAGAGATAGAAAAACTAGGGTTTTGCCAAACACCTATCTTCTTGAATTTTTCTTCTTCCTTGGATCACCTCTAGAGGTCAAACACTTGGGTGGCTCACGTTGATCAAAGGAAGGAACCAAACCCGGTGAATTCAAGTTGAACGCGAAAGGATTTGGAGGTGAACTTATACCTGAGGAAGCTCGATCTTCAAGGGCATAATTTTTATTCTTTATCTTTTTGTTTAATTAATAATTTTGCATAAAGGATGATCCTGGTATATGGTTTGTAAAATTTTAAAACTCTATTTTTCACGTTTTCGCTTATTTTGTGCAATTTGATTGCGTTCATGAATATTACAAACCTAACAGTGGCATCAGAGCCAAACTTTTATGCAAATTATTATTTTTTTAATTTAATATGTATATTGATGTGTTTAAAATAATTTAATTGAGCATAATTTTATTGTATAAAATTTATTTTTAAAAAAAAATCACGAAATCTGTTTTAATTTTTACATTGATTCACGTGTTTCAGATTATTATCTATATATAATAATGGTAGTATATATAGATATGATTACTGCTGATTTTAAAAAAGCGTTAATAGCCGGATATCATATGACATATATATACTATATATATATATATATATATATATATATATATATATATATATATATATATATATTTTTAGGATCAGTATACCCTTTATCTTACTCACTGCAGTGTTCATTTTCTTTTAGCGTGATTTTGCCATATTAAATAGTTGCCTATACTTTTAGCTTACTTTGACAACATATATAGCGTCAGCTAAAAGTATAGTATTTACGATTGTATAACCGAAACCGTCACTAAAAAAGGGTGAGCACGGTAAGTAAGATAAGGGTATACACTGATCCTTGCTCATATATATATATATATATATATATATATATATATATATATATATATATATATATATATATTTCGTATATTTTATTTTAAGGTGGACTAAGGAACATGCTAATGTTAATCATGTCACCATGATCAGTAATTAATGCTTCAGGATATATTGTGATTCCTTAAAAAAAAACGTGATTGTGGGTTCTCTTGTTATAATATACGAATAATATATATTATTTTTAATTATTTTATAATTAACATAAAAGTTTATTTTAATCTTAAAATAATAAAAAGTTTATTTTAATTTTAAAATTAGATTCAATGCTAACTAATTAAAGTTGGAATTAGATTCCATGATAACTAATTGGAGTTGAAATTGGATTATATGTTTCCTTAAATAAAGGAGTTTATTTAAATATGAAATAAGATTTCATATTATTCAAAATAAAAGAGTTTATTTGTGAATAGGAAATAGAATCCTAATTTCCTTAAATAAATGAGTTCATTTAGATATGGAATAAGATTTCATATTATTCAAAATAAATGAGTTTATTGTGAATAGGAAAGAGAATCCGTGTTTCCTTTTATAAAGGAGTTTTTTTTACATGGAATTGGATTCCATAATTAATTAAAATAAAAGAGTTTATTTTGATTAAATATTTTGAGTAAAATAAAATAGTTTATTTTATTCAAAATTGGATAAATTAAAATAAAATAGTTTTATTTTGATTTAAATTTGAATTAAAATAAAGGAGTTTATTTAGATTCAAAATTGGATAAATTAAAATAAAATAGTTTTATTTTGATTTAAATTTGGATTAAAATAAAGGAGTTTATTTTGATTCAAAATTAGATTTTATATTAACTAAATTTGGCCATTAAATGATATCAATATATATTGAATGTTTATTTATTCATGAGATGAATGTTATTTATTGGTGCATATGATGATGTGTATGATAATAATGTTATTTGGATGCATGAATGTATGAATTTTATTAAATGGGGTCTGCGTACCTCGTCTTCTCTAATTTTTTCTTAATGTAAATTCTAACTCACTCCTATGTACTTCCCCTTGACTGCTGATCAATGTTTCTATTTATTTTAAATAATTTTGTAATAGGAATAGTTAGAATTAATTTTGAAGAATTGGAGATCAAGGAGCAAGGAGCGCGTTGAAGACCCGTTCGTAATGGAGCTCGGGTTTAAATGTAATAGTTATATTTAAATATTAATTCTTTCACCCCTAGGGTTTGACCTTTTGGTTCACTTGGTGACTCTAGTGAACCAAACTAGAATAAAAGTCTATAATCAATCCAGGTAGAATATAGTATTCTATATGTGCATGCTTATACTATATATATTATATATTATGCAAACATGCTTCGCATGTTAATTAATATGACGCGTATTTTATATATATATATATATATATATGTGTGTGTGTGTGTGTGTGTGTGTGTGTGTGTGTGTGCATGCGCGCTAAACAAGATGAGACAAATTAATAACAAACCCCTCAAATATTTTATATTAAGTTGTAACGTTCAAAGATATTTGGAATATCGAACGTCGCCTTCTAACATGATAAAACAATAGAGTATTAAATATTTAATATGAGATTGTTGTGCACACACAAGGCAAGTATTAAATATTTAAGATGTTGTTTTATCACATTTAATGCTTATAAATAGACTGAACAATGCTGTTTTGTTGTGCACACACAAGGACAGTGTTTTTCTTTCGAATATATGGAAGTGCTAGGTATGACTTAACTTAGATCATTTTAGTTTGGATGTGCACACACTTGACCATTATGATCTAAGAGGCAAAATACAAGGAGTTACATAGTTTATGTAATTAACAAGAGTTGTCTACTTATTTATTTATATATAGTTTGTTGTGCACACACAAGGCTATATACATTTGAAATGGGATCCTTATTCTCACTAGCATATCTTTAATTAGATATTGCCGAACTATATATATTGAGGGTAATATAGTTTGAATAAAATAGTGGGAGATACCAATTTAAAATAAGACCTAATTTTTTTTGGTAATTAATAAAAGAATGTATGCTAAAATGTTGTTAATTACTAATTCATTTACAGAATTTTACAATGTCTAAATTACTATCACTGCGAAGTATATTAGATGCTATTTAACCGGACCAAATTAAACGGATTGGTTAAGGAATTTTAGAATAGTTCTCATGGCTGAAAAGCTATCTTATGTCCTTAATACGCCTATTCCTGTAATAGTTGCAGACAATGCCTTTGAGAAAGAGATTGCTACTTTTAGAAAGTGGCAAGTTGATGCACAGTTGGCTCAATGCATCATGCTCGCATCCATGAGTAATGAGCTTCAGCGTCAGCATGAAACTATGGATGCTCTTACTATACTCCTGCACATCAAGTAGTTGATGGTGAGGAAAGTAGGACTGATAGATATCAGATATCTAAGGAGATCTTCCGATCTAGAATGACTGATGACACTACAGTATAGATAAAGTCCTTAACATAATCAATTTGATTGATCAATTAAGACAACGGGTTTTGTCATGGATGGAGAGTTGAGACATGATTTGATCTTGCACTCACTCCCGGACTCCTTTCACAACTGTTGTGAATTTTTCATATGAACAAGCTAGATACTTGGGTATTGGATACCGACTTTGGTTATCATACATATAGATTTATGAAGGGACCAAGCAGAAGTAGAAAGCTAAACAAATATAAGTAATTCTATGTGTGGGAAATGAAGCAAAGGTTGCTACATTAGCCATAGAAACTTATAGCTTAGCAATGCCTACGGGCAAATCTATTAATTATGTTAATAAGTTGTTATTGTATTCCAGTTCTTGTTAGAAACATTATTTCCATTTTGTTGTTGGACAATGAAATTTTTGGTATTATATTTAAGAACAATTGTTGTTCTATTTATAATAATAATATTTTGTATAGAATTGGAATATTACTTGATGGATTTTGTATACTTGACTTACGTGAAAATAATTTTGCAAATTGAACAAACTAGTATAAGAAAAGGAGATGATCATTCAAAGAGTTAAATATATGTATTTGCTGAAATGCAAGTGTGAATTATTTGAAAGGTTCAAAGAATTCAGAAATGAAACAAACTGGCAAAGTATTAAGATTCTTTGATTAGGTTAAGGAATAAATACTTGTGCAATAAGTTTCTAGATCATCTCAAATGGTTTTCTCATAATGGACACCTCCTGATACACAATAATTGATTGATGTTTTTGAAAGGAAAAATCGTACCTTGTTGGACATGGTACGGTCCATAATGATTTTACCGACATTCTAGTATCTTTTTGGGATAATGTCCTAGAAATGGCTACATATATACGAAAAAGGTAACCTCAAAATCTGGCCCCAAGACTCCATAAAAGTTATGGACAGGGAGGATTCCTAATCTTAAGTATGTTAAGATATGGGGTTGTCCAACTTATGTGAAAAGGTTTCAAAGGATAAGCTTGAGACAAGATTTGACAAGTATAGATTTGTGGGACATCCTAAAGTAAGTTTAAGGTATATGTTCTATAATCCTACTTAGCAAAAGGTGTTTGTTGCGAAACACGCTACCTTCTAAGATATATGTGTTTATCATTGAAGGAGCTAGTGGGAGGATAATAGATCTTAAAGAGTTCAAGAACCACAAATTACTATAAGTCAAATAAGAGGAACCTATAGATACACATATTGTACCACAACCGAATCGTAAGTCTGGAATAGTACCGAAGATACCTGGGAGGTATGGATTCATCATAGATGATGATGATGAGGTACACATCATAGAAGATGATGATCCAGTTACATACGATTAGGTAAGAGTTATAGACACTCAGAGAAATGGATTGAAGCAAGCTTCTCAAATATGGAACATTCGTTTTGATGAGACAATCAAAAGAGTTTAATTTTATCAAAAAACAAGAAAGAACCTAGTGTGTACAAAAGGGTTAGTGGGAGCGTCGTGACATTCCTAGTATTATATGTTGATATATAACGGATGCGGAATGACATGCCAATGCTAGAATCAGTATAGATAAAGTTGTCTAAACATTCCTCCATGAATGATTTGGGAAGAATATCTTAATTGCGGATACCAATCTATATAGATAGATTTAATAGGATGCTCGACTAAACCCAAGAAACTTATATTCATTTGATGCTAAAGTCGTTTAGCATGGAAAACTCCAAGAGATGTCTCATGTTGATGAGCCATGGAGTGTATCTCTCTTAATAGTCCCCACAAACTCCTGAAAAGAGAGATCACATGAGTGACAATCATGTATGCAATGAAATATACGAGACCTGATGATGATCAATCATATTCTGGAGAAGTTCACTGTGAGTCAGTGAAAAACATCTTAAAGTACTTAACCGGAACTAACGGTTTGATTAAAATTTATGGTGGGTCTAAATTAAAACTAGAGGGCTTAACAGACTCAAGTTTTTAGACAGACCAAGATGACAGAAAATTCACTTTAAGGTAAAGAGTTACCTTGAACAGTGGTGCAGTGAATTGGAAAGGTTCCAAACAACAAAGAGTTGCTAGTTTAGTGATAAAGACAAAGTATATAGCTGTAAATGAAGCTGCAAGTTGATTGTTTAGATGATAAGTTCATTACAGAACTAGGAATAGTTCCTAAGTCTCATCTTGGATCTAAACATGTGTTGTGGCACTTTCAATTGATTATAGAAATCATTGAAAGATGGGAAATCACTATAGAGATAGTGGACTCTCAAGAACAACATTACATATCCATTAACTAAAGCTTATCCAACAACAGGATAATCGTCACTTAGAGAAGAAGGGTATGAGATACCATGGCGATTGGCTTTAGTGCAAGTGGGAGATTGAAAGTAGTATGCACATAAGCCAATCATGTTTGATGATAAAGCATATACTTTGTAACAATCTTATTCATTTATTAATAAAAAGTATTAATTTATTAAAGGCTTTTAATTATCTACATTATGCTATTTTATAATATGTGATAAACCCATAGTTTAAAGCAATGCTTTTAGGATAATGATGATGATCATTCTAATGAGATCTAAATTCTTAAAAATCTTAAAACTAAAATAGTTCCTAATCGTTGGATTACTAAATTGGGGATTAGTGAATCCGAATAGATTGGTACATACGTTGCTTGCTCATTGGATGAGGATGATTGATCTCATGATCATTTATGTGGAGACACTAAAGCAAGTATGTAAGTGCTTATTGGAGAATAAGTTCATTGGACGTGGCTCGCTAAGGAATACCTAATGGAGTTTTACTTGCATGTCAATAGGAATTCCTGTAGTGATAGCAGTACAAGTGATCCTTGGACTAAAGATCATCATAATATCTTGTGTATGATGAGTTATACTTTGACTTATTCCTTAAGACCCTTAGGGTATATCAAAGGGTATGCTTGGGTATAATAAGTTGTACATGGAGATAATGTATGATCAATAAAGAATCTACCACTTCTAGTAAAAGAAGAGAAATGTCCTATGTGATTCGATAAATAACAACCCAGTAGTCCTTGGCCAAGGCAGAGTGAAATTAGAAAGGAGTTTCTAATTTGCATTATTTGGAGTTGTGCATTTAAGAGTCGAAATACATATAATTAAATAAAATAAGACTTGACAGTAATTCCATGTCTTATATTTAATTGGGACATTGTACGGTGGAAGGATTGAATTATACGGTAACTATTTACTCAAATGTTCTTTTATGATTAATGTTGGAATCTATATTATCTCGAAAGTCGTTAATCGCTAGGGAGGCTTATCCCTATTGTAGAATAAGTATTATTTATTTAAATAAATTAATAGTTTAATTTATTTATTTAAATAAGATTAGAATTGTTCTAATTGATTTATTCACAACCGGTTTAATATGGAGAACCTAAAGGGTCACACCATAAAAGGAAGAATAATTATTTAAGAAGCAAATGGCATAGTCGTAATAATAAGTTAAGTATATTTAATTTAATCTATAGTGATGGAATAAATTAAATAACTTAATATTTATTATTTCATATTTTAGAAATATTAAATATAAATTAATAAGAGGAGTCTTATTATTATAATTACAATTTTTATTATTTAATTCCTAAAGGAGTTTGGGAATTAATTAATAAAAGTACTCTCATATATCCTAATAAGATTAGGAGGCTAATTAATTAAAAGAGTTTAATTAATTATTCCTAATAAGATTGGGAGCCTAATTAATTAAAGGAATTTAATTAATTAAAATAAAACTCAATTCCTTAATTGTTAAGGAGGGTTGCCCACATCTATAAACAACAGGAGTCTTATTATGGGTGAGGTGGTTGTTGACGTTTTTATACAATACATAATTCCAATAGTTGGGAGAGTACACCCTTTTCTATGAGAGATAGAAAAACTAGGGTTTTGCCAAACACCTATCTTCTTGAATTTTTCTTCTTCCTTGGTGGATCACCTCTAGAGGCCAAACACTTGGGTGGCTAACGTTGATCAAAGGATGGAACCAAACCCGGTGAATTCAAGTTGAACTCGAAAGGATTTGGAGGTGAACTTGTACCTGAGGAAGCTCGATCTTCAAGGGTATGATTTTTATTCTTTATCTTTTCGTTTAATTAATAATTTTGCATAAAGGATGATCCGTGTATATGGTTTGTAAAATTTTAAAACTCTATTTTTAACATTTCCGCTTATTTTGTGCAATTTTATTGCGTTCATGAATATTACAAACCTAACATCTTCCTCTTGTTGGAGCTCTATTTTCCATAGCTTCGACTATCATATTTGCAAAGTTTTGCATCGGGTCAGCTTGACCTCCTTCGTTATTTACTGACTGCTCTTCTATTTGGTTTCGATTCTGTCGTCTAGGCGGCATGATCTGATTGAAATAAAAATCTTATATTAATGCTCTTTCTCTATACAAATTCTTAACACAATAAGAATTCAACACATAGTTCTCATATAATCATATATTTATTCAAATAGCACATAGTACATATAGTACTTATCACATATTACTATTCTTTTTAAAAATAATTTTAGGATTAACATACCCAATTTACAAAAAGTTGCAATTCTCCAACTTTACGCAAAAAGTTGCCATTTACCATATTCACATATCTAATTCCAGTTCATCAAACTTACCACACTTATGAGTTCAGTAACTTGCCACAATAATATGAGTGTATGAACTTATCCTAGTCAGACCTTTGGCGTCCATTCGCTAAGGGGTTCAGAACATTTCATATAATTATGAGTCATGAACTTACCATAAGTATGAGTTTTAAGAACACACAAATTAATCTTAATCTTATATTCATATAGAAAATAAAGATTTCATTCATACAAACATATATAATTACATATGCTTAAACATCATTTGTCGATATTACAACACTTAATATCATAAGTTTCTACCAAAAAGACATTATCACATATATCTAAGTTGTCTATCGACCACTCCCTTCACCAGTCTTCTTCTTTTTGGGACACTTGTTGAATCTGTGACCCGTTCTACCACATAAAAAACACTTTCTCATATTCGGCTTAGGATAATGCAAAGAAATATGTTCTTCCTGCTTACAATTGAAGCACACGTTCTTCCATATCATGCATTCTCCCATATGAGTCTTCCCACACTTGTTGCAAGCTTGCCTCTTCTTCGGGTTTGAATTTTCAGAGTTGTCACTGTCTTTTTCCCTCTTTCTATTCTTCTTGTCTTTCTTGCTGGCTCCTTCAAACGATCCATCACCCTCAGTCTTCATTCTCTCCACCTGCGCCTTTAGCTCATTCCATTCCTTAGTCATTTCGCGTAACGCTCGCTCCGTATTCCACAACTCCTCCAAGAGAAACACTTTATTCCGGAGTTCCTGGACTTCTGCAGATAGCTGATCTTGTTCTCCAACTTTGATATTATTCTTTAACTCCACCTTAGCTTCTTTAGACTCCGCCTCCTCATCACTACTCAGATACATCTCAGGATAATCATCATGATCACTCCCGAGATTAACCATGGGTTCATCTTTTCCCACCTCCTCTGGAATTAAGCTCTTGTCTTTGGCACCTCGACTCATCGGCAGTTTGGTGCTGCGACACTAGCATCTCCGTACTCATCTTATCTTCCCCCGACATCCTACAATCAGTTTAAACAACTTAATTAGTACTTCTCCAGTACAAACTTCTCACATTATGTGTACACATGTCTCACTATCGATATGCTTCAGCAATCCCTCACTTAGTACTATAAATGAGTATTCTCTATCTCGCTCATGGTTATAATCCTAGGGTTTTCCCCACCCCACTTAAGGTTTATAACCTACAGCTTTGATACCAACCTGTTAAGCCCTCAAATCAAGGTTACCCGACCCCCAGTTTGGTGCTCACGATCCACAATATATTAACATCTAACTACCCATTCAAATATAAATAGGAATACATAAGTCCCAGGTTCTCTAACCTTAACATTATAAACATACCCCTCAGATAAACAAAAAGGGTTTACAATACAACATAATTATAATAATGTTCAACATAACTAATTTATCGCGATGCCTTTGCCTTTATTCTTTTTTACAGCACCTTCTGCAACTTTGTCCCCAACTGAAAAGTTTTATTTAGCAAGGATAAGCAACAAGTTTGCCCCGCAAGTTAAGACATACGATTAAGGTATAAGAATCAATAACATGTCTTCTCGTCTTCTATGCAACAATAATCTGATAATGAAAGAGTGCAACGCTCTCAAGGTTTTCTACGATATTCAATTGAATAATCAAGAATTAATTCTACGAAATAACAAAGTGGAATGTGTTCAACATTTATGCTGAGCGATCCGTTGGATCTTGAACTTCTCTTCTCGGGTATCTATCAAAGATTTACTTTGATATATACTCAGGTGTATCAGATAACCATAAAGATTAAATCATACCCCTCTGCAAGTACTCAAAGTCGGCCAACTTCTTGTACCCTATATTATGCATAATACTTAAGTCGCGCGCAAAGGTCGAATTTATGACCAATAAAATGTTCCCTTTATATAAAAGGTTGTTCTTCTCAGTCTCAGAATCAAGATTTGATTTAACAACGAAATTCAATGATTTCAATATCTAATCACTTCTCTTCTCTTCTCTTCTCTTCTCAAACCTATCAAGTTTTCATTTTCGATCTAGCCGAAACAACTGGCATTGATCTATCAATAATAATTAAATTCTCTTCTCTTCTCTTCTCGAATCTATCAAGTTCTAACAAATGTTCGTCTAGCCAGAATAATTAGCTAAGACATTTCTCAACATAATTCGATAATAAACAGGAATTATCTGTACTGTCATTATTATCTTCTACAGATATGAATATTCAACAATAGTAATTCTACGAATATATATTTTCTGAATCAGTAATTCAATTTGAATTATTAAACATGCACTAACTGCGAATAATCAACAATAAATTCTTTCACGTGGTCTAATTAACAATAATTAACCACCATAATAATTAAACAATATTAACTCAAGGTTGAGTTAGGAAACTTGCCTCTTTCGTTGATTACAACTACATATAAACTTATCTGCTTTTGAAAGACCTATAACCAATAATATCGGTCTCACAATTAGCACAATATTTCATAACACGCATCACTGTATTCTATAGTCAAACTTCTCCTAGACACATTACCACATAGCCACATCAGTGTTTATAACCTATATAAACACCTAACAAGTCTAACTATTTCGGTCTGGTTGGACTTCGGTCCATTCTCGGTGTTTTGGTCACCCTATCCGACAATTAACACAATTATTATCTATAACGCCCCAAAATCCGGTCTATCTTCACACCCAGATTTTGTACATCACGATCCCATCTTCTTCCAAACATACATCATTATATAGCTAAATATAACAACATATACTCTCAAATCCTAGGTTCTAAAATCTTTATAACCTTTTTCATTACAAATAATGATAAATACATTATTCATTTCATCTTATAAGAGTGACTTTTATCCGCCACCAAGGATACATAACAGTTCATTAAACTAATCTAAAGTTCATTTAACTTATTTTATATTACAAGTCTTCGCTCGATCTTCTCGCTCATCCACATTCTGAATGGCACTTCATCTGGATACTGTCAGCTTGATCTTTATGAGATCCTTAAGTTCTTCTAACATCGTTCGCTGAAAATATTTTTCATTTAAAGTAAGTGTGAGCATTCAATTGCTCAGCAAGTCATAGCAGTTGAACAAACAACTTCAAGAATTCAAACATTCTTTTAAGACTTCAATAACCGAACAAAGGTTATGAAGCAACTTGAATAATAGGAATAGTCTCGATTCCTATCATTTTAAAACAATATTCACTTTAATTTTTAAATACTTTCATTCTTCTACCTTTTTTATACACATTCTGTCTGGCTAGAATCATTATCACAGACTTAACAATAACGGATCATGTATGAACAGAGCATTCTCTTATTGAACAGTTAAATCACATAACAGTTCATCTCATAGAAACACCGAAGTGTTCACATTGTGGCACAAGGCCTCATATGTTCAACCACTTTACACAAATATCGCACATTAGTACATAGATAAAACTTCTCAAGTTCAACATCTGAGAAGTTTAAGAAACTAGCATTCATTTGAAATATGAATGAAGTTAGGAAACTTGCCTTACGCCCAACTACAACTTACGCCAAACTGCTCATTTCAATTCCTATATAACACATAAGAAAAATAACACATACACTAATTAGTCATGTATATTTGACTTATGTATTAGTTTGCTTAACTTTACTTCTTAGGGTTCGCATTCTTGCAACCTACGTTTACGCGACCACTTTCATTATGGTTCTACAGCTTCATGACATACGAAGATGTCTTACTTTTACGTTCATCATCTTTGATGTTTTACATCTTATCTCCTTCTTATTACTTCTCTAAGACACAGCACATATCGCTTCTCTGCTAGTAGTCCATATGGTACTCTGAGTGGTTTCCCACAAACAACCAACAAACAAGTTCCCGTCTCGTCTACACTGCCCATAACAGTGAGTTAGATCGGTTGCCAGTTTTGTATATACCTTCGCTCTCTGATGGAATTGTTTAGCCCAGCTCCCATATGTCAACCATCAAAGGTTATGATTGCACTACAACCTAAAATTATCATAACTTATCTTAACCATTAATTATAACATTCGTTAAGTTAATTTCTTATTCCTTACAGCTTTTTGGTAACTAAATGGCATACCTCGGGATTCACTCTTTATTGTCTAAGTCATACAATCTTTTGAATACTCAGAGCGATCATTCAAGTTAATCATTACTCAGCTTCGTTACGTTAACGTCATTGTCTTTAATTCAGTCTTTTATCATTCATGGTTTAATCATTGATCTTTATCATCTTACGGTCAAACCATACACGGGGTGTAGGATCTATCCGTTTAATATTTGCGTACCCTCAATCCTTCACGCCGGTTAAAGTTTTAAATGCTTACATTTTATTCTAACGTTCTTATCCGACTTACATTCGGCTTCCATTAATCTTTTTACCGTTCGTTACGGCTTTCTTAATACCATTCGTTATTCTTCCTTAATGTCAAAGCCATACAGTTCGTTGTATGCTAAGACCACTCGTTTACCACAACAGCATTGCGTACACAGCGTCTAAACACTTCACACTTATCTCTCACTATCATGACATAACATCAAAATGTTATTCATTACCCTCATCGCTCAACGTCTAAGGAATCACAACCCTAGCAATCCCTCACGTTCGTTCATCGCGACTACGGTCCCCAGACATCGGTTATGTAACTCGCGTTTAAAATTCTTTGTCTTTTAATCTCTTTTGACCATTTCGTTCAACCTGTATTAAAGGTTTTAATTACTTGTTTAAGTGTTACATTAGTTGAACATTATGTTCTTTATCTTCCCATATGTTTCCCCCCAAGAGTTGAGCAGTTAAAAGCTCTTCTCTGGCTTTTTCCTACACTGGCGCTGCGACGCCACTCTTCCTTCTATCTCTCGCGCCGCGACACGAGTTTGTAGTACCCGGCTCCCTAGTCTAGTGCTCCAATGCCACCTTACAAGGCATGGTTGGCGCCGTGGCGCCAAGCCCTAATTCTTGATAATTTCTCTAAGTGTTTAATCCAATTTGAGACGCATACTTCCCGCTTCCATAACTTATTCGTTATAACTCGGAATGAGGTCATTCCAAATCCATTTTCTTCCTTATCTTATGTACTTCAATACCCCTGGACAGAACTTCATTCTGAATTTGTTAGCATGCCATTCGATTGGCTTGATCTTCACCCTTCGTTCATTTTACGTTTTTAACGCTCTTTGTTTTGTTCGTTCGTAATTCGGTCATCCGAACTCGGAATTCATTCATTCTTGAGTCCATGACTCACGTTTTCTATGTTGTCATACATTCTTATGAAACCTTACACATTCGGGTTCGTTTACTAACTTTCTAATTATCGTTTGTCTTTTACAAAATTTCCGTCATAACTTCGTTATAGCTAAGTTTTAATCCGTTCTTCATGAACGTTTCTACCTTTCCTAACCAAGAAATATGCATCTAACTTATACACGATGGTTTTAAACTTGTCCATCAACAAAAATTATCCTACGATGGTTTTAAATTTGTCCATCAACAACGTTCTTCGTGTTCTTCGCATGTTCTTCGTGTTCTTCGTTCGTTCTTCATTTTTAATCGATATTTTGGATTACGATTCCACTTTTTATTGGACTTTGATGTTATAGAACATCATTCCTTACTTATTAAACCTTCTTAGTGATATAATCCACTCGAATTGTTCTAATTCATTACGAATCTTATACTTCCTTAAGAAATTTATTTACTAAACTTCAAATTCTTACTTTCATTATTTATCATGATTTCAACCATATGAAATCATTCATAATCTCATCTACTTCTTATTCTTATTAATCTATGTTTTAAACATATAAAACTTTAAAGAAAATCTAACATAGAAGTTAGGTTTTAATACCTTTCTTCTTTATTTTTCTTCTGCTAGACAAAACCGGCGATTTGCTAGCTTTTCCGTTTCACGAACATTTTTGATCCGATCAATCATGCTCAAGCTCTTCCTTCTCACTCTCCATCCGAATTCTGTCTCTCTCTCTCTCTGTAGTGTAGGATTTTCAAAATCTCATTTAAATGAAATCTAGCTTCTTATTTATAGATTTTCCAAAGCTAGGGAAAAATAGTCATTTCACCCTTAACCTCCTTACTATTTACACCTCCTTACTATTCATGACTTAGGGACTAAGTTAACTTACTCCTTAAGTTTACTTAACACTTAAGTCTACTTAGCCTTTAAGTTTGCTTAACTCTTAAGTTTACTTAACACTTAAGTTTACTTAATACTTAAGTTTACTACTTCTACCTCCTTAGTTAACCTCCTTACTATTCACGAAACTTAGCCTGTAAGTTTCGTGGTTCCGTCTTTCGAGTTTTCGTCCGACAGTTTTAAAAATTGCGATTTTCGGAATCCAAATAATTTTGGATATTTTGTCTTTCCTTTACCGATTAACTTTTACGTATTCTTCGGATTTCTGAAAAACTGAAAAACACTTTTTGACGTTAAGCGTTTTCCTTCACGTTTTACCCTAACGTAGTTAAACGAGTGAAAAGTACACAGCAGTACTTTTCGTCATTTTTATTTTGTCCGATTTCTGCACGTTTTTCGAGAAAAACTTTTATCGGCTTACTTAACTTTTCACGACATATTATCGTCAAATCTTTCAACGGAATGTCATTTCGACATACCAAACTGTCGAAAAGTCTTAGGTTATTCAAACCCTAACCCTTAGGTTTCGTCGAGTGAATAGTGCATATTTCATCTTTTTCCCCGAAAATATTTTTGTTCCTGGAAAATTTTCATTTTCGTCTTGAAAATTCTTAATCACTTAGTCTAGCTCGTAGCCAGAATCCTCCCAACTTATAATCATCCTAGGTTCTAGAACGATTAATAAACACATAGCACATAATATTATTAATAAAAATTCATTTTATTATTAACTAATTCTTTAAACTTAAATTCTAGAAAATTCGAATTTTCGGGTCGTTACATTATCAATTACACTTGGTCTCTAAGCTTCAATATTATTTTAGATAAGTCAAATATCATTTATAATATTTTTCAAAGCTTTTAATAATTTAAAAAAAGCAATTATTATAATTTATAGTAATTTTTCAAATATCTAATCATTTTTAAATGATTTAATTATCAAATAATATTATCGTCATTAATATTTAATACAATAAAAATTAATGACATACTTGTCAAAATATTAAAGTTATTATCAATAACTTAAAATATTTTTAAATCAACAATATTCTACTTAAATGATTTTTAAATAATTAAAATCATTTTTAAATCATCACCATTAATATTTAAATATTAATGAAATTATCATCAAATATTAAAAGTCATTAATTATAACTTAAAATATTTTTAAATCAATTTTCTCATTTTTAAATCAATAAAATTATTTTAGTTTATTTATTTAATATAATAATTAAATAAATCAAATATTATTAATATTAATGACATTTCTCCAAAAATATTGAGAATTATATTTTATAATATAAAATATTCTATAACACTTTATTCTCATTTAAAATGATTTTATTATATTAAAATTATTTTTCTCTAATTTATTTAATATAATAATTAAATAAATCTAATATTATTAATGAAAATTCTCTAAAAATATTAAAAGTTACTTTTATAACTTCAAATATTTTTAAAAACTTTATTCTTATTTAAAATGATTTTTCATAATATTAAATCATTTTTTCTAATTTATTTAATATACTAATTAAATAAATTAAATATCTTTAATATTTAAATAATTATAAATATAATTGTAAAATATTCCAATTGGTCAAAAATTATTTTTCATAATTTAAAATAATTTTTAAAACCATTTTTATAATTAATTTCTATTATTAATTAATTTCCAGAAAATCAGAAAATAAAATAAATAGAATTAAATCGCTAATGCCTATAACGACACTTATCTCGTAAATCTTAGGTGTTCTTGAGCTCAAGAATCTTTATCAGGACGAGAGTTCAAGCTTACTCGTTTGACCACTTGTGATTCTTAATCCAAACATGATTTTAGCTAACTTAGACACTGATCGTGTAGTGGAAATGTAACTCTACCATATCCAATCAGAATCATGGTCATACAACAAACAAACAATTAGATCTAGCTTTTCAAAGTCACTGTCAGATCACATCTGGGTTTTCTGGGTAACCCAGAAACCCAGACAGTGTCGAGTTGACACTTTCAAGCTCAATTTCCTTTATGTTCTGGTCATGGTTCATGCTGTTTAATGGTTCCAAGTTATAGACCTTGTGTCAAGGAACAACACTAAATCAATATATCAGTTTATCATCAACAGAATCATCTGGAATCATACGGTCAAAGTATGTCATTCATCCAGTTTCTGGAAATTCCAGAAAACAGCCATCATGGACGAGTAGGCCACTTTGACCACTTGCTACAATCGATCTATGGAGTGTTTAAGAGTTCTAAGGCCAGGGATCTAGAGTCCACACAACAAGCTATAATCTGAATACAACATATCATCAAAACATTAACACAACTGAAAGATCAAAGCTTTTTAAAACATTGTCAGACACTATTTCTTACTTTTTGGGTTACCCAGAAATTGACTGGTCATGCCCGGTCAACGGGTTTTGACTAGGAATAACTCAAAATCTAGACATCAACTGTCTGTGATTTCACTTCCAGATCAAAGACAACATAACAAGCTACAAATAACAACTTTAAAACAACAAATATCATAAACGAGCAAGGATCTGTGGCCACTGACATTCGGTTGTCAGACCACATGAATACTCAAGAAAAGTTTTTGTAAAACTTAATTTTTAAGACCATTGATGCTATGGATCCATGATGGATCAACATAGATCAACTAAAAACACCTTTTAACAAAGATCTAAACACATAAACACATTTTTTTTCTTAGCAACTTGGATTAAAAATAAAATTAGATTTATACATTCTAGCTTTCCAATCCTTGATCTATACTCTCTAATCTATTTTTGGGTTTCTAGGAGGTGTTTATGTGACTGATCCACTTTAAAATTTTGAAGGTTTTTGTGTGAGAGGGAGTTGGTAAGAGCTTGGAGAGAAAATAAGCAAAATGGGTACACTTTCTCTCTCTCAATCTTATATAATCACTTATAAAACAAAGATGCAATGTATAGATCTGATATGTGGACTGATTGGCCGGATATAATGAGTCACAAAGTCAACAAAGGTGGTTACCAACTCCAAATTTACCAAGATTTGCAAGCTAGCTATTAAAATATACTAATAGGGCATTTTAGTCATTCTCCATATATTTTTAATGGCATGCCAGACATTCTCTAAACCCTTAGGGTTTAACCCTAAGATTTTAACCCTTAGGTTTTAAAATATTAGTTTCCAAGATTTTCAATTTAGGGTTTTGAAAATAAGAAATTAAGATAATTAAAAATATAATTAGTGATTCCTAATTATATTAAATGTTATCAAACACATTAAGACTTACTAATTAGGATTATGGTTTCCTAATTAGGGTTTAGGATTCTCGGATATGAAATTAGGGTTTCCCAGCTTTCAGTTAGGGTTTCTAACTGCGCATTAGGGTTTTTAATCCTGAGATTAGGGTTTCTAATCTCTTATATTAGGGTTTAATAATTTCAAACCTTATCTGATCAATCATTTGATCAAAATCTCTATACAGTACAAACACGTACTCATCGATACAATTATTTTAATTGCATTTTCTATCAAATTCCTATCCAAAAATTAGGGTTAGGGTTTCTAAGGCCGTTAAGCACAACTCTACTCTATTTTTCTTAGTCAATACACCAATTGACTAATTCTCGATACTCGTATCATAGATACACTACTATATTAATAGTCAATGTCAATATTAAATAAAAAAAATGTATTCGTAAAATTTGAATTATTCAAAATACCGGGTTATCACAGTTTACCCCTCCTTAAAAGGATTCTGTCCTCGGAATCACCACTTTCTTATTCTCTACAATCTTTTAAAGTTGTATCATCAATTCATTTTTATCAACACAATATTAATTTGTGTTTCAAATTCTAACCTGTGACTTGAATCTATAAAAGAAAACAATTCACAGCCATATCAAACCAAGATTACTCGCGTAATTGAAGTTTCTAAACGAAAATTTTACCTATTACCACCTCCTGAGTAGACATTGCCTCCTGCGCTGTCATGTTGAATGTACGGGCGGTTGATCTTCCTGGCTGTGCAGGTCCTCGAATTGCCAAGGTTCCACCATCGGGTCCCTTGTTGAAGTTTTCCTTCTTCGCATTCTTCTTAGGACAGTTCCGAACCAAATTATCAGTCGATCTACACGCATAACAACCTTGAATCTTCTTCGGACTGGGATAGTTGGGTGACATATGTCCCTCTTGCCTGCAGTTATAGCAGACTCCTTTCCTCTTCAGACAAACTCCTGGATGATTCTTTCCACAGTTCGCACAAGGCTCTCCTCCTTTCTTATTCCCTTCAGTCTTACTACCCGATTGTGTAAGACCCAACTTTTATGAATAAAGAATAATTTTCTCGAAATATATTTTTGAATATTATGGTGTGGATTTGATATAATATTATAGTTGTGGGTAATATTTACAAATTTTGTAAAGTAAGCAAGTGGTTATATAATATTCGATTGGTCAGAGAATATTCATTTTAACAGGGAATATTCGTATGACGGCACAATCATTGGTGGACCCCACAATGGAAGTATTGTCGTAGTTAGAAAACGACATAATTATCTTTTTATAAAAATAACGGCGAAAGTGTTACTGTTAAAAGCTGTTGAACTACCACAAGTAAAGTACAATAATACGCATGGTTGCATAGTAGCACGCAGTATTGATTATTGATGCTTACGTGAGAAGTCACTCAGTTATACGCAATTATTACTACAGTAATTGTTGCATTATATCACTCATATTATAGATTCAATTATTCTCATAGTATCATCTGCATAATATGTTATATTATTAAATCAATAATTGAGACGACAAAGTTATTCATATTATTATTTGCAATATTAACAATGTCTAGAAGTTACATCGAGGAGGCGAGTGTCCACTAATTCTTGGCCCGATAAGGAGAAATCCTTATCGAAAAGCCCCCTCTTTTCTGAGAACGACCTGGTTGTTAAATATTGTGAATTATAATATTAATGATGAATAAGTCTGTATTGATTAAAGATGAAATTGATAGTTTCATTGTGTTGGAATTATTAGTGTTAGTGAAAATCGACATTTATTTCGATATTAATTGATGTCTAGAAGTTATATTGACCAATCGGGTAATTAATCGGATAAATGAGCAATTAATTGCTATTAATTCACATGATTATAACTATTTGGTCACATGTGTGTACTATTGATTCACATTCTTGTACTATTAGGGGAGGTGGTGCAAGATTGATAATACTTGCATGACTAAGTTAAAAATAGAGGTATAGATGGAGGTACTATACTGTAATTCGTATTTTCACATGTATAGAACTATTGATTCACATTATTTACTATTAGGGGAGGTGGTGCAAGTTTGATAATACTTGCAGGACTAAATTAAAAATAAAGGAAAAGAGGAAGGTATACTGTAATATTTTGAGCCCCAAAACGTGTAATTATCGAAACTATATTTTCCTATAAATAGAAGCTCATTCTTCCTTCATTTCTCACTAATTCACTAAAGCTATAGAGCAATTATTATAAAGAAAAATTATATAGAGAAAGAAGAAGAGAAGTCTGCTACCTCACTATTCCAGTATCCAGTTTCTTCTAAGTTATGGGGTATTATTCTTTCGTATTCATGAAGAGAGTTATTTTCTTTCAA
The DNA here is from genome assembly GCA_020205605.1 of Panax ginseng. Lineage (NCBI taxonomy): Eukaryota > Viridiplantae > Streptophyta > Magnoliopsida > Apiales > Araliaceae > Panax > Panax ginseng. The sequence continues at coordinate 34,911,974 of CM035129.1, forward strand.
TACTCGTAAGGGTTGTTATTCCATTCTTTATTATTATGTTGGAATAACCTGTCTATGCGAACTACCACATACATGGTAAAATTCTTTTGTTATTCCATTCTTTATTATTCTGTTGGAATAACATGTTTGTGCGGTCTATCGCATGCTTGGTGAATTCTGCTGTTATTCCATTCTTTATTATTACGCTGAAATAACTTTTATGCATGCGGTCTATCGCATGCACGTGAATTTTGTTGTTATTCCATTCTTTATTATCCTGCTGGAATAACCTGTCTGTGCGGTCTATCGCATGCCTGGTGAATTCTTCTGTTATTCTATTCTTTATTATTCGGTTGGAATAACCTATCTATGCGGACTACCGCATGCATGGTGAATTCTTCTATTATTCCATTCTTTATTATTCTGTTAGAATAACCTGTCTATGTGATTTACCACATGCATGGTGAATGATCCTTCGTATTCATTCCTTATTAAATTGTGGAAATGATATGCCTACGTGGATTACCGCATGGCGGGCAAAAATCCATTTGTAGTTTCATATATTATATTATACTCTGTTGGTTAAAGTTTTGGCTTCTATACTCCATGAAATTAGTAGAATATCCTGGATATTTGCGCTTCATCTAGTATCTTTTCATGGAAATATTCTTCTGAGCATTCTTAAATTTTACTCCACAAAGCAGTATCATGTTGACAATTTGGACGTTATTGATTTCTGGATAAATTAAATTATAAATCTTTAAAATTTATCCTTGAACTTGTTTTATTGAATTATTATGTTATTGTCATCATCCCCATGCTTATATTGTGATGAAAGTCATCTTTGGCTTACGTGCATAGATGGACTTGGTATGATTATGACCAGGGATTATTCGGTATAATCATGACCATAATGTGACAAATGATGTGGTGAAAGTCCTCATTGGCTTGTAGTTCATTGATGGACAATTGTTGGTATGATTATGACTAGGGATTTTTCGGTATAATCATGATCATTGATGAGTACATGAATATCCTTGGTCGTGATGCAGGGATGATTTGAGTTTATTTATTAAGCTGAGTCTCAGCGATAAAGTTGATGAAAAACTTTTTAAATCATAGAAGATAGTGGATTTTATGCTCTACTTAACTCTTCTAATGGATTGCTTGTTCCGCTGCAGTTAAACTTGTTATCTATTATATTCTATCAGTTTAACATTGTTGAAGGCTAACGATAATTTATTCTGCATTATCTTAGTTATAATATTTCTTACTGGACTAGTTGAGCTCACCCTTTTGCTTTCATTGTTCTCTTCAGGAAATGAGAACGTAGCCGGGACTAGTCACGGAATGGAGTGATGGTCCGAGATGGTGTCATAGTAGTCTTCACTATTCTATAAAATAGTGTGATAATAAATGTAATGAGGACTCCATTGAGTGTGGATATTGTCTAGATGACAATATTCTTATTAAAACTATTAGATTATGTTTTGTCGTATTTTACACGACTGTTGTATAATTAAGTTGTATTTGAATTTTGTACCATATATTTGGCGACTCAAGATGGGTGACGTATAACTATTTTGGGGGTGTCACAGTTGGTATCAAAGCTTAGGGATATAATCCCTGGCTGAGATGTGAGACAAGAACTAGGAGGGGAGAGACGAGAAATTCCTTCGCTAGTATGACCTACCTAAGTTTATTTGGTATTTAATTGGTCGGTCAGAGTATAGGGATAATATGTGATATGTTAATTAACCCTTGTTTTGTGGTAGTAGTTGAAAATGGCATCCGAAAATGTGTAGATAAGCAATGAAGCACATGAGACCGTTGAGTCACCAACGATTAATACCCAGGGTAATGTGCAATAGGAAGACAATAATCCTCATGTAAACAATAACACTGATAAAATGTTGACGATGGGATGTTCAAAGGCTTTATGCAATTCATGCAACATCAGGCGAGAGCGGTTCCTGTCCAAAATGCAGGTGGAAACACCGACAACTCTCGGACCAGTCACCGCTAAGCGATTCAAGGAGTGGGACCACCAGAGTTTTTTGGAGAGCCAAAACCACCTAAGGCGGAGACGTGGATAAAGAATATCAACAAGATATTTGATGTCTTGGGATGCTCCGAGGAGAAAAAGGTTTCCTTTGCCACCTTCATGTTGTGAGGGAGCCGATTCTTTGGTGGGAATCAGAAAGCGTACTCAACTCGCCGCACTCAAAATGTCTTGGGAGAAGTTCCAATAGGCGTTCAACGACAAGTACTTTCACGAAAGTATTAAATCACATGAAGGAGGTAGAGTTCATCAAGCTTGAGCAAAACAATATGGCCGTGGCGCGATCTGAAGCTAAGTTTGCTTTGAGTTGTCTCGATTTAACGTCTCATTTAGTTGATAATGAGGAGAGAATGACGCGGATGTTTCTAAGAGGTTTGAAACCCGAGATACGTCAATACCTTATCTCTCACAAACTTTGCTTGTATTCAGATGTTGTGAATAGGGCTCAGTTATTGGAACGAGATAATGAGTCAACCCAACTAAAAGAGAGCAGCCGACAAAATGATAATACCAGTGGTAGCAGTCATCGAAGCGGTGACCACAAGTGTGGAGGGAATCAACATGCCAGAAATGGTAATCACTTCGTTGGTAATCATGGCCATGACAATAAGAGTGGACATTTCAAGAAGAGAGATTCAACAATGATGGAAAGGCGTCGGCACCAACACACATTGTTGTTAAGGAAGGAGAAAGCGAAGCGACGTGGGTCGTATGTTACAAATCTTGGAGGGAGGGCATATCGGTCAAACTGCGTGATGCAGTCTAAAGCATGTTACAATTATAGAAGAGAAGGTCACCTAGCTCGATTTTGTCGTGCACCAAAGTCAAGTCTAGCTGGGATGGAGGCATCAAAGGCCATCCCAGACAAGACAAAATCGGTAGTTCAAAGGAGAGCGTTTGTCGTAACCTCCCAAAAAGTGAGGAATCCGAACGAGGTGATCACGGGTAAGCTAATCATAAACTCTAGCGAAGTATATACCTTATTTGATACCGATTCTACCCATTCTTTTATTTCTCCTACTCGCGCTCAACGTTTAAATTTGACTCCAAAAAAATTAGAGTTTGACTTATCAGTTAAAACTCTGTTGGGAGAAACCTTCATTACATCCACTGTTTATAAGTCTTATTTGATTCAAATCGGTAACCGCACGTTACCTGTCGATCTTATTTTTTTGAAAATACTTGCATTTAATGTGATTTTAGGGATTGATTGGTTAACTACTCATCATGCTAAAATCGGTTGTTTTTGTAAGGTTGTTAGCTTTCATATTCCTAACCAACCTATTATGCGAATTAAAGCAACCAAACCACTAAAATCAATCACTGTCATATCAAGCCATATAACTATTCATTTATTGAAAGACAGATGTTAAGCTTTCTTAGCCCATGTCATGGATTTAAATAAAAATACGTCAGATTTGAATGATATTTCTATTGTTAATAAATTTCCTGACGTATTCCCTAAAGAACTTCCTGCCTACCCCCAGAGCGTGAAATTGAATTTTGTATCGACCTTGAATCCGGTACAAAAATCCATTTCAAAAAACCCCATATCGAATGGCTCTATTGAACTTGAGAGTTAAAAACCCAACTCACGAGAATTGTTAGACCTCAGTTTCATTCGTCCTAGTATGTCTCCTTGGGGTGCTCCTGTTCTATTCATGAAGAAGAAAGATGGAAGTATGCGACTTTGTATTGATTATCGGGAGTTGAATCATGTCACCATCAAAAATAGGTACCCATTGCCTCATATTGATGACCTGCTTGACCAGTTGCAAGGAGCCAAATTCTTTTCAAAGATTGATCTTCGTTCCGAATATCATTAGTTGAAGATTAAAACTGATGACATTCAAAAGACTATTTTCAGAACTTGGTACGGGCATTATGAATTCCTAGTCATGTCTTTTGGATTGACTAATGCTCCTGCTGCCTTCATGGACATGATGAACCGAGTATTCAAGGAATATTTGGATCACTTTGTGGTCGTCTTTATTGATGACATCCTCATATACTCCAAAACCGTGAAGACCATGAGCAACACTTGAAATGATACTCCAAAAGCTTCGTGAAAACAAGCTATATGCCAAGTTGAAGAAATGTAAGTTACGGCGAGGAAGTTGCATTCCTTGGGCACGTAATATCAAATCATAGAATATCATTGACGGCAAAGAAGATTGAAGCAATTTAAAAGTGAGGAGCAACCTAAGTTAGTAATGAAATCGTAGCTTTCTCGGCGTGGTTGGTTATTATTGGAGATTCGTGGAAGAATTATCTCGAATCGCTACTCCATTAACTCAGCTGACTCGAAAAGATATAAAGTTTGGTTGGAGCGAGGAATGTGAGAAGATTTTTCAAGAACTCAAGAGAAGACTCATTTCATCACCTGTTCTGACAATACCATCCCATCGGCTCGGAGGATTTATCATCTCTGATGATGCTTGGGACCCATGTGATGATGGCGAATATCTGAGTAGAACCGACTTTTAATCGATAAAGTTAAAAAATTGCTCAAAATTGCAGCATCACCGGGAGGTGATCGTATAAAGAAGAAAGTGCAAGAAGGTGCAATTTGAAAGCATGAATCGATGAAGAAGGAATACTTCGGGTCAACTCCAGACTTTGTGTTCCTAACGATTCGACTTGAAGTATAAAATCATGATGGAGCGCACAACACACGGTTTGCAATCCATCTTAGGGAGTACCAAAATGTATCGTGATCTTTGACATACATTTTGGTGGAGCAATATGAAGAGAGATAAGCGGGGTTTATCTCAAGGTGTCTAATTGTCAACGAGTCAAGGTGAACATCAAGTGCCGAAAGGTCCATTGAAACCACTTGAAATTCGAATGGAAGTGGGAGAACATTATAATGGATTTAGTTCTTTGGTCTTCCCAAGGTTTCTCAAGGTATAGATGCGATTTGGGTCATTGTTGATAAATTGACTAAGTCTTCTCATTTCTTCCGTCACGAGAAACTTATACACTTGAGCGTCTTGCTAGTATGTACATAATAAAGATTGTAAGATTGCATGGTATGCCAGTATCCATAGTTTCTGATCGAGACCGAAGATTCACTTCAAGATTTTGGGTTAGTTTGCAAAAAGCTATGGGCATGGATTTATGATTTAGTTCGGCATATCATCCTCAAATGGATGGGCAGTCGAAAAGGACTATTCAAACTCTTGAAGATTTATTAAGACTCTGTGTCCTTGACTTCAAGGGAAGTTGGGACAAGTTCTTACCATTGATGGAGTTTTCCTACAATAATAGTTATCAAGCAAGTATTGGCATGGCTCCATTTGAAGCATTGTATGGAAGAAAGTGTCGTTCTCCAGTATGCTGGGATGAGGTGGGTGAAGCAACGTTGTTAGGACCGAAGTTGGTACGTATGACTATGGAAAAGATTCAAACGACTCGACCACGTATAAAAACCTCACAAGATCGACAAAAGAGTTATGCTGATCTTCATCGAAAGGACGTGGAATTCAATATTGGAGATCATGTGTTGTTACGTGTTGCTCCATGGAAAGGAGTTACGAGATTTGGAAAGAGAAGAAAGCTCAATCCTCGATTTATTGGCCCATTTTTAATGATTCATTTTTAATCATTTTTAATGTATGAAGAGGTACCTGTTAAAATCTTGGATAAGAAGGATAATATTCTACTCTCCAAGGTTATACCTCAAGTCAAAGTTTTGTGGAGAGACCACGTTGCGGAGGAAATGACTTGGGAGTTAGAATTTGAGATGAAGTCAAGATATCCTCACCTCTTTGATATACTAGGTATGTACCATAATTTTGAGGACGAAATTTCATAAGAAGGGGAGGTTGTAAGACCCCAACTTTTATGAATAAAGAATAATTTTCTTGAAATATATTTTTAAATATTATGGTGTGGATTTGATATAATATTATAGTTATGGGTAATATTTACAAATTTTTCAAAGTAAGTAAGTGGTTGTATAATATTCGATTGGTCGGGGAATATTCATTTTAACAGGAAATATTCGTACGACGACACAATCATTGGTGGACCCCACAACAGAAGTATTGTCGTTAGAAAATGACATAATTATCTTTTTATAAAAATAACGGCGAAAGTGTTACCGTTAAAATTGTTGAACTACCCGGTAATAAAAGTACAGTAATATGCGTGGTTGTATAGTAGTACACGCTATTGATTATTGATGCTTACGTGAGAAGTCACTCAGTTATACTCAATTATTGCTACAGTAATTGTTGCATCAAATCTATCATATTATTGATTCAATTATTGTCACAATATCATCTGCATAATATGTTATATTATTAAATCAATAATTGAGACGACAAAGTTATTCATATTATTATTTGCAATCTTGATAATGTCTAAAAGTTCTGTCAAGGAGAGGTTTGGTCACCTAATTGCGCGCCAATAAGAACAAATCCTTATCGAAAAGCCTCCTCTTTCCTAGGAACGACCTGGTTGTTAAATATTGTGAATTATAATATTAATGATGAATAAGTTCGTGTTGATTAAAGATGAAATTAATAGTTCCATTATGTTGGAATTATTAGTGTTAGTGAAAATCGACATTTATTTCGATATTAATTGATGTCTGGAAGTTATACTGACCAATCGGGTAATTAATCGGATAAATGAGCAATTAATTGCTATTAATTCACATGATTATAACTATTTGTTCACATGTGTGTACTATTGATTCACATTCTTGTACTATTAGGGGAGGTGGTGCAAGATTGATAATACTTGCATGACTAAGTTAAAAATAGAGGTATAGATGGAGGTACTATAATGTAATTCATATTTTCACATGTATAGAACTATTGATTCACATGATTTACTATTGATTCACGTTATTTACTATTAGAGGAGGTGGTGCAAGTTTGATAATACTTGAAGGACTAAATTAAAAATAAAGAAAAAGAGGAAGGTATTATACTGTAATATTTTGAGCCCCAAAACGTGTAATTATCGAAACTATATTTTCCTATAAATAGAAGCTTATTCTTCCTTCATTTCTCACCAATTCACTAAAGCTATAGAGCAATTATTATAGAGAGAAATTATAGAGAGAAAGAAGAAGAGAAGTCTGCTACCTCACTATTCTAGTATCCAGTTTCTTCTAAGGTAATGGGTATTATTCTTTCGTATTCATGAAGAGAGTTATTTTCTTTCAATACTTGTAAGGGTTGTTATTCCATTCTTTATTATTATGTTAGAATAACCTGTCTATGCGAACTACCGCATACATGGTGATATTCTTCTGTTATTCCATTCTTTATTATTCTATTGCAATAACCTGTCTGTGCGGTCTATCACATGCCTAGTGAATTTTGTTGTTATTCCATTCTTTATTATTCTGTTGGAATAACCTGTCTATGCGGTCTATCGCATGCCTGATGAATTCTGCTATTATTCCATTCTTTATTATTCTGTTGGAATAACCTGTCTGTGCAATTTATCGCATGCACGTGAATTACATTGTTATTCCATTCTTTATTATTCTATTAAAATAACCTGTCTGTGCAGTCTATCGCATGCCTGGTGAATTCTTCTATTATTCCATTCTTTATTATTCTGTTGGAATAACTTGTCTACGCGGACTACTGCATGCATGGTGAATTCTTCTATTATTCCATTCTTTATTATTCTGTTGGAATAACTTGTCTATATGGATTACAACATGCATGGTGAATGATCCTTCATATTCATTCCTTATTAAATTGTGGAAATGATCTGTGTACGTGGATTACCACATGGCGGGCAAAAATCCATTTGTAGTTTTATATATTCTATTATACTCTGTTGGTTAAAGATTTGGCTTCTATACTCCATGAAATTAGTAGAATATCCTGGATATTTGCGCTTCATCCAATATCTTTTCATGGAAATATTCTTCTGAGCATTCTTGAATTTTACTCCACAAAGCAGTATCATGTTGATAATTTGGACGTTATTGATTCTGGATAAATTAAATTATAAATCTTTAAAATTTATCCTTAAACTTGTTTTATTGAATTATTATGTCATTGTCATCATCCTCATGCTTATATTGTGATGAAAGTCATCTTTGGCTTACATGCATAGATGGACTTGGTATGATTATGACCAGGGATTATTCGGTATAATCATGACCGTAATGTGATGAATGATGTGGTGAAAGTCCTTATTGGCCTGTAGTTCATTGATGGACAGTTGTTGGTATGATTATGACCAGGGATTATTCGGTATAATCATGACCATTGATGAGTACATGAATATCCTTGGTCATGATGCAGGGATGATTTGAGTTTATTTATTAAGCTGAGTCTCAGCGATAAAGTTGATGAAAAACTTTTTAAATCATAGAAGATAGTGGATTTTATGCTCTACTTAACTCTTCTAATGGATTGCTTGTTCCGCTGCAGTTAAACTTGTTATCTATTATATTCTATCAGTTTAACATTGTTGAAGGCTAACGATAATTTATTCTGCATTATCTTAGTTATTGTGACGCCCCCAAATCCAGGTTCTCTAACCTCAGATTCAGTGCTCACGATCCTATCATCATCATAAGCATTCTATAACTATTTCGAAATAATAAACATACATTGTTCATTATACAAAAGTCTCAAAACATGGTCCCAAGGTCTCTCTAACCTTAACTTTAAATACACCATTTATAATACAAATAGTTTACTCAAGAAATTCCATTAGATAATAACTAATTTAACATTCATTCTAAAATTACTCTGGATCTTGCCCTTGCCCTTGTCCTTCGCATTAGATCCTTGAACTTAAGCGAAAATAGAGGTCATGATATAGCAAGAGTAAGCAACTAATTTGCTTCACAAGTTTATAAAGACAAAGGAGATATATCATGACTTAGAAAGAAATATTGCCTTCAATGTTCAACAATAATATAAGATTGTGAAGGAACATGAATTAAAAATCAACAATTGAATATTCGATAATTGAATAACATAGGTAGAGTGGTTTTGAATAACCATGAACATTTTCCAAGGTGCTCGATGATTTAAATGGACCTTTTAATAAGTTTTGGTATTCAAGGGATCGACCTTTCATACCCGTGATTTATGCATAAACACTTAATAATCCGACATTGATATCATGCCTTAATCAAATTTGTCCATTTCTCGATCAAGAGTTCTTACCATATCAATTAATAAAACGATTATTTAAAATCCATTTGATTTAACAAATTTAGACATGCTTGATCTAGGCGATACAATTAGCATAGATCTATCCCATAAACAGTTCATAAATGAAGAACTTTAATTTAATTCACGCAGTTCAATGGCGATAGAAGCGAATTCGATTGCACAAAGTCACGAATTTCAATAATCAATAAAGGCGTGAATAATCATCAATAATTATTCACTAGCATGCTTTGAAAATAATAACTCAAGTTGAGTTAGGAAACTTGCCTCGATCGTGAGTTCTGACTACGAAATAAATTTCTATCCACTATGTAGTTAAAATATCTTCCTTTGAGAGACCTATAATTAGTCTTTCAATTAGTCATTTACATAACATCGATTATGTAATCACATAGATATCATACATTCTGATAAGTTCTTATAAGCATTATCATGTCTAGATAGTGTTATTAACGACTACCTTTAATTCACATAATATTATTAACTTAGATAATATTAATTCACCTTCTAGTATTATTGGTTCACTAATAATACTTTAAATTATTACTAACATTTTATTCACTTACTAATATTAGTAATCATTTAATAATATTTTATCCCTTTACTAATATTATTAATCATTTAATAATATTTTATTCACTTACTAATATTATTAATCATTTAATAATATTTTATTTAATCTCGAATATTATTATTTAATAATAATACTCTAATCTAATATTTTTATTTACATAACAACATCATATTATAATATTATTAGTATTTTAATAATTTTCCAATGATTTATTAAATTAATAAACAATTTATTCTAATTGTTCATCCTTTAATAACCTCTTATTTAATATCCATAAAAGGTCATAAGTAATATTTATTATTATAAATTACCAAAATTCCCTAAGATAGTCATGATATAATATATTATGAGCATTCAAGCATAAAAATCATATTTTTCTCATTAAAGGCATCATTTAACTATTTATTTCCTTTTATTCATAACCTAATCATTTTTAGGAAAAATAGCAAACTGATTCCAAAAATTTTCAGCTTCTGGATTTTAACAGAATATGAACCAACAATGATCCTCTAATTTTTCTAGAATTTTAGAAAATGATTTACTATTTTTAAAGTGCTCAAAACATTCAGATCTTGTTCTATTTTTAAAAAAATTGAGTTTTGCTCAGAAAAATCTGATATTTTCAGGGTATGCTCTCTTAACATATATGAAGCTACTGTAAAAAATTTGGAATTTTCCGATGTATACACAATGATATATTCAGTAGGATAATATTTATGGAGTCCTTTACGAAAATAGTCATTCGCACAATATATAACTTTCGAAAGCGTGTTCGTTCTTTTCCTCTGGCGTAGATAACTTCATAAGGTACCTCTGTAATATTTTCTAGATTTTTACAAGACAAGGAACTAGCCGAAACAGCCTCATGAAAAACAAGTCAGTAGCTGATTTTTTGGATTTCAAGGCTTTAGCATATAAAGTGGACTGTTTTTGGAAAAAATAATCTTAAAGGTTCCAAAACATGCTAGATTTGTGATCTACCACTTGGGTTTACTAGATAACTCATGTATCTAGCACCCCCTTTTTTATGACGGATCATAATTCCAAGTTGTAGAACTTGAGTTACACAAGATTTAGTGGAAGAAAAACAAGAGTTTTCACCCTTGGAGAACATATGCTCATTTTCTTCCTCTAAGTCTTTGATCTAACACTCAAGATACTTAGTTCCATGCATGATGGTATGTATAACTAGTGTATCTTGAGTAGTTGTACTATAACCCCATCAAAACTCAAGCTATCAAAACAAGTTAAGAGAAGAAGATGAAGGTACATTATACCTTGACTTAGTGGCTACCTTCCTTGATTTTCCAAAGTAACTAATAAACTTAGGGGCATAAACCACTAGAACTCCTATAATTCTTCTTCCTATGGCTGAAATTCTCTCTTTCTTTTCTCTCTTTGAAGTTGGCTAGCTTGGGAGCAAGAGGTAGAAGAAGAAGATGAAGAAGATGGAGAGAAAATGAGATGTTGGAAGAATGAGATGTGAATTCAAAATGTAATGGGCAATTCATTATTAATTCTCCCACAATCATTTTGTTGCCCATTAGGTAAAACACTTTGTTTATTACTTACCTTAGGTTAAACATGATTAAATGTGCATAATGGAGTGGCAACCAATGGGAGCCTTACAACATTGTCCTTATGTTTATTCATGTCTACTAATGGACAAGCTAGATTAATTATTCCACTTAGGATCCTCATAATATCCACCATTTAGCTTTTATTTTAAATGCCCAATTTTGATTAATCAAATGTCTAGAATACCCCCAATCAAGTGGGCTAAGTATTGGATTACAATTTATTTTCCTTGGGCTTTTCTTTTTTGATTGATTTGGGCTAGATAAAAACATAGTCCAACAATTTTAATAATGTTACCCAATTTGATAATTTAGGGCTTTCATCTCCAATCATATGAAGTTTAATTACTTATACATATGATTTTATCTCATAACCTAATTAGATTTACAAGAATTAGGTTTAAAATTATTAGTCACTTGAAATACTAAGTTTACCCTCTTAAGTTAGTATATCGTATAAAATACTAACTTTTTCGTGTTACCATAACCCTTAGGTTATTTAATATCCTTACCTAATGTATAATTAGGTCACAAAACTTTCATTTTTAATGAAATCCATAAATGTATGTATCCATATATAATACAAAGTTTAAAAAAATGTACATACATACATGGTGACTTAAGATTCACGGTTATTACATCCTCCCCCCTTATAAGAATTCCGTCCCCGGAATTACATATAAGGTTACTCAAAAAGGTGTGGGTAATTTTCTCTTATCCTTTCTTCAAGTTCCCATGTAGCTTCTTCAGCATTGTGGTTCCTCCAAAGAACTTTTACAGAATGTATAACCTTATTTCGCAATTTCTGTTCCTTTCTATCTAAAACTTCGACTGGAATTTCCTCGTACGATAAATCTTTTTCGACCTGAATTGGCTCGTACGATATCACATGCTTGTAATCAGGCTTATATGGTCGTAGCACTGACACATGAAACACATTATGAATATGTTCCGATTCGGGGAGGTAGAGCTACCTCAACGCCACTTCGCCTATCTTCTTCAAGATCTCAAAAGGTCCAATAAATCTCGGACTCAGCTTACCTTTCTTTCCAAACCTTATCTTTCCTTTCCAAGGAGATACTTTCAAAAATGCATGGCTTCCCACCTCAAAATCTAAAGCTTACGGCGATGTAAGTCTGCATACTTCTTACAGCGATCTTGAATTTGCTACCATCGGGCTCTAATCACCTTAATGGTCTCTCTGATCTGCTTGCACGATTCTGGTCCCAGCGATTTGGCGTTCACCCACTTCATCCCAAAGCATATAGGCGTTCTACATTTCCTCCCATACGATTGCTTATGCGGCGGCATTCGATCTTTTGGCGTGGTAGCTATTGTTGTATCTGAACTCTACCAATGGAAGATGATCCTCCCAACTACCCTTGAAGTCCATCACACTGAGACTCTGAGCATGTCTTCAAGTGTTTGAATCGTTCTCTCACTTTGCCCATCGGTGCTGCGGATGATCGCGGTGCTCATCCGTAGTCATTGCGTCCCCATTCTTTCTTGAAGACCCTTCCAAAAGTTTGGCGTGAAACGCGATCCCTATCCAGACACAATAGATCTTTGATACGCCATGTCTCGATATAATTTCTTTAATGTATAGTTTGGCTAATTGGTCCGGACTATACGATCTTGAATCGGCAAAAAGTGAGCCGACTTAGTTAAGACGATCTCGATCACCCATATGGCATCGTGTCCCTTTTGCGTTCTTTGAAGTCCCACCACAAAATCCATCGTGATGTGCTCCCATTTCCACCACTGGAATCTCTAAAGGTCGTAATAGTCCACTCGGTGCGTTGATGTTACGCCTTGACTCTCGACAAGTTAGACATCTCTTGACACATTCTGCAACATCTCTCTTCATATTTGGCCACCAAAAGTGTTGGCGTAAGTCTTGATACATTTTGTGCTTCACAGGTGTATCGAGTACCTCGTATTATGTGCTTCTTGCGAATCTCTTCTCTTAGTTACGGTATTAATTGGTACCCAAATTCGTCCTTCAAATCTTAGCGATCCGGTGCCATCAATCTTGTATTTCAATTCATCCCCTTATTTAACCGCTTCTTGATCTTGTCATGATCTTAAATCCTTCTCTTGAGCCTCTTTAACCTTATCTAATAAAGTAGGGATCATTTGCCACGATAAATAATTTCTCATTGACCTCAAAGTCGGGTGCTTAACTCTCTAAGTAAAGTCGTTCAAATCCTTCACCAATTCCTCTTGAATGGTTAACTTCAATAACTTCTCTACGCCTTTTTTTTCGGGGGCATCGACCACTACATTTGCTTTACACGGATGGTACAGAATCTCATAATCATAATCCTTGATCAATTCTAGCCATCGGTATTGCCTCATATTTAGCTCCTTACGGGTGAAGATATACTTTAGACTCTTATGATCCGTATATATCTCACACTTCTCTCCATACAAATAGTGCCTCCAAATTTTCAAGGCAAAAACTCTGCTGCTAACTCCGGTCATGGTCGGATAACCCTTCTCATAGTCCTTTAGGCGGCGTGAAAGCGTCTGTGATGACATTGCCATCTTTGCATCGATTACACGCCCAAGACCCTTGTGTGACGCATCACTATACCTACTACAAAATCCTCCGTGTTGTCCGTAAAAAGCCAACACAGTGCTTAGCCCGAGCCTCTTCTTCAATTCCATGAAACTCTGTTCACATTTTTCCGTCCAAACGAACTTCACATCTTTCTAGTAAGGTTGGTCAATGGCGATGCTACCTTTGAAAAATCTTGGATGAATCTTGATAGTATCCTGCTAATCCCAAGAAACTCCTAATTTACATCGCCGGTGTCTTTGGTTGTTCCCGATTGATAACCGCTTCTACTTTTCTTTGGATCTCACCAAACACCATCTTTATCGATATAACGTGACCCAAAAATTGCACTCTCCGCATGACCAAAATTCACACTTGGAGAACTTTGCAATACAACTTCTCCCTCCTTAACGTCTCCAACACTTTTCTTAGATGTTCGGTATGATCTTCCTCTGTCTCTCGAATATACGAATGTCGCGTCGATGAACACGACAACAAACTTATCCAAATCTCGCTTAAACACTCATTTCATCAAATCCATGAATCTTTACTTGGGGTGCATTAGTTAACCCAAAAGACATTACCGAAACTCAAAGTGTCCATACTGGGGTTACGAATGCCGTCTTTGGAATATCCTCATGTCTCACCTTGATTGGTGATAACCGGGTCCTCAAGTCAATTTTGAAAAGTATTTTGCCCCTTTCACTGATCAAACAAATGCGTCGATCTGGGCAGCGGGTATTTATTCTTAATGGTGACCTTGTTTAACTCTCGGTAGTCGATACAAAGTCTTAATGACCCATCCTTCTTCTTTACTGAATAAGGTGGTGTGCTCCATGGTGATACACTTGGTCGAATGTATCCCTTATCTAACAACTCTTGTAGTTGAACCATCAGTTCCTTCATCTCTCACAGAGCCATACGATCTGGCGCTTTGGATCTGGGTGATGTCCACTGAGTGCCAAATCGATAACAAACTCTATCTCTCTGTCGGTGGCAATCCGGAATTTCATCTGGGAAAACGTCAACGAATTCCCTTACAATAGGTATTTGACCCGGTTCACCCTCGATTCTGCGGGTATCCTGGCGTGAGCCAAATAACCTATACAACCCTTCCTAAGCAACTTCCTTACTTGCATCATCGTTGAGAACAACAAGATTGTCTTGGCGATTCTTTATAAAATACCACCTTTGACTTATTCCGGAGTCTTTAGGTGTACGCACTTTTCTTCGAATGATAATGGCTCCATGACTTGATAACCAATCCATCCCAAGGATTACATCAAACTCTCCAAGGCGAATCGGTATCAAATCCACGTTAAGCTTAAAACCTCTTACATTAGCACAGCAGTTCCTATAGATGTAGTCTACGGGGATAATTTCTTTGTTTGCTACTTCTACATTCATTGGGTGTTCTAATAGTTCATGAGGTAAACTTAATCTTTGAGCAAATTCATCGGATACAAAAAGAACATGAAGCTCCGAATCGAATAACACATAGGCATTTATATCATTGATCGAATTATACAGCACCACCTCCACGGATGCCACAAAGACATCTTGCCTTTGTCATATTGAATGTCCGTCTTTGTTGGCTTGTTTGGTTGGGCTTTGGTCCTCCACCGGTTGTCTTTGTGTTATTGCCCTTCTTTGCCATTTCCGCCATCCATGCTTTTCTTCTTGGGCAATCCTTGATCCGATGTCCCACTTCACCACAATTAAAGCAACCTCCTTTCTTCACCTTAGTACAATTGGGTGAGGTATGCCCTTCTTGCCCACATGTATAACATATCATTTTTCCTTTCCAAAGACTCCCAAGGTGACCCTTTCCACAGTTCCCACACACTTCTTCTTTTTTTGCACGCTTCCTTCTTTGCATCTCCATTCTACCCCCCAACTGCTCCATTTCCGCTTCTTATTATTACTACAGCATGGCTCTTGACATTTTGATTCCCACCTTGATTTCTTCTTATTCTTCTCCGATTGTATCTTGAGACCGCCCGCTTCCTCCTTCCTTTATAAGAGCTTTTTCCAACAGAGTTGAGAATGATGCGATTTGTAAAACCGCTTCCTTACTATAAATCCACGGCTTTAGTCCATTTTCAAACCTTCTCGCTTTCCTCGCCTCTGTGTCCACGATGTGGAGCGAATCGCCAATTCATTGAATTTATGACATACTACGATCTTGACATATTCTCTCTGTTTTGAGTTCAAGAACTTGATCTCCATTCTTGCTTGAACACTCTCGGGAAGTAGTTCTCGAAGAACAACTTCTTGAATGCTTCCCAAGTCACGATTCCGGATTCCGGCTTTGTTCGGTTGGCATCCCACCAATAGCTAGCCTCCCCTTCATTAAGTAGGTAGCAAAATGGTCATCTGTTCTTCCTGCTACTCTAGCAATAACGAAGGCCTTCTCAATCTCCTTTACCCACATTTGGGCTTCTATCGGATGTTGTTGTTCCTCTGAACTCTCTGGCGGTCCTCTTGCCTTGAAGTCCTTAAAGTTTACTATTTGGGTGCTGCTTTGATTTCCTGCAGGTTGAGCTTGATTCCTCATGGCTTCAACCATCATGTTAATAAAATCTTGCATTGGGTTTTGTTGAGATCATTGCATTATTAACGACTCTTCAATATCTTGGTTCTGAGTCACACGTCTGCGCCATTATCTAGTGAAACAAAAATTCTAACACGTTACTCGGTTTATTATCATATGATTACTTAGTATGTAATACGCTATTTATTTAAACAATCGATGATCATTATGTGAGAGTTTTAAATTCTGCAGATTTGGAAGTCTTTCTCCCTACTTAGTGGGTTAAGTTTGTTTTTAAAGAACATTTTCCAAATCAGATCTCTTGAATTCACATAACATTAAATAGAAAATTTACTATTTAAAATTTTCTAACACATATCATAATAATTACGCATTTATATTCATACACCAATCTTGGTGACTTACGATTAATACGGTATATTTTATAAATGCTACTATCCCATTTAACACAAAAGATGGGATTAACTCATAATAATACCTCCCTACAAACACAATTAGGAAAGTACATAACCATTTACTACCTCACACTTTGAGGTTTACATTAACATAAATCCTTATTACACACAAGAAAAGTACTAATGCATCTATCTACAACCGGGCCATCACATCATCACCATTGGTGGCCCCTGCCAGTCACTGCCGAGACAGCTCTGAGGAAGCAAGCAACTCTTCTGCGGACTCTCACGTCGAACGGATCGACTAGACTCTCCTATCTCAGAGTGGACCCTCCTAGCCCCTCTGCGCTGGCCCTCATACGCTGCATCAAGGGCCAGTCCTAAAGTTTCTACTCTGACCTTTACGGCCTGCAGTTCGATCTTTAATTGGCCCACCAGCTCATCCGACTCATGGAATGCCTCTTCCACCCGCATCTTATCGGCAATTTCTCGTCAAACTTCGACTTGCATCTCCGGATGATTCATGCTCGACTCTCCAAACTTTGCCTTTTCATTCTCTAGTTGTACCTCTCGATATCTCCACTTGCAAATGGGACTCATCAAATTTTTCCATACATTCGACTTTCTCCATCCGGGCTTGATGAGCCTCATCCTTGTATTGTTCTTGATGGGGTTGGAGGGTGTGGTTTCTATTTCTAATTCTTCCACTCTGCCTTCTAATTGGTGATTCTCCTCAACAAGTCCCCTACCGGGAGGACCATGAGGGACATCTTGGGTGGCCTCATGCTCGATGGGTTCTGCTCAAGGTGAGTAACTACCTTGGCGCTCGTCAGGACATCCTACAAACACCATAAAGTCAACGTCGTTACCACAATAAAATATATTCATTGATGAAATGAAATAATATTTTATTAAGTACAACCTAAACTTGATGAATTTCCATAATCCATCTCCTAACATACTCCATAAGAGTTTTCTACTAAGGTTATAACCTAGGTTTACGCATTCCTAAAGTTTATAACCTACGACTTTGATACCAACTTTGTGGCGCCCCCAAATCCGGTTCTCTAACCTCGATTCAATTGCTCACGATCCTATCATCATCATAAGCATTCTATAACTATTTCGAAATAATAAACATACATTGTTCATTATACAAAAGTCTCAAAACATGGTCCCAAGGTCTCTCTAACCTTAACTTTAAATACACCATTTATAATACAAATAGTTTACTCAAGAAATTCCATTAGATAATAACTAATTTAACATTCATTCTAAAATTACTCCACGGATCTTGCCCTTGCCCTTGTCCTTCAGATTAGATCCTTGAAGCTTAATCGAAAATAGAGGTCATGATATAGCAAGAGTAAGCAACTAATTTGCTTCACAAGTTTATAAAGACAAAGGAGATATATCATGACTTAGAAAGAAATATTGCCTTCAATGTTCAACAATAATATAAGATTGTGAAGGAACATGAATTAAAAATCAACAATTGAATATTCGATAATTGAATAACATGAACTGAGTGGTTTTGAATAACCATGAACATTTGCCAAGGTGCTCAGTGATTTAAACTGGACCTTTTAATAAGTTTTGGTATTCAAGGGATCAAATTTTCATACCCGTGATTTATGCATAAACACTTAATAATCCGACATTGATATCATGCCTTAATCAAATTTGTCCATTTCTCGATCAAGAGTTCTTACCATATCAATTAATAAAACAGTTATTTAAAATCCATTTGATTTAACAATTTTAGACATGCTTGATCTAGGTTGATACAATTAGCATAGATCTATCCATAAACAGTTCATAAATGAAGAACTTTAATTTAATTCACAGTTCAATGGCGGTAGAGAATCGGAATTCGATTGCACAAAGTGCGAATTTCAATAATCAATAAAGACGTGAATAATCATCAATAATTATTCACTAGCATGCTTTTGAAAATAATAACTCAAGTTGAGTTAGGAAACTTGCCTCGATCGTGAGGTTACAAATTTACGAAATAAATTTCTATCCACTATGTAGTTAAAATATCTTCCTTTGAGAGACCTATAATTAGTCTTTCAATTAGTCATTGCATAACATCGATTATGTAATCACATAGATATCATACATTACAATAAGTTCTTATAAGCATTATCATGTCTAGATAGTGTTATTAATTAATCTACCTTTAATTCACATAATATTATTAACTTAGATAATATTAATTCACCTTCTAGTATTATTGGTTCACTAATAATACTTTAAATTATTTACTAACATTTTATTCACTTACTAATATTAGTAATCATTTAATAATATTTTATCCCTTTACTAATATTATTAATCATTTAATAATATTTTATTCACTTACTAATATTATTAATCATTTAATAATATTTTATTTAATCTCGAATATTATTATTTAATAATAATACTCTAATCTAATATTTTTATTTACATAACAACATCATATTATAATATTATTAGTATTTTAATAATATTCCAATGATTTATTAAATTAATAAACAATTTATTCTAATTGTTCATCCTTTAATAACCTCTTATTTAATATCCATAAAAGGTCATAAGTAATATTTATTATTATAAATTACCAAAATGCCCTAAGATAGTCATGATATAATATATTATGAGCATTCAAGCATAAAAATCATATTTTTCTCATTAAAGGCATCATTTAACTATTTATTTCCTTTTATTCATAACCTAATCATTTTTAGGAAAAATAGCAAACTGATTCCAAAAATTTTTAGCTTCTGGATTTTAACAGAATATGAACCAACAATGATCCTCTAATTTTTCTAGAATTTTAGAAAATGATTTACTATTTTTAAAGTGCTCAAAACATTCAGATCTTGTTCTATTTTTAAAAAATTGAGTTTTGCTCAGAAAAATCTGAAATTTTCAGGGTATGCTCTCTTAACATATATGAAGCTACTGTAAAAATTTTGGAATTTTCCAGTGTATATATACAGTGATATATTCGTAGGATAATATTTATGGAGTCCTTTACGGAAATAGTCATTACGCACAATATATAACTTCAAACGTGTCCGTTCTTTTTCCTACGCGTAGATAACTTCATAAGGTACCTCTGTAATATTTTTCCAGATTTTTACAAGACAAGGAACTAGCCAGAAACAGCCTCATGAAAAACAAGTCAGTAGCTGATTTTGGATTTCAAGGCTTTAGCATATAAAGTGGACTGTTTTGGGAAAAATAATCTTAAAGGTTCCAAAACATGCTAGATTTGTGATCTACCACTTGGGTTTACTAGATAACTCATGTATCTAGCACCCCCTTCGACGGATCATAATTCCAAGTTGTAGAACTTGAGTTACACAAGATTTAGTGGAAGAAAAACAAGAGTTTTCACCCTTGGAGAACATATGCTCATTTTCTTCCTCTAAGTCTTTGATCTAACACTCAAGATACTTAGTTCCATGCATGATGGTATGTATAACTAGTGTATCTTGAGTAGTTGTACATAACCCCATCAAAACTCAACCTATCAAAACAAGGTAAGAGAAGAAGATGAAGGTACATTATACCTTGACTTAGTGGCTACCTTCCTTGATTTTCCAAAGTAACTAATAAACTTAGGGGCATAAACCACTAGAACTCCTATAATTCTTCTTCCTATGGCTGAAATTCTCTCTTTCTTTTCTCTCTTTGAAGTTGGCTAGCTTGGGAGCAAGAGGTAGAAGAAGAAGATGAAGAAGATGGAGAGAAAATGAGATGTTGGAAGAATGAGATGTGAATTCAAAATGTAATGGGCAATTCATTATTAATTCTCCCACAATCATTTTGTTGCCCATTAGGTAAAACACTTTGTTTATTACTTACCTTAGGTTAAACATGATTAAATGTGCATAATGGAGTGGCAACCAATGGGAGCCTTACAACATTGTCCTTATGTTTATTCATGTCTACTAATGGACAAGCTAGATTAATTATTCCACTTAGGATCCTCATAATATCCACCATTTAGCTTTTATTTTAAATGCCCAATTTTGATTAATCAAATGTCTAGAATACCCCCAATCAAGTGGGCTAAGTATTGGATTACAATTTATTTTCCTTGGGCTTTTCTTTTAATTGATTTGGGCTAGATAAAAAAACATAGTCCAACAATTTTAATAATGTTACCCAATTTGATAATTTAGGGCTTTCATCTCCAATCATATGAAGTTTAATTACTTATACATATGATTTTATCTCATAACCTAATTAGATTTACAAGAATTAGGTTTAAAATTATTAGTCACTTGAAATACTAAGTTTACCCTCTTAAGTTAGTATCGTATAAAATACTAACTTTTTTCGTGTTACCATAACCCTTAGGTTATTTAATATCCTTACCTAATGTATAATTAGGTCACAAGGCTTTCATTTTTAATGAAATCCATAAATGTATGTATCCATATATAATACAAAGTTTAAAAAAAAATGTACATACATACATGGTGACTTAAGATTTACGGTTATTACAGTTATAATATTTCTTACTGGACTAGTTGAGCTCACCCTTTTGCTTTTATTGTTCTCTTCAGGAAATGAGAACGTAGCCGGGACTAGTCACGGAATGGAGTGATGGTCCGAGATGGTGTCATAGTAGTCTTCACTATTCTATAAAATAGTGTGATAATAAATATAATGAGGACTCCATTGAGTGTGGATATTGTCTAGATGACAATATTCTTATTAAAACTATTAGATTATGTTTTGTCGTATTTTACACGACTGTTGTATAATTAAGTTGTATTTGAATTTTGTACCA
The DNA here is from genome assembly GCA_020205605.1 of Panax ginseng. Lineage (NCBI taxonomy): Eukaryota > Viridiplantae > Streptophyta > Magnoliopsida > Apiales > Araliaceae > Panax > Panax ginseng. The sequence goes on from CM035129.1 coordinate 34,933,633, forward strand.
TATATTTGGAGACTCAAGATGGGTGATGTATACCTATTTTGGGGGCATCACAGATTTGGTATTCTCACTCCACTTCCTTTTGTTCGGGTTACTACCCCTACTGCTTCCTCCGTCATCGGTCTTTTTTTTCTTCTCCTGATGGAATCGAGATGCAGCTTCGCTCCCTCCTTCAGTAATTAAAGCTTTTTCCAGTAAAGCCGTGAACGTATTGATCTGCAACACATCTACTTTGTTGTATAAACTCGGCTTCAACCCATTCTCAAACCTTCTCGCTTTTCGTAATTCTGTATCCACCTGATGAGGTACAAATCTTGCTAATTCATTGAATTTAGCAGCGTATTCAGAAACAGACATATTCTCTTGCTTCAGCTCTAAAAATTTGATTTCCATTCGAGCTTGCATACTTGATGAAAAGTAATTCTCAAAGAATAATTACTCGAATCTTTTCCATGCCACCACCGTTGTACCAGCTCTTGCCTGGTTAGTCTCCCACCAGTAATTAGCTTCTCCCTTCATTAAGTATATTGCAAAAGCCGTCTTCTGCTCTTCTGCCACTCGCGCAATGATGAATGCTTTCTCCATCTCCTTTACCCAAGTTTGGGCTTCAATCGGATCCGTGGTTCCCTTGAATTTCGACGGTCCTACCGCTTTAAAATCCTTGAAGTTAGCCAATCTATCAACTGGCTGATTTCTCGCTCTTCCTCTCGCTGGAGCTCTATTTTCCATAGCTTTGACTATCATATTTGCAAAGTTTTGCATCAGGTCAGCTTGACCTCCTTCATTATTCACTGACTGCTCTTCTCTTTGGTTTCGATTCTGTCATCTAGGCGGCATGATCTGATTTAAATTAAAATCTTTTATTAATGCTCTTTCTCTATACAAATTCTTAACACAATAAGAATTCAACACATATTTCTCATATAATCGCATATTTATTCAAATAACACATAGTATATATAGTACTTATCACATATTACTATCCCTTTTTAAAATAATTTAAGGATTACCATACCCAACTTTACAAAAAGTTGCAATTCTCCAACTTTACACAAAAAGTTGCCATTTACCATATTCACATATCTAATTCCAGTTCATCAAACTTACCACACTTATGAGTTCAGCAACTTTCCACAATTATATGAATGTATGAACTTATCCTAGTCAGACCTTTGGTGTCCATTCACTGAGGGGTTCAGAACATTTCATATAATCATGAGTCATGAACTTACCATAAGTATGAGTTTTAAGAACACACAAATTAATCTTAATCTTATATTCATATAGAAAATAAAGATTTTATTCATACAAACATATATAATTACATATGCTTAAACATCATTTCTTGATATTACAACACTTAATATCATAAGTTTCTACCAAAAGACATTATCACATATATCTAAGTTGTCTATCGACCACTCCCTTCACCAGTCTTCTTCTTTTGGGACACTTGTTGAATTCGTGACCCATTTTACCACATGAAAAACACTTTCTCATATTCGACTTAGGACAATGAAAAGAAATACGTCCCTCCTACTTACAATTGAAGCACACATTCTTCCATATCATGCATTTTCCCACATGAGTCTTCCCACACTTGCTGCAAGCTTGCGTCTTCTTCGGGTTTGAATTTTCAGAGTTGTCGCTGTCATTTTCCCTCTTTCGCTTCTTCTTGTCTTTATTGTTGGCTCCTTCAAACGATCCATCACCCTTAGTCTTCATTCTCTCCACCTGCGCCTTCAGCTTGTTCCGTTCTTCAGTCACTTCGCGTTACGCTCGCTCCATCTTCCATAACTCCTCCAAGAGAAACACTTTACTCCGGAGTTTCTGGACTTCTGTAGATAGTTGATCTTGTTCTCCAACTTTGATCTTATTCTTTAACTCCATCTTAGCTTCTTTAGACTCTGCCTCCTCATCACTACTCAGATACATCTCAGGATAATCATCATGATCACTCCCGAGATTAACCATGGGTTCATCTTTTCCCACCTTCTCTACTGATTCGCTCTGTGCTGGCACCTCGGCTACTGGCACTGGTGCGACAGCCACTGGCATCTCCGTAGTCATCTTATCTTCTCCCGACATCCTATAATCAGTTTAAACAACTTGATTAGTACTTCTCCAGTACAAACTTCTCACACTATGTGTACATATGTCTCACTATCGATATGCTTCAGCAATCACTCACTTAGTAATCTAAATGAGTATTCTCTATCTTGCTCATGGTTATAATCCTAGGGTTTTCCCCACCCCACTTAAGGTTTATAACCTACAGCTTTGATACCAACTTGTGACGCCCCCAAATTCGGGTTACCTGACCCCAGAGTTTGGTGCTAACGATCTACAATAGATTAACATCTAACTACCCATTCAAATATAAATAGGAATACATAAGTCCCAGGTTCTCTAACATTAACATTACAAACATACCCCTCAGATAAACAAAATGGGTTTTCAATACAACATAATTATAATAATGTTCAACATAACTAATATATCGCGATGCCTTTGCCTTTATTCTTCTTTACAGCACCTTCTACAACTTTGTCCCCAACTGAAAAGTTTTATTTAGCAAGGGTGAGCAACAAGTTTGCCCCGCAAGTTAAGACATACGATTAAGGTATAAGAATCAATAACATGACTTCTCATCTTCTATGCAACAATAATCTGATAATGAAAGAGTACAACGCTTTCAAGGTTTTCTACGATATTCAATTGATTAATCAAGAATTAATTCTACGAAATAGCAAAGTGGAATGTGTTCCACATTTATGCTGAGCGATCCGTTGGATCTTGAACTTCTCTTCTCGGGTATCTATCAAAGATTTACTTTGATATATACTCAGGTGTATCAGATAACCATAAAGATTAAATCATACCCCTCTACAAGTACTCGAGAGTAATTAACTCCTTGTACCTATATTATGCATAATACTTAAGTCACGTGCAAAATTAAATTCGACCCAATAAAATGTTCCCTTTATATAAAAGGTTGTTCTTCTCAGTCTCAAAATCAAGATTTGATTTAACAACGAAATTCAATTATTTCAATATCTAATCACTTCTCTTCTCTTCTCTTCTCAAACCTATCAAGTTTTCATTTTCAATCTAGCCGAAACAACTGGCATTGATCTATCAATAATAATTAAATTCTCTTCTCTTCTTTTCTCTTCTCGAATCTATCAAGTTCTAACAAATGTTCGTCTAGCTAGAATAATTAGCTAAGACATTTCTCAACATAATTCAACAATAAACAGAATTATATGTCTTTGTCGATAATATCGCTTCTCTGAGATATGAATATCCAACAACAATAATTATACTGAATATATATTTTCTGAATCAGTAATTCAATTTGAATTATTAAACATGCACTAACTGCGAATAATCAACAATAAATTCTTGGACGTGGTCTAATTAACAATAATTAACCACCATAATAATTAAACAATATTAACTCAAGGTTGAGTTAGGAAACTTGCCTCTTCCATTGATTACAGCTACACAATAAACTTATCTGCTTTCGAAAGACCTATAACCAATAATATCGGTCTCAAAATTAGCATAATATTTCATAACACGCATCACTATATTCTACAGTCAAACTTCTCCTATACACATTACCACATAGCCACATCAATGTTTATAACCTATATAAACACCTAACAAGTCTAACTATTTTGGCCTGGTTGGACTTCGGTCCATTCTCAGAGTTTTGGTCACCCTATCCGACAATTAACATAGTTATTGTCAATTACACTTGGTCTCTAAGCTTTAATATTATTTTAGATAAGTCAAATATCATTTCTAATATTTTTCGGAAGCTTTTAATAATTTTAAAAAAACAATTATTATAATTTATAGTAATTTTTCAAACATCGAATCATTTTTAAATAATTTAATTATCAAATAATCTTATCATCATTAATATTTAATAATATTAAAATATTAATGACATACTTGTCAAAATATTAAAGTTATTATCAATAACTTAAAATATTTTTAAATCAACAATATTCTACTTAAATGATTTTGAAAATAATTAAAATTATTTTTAAATCATAACCATTAATATTTAAATAGTAATGAAATTATCATCCAAATATTAAAAGTCATTAATTATAACTTCAAATATTTTTAAATCATTTTTCTCATTTTTGAATGATTTTTAAATCAAAAAAAATCATTTTAATTCATTTATTTAATATAATAATTAAATATATCAAATATCATTAATATTAATTTATTAATGAGAATTCTCCAAAATTATTGAGAATTATATTTTATAATTTAAAATATTCTATAACACTTTATTCTCATTTAAAATGATTTTTATTATATTAAAATCATTTTTCTAATTATTTAATATAATAATTAAATAAATCCAATATCATTAATATTATATTATTAATGAAAATTCTCTAAAAATATTAAAAGTTACATTTTATAACTCAAAATATTTTTAAATACTTTATTCTTATTTAAAATGATTTTTCATAATATTAAATCATTTTTCTCTAATTTATTTAATACACTAATTAAATAAATTAAATACCTTTAATATTTAAATAATTATAAATATTAAAGAAAATATTCAATTAATCAAAATTATTTTTCATAATTTAAAATAATTTTTAAAACCATTTTAATAATTTTATAATTTATTTCTATTTTTAATTAATTTCCAAAAAATCAGAAAATAAAATAAATAGAATTCATCGCTAATGCCTATAACGACACTTATCTGTTGTCTTAGGTGTTCTTGAGCTCAAGAACACTGTCAGACCCGAGTTCAAGCTTACTTGTTTGACCACTTGTGATTCTTAATCCAAACATGATTTTAGCTAACTTAGACACTGATCGTGTAGTGGAAATGTAACTCTACAATATCGAATCAAAATCATGGTCATACAACAAACAAACAATTAGATCTAGCCTCTCAAAGTCACTGTCAGATCACATCTGGGTTTTCTAGGTAACCCTGAAACCCAGACAGTGTCGAGTTGACACTTTCAAGCTCGATTTCCTTTATGTTCTGGTCATGCTACTGAAGGGTTTCGACACAGAAACGCACAATGAAAATAAAACAATTTAAACTAATTTCGAAACCCTAAACAGGATCCATGCGAAAACTATTAATTCAGTGGTTAGAAATTATGCCGATTAAGAAAGCTAGAAACGATGCGGTCGAATCTCCAACGTAATTCAAACGAACTGCGTCTCTACGGTATCCACACGAACGCTCCGCGAATCGTCTCCGCGAATCGTCCTACGATCTGCAGAAGAAGGAATCGCGATACTAGCCACCAAGGATGAGGATTTTCGAAACTGTTTTCTCTCTAGTCTCTCTCTAAGAGCGGCTAGGGTTTTGGTTTGTGAATAATCCCTAAAATGGCTGCTACATATCATATATATAGCGATTAAAAGGAATTATTCAAAACATAATTTAATAAAATCCGAATTTATATATGTATATATATATATATATATATATATCTTAATTAAGTCTTACTTAATTAATATACATATATATAAATTATCCTATTAATTTAAATACTATCAATCACATTGATATATTTAAATCTTTACAATTTAAATTAATTCCCTTTTAATTACTTTCTATGTGTGTGACCCTATAAATTATTATTACGTTGGCAATAATTTTAAAATCATATTATAAAATTATAAACAGTGAGCGGCATCTAGTAATGCGTCACTGCTACCCAAGTAATAATAAGATCGATGATTCGATGCAACCTTTTTCGTGACCAATGTTTCAATGTAATTTAATCCTTTTAACCTTAATATCCTAGATTAAACTCGAGTCATGGAATGTGTCATACTCTTTATAATTTAATCTGAGTTTTCTTAATCAATGAGTAAACTATATGAAACAAATCATTATTTGAGTATGGCCATGCATTTCATAGTCCTACTCAATCAAGAGGCCTATGGATATCATCCCTAATTTATAGGATGGTTAAATTTCATCTAGATCACTCATATTCCTCATATGATTCATGATGTACCCAATAATCACCTTTATAGTCCACCCTATTAAAGGTGACATTTGATGATATCAAAGTACATAAATTCCCGTGTAGTAATATAGTGATTTGGTCCGGAGGACCATTACATCATTGTCACTATGAGAATTGCTAATGACACTTCTCATAAATGCTCCACATAGAATTCTCATGGTGGAATCCATCCCGATTACATCGTTCTCTCTAACATGTACCTATGCATTGACTTAATATCTCATATATTTATGACCAATGAGATTTGGTCATCGATCCACATCCACATACTAGTCTTAATGCATCATTGTTATCCCATCAACAATGATACTCGACTAGGGGACATTTAAGAACAATGATACTAATTGTAATTATATAATCTCATGTTCAAGTCACATACTTGAAACTATATAATTTGTATCACTATTCTAAGGATTTTTTTATTATGTTAACATTTATATAACGCAGTAAATAAAACCATAATAAAATCTTTCATTTATTCAATCAAATATAATATCAAAAACGTTAAGGAATTATATCAAATAATTGGCCTCTAGGGCATAAACTCTAAGAGATACATGATGTTTAATGGTTCGAAGTTATAGTCCTTGTGTCAAGGAACAACACTAAATCAATATATCAGTTTATCATCAACAGAATCATTTGGAATCATATGGTCAAATTATGTCAGACAATGTGTTCATTCAGTTTTTGGAAATTCCAGAAAATAGCCATCATGGATGAGTAGGCCACTTTGACCACTTGCTACAATCGATATATGGAGTGTTTAAGAGTTCTAAGGCCAGGGATCTAGAGTTCACACAACAAGCTATAATCTGAATACAACATATCATCAAAACATTAACACAACTGACAGATCAAAGCTTTCTAAAACATTGTCAGACACTGTTTCTTACTTTCTGGGTTACCCAGAAATTGATTGGTCATGCCCAGTCAACGGGTTTTGACCAGGAATAACTCGAAATCTAGACATCAACTGTCTGTGATTTCACTTCTAGATCAAAGACAACATAACAAGCTACCAATAATAACTTTAAAACAACAAATATCATAAACGAGCAAGGATCTGTGGACACTGGCATTCGGTTGTCAGACCACATGAATGCTCAAGAACAGTTTTTGCAAAACTTAATTTTTAAGACCTTTGATGCTATGGATCCATGATGGATCAACATAGATCAACTAAAAACACCTTTTAACAAAGATCTAAACATATAAACACATTTTTTTCTTAGCAACTTGGATTAAAAATAAAATTAGGTTTATACCTTCTAGCTTTCCAATCGTTGATCTATGCTCTCCAATCTGTTCTTGGGTTTCTAGGAGGTGTTTATGTGACTGATCCACTATAAAATTTTGAAGGTTTTTGTGTGAGAGGGAGTTGGTAAGAGCTTGGAGAGAAAATAAGCAAAATGGGTACACTTTCTCTCTCTCAATCTTATATAATCACTTATAAAACAAAGATGCAATGTATAGATCTGATATGTGGACTGATTGGCCGGATATAATGAGTCACAAAGTCAACAAAGTTGGTTACCAACTCCAAATTTACCAAGATTTGCAAGCTAGCTATTAAAATATACTAAAAGGGAATTTTGGTCATTCTCTATATATTTTTAATGGCATACTAGACATTTTCCAAACCCTTAGGGTTTAACCCTAAGATTTTAACCCTTAGGTCTTAAAATATTAGTTTCCAAGATTTTCAATTTAGGGTTTTGAAAACAAGAAATTAAGATAATTAAAAATATAATTAGTGATTCCTAATTACATTAAATGTTATCAAACACATTAAGACTTACTAATTAGGATTATGGTTTCCTAATTAGGGTTTAGAATTCCCGGATATGAAATTAGGGTTTCCCGACTTTCAGTTAGGGTTTCTAACTGCGCGTTAGGGTTTCTAATCCTGAGATTAGGGTATTAAGGTTTAATAATTAATTTCAAACCTTATCCGATCAATCATTTGATCAAAATCTCTATACAATACAAACACATACTCATCGATACAATTATTTTAATTGCATTTTCTGTCAAATTCCTATCCAGAAATTAGGGTTAGGGTTTCTAAAGCCGTTAAGCACAACTCTACTCTATTTTTCTCAGTCAATACACCAATTGAGTAATTCTCGAGACTCGTATCATAGATACACAGTACAATATTAACAGTCAATTTTAATATTAAAAAAAACATTTATTCATATAATTTATATTATTCGAAATCCTGGGTTATCACTGTTGCATTTACATTTTTTGATGAATGTGTACAAATGCATTTTACTTACTGCACTGCAATATATCTATATGTGATATTAGTGCTTCGCACATGTCATCATTCCCATAACGGTGAGACACGTTGTATGTAAATTTATGTTGTGTGGTTCCTCCACCAGGAGGCTATCCTGTTGGTGTTTGATTACTGGACTCGTAGGGAGACTAATTCCAACGAGGCTCAAGAAAGGCACCACCCAGATTTGCTACAGTTGAAAGATCGGATTAACTTCCCATCGAGTAGATTGCGATGATCTGGGAACCTTTATGCCAAAAAGCCGCGGGAGTAACCTAAGATAGGTCAGCCTCTGATAAACTAAACGCGGAGGAAAGTTTCTTCATGCTTTCCATTTTTCAGTTACTTGTAAAGACAATTACCTATAATTTTATTCCATGTTCATCTCTATGTAATGGAAAATATGAAGAATATGTGTACATGCATATTAAGAGTTGACATGCTATCAAATGACACCCATTTAACAGGATAATATTTCTAAAATGGACACCTTATGATAGCATGTAAACATTTATACATTCCCTAAGACTAAACTACATAAGTTTTTATAGGGAAACAATTGGGCCTGTTACCCGCTCAAAATCAAAAAAGGCCACGAGCCTACAGCCAATCATGTCTTCATCTGGCCAGTCCAATCCTACTCCTGTCTCTCAAGAAGAGTTTAATGGTTTAAGCAAACAAATTATAGAGTTGGTTGTTCTGCTTAAAGAATTACACCAGTCTACTCAGGGTTCTCGAATACCCGTACATACAGAATCCTTTGCACAGGGAAGAACACATGGTTCGGATAAAACAATTCTGGAACTTCAGATGTTGATCAATGAAGGAAGAATTACATCCCTTCTACCTCCAATCAATCCCCGTTCCAGATGATTCAATTCCGATGGAGTATGCCAATATCACTCCCACTCTCGCGATCACAACACAGAAGAATGTTGGGCACTCTGCCACCTCATTCAAAATTTAATTGACAACGGTGTCCTGTAGATGGCAGAAGACAACACTTTGTTACTCGAGGGTGGGAATACATATCCTACAAAGTGGAAAGATGGAGTAGTATCAGTTATATCCGCTGAGGCTGATGATGCTTCCAGACCACTCATTATACAATCAATCCAAGTCAGACGTATTGACAATACTTTGAAAGTGGCTGCACCATATCTAATTAGCTTATCATTTAGACCATAGTATCCTGTTGTCAGCCTACAAAAAGTGCGATGGGATTATGGAGAGGCTGAAGGATCCACATCTCCTACAACTGCTGCAGTGTTGAAGGAGAATCCACTATATCTTCCGCAACAGGTAATGAAGCCTTCCATCAAAGCAAAGGGAAAAATTCACGTAGAGAAGATTGAAGAGTTCCTCCGTATTATGGGCCATAATGAATCCATGGTGGTTTTAAGCTTAAAGGAAGCTCCACAACAAATTTCCATACTGGACATGGTTTTATCTTCCGAAGATCATAGGAAAGTCTTACTCAAAGTCTTAGAAGAAGCCCATTTGCCGAAATCAATGGATGTGGAAAAATTCTAACATCTAGTTGATCACATTTTTAACAACAATGTGATATATTTCACTGACGACGACATACCGCCCGAAGGGACCGGTCATTACAAGCCGTTGCACATAGCGGTATTATCCTCCGGATATATGGTGGGCGGAGTCTTGATAGATGGAGGGTCGTATTTGAATATCTGTCCTTATGCCACTTTGGTAAAGATGAACATCAATCTCAAACAGATTCGAAGCAGCTATACGGTTATTAAAGCTTTTGATGGATCCCAACGAAATTCTGTCAGAGAGATTGAATTGCCAATTGAGATTGGTCCCCATACATTCTGCGTATCTTTTCACGTGCTTAAGATAAATATGACGCCCCCAAATTCAGTTACTTGAAACCTGAACTCAGTGCTTCACGATACCATTTCTATGAGCAGAATAATACTAATAATAATAACAATAATATAAATACCAAACTTAATTTATATATAACAGAGTTTAATCCCAGGTACGCGACCTTTAAAAATTCATTACATAATAATAATAAACATCATCCTTATCTTAATAAAGCCAAACTATTACATAATATATAGCATAACACTCATTCCACAACTTTCCCTTTTCCTTTGTTCTTGGCCGAACCTTCTGGTTGATCACACTTAGCTGAAGACATTTAAATTAAACAAAGATGAGTATTTGAGTGCTCAGCAAGTAATAGCAACAATAAATATTAGATAAAAGGATTAAATGTTTTCTTTGAACGACACTTCTACAATGAATCAACAGTTGTGAAGTAAGCTGAACCAATAATAAACAACATATCATTTCGATTTCAAAATTTTGAAACTACGTACTGACTATAAATGGGGATCAGTCGACAGACTATGAACATTGTTTTCTATTTTTAAAAAGTTAAACAGAAATTCATTTGTAAATCATCATAACTTATAGGCACAGGGGTGATCAGCCCGTTATGCCCTGTATTGATCAATACTACATATTCGAACGATATTTTCGTCCATCATATCCGCCTTAGGTGCATAAAAGTTTCCCAAATTCGGGATGTTCATACTAGTCTAGAATCCGAACCAAAACAATTCAGTTATATACAATAAAATTTTATCTTATTCAATAATATTTTTAAATCTGTGTCTAGCTGAATCAAATAGCTTAGACGGTTTTTAAGTCAATGTATACATACTGGAAACCAATAAGTATGTATCAACATGTGATAAAATATAATGATTATCCAATTGAGGACACCTGTATAACCATATTTATAAATTAACGAACAGACTATATATCTTGATTTATAATAACAGAATTAAGGAACTTGTACAACAGATTATAATCTAATAACTTACTTATACAGAATAATTGCATAAGTATATACAAAGGTTAAGATATTTGAACAATGAAAAAGAATAGTTCAGATATTTGCTTATGCATTGCATAAAGTAAATAAAAAGATAGGATACTTATACAACATATTATAATCTAATAACTTACTTATACAGAATCATTGCATAAGTATATACAAACGTTAAGATATTTGAACAATGAAAAAGAATAGTTCAGATATTTGCTTACGCATGTCCATTGCATAAAGTAAATGCAAAGATAAGATACTTGCCTGGTCTGCTGCTTACAGTTATGCAACTTAGTTTTATCTTTTATATCAAGCCCTATCATTAATAAGATCATTTATTCAATTAGAATAATATATCATAACACATAGTACTGCTATTTGCAGTTAGCACATAACCTAATAACATTGCCACATATGTTTAGTAGTCATTGGATCACAAACAAACACATATACAGACATATAAATAAGTCTAGATCAATTTCTGAAACATTTCGGTGTACCGACGACTTTATTAGGTAATTATCGAGTCTAAGACTCTATACTGAAGTTCAATATACATTTAAATAACTTAAATATGAATCATATTATTTTTAAATGACTAGAATAATTTTTAATTAATTATTATAATTTATCATGATTTTTCAAATACCGGAATCATTATGAAATGATTTAAATATTAAATAATTCGATTATCATTAATATTTAATTAATATTAAAATATTAATAAAACCATTGCCAAAATACTAAAGTTATTTATAATAACTTAAAATACTTTTAAAGTATTAATATTACCCTTAAATGATTTTTAAAATAATTAAAATTATTTTTAAATAATTACCATTAATATTTAAATATTAATGCATTAGTTATCAAAATATTAAAATTCATTTATTATAACTTAAAATATTTTTAATCTATTTATATTCTTTTTAAATGATTTTTAAATCAATAAAATCATTTTAAAACTATTTATTTAATATAATTAATAAATAAATCTAATATCATTAATATTAATTTATTAATGAAATTTACCATTAAATAATAAAAATTATATTTTATAACTCAAAATATTTTTAAACACTTTATTTTTATTTAAAATGATTTTTATAATATTAAAATCATTCTAATTAATTTATTGAATATAATTATTAAATAAATCTAAATATCATTAATATTAAATAATTAATAAAATTAACTTTAAAATATTAAAAGTTATATTTTATAACTTCAAATATTTTTAAATACCTTATTATCATTTAATATGATTTTTAATATAGAAAAATCATTTTTATTAAATTTATTTAATGTATTTATTAAATTAATTAAATATCAATATTATTTAAATAAATACTAATATTTATGAAAAATATGCCAAATTATTAAAAACCAATTTTTAGGTTTTAAAATAATTTTTAGTAATTTATTTTGTATTTTTAATAATTAAACACTAAAAATGGCCTCTAGTGAAGGACAAATCCTTCATCATTAGAGGCCCTATATCTCTCTTGCACAAGTGATTTATTGCGAAGAAATATTTCCTTCACATTAAGTTCTGCATTGAGACCTCCTCGCAATTGGGTATCCTTTTAAGGCATAAACATGTAGTAATAAACTAAATGTTTTTTGTGAAGGATATATCAGGAATAACTTTTTTCTTTTTCATCAAATTGTATTTAGTAATGGAATATTGTTATTTAGTGAAAGATTGGTTTCAAAATTCACAAATAATATTTTAAGAAGGACTATTTAAAATTAGTGAATAACTTTATTCCTCACAAATAATATATTGTGAATGACTAACAAATTTATTTAACGAGAGAAAATTTTCCTTCACTAATTATAAATTGAGAATGTATCTTCAAATTAGTGAGGAAATAATCCTTCATTGATGACTAACTAATTAACTAGAAAAGATTTAGCGAGGAAAATAATCCTTCATTAAAATCCATTTCTCAAGTAAAATCCTTCACAAATTATAAATTTATAAAAAAAAATTAATTGATAAATAATCAATATTCATTGCAAATTATAATCAATTTTCAAATCACTAATTTCATTTTTTTGCTAAAATTAAATTGAAATTAAATAAAAGAAAATATACATAATTCATGGGGCATACCACATACAGTTACTATCAAAGGACATGCCCTATGATGTCAACAGTAAATCAAATGCAAAGAAGCAGAATTAGATGGCTATAGTAAATGTGCTAAAATAAAGCATAAAGCCTAAAAGGATATCAACAGACTAATACAATGTAAACCAAATTTAAAAAGCTAGCCAAACCCATAAAAAGATGCAGACCTAACCAAATTTAAAAACCTAGAAGACCAACAACAATATCGCCAACCCAATTAAGCTTTCCCAAATAGCAGCAAGAAGCATGACAACAAGCTTAAACAAAGAAGAACCCAATTAGCCACTCATAGCATAACCCATACATAGCAAGCAGAGTGAAGGGCCCAACATCATAGCAATGGCAGTAAAGCAGTAGCGACAATTAGCTTAAACAACAACATCTGCATTAGCTAGGCTCCAAAGCAGACCAAACCCACTATCAAGAAATGAGAGGCACTCAAAGTCGGAAATCGGACCATTGCAAAAGAAGAAGAACTCGGTTTTATGGCAAGCAATCGCAACAACATCCCTTCGCCACAAAGAAATTTCGTAACCAAGAAATTTCAACCATATGCAGACTAAAGCAAATTTGCACCATGAGGTGAAATAAAAAGGCCATCACCAAGCATATGCAGAGTAGTAAATCTACAGATAGCATGCACTTTCTTTGCAACAAGAGATTTACAATGAAAAAAAAAAAAAGAATTGGGAGAAAAACATTAGCATGACAAACTGCACCAGTAACCAAATTATATACTAAAGCTATATAATGAGGATTTTTCAAAAACAAAAGCTGATACATGTGATTTGAGCAAAAATTTACTAATATTGAACATCTAAGAAGAGATACAGGAGTAACCATGATGGTGCAAAAGATATTTAAGCATGCATATATAATGGATATATAATAAATCCAATTGAGATAGCTGAATTATATTTATAACGTACTGAAAAATTCTTTCCCAAAAACATATAGATAAGGAAATAGTGTCCTACCTGTAGACGCACACCAAAAGAAAAGAAAAGAAATATTGGACCCAAATACATTAGAAAGGAGTGAATATTCTAGTGTAAAAGAGTCTGAATTCAAGTGTATTTTAAAATTTTCAGTAATGTCAAATTTTGATTTGTATCACTTTATCTGTAGCTAATTGAACTTTCATTTGGAAAATTCTACAAATTGTATAGCTCAAGTATATCTCTCACAACACGGGCAGATTCTAGATGTTTTATCTCCATTTTTTGCAGTAGTAATCCATTGATTTTAACTCGAATGCGGTCAGAATAAGCATAGAGTTTTAGACTTTTAGCAGACAGATTTGCCCAACTTAAAGTCGATATGACTTGATTTTTTGTCTCAACAAATATCTTAAAAAATAAAAAAAAAAAAGCAAAACATGTTCCCGCTTAGTGGTACTACACAACTCTCTCTGAAGGAGATAAAATAGGATAACCAACGACAATTATTCAAATTACCCCAAGAATCAATCAACGTGATGGGTTAAAAAAAAATTAAATATGTATATTTCAACATGCATATTTCTTTCTAAGAATTCTTTGCACCAAATTGAAGAGAAAAGAACTAATTCAACTACATACCAATTTTGAGAGGGACTATAGGGAATATAATGGCAGTTAAGGCACGGAGGCTCATATTCTATCATTGATATGATCTAAACAGAGGTCAAGATGGAAAAAAGGAGTCATATAGCTTAATCCATGTGGACAAATCTTTGTTTAGTAAAGAAAGACACCGAAGGAAATTACACCAAGAAAAATTTTGCTTTTGAATATAAATGCAATAGTTCCTTTCTCATCATCAAGAACCTCTCAGATATAGTGATTATATATGATTGTAAGAGGCTTAAAATTTTGTTCGGATGAAAATGGAGTAGAACACACAAACCACATGCATGAACAAAGAAAAATAAATGCCACACATACTTGAAAGATGTACATTTTGTGTGAATAGCTCACTAATATACGATGGTATGTACAACCCATGTTTCGGGCATCTCTATGGTTCTTGAAACACAACCCTCATCCTATTCTAGTACATAATGCTATATAAATGTAAGGTATTTTACAGAAGGGGAGTAATGTTGGTTGGCGAGGCTTGAGCCTTGGCCTACACATGAAAAAAATTTACATATTGACACCATGTTTCCTAACTACAGTTCTGGATGTACACCGCATCTATTTTTTGAATGTAATTTGATGCATGAGGCTTCATTCCCCTTATCACAAACTAGACCATTGGTATTAGACCATTGGATTTCAATTTTACTCTTCAGACCACCATCAAGAACTTCCCAAACAAGCTTATGCTTAGCGAAATAACACTTTGCAACTAAATCACCTTCGTGCCTAGACACATACTGCCACAGATACAATTCATTTACTTGATAAAGATATGACACAATTCACATATAGTAGGATAAAGAATATAACTATTACCTCCCAACGTCCAATCTTTAAAAGTAAAGAATATAACATTTACTTGATAAAGATCTGACACACAGTTATGTTTGAATTATTCGTATTTAATTTTTAGACAAATGCATCTCCGGGAATCGTATAGATAATTCAAATCACTACTATTTACCGGTTAAAACTATTGAATCTTTAACTATAAAGTATATATTACAAGATCAACATACCAATGAGCAAAATTTAACTGTTTCGTAGGGGGTTTCACGTTCAAAAAAGTACCAAGGTCACGGTTGTTGATGCCAATAAGTTTAATCCCTTCTATTTCAAGGACACGATCCATTTCCCTCTCATTATGTACCTTAATAACAAAGAGCTAAAGAAAAAACAACAAAAATGATGATGAGTGTTATTTTCGTATAGAAGCTAACAATGTTATTATAGTAAAAGAACAGAGGCGTACATGGTTATTTAGTCCGTTGCAAAATATTTGAAGTCCTTCATGAGTGCAGAAAGAAAATAAATGAAAAGCTTTTACTATTTTCCTTTAAATCATTAGGGGAGAGAGAGAGAGAGAGAGAGAGATGCAGATGCCATGCCTCTATAGAAATTCACAGCTTTGTGCCTCGAGACATACATTTCTCTCATTAAGTTGAACTAAAAGAACTGGTCACACTAAATACAATTTCACATACATATACGAGATCAAAAGAAAAAAGGATGCCTATCAATGTAGACTCAAACTTTAGTTAGAGGTCTATAAAGTATAAACTCTAACCCATAAATCACATCTCATGCCATAAAAACAAGTATAATGGTTCAAAAGCTATTCGTTGTACACAAAAGAGATAAAATTGAATTCATGAACCTTTTTCGTTTTTACTTATCCAAAAGATAGAGAGAGAGAGAGGTAACATCGAAAAAAGCATAATTCAAACCTCAACAAGTGCTGCCAACCCAAGATTCTTGCAAATCTTAGACATATATCTCGATATCAAGATCGGTAAAAAATGCCAACAATTAATGTAATCACATCTCGCACCTTTACTCCGAGCATAATAGATTTGCCACGCATCTATAATAAAATCTTTGCATAATAGAGGGCAATACTTGATACTTAAGTTGTGTTCAAGCATACACCTCAAGAGAGTTTTTACACAAAAATGCTAAAATTGTTGTTTTTGAGTTGTAGAGAAAACATTCTAGGAAAAGATTACCTTTACTCCAATTTCCTTATGTTCTCCAGATTTTCAAAGCCTCCTTAATTCATAAAACATCAAAGAAGTAAAAAACATTAGCAAAGAGGAAATAGTTTGGGCTTCAATATTCAACACGAATACATAAAACCGGAGCAATCAAGTCAAGATAGGACAAAATGTTTGAAATCTTTAACTTTACCGAAAATACTTCTTTTTCATCAAAACGCTAAGACATGCTTGCTCCACCTTTCTCATAAGCCTTGGAAATTTCAACCTATCGAGAGAAATATTTAGAAAATTGATATAAATATATATATATATATAGAGAGAGAAGAGAGAGAGAAGAGAATTTTAGTTTTGATTTGCTTGTATTTGTTGAATGGCATTCGGTAAAGAATGTATATATTGAATCGATAATGACATTTTGTACAAGCAGTCATCCCTAGAGGCTAGAAGGTGAGAGATCAAGGAATCATCTAATAATCAAGTATTACATCTTTTCTCGATTCCTCAAGTGATTAAATTGTTACACTGATTAGCCCATTCTCAATTGTGGTTATAGTTAATATCTAGAACAAGGATTTATTACCAAGAAACCAAAGGTGGAAAATAAGTGAGTGGGGTAGTGATTCTTAGTTATCACACCCTAATATGTTAAGGAATTCATTAAATCAAACCTAAGAGAAAGAGGATAAAGATAATCATAACACGGACTAGAAAAAACAATCACATTGAGACAAGGAGGATAATGATAATGCAGAGAGAGAGGCTCTGGAGGCGGGTCCTCCATATTGTTTTCAACTCCACATTCAAGGACTATTTATTCCTATGAAGAAATAAGCATACAAACTAATTATCTGTAGTTTATTGTTCTAGAACCAAGAAAACATTCCATTAGATAAATTAATTTACAGTTGATATACACAACCAAAATATGGGTCTATAACTAAATTATACTCCCTCCATTCCACAAAAATAGTCTAATTTGTTATTAATAAATAAATAACTCTATTTCTGAAACTCAGTTTAAAAAAAAAACAAAAAATTCAAAATTTAAGAAGCTCAAAGTTAAAGATTTCCGAAACTCCACCATCGGTCACAATTACTGTATTAACATGCATTCAAGTTTTTAACAAATTAACTTCCTTTTGTTTTTCCCCTTCATTCCTACTTCTTACCATATCTAAATTTTTTTGTTATACTTTTATGGTGACAAATTTCAAGACACAAGTCTTTTCCTATGTACTCCAACACTTTGAAAAGCGCTTTCTATTTCTAACATTTTGTTTTGGTTTGAAATTAAATTTTGTTTTAATCTAATATGCTTAAACTCTTTAATTAACATCATATGTAGTATATAAATCCATCCCAAGCCTCGGTTTCATCTAATATTTTGTTTTTAATCAAAACAATCCATTGGAGATTTTTATCAAATACTATGTGTGCAATCGCTTTGAAACCCTCGTGTCATAGCCATTTATTTGAGCTATCATCCCATTTTACCCTCCTTATAACACCACACCACCAAGCCTATATACCCTTGCTTCTAATTCGACCATAACAAGCAATTTCATAATCAAATTCATATATAAAACCAACTAATTAATTAACAAACTAGTTAGTTTACTAACTTTTCAAAGTTTTAATTTGATATATCTCCAACATAACCCATTTGAATATCATCCCAATTTATATTGCTTATAAAATATAAACATATCCAATACCCACCATAATTAGCTTACCAAATTAAATTGTTAACAATTCTCAATTTGAAACTAACCAACTTCATTTGCATAAAAACATAATTAGTTTACCTTTGCTTGCTTGCAAAATTTGATTGTAATTCAACTCCTTGCATGCTTAAATCCTTCTTTTCTTTTTATTGTTTCGTGTTTTATGCGAAACATGTTTGCATATGCAATTTCCTAAGGTGCCTAGTTGTTAATCTTTATATGAAGTGGTAACAAGTATTAAAGAAAATACCTTTGAACAAATAAATCATACAAATCATTTCAGTAAGTACTGAACAAAGTTGTTGAAAAAAAAATACCTTCGAACAAATTAACGGGTCTTTGGGTCTTCACAGTTAGGGCTTTTGCAATTGGGACAGAGAGAGCATTTTGATGCGAAGATGAAGTTGGGAGGAAAACTTTGGGATTAATGATAATCCCTTTAGCCATATGAAACATGATTCACACAAATTGATAGAGAAAACCGATCTCATGCGGTGACAAATGATTCACACAAATCGATCTATAAAGACGAGTGATTCACACAAATCACACAAATCGATCTCACAAGGCAAAATTTGGGGCTAACTTTTTCATTCTCCCGCCTAAACAATGGCCAAGGAAGACGAATCTAATTTTGGCTAAGGAAAACCTAGCTTTACTCTCTGCACCAACCACGCATTTAACCGATCAAGAACACGATCTGCTCCAAAATTTTAAGATAACAGAGGAAAAAAAATAACATAATATTAGTATTAGATAACATAGGATATATATGTAATATTAGATATTATAATATATAACATCCGAATATTAGATAATAGGAAAAATATAAGATAACACGAATATATGTTATCTTTTCCAAAAAAAAAAGTTAGATGACATTTTTTTTAAAAATAACTCTTTTACAAATAATATTGTAATTAAGTTACTTAAAAAGTGTATTATTATAAGTAAATTTACTACTATAAAAAAATTAATGTATTTATATTATAATTTATATTCACCACAATTAATTCAAAAAAATTATTTAGAACAAGATAACGACCAATTTTATCCCTCGCAAAAAACTTTTTTCACATAATGATATATAGTGAGTAATAATTCCTTCACTAAATAGATTTTTTCTCCTCTAAAATTTTCATCATAAATTGGCTCCAAAATCTTTCTATCGCCCAAATTCTTGAATTTTGCTTGATTTGGGGAAAAATATTAAATTGTAAGGATGTTTCTTTTGCTAATATTTATATTGTCACTATACTTTTTTATATTCACTGTTCCTTCGGTGGTGTAAACAACTCCTCATGTGAAGGAATAAATTCCTTCACAAAATTTCCTTCAATAATGCAGAGGATTTGGCTAAAAATATAAAATTTTAGTTTCTAAAAATAAACAATTAGGGTTCCATAATTACATTTAGTTTTCTAATTACTTAGAACATAAAAATTAGATTTAAGATTTATAAATTTTAATTAAGATTGCTAAATTAGCAATTAGGGTTCATAAATTAGCATTTAGGATTCCTAATTTGACAATTAGAGTTTTAATTAGTAATTAGGGTTTTCTAAGTAATAATTAGGGTGTCCCTAATTAACATTAAGCTTCATACTTTAGCGATTAGGGTTCTAGTTTAGTAATTAGGGTTTTTAATTACTAATCAGGGTTTATAATTTCGAAGTTAGGGTTCCTAATTTAGAAATTAGGGTTTCTAATAATTAGGGTTTTTCCTAATTAACTTTAAATTCTATAATACTAAACATAAATCATATAACACAGTTACATAACAGTCTCGAACTCATAATTGAATTTTAAAATAAAGTTTAACAAATTAATGTTAGGGTTTGGTCATGATACAACATAATTGACCAACCATTATCGGTCCACACATACAGTACATATTTATAGCACTAAAATAAAAATAATATTATATTATTATTCTCATTCTTTGATCAAAATCTAAAATTAGGGTTTGGATTCTATATCTGATTTTTCTTGCATATATAGCATTATTAATTAAGTTAAAATAATTAACTTATAAACTAATCTGAACTAAAATTTATATAATAAAATAATTATTATAATAATTCTAATATCATTCCATATATTATTAAATAATATAATAATCATATTTTCATAGAAAATAAATAATAAAATGTTTTTACTACAAAATTAATTATAAAAATATAATTTATAATGGTTAATAATTCTAAGAAAATTATTTGAAATTATTCATGTAATAAATAAATTTTTATTTATCACATAAATACATATACTTTACCTTGCACGTATTCCCACCTTTAAAATAAAATAAAATAAAATAAAAATTTTATGCAAAATTTCTGATTTAATTATATAGAAAATATCGGGTTGTTACAATAGATTCAGGATACAACCTACTATTGGGAAGACCGTGGATTCATATGGTTGGGGCCGTCCCCTCCACTCTTCACCAGCAACTCAAGTACATCATTAACGACAGCCTAGTCAATGTTAATGCTGAGCCGTAATGTCCTAAACAAGGTGTCATGCCACTAATCAGCTTCAATTTAGAAGTTGAGCCGATCGGCTTTCATACTTTGGAAGTGAGCAACACTCACTACCACCCCCTTGGGACACCATCTTTCATACCCAAGATTGTTGCCGAAGTAATGTCGGCTACTCAAGAAATGATGTCATTGGTGTAGACACTCGAATTTTTACTGCTTTTATTCTTAACATTGCGGGAGGCGATTAAATCTTTCGGAGATAACCACGGAAGGCAGCTCACATCCATTCCGGATACTACCGAGAAATGCGGTCTCAACCCCAGAACACACACCGAGAGTATCAATTCCAACCTCGGAGATAACCCCGAGTTTCGTCCTTGGAGATAACCCCAAGGAATGTTGTTACAATTCTGGCGATAACTCCGGAAATGCTTGTTTCAAATGCATGCAATTAGCTTCAATCTCAGACCTCCTGCCGAGGTACTCATTCCAAAGACCCAGAGATAACACTGGGAAGACAGGCACACTTACAGATGACCTTGCCGAATTTAAACACTTGCAGCAGTCCAATCTCAGATGTAACCCTGAGCAACGTCTGCTATAAGCTCAAATCGGAGATAACCCCGGCGAGGAGTCAAATCATCATCTTGCCACCTAAAACCAAGCGCGCCGTCTCAACATTTCATACATACATTTCTACGCAATGTCGCTTTAAGAGCGAGGAGTCGGTGACTATTATACGCGGCGACTGACACGGATAGAATTTGAAGCTTGAAGACCATGGGCATGGTCCCCTCTTATTGACTTCGTACAACCTCTAATCCCATGTCATTGCGTAAATCTCGACAAAAGTAGTCCAAAGATGGTCTTGTACACCTCGTTCGGATGCTCGGATTGAAGTTCTGTAAGTTTGAACGGACATCACAGTGCACGAGTGCACGTATTTTGAGACGGTAGGACCCACGGAGCCCGGGGCAACTCGGGCATCCGCAGGTACACCTGCGGCTCCCCCTTTATAAATAGAGGGCTTGGGGTGGCCATATTAAGAAAAAAAGGCGAGGAAGCCCTGTCCAATTTGCTCCGTACACACCCTATATTGAGTGCTTTCTCATTTTAAACACCTGTTAGCTCACATATAGCTATATTTTACCGGCGGGGGCTGAGTGTTTATCCATATAGAGTCATAGAAGCCTGCCTTGATAGCCCACTGTAAACCTTCTCACACTCTATAAAGTCTTTCTCTTCATCTTTGCACTCACAATTCTTCACATTGAGAGTCATGTTGTGTGTGTATGTCCGGACTTCGGTCCGTGGTTTTCATTTCTGTCTGTATATATATATACTTATATATGTTTATATTTATATATGGACTAACATTATCGAGTTATGCCTCGATTGAGCCTAGACTTATGTCTGGAGCATTTACTTGCTTATATATATATATATATATAGCGATGGTTGTTTATAGTCTTGTCTGACACACCCTTTTTGGATCGTTGATAAATTGAATTGATGGTTTGCGATTAACTTTTCTATTTGATAAGTGATACAGTTGTTGTGCCCAATTATTTACTGTCACTTAAACTTCTATTTTAATAAGTGAGGCCCACGTAAAATTATATTGTCAGTATAGTTATAAAAAGTGAATATTTATTATTAAAATAATTTGGCCGGAAGAGCTTCTACCGGCTTACACATTTTTTTTAATTTTTTTATTTCTCCCACCTAGATGCAATTTGACATCTACCGGCATTAAAATAATAAAATAATCCTACCGGAAGAGCTATACCTTACATTTTTTTTAATTTTTTTTATTTCTCCACGGTAAGATTACGGTGATCTACCGGCATTAAAATAATAAAAAATTCCGGCCAAGATGAAATGATCTGGTGGTATTAAAAAATTGAAAAAATAGCCATTGAAGATAAATACTGATCACATGACGTGATAAAAATTGAAAAAATGATTTTATTCAAGCAATTATTTGCTAAATGATTCGAACTTCATGACCTCAAACTCCATACACTCGTCTTATGACCACCCGAGCACCACAGGCCTAAATTACCATTAATTTCAACCAAGGATATATCTTTATATTAAAACTTCACCATCCCCAAAATCTATATTCTTGCATTATTATTACATTCGATTTATTATTATTAATAAGTCTATATAATACATATGGGGTTTTCTATTTAGAAATAAGTTAATATCTATATTTATTAAGCAATGATTATTAGTAATGATTTTATATATTAAGTAATGATTTTATTATTAAGAAATGATTTTATTATTAATAAAACTAGTGAAGTATAATAATAATGTGATTATCGAATTTATAAAAGTAGTGAAGTATTATTATAATAATAATAATAATAATAATGTCATTATCAATATTAGAAGTCTGATTATACCAATACTAATCTTGCATAACATTAAGAGGAATAGTACATATTACATGTTCATTTTCATAAAATAAAAAAAAACATAGAATGATTAATACAACTAACGCCTATTTTTTTTGGCTCAGAGAATCCCTAGCACTTTCGATAGTGATTTCGCTTATAAATGGTCGGTTTCAAAAGCCACAAATTGCACATTTTCGATGAGTCTTAGAAGGAATGATTTTCTCGAGTGCACTCTTGAATCTAGATTGTTTTTTGTGGCCCTTTGTTTGAGAAATATTAGGCGACAAAAACTCTTCTTCTTCTTCCACCTCTGCATCTTCATTGTCATTATTGTATCCCATATCATGATTTAGATCTCCAACTGTGCAATCAATGTCGTCATCTGCCAGTTCAGTAATATTCTCATCCGGATCATACTGGTCAACCAACTCTTTTCCTCGTGCATTCAGTTTAAGAACAGTTTTGTAACCTCGGACTGAGAAAGCCGCTTTGCTCGCTAACTCCTGAAATCACCCATCAAATGATTATAAGCGCATTGCTTGATTTTGTTCGAAGTCGTGAGGATGTGGAGTTAAAGAGTAAGTCTTCACCATTGCTTTTGTTCGCGTCTCTTGTCCCCAGATGAAGGATCATGTCGGTGGTATTTGTGAAATACTCTTTGCTATGAAATATCTCAAGATGTGCTGCATAATTCACGAGTGAGAAAACATTTGGCGCTTACATATTACCGATCCCAGGTTGTCGATTGTTGACAACTTCTTTATATCTTCCACCACTTTCGGTTGCATTCGCATTATACAACGTGCATAAACCTTAGTATCGGTGACACGAACTCACTAAGTTTATGAACAACATCGTATTTCATGGAATCGACGAATTGACGTTGGAAACGTCTAAACATCTCTTTTGTGTACACTTGTGCAACATGAACTTCTAAAGATGAACCGAGTACCATAATCCTTTTACGATTGTTTGTTATGTAGTCGGCCTTCCTCTCCCTGATAAACTGTCCTTCTATAGCCTTTTGACTCTGAAGTACAAAACATAACATACCTGTTGATGCATTAACATACTCATCAAAAAAGGAATTCATGCTCTCGCTTCTTCCAGTGGTAGTCATTCCCGCGGAAAAATATCTCTTTGTATATGCTGGAATCCATTTCTGTCGTACATCATACAAACTTCCAAGCCATTCATTGGTATACAATTCATAGGAACTTATCAGAATATGCCAACGCTCTTCAAATTCCTCGATGGACAATGAGTTATACACACAGTTGTTAAAATCATTTTTGAACGATGGGTGCTCAGAATAAACATGATGCAATTTTTCAGGAAATTTATTGCTAATGTGCCAAGAACACAATAAATGATAACTAGAAGGAAGTACCGTAGCAATAACATTACTCATGGCTCTGTCTTGATCAGTGATGATGGTTGTAGGTGCCTTGTAGTCCTTGGCTTCAAGCCATGTCTGTAATACCCAAACGAAAGTGTCCTCTGTCTCGTCTCGTAACAATGCAAATCCAAATAATATAGACTGATAATGGTGGTTGACCCCGGCAAATGGAACAAACAGCATGCCATACTTATTTGTCCGGTATGTACTATCAAATGTCACAACGTCTCCGAACCGTTGATACATAAACCTTGATCGGGCGTCAACCCACAAAATACAAGCTATGCGGTTGTTTTCACCGGGTTTCACTCGAAAAAAAATTTGCTGGCACTTCCGGATGCAAGTTTGTTCAAATGATTGACAGCAGCTTGTGCATCATTTTCATCTGCAGAATCACGCCTTAAATCTCGTACCACATTCTCAACATTGGCAGTAGAGAAAGGAACATTTTGCAAACCACCTCCCATTGTGCTCAAAACATTCATCATCTTACTAGGACCAATCTGGGACTTATTTAAAGTGTCAATTAAATTTCTTGCAACATGAGTAATATTTACGTGTCTCTATCAAATCTACTTTGGTGGGGTCACTAAGTGATGATTGTGCTCTAATTCAACAAAGAGAAATCGCCAATTGTCTTCTTTCTTATTGTGGACAACATATATTCTAGCTTTGCACATTGTTAGATCTATCGAGTCTCTCTGTCTAGTTATTTTATTATTACTATCTTCATCATCAAAAACTCTTGCCAACAATTGGTGTCTGAGCTTTCTTATATACATCTTTACTAGATCCGATATCATTCAGATTAGCATGTTTATGACTAGTTGCAATTCTAATCTCAAATCCATTTTTGCGAGCATATGATCTATAAAATATTCAACCTCTTCCAACGTACAAAATAATTGACCAACGTGCGAACGAATATCGATTTATTACTTTCAACTTCAACGACAAATTCGGATGTATTATATGACATTTTGAAAAACTTACTTGTGAATAATAGTGATGAATTTTGCTCGATCGAACTTCAACTTGATTTTCCTAAGTGAAAGTGGGCAACGGATGAAACAAATTATGAGTAGAGGTGAAAAGAAAATAATATCGAGAGAACAAATTCGGGTTCATGGAGAAGAAGATAACTTGAGAAAATAGCGGTTTCTAGACAATATTTAAAGGTAAAAAGACCGGTATTGATCTGACTTTATGATAATAATAATAATGGTAATAAACTAATAAAAAGTACATAAAGCCGAATTTAATATGGAACGACTTTATACTCAATTCGTAATAATAATATAATAATAATAATAATCGAATAATTATAATTTGAGAAATTTAATTTGGGGGAAATGGACCGCATTTTAAGATATATACAAATCCAAGGTAAATTAAAAGCAGCTAGGCAGTGGTGCTCTGGTGGTCATATATGAATGAGGATTGGTGCTTGAGGTCGCGATTTGAATCATGTTTAGCGTGAATAGTTTGGGATCTAGAATTTTTTTTATTCGGTTTGTCGGTAGGAATGAAATTTGAAATCGTAGGATCTTTTTTATTTATTTTTTTATTTTAATTTGCTGAGTCATCATTATCTGATGGAGAAAAGAAGATAAAAAAATTAAAAAAGCTAAAGCGGTTTAAAATTGTCTCGTTAAAAAAAAAAAAAAAAAAAACTTTTGCAGCATAGCATGCATTGATAAGTACTTTTTCTGCCATGTTGACTACTTTTTCTGCCACATCGCCTCGGGAAAAAACACCTGCAAGCTCGGTAAACTAAAAAGTTGTGACCCATAATAGTATTAATGTTTGAATTTGGTCCTAAAATAATTCATGTACCGGACTTGCATGAGCTTATTTAAACGTCTATTGAGAACACATGTTGTTCAAACTAAAGTTCATTTGCCAAGCTAGATCAAACTAAAAATAACAGAGAGTATAGAGGGAGTATTTCGGAAGATTTTAATGCATGAAAACTTCAATAAGTTGAACCGGCTGGATTCCATTTATTATATTCTGAAGATACCGAAGATTTTAATGTAAGATATTGTTATAAATATTATTTTTATTTATTGTAAGATATTCCATTTGTTCATTTTTAATAGTTTACATTGTTGTTATTATTTTAGTATAATAACAACAAAATAATCTGAATATATAATGATCACTTTATATTTTATTAAAGAATGATATTTATTTTTAATATATTAATTAGACTAATTGGACATATTTTTACAAAAATAAGAAAAAAATATTAAAGGGGATAATAATAAATATAGATATTAACTTATTTCTATTTTAACAAATCCAATTAATAGATTTTGGGGGATGGTGAAGTTTTACTATAAAGATATATCCTTGGTAGAAATTAGCAGCTAGGCCCGTGGTGCTCGGGTGGTCATATGACGAGGGATTGGTGCTTGAGGTCGCGATTTCGAATCTGTTAGCAAATGAATAGTTTGGGATACTGAATTTTTTATTCCATTTGTTAATGACAAAACAGTACCTACTATAGGGTCTTGTTTTACATAAGTTAAGCCTAATGAAATTTGTCTGTAGGATGGATTTTTATTTATTTTTTATTTTAATTTCTTTGAGTCATCATTATACAATGGAGAAAAGAAGATAAAAAAAAATTAAAAAAAGCTAATAGGTTTAAGATATACCTAGTAAAAAAAAAAAAAAAAGCAAAAACTTTTAAGACATAGCATGCATTGATAAGTATTTATTTTATTATTATTTTCATTTATTGTTTTTATTTTATTCGATTGTACTCAATTGTTCACTTATTGTTTTAATTTATTTTTCTTCTTATTGTTTTTGTTTTAATAGTTTACGCTTTTTATTAGTTTTTAATGCATGTTAATATTATTACATTATATACATGCATATTATTATTATATGCATGTTGTTCGAGTTTTTAATGCATGTTAGTGTGTATTGTTATTACTTTCAATTTGCGACATGTTACTTTCAACTTCATTTTGTCATGCATCTTAATACTAATATGGAATTGATGTATTTTTTTAGGTAAAAGGTGGATAGTTGGGAATATGGGCCAATTGATCTAAGTGTTCTGCATGATCAACAAGATCATGTATCAGATGACATATATCATGGGAGAGATAGGGGAAAACTAGGCTCTAGTCAATATACTGATCAGAAATATAATCAGTGGGCTTTGATAAAAGAACAAAAAATCCTTTTAGGTAAATGTGGATTTGGAGTATTTAGTTTTCAAGGTGTTGTACACCAAACTGATCTTGATCTGATATCTGCCTTAGTCGAGAGATGGCGCCCGGAGACCAATACTTTTCATTTAAACTGTGGAGAAATAACAATCACGTTAGAGGATGTTCACTTTATTTTTGGAGTTCTGGGGTGGTGGAAAAGCCCTTAATGGGTCCCCTTTGTCATCACTAATTTGAATTATTTTAGGGATTGTTTTGGAGATAAATTAGCTGGTGAATATTTTGGTTCAAAAAAATGCAGTGCAATTTCATTAGTGTGGTTGCACGAAAATTTTAATAAATGTCCCGAGAATGCAAGTAAAGATGTTGTAGGGCGACACACAAAGGCATACATGTTGTGGTTGTGTGGGGAATATTATTCCCTAATAGGAATAGAAATAGTGTGCACCCACAATATATGTCTTTTATTGCCAACGCTGAAGATTGTGTAACTTACTCTTGGGGCACGACAGTGTTAGCATATTTGTACAGATCTTTATATACTGCTACTAGGAAAGGAGTTAAATACATTAATGGTTGTGTTACATTGTTACAAATTTGGGCTTATGAGCGTGTAAGTATTGGATAGCAAAACCCTTAGCCACAATCATCCTTATGGTTACCTAGGGCTTTAGCATGGTCCTATTTTGGAGCCCACAGTTACCTTGGTAGACGTGAAAATCCCCAAAATCATTTGTCATTTTACCGAGGGGAGTTAAATATTAAGTCTATGTGGGATGTGGTTTGGCGGCCTTACATAATGTGGGATGATGATATCAGTGGATTTAATTTTGAAGGCAGGTTGTTGGGATCTGGTGGGGTCCCTTGATCCACTTTGATATTGTGGAATTTCGAGATCTTGGGGATAGGTGTGATGAGATAGTTCGGGTTCATGCAAAGGCATACCATCAATGACCAAAAACCACGGTGACCTTAGGAAGGAGAAAAAGTTTAAATTTATTGATGTCGAGGATTGCATGGCCTTGAGAGGGGAATATATTTCGATGTGGGAGGCATACATGGATCATCTCGAAGGACAACAAACTGAAATTTCTAATTATGTCCCAATAGATGATTACATGGTCTGGTATAGGAAAATTACACGTTGGAAAATCCACCAACCTCGACGAAAAGCTTTAGCCGCGTAGCTTGTTATGAGCCTCGGGCCATTTACAACCAACAACACCTTATTCAAATGGTATAAAATTATATTCTTCTTTAATAAATCATGTATTGGAGTAAATACTTAATATTACATTTATTCATATTTATTGTTAATAATATTTGTTTGTGTTTATCTTACATGACAGGTTGAGAGTGAAAAGTCGTTACTTGTCAAATTTACAGTACTTACTCAGCTGCCTCCCGAGTTGGTTCTGCAAAAAAATAATTTGGATTTCTAATACACCCTATACGACTTCGAAGCAAGAGGTAAACAAATACCTCGACAGGGGGGTCCCACAAATTTTGGACCACAGTCCCAATACACACAACTCAATGAAGGGCTTGGGAAACAAACTGATTATGTTGTACAAGAGAGCTACATACCCACCCCCACAAGTAATCGAGGAGAGCTCCATTCCCACCACCCAAGCCTACGAGGAGTGTTACATTCCAACCTTCCAAACTTATGAGGAGTGTTACATTCCAACCAACTCTTCATTTCATGGGGACTTTTCGGCGCCAAGGATCTAGTTCACAAAAGGTATATATGGTTATGTTAATAGTGATGGTTTTAATTATTATTGCTATATAATAATAATGTACATTTGGGTCTCAATCAGGTACAAGATGCAGGAGACCACATCTCTTATGGACCAAAAGGGTCCTTATCCAAAAGACTTAAAGATTGGAAGGAGACATTTGTAAATAAACATATGTTTGGAAACGTGGTGGCACCAGAAGGGAATTTATATCCTTTATCACATCCGCGCCAGTTATATGAATTAGAACACAATGCAGTGCAATCCTTAGGGCCTAGGAGTTGGATATTCGAGCATGTCATCGACGCTTATATGT
The DNA here is from genome assembly GCA_020205605.1 of Panax ginseng. NCBI lineage: Eukaryota > Viridiplantae > Streptophyta > Magnoliopsida > Apiales > Araliaceae > Panax > Panax ginseng. The sequence continues at coordinate 34,963,846 of CM035129.1, forward strand.
TGTTGCTACGAGATAGAAAGGAATACTACAGGTCGCGGGGAATACAAAGGTGGTCCCAATTTGGTTTCATGAATTAATTCTTCATGCATCTTGGGGTGGCTATGTGCCTGCTAACGCGTCGAATACTGCATGGAGTTTTTGCGATCCGTATGTTAACGAAGATGTTGGTCCACCTTTACACGAATGTAAATACATATTCATGCTGGTGTGTAGTACCAATCAACGCCATTTTGTCTTGTTCTTATTCGTAGTTGAAGATTGGATGGTTACCATAATTGATCTCGCACTACAATGACACTAAGTATATTAAGTTACATGAAATGTACTTTCGTAATTAGATTAAAGTTATGCGGTATGTTTAGTTTTAAAATATTTTAATTTTATAATGTCCTTTAATATTAAAAATTATTAACCAACTACTTTGTACATGCAGGTACATTTGATACCATTTTGTTTGCGAAATGGTAATCCGATCGTGATGTGGCCAGTGTAATCCTCTTCGTCTTGGACCTTAAAAGATTCGAATCAAAACAACACAACAACTCGACTTTGGCATTTTTGTATGCAAGTATGTTATTTGCTTTTAGTTAGGGCCAATGGTAATATTTCGAAGAAAGTGGTCCTTGGAAGATGTCACAGTCTTTTCGTTCTGCGCGTCGCATAGGAGCTCTACAAGAAATCCGCAAGATTACTTCCAGCCTCTGAGATATAAAACTTATCCAACGTTATCTAATGTACATATTAATTAATAAGAATGTCTATTTGGTTGAACTTTATGGGATTTTCAAATTCATAACTTAGTAATATGAATATTATTGAATCACATAAAACCACTTCATATTATTAATACTGAAAAAAATTATCTATTTTGTTGAACTGTATGGATATTTTATTCTGGACTAATATTAATAATCACATTATTTATATTAATATTAAAAATCATTATTAATATTATTTTAATAATAGTAATACATGAATATAATAATAATAGTAATACATGAATATAAAATCATTATTTATATTTTATTAAAGAATGATATTTTTTAATATATTAATAATCCTTTTATTGATATTATTACAAAAATAAGAAAAAATATTAAAGGGATAATAATAAATATAGATATTAACTTATTTCTAAATAGAAAACCCCATATGTATTATATAGACTTATTAATAATAATAAATCGTAATATAATAATAATGCAAGAATATAGATTTTGGGGGATGGTGAAGTTTTAATATAAAGATATATCCTTGGTTGAAATTAATGACAATTTGAGGCCCATGGTGCTCTAATTGGTCATATAGCGAGTGTATGGAGTTTGAGGTTGCGAAGTTTGAATCATTTAGCGTGAATTGCTTGAATAAAATCATTTTTTCAATTTTTATTGTCGGTAGTGACAAAATTTATCATTCCACTATTTTTTCAATTTTTAATACCGGTAGTATCAAACAGACTTACTTAATTTTTTTTATTATTTTAATGCCGGTAGTATCGGCTGTCTGGTGGAGAAATAAAAAAATTAAAAAATGTATAAGCCGATAGAAGCTCTTCCTACGGATTATTTTATTATTTTAATGCCACCAGATCACCAGCATCTAGTAGGAGAAATAAAAAAAAAATGTGTGGCCGAGGTAGAAGCTCTTCCTACTAGGATTATTTTAATAATAAATATTCACTTTTTATAACTATACTGACAATATAATTTTACGTGGGCCTCACTTATTAAAATAGAAGCCGGTACATGTAAATAATTAGGCACAACAACCTGTGTCGGCTTATCAAATAGAAAAGTTAATCGCAGCCATCAATTCAATTTATCAACGGTCCAAAAAGGGGGTGTTGCAGACAAGACTATATGCAACCTAACAAGCTATGGAAGGGCTCCCATATATATATATATATATATATATATATATATATATATATATATATATATATAGGGAGCAAGCAAATAAAAATAAGAAGAATAGAGTGATGCATATAAATAACACAATTTAATTACTTAACATAAATAATTTTATTGATAATTGAAAATATTTACAAAGCTGAAACTTAAATTGACTTACAAATTTATTCAGAACATTAAGAAGAGAAGAAGAGGGGCTAAAAGAGGCTAACAGCGGTGGAGGCTAAAGATTAGTCTGAGGAGGAACTCAGAGTCTTTTCAAGTCTGCCTCAATAACTAAGTTCAGTTTCCTTTTATAGAAATAAGGAAAGAACTATTACAAAAGTAAATGATTACAGACAAGATTTACTATTGATGAACAAAGAAAAGCAGGTCGACTTTTTACTATTCATGGACGCGCGTCAGCAACTTTTGACGAAGTGGCCAAAACTTTTGACTTGGAGGATGCTTTTCGATGGAAGCGAGAACATACTCAAGTGGTAGAGGGTCGCTTTCTATTTGAAGAGCATCTTTGAAATTGACCGGCTCAGGAGCGAGTGCATGCATGATTTGGAATGAGACGTCAGGCAAATGGGTCCTGAGCATCTTGTAAGTTGATGGTGCCATATGGGTCATCATCATCACCATATTGACTGGGAGAAGCATTCTTGGAAGAAGATGAAGAACCTGCAGAGGCTTCTTCATACAATTCATCAATTCTTTTATTTAATGCTTAAGCTATTAATTTTAACTCTTTACTGGAATAATTCTTAAAATCAGAAATGTCACGGGAACAGGAGGAACCAGTAGGACTGACTTTAGACTCTTTTACTTTTGACTCTTGACAGGAAGGCTCTTTAATTGTAACTAGAAGAACCTTAAGAGGGACAGTGGGAAATTCTAACTGGACTTGACCAACAATTCTATTAACATCAAATTTATCCCACCATTTGATGAAGAATTGACGAGAGACAAGAGGAAATGGATCAACAGTGGTATCGGCTACCAAAAATTCCTCACCATGAGGATGGGTGACTTTAGTTGGAGACTTAATGTCATATTACCATTTAAGGATCCAAGGAATCTTATATTTACTAACAAATTGAAGAAGGACAGGAACACCGTTATATTTTGGATTATTTTTACCGTGGTTACAAAAATGACTAAGTTGAACCTTCAAGAGATCCGGAAGGAGGGAGTAAGAAGACCCAAACCTTGTACACCAGTGAGTGAACCAGTAAGGGAATTGACTTTTGAACTTATGATCGAACTGAAAAAACCATGAATGATTGTTTGACTCATTCTGATGAAGGAAAACTCTATACCAAGCTTCCATGTAATCATAATAACAGTACGAGTTATTTTGATTAGAAAGCTGCATAAGATCAGAGGGATGTTTTCCCCAATCTGACATCTGAATGAACTGTTTGATATAAAGAGAATGATAAAGTACTTTGGATTTATCATTATTGGCATAAATGGGTTTAATAAAGATTGACTCTATTTTAAGGAGGATATCCTTATAATACACAAGGGATTTATAAGGAGCAAGAGGCATGAAGTGCCATCCAGAAGGAAAGAACTGGGAGGCAAGTTTGACTGGGTCATCTTTAGGTTTCATATGGGGTTCAATGTGAAATAGGAAAGTGGTCCATTTGAGTATGTACTCAGAAGGAGGATGACTGGGGTTTAAAGGGGAATCGTTAGACTAAAAAGGGTCTACTGGAGTTAGGTTACTGGCTAAGGCTGAACTGTAGGGCTTGGGCATTGTCCCAAGAACGGTAAATTTGTTAGTGGTTTGATAAACTGGGTTTACTGGGTGAGAAACCAATGTTCCTCTTGGTTGATTACTTAGGCCAGCAGGGCGACCCGTGCCACGAGAGGAAGATGCTCCTCGAACACTCATGTTAGATGGATAGTACCTGTATTAATGAATTCCCGAGTGAGAAAGAAATTAAGTACAAACAAATTTCTTAAAGGAAGAAATTAAGTACAAACGAATTGAAGAACAACTTCAGAATAAAGAAGTTCAAGAAAAAATTGAAGAATTAAAAACTTATTTAAAGGACAACCTTTGTTCTGATTCTCCTAATGCTTTTTGGCATCGGAAGAAACATGTAGTAAGGCTTCTTTATGCTAAGGAATTCAAAGAACACTTGATTCCCACTAAGGCTAGGCTAATACAAATGAATCACGAACAAATGGAGTTATGTAAAAAGGAAATTAATGATCTTCTTAGTAAAGGTTTAATTAAGCCTAGTAAATCCCCATGGTCATGTCCCGCCTTTTATGTTAACAATGAAGCTGAAAAGGAGAGAGGTGTTCCCCGTCTAGTAATCAATTACAAGCCATTAACCAAAGTCTTAGAATGGATTAGGTACCCTTTACCTAATAAGGATGACCTCATTAACTAGTTGAGTAATGCCACTATTTTCAATAAATTTGACCTTAAGTCTGGTTTTTGACAAGTTGCCATTCACCCCGATGATAGGTACAAAACAGCCTTTACAACCCCATTTGGCCATTATGAATGGAATGTTCAGGCATTTGGCCTAAAAAATGCTCTCAGTGAATTTCAGAATATCCTCAATGACATTTTGAACCCTTTCAGTCATTTTATTGTTGTCTACATTGATGATATTCTCATTTTTTCCAATTCTATTGAAGAACACATTAAACATTTGAAATCATTCTTCAAAATAGTTAAAGATAATGGACTTGTCCTTTCACCTTCCAAATGCAGCTTGTTTCAAGCTAAAGTTCAGTTTCTTGGCTTAAATATTTATCGCGGACTCATACAGCCTATTGATAGAGCTATTCAATTTGGTTGTGATTCCCGAATATAAATTTCCAATAAAACCCAACTACAGAGGTTTCTGGGCTCGCTCAATTATATTGGCAAGTTCTATAAAAATCTCAAGAAAATTTGCAAACCTCTCTTTCAGCGTTTGCAAGACAATCCTCCCCCTATGACTGACATTTACACTTCTGTCGTCCAGCAAGTTAAAAAATATGTCAAGGCATTGCCCTGCCTTGGTATTCTAATGATTCTGCATTCAAAATTGTTGAAACTGATGCCTCTGATATTGGATTCGGAGGAATCCTCAAGCAAAAACTTACTCTCAATTCTCCTGAACAAATTGTTCGTTTTCATTCCGGTGCATGGAATAGTACATAGTTAAATTACAGCACTATTATATATATATATATAGCGACAAATCTCTGAAATGATAAACCAAGCCGGGATTGAGAAACATCATGTGCGTTTACCACTTATATATATATATATATATATATATAATTATATTTTTGTCAGGCCTGGAGTTTACTTCAAGGCCTTTTACTGCTTTATTTACATTTAGTCCCGCCTGGAGTTTACTTTGTGGCTGTTGATCGTCTTTACTGCTTTCTTTACATTTAGTCCCGCTTGGAGTTTACTTCGTGGCGGTTGATCGTCTTTTACAGCTTTATTTACATTTCTGATCCCCCATGGAGGTGCTTTATGGTGGTTAATCATGTCCATATATATATATATATATATATATATATATATATATATATATATATATATATACCGCTTTTATATATTTACATTTCCGATCCCCATAGAGGTGCATCGTGGTGGTTGATCATGTCTGTATATATATATTTATAGCTTTTATATATATAACCTCTTACTATTTTTCATATAAACTGTGGCATCATGTGAGCCTAGGAATCATGTGATCACTGAATCTAGATTCAATTCCCGTGATGGATATTTTCGGCTGTAAGCAGCTTGTACATTATTTACGGTGTTTGAATTTCCTTAGATGGCTATCATGCCCATGAGGAGTTCGACATTGCTGTATATTATTTTCGCGAAGATGCCTCGCATCTCAAAAATAAAAGCAAACAAGCCAAAAATTTAATAATAAAATGGAAAAATGAAAAGGTCTCAATTACTATTGAGCACAGGGTTTGAAAAACCTCTTTTACAAAACTTCATTGCTATATCCTGTTTAAAACTGAATTTTTCTACAAATTCAAACCCTTTGTATATAGGTGCGAACGAGGCCTCGCACTACTTCCAAATAAATTTAACATTGATCCACACACACACATTCATATAACAGTTTCTTGAAAAGTGGTGGTCACCGCGGTAACACGGATGTCGGGGGGTGCCTAACACCTTCCCTCCACATAATCAAGCCCCCAAACCCAAATGAATCTCGGTTTCACAGATCCGTTTAGTAGTGTTACATCACTAGGTCAATGTGCAAACCTTTTCTTGGTTGCGTTGGTGCAACCAATTAAAAACACCAACTGGCGACTCTTACAGTCAAATCATCGACATTACACATGTCGGACCTTTTTCACTTGTTTTTTCAAACAAATCTCATATAACATGAGAACACCAAAGATCAAGTAACAAAAAGGGACAAATAAAAATCTCGACGTCGACAGGTGGCGACTTTGCTGGGGACTCCAGTAAGAGGGCTGAAGCCGCTACTATAAGCTTTTCAAAACTATTATATGCTTGTGTGTGAATGTTGCATTTACATTTATGATGAATGTGTATGAATGCATTTTACTTACTGCACTGCAATATATCTATCTGTGATATTAGTGCTTCACACATGTCATCATTTTCATAAACGGTGAGACACGTTATATGTGAATGTATGTTGTGTGGTTCCTTCATCAGGAGGCTATCCTTTCGGTGTTTGATTACTGGACTCGTAGGGAGACGAGGCTCAGGAAAGGCACCACCCAGATTCGTTCCAGTTGAAAGACCGGATTAACTTCCCGTCAAGTAGATTGCGTTGATCTGGGAACCTTCATGCCAAAAAGCCGCGAGAGTAACCCTGAGATAGGTCAGCCTCTGATAAACCGAACTCAGAGAAAAGTTTCTTCATGCTTTCCATTTTCAATTACTTGTAAAAGCATTTACTTGTAATTTTATTCCATGTTCATCTTTATGTAATGGAAAATATAAAGGATATTTGTGCATACATGACATGTTATCAAATAACGCCCGTTTTTGCAGGATTATATTTCCTAAAATGGACACATAATGATAGCATTTACATTATCCCTAAAGACTAAACTACATAAGTCTTTTGTAGGAAAACAATTGAGCTTGTTACCCGCTCAAAATCCAAAAAGGCCACGAGCCTACAGCCGATCATGTCTTCTTCTGACCAGTCTAATCCCGTTTCTCGAGAAGAATTTGACGGATTAAGTAAGTAAATTACAGATTTGTCTATCCTACTTAAAGAATTGCATCAGTCTACTCATAGCTCAAAGATGCCTACATATACAAAATCCTCTACACAAGGAGGAACACAAGGTTTGGATAAAAAAAATCCAGAACCTTAGTTGAATACGACCAACAAAGACCCTGAAAACACCCATCTCAAAGGAGACCCAGACACCGGTGATATCAGGAAGAAGGTCCTTCAAATGGAGGAAACCATCCATTCGCTAAAGGGGATTGGAACACACGGAAGTGTTTCATATACTGACCTTTGCATATTCCCTGGTGTTCATTATCCAAAGAAATTCAAAACCCCTGACTTTAAAAAGTATGATGGATTAGGGGATCCTTACACACATTAGAAGGTGTTCATTGGAGAACTTGGATCTTATGCGGAAAAATTGAAGCTCAGAATGCAGCTGTTCCAGAAGAGTCTGACTGGAGAAGCCCGTTCATGGTATACCAGATTAGACAACTCAAAGATCCATAGCTGGGAAGAGCTAGCTCACGCCTTCCTTACTCAATACAGTGTTCAATCTCAGATGGCTCCTGACCGGTACCAGATTACCAAGGTCAAGAAACAATCTAATGAGTCTTTCAGAGAGTACACTCAAAGGTGGAGGCGCCTTGCTGCTCAAGTTATTCCTTCCATGACAGAGTCAGAAATGGTCATGACTTTTATAGACATACAAGAAGCTCCTTTCTATGAAAGAGTTTTAGCTGGTATTGGAAAACCATTTTCTGAAATGATCAAACACGGAGAGATGACTGAGATGGGATTGAAGTCAGTAAAGATTTAAGACCTAGCTGCTCTTAAAGCAGTTGCTGAGCACATCCAATTCGGATCTTATGGAAATAACCCCCGGAGGGTCTATAAAAAGAAAGAAGAAGATGTTTCCTTGATACTGCAAGGTCAGAAAGGCAGTTAGAGCATGCCTATACAAAGGAGAAACTACTCCCCTTTCCAAGCACAGTCTTCAAACCCTCAATTGCCTAAAGGTGGAGATGCAAAGCGCCCTCGAATGTTCACACCCTTAGGGGACTCACTCGAGAATATTCTTTCTCTTTTGACTACTCAGAAGAAAATCACACATCTTTTTCCACCAGCCAACCCTAATGGGAGGGGTTTCAATGCTACACGAAAGTGTGCCTATCATGCCGGAGCACCTGGACATGATACTCAAGATTGTTGGGCCTTGAAACACAAGATCCAAGATTGAATAGACAACGGTGAGATTGTGGTTACTAAACCAGATCAACCTCATGTGCAAGACAACCCTCTTCCTCAACACAAAGAAGAAGAGGTCAACATTATTAGTTAGAGCGCTGGACAGAGTTCCAATTTTAATGGTGAATCATCCCAGACCATCAAAGATGGTGTTGACAGATGGGATTATGCAAAGTTTCAATTTGCTATGGAACGAAAGATGAAAGCTCTTTGTAAGCAAATTGAACAATTAGCAGAATTGGTGACTCATCAGCATCAAGTCACACGCCAGTTAGTCAGCCAAGAGTATGCCTATCTCCTTCCTTTTGTTATGAATGCTCCACCATCACCTTCAGAAAGCGAAGCTATGGAGGATAAGGTTGTAAAGAGAGCAAATGATAAAGCCCGTCGGGATTTTGCCAATCAAAGGTAATTTATATACCTGGGCCAACCTATGGAGGAGATATTTCAGATGCTAATCAACGAAGGAAGAATTATTTCCCTTCTACCTCCAATCAATCCCCGTTCAAGACGGTTTAACTTTGATGGAGTTTGTCAATATCATTCACATTCTCGCGGTCACAACACAAAAGAATGTTGGGCACTCCGCCACCTTATTCATAATCTAATTAATAGCGGTGTCCTACAACTAGCAGACGATGACACTGTGACAACTCGGAAATCCGGATTGTCCAGAAATTAAGATTTAAAGAATTAGTTATTAATAAAATGAATTTTTATTAATACTATTCTGTGCTATGTGTTTATTAATCGTTCTATAACTTAGAATGATTATTAATCGGGAGGATTACGCCAAGCTTAGATTCCTATTATTCAAGCTGCTTCATAAACTTTGTTTGGTTATTGATGTTTTAAAAGAATGTTTAAATTCTTGAAGTTGTTTGTTCAACTTCTAAGACTTGCTGAGCAATTGAATGCTCACACTTGATTTAAATGAAAAACATTTTCAGCGAACGATGTTAGAAGAACTTAAGGATCCCGTAAGGATCAAGTTGACGGTATCTAGATGAATTTTCATTCAGAATGTGAATGAACGAGAAGATCAAGTGAAGACTTGTAATGTAGAAAGATGAAAAATGAACTATAGACTAGTTTAATGAACTGTTATGTATCCTTGATGGCGGATAAAAGTCACTATTATAAGATGAAAGGAATAATGTAATTAACATTATTTGTAATGGGAAAGGTTATAAGGTTTTAGAACCTGGGAATTTAGAATGTATGTTATTATATTTCATTATATAATGATGTATGTTTGGATGAATGATGTACTCATGACGTACGAAATTCGGGTGTGAAGATAGACCGGATTTAGGGGTGTTACAGGTTGGTATCAGAGCTGATAGGTCATAAATCTTAGGTATGAGTACCTAAGACTATAATCGTAGAGAGAAGGATAAGAAGATCACCACATGATCATAGTGAATCGTAGTAACAGATGAGCTATTAAACGATGAATGATTTGTAGCTAATGCTATAAATGAATGGTACTATAAAGTAGTACGGGAAGAAGAACTCAGATTGAGTTGTAAAGGATAGCATACGAATTAAAGAAAATTCATATTAAGTAAAGAAAAAGTCAGAAGTTCTAAGATTTCGATTGAGGACTCATATAATAGCTAAGTAGCACGAACCTTCGAATGGGAGAGGGTTTGTGATTAGTTAGTTATTACAGTGATAATCATTGGAATAGTATGTCATGCTATCAATGTGTATATAATGAGAAGGTGAATCTTTTCTCATGTATATACTTGATAGGTAGGGAATGATAAGATAGGTGTGGGTTCTTGAAACTCATACTTATGAAAAGTTTGTGACTCATAGTTATATGCTATGTTTCTGAGCCCTAAGTATATGGATAGTCCTTGATTTGTTTTTGGATTACATATTGTGAAGATAAGTTCTTAAACACATATGGTTGTGGAAAGTTCCTAAACACATAAAGTGTGGTAAGTGGATGAACTATACTAAGGTATAGGAATGTTTAGACAAACGAGAATTAGAAAGTTAGTAAATGAACCCAAACGTGTAGCGTTTCATAAGAATGTAAGAGAACGTATAAAATGTGAGTCGTAGACTCAAGAATGAACAAATTCTGAGTTCGGATGACCGAATTACGGACAAACAAACAAAGAACGTTAAAAATATGAAACGAATGAAGGGCAAAGATTAAGCCAATTGAATGGCATGTTAAACGAATTCAGAACAAAGTTTTGTCTGAGGGGTATTAAAGTACGTAAGATAAGGAAGAGAATGGCTTTGGAATGACCTCGTTCCGAGTTATAACAAAGAAGTTATAAGATCGGAAAGTAAGCGTCTCAAAATGAAGTTAACACTTAGAAAAGATTTCGAGAATAAAGGCTTGGTCATGGCATTTCGACCATGCTTTAAGGTGGCACTGCAGTGCCAGACCGGAGAGCTAGACACTACTAACTCGCAATGCAGCCCGAGTCTTAGTGAAGAGAGTGGCGCCGCAACGCCGGTACAGGGAAAAAGCCAGTGATGAGCTTTTAAGTGCTCAACTGCTGGGGGATGTGCAAGAAAGAAATATGAACATGTAGTTCACATAATGTAGCACTTAATCAAGTGTTTTAAACCTTTAGTGAAGGTTTAATGGAAAGATTAATCGAGATTAAAAGAATATAATTGCGGGTTATGGAACCGAGATCCGGGGATCGTAGTCACATTAAACGAACGTGAGGGATTGCTATGATTGTGATTCCTTATACGTTGAGTGACGAAAGTAATGAATAACATTTCGATGTTATGTTGTGGTAATGAGAGATAAGTGTAAAGCATATAGACATTGTGAATGCAACGTTGTTGCGATGAACGATCGGTCTTAGCATACAACGATCGGTTTGGCTTAGACATTAAGAAAGAATAAAGAACATGGGGTTTATGGGATGGATAATGATTGAAAGCGATTAAAACCTTGAGTAAAGGTTGAATAAGAGGTTAAGAGATGAGCAACGTGAATGTTGAATACGTAAACGATCCTCGTGAATTGTATTTGCGTTGGACGAACGTGTTAAGCATACCCTGGTTGTATGACATAGACGTTGACGAAGGTAGTAAGTAAGATGTGAATGGTTTCGAGAAAGCTGTATCGAACGGTAATAAGATTAATGAAAGCCGAATGTGAGTCGGATAAGAATGAGTCCTGAGGTATGGCAATTACTTGCCAGAAAGCCATAAGGAATAAGAAATTGACTTAACGAACATTATAGTTAATAGTTCGTATAAGTTATGATAAGTTTAGGTTGTGGTACAATCGTAACCTTTGATGGTTGACATATGGGAGCTGGGCTAAATAATTCCTTCAAAGAACGAAGGTATATACGAAACTAGCAACTGATCTAACTCACTGTGATGGCAGTGTAGACGAGACGGGAACTTGTTTGTTGGTTGTTTGTGGGAAACCACTCAGAGTACCATATGGACTACTAGCAGAGAAGCGATGTGTGTTGAGTCCTAGAGAAGTTATAAGAAGAAGATAAGAATGTGAATCATCAAAGATGATGAACGTTTTGAGTAAGACATCTCCGTATGTCATGAAGCCATAAACCGGTAATGAAAGTTAGTCGCGTAAAATTATATTGCTAGAACGGGAACCTTAAGAAGTAAAGTTAAGTAAACCAATGCGTAAGTCAAGTATATGACTAATTGGTATATGTGTTATTTCCTTATGTGTTATAGGGATTGGAATGAGCAGTTCAGCGTAAGCTGTAGCTGTGTGTAAGGCATGTTTCCTAACTTCATTCATATTTTAAATGAATGCTAGTTTCTTAAACTTCTTAGATGTTGAACGTGAGAAGTTCTGTCTATGTGTGAATGTGCAATATTTGTACAAGTTGCTAGAATGTATGAGGCCTTGTGACATAATTTGAACACTTCAGTGTTTCTGTGAGATAAATTGTTTTATGATTGAATTGTTCAATAAAAGAATGTTCTGTTTATACATGAACCATTATTGTTAAGTCTGTGCCATTGATTCTAGCCACACAAAATGTGTATGAAAGAGAGTAGAGAATTAAAGTATTTCAAAGTGAATGTGACTAATGTTTTAAAATGATAGGAATCAAGATTATTCCTATTATTCAAGCTACTTCATAACCTTTGTTTGATTATTAAAGTTTTAAAAGAATGTTCAAATTCTTGAAGTTGTTTGTTCAACTGCTAAGATTTGCTAAGCAATTGAATGCTCATACTTGCTTTAAATGAAAAACATTTTCAGCGAACGATGTTAGAAGAACTTAAGGATCCCGTAAGGATCAAGCTGACGGTATCTAGATGAAGTGTCATTCAGAATGTGAATGAGCGAGAAGATAAAGTGAAGACTTGTAATGTAGAAAGGAGAAAATTGAACTATAGACTAGTTTAATGAACTGTTATGTATCCTTGGTGGCGGATAAAAGTCACTCTTATAAGATGAAAGGAATAATGTAATTATCATTATTTGTAATGAGAAAGGTTGTAAGGTTTTAGAACCGGGGAATTTAGAATGTATGTTATTATATTTCAGTATATAATGATGTATGTTTGGATGAATGATGTACTCGTGACGTACGGAATCCGGGTGTGAAGATAGACCGGATTTCGGGGCATTATAGGACTGTGCTACTCGAGAGTGGGAATACCTGTCCTACCAAATGGAAGGGATTATAGCAGTTATATCCGCTAAAGCTGATGAGACTGTCAAACCATTTCCCATACAAGCAATTCAACTCAAAGGAGCTAACAATCCTTTGAAAGTGGCTACACCATAGCTAATTTCTTTACCCTTCAGACCACAGTATCCTATTGTCAGCTTACACAAAGTCCCATGGAATTATGGAGAAGCTGAAGGATCCACGTCTCATACTACTGCTACAATGTCAAAGGAAAATCCACTGTATCTTCCTCAGCGGGTTATGAAGCCCGCCATAAAGCAAAGGGGTAGATTCCCATGGAGAAGATTGAGAAATTCCTCCGCACTATGGGCCATAATGAAGCCAAGGTGGTTCTAAGCTTAAGAGAAGCTCCACATTAGATCTCAATACTGGACTTGGTTTTCTCTTCCGAGGATCACAAGAAGATCTTATTGAAGGTTTTGGAAGAAGCCTACTTACCAAAATCAGTGGATGCAAAAAAATTTCAACATCTGGTTGATCACATTTTTAACAACAATGTGATATCCTTCATCGATGATTTACATACCGCCTTGGAAGGACCCTGGTCATTCTGCAAGCCATTGCACATCGTAGTTTTGTCCTCCGGGTATATGTTAGCTGGAGTTTTGATAGATGGAGGTTCGTCTCTGAATATCTATCCTTATGCCACCTTGGTAAAGATGAACATCAATTTCAAATGGATCTGAAGCAGCCGTACGGTTATTAAAGGTTTTGATGGATCCCAACGAAATTTTGTCAGAGAGATTGAGCTGCCAATTGAGATTGGTTCAAATACATTCAATGTATCCTTCACGTCCTCAAGATAGATTCAGGATACAATCTGCTATTGGGGAGACCATGGATCCATATGGCTGGAGCCATCCCTTCTACACTACATCAACAACTTAAATACATTGTCAACAATAGCTTAGTCACCGTCAACGCTGAGCCGGAATGTCCTGAACAAGGAAACCTACCAATCATCAGCTTCAATTCAGAAGTTGAGCCAACCAATTTTCATACCTTGGAAGTGAGTAACGCGCAATACCATCCTATTGGAGCGCCACTTCCCGTACCCAAGATTTTTGCTGAGGTTATATCAGCCACTCAAGAAATGATGTCATTGGGTCATCAGCCTGGACAAGGGCTTGGTAAAGATAAGCAGAGTATTAAGCACCCAATTCAAGTGCCCAGTCAAACTAGGACAGCCGGACTAGGCTATTCTGCCAATTCCAGTCGCATGAATCCTCATAAGCATAAGCAGATTCCTCAAGCTTCTGCCACACGATGATTTTTTCCACCTGCACCTCATGAGCTGATACAGTCTCTGGTAAAGGTGCCAGAACATGTTATGGCTATGCTGTTTCCCAAACCATTACCATTCAAAGCAAAAGAGGTCCTGATTCCTAATCTCGAAGTGGAAGAAAGGGAGCGGAAACATAAACATGACATCACCTTGATGATGTCAGGCATACGCATAATTGTCCATGATGAACATACAAACAGATACACCCCAGACGATGATTTCCCAGATGTTATGGTTATCATTCGGGAGAAGGAGGACAATGACAACCTCCATCACTGCAGTCCATCGGGACTTTACCCTCGACAATTGGAGCAGCACTCCATGCATTGGTCGACGAGGGTAAAATGGGCAGAAATCCCTCTTCCCTATAGATAACTTTAATTGCTTACTTTTCTATACAGTATTAGCAGTTATTTTATCAAGACATGCTAACACTTTTGTATGATTAAAATGCTTTTATATATTAAGTGAAAGCATATTTTGTTTCAGGACTCAATTTAGATGTGCTTGTACTTTTGCTGGACGAGTACCTTTTCTCCACAAGGACTGTAACTTTGATGAAAAGTTGGACTCAGACTTGATGGAAATCCAAGAGGACATTGAGACACCTCAGGAGATTAAGGAATGGGTCGCAGAAAAACCTAAACCAAACCTTGATCAAATCACTTCTTTCAATTTTGGAACCTTATAAAACCCTAAGCTAATTTAGATTGGTTCAGACCTCACCCCAAACCAACAGAATGACATGGTTGCGCTATTAACCCAATTCCAGGATGTGTTTGCATGGTATCACAAAGACATGGTGGGTTTGTCCACTGACATTGTCCTTTATCGCCTTCCCATTAAGGAGGGATTTAAGCCAGTCAGGTAGAAGCTCAGGCGATTGAAACCTGAGTGGAGTTTAAAGGTGAAAGAAGAAATTGTGAAACAATTTCAAGATGGCATTATCATGGTGTCTACATATCTGGAGTGGATATCAAACATTGTTCTTGTGCCTAAACCAGGAGGAAAGGTGCGAATTTACGTGGATTACCGGGATCTAAACAAAGCTTGCCTTAAAGATAGCTTTCCCGTGCCCTTTATCCACATTCTCATTGACAATACTGCTCAATACGACATGTAATCCTTTGCAGATTGCTTTGCGGGGTACCATCAGATTATGGTCGTTGAGGAAGATCGTGAGAAAACTGCTTTCATCACGCCTTGGGGAACCTTCTACTACAGATGGTTGTCATTCAGCCTCATCAATGCCGGGGCAACCTATCAGCGAGCCATGATTTCTCTTTTCCATGAATTAATGCATAAAGAGATAGAGATCTATGTGGATGACATTATTATCAAATCCCGAAGGGAGGAAGACCACTTAGACCATCTTAAAATCTCTTTAACAGGTTGCGTAAGTACAACTTGAAGTTGAATCCAGCCAAGTGCGCCTTTGGCGTTAAATCAGGCAAGTTGCTAGGTTTCCTAGTCAGCCACAAAGGGATTAAGCTGGTTCCTACCAAAATCCAGGCCATCAAGGAAATGCCCATTCCTTAGTCAGAGAAGGAAATACAGGGATTTTTGGGAAGAATCAACTTCATTAGCAGGTTTATTTCTCAACTCACAGCAACCTGTGAGCCCATCTTCAAATTGTTAAGGAAGAACTCCTCCATGAAATGGAACGATGAGTGTCAAAAAGCCTTCCTTATAATCAAAGAGAAGCTGGTTAACACTCTTGTTTTGGTACCACCCAGGGATGATGTTCCCCTGTTCATGTACCTGTCCATTAATGAGCGTTATGGGCTGCATGCTGGGGCAAAAAGACAATAGAGGCCAAGAACGAGCTACCTATTACCTTAGCAAAAGATTTAGCACCAGTGAACACAAGTACACTCTGATTGAGAAGACTTGTTGTGCTTTAGCATGGACTTCCATGAGGTTACAACATTACCTCCATGGTCACATAACCCATCTCATATCCTGCGTGGATCCTCTCAAGTAGGTGTTCAGTAAGCCCATACTGAATTATCTACTATCTAGATGGTAGTTGATCCTACAACAATTTGACATCGTCTACGTGATGCAAAAGTCTATCGAAGGTCAAGGAATTACGAATCAACTGGCCGCCACACCTTCAGGGGATTACAAACCCTTGGAAACATATTTCCCCGATGAAGGGGTAATGGCAGTTCAGCAGCACCATCAGTACGATGCATGCCATACGTGGAAAATGTATTTTGATGGAGTCATTAATGAGTATAATTCGCAATTGGAGCGCTTCTAGTATCCAATGCGGGGAGCAGATATCCGTCACGCCACAAATTGTAGTTTGTCAGCACCAACAACACAGCTGAGTATGAAGGTTGTATCATGGGGCTAAAACATGCCTGTTCAATGGGCATCATGCGGTTAACTATCTTTGGGGATTCTGAATTGGTAATCAAATAATCCACAGGAATCTATCAAACCAAAGAACTATATTTGTTTCCTTACCATCGGCAAGTTTTACATATGTCTTTGGAGTTCGAAGAAATCTCCTTTTTACACATTCCTCGTAATAGAAATGATTTTGCAGATACACTAGCAATGCTGGCCTCCTTAATTCACATACCTGACAAGGAAAACATGTCAAGCATCACATTTACCCTGCAAAAGGCCCCAACCTATGGGAACTATGTTGGAGAAGTATCGGATGAGTTACCTCCCATCCACAACCCTTGGTATCATCATATCAAGGAGTATCTGCGAGATGGATCTACACCCGCTGAGGCTAGCCCGACTGAAAAGGGGCAGATCTATCGACTTGTTATGAAATTCTACCTGAGTGGAGATGCACTCTACAAAAGAGATGCAAGATTAGGTCTCCTTAGATGTCTGGACAAAGACCAAGCTCACAGGCTCATGGATGAGATCCATGGTGGAGTATGTGGCCCATACACGAAATGGGATCCTACTTGTTAAAAGATCCTCGAGCAGGCATTATTGGCTTACGCTCAAAGCTGATTGTGATGATCACGTCAAGAGGTGCTATCAATGCCAAATTCATGGGAATGCTATCCACGCCCCTCCAAGGGAACTCCGCAATATGAGTTCGCTATGGCCCTTCTCAATGTGGGTAATGGACGTGATCGGGCCCATCAAGCCCAAAGCCAGTAATGGACATCGATTCATATTCACCATGATTGACTACTTCACCAAATGGGTAGAAGCAGCCTCCTTCCCTAGGGTTACCAAAGAAGTCATCATTACTTTCATCAGAAATAATATCGTTTGTCGATATTGACAATCAGAGGTCATTGTGTCAGACAATGCTAAGAACCTCAACAACAAAATGATGGAGGAGTTATGTAGTAAATTCCGCATCAAACACCTTAACTCCGTCTTCTACCGTCCAAAGATGAATGGTGCTATTGAAGCTGTTAATAAAAACATTAAGAAGATCATGCAGAAAATGTCCGCCAATCACAAAGGATGGCCTGACCTCTTGCCTCTGACTTAATTAGCCTACAGAACTTCAATGCGTACTTCCACTAGGGCAACCACCTACTCATTAGCCTATGGGATGGAAGTCGTGCTCCCCATAGAGGTGGAAATGGAATCCCTCAGAGTGTTGATGGATGCTCAACTGGATGAAGACCAATGGGTACAAGACAGATATCACCAATTGTCTCTGATAGACGAAAGGAGAACCGCGGCTATCTTCCATGGTCAGTTATATCAGCAAAGGATCGCTAGATCCTACAACAGGAAAGTCCAGCTACGGCTGTTTAAACAACACGACTTGGTTTTGAAGAAGATCATTAACAACCAAGATCAATCTAAGGGAAAATTCTCTCCTAACTGGGAAGGCCCATTCGTTGTTAAAGAGGTATTGACAGGAGGCGCTCTCAGACTACATGAAATGGACGGTGATGAATTTCCATAGCTTATTAACTCGGGCACCGTGAAATAGTACTATATCTGAGGTTACCATCAAGCAAACATCCTGGCTTTGGATCATCGGATCACCAGTCATTCCGGTTTTCTAACCCTTTTTACATGCTCTTCTGCCCCTCAGGGAAACATACACTTCAAACCAACAGCTTGGTTTTACCTCATTTCAAACCTTTCACACAATTTCGGTTATCTTGAAGATGAGATTGAACCTTTCACACCTGCAGTTTATCCTGAAGACGGGATTAAACTTTTCTACGTTTGCAGTTTGTCCTTAAGACGGGATCAAACTTTTTACACACCTGCAGTTTTTCCCAATCATGGGATCAAACTTTCTTCTCCCCATAATATAGCCTACACATGGGATTCATACTTCTCTTTGGCTGTAATTCGTCCTGAGGGGTAAACTACGTCGACTTGATCTCCCTGATACCCGGGAGTACGTAGGCAACCATATTCTATATGGCCAGGTCGTAATAAAAAAAACAAAAACATTTATGCCCTTTCTTTACAAAAACAAAAACAATAAAAACACTTCTACACCCTACTTCATCAATAAAGCTTCTACACCCTTCTGCCTTTCACATTCAGCGTTGAACCTCTTACACTAGGTTCGAACTACGCAGACCTGATCTCCTCTTCAATAGGAGTACATAGGCAGCCATTTATGGTTTGATCTAACCCCTACCAGAACAAAAATACTTATCATACGGTACTGGGATCAAACTTTAATCCACCACATTTCATCGGCTTCAGACCAAAAGGATGGAACTACCTAACCTCTCCTCACAAATAGAAGATTCGGCGACCATCTAAGTTGCGGTTGTGCCTCAAAGAGTAACACTAATCCATGAGAGATGATATTAACTAGGATTCTCACAAATAGAAGTATTGGCGACCATCTGTGGTGCGGTCAATCTCATAGAGGAAAAGCCACACTCCTTTCCATATCTAGATACAGAAACCAGTCCCAAGACACCAAAGATGGTAGGGATACACACAGATCAATGATCCAATCTAAAAGATCCTGCGACGTCTCAATGTCCACACATCAAGGATGAGTTCAGAATGCATCAAGATCCCAAAGCCATGAAGAAACAGGCAAATATTAAGCAAGTATCGAGGCACAAATGAAAAAGAAGTAAATCAAAATATATTTCTCTGCCATATATAATACTGTTTGATATATACAATATGTGTTGTACATGACAAAATGGCTAAGCTAGTCTGTGTAGGAAAATAGAAGTCTATCTACGGATCTGTGTGTATGCGAACTATTAGATCTAACATGGCATCCCTCTCTGAAGAAGGAGGTAACGCTGCAAGCTCCTGCCCAATGGTATCTACACGAGCTAGCAGATCAGAGGCTAACTGCATGGTGGCATGATGATCATCAATATATGCACCCATATCGGTAAGGATGTCAGTCGTGAGGGATCTCACTGAAGTACTGTCTGTGACGGCCACATCCCGGGCAGATAAGGCAGCATCCCGCTCTACAATCAATGCATCTCTGGCTGATCTAGCCTCGTCTCTCTCTAGTAGAGCTGCGTCTCTCCCATCAAGAGCTGTTAACATCAAGGCCCTAGCCTGATCTCTCTCAAAGGTCATCAGATGTAGACTCTGCTCCAAATACTGTGCTGAATGTTGAATCACAGTAGCACTCGTAATGGGAGAATCCATCACAAATGTTGGCAACCCAGTAGTCAAATCCCCCTCAATGGGAGTATCAGCCTCCTCCATAGGCTCCTTATCTTCGGAATCAATCCCATGCACTATGGATACTGCCACAACCGATGCAGTCTCTGTCTCCATCCATGAGAAATACTCTGCAGAACAACCCGGATGGTTAACGGAAAACTCAGCTAGCTCTCGCTGATCCCAACAAGCATACAACCTGAATCTGTCCTCTGCTGATAAATGGCGAGAAGCGAAGCGCTGAATCGATGCCCCCTCAAAAGGATGGAAGTCTTGGAACTAGTCAAACTGACATATCATGGCCAGTGGGTGGTAAGTAATCATGCCTCTCAAACCAGCTAGAGGAAGATAATCCATGCTCGGAGAATGAGTAATGAAGCTGTAGGGTGAGCTAAGCCCTATACACGGAAATATAGCGAACAGATCTCTGATCCTCGCCGAAAAGTCGACCAAGATGCAAGATCTCAGACACCCGCAGTCGAAAAGGAGTAAAACATGGCAATATCATGGGTGAAACAATACCTATGCCATCTAAAAGTGTCAATCGGTCTCAAGTGTGACATAAACCACACGTACAACACGATCGAAGCTACCAGAAACATCTTCACGGATAAGTGCAAACAGAGGTAGTCGACCTCGAGTCTCTGCGATGATCATCGGTATGATGGTGTGACCCTCCCCGAGAGCTCTCACTGCCATAATGATGCCAATGTCTAACTCATCCATGTATCGCGGGCATGTAGACATACGATAGTACGCACAATAGCAGTACATCCACTCTGGCCTGATGCCAATGATCCTCCAGTGTGGTGAAATCCCCGGAATGTCGTGTATAACTATCCTCGGAGCCAAATCTATCAAACAGAAAACACGGGATATAACGTGGCCAGATGTGATCTCATCATGCACCACTCTACGCCTCAAGCCAGTGAGGGTCATGAACTGCCTACTCATGTCTCCGATCGCCATATGCACTCAAGGTCTGTCCCATGGTAGCATCGTCAAACGTGCATACTCCTCCAAAGTAGGAGTCAACTCCTGGGTCCCAAATCGGAAAACTCGCCTCCGATACCCAAAGGCTCCAAAGATGCCCTCCACGAATCTCAGTGGGGAACCTAAAACATCAACAGGGTCATAGTATGCTGCAACAGATGATCTATAGTCACCCTATCTGATGGTGACATTCTATCATACAACAATCGCATACCAGATGCCACCAAAAATGGTGGGGTGTGATCAACACAGCTAACTATCGAAGAAGACATTTGTACGGACTGTGTCATAAGACCTTGCAGGGGTCAATGCTGAATATCTCTGGACATATATACATATGCATAACATAATAACATGTATGATACAATAGATGGCAATATGATATAGGGAATAGAAAATTGTACATACATTCCTAAGTATATCATCATCTAATACATCTCTGTACAGCTAACATACAGGGAAATGGGGCAAAACTGCCCTACATCTAACAGAGGCCTATCAAAAGATATTGCGAGAATGGGGTGAAGCTACCCAATGTCTAAACAAGGGCCTATAAAAAGAGATAACGAGAATATACATCAGAAGAATTTAATGGTGTCAATGTCTACATCATCAATCCTATCCACCTGATGTAACTCCTCCTGAGTCACTAGATCTCTATCTACAGGGATGTCAGGCCTATACAAGGGAGGATCTGCACCGCCAAAACCATATGGGTCACCTGAGGGGTCAGCGCTAGAGCTGGAAAGATCAAAAGTTTCTGCCTCTGAAGGATCTCTGCCCAAGTGCCGGATAAAGAAATGTGCCCGGTCTAACTGTTGGGTCAAACTGTCAATCTGTGTCACATGAGTCGGATCTCTGACACAAGCTAGCCAATTCATCATCATCACAAATCCTGGAACCATATCCCCCATGAACTGAGTGGCGCGGGTCTGGGCTCCAATGGTACAAGGGAACCACCAATGCTAGAACATCTCCCCGAAAAGTGCGGACCTCTCCGATAATGTGAAACCGCTAATCCCCAACAATGGGATATCAATGACGGGTGACTGTGAAATAGGCCAATAATGCTTGACAGGAGGAAAGATCGGCATGCGAATCTTTCCTATAGTGCTCCTGATAGCACGCTCTCCTAAATAGAGCTCCCATCCTCCATCTGTGAAGAGAGGAATCCTACGAGTAGAAATCACGTACTCAACACCAGTCGGGTACCCATCCTCAAATCCAATGCTCAAATGCTCCCCAGAGTAGGGAACCCACGTGATGACATTCGCTGTTAACAACTCCAGCTGTAGGTGACAATGAGTGAAACTCTCAGCAATAGGGACCTTCGCCAATATGGAATGATGCCATCTCCATCCTCATGGATAGGTGTCTAAACCTAACATGCTCACAGGACGTAAACATGGAAGTCTCTCATAGACCCAAAAATGCCAACGGAAAGGCAAACATCTGCTGTCAGTCAACTTTCTTAACCTATACATGGGAAAAGATAGGAGAAATACTCACCAGCAGAAACGGGTAGAATCCTAACCAAGCCTCGATTAATCCCTGTGATCGCATGCGCATTCCCCTGAGGAAGTAGGCGAAGGTGTAGGAACCCCAATTATAGTCTCCTATACGGTCCACCTGTCGAGTGGCTCTGATCAAAGTGAAGGACACCGTAGAAGAGTTATTTGCTATGAAGCAGCCCCTAATGATCATCAGGAACAATCGTTGAAGAATGCGATCCCTGACTCTCACATCATCGGGTATGGGCTCACTCAACATCCCGCTCATAGCATCTACACTTAAAGGACTGTACGTACAGTCCTACCCTTGAGCGCTCCGTCTGAACTCCCAACAAGGATTTGACGACAGTAGGGGTAATATCTGCCGTACAAGGCACTAGATCCCCTCCAAACTCTATACATGTGATAAACCGCCAATCCATCGGCATCATCATCACCTCACAGTCCAGTAAATGGAGTGATTGAGTCTGGTGAAACCAGCGTTCAGACAATGCCCTGAGGTAACCCCAGGGACAACGACGGGGAAGAATGGAAAAGAACGTCCCGAATCCCTAGCCATGTACATTCTCTCTATAGTCATCATGCAAAGCTTGATACATAGAGTGGATGTTGAACCAATTCCCTCGAGGCTGTGTAAATCCGGGAACCTACATCAAATGTAGATCAACATCAGAATCCTTTACTCCTCATCAATAGGAAACAAGAAAGATTAAGATCTAAATTTATACCTTGTTTGCATGCAGCTAACCTGAAGGATGTCGACTCAAGTTGCCCAGAAGCTCTGGGTTCGCCACTTGAATACTCGCAAAATCCCTCACGGGAACACGCGGCAAAGAAGAGCAGAACCTCAACCAGTACATCCTCCTTATCGTCCTCTACGTCCGACACTTTAACTCGGATAGAACATATCACCGCCTCCACCAAATGACGAGGTTGTCTAACAGAACGGGGTCGAGGCACTTTAGAAGCCCTTCTCCGTACACCAGAAGTGGTCACAAGCGGAACTACTCAACCGATCCGGATCCATAATATCGTGACAATAAGTCTCCAAATCACCTCAGAAAGGGTGTGGTAAATTCTTACCTGGAGTTTTATTCAAAATTAAGTTTATGACTACATGCATGCATGCATTATTTTAACATACGTTTACAGTAGAGTTAAAAATAAATGACTACTCAATGCCTACATTTTGGAAAATTTTTGCTATAGCCCCCTTTGTAAATGGGACTATCCACATGCACATAGGCATGACTAGGTGGCCATTCAATAGCACACCTACCCATAGTCATATACATCCTACATACATTAATACATCACAGTAAAAAATCCATAAGTGTAGTCTAATTACCTGGATTATTTTGCTTTTCTACCTTTGCTCATTTGTCCTCAAATAGGATAATAAATGACAGTAAAAGGTGCCAATTTGACTGTTTCAAAAGTTAAATTTTTTCACATCATTATGTTTAGCATGGTTTAATACTAACATTACTATGTTGAATATTTTTTATCAAGTCATATCAGTATGCATATTCACTACTATGTGTCTAAATGCATTTCATGTGATAAGTCATTTTCTAACGGGTAAAAACTGGAAAAGAATACATGCATATGTTACCAGGACAGTGAAGAACACCTGTATAGTGGCAAAATGTGCAGAAAGTCGCCCAAACTCAGTAGGTCTGAAGAAGAGCTCTCGGATTTCCTTCGTGGTGAAACTTGAAAGTGACTTATGAAAGTAACCTTCAGCCATTTCATACTCACGGTTGGCCGCAGGTGTACATGAGGCACCCCTATATGGGGCCCACACCTCTGGCTCGGTCCAGTTTGAGTTGTAAAGGAGGTCTCACAAGCTGAAAATGCCAAATCAGGAATAAAAATGCTACGCGATTGAGCGGAATAGCCTGAAATCTTTGTTTTCACGGGCCAAACTCTTGCTCCGCACATCACTCATTGGTATTCGCCTGAATACAAGGTACACTATACCGATAAGCTCAGCTTTTGCAAATCATGCTCGACAATACCTCACACATGTCTGATGCCACCAAACACGGGGTCATAACCCTAAAAGAAGTATCCCCGGCGAGGGTTACAATGCCGAAGTCAAATATTGATAAAGTATCCCCGGCGGGGGTCACAACGCCGAAGTCAAACATTGATAAAGTATCCCCGACGGGGGTTACAACGCCAAAGTCAAATATTAATAAAGTATCCCCAGCGGGGGTCACAACGCCGAAGTCAAACATTGATAAAGTATCCTTGGCGGGGGTTACAACGCCGAAGTCAAATATTGATATAGTATCCCCGGCGGGGGTCACAACGCCGAAGTCAGACATTGATAAAGCATCCCCGGCGGGGGTCACAACGCAAATTATCAATCATCCACGTATCCCTAGCGAGAGTTACAACGCAATTCAACCATTGATGTACGTATCAGTGAAGGTCAAGCAGCCTTGACGTCATTTCAACCGATGGCAAGTAAACCCATCGAAGCATCAGAGGCCATTTGATGATCTCATCCATCAGTGCACCTATCCACAACCTTCCTCGGCGGGGATCACAATGCGATTTAACAATTTATATACATATCAATGAAGGTCAATCAGACTTGACATACTCCCCAACAAGGGTCACAATGTAATGCAATCATTGATACACACATCAATGAACGTCAAGCAGCCTTGACAGTTTTCCCAACAGGGACCTATCTGGTGATACACACATCAGTGAAGGTCAGGCAGCCCTGACAATACATACTGTTGGCAGTAACTCTAATAGGATCATAGTATATGCTGGTAACACAAACCAGAGAAGACCATCCTCATCGGAGAGGACCGATGATGGAATATGTTATACACATCCTCAAACAGACAAAGCTTTATCCCTACAGATCTCTTGTACACGAGAGGCACCTCTATGGAGTAAAGGTTTATATCAAGGATCCAAGACTTTGGTGATATCCCCAACGTCAACATCCTTGAAGACTTGGATCGCATGTCCAAGACATTACTGATTGTCATCCCCGACAGGATTAACAGGGAACCGACAATCATTCATTCATGCATCAAACATTTGCATCATGTTGTTTTGCATTATAAGCATCATGTTTATCTTGTTGCATTTCAAGTGTCTAGGATTCTTTATCCTATCCATGTCTTGCATTACATGAATATGATAAAGAAGGGCATCTGTAGACATTCAAAATTTTTTGCACACCTGTTAATAACATTGCAGGAGGCGATTCTCGCTCTTCAAAATAACCCCGGAAGACAAACATCCATTTTGATACTACCGGGAAGTTCGGGCCTCAACCCCGTAACACACACCAGAGTATCAATTCCAACCTCAAAGATAACCCCGAGTTTCGTCCTTGGAGATAACCGCAAGGAATGTTATTGCAGTTCCGGCGATAACTCTGGAAATGCTTGTTTTAAATGCATGCAATCATCTTCAATCTCAGACCTCCTGCCGAGGCACTAATTCTAAAGACCCAGAGATAACATCGAGAAGACAGGCACACTTACAGATGACCTTGCAGAATTCAAACACTTGCAAAGCAAGACAATCTCGGATGTAACTCGAAAGCAACGCCTCATATCACTCAAACCGGAGATAACCCCGGTGAGGAGTCAAATCATCATCTTTCCACCTCAACCCTAGTGCACCGTCTCAACATTTCATACATACATTTCTACACAACAATGTCCCACAAGAGCCAAGGAGTTCCAATCCCGAGTGACTATTACGCGTGGCAGCACACCGAATAGAATTTGAAACTTGAAGACCATGGGCATGGTCCCCTCTTCTTGACTTCATACAACCTCTAATCCCATGTTATTGCATAACTCTCGACAAAAGCAGTCCAAATATGGTCTTGTACACCTCGTTTGGATGCTTGGATTGAAGTTCTATAAGTTTAAGCAGATATCACAGTGCACGAGTGCACGTACTTCGAGACGACGTGACCCGCAGAGCTCGAGGCACCTCGGGTAGCCGCAGGTACACCTGTGGCTCCCTCCTCTATAAATAGAGGGCTTGGGGTGGCCATATTAAGAAGAAAAAAAGGCAAGAAAGCCCTGTCCAATTTGCTCTATACACACCCCATATTGAGTGCTTTCTCATTTTAAACACCTGTTAGCTCACATATAGCTATATTTTACCAGCAAGAGCTGAGTGTTTATCCATATAGAGTCATAGAAGCCTACCTTGGCAGCCCACTGTAAGCCTTCTCACACTCTATAAAGTCTTTTTCTTCATCTTTGCACACACTATTCTTCACATTGAGAGTCATGTTATGTGTGTATGCCCCACTTCTATCCGTGGTTTTCATTTCTGCCTCAGATATATATACTTATATATGTATATATTTATATATGGACTAACATTATCGAAGTTATGCCTCGATTGAGCCTAGACTTATGTCCGAGCGCTTACTTGCTTATATATATATATATATATATATATATATATATATATATATATATATATATATAAATCCATGCTCATCGATGAGTCGACAACAATTTATATATATATATATGAACTGTTGTTTAACTTTATTCGATGAACCTGGATTTTATATCCGGTGCGTTTACTGCTTTTATATATATATATATATATATATATATTTACATTTCTGTCAGGTCTGGAGTTTACTTCAAGGCCTTTTGCTGCTTTATTTACATTTAGTCCCTCTTTGAGTTTACTTCGTGGCGGTTGATCGTCTTTACTGCTACATTTAGTCCCGCCTAGAGTTTACTTCGTGGCGGTTGATCGTCTTTTACAGCGTTATTTACATTTCCAATCCCCCATAGAGGTGTTTCATGGTGGTTGATCATGTCCATATATATATATATATATTTACCGCTTTTATATATTTACATTTCCGATCCCCCACGGAGGTGCTTCGTGATGGTTGATCATGTCTGTATATATATATTTGCAGCTTTTATATATATAACTGCTTACTATTTTTCATATAAACTGTGGCATCATGTGAGCCTAGGAATCATGTGATCACAGATTCAGTCTATTGAATCTAGATTCGATTCCCGTGATGGATATTTTCGGCTGTAAGCAGCTTGTACATTATTTACGGTATTTGAATTTCCTTAGATGGCAATCATGTTTATGAGGAGTTCTAAGATCGTCAGATATTATTTTCTCAAGATGCCTCGCATCTCGAAAATAAAAGCGCAAGTTTAACATTTAATAATAAAATGGAAGTATGAAAAGGTCTCAATTACTATCGAGCATGTGGTTTGAAAAACCTCTTTTACAAAACTTCATTGCTATATCCTGTTTAAAACTGAATTTTTCTACAAATTCAAACCCTTTGTATATAGGTGCGAACGAGGCCTTGCACTACTTCTAAATAAATTGCACATTGATCCACACACACACAAACATTCATATAATAGTTTCTTGAAAAGTGGTTGTCACCGTGGTAACACGGATGTTGGGGGGTGCCTAACACCTTCCCTCTACATAATCAAGCCCCTGAACCCAAATGAATCTCGGTTTCACAGATCCGTTTAGCAGTGTTACATCACTGGGTCAATGTGCAAACATTTTCTCGGTTGTGTTGGTGCAACCAGTTAAAAACACCAAATGGCGACTTTATACCAAATCAATCGTCGACATTACACATGTCGGACCTTTTTCACTTATTTTTTCAAATAAATCTCACATAACATGAGAACACTAAAGAACAAGTAACGAAAAGGGACAAATAAAATTCCCGACGTCGACAATTGGGTCATCAACCTGGACAAGGGTTGGGAAAAGATCATCAAGGTATTAAGTACCCAATTCAAGTGCCCAGTCAAATCAGGATAGCTGGACTAGGCTATTCTGTGAATCCCAGTTATAGGAATCCTCATAAGCACAAATAGATTCCTTCAACTTCAGCCACATGGCGATTGTCTCCACCTGCAAATCCTGAGCTTATACAGTCTCTGGTAAAGGTGTCAGCCCACGTTATGGCTATACTATTTCCCAAGCCAATACCGGTAAAGGGAAAAGAGGTCCTGGTTCCTGATCCCAGAATGGAAGAAGAGGAATGGAGACATAAACAAGACATCGCCAGGATGATGTCAAACATACGCATCATTGTCCATGATGAACATACAAACAAATACACCCCAGACGATGATTGCCCAGATGTCATGGTCATCATTAGGGAAAAGGAGGACGATGATAGCCCCTCCATCACTGCAGTCCATCAGGACTTTACCATCGACAATTGGAGCAGCACTCCATGCATTGGTTAACAAGGGTAAAATGGGTAGAAATTCCATTTGCCATGTAGATAACTTTAACTGCTTACGTTTCTGTACAATATTAGCAGTTGTTTTATCAATACATGCTAACACTTTTGTATGATTGAACAGTTTCATATATTAAGTGAAAGCATATTTTGTTTCAGGACTCTGAATTTAGATGTGCTTGTACTTGCTGATGAGGTGCCTTTCCTCCGCAAGGACTGTAACTTTGATGAAAAGTTAGACTCAGACTTGATGGAAATACAAGAGGATATTGAGATACCTCAGGAGATCAAGGAATGGGTCGAAGAAAAACTTACACCTAACCTTGATCAAACCACCTCTTTCAATCTCGGAACCTTAGAAAACCCTAAGCTAATCTAGATTGGTTCAGACCTCACTCCAAACCAAAGGAATGACATGGGTGCTTTACTAACCCAATTCCAGGATGTTTCTGCATGGTCTCATGAAGACATGGTGGGTTTGTCCACTGACATTGTCCTTCATCGCCTTCCTATTAAAGAGGGATTCAAGCAAGTCAGGTAGAAGCTCAGGCGATTAAAACCTGAGTGGAGTTTAAAGGTTAAAGAAGAAAGTGTGAAACAATTTCAAGCGGGGATCATCATGGTGTCTACATACCTTGAATGGCTATCAAACATAGTCCCCATGCCTAAATTAGGAGGAAAGGTGCGAGCTTGCATTGATTATCGGGATCTGAACAAAGCTTGCCTTAAGGATAGCTTTCCCGTACCATTTATCCACATTCTCATTGACAATACTGCTCAATACGGCATGTACTCCTTTGCGGATTGCTTCGTGGGATATCATCGGATTATGGTTGTTGAGGAGGATCGTGAGAAAACTGCTTTCATCAAGCCTTAGGGAACCTTTTGTTATAGACGGTTGTCATTTGGCCTCATCAATGCCGGAACAACCTATCAGCGAGCTATAATGGCTCTTTTCCATGATTTAATGCACAAAGAAATAGAGATCTATGTGGATGACATCATTGTCAAGTCCCGAAGGGAGGAAGACCACTTAGACCATCTCAGAAAGCTCTTCAACATGTTGCATAAGTACAACTTGAAGTTGAATCCAGCCAAGTGCGCCTTTGGCTTTAAATCAGGCAAGTTGCTAGGTTTCCTAGTCAGCCACAAAGGGATTGAGCTGGATCCCACCAAAATCTAGGCCATCAAGGAAATGCCTATTCCTCAGACAGAGAAGGAAATACGGGGAATTTTGGGAAGAATCAATTTCATTAGTCGGTCCATCTCTCAACTCACAACAACCTGTGAGCCCATTTTCAAGCTGTTAAGGAATAACTCCTCCATGAAATGGAATGATGAGTGTCAGAAAGCCTCCCTTACAATCAAAGAGCAATTGGTTAATGTTCCCATTTTGGTACCTCCCAGGGATGATGTTCCCCTATTTATGTACCTTTCCATCAACGACAATGCTATGGGCTGCATGCTGGGACAGAAAGATGATAGAGGCCAAGAGCGAGCTATATATTACCTAACCAAAAGATTCAGCAGCAGTGAATACAAGTACACTCTGATTGAGAAGACTTATTACGCTTTAGCATGGGCTTCCATGAGGTTACATCATTACCTCCATGGTCACACAACCCATCTCATATCTCGCGTGGATCCTCTCAAATACGTGTTTAGTAAGCTCATACTAAATTGTCGACTGTCCTGATATCAATTGATTCCGCAACAATTTGACATCGTCTACGTGACACAAAAGTCCATTAAAGTTCAAGGAATTGCGGATCAACTGGCCTCCGCACCCGTAGGGGATTACAAACCCTTAGAAACATACTTCCCCGATGAAGGGGTCATGGAAATTCAGTAACACCATCAGTACGATGCATGCCATACGTGGAAAATGTATTTTTGATGGAGCTGTTAACACAGAAGGTTCTGGAGTTAGGGCAGTTCTAGTGTCCGATATAGGGGAACAGTATCCCGTCGCCATCAAATTGCAGTTTGTCAGCACAAACAACATAGCCACGTATGAATGCTGTATCATGAGGCTAAAACTTGTTCACTCAATGGGCATCAGACGGTTAACTGTCTTTGCGGATTCATAGTTGGTAATCAAACAAACCACAGGAATCTATAAAACCAAGGAACTACATTTGCTGCCTTAGCATCGGCAAGTTTTACAGATGGCTTTGAAGAAGTAACCTTCCTCCACATTCCTCGAACAGTAATGACTTTGCAGATGCACTAGAAACTTTGGCCTCCTTGATTCATATATCTGACAAGGAAAGCATGCCAAACATTACATTTGCCCGGCAAAAGGCTCCATCCTATGGGAAATATGTTAGAGAAGTATCGGATGAGCTACCTCCCATCCAACACCCTTGGTATCAGCACATCAAGGAGTATCTGCGAGATGGATCTACACCCGCTGAGGTGAGCCCGACTAAAAAAAAGCGGATCCATCAATTGGCTATAAAATTCTACCTGAACAGAGATGCACTCTATAAAAGAGATGCGGGATTAGGTCTCCTTAGATGTCTGGACAAAGACCAAGATCAGAAGCTCATGGATGAAATCTATGGTGGAGTATGTGGCCCACACTGAGCGGCCCCCTACTTTTTATGAAGATCCTCAAAACATGGCATTACTGGCTTACTCTCAAGGCTGACTGTGATGATCATGTCAAGAGGTGCTACCAATGCCAAATTCATGGATATGGTATCCACGCCCCTCCAAGGGAAATCCACAATATGAGTTCACCCTGGCCCTTCTCAATGTGGGGAATGGACGTGATCGGACCCATCGAGCCCAAAGCCAGTAATGGGCATTGGTTTATCTTAACCATGATCGACTACTTCACCATGTGGGTAGCAACAGCCTCCTTCCCCAAGGTTACCAAAGAAGTCATCATTGCTTTCATCAAAAACAATGTCATTTATCGACATGGACAACCAGATGTCATTGTGTCAGACAATGCTAAGAACCTCAATAACAAAATAATGGAGGAGTTAAGCAGTAAATTCCACATCTAACACCTTAACTCCGTTGTCTACCATCCAAAGATGAATGATGTTGTTGAAGAGGCTAATAAAAATATCAAGAAAATCATGCAAAAGATGTTCGCCAACCATAAAGGATGGCCTGACTTGTTGCCTCTGACTTTATTAGCCTACAGAACTTCAATGTGTACTTCCACTGGGGAAACCCCCTACTCATTAGCCTATGGGATGGAAGCAATGCTCCCCATAGAAGTGGAAATGGAATCCCTCAAAGTGTTGATGGACGCTCAGCTGGATGAAGACCAATGGGTACAAGACAGATATCAACAATTGTCTCTAATAGACGAAAGGCGAACCGCGGCTATCTTCCATGGTCAGTTATGTCAACAAAGGATCGCCAAATCCTACAACAGAAAAGTCCGGCTACGGTAGTTTAAACAACATGACTTGGTTTTAAAGAAGATCATTGACAACCAAGATCAATCTAAGGGAAAATTCTCTCTAAGCTGGGAAGGCCCATTTGTTTTCAAGGAGGTATTGATAGGAGGCGCTCTCAGACTACAGGAAATGGATGATGATGAATTTCTACAACTCATCAACTCGGACACCGTGAAATGGTACTATGTCTGAGGTTACCATCAAGCAGACATCTTGGTTTTGGATCATCAGATCACTAGTCATTCAGGATTTCTAACCCTTTCTTACATACAAAATCTTCTTCGAACTTTTTTGCCCCATCAAGGAAATATACTCTTCAAGCCAGCAGCCTGATTTCACTTCATTTCAAACCTTTCATACAATTTCGGTTATCCCACCAGGGATTGAACCTTTCACACCTGCAGTTTGTCCTGAACATAGGATCAAACATTTTTACACTTGCAGTTTGTCCTGAACATAGGATCAAACTTTTTCATACCTACAGTTTGTCCCAAACATGGGATCAAACTTTCTTTCCCCCGAAGTTTAGCTTGCACATGGGATCAAACTTTTCGTCGGCTACAAATCGTCCTGAGGGGCGAACTATGTCGACCTGATCTCCCTGATACCCGGGAGTACGTAGACAACCATAATCTATATGGCCCGGTAGCAATAAAAAATGAAAACAACAAAAACATTTCTGCCCTTTCTCAACATAAACAAAAAAACAAAAACATTCTTACACCCTTTTACATTCAGCGTTGAACCTCTTACACCAGGTTCGAACTACGCATACCTGATCTCCTCTTCAATAGGAGTACGTAGGCTGCCATTCATGGTTCAGTCTAACCCCCTACCAAAACATAAAGACTTGTCACCTAGTACTGGGATCAAACTTCAATCCACCACATTTCATTGGCTTTAGACCAAAGGGATGGAACTACCTGACCTCCACCTAAGTGGTTGACTCGGAAACCATCTAAGCTGGGATTGATTCCTAGAAGAGCAACACCAATCCATAAGAGATGGAACTAACTGGGCTCCTCTTAAATAGGAGTACTGGCGACCATCTGTGGTGCGGTCAATCTCAGAGAGGAAAAGCCACACTCATCTCCATATCTACATACAGAAACCAGTCCCAAGACACCAAAAAGGGTAGGGATACACACAGATCAATGATCCAATCTAAAAGATCCTGCGACGTCTCAATGTCCACACATCAAGGATGAGTTCAGAATGCATCAAGATCACAAAGCCCTGAAGAAACAGGTAAATATTAAGCAAGTATCAAGGCACAACTGAAAGGGAAGTAAATCAAAATATATTTCTCTGCCATATATAATATTGTTTGATATATACAATATGTGTTGTACATGACAAAATGGCTAATCTAGTCTGTTCAGGAAAATACAAGTCTATCTACGAATTTGTATGTATGCGGACTATCAGATCTAACATAGCATCTCTCTTCGAAGAAGGAGGTAATGCTGCAAGCTCCTGCCCAATGGTATCTACACGAGCTAGCAGATCCAAGGCCAACTGCATAGTGGAATGATGCTCATCAATGTATGCACTCATATTGACAAGGATGGCAGTCGTAAGGGATCTCACTGAAGCACTATCTGTGACGGCCACATCCCGGGCAGATAGGGCATCATCCTGCTCTATAATCAATGCATCTCTAGCTAATCTAGCCTCATCTCTCTCCAATAGAGCGGCGTCTCTCCCATCAAGAGCTTTCAACATCAAGGCCCTAGCCTAATCTCTCTCAAAGGTCATCAGATGAAGACTTTGCTCTAAATACTGTGCTGAATGCTAAATCATAGTAGCACTCGAATTGGGAGAATCCATCACAACTACTGGGAACCTAGTGGTCAAATCCTCGTCGGTGGGAATATAAGTCTCCTCTATAGGCTCCCCATCGTCGGAATCAATCCCCTATACTGTGGATACTGCCACAGTTAATGCCGTCTCTGTCGCCATCCGTGCAGAATACTCTACAGAAAAACCTGGGTGGCTAACAAAAAATGTAACTAGCTCACACTGATCCCAACAGCGCATAACCCGGATCTATCCTTCATGGCGATAAGTGGCGAAGAAGTTACCGACTCAATGCCCCCTCAAAAGGATGGAAGTCCTGGAACTGGTCAAACTGACATATCACGGCCAATGGGTGATAAGTAGTCATGCCCCTTAAACCAGCTAGAGGGATATAATCCATGCCCGGAGCATGAGTGATAAAGTTGTAGGGTGAGGTAAGCCCTATACACGATAATATATTAAATAGATCTCCGATCCCTGCCAGGAAAATAGACCAAGATGCAGGATCTGTACACTCTACAGGCTGAAAGGAGTACGACATAGCTATCTCATGGGTGAAGCAATACCCGTGCCGTCTGAAAGTACCAATCGGTCTCAAGTGTGACATAAACCACATGTACAACATAACTGAGCTGCTTGTGAATACCCCTGTAGGGTAAGTGCTGCAATATGTGGCTGACTTCAGCGTCTCTACTATGATCATCGATAAAATGGTATGACCCTCCTTGAGAGCTCTCACTGCCATAATGACGCTAATATCTAGCTCATCCATGTACCGTGGCATGTATACATACGACAATACACACAGTAGCAAGACATCTACTCTGGCTGAGTGCCAATGATCCTCCGACATGGTGAAATTCTTGGAGTGTCGTGTATAACTATCCTCAGAGACAAATATGTCCATCAGAAAATGCTGGGATACAACGTGATCGAATGTGATCTCATCTTGCACAGCTCTACGCCTCAGCCCGGTGAGGGTCATAAACTATTAGCTCATGTCACCGATGGCCATCCGCGCAGAAGGTCTGTCTAGTGGCAGCGCCGCCAACCGTGCGTACTCTTCCAAGGTAGGAGTCAACTCATGGATACCAAACTGGAAAACCTACCTCTCCGATATCCAATGCTCTAGCATACCCTCTATAAAGCCTGCGGTAACCTGAAACATTAGGAGAGTCATAGTATGTCTTTAATAATCGATCTACAAATACCCTGTGCTCAAAGGTGACATACTATCATACCACGCTCTCGGGACGGATGCCACCAATCAATACCGGTGGGTATGATCAATGCGCTAACTTGTCAAGAAGACATCTATGTGGGTCGTATCATAAGACCACCCAGGGGTCAATGCTGAATATCTATGGACATACATATATATGCATAACATAATACATGCATGATAAAGAATAGATGGAAATATGATATAGGGAATGGAAAACTATACATCTAAGTATATCATCATCTAATACATCTCTGTACAGCTAACATACAGGGAAATGGGGCAAAACTGCCCTACATCTAACAGAGGCCTATCAAAAGATATAGTGAGAATGGGGAAAAGCCACCCAGTGTCTAACAGAGGCCTATCAAAAGAGATAACGAGAATATACATCAGAAGAAGATAATGGTGTCAATGTCTACATCATCAATCCTGTCCACCTGATGTAACTTCTCCTGAATCACTTGATCTCTATCCACAGGGATGTCAAGCCTATATAAGGGAGGATCTGCACCGACAAAGCTATATGGGTCACCTGAGGGGCTAGCTCCAGAGCTGGAAGGATCAAAAGTATCTGCCTCTAAAGGATCTCTGCCCAAGTGCCGGATAAAGAAATGTGCCTGGTCCAACTGCCGGGTCAAACTGTTAATCTTTGTCAAATGAGTCGGATCTCAGAAATAGGTTAGCCAATCCGTTATCATTACGGATCCAGGAACCATATCCCCCATTAACAGAGTGGAACGAGTCCGGGCTCCAATGGTACGAGGGGACCACCAATGGCGGAATATCTCCTGAGTGCAGGGACCCTCTGACAATGTAAAACCGTCAACACCCAACAAGGGGATATCAATGACGGGTGACTGTGAAACATGCCAATAATGCCTGACAGGAGGCAAGATCGGTATACGAATCTCTCCTATGGTGCTTCTAATAGCACGCTCTCTTAAATAGAGCTCCCAACCTCTATCTGTGAAGAGAGGAATTCTACGGGTGGAAATCGCGTACTCGACATCAGTCGGGTACCCATCCTCAAATCTAATGCTCAATTGCTCCCCTGAATAGGGAATCCATGTGATGACATCAGCTGTCAATAACTCCAGCTGTAGGCGGCTATGAGTGAAACCCTCAGCTACAGGGACCTCCGCAAGTATGGAATGATGCCATCGCCGTCCTCGTTGGTAGGTATCTAATCCTAACACACTCACTGGACATAAGCATGGGAGCCTCTCATAGGCCCAGAACTGCCAACACAAAGGGAAACATCTGTTGTTAGTCAACATTCTTAACCTGTACGTGGGAAATTATAAGAGAAATACTCACCAGCAGAAATGGGTAAAATCCTAGCCAAGCATCCGTCAAGCCCTGCGAACGCATGCACATTCCCCTGAGGAAATAGGTAAAGGTGTAGGAACCCCAATCATACTCTCTAACATGGTCCACGTGTCGTGTGGCGCTGATCAAAGTGGATGACACCGTAAAAGAGTTATCAGCAATGAAGCAGCCCCTAATGATCATTAGGAATAATCGTTGAAGAATGTGATCCCTGATTCTCACATCATCGGGTATGGGCTCACTCAACAGCCCGCTCATAGCATCTACGCTCAAAGGACCAAATCGAATACAGTCCACCTTGCTTGA
This sequence comes from Panax ginseng, assembly GCA_020205605.1. Lineage (NCBI taxonomy): Eukaryota > Viridiplantae > Streptophyta > Magnoliopsida > Apiales > Araliaceae > Panax > Panax ginseng. The sequence goes on from CM035129.1 coordinate 35,000,624, forward strand.
AGCACCTCCGCCGAACTCCTAGCAAGGATCTCAAACGACAATGGGTAATATCTCATCGTCTAAGGCATTAGTGCCCCTTCGTACTCTACACCTATAATAAACCGCCAATCCATCAACATCATCATCACCTCACAGTCCAACAAATGGAGTGACCGAGTCTGGTGAAACCAGTGCTCAGACAATGCCCTGAGGTAGCCCCAAGGATAACGGTGGGGAAGGATGGAAAAGAATGACCCAAATCTCCAGTCATGCACGATCGCTTTATAGTCAGGATGCAAAGCCTGGTACATGGAGTAAATGCTTAACCAGTTCCCTCTAGGCTGTGTAAAGCTAGGAACCTACATCACAAGGCAGATCAACATCAAAATCCTTTACTCCTCATCAATAGGAAAGCAGAAAGATCAAAATCTAGCTTTGTACCTCGTTTGCATGCAAGTAAACTGAGGGGTGTCGACTTAAATCACCCAGAAGCTCTGGGTTCACCACCTGAATACTCGGGAGGTCCGTACAGGGAACATGTACAGGAGGAGTGGGAGCCGCAACCGGTACATCCTCCTCTTCGTCCTCCACATCTGGTACATCAACCTGGACATGACGTATCACCGCCTTCGCCAAACGACGAGGCTGTCTAGCAGAACGGGGTTGAGGCACTTCAGAAGCCCTCCTCTACACACCAGAAGTGGTCCTGCGATAACTGCTTGGCTGATCCGGATCCATATATCTGGACATTAAGTCTCCAAATCACCTCAGAAAGGGTGTGGTAAATTCTAACCTGGAGCTTTTTAAAATGCAATTTTATGACTACATGCATGCATGCATTATTTTAACATACATCTACAGTAGAGTTAAAAATACATGACTACCCAATGCCTACATTTTGAAAATTTTTACCATAGTTTTCTTCGTAAATAGGACTATCCACATGCACATAGGCATGACTAGGTGGCCATTCAATAGCACACCTTCCCACAGTCATAAACATCCTACATGCATTAATATATCATAGTAAAAAATTTGTAAGGGTAGCCTAATTACCAGGATTATTTTTGCTTTGTTCACCTTTGCTCATTTGTCCTCAAATAGGATAAGAAATAGAAGAAAATGGCGTCAATTTGACTATTTCAAAAGTCAAAATTTTTCACATCATTATGTTCAGCATGGTTTAATACTAACATTTACTATATTAAATATTTTTTATCAAGTCATTTTAGCATGCATAATCACTACTATGTGTTTAGATGCATTTCATGTGATAAGTCATTTTTCAACGGATAAAAACTAGAAAAGAAGACATGCATACGTTACCAGGACATTGTAGAACACTCATACGGTGACAAAATTTGCAGAAAGACACCCGAACTCAACAGATATGAAGAAGAGCTCTCAAATTTCCTTCACGACACAACATGAAATGACTTAAAAAGGCAACCTACAGCCTTAATAGCCATCTATGGCTGGCCACAAGTCCACCTACAGCTGTTGTAGGTGTACCTAACTCCACAGGTGGGGCCCACCCCTCCCACTTTCGGTCGATTCGAAAGTTCTGAAAGGAGTTCTCACAAGCTAAAAAGGTCAAATCAGGAAGAAAAACGCTACGCGATTGAGCATAATAGCCTGAAATCCTGGCTTTCACAGGCCAAACTGTGGCTTTACATATCACTCATTGGTATTCGCCCAAACACATGGTACACTATCTGGACAGATCTTAGTCATTTGCAAATTACACTTTCAATACCTCAAGGCAGTCCGATGCCGACAATACAAGTTTATTGCCCTAAACCCTTCTTTTTTTCCCAGTGGAGTTTCACTCAATTCAACCGTTCATGTACACATCAACGAAGGTCAAGCAACCTTGACAATTCGCCCAACAAGGATCTTATCCATTGATTTCACATGTCGGCGAAGGTCAGGCAACCCTGACGACACAAACTGTTGGCAATAGCTCCGACATAACATTGGTATGTCCTGGTGGTGCAAACTAGGATAGATCATCCTCATCAAGGAGGACCGATGATGGAATATGTTATACACATTCTCAATAGACAAAACCCCTCCCACACAGAGTCTTGTACATGAGAGATACATCTTCAGGATAAAGTGTATCAAGGTTTCAAGACTTTGGTGATAACTCCAACGTCAATAATTCTAGAGATTCATGGTAGCTATGGATCACACGTCCATGACAATTCATCAGGCTGCTTATTTAGTGCTCCCCCGGTAGAAGCAACAGGGAGTCGACAATCATCCCATCCACCAGTACAAAGTACTAAATAGACAACACTTAAACCACTACGTTTTTTATAAAAACGTTGTGGTATTTTTTTTACAACGTTTTTAAAAAAAATATTGTAGATATATATATAAAAATGTTATCTATTTAAAAGAATATTTTTTTAGTTTTAACTAGATAATATTTTTTTTAAAAACGTTGTCTATGAAGAAAAACAAAGAGCTCTAACTGAACACTTAAAACTAAAACATATAGTCTTTTTCTCTCCAAGGCTCGTCATTTTCATTCTTTCATGTCTGTGCTCGTCAGTTTGGTCTGTGCAGAGCTTCAGTTTCTCCTTTTCCCTTCCATTTCTCCTCAAAATCTCGCCATTTTTGAAGCTTCAGAATCGTTGAGGAGCTTTAATTCGGTTTGTTTCATGGGTTTCAAGCATGGAATTCGAGGTTTTGGTTTGAGAAATTTGGATAAATCTAGGGCTTTTATGAGCGTCTCTGATAAATCTAGGGTTCACACCATAAAACCCGCCTGACCCATTTATCTGAATCTTCTGTATCTCAACTCTCAGCATTCGATTTTGTTTTTGTTTTTTGTTTTTATCTTCTCGTGGTCTGTTTCTTTTTACTGCTTATCGTCAGCGATTGAGGTTTTTTGACCAACCCTGTTAGCTTATGGTAGTGTTATTTTTTGTTAATATTAATTTGGGTTTTGACTGTTTTGTCTGTGAATTGAATATTGAAATTTAATGTTCTTAACTTTCGGAAGAAATAAAGATCAAATTAACTAGAAGGAACGATGATATTGTAAGTATTTTTTTCTAATTTATATGCATTCTAGTGTTGGTATGATAATATATCTTTTTTTCCTTTCCTCTATATCTCTGTGTAAACCTTGTGGATATTCTTTTGTTAAATTCAGGTGTCAATGATTGAAGCTTACTTGCGTGCTAATAAAATGTTTGTGGATTATAACGAGATAAGCTTAGTTACAATGATAGAAACTTACTTGTCCATCTAATCTGTAATAAGTTTTATTCCTTGTTGGTGCAATCTGATGAGACCTTTGCTTATCTTAAATGCAGCCTCAACAAGAAAGAGCATACTCATCTTACTTAAGTCTAGACCTTGAAGAAGTTGAACCCTGTGTTTCAGGGCCAAAGAGGTGTACATTTTTGTGCTCACTAAAAATTGATGCCACTGATTGGTGTTTTATATGTTTGAGCATATAACAGCCATTTACTTATATATATGATCTTAAATATACTGTGTTATCTTTCAGTCATGTATCTGTAAGGTATCTTATAGTTCCCATTGCTTCAAAAATTTTATACTGTGATGCAGGGCTTTGCTGTACCGAAGGAGGCATAAGAAAAAGTGGCTAAGTTCTCATTCCATGGACAACCAGCAGAGTTCAAGCACGGAAGCATTGTAATTGTCGCTATTACAAGTTGCACAAATACATCAAATATATAAAGTTAAAGCTGAAGCTGAGAGTTAAACCTAATTAAGCTCAACATTCGTTCTATACTGTGATGAGGAATGAGGAATGGGCATGTTTGAGTCTTTTTTGCTTTCTGCTTAACCTAATTAAGCTTAACATGTCAAACTCTCAGGTGTTGAAGTTAAATATGGGGAGTCCCTAAGTGTCTCACCTGAAGAAGGCCCACTTATTCATGTTTCCCAGGTTAATAATAGTTTTGCTTGTAGTTTTTTGTGTCAAATTGTTCAAGTTTAATAATTTTTTGTCATAAATTTATCTATAAATCTTTTGTTTGAGGATTTTTTGGAATGTTGCAAATTTAGGTTGCACTGGGAGAAGTGAAGAACATCAAAGGAGCCCAGTATGTGACAATCCATAGGAAGATTGATGACAAGAAGTATATTATAGGGTCACTATTAGCAGAGAGTAGACCTCATTTGACATTTGACTTGGTGTTTGAGAAAGAATTTGAACTCTCACATGACTGGAAAGATGGCAATGTCTTCTTTTGCGGATACACAGCTGATAATCCATATCTTTCTCATTCCTAATCTTAATCCATATCAATTTAGTTTAGCTTAGTGATCTTCTTAGCTAGTTAGCTAAATAAACCTTCTTAGTTGACTTCATTGTATGCTCTTTATTATATGATCTTGAATGGTGTTAGTTTATGATCTTCTTAGCTAGTTTAGCTAAATAAACCTTCTTAGCTAGTTTTTGACAGCGGATGGTCAGATTGTATAACAACTCGGTGTATGTTTATTCGACTTTTTGGATTTCTTTTTTTTCAATGTCATGTGACTTTTCTGTCTTCATTTGCTTTTCTAACTCTAGATTTTATTAAATGAAGTAGCTCCTAGACCTTATAATAGTGGGCACCACTCAATTGAATCATGTTTCACTTCACAATACGAGCAACATTTGCGGGCTGTAGTTGGTCTTCCACTTGGTGATCCATCAATGAAAACTCCAGCTGCTATGATGTACAATATATTGGGTGAGAAATTCTTTATAATTTATATTTCTAGTTGTCTGCTTGTAATATCTATTAGAGATTGATGCCCATAATTAATTTTTGTTATCAAACATCGAAACTGACTTACTTAAATCTTTGTGACTGACCACGTTTCCGCTGGCCCACCTACAACTCAAACTCAAAAGCCTTCTATTCATCTGATCTCTAGGATGCCTATGCAAGTGCCATTTCACCAGCCACAGTTTCCGATTCAATTTGGTGGGCCTAACCCACAATTGCAGTCTCAGGGTATGGTGAATACTTCATTGACAATGCCCTTACCAATGGGAAATCCATCTCAAGTGCAGCAGCAAGTATTTGTTCAAGGTCTTTAACCCCATCTGATGCAAGCTCAGGGAATCATGCATCAAGGACATGCTATGAATTTCTCATCTCAAATGGGTACTCATCTAGGCTTTTTTGCACATGCTTAGGTATTAACTTAATTTTATGGATAGTTTGGTTTATTTTGTGGATTGAAAATTGAATTTGAGATGTATATATGGATAGTTAGGTATATATTTTGTGGATATAGTAATTTGAAATTATAAATGAATGGTATTATTAGGATTTATTTTGAATGGTTGTTACATTTTAGCTTTAAATTTAAATGAGAATTTAGACCTTTTAGCTATATATCATGGCATTAGCATATTGCAGGTGCATTGGTAATGTAGGTGAATCACAACTTTTTTTTTCTCTTTTTTTTAATCTATAACATTTTAAAAACATTGTGTAAATGTGCCTAAACGTTGTCTTATATAGTAAAAAACAACAATTTTATCCAAAAAATGTTATGGAATCATACCTTCTACAACGTTTTTAATCATCTGCTAATTTTTGAAAAATAAATCTACAACAATTTTTTCCTAAAAAACGTTGTGTATTGTGCTTAACTACAACGTTTTAAAAATGTTGTGTAATGGTGTCAAATAGATGACACCCTTAACCACGACGTTTTTCTGACTAAAACCACAACATTTTTTTCGCGTTGTCTATTTACTGTTTTGTAGTAGTGACCAGGTTGGAGAATAATCCAACAAACCAAATATATTTGCATCATGTTGTTATGCATTGCATCATGATCATCTTGTCGTATTTTAAGTGTCTAATATTCTTTATCCTATCCATGCTATTGCATTGCATGAATATGATAAAGAGGGGCATCTGTAGACACTCAAAATTTTCTGCCTACCTGTTACTAACATTGGAGGAAGCGCGGAATCTTCTTTGAGAGATAACCCTGGAAGATAGCTCAGCTTAATCCCAGAAATACCACCAAAAGTTCAGTTTCAAACCCGGAAAACACACCAGGAGTATCATTTCCCACCTCAGAGATAACCCCGGTGAAAGCAGTGTAAATACCAGAAATTCCACCGGAGAAGACCGTTTTATCTTGGAGATAACCCCGAGATGTTCAGTCTCAGTCCCGGAAACAACACCGGGAAAGACAATGTTAACCTTGGAGATAACCCCAAGAAGTGTAGTTGCAGTTCCGGAGATAACCCCAGAGGTGCTCGTTTCAACCCATGTAGTCAACTTCAACCTTGGGACTCACACCGAGGCACTCAGCTCCCAAAATCGGAGATAATCTCGGGAGGACATGCACACCTTAGAGACAACCCTGAGGGCATTCAGCACTTGTAGTAGCCCAATCTCAAAGATAACCCTGAGCAACATCTTCTTTATCAGCCTAAACCGGAGATCACCCTCGTGAAGGGTAAAATCATCAAATTGCCACCTCAACCCCACATGGCACCGTCTCAACAAACATCTCAACATATATTCTACACAACAATGTCCCACAAGAATCAAGGAGTTGCAATCCCGAGTGACTACTATGCAAGGCAGAACACCGGATAGAATTTGAAGCATGAAGACATAGGACATGGTTCCATCTTCCTGACTTCGTACAACATTTAATCCCATGTCATTGCGTAGCTCTCGACAACGGCAATCCGAAATAGGTCTTATACACCTCAATCAAATGCTCGGATTGAAGTTCTGCAAGTTCGAGCGGACATCACGTTGCACGCATGCACGTACTTCGAGACGGCAGGACCCGCAGAGCCTGGGGCACCCCGGGCAGCCGCAGGTACACATGGCTCCCCTCTCTATAAATAAAGGGCTTGGGGTGGCCATATTTCAAGAAAAAATGGCGAGGAAGCCCTGTCCAATTTGCTTTGTACACACCCTAAACTAAGTGCTTTCTCATTTTAAACACTTGTGAGCTTATATTCAGTCATATTTTTACCGGCGGGAGCCGAGTGTTCATCCATTTAAAGCTATAGATGTCTTCTTTGGCAGTCCACTGTAAGCCTTCTTACACACTTTAAAGCCTTTGTCGTCATCTTTGCACACACCGTTCTTCACATTGAGAGTCGTGTTGCATGTGTATGCCCGGACTTCGGTCCGTGGCTTTTATTTTCTTATATATATATATATATGGACTAACATTATCGAGTTACACCTCAATTGAGTCTGGACTCACGTCCGGAGCGTTTATTTGCTTTTATATATATACTTATATATATGAACTATTGTCGAACTCTGTTCGATGAGCCTTGATTTTACATCTGGAGCATTTATTGCTTATATATATATATATTTACATTTACATCGAGCACGAGTTTACTTACGTTGGCCTTTTCTTTTATTTATATTCTCATCCCTTTGGAGTTTACTTCGTGGCGGTTGATCGTTTTTACTGCTTTATTTACGTTTAGTCCCGCCTGGAGTTTACTTCGTGGCGGTTGATCGTATTTATTACTTTATTTACATTTCTGATCCCCCATGGAGGTGCTTCGTGGTGGTTGATCATGTTTCTATATATATATTTACCGCTTTTATATATTTACATTTTCGATCCCCCATGGAGGTGCTTCGTGGTGGTTGATCATGTCTGTATATATATATATATATATATATATATATTTACAACTTTTATATATATATATAACTGCTTATTGCTTTCATATAAATTGCGGCATCATGTGAGCCTAGGAATCATGTGATCACAAATTCAATCTACTGAATCTAGATTCGGTTCCCGTGATGGACATTTTCAATTTATAGCGACTTTGTAAATTATTCATGGTGTTTGAATTTTCTTAGATGGCTTTCATGCCCATGAGGAGTTAAGATCATATATTATTTTCTCGAAGATGCTTCGCATCTCAAAAATAAAAGTAACCAAGCCGAACATTTAATAATAAAATGGAAGTATCAAAGGCCTCAATTACTATTGAGCACAGGGTTTGAAAAATCTCTTTCATAAAATCTCATTGCCATATCTTGTTTAAAACTGAATTTTTATACAAATTCAAACCCTTTGTATATAGGTGCGAACGAGACCTCGCACTACTTCCAAATAATAGCACATTGACCCATACACACATGCACACATTCATATAACAGTTTCTTGAAAAGTGGCAGTCATTGTGGTAACACGGATGTCTGGGGGTGCCTACCACCTTCCCTCCGCATAATCAAGTCCCCGATCCCTAATGAATCTCGGTTTCACAGACCCGTTCAGCAGTGTTACATCACTAGGTCAATGTGAAAACCTTTTCTCGGTTGCGTTGCTGCAACTAGTTAAAAACATCAATTGGGGACTCTTACAGTAAAATCGTCAACATATACATGTTGGGCCTTTTTCACTTATTTTTTCAAACAAATCTCAACTAACATGAGATCACCAAAGAACAAGAAAAGAAAAGGGACAAATAAAAATCCCGAGGTCGACAATTATGACAATAATTGAATCAATAATATGAGATACTATGCAGTAAGTACTATGGCAATAATTAAGTAAAACTGAGTGACTTCTCACGTAAGCATCAATAATCAAAGATACTGTACAATACCGTGTGCTACTATGCAACCACACGTATTACTGTACGAATAGTTAACGGTAAAACATTCGCTGTTATTTTTATAAAAAGTTATTTTTGTCATTTTCTAACTCTGACAGTAATTCCGTTATGGGGTCCCCCAATAATTATGTCATCGTACGAATATTCTCTGATAAAACGAATATTTCCCGACCAATCGAATATTTTATAACAACTTGCTTACTTTGTAAAATTTATAAATATTACCCACAACTATAATATTATATCAAATCTACACCTTAATATAAAAAAATATTTCAAGAAATTAAATCTTTATTCATAAAAGCTGGGGTCTTACAACCTCCCCTTCTTATGAAATTTCATCCTCGAAATTGGTGTACGTATCTGGTATGTCGAAGAGGTGAGGATAACTTGTTTTCATGTCAGATTCTAACTCTTGAGGTATAACCTTTGAGCGTAGAATATGTTCCTTCTTATTCAAGATTATAACAGGTATCTCCTCATACGTTAAATCTTCTGCTATCTCTTCTAGTTCTAATTCAATAATGTGGTTCGGGTCGTCCACACATTTACGTAACATCGATACGTGAAAAATGTTATGAACACGCGACATATTTAGCGGTAAGCCGAGTCTATAGGCCACAATTCCTACTCTAGCGAGAATTTCAAATGGGCCAATTAAATCGAGGGTTGAGATTTCCTCTCTTCATTGATTCTTGCTTCTAGAATAATGTCTTCTTGCACCTTCTTCTTTATATTCATCAGCTCTGGGTCTGTAGCTTGAGCAACTTTAACTTTATCAATTAAAGTCAATTGTAATCGTATATTCTCTATCTTCACGTAGGTTCTTGAAGTCTTTAACTCTATCTCCATCTTTTGTAAGTCATACGAAATGGGTCTTTATTTTAATAATATCGCACTCGTAAATGCATACGATCTTCTACTCAACGTGTCAGCTACCACGTTTGCTTTTCCAAGATGGTATTGAAAGGTATGGTAGTAATCTCTCAACAGCTCGAGCCAACATCTTGGCAAATGTTACGTTCGTTTTGGTGAAGAAATATTTGAGGGTTTTGTATCGGGTTCGAGGTCGATACAAAATTCAATTTTGCATTTGTGGGTAGGCCAGGAAGTCTTCAGGGAATACGTTAGGAAATTTATTAACAATAGAAATATCATTTAAAACTATGACTCTTATCCAAGACTTGGATAACACCTCACATTGATACCTATCAACTTGACACCATTTTCACGGCGTCCCCTACGGAAAGTTCGCTTCAAAGCATACTGCTGAGGAAGTCACCAAATGAAAACTCTCGAGCTCTTTACTTATGGCTTAATATGACAGTGATTAACTTTAGTGGTTTAGTTGCTTGAATTCGCATAATAGGTTTGTTAGGAATATGAAACTAACAACCTTACAAAAACAATCAATTTTAGCACAATGAGTAGTTAACCAGTCGATTCCTAAAATCACATTAAATGCAAGTATTTTCAAAGAGATGAGATTGACAGGTAACGTGAGGGTGCCGATTTGAATCAAACAAGATTTATAAACAGTGGATTTAATGAAGGTTTCTCCCAATGGAGTTTCAACAGATAAGACAAAGTCTAATTTCTCAGGAGTCAAGTTCAAACGTTGAACGCAAGTAGTTGAAATAAAAGAGTGGGTAGAACCGGTATCGAATAAGGTATAGACTTCACAAGAGTTTATGATTAACTTACCCGTGATAACTTCGTTTGAGTTCCTCGACAAACGCTCTCACTTAAACTACTTGCTTTGATTTGTCTGGGACACCCTTTGGTGTCGCCATCCCAGCTGGACTTGATTTCACTACACGACAAAATCGAGCTAGGTGACCTTCTCTTCCGCAATTGAAACATGCTTTGGGTTGCTGCATATAGTTTGGACGGATGTGTCCCTCTTGTTCGCATTTGAAACATACAATCGGTGGTCGTTCTACTTCCTTGGAAACTGGTGTTGGTGCTGCTGTCGATGTCTTTACGTCATTGTTGAATCTTCTCTTCTTAAAGTTGTTCCCACTGAGTTCACCTTTCCTATTTTCTTGGCCATGATTACCACCGAAGTGGTTACCATTTCTAGTATGATAATTTCCTCTACGATGGTTATCGTTGTTTCGATGGCCGTTGCTACCGGTATGATTATTATCGTGTTGTTAGTCGTTGTCTTTTGGTTAGGCTGCTTCATTATCACGCTCCAATAACTGAGCCCAATTCACAACATCTGAATACAAACAAAGTTTGTGAGAAATAAGGTATTGACATATTTCAGATTTTAAACCTCGTAGAAACATTCGTGTCATTCGTTCCTTATTATCAACCAAATGGGATGAAAACTGGGACAACTCGGCAAAATTAACCTTGTACTGTGATACGGTCATATTGTTTTGCTCTAGCTCGATGAACTCCACCTCTTTCATGTGACGAATACTTTCGGAAAAGTACTTGTCATGAACAATTCTTGGAACTTCTCCCAAGACATCTTTAGTGCCGCAAGTTGAGTATGTTTTACAGATTCTCACCAATAATCTGCCTCTCCTGGCAACATGAAGGTGGCAAAGGGAACCTTTTGCTCCTCTGAGCATTCCAAGACATCAAATATCTTGGTGATCTGCTTAATCCATGTCTCTGCCTTAAGTGGTTATGGCATTCCCAAAAACATCGGTGGTCTTAACTCATTGAACTACTTAGAAGTGACTAACAGTGAGTTGCCAGTGTTTCCACCTGCATTATGAATAAGAGTCTCTCTCATTTGGTTTTGCATGAATTCTAGAAAACTTCTAAGCATACCATTGTTCGTCATTTGGTCGGTGTTGTTATTTACATGAGGATTATTGCCTTCCTGATGCACATTATCCTGGTTATTGATCATTGGTGACTCAATGGTCTCATGTGCTCCATTGCTAATCTCAATATTTTTAGATGTCATTTTCAAATACTGCCACAAAACAATGGTTAATTGACATGCCACATATTATCCCTATATTCTGACCGACCAATTAAATAACAAATAAACTTAGGTAGGTCATACTAGCGAAGGATTTACCCATCTCTCCCCTCCTAGTTCTAGTCTTACATCTCAGCTAGGGATCATATTCCTAAGCTTTGATACTAACTATGACACCCCCAAAATAGGTATACATCACCCATTCTGAGTCGCTAAATACATGGTACAAAATACAAATACAAACTTAATTATACAACAGTATAATATAAGCTGAGAGTTTAAACACGAATATTGTCTTTTAGACAGTATCCAAACTCAAATGGAGTCCTCATTACAATTATTATCACACTATTTCACAGAATAGTGAGGACTACTAAAGCAACCATCTAGACCGTCAATCCATTCCCTGACTAGTCCCAGCTATATTCTAATTTCCTGAAGAGAACAGTGAAAGAAAAGGGTGAGCTCAACTAGCCCAGTAAGAAATATTATGTCTAAGGTAATGCAGACTAAATTATCCTTAGCCTTCAATAGTATAACAACTGATAGAATACAATAGACAACAAGTTTTAGATCAACAACTATAGCGGAATAAGCAATCCATTAGAAGAGTCAAGTAGAGAATGATATCTACTATCTTCTATGATTTAAAAGTTTATCATCAATATTTTATCACTGAGACTCAGCTTAATAAATAATCTAAATCACTGAATTATCCATGTACTACGGGCTAAGGATATTCATTAGTATCACATCCACAAATTATCCATGCACTACGGGCCAAGGATAATCGTGTTATCACCAATGGTCATGATCATGTCAAACAATAATTCATCCTTGCACCCTTTGTGATGCCCCCAAATCCAGGTATCTTCCAACCCGACATATGGTTCTACACGGTGCTACAGTTCACACAAACATTCAATTCAAAAGTCTCAACAGAATGAATATGTCTTATATATATTCCAAACAATATTTCCTTCCCAGGTTCTTTATAACCAATACATAAGTTCTTTGTCATAATGTCAAATACATTACAACATTAAACCTATACTATTACATAGACAGTTCAACGGTCTACCTTAGCCTTCCATTTATCTTTACCGAATCCTTCGGTCCAATCGATCTTAGCTGCATTCATATGGTTCAAGTAAGAGTGAGCATAACTAGCTCAGCAAGTACAACAATTCTATTTTACAATATGCTTGAATCATACAAATCATATATTTTCAATAACTGACCAATAGTTATGAAGTACTATCGATAATTTAAAATAGCACTTCTCTTTTCTTAAAAACATTTTAAAATGACAACATTCAGTAAAACATCAATTCTGGTCCAAGACCTTGAGCATTTCATACTTTCTTTGAAAAGGACAACCGACACTAAGTTCGTAAGTCCGTCATTACTTACAAGCACATCTAGGTGATCAACCTATAGTACTCTATGTTAATCAACACTACATTCTTTAAACGTATGTACGTTTAAGTTATGGCAACCTCACGTGCCTGTCGTTTGATGACAAAACATTTTTTTAGCATACTCAGTCTTCATTGGAAAACCACACCAAAATAATTTGGCAAAAAATTGACAATACTTTGATAGATTATATGAAATCCAACATATCGTAAGTCTAGCTGAAAGAATTGGCTTTGACTTCATCATACATCAATTCATGCGTAAGAATACATGAATCACAAAACCTGTCCAGATTGAACATATACAAGGGTTAGAATACTTGCCTTCAGCGTCTACTACTGTTATTACACGTTCACTTTAAGTCTTTAAGGTCTCTACAATATATGATCACATAACATAACACATTAGATCATATATAATCAAGTAAGGTTACTACTATATCTTACCCTTCTTCTCAATCTAATCATGTTTTAAATTGTTATTATTGGCTCCGGCTTATCACATTACATTGTTCTGACATTCAATTAATCTTTAGTCAACCTTTAGTGGTAATACTTAAGGTCTTTAACATCATTTAAGGATGTTACTTTAAGTTAATTAAGGTAAGTTAATTTGAAGTAATCACTTTACCTTCATTTTAAACTTATAAGAATTCATTACTATCTTTGGTTTAGTGTTGGCGCTGCGGCACCAACTTCGTCTCTCTAAGTCTTTTTTAGCATACGCCACTTTTCCGATTGGGTGAGGTATCGACTTCGTACTGCAGCCGCATTCTCTCAATTATATTAGCACTGGATGCCTTGGATGTGAAAGTTTAGTAGGTCGAGCCATTGCACACCTGCCTGCAACAACACCACATTTTGGCCTTGGACGCCAGCCCTGTGCACCAGATAGTTGACAGTGTTTTTTTACACAACGAACTTCCCTGACTCCAAATTTGATCATGTTAAGTCTGAATTGGTTTTTTCAAAAGACATTTGCTCACAAATCACATACTCTACGTGTTCATGCAATAATTTTATATTTTCAACTTCTTTAACTCAAAATTCACCTATTAGTCTATTTTAACAAAAACGATAAATGTTCGTGAACGTTCAATGCTCGTTTCTTCGCTCTAAGTCGAAATTCGGTCATTTTTGAGTCCGGGACTCTATAATGCCAAATATGACTTATCCCCATCGAAAACAAACGTTTCTGAGCTCAATATCAAAATTTAACTTCTATTCCGAGAATTTCACATATTCAACGATTATTGTCTAATCGTGTGAATTCTGGCATAACTTCGTTACTTATGATTTGTTCATCATTTCAAATGGATTCTATCCATCATACTAACATCTTAACATACGTATTTCATTAATTTATTTACATGATAAGTTATTACTTGTTCTTCAAGAGTTTAAGTCTTCTAACAATCATCCTTATATCTTCTTATCATACAAACTTCATTATTGTTAATATGTTACAAGTTCTTACAAGTTCTTCCTTAGTTCATAACTTATCTATGAACAAATTGCTTATTCAAAGCTTATTAAGACTTAAGTCCTTTGATTATCCATTTTCTTTACTTCTTAGCATACATGTCTATCAATCAACACTTCTCTTATCAACCTACAATTGTAGAGATGGAAGATTAATGTCATAGGATCATTACCTTTAAAGTTCACTTGGTTAATCCTTCTCTTTCCTTCTTGTTCTAACAAACTAGCTTATACTTTTCTTGCTTTTTCTCTCTACTCAATAAGTTATAAGTTGTTGGTAGAAATCTAACATATAAGAAATGAATTTCCAAAGCTCTCTAGTTATAGGATTACTAAGGTTAGGATATATTAGTCAATAAACATCCCACCTCTTTAACAAACCTCATTACTATTCAATGCTTAAGCACTAAGTTAACTTGGCCATCACACTCTTTGCTTACTCATCACATTATTTACTTGGCCACCAATCTCACACATGTGATCATGGGTCCCACATGGGTTACCCCATTGATCTCCTTCACCCATTTGATCTTAATTTGGGCTTTAATTTAATTAACTTAAATTATGCTTTTGGGCTTGAATTAATCCACTTTGGACTTTACATTAACCAACACTTGGGCTTTCACAATAGTTTACATTGGGCTTAATCACAATACTAATTAAACTATACACTTCCTACACAATCCTATAAGTTCATTTCATATGGCTTAAAGCCTTAGAACGTAATCTCTATGTATTAATCTCGTATTCTAACTCATATACGTATTCAACATATACGACATACCGTCATTCATACATACTCGAATAATACTTCGTATCATACTCGTATTCATTACCTCGTACAATACCTACGTATTATACGATCATCACTTTAACTAGTTAACGCTTTACTTTTCCTAACTTTCTCGAATTAAGTCCGCATGCAAAAAACTATATTTTCCATATTTGAATTATTATTACATAATCCATCTCACCTCGATATTATATCATTACATATTTCTCAGAAGTTCAAAAATAATTCCCGAGTAGAAATTAGTGAATAGTGTTTTTCGGAAAATTTCTCGGAAAACTTTTATTTTTATCTTAGAAATTCAAACACTTTAATTCCTTCACGTAGTCAAATTACTATGATTTTTCGACGTTTCTAGGTTATAGAATGGCATTCATCTTACTAACACACAATAATAACAAATAATATAATTTTATTCATTATTTAATTAAATAAAATTATTTTACAATAGATCCGAATTTCTCGGTCGTTACATTCTTCCCCCTTATAAAGATTCTGTCCCAAGAATCTCGTCTTACGTTACACAAATAACTAAGGGTAATCCTTCCTCATCTTTTCTTCTAATTCCCACGTTGCTTCTTTGGCATCGTGGTTTTCCCATAACACCTTTACAGAAGGTATAACTTTGTTCCGCAGAACTTGCTCTTTTCTATCGATAATTTGAATCGGCATCTCTTCGTACGTTAAGTCATTCTCAATATGAATAGGCTCATACTCTATTACGTGCTTATAATCAGGCTTATAAGGACGTAACACAGATACGTGAAACACATTATGTATTCGTTCTAGGTCTAGAGGTAATGCTATTACATAAGCTACCTCACCTACCCGTTTTAACACTTCAAAGGGTTCTATAAACCTTGGACTGAACTTTCCCTTCTTTCCAAAGCATATCTTTCCTTTCCAGGGAGATACCTTTAGAAACACGTAGGAGCCTACTTCAAACTCCATATTTACTTAATGCGAGTCCGCATACTTCTTCTGTCTATCTTGAGCTGCTACGAGATGCATTCGTATCAACTTCACAACATCTGCTGTTTGCTGCACCAATTCTGGCCCTAGCATTCAACGTTCTCCCACTTCGTCCCAACACAAGGTTGTTCTGCACTTTCTTCCATATAAGGCTTCATAAGGCGGCATACCTATGCTTGCATGATAACTATTGTTATAGGAAAACTCTACTAATGGTAGATTATCATCCCAACTACCCTTAAAATCCATGACGCAAGATCTTAACATATCTTCTAACGTCTGAATTGTCCTCTCGCTCTATCCATCGATTTGTGGATGATAAGCCGTACTCAACTTCAATTGCGTCCCCAACTGCTCTTGCAGACTCCTCCAAAAGTTCGATGTGAATCGTGGATCACGATCTGACACAATCAAAACTTGTACTCCATGTCTGGAAATAACTTCCTTAACATAAAGCTTAGCTAACTGGTCTAAGTTTTACTTAACCCTTATTAGCAAAAAATGAGCCGACTTCTTTAACTGGTCCACTATTACCCAAATGACATCATACCCTTTTGTTGTAATCGGAAGTCCCACCACAAAATCCATCGTGATACGCTCCCACTTCCACTCCAAAATCTCTAATGACTGTAATAAGCAACTTGGTTGTTGATGTTCGGCCTTAACTTTTTGACAAGTCAAGCACCTACTCACATACTCGGCTATCTCTCTCTTTATGTTCGGCCACCAAAAACTCTATCGAAGGTCTTGATACATCTTAGTACTACCAGGATGAATCGAGTACCTCAAACTATGAGCCTCTTTTAACACGTGCTCCTTTAATTCCGTCTCATTCGGAACCCAAATTCTTCCTTCAAATCTCAATAACCCCTTGTTATCAAGGCTATACTTTAAATCTTTTTCATTGGTTAACCGCTTCTTCATTTGGTCACACTCATCAGTTTTGAGCTGCACCTCCTTGACTCTCTCTACAATAGTAGATTGAATCTTTGTTGCATACAGTATCTGCCCCGATTCACTTGGTAACTTTACCTCTATTTCTATCCTAGCCATCTTTATTATTAACTCAGTTTGAGCCGTTAACATAAACATCTTCTCCCGACCCTTTCTACTTAAGGCATCGGCCACTACATTGGCTTTTCCAGGGTGATACAAGATTTCACAGTCGTAATCCTTTATCAACTCCAGCCATCTCCTTTGTCTCATATTCAACTCCTTCTATGTGAAGATATATTTTATACTCTTATGGTCCGTGTATATTTCATATTTCTCTCCGTAAAGATAATGTCTCCATATCTTTAAGGCAAACACTACCGTGGCCAGTTTCAGATCATTAGTAGGATAAACTTTCTCATAATCCTTCAACTGCCTTGATGCATACGCAATGACTTTGCCATGCTGAATGAGCACACGGCGAAGTCCTCTATGCGAAGCATCGCTATAAAATACAAAATTTTATGTCTCATCGGGTAATGACAAAATAGACACTTCACTCAACCTTTTCTTCAGTTCTTGAAAACTATCCTCGCATTTCTTTGTCCACATGTATTTCACCGTCTTCCTTGTCAAGTTAGTCAATGGAGTAGCTATCTTCGAAAAATCCTGGATGAATCTTCGATAGTATCCCGCTAACCCTGGGAAACTCCGCACCTCAGTCGGCATTTTCGGTTGTTCCCAATTTATCACGGCTTCCACCTTCGCTGGATCTACTGAAATCCCATCATGGTCAATGACATGACCTAAAACTGTACCTTCTCTAGCCAAAATTCACACTTAGTGAATTTCACATATAACTTCTCATTTCTTAGCGTCTCCAACACTATTCTTAAGTGTTGAACACGATCTTCTGGTGTCTTAGAATAGACTAGAATATCATTGATAAACACCACGACGAACTTGTCCAAATATTGTTTGAACACTCTGTTCATCATATCTATAAATGCAGCTGGTGCATTAGTTAACCCAAATGACATCACCAGAAACTCATAATGACCATAACAAGTCCTGAATGCCGTCTTTGGTACATCATCCTTCCTAACCTTCAACTGGTGATACCCTATCCTCAAATCTATTTTAGAAAAATACTTCTCCCCTTTCAACTGATCAAAGAGATCATCGATCCTGGGTAGTGGGTATTTATTCTTTATTGTTAACTTGTTCAACTGTTTGTAGTCGATACAAAGTCTTAACGATCCATCCTTCTTCTTTACAAACAGTACAGCTACTCCCCACGGAAAAACACTCGGTTGTATGTACTTTCTGTCCAACAGTTCTTGTAATTGTATCATTAACTCCTTCATCTCCATTGGCGCTATATGATAAGGTGTCCTGGAAATAGGTGTCGCTCCTGGCACAATGTCTATTACAAACTCGGTCTCCCTATCCGGTGGAAGACCTGGCAATTCACTCAAAAATACATCCGTGAATTCTTTAATTATAGGTATTTGTTCCATGGCTGCTCCCACTCTCTGGGTATCAACAACATGGCACAGATAAACTACACATCCCTTCCTCAATAATTTCCTAGTTTGTGTCATGGTAAGATAACACAAACGCTCTGACGATATATTATCGTAAAATACTACCTGAGGTTGTCTCAATGTTCTAATATTTACACATTTCTTCTGACAATCTATAATTGCCCCATGGTTAAACAACCAATCCATTCTGAGAATTACATCAAATTCTCCTAACTTTATCGGTATCAAATCTATCAATAATTTATAACCCCGTATGTCTACGCAACAACTCCTATGAATATCTTCTACAGGAATTATCTCTTCGTTTGCTACCTTAATATTTAAGGGTATAGGCAACTTTTCGGGAAGTAATCCTAATCGTCTAGCAAAATCACATGCTATAAACGAACAAGTAGCACCCGAATCAAACAGCACGTAAGCATTTATGTCGTTGATCAGAATAATACCTGCAACTACGTCCCCCGATGCAACTGCATCTTGGACCGTCATGTTAAAGGTGCGGGCCATCGGCCTACCCGGCTGCGCTGGACCACCAATAACTAACTTACAACTATTAGTGCCCTTATTCCCGTCCATCCCCTTCTTCGGGCAGTTCTTTGTTATGTGGTCAGTTAACCCACATACAAAGCATTCATGATTTTTCTTTGGGCTTGAACAGTTAAACGAAATATGCCCCTCCTGTCCACAGTTGTAGCATACAACCTTCCCCTTGAGATAGACTCCTAAATGAGTCTTCCCATAGGTTTTGTAAGCCTCCATCCTTCTCTTTAGATCTCCTTGTTTCACTCTAGTATTCCCAGAGTTAAACCCTTTCCTCTTTTGTCCTTCGCCACTTCCACTAGCTCCTTCAATTTTCACTCCCCCATCGACCTTTCCCTTATTCTTCTTGTCCTTATGGAACTGGCTTAGAGCCTCATTCCCACCTTCGGCGATTATCGCCTTCTCTAGTATGGTCCCAAACGAAGTACTTTGGAACACAAATATTCAGTTATAGAGCCAGGGTTTTAAGCCCTGCTCGAACTATCTAGCTTTCCTAACCTCAGTGTCCACTTGGTGTTGAACAAACCTCGCCAGTTCATTAAACTTGGCAGCGTATTGGGGAACCATCATTTCCCCTTGTTTCAAATCAAGAAACCGCATCTCCATTCTTCTCCGCATACTCGTGGGAAAGTATTTCTCAAAGAAAATCTTCTTGAACCTTACCCACATTAGATTCTCAATACCAGCCATAGCCTGGTTATCCTCCCACCAAAAGTTGGCCTCCCCCTTCATCATATAGGTTGCAAAAATAACCTTCTGACCCTTATCGACATTTGCAATGATAAATGCCTTCTTGATTTCTTTCACCCACATTTGGACTTCTATGGGGTCTGTAGTTCCTTTGAACTCTGGCGGACCCACACTCTTGAAATCCTTAAACGTAGTAGCTCATACTACTCCAGGATTTACGGGGATATTAGCCCCATTTCTATTAAACGCTGTCGTTAACAAGTTAATAAATTCCTGCATTGGGTTTACTGGACCTCCCTCTGGTTGATTTACATTAGCATCTTGATTACATTGTCTCCTTCTCGGCTGCATTTTGCTGTTAAGATAAACAACACATCATTATTATTCTTTTCTTATTACTTAATTATTATTCAAGATTAAATAATAACTTCAACATTCATTACTCAATATGTTCCATAAAAAGGCTTATATTGACTTGCTTCTTGTAGTATAATACTACATCGTTTACATTACACAACCTAAGCTAATTACATTACTATCCCGCAATTGCTTTCCAAAAATTGGGATTTACAAAAGACTACCCTTTGATATACGAAAGAGGGTTTTACGTCACTACTAGATACACAATATTTACATATCTAAATCTACTCTAGCTACTACTAGATTACATCTACAGCAAGGCATTATCAAAATCCGCGCTAACAAGACCAGCAATAACATCACGACTGATAGTATGCCGAGTCTGCCCTGCCTCTATCGGATAACCAACTACTTGTTGCTAGAAATCCTTATGAGAACTCCTATGAATATTGGACATTTTCCCTATTTTCTGTTTCTTGGTCCTTAGCTCCTCCATGAGCTCAATGACCTCTTGTTTTAGCTCGTGGACCTTGTCCTTGGCTAAAACTCTTTCGTCATGCTCTTGCTCCCACATAGACTCCACATCTGTCTTATCTTGCAAGACAGCATGGAGTTGTACTTTTAGCTCCTTCACCTCTTGATAGTAATGGAGGTTTCTGTCCAACACTGTCATAAATAGTGACATCATCGACTCCCCTCGGGGTGTCTCTTCAGCAAGTGCTACCGGGTTGAAGGACACTACCTCCACCTCTTCTCCCGATATACTGTCAAACACCGACATTAGGTCATGGTTCTCCGAGTCTCCAAACTCAATTACCACCACTTCTGGCTCTTCCGCTAAAGGGTTCGGTATAATCTCTCTTTTATTAACCGATTCTTCACTTTCTACCTGTATGTCTCTATACATTCCATTTCCTCCTGACATCTACAACAAAACAATTTAGTTTGATTAATACACGTCAGTAGAATAAAAAAAATACATATCATATATATAATGCATTTTTAAGGTTAATTTCATCTTTTACTTCTTTGACTTCTCTTAAGGTTATGACTTAAGGTTTTATTTCCCCCCTTAAGTTTTATAACCTAAGGCTTTGATACCAACCTGTGACGCCCCCAAATCCAGGTATCTTCCAACCCGATATATGGTGCTACATGGTGCTACAGTTCACACAAACATTTAATTGAAACGTCTCAACGGAATGAATATGTCTTATATATATTCCAAACAATATTCCCTTCCCAGGTTCTTTATAACCAATATATAAGTTCTTTGTCATAATATCAAATACATTACAACATTAAACCTATACTATTACATAGACAGTTCAACGGTCTGCCTTAGCCTTCCCTTTATCTTTACCGGATCCTTTGGTCCATTCGATCTTAGCTGCATTCATATGGTTCAAGCAAGAGTGAGCATAACTAGCTCAACAAGTACAACAATTCCATTTAACAATATGCTTGAATTATACAAATCATATATCTTCAATAACTGAATAATAGTTAGGAAATACTATCGATAATTCAAAATAGCACTTCTCTTTTCTTAAAAACATTTTACAATGACAACATACAGTAAAACATCAATTTCGGTCCAAGACCTTGAGAATTTCATACTTTCTTTGAGAAAGACAACCCAACACTAAGTTCGTAAGTCTGGCATTACTTACGAGCACATCTAGGTGATCAGCCTATAGTACTTTATGTTGATCAACACTACATTCTTTAAATATATGTACGTTTAAGTTGTGGCAACCTCACGTTCCTGTCGTTTGACAATAAAACATTTGTTTACCATACTCAGTCTTCATTTGAAAACCACACCAAAATAATTTGGCAAAACATTGACAATACTTTGATAGATTATAAGAAATCAAACATATCGTAAGTCTAGCCAAAAGAATTGGCTTTGATTTCATCATAAATCAATTCATGTGTAAGAAAACATGAATCACAAAACCTGTCCAGATTGAACATAGACAAGGGTTAGAACACTTGCCTTCAGCGTCTACTACAGTTATTACATGTTCACTTTAAGTCTTTAAGGTCTCTACAATATATGATCACATAACGTAACACATTAGATCATATATATCAAGTAAGGTTACTATTATATCTTACCCTTCTTCTCAATCTAATCATGTTTTATATTGTTATTATTGGTTCCGGCTTATCACATTACATTGTTCTGACATTCAATTAATCTTTCGTCGACCTTCAGTGGTAATACTTAAGGTCTTTAACATCATTTAAGGATGTTGCTTTAAGTTAATTAAGGTGATTTAATTTGAAGTAATCACTTTACCTTCATTCTATACTTATAAGCATTCATCACTACCTTTGGTTTAAGTCTTTGGTGCTACCAGCCTTTGTATTACAACCTCCTCTAACGCATTTCCAAGATGGCTACTTTCAAGCCGGTCGAGGTATTTCGACTTCAACATTGCAAGCCATTTCATTTTTCGATTATATTATGGTCATGACCGCAAGCAACGAAGTTCAGATCTAAGGTCGAGATCGCATCAAAGAGGTTGCAACACCACATTTTGGCCTTGAGGTATATTTTGCATGGCGCCATATTCATACTGCACCAGATAGTTGACAATTTTGTTTTACACAAAGAACTTTCTGGACTCCAAATTTGATCATTTTAGATCCGAATTGGCTCGTTGAAAAGTTTTTAGCTCAAAAATCACATACTCTACGTGTTCATGCAAGAATTTTACATTTTCGACTTCGTTAACTCAAAATTCACCTATTAGTCTATTTTAACGAAAATGATAAACGTTCGTGAACGTTCAACGCTCGTTTCTTCGTTCTAAGTCGGAATTCAGTCATTTTTGAGTCTGCAACTCTATAATGCCAAATATAACTTATCCCCATCGAAAACCAACGTTTCCGAGCTCAATATCAAAATTTGACTTTCATTCTGAGAATTTCATGAATTCGACGATTATCGTCAAATCGTGTGAATTTCGGCATAACTTCGTTACTTATGATTTGTTCATCTTTTCAAATGGATTCTATCCATCATACTAACATCTTAACATACATATTTCATTAATTTATTTACATGATAAGTTAATACTTGTTCTTCACGAGTTTAAGTCTTCTAACAATCATCCTTATATCTTCTTATCATACAAACTTCATTTTTATAAACATGTTACAAGTTCTTACAAGTTCTTCCTTAGTTCATAACTTATCTATGAACACATTGCTTATTCAAAGCTTATTAAGACTTAAGTCCTTTGATTATCCATTTTCTTTACTTCTTAGCATACATGTCTATCAATCTATCAACCTACAATTATAGAGATGGAAGATTAATGTCATAGGATCATTGTAAAATCCCAAATTTTACGAATAAAGATTTAATTTTCTCAATTTTTTTTTTAATTATGGTATGGATTTGAGATAATGTTATAGTTGTGGGTAATATTTATAAATTTTTAAAAGTATGCAAGTTGTTGTATAATATTCGATTGGTCTAGGAATATCCGTGACGACTGAGACAATCATTGGTGGACCACACAACGGAATTATCATTTATTGAGAAAACTAAGCAAAAATATTTTTATGAAAATAACGTCGGAAGTTTTCACCAATAAACTGTTGAACTACTTTCTTAGTAAAAGTAATATGCGTGGTTGCATAGTAACACACAGTATTAATTATTGATGCTTACGTGAGAAGTAACTTAGTTTTATTCAATTATTGCTACAGTAATTGCTGCATAGTATCTCACGTTATTTGATTCAATTATTATCGATATTTTATATATTATTAAATCAATAATTGAGATGACAGAGTTATTAATATTATTATTTGCAATATTAACGATGTCTAGAAGTTCGCTAAAGAGAGGTTTGGTCACCTAATCAAGCGCACCAATAGGAGAAATCCTTATTGGAAAGCCCTCTTTCACGGAACGACTAGTCGATTAATATTGTGAATTATAATAATGATAATAAATGTTGTTAAATATATTGAGATGTCTTTTTATGAAGTCATGGAAGTTTGTATATATATATATATTATATAAATTTTGTTTTATTAATATTATTAATGTAATAAAATAGAAAAGCTTTTTATATAAAAATGTAATACTTTTATAAAGTTATTTGTTTTATTAGACAATAATTAGAATATATTATATTCTATTATGCATAGTGTTTTGCATAAGTATAATCTTTTATATAAAATGTAATACTTTTATAAAGTTATATGTTTTATTAGACAATAATTAGAATATATTATATTTTATTATGCATAGTGTTGCATAGTGCCTGCATAGTGTTCTACATAGTAAATCAATATAGACCATCCGTTTAAAAGTAAATCAATCTGGACCGTTCATGAATTAGTTATTATTCAGTCCATTCTCCTATAAATAGAAGCTCATTCCTTCATTATTTCTTACGAATTCCCTGAAACTCTAGAGAGAGAAACTATAGAGAGAAAGGAGAAAAGTATTATGCTACTTCACTACTCCAGTATCCAGTTTCTTTCTAAGGTAAGTGATATTATTTGTTGTACTCGTAAGAGGTATTATTTCTTTTGTATTCATGAAGAGAACTTCTGTTATTCCATTCTTTATTATTCTGTTGGAATAACCTATATACGCGACTACCCTATACTTGGTGAAATTCTTACATTATTCCATTCTTTATTATTATGTTGGAATAACTGCCTATGCAAAGTAATCGCATACTTGGTGAAATTCTTCATTGTTTAATTCTTTATTATTATGTTGGAATAACTTTTATGCATGCAAAGTCTTGCATACTTGGTGAAATTCTTCATTATTCCATTGTTTATTATTATGTTGGAATAACTCGCCTATGCAAAGTAACGCATACATGGTGAAATTCTTCTATTATTCCATTATTTATCATTACATTGGAACATCCTCATGCTGCGCTTTTTACGTATGACATGGTTCCATTATTTATCATTCAGTTGGAACATCCCGTCTATGAGTTTACGCATGACCTGGTTCCATTATTTATTATTCTGTTTGAATATCCTGTCTATACCTTTAAGCATGACCTGGTTCCGTTATTTATTATTCTGTTGGAATATCCTGTCTGTGCGTTTACGCATGACCTGGTTCCGTTATTTATTATTCTGTTGGAATAACTCCGTCTGCATTTGGCCTATCGCATGCCCTGGTGATTTCTTTGTTATTCCATTCTTTATTATACTCAGTTGGTTAAAGTTTTGACTTCTATACTCCATGAAATTAGTGAAATATCCTTGATATTTGTGCTTCATCCAAAGATCTTTTCATGGAAATATTCTTCCGAGCATTCTTGAATTTTACTCTACAAAGAAGTAAAAATAGGTATACATCACCCATCTTGAGTCGCCAAATACATGGTACAAAATACAAATACAAACTTAATTATACAACCGTGTGTGATGTGTAATATACAACAATACATAAATCGAGAGTTTTAATAGGAATGAATATTGTCATCTAGACAATATCCACACTCAAAGGAGTCCTCATTACATTTATTGTCACACTATTTAATGTAATAGTGAGGACTACTAATGCTATCATCTGGACCAAAGTCACTCCGCTCCCCGACTACGTCCCCATCTCAAATTTATATTCTCATTTCTTAATTAAGAGAACAAATGAAAAAAAGGGTGAGCTCAACTAGCCCAAAGGAGTCCTCAAAGAAATATTATGACTAAGATAATGCGTAATAAATTATCATTAGTCTTCAACAATGTTAAACCGATAAAATATAATAGATATACATCAAGTTTAACTGCAATGGAATCAGCAATCCATTAAGAAGAGAGTCAAATAGAGAATAAAATCTACTATCTTCTATGATTTAAAAAGTTTTCATCAATTTTCATCACTGAGACTCAACTTAATAAATAAACCGCATCATCGAATCATCCCAGCACTACGGGCCAATGATATTCATTAAATCATCAATTGTCATGACTATACCGAATAATCCCTGGTCATAATTATACCAAAAATTGTCCATCAATGCAGTACAGGCCACTGAGGATTTTTACCAGATCATTCGTCACATTACGGTTATGACTATACCGAATAATCCCTGGTCATAATCACACCAAGTCAATCTATGCACGTAAGCCAAAGATGACTTTTATCACAATATAAACATGAGAATGATGACAATGATATAAGCATTAATCAAACGAAAACAAGGATAAATATTAAAGACTTTAAATTTATCCAAATATTATCAATCACTTAATAAACTCATAATCTAATATTATTAATATTATAACAATATTTTAATCACTTCTTAAACTTATAAACAATTTATTTCAATTGTTTACACTTTACCAAATAATGCATTTAATCATTCAAGAATGCCATACTCATAAGATTTCATCACCACTGATCAAATACCTCATCAAAAATCTGCATATACCCTATATAGGATTTCCAAGCCATAAAATCCTATTTTCCAATTTTGTTACTTCACATAACATATTTAACTCATTTACTCATAACTAGATTATTTTCATGAAAAATACCAAATCAGTCCCAAAAATATTTCTTTTCTGGGATTTAGCAGAATATAGTCCCATATTGAACATATATTTTTCTCGAATTTTAAAAATTCATTTACTATTTTTCAAAAATCAATTTCTAATTAATTCCTTAAGAAATTAGCTACCTCAAGTTTAACTCCAGAAATTCCCAAATCTTGGCAAGATCTTACACATGTTAACGTGAGCTTCCAGTTTAAATTTCATGGTCATCGGAGTTATAGAACTCCGGTTATAGCATTTTTCGTCGAAAAAACCTAAATATTGAAATAGTCATAATTGCTCATTTTAAGTCGGAATGAGCTCATTTTTGAACGAGAGGTACTTTATACCATATATTTCCATGTCCCAAAAGGCCAAAAATTTTCTCACAAATTAAGTGGCCAAAATAACCCTTTTAAATTTCTGGGCGTGAGCTTTTTGGTATTTTGCGCTTTTTGACTCCTTTGCTAAAATCACCACCCACACGAAAAATCTACAACACCTTTTCCAAAGGATTCCACTTGGATAAGTTAGAAAACTCATAGATCTAACTCTAGAACTTGACCACACTCAAAAATTCAAAATATAATAGGAGATATGGTCAATTGAATTTCATGTTCCATTTTCACCAAAATCTGATTTTTCAACCCTTTATGATTTCTAATAAACTTTCATGTTTTCACATAATAACCAACATAACTCATCATAACACTTACTAATACTACATATACCCATGATTTTATTATGACTTTCATCATAATCAATAGTTCGATGCTTATATTATGACTTTCCAGAAATTTTTGAGGGTCAGAAAAATTACGAAACTGCAAATGGATTTTCACCGTCATGAGGTAATCCACGTAGAAAGGTTATTCCAATAGAATAATAAAGAATGGAATAATGAAGGATTTACCATGCGTGCGATATAGATCGCACATGTGACATTTATTCCCAATGTATAATAAATAATGGAACCAGTGTCATTCACCATGCGTGCAACGCATGCACATATATTCCAACATAAATAATAAAGAATGGAATAACAATGAAATCACACCATGCATGCGATAGACCGCAAATCAGATGCGTGTTATTCCAACATAATAATAATAATAAATAATGGAACTCAATCCGTCGTAAGAACGCATGAATGATATAATATTCCGAATAATAATAAATAAATGGAACTACAACAAGTCACCGTAATGCATAGACCGCGTGATATTATTCACGTAATAATAAATAATGGAACCAGTCCCACAGTAAACGCACGCATGTGATATTCAAAGCGAAAATAATAATGAATGAAATAATAAGAATTTCAATTTCACCATGTATGCGGTTTTGTAATAATAAACAAGTTATTCCAACATAATAATAAAGAATGGAATAATAGAAAAGAATTTCACCATGTATGCGGTACTTAGCATAAACAAAGTTATTCCAACATAATAATAAAGAATGGAATAACAAAGAATTTCACCATGTATAGGGTCTTCAGCGTATATAAGTTATTCCAACATAATAATAAAGAATGGAATAACAAGTTCTCTTCATGAATAAGAAAGAAATAATACCCTTTACCTTAGAATAAAGTATGGATACCGGAATAGAGAAAGTAGCGTAGCAGACTTCTCTTCTTCTTCTCTCTATAATTTCTCTCTAGAGTTTCAAAGAATTCATAAGAAATAATGAAGGAATGAGCTTCTATTTATAGGAGAATGGACCTAATAGTAACTAATTCATGAACTATTCAGATTGATTTACTTTTAAACTGGACGGTCCATATTGATTTAACTATTAAAAAAGCTTAATAGATTCACTATTAAAACTTTAAACCAACGATCCATATTGATTTACTATTAAAACTTTAAACCAAATGATCCATATTGATTCACTATTAAAACTTTCACCAACGATCCATCCATATTGATTCACTATTATAATTTCAACCAACTATTCGAAAAATTAGCACATCTCCTCATGGAATAATATTGTACCCAAAAATGATTTGGAATGAAAAGAAATATATTTTTCGGTGAATAGTAACTCAGTGAATAGAATATGAATAGTAACTTTGATGAATAGTAACACCGAAAAAGTAACTATCGTGAAAAAAGTGAATAGTAACCGAATAATACCGATTGAATACAAATATAACCTCCAAACATCAATTATTATCGAAATAAATATCGATTTCTACTAACACTAATAATTTCAACACAATGGAACTATCAATTTCATCTTTAATCAACACGAACTTATTCATCATCAATATTATAACTCACAATATTTAACAACCGTGTCGCTCCCGAAAGAGGGGGCTTTCCAATAAGGATTTCTCCTTATTGGCGCAATTAGGTGACCAAACCTCTCCTCGATGTAACTCTAGACATTGTAAATATTGCAATTTAATAATATGAATAACTTTGTCGTCTCAATTATTGATTTAATAATATATCATATTATCGAGATGATCTTTGTGACAATAATCGAATCAATAATATGAGAGATATGATGCAGCAATTATTGTAGCAATAATTGAGTATAACTGAGTGAATTCTCACGTAAGCATCAATAACCAATACCGTGTGCTACTATGCAACCACGCCAGATTCGCATTTTTTACTACCGGGTAGTTCAACAGTTTTAACGGTAACACTTCCGCCATTTTTATAAAAAGATAATTATGTCATTTTTCTTACTACGACAATACTTCAGTTGTGGGGTCCACCAATGATTGTGCCATCGTATTTATATTCCCCCGACAAAAAAGAATATTCCCAACCAATCGAATATTATATAACAACTTGCATACTTTTGCAAAATTTATAAATATTACCCACAACTATAACATTATATCAAATCCACACCATAATATTAAAAAAATATTTTGAGAAATTTAAATCTTTATTCATAAAATTTGGGGTCTCACAATCTCCCTCCTTATGAAATTTTGCCCTCAAAATTTATGTACGACGCACTGATATGCCAAAAGAGATGAGGATACCTTGACTTCATTTCGATTCTAACTCTTGAGGTATAACCTTTGAGTGTTGAATACGATCCTTCTTATCCAAGATTTTAACACGTATCTCCTCATACGTTAAATCTTCTGCTATCTCGTCTAGTTCTAATTCAATAATGTGGTTCGGGTCATCCACATATTTACGTAACATCGATACGTGAAAAACGTTATGAACACGCAACATATTTGGCGGTAAAACGAGTCTATAGGCCACAGCCCTACCTACGAGGATCAAATGGGCCAATTTCAAATGGGAGAATTCCTCTTCAGATTGAGATAACGCCTTCTTGAACCTTCTTCTTCACATTCATCAGCTCCAGGTGTGTAGTTTGAGCGGCTTTAACTTTATCGATTAAAGTCGATTCTACTCGTATATTCGATATCTTCCACGTGGGTCCTTAGAGTCTTTAACTCTATCTTCATCATTTGTAAGTTATACGAAATGGGTTTTTGTGTTAACAACATCGCACTCGTAAACGCATACGATCTTCTACTCAACGCGTCAGCTACCACGTTCTCTCTTCCACGATGATATTGAATGGTATAGTCGTAATCTTCAACAGCTCGAGCCAACGTCTTTGGTGCATTATATGTTCGTTTTGGTTGAAGAAATATTTAAGGTTTTAGAAATGGGTTTTGTACTAGGGTCAATACAAAATTCGATTTCACGCTCTAGGGGTAGGCTAAGAAATCTTCAAAAATACGTCAGGAAATTTATTAACAATAGAAATATCATTCAAAACCGTGACTCTCATCCAAGACTTGGAAAGCATATGTAATGAAGGTTTCTCCTAACGGAGTTTCAACCGATAAGTCAAAGTCTAACTTCTCTAGAGTCAAATTTAAACGTTGAACGCAAGCAAGAGAGATAAAAGAATGGGTAGAACCCAGATTCAA
The DNA here is from genome assembly GCA_020205605.1 of Panax ginseng. Classification (NCBI taxonomy): domain Eukaryota; kingdom Viridiplantae; phylum Streptophyta; class Magnoliopsida; order Apiales; family Araliaceae; genus Panax; species Panax ginseng. The sequence goes on from CM035129.1 coordinate 35,031,361, forward strand.
TAAGGTATAGACTTCAAGAAAAATTTATAATTAACTAACCCGTGCTAACTTCGTTCGGGTTACTCGCTTTTTGAGAAGTCACGAAAAACGCTTCCCGAAACCACCCGACTTTGTTTTGTCCAGATCCGCCTCCCACCGTCCTTTGGACTGCCATTTCTCCCAAAATCGAGACTTGACACTTTTCCACAACTAAAACATACCTTAAAATCGTTAAGGTTTGGACTTATGTGTCCTTCTCTTCTATAAATTTCCACTTCTTCTCCTCCCCTAGAATTATTCTTGCGTCTTCCCATCGTTAAATCTTCTCTTCTTGAATTTTCTACTTCTATTATCTTGGCTATGATCACCACCGAAGTGGTTACCATTCTTGGCATGATAATTTCTTCCACGATGGTTATCGTTGTTCCGATGGCCGTTGCCACCGGTAAGATTATTATCGTGTTGTTGGTCGTTGCCTTTTGGTTGTGCTGACTCATTATAGTGCTCCAATAACTGAGTCATATTCACAACATCTGAATAAAAACAAAGTTTATGAGAAATGAGGTATTGACGTATATCGGGTTTCAAACCTCTTAGAAACATCCGCGTCATTAGCTCCTCATTATCGACCAAATGGGATGCAAACCGGGATAACTCCACAAATTTTACACTGTCACAAAACAAGGGTTAATTAACATATCACATATTATTCCTATACTCTGACCGACCAATTAAATACCAAATAAACTTAGGTAGGTCATACTAGCGAAGGAAATTCCCGCTCTCCCTCCTAGTTCTTGTCTCACATCTCAGCCAGGGATCATATCCTAAGCTTTGATACCAACCGTGACGCCCCAAAAATAGGTATACATCACCCATCTTGAGTCGCCAAATACATGGTACAAAATACAAATACAAACTTAATTATACAACCGTCGTGTAATATACGACAATACATAAACTAAGAGTTTTAATAAGAATATTGTCATCTAGACAATATCCACACTCAAAGGAGTCCTCATTACATTTATTGTCACACTATTTAACAGAATAGTGAGGACTACTAATGCTATCATCTGGACCATCACTCCTTTCCCCGACTCGTCCCAGCTATATTCTCATTTCTCAAGAGAATAAAGAAAGAAAAAGGGTGAGCTCAACTAGCCCAGTAAGAAATATTATGACTAAGATAATACAGAATAAATTATCAATAGTCTTCAACAATGTTAAACTAATAAAATACAATAGACATCAAGTTTAACTGCAGCGGAACAAGCAATCCATTAGAAGAGTCAAATAGAGAATAAAATCTACTATCTTCTATGATTTAAAATGTTTTCATCAATTTTTATCGCTGAGACTCAACTTAATAAATAAACCACATCATCGAATCATCCCTGCACTACGGGCCAAGGATATTCATTAAATCATCAATGGTCATGACTATACCGAATAATCCCTGGTCATAATCATACCAAAAACTGTCCATCAATGCACTACAGGCCACTGAGGATTTTTACCACATCATTCGTCACATTACGGTCATGACTATACCGAATAATCCCTGGTCATAATCACACCAAGTCCATCTATGCACGTAAGCCAAAGATGACTTTTATCACAATATAAACATGAGAATGATGACAATGATATAAGCATTAATCAAACGAAAACAAGGATAAATATTAAAGACTTTAAATTTATCCAAATATTATCAATCACTTAATAAACTCATAATCTAATATTATTAATATTATAACAATATTTTAATCACTTCTTAAACTTATAAACAATTTATTTCAATTGTTTACACTTTACCAAATAATGCATTTAATCATTCAAAAATGCCATACTCATAAGATTTCATCACCAATGATCAAATCCCTTATCAAAAATCTGCATATACCCTATATAGGATTTCCAAGCCATAAAATCCTATTTTCCAATTTTGTTACTTCACATAACATATTTAACTCATTTACTCATAACTAGATTATTTTCATGAAAAATACCAAATCAATCCCAAAAATATTTCTTTTACGGATTTAGCAAGAATATAGTCCCATATTGAACATATATTTTTCTCGAAATTTTAAAAATTCATTTACTATTTTTCAAAAATCAATTTCTAATTAATTCCTTAAGAAATTAGCTACCTCAAGTTTAACTCCAAAAATTCCCAAATCTTGGCAGGATCTTACACATGTTAACGTGAGCTTCCAATTTAAATTTCATGGTCATCGGAGTTATAGAACTCCGGTTATAGCATTTTTCGTCGAAAAAACCTAAATATTGAAATAGTCATAACTTGCTCATTTTAAGTCGGAATGAGCTCATTTTTGGACATGAGGTACTTTATACCATATATTTCCATGTCCCAAAAGGCCAAAATTTTCTCACAAAATTAAGTGGCCGAAAATCCCTTTTAAATTTCTCAAGGCGTTAGCTTTTTTAGTATTTTGCGCTTTTTTGACTCCTTTGCTAAAATCACTCCACACGAAAATCTACAACACCTTTTCAAGTGATTCCACTTGGATAAGTTAGAAAACTCATAGATCTAACTCTAGAACTTGACCACACTCAAAAATTCAAAATATAATAGGAGATATGGTCAATTGAATTTCATGTTCCATTTTTACCAAAATCTGATTTTTCAACCCTTTGTGATTTCTAAGAAACTTTCATGTTTTCACATAATAACCAACATAACTCATCATAACACTTACTAATACTACATATACCCATGATTTTCATCATTTATCCTCAATGCTTTTATTATGACTTTCATCATAATCAACAATGCTCAATATTTATATTATTACTTTTTAAATATTCTACTAATTTCGAAAAAAAACTTTAACCACGTAAATAAAATATGAAACCTATGATTTTTCACCATCATGAGGTAATCCACGGAATGAATATAAAGGATATTCCATGCATGTGGTAATCCACATGACAAGTTAATAATAAAGAATGGAATAATGTAAGGATTCACCATGCGCATGCGATAGATCGCACGCATACAGTTATTCCCAATGTAATAATAAATAATGGAACTAGGTCATGCGTAAAAACACATCGGCATGTGATATTCCAACGAGAATAATAAAGAATGGAATAACAACAAAAATCACCATGCATGAGATAGACCATTACAGATGAGTTATTCCAACATAATAATAAGTAATGGAACCAGTCCCAGCGTAAAAGCGCCGCATGCATGGATATTCGACAAAATAATAAATAATGGAACCAGTCCCACGTAAACGCATACGCAGACGATATTCTCGATGTAATAATAAATAATGGAACCAGTCCTCACGTAAACGCATAGATAGACAGACATGATATTCCAACGAGAATAATAAATAATGGAACCAGTGTCCAAATAAATAAAGCACGAGCATGGATATTCCGACAGAATAATAATGAACGGAATAATAGAAGAATTTCACCATGTATGCGGTACTTCGCATAAACAGGTTATTCTAACATAATAATAAAGAATGGAATAACAGAAGAATTTCACCATGTATGCGGTACTTCGAATAACAAGTTATTCCAACATAATAATAAAGAATGGAATAACAAAAGAATTTCACCATGTATAGGGGAGTCCGCGTATACAGGTTATTCCAACAGAATAATAAAGAATGGAATAACAAAAGTTCTCTTCATGAATACGAAAGAAATAATACCCTTACCTACCTAGAATAAAGAATGGATATCTTTGAATAGATATTGGTAGAGGTAGCAATACTTCTTCTTCTTCTTTCTCTCTATAATTTCTCTAATTTCTCTCTCTAGAGTTTTAGTGAATTCGTAAGAAATAATGAAGGAATGAGCTTCTATTTATAGGAGAATGGACCTGATAAGAACTAATTCATGAACGGTCCAGATTGATTTACTTTTAAATGGACGGTCCATATTGATTTACTATTAAAACTTAAAGCAACGGTCCATACTGATTTACTATTAAAACTTTAAACCAGCGATCCATATTGATTCACTATTATAACTTTCCACCAGCGGTCCATATTGATTCACTATTATAACATCAACCAACTATGGCGAAAAATTAGCACATCTCCTCATGGAATAATATTGTACCCAAAAATGATTTGGACGAAAAGAAATATATTTTTTTAGTGAATAGTACCCGTGAATAGTGAATAGTAACTCATGAATAATAACTCATAAATAGTAACTCTTGAATAGTACTCCAACACGAAAAGTGCCCCGAATACCCAATTGAACAATATAACCTCCAGACATCAATTATTATCGACATAAATATCGATTTCTACTAACACTAATAATTTCCACACAATGGAACTATCAATTTCATCTTTAATCAACACGATTCATCATCATATCATCATCAATATTATAACTCATTCAATATTTTTTAAAAAGATAATTCAATCAAGTTAAATCATAGAAGATAGTAGATTTTATTCTCTACTTGACTCTTCTAATGGATTTCTTGTTCCGCTGCAGTTAAACTTGATGTTTGTTATATTGTATCAGTTTAACACTGTTGAAGGCTAACGATAATTTATTCTACATTTTCTTAGTCATAATATTTCTTACTGGACTAGGTGAGCTCACCCTTTTTGCTTTCATCGTTATCTTCAGGAAATGAGAACGTAGCAGGGACTAGTCGGGGAACGGAGTGACGGTCCAGATGATAGCATTTATAGTCCTCACTATTCTATGAAATAGTGTGATAATAAATATAATAAGATTGAATTTGAGTGTGGATATTGTCTAGATGACAATATTCGTGTTAAAACTCTCAGATTATGTTTTGTCGTATTTTGAGTTTGAATACTTTCTAGACGACAATATTTGTATTAAAACTCACAGCTCATGTTGTATAATTAAGTTTGTATATGATTTATGTACCATGTATCTGGCGACTCAATATGGGTGATGTATACCTATTTTGGGGGCGTCACAGTTGGTATCAAAGCTTAGGATATGATCCCTGGTTGAGATGTGAGACAAGAACTAGGAGGGGAGAGACGGGGAATTCCTTCGCTAGTATGACCTACCTAAGTTTATTTGGTATTTAATTGGTTGATAAGAGTATAGGGATAATATGTGATATGTTAATTAACCCTTGTTTTGTGACAGTGTTTGAGAATGGCATTTGAAAATGCTGAGATAAGCAATGAAGCACATGAGAGCGTTGATTCAGCTCAAGCAAAAGGTAACGACCAACAACACGATAATAATCATACCGGTGGCAACGGCCATCGGAACAATGATAACCATCATGGGGTAAATTATCATGCCAAGAATGGTAACCACTTCGGTGGTAATCATGGCCACGATAATAGAAGTCGAAATTTCAAGAAGAGAAGGTCATTTAGCTCGATTGTTTCGTGCACCAAAGTCAAGTCCAGCTAAGGCGGTGGCACCAAAGGCGGATATGGACAAAACAAAGTCGGTGGTTTTAGGAAGAGCATTTTTTGTGACTTCTCAAAAAGCGAGTAGCCCGAATGAAGTTAGCACGGGTTAGTTAATTATAAATTCTTGCGAATTCTATACCTTATTAGATACCGGTTCTACCCATTCTTTTATCTCTCTTGCTTGCGCTCAACGTTTAAATTTACCCCAGAGAAGTTAGACTTTGACTTATTGGTTGAAACTTCGTTAGTAGAAGCCTTCGTTACCTCCATTGTTTATAAATCTTGTTGATTTAAATCAACACTTTCACGTTACCTGTCGATCTTATATCTTTGAAAATACTTGCCTTTGATGTGATTTTAGGAATCGATTGGTTAACTACTCATCAAGCTTTTCTTAAGGCTGTTAGCTTTCATATTCCTAACCAACCTATTATGCGAATTCAAGAAACCAAACCACTAAAGTTAATCATTGTCATATCAAACCATAAGTAAAGAGCCCCGGTCCTTTCGTTATTGACTTCCTTGTGTGGAATGCACCGCCGCACTATCCGTAGGGACGCCAGAATGACGATGGCAAGTTTATAGGTATCAATGTGACGTGTTATCCAAGTCTTGGATGAGAGTCACGCTTTTGAATGATATTTCTATTGTTAATAAATTTCTGACGATTCTTGAAAACTTCGCCTACCTCAGAAGCATGAAATCGAATTTTGTATCGACCCCAAAGACAAAACCCCATTTCTAAAACCCTTAAATATTTCTTCAACTAAAACAACGTAATATCGCCAAAAGACGCTTGGCTCGAGTTTGTTGAAGATTACGATCGTATTCATTCAATACCATCGTGAAAAAGCGAACGTGGTAGCCGACGCGTTGAGTAGAAGATCGTATCTTGATTCAGTGAACATTGTGTAACATTGTTAACACAAAGACATTTTGTATAACTTACAAATGATGAAGATAGAGTTAAAGACTCTAGGATCCACGTGAAGATAACGAATATACAATTAGAATCGACTTTAATCGATAAAGTTAAAGCCGCTCAAGCTACATACTCGTGAGTGATGAATGTGAAGAAGAAGGTTCAAGAGGGCGTTATTCTAGAAGCAAGAATCGATGAAGAGAGAAATCTTAACCTCAATTTTAATTGGCCCATTTGAAATCCTCGATCGAGTAGGAACTGCGGGCCATGAGACTCGCTTTTACCGCCAAATATGTTTATGCGTGTTCATAACGCTTATCACGTCTGACATGTTACATAAATATGTGGACGACACGAACCACATTATTGATTTAGAACCGAGATTAGAGATAGCGGATAATTTAACGTATGAAGATGTACCTGCTAAAATCCTAGAATATATTCTACGCTTAAAAGTTATACCTCAAGAGTTAGAATCTGACAAAGTGTCCTCATCTGTTCGGTATATCAGGTACATACGTAAATTTTGAGGGCAAAATTTCATAAGGAGGGGAGATTGTAAAATCCCAAATTTTACGAATAAAGATTTAATTTTCTCAATTTTTTTTTAAATTATGGTATGGATTTGAGATAATGTTATAGTTGTGGGTAATATTTATAAATTTTGAAAAGTATGCAAGTTGTTGTATAATATTCGATTGGTCGGAGAATATTCTTTTTATCGGGGAATATCTGTACGACGGTACAATCATTGGTGGACCCCACAACGGACTTATTGTCGGATTGAGAAAATGACAAAAATATTTTTATGAAAATAACGGCGAAAGTTTTACCTTTAAAACTGTTGAACTACTCGGTAGTAAAAGTACAATAATACGCGTGGTTGCATAGTAGCACACGGTATTGATTATTGATGCCTACGTGAGAAGTCACTTAGTTTTATTGAATTATTTCTACAGTAATTGCTGCATAGTATCTCACGTTATTTGATTCAATTATTATCGATATTTTATATATTATTAAATCAAGAATTGAGATGACAGAGTTATTAATGTTATTATTTGCAATATTAACGATGTCTAGAAGTTTTGCCAAGGAGAGGTTTGGTCACCTAATTACGTGCCAATAGGGAGAAATCCTTATTGAAAAGCACCCTCTTTCTTGGGAACGACCTGGTCGATTAATATTGTGAATTATAATAATGATGATAAATATTGTTAAATATATTGAGATGTCTTTTTATGAAGTCACGAAAGTTTGTATATATATATATATATTATATATATATAAATTTTGTTTTATTAGTATTATTAATGTAATAAAACGAAAAAGCTTTTTATATAAAATGTAATACTTTTATAAAGTTATTTGTTTTATTGACAATAATTAGAATATATTATATTCTATTATGCATAATGTTTTGCATAGTAATATTTTTTATATAAAATAGAATACTTTTATAAAGTTATTTGTTTTTTAGACAATAATTAGAATATATTATATTTTATTATGCATAGTGCTGCGCATAGTGTTCTCGCAAAGTAAATCAATATGGACCGTCTGCTTTAAAAGTAAATCAATCTCGAACTGCTCTCTAATTAGTTTCTATTCACCCATTCTCCTATAAATAGAAGCTCATTCCTTCATTATTTCTTACTTAATTCACCGAAAGTCTAGAGAGAGAAACTATAGAGAACGAAGAAAAGTATTCTACTTCACTACTCCAAAGATCCAGCTTTCTTTCTAAAGGGATATTATTTGTTGTACTCGTAAGGGGTATTATTTCTTTTGTATTCATGAATAGAACTTCTGTTATTCCATTCTTTATTACTCTGTTGGAATAACCTGTATACGCGGACTACCATATACTTGGTGAAATTCTTCTGTTATTCCATTCTTTATTATTATGTTGGAATAACCTGTCTATGCAAAGTACTGCATACTTGGTAAAATTCTTCATTATTCCATTCTTTATTATTATGTTGGAATAACTTTTTCTATGCAAAATCTTTTATACTTGGTGAAATTCTTCATTATTCCATTCTTTATTATTATGTTGAATAACTTTGCCTATGCAAAGTAATGCATACATGGTGAAATTCTTCTATTCTTCTATTATTTATCATTCTATTGGAACATCCTGTCTGTGCTTTATGCATGACCTGGTTCCATTATTTATCATTCTATTAGAACATCCTGTCTGTGCGTTTAAGCATGACCTGGTTCCATTATTTATTATTCTGTTAGAATATCATGTCTATGCGTTTATGCATGACCTGGTTTTGTTATTTATTATTCTGTTGGAATATCATGTCTGTGCGTTTATGCATGACCTGGTTCCGTTATTTATTATTCTATTGGAATAACATGTCTGTACAGTCTATCGCATGCCTAGTGATTTCTTTTGTTATTCCATTCTTTATTATACTCAGTTGGTTAAAGTTTTGACTTCTATACTCCATGAAATTAGTGGAATATCCTTGATATTTACGCTTCATCCAGTATCTTTTCATGGAAATATTCTTCTGAGCATTCTTGAATTTTACTCTACAAAGAAGTATCATGTTGACAATTTGGACATTATTAGTTCCTGGATAAATTAATTCTTGAACTTGTTTTATTGAATTATTATGTCATTGTCATCATCCTCATGTTTATATTATGTTGAAAGTCATTTGTGGCCTGTAGTGCATAGATGGACTTGGTATGATTATGACCAGGGATTATTCGGTATAATCATGACCGTAATGTTACAAATGATGTGGAAAAAGTCATCATTGGCCCGTAGTGCATTGATGGACAGATTTTGGTATGATTATGACTATGGATTCTCTTCGGCCAAGGGTACAAAGATGAATTATTTTATGGCATGATCAGGATCGTTGATGAAAACATGATTATCTTTAGCCCGTAGTACATGGATAATTCGTGGTCGTGATACTAAAGAATATCCTTGACCTGTAGTGCAGGGATGAATTGATGATGTGGATTATTTATTAAGCTGAGTTTTAGCGATAAAAGTGATGAAAAACCTTTTAAATCATAGAAGATAGTAGATTTTATTCTCTACTTGACTCTTCTAATGGATTGCTTATTCATTGCCAGCTAAACTTGATGTTTGTTATATTGTATCGGTTTAACACTTGAAGGCTAACGATAATTTATTTTGCATTATCTTAGTCATAATATTTCTTCTTTGGGCTAGTTGAGCTCACCTTTTTGCTTTCATTGTTCTCTTTAAAAATGAGAACGTAGCGAGGACTAGTCGGGAACCGAAAGACAAAATCCGGATGATAGCATTAGTAGTCCTCACTATTCTATGAAATAGTGTGATAATAAATGTAATAAGCTTGAATTTGAGTGTGGATATTGTCTAGATGACAATATTCGTGTTAAAATTCTTAGATTATGTTTTGTCGTATTTTGAGTTTGAATACTGTCTAAAAGATAATATTTGTATTAAAACTCACAGCTAATGTTGTATAATTAAGTTTGTATTTAATTTATGTACCATGTATCTCGCGACTCAATATGGGTTATGTATACCTATTTTGGGGGCGTCACAATCATTATCTTTAAAGTTCACTTGGTTAATCATTCTCTTTCCTTCTTGTTCTAACAAACTAGCTTATACTTTTCTTGCTTTTTCTCTCTACTCAATAAGTAATAAGTTGTTGGTAGAAATCTAACATGTAAGAAATGAATTTCCAAAGTTCTCTATTTATAGGATTGCTAAGGTTAGGGTATATTAGTCAATAAACATCCCACCTCCTTAACAAACCTCCTTACTATTCAATGCTTAAGCACTAAGTTTACTTGACCATCACACTCTTTTCTTGCTCATCACATTATTTACTTGGCCACCAATCTCACCCATGTAATCATGGGGCCCACATGGGTTACCCCATGGATCTCCTTCACCCATTGGATCTTAATTTGGGCTTTAATTTAATTAACTTAACTTATGCTTTTAGGCTTGTATTAATCCACTTTGGACTTTACATTAACCAACACTTGGGGCTTTAACAATAGTTTACATTGGGCTTAATCACAATCCCAATTAAACTACACTTCCTACACAATCCTACAAGTTCATTTCATATGGCTTAAAGCCTTAGAACATAATCTCTACGTATTAATCTCGTATTCTAACTCGTATACTTATTCAACATATACGACATACCATCATTCATACATACTTGTATAATACTTCGTATCATACTCATATTCATTACCTTGTACAATACCTATGTATTATACGATCACCGCTTTAACTAGTTAACGCTTTACTTTTCCTAACTTTCTCGAATTAAGTTCACATGCAAAAAACTACGTTTTCCATACTTGAATTATTATTACATAATCCATCTCACCTCGATATTCTATCATTTAGTATTTCTCAGAAGTTCAAAAATAATTCCCGAGCAGAAATTAAAAAATAGTGTTTTTTCGGAAAACTTTTATTTTCGTCTTGGAAATTCAAACACTTTAATTCCTTCACATAGTCAAAATACAACGACTTTTCGACGTTTCTAGGTTATAGAACGACATTCATCTTACTAATACATAATAATAACAAATAATATAATTTTATTCATTATTTAATTAAATAAAATTATTTTACAATAGATCCGAATTTCTCGGTCGTTACACCCTTGACCGAAGAGAACACATGGTCATGATCATACCAACAACTGTCCATCAATGCAGTACGGGCCAATGAGAACTTTTACCACATCATTTGTAACATTGCAGGCCATGATTATACCGAATAATCCCTGGTCATAATCATACCAATCAAAAGTCCATCTATGTATTACGGGTCAAAGATGATTTTTATCACAATATAAGCATAGGGATGATGACAATTATTTAAACATGAATCAAACGAAATCAAGGATAAATATTAAAGACTTTAAATTTATCCAAAGTTTAAAAATGTCCAAATTGTTAACATTATAACTGCTTTGTGGAGTAAAATTTAAGAATAATATTCGTGTATCAAAAATAATTTGGACAGAAAGAAATCAATTTTTTAAGTGAATAGTACCCGAGTGAATAGTATCCCGTAAATAGTACTTCGTGAATATTACCCATTGAATAATACTTCTTGAATAGTACCGTACGTATGAATAGTACATACGTATGAATAGTATCGAACGTATGAATAGTGCCGTATGTATAAATAGTACCCATAAATAGTACTCCGGCATGAAAATCTTAAAATTTAATAAGAATGTTCAGAAAAATATTTTTGTGAAACGATACTGGGTGAAGCGCAAATTTCAAGGATATTCTACTAATTTCAAGGAGTATAGAAGCAATACTTTAACAAAATGAGTGTAGAATTTTGAATCTGAAATAAAATAATATTACTTACATACTACAGAGTATGGAAGAAAATATTATTTCTTACAAATATTGAACAAAAATAATATCTTTTACTAATGTTGAACGAAAATAATATTCATTACGAATATTGAACGAAGATAATATTCCTTACGAATATTAAACGAAAATAATATTCTTTACGAATATTGAACGAAAATAAAATTCCTTACGAATATTGAACGAAAATAATATTTTTTACAAATACGAAAAAATAATATCGTAAGTGAATATGAATAAATAATACCTCTTACCTCAAAAAGAGAGCAATTTCGACTGGTATAGTGGAGATATTCTTGAAGAAAACATGCACTATTTTCTACACTCAAAGCTTCCTTAAACTCTAAAGAAATACGCTCAAGATTATAGAAGAAGAATTCTCTGATTCTGGTGTGATTTTCAATTCTAAACTAAGCATCCTATTTATAGGAGAATGGAAGGATACTATTTAGGAAAAATCATGGACTGCACAGTAGGGAAAATCACGGGCGCAACAAATTCGTCTGAAATAATTTTGATTTTACTATGCAGATACTATAAAAATACTATGGATAATAAAATATAATATATTATATTTTTAATAAAAAATAAGACTTATAAAATATATATTTATATATATACTCCTTCCATCCTACGTAACTTCTCCCCCCTTTTTTTCCCATGACTAACATATATATATATATATATAAATTTATAAAACAAAACTGAGATAACTTTTTATCGACAATTTTAAAAAATGGGTAAGTGGGGGTCCATATAATAAATAAATTTACACAAATACTTCATAAAAATCCCCTCAATTTATCTTAACTCACTTGGCTTCATGAAACACATTTTTAATAACATTAATCATTAATATTATAACTTGTAATATTTACAACCAGATCATTCCCAGGAAAGATGGGGCTTTCTGATAAGAATTTATCCCTATTGGTGCTCAATTAGGTGACCAAACCCTTTTCCTCGATAGAATTTTCTAGACATCATCAATAATGCAAATAATAATATGAATAATTGTGTCGTCTCAATAATTGATTTAATAATATAAAATATTGTGACAATAATTGAATCAATAATATGAGATACTATACAACAATTATTGTGGCAATAATTTAGTAAAACTGAGTGACTTCTCACGTAAACATCAATAATCAAAGATACTGTACAATACCGTGTGCTACTATGCAACCACACGTATTACTGTACTTTTATCACCGGGTATTTCAACAGTTAACGGTAAAACTTTTGCCCTTATTTTTATAAAAAGATATTTCTATCATTTTTAACTCCGACAGTAATTCCGTTGTGGGGTCCACCAATGATTGTGCCGTCGTACGAATATTCTCTGATAAAACGAATATTCCCCGACCAATTGAATATTTTATAACAACTTGCTTATTTTGCAAAATTTATAAATATTACCCACAACTATAACATTATATCAAATCCACACCTTAATATAAAAATATATATTTCGAGAAATTAAATCTTTATTTATAAAAGTTGGGGTCCTACAATGGTCATATACAGCTGTGTATGTTTTTTTGTGTGTACAGTCTGTCAAAACTACATCATTTTTACAGATTTGTTTTTTTTAAAAAAAATAGATTCTCGTCTCCCAAATCAAAAATCAAAAACATATATGCCAAAACGACATAGTTTTGGCAGATTGTGCACAAATAAAACATACATAGTTGTGTATGACCATTATTCCCTATATATATACTAGTAATTGCATGTGCCTAAAGGCACGGTGTGATGAAAAATTAAATTAAAATTAGAAAAAATACTGCATTACCTAAAGACTATTTGCAACCTAAAATAACTTATTGTTGATCGATTTCGCAATCAATGAATACGTGCAAGTATACACGGTCAACAAGTAATAAAGTGAAAGTAGAGTATCGTTCCCACGAGGAATTATTTAATTAAAATTACCAAATACTAACTCTTAACCAAATCAATTTTATTTAAACAACCAATAATTGTGATTTCTAGATTTAAGAAAACTAAATTAAACAAAACAAAAAGATTATTCTAAAAGAAAGCAAATAAACAACTAAGAATTGATGGAATTCAGATAAATAAGAATTAAGACTCCAATATCCCCAATTATGAATTATAAATCAATTATTCAACTATTCCAATTATTATGTCTACTGAATTGTTAACAGAAATTCTTAAATGCCAAAAGCCCTTTCTCAAGTGATCCTTTGCCTTCTATTTAATCCAAGTTAATTTTGCTATATCCCTATGCAAAACAATTGAATTAAACTCACTACAATCCCAATTCCTTATGTGTTACATGCGGCAAATAGATATTCTCATTCTATTCACAAACTTAATTATTCACTGTGCAAATAACTAAGTCACATGTCACCATGTCCAGTTCTAACCCTAGAATTCCTTTTCCAATTCCTTCTAGAGTAGCAAGGTAATTACTGATCAGATAATTAATCAATAAGCATAAGGCAAGATAAATAACTCACTTTGACACAAATAATTGAAATAAATTAAATAACTAATTTATAGCCATAAAAGGTTCAATTGAAATCTTAATAAAAGAGTTAGTTCATAATTAATGAATTAAAACCAAAAATCCACAATTGAATAGACATTAAAAGATAAAAGTATGATAAGAGAAGAGAATAGAATCATTGTCGTCAAAGAACTGATGCTCCCCTCTTGCTCTTGCTCTTGATCTTCAGTGTTCTTCAATTTGCTTCAATCTTTAATGGCTAATTAAGAACTAGGGTTTAGATTCTAATTTAATAGAGTGTTTAATCTAGTCTAATCTATGTAATCTCTCTTTATTTTATGCCTTACATCATTTATTTATAAGTTACAAGTCCAATTTTTAGCTTAGGAACAAACCCAATCCAATTTGAGTCAAAAGGTGTCAAAATTCGCTCAAAAATGCGTCCAGCCATCACTTGCCCTTCCCCAAATACCTCAAATACTGGGCTTAACGTCACAACCACGCTTTGAGTCATTTCCTTGGCCATTTGCCATATAAGCCTATTTTGGGCGCCCCGACATTGGCACATGTTCTGACATTTTCCGCTCTGACTTTCTTTGGGAAAATGGCCATAACTTCTTCGTCCGAATTCCGATTTAGATAATTCACGATGATTCGGAAAGAGGAGAAGTAGATCTATAACTTTCATTCTTTGAGTGTTTCAAAATAAGGTCAAAAGAAATACTCAAATTGGCTCTAAAGTGACTGCTATGTAAATAGCAAGCCAAAAATGTGAATCTAGCCATCCCAAACATCGATCCAAGAAACTTTTGTCCCAATTCCTACAAAACAACATAAAACATGCTTGAATAGACACAAACACTTAAAAACTATTCTAATAGACTTGAGAACAACAATAAATTAAGCCCGAAAGTATCCAATTCATGGGTATAAAACTCACTCATCAAATACCCCCAAACTTAAACCGTTGCTTGTCCTCAAGAAAAAACACAAAAGAACTAAAAATAGACAAACTAACTCAACTACATGAATGCATATGCATGATCTACTTTCTAATATACCTACGAACCCAGTAATAAATCAGTAGGATATATAGCAACAGGCCTCAAAGATACCATTGATACTCAAATAATATATCCAATCAAGTCAAAATTCATAACTCTAACCAATTAGTCAATCCAAACCTGTCATCACCCATGTTGTGTGTGTGTGCTCATTAACCATTCTAACCAACCACAATTCAAGATAATCACATAACAAACTTCTTAAAAGGAAAATTTCAGTTCCAATTCAATTACTTTTGTGAACATGACAACTCCGGTTAAAACTAAGCAATTACCAAGTCTTAAGGTAAATACAGGATTTATTTATACTTTTATTCAACCACGAGGGCATTTTTGCTCTTTCTCGTGTTTTATTTATTTTATTTTTTCTCATGGCTGTGCAATGTCGTATTCCCTTAGGCTTTTCAATGCTACCTTAACGAGCTTTCGACCAACGACTCCCAAGCCATTAAGACCTTAGGGCGCTAGGTGTAAAGACAATCCCCTCGGGCTTACTTACTCAAGTAACAAAGGCCACAAAACTGTATGCATGCCATGGTGTTTATTCTTTTTTTTCTTTCTTTCTGGATTTTTTTTCTCATTTTTTTTCTTTTCATCATTTCCTTTTTTTCTTTTTTTTTCTTTTTCTTTTTGTAATATATATATATATCCCATAGATTCCCCCAAACTCAAGCTTTTACGTCATTCCAACCTTTACCGCCAGTTCACTAATTTCCTTAAATTTTAACAAAGATTTTCCTCAGAAATAAATTATGAAACCCTTGAACCAAGTGGATTAAAACAGTTAAACTTTAAGTGCTATCCGGTTACATAAGTTTCAGACAGGCTCAGATTATCATCATGATTAAAATTAGAACTCATCATCAATTATCAACACTGTTCAAGTTAACATTTAATACCAATCTTATCATAGGCCGAGCTAAGACCACACCAACCGATCACACAAATTCATGCAAAAAAAAAAATTATATACTACATGAACACATACTAATGCAACACATATATGAATATGCAAATAACTACCATGTATTATATGTAACCTAAAAAAACAATGTTAACACAAAAAACGAACTACTATCACAGATAACTAACTATATGCAATACGACACTAAAATGTCCCCAAACTTAAACTAGACATTGTCCTCAATGGTCAAATTGAAAAAATTAAAACAGAGGACTTCCTCAAAATATAGCAATCTTCCTCCTTGTCCGCTAAGTTTGGAGAATATGCTAGTACATGGAACAAATTGGGCACCACACTTGAATTTGACTTGAATAACTCAGAAACCATGATAGAAACATATTTATTAAATTTTAAATAAATGCAAATTCAAAACTACTAATATAAAATCTAATAAAACTAAAATAAAAATTAAACTTGGGTTGCATCCCAATAAGCGCTTTGTTTTATAGTCTCATTTTGACTTCTTCAATTCTCTATCTAATTCCCTCACTTAAAATTAAGAAACCTCCATCCATCAAGAGTAATGTCTCTTTTGGGAGGTTCCCATTAGCAAAACCCTTGAATTAAAGTCACCTAGCATGCTTTTTTGTAAATAGGATCCCCATTAAGTATGACAAACCACTAGTGCTTTCCCCATTGTGTCTATGATCGATTGGGGCATTGAAGCTTAGTAAACACAATGGAATCTTCCTCTATCTTCTCCTTTTCATCCCACCATGACTTCACAACTCAGATTAGCTCTTATGTCACAAAGAGCTTTGCAAGCGCATACGACCGCCAATTGGGCATGGTTTTGCAAAATTGCCTGGATTATTGAACTTTGGTGGAGGAGGCACATGGGATACTAATGAAATCGGTTCATCTTCGTTGAATCTTACAGTTAGGTCTTCATCGATCTCCTTTTCTTGGGTCCCAATTGTTTCCTCTCTTTCAACATCTTGTGGCTCATTTAGTTACAGATTTTGTTCGGGCTCTCCATCAGTCTCGGAATCCATGTCATAGGGCCAAGTGTATTGAGGACTAATGTTCAACGCATGTGCTATTTGGCCCAATTGATTTTCTAGATTCTTGATCGACGCACTTAGGCTTTGCATATTCAGCTCTGTTTGATTATGTTTCTTTTCATGTTCCTCGTGTTTCTTTTCTGAAGCTTTAATACTTCTCTCCAAGGCTTCCTCCCAATTTGAATGTTCTTCCTGTTGTTGTAGAGGTGGACACGAGAAATCCGGTGGGTATGTTGGACTTGGAGCATAAAATTGATCTTGATTGTTACTCCATGAAAAATTTGGGTGATACCCCCAATCCTGATGATAGTTGTTGGGATAGACATAACTGTTGGGGTAATCACCACTATAATGTACCGGCTCGAAATTGATGGCGCATTGATGGCTCATATGATTTCCAGCACAATAATCACAAGTAACCACCACACTTTGACGATGTTGAGCTTCAAAAGCTTCAAACATCCTCGAAAGTGTCTCAATCTGTGCTGATAATGCAGAAAGTTTCTCGCGTCATCAATCTCCGCTCCCTTGGTTGAATCATGTTCGTATGGCCATTGATACATAAAGTCATCCATGGTACCTAAAAAGAGAGAAATATAGGAAGAGAATGAAAATAAAAATAAAAATAAAAATGTTTAAATTAAGACTAATTTGATTGAAATTAATATTGGTAAAATTATTAAATTAATTTCCCTAAGAACGACGCCTTAAAAACTTGTTGATCGATTTCGCAATCAATGAATACGCAAGTATACACTAATAACAAGTAATAAAGTGAAAGTAGAGTATCTTTCCCACGAGGAATTATTTAATAAAAATTACCAAATACTAACTCTTAACCAAATCAATTTTATTTAAACAACCAATAATTGTGATTTCTAGATTTAAGAAAACTAAATTAAACAAAACAAAAAGATTATTCTAAAAGAAAGCAAATAAACAACTAAGAATTGATGGAATTCAGATAAATAAGAATTAAGACTCCAATATCCCCAATTATGAATTATAAATTAATTATTCAACTATTCCAAATTGGCTCTGAAGTGACTGTTGTGTAAATGGCAAGCTGAAAACGTGAATCTAGCCATCCCAAACGTCGATCCAAGAAACTTTTGTCCTAATTCCTACAAAACAACATAAAACATGCTTGAATAGACACAAACACTTAAAAACTATTCTAAAAAACTTGAGAACAACAATAAATTAAGCCTGAAAGTATCCAATTCATAGGTATAAAACTCACTCATCACTTACAATCAGACATAACAATTATTATAAGACCCCAAATTTTATGAATAAAATGGAATTTCCTCTATTTATTAGTTTGAAATAGTAAGAGGTTGATTTGATTAATGTGGTTAGTTATGGGTAAAATACGTAAATATTTTAAATAAGCAAATGGTTATACAAAACTCATTTTTGTCGGGGAATATTCGTTTGGTCGTGGAATATTCTTGTGGTCGGGGAATATTCGTGCGACCAGCTATAAACTATTTGTGGGCCTATAATGGAAAAATCGTCACGATGAAAAAACAACAAGAATGAGTTTTTTTATAAATAACGACGTAGTTATTACCGTTAACACTGTTGGAATACCTGATGGTTAAAATACAGTAATACGCGGTATTTCACAGTAGTACACGGTATTGCAGAAATTATTGATTCTTACGTAAAAATCCACTACTCAATAATTGTTACAGTAATTACTGTTTAATATTTTATTTTATTTATTCAATAATTGCTAGATTAATATTTTATATTATTATTATTTTAATAATTGTCACTACACAGTATTTCTCATTATCAGATCAATAATTCATATTATTTGAATAATATTATTAGATAACATTATTCTCAATGTCTAAGAAAGTTCTGTCTAGGAAAGGGGTTTGGTTACCTAATTGCGCGCCAATAAAGAGAAATCTTTATCGGAAAGCCCCCTCTTTCCTGGGAACGACCTGGTTATCATTTTTGTGATTCTGTAATATTATTCGTGAATAATTAATTATTGATTTATATGATAAGGAAATATTATTTTATGTGGATATAAATGAAGGAATTAATGCTGAGGTATTTTATCAGTATTTTGTCAGAATGAAGGTATTAAAAATCATCCATATGTGGATTTCGGTCATTTTCTGTTTGGAATTTGGAAAAAAATTCTTCTACAAAGTTGTAAAGAATTAAATTGCCTATGCAATGGATATAAATTTCGTATTTTTTTTTAATAAAAGAGCTATTTATTATGAATTATAAAGTTTCTGAATATTGTTTAAATTTATATATTTTGGTGGAGATTTTCTAGAATGGGTGGGCCCCATTCTTGTTCTTTGTTGGTGTGCTGAGAATTATTTGTTCTCATTTTTCAAAGATGGAGTGCTGCAAAAGCCTCTGTATGTAATTTAGTTTGCTTTGGCATTTTGGTATTTTCCTATAAATAGGGTGCTTAGTTAGAATTGAAAATCACACCAAAATCATAAGTTTTCTCTCTCTATAATATCGAGCGTATTTTTGTGAGTATTTAGATATCTTGAGTGTTGCTATATAGTGTAAGTTTCATACAGTATTATATACGATATTCCAGTCAGAAGTACTATTCTTTTGAGGTAAGGGATGTTATTTTTTTTGTAAATGATATTATTTCTTTCAATATCATTATACCAAACTATTGGTATGAATTTTATAATGAAATTTTTACCTTTTCATGTCAAAGTTACTATTCACGTATATGACACTATTCACGTGTATGACACTATTTATGAATACGGTACTATTCACGAGTACTATTCACGAAGTATGATTTTTTATGAAATTTTTGCTTTTTCGTGTTGAGGTTACTATTCACGTATACGACATTTTTCACAAAAAAAATTAAATTTTCTTTTCTTTGTCCAAGGTATCTATTATGGTTATTATCTTTGATTGTATCCATGTTTTGATCTTTATTCTTGAATCCCAAATCTTTGTCCTTTTATCTCTCTGGATTCATTTTCTTGAAAATATTTTTATCTTCCTTAGTTCTAAATGGTGATATAACTGAATATCTTTGGCCTGTAGTGAAAAAATTAATGATTATCTGATGAATATCTTTGGCCTGTAGTGCAAAGATGGACAAGTGTTGAGATGAAGATGACCAACTGGTGATACAAACGAATAAATTTGGCATGTAGTGCAAAGATGAATATTTGGTTTAAGATGTATATTAATTGATGTCACATGGATAAAATATTGATGATGCACATTTAAATCATAGAAGATAGTAATCTTCATTCTCTACTTAACTCTTCTAATGAATTATTATTTCCGCTACGAATATTGATATAAACTTGTTGTCCATTATATTTTATCTGATTTATTAAAGGCTAATGATAATTTTTTTTCATTATCTTAGTCATAATATTTTTTACTGGGCTAGTTGAGCTCAGCCTTTTCCTTTTTGTTCCATGTTTCTTCTCAGGAAGCGAGAATATAACGGGAACTAGTCGGGGTGTGGAGTGATGTTTCAAGTCAGTTGTTTTAGCAGTCCTCACTATTTTATAAAATAGTGTATTAATAATTGTAATGAGGACTTATTTGAGTTTGGATATTGTCTAGAAGACACTATTTGTATTTAAACTTATAGCATATGTGTTGTCGTATTTTACACAACAATTGTAATAATGAGGTTGTAGTTATTTTCTGTACCATGTATTTGGCGACTCATATTGGGTTGTATGGACCTGTTTTGGGGGCGTCATAGTTAGTATCAGAGCTTAGGGATATGGTCTCTGGAGGAGATCGGGGAATAGAACTAGGAGGGGAGAAACGAGTAAATCCTTCGCTAGTGTGTCCCACCTAAGATTATTTGTTAGTTGGATAGAATATAGGGGTATTATGTAGTATGCAAATTTTTTTAATTAACCCTTGTTTTGTGGCAGTATTTGAGAATGCATCTGAAAATTATGAGATGAGCAATGGAGCACATGAGACCATTGAATCACTACTGATTAATACACAGGATAACGTATGAGGCTAAGTTCGCAGAATTATCTAGTTTTGCACCTCATTTGGTAGAGAATGAGGAACGTATGACGCAGATGTTTATAACAGGTTTAAAACTCGAAATACGTCAATACCTCATTTCTCATAAAATGTGTTTGTATTCAGATGTAGTGAATATGGCTCAGTTATTGGAGCGGGATTATGAGTCAGCTCAACCAAAAAAGAACGAGAACACGATAATAATCGTACCGGTGGCAACGGCCATCAGAACAATGATAACCATCGTGGAAGAAATTATCATGCCAGAAATGGTAACAACTTCAGTGGTAATCATGGCCAAGATAATAGAAGAAATGATTCAAGTGAAAATTTCAAGAAGAGAAGATTTAACGATGATGGGAAGACGTCGACAGCAGCAACAACACCATCAACAAATTCTAGGGGAGGAGAACGACCACCAGTTAGATGCTACAGATGCGGAGAGGAGGGACACATAAGTCCAAACTGTTCACAGCCTTCTAAGGTATGTTTTAGTTATGGAAAAGATGGTCACATAGCTCAATTTTCTCCTATAAAAAAATCAAGTCCAGCTGGGACGATGGCACCAAAGGCGGATACGAACAAAATAAAGTCGGTTGTTTCAGGAAAAGCATTTTTTGTGACTTCTCAAAAAGCGATTAACCCGAACAAATTTATCACAGGTTAGTTAATCATAAATTCTTGCAAAGTCTATACCTTATTAGATACCGGTTCTACCCATTCTTTTATTTCTCCTGCTTGTGCTCAACGTTTGAACTTGATCCCTAAGAAATTAGACTTTGACTTATCTGTTGAAACTCCGTTGGGTGAAACCTTCGTTACATCTATAGTTTATTAATCTTGCTTGATTCAAGTTGGCACCATAATATTACCTGTTGATCTTATCTCTTTAAAAGATACTTGCAATTGATGTAATTTTAAGGATTGATTGGTTAACCACTCATTATGCTAAAATTGATTGTTTTCGTAAGGTTGTTAGTTTTTCATATTCCTAACCAACCTATTATACGAATTCAAGCAACCAAACCACTAAAGTCAAACACTTTCATATCAAGCCATAAAGCCATTCGTTTATTGAAAAACGGATGTCAAGCTTTCTTAGCCCATGTCATGGATTTAAACAAAAATACGTCAGATTTGAATAATATTTCTGTTGTTAGTGAATTTCTTGACGTATTTCCCGAAGAAATTCTTGGCCTACCCCTAGAGCGTGATATTAAATTCTGTATTGACCTTGAACCTGGTACAAAATCCATTTTTAAAACCCCATATCAAATGACTCCTATTGAACTTCAGGAGTTAAAAACCCAACTACAAAAGTTGGTACCCGAGCCTCTATCTGGTGACTTCCTTTGTGGAATGTACCGAAGCCAGACCCTCCATAGGGGACGCCATATTTGTGTGGTGGTAAACCAATAGGTGCCATTGTGACGTACTATCCAAGGTTGGGATATGAGTCACAGTTGAGAGAAACCTAAGTCAGTAATTGAAATATATAGCTTTCTAGGCTTAGCTGGTTATTATCTGAGATTCGTGGACGGATTTTTTTTTGAATTGCCACTCCATTAACTCAACTAACTCGTAAAGATACAAAATTCAAATGGAGCGAGGAATGCGAGAAGAGCTTCCAAGAACTCAAGAAGAAACTCATTTCAGCACCTATTCTGACAATACCATAGTGGAAAAGCGAACGTAGTAGCTGATGCGTTGAGTAGAAGATCGTATGCGGTTACGAGTGCGACATTGTTAACACAAAGACCCATTTCATATGACTTACAAAAGATAGAGATAGAGTTAAAGACTCCAAGAACCTACGTGAAAATAACGAATATACGATTATAACCGACTTTAATCAATAAAGTTAAAGTCACTCAAGCTACAGACTCAAAGCTGATGAATGAGAAGAAGAAGGTGCAAGAAGGTGTTATTCTAGAAGCAAGAATCGATGAAGAGAGGAAATCTCAACCCTCGATTTATTGGTCCATTTGAAATCCTTGATCGAGTACGAAATGTGGCCTATAGACTCGCTTTACCGCCAAGTATGTCTCGTGTTCATAACATTTTCCATATATCCATGCTCCGTAAATATTTGAAACACCCAAACCACATTATTGAGTTAGAACCAGACGAGATAACAAAAGATTTAACGTATGAAGTGGTACCTGTTAAAATCTTGGATAAGAAGGAGCATATTTTACGCTCAAAGGTTATACCTCAAGTCAAACTTTTATGGAGAAACCTTGATATTGAGAAAATGACCTGTGAGTTGGAATCGAAAATGAAAGTGAGGTACCCTTACCTTTTTGAAACACCAGCTACTCACATCAATTTTGAGGACGAAATTTCATAAGGAGGGAAGGTTGTAAGACCCCAACTATTATGAATAAAATGGAATTTCCTCTATTTATTAGTTTGAAATAGTAAGGGGTTGATTTGATTAATGTGGTTAATTATGGGTAAAATGCATAAATATTTTAAATAAGCAAGTGGTTATAAAATACTCATTGTTGTCGGGGAATATTCATTTGGTCCTAGAATATTCTTGTGGTCGGGAAATATTCCTATGACGGCGCAACCATTTGTGAGCCCCATAACAAAAAACTGTCGGATGAAGAAAACGACAAGAATGAGTTTTTTATAAATAACGACGTAGTTGTTATCGTTAAAACTGTTGGAATACCCGGTGGTTAAAATACAATAATACGTAATGTTGCACAATAGCACACGGTATTGCACAAATTATTAATTCTTACGTAAGAAGCCACTACTCAATATTTGTTACAGTAATTACTGTTCAATATTTTATTTTATTGATTCAATAATTGCTACGTTAATATTTTATATTATTATTATTTCAATAATTGTCACTACACAGTATTTCCCATTATTAGATTAATAATTCATATTATTTAAATAATATTATTAGATAGCATTATTGAAAATGTCTAAGGAAGTTCTGTCTAAGAAAGAGGTTTGGTTACCTAATAGCGCGCCAATAAGGAGAAATCTTTATTGGAAAGCCCCCTCTTTCTTGGGAACGACCTGGTTGTCAATATTGTGATTCTGTAATATTATTTGTGAGTAATAATTATTATTTTATATGATAAAAAAGTATTTATTTTATGTAGATATAAATGAAGGAATTAATGTTGAGGTGTTTTATCAGTATTTTGTCGGAATGGAGGTATTAAAAATTATCCGTATGTGGGTTTCGGTCAAACTTTCTTCTACAAAGTTGTAGAGAATTAAATTTCCTATAGAACGGACATAAAATTCATATTTTTCTGATAAAAGGGCTATTTATTATGAATTATTGAAGTTTCTGAATATTGTTTAAATTTAAATATTTTGGTGGAGATTTTCTAGAATGGGTGGGCCCCACTCTTGTTCTTTGTTGGCGTTTTAAGAATTATTTGTGCTCATTTTTCAAAGATGGAGTGCTGCAAAAGACCCCGTACGTAATTTTAGTTTGCTTTGGTGTTTTGACATTTTTTTATAAATTGGGTGCTTAGTTAGAATTGAAAATCACACCAGAATTAGACGTTTTCTCTCTTTATAATATCGAGTGTATTTTTATGGGTATTTAGATATCTTGAGTGTTGTTATACAGTGCAAGTTTCCTTCAGTATTATATCTGATATTCCAGTCAGAAGTACTATTCTTGTGATGTAAGGGATGTTATTTTTTTCGTAAATGATATTATTTCTTTCAATATCATTATACCAAAATATTGTTATGAATTTTATTATGAAATTTTTACCTTTCCATGTCGAGGTTACTATTCATGTATACGACACTATTCATATATACAACACTATCCACGAATACGGTACTATTCATGAGTACTATTCACGAAGTACGATTGTTCTTGTGAAATTTTTGCCTTTTCGTATCGGGGTTACTATTCACATATATGGTACTATTCACGTATACGACACTATTCACAGAAAAATTAAATTTTTTTTCTTTGTCTAAGTTGTCTATTATGGTTACTATCTTTGATTGTATCCAAATTTTGATCTTTATTCTTGAATTTTGCTCCACAATTGATTATTATGGAGTATTTTTGAACTTGGATAAACTAAAGTATGAATACCTAATCTTTGTCTTTTTGTATCTCTGGATTCGTTTTCTTGAAAATATTTTTATCATCCTCAATCCTAAATGGTGATATAACTGAATATCTTTGGCCTGTAGTGCAAAGATGAATGATTACCTGATGAATATCTTTGGCCTGTAGTGCAAAGATGGACAGATGTTGAGATAAACATGACCAACTGGTGATACAAATGAATATCTCTGGCCTGTAGTGCAAAAGATGAATATTTGGTTCAAGATGTATATTGATTGATGTCACAGGGATAAAATAATGATGATGGACTTTTAAATCATAGAAGATAGTAGACTTCATTCTCTACTTAACTCTTCTAATGAATTATTATTTCCACTACGAATATTGATCTAAACTTGTTGTCCATTATATTTTATCTGATTTATTGAAGGCTAATGATAATTTGTTTTCATTATCTTAGTCATAATATATACTTTACTGGGCTAGTTGAGCTCATCCTTTTCCTTTTTGTTCCATTTTTCTTCTCAGGAAGCGAGAATATAGCGGGAACTAGTCGGGGTGTGGAGTGATGTTTCAAGTCAGTTGTTTTAGCAGTTCTCACTATTTTGTAAAATAGTGTATCAATAATTGTAAATGAGGACTTATTTGACTTTAGATATTGTCTAGAAGACAATATTTGTATTTAAACTTATAGCATATGTGTTGTCGTATTTTTCACAACAATTGTAATAATGAAGTTATAGTTGTTTTCCGTACCATGTATTTGGTGACTTATAATGGGTTGTGTGAACCTATTTTAGGGGCGTAACAGTTATCATATTTCATCACACCACCATAATAATTACTTTTTCTTTAAAAATTGATATCCAGAAAAATTTAAACTTGTCTACAAAACTTATAATCATCAATAATAATTATCATAATTCATCACACCACCACAATAATAATAATTATTGTTGTTGTTGTTGTTGTTGTTGTTGTTGTTGTTGTTGTTGTTGTTGTTGTTATTATTATTATTATTATTATTATTATTATTATTTATTATTATTATTATTATTTATTATTTATAATTATTATAATTATTGTTATTGTTATTATTATTGTTATTATTGTGATAATAATAATAATAATTGTTATTATTATTATTATTATTAATATTAATATTACTATTATAATTATTATTATTATCGACGTCGGAAAAAAATTTCTCTTTTCTGGAATTCCTCTTTTTATTACCCTTTATGTTCTCTATGTATTGAGTTTTGTTTGAAAATGTGAGTTTGAAAAGAGTTCGACACAAAATGTCGACGATTTAAAAATTCAGAGTCGTCACTTGGTAGTTTTGAAATGGTTGTACCAACTGAACCGATTTTGAAAAGGTTTACACAAAGGCCCAATTGTTGGACTTTATTTAATAGACCTTGGAAACCAAGAGTCACAAAGTTTAGGGGCTTGATTAAGCAGGAGAATGTGTTAGGTGTTAGGTTTGTAATAATCATGAACGCAATTAAATTGCACAAAATAAGCGGAAACATGTAAAAATCAGAGTTTAAAATTTTACAAACCATATACCCAGATCATCCTTTATGCACAATTATTAATTAAACAAAAAAGAAAGAACAAGAATCATACCCTTGAAGATCCGAGCTTCCTCAGGTACAATTTCACCTCCAATCTTTTTCGCGTTCATCTTCAATCCACTAGGTTTGGTTCGCTCCTTTTATCAACGTTAGCCACCCAAATGTTTGGCCTCTAAAGGTGATCCACCAAAGAAGATGAAATATTCAAGAAGAAGGGTGGTTGGCTAAACCCTAGTTTTCTATCTCTATGGAAAAAGAGCGTACTCTCCCAACTATTGGAATTACGTCTGTTGTGAAAAAGTTAACAACCACTTCACCCATAATAAGACTCCTCTTATTTATAGATGTGGGCAACCCTCCTTAACAATTAAGGATTTAGGTTTTATTTTAATTAATTAAATTCTTTTAATTAATTAGGCTCTTAATCTTATTAGGAATAATTAATTAAACTTTTAATTAATCAGTCTCCTAATCTCATTAGGAATAAATGAGAGTACTTTTATTAATTAATTCTCAAACTCTTTTAGGAATTAAATAATAATAATAGTAATAATAATAATAAGACTCCTCTTATTAATTTATATTTAATATTTCCAAAATATTAAATAATAAATATTAAGCTATTTAATTTATTCTATCATCATAGATTAAATTAAATATACTTAACTTATTATTACGATTATGTCATTAACTTCTTAAAAAATTATTCTTCCTTTTATTGTGTGACCCTTTAGGTTCTTCATATTAAACCGGTTGTGAATAAATCAATTAGAACAATTCTAATCTTAATTAAATAAATAAATTAAAATATTAATTTATTTAAATAAATAATATTTATTCTACAATAGGGATAAGCCTCCCTAGCGATCAACGACTTTCCAGATAATATAGATTTCAACATTAATCATAAAAGAACCTTTGAGTAAATAGATACCGTACAATTCAATCCTTCCACCATACAATGTCCCAATTAAATATAAGACATGGAATTACTGTCAAGTCTTATTTTATTTAATTATATGTATTTCGATCCTTAAATGCAGAACTCCAAATAATGCAAATTAGAAACTCCTTTCTAATTTCATTCTGCCTTGGCCAAGGACTACTGAGTTGTCATTTATCGAATCACATAGGACATTTCTCTTCTTTTACTAGAAGTGGTAGATTCTTTATTGATCATACATTATCTCCATGTACAACTTATTATACCCAATCATACCCTTTGATATACCCTAAGGGTCTTAAGGAATAAGTCAAAGTATAACTCATCATACACAAGATACTATGATGATCTCAAGTCCAAGGATCACTTGTACTACTATCACTACAGAAATTCCTATTGACAGGTAAGTAAAACTCCATTAGGTATTCCTTAGCGAGCCACATTCAGTGAACTTATTCTCTAATAAATACCTACATACTTGATTTAGTGTCTCCACACAAATGATCATGAGATCAATCATCCTCATCTAATGAGTAAGCAACGTATATACCAATCGATCTGGATTCACTAATCCCCAATTTAGTAATCCAATGATTGGGAACTGTTTTAGTTTTAAGCTTTCTAAGAATTTAGATCTCATTAGAATGATCATCATCATTATTCTAAAAGCATTGCTTAAAACTATGGGTTTATCACATATTATAAAACAACATCATGTAGATAATTAAAAGCCTTTAATAAATTAATACTTTTTATTAATAAATGAATAAGATTATTACGAAGTATATGCTTTATCATCAAACATGATTGACTTGTGTGCATACTACTTTCATTAGGCACCCCCAACTTCCGTGAAAACACGATTACCGCGATTTTTCAATTCCATAATGTATTTGAAGTGTGTGTGTTTATTGGGCCTAAGTGCAGCTATTTGGAAGTAGTGTTATGCCTCGTTTGCACCTATATACAAAGAGTTTGATTTGTATAAAAGTTCAATTTTAAGCAAGATGTAGCAGTGATGTTTTGAAAGAGGATTTCAAACCCTTATGCTCACATAGTAATTGAGGCATTTGATACTTTCATTTTATTCAGTATTCGGCTTGATTTGATTTGATTTTTGAGATGCAAAACATCTTTGATAAAATAATATGCATGGCAGTGTCGGGATCCTTATGGGCATAAAAGCCATCGAAGGATATCCAAACACCATAAATAATTTACAAGCTGATTGTACAACTGAAAAGGGTCTATCGTGGGAACTAGATCTAGATCCGTTAGCTGGATCTTAGACCTCGTGGATCCTAGGCTCACATAATAAAAAATAGAAAGAAAACTAGATTTAAATAAATCTTAGCCATTCTAGCTCAACGGTTCTAGTTTTGCAACTTTTTAACCGGTTAAAAGTTAGATATGGCTAGATTTAGATAAATCTAGTCCACGGGTTGGAATATTAGGGATTTACATTGAATGAACAGTTAAAATAGATATTTAAATACAGTATGTAGTTTATATATATATATATATATATATATATATATATATGACAACAATAAAAAGGCCACTTAATTTATAATACATGCAGATGTATAAATATAAATATATATGTATATATGTTTATATGTATATGAAAGCGAGTAAAAGCCACAAATAATCAATTTAGGCTCAACTGTTCGATTAAAGTCTCTCTCTCTCTCTCTATATATATATATATATATATATATATATTTTTGCACATTTGTTACGCCTGGGATTGTCGAATATATATATATATATATATATATATATATATATATATATATATATATTAAAGTAGTAGAAAGCTTCAAATCTGAAAAAATCTTATAGCGTGTTGCAAAAAAGGCTACAGACCGCTTTTGGAGCTTGAAAACTCGATTTCCAATGGTTAAAATTTGATATATTGTAGAATATGTGTATACAAGTGTTTAGAAAGAAGAATATTAAAGTTTGGAACACTATAGGAGGGGTTAAGGGCTGAAATGGACAAACTTTCTCTCTTTTTTTCTTTTTTCTCTTACATTTTATGGCTGATGGGGGGGTCTTATTTATAAACAAAAATATTTGTGACCCGCGGAAGCCGTGAGTCTAGCGGCTACAGGGGTGGGCCCTGGTCCCGTGGGTCCTATCGTCTCAAAGTACGTGCACTCAGATCAACACACACTTTGCTCGAACCTTCACAACTTTCAATTCGGGAGTCCGATGGGGGCATGCCATACCATTCCGGAAATCTCTTTCGGAGAGCTACTTAATGACATAAGGCTTGCCATTTTTCAAATCCAGGAATATGGGTCCATGACTAAAATGGCATCTCCAGGTCTTCGCAGGCAGTCCGTTGAGTTGTTTTGCGTTGTTTGCGCTCAGAAGTGCTTCAATGGCTCTTTGTGACCCTATTTGTAGCTGTATTAGGTTTGTAGAAGTTAATTTGTCAAAATGACTATTTTTCCCTTTCACGGGTTATCTCCAGACTTGATGTAATGCAACTGTCTTTCCTCAAGGTTATTTCCATGGTTTGACTACTGTTGACTATGTCTTTTCTCAAGGTTATCTCCAAGGTTTATTTGATGTTCCACGAGGATGTCTCCATAGTTAGATTTGATGTTGTGGTCCTTGTAGACACTCAAAATTTTTCATTCCTGTTACTAACATTGCAGGAGGGCATGATCGTCTTCAAGAGATAACCCTGGAGGTTAAATCAGCTCAATCCCAGAAACAACCCCATGATACTCAATTTTTCATCTCGGATATACCCCCGAGATACTCAGTCCAGTACCGGAGACAACCCTGGGAGTTTCAGTTTCAACCTCGGAGACAACCCCGAGGAATGCAGCTCCAGTTCCGGAGATAACACCGAAGAAGTTAGTTACATCTTAGAGACAACCCTGAGATACAGTCCAGTCCCGGAGATAACCCCGGGAGTTTCAGTTTAAACCTCAGAGACAACCCCGAGGAATGCATTTGCAGTTCCAGAGATAACCCCAGAAAAGCTCATTTCAACCCTTGCAGTCAGCTTCAATCTCACAGATAACCCCGAGGCCTTCAGTTCCAACCCCAGAGACAACTCTGGGAGGTTAGGCACACCTCAAAGACAATCCTGAGGACCTTCAGTACTCACAGTAGCCCAATCTTAGAGATAACCCTGAGCAACGACTGCTAAGTCAGCCTAAATCGGAGATAACATAGGTGAGGGGAAAAATCATCATTTTGCCACCTCGATCCCACATTCACGCTATCTGAATAACAATTCAACATACATTCTACACAGAAGTGTCGTACAAGAACCATATCTTAAAATCCCGAGTGACTACTACACAAGACAGCACACCGGATGGAATTTAAAGAGTTAGGCAAGGCCTTATCTTCCCGACTTTGTACAACCTCTTCTCCCATGTCATTGTTTAGATCTCGACAACAACATTCTAGAAAGGTATTATACGCCTCAATCGGATGCCAGGATTGAAAGTTATGAAGGTTCGAGCAGACAACGCGTTGCATGCGTGCACATACATTGAGAGCCGGGGCACCGGAGGTAGCCATAGTGGACTCGTGGTACGCCGCAGTACACTGTGGCTCCTCCCTCTATAAATAGAGGGCTTGGGGTGACCATTTCAGAAGAAACAAAGGCGAGGAAGCCCTGTCCATTTTGCTCTGTACACACTATAAACTGAGTGCTTTCGCTTTTCAAACACTTGTGAGCTTGTGCTTTGCCATATTTTACCAGTAGAAACCAAGTGTTCATTCATTTAAAGCCATTTGAAGTCTTCTTGACAGCCCACTGTAAGACTTGTTACATTTCTTAAATCCTTTCTCCACTTTTTGCCCACACAGTTATTCACGTTGAGAGTCATGTTGTGTGTGTATGCCCGAACTTCGATCCGTGGATTTTTATTTCTTCTGTATATATATACTTATATATATATATATGTATATATATATATATATATTGTTATCATCAAACTCTATTTAATTGAGCCTGGATTTATATTCGGAGCATTTATTGCTTATATATATATATATACTTATATATATATATTGTTATCATCAAACTCTATTTGATTGAACCTGGATATAATATCCGGTGCATTTATAGCTTATATATATATATATATATATATATATATATATTTACCGCTTTTATATATTTACATTTCCAATCCCCCATGGAGTTTACTTCGTGGCGGTTGATCGTCTCTCTCTATATATTAACAACTTTTATACATTTATATTTCAATTCCCCCATGGAGTTCACTTCGTGGTGGTTGATCGTTCATATATATATATATATATATATATAGCTTTTATATATATAACTGCTTGTAGCTTTTATACAAACTGCAACATCATATGAGCCTAGGAATCATGTGATCACAGATTCAGTCTCTTGAATCTAGATTCGGTTCCCATAATGGACATTTCTGGCTGTAACTAGCTTGTAAATTATTCACGGTGTTTGAATTTCCTTAGATGGCTTTCATGCCCATAAGGAATTCGGCACTGCTATGTATCTAATTTTCTCGAAGATGCCTCGCATCTCGAAAATAAAAACAATCAAGCCGAACATATAATAAAATGGAAGTATCAAAGACCTCAATTACTATTGAGCATAAGGGTTTGAAAAATCTCTTTTACAAAACATCATTGATATATTTTGTTAAAACTAAATTTTTATACAAAATTCAAACCCTTTGTATATAGGTGCAAATAAGGCATAGCACTACTTCTAGATAATTGCACATTGACCCCCCCCCCCCCCCCACACACACATATTCATATAATAGTTTAATTTAAAAAGTGGCGGTAACCGTGGTAACACGGATGTCAGGAGGTTCCTAACACCTTCCCTCCATATAATCAAGCCCCCGGACCCTAACGAATCTCGGTTTCACAGACCTATTAAGCAGTGTTACATTACTAGGTCAATGTTCAAATCTTTTCTCGGTTGAGTTGGTACAGCCATAAAAAATACCAACTGGCGACTCTTACAGTCTAATCGTCGACATATATATGTCGGACCTTTTCACAACTTATTTTTTCAAACAAATCTCACCTAACATGAGAACACCAAAAGACAAGAACAGAAAAGGGACAAATAAAAATCCCGATGTCTACAGTTGGTGACTCTGCTGGGGAAACTCAGTAAGAGGGCTTAAGCCGCTATTACTAGCTTTTTAAAACTGTTAAATGCTTGTGTGTGAATGTTGCATTTACATTTAGATGGATGTGTACGAATGCATTTACTTTTCGCACTATATTTATCTGTGATATAAGTGCTTCGCACATGTCATCATTTTCGTACTATGAGACACGTTGTATGTGAATGTATGTTGTGTGGTCCCTCCACCAAGAGGCTATCCTATCGGTGTTTGATTACTTGCCTCGTAAGAAGACTAATTCTAACGAGGCTCAGGAAAGGAACCACCATGATTTGCTCCAGTTGAAAGGCCGGATTAACTTCCCATCGATTAAATTGCGATAATCTAGGAACCTTCATGCCAAAAAGCCACGAGAGTAACCTAAGATAGGTCATTCTCTGATAAACCAAATACGAAGGGAAGTCTCTTCATACTTTCCCATTTCAATTACTTGTAATTTCATTCCACGTTAATCTCTATGTAATGGAAAATATGAAGGAATATGTGTACATGCATTCCCTTTTTTCAAAATCTGACATGCTATCTTACAAACAACTAACATCCATTTTGCAGGATAATACTCCTAAAACATACACATCACATAGCATATAACATTTATACATTCCCTAAGACTAAACTACATAAGTCTTTTTGTAGGGAAACAATTGGGCCTATTACCCCTTCAAAGTCCAAAAAGGTAACCAACCTACAACCAAGCATGGCTACATCTAGTCAGTCTAATCCTACTCCTGTCTCTAATGAGGAGTTTTAAGGATTAAGCAAATAAATTACATATTTGGCTGTTCTGCTCAAATAACTACACCAGTCTACTCAGGGTCCACGAATACCCATACATACAAAATCCTCTACACATGGATGAACCCAGGGTCCGAACAAAGAAGCTCCAGTACCTGGGTTTCAGTTGGACAAAACCAATAAAAACCCTGAAATTAGCCATTTCAAAGAAGATCCAGACACCAGTGATATCAGGAAAAAAGTTCGTCAAATGGAAGAGACCATTCGGTCTATTAAAGGGATTAGAGCACACTAGAGTGTTTCATATGCTGACCTTTGTATATTCCTTGTTGTTCATTATCCAAAAAAGGTCAAGACTCCTTACTTTGAAGGGTTGGGGGATCCTTACACCTATTTGAAGGTATTCATTGGAGAGCTCGGATCTTATACCGAGTATGAAAAGCTCAGAATGCAGCTGTTCCAAAAAAGTCTGACTGGAGAAGCCCGAACGTGGTATACAAGAGTAGACAACTCCAAGATTCATAGCTAGGAAGAGCTAGCTCATGCCTTCCTCAATCAGTATAGTTTCCAATCTCAGATGGCTCCTGACCAGTACCAAATTACCAAGGTTAAGAAATAAGCCAATGAATCTTTCAGAGAGTATGCTCAAAGGTGGAGGCGCCTTGTTGCTCAAGTTATTCCTTCTATGACCGAGTCTGAAATGGTGATGACCTTCATAGACATACAAGAAGCTCCTTTCTATGAGATAGTCTTAGCTGGCATAGGCAAGCCATTCTCTGAAATGATCAAACATGGAGAAACGACTGAGATGGGATTGAAGTCAGGAAAGATTTAAGACCTTGCCACTTTAAAAGATGTTGCTGAGCACATCTAGTCTAGAAGTTATGGAAACAACCCCAAGAGGGTCCATAAAAAGAAAGAGGATGATGTTTCCTTGATACTACAAGGACAAAAAGGCAGTCAGAACATGCCTATTCAGAGAAATTACTCCCCTTTTCAAGCACAGTCTTTAAACCCTCCATTGCAAAAAGGTGGAGAAGTCAGACGCACTCGAGTGTTCACACCCTTAGGGGACTCGCTTGAGAATATTCTCAATCTTCTGATAACTCAGAAGAAAATTATCCATCTTCTTCCACCAGCCAACCCGAATGGGAAGGGTTTCAATGCTAACCGAAAGTGTGCTTATCATGCTGGAGCTCTAGGCCATGATACCCAGGATTGCTGGGCCTTAAAGCATAAGATCCAGGATTTGATTGATAATGATGAAATCGTGGTGACTAAACCCGACCAACCCCACATGCAAGATAACCCTTTTCCTCAACACAAAGAAGAGGAGGTTAATATGATTAATTGGAGCAGTGGACAGAGTTCCAATTATGATGGTGAATCCTCCCAAACCAGCAAGAATAGTGCTGATAAATGGGATTGTGCACAATTTCAGTTTATGATGGAACGTAAAATGAAGGCTCTTTGTGAGCAAGTCAACCAATTGGTAAAACTGGTGATCCATTAGCACCAAGTCACACGCTAATTAGTCAGGTAGGAGCATGCTAGTCTCCTTCCTCTTGTAATGAATACTCCACCATTGACTCCAGAAAATGAAACACTGGAGGATAAAATTGTAAAAAGAGCAAATGCCAAAGCCCGTCGGGATTTTGCCAACAAAAGGGAATTCACTTATCTGGGCCAACCGATGGAAGAGATTTTTAGATGATAATCAATGAAGGAAGGATAACATCTCAATTACCTCCAATAAATCATCATTCAAGATGGTTCAATTCTAATGGAGTATGTCAGTACCACTCCCACTCTCGCAGACACAACACTGAAGAATGCTTTGCACTTCGCCATCTTATTCAGAACCTAATTGACAGTGGTGACCTGCAGTTAGTAGATAATGACACTGTATTACTCGAGAGTGGGGACATATTTCCTACAAAATAGAAGGAAGTCATAACAGTTATATCCGCTGAGGATGATTTGGCTGCCATACCACTCATAATATAAGCAATTCAACTCAAAGGTGTTGATAATCCTTTGAAAGTGCATGCGCCAAATCTAATTACATTGCAATCCAGGCCACAGTAACCTGTTATCAGCCTACAAAAAGTGCCATGGAATTATGGAGAGGCTGGAGGATCCACATCGCACATAACTGCTGTAGTGTTGAAGGAGAATCCATTGTATCTTCCCCAACAGGTGATGAAGCTTACCATTAGATCAAAGGGGAAAGTTTCCATGGAGAAAATTGAAGAATTCCTCCATACTATGGGCCAGAATGAAGCCAAGGTGGTTTTAAGCTTGAAAGAAGCTCCACAATAGATTTCCATACTGAACTTAGTTTTCTCTTCCGAAGATCACAGGAAGGTCTTGCTAAGGGTTTTGGAAGAAGCCTACTTGCCGAAATCATTTGATGTTTAAAAGTTCTAACATCTGGTTGATCACATTTTTAACAATATTGTGATATCTTTCACTGATGACGACATACTTCCCGAAGGAATTGGTCATTGCAAACCGTTGCACATAGCAGTTCTGTCCTCCGGATATATGGTGGGAGGAGTTTTGATAGATGGAGGATCATCTTTAAACATCTTCCCTTACACCACCTTGGAGAAGATGAACATCAATCTTAATAGGATCAAAAGCAGCCATACGGTTATCAAAGCTTTTGATGGATCTCGACGAAATGTTGTTGGAGAGATTGAACTACCTGTGGAGATTTGTCCACATACATTTTGCGTATCCTTTCACGTGCTCAAAATAGCCACAGGATAAAACTTACTCTTGGGTAGACCGTGGATTCATATAGCTGGAGCCGTCCCTTCCACCCTTCACCAGCAACTCAAATACATCATTAACAATAGCCTAGTCACTGTTAATGCTGAGCCAAAATGTCCTAAACAAGGTTACATACCACTCATCAGCTTCAATTTAGAAGTTGAGCCTGTCAGCTTCCATGCCCTAGAGGTGAGAAACACTCACTATCATCCCATAGGGGCGCCACCTCTCATACCCAGAATTTCTGCCGAGGTAATGTCGACAACTCAAGAGATGATATCATTGGGTTATCAACCTAAACAAGGGTTAGGCAAAGATTATCAGGGCATTAAGCACCAAATTCAAGTTCCCAGTCAAACAGGGACAATTGAGTTAGGTTATTCGGCTAGCTCCAGTCATAGGAATCCTCACAAACATAAATAGGTTCCTTCATCTTCAGCCACACAGTGATTGTCTCAACCTACAGATCTTGAGCCTGTACGGTCTTCGGTAAAGGTGTCTGCCCATGTAATGGCTATGTTGTTTCCTAAACTGATACCGGTCAAAGGAAAGGAGGTCTTGAATCTAGATCCCAAAGTGGAAGAAAAGGAACAGAGACGTAAATAAGACATTTCTAGGAGGTTATCAAATATGTGCGTCATTGTTCATACTGAGGGTATGAATAGAGACATCCTAGAAGATGATTGTCAAGATATCATGGTCATCATTCAGGAGAAAGAGGATGATGACAGCCCCTTTATCACTATTATCCAACATGACTTCACCCTTGTCAATTGGAGCAGCATTCCATGCATTTGCCAACAAGGGTAAAAAGGGCAGAAACTCCCTCTACCCTGTAGATAGCCATAACTGTTGTAACGCCCCGAAATCTGGTCTATCTTCACACCCAGATTCCGTACGTCACGGTCCCACTTTTTTCCAAAAATACATCATTATATAGTGAAATATAACAACATACATTCTCAATTCTCAGGTTCTAATACCTTATAACCTCGTTCATTACAAATAATGATAATTACATTATGCTTTACATCTTACACGAGTGACTTCCATCTGTCACCAAGGATACATAACAGTTCATTAAACTAGTCTATATTTTAATTAAACTATTATACATTACAAGTATTTGCTTGATCTTCACGCTCATTCATCTAATGAAGGGCACTTCTTCTGGATACAGATCAACTTAATCTTTACGGGATCCTTAAGTTCTTCTACTCGTACGCTGAAAATGTTTTTCATTTAAAGCAAGTGTGAGCATTCAATTGTTCAGCAAGTTATAACAGTTGAATAAACAACCTCAAGAACTTAAATATTCTTTTAAGACTTCAATAATCGAACAAAGGTTATGAAGAAGCTTGAATAATAGGAATAATTCTGATTCCTATCATTTTAAAACATTAGTCACATTCACCTTGAAATAATTTCATTCTTCTACCTTTTTCATACACATCCTTTTCGGCTAGAATCATTAGCACAGACTTAACAATAATGACTCATGTATAAACAAAACATTTTCATATTGAACAATTCAATCATAGAACAGTTTATCTCATAAAAACACTGAAGTGCTAAAGTTGTGGCACAAGGCCTTATACGTTCTACCACCATGTACAAATATCACACATTCGCACATTGATAAAACTTCTCATGTTCAACATCTGAAAAGTTTAAGAAACTAGCATTCATTTAGAATATGAATGAAGTTAGGAAACTTGCCTTATGCACAACTATAACTTAGAGTTTACGCTGAACTGCTCATTCCAATTCCTATATATCACATAAAGAAAATAACATGAACCAATTAGCCACATATTTGACTTACGCATTGGTTTACTTAACTTTACTTCTTAGGGTTTGCATTCTTGCAATCTAAGTTTACGCGATAACTTTCTTTACCGCTTTATGGCTTCATGACATACGGAGATGTCTTAACTCATACGATCATCATCTTTGATGATTTATATTTTTATCTTTTTCTTATAACTCTTCTAGGACTCAGCACGCATCGTGTCTCTGCTAGTAGTCCATATGGTACTCTGAGTGGTTTCCCACAAACAACCAACAAACAAGTTCCCATCTCATCTACATTGTCTTTCACAGTGAGTTAGATCGGTTTCCAGTTTCGTATATACCTCCGCTCTCTGAAGGAATTGTTTAGCCCAGATTCCATATGTCAACCATCAAAGATTACGATTGTACCACCACCTAAACTTATCTTAACTTATCCAAGCCATTAAAACTATAATGTTCGTTAAGTCAATTTCTTATTCCTTATGGCTTTCTGGCAACTAAGTGCCATACCTCAGGATTTATTCTTTATCGTCTAAGTCATACAGTCTTTTGTATACTCAGAACGATCATTCAATATTAATTCTATACATTCATAGCGTTAAGCATTTTATGTTACCTTATTTTTATCTTACAACGTCTGGTTCATTCAACTCGGAACGTCATCCAAGTTATAAACATTAACTCGACTTCTTTATGTTATGCATACTTGTCTTTAATTCAATTATTCACCGTTCACATGTTTAATCATTGGTCTTCATTACCCTACGGTCAAACCATACACGGGGTGCAGGTTCTGCCTGTTTAATATTTGCGTACACTCAACCCTCACATTGGTTAAAGTGTTTAACGCTTACATTTCATTCTAACATTCTCCATCCGACTCACACTCAGACTTTCATTAATCTTATTACAATTCATTAAGGCTTTCTTGATATCGTTTAGTATTCTTTCTTAATGTCGA
This sequence comes from Panax ginseng, assembly GCA_020205605.1. Taxonomy (NCBI): domain Eukaryota; kingdom Viridiplantae; phylum Streptophyta; class Magnoliopsida; order Apiales; family Araliaceae; genus Panax; species Panax ginseng. The sequence goes on from CM035129.1 coordinate 35,070,632, forward strand.
AGACATATGGTTCGTTGTATGCTAAGACCAATTATTCATCGCAATCGTGTTACGTTTACATTCTCTATCTTTTAATCTCGTTTAATCTTTTTGTTCAACCTTTACTAAAGGTTTAATTCAATTTATTAAATGTTACATTACATGACCTATATGGTCATTATCTTTCCTTGCACTTCCCCGTGAGTCGAAAGCAATTAAAAGCTCATTATCGTGTTTGTTTCAAAGACCTGCAGATCAAGCAAGGTTTGCCTCTCTTCTTCTCGCTCAAGGTCAGCATACTACTATGTAGTGTGGGTTACTCGGGTTGGCGCTGCGGCTCCACCTCCCAAGGCTTAACTGGCACTGCGGCACCAAGCATCAAACTTGGAAAATTTTTTCTAAGTCCTGAACTTGTTTGAGACGCTTACTTTACAATCTCATAACTTATTCGTTATAACTCGGAACAAGGTCGTTCTAAAGCCATTCTCTTCTTTATCTTATGTACTTTAACTTCCCTTGGGTAGAAATTTATTCTAAATCTATTAACATGCCATTCGATTGGCTTAAATTTCCTCCTTAGTTCATTTAACGTTATTAATGTCCTTCGTTCGTTCGTCCGTAATTCGATCATCTGAATTTGGAACTCGTTCGTTCTTGAGTCCATGACTCACATTTTCTATGTTCTCTTACATTCTTATGAAATCCTACACCTTAGGGTTTATTTACACACTTTTTAATTCTCGTTTGTCTTTTATGAAATTTTTGCCATAACTTCGTTATAGCTAAGTTTAATCCATTCTTCATGAACGTTTCTACCATTCCTAACCAAGCAATAAGCATCTAACTTATACGCGATGGTTTTAAACTTGTCCATCAACAACCAGTTATACTACGATGGTTTTAAATTTGTCCATCAACAACGTTCTTCGTGTTCTTTGCGTGTTCTTCGTTCGCTCTTTATTTTTAATTGATATTTTGATTACGATATCACTTTTTCTTAGAATTTGGTGTTATGAAACACCATTCCTTAGTAATTCCACCGAATCGTACATATGATTCATTCGGATCGCTCAAATTCATTAGGAAATTCACACTTCCTTAAGAAATTTATAAACTAAACTTCTATACTTATTTCTTCTTTTTCTCATGATTTCAACCATATAAAAATCATTCTTAACATCGTTTACTTCTATTCTCATTAAGATATGTTTTGAACATATGAAACTTAAAGAAAATTAAACTTAGAAGTTAGGTTTTAAATACATTTCTTCTTTATTCTTCTTCCTTTAGACAAAGCCGATGATTTGCTAGCTTTTCTATTTAACGACCATCTCCGATCTGAGCATCCATGCTCTTTTTATTCCTTCTTCTTTTTCTCCAAGCTCAAGAGCTTTCTCTCTTTCTCAAAGTGTTGGTTGATATCAAAGAAATCAACTAACACTTCTCTTTTATAGATTTTCAAAGCTAGGGGCAAAATAGTCATTTTGCCCCAAAAGTTACTATTCCCACCTCCTTACTAAACCTCCTTACTATTCACGAAGCTTCTCTTGAAATCTTCGTGCCTCCGTATTGCTGAATTCATCCGACAGTTCGAAAACTGCAATTCTCGAAATCTAAATATTTTTGGATATTTCGTCTTTCCTTTACAGTTTGACTTTTATGCATTCTTTGGAACTCCAAAAAATTGCAAAACACTTTTTGATGTTACGCGTTTTCCTTCACGGTTTCCCCTAACGTAGTTAAATGAATGAAAAGTACATAATATTACTTTTCATCGTTTTTATTTCGTCCGATTTCTGCACGTTTTTTGAGAAAACCTTTTATCGGCTTACTTAACTTTTCACGATATATTATCATCAAATCTTTCGATGAAATGTCATTTCGACATACCGAACTCTCGAAAAGGCTTAGGTTATTCAAACCCTAACCCTTAGGTTTCGTCGGGTGAATAATGCTTATTTCGTCTTTTTCCTTGGAAATATTTTTGTTCCCGAAAATTTTTTATTTTTGTCTCGAAAATTCATACTCGTTCAGTCTAGCTCGTAGCTAGAATCCTCTCGTATTATAATCATCCTAGGTTCTAGAACGATTAATAAACACATAACATAAAATATTATTAATAAAAATTCATTTTATTAATAACTAATTCTTTAAACTTAAATTCTGGACAATCCGATTCTCCGGGTTGTCACAACTACTTACTTTTTCTGCACAGTATTAGTGGTTACTTTTGTCAATACATGCTAACACTTTATATGATTGAACAGTTTCATATATTAAGTGAAAACATTTTTGTTTCAGGACTCTAAATTTAGATGTACCTAAACTTGCTAATGAGGTGCCTATTCTCCACAAGGACTGTTACTTTGATGTAATGTTGGACTCATACTTGATGGAAGTACAAGAGGACTATGAGATACCTCAGGAGATCAAATAATGGGTTGAAGAAAAATCCAAACCAAATCTTGATCAAACCACCTATTTCAACCTCGGAACCTTAGAAAACCCCAAACTAATCTAGATTCCTTACTCCAAACCAAAGGAATGACATGGTTACGCTATTAACCCAATTCCAGGATATGTTTGCATGGTCTCATGAAGACATGGTGGGCTTGTCCACTGACATTGTCATTCACCGTCTCCTCATCAAAGAGGGATTCAAGCCAGTAAGGCAAAAGCTCAGGTGATTAAAACCTGAGTGGAGTTTAAAAGTTAAAGAAGAAATTGTGAAACAATTTCAAGCTAGCATCATCATGGTGTCAACCTACCCTGAATGGCTATCCAACATAGTCCCCATGCCTAAACTGGGAGGAAAGGTACGAGTTTGCATGGATTATAGGGATCTGAATAAAGCTTGCCTTAAAGATAGCTTTCTCGTGCCATTTATCCACATTCTCATTGACAATACAGCTCAATACGACATGTATTCCTTTGCTGATTGTTTTGCAGGGTACCATGAAATCTGGTTGCTGAAGAAGATCGTGAGAAAACTGCATTCATCACGCCTTGGGGAACTTTTTGCTACAGACGGTTGTCATTCGCCCTCATCAATACCGGAGCTACCTATCAGCGAGCCATGATGGTTCTTTTCACGATTTAATGCACAAGGAGATAAAGATCTATGTGGATGACATCATTGTCAAGTCCCAAAGGGAAGAAGACTACCTAGACCATCTCAGAAAGCTCTTCAACAGGTTGCGTAAGTACAGATTGAAGTTGAATCCAACCAAGTGCGCCTTTGGCATTAAATCAGGTAAGTTGCTAGGATTCCTAGTCAGCCACAAAGGGATTGAGCTGGATCCCACAAAAATCCAGGCCATCACGGAAAGGCCCATTCCTTAGACAGAGAAAGAAATACGTGGATTTTTGGGAAGGATCAACTTCATCAGCCGATTCATATCCTAACTCACAACAACATGTGAGCCTATCTTCAAGCTGTTAAGGAAGAACTCCTCCATGAAATGGAATGATAAGTGTCAGAAAGCCTTCCTTACAATTAAAAAACAGCTAGTCAAAGCTCCTGTTATGGTACCTCCTAGGGATGGTGTTCCCTGTTCATGTACCTGTCAATTAATGACAACACCATGGGCTGCATACTGGGAAAGAAAGATAATAGAGGCCAAGAGAAAGCTATCTACTGCCTCAGCAAAAGATTCAGCAGCAGTGAACACAAGTATACTCTGATTGAGAAAACTTGTTGTGCTTTAGCATGGGCTTCCATGAGGTTACAACATTACCTCCATGGTCACACAACCCATCTTATATCCCGCGTGGATCCTTTCAAGTACGTGTTCATCAAACCCATGTTAAATTGTTGACTGTCCAGATGGCAGTTGATCCTATAGCAATTTGACATCATCTACGTGACGCAAAAGTCTATCAAAGATCAAGGAATTGCAGATCAACTGGCCACCGCACCTTCAGGGGATTTCAAACCCTTAGAAACATACTTCCCCAATGAAGGGGTAATGATTGTTCAGCAACACCATCAGTACGATACACACCAATCATGGAAAATGTATTTTGATGGAGCTATAAATATGGAAGTTTCTGGGCCTAGAGCAGTTCTAGTAGCCATTACAGGGGAGCAGTATCCCGTTGCCATGAAATTACAGTTTATCAGAACCAACAACACAGCTGAGTATGAAGGTTGTATCATAGGGTAAAAACTTTCCCAATCAATGGGCATCAGGCGATTAACTGTCTTTGGAGATTCCGAATTGGTAATCAGACAAACCACTGGGATCTATCACACCAAAAAGCTACATTTGCTGCCTTACCATTGACAGGTTATCTAGATGACTTTGGAGTTTGAATAAATAACCTTCCTCCATATTCCTCAGAATAGGAATGACTTTGTAGATGCGCTAGCAACTTTGGCCTCCTTGATCAACATACCTGACAAGGAAAACAAGCCAAGAATCACATTTACCCTATAAAAGGCTCTAGCCTATGGGAACTATATTGGAGAAGTATCGGATGAGCTACCTCCCATCCAACACCCTTGGCATCAGCACATCAAGGAGTATCTACAAGATAGATCTACACCCGATGAGGCGAGTCCTGTTGAGAAAAAATGGATCCATTGAATGGCTATGAAATTCTACCTGAGCGGAGATGCACTCTACAAATGAGATACAGGACTAGGTCTCCTCAAATGTCTAGACAAGGACCAAGCTCAGAGGCTTATGGATGAAATCCATGGTGGAGTATGTGGCCCACACATTAGCGGCCCTCTACTTATTAAAAAGATCCTCAGAACAGGGCATTATTGGCTCTCTCTCTCTCTCTCAAAGCTGACTGTGATGATTACGTCAAGAGATGTTATCAATACCAAATTCATGGGAATTCTATCCATGCCCCTCTTAGGGAGCTCTATAATATGGGTTTGTCCTGGCCCTTCTTAATGTGGGGAATGGACGTGATCAGTCCCATCGAGCCCAAAGCCAGTAATGGGCATCGGTTTATCTTCACCATGATCGACTACTTCACCAAGTGGGTAGAAACAGCCTCCTTCCCCTGGGTTACCACAGAAATTATCATTGGTTTCATCAGAAATAATGTCATTTGTGGATATGGACAACCAGAGGTAATTGTTTCAGATAATGCTAAGAACCTCAACAATAAAATGATGGAAGAGTTATGTAGATAATTCTACATCAAACATCTCAACTCCGTCATCTATCGTCCAAAGATGAATGGTGCTGTTGAAGCGGCTAATAAGAATATCAAAAAGATCATGTAAAAGATGTCCACCAATCACAAAGGATGGCCTGACTTGTTTCCTCTGACTCTATTAGCCTACAGAACCTCAATGCGCACTTCCACAACTCGCTACTCATTAACCTATGGGATGGAAGCAGTACTCCCCATAGAAGTGGAAATGGAATCTCTCAGAGTGTTTATAGACGCTCAGCTAGATGAAGACCAATGGTTACAAGATAGGTAACACCAATTGTCTCTAATTGACAAAAGGCTAACTGATGCTATCTTTCATGGTTAGTTATACCAACGAAGGATCTCTAGATCCTATAATAAAAAAGTTTGGCTACGACAGTTTAAATCACATGACTTGGTTTTAAAGAAGATCATTAACAACAAAGATCAATCCAAGGGAAAATTCACCCCAACTTGGGAAGGCCCGTTTGTTGACAAGGAGGTATTGACAGGAGGTGCTCTCAGATTTCAGGAAATGGACGGCGATGAATTTCCATAACTCATTAACTCGAACACCGTGAAACGGTACTATATCTAAGGTTACCACCAAACAAACATCCTGGTTTTGGATCACCAGATCCCCAGTCACTTCTGGTTTTCTAACCCTTCACTACATATAACCCTTCTTTATATCCATCTGTCTCATCAGGGATAAACACACTCTTCAAACCAGCAGTCTGGTTTTGAATTAGCAGATCATTCACTCAACTTTTCTTTCAAAACCTTTCGCTCAATTCAGGTTATCCCACCAGGGATTAAACCTTTCACACCTACAGTTTTGTCCCACCAGGGATAAGACTTTTTCACCTGTAGTTTGTCCTATACATGGGATCAAACTTTTCATCTGCAATCCGTCCTGCACATGGGGCGAACTACGTCGACCTGATCTCCCCAATACACAGGAGTACGTAGGCAACCATTTTTATGGTCCTGTCACACCACATAAAAAAACATCTCCACACCCTTCTATACCCTTTCACATGCAGCGTTGAACCTCTTACACCAGGTTCAAACTACGCAGACCTGATCTCCTCTTCAATAGGAGTACGTAGGCAGCCATTCATGGTTCGATCTTAACCCCTACTAAAACACAAAAACTTGTCAAATGGTACTGGGATTAACCTTCAATCCATCACACTTCATCAGTTTTAGACCAAAGGGATGGAACTAACTGATCTCCCGACACCAATGGGAGAATCGGCGACCATCTAAGCTGCAGTTGAGTCCTCAAAGAGAAACACAAATCCATAAGAGATGGAACTACCTGGGCTCCCCCATACAAAGGAGTACCAGTGACTATATATGGTGCGGTCAACCTCAGAGAGGAAAGCCACACTCCTCTCCATTACTACATATAGAAACCAGTCCCAAGACACCAAAGGGTAGGGATAAGCACAGATCAATGATCCATTCTGAAAGATCCTGAGACAACTCAATGTCCATCCATCAAGGGGTAGTTCAGAATACATCAAGATCATAAGCCCTGAAGAAACAGGCAAATATCAAGCAAGTAACAAGGCACAACTAAAAGGGAAGTGAATCAAAATATATTTCCCTGCCATATATAATGCTATTTGATATATACAATATGTATTATACATGACAAAATGGCTAAGCTAGTCTTTGCAAGAAAATACAAGCCCAACTACAAATCAGTGTATATGCGAGCTATCAAGTCCAACATGGAATATTTCTCCAAAGAAGGAGGTAACATTGTGAGCTCCTGCCCAATGGTATCAACACGATCCAATAAATCCACAGTTAACTACATGATGACACTATGCTCATCAATATAGGCGCTCATCTCTGTAATGATATCAGTAGTATGAGACCTCATGGAAGTGATACTGTAACGGCTACATCCCGAGAAGATATAGAAATATCCCACTCGATAATCAATGAATCTCTGGATGATGTAGCCTCATCCCGCTCAGCAATAGTGACATCTCTATGAGCTAAGGCATTCTCTCTCTCTAATAGAGCGGCATCTCTCCCATCAAGTGCTGTCAACATCAAGGCCCTAGCCTGATCTCTCTCAAATGTCATCAGATGAAGACTCTGAGCTAAATACTTTGCTGAATGCGGGGTCACAGTATCAGTCATACTTGGAGAATCCATCACAGCTGCTGGCAACCCAACAAATAACTCCTCCTCCGTGGGAAAATTAATGTCCTTTATGGGCTCTCCACCATCAGAATCAATCCCTGACTCCGTGGATACAACCGTAGCCGATGCAGTCTCTGCCTCCATCCATGCAGAATACTCTATCGAACAGCCTGAATGGTTAACAAAAAACTCAGGTCACTCACACTGATCCCAAAAAAGGATGCACATCCTGAAACTAGTCAAATTATGAAATCAAAGCTAGTGGGTGATACGTGGTCATGCCCCTCAAACCAGCCAGAGGGAGATAATCCATGCCAGGTGCATGAGTAATGAAGCTGTAAGGAGAAATGACCCCTGTACACAGAAAAATGTTAAATGGATTCCTGATCCCTGCCAAGAACACCGACCAGGATGTAGCGTCTATACACTCCGCTGGCTGAAAGGTGTAAGACATGGCTATCTCGTGGGAAAAAGTAGTACCCATATCGTCGGAAGGTTCCAATTGGTCTCAAGTGTGACATAAAACACACATACAACATGACCGAGCTGTCTATGAATACCCATGAAGGATAGGTGTAACAATATGTGACCGATCTCAATGTCTCTATCATAATTATCGGCACAATGGTATGACCCTCCCTGAGAGCTCTCACTGCCATGACAACACCGATGTCCAGCTCATCCATATACAGTGGCATATACACATAAGCCACTACACACTTCATGAGTATGTCTACTTTGGCAACACGCCACTAATCCTCTGACATGGTGAAGTCCCCGCAGTGTCGCGCATAATTGTCCACTAAGCCAAATTTGTCTATCAGAAAATGCTGGGACACCACATGGCCGGATGTAATCTCATCCTGTACTACTCTATGCCTCAGCCCGGTGAGGGTCATGAACTACCGGCTCATGTCGCCGATACCCATCCGAGAACAAGGCTTGTCCAATGGCAAAGTCGTCAACTGCTCATACTCTTCTAAGGTGGGAGTCAACTCCTAGGTCCCGAACTGGAAAACCTACCTCTCCGGTACACAATGCTTCAGCATACCATCTATAAAGCCCACGGGAACCTGGAACATCAGGAGGGTCATGGAATGTTGTAATAACTGATCTACGGTCACCCGACCTGGAGGTGACAAATTATCATACCATGACCTCATATGGGAGGCTACCAATACTGGTGGGGTGTGATCAATTCGACTGACTGTCGAAGAAGACATCTGTGTAAGTTGTATCATAAGACCATCCAGGGGTCAATGTTGAATAACTCTGGATATACATATGTATAACATGATATATGCAAGATAAACAATAGATGGCAATATGATGTAGGGAATGGAAAAAAGTACATACATTCCTAAGCACATCATCATCTCTGTACAGCTAAAAATACAGGGAAATAGGGCACAAACGCCCAATAACTAACAGAGGCCTATCAAAAGATATAGAGAGAATGGTGTAAGACCCCAACTTTTATAAATAAAGAATAATTTTTCTCAAAATATATTTTTGAATATTATGGTGTGGATTTGATATAATGTTATAGTTGTGGGTAATATTTACAAATTTTGCAAAGTAAGCAAGTGGTTATATAATATTCAATTGGTCGGGGAATATTTGTTTTAACAGGGAATATTCGTACGGTGACACAATCATTGGTGGACCCCACAACAGAAGTATTGTCATAGTTAGAAAACGACAGAATTATCTTTTTATAAAAATAACGGCAAAAGTTTTACCATTAAACTGTTGAACTATCCTAGAGTAAAAGTACAAAGAATACGTGTGGTTGCATAGTAAGCACACTGTATTGATTATCGATGCTTACGTGAGAAGTCACCAAGATACTCAATTATTGCTATAGTAATTGCGCGATCATATCTCTCATATTATTGATTCAATTATTGTCACAAAGATCATCCGTGATAATATTTTATATTATTAAATCAATAATTGAGACGACAAAGTTATTCATATTATTATTTGCAATATTGACAATGTTTAGAAGTTACGCCAAGGAGAGGTTTGGTCACCTAATCATACTCCAATAAGGAGAAATCCTTATCTGAAAGCCCCTCTTTCTGAATGACTCGGTTGTTAAATATTATGAGTTATAATATTAATGATGAATAAGTTCGTGTTGATTAAAGATTAAATTGATAGTTCCATTGTGTGGGAATTATTAGTGTTAGTGAAAATCGACATTTATTTCGATAATAATTGATGTCTGGAGGTTATATTGACCAATTGGGTAATTCACCGGATAAATGAGCAATTAATTGTTATTAATTCACATGCTTATAACTATGTGTTCACATGTGTGTACTATTGATTCACATGATTTACTATTAGGGGAGTTGGTGCAAGATTGATAATACTTGCATGACTAAATTAAAAATGGAGGTATAGATGAAGGTACTATATTGTAATTAGTTTTTTCACATTATTATACTATTTAGTCACATGAATGAACTATTAATACTTGTAGGACTAAATTAAAAATGAAGAAAAAGAGGAAGGTATTATACTGTAATATTTCGAGCCCCAAAACATGCAATTATCGAAACTATATTTTCCTATAAATAGAAGCTCATTCTTCTTTCATTATCACCAATTCACTAAGTCTCACAAGAGAAATTATTATAGAGAGAAATTATAAAGAGAGAGAAGAAGAGAAGTCTGCTACCTCACTATTCCAGTATCCAATTTTCTTCTAAGGTAAGGGGTATTATTTCTTTCGTATTCATGAAGAGAGTTATTTTCTTTCAATACTGTAAGGGTTGTTATTCCATTCTTTATTATTCTGCTGAATAACTCCGCTCACGCGACTACCGCATGCATGGTGAATTCTTCCGTTATTCCATTCTTTATTATTCTGTTGAATAACTCGCCTACGCTGGACTACCGCATGTATGGTGAATTCTTCTCATTGTTCCATTCTTTATTATTCATTGGAATAACTCATCTCACGCTGACTACCGTGATGTATGGTGAATTCTTTTGTTGTTCCATTCTTTCTTATTCATTGGAATAACTGCTCACGCAGACTACCACATGCATGGTGAATGACCTTTACAGATTCATTCCTTATTAAATTGTGGAAATGATTTGTCTACGCGGATTACCGCATGGCGGGTGAAAATCCATTTGCAGTTTCATATATTCTATTATACTCAATTGGTTAAAGTTTTGGCTTCTATACTCCATGAAATTAGTAGAATATCCTTGATATTTGCGCTTCATCCACTATCTTTTCATGAAAATATTCTTCTGAGCATTTTTGAATTTTACTCCACAAAGCATTATCATGTTGACAATTTGGAGGTTAATGATTTCTGGATAAATTAAATTATAAATCTTTAAAATTTATCCTTGAACTTTTTTTATTGAATTATTATGCCATGGTCATCATCCTCATGCTTATATTGTGATAAAAGTCATCTTTATCTTGCGTGCATAGATGGACTTGGTATGATTATGACCAGGGATTATTTTGTATAATCATGACCGTAATGTAACGAATGATGTGGTAAAAGTCCTCATTGGCCTGTAGTTCATTGATGGACAGTAGTTGGTATGATTATGACTAGGAATTATTCGGTATAATCATGACCATTGATGATTACATGAATATCCTTGTCTGTGGTGCAGGGATGATTCAATTTTATTTATTAAGCTGAGTCTCAGCGATAAAGTTGATGAAAAACTTTTTTAATCATAGAAGATAGTAGATTTTATGCTCTACTTGACTCTTCTAATGAATTGCTTGTTCCGTTGTAGTTAAACTTGTTGTCTATTATATTCTATCAGTTTAACATTGTTGAAGGCTAACGATAACTTATTTTACATTATGTTAGCCATAATATTTCTTACTGGGCTAGTTGAGCTCACCCTTTGCTTTCATTGTTCTCTTCAGGAAATGAGAATATAGCTGGAACTAGTCGGGGAACGGAGTGACGGTCCAGATGATATCATTAGTAGTCCTCACTATTCTGTTAAATAGTGTGATAATAAATGTAATGAGGACTCCATTTGAGTTTGAATATTGTCTAGAAGACAATATTCTTATTAAAACTCTCAGTTTATGTTTTGTCGTATTTTACACGACAGTTGTATTATTAAGTTGTATTTGAATTTTGTACCATGTATTTGGCTACCCAAGATGGGTGATGTATACCTATTTTGGGGGTGTCACAGTTGGTATCAAAGCTTAGGGATATGATCCCTGGCTGAGATGTGAGACAAGAACTAGGATGGGAGAGACGAGGAATTCCGTCGCTAGTATTACCTACCTAAGTTTATTTGGTATTTAATTGGTCGGTCAAAGTATATGGATAATATGTGACATGTCAATTAACCCTTGTTTTGTGGCAGCATTTAAAAATGGCATCCGAAAATGTTGAGATAAGCAATGAAGCACATGAGACCGTTGAGTCACTAACGATCAATACCCAGGATAATGTGCAACAGGAAGACAATAATCCTCAGGTAAACAATAACACCGATGAAATGGTGAACGATGAGATGTTCAGAGGCTTTATGCAATTCATGCAACATCAGGTGAGAGCGGCTCCTGTTCAAAATGCAGGTGGAATCACTGGCAACTCTCGGACGGTCACCGCTAAACAGTTCAAGGAGCTGGGACCACCGGAGTTTTTTGGGGAGCCAAAACCACTTAAGACGAAGACGTGGATAAAGTAGATCACCAAAATATTTGATGTCTTGGGATGCTCTGAGGAGCAAAAGGTTCCCTTTGCCACCTTCATGTTGCGAGTAGAGGCAGATTACTTGTGGGAATCTGTATAGTGTACTCATCCTGCCGCACCGAAGATGTCTTGGGAGAAGTTCTAAGAACTATTCAATGACAAGTACTTTCCCGAAAGTATTTGTCACATGAAGGAGGTAGAGTTTATCAAGCTGGAGCAAAACAATATGACCGTGTCACAGTACGAAGCTAAGTTTGCCGAGTTGTCCGGTTTGCATCCCACTTGGTTGATAATGAGGAGAGAATGACGTGGATGTGTGACGCCCCCAAATCTGGGTCTCTTCCAACCCGACAGATGGTGCCACACGGTACTACCATTCATTCATTCATTCCATTGAACAGTCTCAAAAGGACTAATGTAACTTATATATTTGAAATAATATTACATTTCCCAGGTTCTTTGTAACCCTTTCAGTTGTTCTTGTCATAATATCAATATATTACAAACAAATATCCTATACTATTACATAAGTATGCTACGTTCGTCTTTCGCCTTGCCTTTATCCTTGCGCAGGAGCCTTCATTCATTGATTTTAGTACTGTTCATATGGTTCAAGCAAGAGCAAGCATGACTAGCTCAACAAGTACTACAATTCTAATAAACAACATGCTTGAAACATAGAACTCATATATCTTCAATAACTGAACAATAGTTACGAAGTACTATCGATAATTCAAAATAGCACTTCTTTTTCTTCAAAACGTTTTACACAACCATATTTAGTGGAATAACAATTATGGCTCAAGTCTATGAGCATTCATAAGTTCTTTTAAAAAGGACAACCCGACACTAATTCCGTAAGTCCCAAGATAGCTTACGAGCACTTCCGAGTGATCACCATAATAGTACTCTATGTCGATCAACACTACATTCTTTTAACGTGTATACGCTTAAGTTGTGGCAACCTCACGCTACTCGCCGTTAAACGACAAAAACATTTTAGTATACTTGGTCTTCGATTGAAAACCATACCAATATAACTTCAGTAAACATTAATCATGCTTGATAGATTTATAATACAAGTCTAGCCAAAAGAATTGGCTTAAGACTTCATCATTCAAGACTTCATGCGCGAAGGTTACATGAATTACAAAGCTTGTCGCATCGAATCGAACAAGGGTTAGAATACTTGCCTTTAAGGCGTCGATTCTTGATTAATACCCGTGATGAAGATTTTAAGTCTTTATGATTCTACAATACATAATCATATAACGTACAACATTAGGTCATACACAATCAAGTATGATTACTATTATATCTTACCCTTCATCTCAACGTAATTCCTAACTTAGATTCATTATTAGGGTTTCTGGCTTTCATTACGCCATTCTCATTCCGCTAATCTTCGATTAATTATAAATTCTTAATCAACATGCAATAATGTCTTACAAGTACTTTACAATGTCTTAACCATGTTATGATTACATCTTAATTCATTACTATCAAGTTCCCTTTCCTTCTATACTTGAAAACATTCTTTACTATCAACTTCTTGTGACTGGCGCCGCAGCGCCAAGTATTGCTCTGTGACTCACGCTGTAGCTCGAGTTAGCGAGCAGATAGGCTTCCCTCACAACAAAATACGGCATTGCATTCTAGGCTTAGAGTCGCATCACATGCTTGGACTCGTGCCTTAGAAAATTTTTCAGTTTTTAAATTTTTACGAACTTCCCGGATGCATAACTTCTTCATTTTAAGTCCGAATTGGTCCGTTCAAAAGCCTACGGTTCACAAATTTCATAATCTACGCATTCATACAAGAATTTTATCTATTTTACTTCGTTTGCTAAAAATTCACCTATGAGTTCATTTTTAACGAAAACGATAAACGTTCGTGAATGTTCAATGCTCGTTTCTTCGTTTCAAGTCGAAATTCGGTCATTTTCGAGTTTGCAACTCTATAATGACTAAAATGACTTGTCTCCATCAAAAACCAACTTTTTCGACTTCAAACACGAAATACGACTTCCATTCCGAGAATTTCACGAATTCGACAATAATCGTCCAATCGTGTGAATTCTGGCAAAACTACAATACTAAGCGTTCTAAATGAATTTTTAACCAATCATATGATCATTACAAGTTATTTACTACACCAACTTATAATCAAAGTAGGTTTTGACTTATTCTCATAAGTCATTAACTTATTTAACTTAAGAGTTAAAAATCTTCATGCTCATGACTTATTAATAACTTAAGTCCACTAATCAATGTTTTCATGCTATAATCAACATACTAATCATCATATGGCAACCTATGATAAGTTCTTCATGATTCTAACAACTTATTAATGTTCAAGTTGCTTATTCAACTTATTCGGCTTAAGTTCATTCCTTATAACTTATTACATGTTATCCTCTACCAATCCTACCTATCATAGAAAAGATATAGATAAAAGAGATGAGTCTTACCCTTGAAGACTTCTATTTGCTTTGGAAAACTAGCAAAGGTTGAAGTGGCTTATAAGTGCTTAAGTGACTTATTCTCCCTAACAATTAAGTAGCTTTATATTTTAGAGGAAAGTTGGATGAAAATGATCAACCAACAAATGAAATGAGCTTGGTATTTATAGGCTTGGCAAAGTGAGGGTACATTAGTCATTAGACTTCCCACCTCCTCATTTCCACCTCCTTACTATTCCTTTCTTAACCATTAAGTTATCTTGCTAGCTACATAAAGTTCTTGGTCATCACACTTCTTGTTTGCCCATCACACTTACCCATTTCACACTTGGATTTCCCCATGGATCATGGCTTCACATTGGGCTTGGATAATTAATCTAGTTACTTTCTTAATGGGCTTATGCTACATAATTTGGACTCATGATAATCAAAACACTTGGGCTTGATTGTCACATTCTATTGGACTTCTATCAATAGTCTAATAATACTACAAGTCCATTACCTTAGATTTAACAACTTAACATATATACATTACGTATAATTCTCATACGCTATCTCGTATATTAATTCTTAATATACGTTATCTCATTCTTCATCCATAATAGTACAATACGTAGTATTATACTTACATTATTACGTTTTCCATACTTAGATTATTATTACATAATCGATCTCACCTTGATATTATAACATTACGTATTTCTCGGAAGTTCAAAAATAATTCCCGAGCAGAAATCGATGAATAGTGTTTTTCAAAAAATTTCTCGAAAATCTTTTATTTTCGTTTTAGAAATTCAAACACTTTAATTCTCCCACGTAGTTAAAATACTACGACATTCTGGCGTTTCTAGGTTATAGAACAACATTCATCTTATCAACACGTAATAATAATAAATAATATTATTTTATTCATTATTAAAAGTAATTACAAAATGTTCGATTTTCCAGGGCGTTACAGGATGTTTCTAAGAGGTTTGAAACTCAAGATACATCAATACCTCATTTCTCAAAAACTTTGATTGTATTCAGATATTGTGAATAAGGCTCAGTTATTGGAGCGCGATAATGAGTCAACCCAACCAAGAGAGAGCAGTCGACAAGTAGATAATACCAGTGGTAGCCATCATCGAAGCGGTGACAACAAGCGTGGAGGGAATCAACATGCTAGAAATAGTAATCACTTCGGTGGTAATCATGGCCATGACAATAAGAGTAGACATTTCAAGAAGAGGAGATTCAACAATGATGGAAAGATGTCAGCACCAGCACCTATTATTAAGGAAGGAGAATGACCGCCGGTCGTATGTTACAAATGCGGAGGGGAGGGACATATAAGTCCAAACTGCGTGATGCATTCCAAAGCATGTTACAATTGTGGAAGAGAAGGCCACCTAGCCCGATTTTGTCGTGCACCAAAGTCAAGTCCAGCTAGGATGGAGGCATCAAAGGCTGTCCCAGATAAGACAAAACTGGTAGTTCAAGGGAGAGTGTTTGTCATAACCTCCCAAAAAGCGAGGAATCTGAACGAGGTGATCACGGGTAAGCTAATCATAAACTCTAGTGAAGTATATACCTTATTTGATACCGGTTCTACCCATTCTTTTATTTCTCCTACTTATGCTCAACGCTTAAATTTGACTCAAGAAATTAGACTTTGACTTATCTCATTGAAATTCCGCTGGGAGAAACCTTCATTACATCCATTGTTTATAAGTCTTGTTTGATTCAAATCGGTAACCTCACGTTACCTGTCGATCTTATTTCTTTGAAAATACTTGCATTTGATGTGATTTTAGGGATTGATTGGTTAACTACTCATCATGCTAAAATCAATTATTTTCGTAAGGTTGTTAGCTTTCATATTCCTAACCAAACTATTATACGAATTCAAGCAATCAAACCACTAAAGTCAATCACTGTCATATCAAGTCATAAAGCTATTCGTTTATTAAAAAATGGATGTCAAGCTTTCTTAGTCCTTGTCACGGATTTAAATAAAAATACGCCAGATTTGAATGATATTTCTATTGTTAATAAATTTCCGACGATTTCTGAAGAACTTCCCCTGCCTACCCCGAAGCGTGAAATTGAATTTTGTATCGACCTTGAATCCGGTACAAAACCCATTTCCAAAACCCCATATCGAATGGCTCCTATTGAACTTCAGGAGTTAAAAACCCAACTACAAGAATTATTAAATATCGGTTTCATTCGTCCTAGTACGTCTCCTTGGGGTGCTCCTGTTCTATTCGTGAAGAAGAAAGATGGAAGTATGTGACTTTGTATTGATTATCGGGAGTTGAATCATGTCACCATCAAAAATAGGTACCCATTGCCTCGCATTGATGACTTTTTTGACCAGTTTCAAGGAGCCAAATTCTTTTCAAAGATTGATCTTCGTTCCGGATATCATCAGTTGAAGATTAAAACTGATGACATTCCAAAGACTGCTTTCAAAACTCGGTACGGGCATTATGAATTCCTAGTCATGTCTTTTGATTGACTAATGCTCCTGCTACCTTCATGGACATAATGAACCGAGTATTCAAGGAATATTTGGATCACTTTGTGGTCGTTTTTATTGATGACATCCTCATATACTCCAAAAGCCGTGAAGACCATGAGCAACACTTGAGGCTAATACTTCAAAAGCTTCATGAAAACAAGCTTTATGTCAAGTTGAAGAAATATGAGTTCTGGCTTCAGGAAGTTGCATTCCTTGGGCACGTGATATCAAATCATAGAATATCTGTTGACCCAGCGAAGATTAAAGAAATTCAAAGATGGGAGCAACCAAAGTCGCTGGATCAAGTATCGTAGCTTTCTCGTTTTAGTCAAGGTTATTATCGGAGATTCGTGGAAGGATTTTCTCGAATCACTACTCCATTAACTCAGTTGACTCGAAAAGATACAAAGTTTGGTTGGAGCGAAGAATGTGAGAAGAGTTTTCAAGAACTCAAGAGAAGACTCATTTCAGCACCTGTTCTGACAATACCATCTGGCTCGGAGGGATTTGTCATCTACAGTGATGCTTCAGGCAAAGGGTTAGGATGTGTTCTCATGCAACATGGAAAAGTCATAGCCTATGCCTCACGACAACTTAAAGAATATGAGAGGAATTATCCTACTCATGATCTAGAGTTGGCAGCAGTCATTTTTGCGCTTAAGATTTAAAGGCATTACCTGTATGGAGAGAAGGTGGAGATCTATATGGATCATAAAAGCATCAAATATTTCTTCACTCAAAAGGAACTCAACATGCGGCAACGACGATGGCTTGAGCTGTTGAAACATTACGATCATACTATCCAATACCATCCTAGAAAAGTGAACGTGGTAGCTGACGCATTGAGTAGAAGATCATATGCGGGTACGGATGCGATATTGTCAATGCAAAGACCCATTTTGTATAACTTACAAAGGATGGAGATAGAGTTAAAGACTCCAGGGACCCATGTGATGGTGGCGAATATACGAGTAGAACTGACTTTAATCGATAAAGTTAAAGCTACTCAAGCAACAGACCTGGAGCTAATGCGTATGAGGAAGAATGTGCAAGAAGGTGCTATTCCGGAAGCAAGAATCGCTGAAGAAGGAATACTTCGAGTCAACTCCAGACTTTGTGTTCCTAACGATTCTGACTTAAAGTATACAATCATGATGGAGGCGCACAACACACCATTTGTAATCCATCCTGGGAGTACCAAAATGTATCATGATCTTCGACATACATTTTAGTGGAGCAATATGAAGAGAGAGATAGCGGGGTTTATCTCAAGGTGTCTAACTTGTCAATGAGTCAAGGTGGAGCATCAAGTGCCAAAAGGTCTATTGCAACCACTTGAAATTCCAGAATGGAAGTGGGAACACATTACCATGGATTTCGTTACTGGTCTTCCCAAGGTTTCTCAAGGCATAAATGCGATTTGGGTCAATGTTGATAGATTGACCAAGTCTGCTCATTTTTTACCGATACGAGAAACTTATACACTTGAATGTCTTTCTAGTATATACATAAACAAGATTGCAAGATTGCATGGTATGCCAGTATCCATAGTTTCTGATCGAGACCCAAGATTCACTTCAAGATTTTAGGTTAGTTTGCAAAAAGCTATGGGCACGGATTTACGATTTAGTTCGGCATATCATCCTCAAACGGACGGGCGATCGGAAAGGACTATTCAAACTCTTGAAGATTTATTAAGACTCTATGTCCTTGACTTCAAGGGAAGTTGGGACAAGTTCTTACCATTGGTGGAGTTTTCTTACAACAACAGTTATCAATCAAGTATTAGCATGGCTCCATTTGAGGCGTTGTATGGAAGAAAGTGTCGTTCTCCAGTATGCTGGGATGAGGTGGGTGAAGCAACATTGTTGGGACCAGAGTTGGTACGTATGACTACAAAAAAGATTCAAACGATCCAACAATGTATAAAAACCTCACAAGATCGACAAAAGAGTTATGTTGATCTTCATCGAAAGGACATGGAATTCAATATTGGAGATCATGTGTTATTACGTGGTGTTCCATGGAAAGGAGTTACGAGATTTGGAAAGATAGGAAAGCTCAATCCTCGATTCATTGGCCCATTTATAATCCTCGAACGAGTAGGAACTGTGGCCTATAGACTCGCCTTACCGCCAAGTATGTCTCGTGTTCATAACGATTTTCACATATCTATGTTATGTAAATATGTGAAAGACCCGAACCACATTATTTAATTAGAACCAGACGAGATAGAGGAAGATTTAACGTATGAAGAGTTACCTGTTAAAATCTTGGATAAGAAGGATCATATTCTACGCTCCAAGGTTATACCTCAAGTCAAAGTTTTATGGAGAAACAACGATGTGGAAGAAATGACCTAGGAGTTAGAATCTGAGATGAAGTCAAGATATCCTCACCTCTTCGATATACCAGGTATGTACCCTAATTTCGAGGATAAAATTTCATAAGAAGGGGAGGTTGTAAGGCCCCAACTTTTATGAATAAAGAATAATTTTTCTCGAAATATATTTTTGAATATTATGCTGTGGATTTGATATAATGTTATAGTTGTGGGTAATATTTACAAATTTTTCAAAGTTAGCAAGTGGTTATATAATATTCGATTGGTCGGAGAATATTCATTTTAACATGGAATATTCGTACGACGACACAATCATTGGTGGAGTCCACAACGGAAGTATTGTCGTTGTTAAAAAATGATAGAATTATCTTTTCATAAAAATAATAGTGAAAGTTTTACCATTAAACTGTTGAACTACCCGGTAGTAAAAGTACAGTAATACGCGTGGTTGCATAGTAGCACATGGTATTGATTATTGATGCTTACGTGAGACGTCACTCAGTTATACTCAATTATTGCTACAAAGAATTGGCGATCATATCTCTCATATTATTGATTCAATTATTGTCACAGTATCATCTGCATAATATTTTATATTATTAAATCAATAATTGAGACGACAAAGTTATTCATATTATTATTTCCAATATTGACAATGTCTAAAAGTTCTGTCAATGAGAGGTTTGGTCACCTAATTACGTGCCAATAAGGAGAAATCCTTATCGGAAAGCCCTCTCTTTCCTGGGAACGACCTGGTTGTTAAATATTATGAGTTATAATATTAATAATGAATAAGTTCGTGTTGATTAAAGATGAAATTGATAGTTCCATTGTGTGGGAATTATTAGTGTTAGTGGAAATCGACATTTATTTCGATAATAATTGATGTCTGGAGGTTATATTAACTAATCTGGTAATTCACCGGATAAATGAGCAATTAATTTCTATTAATTCATATGCTTATAACTATGTGTTCACATATGTGTACTATTGATTCAGATGATTTACTATTAGGGGAGTTGGTGCAAGATTGATAATACTTGCATGACTAAATTAAAAATGGAGATATAGATGAATGTACTATACTGTAATTAGTTTTTTCACATGATTATACTATTGAGTCACATGAATGAACTATTAATTCACATGATTTACTATTAGGGGAGGTGGTGCAAGTTTGATAATACTTGCGTGACTAAATTAAAATGAAGAAAAAAGAGGAAGGTGTTATATCAGTAATATTTGAGCCCCAAAACGTGCAATTATCGAAACTATATTTTCCTATAAATAGAAGTTCATTCTTCTTTCATTCTCACAAATTCACTAAGTCTCACAAGAGCAATTATTATAGAGAGAAATTATAGAGAGAAAGAAGAAGAGAAGTCTGCTACCTCACTATTCCAGTATCCAGTTTTCTTCTAAGGTAAGGGGTATTACTTCTTTCGTATTAATGAAAAGAGTTATTTTCTTTCAATACTCGTAAGGGTTGTTATTCCATTCTTTATTATTCATTTGAATAACTCCGCTTATGCGACTACCGCATGCATGGTAAATTCTTCTGTTATTCCATTCTTTATTATTCTGTTGGAATAACCTATCTACGCGGACTACCGCATTCATGGTGAATTCTTCTGTTGTTCCATTCTTTATTATTCTATTGGAATAACCTGTCTATGTGGACCACTGCATGCATGGTGAATGACCCTTCGTATTCATTCCTTATTAAATTATGGAAATGATCTGTCTACGTTGATTACCGCATGGTGGGTAAAAATCCATTTGTAGTTTCATATATTCTATTATACTCAGTTGGTTAAAGTTTTGGCTTCTATACTCCATGAAATTAGTAGAATATCCTTGATATTTGTGCTTTATCCACTATCTTTTCATGGAAATATTCTTCTGAGCATTTTTAAATTTTACTCCACAAAGCAGTACCATGTTGACAATTTGGACGTTATTGATTTCTGGATAAATTAAATTATAAATCTTTAAAATTTATCCTTGAACTTGTTTTATTGAATTATTATTCCATGGTCATCATCCTCATGCTTATATTGTGATAAAAGTCATCTTTATCTTGCGTGCATAGATGGACTTGGTATGATTATGACCAGGGATTATTCGGTATAGTCATGACCGTAATGTAATGAATGATGTGGTAAAAGTCCTCATTAGCCTGTAATTCATTGATGGATAGTTGTTGGTATGATAATGACCAGAGATTATTCGGTATAATCATGACCATTGATGATTACAAGAATATCCTTGTCTGTGGTGCAGGGATGATTCGATTTTATTTATTAAGCTGAGTCTCAACAATAAAGTTGATGAAAAACTTTTTAAATCATAGAAGATAGTAGATTTTATGCTCTAATTGACTCTTCTAATGGATTGCTTGTTCCGCTGCAGTTAAACTTGTTTTCTATTATATTCTATAAGTTTAACATTGTTGAAGGCTAACGATAACTTATTTTGCATTATCTTAGTCATAATATTTCTTACTGGGCTAGTTGAGCTCACTCTTTGCTTTCATTGTTCTCTTCAGGAAATGAGAATATAGCTGGGACTAGTCGGGGAACGGAGTGACGGTCCAGATGATAACATTAGTAGTCCTCACTATTTAAATAGTGTGATAATAAATGTAATGAGGACTCCATTTGAGTTTGAATACTATCTAGAAGACAATATTCGTATTAAAACTCTTAGTTTATGTTTTGTGGCATTTTACACGATAGTTGTATTATTAAGTTGTATTTGAATTTTGTACCATATATTTGGCGACCCAAGATGGGTGATGTATACCTATTTTGGGGGCGTCACAAATGGGGCACAACCACCCAATATCTAACAGAGGCCTATCAAAAAATATAGCGAGAATACACATTTGAAGAAGACAATGGTGTCAATGTCTACATCATCAATCCTGTTAAGTCACTGGATCTCGGCCAAGTGGAATGTCAGGCCTATACAATAGAGGATCTGCGTCGACAAAACCATATGGGTCACCTGAAGGGCTAGCCCCAGAGCTAGAAAGATCAAAAGTATCTGCCTCTGAAGGATCTCTTCCTAAGTGCCAGATAAAGAAATGTGCCTGGTCCAATTGCCGGGTCAAACTGTCAATCTGTGTCAAATGAGTCGGATCTCAAACACAAGCCATCCAATCTGTCATCATTACGGATTCAAGAACCATATCCCCCATGAACTGAGTATACGGACCCTCTGACAACGTAAAGCCGTCAACACCCATTAATGGGATATCACTGACAAGCGACTGCGACACAGGCCAATAAATCCTGACAGGAGGCAAGATCGGTACACGAATCTCCCTTGTGGTGCTCCTAATAGCACGCTCTCCTAAATAGAGCTTCCATCCTCCATATGTGAAGAGAGGACTCCTACAGGTGGATATCATATACTCAACACCGGGTACCCATCCTCAAACCTAACAGTCAAATGGTCCCCAGAATAGGGAACTCAAGTGATGGCATCTGCTGTCAATAACTCCAACTGTAGACGACAATGGGTGAAACCCTCAGTTATAGGAACCTCCACCAGTATGTAGTGATGTCATCGCCATCCTCGTGGATAGGTATCTAAACCTAACACACTAATAGGACGCAAGCACGGGAGCCTCTCATAGGCCCAAAATTGCTAATACAAAGGCAAATATTTGTGGTCAGTCAACACTCTTAACCTGTATATGGGAAATCACAAGAGAAATACTCACCAGCAGAAATGGGTAAAATCCTATCCAAGCCGCTGTCAAGCCCTGAGAACGCATGCGTATGCCCCTGAGGAAATAGGCGAAGGTATATGAGCCCCAATCATACTCTTCAATACGGTCCACATCCCGTGTGGCACTCACCAAAGCGAATGACACCGTGAAAGAGTTATCTGCTATGAGCAACCCCTGATAATAACCAGGAACAATCGCCGAAGAATGCGATCTCTGACTCTCACATCAGCGGGTATGGGCTCACTCAATAGCCCACTCATAGCATCTACGATCAAAGGACCTGAACGAACTGTCCTACCCTTGAGCGTCTCAGTCAGAACTCGAAACAAGGACTTAACGACAGTCGGGGTAATGTTCGCCATACAAGGCACTGGCACCCCTCCACACTTTATGCATGTGATAAATCACCAATCCATCGGCATCATCATCACCTCACAATTCAATAAATGGAGAGACTGAGTCTGGTGAAACCAGTGCTCAGACAACGCACTAAGATAACCCTAGGGACAACGACAGGGGAGGATAGAAAAGAACGCCTCAAATCCCCAACCATGCACAATCGCTCGATAATCGGGATGTAGAGCCTGATATACAGAGTGAATGCTGAACCAGTTCCCTTGAGGCTGCGTAAAGTCGGGAACCTACATCACAAAAGAAAATCATCATTAGAATCCTTTCTCCTCATCAATAGTAAAAAGAAAGATCAAATCCAGCTTTTACCTCATTTTCATGCAAGTAAACCGAGGGGTGTCGACTCAAATCAACCAAAATCTCTGGGATCGTCACCTGAATGCCTGGGAAATCCCTATGGGGAACATGAGCAGCAGGAGTGGGGTCCACAACTGGTACATCCTCGTCCTCGTCCTCAAAATCCAGTACATCAACCCGGATAGGACGGATCACCGCCTCTGCCAAACGACGAGGCTGTCTAATTGAATGGGGTCGAGGCACATTAGAAGCCCTCCTCTGCACACCTGAAGTGGTCCCGCGGGAACTACTCAGCTGATCCGGATCCATATATCTAGACACAAGTCTCCAAATCACCTCAGAAAGGGTGTGGTAAATTCTAACTTGGAGCTTTTTTAAATGCATTTTATGGCTATATGAATGAATGCATTACTTTAACATACGCCTAGAGTAGAGTTAAAAATACATGTTTACCCAATGCTTAGACTTTTGGAAATTTTTTGCCAGTCTCCTTTATAAACAGTGCTATCCACATGCACATAGGCATGACTAGGTGGCCATTCAGTAACGCACCTACCCACAGTCATAAACATCCTATATGCATAACAATGTCAAAGTCATAATCCGTAAGGGTAGCCTAATTACAAGTATTACTTTGCTTTGCAACCTTTTCTCACTTGTCCTAAAATAGGATAAGAAATAGCAGAAAAAGGTGCCAATTTGACTATTTCAAAAAGTCAAATTTTTTCATATTATTATGTTCAGCATGGTTAAATACTAACATTTATTGTGTTAAATATTTTTTATCCACTACTATGTGTTTAGAAGCATTTTATGTGATAACTCATTTTCCAACGTATAAAAACTAGAGAAAAAGACATGCATACGTTACTAGGGCAGTGTAGAACACTTGTACGGTGACAAATTTTGTAGAAAGCCGCCCGAACTCAGCAGATCTGAAGAAGAGCTCTCGGATTCTCTGTGTGGCGCAACTTAAAAATGACTTGTGAAAGCAACATGACACTTAAACCACCCACGGTTGGCCACAGGTGTACCTTTAGCTCCCCTAGGTAGGTCCCACCCCTCCGGCTTGATCCAATATGAGTTGCAAAGGAGATCTCACAAGTTGAAAAAGTCAAATCAGTAAAAAAGATGCTACGTGATTGAGCGGAAAAGCCTGAAATCCTGGTTTCCCCAGACCAAACTGCGGGTCTATCTACCACTCATTGGTATTTGCCCAGACACAAGGTTCACTATACCGATGATCACAACTGTTGAAAAACTACACTCGACAATACCTCACAAAGGTATGATGCCGTCAGATCAGGATCATAACTCCAAAACACTTCTCCCTAGAGGAAACTTCATACAACTCATCCATTGATGCACGCATCAATGAAGGTCAACCAACCTTGACGACATTCAGCCGCTGGCAAGTAAATCCAGCGAAGCATCAGAAACCATCCGATGGTCTCATCCGTTGATGCACACGTTAGCGAAGGTCAAGCAACCATGACGACATTCAGTCGCTGGCAAGTAAATCCAGCAAAGCATCAGAAACCATCTGATGGTCTCAGCCATTGATTCACATATCAACGAGGGTCAAGCAGCCTTAACTTCATTATCTGTTGGCAAGTAAATTGAACAAAGCATCAGAAGTCATCTGATAATTCTGGTTGTTGGCAATTAAACCCAGTGAAGCATCGAGAAATGGTTCGATGATGATATTCGTTGATGCACACGTCAGCGAGGGTCAGGTAACCCTGACGACACAAATTGTTAGCAGTAACTCCAACAGAACACTGGAAGAAGCTGGCGATGCAAACCAGGAAGGACATCCTCATCGGGTAGGATTGATGATGGAATATGTTAAACATATCTTCGTCAGACAGAGCACAAATCCCATAGAGTCTCTTGTACATAAGAGATACATCTTCAGTGGGAAATCTGTACCAAGGATTAAGTACTTTGGTGATAACCCCAACGTCAACATCCTGGAAGTTCTTGAGAACTTTGGAACACACATCCAGGCAGTTCGTCAGGATCATCAGTGATAACTCCAATCTCTATCAAAAATCATGGGATCAAACAGTCATCATATCCTATTGGAAAATGGTCCAACAAACCACATTTATCATGCATTTGCATCATGCTGCAGTACATTGCATCATGATTATCTTGTCACATTTTAAGTGTCTAGTATTCTTTATCGTAGCCATGCCATTACATTGCATGGATATGATAAAGAGGGGCATCTGTAGACACTTAAAATTTTGCATTCCTGTTACTAACATTGTAGGAGGGCAGGATCGTCTTCCAAAGATAACCCTGAAGATTAAATCAGCTAAATCCAGGAAACAACCACGGGATACTTAGTTTTTCATCTCAGAGATAACCCTGAGATACTCAGTCTAGTCCCGGAGACAACCTTGGGAGTTTCAATTTCAACCTCGGAGACAACCCCAAGGAATGCAGTTCCAGTTCTGGAGATAACACCGAAGAAGTTAGTTACATCTCAGAGATAACCCCAAGATACTCAGTTCAGTCCTGGAGATAACCCGGGAGTTTTAGTTTCAACCTCAGAGATAACCCCGAGGAATGGACTTGTAGTTCTGGAGATAATCCCAAAAAAGCTAATTTCAACCCTTGCAGTCAACTTCATTCTCAGAGATAACCCCGAGGCACTCAGTTCCAACCCCGAAGACAACCCCAAAAGGTCAGGCACATCTCAAAGACAACCCTGAGGACCTTCAGTACTCACAGCAGCCTAATCTTAGAGATAACCCTGAGCAACGACTGTTAAATTAGCTCAAACTGGAGATAACCCCGGTGAGGGGAAAAATCATCATTTTGCCACCTCGATCCCACATTCACACCATCTCAACAACAATTCAACATATATTCTACACAGAAGTGTCCTCCAAGAACAATAGCTCCAAATCCGGAGTGACTACTACACAAGATAACACACTGGATGGAATTTGAAGACCTAAAGATCTAGGCATGACCCTATCTTCCCAACTTCGTACAACCTTTTATCCCATTTTATTGTGTAGCTCTCGACAAAAGCATTCCGAAAAGGTATTATACGCCTCAATCGGATGCCTGAATTGAAAGTTATGAAGGTTCGAGCGGATAATGTATTGCATGCATTCACGTACTTCGAGATAGCAAGGCCCACGGAGCCCGTGGGCACCCTAGCCCATGAAAACTTGCACCTTTCCTCCGGGATTAGGAACGAGGACTATGTTGAATAGCCACTTAGGGTATGTTGACACCATGATGATGTCAGCTTGAAATTATTTCATAATTTCTTCTTTAACTTTTAAACTCCACTCAGGTTTTAATCACCCTAGCTTCTACTTAACTGGCTTGAATCCCTCTTTGATAGGGAGGCAATGAATGATGATGTCAGTTAACAAACCAACCATGTTTTCATGAGACCGTGCAAAATATATCCTGGAATTGGGTCAATAGAGTAACCATGTCATTCCTTTAGTTTGGAGTATGGTCCGTACCAATCTGGATTTATTTGGGGTTTTCTGAGGTTCCAAGGTTAAAAAAGGTGGTTTGATCAAGATTTGCACAAACAATTATTCACGTTGAGAGTCGTATTGTGTGCGTATGCCCAAACTTTGGTCCATGGCTTTTTATTTCTTTTGTATATATATACTTATATATATGTCGACGTCGGGATTTTTATTTGTCCCTTTTCATTACTTGTTCTTTGGTGTTCTCATGTTAGGTGAGATTTGTTTGAAAAAACAAGTAAAAAAGGTTCGACGTGTAATGTCGACGATTTGACTTTGAGAGGCGCCAGTTGGTATTTTTAACTGGTTGGACCAACGCAACCGAAAAAGGTTTGCACATTGACCTAGTGATGTGACACTGCTAAACGGGTCTATGAAACCGAGATTCATTTAGGTTCGGAGGCTTAATTATGCGGAGGAAAGGTGTTAGGCACCCCCCGACATCCGTGTTGCCACGGTGACCGCCACTTTTCAAGAAACTGTTATATGAATGTGTGTGGATCAATGTGAAATTATTTGAAAGTAGTGCGAGGCCTCGTTCACACCTATATACAAAGGGTTTGAATTTATAGAAAAATTCAGTTTTAAACAGAATATAGCAATGAAGTTTTGTAAAAGAGGTTTTTCAAACTCTGTGCTCAATAGGAATTGAGACCTTTTCTTAATTCCATTTTATTATTAATTGTTCGGCTTGTTTGCTTTTATTTTCGAGATGCGAGGCATCTTTGAGAAAATAATATACAGCAGCGCCGAACTCCTCATGGGCATGAAAGTCATCCAAGGAAATTAAGACACTGTAAATAATGTACAAGCTTCTTACAGCTGAAAAGTACCCCAAATACCCAAGTGAATAGTACTTCGGGAATAGTACCTCGTGAATAGTACCCCAACATGAAAAGTACCCCAAATACCCAAGTGAATAATATTCGGGTGAATAGTAATTTGGGTGAATAGTAACCCATGAATAGTAACTCATGAATAGTACTTTGACACGAAAAGTGCCCCGAATACCCGAGTGAGTAATACTATAGTGAATAGTAACCAGGTGAATAGTAACCCGTGAATAGTAACTCATAAATAAAATACCAAATAAAATGATATTTCATGATGAGTACAAAGAAATGATATCTCATATGTGTATAATAGAATATACGAAACTGCAAATAGATTTTCATCCGTCATGAGGGAATCCACGTAGACAGATCATTTCCATAATTTAATAAAGAACGAATACGAAAGGTCATTCACCATGCATGCGGTGGTCCACAGCGTACAAAGTTATTCCAATGTAATAATAAAGAATGGAATAATAAAAGAATTCACCAGGCATGCGATAGACCGCACAAATAGGTTATTCCCAATAGAATAATAAAGAATGGAATAACAAAAGAATTCACCAGGCATGCAATAGACCGCATGACATGTGTTATTCCCAATGAATAATAAATAATGGAACTGGTGTCATGCGTAATAATACGCATGCATGGATATTCCAACAAAATAATAAAGAATGGAACCAAAGTTATACGTAATCCGCATGCATACGTGATATTTCAAGAGAATAATAAAGAATGGAATAATGAAAGAATTTCACCGTGTATGCGGTGCTTCGCATAGGCGTGTTATTCCAACATAATAATAAAGAATGGAACCAGTCATGCGCGTAATCCGCATGCAGACGGGATATTCCAACATAATAATAAAGAATCGAAACCAGTCATTGCATAATCCGCGATAGGCGGATATTCCAACGTAATAATAAAGAATGGAATAACAACGAAATTCATCGGGCATGTGATAGGCCATGCAGATAGGTTATTCCAATAGAATAATAAAGAATGGAATAACAGAAGAATTTCACCATATATGCGGTACTTCGCATAGACAGGTTATTCCAACATAATAATAAGGGATGGAATAACAATAGCTCTCTTCATGAATACAAATGAAATAATACCCCTTACCTCAAAAGAAGACCGGATCTTTGGAATAGTGAGGGTAGCGTACTTCTCTTCTTCTTTCTCTCTATAATTTCTCTCTATAATAATTGCTCTATAGCTTTAGTGAATTGGTGAGAAATGAAGGAAGAATGAGCTTCTATTTATAGGAAAATATAGTTTCGATAATTGCACATTTTGGGGCTCAAAATATTACAGTATAATACCTTCCTCTATTTCTTCATTTTTAATTTAGTCATCCAAGTATTATCAAACTTGCACCACCTCCCCTAATAGTAAATCATGTGAATCAATAGTAAATCATGTGACTCAATAGTTTTAAACATGTGAAAAAACAATTACAGTATAGTACCTCCATCTATACCTCCATTTTTAACTTAGTCATGTAAGTATTATCAATCTTGCACCAACTCCCCTAATAGTAAATGAATGTGAATCAATAGTACACACATGTGAACAAATATTTATAATCATGTGAATCAATAGCAATTAAGTGCTCATTTATTTGGTTAATTATCCGATTGGTCAATATAACCTCTAAACATCAATTATTATAGAAATAAATGTCAATTTTCACTAACACTAATAATTCCAACACAATAGAACTATCAATTTCATCTTTAATGAACATGAACTTATTCATCATTAATATTATAATTCACAATATTTAACAACCAAGTTGTTCTCAGGAAAGAGGGGGCTTTTCAATAAGGATTTATCCTTATTACACGCAATTAGGTGACCAAACCTCTCATTGACAGAACTTATAGACATTGCCAATATTGCAAATAATAATATGAATAACTTTGCCGTCTTAGTTATTAATTTAATAATATAACATTTTATACAGATGATACTGTGACAATAATTGAATTAATAATATAAGAGATATGATGCAACAATTACTGTAACAATAATTGAGTATAACTGAGTGACTTCTTACATAAGCATCAATAATCAATACCATATGCTACTATGCAACCACGCGTATTACTATACTTTTATCACCGATTATTTTATGACAACTTGTTTACTTTGAAAAATTTTCACATATCACCCTTAACTTTAAACTTTTATCAATTTAACCATTTACTAAATAGAATAATTATAAGAAAATTGAATACTTTCATTTCATAAAATTCGGGGTCTCACACATTTAGTCATAAAATGCATTTTGAAAAGCTCCAGGGTAAAAATTACCACACCTTTTCTGAGGTGATTTGGAGACTTATTGTCCAGATATGATGGATCTGGATCAACCGAGTTGTTCTCACAGGACCACTTCTGGTGTACGGAGAAGGGCTTCTAAAAAGCCTCGACCCCATTCTGTTAGACATCCTTGTTGATTGGTGGAGGCGGTGATACGTCATATCCGGGTTGAAGTGCCGGACGTCGAGGATGAGGAGGAGGATGTACCGATTAAAGTTCCTGCTCCTGCTGCGCGTGTTCCTTGTAGGGATTTGCCAGGTATTTAAGTGGTGAACCCAGAACTTCTGGGCGACTTGAGTTGACATCCTTCAGTCTACCTGCACGAAAACGAGGTATTAAAGTTAGATCTTAATCTTCCTAATTTCCTATTAATGAGGAGTAAAGGGTTCTGTTGTTGATCTGCATTTGATGTAGATTCCCGGCTTCACACAGCCTCAAGGGAATTAGTTCAACATCCACTCTATGTATCAGGCTTTGCACAATGACTATAGATCAATTGTACATGGCTGGGGTTTTGAGACGTTCTTTTCCATTCTTCCCCGTCGTTGTCCCTGGGGTTACCTCAGGGCATTGTCTGAGCGCTGGTTTCACTAGACTCAGTCACTCCATTTGCTGGATTGTGAGGTGATGATGACGCCGATGGATTGAAAATTTATCACAGGTATGGAGTTTAGAGGGGATCCAGTGCCTTGTACGGCGGATATTACCCCTACTACCATCAAATCCTTGTTGGGAGTTCCGGCGGAGGCGCTTAGGGCAGGACTGTTCGTACAGGTCCTTTGAGCGTAGATGCTATGAGTGGGCTATTGAGTGAGCCCATACCCGATCATATGAGAGTTAGGGATCACATTCTTCGGTGATTGTTCTTGATGATCATTAGGGGCTGCTTCATAGCATATAACTCTTCTGCGGTGTCATTTACTTTTATTAGTGCCACTCGACACGTGGACCGTATAGGAGATTATGATTGGGGTTCCTACACCTTCGCCTACTTCCTCAGGGGAATGCGCATGCAATCGCAGGGCTTGACCGAGGGTTGGTTAGGATTCTACCCATTTCTACTAGTGAGTATTTCTCTTATCTTTTCCCATGTATAGGTTAAGAACGTTGACTGATAGCAGATGTTTGCCTTTGTGTTGGTAGTTTTGGGCCTATGAGAGGCTTCCATGTTTGCGTCCTGTGAGCGTGTTAGGTTTAGACACCTATCCACGAGGATGGAGATGGCATCATTCCATATTGGCGGAGGTCCCTGTTGCTGAGGGTTTCACTCATTGCTGCCTACAGCTGGAGTTGTTGACAGTGGATTTCATCATGTTGGTTCCCTACTCTAGGGAGCATTTAAGCATTGGATTTGATGATGGGCACCCGACTGGTGTAGAGCACGTGATTTCCACCCGTGGGATTCCTCTCTTCATAGATGGAGGATGAGAGCTCTATTTAGGAGAGCGTGCTATCAGGAGCACTACAAGAGAGATTCGCATGCCGATCTTGCCTCCTGCCAGGCATTATTAGCCTGTTTCACAGTCACCCGTCACTGATATCCCATTGTTGGGGATTGACGGTTTCACATTATTAGAGGGTCCCTGCACTCAGGAGATATTCCAGCAATGGTGGTTCCCTCATACCATTGGAGCCCAGACCCGTGCCACACAGTTCATGGGGGATATAGTTCCAGGATCTGTGATGATGACGGATTGGCTAGCTAGTGTCAGAGATCCGACTCATGTGACACAGATTGACAGTTTGACCAGGCACATTTCTTTATCTGGCATTTGCGCAGAGATCCTTTAGAGGCAGATACTTTTGATCCTTCCAGCTCTAGCGCTTGCCCCTCAGGTGACCCATATGGCTTTCCTGGTGCAGATCCTCCCACGTATAGGCCTGACATCCCTGTAGATAGAGATCTAGTGACTCAGGAGGAGTTACATCAGGTGGACAGGATTGACGATGTAGACATTGATACCATTGACTTCTTCTGATGTATATTCTCGTTATCTCTTTTGATAGGCCTCTGTTAGACATTAGGTAGCTTCTCCCCATTCTCGCTATATCTTTTAATAA
This sequence comes from Panax ginseng, assembly GCA_020205605.1. Classification (NCBI taxonomy): domain Eukaryota; kingdom Viridiplantae; phylum Streptophyta; class Magnoliopsida; order Apiales; family Araliaceae; genus Panax; species Panax ginseng. The sequence continues at coordinate 35,103,139 of CM035129.1, forward strand.
GCCTCTGTTAGATGTAGGGCATTTTTGCCCCATTCCCATGTATTGTAGTTGTACAGAGATGTATTTTGTGATGATATACTTAGGAATGTATGTACAGTTTTCCATTCCCTATATCATATTGCCATCTATTGTATCATGCATGTTATTATGTTATGCATATGTATGTATGTCCAGAGATATTAAGCATTGACCCCTGGATGGTCTTATGACACGGCCCGTACAGATGTCTTCTTCGATAGTTAGCTGTATTGATCATACCCCACCATTTTTGGTGGCATTGGGTATGCGATCATGGTATGATAGCATGTCATCATCAGACAGGATAACTCTAGATCATTTGTTACAGCATACTATGACCCTGTTGATGTTTTAGGTTCCCACAGGATTCGTGGAGGGCATGCTATGTTAGATCTGATAGTCTGCATACACACAGATCTGTAGATAAACTTATATTTTCCTGCACAGACTAGCTTAGACATTTTGTCATGTACAACACATATGTATATATCAAACAGTATTATATATGGCAGAGAAATATATTTTGATTTACTTCCCTTTCAGTTGTGCCTTGATACTTGCTTGATATTTTCTTGCTTCTTCAGGACTTGTGATCTTGATGCGTTCTGAACTCATCCTTGATATGTGGACATTGAGCCATCGTAGGATCTTTCAAAACGGATCATTGATCTGTATGTATCCCTACCATATTTGGTTAATTCCATCCCTTTGGTCTGAAGCCGATGAAATGTGGTTGATTAAAGTTTGATGCCAGTACCGTGTGACAAGTATTTTTGTTCTGGTAGGGCGTTAAACCAAACCATAAATGGCTGCCTACGTACTCCTATTGAAGAGGAGATTAGGTCTGCGTAGTTCAAACCTGGTGTAAGAGGTTCAACGCTGAATGTGAAGGCAGATGGGTGTAAAGCTTTATTGATGAAGAAGGGTGTAGAGGTGTTTTTGTTGTTTTTGTTTTTGTAGAGAAAGGGCATAAATGTTTTTGTGTTTTTTCTTTATTGCGATCGGGCCATAAAGAGAAGTATGAATCTTTATTGCGATCGTGCACCAGGAAGATCTGGTCGACGTAGTTCTCCCCTCATGATGAATTACAGCCAAAGAGAAGTATGAATCCCATGTGCAGGCTATACTGTGGGGAAAAGAAAGTTTGATCCCATGATGGGGACAAACTGCAGGTGTGGAAAAAGTTTGATCCCGTCTTCAGGACAAACTGTAGGCATAGAAAAGTTTAATCCCGTCTTTAGGATAAACTGCATGTGTGAAAGGTTCAATCCCGTCTTCAGGATAACAAAAATTATGTGAAATGTTTGAAATGAGGTAAAATTAGGCTGTTGGTTTGAAGTGTATGTTTCCTTGAGGGGAAAAAGAGTTTGTAAAAAGGGTTAGAAAACCGGAATGACTTGTGATCTGATGATCCAAAACCAGGATGTTTGCTTGATGATAACTTTAGACATAGTACCGTTTCACGGTGTCCGAGTTAATGAGCTGTGGAAATTCATCACCATCCATTTCCTGTAGTCTGAGAGCGCCTCCTGTCAATACCTCCTTGACAACAAATGGGCCTTCCCAATTAGGAGCGAATTTTCCCTTAGATTGATCTTGGTTGTCAATGATCTTCTTCAAAACCAAGTTGTGTTGTTTGAACTGCCGTAGTCAGACTTTCCTATTATAGGATTTTGTAATCCTTTGCTGATATAACTGACCATGGAAAATAGTCATGGTTTGCCTTTCGTCTATTAGAGACAATTGGTAATACCTGTCTTGTACCCATTGGTCTTCATCCAACTGAGCGTCCATCAACACTCTAATGGATTCCATTTCCACCTCTATAGGGAGCACTACTTCCATCCCAAAGGCTAATGAGTAGGGGGTTGCCCCAGTGGAAGTACGCATTGAAGTTCTGTAGGCTAATAAAGTCAGAGGCAAGAGGTCAGGCCATCCTTTGTGATTGGCAAACATTTTTTGCATGATCTTCTTGATGTTTTTATTAGCCGCTTCAACAACACTATTCATCTTTGGACGGTAGATGATGGAGTTAAGGTGTTTGATGTGGAATTTACTGCATAACTCTTCAATCATTTTGTTGTTGAGGTTCTTAGCATTATCTGACACAATAACCACTAGTTGTGCATATCGACAAAAGATATTGTTTTTGATGAAAACAATAATGAATTCTTTGGTAACCCTGGGGAAGGAGGTTGCTTCTACCCATTTGGTGAAGTAGTCGATCATGGTGAATATAAATCAATGTCCATTACTGTCTTTGGGCTCGATAGGCCTGATCACGTCCATTCCCCACATTGAGAAGGGCCATGGCGAACTCATATTGTGGAGTTCCCTTGGAGGGGCGTGGATAGCATTCCCATGAATCTGGCATTGATAGCACTTCTTGATGTGATCATCACAGTCAGCTTTGAGCGTAAGCCAATAATGCCATGTTCTGAGGATTTTCTTAACAAGTAGGGGTCCGCTCATGTGTGGGCCACATACTCCACCATGGATCTCATCCATGAGCCTCTAAGCTTGGTCTTTGTCCAGACATCTGAGGAGACCTAATCCTGTATCTCTCTTGTAGAGTGTATCTCCGCTTAGGTAGAATTTCATAGCAAGTCGATGGATCCGCCTCTTTTCAGTCAGGCTCGCCTTAGCGGGTGTAGATTCATCTGACAGATACTCCTTGATATTTTGATACTAAGGGTTTTGGATGGGAGGTAGCTCATTCGATACTTCTCCAACATAGTTCCCATAAGCTGGGGCCTTTTATAGGGCAAATGCGATGATTGGAATGTTTTCCTTGTCAGTTATGTGAACCAAGGAGGCCAACGTTGCTAGTGCATTCGCAAAATCATTCCTATTATGAGGAATGTGTAAAAAGGAGATTTCTTCAAACTCCAAAGTCATCTGTAAAACTTGCCGATGGTAAGGCAGCAAATGTAATTCTTTGGTTTGATAGATTCATATAGATTGTTTGATTACCAACTCTGAATCCCCAAAGACAGTTAACCGCTTGATGCACATTTAACGGGAAAGTTTTAGCTCCATGATATAGCCTTCATACTCAGCTGTGTTTGTCAAACCCCAAATTTTATGAAATAAAAGTATTCAATTTTTCTATTTTGGTAAATAGTTAAATTGATAAAACTTTAAAGTTAAGGGTAATATGTGAAAATTTTGCAAAGTAAGCAAGTTGATATAAAATATTCGTTGTGTCGGGGAATATTTGTACGACGGTACAAACATTGGTAGACCCCACAACGGAATTATTATCGGATTGAGAAAACGACAAAAATATTTTTTTGAAAATAACGGCGGAAGTTTTACCGTTAAAACGGTTGAACTACTCGGTAGTAAAAGTACAGTAATACGCGTGGTTACATAGTAGCACATTGTATTGATTATTGATGCTTACGCGAGAAGTCACTCAGTTTTGTTCAATTATTGCTATAGTAATTGCTGCATAGTATCTCACGTTATTTGATTCAATTATTTTCGATATTTTATATATTATTAAATCAATAATTGAGACGACAAAATTATTAATAATATTATTTGCAATATTAACGATGTCTAGAAGTTCTGCCAAGGAGAGGTTTGGTCACCTAATTGCGCGCCAATAAGGAGAAATCCTTATTGGAAAACCCCTTCTTTCCTGGGAACGACCTAGTCGATTAATATTGTGAATTATAATAAAGGTGATAAGTTTTGTTTTACTATTATTATAAATGTAATAAAACAGAATTTTTTTTATATAAAACAGAATACTTTTATAAATTTATTTATTTTATTAGACTATAAATAGAATATATAATATTCTATTATGCATAGTGTTTGCATAGTGTCTGCATAGTATTTGCATAGTAAAATCTTTTTATATAAAACAGAATACTCTTATAAAGTTATTCGTTTTATTAGATTATAAATAGAATATATTATATTTTATTAAAAAGATTTTGTTTTATTAGAATATTTTATTAATACTTGCATAGTAAATCAATATGGACCGTCTGCTTTAAAAAAGTAAATCAATACTGGACCGTTCATGAATTAGTTACTATTCAGTTCATTCTCCTATAAATAGAAGCTCATTCCTTCATTATTTCTTACGAATTCACTAAAACTCTAGAGAGAAAAACTATAGAGAGAAAGAAGAAAAGTATTCTGCTACTTCACTGCTCCTATATCTAGTTTCTTCTAAGGTAAGGGATATTATTTGTTGTACTTGTAAGGGGTATTATTTCTTTCGTATTCATAAAGAGAGCTTCTGTTATTCCATTCTTTATTATTATGTTGGAATAACATGTCTATGCGAAGTACCGCATACATGGTGAAATTCTTCTATTATTCCATTCTTTATTATTATGTTGGAATAACCTATCTATGCGAAGTACTGCATACATGATGAAATTCTTCTATTATTCCATTATTTTTTATTCTGTTGGAATATCCTGTCGGTGCGTTTATGCATGACCTGGTTCCATTATTTATTTTTCTGTTGGAATAACCTGTTTGTGTGGTCTATCGCATGCATGATGAAATCTGTTGTTATTCCATTCTTTATTATTCTGTCGAAATATCATGTCTGTGCATTTACGCATGACCTGGTTCCATTATTTATTATTCTGTTGGAATATCCTGTCGGTGCGGATTATGCATGACCTGGTTCCATTCTTTATTATTCTGTTGGGAATAACTTGTATGTGCGATCTATCGCATGCATGGTGAATTCTTCTGTTATTCCATTCTTTATTATTCTGTTAGAATAACCTGTCTATATGGATTACCACATGCATGGTGAATGATCCTTTGTATTCATATTAATTGTATTTTCATAGAAAAAGGGTTTCTGCCAGGGGCAGTTTTGTAATTTTTTTGACCCTCAAAAATTCTAGAAAACTTTGAAATGATAATTTGACGAGTTTTCTAGATTGTGTCCAAAAATGGTGATTTTTGGATGTATAGATTAAGAGTTATGGATTTTATGGGAAAAGACAAGTTTAAAAGTAAACCCTTATAACTCTTTGTGGTTAACTCCAAAATTGGTGAAATTTTTATTGAGAGTACATGTATATAACAGGAGTATACTCTGTAAATTTCGGAATTTTTGGACAAAAGTACAATTTATGATAAATGTCTAAATATTCGGCAGTTTTAGCCATATGAAAAATAGTAAATGAATTTTAAAAATTCTAAGAAAAATATATGTTCAATATGGGACTATATTCTGTTAAATCCCATAAAAGAAATATTTTTAGGACTGATTTGGTATTTTTCATGAAAATAAACTATTTATGAGTAAATAAATTAAATATGTTATATAAAGTAACAAAATTGGAAAATAGGATTTTATGGCTTGGGAATCCTATATAAGGTATATGCAGATTTTTGATAAGGGTTTTGGTTATTGGTGATGAAATTTTATGAGTTTGGCATTTTAGGATGATTAAATGCATTATTTAGTAAAGTGTAAACAATTGAAATAAATTATTTATAAGTTCAAGAAGTGATTAAAATATTGTTATAATATTAATAATATTAGATTATGAGATTATTAAGTGATTTATAACATTTGGATTAAGTTCAAGAAGTGAATCTTACTCTTGAAATTAAATGCAGTTGTTGATCATATTGTTTTTATTATCATATATAACATTTTTATAATCTCGGTGATAAAATTTCTCTTTGACTTAAGTTTAAAGATGGGTAGATTATTGGTGTGATCGTGACTATGGGTTCTCTTTGGCCAGTAGTGTAAAGATGAATTGTTGACTGGTATGATCATGACCATTGAATTTACAATTGAATATTTTTAGCTTAAGTGCAAAGGTGAATTGATCAACATGGTTATAATTATGGTTTATATAAATTCTGAAATGATTATGTATTTCTTTGAGATATTAATATCTTTGGCTCGTAGTAAAGAAGATGAATTATTGATGAATATCTTTGGCCCGTAGCGCAAAGATGACCTGTTGTTGAATATCTTTGGCCCGTATTGCAAAGATGACATGTTGTTAAATATCTTTGGCCCGTAGTGAAAAGATGACATGTTGTTGAATATCTTTGGCATGTAGTGCAAAGATGAACTGTTAATGAATATCTTTGGCCCGTAGTGCGAGGATGAATTTATTAGTATGATTATGAATAGGAACTATGATTTGGTATAACCATGATCTTTGATGTTTCAGGTAAAGACAGGTGATGAAAATTATCTTCGTCCTAGATGAGAAAAGGAATTTGGAACCACAAATAAGATTATAAGTTATTCATATGATTGTGGACAGGAGCTATTGATTGATGTTACAGGGATAAAACATTGTTGGTGGACTTTTAACATAGAGAAGATAATAGACATTATGGTCTATTTGACTCTTCTAATGGATTGCTCGTTCCGCTGTAACTATGATTGAAAAGTTTTATCATCTACCATATGTTCTAAATCTCTGATTTATTATTGACAAAGGCTATTGATAATTTAATTATCTTTAGTCATGATATTCTTTACTGGGCTATTTGTGCTCACCTTTTGCTTCACAATTCTTTTCAGGTAATAAGAGTGTAGCTAGGTCAAGTGGGGATAACAGAGAAATAGTGTGATGATCCGAGACTGTCAAAGTTTCTCAATACATTATAGAACAACATAACATGCAACAGATAATTGTATCGAGTACCTAAGATGTGTGTTGTATTTTATACGTCACTTAATAATTGATTTTGGCGAACAACAATAGGGTGATGAGAACCCGACTTTGAAAGCGTCAAAAGTGCACCTCATTAGAATAAATATGATAGTAATCTTCTCGTTATTCTTGGGGTCTTAAAATATTTGCTGCTTTATTTTTATATGGCATTGTAATAATTTGAGTTTGGATACTGTCTGCGAGACAATACTGTATTAAAACTCACAGCTTATGTGTTGTCGTACTCTTCACGATAGTTCAACAGTTGTATAAATGAAGTTTGTATTTGATTTTTATAGTGTGATATCTGGCGACTCAGAATGGGTCGTGTGGACCTATTTTGGGGGCATCACAGTGTTGTTGGTGCTGACAAACTGCAATTGGACGGCGACGGGATACTGCTTCCCCGTACCAGATACTAGTACTTCTCCAGCTCCAGAGCCTTTTATGTTAACAGCTCCATCAAAATACATTTTCCATGTGTGGCATGCATCGTACTGATGGTGTTGCTGAATTGTCATTACCCCTTCATCAGGGAAATATGTTTCTAAGGGTTTGTAATCCTCTGCAGGTGCAGTGGCCAGTTGATCCACAATTTCTTGACCTTTGATAGACATTTGCGTCACATAGACGATATCAAATTACTGTAGGATCAACTGCCATCTGGACAGCCGACAATTCATTATGGGCTTACTGAACATGTACTTGAGAGGATCCACGTGGGATATGAGATGGGTTGTGTAACCTTAGAGGTAATGTTGTAACCTCATGGAAGCCCATGCTAAAGCACAACAAGTCTTCTCAATCAGAGTGTACTTGTGTTCACTGATGCTGAATCTTTTGCTGAGGTAATAGATAGCTCATTCTTAGCCTCTATCGTCTTTTTACCCCAGCATACAGCCCATGGCATTGTCATTAATGGACAGGTACATGAATAGGGGAACATCATCCCTGGGAGGTACCAAAATAGGAGCGTTAACCAGCTGCTCTTTAATGGTAAGGAAGGCTTTCTGACACTCATCATTCCATTTCATGGAAGAGTTCTTCCTTAATAATTTGAAAATGGGCTCACAGCTTGCTGTGAGTTGAGAGATAAACCTGGTAATGAAGTTGATTCTTCCCAAAAAACCCTGTAGTTCCTTCTCTGTTTGAGGAATGGGCATTTCCCTGATGGCCTGGATTTTGGTGGGATCCAGCTCAATCCCTTTGTGGCTGACTAGAAAACCTAGCAACTTACCTGATTTGACACCAAAGGTGCACTTAGCTAGATTCAACTTCAAGTTGTACTTACGCAACCTGTTGAATAGCTTTTTTTAGATGGTCTAAGTGGTCTTCCTCCCTTTGGGATTTGATAATGATGTCATCCACATAGATCTCTATCTCTTTAATGCCATAGCTCGTTGGTAGGTTGCTCTGGCATTGATGAGACCGAATGATAACCGTCTGTAGCAGAATGTTCCCCAAGGCGTGATGAAAGCAGTTTTCTCACAGTCCTCCTCAGCGACCAAAATTTGATGGTACCTCGTAAAGCAATCAACAAAGGATTACATGCCGTATTTAGCAGTATTGTCAATAAGAATGTGGATAAAAGGCACGAGAAAGCTATCTTTAAGGCAACCTTTGTTCAGATCCCCGTAATCCACACAAACTCGCACCTTTCCTCCTGGTTTAGGTATGGGAACAATATTGGATATCCAGTCTAGATATGTAGAAACCATGATAATGCCAGCTTGAAATTGTTTCACAATTTCTTCTTTAACCTTTAAACTCCAATCAGGTTTTAATTGCCTGAGCTTTTGCCTGACTGGCTTGAATCCCTCCTTAATGGGTAGGCGATGAAGAACAATGTAAGTGGACAAACCCACTATATCTTCATGAGACCATGCAAACACATCCTGGAATTGGGTTAGTAATGCAATCATGTCATTCCGTTGGTTTGGGCTTAGGTCTGAACCAATCTAGATTAGCTTAGGGCTTTCTAAGCTTCCAAGATTGAAAGAAGTTGTTTGGTCAAGGTTGTGTTTAGGTTTGTCTGCGACCCATTCCTTAATCTCCTGAGGTGTCTCAATGTCCTCTTGTATTTCCATCAAGTCTGAGTCCAACTTTGCATCAAAGTTATAGTCCTTGTGGAGAAAAGGCACCTCATCAGAAAGTACAGGCACATCTAAATTTAGAGTCCTGAAACAAAATATGCTTTCACTTAATATATGAAATTGTTTAATCATACACAAGCGTTAGCATGTACTGATAAAATAACTGCTAATACTGTATAGAAAAGTAAGCAATTAAAGTGATTTACAGGGTAGAGGGATTTTCTGCCCGGTTTACCCTCGTCGACCAATGCATGGAGTGTTGCTCCAATTATCGAGGGTAAAGTCCTGATGGACTGCAGTGATGGAGGGGCAGTCCTCGTCCTCCTTCTACCAAATGATGACCATAACATTTAGACAATCATCGTCTGGGGTGTATCTGTTTATATGTTCATCATGGAAAATGAAGTGTATGCTTGACATCATCAATGCGATGTCATGTTTATGTTTCCGCTCCCTTTCTTCTACTTCGGGATCAGGAATCAGCACCTCTTTTGCTTTGAATGGTATTGGTTTGGGAAACAGCATAGCCATAACATGGGCTGGCACCTTTACTGGAGACTATATCAGCTCATGAGGTGCAAGTGGAGAAAATCACCGTGTGGCTGAAGCTTGAGGAATCTGTTTGTGCTTATGAGGATTCCTATGACTGGAATTGGAAGAATAGCCTAGTCCAGATGTCCCAGTTTGATTGGACACTTGAATTGGGTGCTTAATACCCTATTAATTTTTACCCAGCCCTTGTCCAGGCTGATGACCCAATGACATCATTTTTTGAGTGGCCGACATAACCTCGGCAGAAATCTTAGGTATGGGAAGTGGCACTCCAATAGGATGGTATTCCGTGTTTCTCACTTCCAAAGTATGAAAACTGGTCGGCTCAACTTCTGAATTAAAGCTGATGATTAGTAGGTTTCCTTGTTCGGGACATTTCGGCTCAGCGTTAACAGTGACTAGGCTATTGTTGATAATGTATTTGAGTTGTTGATGTAGTGTAGAAGGAACGGCTCCAGCCATATGGATCCATGGTCTCCCCAATAGCAGGTTGTATCCTGAATCTATCTTGAGGATGTGGAATGATACATTGAATTTATTTGGACCAATCTCAATTGGTAGCTCAATCTCTCCGACAGAATTTCATTGGGATCCATCGAAAGCTTTTATAATCGTATGGCTACTTCGGATCCGTTTGAGATTGACGTTCATCTTTACCAAGGTGGCATAAGGATAGATATTCAGAGACAAACCTCCATCTATCAAAATCAAGCTAACATATACCCGGAGGATAAAACTGCAATGTGCAATGGCTTGCAATGACCGGTCCCTTCGGGAGGTATGTCGTCATCAGTGAAGGATATCACATTATTATTGAAAATGTGATCAACCATATGTTGAAATTTTTCTGCATCCACTGATTTTGGCAAGTAGGCCTCTTCCAAGACCTTTAATAAGATCTTCCTATGATCCTCGGAAGAGAAAACCAAGTCCAATATTGATATCTGATGTGGAGCTTCTCTTAAGCTTAGAACCACCTTGGCTTCATTATGGCCCATAGTGCGGAGGATTTTCTCAATCTTCTCCATGAGAATCTTCCCCTTTGTTTTTATGGTGGGCTTCATTACCCTCTGAGGAAGATACAGTGGATTTTCCTTCGACACTGTAGCAGTAGTATGAGATGTGGATCCTTCAGCTTCTCCATAATTCCATGGGACTTTGTGTAAGTTGACAACAGGATACTATGGTCTGAAGGGTAAAGAAATTGGCTCTGGTACAACAACTTTCAAAGGATTGTTAGCTCCTTTGAGTTGAATTGCTTGTATGGGAAATGGTTTGACAGTATCATTAGCCTCAGTGGATATAACTGCCACTAATCCTTTCCATTTGGTAGGACATGTATTCCCATTCTCAAGTAGCACAATGTCATCATCTGCCAGTTGTAGGACACCGCTATCAATTAGATTCTGAATAAGGTGGTGGAGTGCCCAGCATTCTTCTGTGTTATGACCGCGAGAATGTGAATGATATTGACAAACTCCATCAGAATTGAACCATCTTGAACAGGGATTGATTGGAGGTAGAAGGGAGGTGATTCTTCCTTCGTTGATTTGCATCTAAAATATCTCCTCCATAGGTTGGCCCAGGTATGTAAATTCCCTTTGATTGGCAAAATCCCGACGGGCTTTAGCACTCGCTCTCTTTGCAACCTTACCATCCATAGTTTCGCTTTCTGAAAGTGATGGTGGAGCATTCATAACAAAAGGAAGGAGATAGGCATGCTCCTGGCTGACTAACTAGCGTGTGACTTGATGTTGATGGGTCACCAGTTCTGCCCATTGTTCAATTTGCTTACAAAGAGATTTCATCTTGCGTTCTATAGCAAATTAAAACTTTGTGTAATCCCATCTGTCAAAACCATCTTTGATGGTCTGGGATGCTTCACTTTTAAAACTAGAACTCTGTCCAGTGCTCCAACTAATCATGTTGACCTCTTCTTCTTTGTGTTGAGGAAGAGGGTTGTCTTGTACAAGAGGTTGATCTGGTCTAGTGACCATGATCTCACCGTTGTCTATCAAGTCTTGGATCTTGTTTTTCAAGGCCCAACAATCTTGAGTATCATGTCCAAGTGCTCCGGCATGATAAGCACACTTCCGAGTAGCATTAAAACCTCTCCCATTAGGGTTGGCTGGTGGAAGAAGATGTGTGATTTTCTTCTGAGTAGTCAGAAGAGCAAGAATATTCTCGAGCGAATCCCCTAAGGGTGTGAACGTTCGAGGGCGCTTTGCATCTCCACCCTTAGGAAATGAAAAGTTTGAAGACTGTGCTTGGAAAGGGGATTAGTTTCTCCTCCGTATAGGCATGTTGTGACTGCCTTTCTGACCTTGTAGTATCAAGGAAACATCATCCTCTTTCTTTTTATGGACCCTCTGAGGGTTGTTTCCATAAGATCCGGTCTGGATGTGCTCAACAACTACTTATAGAGTGGCTAGGTCTTGAATCTTACCTGACTTCAATCCCATCTTAGCCATCTCTCCGTGCTTGATCATTTCGGAGAATGGTTTGCCAATACCACCTAAGTCTCTCTCATAGAAAGGAGCTTCCTGTATGTCTATGAAAGTCATGACCATTTCTTATTCTGTCATGGAAGGAATAACTTGAGCAGCACCTCTACCTTTGAGCATACTCTCTGAAAGACTCATTAGAGTGTTTCTTGACCTTGGTAATTTGGTACCGGTCAGGAGTCATCTGAGATTGAAAACTGTATTGAGTGAGGAAAGCATGAGCTAGCTCTTCCCAGTTTGAGTTGTCTAATCTATTATACCATGAACGGGCTTCACCAGTCAGACTTTTCTAGAACAGCTGCATTCTGAGCTTCTCATTTTCCACATAAGATGCAAGTTCTCCAATGAACACCTTCAAATGTGTGTAAGGATCCCTTAATCTGTCATTTTTTTCAAAGTCAGGGGTTTTAAATTTATCTGGATAATGAACACCAGGGAATATGAAAAGGTCAGCATATGAAACACTTCCATATGTTCCAATCCCTTTGAGAGCACGGATAGTTTCCTCCATTTGAAGGACCTTCTTCCTGACATCACCGGTGTCTGGATCTCCTTTGAGATGGGTGCTTTCAGGGTCTTTGTTAGTCGTATCCAACTGAAATTCTGGATTTGTTTTATCCAACCTTTGTGTTCTTCCTTGTGTAGAGGATTCTGTATGTGTAGGCATCTTTGTACCCTGAGTGGATTGATGCAATTCTTTTAGTAGAACAGCCAAATCTGTAATTTATTTACTCAATCCGTCAAATTCTTTTTGAGAAACGGTATTAGACTGGTCAGAAGAAGACATGATTGGCTGTAGGCTTGTGGCCTTTTTGGATTTTGAGCGGGTAACATGCCCAATTGTTTCCCTACAAAAGACTTATGTAGTTTAGTCTTAGGGATAATGTAAATGCTATCATAATGTGCCTATTTTAGGAATATTATCCTGTAAAAATGGGTGTTATTTGATAACATGTATGCACAAATATTCTTCATATTTTCCATTACATGAAGACGAACATGGAATAAAATTACAAGTAAATGTTTTTACAAGCAATTAAAAATGGAATGCATGAAGAGACTTTCCTCCGCGTTTGGTTTATCAGAGGTTGACCTATCTTAGGGTTACTCTCGCGGCTTTTTGGCATGAAGGGCCCCAGATCATCGTAATCTACTTGACAGGAAGTTAATCCGGTCTTTCAACTGGAGCGAATATGGGTGGTGCCTTTCCTGAGCCTCGTTGCAATTAGTCTCCCTACGAGTCCAGTAATCAAACACCGACAGGATAACCTCCTGATGGAGGAACCACAAAACATATATTCACATATAATGTGTCTCACCGTTTATGAAAATGATGACATGTGCGAAGCACTAATATCACTGATAGATATTTTGCAGTGCAGTAAGTAAAATGTATTCGTACACATTCATCATAAATTTAAATACAACATTCACACACAAGCATATAACAATTTTGAAAATCTTGTAGTAACGGCTTAAGCCCTCTTACTGGTATCCCCAACAGAGTCGCCACCTATCGATGTTGGAATTTTTATTTATCCCTTTTCGTTACTTGTTCTTTGGTGTTCTCATGTTAGGTGATATTTGTTTGAAAAAACAAGTGAAAAAGGTCCGACATGTGTAATGTCGACGATTTGACTTTAAGAGTCGCCAGTTGGTGTTTTTAATCTGTTTGTACCAAATAATAATGATCAAAAAGGTTTGCACATTGACCCATGATGTGACAACTTAAACGAATTACGTGAAATCGAGATTCATTTAGGTTCGGGGGCTTGATTATGCGAACGGAAGGTGTTAGGCACCCCCCGACATCCGTGTTACCACGTTGACCGCCACTTTTCAAGAAACTGTTATATGAATGTGTGTGTGTGTGTGGATCAATGTGCAATTATTTGAACGTAATGCAAGGCCTCGTTCTCACCTATATACAAAGGGTTTGAATTTATAGAAAAATTCAGTTTTAAACAGAATATAGCAATGAAGTTTTTTAAAAGTGGTTTTTCAAACCCTGTGCTCAATAGGAATTGAGACCTTTTTATACTTCCATTTTATTATTAAATGTTCGAATTGTTTGCTTTTATTTTTGAGATCGCGAGGCATCTTCGAGAAAATAATATACTGTGATCTTAGAACTCCTCATGGGCATGACATCCATCCAAGGAAATTCGATTACCAGTAAATAATGTACACAAGCTGCATAAATGAAAATGTCCATCACGGAACCGAATCTAGATTCAATGGATCAATCATGATCACATGATTCCTAGGCTCACATGATGTCGTAGTTTATATGAAAAGCGATGGCAGTTATATATATAAAAGTCAGTAAATATATATATACAGACATGATCAACCACTATGAAGCACCTCCATGGGGGATCGGAAATGTAAATATATAAAAGCGGTAAATATATATATAGAGACATGATCAACCACCACGAAGCACCTCCATGGGGGATCAGAAATATAAATAAAGCTGTAAAAGATGATCAACCGCCACGAAGTAAACTCTAGGCGAGACTAAATGTAAATAAAGCAGTAAAAATGATCAACCACCACGAAGTAAACTCCAGGTGGGACGAAATGTAAATAAAACAGTAAAAGGCCACGAAGTAAACTCCAGGCCTGACAAAAATATATATATATATATATATATATATATATATATAAGTAGTAAATGCACCGGATGTAAAATCCAGGCTCATCGGATATGTCTGACAACCGTTTATATATATAAGTGTATATATATAAAAAAGCAATAAATGCTCCGGATGTAAAATTCAGGCATATATAAGCAGGTAAACGCTCCAGACATAAGTCTAGGCTCAATCGAGGAATAACTCGATAATGTTAGTCCATATATAAATATATACATATATAAGTATATATATACAGACAAAAATGAAAACCACGGATCGAAGTCCCGGCATACGCACACAACACGACTCTCAATGTGTAGAATAATGTATGCAAAGATGAAGAGAAAGGCTTTATAGAGTGTGAGAAAGCTTACAGTGGGCTGCCAAAGGAGGTTTTTATGACTCTAGATGGATAAACACTCAGCTCCTGCCAGTAAAAATATAGCTATATGTGAGCTAACAGGTGTTTAAAATAAGGAAACACTCAATATGGGGTGTGTACAGAGCAAATTGGACAGGGCTTCCTCACCTTTTTTCCTTTCAAAATGGCCACCCCAAGCCCTCTATTTATAGAGGGGGAGCCGCATGTGTACCTGTGATAGCCGCAGATGCACCTGTGGTAGCCGCAGATGCATCTGCGGTAGCCGTAGATGCACCTGCGACTGCTCGGGGTGCCATGGGCTCCATGGGTCCCGTCATCTCGAAGTACATGCATTCGTGCACTATGATGTCTGTTCGAACTTGCAGAACTTCAATCTGAGAATCCGAATGAGGTATATAAGACTATCTTTGGACTACTTTTGTCGAGAGTTACGCAATGACATGGGATTAGAGGTTGTACGAAGTCAGGAAGAGGGGACCATGCCCATGGTCTTCAAGGTTCAAATTCTATTCGGTGTGCTGCCACGCGTAATAGTCACTCGGGATTGGAACTCCTTGGCTCTTGTGGGACATTGTTGTGTAGCAATGTATGTATGAAATATTGAGACAGCACGCTGGGATTGAGGTGGCAAGATGACCTTTTGACTCCTCACCGGGGTTATCTCCGGTTTGAGTTGCTCATGGTTACATCTGAGATTGGACTACTGCAAGTGTTTGAATTCCGTAGGGTCATCTATAAGTGTGCCTGTCTTCCCGATGTTATCTCCGGGTCTTAGGTATGAGTGCCTTGGCAGGAGGTCTGAGATTGAAGCTGATAGCATGCATTTGAAACAAGCATTTCTGGAGTTATCACCCGAACTGCAACAACATTTCTTGGGGTTATTACCAAGGAGGAAACTCGGGGTTATCTCTGAGGTTGGAATTGATACTCCCGGTGTGTGTTTCGGGGTTGAGACTAAACTTCCAGTAATATCCAGAATGGATGTGAGTTGTCTTCCAAGGTTATCTCCGAAAGACGAATCTGCCCTCCTACAATGTCAGTAATAGGTGTGCAAAAAATTTCGAGTGTCTACAAATCCCCCTATTTATCATATTCATGTAATGTAAGGCATGAATAAGATAAAGAATCCTTGACACTTGAAATGAAAACAAGATAAACATTATGCTATGTGCAGCAACATGATGCAAATGTTCGATGCATGAATGAATGATTGTCGGTTCCCTATTAATCCTGTCGGGGATGACAATTAGTGATGTCTTGGACATGCGATCCAAGTCTTCAAGGATGTTGACATTGGGGCTATCACCAAAGTCATGGATCCTTGATACAGACTTCTACTCCATAAAGGTGCCTCTTATGTGCAAGAGATTTATGGGGATAAAGCTTTGTATGTTTAAGGATGTGTATAACATATTCCATCATCGGTCCTCTCCGATGAGGATGGTCTTCTCTAGTTTGTGTCACCAGTATATACCATGATCCTGTTGGAGTTACTGCCAATAGTATGTATTGTCAGGGCTGCCTGACCTTCGCTGACGTGTGTATCACCGGATAGATCCCTGTTGGGCAAACTTTCAAGGATGCTTGACATTCATTGATGTGTGTATCAATGGTTGCATTATGTTGTGACCCTCGTTGGGGAGTATGTCAAGGCTGCTTGACCTTTATTGACGGGTATATCAATGGTTCTGAATCACGTTGTGACCCCCGCCGGGGATATATAGACATAAATACGTTGCTTCGATGGCTTTACTTGCCACCAGCTGAGATAACGTCAAGGTTGCTTGACCTTCATTGATGTGTGTATCAATGGTTTCTATGGGTTTACTTGCCACCGACTGAGATAACATCAAGGTTACTTGACCTTCATTGATGTGTGTATCAATGGTCGAAAATACGTTGTATCCCCCGCCGGGGATACATAGATGTCTGAAAATTTTACATTGTGACCCCCGCCGGGGATGTTTAAAAGTCTGCGTTGTAACCCTCGCCGGGGATACGTTATCAATTTATAACTTCGGTGTTGTAAACCCCACTGGGGAAGGTTTTAGGGCTATGACCCTGCACTGACGGCATCGGACCTTTGTGAGGTATTTTTGAGCATGATTTGTAAAAGCTGAGCCTACTGTTATAGTAAACCTTGTATGCAGGTGAATACCAATGAGTGATATATGGAGCCAAAGCTTGGCCCGTGAAAACCAGGATTTCAGGCTATTCTGCTCAATCGCGTAGAATTTTTATTTCCTGATTTGACCTTTTCAGCTTGTGAGACCTCCTTTGCAACTCGAACTGGACTGAGTCGGAGGTGTGGGACCCATGTAGGGGTGCCGCAGGTACACCTACGGCAACCGTAGGTGGACCTGCGGCCAACCGTGGGTATGTATTGCCTGCGGGTTGCTTTTATATGTCATTTTCAAGCTGCGCTGCGAAGGAAATCTGAGAGCTCTTCTTCAGACCTGCTGAGTTCAGGTAAATTTCTGCACATTCTTCCACCGTACAAGTGTTCTTCACTATCCTGGTAACATATGCATGCATTTTTTTCCAGTTTCTATCCGTTGAAAAATGACTTATCACATGAAATGCATTTAGACACATAGTAGTGAATATGCATGCTGATATGACTTGATAAAAAATATTCAACACAGTAAATGTTAGTTTTAAACCATGCTGAACATAATGATGTGAAAAATTTTAACTTTTGAAACAGTCAAATTGGCACCTTTTACTGTAATTTCTTATCCTTTTTGAGGACAAATGAGTAAATGTAGAAAAGCGCAAAATAATCCTTGTAATTAGACTACACTTACGGATTTTTTACTGTGATGTATTAATGCATGTTGGATGTATATGACTGTGGGTAGGTGTGCTACTGAATGGCCACCTAGTCATGCCTATGTGCATGTGGATAGTCCCATTTACAAAGGGAACTATGTCAAAAAATTTCAAAACGTAGGCATTAGGTAGTCAGGCATTTTTAACTCTACTATAGACGTATGTTAAAATAATGCATGCATGTATGTAGTCATAAAATGCATTTTGAAAACCTCCAGGTTAAACATTACCACACCCTTTCTGAGGTGATTTGGAGACTTGTTGTCCATATATTATGGATCGAGATCAACCGAGTAGTTCCCGCAGGACCACTTTTTGTGTACGAAGAAGGGCTTCTGAAGTGCCTCGACCCCGTTCTGTTAGACAACCTCGTTGATCTGTGGAGGCGGTGATACGTCATATCCAAGTTAAAGTGCCGGACGTCGAGGACGAGGAGGAGGATGTACCGATTGAGGCTCCTACTCCTACTGCGTATGTTCCTCGTAGGGATTTACCAGGTATTCAAGTGGTGAACCCAGAGCTTCTGGGTGACTTGAGTCGACATCCTTCAGTCTACCTGCATGCAAACGAGGTATTAAAGTTAGATCTTAATCTTCCTTGTTTCCTATTGATGAGGAGTAAAGGGTTCTGATGTTGATTTGCATTTGATGTAGGTTCCCGGCTTCACACAGCCTCGAGGGAATTGGTTCAGCATTAATCTATGTATCAGGCTTTGCATAATGACTATAGTTTGGGGATTCAGGATGTTCTTTTCCATTCTTCCCCGTCGTTGTCCCTAGGGTTACCTCAGGGCATTGTCTGAGCGCTGGTTTCACCAGACTCAGTCACTCCATTTGCTGGATTGTGAGGTGATGATGACGCCGATGGATTGGCAGTTTATCACAGGTATGGAGTTTGGAGGGGATTCAGTGCCTTGTATGGCGGATATTACCCCTACTACCGTCAAATCCTTGTTGGGAGTTCCAGCGGAGGCGCTCAAGGGCAGTGTAACGATCGAGAAATTCCACTTAGTTTAAAAATTAAGTATTGAATATTATTTGAATTATGTGTTTAAATGTCATTTTATGACCTAGGATGGTGATAATATTGTAGTATTTTTTATTACGTGCAAGAATAAATAATTAAGAATTTTGAAGACAAAAATAAAAATTTTCTGAGAAAGTTAGCGTAAAAACACTATTAACGTGAAGAACGATACGAGTTAGGTTTTGACGCTAGGTTCTTTTGAGAAATCTGTACGTCATATTGACTTTCTGTTTCAAGATCTACTAGTAATACGTCGTGAAAAGTCGTATTATCCAATAAAAAATTTTCTCCGAAAAACGTCGTGCTTGACACCTCGTGCTTAAAAATTTTTCTTCCGCCTATAGACTTTTCAGTATATTTGTTTTTACAAGATGCTTTGTCGTGCTTACACTGACAAAATGCTTTGTCGTGCTTATAATGACAAGATGCTTTGTCGTGCTTACGCCTGACACACGCCGACACACGCTTGGCACACGCTGGGTACTAAAGTGTAATTAACCTAGGTACCAAAGTGTAATAAGTCGGCTATAAAGTGTAAATAGTGTAATTAACCTAGGTACTAAAGTGTAATTATCCTAGGTACCAAAGTGTAATAAGCCGGGTGCAAACTGTAACAAGCCAAGCCCCTAATGTGCAATTAGTGAAACTATATTTTTCTATAAATAGTAAGCTAAATTCATTCATTTCCTACCAATTCACAATCAATTCAATAGCAAAAATACTCTATATTTATATATTTTGAGAGATATTGTGAGAAAATAATTACTTTCGAAGCATCGATGTGCTAAGCAATTGGAAGTAAAGCTAGCAACTACAAAAGGTATTACTTTAGTGGTTATTATTTTCATTCTACCTTTATATATGTAGTAAAAATATACTTTTACAAGCAGTTATAATGTCCAATTTATTTCTCTTATAAAGAAAAAAATATACTTTTATAAGCAGTTACTATGTCCGATTTTCTTCAAGTATAATAGTTGAATATTCATTTTATAAGCAATTATAATGCTCGATTTATTTCAAACATAGTAAACGAATATTCAGTTTACAAGCAGTTATAATGCTTAAATTATTTTTAATATAGTTGATTAATATTCATCTTATAAGCAATTATAATGCAAAAATTATTTTATATATAGTACAAGGAGTCTTATTTATAAACGGTTATAATACCTAAAATAAAATTTAAAAGATTTAATCGTATAACACTTAAATAGTTTACATGAATTTATAATTTTATAAATGGATCGAGAGACACAAAATTAGCGTAAACGATAGAGGCGAATCAGGCAAATCTACTTATTTGTTGAAATGCACTCCGTGCCATAACATGTCTTATCTACTTATTTGTTGAAATGCACTCTGTGCCATAACGTGTCTTATTTATGCAGTTTATTGTTATACAAGTATTATTTCTTTTACACCCCGTGCATTAACATGTTTGTTATTTATCATTCGCAACATGATAGTAATTGTTGAATTTCAATTGAAAATCCTGTTAGTATCTGGGTTAAACTCTCTTACATAAATGGGAGTTTAAGATGTGTTAAGAAACCCAATTAGAACAATCTTCAGGGTACCAATGATGACCATTCAATGTGATTGTCAGAAAGAACAATAATTGATTGTCAGAAATTACAATGTACAATTATTTGGACATTGGTAGAAGTATTGATAAGACGGGGAACGAATTCATTAGTTTACGGGTTAGGAACCACTCAGCATACTATATTGATAATCGTTGAAGTTTTGTGTCAACTTATTCTGTATATATATCTTGAAAAGGTGATTCTCTTCTCATATATATATATATCTGTTAGACTTGTTGGTCATTCGTATGCTCATTCTTGCAATTATCTTTTAAAAATTACAGAAAGGAAGAATTGTTAGAAAATTCTAGAGATGAAGAGAAAGTTGAAGAGATATTTTATTATTGTCTTCATTCTGTGTAATTGAATTAAGTCGAAATGACTTTTGTAATGGAAAGAGACCATGCTTAGACTAGTTTAAATTATTGTCTAGTGTAATGTTTATATGATAAGACATTTGAAACAAAGAAATTATTTATAAAGAATCATGTAACAGAATCTTAATATATGATATATATATATATAACATATTTAATTTTCGCAACCGTGTTTTTCTTACAAATATAGATGTAATTAGAATCTTTAATTTAGTCGAGATCATTGGGAACTATTTATCTGAGTGAGGGTAGTAATGGCATGGATTGTTCATGTTGTTGTTGATACTCTGGACTTTCAGATAGATAGGTACTATCGATACGATAGTGTAATCCGCATGATATAGACTATACATCTGAGTGAGGGTATTGATAATATGACTGTTCATGTTATTACTAGTACTCTGAATTTTGGATAGATAGACTCTAGTCACAGATACAGTTCATATATCCAAGTGAGGGTATCCAAACACAGTAATAGTTCTCTTGAGAATTGACATCTGTTATGGGATACTGTAAATTTTGGATCTATGAGAATTGTATCTTGTCATAATTGTATAGTCACTCGATTAGATATAAGCATTAAATCGAATACCATGGGTGTATATATTTAAATGCGTTATATTAATTGATTAGTCGTGAGCACCAAATCGGATACCGCGGGCGTATAGATTTGGGGGCGTCACAGAATGGTATCAGAGCATCTAAAAAGAATTCATCATGGTTTCATGAATTAAAAATTATTTAATTTATACTGATAAAGGTGAACATGTATATAATATAAGGGGTATTTGTTTAGAAATTTGAATGGTTAAATCGACAAGACGTTTATTTTGTTACGAATGGTGAATCAATGAAGATGAATGAATCGAATGGTTAAATCGATTTTTTAAATTTGAATGAAGTAAAAAAAAATTAAAAAAATAATTAAAATAAAAAAATATTAACTATTATATTAAGTAATATTAAATAAATTTACAATAATTTTAAATTTTTCCAGAGGAGTAAAAAAATAAATTTTTGTCATTCAGATATATCAATTATCAAATAACTTTTTTCATTCAAATTTAGATTCAACTCTTTCAAATTCAAATTTATTAAATTTTTATCAAAGACCCCCTAAATTTAATTAAACTGACTAGTTGTTTTTTTAACAACGTCCTGTTAAAAAATCCATTCATGAATTTTAGCAATCTTCAGTTCCTATTTTATAAATAAACTAATTTATATCATTACTTAAAATTTATCAAAACAGCATCACATCACATGAAGTACTAATGATTATATTCCTGTAACTTTTCGCAACAATTATACTATAATACTTCCTCCGATTATTTTTGCCGTGTTCATAAGGTGAATTAATAAGTCAAAATATACATACATAATTATATAGTACCATCACTTATCGGAACGAATTAGCCTGAGATTTGTTGTTATTTTTTTTTCTTCCGTCGCCTCTGTTCTGTTTTGTTCTCTTCCTGTATTTAGATCGTATCAGATATATCGTGAAGAAGATAAGGTTTAGTTATATATTTATTTATTAACAGATTATTTTAATTTTTTTAATTATAATAAAATTTAATATTACACACATATAAATTAAATTCAATTAATTTTAAGACTCAATTTTACAAAATTAATTTATATATCATTTAATAATATTTATTAGCCCATATACATTAAATGACTTTCTTGACCCAATTAAAAGACAAAATCCAAAAAATATATTTAAAATATAAATTTAAATATTATTTATTTTTTCGGCTATTATATAAGACTACTTATTATCAACAGTATTTATATTACATATTATTTTACATACACAATAATTTATTAAAAGTTTTGAGATAAAGTTATGTTTGAAAACTTAATTTGAAGATTTGAAATCTTAGTTAAGCGTCCAATTTGAACTAACATTCAATTTAAAGAATTTCAAATGTCCTTTCAATTTTAAATTCAAAATTTTAAAATAATTTGTCAAACATAAAATAAAAATCTTACAAGTAAAAGAGTTAACGTACTTTTTTTGGAAAAGCGATAAAGTTTTACAAGTCCAATTGTATTATCTCTTTTACATTTCTATTAAAAATTATTAACGAAGTTGTTAGTGCCTTATATTTATGATTTGATGATATAATATCTAAAATTGCTATATTGGTTGAATTGGTAGAATTGTAAAACCCTTGTGATTATTATGGATATCGTAAAACCCTTGTAATTGCTAGTGAGTTAGGCTAGAAATTTTAATGCGTAGGTTCTTTAGCTTATAAGTTTATTCGAATACTTGAAAATTTGAAATATTATAAAATAAATTGCTACGAGATCACATACTAAAAATGGTATCTATGACGCTCTCAAATTCGAGTACTTTTTAATTCTGAATATGGTGTTACACCATACTAAACATTCACATTCATATATTTACATTATCCTACTAATATGAAGGTAATTACTAACTATTACAGACATTTTATTACATTCTCAGGTTCTATGACCTTTAAATCTTCAAAACATGACATTTTATATAATAATATAATAATACTCCTAATTTATTAGAAGAGATTGTAATATCTTCAACTCGTTCATCTTTCCCTTCCCTTTGTCCTTACCAGAACTTACAACACGTTCGGGTTTTGCTAAAAACATTTAATTTAAAACAAGAACGAGCATTTACATGCCCAACAAGTATAACGGTTGTATATAAACAACAAAATCAAGAATTATGTTTCATACTTCTAAAACTTCAATAACTGAACAAAAGTTGTGAAGCGATCTCGAATAATAGGAATAATATTTTGTTAAGAATCTAATTATGGATTAAAAGGTTACTTTTGTTAGGTTTGTATATAGCGCGATAATGCAATCAAATTACATAAAAGGTACAGAAGCGCGATAAAACAGATTTTAAATTTTTTCATACAAACAATCACCATGATCATACTTTGTGCATAATTATCAATCAATAGAAAAGAGATGGAAATCAGATTCATACCATTGTAGAAATGAGTTTCCTCAGGTACGAGTCACCTCCAATTCTTTTCACGTTCAACTTGAATCCACCGGGTTTCATTCTTTCATTTGATCAACATTAGCCACCTAAGTGTTTGGCCTCTAGAGCTGATCCACAAAGGAAGAACAAGTATTTAAGAAGATGGGTGTTTGGCAAAACTCTAATTCTATCTCCATAGAATATTATGTACTTTTTCAACTCTTAGAATTATCATTAACCCTAAATCAAAATAAGAACGCTCTTATTTATAGATGTAAGCAGCCTGTCGACGTCGAGAAGATTTGTGTCCCTTTCTGTGCTTTCCCTTTTGTGTTCTCATTTGGTTGAGTTTTGTTTGAAAAGGAGAGTTTGAAAAGGTCCGACATGTGAATGTCGAAGATTTAACTTTTAGAGTCGCCAGTTGGTAGATTTGAAATGGTTGTACCAACTCAACCGATTTTGAAAAGGTTTACACAAAGGCCCAATGGTTGGACATTGTTTAACTAGCCTTGGAAATCGAGATTTATTGGGTTTTGTGGCTTGATTAAGCAGAGATAAGGTGTTAGGCACCCCCGACTTCCGTGAAAACATGGTTACTATAACTTTTTAATTACCTTATTTATCTGCATGTGTGTGTGTATTGGGCCTATGTGCAATTATTTGGAAGTAGTGCTATGCCTCATTTACACCTATATAAAAAGGGTTTGACTTGTATAAAAGTTCATTTTTAGGCAAGATATAGTAGTGATGTTTTGAAAAAATAGGTTTTTAACCCCTTATGCTCAATAGTAATTGAGGCCTTTGATACTTCCATTTTATTTTGTATTCGACTTGATTACTTTTATTTTTGAGATGCGAAGCATTCGAGAAAATAAGATACATAGTAGTGCCAAACTCCTTATGGGCATGATAATCATCCAAGGATATCCAGACACCGTATATAATTTACAAGCTGGCTGCAGTTGAGAAATGTCCATCGTGGGAACCGAATCTAGATTTATAGGCTGAATCTTCGATCACATGGCTCTTAGGCTCACATGATAGAGAAATATGTACAAAAGGTAGAAAGAAAACCATATAAAGAAATCTAAGCCATTCTAGCTTCAACGGTTCCCGTTTAGTCACTTTTGAACCGGTCAAAGTTAGAGATAGCTAGATTTAGACAAATCTAGTCCACAGGCTGGAAGATTAAATATCTATATTGCGAAAGTAGTTAAAGCAAATATATATAAAAGTAGTAAATATATATATAGGTATATGTACAGACGATCAACTGCCACGAATTTAGAATCTAGGAAGGACTTTGAGATGTGAATATATATATATATATATATATATATATATATATATATTCACATTAAAAGGACACGAAGCCAGGTCAGATAAAAATGTAAGTATATATAGGTATATATATATATATAAAAGCGGTAAATGGCTACAGAGTAAACTCTAGGCTGATGAAAATATAAATATATATATATATATATATATATATATATATATATATATATATATATATATATATATAGAAAGCTTAAAAATCTGAAAAATCTTATAGTGGGCTGCCAAGAAGACTTTAGATAGCTTTTGGGGCTTGAAAACTCAGTTTCCACAGGTTAAACTTCAGTATATTGTAGAACACGAGCTTACAAGTGTTCAAAAAGAAGAATCACTCAGTTTGGAGCACTCTAGAAGAGGTTAAGGGCTGAAATGGACATAGTTTTCTCTCTTTTCTTCTTTTTTTTTCAAATTAGTTGCTGGGAGCTCATATTTATAGACCAGATGGCTGCGGGTCAACCCACAGCAGTCGCGGGTCTACTTGCGGCTTCCCGAGCTACCCCGGGCTTTTCGGGTCTCGTCGTCTTGAAGTACGTGCACTCGAGCTACGCGTTGTCCGCTCGAACCTTCATAACTTTTAATCTGGGCATTCGATGGAGGCATGTTGTACCTTTTTGGAAATCCATTGTAGAGAGCTACGCAATGACATGGGATTAGAGATTGTCCGAAGCCGGGAAGATGAGTCTATGAACATATCTCTAAGTCTTCATTGTCTATCCGTTGAACTATCTTGTGTAGTTGTCACTCGGGATTTGAGCTATGGTTCTTGTGGGATATCTTTGGACGTAGTTTGAGTTGAACTGTGTTGAGACGACGTTGATGTGACGTTGAGATGAAAAAAATGATCATTTTGCCCCTTCCGGGGTTATCTTCGGCTTTAGCACAGTTGTAGCAGTCTTTTCTCAGGGTTATCTCTGAGATTGACCTTCTGTTGACTTTGACTGTCCTCAGGGTTATCTCTGAGGTTGGCTTGACCTCCCAGGGTTATCTTTGGAGTTGGAACTGACTTTTTTGGGTCTCCAAGATTGGAAATTGGATCTCTTGGGGTTATCTCCGGGGTTGGAACTAATTTGACTTCCAAGGTTATCTTTGGAAGACGATTCTGTCCTCCTGCAGAGTTAGTAATAGGAATGCAAAATTTCAAGTGTCTACAGATGCCCTCTTTATCATGTTCATGAAATGTAATGGAATGGATAGGATAAATACTACTAGACACTTGAAATATGACAAGCTTAGGATGATGCAAATGTAATGCAACATGATGCGATGTTATGATGAATGTTGTTGTTGGAATGATTTCCAATGGGATATGATAACTGCCTTCTCCCGTTGCTTCTGTTGGTGGACGAAGTTGTCAATGATGGCTTTGTTGAACCGCTTTGATGTCTACTCGAATGGTAGTTTACAAAGCTCTCATTACTGAAATCTCCCGATGCAACGCTGGGGTTGTCGTAAACAGTTTGAAATGTCCATCAGTGCTATCTGAGCCTGATTTGCTGACAAGTCACATAGATGTCTTCAAGATCCATGAAGTGGAGGTTTCCAACAGTTGAGACCATCGGATGTTGACATTAGGGTTGTCACCAACGTCCGTAATCTTTTGGAAATGTTTTCCACCGAAGACGTTCTTCTCTTTTATAAGCGATTCTTGGGGATTGTTGATGTTTCATCCAGATGATGGCTTAGCTTTGTTGCCACCATGGGATGTTTCTTACCATTACGCTGGCGTTATCACCATCGTTCTGACTTTCTACCAGGTTGATGCTGATAATTCCTCTGGGATAACGTTTTAATTGTTGGGGATCTATATAACAGATTCCATCATCGGTCCTCCCCGATGAAGATGGTTTTTCATGGTTTGCATCAGACTTCTCTGACGCTTCGCTGGAGTTATCGCCAACGGCTTGTAATATCAGATACCCTTATCTTCGTTGAAGTAGCTTTCAACGGCATACATCACCGGATCATTCCCGATGTTTCGTTGGAGTTGTCGCCAACGACTTGTAGTGTCGGGGATGCCTGACCCTTTTTGAAGTAGTTTTCAATGGCTTACATTGTCAATGATGTCTGAAATCTCTGCTGGGGATGTATTTCTGACGAGCTATACTCTTGACTAGTTTGGATGCTTTTGATTGCAATCATAACCCCCGGTTGATGGCATCCGACCTTCGTGATGTGCTGACAAGGGCCGCTTTCAATAGCTTTTATCACCGGCTTTCTGAACCCTGTATCCGGTCGAATACCAATGACTTACATGTAGACCCGTAGTTTGGTCTCTGAATTCAGGATTTTTGGCTTTTTCCACTTAATCGTGTAATACCTTTTTCTTGATTTGACTTTTTAGCTTTTGGGACCTCCTTTACAACTCAAATTTGATCGAGCCGGAGGGGGTGGGGACCATCCTAGGTTATATATCACCTCCCATCTCTTTCACAAGTCATTTTCAAGTTGAAGCCACACATAGAATCTAAAATTTCTTCTTCAGATCTAATGAGTTCGAGCTATTTTCTACAAAATATGTCATCGTACAATCGTTCTGCACTATCTTGGTAACGTTTACATGTTTTCTTTTCCAGTTTTGACCGTTGGAAAGTGAGATATCATACAAAATGCTTCAAAACCCATAGTAGTGAATATGAATGCTGACATTACTTGATAAAAATTATTCAACACAGTAAATGTTAGTCTTTTACCATGCTAAACGTATTGATGTAAAAAAAATTGCCTTTTAAAATAGTCAATTGACACCCTTTTCTGCTATTTTTTAATCTTATTTGAGGACAAATGAACAAAGATTTTGAAGCAAAGCAATCTTGATAATTAGGCTACCATGATGGATATAATTTTGATGTTTTTTTCATGCATATAAGGTGTTCATGACTTTAAGTTGGTGTGCTATTGAATGGCCACCTAGTCATGCCTACGTGCATTTGGATAGTCCTTTTTTACAGAGGACACTACGGAAAAAAAATTTCACAAGTCTAGACATTGAATGAACATGTATTTTTAACTCTACTGCAGATGTATGTTAAAGTAATGTATGCATGCATGAAGCTATAAATTGAAATTAATGAGCTCCAGGTATAGAATTTACCATACCCTTTTTGAGGTGATTTAGAGACTTTTGTCCAGATATATGGATCCAGACCAGCCGAGTAGCTCCCATAGGACATCTTCAGGTGTGAGGAGGAGAGCTTGAGATGTTCCAACGGAATTTCGCCGAGATCCATCAAAAGCTCTGATGATCGTATGGCTACTTTATATTCGGTTGGGATTGATATTCATTTTCACCAAGGTGGCATAAGAACAGATATTGAGAGATGAGCCTCCATCTATCAATACTCCTGCAAGAATATACCCAGAAGATAGCACTGCAATGTGTAGTGGTTTGCAATGACCGGTTCCCTCGGGAGGTATATCGTCATCAGTGAAGGATATCACATTATTGTTGAAAATGTGATCCACCAAATGTTGAAATTTTTCCACATCCACTGATTTTGGCAGGTAGGCTTCTTCCAACACCTTTAGCAAGACCTTCCGATGATCTTCGAAAGAGAAAACCAAGTCCAGTATAGAAATCTGGTGTGGTGCTTCTCGCAAGCTTAAAACCACTTTGGCTTCATTGTGGCCCATAGTATGGAGGAATTGTTCAATCTTCTCCATGGACAACTTCCCCTTTGCTTCGCAAGTAGGTTCGATAATCCGTCGAGGAAGGTACAGTGGATTCTCTTTCGACAATCGCGCAATGATGGTATGAGATGTAGATCCTTCAGCTTCCCCATAATTCCATGGCACTTTGTGTAAGCTAACAACAGGATGTTGTACTCTGAAAGGCAAAAGAATTGGCTCGGGTGCGGCCACTTTCAAAGGGTTGTAACTTCCTTTGAGTTGAATTGGTTGTATGGGAAATGTTTTGACAGTATCATCCTCCTTGGATATAACTGCTACTGATCCCTTCCATTGAATAGGGTATGCATTCCCACCCTTAAGTTGCATGCAAATCAATCATCTCGCTACTTGCAGTCACCGCTATCAATAAGATTACGAATGAGATGGCGAGTGCCCAACATTCTTCTCGTCTTTGTGACCGCGAGAATGTGAATGATACTGACACATTTCATCAGGATTGAACTGCCCTGAACGGGGATTGATCGGAGGGAGAAGGAATGTGATTCTTCCTTCATTGATCAGCATTTGAAGTATCTCCTCCATAGATTGGCCCAAATAGGTTAATTCCCTTTGATTGGCGAAATCTCGACGGGCTTTAGCACTTGCTCTCTTTGCAACCTTTTCCTCCATAGCTTTGCTTTCTGAAGGTGTTGATGGAGCATTCATAACAAATGGAAGGAGATAGGCATACTCTTGCCTGATTAATTGATGCGTGACTTGGTGTTGGTGTGTTACCAGTTCTGCCAATTGCTCAATTTGTTTGCAAAGAGCTTTCATCTTTCGTTCCATGTTGAACTGGAACTTTGCATAATCCCATTTGTCAACACCATCTTTAATGGGTTGGGATGATTCACCAAGAGAATTGGAGCCATGTCCGATTACTCAACCCATCATGTTAACCTCTTCCTCTTTGTGTTGTGGGAGAGGGTTGTCTTGTACGTGAGGTTGATCTCGCTTTGGTGACCACAATCTCCCATTGTTTATCGGATCTTGAATTTTATGCTTCAAGGCCCAACAATCTTGAGTATCATGTCCCTACGCCCCAACATGATATGCACATTTCCTGATTAGCATTGAAACCCCTACCATTAGGGCTCTACCGATGAAGAAGATGTGTAATTTTCTTCTGAGTAGTCAGAAGAGCAAGAATATTCTCGAGCGAATACCCTAAGGGTGTGAACGTTTGGAGTCTCTTTACTTCTCCACTTTTGAGTAATGGAGGGTTTAAAAATTGTGCTGGAAAAGGGGAGTAGTTTCTCCTCTGCATAGGCATGTTTGGATTGCCTTTCTGTCCTTGTAGTATCAAGGAAACATCCTCCTTTTTCTTTTTATGGACCCTCCGGGGGTTGTTTCCATAAGATCCGGACTGGATTTGCTCAGCAACAGCTTTAAGAGCGGCTAGGTCTTGAATTTTACCTGACTTCAATCGCATTTCTGCCATCTCGTCGTGTTTGATCATTTCAAAAAATGGCTTACCAATACCAGCTAGAACTCTTTCATAGAAAGGAGCTTCTCAGACATCTATGAAGGTCATGACCATTTCGACTCTGTCATGGCGGCAGAATAACTTGAAGCGTGAAGGCGCT
Organism: Panax ginseng; assembly: GCA_020205605.1. Taxonomy (NCBI): domain Eukaryota; kingdom Viridiplantae; phylum Streptophyta; class Magnoliopsida; order Apiales; family Araliaceae; genus Panax; species Panax ginseng. Next base: position 35,133,404 of record CM035129.1, read on the forward strand.
CCACCTTTGAGCATACTCTCTGAATGACTCATTAGACTGTTTCTTGACCTTGGTAAATTGATACCGGTTAGGAGCCATCTGAGATTGAAAACTGTATTGAGTGAGGAAGGCATGAGCCAGTTCTTCCCAGCTATGGATCTTAGAGTTGTCTAATCTGGTATACCATGAACGGACTTCTCCAGTTAGACTTTTTTGAAATAGCTGCATTCTGAGCTTTTCATTCTCAGCATAAGACCCAAGTTCCCCAATGAACATCTTCATATGTGTGTAAGGATCCCCTAATCCATCATATTTCTTGAAATCAGGGGTCTTAAATTTCTCTGGATAATGAACACCAGGAAATATACAAAGGTCTGTATATGAAACACTGCCATGAGTTCTAATCCCCTTAAGAGCGTGAATGGTTTCCTCCATCTGAAGGATCTTCTTCCTGATATCACCGGTGTCTAGATCTGCTTTGAGATGGGTGCTTTCAGGATCTTGTTGGTAGTATCCGACATTGCTTTCTCGGAATTGTTTTTCTAGATGTTGAACTCCCCTCAGTGCGAGGATTACGTATGTGGGGGGTATCTTCGCACTTCTGGGTAGATGTTGTAACTCTTTCAAAGATAATGACCAAGTCTATGATTTGTTTACTCAATCCAAATCAAATTATTCTCGTGAAACAGGATGAGACTGTCGTAGGGAAGACATGATTGGTCAGAAGCTTGAGGCCTTTTTTTGATTTAGAAGCGTAATCGCCCAATTTCTTCCCTACAAAAGACTTACGTAGTTTAGTCTTAGGGAAATATAAATGTTATCATAACATGTCCGTTTTAGGAATTTGTCCTGCAAAACCGGTTTGTTAATTGCTACCATGTTATTACAAGTTAATGCTTTTACAAGTAATTTGAAATTGGAGAGTATGAAGAAACTTTCCTCCGCGTTTGGTTTATCAGAGGTTGACCTATCCTAGGGTTTCTCTCGTGGCTTTTTGGCAATGAAGGTTCCCAGATCATCGCAATCTACTCAACGGGAAGTTAATCCGGTCTTTCAACTGGAGTGAATCTGAGTGGTGCCTTTCCTGAGCCCCGGGGAATTATTCTTCCCATGGGTCCAGTAATCAAACACCGACAGGATAGCCTCCTAACAGAGGGACCACACAACATACATTCACATACAACGTGTCTCACCATTTATGCAAAATGATGACATGTACGAAGCACTAATATGTGCGAAGCACTAATATCACAGATAGATATTTAGCAGTGCAGTAAATAAGATTCATTAGTACACATTTTATCAGAAATATAAATGCAACAATCACACACAAGCATATAACAATTTTGAAAAGCTTGCAATAGCGGCTTAAGCCCTCTTACTAGAGTCCCCAGCAGAGTCGCCACCTGTCGACGTCGGGATTTTTAATTGTCCTTTTTCGTTACTTGTCTTTTGGTGTTCTCATGTTAATGTGAGATTTGTTTGAAAAAACAAGTGAAAAAGGTCCGACATGTATAATGTTGACGATTGACTTTAAGAGTCGCCAGTTGGTGTATTTAACTGGTTACACCAACGCAACCGAAAAGGTTTTACACATTGACCCAGTGATTTGACATTGCTAAACGGGTCTGTGAAACCGAGAATCATTACGGGTTCGGGGGCTTGATTATGCGGAGGGAAGGTGTTAGGCACCCCCCGACATCCGTGTTACCACGGTGACCGCCACTCTTAAAAAAAATTGTTATATGAATGTGTGTGTGTGTGTGTGTGTGGATCAATGTGCAATTATATGAAAGTAGTGCGAGGCCTCGTTCCCACCTATATACACGGGTTTGAATTTTATTTAGGAAAATCCAATTTTAACCACAATATATAGCAATGAAATTTCGTAAAAGTGGTTTTTCAAACCCTGTGCTCAATAGGAATTGAGACCTTTTCATACTTCCATTTTTTATTATTAAGTGTCTGGCTTGTTTGCTTTTATTTTTGAGATGCGAGGCATCCTCGAGAAAATAATATACAGTTGTGCCGAATTCCTCATGGGCATGACAGCCATCTAAGGAAACTTCGAGACCTTCAGTAAAATAATGTACAAACTGCTTACGACCGAAAAATATCCATCATGGGAATCAATCTAGATTCAATGAACTCAACCTCGTGATCACATGATTCCTAAGCTCACAAGATAATCGCAATTTGTATGGAAAGCGTAAGTAGTTATATATATATATATATATATATATATATATATATATATATATATATATATGAATATTATCAACCGCCACGTAAGTGAACTCCAAAGTGGACAAAATGTAAATAAAGTCAGAAGCGATCAACTGCCACGAAGTGAACTCAAAGCGAGACATAATGTAAATAAAGTCAGTAAAAGAGACAGAGTAAACTCCGTGCCCAATGAAATGTAAATATATATATATATATATATATATATATATATATATACAATTATATATATATATATATATATAAAGCAGTAAACGCACTGGATGTAAATCCAGGCTCATCGGATATGTCCGACAGCAATTATATATATGTATATATATAAAAGCGAGTAAATGCTCCAGATATAAAATCCAGGCTCATCAGATATGTCTGAGAACAGCTATATATATAAGTATATATATATAAAAGCAATTAAATGCTCCAGAACGATGTATAGGCTCATCAGACAGAGTCTGACCACAGTTCATATATATAAGTATATATATATACAAAAGCAGATAGACGCTCCAGACCGAAGTCTAGGCTCAATCGAGGCATAACTCGATAATGTTAGTCCATATATATGAAATATATATATATATATATATATATATATTAGTATATATATACAAATGTAAATGAAAACCATGATAAAAGTCCGCAAACACACTCACATGACTCTCAACGTGTACAACAGTGTGATAATAGGAGAAAGAGACTTTCTTGAATATAAGAAGGATTACAGTGGACTGCCAAATAGACTTCTTTGACTTTAATTGTATGAACACTCAGCTTCCGTAAGATAAAAAGTATTTATATATGGGCTAACTGGTGTTTAAAGAATAGGAAACACTCAAAAGATGTGTATGCAGAGCTAAATGGACAGGGCTTCCTCGCCTTTTTCCTTCTCTCCCTCTTCAAAATGGCTGACCCCCCTTCTATATTTATAGACAGGTGGTCACAGGTCAACCTACGGCAGCCGCAGTTGATCTTGCGGCTGGTCGTGGTGGGCCCGGGCTTTACGGGTCCTGTTGTCTCGTAATACGTGAAGTCGTGAACTATAATGTCCAATCGAACTTACAGAACTTCAATCCGAGCATCTAAACGAAGCATATCTGTACTTCTTCGGGCTGCTTGTGTCGAGAGTTATGTAATGACATGGATTAGAGGTCAGGAAGAGGGGTCTATGCCCATGGTCTTCAAGCTTCAAAGTCTATCCAAAGTACTGTCACACGTAATAGTCACTTGGGATGGTCATTCCTCGATTGTTGGGACATTGTTGTATGTATGTATGTATGAAGCATTTGAGACGACGCGCCATTTGTCGGATGAACAAGATGATGTTTGACACCTTTCCGGGGTTATCGCCGGGTTGAGTTGAAAGTAGACGTTGCTCAGTGTTACAACTGAGATTAGACTACTTGTTGATATGCTGCAATATCATCTTGTTAACGTGGTAAGATGACGTTGTGACTCCTCACCGAGGTTATCGCCGGTTTAAGAGAAAAGCAGACTTTGCTCAGGGTTATCTCTGAGATTGGACTGCTTGTTTGTGTGCCTCACTGTCATCTGTGTATGATCCTGTCTGAGGTATGTGTGCTTTGACAGGATGTATGTGGTTGAAGCTGATCGCATGTGTTTGAAACAAGCATTTCCGGGGTTATCGACGGAACTGCGATGACATCTCTTAGGGCTATCACCAAGGATGGGGTTGCTACTCCCAGTGTTGTCTCTGGGACTGGATCTGAATGTCGCGGTGTTATCACTGAGATAGAGCTATTCTCTCTGGTGTTGTTACCGGTCTTTTGATCTGCATATCTTGGGGTTATCTCCGAGATTGGAAATGACATGCCCAGTGTGTGTTTCGGGTTTGGATCTGATGCTCCCGGTTTGTGTTCCGGGTTGGAGCTGACCTTCTGGTAGTATCTAGAATGATTTGTATGTTGTCTTCTAGGGTTATCTCCAAAAGACAAATCTACCCCTCCTGCAATGTTAGTAAAAGGAGTGCAGAAAATTTCGAGTGTCTACATATACCAGATAGACAGGTGTTTAGATTTGATACCCATGAGTTGACTCCTACATAGGAGGAGTATGAGCGTCTTACAAACTTGCCTTTGGACCAGCCTTGCACTCGGATGGCTGTCGGTGACATGAGTCGGTAGTTTATAACCTTGACAGGCTTGAGGCATAGAGTTTCCTTAGACGAGTTACCTCGGGGCATGTGGTGTCTATGGACTTCTTGATTGATAGATTTGGGTAGTTGGATAGCTATCTGTGATATTCTGGGGACTTCACCATTTTTGAGGGTAAGTAGCATGTCGCCTGTGTAGATATGCATTGTGACTTTTATGTATATGTCGTTGTATATGGACCATCTATATATCGGTGTGATTATAGTAGTCCGTGCTCTCAAGGAGGGTCATACCATCTTACCTATGATTTCGGCAGAGACCTTGAGGTCGGCCACATTTTGCCATACCCATTAAGTGAGGATTTTAGAGGCATTGTCGTCTTGTTGTACGTGTGGTTTATGAGACACTTAAGATTGATTGGCACCTTTAGATGTCATGGGTATTGTTTTTCCCATGAGATAGCCATATCCTATCCTTTTTAACCGGCTGAGTGTACAGACGCATCATCATGGTTGGCTTTCTTTTCAGGGATCAAGGACCCATTTGATATTTTACTATGTTCAAGGCTTAGATCTCCCTATAGCTTTATCACTCATGCAGTCAGCATGGACTATCTTCCGCTAGCCAGTTAGAGGGGGTGACCATATATCATCCACTGGCTTTCATGGGATAGTTTGACCAGTTTTAGGATATTCATCCCTTTGACGGGGCAGTGGGTCAGCGATTGTCATCATTGCTTCTATCAGTAGAGGATTTGACCAGGATTTATGACTGTTGGACTCATTGAGAGAGGGCTGAATTTTTGACTAGTCATCCAGGTCGCTCTTTAGAGTATTCAGCATAGCTGGAGGCAGAGATTGCATCGGCTAGGGTTATTTCCTTAGAGCTGGATATTGATTCTGATGATGGAGAACCTATGGAGTACCCTGATTCTCCCATCGAGGATAAACTATTTATTAGTTCGTTAGTAGTTCTGGTTGATTCCCCTAGTATTCCCACTGCTGTGGCTCTACCTTCTGTAGAGTATTTAGAGTAGAGGTTACATCTGATGACGTTTGAGAGGGATCAGGCTAGGGCCTTGATGTTGACAATTCTTTCTGATAGAGATGCCACTTTTGTTGAGAGGGATGATGCACTAGCTAGCAGGGATCCCGCTATTGTTGAGCGGGATGAGGCTAGATCGTCTCTTGATGCAGCTGTTGTTGAGCGGGATGAGGCTCTAGCTACCCGAGATGCTGCTACCACAGATAGTACTGCACTTAGATCTCATACTACTGGTATTGTTGCAGAGATGAGTGCATTCATTGATGAGCATGGTAGCACTATGCAGATGGCCGTAGATCTCCTGGATCGCATGGACACCCTGAGGCAGGAGTTCATAGATTCATCTCCATCTACTGAGATGGATTCCATGTTGGACTTGATGGCTCGCTTATCCACGGTTTTGTAGATTAGCTTTGATTTTCCTGCATAGACTAGGTTAGCCATTTTTGTCATGTACAAGACACATTGTATATATCAAACGGTATTATATGGTAATTAAATATTTTTTGATTCACTTCCCTTTTAGATATGCCTTGTTACTTGCTTGATAGTTGTGACGCCCCCAAAATAGGTATACATCACCCATCTTGAGTCGCCAAATACATGGTATAGAATTCAAATACAACTTAATTATACAACAGTCGTGTAAAGTACGACAAAATACATGTTGTGAGTTTTAATACAAATATTGTCTTTTAGACAATATCCACTCTCAGAAAAAGTCCTCATTACATTTATTATCACACTATTTATAGAATAGTGAGGACTACTAAGACACCATCTTGGACCATCACTCCGTCCCCCGACTAGTTCTGGCTACGTTTTCATTTCCTGAAGAGAACAGTGAAAGAAAGAGTGAGCTCAACTAGCCCAGCAAGAAATATTATGACTAAGATAATGCAGAATAAATTATCATTAGCCTTCAACAATGTTAAACCGGTAAAATACAATAGACATCAAGTTTAATCTGCAATGAACAAGCAATCCATTAAAAGAGTCAAGTAGAGAATAAAATCTACTATCTTTTATGTTTTAAAAGGTTTTCATCACTTTTATCATTGGGACTCAAATTTTAATAAATAATCCACATCATCCCTGCACTACGGCCAAGGATATTCATTAGGCTCACGACCACAAATTCCAAGCACTACGGGCCAAGGATATTTGTGTATTCATCAATGGTTATGATCATGCCAACTACTGTCCATCAATGCACTACGGGCCAATGAGGACTTTTACCACATCATTTGTAATATTACAGTCATGATTATACCGAATAATCCCTGGTCATAATCATACCAAGTCCATCTATGCACTACAGGCCACATATGACTTTCAAGAATATAAACATGAGGATGATGACAATGATATAAGAATTCAATAAAACAAGTTCAAGAATTAGTTTGTCCAGGAACCAATAACGTCCAAATTGTCAACATGATACTTCTTTGTAAAGTAAAATTTCAAGAATGCTCAGAAGAATATTTCCATGAAAAGATACTGGATGAAGCGCAAATATCAATGATATTCCACTAATTTCATGGAGTATAAAAGTCAAAATTTTAATCAACTGAGTATAATAACGAATGGAATAACAAAAGAAATCACCATGCATGCGGTATTTCGTGACAGATAAAAAGTTATTATAACGAGAATAATAATAACGGAACCAAAGTCGTGTGAAATTCACATCGATAGGATGTTCCAACAAAATAATAAGTAATGGAATAACAACAGAAATCACCATGCATGCGGTATTAAGATAGACAAAGTTATTCCAATGTAATAATAAAGATGTAATAATAAAGACGGAACCGGATCCTACAGATAGCACATACTGATATTCTAATGTAATAAATGAATAATTAAAATTAACTGTGTTCGGTGTAAACACACATGCATGTGATATTCCAACAGAATAATAAAATGGAACTGTGTCCCAAGTAAAACACACATGCATAAGATGTTCCAACAGTAATAATAAAGACAGATTAATAGAAGAATGTCACCAAGTATAGGGTAGCTCACAGATATATGAAGTTATTCCAATGTAACAATAAAGAAATGGAATAACAGAAGTTCTCTTCTTGAATACAAAAGAAATAACACCCCTTACCGTAAAATAATACTTGATATTAGAGTAGTGAAGTAACAAAAAACTCTTCTTCTTTCTCTCTATAATTTCTCTCTCTAGAGTTTAGTGAATTCGTAAGAAAATAATGAAGGAATGAGCTTCTATTTATAGAAAAATAGAATGCATAGTAACTAATCCATGAACGGTCCAGATCGATTTATTTTTAATCGGACGGTCCATATTTAAAAAAAAATCTTTTAAATAATATATATATATATATATATAATGATAATAATTGAAATCCTTCTGTATAAACCAAAAACCAATTTGACAACTTTGAAAAAAAACCTCCCAACCATTCAATTTTTCAATATCAGGCCCCACATGTTCCCTCCCCCAACATGTTAATATCACAGGGATCCCATTATATTTAAATAACTTTCTATCAATAATGTTGAAAAATAGGTAAATGGGGGTCTAAATAATACGCCAAATTTACAACAACTACCTCATAAAAATCCTTTCAATATTTTTAACAACATTTATCATCATTATTATAATTCACAATATTAATCGACCAGTTCGTTCCCAGGAAAGAGGGGGCTTTCCAATAAGGATTTCTCCCTATTGGCACGCAATTAGATTATCTAACCTCTCCTTGACAGAACTTCTAGACATCGTTAATATTGCAAATAATAATATTAATAACTTTGTCATCTCAATTATTGATTTTAACAATATATAAAATATCAACAATAATTGAATCAATAACGTGAGATACTATGCAACAATTACTATAGCAATAATTGAACAAAACTAAATGACTTCTCACGTAAGCATCAATAATCAATACTGTGTGCTACTATGCAACCACGCCAGACATCGTATTTTTTTACTACCGAGTAGTTCAACAAAGATAATCTGTGAAAACTTCCGCCAAGTTATTTCATAAAATATTTTTGTCGCTTTCTCAATCCGACAATAATTTCATTAGGGGTCCACCAATGATTATACCATTGCATTACTAATATTCCTCGCTAAAACGAATATTCCCCGACCAATCGAATATAATATAACAACTTGCATACTTTGCAAAATTTATAAATACTACCCACAACTATAACATTATATTAAATTTATTCCATAATATTCAAAAATGATAATTATAGAAAATTCATCTTTATTCAAAAAGTTGGGGTCTTCCAATAGTTTCCTTTTCTCCAAGACTTGCGATCTCGATGTATTCTGAACTCCTCATTGGGAGATAGACATTGAGATGTCTCAGGATCTTTCGATGCCAGCTCTTTGGTGTTTTGGGACTGTTTCTGAATGTAGTTGTTTGAGGAGAGGATTTTGGATTTCCTCTCTGAGGGTGACCGAACCACAGATGGTCGCCCATTTTCTCCCATTGATGAGGGGAGACCAGATAGTTTGATCTCTTATGGATTGGTGTTTCCCTATGAGGATTCAACCGCAGTATAGATGGTCACTGATTTTTCTCCCATTGTTGATGGGAAACTAGGTAGTTTCATCTTTGTGGTCTAAGCTGCTGACGTGTGGTTTGCCCGCACCACAGATGGTCGCTGGTTGTTTCCCATTGATGAGGGAAGACCAGGTAGTTCAATCTCTTGTGGTTTGGTTTGAAAGGTTAAAAGTTAAAAGGATGATCACAACACCGTTGAAAGGGTTTCACAGGGATAAGACCGCACCGTAAATGGCTACCTATGTACTCCCATTGATGAGGGGAGATCAGGTCTGTGTATTTCGAACCTAGCATGAAAAGGTTTGAAAGGTTGACAAAGTTAAAAGGGTTTGGATTTTTGTTTATGGTTAGACTGCACCGTAGAAGGTTGCCTACGTACTCCTGTGTCTGGGGGAGATCAGGTGTGCGTAGTTCTAGCCTGAGTTAGATGGTTTGAAAGTTGTATGTGGTGAAAAGTTTTTTCTTTTTTTGCAGAGGTTGGACCGCACCATAAATGGATGCCTATGTACTTCCATTGATGAGGAAAGATCAGGTCTGCATAGTTCGACCCTTAGGGAGAACTGATGCGGTTAGAAAGGTTTTAAAAACCTAAATTGACTGATGGATTGATGATCTAAAACTAGGATGCTAATTTGCAGTTAGCGTCAGACATAATACCTTTTTACGGTGTCTGAGTTAATTTGCTGGGGAAATTCTTCACCATCCATTTCTTGCAATTTGAGGGCTCCTCCTGTCAATACCTCCTTGACAATGAAAGGGCCTTCCCAATTTGGGACGAATTTTCCTTTAGATTGATCTTGGTTGTTAAGGACATTTTTCAAGACCAAGTCATTTTCTTTGAACTGCCGTAGCTGAACTTTCTTGTTGCAGGATTCGATCCTTTGTTGATTTAATTGACCATGGAAAATGGATGTGACCCTCTTTTAATCTATCAGAGATAATTGGTGATACCGATCTTGTAACCATTGGTCTTCTTCCATTTGAATATCTATCAACACTCTTAGGGATTCCATTTCTACCTCTATGGGGAGCACTACTTCTATGCCATAGGTTAATGAGTAGGGGGTTGCCCTAGTGGAAGTATGCATTGACGTTCTGTAGGCTAATAGAGTCCGAGGTAACAAGTCAGGCCATCCTTTCTGATTGGCGAACATCTTTTGCATGATCTTTTTGATGTTCTTATTAGCCGCTTCAAAAGCACCATTCATCTTTTGTCGATAGATAACGGAGTTGAGATGCTTGATTAGGAATTTACTGCATAATTCCTCCATCATTTGGTTGTTGAGGTTTTTGGCATTGTCTAATACAATGACCTCTGGTTGTTATTATCGACAAATGACATTGTTTCTGATTAAACCAATGATCACCTCTTTGGTAACTCTGGGAAAAGAGGCCACTTCTACCCACTTGATGAAGTAGTCGATCATGGTAAAGATAAACCGATGACCATTGCTGCCTTTGGGCTTGATTGGCCCGATCACATCCATTCCCCACATTAAAAAGGGCCATGGTGAACTCATATTGCGGAGTTCCCTTGGAGGGGGCATGGATAGCATTTCCATGAATTTGGCATTAATAACATCTCCTGACATGATCATCACATTAATCATCTTTCAGAGAGATCCAGTAATGCCTTGTTCTTAGGATCTTCTTGACAAGTAGAGGACTGCATGTGTGGGCCACATACTCCACCATGAATTTCATCCATGAGTCTCTGGGCTTGGTCTTTGTCTAGGCATCTTAGAAGGCCTAGTCCCGCATCCCTTTTGTAGAGTACATCTCCGCTTAGATAGAATTTCATGACCATTCTATGGATCCACTTTCTTTCAGCTTGACTCGCTCCAGTGGGCGTAGATTAATCTCGCAGAAATTTCTCTAATTTTTAATATATTAAAATCATTTTTAACTAATTTATTTAATATAATAATTAAATAAATTTAATATCATTAATATTCAAATAAATACAAATATTAATGAAAAATATGTCAAATTATCAAAAGTTAATTTTTACAACTTAAATAATTTTAAAACTAATTTTTGAATTTTTAGGAATTTATTTCTATTTTTCTCTATTTATTGGAATTTAAATTAATTAATTTTAATAAAACTGTCGCTAAAGCCTTTAGCAATAGAAACTGTCACTATTGGTGTTCTTGAGCCTCAAGAACATTCAAAGTCAGTCACTAGGTGCTTAGTTTGACCACCTTTAATTCTCAATTCATGTTCATTTCTAGGAGTGCAAAGGTACTGATCATGAAGTATTGATGTAATACTACATGTATCAACAATAAACAAGGTCATACTACTTCATAGTTTCAAGATCTAAGGCTTTAAAATCGTTATCAGAACAATTCTGGGTTTTTTTTGTTACCCAGAAATCCAGGCAGTTCTTACGTAAGTACTTTGTGCCTTAATTAATTCGGTCTCTAGTCATTGTTTAAGTGTTTAAGTGGTTCAATCTTATCGTCCTCATGTCAAAGAACAACATCACTACACTTGGGTAGCTAAACTACATCAAAATCACAAGATCTGACTTGGTCAAACCTTGTTAGAAACTATGTTCTTGAGTTTTCTGGAAATTCTAGAAAACCAAAATCGTGCTCGGTCAACTCACTTTGACTGCTCACTGCTTTGATCCTATTTGTTGTTTAATATATCTAAGGCCATGAATATATGGTCCATATAACAGAGTATAACATTGATACAACAACATAAGCTAAACACATAACATCTGACAGATCAGTGATCTTGAAAATCTTGTTAGACCTATATGGGTAACTTCTGGGTTACCCAGAAACTCAAAGTCATAGTTGGTCAACCCACTTTGACCATCAATATCTTGGAATATGGACATGATTCCAGTTCTAGATTACACCCCTCATAGCATACTACAAGTCTATTACATCTAACAAGGCTAACAATCAACAAGTATGAATCTATGGCCTCTGACATTTGCTTGTCAGGCCATAATTTAAGGTTCTTGAAAGTTTTTCAAAACTCCATTTTAAGCACTTTGATGTTATGGATCTATGATATAACATCATAGATCACTAAATAACATCTAATATGTAAGACCCCAACTTTTATGAATAAAATGGAATTTCTTCTATTTATTATTTTGAAATAGTAAGGGGTTGATTCGATTAATGTCTTTAGGTATGGGTAAAATGGGCAAATATTTTAAATAAGCAAGTGGTTATAAAATATTCATTTTTGGGAAATATTCATTTGGTCGTGGAATATTCTTCTTTGACGGGAATATTCGTATTTACTCGCCGCAAATCCATTTGTGGGCCCCATAACTTGAAAAAAACCGCTTGATAAAAAAAAATGATAAGTATGAGTTTTTTTATAAATAACGGCGTAGTTGTTACCGTTAACATTGTTGGAATATCCAGTGGTTAAAATACAGTAATACGTGATGTTGTACAGTAGCACACGATATTGCACAAATTATTAGTTCTTACGTAAGAAGTCACTACTCAATAATTGTTACAGTAATTACTGTTCAATATTTTATTTTATTGATTCAATAATTGCTCCATTGATATTTTATTTTATTGATTCAATAATTATCACTACACAGTATTTCCCATTATCTGATCAATAATTCATATTATTTGAATAATATTATTAGATAGCATTATTGGTAATGTCTAAGGAATTTTTGTCTAGAAAAGGAGTTTGGTCACCTAATTGCATGCCAGTAAGGAGAAATCCTTATCGAAAATCCTTTTTTTTTTTTTTTTTTTTTCCTGAAAACGACCTGGTTGTCATTATTGTGATTCTGTAATATTATTTGTGAATAATTAATTATTGATAAAAATGATAAGGAAATATTTATTTTATGAAAGAATTAATGCTGATGTGTTTTATCAGTATTTTATCGGAATAGAGGTGTTAAAAATCATCCATATATGGATTTCAGTCATTTTTCGTTTGGAATTTGGGAAAACATTCTTCTACAAAGTTGTAGAGAATTAAATTTTCTATGGAATAGACATAAGATTTGAATTTTTCTGATAAAAGGGATATTTATTATGAATTATTGAAGTTCTGGAATAATTAATTTTTGGAGTTATAATTGTTTTTTAAAAGAGAAACATTTTTTGTGAGGTGGGCCCCATTTGTGTGTGCTGATGATTTGGTCAAGGTGGTGTGCGTAGGAAATTTTAAAAAATATGTTAATATTTTAGTAAATTTTCTGCTTTGGCGTTTTAAGCATTTTCTTACAAATAGGGTGCCTAGGTTGAAATTAAAAAGCACACCAGAATCTGAAATTTCTCTCTATATAATATCGAGCGTATTTTTGTGAGTATTTAAATACTTTGAGTGTTACTATTCAGTGCAAGTTTTCTTCAACATTATATCCGATATTTCAGCTAGAAGTACTATTCTTTTGAGGTAAAGGATATTTTTTTTGTAAATAATATTATTTCTTTCAATATCATTATATCGAAATATTGGTATGAATTTTATTATGAAATTTTTACCTTTTTATGCTGAGGTTACTATTCACGTATACAGTACTATTCACGTATACAACACTATTCACATATACGACACTGTTCACGAATACGGTACTATTCACGAGTACTATTCATAAAGTATGATTTTTCTTATGAAATTTTGCCTTTTTGTGTCGGGGTTACTATTCACGTATACGACACTATTCATGTATACGAAACTATTCACAGAAAAATTAAATTTTTTTTCTTTGTCCAAGTTGTCTATTATGGTTACTATCTTTGATTGTATCCATGTTTTGATATTCATTCTTGAATTTTGCTCCACAATTGATTATTATGGAGTATTTTTGAACTTGGTTAAACTAAAGTACGAATCCCTAATCTTTGTTTTGTTATCTCACTAGATTCGTTTTCTTTAAGATATTTATCATCATTCTCATTCCTAAATGGTGATATAACTGAATATCTTTGGCCTGTAGTGCAAAGATGAATGATTACCTTATCAATATCTTTGGCCCATGGTGCAGAGATGGACAGGTGTTGAGATGGACATGACCAACTGGTGATACAAATGAATATCTTTGGCCCATAAAGTAAAGATGAATATTTAGTTCAAGATGTATATTGATTGATGTCACAGGGATAAAATATTGATGATGGACTTTTAATCATAGAAGATAGTAGACTTCATTCTCTACTTAACTCTTCTAATGAATTGTTATTTCCGCTGTGAATATTGATCTAAACTTGTTGTCCATTATATTTTTTCTATTAAAGGCTAACGATAATTTGTTTGTCATTATCTTAGTCATAATATTCTTTAATGGGATAGTTGAGCTCATCCTTTTCCTTTTTATTCCATTTTTCTTCTCAGGAGGCGAGAATTTAGCTGGAACTAGTAGGTGTACGGAGTGATGGTTCAAGACAGTTATTTTAGCAGTCCTCACTATTTTGTAAAATAGTGTATCAATAATTGTAATGATTTGAGCTTGGATATTGTCTAGAAGACAATATTTATATTTAAACTCACAACATATGTGTTGTCATATTTTGCACGACAATTGTAATAATGAAGTTGTAGTTATTTTCTGTACCATGTATTTGGCGACTCAGAATGGGTTGTGTGGACCTATTTTGGGGGCATCACAGTTGGTATTAGAGCTTAGGGATATAATTTCTGGTGGAGATCTGTGATTAGAACTAGGAGGGGAGAGACGAGTAAATCCTTTGGTAGTGTGTCCTACCTAAGCTTATTTGTATGGTCGGTCCGAATATAGAGATATTATGTGGCATATCAATTTCTTTAATTAACCCTTGACCATATAACAGAGTATAACATTGATACAACAACATAAGCTAAACACATAACATCTGACAAATCAGTGCTCTTGAAAATCTTGTTAGACCTATCTTGGTAACTTCTGGGTTACCCAGAAACTCAAAGTCATAGTTGGTTAACCCACTTTGACCTTTAATATCTTGGAATCTAGACATGATATGAACATGATTCGAGTTCCAGATTACACCCCTCATAGCATACTACAAGTCTATTACATCTAATAAGGCTAATAATTAACATGTATGAATCTATGGCCTTTGACATTTGCTTGTCAGGCCATAATTTAGGGTTTTTGACAGTTTTTCAAAACTCCATTGTTATGGATCTATGATATAACATCATATCTCACTAAATAACATCTAATAACACATATTTAAACACATAAACACAACATCTATCTTAGCATACAAGATTAAATATAGGGTAGGATTTATACCTCTCTTGAACAATCTTTAATCTAGGTTTTCCTCATCTGATCTTGGTGTGTTAGAGACTTTTTTAGGGACTGAATAACTATATGATTTCGTGGCTTTGAGAGTGAAAAATTTTGGCTAAGTGTTGAAACACAAATGAGGCTTGGTTTTGATTTTCTCTTTCTTTAATCTCTTAGATTTGATTCAATGTATCTATAACTTGCAAGGTGGCACTTAAAGATCAGTTTTGGGCTTGATTTCTAGCACATGGTGTTATCCAAATTTGGTGAGTCACTAGATTTGATAATATCTCTTAACTCAAAACTTAAGTAAAGGGTATTTTGGTCATTTCGCCTCTAAAAGGGTACTTTGGTAATTTCCCTCATAATTTTAAGGGTATATTAGTCAATTAACATGCTTACCTTTCATTCTAACCCTTAGGGTTCGATGATCTCAATTAGAGTTTGCTAATTAGGGTTTAGGGTTCCTAAATCAAAAATTAGGATTCCCGAAAATGCAATTAGGGTTCCTAACTGATCGTTAAGGTTTCTTAATCATAGATTAGGGTTTCTAATCTATCATTAGGGTTTTTTAAGTTTATACCTTATATGATCAATACTTGATCATTAATTCTATTCTGTACTAACACATACTCATCAATACATTTACAATCACTATATTAACTATCGAATACCTATCTGTAACTAGGGTTAGGGTTTCGTTATCTATTAAACATAAATTCACTCTTATTACTCTGTTAATACATAGTTTGACCATCTTACTAAACTTGTATCACAGATACTCAGCATAATATTGATAATCAATATCAATATTAAATAAATAAAATTATTCATAAAATTTGAATTGTTTAAATTTTGGGTCCTCACATTCTCCCCTCCTTATAAGGATTACGTCCTCAAAATCACCGCTTTCTTATATTCTAATACCTTTTAAAGTTGTATCATCAATTCCTTTATATTAACACAATATTAATTTATGATTCAATACTAACCTGTGACTTGGATCCACAAAAGGAAACAACTCACAACGATATCTATCCAATACCACTCACGTAATTATATTACAAAATCTTTACCCATCACCACCTCTTGTGCAGCCACTGTGTTTGGAATCGTCATGCTAAAAGTGAATGTCGTTGGTCTTCCCTACTGAGCTGATTCTTTGATTCATATTGTTCCGTTGCTAGTTCCCTTATTGTTGTTTCCCTTATTCGCTTTCTTCTTTGGGCACTTCCAAACCAGATGATCTGATGATCCACATGAAAAATAATCTCGTATCTTCTTTGGACTGGGACAATTGGGAGAAACATGTCCCTCTTGACCATAGTTAAAACATACTCTTCTTCCCTTTAAACAAACTCCTTGATGATTATTTTCGCAAACTGGACACGATGCACCTTTCTTCCTACTCTCTTCTAGTTTATTTCCTAAGTTAATATTGTCATCCCACTTATGTTTATTAAAATTACTGCCTCCACTACCACCTATCATATTATTTCCTTCAGTCTCCTTTCTTTGTTATTGACTATCCTTCGATACAACTTCAATTTCTCCCTCAGCGATAATTGCTTTCTCCAAAAAAGTCGAAAATGAATCAATTTGCAGCACATCTAACTTACTGAGTACCAATGGTTTCAATACATTCCTAAAATGTCACGCTTTAAGTTCCTCAGTGTCCACTCGACGTGGAGCTAATTTATCTAACTCGTTGAACTTGAAGAAATATTCTGTCACTATCATATTCTTCTGCTTCAGATTCAAAAATTGTTCATCCATATTTTAGTTTATACTTCTCTTCCTTGGCGGCATTATCTGTTTAAATAAAAACTTACATTAATCCTTTATCTCTATATTAATTCTTATTAGTAGCATAATAAGAATTTAACATAAATTTCTCATATTATTGCATATTTATTCAAATAACACATATTACTTTTAATACATAACACATACTACTATAATCAGTCACTATCCCTTTTTAACAAAAATCGGGATTAACTACCACAACTTTATACAAAAAGTTGTAATTCACCAAAATTTACCTTAATATTCATACTGAAAACAAGGATTACATTCATATATATATATATATATATATATATATTCACATATACCTACTCATCGCTTAAGATATTACAATCTATAATATTGTATCTTACTACCAAAAGGTACTACTTCTTATGCTTAATTTGTCTACAATCCACTCCCTTCACTTATCTTCTTCTTAGGACACTTGTTGAATCCATGACCCATTGCTCCACATGAAAAACATCTTCACTTATCTGTCTTAGGACAATTTGGTGAAATATGTCCTTTCTGTCCATAATTGAAACACACATTCTTCCCCATCATACACTCTCCCCAATGAGTCTTTCCACACTTTCCACATGCTTGCTTCTTCTTTGGAGTTGAATTTCATAAATTATTGTCACTGTCATTATTCCTTTTTCCTTTTATTGTTACCCTTCTTCTACTTGATTGCACCTTCCGATGATCCACCACCTTCAGCCTTCATTCGATCCACTTATGCCTTTAGATCGTTTCTTTCTTCTGTCATTTCATGCAATTCCCTTTCCGTCATCCATAATTCCTCTAAGAGAAATACCTTACTCCGTAGCTCCTGAACTTCTATAGATACTTGACCTTTTTCAGCTCCTACTTTACCTTAGTTTCTTTAGAATCTACTTCTTCCTCTTTCTTCCGATCCATTTTGAGATACTTGTCATGATTTCTTCACAGATTCACCATAGGTTTATCTCTTACAACTTCCTCAACTGACTCACTCTGAGCTGAAACCTAGGCTAATGGCATTGGTGCAACAGCCACTAACATACCAATAACTATTTTATCATCTCCGGACATCCTATAATCAGTTTAAACAATCTTAATTTATACATCACCAGTACACCATCCATGAACACTAGGTGTCCACCTATCTTATTATTGATTCATTTCGTCAATCTCTCACTTCTAACTCTAAATGAGTTTTCTCTATCTTGTTTAAGGTTATATTCCTAAGGTTTTCCCCCTAATTAAATTTTATAACCTACAACTCTGATACCATTCTGTGACGCCCCAAATCTGGGTTACCTGACCCCCAGATTTGGTGCTCACGATCCATCATATAAATAATATCTAAATACCCATTCATTTATTAATAACTTCATACATATCATTAAGTCATATCCTTAATACAATATCCCAGGTTTTCTAACCTTGACATAACAAACATACCCTTAGTTTTACAAAAAGGGTTTACACACAATAACATAATAATTAAAGTTATAACAATTACTCCTGCATTTTGTTCTTGCCCTTGTCATTGTTTGCCCCTCCTACTACCTCATCATTAGCTGAAATGTTGTATTTAAGGAAGGGTGAGCAACGAGTTTGCCCCATAAGTTAAAACATACAATAAATGCTGTGAATAATGAATAATAGACTATCGATTCTATAGAATTTCACAACAGTTCAAAGGACCTTGAATTAGTTGAACAAATCGTTTATCAATAACAAGACTTTATCGCATTTCATGCTAAACAATAATTCGAAGATGAAAGAGTAAAACACTTTCAAAGTTTCAATAATATTCAATCGATTATCAAGAGATAATACTATGCAATAACAAAGTGGAATATTTCCAGATTTTATGCTGAGTGATCACAATGGGATCGTGAACGTCTCAAGGCATTATCGATATTCAATACCGAATTACCCCAGAATTATAAATTAGATATAAAAACTAAACTATAACCCTCTACAAGTACCTAGAGCGGTCAACCCCTTTTACCCAATATTATGCATAATACTCAACTCGCATAATGGCCGAATATCCGACCACAAGGTTGCCTTTTTATATAAAGGTTGTTCATCTCAGTCTTACATCAAGAGTTCATATCACAACAATATAGTTTGGATTTCAAGAAATACTATGATTTCAACATCTAATATCTATCTCGATCTAGCCGAAATTATTGGCATTGATCTTTAAATAACAATTGAGTTCAAATACTAGAACCTATCGTTGAAATATTCTTTTAGTCAAAATAATTAGCTAAGACATAGCTCAAAAACTATTCAATAATAGGCAGAAATCAATTGCCTTATTTGTAATCAACAATACTATGTATAGATATGAATAACCAATAATAGTTATTCACCAGTCACGCTTTTGAAATCTAAAACTCATTTTGAGTTAATGAACTTGCGCTAATTGCGAATAATCAATAACAATCTTAGACGTGGTATAATCAACAATAATTATCCACTTAACACGCTGGTAGGATAATAATTCGAATTTATGTTAACGAAATTTTAATATTTACGAATATTCAATGAAAATCTTGGATATAGAATAATTATCAATAATTATTCATTAACATATTTGAAAAATAGTAACTCAAGTTTGAGTTAGGAAACTTGCCTTCGTCGTTGACTACTGCTACACAATATAACTTAGCTGTAAGACCCCAACTTTTATGAATAAAGATGATTTTTCTATAAATATCATTTTTGAATATTATGGAATGAATTTGATATAATGTTATAGTTGTGAGTAATATTTATAAATTTTGCAAAGTACGCAAGTTATTATATAATATTCGATTGGTCGGGGAATATTCATTTTAACAGGGAATATTTGTACGACGACACAATCATTGGAGGACCCCACAACGAAATTATTGTCGGATTGAGAAAACGATAAAAATATCTTTTTATGAAAATAACGGAGGAAGTTTTACTGTTAACTGTTGAAACACCCGGTGTTAAAAGTACAGTAATACGCGTGGTTGCATAGTAGCACACGGGATTGATTATTGACTTATGTGAGAAGTCACTCAGTTGTATTCAATTATTGTCGATATTTTATATATTGAGATGACAGAGTTATTAATATTATTATTTGTAATATTAACGATGTCTAAAAGTTCTGTCATGGAGAGGTTTGGTCACCTAATTGCGCGCCAATAGGGAGAAATCCTTATTGGAAAGCCCCCTCTTTCTTGGGAACGACCTGGTCGATTAATAGTGTGAATTATAATAATGATGATGAGTTTTGTTTTATTAGTATTATTAATGTAATAAAATAGAAAAGCTTTTTATATAAAACAGAATACTTTTATAAAGTTATTCGTTTTATTAGACTATAAATAGAATATATAATATTCTATTATGCATAGTATTTTGCATAGTAAAATCTTTTTATATAAAAAAGAATACTTTTATAAAGTTATTTGTTTTATTAGATTTTAAATAATATATATATATATATATATATATATATATTTAGAATATATTATATTTTATTGCATAGTGTAGCATAGTATCCTTTCTATTTCCCTATAAATAGGATGCATAGTTAGAATTGAAAATCACACCAGAAGTTTAGAGAATTCTTCTATAATCTTGAGCCTATTTCTTTAGAGTTTTAAGAAGCTTTGAGCGTAGTGCAAGTTTTCTTCAAGAATATCCTCGCCCTACCAGTCAGAATACTCTTCTTTTACGGTAAGGGTTATTATTTCTTTCTTATTCATGAAGAGAACTTCATTATTCCATTCTTTATTATTCATTGAATAACTCAGATACGCAAGCTACCCTATACTTGGCGAAATTCTTTTTTGTTATTCCATTCATTATCATTATGTTGAATAACTCCGCTCTATAATGATACCGCATACATGGTGAAATACTCTCATTATTCCATTTTTTATTATTTTATTGAACATCCTCGTCTATGCTACGCTATGGCGTGACTCAAGTTTTGTTATTTATTATTCGATGGAACATACTGTCTATGCGTTTACACATGACCTGGTTCCGTTATTTATTATTTTATTGGAATAACCTGTCTGTGCGGTCTATCGCATGTCTGGTGATTTCTTTTGTTATTCCATTCTTTATTATACTCAGTTGGTTAAAGTTTTGACTTCTATACTCCATGAAATTAGTGGAATATATTTGATATTTGCGCTTCATCCAGTATCTTTTCATGAAAATATTCTTCTGAGCATTCTTGAGTTTTACTCTACGAAGAAGTATCATGTTGACAATTTGGACGTTATTAGTTCCTGGATAAATTAATTCTTGAACTTGTTTTATATGAATTCCTATATCATTGTCATCATCCTCATGTTTATATTATGTTGAAAGTCATCTCATGGCCTGTAGTGCATAGATGGACTTGGTATGATTATGACCAGGGATTAATCAGTATAATCATGACCGTAATGTTACAAATGATGTGGTAAAAGTCCTCATTGGCCCATAATGCATTGATGGACAGTTGTTGGCATGATCATGACCATTGATGAATACACGAATATCCTTGGCCCGTAGTGCATGGATAATTTTTGGTTGTGATACTAATGAATATCCTTGGCCGTAGTGCAGGGAAGATGTGGATTATTTATTAAGCTGAGTCTCAGCAATAAAAGTGATAAAAAACCTTTTAAATCATTAAAGATAGTAGATTTTATTCTTTACTTGACTCTTTTAATAGATTACTTGTTCCGCTGCAGTTAAAATTGATGTTTGTTGTATTTTATCAGTTTAACATTGTTGAAGGCTAATGATAATTTATTCTGCATTATCTTAGTCATAATATTTCTTACTGGGCTAGTTGAGCTCACCCTTTCTTTCACTGTTCTTTTCAGGAAATGAGAATGTAGCCGGGACTAGTCGGGGAACGGAGTGACGGTCCAGATGATAGTATTAAAGTCCTCACTATTCTATTAAATAGTGTGAAAATAAATGTAATGAGGACTCTTTTGAGTGTGGATATTGTCTAGATGACAATATTCTTATTAAAACTCTCAGTTTACATTTTGTTGTATTTTACACGATAGCTGTATTATTAAGTTGTATTTGAATTTTGTACCATGTATTTGGCGACTCATGATGGGTGATGTATACCTATTTTGGAGGCGTCATAGTTGGTATCAAAGCTTAGGGATATGATCCCTAGCTAAGATGTGAGACAAGAACTAGGAGGGGAGAGATGGGGAATTCCTTCGCTAGTATGACCTACCTAAGTTTATTTGGTATTTAATTGGTCGGTCAGAGTATAGGGATAATATGTGATATGTTAATTAACCCTTGTTTTATGGCAGTATTTGAAAATGACATCCGAGAATGTTGAGAACATCAATGGAGCACAGGAGACCGTTGAGTCTCCACAGATCAATAATCAGGATAATATGCATCAGGAAGGCGACAATTCTCAGGCAAACAACAAAACGGACCAGATGATGAACGATGGAATGTTCAGAGGCTTTATACAATTCATGCAACATCAGGCAAGTGTGGCTCTTGTCCAAAATGCAGGTTGAAACACTGGCAACTCTCGGACGGTCACCGCTAAGCAGTTCAAGGAACTGGGAGCACCAATGTTTTTTGGAGAGCCAAAACCACTTAAGGCAGAGACGTGGATAAAGTAGATCAACATGATATTTGATGTCTTGGGATGCTCCGAGGAGCAAAAGGTTTCCTTTGCCACCTTCATGTTGCGGGCAAAGGCAGATTACTGGTGGGAATCTGTAAAGCGTACTCAACCTGCCGCACTAAAGATGTCTTGGGAGAAGTTCCAAGAACTGTTCAATGACAAGTACTTTCCCAAAAGTATTCGTCACATGAAAGAGGTAGAGTTCATCAAGTGGAGCAAAACAACATGACCGTGTCGCAAAGACGGGGCCATATTTGCCGAGTTGTCCTGTTTATGGTCCTATTTGGTTGATAATGAGGAGAGAATGACGCGAATGTTTCTAAGAGGTTTGAAACCCGAGATACGTCAATATCTTATCTTTCATAAACTGTGTTTGTATTCAGATGTTGTTAATAGGGCTCAGTTATTGGAGCGCGATAAGGAGTCAACCCAACCAAAAGAGAGCAGCCGACAAAATGATAATACCAGTGATAGCAGTCATCGAAGTGGTGACAACAAGCGTGGAGGGAATCAACATGCCAGAAATGGTAACCACTTCGGTGGTAATCATGGCCAAAACAATAAGAATGGACATTTCAAGAAGAGGAGATTCAACAATGATGGAAAGACGTCAGCTTTAGCACCTATCATTAAGGAAGGAGAACGACCACCTATCATATGTTTCAAATGTGGAGGAGAGGGACACATTAGTCCAAATTGCATGATGCCATCCAAAACATGTTATAATTGTGGAAGAGAAGGTCACCTAGCTCGATTTTTTTGTGCACCGAAGACAAGTCCAGCTGGGATGGAGGCATCAAAGGCCGTCCCAGACAAGACAAAATCGGTAGTTCAGGGGAGAGCGTTTGTCGTGACCTCCCAAAAAGCAAATAACCCGAACGAGGTCATCATGGGTAAGCTTATCATAAACTCTAGCGAAGTATATACCTTATTTGATACCGGTTCTACCCATTTTTTTATTTCTCCTACTTGCGCTCAACGTTTAAATTTAACTCCGGAGAAATTGGACTTTGACTTCTCTGTTGAAACTCCATTGGGAGAAACCTTCATTACATCCACTGTTTATAAGTCTCATTTGGTTCAAATCGGTACCCTCACATTACCTGTCGATCTTATTTCATTGAAAATATTTGCATTTGACGTAATTCTAGGGATTGATTGGTTAACTACTCATCATGCAAAATTTAATTGTTTTCATAAGGTTGTTAGCTTTCATATTCCTAACCAACCTATTATGCGAATTCAAGCAACCAAACCATTAAAATCACTCACTGTCATCTCAAGCCATAAAACTATTCGTTTATTAAAAAACGGATGTCAAGCTTTCTTAGCTCATGTCACGGATCTAAACAAAAATACGTCAGTTTTGAATGATATCTCTATTGTTAATAAATTTCCCGACGTATTCCCTCAAGAACTTCCTGGCTCACCTTCAGAGCGTGAAATTAAATTTTGTATCGACCTTGAACCCTAGACAAAACCCATTTCCAAAGCCCCATATCGAATGGCTCCTATTGAACTTCGTGAGTTAAAGACCCAACTCGCAGGAATTGTTGAGACATCGGCTTTATTCGTCCTAGTACTTCTCCTTGGGGTGCTCTTTGTTCTATTCGTGAAAAAGAAAGACTCGGAGTGTGCGACTTTGTATTGATTATCGGGGAGTTGAATCATGTCACCATCAAAATAGGTACCCATTGCCACGTATTGATGACCTGTTTGACCATTTACGAGGAGCCAAATTCTTTTCAAAGATTGATCTTCATTTCGGATATCATCAATTGAAGATTAGAACCGATGACATTCCAAAGATGACTTTTCGTAACTTCTATGACGGGCATTATGAATTCCTAGTCATGTCTTTTGGATTGACTAATGCTCCTGCTGCCTTCATGGAAATGATGAACCGAGTATTCAAGGAATATTTGGATCACTTTGTGGTCATTTTTATTGATGACATTCTTATTTATTCCAAAAGCCGTGAAGATCATGAGCAACACTTGAAGCTGATACTCCAAAAACTTCGTAAAAATAAGCTTTATGCCAAGTTAAAGAAATGCGAGTTCTGGCTGGAGGAAGTAGTATTCCTTGGGCACGTAGTATCAAGTCATGGAATATCTGTTGACCCAGCAAAGATTGAAGCTATTCAAAGCTGGGAGCAACCTAAATTAGTAACCGAAGTACGTAGTTTTCTCGGCTTAGCTGGTTATTATCGAAGATTCGTAGAAGGGTTTTCTCGAATCGCTACTCCATTAATTCAGCTGACTCAGAAATATACAAAGTTCGGTTGGAGCGAAGAATGTAAGAAGAGTTTTTAAGAACTCAAGAGGAGACTCATTTCAACACCTATTCTTACAATACCATCTGGCTCGGAGGGATTTGTCATCTACAGTGATGCTTCGGGCAAAGGGTTAGGATGTCTTCTCATGCAACATGGGAAAGTCATAACCTATGCCTCTCGATAACTCAAAGAATATGAAAGGAATTATCCTACCCATGATCTAGAGTTGGCAGCTGTTGTTTGCGCACTTAAAATTTGGAGGCATTACTTGTATGGGGAGAAAGGGGAGATCTTTACGGATCATAAAAGCCTCAAATATTTCTTCACTTAAAAGGAACTTAACATGCGACAACGACATTGGCTTGAACTGTTGAAAGATTATGATCATACCATCCAATACCATCCTAGAAAAGTGAACGTGGTAGCTGACGTATTGAGTTGAAGATCATATGCGGGTACGAGTGCAATATTGACAACGCAAAGGCCCATTTTGTGTGACTTGCAAAGGATGGAGATAAAGTTAAAGACTCCAGGGACCCATGTGATGATGGCGAATATATGAGTAGAATCGACTTTAATTGATAAAGTTAAAGTTGCTCAAGTTATAGATCTTGAGTTGATGCGTATGAGGAAGAAAGTGCAAGAAGGTGCTATGCCGGAAGCAAGAATCGATGAAGAAAGAATACTTCGAGTCAACTCCAGACTTTGTGTTCCTAACGACCCTGATTTAAAGTATAAAATCATGATGGAGGCGCATAATGCATCGCTTTGCAATCCATCTCAGGAGTACCAAAATGTATTGTGATCTTCGTCATACATTTTGGTGGAGCAATATGAAGAGAGAGATAACGCTGTTTATCTCAAGGTGTCTAACTTGTCAACGAGTCAAGTCGGAGCATCAAGTACCAAAAGGTCCATTGCAACCACTTGAAATTCCAGAATGGAAGTGGGAGCACATTACCATGGATTTCAAGCATTGGTCTTCCCAAGGTTTCTCAAGGCATAGATGCAATTTGGGTCATTGTTGATAGATTGACCAAGTCTGCTCATTTCTTACCAATACAAGAAACTTATACACTTGAACGTCTTGCTCGTATATACATAAACGAGATTGTAAGACTGCATGGTATGCCAGTATCCATAGTTTCTCATCGAAACCCAAGATTCACTTCATGATTTTGGGTTAGTTTGCAAAAAGCTATGGGCACGGATTTACGATTTAGTTCGGCATATCATCCTCAGATGGACGAACAATCAGAGAGGACTATTCAAACTCTGGAAGATTTATTAAGACTCTGTGTCCTTGACTTCAAGGGAAGTTGGGATAAGTTCTTACCATTGGTGGAGTTTCCCTACAACAACAGTTATCAAACAAGTATTGGCATGGCTCCATTCGAGGCGCCAGTATGGAAGAAAGTGTCGCTTCCAAAGATCTTTGGGATGAGGTGGGTGAAGCAATGTTGTTGGGAACAGAGTTGGTAGGTATGACTACAGAAAAGATTCAAATGATCCGACAACGCATAAAAACCTCACAAGATCGACAAAAGAGTTATGCCGATCTTCATCGAAAGGACGTGGAATCGATATTGGAGATCATGTGTTGTTACGTGTTGCTCCATGGAAAGGAGTTACGAGATTTGGAAAGAGAGGAAAGCTCAATCCTCGATTCATTAGCCCATTTTTAATCCTCGATTGAGTAGGAACTGTGGCCTATAGACTTGCTTTACCACCAAGTATGTCTCGTTTTCATAACATTTTTCACATATCCATGTTACGTAAATATGTGGAAGATCCGAACCACATTATTAAGTTAGAACCGGACGAAATAGCGGAAGATTTAACGTATGAAGAGGTTCCTGTTCAAATCTTGGATAAGAAGGAATATATTCTACGCTCCAAGGTTATACCTCAAGTCAAAGTTTTGTGGAGAAACCACGATGTTGAGGAAATGACCTGGGAATTAGAATCTGAAATGAAATCAAGGTATCCTTACCTCTTCGACATACCAGGTAAGTACCCTAATTTTGAGGGTGAAATTTCTTAAGAAGGGGAGGTTGTAAGACCCCAACTTTTATGTATAAAGATAATTTTTCTATAAATATCATTTTTGAATATTATGGAATGAATTTGATATAATGTTATAGTTGTGGGTAATATTTATAAATTTTTCAAAGTATGCAAGTTGTTATATAATATTCGATTGGTCGGGGAATATTCGTTTTAACAGGGAATATTTGTACGACGACACAATCATTGTTGGACCCCACAACGGAATTATTATCGGATTGAGAAAACGATAAAAATATCTTTTCATGAAAATAACGGCGGAAGTTTTACCGTTAACTGTTGAAATACCCGGTGTTAAAAGTACAGTAATACGCGTGGTTTAATAGTAGCACACGGTACTGATTATTAATGCTTACGTGAGAAGTCACTCAGTTGTACTCAATTATTGTCGATATTTTATATATTGAGATGACAGAGTTATTAATATTATTATTGGCAATATTAACGATGTCTAGAAGTTCTGCCAAGCAGAGGTTTGGTCACCTAATTGCGCGCCAATAGGGAGAAATCCTTATTGGAAAGCCCCCTCTTTCTTGGGAACGACCTGGTCGATTAATAGTGTGAATTATAATAATGATGATGAGTTTTGTTTTATTAGTATTATTAATGTAATAAAATAAAAAAGCTTTTTATATAAAAAAATGTAATACTTTTATAAAGTTATTCGCTTTATTAGACTATAAATAGAATATATAATATTCTATTATGCATAGTATTTTGCATAGTAAAATCTTTTATATAAAATGTAATACTTTTATAAAGTTATTTGTTTTATTAGATTTTAAATAATATATATATATATATATATATATATATAGAATATATTATATTTTATTGCATAGTGCAGCATAGTATCCTTTCTATTTTCCTATAAATAGGATGCTTAGTTAGAATTGAAAATCACACCAGAAGTTTAGAGAATTCTTCTATAATCTTGAGCCTATTTCTTTAGAGTTTTAAGAAGCTTTGAGAGTAGTGCAAGTTTTCTTCAAGAATATCCTCGCCCTACCAGTCAAAATACTCTTCTTTTATGGTAAGGGTTATTATTTCTTTCTTATTCATGAAGAAAACTTCTGTTATTCCATTCTTTATTATTCTGTTGGAATAACCTGTATACGCGGGCTACCCTATACTTGGTGAAATTCTTCTGTTATTCCATTCTTTATCATTATGTTGGAATAACTCGCTCTATGCGAAGTACCGCATACATGGTGAAATTCTTTTGTTATTCCATTTTTTATTATTCTGTTGGAACATCCTGTCTGTGCATTACGCATGACCTGGTTTCGTTATTTATTATTCTGTTGGAACATATTGTCTGTGCGTTTACGTATGACTTTGTTTCGTTATTTATTATTTTGTTAGAATAACCTGTCTGTGCGGTCTATCGCATGCCTGGTGATTTCTTTTGTTATTCCAATCTTTATTCAATAATAGGTAGAAATCAATTGCCTTATTTGTAATCAACAATACTATGTATAGATATGAATAACCAATAATAGTTATTCACCAGTCACGCTTTTGAAATCTAAAACTCATTTTGAGTTAATGAACTTGCACTAATTGCGAATAATCAATAACAATCTTAGACGTGGTATAATCAACAATAATTACCCACTTAACACGCTGGTAGGATAATAATTCGAATTTTAGTTAATGAAAT
The DNA here is from genome assembly GCA_020205605.1 of Panax ginseng. Classification (NCBI taxonomy): domain Eukaryota; kingdom Viridiplantae; phylum Streptophyta; class Magnoliopsida; order Apiales; family Araliaceae; genus Panax; species Panax ginseng. Next base: position 35,162,029 of record CM035129.1, read on the forward strand.
TTCTATATTTACGAATATTCAATGAAAATCTTGGATATAGAATAATTATCAATAATTATTCATTAACATATTTAAAAAATAGTAACTCAAGTTTGAGTTAGGAAACTTGCCTTCGTCGTTGACTACTGCTACACAATATAACATAGCTGTAAGACCCCAACTTTTATGAATAAAGATGATTTTTCTATAAATATCATTTTTGAATATTATGGAATGAATTTGATATAATGTTATAGTTGTGAGTAATATTTATAAATTTTGCAAAGTACGCAAGTTGTTATATAATATTCGATTGGTCGGGGAATATTCATTTTAACAGGGAATATTCGTACGATGACACAATCATTGGTGGACCCCACAACGAAATTATTGTCGGATTGAAAAAACGAAAAAAATATCTTTTTATGAAAATAACGGAGGAAGTTTTACCATTAACTGTTGAAACACCCGGTGTTAAAAGTACAATAATACGCGTGGTTGCATAGCAGCACACGGGATTGATTATTGACTTACGTGAGAAGTCACTCAGTTGTATTCAATTATTGTCGATATTTTATATATTGAGATGACAGAGTTATTAATATTATTATTTGCAATATTAACGATGTCTAAAAGTTCTGCCAAGGAGAGGTTTGGTCACCTAATTGCGCGCCAATAGGGAGAAATCCTTATTGGAAAGCCCCCTCTTTCCTGGGAACAACCTGGTCGATTAATAGTGTGAATTATAATAATGATGATGAGTTTTGTTTTATTAGTATTATTAATGTAATAAAATAGAAAAGCTTTTTATATAAAACAGAATACTTTTATAAAGTTATTCATTTTATTAGACTATAAATAGAATATATAATATTCTATTATGCATAGTGTTTTGCATAGTAAAATCTTTTTATATAAAATAGAATACTTTTATAAAGTTATTTATTTTATTAGACAATAATTAGAATATATTATATTTTATTATGCATAGTGCCTACATAGAGTTTTGCATAGTAAAATCTTTTTATATAAAATAGAATACTTTTATAAAGTTATTTGTTTTATTAAATTTTAAATATAATATATATATATATATATATATATATTTAGAATATACTATATTTTATTGCATAGTGCAGCATAGTATCCTTTCTATTTTCCTATAGATATGATGCTTAGTTAGAATTCAAAATCACACTAGAAGTTCAGAGAATTCTTCTATAATCTTGAGCGTATTTCTTTAGAGTTTTAAGAAGCTTTGAGCGTAGTGCAAGTTTTCTTCAAGAATATCATCGCCCTACTAGTCAGAATACTCTTCTTTTACGGTAAGAGGTATTATTTCTTTCTTATTCATGAAGAGAGCTTCTGTTATTCCATTCTTTATTATTTTGTTAGAATAACCTGTATACGCGGGCTACCCTATACTTGGTAAAATTCTTCTGTTATTCCATTCTTTATCATTATGTTATAAAAACCTGTCTATGCAAAGTACCGCATACATGGTGAAATTCTTCTGTATTCCATTTTTTTATCATTATGTCGGAATAACCTGTCTATGCGAAGTACCGCATACATGGTGAAATTATTCTGTTATTTCATTTTTTATTATTATGTTGGAACATCATGTCTGTGCGTTACGCATGACCTGGTTCTGTTATTTATTATTCTGTTGGAACATCCTGTCTATGCATTTACGCATGACCTAGTTCCGTTGTTTATTATTTTGTTGGAATATCCTGTCTGTGCTTTTACGCATGACCTGGTTCCGTTATTTATTATTCTGTTGGAATAACCTGTCTGTGCGGCTTATCGCATGCCTGGTGATTTCTTTTGTTATTCAATTCTTTATTATACTCAGTTGGTTAAAGTTTTGACTTCTATACTCCATGAAATTAGTAGAATATCCTTGATATTTACGCTTCATCCAGTATCTTTTCATGAAAATATTCTTCTGAGCATTCTTGAAATTTACTCTACAAAGAAGTATTATGTTTAAAATGCACAAATATTTTAAATAAGCAAGTGGTTATAAAATATTCATTTTTTTTGGGAATATTCGTTTGGTGGTGGAATATTCTTGCTGTCGGGGAATATTCGTATGACGGCGCATGTGAGACCACAGATTTTATGAATAAAGATTTAATTTTCTCAAAATATTTTTTTTAATACTATGGTGTGGATTTGAGATAATGTTATAGTTGTGGGTAATATTTATAAATTTTGCAAAGTAAGCAAGTGGTTATATAATATTCGATTGGTCGGGGAATATTCGTTTTAACAGGGAATATTCGTACAACGACACAATCATTGGTGGACCCCACAACGGAAGTATTGTCGTAGTTAGAAAACCACAAAATTATCTTTTTATAAAAATAACGGCGATAGTGTTACCGTTAAAACTGTTGAACTACCCTAGTAGTAAAAGTAATAAGAATACGTGTGGGTTGTATAGTAGCACACGGTATCGATTATTGATGCTTACGTAAGAAGTCACTCAGTTATACTCAATTATTGCTACAGTAATTGCTGAATCATATTTCTCATATTATTGATTCAATTATTGTCACAGTATCATATGCATAATATGTTATATTTATTAAATCAATAATTGAGACGACAAAGTTGTTCATATTATTATTTGCAATATTGACAATGTCTAAAAGTTCTGTCAAGGAGAGGTTTGGTCATCTAATTGTGCGCCAATAAGGAGAAATCCTTATCGGAAAGCCCCCTTTTTCCTGGGAATGACCTGGTTGTTAAATATTGTGAATTATAATATTAATGATGAATAAGTTCGCGTTGATTAAAGATGAAATTGATAGTTCCATTGTGTTGGAATTATTAGTGTTAGTGGGAATCGACATTTATTTCGGTATTAATTGATGTCTGGAAGTTATAATTTCCACCACGGTCGTAATTAATCGATAAATGAGCAATTAATTGCTATTAATTCACATGATTATAACTATTTGTTCACATGTGTGTACTATTAATTCACATTCTTGTTACTATTAGGGGAGTTGGTGCAAGATTGATAATACTTGCATGACTAAGTTACAAATGGAGGTATAGATAGAGGTACTATACTGTAATTCGTATTTTCACATGTCTAGAACTATTGAGTCACATGATTTACTATAGATTCACATTATTTACTATTAGGGGAGGTGGTGCAAGTTTGATCATACTTGCAGGACTAAATTAAAAATAAAAGAAAAGAGGAAGGTATTATACTGTAATATTCTGAGCCCCAAAATGTGCAATTATCAAAACTATATTTTCCTATAAATAGAAGCTCATTTCTTCATTATTCTTCACCAATTCATTCAAGCTATAGATCATTTATTATAGAGAGAAATTATAGAGAGAAAGAAGAAGAGAAGTCTGCTACCTCACTACTCCAGTATCCAATTTCTTTCTAAGGTAAGGGGTATTATTTCTTTCGTGTTCTTGAAGAGAGCTATTGTTATTCTATCCCTTATTATTCTGTTGGAATAACCTGTATACGTGGACTACCGTATACATGGTGAAATTCTTCGTTTATTCCATTTTTTATTATTCTATTAGAACATCTTGTGCGTATTACGCATGACCTGGTTCCATTATTTATTATGCTGTTGGAATAACCTGTCTGTGCGGTCTATCGCATGCATGATGAATTCTTCTGTTATTCCATTCTTTATTATTCTGTTGGAATATCCTGTCTGTGCATTTATGTATGACCTGGCTCCATTATTTATTATTCTGTTGGAATATCCTGTCTGTGCATTTACGCATGACCTAGTTCCATTATTTATTATTCTATTGGAATAACCTGTCTGTGCGGTCTATCGCATGCCTGGTGAATTCTTTTGTTATTTCATTCTTTATTATACTCAGTTGGTTAAAGTTTTGGCTTTTATACTCCAAGAAATTAGTGGAATATCCTTGATATTTGCGCTTCATCCAATATCTTTTCATGGAAATATTCTTCTGAGCATTCTTGAATTTTACTCTACAAAAAAGTATCATGTTGACAATTTGGACATTATTGATTTCTGGATAAGTTAGATTATAAATCTTTTATTCTTGAACTTGTTTTATTGAATTCCTATATCATTGTCATCATCCTAATGTTTATATTCTATTGAAAGTCATCTGTGGCCTGTAGTGCATAGATGGACTTGGTATGATTATGACGAGTGGATCATTCGGTATAATCATCATTAATAGTAATGTTACAAATGATGTTGTGAAAGTCCTCATTGGCCCGTAGAGCATTGATGGACAGTTGTTGGCATGATCATGACCATTAATGAATACACAAATATCCTTGGCCCGTAGTGCATGGATAATTTGTGGTCGTGATACTAAAGAATATCCTTGGCCGTAGTGCAGGGGTGATTCGATGATGTGGATTATTTATTAAGCTGAGTCTCAGCGATATAAGTGATGAAAAACCTTTTTAAATCATAGGAGATAGTAGATTTTATTCTCTACTTGACTCTTCTAATGGATTGATTGTTCCGCTGTAGTTAAATTTCATGTTTGTTATATTGTATCAGTTTAACACTGTTATAGGCTAACGATAATTAATTCTGCATTATCTTAGTCATAATATTTCTTACTGGGCTAGTTGAGCTCACCCTTTTGCTTTCATTATTCTCTTCAGAAAATGAGAACGTAGCCGGGACTAGTCGGGGAATGGAGTGATGATTCGAGATGGTGTTATAGTAGTCCTCACTATTCTATAAAATAGTATGATAATAAATGTAATGAGGACTCCATTGAGTGTGGATATTGTCTAGATGACAATATTTGTATTAAAACTCATAGCATATATTTGTCCTATTTTACACGATAGTTGTATAATTAAGTTTTTATTTGTATTTTGTACCATGTATTTGGCGACTCAAGATGTGTGATGTATACCTATTTTTGGGGCGTCACAGTTGGTATCAAAGCTTAGGGATATGACCCCTGGCTGAGATGTGAGACAAGAACTATGAGGGGAAAGACAGGGAATTCCTTCGCTAGTATGACCTACCTAAGTTTATTTGGTATTTAATTGGTCGGTCAGAGTATAGGGGTAATATGTGATATGTTAATTAACCCTTGTTTTGTGGCAGTATTTGAAAATGACATCCGAGAATGTTGAGAATAGCAATGGAGCACAAGAGACCGTTGAGTCACCACAGATCAATAATCAGGATAATGTGCATCATAAAGGCAACAATCCTCATGCAAACAATAACACTGACCAAATGATGAACGATGGAATGTTTAGAGGCTTTATGAAATTCATACAACATTAGGCGAGAGCGGCTCCTGTCCAAAATATAGGTGGAAACACTGGCAACTCTCGGACGGTCACCGCTAAGCAGTTCAAGGAACTGGGACCACTAGAGTTTTTTGGAGAGCTAAAACCACTTAAGGCGGAGACGTGGATAAAGAAGATCTGCAAGATATTTGATGTCTTGGGATGCTCTGAGGAGCAAAAGGTTCCCTTTGCCACCTTCATGTTACGAGTAGAGGCAGATTACTGGTGGGAATCTGTAAAGTGTACTCAACCTGCAGCACTGAAGATGACTTGGGAGAAGTTCCAAGAATTGTTCAACGACAAGTACTTTTCCAAAAGTATTCGTCACATGAAAGAGGTAGAGTTCATCAAGCTGGAGCAAAACAACATGACTGTGTCACAGTACGAAGCCAAGTTTGCCGAGTTATCCCGGTTTGCGTCCCATTTGGTTGATAATGAGGAGATATATTGGTCGGATAACCGATCACTAAACACGCGCAAGTATACGCGGTCTAACAAGTAATACAATGATAAGTAGAGTGTCGTACCCACGAGGAACTATCATTAATATTTACCAAATACCGACTTTATCTCACTAAAGTCTTATTCGAACAGTAATAAATGAAAGAGTGATTAGTCTAAGCATAACTAATTATCAAAACAAGTAAATGGATAATGAGTTGTAATCTAAGGAATAACAAGCTAAGGTTACAACTTCTCCCCACTCAGGCATTCTGTCGAACTCCTAGCATGCTATGTTTCATCAAACTAGCTACCCTTCTCTCTTTGGTCTTAAAGGTCACGATAATTTGTCGACCGATAACACACAAGTGCTCATACACCTCTATCGAGGTATGTACGAACATATCCTTTCCAGATCCACCCGATAGGAAATAGAACAGAAAAGAACGCCCAAGCTAGATACAATCCTACATATGTCTATGCGAATTGATCATAACAAGGATATAAGCTTAAGCTCTCTATTAGGTCGCACGTGTTGCACATATATATGTCTATTCTACGCACAACTTGTACAGTCGAAACCCACAATCACATGTCAATATATTCAGGTGTAAATCTACAATTTTTCTGTCGATATCATGTAAATTACCAAAATCATCACTAATGTCTTAGTGAGAATTATTAAGCATCAATATATCGAACCAAATCATATGGTGCCAACCAAAGAGATAAGACAGTCAATTTAAATAACAAATGGTTCCATTATAACCTTAGAGCAAATATTCAGTTCATAGCCATTGAACAAAATACAAGTAGCAATAAAGACAACATTTATGGATTACAAAATCAAAGAAAATAAATAGATAAGAAGAAACTCTGTCAAGGCCCTTCAATCTCTAAGCATTCTGCTCAAATCAAGCTCTCCAGTCCGTGTAGCTTATTGCTCTTGATGCTCCAAAGAAAGACCAAAATTTCTCCCTAATCTAATAATCTATATTTACAAACATTTATCAGAAGAAAGGAAGAGAAATTACAGAAGAAAATAAAACTAAGCTACTTACTTCTCTAGATCTACTCTCTATATCTATTCTATGTTCTATGTATCCTCTCTCTCTTTTTTTGTTATGCAGCCTCCCTTTCCATTTTATAACAGCTTCCTTCCTTTGCTAGGTCAAAAATCATTTCTCTCTGCCTGGGCACAGGAGGTGGCGTCGTGGCCCGGGCCACCAAGCTTTAGATGGCGCTGCGGCTCCACATTAGTGTCATGGACACGGAGCTCGCACTGCGGTGCGAGTCAAGGAAGAAGTAGTGGCGCCGCGGCACGATGCTGATGTCATCAAGGTTCAGGAGGTGGTACACATGCCACCATTAAGCTCAAGGCGTTGGCCATGGGCGAGTGTGAGGAAAATGCCCGTTTTGCCCCTTTAAGCTTGTAAAGCACCGTAAAGCTCTGTAATACATAAGTTAGGCACAATAACACAATTATCATATAAAACCATATAAAAACTACGAGAACAAGCAACTATTTAAGTCATAAAATTTTCGATTCACGGGTATAAATTCCACTCATCAAATACCCCCAAACTTAAGTCTTTGCTTGTCCTCGAGCAAACTATCTAACACAATAATAACAGTAATAATTAAAAAAGAGAAAGGAATATAAGACTCAATACTAACATCGTGGCTCCGACTCTCTATCTAAGCTCGTCCCAAAGAATAAGGCAAACACATGCATGAGTAAGGGTTCATTCTATTTTAAGCATAAGACTGTATTCGATCCATTCTATGTGCGTGTGTGAAGACCAACCGTCCTGACTAATCATAGCTCAAATAAGTCCGCACAGTCGATTGCTAAAACCAAGCAACTCCGCAACTTAAATATTCAACAAGCATTAAGAAAAAGCCGCAAATGCAGGAAAAGATCAAAAAGCCCTAGCATGCCGACAGTAAAATCTGACTCGGACAATACTTAATTACCTTAGGCTATTCAGAACTACCCATGAATGAGCTTTTGATCAGTGACTCCCAAGCCGACTTTTAGGGCACTCGGTGTAGAACACCCCTCAGAATCTAATAACTCGAGCAGTAAAGGCCACGTAATCAACATAAGCTAATTGAGACTTCACAACAAAAATGAAGATTATTCTGCGAGTGCATTTTATGTTCCATCTCGACATCGGTCCTGCGTTTATGGGTGAGTGCGTTTTACGCTCCATCTCGACCCACCGTAAGACTTTCGATATCAACACTTTCGAATATTTTTTTTGTTAAATGCCGACAACCTAGAATCCAAGATCCAAAACTATATAAACGTCTAAGTCTTTTATTACCTTGCACAAATGAAAGTTTATAAGAGTGAACAAATTCTCAAAGCAATAAACACACGAACTAAATTCGAATAATAACTAGCTAACACAGTTGGTCGGTGCTTGCTAGAAGGACGGATCAATAACAGTCTAAACTTATCCACTAATAAACCCCTAGTACATGGCATGTTTGACACAACTCTACGAGAGACATACTCATTTGGCACTAGACATAGCCACAATCAAAAATCTGTAATGATAAATATAACACCCTTGCTAAATAGCAGCTCAAAATAGGGTGAAAAGGCCATATACATGGCACAAGCATCTAAATCTGTATAAGCCCCAAAAAGATGGCTAGAAACCATAATCATGCTAATAAAATCAAAATAAAACCAAAAACAGTTCATGGCATCCATAATGATAAAAATTCAAACATAATCCCGCAGTTCAAAACGACTGCACCACAATACTAATAATAAAAACATAATAATAATAATACTAAAGTCTGGCAACCTAGCATGGAAGTACGAAAATAAACAGATAATATCCAAAAACACCCCCAAACTGGAGGTGAGCAATGCCCTCATTGCTAAACATAAAGCAATTGTATATAAGAGGGCTTCCCTTAAGACCGCTCAGTCAGCAGCGGCATCGGCTTCTTCCTCATCAGCTGCGTTATGATCAGCTTCGGCGGGCGATGATGGTGGAGGGTATGGTGGGAAGATAGGAGGCTTTGGGAACTGTGGCGTGAACTCGGCATTCTCGCCACAATAATCTGTGTAGATACTCTGAATGATGTTCACCAGCTCAGCCTGGTACTGCAACGCTATATCCTGCCTCTAAGCCACAGCTTCTATGTGCCTTCGCTACCTCTGGGCCTCGGCGTCCTGCTTCTGATGCAGCAGGGTGAGGGATGCCATGATGTCTGCCAAAAGACCCTGACTAGTTGGGTTTGCCTCAGGCGCTTGAGAAGGCTCTGGGTCTGCTGAAGGAGATGGAGTTGTAGGTATCCCGTACCCTTCGCCCCTGACATGAGACTTTGCCCCGTCCCAAACATTGAAGCGTTTGATCGTCTGATGGTCAATGACAGTCATGGGTGGCGAAGCTATCTCTTTTGGGGCCCACTGTATCCCTGCCTGCTTGCACAATCACATGATCACTGATGGATGTGGAAGTCCCGAAATGACGGTACTCTTAATTGCCTTAATAATTGAGTCATGGATGAGAACTCCAATGTCTACGTTCAGACCCGTGACAATGGCGAATAACAGAATTGCCCTATCTTTAGTCACGTCGCTCAAGTAACGGGTCAGGATCATGTTGGCACATATGAAGCTGTACCAAGCCTTCCCATAGCAACTGAGCGCAGCAGATGGGAAGCTAGTCTCTCGCCCATATAGTCATTTTTCTTCAATGTCGTGTCGGGCTTGCAGAGCCGTCTAATTATATCCTCCAAGTAAAAACTGCAAATTCCCTGTTGCATATAATCATTACCCGCGTAGTTGGGTACCCCGAACAGTGCATTGATGGCTTAACTGTCAAAAGCCACTGACCGCCCCCTGACTATAACCATAACAGGACCATCTGGACTGGCATTTGCGTAGAATTCCCGAACTATAGAGACCACTGCTGAAATGGGAGGTTTGGTGAAGTTTAGCCACTGTCGCTCGAGTATCATGTTCATGAGTTCACCATCTTTTCTATCAGGCCGCAACCCCCGTTCAGGAATCAAGTTGCTCGTGCCAAAGGAATCTCTGTACCGCTTCCAAGTTTCGTCACTGATAAGCTTGGTGGAGTCCCAAGCCTATGGTGCTGCCACGGCGAACGAAGAAGAACCGCCGACGCTTAGACGTTGCCTTTTTGGAGCCATGCCAAATTTTAGTTCAGTTGATGCAAAAAAAATAGTCTTGAACAATGCCCAAACTTCCCCCAAACTTAGGCCAAGAAGACCCCATCAATTTTCAATTCCAAACAGCCCCAAAACACTCAAATTCTTCTCTCAAGAAATTTGTCAAACACCTTGTGTGCGCTATTCAAAATAAACTTAGACAAACCTTGCTTAGTAGAGCTCTAACAAGATTTCCAGCAGTGGAAATCACCCCAAATCATATACAAATACAATCACTAAGAGAGAACCAACCCAACAACTCAAGCAAAAATATTTTCGTGAACGATTGAATTCCAAATAGAATACCTTGATGGGGAAAAGAAATAAGCTGCAGCTGATCCCCAATTGGACTCACGCTTGACTTCAATTGGGTCTGAATCTGTGTATGAGGAATCGGTTACTTTGTAGAGGGTGGGGGTTTTGTGGAGAAAAAGAAACTGGTTAGGGCGATTCGGTTTTGGTAACTGCCGAGAGAGAGGGTGAGATGTAGAGCACAAACGCCTTATTTGAACACCGTGATTTAAAATTTAATTTTTCGCTTCTTTGGTTGGCCATTTGCAAGGAAGCGAGTTAGCGATGGTGAGCAATTTTAATGAGCCACATGGCCATGAGATCCTTTTTTTTGTTAGATGGCGCTGTGGCACGAGTTAGCAGAAGGTAGCTTAAGATCATGGCGCCGCAGCGCGAGATGTAGTGTACTGGGTGGCGCCGCGGCGCGAGGTTCAATCTCTGGGATTTCTTTGCCTGTTATCTACACATGCCAAGGCAAAAAGAAAAGCTACACTAAAAAGGTTATCACACATTACTAAAAACCTCCGAAACACTATTATAATACGCAATACATCAACTAAACATGCTGCCTGCAGATGATAGACACAAAAGTATTAATGCACAATCTGGCAACTACGTTCACAACATAAGCGAACAAACACAATATAAACTAGACATAAGTAAAGAAAAGAGATAAACTTTATACCGAGATGGGGGTGCCTCCCCACCAAGCGCTTCTTTTAAAGTCGTCGGCTTGACTATATTGATGTCGTTCAATCCGGCTCATAAGCAAAAATGACCTTTTCATGCCGCCTATTCGTCAATTCTTTTAAATTTTGGCCGACAAAAGGGATTGGCCATTCTTCTGTCCTTCATCCATCCAGTCATCAGGCGGTACAAAGAATCGCTCGCCACTGGAATTATCCACTAATTCGTTTGTTTCATTAAGTTAAAAGCGTTCTTCATGCTCAATCGGGCCCTCCAGAGTTTTCACAGTCGGGAGCGTGGTTTCTGACTGTAGATCAACAATGACTATACAACCATTGTTTCTCCGTTTGTTTGCAACTTCAGACTCCACTGATTGGTTAGTTTGCACTAAGACATCTCCCTCAACAACTGTACGAGACTCATCACATTTTCCTTGCGTATCCACCGTGCAATACTCTATCGCTTCATCATCGAGATCAATTAAGACCAGAAGATTTCCTTGCGGTGGTTTTGTGATGGCATTAACGAGTTGCCCCAATTGATTCTCAAGGCTGTGCAATGCGGCTTCTTGGCTTGCCATCCGAATCTCATTTTTTTCGATAAAGATGGTGAGAAGCTCTTCAAGCCGGTTCTCTTCTTTACGTGTTGAGGACTCAGAAAAGTTCTCATTCGGCTGAGATGTCCACTCATAGTGTGGCAGAGACTGATATTCAATCTGAGATGCATGATTTGGATCATGATACTGCTCTTGACTGTAGTCCCAAGAGTTTGGATAACCCTGGCAGTTTGGATGATAGGAGATCGATTCAAAGTCAGCTTGCTCCTGACAGTAGGCATTCTGAGTGGACTGACACTCAAGATTGTCAGAAAACCTCAAGGCATTGGCAATTTGAATTTGTAATTTCTCGAGTCCTTCTTCTGAGCTTGGTGGCGTCGTCCACTTATAAGGCCATTGATAACATTGATCATCCATAATCTGTAAACTTAAAAACAAAAGAAAGGAAGATCAAAGAAATAAAAGAAATAAATATATATACGTTCAAAGTAAGACTAAATTGATTGAAATCAATATTAGACAATATTAGAATAACAAGTCCCCGGCAACGGCGCCAAAAACTTATTGGTCAGATAACCGATCACTAAACACGCGCAAGTATACGCGGTCTAACAAGTAATATAGTGATAAGTAGAGTGTCATACCCACGAGGAACTATCACTAATATTTACCAAATACCGACTTTATCTCACTAAAGTCTTATTCGAACAGCAACAAATGAAAGATTGATTAGTCTAAGCATAACTAATTATCAAAGCTAGTAAATGGATAACGAGTGGTAATCTAAGGAATAACAAGCTAAGGTTACAACTTCTCCCCACTCAGGCATTCTATCGAACACCTGGCGTGCTATGTTTCATCAAACTAGCTACCCTTCACTCTTTGGTCTTAAAGGTCATGACAATTTCTCGACCGAGAACACACAAGTGCTCATACACCTCTATCGAGGTATGTACGAACATATCCTTTCCAGATCCACCCGATAGGAAATAGAACAGAAAAGAATGCCCAAGCTAGATACAATCCTACATATGTCTATACGAATTGATCAGAACAAGGATTTAAGCTTAAGCTCTCTATTAGGTCGCATGTGGTGTACAGATATATGTCTACTCTATGCACAACTTGTACAGTCGAAACCCACAATCACATGTCAATATATTCAGGTGTAAATCTACAATTTTTCTGTCGATATCATGTAAATTACCAAAATTATCACTAATGTCTTAGTGAGAATTATTAAGCATCAATATATCGAACCAAATCATATGGTGCCAACCAAAGAGATAAGACAGTCAATTTAAAAGCTACTTACTTCTCTAGATCTACTCTCTATATCTATTCTATGTTCTATGTATCCTCTCTCTTTTTTTTTGTTATGCAGCCTCCCTTTCCATTTTATAACAGCTTCCTTCCTTTGCTAGGTGAAAAAGCATTTCTCTCTGCCTGGGCACCGGAGGTGTGCTATGCTTACACGGGAGCACACAAGCTTTAGATGGCTATCATGCGGTGCCATATTAGTGTCATGGACACGCACTCATACACTGAAATAGTCAAGGAAAGAAATAGTGGCCGCCATGGCTACACGATGTCATCAAGGTTCAGGGAGGTGGCCATGCTTGCCACCATTAAGCTTGGCGTTAGGCGCCCGGCATGAGTGTGAGGAAAATTCCAGTTTTGCCCCTTTAAGCTGGTAAAGCACCGTAAAGCTCTGTAATACATAAGTTAGGCACAAAAACACAATTATCATATAAAACTGTATAAAAACTACGAGAACAAGCAACTATTTAAGTCATAAAATATCCGATTCGCGGGTATAAATTCCACTCATCAAGAGAATGACGCGAATGTTTCTATGAGGTTTGAAACCCGAGATACGTCAATATCTTATCTCTCATAAACTATTTTTGTATTCAGATATTGTTAATAGGTCTCAGTTATTGGAGCGCGATAATGAGTCAACTTAGCCAAAAGAGAGCAGCCGACAAAATGATAATACCAGTGATAGTAGTCATCGAAGCGGTGACAATAAGCGTGGAGGGAATCAACATGCCAGAAATGATAACCACTTCGATGGTAATTATGGCCAAATCAATAAGAATGGACATTTCAAGAAGAGGAGATTCAACAATGATGGAAAGACGTCAGCACCATCACCTGTTGTTAAGGAAGGAGAGCGACCACCTATCATATGCTTCAAATGCGGAGGGGAGGGACACATCAGCCCAAACTGCGTGATGATGTCCAAAGCATGTTATAATTGTGGAAAAGAAGTTCACCTAGCCCGATTTTATCGTGCACTAAAGTCAAGTCTAGCTGGGACGGTGGTACCAAAGGTGGATACGGACAAAACAAAGTCAGTGGTTTCAGGAAGAGCATTTTTTTGTTACTCCTCAAAAAGCGAGTAACTCGAACGAAATTAGCATGGGTTAGTTAATTATAAATTCTTGCGAAGTCTATACCTTATTCGATATCGGTTCTACCTATTCTTTTATCTCTCTTGCTTGCGCTCAACGTTTAAATTTAACTCCGGAGAAATTAAACTTTGACTTATCGGTTGAAACTCTGTTAAGAGAAACCTTCGTTACCTCCACTGTTTATAAATCTTGTTTGATTCAAATCGACACTTTCACGTTACCTGTCGATCTTATCTCTTTGAAAATACTTGCCTTTGATGTGATTTTAGGAATCAATTGGTTAACTACTCATCATGCTCTTCGTAAGGTTGTTAGCTTTCATATTCCTAACCAACCAGTTATGGGAATTCAAGCAACCAAACCACTAAAGTCAATTATTGTAATATCAAGCCATAAGTAAAGAGCCCCGAGCCTTTCGCTGGTGACTTCCAAGTCTTGGAATACACCGAAGCCAGACTATCTGTAGGGGGCACCGTGAATGACGATGCAAGTTGATAGGTATTAATGTGACGTGTTATCCAAGTCTTGGATGAGGGTCAAAGTTTTTGAATGATATTTCCATTGTTAATAAATTTCCTGACGTATTCTTGAAGACTTCTTAGCCTACCCCTAGAGCATGAAATCAAATTTTGTATTGACCCCAGTACAAAACTCATTTCTAAAATCCTCAAATATTTCTTCAACCAAAACGAACGTATAATGCGCCAAAGACGATGGCTCGAGCTGTTGAAGGTTACGACCATTCAATATCACCGTGGAAGAGCGAACGTGGTAGCTGACGCGTTGAGTAGAAGATTGTATGCGTTTACGAGTGCGATGTTGTTAACACAAAGACCCATTTCGTATAACTTACAAATGATGAAGATAGAGTTAAAGACTCTAGGGACCCACGTGAAGATAACGAATATACGAGTAGAATCGACTTTAAACGATAAAGTTAAAGGTCGCTCAAGCTACACACCCGAATCTGATGAATGTGAAGAAAAAGGTTCAAGAAGGCGTTATCTCAACCCTCGATTTAATTGGCCCATTTGTTATCCTCGATCGAGTAGAAACTGTGGCCTATAAACTCGCCTTACCGCTAAGTATGTTGCGTGTTTATAACGTTTTCATGTATCGATGTTACGTAAATATGTTGACGACCCGAACCACATTATTAAATTAGAACTAGACGAGATAGCCGAAGATTTAACGTATGAGAAGATACGTGTTAAAATCTTGGATAAGAAGGATCACATTCGACACTCAAAGGTTATACCTCAAGATTTAGAATCTGAAATGAAGTCAATATATCCTCACCTCTTCGGCATATCAGGTACATACGTAAATTTCGAGGGCAAAATTTCATAAGGATGGGAGGTTGTGAGACCCCATATTTTATGAATAAAGATTTAATTTTCTCAAAATATTTTTTTTAATATTATGGTGTGAATTTGAGATAATGTTATAGTTATGGGTAATATTTATAAATTTTGCAAAGTAAGCAAGTGGTTAAATAATATTCGATTGGTCGGAGAATATTCGTTTTAATAGGGGATATTCGTACGACGACACAATCATTGGTGGACCCCACAACGGAAGTATTGTCATAGTTAGAAAATGACAGAATTATCTTTTTATAAAAATAACGACGATAGTGTTACCGTTAAAACTGTTGAACTACCCGATAGTAAAAGTACAATAATACGCGTGGTTACATAGTAGCACACGATATCGATTATTGATGCTTACGTAAGAAGTCACTCAGTTATACTCAATTATTGCTACAGTAATTGCTGCATCATATCTCTCATATTATTGATTCAATTATTGTCACAGTATCATATGCATAATATGTTATATTTATTAAATCAATAATTGAGACAACAAAGTTATTCATATTATTATTTGCAATATTGACAATGTCTAGAAGTTCTGTCAAGGAGAGGTTTGGTCATCTAATTGTGCGCCAATAAGGAGAAATCCTCATCGAAAATCCCCCTCTTTCCTGGGAATGACCTGGTTGTTAAATATTGTGAATTATAATATTAATGATGAATAAGTTCGTGTTGATTTAAGATGAAATTAATAGTTCCATTGTGTTAGAATTATTATCAAGTGGATTTTATATACGCTATTGATTCAATATCCATTTCATGCTTATTTATTATTATAATAAATCTTTGTGATCATGTTCATTTTTACTTGTTTTATGTTATTTCATGTAGAATGGTGGTTGTTCACTACTCCAAAGCATTCAATGTACATTTGAGCTATTTCCATCCCTTATTTTGAATTGAAGTCAATTGGAGCATAATTGGAAAAAAAGAACCGATGTGGAGTACAACTTAAAATCATCAACTTGTTTTATGTTAAAGTCATCTGGACAGAAGACATACATTTGGAGCTATTCACCGAATTGAAGTCAATTGGGCATCCGATTATTTATTTATACACCTACGGGTATGGGGTCTCAATTCCAATTAGCAGGAAGGTAGCCCGTCAGGGCAGGATAATTTACACTATATACCCCAGAAAATCTGCATTGTCCTCATTGTCTGTTTGATTGAACTTTTTTGGGCACGAATCTTAGCTATTTGTATGGCAATGTAACTCTATGTGATGGAGAATTAAACTGGGACTTGGTTGTTGGATAACATATACTCAATGAACAATAATTAGACAAAAAAAGACATATTACGAAGATCTAAGCTCAGTTTTTGATAGCAAGTGTGGAGGAGTATTTCGAAGGAGATTTTTTGGGACGATTGCAATTCTAGTCTACGTGAAGGGTGTTTTTCAATATTCTTTGTGTTAGATTATTATTTGTAATCTAAGGATGATTTCTATGATTTATTCAGTGTTTATTTTGTTTAGCATGAACTAATTCACTTTTTAGGCTTGTGATGGATCCTTGAGTGAATCAATGATTTTGTAAACTTTGATTTCCAATTTAATAATCTATTTCCAGTTTATCTATATTGATTTGTGCTTGAATCTATGAATTGCCTGATCAACAATTCTTTGTGGAATTGGATGGAATCGAGAGAGGATGTTCAATTCTAGACCTAGTTGATATAGCATGTGTTCATGATTTTGTGAATAGCTTAATTGTGATGAATGTTAAGGTAGAGATATGCTTGACATCGCATGTAATCGGATAGAGAACTTATTCTTAAACCTTCTTCAATTGTAATTCACATAGAGATATAGTGGGTTAGTTGATTAAGGTGTTTAACGAATTTCTATCTTAATTGTGGATTGACGTTAATACGGTATTAGTGCATCGAGAGGTGGTTAATACTACGTTCGTGTTCTTGATTAATAAACTGGGATAGTGCATTGAATTGGAATAAAGGTGTTAAAATCAGAGTGAAGCTTAAGGTGAAATCATAAGTCTAATTCTCCATTAATTGTTTGAAATTCCAGATTTTGATATTTGTGATTATTCTGTGTTAGTTTAATTATTCTTTAATTTAGATTCTTTAATTACAATTATTGAGTTGATTTGTTTAATAAAATTAGGGTTAATAGGAAATTGATAATTGTAAGTTAAGGATATTGCTAGTTAGTCTCTGTGGGAACGATACTCTACTCATCACTCTATTACTTGTTGACCACGTATACTTGCGTGTTGTGCGTATATAGATTTTACCCAACAAGTTTTTGGCGTCGTTGCCGGGGACTATTTAGTATAATTCTTAATAGTTTTACAATATCAGTTTAATTAATCCAGTTTTACTTAGACAATTTTTTTTATTTGTGTTGTTTCTTCTATTTCAGGGTTGAAAGTAGTTTATGCAAACTCGGTCCCAAAATCCGCACTTGTCGCTTTTTGAGGACGACATTGAAAAGGTTCTAGAGGTTGAGTAAGTGGATCAAGGAAACGAGACAAGAATTTGAAACACCCGAGAAAGAAGAGGAAATGGCAAATAAGATCGAAAGCATTAAGGGACTTCACAACACCCAAGGTGATCGAATCAATCAAGCATCACCAGCCAAAGAATAGCAAATAAATACGTTCAAATTAAGCCCGGGATGATACAAATGATTCAAAATTCGAGTTCATTTGGGGATTTGCAAATGACGATCCTAACGAGCATCTAGTCGGGCTTTTTTTTGAAATGTGCGACACTTTTAGGTTCAATGGGGTTTTGGATGAGGCGGTGAGACTTCGATTGTTCCCATTCTCTTTACGGACAAGGCGAAGAGTTGGTTGCATTCTCTACCATCCGGTTCGATAACTACATGGGAGGATTTAGCTCGTAAATTCCTCGCAAAATTCTTTCCACCCCATGAAAAACTCGCGAAGATGAGGAACGAGATAACGATGTTTGAACAACAACATGGGGAGTCATTATATGAGGCCCGGAAAGATACAAAGAATTGCTCGTAAAAAATGCCCACATCATGGATTGCCCAAAGGGCTACAAATGAACACCTTTTACAATGGACTACATGGGAATCTCGGACAAGTATTGATGCAAAGATCGGGTGGAGCATTCATGGCTAAAGAGTTACGAGGAAGCCTACGAGTTGATTGAAACCATGTCGGCTAATAACTATCAAAGGCCCACAAATGAGAATGACACAGGCGAAGGCAGCTGGAGTGTTAGAAGTAGATGGTATGATAGTTATGCAAGCAAAGATTTATGCGCTTTCAAAGAAGTTGGATTCGGTGACAATTTACAAGCTGCGCAAACACAAGCACAAGCACAACAAGTGGCAATAATATGCGAGTTGTGCGCAGGAGAGCACCCAACGGATCAATGCGCGATTAATCCAAAGATCTCATGCAAGCTTCATCGACAATTACAATGTATTCCGCAGAACACATACCGTAACACATACAATCAAGGAAATAGGAATCATCCAAATTTCTCATGGAGCAACAACCAAAGAAAATCAAGCTCCACGACAATCATATCCCCTGTGTTTTTCGAACCAAAGAACAACCAAATTTCAATATCAAGAAAGGAAATCGATCTAGAGGAGTTGTTGACAAAATACATGACTAGCAATGATGTGGCTATGAAAAATCAAGCAATGGCTATGAAATCATATGAGATGGCTATGAAATCACAAGAGATGGCGATCAAGAATCTAGAGAATCAGATAGGACAAATTGCGTTGGCATTGAATAATAGACCACAAGGGACATTACCAAGTGATACAGAGAGAAATCCAAAGGGTAACCATGATGAATAAGGTCAAGCAATTACATTGCGGAGTGGAAAACATCTCAAGGTACTAATGCAAAAAATTCAAAGAACTCCGATGAAAAAAAGTTGATGATAGGGATGTGAGTGTAGAAAGCAAAGGTGAGGATAAGCAAGGTAAGGAAACAAAGCTAAACAATAAGACAATTGTTTATCCACCTCCACCATTTCAAAGAGAGGGTCCAAAAATGTAAAATTAGACAAGCAATTTGCCAAGTTTTTGGAAATTTTCAAGAAACTTCAAATCAACATACCATTTGCAGAGGCCCTAGAACAAATGCCGAGCTACGCAAAATTTATGAAAGGGATTCTGTCAAGAAAGAAGAAATGGGACGATTTTGAAACTGTGGCACTAACAGAGGAGTGTAGTGCGGTATTACAGCAGAAATTACCACCAAAACTCAAGGACCCGGGGAGCTTCACTATTCCATGCACGATCGGGAATATGCATTTCAGCAAGTGTTTATGTGATTTGGGGGCGAGTGTAAACCTTATGCCATTGTCAGTATACTTAGAATTGGGTTTGCTCACACAAGGCCTCACGAACATCTCCTTACAACAAGGCGATAGGTCACCACATATCCGAGAGGCATAGTAGAGGACATCTTAGTGAAAGTGGATAAGTTTATATTCCCCGCAGACTTTATCATTCTGGATTTTGAGGAGGACAAGAACATCCCAATTATCCTAGGGAGACCATTTTTGGCTACAGGGAGGACACTCATAGATGTACAAAAGGGAGAACTCACTATGAGGGTCCAAGATCAAGAAGTAAAATTCAATGTGTTTAAGGCTATGAAATTCCCTACGGATGAGGAAGAATGTTTTCGAATGGATTTAATTGAGGAAATCATTAGTGATGACATGAGCAAGAGTTTGGTAAACGATCCGTTAGAAACAACATTATTGGGGGATGAAGAGGTTGACGATCCGAATTGGTGGATTACCTACAAATGCTAGACTCATTGCCACGAGTTTCCAGATTTAGAACACCGTTTGAACCACTGCACACGGAGGAGGTAACCGCAGAAAAACTGAAACCATCATTGGAAGAGCCACCAAAGTTGGAACTTAAACCACTCCCTAAACACCTCAGGTATGCATACTTAGGCAATTCAAATTCTTTACCTGTTATTATTTCTGCTGCACTTAACGAATTGCAGGAAGAAAAGTTGTTGAGGGTGCTTAGGGAACACAAGTCAGCGATCGGGTGGACAATCGCGGATATAAAGGGAATCAACCCTTCATTTTGCATGCACAAGATCCTAATGGAAGATGAGGCAAAACCAACGGTGGAGCAACAACGGCGACTCAATCCAATTATGAAGGAAGTTGTGAAGAAGAAAATTTTGAAGTGGCTAGATGCCGACATCATCTACCCTATTTCCGACAGCAAATGGGTTAGTCCAAAGTCAAAGTGCGTCAAGAAAAGAAAGGAGGAATGACAAAGGTGCGTAATGAGGACAATGAATTAATACCAACTAGAATGTTGATGAAGTTGGAGGGTTTGCATGGATTACAGAAAATTAAACAAGGCAACCCAAAAAGATCATTTCCCGCTGCCCTTTATTGATCAAATGTTAGATAGATTGGCGGGACACCAATATTATTGTTCGTTGGATGGGTACTCTGGCTACAACCAAATAGTCATCGCTTCGGAGGATCAAGAGAAAACCACATTCACGTGCCCTTACGGCACATTTGCATTCAGGAGGATGTCATTTGGGCTATGCAACTGCAACTTTCCAATGGTGTATGATGGCCATTTTTTCAGATATGGTGGAGAAAAATGTTGAGGTCTTCATGGATGACTTTTCGGTTTATGGGGACAGCTTCGATATTTGCTTACAGAATCTGGTCATGGTGTTGCAAAGATGTAAGGACACGAATCTCGTACTAAATTGGGAAAAATGCCACTTCATGGTTGAAGAGGGCATAATTTTGGGCCATAAGGTATCGGCTCAAGGATTGGAAGTTGATAAAGCAAAGATGGAAACGATTGAAAAATTGCCTCCACCAAACTCAGTTAAGGGTATTAGGAGTTTCTTGGGACATGTTGGGTTCTACAGGAGGTTTATAAAAGACTTCTCTAAAATTGCGAAACCTCTATGCAGTCTTTTAGAGAAGGATGCGACGTTCAACTTTGATGAAGAATGCAAGATGGCTTTTGACTTATTAAAGAGGAAATTGACTACAACCCCCGTTATAGTTGCACCGGATTGGAGCATGCCATTCGAGCTTATGTGTGATGCAAGCGACTTCGCGGTTAGGGCTGTTTTGGGCCAACGTAGAGACAAGGTGTTTCACGCCATATACTACGCAAGCAAAACACTTACAAAAACTCAAATGAACTACACAACCACAGAAAAGGAATTGCTTGCAGTGGTGTATGCGTTTGACAAATTTCGGGCTTACTTGATCGGGACTAAGGTGATAGTCTATCGCACCATGCAAATGATTCTAAGATTTGATAGCGAAAAAAGGATGCTAAACCACGCCTTATCTGGTGGATTCTCCGAATTCAAGAGTTCGACTTAGAAATAAAGGATAGAAAGGGGACGGAGAACCAAGTAGCCGATCACTTGTCGAGGTTGGAAAACCACGAGAAAGTAAAAGATGACAGATGTGAGATTAATGAGTCATTCCCAGATGAGCAACTGTTTGGGATTTCAGCAGAGATTCCGTGGTATGGCGATTATGCAAATTTCATTGTGAGCAACATTCTACCACCTGACCTCACAAGACAACAAAAAAGGAAATTTCTTCACGACGTGAAATGGTACATGTGGGATGAACCATATTTGTTCAAGCAGTGCACCGACAAAATGATTCAACGGTGCGTCCCATATAGTGAAGTGAAGAATATTCTGCATGAGTGTCACTCATCGGCGTATGGCGGGCATTATGGGAGTGAGAGGACAGCAGCGAAGGTGCTGCAATGTGGTTTTTATTGGCCCACATTATTCAAAGATGCCCACCAGTTTGTCAAACAATGCGATAGGTGTCAAAGGGTGGGCAACATTTCAAAACGTAATGAGATGCCCTTACAAACGATTCTAGAAGTGGAAATTTTTGACGTATGGGGTATCGATTTCATGGGACCATTTCCTCGTCATTGAACAATCAATACATTCTACTCAAGAGTGACTACGTGTCAAAGTGGGTTGAAGTCGCAACTCTACCAACAAACGATGCCAAGGTGGTCCTCAAATTCCTTCAAAAGAACATCTTCACGAGGTTTGGCACACCAAGAGCAATTATCGATGATGAAGGTAGTCACTTCGCAATAAGTCGCTTCTCGCTTCTTTTGGCCAAGTATGGGGTCAACCACAAGATAGCTACAACATATCACCCTCAAACCAGTGGACAAGCTGAGGTATCAAACAGAGAAGTCAAAAAGATATTGGAGAAAGTGGTGAATCCGAGTCGAAAGATTGGTCGCTGAGATTGGACGATGCTTTATGGGCCTACCGGACTGCATACAAGACGCCAATCGGGATGTCACCATATCAACTATTGTACGGGAAGGCATGTCATTTACCGGTGGAGCTACAACATAAGGCATATTGGGCTGTGCAAAAACTCAATTTCGATCAAACAGCTGTAGGTGAAAAGAGACTACTTCAATTGAATGAACTCGATGAATTTTGCCTTCACGCCTATGAGAATGCCAAACTATACAAAGAAAAAGTCAAAAGATGGCACGACCGTAAAATTTTAAATCGAACATTCTCGAGCCAATCAAATCAAGACTCTTGTTCAATTCACGGTTGCGATTGTTCCCGAAAGCTTAAATCGAGATGGTCGGGACCATTCACTATCAAGCGGGTATTCCTCACTGTGCGAAAAAAAATCTACAATGTAAATCCACTCAAAACATTCAAAGTCAATGGACACCGCCTAAAAAGCATTATTGGGTGGCGAAACCAACACCGACGTGATCGCCATCACATTGACCGACACAACATAAGCAGGAAGTAGTCAGTCTGAACGACTTAAAATCAAGCGCTAATTGGGAGGCAACCCAATCCTTAGTCTTTATCATATTTTATATTGCTTTATCATAGTTTTCATTTCATTATTAGGTAGATGAATAAAAGAAAATCTCGCTAATCTCTCCACAATACATCACGCATAAACAATTCACTAATATGCATGTGTTTCAATTCTTGCAGGATGGAAAATGGAGCAACTACATGAAGCAGAACATAGAATCTGAAAGTGGCATGGCCAAATGAAGGTGGGCCTTTTAGTATACACAACCCCATCAAACGGGGGGGTCCTCGAATCCGGTTGACAGAATGCATGCCACCGGGCGGGCCTTACTAGTATAATACCCCACAAGGGGGGGTCCTGAAATCCTCACTAACTTTGGCAGAATATATAGTTACTTCTCCCTTCCCAATAACACTCACTCCACCTTCCAATAACCCCCTTTTCCCACTTCCCCACTACTTCATAACTCCATAACAACCACCCACTACCATTACTTCTTCCCCACATTCCCAATACTCCATAACTCCTCTCCACCTCTTCACTCCACCAATGATAGCCTTCCCTCTCCCTCTATAAATACCACCACATCTCATACAAACTCTCCCACCACACTTGATATAAAGCAAAAAGAGAGTATAGTTGTGAGCTAGAGAGATAATATTGAAAAGTTTGGGGGAGAGTTAGGGCAAAACCAGCAATTGGGAGAGACATGGCTTCACAATCATCCTCTAAACGCCAAAGGGGAGAAAGTTCACGGCCATCGCAACCAACCCGCACCTTCGATCGCCGGAAATTTGCTAGTGTGTCACCATTACGACCCAGATGACTACATGATTACCAAAGCCCTTACACCGGAGCGGGGGTTGGCACCGGATCCTAACGATGGGGAGCTTATGCCGTAAATTTACCAAAAGGATGGACCAAATTCACCGAGGAGAGAGCCGGAACCACCGTTGTTAACATCACAAAGAATTTTACGCAAATGCAGAGGACAAAGAACCATTCCACGATTTTGTGCGAGGTCGGTTGGTTCCATTCAGTGCGGACGCAATTAACACTTACTACCAACTGCGGGTACCTCGCCACTGCCAGTATGCTCATCTCCGTAATTCTGACCCAGACTTTGATGCTATAATCACGAAGATGACAAAGCCGGGAACATCTTGGATCAAGGGTCGAAAGGGAGGCACCGTATTTCATAGCAAAGACCTTAAGCCAGATGGAAAAATTTGGTACGCCCTTCCTATGTGCGAAATTGCTTCCGTCCCAACACACTTCGGACGTCACCAAAGAGAAGGCGTTACTGTTATACGCCATAGTCCAAGATTTTATTATTGATGTCGGGGCCATTATTTGCTCCTCCATCCGCCGGTGCCTACGTGGAAATTTTTCTGGAGGCCTACCACACCCATCCCTCATTTGTGGGTTGTGCCGTCAAGCAGGGGTGAGATGGTCCGATGACGAGCCCACTCAATTGTCGCTTGCGTTGCTTGATTCGAGAATGATAGCGCGGTATTCTGTATGGGCAGGAGGCGAGTCACATCCGCGTGGTGTGGGATTCATTTTTCCGTCGTCGTCGGAAGACAACGTGGATGCTACAGAGACATCGGGGGATGAAGATGAAGAAATGGGCGAACAAGGGGCTGAGCAGGTATCGCAGGCCGAGGCCATATCCAGTTCTCAGTTCCTTGAATTCCAAAATCAAATGAATGCACACACCAAGGCAACTCGTCGGGAAATGCGCCGATTGGCAATGAGGCAAGAGCATATGTTCGATGCTATGCACACATCTTTCGCCTCGTTGAACACAACTCTTCAAAGTTTCAACCCGGCGGCACAATTTCCATACCAACAGCCCAGACCAATGCCAAGGTTCCCACCGAGTGATTCCGATGAAGAAGAACAACAACCACCTCCTCAGACTTAAGCGATAGCAGGGAAGTCCTCACGTACTTATTTTGACTAATCATCCAATGAGGACATTGTCTAACTTAAGTTTGGGGGATTTAAATACATGTTTGCATGCATTTAGCTCATTTAGGTTGCATTTTGAATTTTGGTCATTTAAATTTCTGTATTGCATTTTATTTTCAGTATTGCATGATAGCTTAGGTGCATTCATATAGCTTAGGTTAATGTTTGTCATTGCATAGTAGATAATCTTGTAATGCATTTAATCTTGTAATGCATTTTGTTATCCAATTTTAAAAAAAAATTAGTTAGTAATTATTGTGTTTGCGTAAGTCCATCAATGTTGTAGTTTATATTATTTGTGGGCCTATGATGTGATTGACAATAAGTTAACAAGTACAATATTGAGTATTAGAACTGTGAAACAATTTTTGTTTATGAATTGAATCTTGAGTTTGTTTGAAACTGGTATAAAAGGATAGCACGAGTAACAAACATCTATGTTAATTGGTCAGTTCAAATTGGTACCTAAATGGTCTCTAAAGGATAATGCTAGAGTGAATGATAAAATGACAAGGATGGACAGTAAAGGCTAAAGTTAGGCAAGAACCTAAGTTTGGGGGATGTTATGTGGGGTATATAAGCTTTATTTAAAAAAAAATATGAATAAACACCGTGGCATGCTTGTCTAGTTTTGTGGCCTTTGTTACTTGAGTAAGTAAGCCCGAGGGATTGTCTTTACACCTAGCGCCCTAAGGTCTTAATGGTCTGGGAGTCGTTGGTCGAAAGCTCGTTAAGGTAGCATTGAAAAGCCTAAGGGAATAAGACATTGCATAGCTATGTGTATAATAAAAAAAATAAAAAAAAAAAAAAATGGAAAAAGAGCAAAAAAGCCCCAGATATATATATATATAAATATATATATATATATATATATATATATATATATATATATATATATATATATATAAAGTATAAGTACCACGCGTGAACCCCCGAGTTAGTGATTGTTTGATTTTAGTTAAAGTTGTCTATTTTTGAAATTTTTAAGTTTGTGCTGCATGATTCCTTCTAAGAGATTGGTTATGTATTGAAATTTGAGTCAGTATCGGTGATCATGGATGTTGCACACACACACTATACCAGTGATGATGGATTGAGATTCGTGGATTAAAACGGAATTGTAGATTGGTGTTTGGTAATTGGTATTGTATAGTTGCTTGTTTTTTTGCCGAGGTCATTATTAAGATAATCTTGATTCTGCGATATTGTTGGATTTGAAAGCATATAAGTTAAGTCGTATTCATTTCATTTCATTGCATTGCATGTAGTTGTTTTGTGCTCGAGGACTAGCACGGTTTAAGTTTGGGGGATTTTGATAAGTGGATTTTATATACGCGATTCAATATCCATTTCATGCTTATTTGTTGCTAAATCTTTGTGATCATGTTCATTTTTACTTGTTTTATGTTATTTCATGTGTAGAATGGTGGTTGTCGCATTCAATGTACATTTGGAGCTATTCGGTTTGAATTGAAGTCAATTGGAGCATAATTGGAAAAAAATGGAGTACAACTTAAAAATCAAAAAAGTCATCTAACGAAGACATGCCTCACGGGCGGCATCATCATTAGCTATATACACCCACGTAGGGTGGGGGTCTCAATTCCATTAGCGGAAGGTAGCCTATACCGGGAGGGACAATTTACACTATATACCCCCGCCGGGGTGGGGGGTCTTCATCTGAGCTAGATAGAAAAGGATGCCCGTAGGGCGGGCTTATATATATACTTGAACCCCCATCACGGGGGGGGTGGAAAAATCTGGCATTGTCCTGTTGTGATTGAACTTCTTTTTGGGCACGAATCTTAGCTATTTGTATGGAAATGTAACTCTATGTGATGGAGAATTCGACTGGGACTTGGTTGTTGGATAACATATACTCAATGAACAACAATTAGACAAAAAAGGGCATATTACGAAGATCTAAGCTCAGTTTTTGAGAGCAAGTGTGGAGGAGTATTTCGAAAGAGATTTTTCGGGACGATTGAAATTCTAGTCTACGTGAAGGATGTTTTTCAATATTCTTTGTGTTAGATTATTATTTGTAATCTAAGGATGATTTCTATGATTTATTCAGTGTTTATTTTGTTTAGCATGAACTAATTCACTTTTTAGGCTTGTGATGGATCCTTGAGTGAATCAATGATTTTGTAGACTTTGATTTCCAATTTAATAATCTATTTCCAGTTTATCTATATTGATTTGTGCTTGAATCTATGAATTGCCTGATCAACAATTCTTTGTGGAATTGGATGGAATCGAGAGAGGATGTTCAATTCTAGACCTAGTTGATATAGCATGTGTTCATGATTTTGTGAATAGCTTAATTGTGATGAATGTTAAGGTAGAGATATGCTTGACATCGCATGTAATCGGATAGAGAACTTATTCTTAAACCTTCTTCAATTGTAATTCACATAGAGATATAGTGGGTTAGTTGATTAAGGTGTTTAACGGATTTCTATCTTAATTGTGGATTGACGTTAATACGGTATTAGTGCATCGAGAGGTGGTTAATACTACGTTCGTGTTCTTGGTTAATAAACTGGGATAGTGCATTGAATTGGAATAAAGGTGTTAAAATCAGAGTGAAGCTTAAGGTGAAATCATAAGTCTAATTCTCCATTAATTGTTTGAAATTCCAGATTTTGATATTTGTGATTATTCTGTGTTAGTTTAATTATTCTTTAATTTAGATTCTTTAATTACAATTATTGAGTTGATTTGTTTAATAAAATTAGGGTTAATAGGAAATTGATAATCGTAAGTTAAGGATATTGCTAGTTAGTCTCTGTGGGAACGATACTCTACTCATCACTCTATTACTTGTTGACCACGTATACTTGTGTGTATAGATATAGATTTGCCCATAGTTCATGGATAATTTATGGTCGTGATACTAAAGAATATCATTGGCCGTAGTGCAGGGGTGATTCGATGATGTGGATTATTTATTAAGCTGAGTCTCAGCGATAAAAGTGATGAAAAACCTTTTAAATCATAGAAGATAGTTGATTTTATTCTCTACTTGACTCTTCTAATGGATTACTTGTTCCACTGCAGTTAAACTAGATGTTTGTTATATTGTATCAGTTTAACATTGTTGTAGGCTAACGATGATTTATTCTGCATTATCTTAGTCATAATATTTCTTATTGGGCTAGTTGAGCTCACCCTTTTGCTTTCATTGTTCTCTTCAGGAAATGAGAACGTAGCCAGGACTAGTCGGGGAACGGAGTCATGGTCCGAGATGGTGTCATAGTAGTCCTCACTATTCTATAAAATAGTGTGATAATAAATGTAATAAGGACTCCATTGAGTGTGGATATTGTCTAGATGACAATATTTGTATTAAAACTCATAGCATATATTTGTCGTATTTTACACGAAAGTTGTATAATTAAGTTTTTATTTGTATTTTATACCATGTATTTGGCCACTCAAGATGGGTGATGTATACCTATTTTGGGGGCGTCACAGTTGGTATCAAAGCTTAGGGATATGATCCTTGGCTGAGATGTGAGACAAGAACTAGGAGGGGAGAGACGGGGAATTCCTTCGCTACTATGACCTACCTAAGTTTATTTGGTATTTAATTGGTCGGTCAGAGTATAGGGGTAATATGTGATATGTTAATTAACCCTTGTTTTGTGGCAGTATTTGAAAATGACATCCGAGAATGTTGAGAATAGCAGTGGAGCACAGGAGACCGTTGAGTCACCACAGATCAATAATCAGGATAATGTGCATTAGGAAGGCGACAATCCTCATGCAAACAACAACACTGACCAAATGATGAACGATGGAATGTTCAGAGGCTTTATGAAATTCATGCAACATCGAGTGAGGCGGCTCTGTCCAAAATGCGCGGTGGAAACACTTGGCAACTCTCGAGCAGTCACCATTAAGCGATTCAAGGAATTGGGACCACCGGAGTTTTTTGGAGAGCCAAAACCACTTAAGGCGGAGACGTGGATAAAAAAGATCTGCAAGATATTTGATGTCTTGGGATGCTCCGAGGAGCAAAAGGTTCCCTTTGCCACCTTCATGTTGTGAGAAGAGGCAGATTACTGGTGGGAATCTGTAAAGCGTACTCAACCTGTAACGCCCCAAAATCCTGTCTATTTTCACATCCGGATTCCCTATATCACGATCCCATCTTCTTCTAAACATACATCATTATATAGCTAAATATAACAACATACATCCTCAAATCCCAGGTTCTAAAACCTTAAAACCTCTTTCATTCCAAATAATGATAATTACATTATTCTTTACATCTTGTACAGGTGACTTTAATCAGCCACCAAGGATACATAAACGTTCATTAAACTATTCTATAGTTTAATTTTATCATTCTATATTACAAGTCTATGCTTGATCTTCACGCACATTCATATAATGACTGGCACATCGTCTGGATACCGATCAGCTTGATCTTTATGGGATCCTTAAGTTCTTTCTAACATCATTCGCTGAAAATGTTTTTATTTAAAGCAAGTGTAAGCATTCAATTTCTCAGCAAGTCATAGTAGTTGAACAAACAACTTCAAGAATTCAAACATTCCTTTAAGACTACAATAACCGAACAAAGGTTATGAAGCAGCTTGAATAATAGGAATAATCTCGATTCCTATCATTTTAAAACATTAGTTACATTCACGTGGAAATACTTTCATCCTCTAATGTCTTTCATACACATTCTGTCTGGCTAGAATGAATAGCACAGACTTAACAATAACGGTTCATGTATAAATGAACATGCTCATATTGAATAATTCAATCACGTAGCAGTTCATATCATAGAAACACCAAAGTGTTCACATTGTGGCACAAGGCCTCATATATTCTAACACCTTGTACAAATATCACACATTTGCACATAGACAGAACTTCTCAAGTTCAACATCTGAGAAGTTTTAGAATCTAGCATTCATTTGAAATATGAATGAAGTTAGGAAACTTGCCTTACGCACAGCTACAGCTTACGCTGAACTACTCATTCCAATTCCTATGTAGCACATAAGAAAATAACACGTGTACCAATTAGTCATATACTTTACTTACGCATTGGTTTACTTTACTTTACTTCTTAAGGTTCAAGTTCTTATTAACTAAGTTTACGCGACCAACTTTCTTTATCGGTTAACGGCTTCATGACATACGGAGATGTCTTATTCAATACGTTCATCATCTTTGATGATTTATATTCTTATCTTCTTCTTATGCCTTTCTAGGACTCAGTACACATTGTGTCTCTGCTAGTAGTCCATATGGTACTCTGAGTGGTTTCCCACAAACAACCAACAAACAAGTTCCCGTCTCATCTACACTGCCCACATAGTGAGTTAGATCGGTTGCCAATTTTGTATATACCTTCGCTCTCTGAAGGAATTGTTTAGCCAGCTCCCATATGTGCAACCATCAAAGGTTACGATTTTACTACAACCTAACTTATCTTAACTTATACGAACTATTAAACTATAATGTTCGTTAAGTCAATTTCTTAATCCTTATGGCTTTCTGACAAATAAATGCCATACCTCAGGATTTATTCATCATCGTCTAAGTCATACAGTCTTTTGTATACTCAGGACGATCATTCAATACTCATTCTACGCATTAATAGCGTTAAGCATTTTACTCTACCTTATTCTTAACTTACAACGTCCGATTAATTCAACTCAGAACGTCATCCAAGTTATAAACATTAACTCAAATTCTTTTACGTTATACGTACTTGCCTTAAATTCAGTTTCTTCATTATCCTACGGTCAAACCATACACGGGGTGTAGGTTCTACCCGTTTAATAATCGCGTACACTCAACCTTCATGTCGGTTAAGTGTTTAATGCTTACATTTCATTCTAACAATTTCATTCGACTCACGTTCGGCTTTCATTAATCTTATTACCGTTCACTACGGCTTTCTTGATAATTCATATCTTACTTACTACTCCCATCAACGTCTATGTCATACAACTAATGTATACTTAGAACGTTAGCTCGACGTGAATACGATTCACGAGGATCATTTACGCATTCAACGTTTACGTTGCTCGTCTCTTAATCTCTCTTCCAACCTTTACACAAGGTTTTAATCGCTTTCGATCATTATCCAACCCATGAACCCCATGTCCATTATTCTTCCTTAATGTCAAAGACATACGGTTCATTGTATGCTAAGACCGATCGTTCATCGCAATAACGTTGCGTTCACAGCGTTTATACACTTTACATTCATCTCTCATGACATAACATCGAAATGTTATTCATTACTTTCGTCACTAAACATCTAAGGAATCACAATTATAGCAATCCCTCACGTTCGATTATCGCGACTACGGTCCCCGGATATCGGTTACGTAACCCGCGTTCACATTCTTTATCTTTTAATCTCGTTTAATCTTTTCGTTCAACCTTCATTAAAGGTTTAATACACTTGATTAAGTGTTACATTAGTTGAACTATATGTTCTTATTTCTTTCTTGTACATCCCCCAAAAATTGAGCAATTAAAATCTCATTTCTGGCATTGCTCTGTAATTCGGTCATCCGAACTCGAAATTCGTTCGTTCTTGAGTCCACGACTCATGTTTTCTACGTTCTCTTACATTCTTATGAAACCCTACACGTTCGGGTTCATTTACGAACATTCTAATTCTCGTTCTTCTTTTACGAAAATTTTGCCATAACTTCGTTATAGCTAAGTTTTAATCCGTTCTTTATGAACGTTTCTAACATTCCTAACCAAGCAATAAGCAACTAAATTATACGCGATGGTTTTAAATTTGTCCATCAACAACAATTATACTACGATGGTTTTAAATTTGTCCATCAACAACATTCTTCGCGTTCTTCGTGTGTTCTTCACGTTCTTCGTTTTTAATCGATATTTTGGACTACGATTTTACTTTTTCATGGAATTTGATATTATAGAACATCATTCCTTACTTAATTGACCTACTCATTCATAAGATTCATTCGGATCGCTCAAAATCCTTACGAATCTTATACTTCCTTAAGAAATTTATTAACTAAATTTCTAATTCTTATTTCTTCATTTTCTCATGATTTCAACCACATGAAATCATTCTTAACTTCATCTACTTCTTATCTTCATTAAGTTATGTTTTTAAACATATTAAACTTAAAGAAAATTAGAAGAAACTAGGATTCGGATTACCGTTCTTCTTTAATCTCCTTCCGTCGGACAAAGCGTGCACTTGGGCTAGCTTTTCCTCATTCTCCTTCTCTTCATCTCCCATCCAAAACCTCTCTCTCTCTCTCTCTCTCAAAGAGTAGGATTTTCCAAAGCTCAAAATAATGAACTTAAGCTTTCTATTTATAGAAAACCAAGGTTAGGGGCATTTTGGTCATTTCCCCTCCACCGCCTTACTATTCCAAACTTATCAACCAAGTTTACTTGGTCACCACCCTTACTTGGTGACCAAGTAGCCGCCCCACATGCCCATGGGTCTTCCCCATGGGTTGCCCCATAGGTTTTACCCATCCGGTGACCCATCGGTTCGATCCGCGGTTTATTTTCTTGGATCGGGCTTAATTAAATCTAGCATTAGGCCTTACATTAATTCTTACTGGGCCTTCTTTGGGCTTGATTACACATTCCATTGGGCTTGATATAATCCAAGTCCAATTGGATTCTTCAAAGTCCATGAACTCAAAGTCCAATAAACTATTCGTATTCTACACATTTCATTCTCGTATTTTCGTATTCTCTTCGTATATTATTCGTACGATATTCATATTATATGTCGTACTAATCTTCGTACTATACTCGTATAATAACTAGTATTATACTCATATTTCTCACGCATAATAACTCTAATTATTATACGAGATCATAAAATTCTCGGAACTCACTTTTCCTAACCTTTAAGTTTTAAGTCCACAGGAGAAAACTTGGTTTTTACCATAACTGAAATATTATTGAATATTCCATTACGTCTTACGATTATATCATTACGCGTTTCTCAGAAATTCAAAATAAATCTACGAGCAGAAATGGATGAATAATGCCTATTTCGTCTTTTTCGCCCAAAAATATTTTATTCCCGAAAAAATTGTATTTTCATCTTGAAAATTCTTACTCGTTCAGTCTAGCTCGCAGCCAGAATCCTCCTGATTAATAATCATTCTAGGTTATAGAACGATTAATAAACACATAGCACAAAATATTATTAATAAAAATTCCTTTTATTAATAATAAATTCTTTAAACCCAAATTCTGGAAAAATCCAAAATTCTGGGTTGTTATATCCTTACCTCCTTATAAAAATTCCGTCCTCGAAATTTCTTAAAACCAAACCTTTACCCGGGTTCTCACATTCGCCCCTTCTTCAAGGAATTTCGTCCTCGAAATTTTAGCTTACTCATCTTCTCAACTTCTCTTCATAGAAGTTCTTATCTTTCATACATTCCTTACCCTTCATAATTAATCAAGAATCATGAAGTGAAAGGAATAACTAGGAATATAAGGATTCCTTTAAAACATTTCATTCTTTTGTTGAGGGGTCAAAACGACCATGAACTCATACTAGGT
This sequence comes from Panax ginseng, assembly GCA_020205605.1. Taxonomy (NCBI): domain Eukaryota; kingdom Viridiplantae; phylum Streptophyta; class Magnoliopsida; order Apiales; family Araliaceae; genus Panax; species Panax ginseng. The sequence continues at coordinate 35,195,626 of CM035129.1, forward strand.
TAAACAGCCTCTCGCCATAAACCTTTATTACACGGTAAGTTTATAATCACAAAGAAGGTAAACTACCTCTTCCATACGTAGGTGATCAGCCTAACGTATCACCCCAGTTCATGGTATGTTCACCTCAGACTTAGATTCCGCACCAAAGAAATTTGGTTCGGCATAGCTCATCAAAGAAAGCTCGATTTTCTTTTTAATCATAACATACCATTCGTCTTAGCCAAATCAAGTAGCTTAGACCATACCAATAAGTTGGACATCAACTTGAAACATTCGTCAACTCAACTCGCTTGACATCGACCAATTCTTTAAATTCTTTTGCAATTCATCAAAACGTTTCATGACGTCATGATACCGCACTTTTCACAGTACGTTGAGGACTGCGTCAGTTTATGACTTCATCATTATGCTTCATACCATAGTGGGTTGTTGATCCTCTGATCACTTCCAACACTAGTTTCAATTGAATTAATAACTCCATCCTTTTACCATCCTTGCATCAAATGCACTGATGATATAAAATTCATTTTGATATTTCAAATCAATTTATGTCTAGCCGAAACAATTAGCATAGACATACCAAGAATAGTTCTTTTTAAATCCATTGGTTCCAAAAATTGAACCAATTCTTTCATTTTCCAAAATGCGCACTTCAGCACGAATTCAAGAAACTTTGAAATCTAGCATAGCTAGATGATGTGGAATATCTTATCCTCCATCTTCCTTCATTATCTTACTTGCAACAATACTTAATCATCTCTATCGCCTTCAATGCTAAGTCTACTGAAAATAACTCATTTTCAGTCTATACATTCCTATATCTTAGTACAGTCCATCAACTTACCACACATTATGAGTTCAGGAACTTTCCACAATAATATGAGTTTAAGAACCATCCCAGACAGACCATAGGTGTCCATCCGCTGAGAAGTTCAAAAACATACCATATAATTATGAGTCACGAACTTACCATAAGTATGAGTTTCAAGAACTCGCACCTACCTAATCATTCTCTACCTACCAAGTATATACATGAGAAAAGATTCACCTTCTCATCATATACATCTTGATAGCACGACCAATTTCAATGATTATTACTGTAATAAACCGAGTTGTTGTTACACCAAGCATAAACCTCTGCCCATACAAAGGTTCATACAACTCAGCTATCACATGAGTCCTCAATTGAAATCTTACAACTTCTAACTTTCTCTTTACTTAGTATGAATTTTCTTTAATTTGTATACTATCCTTTACAACTCAATCTGAGTTCTTCTTCCTGTACTACTTCGTAGTACTATCCATTCATAGCATTAGCTATAAATCATTCATTGTTTAATAGCTCGCCTGTTAGTACGATTTACTATGATCACGTGGTGATCTTCTTATCCTTCTCTCCACGATTATAGTCTTAAGTACTCATACCTAAGATTTATAACCTATCAACTTTGATACCAACCTGTAACGCCCCGAAATCCGGTCTATTTTCACATCCGGATTTTGTACATCATGATCCCATCTTCTTCTAAACATACATCATTATATAGCTAAATATAACAACATACATCCTTAAATCCCAGGTTCTAAAACCATAAAACCTCTTTCATTCCAAATAATGATAATTACATTATTCTTTACATCTTGTAAAAGTGACTTTAATCCGCCACCAAGGATACATAAACGCTCATAAAACTATTCTATAGTTTAATTCTATCATTCTATATTACAAGTCTTTGCTTGATCTTCACGCACATTCATATAATGAATGACACATCGTCTGGATACCGATCAGCTTGATCTTTACGGGATCCTTAAGTTCTTTCTAACATCGTTCGCTGAAAATGTTTTTATTTAAAGCAAGTGTGAGCATTCAATTGCTCAGCAAGTCATAGCAGTTGAACAAACAACTTCAAGAATTCAAACATTCCTTTAAGACTTCAATAACCGAACAAAGGTTATGAAGCAGCTTGAATAATAGGAATAATCTCGATTCCTATCATTTTAAAACATTAGTTACATTCACGTGGAAATACTTTCATCCTCTAATGTCTTTCATACACATTCTGTCTGGCTAGAATCAATAGCACAGACTTAACAATAACGGTTCATGTATAAACAGAACATGCTCATATTGAACAGTTCAATCACAGAACAGTTCATATCATAGAAACACCAAAGTGTTCACATTGTGGCACAAGGCCTCATATATTCTAACACCTTGTACAAATATCACACATTTGCACATAGACAGAACTTCTCAAGTTCAACATCTGAGAAGTTTTAGAATCTAGCATTCATTTGAAATATGAATGAAGTTAGGAAACTTGCCTTACGCACAGCTACAGCTTACGCTGAACTACTCATTCCAATTCCTATATAGCACATAAGAAAATAACACGTGTACCAATTAGTCATATACTTTACTTACGCATTGGTTTACTTTACTTTACTTCTTAAGGTTCAAGTTCTTATTAACTAAGTTTACGCGACCAACTTTCTTTATCGGTTAACGGCTTCATGACATACAGAGATGTCTTATTCAATACGTTCATCATCTTTGATGATTTATATTCTTATCTTCTTCTTATGCCTTTCTAGGACTCAGTACACATTGTGTCTCTGCTAGTAGTCCATATGGTACTCTGAGTGGTTTCCCACAAACAACCAACAAACAAGTTCCCGTCTCATCTACACTGCCCACATAGTGAGTTAGATCGGTTGCCAATTTTGTATATACCTTCGCTCTCCTCGAAGAATTGTTTAGCCAGCTCCCATATGTGCAACCATCAAATGTTACGATTTTACTACAACCTAACTTATCTTAACTTATACGAACTATTAAACTATAATGTTCGTTAAGTCAATTTCTTAATCCTTATGGCTTTCTGACAAATAAATGCCATACCTCAGGATTTATTCATCATCGTCTAAGTCATACAGTCTTTTGTATACTCAGGACGATCATTCAATACTCATTCTACGCATTAATAGCGTTAAGCATTTTACTCTACCTTATTCTTAACTTACAACGTCCGATTAATTAAACTCAGAACGTCATCCAAGTTATAAACATTAACTCAAATTCTTTTACGTTATACGTACTTGCCTTAAATTCAGTTTCTTCATTATCCTACGGTCAAACCATACACGGGGTGTAGGTTCTACCCGTTTAATAATCAAGCGTACTCAACCTTCATGTCGGTTAAGTGTTTAATGCTTACATTTCATTCTAACAATTTCATTCGACTCACGTTCGGCTTTCATTAATCTTATTACCGTTCACTACGGCTTTCTTGATAATTCATATCTTACTTACTACTCCCATCAACGTCTATGTCATACAACTAATGTATACTTAGAACGTTAGCTCGACGTGAATACGATTCACGAGGATCATTTACGCATTCAACGTTTACGTTGCTCGTCTCTTAATCTCTCTTCCAACCTTTACTCAAGGTTTTAATCGCTTTCGATCATTATCCAACCCATGAACCCCATGTCCATTATTCTTCCTTAATGTCAAAAACATACGGTTCATTGTATGCTAAGACCGATCGTTCATCGCAATAACGTTGCGTTCACAGCGTTTATACACTTTACATTCATCTCTCATGACATAACATCGAAATGTTATTCATTACTTTCGTCACTAAACATCTAAGGAATCACAATTATAGCAATCCCTCACGTTCGATTATCGCGACTACGGTCCCCGGATATCGGTTACGTAACCCGCGTTCACATTCTTTATCTTTTAATCTCGTTTAATCTTTTTGTTCAACCTTCATTGAAGGTTTAATACACTTGTTTAAGTGTTACATTAGTTGAACTATATGTTCTTATTTCTTTCTTGCACATCCCCCAGAAATTGAGCAATTAAAATCTCATTCCTGGCATTGCTCTACACCGGTGTCGCAGCGCCACTCTCAGCACTAAGACTCATGTTGCAGCGCGAGTTAGCAGTACGTGACCCTCCGGCCTGGCGCTGCAGCACCACCATTCTAGGCATGACTGGTGCCGCGGCGCCAAGACCTTCTTCCCAAAAAAAATTTCTAAGTCTTTGGTCGTTCTAAGACGTGTACTTCGAAATCTCATAACTTCTTCGTTATAACTCGGAACGAGATTGTTCCAAAGCCATTTTCTTCGTTATCTAACGTACTTAGATTATGCATAGACAAAACTTCATTCTAAATCCATTAACATTCCATTCAATTGGCTTAATCTTCGTTCTTCGTTCGTTTTACGTTATTAACGTTCTTCGTTTGTTCGTCCGTAATTCGGTCATCCCAACTCAGAATTCGTTCGTTCTTGAGTCCACGACTCACGTTTTCTATGTTCTCTTACATTCTTATGAAACCCTACACATTCGGGTTCATTTATGAACATTCTAATTCTCGTTCTACTTTTACGAAAATTTTGCCATAACTTCGTTATAGCTCAGTTTTAATCCGTTCTTTATGAACATTTCTAACATTCCTAACCAAGCAATAAGCAACTAACTTCTACACGATGGTTTTAAATCTGTCCATCAACAACAATTATACTACGATGGTTTTAAATTTGTCCATCAAAAACATTCTTCGCGTTCTTCGCGTGTTCTTCACGTTCTTCGTTTTTAATCGATATTTTGGATTACAATTTGACTTTTTCTTGGAATTTGATGTTATAGAACATCATTCCTTACTTAATTAACCTACTCATTCATAAGATTCATTCGGATCGCTCAAAATCCTTACGAATCTTATACTTCCTTAAGAAATTTATTAACTAAATTTCTAATTCTTATTTCTTCATTTTCTCATGATTTCAACCACATGAAATCATTCTTAACTTCATTAAGTTATGTTTTTAAACATATTAAACTTAAAGAAAATTAGAAGAAACTAGGATTCGAATTACCGTTCTTCTTTAATCTCCTTCCGTCGGACAAAGCGTGCACTTGGGCTAGCTTTTCCTCATTCTCCTTCTCTTCCTCTCCCATCAAAAACCTCTCTCTCTCTCTCAAAGAGTAGGATTTTCCAAAGCTCAAAATAATGAACTTAAGCTTTCTATTTATAGAAAATCAAGGTTAGGGGCATTTTGGTCATTTCCCGTCCACCTCCTTACTATTCCAAACTTATCAACCAAGTTTACTTGGTCACCACCCTTACTTGGTGACCAAGTAGCCGCCCCACATGCCCATGGGTCTTCCCCATGGGTTGCCCCATGGGTTTTACCCATCCGGTGACCCATCGGTTCGATCCGCGGTTTATTTTCTTGGATTGGGCTTAATTAAATCTAGCACTGGGCCTTACATTAATTCTTACTGGGCCTTCTTTGGGCTTGATTACACATTCCATTGGGCTTGATATAATCCAAGTCCAATTGGATTCTTCAAAGTCCATGAACTCAAAGTCCAATAAACTATTCGTATTCTACACATTTCATTCTCGTATTTTCATGATTCTCTTAAGATATTATCGATACGATATTCATATTATATGTCGTTACTAATCTTACGTACTATACTTTCAGTATAATAACTAGTATTATACTCATATTTCTCACGCATAATAACTCTAATTATTATAACGAGATCATAAAATTCTCGGAACTCACTTTTCCTAACCTTTAAGTTTTAAGTCCACGAGAGAAAACTTGGTTTTTACCATAACTCGAAATATTATTGAATATTCCATTACGTCTTACGATTATATCATTACGCGTTTCTCAGAAATTCAAAATAAATCTACGACCAGAAATGGATGAATAATGCCTATTTCGTCTTTTTCGCCCAAAAATATTTTATTCCCGAAAAAATTGTATTTTCATCTTGAAAATTCTTACTCGTTCAGTCTAGCTCGCAGCCAGAATCCTCCTGATTAATAATCATTCTAGGTTATAGAACGATTAATAAACACATAGCACAAAATATTATTAATAAAAATTCCTTTTATTAATAATAAATTCTTTAAACCCAAATTCTGGAAAAATCCAAAATTCTAGGTTGTTATACAACCTGCCGCACTGAAGATGACTTGGGAGAAGTTTCAAGAATTGTTCAACGACAAGTACTTTCTCGAAAGTATTCGTCACATGAAAGAGGTAGAGTTCATCAAGCTGGATCAAAACAACATGACCGTATCATAGTACGAAGCCAAGTTTGTCGAGTTGTCCTGGTTTGCGTCCCATTTGGTTGATAATGAGGAGAGAATGACGCGAATGTTTCTAAGAGTTTTGAAACCCGAGATACGTCAATATCTTATCTCTTATAAACTATTTTTGTATTCGGATGTTGCAAATAGGTCCAATCCAATGAACCTATTTTGAGTCGCCAAATACATGGTGCAAAAACAACAACAACTTTATTATTACAATTGTCGTGAAAATATACGACAACACTTATGCTGTGAGTTTAAATACAAATATTGTCTTCTAGACAATATCCATACCCAAATAAAGTCCTCATACAATTATTGAAACACTATATTACAAAATGGTGAGGACTACTAAAATAATTGTCTTGAACCATCACTCCACACCCCAACTAGTTCCCGCTATATTCTCGCCTCCTTAGAAGAAAAATGGAACAAAAAGGAAAAGGGTGAGCTCAACTAGCCCAGTAAAGAATATTATGACTAAGATAATGTACAACAAATTATCCTTAGTCTTTAACAGGGAAAAATCTTATAGAATACAATAGACAACAAGTTTTAGATCAACAACTACAGCGAAAATAATAATTCATTAGAGGAGTTAAGTAGAGAATGAAATCTACTAACATCTATGAATTTAAAAGTCCATCATCAATATTTTATCCCTGTAACATCAATCAATATATATCTCAAATCAAATATTCAACTTTGCACTACAGGCCAAAGATATTCATCAGTCGGTCATGTTCATCTCAACACCTGTTCATCTTTGCACTAAGGGCCAAAGATATTCATCAATTGGTCATGTTCATCTCAACACATGTTCATCTTTGCACTACAGGCCAAAGATATTCATAAGAAAATCAACCATCTTTGTACTACAGGCCAAAGATATTCAGTAATGTCATCATTTAGGACTGAGGATGATGAAAAATATTTTAATGAAAATAAAACCAGTGATACAAAAGAACAAATATTAAGGGTTCGTACTTTAATCAATCTGAGTTCAAAAATACTTCTTTAATAATCATAGTGAAGTAAAATTCAAGAATGAAGACCAAAACATGGATACAATCAAAGCTAGTATCCATAATAAATATCTTGGACATAGAAAAGAAAATTTAATTATTCTGTGAATAGTGTCGTATTTGTGAATAATGTCGTATACGTGAATAGTACTGTATACGTGAATAGTAACTCCGACACTAAAAGATAGAACTTTCACAAGAAAAATCATCATGCTTCGTGAATAGTACTCATGAATAGTAACTCATGAATAGTAACTCATGAATAGTAACTCGTGAATAATAACCCCGACATGAAAAAATCAGAATTTCACAAGAAAAATCTTACCAATATTCTAGCATAATGATATTGAAAGAAATAATATCATTTTTAAAAAAATAACATCCCTTACCTCGGAAAGACAGTACTTCTGACTGGAATACTGGATATAGTGTTGAAGGAAACTTACACCGTATAGCAATACTCAAAGTATCAAAATACTCACAAGAATACGCTCAATATATCGAGAGAGAAATAGAGAGAAAACTTCAGTTTCTGGTGTGATTTTCAATTCTAACCTAAGCACCATATTTATAGGAAAATGCTTAGAACACCAAAACAGAAAATTGAATATAATAATATATTTATAACCAAATTTTCCTTAGCCCACCACATCAAAAACACTTTTATCACACAAAAATGAAAAACATGTTTAAAACAATTTTTGTTACAAAATCAATTCAGACTCAATAATCCGAAACATCAATAATTCATAATAAATTGCCCTTTATCGAAAAATTTGAACCCTATGTCCTTTCCATAGGAAATTTCATTCTCTACAACTTTGAAGAAAGTTTTTCCAAATTCCAAACATAAATTGGCCCAAATCCACAAATGGGACGATTTTACAAGCTATAATCAAATTCCAAATCAAAAATTGTGTCCACCAACATACAAAACATGTGTTAAACATTTAATAACACAAAATATGTCTTTCCTCCTCATTATTCATATATCAACATTCATTATAAAAAAATATCACCATCAAAATATAATAATAAATTATTTTTTATCGTAAAAGATAAAATATTAATTTTCAACAATTATCACATTAAAAAATTTTCTCCATCTATATCCACATAAAATCAATATTTTCCTCATCATATAAATTAATAATTAATTATTCACAAATAATATTACAGAATCAAAATCAATATTTTCCTAGTTCTCATAAAGAGGGGCTTTCAATAAGAATTTCTCCTTATTGGCCTGCATAATTAGATGACCAAACCTCTCCTTAGAAATGACTTTCTAGACATTGCCAATAATGTTATCTAATAATATTATTTAGATAATATGAATTATTACTCCGATAATGGAAAATATTGTGTCGTGACAATTATTGATACAACAATAATATAAAATATCAACGCAACAATTATTGAATCAATAAAATAAAATACCGAATAGTAATTATTGTAACAATTATTGAGTAGTGCCTTCTTACGTAAGAATCAATAATTGGTGCAATCTGCAGTGCTCTTCTTGTGCAACAACGCGTATTAACCACCGGGTATTCTAACAACGATAATACAGTAACAACTACACGTTATTAATAAAAAACTTATACTTGTCGTTTTTTTCATCCAATCGCTTTTTTCCGTTATGGGGCCCACACAAGGCTTTTGCGTGCAAATCGTACGAATATTCCCGACAATGAGAATATTCCACGACCAAACGAATATTCCCGACAACAATGAATATTTTATAACCACTTGCTTATTTTGTAAAATTTGCACATTTTACCCATAACTAACCACATTAATCAAATCAACCCTTACTATTTCAAAATAATAAATAAAGGAAATTCCATTTTATTTAAAAAAAAATCGGGGTCTTACAATCTTCCCTCCTTATGAAATTTCATCCTCGAAATTGACGTACGTACCTAGTATTTCAAAAAGGTTAAGATACCTCGCTTGCATTTCCGTTTCCAACTCCTAGGTCATTTCTTCAATAGCATGGTTCCTCCACAAAACCTTAACTTGTGGTATAACCTTTGTGCGTAGGATATGCTCCTTCCTATCCAAGATCTTGACAGGTACCTCCTCGTACGTTAAGTCTTTGGCTATCTTGTCCTGTTCTAACTCAATAATGTGATTCGGGTAGTCCACATATTTATGTAACATCGATACGTGAAAAAAGTTATGAATATGTGACATACTTAGCTGTATAACAAGTCTATAGGCCACAGTTCCTATTCGATCGAGGATTTCAAATGGATTAATAAATTGAAAGTTTGAGCTTTCCTCACATCGCCAATTCTCGCTTTTGGAATAACAATTTCTTGCATCTTCTTCTTCATATTCATCAACTCCGGTGTGTAGCTTGAGTGATTTTAACTATCAATTAAAGTCGATTCTACTCGTATATCATCACGTGGGTCCCTAGAGTTTTTAACTCTATCTCTATCATTTGTAAATTATACGAAATGGGTCTTTGTATTGACAATATCGCACTCAGTACGTCATATCGTCGATCTTCTACTCAACACGTCAGCTACCACGTTCGCTTTTTCAGGATGGTATGGTTAGAACATGTACCGAAATGAGTCTCATCTTGAGTTCTTTGAAGCTCTTCCACATTCCTTTCTCCATTAGAATTTTGTATCTCTACGAGTCAGCTGAGTTAATGGAGTAGCGATTCAAGAAAATCTTTCCACGAATCTCCGATAATAACCAACTAAGCCTAGAAAGCTACGTATTTTGATTACTGACTTAGGTTGCTCTCAACTGTGACTCATTTCCCGATCTTGGATAGCACGTCACAATGGCACCTATCGATTTTTGCTACACAAATATGGCGTCCCCTACGGAGAGTCTCTGCAAGGTGCATTCCATAAAAAAATCACCGGATAGAGGCTAGGGTACCAACTTTTATAGTTAAATTTTTAACTCCTGAAGTTCAATAGGAGTCATTCAATATGAGATTTTAGAAATGGGTTTTGTACCGGGTTCAAAGTCAATACAAAATTTAATATCACGCTCTGGGAGTAAGCCAAGAAATTCTTCAGGAAATACGTCAGGAAATTAACAAACAATAGAAATATCACTCAAATCTGACATATTTTTGTTCAAGTCCATGACATGGGCTAAGAAAGCTTGACATTCATTTTTCAATAAACAAATGGCTTTATGACTTGATATGAAAGTGTTTGAATTCAAATGGTTTGGTTGCTTGAATTCGAATAATAGGTTGCTTAGGAATATGAAAACTAACAACCTTACGAAAGCAATCAATTTTGGTGAGTAGTTAACCTTAAAAGCAAATATCTTTAAAGAAATAAGGTCAACAGGTAATGTGATAGTGCCAACCTGAATCAAGCAAGATTTCTAAACAGTGGATGAAATGAAAGTTTCTCCTAACGGACTCTCCACAGATAGGTCAAAGTCTAATTTCTCCAGAGTCAAGTTTAAACGTTGAATGCAAGCAAGAGAGATAAAATAATGGGTAGAACCCCAGGTATCTAATAAGGTATAAACTTACAGAATTTATAATTAACTAACCCGTACTAACTTCATTCGGGTTCTCGCATTTTATGATCACGACAAACACTCTTCCGGGCCGTTGACTTTGTCTTTTCCAGTATCGCCTTTGGTGCCATAGTTCAATTTGGACTTGATTTTGCAACAGGACAAAATCGAGCTATGTGACCGTCTTTTCCACAACTAAAACATACCTTGGAAGGATGTGGACAGTTTGGACTTATATGTCCCTCCTCTTCGCATTTGTAGCATCTAACTGGCGGTCGTTCTCCTCCCTAGAATTTGTTCTTTGGTCTTTGGTCTTTGCTTCTTGAAGCGTCTTCCGTCATCGTTAAATCTTCTCTTCTTAAATTTTCCACTTAAGTTATTTCTTCTATTATCTTGGCCATCATTACCACCAAAGTGGTTACCATTTATGGCACAATAATTTCCTCCGCGATGGTTATCATTGTCCCGATGGCCATTGCCACCGGTACGATTATCATCGAGTTGTAGGTCACCTAGTTGAACAGACTCATTATCTCACTCTAATAATTGAGCCCTGTTCAGAACATCTGAATATAAAGAAAATTTATGAAAATGAGATATTGACGTATGTAGGGTTTCAAACCTCTTAAAAATATCCGCGTCATACGTTCCTCATTCTCTACCAAATGAGGTGCAAACCTGGATAACTCCGCTAACTTCACCTCGTACTGGGACACCGTCATGTTATTCTGTTCTAGTCTAATAAACTCTAGCTCATTCATATGACGAATACTTTCAGGAAAGTACTTGTCATTGAACAGTTTCTGAAATGTTTCCCAAGACATCTTTGAGTCTTGCGCTTGGATGGATGCGCTTCCGATTCCCACCGATGTCTGCCTCATTACGGAACATAAAAGTGGCGAATGGAACCTTCTGTTTCCTCCGTGCATCCCAAGACATCGAATATCTTGGTAATTTTCTTGACCCGTCTCGCCTTAATCGGATCCGGCTTTCTCCGAGTTACGTGGTCCCAACTCTTTGAATTGTTTGGTGTGTGACAAACCGTGCGTTATTATCATTTCCACATTATTTTGTACACGATTCTCCTCGTGCGATTTTGCATGAACGCAAAAAAGTTTCTAAACATCCCATCGTTCATCATCGTCGATCGATCGGTGGTGTTGTTTACGGGAGGAACATTGCCACTGTTGCACGTTTTCCTCGTTGGTGAGTAAAGGTGTCTCCACGATCTCATTTACTCCATTGTTAACATTCTCGATTGCCATTCTTAAATCTTGCCCATAAAAAAAGGGTTAATTAAAAAAATCAACATATCACATAATATCCTATATACTTGACCAACCAACAAATAAGCTTAGGTAGGACACCTTAGCGAAGGATATACTCGTCTCTCCCCTCCTAGTTCTATTCCCGATCTCCGCTTGGAGATCATATCCTAAGCTCGATACCAAGCATGATGCCCCCAAAATAGGTCCATTCCATCCAACCTATTCTCGAGTCACCAAATACATGAATACGAAACAACTATAACTTTATTATTACAATTGTCGTGCAAAATCGACAACATTATATCTTTGTGAGTTTAAATACAAATATTGTCTTCTAGACAATATCCAAACCCAAATAAAGTCCTCATACAATTATTGATACACTATATTATAAAATGGTGAGGACTACTAAAACAACTGTCTTGAACCATCACTCCACACCCCAACTAGTTTCCGCTATATTCTCGCCTCCTGAGAAGAAAAATGGAACAAAAAGGAAAAGGGTGAGCTCAACTAGCCCAGTAAAGAATATTATTACTAAGATAATGTACAACAAATTATCCTTAGTCTTCAACAGGGAAAAATCTTATAGAATACAATAGACAACAAGTTTTAGATCAACAACTGCAGCGGAAACAATAATTCATTAGAGGAGTTAAATAGAGAATGAAATCTACTAACATCTATGAATTTAAAAGTTCATCATCAATATTTTATCCTTGTAACATCAATCAATATATATCTCAAATCAAATATTCATCTTTGCACTACAGGCCAAAGATATTCATCAGTCGGCCATGTTCATCTCAACACCTATTCATCTTTGCACTACGGGCCAAAGATATTCATTAATTGGTCATGTTCATCTCAACACATGTTCATCTTTGCACTACTGGCCAAAAATATTCATTAAAAAATCAACCATCTTTGCATTATAGGCCAAAGATATTCAGTAATGTCATCATTTAGGACTGAGGATGATGAAAAATGTTTTAAACAAAATGAATCCAATGATACAAAAGAACAAATATTAAGGATTCATAATTTAATCAATTCGAGTTCAAAAATACTTCTTTAATAATCATAGTGAAGTAAAATTCAAGAATGAAGACCAAAACATGGATACAATCAAAGCTAGTATCCATAATAGATATCTTGGACACAGAAAAGAAAATTTAATTTTTCTTTGAATAGTGTCGTATTTGTGAATAGTGCCGTATACGTGAATAGTAACTCCGACACTAAAAGATAGAACTTTCACAAGAAAAATCATCATGCTTCGTGAATAGTACTCGTGAATAGTAACTCGTGAATAGTAACACATGAATAGTAACTCATGAATAGTAACTCATAAATAGTAACTCGTGAATAATAACTCCGACATGAAAAAATCAGAATTTCACAAGAAAAATCTTACTAATATTCCGGCATAATGATATTGAAAGAAATAATATCATTTTAAAAAAAAATAACATCCCTTACCTCGAAAAGGCAATTACTTACATTTGGAATCTTTGGATATAGTCTTTGAAGGAAACTTACACCAGTATAGCAACACTCAAAGTATCAAAATACTCACAAGAATACACTCGATATATATAGAGAGAATAGAGAAAACTTCAGTTTCTGGTGTGATTTTCAATTCTAACCTAAGCACCATATTTATAGGAAAATGCTTATAACACCAAAACAGAAAATGGAATATAATAATATATTTATAACCAAATTCTCCTTAGCCCACCACATCAAAAACACTTTTATCACACAAAAATGAAAAACATGTTTAAAACAATTTTTGTTACAAAATCAATTCAGACTCAATAATCCGGAACTTCAATAATTTATAATAAATTGTCCTTTTATCAGAAAAATTCAAACCTTATGTCCTTTCCATAGGAAATTTCATTCTTTACAACTTTACAGAAAAAAGTTTTTCCAAATTCCAAACAGAAATTGACCGAAATCCACAAATGAGCGATTTTACTGATTATAATCAAATTTAATCAAAAATTGTGTTCACCAACAAAAAAACATGTGTTAAACATTTTTGTAACAAAACATTTGTTAAATATTTAATGCCACAAAAATACTCTTCCTCCTCATTATTCATATATCACACATTCATTATAAAAATATCACCATCAAAATATAATAATAAATTATTTTATCAGAAAAAGAGAAATTATTAATTTTCAACAATTGTCACATTAAAAAAAATTTCTCCATCTATATCCACATAAAATCAATATTTTCCTCATCATATAAATCAATAATTAATTATTCACAAATAATATTACAGAATCACAATCATCGACAACCAGGCGGTTCCCAGGAAAGAGGGCTTTCAATAAGAATTTTCTCCTTCTTGTGTATGATTAGATGACCAAACCTCTCCTTAGACAAAACTTTCTAGACATTGCCAATAATGTTATCTAATAATATTATAACAATAATATGAATTATTGATCGATAATGGAAAATACTTGTGTAGTAGTGACAATTATTGATATAATAATAATATAAAAATATCAACGTAACAATTATTGAATCAATAAAATAAAATATTGAATAATTAATTATTATAACAATTATTGAGTAGTGCCTTCTTACGTAAGAATCAATAATTGGTGCAATCTTGGTGTTGTCTCTTCGTGTTTTGACAACAACGCGTATTCTCGTGTTTTTAACCACCGGTATTCCAACAAGATATTAATAAACAACTTATACTTATCGTTATTTATAAAAACTTATACTTGCCGCTTTTCTTCATCCAATCCCCGACAGTACGAATATTCCACGACCAAACGAATATTCCCCGACAGCAATGAATATTTTATAATCACTTGCTTATTTTATAAAATTTGCACATTTTACCCATAACTAACCACATTAATCAAATCAACCCTTACTATTTCAAAATAATAAATAAAGGAAATTCCATTTTATTTAAAAAAAAATCGGGTTCTTACAGATGTCATCTAAAGCGTGTTACAATTGTGGAAAAGAAGGTCACCTAGCCCAATTTTTTCGTGTACCAAAGTCAAGTCCAGCTGGGATGGTGGCACCAAAGGCGGATACGGACAAAACAAAGTCAGTAGTTTCAGGAAGAGCGTTTTTTGTGACTCCTCTAAAAGTGGGTAACCCGAACGAAGTTAGCATGGTTTAGTTAATTATAAATTCTTACAAAGTCTATACCTTATTCGATACCGGTTCTACCTATTCTTTTCAATTTAACTCCAGAGAAATTAAACTTTGACTTATCGGTTGAAACTCTATTAAGAGAAACCTTCGTTACCTCCACTGTTTAAAAATCTTGTTTGATTCAAATTGACACTTTCACGTTACCTGTCGATCTTATCTCTTTGAAAATACTTGCCTTTTATGTGATTTTAGGAATCGATTGGTTAACTACTCATCATGCTTTTAGTAAGGTTGTTAGCTTTCATTTTCCTAACCAACATGTTATAGGAATTCAAGCAACCAAACCACTAAAGTCAATCATTGTCATATCAAGCTATAAGTAAAGAGCCCCGAAGCTTTCACTGGTGACTTCCAAGTCTTGGAATACACCGAAGCCAGACTATCCGTAGGGGGCACCGTGAATGACGATGGCAAGTTGATAGGTATCAATGTGACGTGCTATCCAAGTCTTGGATGAGGGTCAATGTTTTTGAATGATATTTCTATTGTTAATAAATTTTCTGACATATTCTTGAAGACTTCTTAGCCTACCCCTAGAGCGTGAAATTGAATTTTGTATTGACCCCAGTACAAAACTCATTTCTAAAACCCTCAAATATTTCTTCAACCAAAACGAACGCATAATGCACCAAAGACGATGGCTCAAGCTGTTGAAGGTTACGACCATTCAATATCACTGTGGAAGAGCGAACGTGGTAGCTGACGCGTTGAGTAGAAGATCGTATGCGTTTACGAGTGCAATGTTGTTAACACAAAGACCCATTTCGTATAACTTACAAATGATGAAGATATAGTTAAAGACTCTAGGGACCTAGGTGAAGATAACGAATATACGAGTAGAATCGACTTTAATTGATAAAGTTAAAGGTCGCTCAAGCTACACACCCGAATCGAGAGTATTTTTGTGAGTATTTAAATACTTTGAGTGTTACTATTCAGTGAAAGTTTCCTTCAGCAGTATATCCGATATTTCATCTAGAAGTACTATTGTTTTGAGGTAAGGGATGTTATTTTTTCATAAATGATATTATTTCTTTTAATATCATTATACCTAAATATTGGTATGAATTTTATTATGAAATTTTTACCTTTTTATGATGAGGTTACTATTCACGTATACGGCACTATTCACGTATACGACATTATTCACGAATACGGTTCTATTCACGAGTACTATTCATGAAGTATGATTTTTCTTATGAATTTTTTGCCTTTTCGTGTCGGGGTTACTATTCACGTATACGGCATTATTCATGTATACAGTACTATTCACAGAAAAATTAAATTTTCTTTTCTTTGTCCAAGTTGTCTATTTTGGTTACTATCTTTGATTGTATCCATGTTTTGATCTTCATTCTTAAATTTTGCTCCACAATTGATTATTATGGAGTATTTTTGAACTTGGATAAACTAAAGTACGAATCCCTAATCTTTGTTCTGTGATCTCACTGAATTCATCTTTTAAGATATTTTTCATCATCCTCAGTCCTAAATGATGATATAACTGAATATCTTTGGCCTGTAATGCAAAGATGAATGATTACTTGATGAATATCTTTGGCCCGTGGTGCAAAGATGGACAGGTGTTGAGATGAACATGACCAACTGGTGATACAAATGAATATCTTTGGCCCGTAAAGCAAAGATGAATATTTGGTTCAAGATGTATATTGATTGATGTCACAGGGATAAAATATTGATGATGGACTTTTAATCATAGAAGATAGTAGACTTCATTCTCTACTTAACTCTTTTAATGAATTGTTATTTCCGCTGCGAATATTGATCTAAACTTATTGTCCATTATATGTTATCTATTGAAGGCTGAAGATAATTTGTTTGTCATTATTTTAGTCATAATATTCTTTACTGGGCTAGTTGAGCTCATCTTTTTCCTTTTTGTTCCATTTTTCCTTCTCAGGAGGTGATAATTTAGCGGGAACTAGTCGGGGTATGGAGTGATGGTTCAAGACAGTTGTTTTAGCAGTCCTCACTATTTTGTAAAATAGTGTATCAATAATTGTAATGAGGACTTATTTGAGTTTGGATACTGTCTAGAAGACAATATTTATATTTAAACTCGCAACATATGTGTTGTCGTATTTTGCACGACAATTGTAATAATGAAGTTGTAGTTGTTTTCTATACCATGTATTTGGCGACTTAGAATGGGTTGTGTGGACCTATTTTGGGGATGTCACATAATAACACATATTTAAACACATAAACACAACATCTATCTTAGCATACAAGATTAAATATAGGTTAGGGTTTATACCTCTCTTGAACAATCTTTGATGTAGGCTTTCCTCAACTGATCTTGGTGTGTTAGAGACTTTTCTAGGGATTGAATTACTATATGATTTTGTGACTTTGAGAGTGAGAAATTTTGGCTAAGTGTTGAAAAACAAATGAGGTTTGGTTTTGAGTTTCTCTCTCTTTAATCTCTTAGATTTGATTCAATGTATCTATCACTTGCAAGGTGGCACTTAAAGATCATATTTGGGCTTGATTTCCAGCACATGGTGTTATCTAAATGTGGTGAGTTACTAGATTTTATAATATCTCTTAACTTAAAACTTAAGTAAAGGGTATTTTGGTCATTTTGCCTGTAAAAGGATACTTTGGTAATTTCTTTCATGATTTTAAGGGTATATTAGTCAATTGACATGATTACCTTTGATTCCAACCCTTAGGGTTTGATAATCTCAATTAGGATTGGCCAATTAGGGTTTATGGTTCCCGAATCAAAAATTAGGGTTCCCGAAAATGCAATTAGGGTTCCTAACAGATCGTTAGAGTTTCTTAATCATAGATTAGGGTTTCTAATCTATCATTAGGGTTTTCTAAGTTTATACCTTATCTAATTAACACTTGATCTTTAATTATATTCTGTACCAACACATACTCATCAATACACTTACAATCACTGTATTAACTATCGAATCCCTATCTGTAACTAGGGTTAGGGTTTTCATTATTTGTTAAACATAACTTCACTCTTATTACTACGTCAATACATAGTTTGACCATCTAACTAAACTCGTATCACAAATACTCAACACAATATTGATAATCAATGTCAATATTAAATATAAAAAAATTTATTCATAAAATTTGAATTGTTTAAAATTATGGGTCCTCACAGAAATTGGTAAGCACACAAGCCAATCATGTTGATGATAAATCATATACTTTGTAACAATCTTATTCATTAATTAATAAAAAGTATTCATTTACTAAAGGTTTTAATTTATCTACATAGTGATGTTTTAAAAATAGGTGATAAACCCATAGTTTTAAACAATGCTTTTAGAATCATGATGAGATTATACTAATGAGATCTGAATTCTTAGATAACTTAAAAACTAAAATATTCCTAATCGATGGATTACTAAAAAGGGAATTAGTGAATCCGGATAGAATTGTACATATGTTGCTTGCTCATTGGATGAGGTTGATTGATCTCATGATCATTTGTGTTGAGACACTAAAACAAGTATGTAGTTGCTTATTGGAGAATAAGTACACTGAACGTGGCTCACTAAGGAATACCTAATGGAGTTTTACTTGTCTGTCAATAGGAATTCCTTTAGTGATAGTAATACAAGTGATCCTTGGATTTTAGATCATCATAGTATCTTGTGTATGATGAATTATACTTTAACTTATTCCTTAAGACCCTTAGTTTCCAATTTGCATTATTTGAAGTTGTGCATTTGAGAATCGAAATACATAAAATTAAATAAATAAGACTTGACAGTAATTCCATGTCTTATATTTAATTGGGACATTGTATGGTGGAAGAATTGAATTGTACTGTAACTATTTACTTAAAGTTTCTTTTATGATTAATGTTGAAATCTATATTATCTAGAAAGTGTTTATTCGCTAGGGAGGTTTATCCCTATTGTAGAATAAATAATATTTATTTAAATAAATTAATAGTTTAATATATTTATATAAATAAGATTAGAATTGTTCTAATTGATTTATTCACAACCGGTTTAATATAGAGAACCTAAAGGGTCACACCGCAAAAGAAAGAATATTTATTTAAGAAGCAAATGGCATAATCGTAATAAAAAGTTAAGTGTATTTAATTTAATCTATGGTGATAGAATAAATTAAATAGCTTAATATTTATTATTTTATATTTTAAAAATATTAAATATAAATTAATAAGAGGAGTCTTTATTATTATTATTATTATTATTATTATTATTATTATTATTATTATTTATTTATTTCTAAAAGAGTTTGAGAATTAATTAATAAAAGTACTCTCATATATTCCTAATAGGATTAGGAGGCTAATTAATTAAAAAGTTTAATTAATTAATCCTAATAAGATTGAGAGCCTAATTAATTAAAATAAAACTCAATTCCTTAATTGTTAAGGAGGGTTGCCTACATCTATAAATAAGATGAGTCTTATTATGGGTGAAGGTCGTTGATGTTTTCACAAAACACGTGAATAACAATTCCAAGAGTTAGAAGAGTACACCTTTTTCTATGAGAGATAGAAAAATTAGGGTTTTACCAAGCAACTATCTTCTTGAATCTTTCTTCTTCCTTAGTGGATCACCTCTAGAGGTCAAACACTTGGGTGGCTAACGTTGATCAAAGGAAGGAATCAAACCCGGTGGATTCAAGTTGAACACAAAAAGGATTTGGAGGTGAACTTGTACCCGAGGAAGCTCGAATCTTCAAGGGTATAATTTTTATTCTTCATCTTTTCATTTAATTAATAATTATGCATAAAAAATGATCCGGGTATATGTCTTGTAAAATTTAAAAACATATTTTTTACGCTTCAACTTTACTTTGATGCAATTTGATTGTGTTCATGAATCTTACAAACCTAATAGTGGTATCAGAGCAAAACCTTTATGCGAACTATTAATTATTCAGATTCGATATGTATGTTAATGTGTTTGGAACAAATTTTTTGGGCATAATTATTGGTATAGAATCATGTTTTTGGAGAAAAATTGCACAATACGTAAACTGAAAAAATAGATTCTGGAGATTGACGCAATGCTTACTCCGTGTTTTTTAAGATGTCGACGTGTAAGCAGCAGCTTTGAAGCCGCTTCTTTTGTGGCATTTGCAAATGTTAAGCTCCATGTTTTTGATACTGATGATGTGGCGCCATAGTGCCTGATGCTAGTTCACTAAGCGCTACCATGAGTCATCATCGCGGACGCCTCTAAATTGTAAGTTACCTCGACCCCGAGTTTGGTGCTCACGATCCACAATATAAATAATCTCTAACTACCCATTCATTGATGAATGTAAATATACATATCATTAATTAATATGTTAACAACATCATCCCAGGTTATCTAACCTTAACATTACAAACTTACCCTTAGATATACAAAAACTGTTATACCAAACATCATAATAAATATACTCATTATAACTACTCCAGCACTTTGCCTTTGCCTTTGTTCTTAACTGCACCTCTGGCTACTTCGTTCCTAGCTGAAATATTATATTTAAGCAAGGGTGAGCAACAAATTTTCTCCGCACGTTAAAACATAGAATAAAGTATAGGAATCAAGAATATTAGACTATCGATTCGATAGAATGTCACCAAAGTTCAAAGGACTTTGAAATAGCTAAACAAATCGTTAATCAATAACAAGTTTTTCTCGCATCTTATGTAAAATAATAATCCAATAGTGAAAGAGTTCAATGCTTTTGAAGTTTCAACAATATTCAATTGAATAACAAGAATCAATTCTACGCAATAACAAAGTGGAATATTTTCCAGAGTTTATGCTGAACGACCCAATAGGATCTTGAACTTCTTGAGTAACTATCAAAGGTTTTGCTTTGAAGTACCCATGTATATCAAATAACCATAAAGATTAATTCATACCCCCCAGATAGTATATAAAGTGATCAACTTTAGTATACCCTATATTATGCATAATACTTACACGCGTGCAACGACCAGATATACGACCACAAAACCCCTTTTTATATAAAAAGGTTGTTCTCCTCAGTCTTATAACCAAAATTTGAATCACAACAACGAAATGCAATAATTTCAATATTTAATCGTTGTCTCGATCTAGTCGAAATAATTGGCATTGACCTGTCAATAATAATTGAGTTCTCTTATCGAACCTATCATGTTTCAATAAATGTTCATCTAGCCAGAACAATTAGCTAAGACATTTCTCAACCCGATTCTACAATAGACAAAAATCAAATGTACTATTTACAATCAATAATATCTTCTACAGATATGAATAACCAATAACAGTTATTCCCCAATCATATTCTCAAAATCAGTATTTCAAATTGAATTGATAAACAATCACTAACTGTGAATAATCAACAATAATTCTTAGACGTGGTATAATCAACAATAATTAACCACAACTATATTTGAAAAATAATAACTCAAGATTGAGTTAAAGAAACTTACCTTCTGCGTTGATTACTGCTACACAATATACTTATCTGCTTTCGAAGGACCTAGAATCAACAATATCGGTCTCACAATTAGCACAACAATTCACAACACATAACATTGTAATTTACAGTCAATATTTCTCCTAGACACAACACCAAATAGTCACATCAGTGTTTATAACCTATATAAACACTTCTCAAGTCTAACTAATTCGGTCTGGTTGGACTTCAGTCTGTTCTCGATGTCCTATTCACCCTATCCGACAATTAACACATTTATTGTCAACTAAACTTGGTCTCAAAGCTTCAATATTCTTTTAGATAAGTAAAATATCGTTTATAATAATTTTCAGAAGCTTTTAAAATTTTTTAAACAATTATTATATTTTATAATAATTTTTTAAACACCAGAATCATTTTTAAATAATTTAAATACTGAATAATCCCATCATCATTAATATATTAAAATATTAATGACATTCTTATCAAAATATTAAAGTTATTAATAATAACTTAGAATATTTTTAAATCACCAATATTCTATTTAAATGATTTTTAAAATGCTTAAAATAATTTTTAAACCATTACCATTAAAATTTAAATATTAATGATTTTGTCATCAAAATATTAAAAGTCTTTAATTATAACTTAAAATATTTTTATATCACTTTTCTCTTTTTAAATAATTTTTAAATCAATAAAACTAATTTTCCATTATTTATTTAATATAATAATTAAATAAATCTAATATCATTAATATTAAATTCTAAATGAAAATTCTCTAAAAATATTAAAAGTTACATTTTATAACTCAAAATATTTTTAAACACTTTATTCTCATTTAAAATGATTTTTATAATATTAAAAATCATTTTTCTCTATTTTATTTAATATAATAATTAAATAAATTAAATATAATTAATATTCAAATAAATAAAAATATTAATGAAAAATATTCCAAATTATCAAAAGTTATTTTTCATAACTTAAAATAATTCTTAAAACCAATTTTCTAATTTTTTAGAAATTTAATTCTATTTTTAAGCATTTTCGGGAAATTCAAAAAATAAATTTAATTAAAATTGTCGCTATAGGCTATAGCGACAGTAACCATCGCTGTTGGTGTTCTTAAGCTTCAAGAACACTGACAGTTAGTGTTCAACATGCCATGTTTGACCGACTCTAATTCTCAGTCCAATTTGTTTCTAGGTTAAGACTTTGATCTTGTAGTATGTGTGTAACACTATAAGATACAACCATTATTTTGGTCATACAGCATCATATCAAGGATATTTGAGTCTTCAAAGTTACTGTCAGAGGATTCCTGGGTTTTCTGGGTAACCCAGAAACCCAGGCAGTTTTGAGTGCCAATATTGTGGCTCGATTTCTTCTAGGTTCTGGTCATGATGCATGTGGTCTTATGGTTTGAATCTATAGTTCTCATGTCATAGAACATATATATATATATATATATATATATATATATATATATATATATATATAGCAAAAGATCAGTTCAATTATAACAAAATCATAAGTTATGATTCGGTCAAACCCTGTCAAAAACTTAGTTCATCCGGTTTTTGTGTTTTCTAGAAACTCCACTTCGTGACCGAATGGTCTAGTTTGACCACTCACTACACTCGATCTGTTGACATTTTATGGGATGTAAAGCCATGGATCTAGAGTCCACATAATATGCTACAATCTAGCTTCAATAACATTAACAAAACGCTTAACATTTGATAAATCAAGGCGTTTGAAAATCTTGTCAAACCCTGTTTATGGATTTCTGGGTTACCCAGAAATCACTAGGTCATGGTCGGTCAACCGACTTTGACCAATAATATCTTGTAATATGGACATGGAATAACTATGATTCCACTTCCAGATCACAGTCCTTATGTCAAACTACAAATCTAAAGCTTAAAATAACACAAAGCATAAACAGACAGGGATCTAAGGCCAGTGACATTAGCTTGTTAGAGCACTTTTAGGGTTCATTGACAATTTTGGAAAAACATCATTTTTAAGGCCTTTGATGCTATAAATCTATGATATATCATCATAGATCATCATATAACATCCTCTAGCATGATTCGAAACACATAAACATGTACTTGATCTTAGCATACATGATCTAGGTTGAGTTTAGGGTTTATACCTTCTCTTGAAGATACTTTGATCTTGGTATTTCTAGGGATTATTTTGTGACTGATATACTTAGAATTTTTGGAGGTTTGGGAGAGAGAAAAGTAAGTTGAGTTCTAGAGAGCAAATGAACCAACTTTGTACACTTTCTCTCTCTTTAATCTACATATATTATGATATAATGTATATAGCTGATGTATTTGGCTGATTTGCTGAAGTTTTTGGTCACATGCTAAGTCAAGAGTTGGTCACCAACTCAAAATATGGCAAGATCTATACTCCAACCAATTAAAGAATGTAAAAAGGGTACTTTAGTCATTTTTCTTACCAATTTAATGGCTTAAATGTAACTTGTGCAACCCTTAAGGTTTGACCCTTTGGTTTTAACCCTTAGGGTTTAACCCTAAGGTTAAAAAAATAATTTCTAGAATTTCTAATTCTGTTTTTAAATAGAAATTAAGATTTCTAAATTATAATTAGGGTTTCCTAATTATATTAAAGTTTACTAATCACATTAGGGCTTGCCAATTAGGATTAAAGTTTCCTAATTAGGGTTTAGGGTTCCCAAATTTAAAATTAGGGTTTCTCGGCATTCGATTAGGGTTCTTAACTATGCATTAGGGTTTCTCAATCATATATTAGGGTTTCTAATTTTGTACCCTATCTGATCAATCACTGATCATTAATTCTATACATTACAAATACGTACTTATCAATACAATTATAATAACTGTACTTTCTATCGAATCCCTTTCCGGACTTAGGGTTAGTGTTTCTATTCTTTGTTAAGAATAACTTTACCCGTATTTCGCAGTCAATACACAAATTGACCACTTCTCTAGACTCGTATCACAGATACTCATGACAATAGTGATAGTAAATATCAATATTAAATAAAATAATAAAAAAACAAGTAATCACAAAATTTGAATTATTCGAAATCTTGGGTTATCACATTCTCCCCTCCTTATAAGGATTCTGTCATCGGAATCATCACTTTCTTATTCTCTACAATCTTTTAAAGTTGTATCATCAATTTACTTATAACAACACAATATAAATTTGTGTCTCATATACTAACCTGTGATTTGAATCTATAAAAGAAAGCAATTCACAGCTATATCTATCCAATATTACTCACATAATTTAATTGCTCAACAAAATCATTACATGTTGCCACTTCCTAGGCAACTACTACATCTTGCACTGTCATCTTGAATGTACGAGCCGTTGGTCTTCCTGGCTGAGCAGGTCCTCAAATCGCCAAAGTTCCACTTTTGGGTCCCTTGTTGGTACTTCCCTTCTCCAAATTTCTCTTCGGACAATTTCGAACTAGATGATCGGTTGATCCTGTGATGACCTGGGTATGGGTATGGTTTGAAAAAATTCCGAGGACGGAATTTTTATAAGGGGGAAAGGATGTGACAACCTGGAAATTCGGATTGTCCAGAAATTAAGATTTAAAGAATTAGTTATTAGTAAAATGAATTTTTATTAATACTATTATATGCTATGTGTTTATTAATCGTTCTATAACCTAGGATGATTATTAATCAGGAGGATTCTGGCTACGAACTAGATTGAACGAGTAAGAATTTTCAAGACGAAAATGAAAATTTTCCGGGAACAAAAATATTTCCGGTGAAAAAGACGAAATAGGCACTATTCACCAGAAGAAACCTAAGGGTTAGGGTTTGAATAACCTAAGCCTTTTTGAGAGTTCGGTATGTCGAAATGAAATTTTGTTGAAAGATTTGACGATAATATATCGTGAAAAGTTAAGTAAGCCGATAAAAGTTTTTCTCGAAAAACGTGCAAAAATCGGATAAAATAAAAATGACAAAAATTATTGTTATGTGCTTTTCACTCGTTTAGCTATGTTATGGTAAAACGTGAAGGAAAATGCTTAATATCAAAAAGTGTTTTTCAGTTTTTCGGAAATCCGAAGAATACATAATATTCAATCGGTAAAGGAAAGACAAAATATCCAAAAATATTTGGATTCCGAGAATCGCAGTTTTTAAAACTGTCAGACGAAACCCGAAAGACGGAAGCACGAAGCTTCCAAGGGAAGCTAAGTGAGGAGGTGGGGCGGCTACTTAGCCACCAAGTAAACTTTGAAAAGACCAAAATGCCCCTAGCTTTGAAAATCTATAAATAGGAAGCTTAAACTCATTTATTTGGATTCTTGAAAATCCTATACTTGAGAGAGAAAGAGAGAGAGTTCGGATGGATGATGAAAGGAAAAAGGAAGAGGAAAAGCTAGCTCTAATGCACGCTTTGTCCGTCGGAGTGGAATTAAAGAAGAACGGTAACCCTAGTTCTTCTAATTTTTCTTTAAGTTTTTATGTTCAAAAACATAGCTTAATGAGAATAAGGAGTAAAATATATTGAGAATGAATTCATATCGTTGAAATAGTAAGAAAATGAAGAAATAAGAATTAGAAGTTTATTTAATAAATTTCTTAAGGAAGTATAAGATTCGAAAGGATTTTGAGTGATCCGAACGAATCTTATGAATGAGTAGGTCAAATAAGTAAGGAATGGTGTTCTATAACATCAAATTCCAAGAAAAAGTGAAACTGCAATCCAAAATATCGATTAAAAATGAGGAACGAACGAAGAACACGAAGAACACGCGAAGAACGCGAAGAACGTTGTTGATGGATAAATTTAAAACCATCGTAGTATAATTGTTGTTGATGGACAAGTTTAAAACCATCGCGTATAAGTTAGTTGCTTATTTCTTGGTTAGGAACGTTAGAAACGTTCTTGAAGAACGGATTAAAATTGAGCTATAACGAAGTTATGGTAAAAATTTCGTAAAAGAAGATCGACCATTTGAAAGTTAGTAAATGAACCCGAACGTGTAGGGTTTTATAAGAAGGTAAGAGAACGTATAAAACGTGAGTCGGGGACTCAAGAACGAATGAATTCTGAGTTCGGATGACCGAATTACGGACGAACAAATGAAGAACGTTAATAACGTAAACACGGACAAAGAGTGAAGATTAAGCCAATCAATAGGCATGTTAACGGATTCAGAAAAAAGTTCTATCTGGGGGTAATCGAAGTACGTTAGATAATGAATAAAATGGCTTTGGAATGACCTCGTTCTGAGTTATATCAAAGAAGGTATGAGATTTCGAAGTACGCATCTCAGAACGACCAAAGACTTAGAATTTTTTTTGGGGATGAAGGTCTTGGCCATGCTGGCTACCATGCCTTGAATGGTGGCAATCACAGCCAGTCGGAGGGTCAATCTTCGCTAACTCATGCCACGGCATGAGAATCAAGATGTTGAAGGTGAAATACATGCCGCCAAAGTGAAGGAAAAAGCCAAAGAAGAGCTTTTAACTACTCAAATTTGGGGGAAGTGTAAGGAAAGATAAAGAACATAATGTTCAACTAATGTAACACTTAATTAAGTGTTTTAAACTCAGAATGAAGGTTGAACTGAAAGATGAAACGAGATTAAAAGAATGTAATTGCGGGTTACTGGGCCGATATCCCGGGACCGTAGTCGCGATAAACGAACGTGAGGGATTGATATGATTGTGATTCCTTAGACGTTGAGTGATTTAGGGTAATGAATAACATTTTGATGTTATGTCATAGTAATCGAGATAAATGTAAAGCGATAGACGATGTGAATTCAATGTTGTTGCGATGCACGATTGGTCTTAGCATACAACGATCAGTATAGCTGCGACATTAAGATAGAATAATGAACATGGGGTTCATGGGATGGATTACGATTGAAAGCGATTAAAACCTTGAGTAAAGGTTGAATGAGAGATTAAGAGACGAGCAACGTGAACGTTGAATACGTAAACCATCCTTGTGAATCGTATTCGCGTTGGACGAACGTTCTAAGTATACCCTAGTTGTATTACTTAGACGTTGATGAAGATAGTAAGTAAGATATGAATTATCAAGAAAGCCATAACGAATGGTAATAAGAGTATTGAAAGCCGAATGTGAGTCGAATAAGAATGAGTCCTGAGGTATGGCAATTACTTGCCAGAAAGCCATAAGGAATAAGAAATTTACTTAACGAACATTATATTTAATAGTTCGTATAAGTTAAGATAAGTTAGGTTGTGGTACAATCGTAACCTTTGATGGTTGACATATGGGAGCTGAGCTAAACAATTCCTTCAAAGAGCGAAGGTATATACGAAACTGGCAACCGATCTAACTCACTGTGTGGGCAGTGTAGACGAGATGGGAACTTGTTTGTTGGTTGTTTGTGGGAAACCACTCAGAGTACCATATGGACTACTAGCAGAGAAGCGATATGTGCTGAGTCCTAGAGAAGTTATGAAGAAGATAAGAATGTGAATCATCAGAGATGATGAACGTTTTGAGTAAGACATCTCCATATGTCATGAAACCGTAAACCGGTAATGAAAGTTAGTCGCGTAAAATTATATTGCAAGAACGCGAACCCTAAGAAGTAAAGTTAAGTAAACCAATGTGTAAGTCAAGTATATGACTAATTGGTGTATATGTTATTTCCTTATGTGTTATAGGGATTGGAATGAGCAGTTCAGCATAAGTTGTAGCTGTGCGTAAGGCAAGTTTCCTAACTTCATTCATATTCTAAATGAATGCTAGTTTCTTAAACTTCTCAGATGTTGAACTTGAGAAGTTCTGTCTATGTGCAAATGTGCGATATTTGTGCAAGGTGGTAGAACGTATGAGGCCTTGTGACACAATGTGAACACTTCGGTGTTTTTATGATATGAACTATTCTATGATTAAACTGTTTAATAAAAGAATGTTCTATTTATACATGAACCGTTATTGTTAAGTCTCTGCTATTGATTCTAGCCAGAAAGAATGTGTATGAAAGAGAGTAGAGAATGAAAGTATTTCAAAGTGAATGTGACTAATGTTTTAAAATGATAGGAATCGAGATTATTCCTATTGTTCAAGCTGCTTCTTAACCTTTGTTCGGTTATTGAAGTTCCAAAAGAATGTTTAAATTTTTGAAGTTGTTTGTTCAACTGCTATGACTTGCTGGGCAATTGAATGCTCACACTTGCTTTAAATGAAAAACATTTTCAGCGAACGATGTTAGAAGAACTTAAGGATCCCGTATAGATCAAGCTGATGGTATCCCGATGAAGTGCCATTCAGAATGTGAATGAGCGAGAAGATCAAGTGAAGACTTGTAATTTAGAATGATAGAATTAAACTATAGAATAGTTTAATGAACAATTATGTATCCTTGGTGGCAGATAAAAGTCACTCGTGCAAGATGTAAAGAATAATGTAATTATCATTATTTGTAATGAGAAAAGCTATAAGGTTTTTAGAACCTGGGTTTTGAGAGTGTATGTTGTTATATTTCAGTATATAATGATGTATGCAGGATGAATGATTTACTAGTGACGCACGGAATCCGGGTGTGAAGATAGACCGGATTTTGGGGTGTTACAAGTTGGTATCAGAGCTGATAGATTATAAATCTTAGGTATGAGTACCTAAGACTATAATCGTAGAAAGAAGGATAAGAAATTTGTTGAGTTAAACGATTAAGGAAAAAGATCACCACGTGATCATAGTAAATCGTAGTAACAAATGATCTATTAAACGATGGATGATTTATAGCTAATGCTATGAATGAATGGTACTACGAAGTAGTATGGGAAGAAGAACTCAGATTGAGTTATAAAGGATAGTATACGAATTAAAGAAAATTCGTATTAAGTAAAGTGAAAGTAAGAAGTTCTAAGATTTTGATTGAGGACTCATGTGATAGCAGAGTAGTACGAACCTTCGAATGGGAGGGGGTTTTTGATTACTTAGTTATTACAGTGATAATCATTGGAATAGTATGTCGTGCTATCAATATGTATATGATGAGAAGGTGAATCTTTTCTCATGTATATACTTGATAGGTAAATTATGATAAGATAGGTACGGGTTCTTGAAACTCATACTTATGAAAAGTTTGTGACTCATAGTTATATACTATGTTTCTGAGCCCTAAGCATATGGATAGTCCTTGATTTGTTCTTGGATTACATATTGCGAAGATAAGTTCTTAAACACATATGGTTGTGGAAAAGTTCCTAAACACATAAAGTGTGGTAAGTTGATGAACTATACTAAGGTATAGGAATGTTTAGACTGAAAGTAAGTATTTTCAGTAGACTTAGCATTGAAGGTGCTAGAGAAGATTAAGTATTGTCGTAAGTAAGACAATGAAGGAAGATGGAAAATAGGATATTCCAAGTCATCTAGCTATGCTAGATTTTGAAGTTTCTTAAAATCGTGCTAAGGTGCGCATTTTGAAAATGAAAGAATTGGTTCAACTTTTGGAATCAATGGATTTTAAAAGAACTATTCTTGGTATGTCTATGCTAATTGTTTTGGCTAGAAAGAAATTGATTTGAAATATCAGAATGAATTTTATATCATCAATGCATTTGATGCAAGGATGGTAAAAGGATGGAGTTATTAATGCAATTGAACCTGGTGTGGAATTTGATCAGAGGATCAACAACCCACCATGGTATGATGCACAATGATGAAGTCATAAACTAACGAAGTCCTCAACGTACTGTGAAAAGTGCGGTATCATGACGTCATGAAACGTTTTGATGTATTGCAAAAGAATTTAAAGAATTAGTCGATGTCAAGCGAGTTGACTAGACGAATGTTACAAGTTGATGTCCAATTTATTGGTATGGTCTAAGCTACTTGATTTGGTTAAGATGAATGTTATGTCATGATTAAAAGAAAATCGAGCTTTCTTTGAAGAGTTAAGTCAAACCAAATTGTTTTGGTGCGGAGTCTAATGAGTAAGTCTGAGGTGAACATACTCCGAAATGGGGTAATACGATGGGTTAATCACCTACGTATGGAAGAGGTAGTTTACTTTCTTTGTGATTGTAAATTGACCGTGGAAAGAAAGGTTACGGCGTCATGTTGTTAAACCTAGTAAGAGTTCATGGTAAATTTGACCCCTTAGAAAAAGTATAAAATGTTTTAATGGAATTCTTATATTCCTCATTGTTCATTCCACTTCATAATTCTTGATAAGTTGTGAAGGTGAGAGAATGTTCGAAAGATAAGAACTTCTTTGAAGAGAAGTTGAGAAGAAGAGTAAGTTAAAATTTCGAGGAAGAAATTCTGTTTAGAAGGAGTGAATGTGATGACCCGGGTATGGGTATGGTTTAAAGAAATTCCGAGGACGAAATTTTTATAAGGGAGAAAGGATGTGACAACCCGAAAATTCGGATTGTCCAGATATTAAGATTTAAAGAATTAGTTATTAGTAAAATGAATTTTTATTAATACTATTTTATGTTATGTGTTTATTAATCGTTCTATAACATAGGATGATTATTAATCAGGAGGATTCTGGCTACGAGCTAGATTGAACGAGTAAGAATTTTCAAGACGAAAATGAAAATATTCCGGGAACAAAAATATTTCCGGTGAAAAAGACGAAATAGTAACTTATTCACCAAGAAACCTAAGGGTTAGGGTTTGAATAACCTAAGCCTTTTCGAGAGTTCGGTATGTCAAAATGACATTCTGTTGAAAGATTTGATGATAATATATCGTGAAAAGTTAAGTAAGCCGATAAAAGTTTTTCTCAAAAACCGTGCAAAAATCGGATAAAATAAAAATGACGAAAAGAATTGTTATGTGTTTTTCACTCGTTTAGCTACGTTAGGGTAAAACGTGAAGGAAAACGCTTAATGTCGAAAATTGTTTTTTAGTTTTTCTGAAATTCGAAGAATACGTAATATTCAATCGGTAAAGGAAAGACGAAATATCCAAAAATATTTAGATTCCGAGAATTGCAGTTTTTAAAACTGTCGGACGAAACCCGAAAGACGGAAGCACAAAGCTTTCAAGGGAAGCGAAGTGAGGAGGTGGGTGGATACTTAGCCACCAAGTAAACTTGGTGGCTAAGTAATGAATAGTAAGGAGGTTAGGGTGTGAAAAGACCAAAATGCCCCTAGCTTTGAAAATCTATAAATAGAAAGCTTAAACTCATTTATTTGGATTCTTGAAAATCCTATACTTGAGAGAGAAAGAGAGAGAGTTCAGATGGATGATGAAAGGAAAAAGGAAGAGGAAAAGCTAGCTCTAATGCACGCTTTGTCCGTCGGAGCGAAATTAAAGAAGAACGATAATCTGAACCCTAGTTCTTCTAAAAAAAATTTAAGTTTTTATGTTCAAAAACATAGCTTAATGAGAATAAGGAGTAAAAGATATTGAGAATGAATTCATATGGTTGAAATAGTAAGAAAATGAAGAAATAAGAATTAGAAGTTTATTTAATAAATTTCTTAAAGAAGTATAAGATTCGTAAGGATTTTGAGCGCGATCCGAATCTAATCTTATGAATGAGTAGGTCAAATAAGTAAGGAATGGTGTTCTATAACATCAAATTCCAAGAAAAAGTGAAATCGTAATCCAAAATATCGATTAAAAATGAAGAACGAACGAAGAACACGAAGAACAAGCGAAGAATGCGAAGAACGTTGTTGATGCACAAATTTAAAACCATCGTAGTATAATTGTTGTTGATGGACAAGTTTAAAACCATCGCGTATAAGTTAGTTGCTTATTGCTTGGTTAGGAACGTTAGAAACGTTCTTGAAGAACGGATTAAAATTGAGCTATAACGATGTTATGGAGAAAATTTCGTAAAAAAAAATCGAGCATTTGAAATTTAGTAAATGAACTCGAACGTGTAGGGTTTCATAAGAAGGAAAGAGAACGTATAAAATGTGAGTCATGGACTCAAGAACGAACGAATTCTGAGTTAGATAATGAATAAAATGGCTTTGGAATGACCTCGTTCCGAGTTATATCGAAGAAGGTATGAGATTTCGAAGTACGCATCTCAGAACGACCAAAGACTTAGAAATTTTTTTTGGGATGAAGGTCTTGGCCATGGCTTGGCCAATCCATGCCTTTGAATGGTAGCAACCGCAAAATGCCAGTCGAGGGTCACGTCTTCGCTAACTCATGCCACTACATGATGAGAATCAAGATAGAAGGTGGCAATATAATACCAAAGAAGGGAAAAAGCCAAAGAAGAGCTTTTAACTACTCAGCTCGTGGGGGAAGTGTAAGGAAAGATAAAGAACATAATGTTCAACTAATGTAACACTTAATTAAGTGTTTTAAACCTGTAATGAAGGTTGAACTGAAAGATGAAACGAGATTAAAAGAATGTAATTGCGGGTTACGGAACCGATATCCGGGGACCGTAGTCGCGATAAACGAACGTGAGGGATTGATATGATTGTGATTCCTTAGACGTTGAGTGACGAGGGTAATGAATAACATTTTGATGTTATGTCATAGTAATGCGAGATAAATGTAAAGCGTATAGACGATGTGAATTCAATGTTGTTGCGATGCACGATTGGTCTTAGCATACAACGATCAGTATAGCTGCGACATTAAGATAGAATAATGAACATGGGGTTCATGGGATGGATTACGATTGAAAGCGATTAAAACCTTGAGTAAAGGTTGAATGAGAGATTAAGAGACGAGCAACGTGAACGTTGAATACGTAAACCATCCTTGTGAATCGTATTCGCGTTGGACGAACGTTCTAAGTATACCCTAGTTGTATTACTTAGACGTTGATGAAGATAGTAAGTAAGATATGAATTATCAAGAAAGCCATAACGAATGGTAATAAGAGTATTGAAAGCCGAATGTGAGTCGAATAAGAATGAGTCACGAGGTATGGCAATTACTTGCCGTAAAGCCATAAGGAATAAGAATTTACTTAACTAACATTATATTTAATAGTTCGTATAAGTTAAGATAAGTTAGGTTGTGGTACAATCGTAACCTTTGATGGTTGACATATACGGAGCCGAGCTAAACAATTCCTTCAAAGAGCGAAGGTATATACTTAAACCGGCAAACCGATCTAACTCAATCGTGGTGGGCAGTGTAGATTTAGATGGGAACTTGTTTGTTGGTTGTTTGTGGAAACCACTCAGAGTACCATATATGACTACTAGCGGAAGCCGATATGTGTCTTTGAGTCCTAGAGAAGTTATGAAGAAGATATAGAATGTGAATCATCGAGAGATGATGAACGCTTTTGAGTAAGACATCTCCATATGTCATGAAACCGTAAACCTAAGAATGAAAGTTAGTCGCAGAAAAATTATATTGCAAGAACGCGAACCCTAAGAAGTAAAGTTAAGTAAACCAATGTGTAAGTCAAGTATATGACTAATTGGTGTATATGTTATTTCCTTATGTGTTATAGGGATTGGAATGAGCAGCTCAAAGATAAGTCAGTAGTCATGTAAGGCAAGTTTCCTAACTTCATTCATATTCTAAATGAATGCTAGTTTCTTAAACTTCTCGGATGTTGAACTTGAGAAGTTCTGCCTTTGTGTGCAAATGTGCGATATTTGTGCAAGGTGGTAGAACGATGAGGCCTTGTAGGACACAATGTGAACACTTTTGTGTTTTATGATATGAACTATTCTATGATTAAACCGCTTAATAAAAGAATGTTCTATTTATACATGAACCGTTATTGTTAAGTCTCTCGCTATTGATTCTAGCCGTAAAGAATGTGTATGAAAGAGAGTAGAGAATGAAAGTATTTCAAAGTGAATGTGACTAATGTTTTAAAATGATAGGAATCGAGATTATTCCTATTGTTCAAGCTGCTTCTTAACCTTTGTTCTGCTTATTGAAGTTCCAAAAGAATGTTTAAATTTTTGAAGTTGTTTGTTCAACTGCTATGACTTGCTGGGCAATTGAATGCTCACACTTGCTTTAAATGAAAAACATTTTCAGCGAACGATGTTAGAAGAACTTAAGGATCCCGTATAGATCAAGCTGATGGTATCCTCAATGAAGTGCCATTCGTAATGTGAATGAGCGAGAAGATCAAGTGAAGACTTGTAATTTAGAATGATAGAATTAAACTATAGAATAGTTTAATGAACAATTATGTATCCTTGGTGGCGTATAAAAAGTCACTCGTGTAAGATGTAAAGAATAATGTAATTATCATTATTTGTAATGAGAAAAGCTATAAGGTTTTAGAACCTGGTTTTGAGAGTGTATGTTGTTATATTTCAAAGATATAATGATGTATGCAGATGAATGATTTACTAGTGACGCATGGAATCCCAAAGTGAAGATAGACCGGATTTTGGGGTGTTACAAGTTGGTATCAGAGCTGATAGATTATAAATCTTAGGTATGAGTACCTAAGACTATAATCGTAGAAAGAAGGATAAGAAATTTGTTGAGTTAAACGATTAAGAAAAAGATCACCACGCGGATCATAGTAAATCGTAGTGAATAAATGATCTATTAAACGATGGATGATTTATAGCTAATGCTATGAATGAATGGTACTACTTAAGTAGTATGGGAAGAAGAACTCGATTGAGTTATAAGGATAGTATACTAATTAAAGAAAATTCAGTATTAAGTAAAGTGAAAGTAAGAAGTTCTAAGATTTTGATTGAGGACTCATGTGATAGCAGAGTAGTACGAACCTTCGAATGGGAGGGGGTTTTTGATTACTTAGTTATTACAGTGATAATCATTGGAATAGTATGTCGTATTATCAATATGTATATGATGAGAAGGTGAATCTTTTCTCATGTATATACTTGATAGGTAAATTATGATAAGATAGGTACGGGTTCTTGAAACTCATACTTATGAAAAGTTTGTGACTCATAGTTATATACTATGTTTCGAGCCCCAAGCATATGGATAGTCCTTGATTTGTTCTTGGATTACATATTATAAGATAAGTTCTTAAACACATATGGTTGTGAAAAGTTCCTAAACACATAAAGTGTGGTAAGTTGATGAACTATACTAAGGTATAGGAATGTTTAGACCGAAAGTAAGTATTTTCAAAGAGACTTAGCATCAAGGTGCTAGAGAAGATTAAGTATTGTCGTAAGTAAGACAATGAAGGAAGATGGAAAATAGATATTCCAAGTCATCTAGCTATGCTAGATTTTGAAGTTTCTTAAAATCGCGTTAAGGTGCGATTTTGAAAATGAAAGAATTGGTTCAACTTTTGGAATCAATGGATTTTAAAAGAACTATTCTTGGTATGTCTATGCTAATTGTTTTGGCTAGAAAGAAATTGATTTGAAATATCAGAATGAATTTTATATCATCAATGCATTTGATGCAAGGATGGTAAAAGGATGGAGTTATTAATGCAATTGAACTCGGTGTGGAATTTGATCGTAGGATCAACAACCCACCATGGTATGATGCACAATGATGAAGTCATAAACCAACGAAGTCCTCAACGATCGTGAAAAGTGCAGATCATGACGCCATGAAACGCTTTGATGTATTGCAAAAGAATTTAAAGAATTAGTCGATGTCAAGCGAGTTGACTAGAGATTTAATGTTACAAGTTGATGTCCAATTTATTGGTATGGTCTAAGCTACTTGATTTGGTTAAGATGAATGTTATGTCATGATTAAAAGAAAATCGAGCTTTGAAGAGTTAAGTCAAACCAAATTGTTTTGGTGCGGAGTCTAATGAGTAAGTCTCGAGGTGAACATATCCTCAAATGGGGTAATACGATGGGTTAATCACCTACGTATGGAAGAGGTAGTTTACTTTCTTTGTGATTGTAAATTGACCGTGGAAAGAAAGGTTACGGCGTCATGTTGTTAAACCTAGTAAGAGTTCATGGTAAATTTGACCCCTTAGAAAAAGTATAAAATGTTTTAATGGAATTCTTATATTCCTCATTGTTCATTCCACTTCATAATTCTTGATAAGTTGTGAAGGTGAGAGAATGTTCGAAAGATAAGAACTTCTTTGAAGAGAAGTTGAGAAGAAGAGTAAGTTAAAATTTCGAGGAAGAAATTCTGTTTAGAAGGAGTGAATGTGATGACCCGGGTATGGGTATGGTTTAAAGAAATTCCGAGGACGAAATTTTTATAAGGGAGAAAGGATGTGACAACCCGAAAATTCGGATTGTCCAGATATTAAGATTTAAAGAATTAGTTATTAGTAAAATGAATTTTTATTAATACTATTTTATGTTATGTGTTTATTAATCGTTCTATAACATAGGATGATTATTAATCAGGAGGATTCTGGCTACGAGCTAGATTGAACGAGTAAGAATTTTCAAGACGAAAATGAAAATATTCCGGGAACAAAAATATTTCCGGTGAAAAAGACGAAATAGGCACTATTCACCCGAAGAAACCTAAGGGTTAGGGTTTGAATAACCTAAGCCTTTTCGAGAGTTCGGTATGTCAAAATGACATTCTGTTGAAAGATTTGATGATAATATATCGTGAAAAGTTAAGTAAGCCGATAAAAGTTTTTCTCAAAAACCGTGCAAAAATCGGATAAAATAAAAATGACGAAAAGAATTGTTATGTGTTTTTCACTCGTTTAGCTACGTTAGGGTAAAACGTGAAGGAAAACGCTTAATGTCGAAAATTGTTTTTTAGTTTTTCTGAAATTCGAAGAATACGTAATATTCAATTCCAGAAGGAAAGACGAAAATATCCAAAAATATTTAGATTCCGAGAATCGCAGCTTTTAAACCGCTTGACGAAACCCGAAAGACTTTTAAGCACAAAGCTTTCAAGGAAGCGAAGTGAGGAGGTGGTAGGATATTTAGCCACCAAGTAAACTTGGTGGCTAAGTAATGAATAATAAGGAGGTTAGGGTGAAAAGACCAAAATGCCCCTAGCTTTGAAAAATCTATAAATAGAAAGCTTAAACTCATTTATTTGGATTCTTGAAAATCCTATACTTGAGAGAGAAAGAGAGAGAGTTCAGATGGATGATGAAAGGAAAAAGGAAGAGGAAAAGCTAGCTCTAATGCACGCTTTGTCCGTCGGAGCGAAATTAAAGAAGAACGATAATCTGAACCCTAGTTCTTCTAAAAAAAATTTAAGTTTTTATGTTCAAAAACATAGCTTAATGAGAATAAGGAGTAAAAGATATTGAGAATGAATTCATATGGTTGAAATAGTAAGAAAATGAAGAAATAAGAATTAGAAGTTTATTTAATAAATTTCTTAAAGAAGTATAAGATTCGTAAGGATTTTGAGCGATCCGAACGAATCTTATGAATGAGTAGGTCAAATAAGTAAGGAATGGTGTTCTATAACATCAAATTCCAAGAAAAAGTGAAATCGTAATCCAAAATATCGATTAAAAATGAAGAACGAACGAAGAACACGAAGAACAAGCGAAGAATGCGAAGAACGTTGTTGATGCACAAATTTAAAACCATCGTAGTATAATTGTTGTTGATGGACAAGTTTAAAACCATCGCGTATAAGTTAGTTGCTTATTGCTTGGTTAGGAACGTTAGAAACGTTCTTGAAGAACGGATTAAAATTGAGCTATAACGATGTTATGGAGAAAATTTCGTAAAAAAAAATCGAGCATTTGAAATTTAGTAAATGAACTCGAACGTGTAGGGTTTCATAAGAAGGAAAGAGAACGTATAAAATGTGAGTCATGGACTCAAGAACGAACGAATTCTCGAAAGTTAGATAATGAATAAAATGGCTTGGAATGACCTCGCCCGAAGTTATATCGAAGAAGGTATGAGATTTCAAGCACGCATCTCGTAACGACCAAAGACTTAGAAATTTTTTTTTGGGATGAAGGTCTCAGCCGCATGGCTGACCATGCCTTGAATGGTAGCAACTCACAGCGCCAAGTCGAGGGTCAATGATCGCTAACTCATGCCACGCATGAGAATCAAGAAGTTGAAGGTAGCCATAAGTCAATAAGCCAAAGAAGGGAAAAGCCAAAGAAGAGCTTTTAACTACTCACCGTGGGGAAGTGTAAGGAAAGATAAAGAACATAATGTTCAACTAATGTAACACTTAATTAAGTGTTTTAAACCTCAGAATGAAGGTTGAATCGAAAGATGAAACGAGATTAAAAGAATGTAATCATGGGTTACGGAACCGATATCCGGGGACCGTAGTCGCGATAAACGAACGTGAGGGATTGATATGATTGTGATTCCTTAGACGTTGAGTGACGAGGGTAATGAATAACATTTTGATGTTATGTCATAGTAATGCGAGATAAATGTAAAGCGATAGATTTATGTGAATTCAATGTTGTTGCGATGCACGATTGGTCTTAGCATACAACGATCGAGATAGTCATGCGACATTAAG
Source organism: Panax ginseng (assembly GCA_020205605.1). Classification (NCBI taxonomy): domain Eukaryota; kingdom Viridiplantae; phylum Streptophyta; class Magnoliopsida; order Apiales; family Araliaceae; genus Panax; species Panax ginseng. Next base: position 35,234,533 of record CM035129.1, read on the forward strand.
ATGTAATAAATGAACATGGGGTTCATGGGATGGATTACGATTGAAAGCGATTAAAACCTTGAGTAAAGGTTGAATGAGAGATTAAGAGACGAGCAACGTGAACGCTGAATACGTAAACCATCCTTGTGAATCGATTCGGTTGTTGACTTAACGCTCTAAGTATACCCTAGTTGTATTACTTAGACGCTGATGAAGATAGTAAGTAAGATATGAATTATCAAGAAAGCCATAACGAATGGTAATAAGAGTATTGAAAGCCGAATGTGAGTCGAATAAGAATGAGTCCTGAGGTATGGCAATTACTTGCCAGAAAGCCATAAGGAATAAGAAATTTACTTAACGAACATTATATTTAATAGTTCGTATAAGTTAAGATAAGTTAGGTTGTGGTACAATCGTAACCTTTGATGGTTGACATATGGGAGCTGAGCTAAACAATTCCTTCAAAGAGCGAAGGTATATACGAAATCGGCAACCGATCTAACTCAACCGTGGTGGGCGCAGGTAGACGAGATGGGAACTTGTTTGTTGGTTGTTTGTGGGAAACCACTCAGAGTACCATATGGACTACTAGCAGAGAAGCGATATGTGCTGAGTCCTAGAGAAGTTATGAAGAAGATAAGAATGTGAATCATCAGAGATGATGAACGTTTTGAGTAAGACATCTCCATATGTCATGAAACCGTAAACCGGTAATGAAAGTTAGTCGCAGAAATTATATATTGCAAGAACGCGAACCCTAAGAAGTAAAGTTAAGTAAACCAATGTGTAAGTCAAGTATATGACTAATTGGTGTATATGTTATTTCATGTGTTATAGGGATTGAATGAGCGCTCAACAGAAGTCAGTAGCTATGTAAAGGCAAGTTTCCTAACTTCATCCATATTATAAATGAATGCTAGTTTCTTAAACTTCTCAGATGTTGAACTTGAGAAGTTCTCGTTTATGCAAAAATGTGCTATATTTGTGCAAGGTGGTAGAACGATGAGGCCTTGTGACACAATGTGAACACTTTGGCAGTTTTTATGATATGAACTATTCTATGATTAAACTGTTTAATAAAAGAATGTTCTATTTATACATGAACCGTTATTGTTAAGTCTCTGCTATTGATTCTAGCCAGAAAGAATGTGTATGAAAGAGAGTAGAGAATGAAAGTATTTCAAAGTGAATGTGACTAATGTTTGAAAATGATAGGAATCGAGATTATTCCTATTGTTCAAGCTGCTTCTTAACCTTTGTTTGGTTATCGAAGTTCCAAAAGAATGTTTAAATTCTTGAAGTTGTTTGTTCAACTGCTATGACTTGCTAGGCAATTGAATGCTCACACTTGCTTTAAATGAAAAACATTTTCAGCGAACGATGTTAGAAGAACTTAAGGATCCCATATAGATCAAGCTGACGGTATCCCGATGAAGTGCCATTCAGAATGTGAATGAGCGAGAAGATCAAGTGAAGACTTATAATTTAGAATGATAGAATTAAACTATAGAATAATTTAATGAACGATTATGTATCTTTGGTGGCGGATAAAAGTCACTTGTGCAAGATGTAAAGAATAATGTAATTATCATTATTCGTAATGAGAAAAGCTATAAGGTTTTTAGAACCTAGGTTTTGAGAGTGTATGTTGTTATATTTTAGTATATAATGATGTTTGCAGGATGAATGATGTACTAGTGACGCACGGAATCCGGGTGTGAAGATAGATCAGATTTTGGGATGTTACAGATCCACATGCAAATCAACCTTGTATGTTCTTCGGACTGGGACAATTGGGCGACATGTGTCCCTCTTGACCACAGTTATAGCAAACTCCCTTTTTCTTTAGACAAACTCCCGAATGGTTCTTTCCACAACTCGCACATGGCTCACCTCCCTTTTTATTCTCTTCAGATTTTTTACCCGATTGGGTATTCTCGTTCGATTTTCTCTTGTTCGGATTACTACAACCACTACTACCTCCATCATTTGCCTTTCTCTTCTTCTACTGATGATATCGGGATGCAGCTTCGCTTCCCCCTTAAGTAATTATCGCTTTCTCCAACAAAGCCGCAAACGTATTGATCTACAACACAACTACTTTGTTGAATATCCCTAGCTTCAATCCATTCTCAAACCTTCTTGCCTTTCGTAACTCCGTATCCACCTGATGAAGTGAAAATCTCGCTAACTCTTTGAATTTAGTAATGTATTCGTAAATGTATATATTCTCCTCCTTTTTGGGCTTAAAAACTTAACTTCCATCCGAGCTTGCATACTCGGTGAAAAGTAGTTCTCAAAGAACAACTCCCTAAATCTTGTGCAAGTCACTACAGCTGTACCAGCTCTCGCCTGATTAGTCTCCCACTAGTAATTGGCTTCTCCCTTCATCAAGTATGTTGCAAAACCTTTCTTTTGCTCTTCCGCTACTCTCGCAATAATGAATGCTTTCTCCATTTCTTTCACCCAAGTTTGTGCTTCAATTGGATCTGTATTTCCCTTGAATTTTGGCGGCCCTACCACTTTAAAGTCTTTAAAATTCGCTAATCTATTTGCTGGTTGTTCCCTCGCTCTTGCTCTTGCTGCTGGCACCCTATTTTGCATAGCTTGGGCTAACATATCCACAAAATTTTGCATCGGGTCCGCTTGACCTCCTTCATTATTCACTGATTGCTCTTCCCTTTGATTTCGATTCTGTCATCTAGGCGACATTATCTGAATTAAATAAAAAAAAATTACATTAATTCTCTTTCTCGACATAAATTCTTATTAACAACACCATAAGAATCTAATACAAAATTTCTCATATATTCACATATTTATTCAAATAGCACATAATACTTTTATTACTTGACATAATCACTATCGTTTTAACAAATATCATGATTAACCAACCCAACTTTACACAAAAAGTTACAATTCTCCAACTTTACACAAAAAGTTGCAATTCTCCAAAATTTACCTTAATATGCATATTGAAAATAAAGGTTACATTCATACAAACATATATATATATATATATATATATATATATATATATATATATATATATATATTACATATGTTCACACATCACTCTCAAAAATACAACCTTTAATATCACATCCTACTACCAAAAGATACTACCGTTTATATCTAAGTTGTCTACCATCCACTCCCTTCACCAGTCTTCTTCTTACTGGGACACTTGTTAAATCCGTGACCCATTCTTCCACAGGAAAAACACTTTCTCATATTCGGCTTAGGACAATGTAGAGAAATATGTCCTTCCTGTTTACAGTTGAAACACATGTTCTTCCACATCATACACTCTCGCAAGTTAGTCTTTCCGCACTTACCACATACTTGATTCTTCTTCAGGTTTAGAGTTTTAGAATTATCATCACTGTCGTTGTCCCTCTTTCTCTTATTGCTTTCTTTCTTCTGCTTGATTGTTCCCTTAGACGATCCACCACCTTCAGCCTTCATTCTTTCCACCTGCGCCTTCAAATTGTTTTTGTAACGCCCTGGAAAATCGAACATTTTGTAATTACTTTTAATAATGAATAAAATAATATTATTTATTATTATTATGTGTTGAGAAGATGAATATCGTTATATAACCTAGAAACGTCGGAACGTCATAGTATTTTAACTACGTGGAAGAATTAAAGTGTTTGAATTTCTAAAACAAAAATAAAAGTTTTTCGAGAAATTTTTTGAAAAACACTATTCATCGATTTCTGTTCGGGAATTATTTTTGAATTTCTGAGAAATATGTAATGTTATAATATCGAGGTGATATCGATTATGTAATAATAACCTAAGTATAGAAAACGTAATATTTCGCATGCGGACTTAATTTGAGAATGTTAGGTTATTAAGCGTTAAAGGAAGAAAATTGTGATCATATGATGTGTATACATTATGTGAAGTATGATGTAGGTATAATACAACGTATTGTACTATTATGTATGAAGAATGAAATAACGTATATTACAAATTAATATACGAGTTAGTATATGAAGATTATACGTGGGGTATAAATGATAAGTTATTGAATTATAGGTAATGGACTTGTAGGAATTGCTAGCTTATTGATAGAAGTCCAATGTATATGATAATCAAGCCCAAGTGTTTAATTATCATAAGCCCAAACTATTTGTAGCATAAGCCCATTAGGAAAATGATTAGATTAATTAGCAAGCCCAATGTAAAGCCTTGATCCATGGGTCAAACCAAGTGAGAAAGTGGGTAGTCTTGATGGGCAAACATTATGTGTGAAGAGCAAGTGTTGTGGTGACCAAGTATTGTGGGGAGGAAGCAAAAGAAGTGGCTAGCAAGAAGACTTTAAGGTTAAACAAATGAATAGTAAGGAGGTGGGAGGTTTAAAGTCTAAAGTACCCTCACTTTTCCAAGCCTATAAATACTAACCTCATTTCATGAGTTGGTTGATCATTTTCATATAACTTTTCTCTCAAACATAAAGCTACTTATTGGTTAGGGAGAATAAGTCACATAAGCACTTATAAGCCACTTCAACCTTTGATAGTTTCCAAAGCAAATAGAAGTCTTCAAGGGTAAGACTCATCTTCTTTTATCTATATCTTTTCTATGATAGGATTGATAGAGAAGGGGGATGGTTTGAGGATAACATGTAATAAGTTATTAAAGAATGAACTTAAGCCGAATAAGTTGAATAAGCAACTTGAACATTAATAAGTTGCTAAGACCATGAAGAACCTATCATATGTTGTTATATGATGTTTAGTATGTTGAATATAGCATGAGAACTTTGATTAAAAGACTTAAGTTATTAATAAGTCATGTGCATGAAGATTTCTAGTTCATAAGCTAAATAAGTTAATGACTTATGAAAATAAGTCAAAACCTACCTTGTTTATAAGATGGGTTAATAAGTAATTTATAATGATCATATGTTGATTAAAATCCATTAAGAACGCTTAGTAATGAATATTTGCCTGAATTCACACGATTAGACGATTAACGTCGAATTCGTGAAATTCTCAGAATGGAAGTCGTATTTTGTGTTTGAAGTCAAAAACATTGGTTTTCGATGGAGACAATTCATTTTATTCATTATAGAGTTGTGGAATCAAAAATGACCGGATTCCGACTTGAAACGAAGAAACGAGCGTTGAACGTTCACGAACATTTATCGTTTTCGTTAAAAATGAACTCATAGGTGAATTTTTAGCAAACGAAGTCAAATAGATAAAATTCTTGCATGAACGCGTAGATTATGAAATTTGTGAACCGTAGGCTTTTGAACGGACCAATTTGGACTTAAAACGAAGAAGTTATACGTCCGGAAGTTCGTAAAAATGTCAAATCGAAAAAAATTTTCGAGGCACGAGTCCGCATCACGCGCCGACTCTAAGCCTAGAATGGCCGCACCGGCAAAGGCGAGGCCGTAGGTTTAGACATCGCTAACTCACGCCACGCCATGAAATCATAGAGTAATCCTTAGCATTGCAAGCGCCACCCAAGAAAAATGATAGTGAAGAATGATTTCAAGTATAGAAGGAAAGAGAACTTGTTAGTAATGAATTAATATGTAATCATAATATGGTTAAGACATTTATAATCAATCGAAGATTAACGGAATGAGAATGACGTAACGAAAGTCGAAAACCCTAATACCGAATCTAAGTTAGGAATTACGTTGAGATGAAGGGTAAGATATAATAGTAATCATACTTGATTGTGTATAACTTAATGTGGTACGTTATGTGATTATGTATTGTAGAATCATAAAGACTTAAAGTACTGTACATATATTAATCAATAATCAGACGTCAAAGGCAAGTATTCTAACCCTTGTTCCAGTTCAGCCTGGACAAGCTTTGTAATTCATGTATTCTTTCACATGAAGTTTTGAATGATGAAGTCTTAAGCCATTTCTTTCGGCTAGACTTATATTATGAATATGTCAAGCATGATTAATGTTTACCGAGTTATATTGGTATGGTTTTCAATCGAAGACCAAGTATACTAAAATGTTTTTGTCGTTTAACGACAGGCACGTGAGGTTGCCACAACTTAAACGTATACATGTTTAATGAATGTAGTGTTGATCAACAGAGAGTACTATGAGCTGATCACTCAGAAGTACTCGTAAGATATGCCGGACTTATAGACTTAGTGTCGGGTTGTCCTTTTTAAAAGAACTTATGAATGCTCATATACTTGAGCCATAATTGTTATTCCACTAAGTATGGTTGTGTAAAATGTTTTGAAGGAAAAGAAGTGCTATTTTGAATTATCGATAAGATTCGTAAATTATTGTTCAGCTTATTGAAGATATATGAGTTCTATGTTTCAAACATGTTGTTTATTAGAATTTTAGTACTTGCTGAGCTAGTCATGCTCACTCTTTCTTGAACCATGTGAACACAGCTAAAATCGAGCGGACCGAAGGCTCCGGCAAGGATAAAGGCAAGGCGAAGACGAACCCGTAGTATACTTATGTAATAGTATAGGATGAATGTTTGTAATATATTGATATTATGACAAGAACAACCTGAAAGGGTTACAAAAGAACCCGGGAATGTAATATTATTTTGAATATATATAAGTTATATTAGTCCTTTTGAGACTATTCAATGGAATGTATGAATGAATGGTAGTACTGCAGTAAGACCATCTGCTTGGGTTGGAAGAGACCCAGAATTTGGGGGCCCACAAAGTTGGTATCAAAGCATTAGGTTATAAAACTTAAGGGGGGAAATAAAAACCTTAAGTCATAACCTTAAGAGAAGTCAAAGAAAGTACAAGAAGAAAATAACCTTATAAAAATGCATTATGATTATGTTATGTGTTTTTATTATTCTACTGATGTGTACTAATCAACTTAATTGTTTTGTGTAGATGTCAGGAGTAAACGGGATGTATGTAGATGGCCACGCCATTAGTGAAGAGTCGGTGAACCAAGTAGAGGTTATACCGAACCCTATAGCAACAGAGCCAGATATAGTGATCATTGAGTCTGGAGACTCAGAGGAAGCTGACTTCATGTCAGTGTTCGATGGGATAATAGAGGAGGAGGTAGAGACAGCCTCTTTTAACCCAGTGGCTATAGCAGCTGAGATAGCTCCTGGGGGGTCAATGATGTCTCTATTCATGTCAGTATTGGATATAAATATCCATTACCGCCGGAGAGGTCAAGGAGCTGAAGGCGAGCTCCAAATGCTTGGAGAGGAAAGATCGGCGTCGAGTCCATGTGGGAAACAAGAACACGATTTAGAGGATTTTTACAAGGACAAAGTTCATGATTTGAAGCACGAGGTCTTTGAGCTCAAGGAGGAGCTAAAGACTAAGGTGCAGAAGATAGGGAGGATGTCCTATATCCATAGGAGTTCTCATTCGGATTTCCAGCAGCAGGTAGCTGGATATCCGGTGGAGGTGGGGCAAACACGGCATACTATTAGCCGTGATATCATTGCCGGTCTTGCCAAGGCAGATTTCAAAAATGCCTTGAGGCAGATATAGAGTAGTGGTATTTAAGGTTGTGTGTAAATATTTTTATAAGTAGTAGTGACGTAAAGCCCTTTTTGTATAGTAAAGAGTAGTCTTTTGTAAATCCCAATTTTTGGAAAGTGAAAGCAGAAAAGTAATGTAATCAGCTTAGGCTGAGTATGTAACCGATGTATTATTATACTACGAAGAATGAATATAAGTTCTTTTCATGGAAAGCAATGTGTTATGGATGTTGATGTTATTGTTTAATATTAATGATAACTAATAAAGAAAGAAATAATAACATAATGTGTTTATTGTATCGAAGAAATGTCACCGAGAATAGTGCAACGTAATCAAGACGCGCCGAATGTAAATCAACCGTAGGGAGGTCCTGCTAACCCAATGCAGAGTTTGTAAATTTATTAACAAATGCATTTAATAGAATAGGGGCTAATATCCCTCAGAACTGTGAGTAAAACGAAGCTACTACCTTTAAGGATTTCAAGAGTGTGGGTCCACTGGAGTTCAAAGGAACTACGGACCCTATTGAAGCCCAAATGTGGGTTAAAGAAATAGAGAAGGCATTTATAATAGCAAATGTCGATGAGGCCCAGAAGGTTGCCTTTGCGACCTATATGATGAAGGGAGAGGCCAACTTTTGGTGGGAAGCCAATCACGCTAGGGTTGGGATAGCGAATTTAACGTGGGATAGGTTCAAGGAGATATTCTTCGAGAACTACTTTCACACAAGCATGCAGGGAAGGATGGAGATGCGGTTTCTGGAGTTGAAACAAGGGGACATGATGGTTCCCCAATACGCTGCCAAGTTCAATGAACTGGCGAGGTTCGCTCCACATCAAGTGGATACCGAGGTGAGGAAGGCGCGATGGTTCAAGTAGGGCTTTAAACCCTGGCTCTATAACCGTATATCGGTATTCCAAAGTACTTCTTTTGGAATCGTTTTAGAGAAGGCGATAATCGCCGAAGGTGGTAGTGAGGTGTTGAGCCAATACCACAAAGAAAAGAAGAATAAAGGAAAGGTTCATGGGAGAGTCAAGATTGAGGGAGCCAGTGTAAGTGGCGAGGGTCAGAAAAGGAAGGTATTTAGCTCGGGAATACCGGGCGGAAGCAAGGAGACCCAAAGAGAAGAATGGAGGCCTCAGAAGACTCGTGGGAAGACTCACTTAGAGTCTATCTCAAGGGAAGGCCATTCTGCTACAATTGCGCATAAGAGGGGTATATTGCGCCTAATTGTCCGAGTCTGAAGAAGAACCATGGATGCTTTGTGTGTGGATCAACTGACCACATGGCAAAGAACTGCCCGAAGAAGGGGACGAACGGAACCGGCACTAATAATGGTAAGTTAGCTATTGGGGGTCCAGTCAGCAATGGGTAGGCCGATGGGTCGATTTTTTAACATGATGTACCAAGATGCGGTTGCATCGGGGACGCCATTGCGTATATATTCCGATCAACGATATCAATGCGACGTCTTTGCTTGATTCGGGTGCTACTTGTTCGCTTATATAGCATGCGATTTTGCTGACGATTAGGATTACTTCCAAAAGTTGCCTATACCTTTAAATATTAAGGTAGCAAACGAAGAGATAATTCCTGTTGAAAATGTTCACAAGAGTTGTTGTGTAGATATACGGGGTTGTAAATTATCGGTAGATCTAATACCGATAAAGTTAGGAGAATTCGATGTAATTCTCGGAATGGATTGGTTGGTAAACCATGGGGAAATTATAGATTTTCAAAAGAAATGTGTGAATATTAAGACGTTAGAACAACCTCGGGTAGTATTTTACGGGAATAGATCGCCGGGACGTTCGTGTTGTCTAACCATGACACAAACTAGGAAATTACTGAGGAAGGGATGCGTAGGTTACTTGTGCCATGTTGTTGATACCCAGAGAGTGGTAGCAACCATGGAACAAATACCTATAGTGAGAGAATTCGCCGATGTATTTCCTAGTGAATTATCTGGTCTTCCACCGGATAGGGAGACAAAGTTTGTGATAGACATTGTGCCAGGAGCGACACCAGTTTTCAGGGCACCGTATCGTATGGCGCCAGTGGAGATGAAGGAGTTGATGGTGCAGTTGCAAGAACTGCTGGATTGAAAGTACATTCAGCCAAGTGTGTCGCCGTGGGGAGCACCGGTACTATTTGTTAAGAAGAAGGATGGATCATTAAGACTTTGTATCGAGTATAGAGAGTTGAACAAGTTAACAATAAAGAATAAATACCCATTGCCCAGGATCGATGATCTCTTTGATCAGTTGAAAGGGGCTAAGTATTTTTCTAAAATAGATTTAAGGACGGGGTATCATCAAATTTGAAGGTTAGGAAGGAGGATGTGCCAAAGATAAGATTCGTGACTCAAGTTATGGTCATTACGAGTTTTTAGTGATGTCGTTTGGGTTGACAAATGCACCAGCTGCATTTATGGATATGATGAACAGAGTGTTCAAACAATATTTGGACAAGTTCGTCGTGGTGTTTATAGATGATATTCTATTCTACTCTAAGATGCCAGAAGATCATGCTGAACACCTTAGATTAGTGTTGGAGACATTAAGGAAGGAGAAATTGTATGCAAAATTCACGAAGTGTGAATTTTGGTTAGAAAAGGTGCAGTTTTTAGGTCATGTCATTGACCAGGAGGGAATTTCAGTGGATCCAGCGAAGGTGGAAGCCGTGATGAATTGGGAACAACCAAAAACGCCGACTGAGGTGCGGAGTTTCCTAGGGTTAGCGGGTTACTATCAGAGATTTATCCAGAATTTTTTGAAGATAGCTTGTGACACCCCCAAATCCGGGTTACCTGACTCCCGAGTTTGGTGTTCACGATCCACAATATAAATAACATTTAACTACCCATAACCTATATAGATAGTATCTTACATAAGTTTTTATCAGAGTTTTATAATACATCACCCAGGTTTTCTAACCTTAACTTTACGAACATACCTTTTAGATATACAAAAAGGGTTTACAAATACAACATAATAAATATGTTAATCATAACTAGTTTATTACAACGCCTTTGCCTTTATTCTTCGCAGCACCTCCTACCACTTCGTCCCTAGCTGAAATATTTTATTTAGCAAGGGTGAGCAACAAATTTGCCCCACAAGTTAATACATACAATAAATGTATAAGTATTCAAATCACTAGACTATCTATTTTGATAGAATGAAACCAAAGTTCGGGGAACTTTGAAATAACTGAACAAATTGTTATTCAATAACAAGTCTTCTCATATTCTATACAACATAATAACTCAATAATGAAAGAGTACAATGCTTTCAAAGTTTCTACGATATTCAAATGAATAATCAAAAATCAATTCTATGAATGAAATATTTCTCCAAATTTATAATGAGTGATCACACAAGATCTTTGAACTTAATTTCTGCATCTATCAAAGATACTCAAACTTCTCGCATATCTATCAAAGATTTACTTTGATATATACTGTGTGTATCGATAACCATAAAGATTAAATCATACCTTCTACAAGTACTCGAGCCACCAACTCTTTGTACCCTATATTATGCATAATACTTAAAAATCGCTACAAGAATTCATCGAATTCACGACCAATAAAATGTTCCTTTATATAAAAGGTTGTTCTTCTTAGTCTTGGAATCAAAAGTTTGATTTTTACAACGAAATACTGGGATTTCAAATTCTATTTACTTCTCGATCTTAGCCAAAATAATTGGCATCGATCTATCAATAATAATTGAATTCTCTTCTCGAACCTATCAAGTTCTAACCAATATTCGCTCAGCCGAATAATTAGCTAAGACATTTCTCAAAGATAATTTGACAATAAATGAATTATCTCAGATTGTCAATTCTAACTTCTACAGATATGAATATCCAACAATAGTTATTCTACAAATATATATTTCGAATCAATAATTCAATTTGAATTATTAAGCATGCACTAACTGCGAATAATCAACAATAATTCCGGATGTGGTGTAATTAGCAATAATTAACCACTACAATAATTGAATAAATTTAACTCAAGGTTGAGTTAGAAACTTGCCTCTTCCGATTACATACAAATACATAATATACTTATCTCGCTTTGAAAGACCTATAACCAATAATATCGGCCAACAATTAGCACAATAATTCATATAACACACAACACCTCAAATTCACAAATAAATTTCTCCTGTACACATTACCATATTATTAGCTACAACAAAGTTTATAACATATATAAACACTTAACAAGTCAAACTAATTCACCGTTGGATTTCTACCATTCTCTGTTCTCGTCACCCTATCCCACAATTAACACATTGATTGTCCATTAAACTTGGTCTCTAAGCTTCAATATTAATTTAGATAAGTCAATTATCAATTATAATATTTTTCGTAAGCTTTTAATAATTATCAAGCAATTATTATAATTTATAATAACTTTTCAAACATCTAATCATTTTTAAATGATTTAATTATCAAATAATCTTATCATTATTAATATTTAATAATATTAAAATATTAATAACATACTTGTCAAAATGTTAAAGTTATTATCAATAACTTAAAATATTTTTAAATCAACAATATTCCACTTAAATGATTTTTAAAGTAATAAAATCATTTTAAATCACCACCATTAATATATAAATATTAATGAAATTATCATCTAAATATTAAAAGTCATTAATTATAACTTAAAATATTTTTAAACTATTTTTCTCATTGTGAAATGATTTTTAAATCAATAAAATCATTTTTAATTCATTTATTTAATATCATAATTAAATAAATCAAATATCATTAATATTAATTTATTAATGAAAATTCTCCAAAAATATTGAAAATTATATTTTATAATTTAAAATATTTTCTAACACTTTATTCTCAATTAAAATGATTTTTAAATCATTTAAATCATTTTATCTTATTTATTTAATTTAATAATCAAATAAATCTAATATCATTAATATTAAATTATTAATGAAAATTCTCCAAAAATATCAAAAGTTATATTTTATAACTCAAAATATTTTTAAATACAATAATCTTATTAAAAATGATTTTTCATAATATTAAATCATTTTTCACTAATTTATTTAATACACTAATTAAATAAATTAAATACTTTTAATATCTAAATAATTATAAATATTAAAGAAAAATATTCCAATTGGTCGAAAATTATTTTCATAATTTAAAATAATCTTTAAAACCATTTTTGGTAATTTTTAGAATTTATTTCTAATTTTTATTAATTTCCTAATATTCGTAAAAATAAAATTAATTAAAACCGTCAATATAGCCTAGCCTATAATGCGACAAAAAGCGTCATTGCTGGTGTTCTTGAGCTCAAGAACACAACAAATGCCTACAATTTCAAAGGGTCAACTTTGACCGCCTCTACTTCTCAGCCAAAATGGTTTCTGGACTTGTTTAAAGTTTGATCGTATAGCCAAAATGTAACTCTACAACATCCAACCAACTCCTTGGTTAAAGTCTGTCAGAAAAAATGTTCATACTGATTCTGGGTTTTCCAGAAAAGTAATAATCAGTTCGGGTGATCTAGTTTGACCATCCATAAAATCCAATACATTTGATGTTTATGGAATATAAAGGCAGGTTCTTGGACTCGATATTACATTCTACAACATGCATACAACAACATCAACAAACAACAATCAACCGGACAGATAGGGACCTTCAAAGATCTTGTCGTTCGGTTTTCACTTTTCGGGTAACCCAGATTTTTACTTTCGGTCGAAGCCCTAACAATCTGGTTTGACCGATTATATCTTTTGATCTATAATAGATCTGGGTCTGATTCTTTTTGCAACTTAAAGAACACATATCAGGCTACATGTTACAAGTTTTAAACATCAAAAACACTTAACACACACGGATCTATAAGATCTGACATTTGACTGAAAAACACAATTTTCCAGATTTTGAAAAACTCTAAATTCGTGCACTTTGATGTTATGGGTCATGGATTTACCCACCCAGAACATCAATTGACACCTTATTACTCATCTTTGAACAATCAATTACAACATTTAACCAAGAATCGAAGGATTTCTAAAAATTAGAATTTTATACCTTTTATGCTTTGAATCTTGATCTAATCCTTCCAATATGTTTATGATTGATCTAAGGCTGGTAATATGACTGATTCTACTAGTTATTTTCGGACACCAAGAGAGAAGGAGAGTTGGTAGGAGCAAAGTTGCAAAATAATCAAGTTTTATGATTTTTTTTCTCTCTCTAAACCTATATATAATGCTTGATGTTGCTTTGGTGATCATTTGACGATTTTGGTCGGCTATATAAAATTGATGAGTCAGTGTTTTGTAGGCTATACAAAGTCAAGGTTAGGTTAACAGCTAAAGACTTTTCAATTTCTCACAAGTTAGCATATAAAAATACACAAAGGGGCATTTTGGTCTTTTCCTTTTATTTCTAGATTTATCATTTATTTCAAACCCTTAGGGTTTAGGTTTTGGACAATCTAGGGTTTAGGTTTTGTACCCTTTAGGTCTAAAAATTCTAATTCCCATAATTTGCAAATTTAGGGTTTAATTAGAAAAATAAATTTTCTAAAATAAAAATTAGGGTTTCTAAAATAGAAATTTAACATACAAAAATATAATTAGAGTTTTCTAATCATATTTAAGTTTAACAAACACTTTAGGCATGCTAATAAAAATTAGGGTTACCTAATTAGGGTTTACAATTCCCGGTTTTGAAATTAGGGTTTCCCGTGTACAATTAGGGTTTTTAACTGCACATTTTATTTTCTAAATTTCAGATTGGGGTTTTAAATCCCTTATTAAGGTTTATTAAATACAAACCTTATCCAATCAATTATTGATCAATATAACCAACATACAGCAGAAACACATTATTAGCAATATAATTATTTTAATTATATTATCTACCTAATCCTATCCAAAAATTAGGGTTAGGGTTTTCTAAAGTTATTAAAGACAACTCTACTCTATTTTCTCACCAAAACATATATCGACTAATTCTCGAGACTCGCCTCACTAATTCTCAAAGACACTATTAATAAATAATCGCTAATATAAAAAAAAAATTTATTCGTAAAATTTTGATTATTCGAAATCCCGGGTTATCACATAGCTACTCCGTTGACTAACTTGACAAGGAAGACGGTGAAGTACGTGTGGACAGAGAAATGTGAGGACAGTTTTCAGGAATTGAAGAAGAAATTGAGTGAAGCGCTTATTTTGTCATTACCCGATGACACAGGAAATTTTGTAGTTTATAGCGATGCTTCGCATAGAGGACTTGGTTGCGTGCTCATGCAGCATGGCAAGGTTATTGCATGTGCATCTAGGCAGTTGAAGGATTATGAAAAAGTTTATCCTACTCGTGATCTCAAACTGGCCGCAGTAGTTTTTGCTCTAAAGATATGGAGACATTATCTTTATGGAGAAAAATGTGAGATATACACGGACCACAAGAGTCTAAAATATATCTTCACACAGAAGGAGTTGAATATGAGGTAGAGGAGATGACTGGAGTTGCTCATGTTATTTTAACATACATCCCCTGTAGAGTTAAACATGCATGCGCATTTAAATGCCCAAACTCGTGAATTTTTTTCGACAGTCTCTTTTGTAAAATGGACTATCCATGTACAAATACGCATGACTAGGTGGTCATTCAGTAGCACACCAACCTAAATCATGAAAATTTCATATATTAAACATTAAAATAAGCCCAATGGTAGCTAAATTGCCATAAACATTTGAAACAACATTTCATGCTCATTTGTCCTAAAATAAGATAGTCGCATTAGCCAAAATGGGTGTAAATTGAATTTTGAAAAGTGAAATTTTTTCAAATCATAACGTTCAGCATGGTAAAATAAAAGCATTTACTAGGCCCGTTCAATTTTATCAAGTCATATAAGCATACATATTTGTTATATTGTGTTTAAACTTGTTAAGCATTAATATAGTGTTCTAACGGTCAAAACATGAAAAGAAAGGATGTAAACATTACCTGATGTGTGTAGAATGCTTGTACGGTGATGAATTTCTAGAAAAATAGCCTAAATTGAGAAGATCTGAGTGAGAAAATTTGGATTTTTCAGAGTGAATCAAGTTGAAAGTGACTTGTGAATGGGTCAGTGGGTATAAAACCACTAGTGGCTTTCCACAGGTCTACTTGAAAAATTTGCAAGTCTACCTATGGAAGTCCAGGGTGGGTCCCAACCCCTCGGATTTGATCCAATTTGAGGTCCAACAGATATATCGAAAGCCAAACAGTCAAATCAGGAAAAAATATTCTAAGCGATTAAGCGAAAAGCACCTGAAATCTTGAAAAACTTCAGAAATATAAAATTCTCAGTTAAGCCATTGGTATCATCTCAATGATGCATTAGAGAAACCCGATCAGGATAACTTTGAAAAATGGTCTTCGTCAGAAGGAATGATGATGGAATCTGTTATAGAAGAAATCCCCAACAGGACATCGGGAAGGTTCCGATGATGTAAGCCGTTAAACACTACTTCAGTGAAAATATCAGTCTATCTGATATTGTAAACTGTTGGCATCAACCCAGCGTAGCATAGGGGAGGGATACGATGATGTAAACCATTAAACATTACTTCAGCGAAGATATCGGTCTGTCTGATATTGTAAACTGTTGGCATCAACCTATCATAGCATCGGGGAAGGATCTGATGGTATAAGCCGTTGAACATTACTTCAGCAAAGATATCGGTCTGTATGATATTGTAAACTGTTGGCATTAACCCATCGTACCATCGAGGAAGGATCCGATGATGTAAGCCATTGAACACTACTTTATTAAAGATATCGGTCTCTATGATATTGTAAACTTTTGGCATCAACCAACGTAGCATCGGGGAAAGGTTCAGATGATGTGAGCCATTGAACACTACTTCAGCGAAGATATTAGTCTGTCTGATATTAAAAACTGTTGGCATCAACCTAGCATAACATCAAGGAAGGATCCGATGTTGTAGGCCATTGAACACTACTTTAGCGAAGATATCGGTCTGTCTGATATTGTAAATCATTGGCATCAACCCTACATAGCATCAGGGAATGATATGATGATGTAAGCCATTGAACACTACTTCACCGAAGATATCGGTCTGTATGATATTGTAAATCATTAGCATCAACCCAACATAGCATCGGGAAAGGATCCGATGATGTAAGCCATTGAACATTACTTTAGCGAAAATATCAGTATGTCTGATATTTTAATTGTTGTCATTAACCCAGCGTAGCATCAAGAAAGGATCCGATAATTTAAGTCATTGAACACTACTTCAGCAAAGATATCAGTTTGTTTGATATTATAAACTATTGGCATCAACCCAGCATAGCATCGGGGAAGGGTCCAATGATGTAAGTCGTTGAACACTACTTCAGTGAAGATATAGGTCTGTTTAATATTGTAAACTATTTGCATCAACCCCACGTAGCATCAGATAAAGGTCCAGTGATGTAAGCCGTTGAACAATAATTTAGTGAAGATATCGGTTTGTCTGATATTACAAACCGTTGGCATCAACCCAACGTAGCATCAAATAGATTCGGTGATAACATCCTTTGCAAACTACCGTTTCGGTAGGCATCGAGATAATTAGGTGGTGACAACCATTGATACTCCATCCCTAGCGGAGATATCAAGAATGTTTGATGAAACTTTAAACCATTGAGAAACACTACATCGAAGATATAAAGATAGTCGGTATTATAAACAGTTGGTGACATCCCGAGTATAGCATCGACATTAACCCAGTGATAAATCCTTAAAAATATCGCTCGAGTAGGCATCAACATCAACCCGATGATGGAACAGTGTAAACTATCAGTATAAACATCGAGAAGGCCCAATGATTTAATAGGAAATCCCAAACAGAGATGTATAGAACATCTCAATGAATCAAACATCGGCAACACCTATAAAAAAATCAACCATTAGAGATAGCCCCAACGTAGGTATCACATCATTGCATCTGCATCACATCATTTCATTTTATTTACATTGCATCATTTCATTTCATTTGCATTACATCATTATGTCATGTCAGGTTTTAAGTGTCCAGTAATCTTTATCATGCTCATTCCATTACATTGGATAAATAAGAAAAAGAGGGGCATCTGTAGACAATTAAATTTTTTTCCCTGTTACTAACTATTCAGGAGGGCAAAAACGTCCTTTTTACACTCCAGAGATAACCTTGGATGTAGCATCCCCAGACCCTAGTTCCAATCACCACGAATTTGGTGTACTAATTCTATAAATATTACGGAAGATATAAACATAAATTTTTTATACATTAAACTTTACACATTATTCCCATGGTCAATAACCATAACTTATACATGAATTCAATATATTATCCTACATATAATGTCATTATTATATAATACTATTACATATTTAGCTACACATATAATCCAAGGCTTGATTTGTCTTTGACTTTGCCTGTATCCCATGTATTCATCCAAATCCGCAATGTTTATCATGATATAGCAAGGGTGTGCAACAAGTTTGCTCAACAAGTTTAAGTTCAAGGAAAGATATATCATGATTGAAAGAATTGAATAATAAGATGTCTAACGTTCAACAACATAACAATTGTGAACTAGCATGAACAAATTTTTATAGCTGAATAAACAATGAACATGAATAAATCAACTGGACTAAATGGTAATGAAGGTGATCAGCCTTTCATACCTGATGAATACGTGTAATATACATAAATTGCGAATCAACAAATTATAAACGTGATAATCAGCAATGATTAACCACAAGCATACTTGAATAATCATAACTCAGGATTGAGTTAGAGAGAACTTGCCTTTATCGTCGACTACTGCTACGCAATCTATTTAGCTTTATCCGAAAAACCTAATATTGATAATATGGGTCTCCCAAGTTAGAATAATATCATCACAGTTAATACTGTTAATTACAGTTATAAAATAACCTAAACACATTATCACATAATCCTATCAGTCCATAAAATACTTAAGACCCGGTATCAAGTCAAACTATTTCAGTCTGAGTTGAGTTCGGTACTATTTTGACATCCCGATGGCCTATTCATATAATTATCGAGCCTAATTCCAATAAGACTCTGCCTAAACACTTCACAATTTTCTTAAATAATTTATTAATCAGTCAAAATATTTTTCAAAGACTCATACTAATTTTCAAATAAATATTACCATTTATCATGATTTTTTAATCATTAATATCATATTTATATGATTTAAATACAACTTAATTCCCTTATCATTGATAATTATTTAATGTCAAATATTAATGAAATACATAACATAATATTATAAATTACTTATAATATCTCAAAGTATTTTAATACCTTAATATTTTTTTAATAATTTTAAAATATTTAAAATCATTATCAAATAATTACCATTAATATTAAAATATTAATGCTATTCATGAAGAAATATCAAAAGTTATATTTTATAACTTCAAATAATTTTATAACCTTTAAATCATTTTATATGATTTTTAAAACATTAAAACTAATTTTTCATAATTTATTTAATACATTTATTAAATAAATTAATTATAATTAATATTAAATTATTAAGGAAATTCATCACAAAATATTAAAAGTCATTAAAAATAACTTAAAATATTTTCTAACACCATAATATAATTTCAAATGATTTTTAAAGTATTAAAATCATTTTTAAGTAATTTATTTAATATAATAATTAAATAAATTAAATACCATTAATATTTAAAAATATTAAAATATTAATGAAATATATTCCAAATTATTAAAAATCCATTTTTAGGCTTTAAAAATAATTTTTAAGAATTTATTATGAATTTTTCATAATTAAAAACCATTTAATACTAATTATTTAATAAAAATAACCTTTAAAGTCCATTATGTCGCTATAGGTGTTCTTGGCCATCCTAGAACCTTTAAAGTCCATTTACCGGTTGCCTAGTTTGACTATACTTAGATCCTTGGTTTTTATGTTTTTTGGGCAGCTAAGATGTTATACATGTAGTATTTATGTAATACTACATACACCAACTAAGTTCATGGCCAACACACAACATATCAGTGAGATATAAGCCTCACAAATCTTGTCAGGTACTGTTCTTCATTTTCTGGGTTACCCAGAAATGAAGAACAGTCTAAGGGTCTTACTTTGAGCCTTTGAATCTTTGATTTCTAGGCTTCCTCAGTGTGTTTAAAAGGTTCAATCCTATAGTAGAGATGTCAGGGTACAATTATCATGCACTAGTTCAATCTAACAACATGACCAACTCAAGATCTGAGTCAGTCAAAGCTTGTCAGAAAATTTGTTCTTGAACTTTCTGGGTTTTCCAGATTTGTTCATCCGGCAGATGGTCAACCCATGTTTGACCATCCACTACTTTGATTCTATGTAAGATCTAAGTGTTCTAGAGGCATGGATCGATAGTCCATATGCCAGTCTACACAACCATAACACTAACATGGCCTAATTATCAAACAACAGCAAGATCAGAAGCCTTAAATATCTTGTCATACCATTTTTGGGTTTCTGGGTTGCCTAGAAACCAGTCTCCCATGGTTGGTCAATCATGTTTGACCACTTATATATGGAGATCTTGACACGGTATGGACTTAATTCCACTTCCAGTCTACTCTCCTCATGGAAAATAACAAATCTATAACATCTAACACACATAACTCCAAAAAAGTTTAGATCTATGGGCCCTGACATTAAGCTATCAGATCATAGATTTATGGTTCATAGTCAGTTCTAAAAATGTTATTTTCTTGCATCTAGATGTTATAGATCCTTGATGTATCATCTTAGATCACTATATAACATCCTTATATACTATTCTAAACAACAAACAACAACATCTAACATAAATCACAAAGATTTACAAGTTTAGGGTTTATACCTATGTATGCTTTGATCCTTTGATTCTAGCTCTCCTCAACTGATCTTGATGTTTTAGTAAGTTATCTAGGGATTGAAACACTTAATGTTTTCGTGGGTTTGGGTGAGAGAAAAGTTGGTTGAGTGTTGGATAGCAAATGACTTAAGTTTATGAACTTTCTCTCTCTTTAATCTATCTTTATTTGATGCAATGTATTTGTATGATGCAAGGTGGCAAGATAGCTGATATTTTAGAGCACGTGGAAGATCTTAGTTGGTGAACAACTAAATATCATGACAAGATTTGCACTCCAACATAATAAAGAATTCCAAAAAGGGCATTTTGGACATTTTTCTTACCATTTTAATGGCTTCTTTATCATTTTATCCCAACTCTTAGAGTTTAACCCTTAGGTTTTGACCCTTATGGTTTGCAAATTAATTTCTAGGATTTCCAATTAGGGTTTTAAAATAGAAAATTAAGATTTCTAAATTATAATTAGGATTTCCTAATTATATTAAGGTTTCCTAATCACATTAAGGCTTGCCAATTAGGATTAATGTTTCCTAATTAACATTAAACTTTCTAAATTAACACTTAAGTTTTTTTTTTCAAATTCCCGAAACTGAAATTAGGGTTTCTAGAGCCAGTATTAGGGTTTCTAACAGATCGTTAGAGTTTTGTAACTGAACATCAATGTTCTTAATATATCCTTAGGGTTTGTCTCTGATATAATTTATTTGATCAACCCGTGATCCTTAACCACATACTATTCACATATAATCAGTATATACAGATTCATATACACTTATACACTTAACCTTATAAGCCTTCACCAAAAAAATTTATAGCCACCAAAGTCCTTCACAAAAACGTCAAATCCATACACTTATTTTCTGTCTAGGTCTATTATTTAACCTTTATTCAATCTTTTAATATTTTATTAAATTGTCTAAATTCTCGGGTCGTCACATTCACCCCTTCTTCTAAGAATTCCATCCCCAAAATTCACCTTACACCCTAGACCTTCCATACTCATCATCACATGCTACCCAAAACACCACTCACAAGAGTTAAAATTTTCAAATCATGCACAGGAATCATAAAGACCGTGAGCTTTCATTTTCGAAAAGGTTATACAGAAATTCATCCGTAAAACCGTCATAACTTACGGACACAGAGAGAAATTAGCCTAGTATGCCCTGTACTGATCAAATACTGCTGGTCGAAACAATTTTTTCTGTTCCTCTTATCCGCCTTGGGTGCACATAAATTTCCCAAATTTTGGGATGCTTATCTTAGTCTTTATAGGATTTCATACCAAAACAATTTGGCTCGGGAAAATTTTCAAAGAACGCTTAGAATTTTATAAACATTGGTCTAGCTGAATCAAATAGCTTAGACTTATACAAATAATTCAATTTCAATCGAAATTTTTATGTATAGCCAAACCCCGTTGGCAATTAATTACTTTAAAAATAGTTTGAAAATGTCGTCATGATACCGTACTGTATTAACAGCCCATTTGAGGATTCCGTCATTGTATGACTTTGTTATAACACATCATACAATAGTGGGACAACGATTTTTCAATCGAATTCAACACTAATGATACATTAATGATAAATAAATTAATGATAAATAAAAATACATTTTGATATATCAAATCATTTTCGTCGAGCCGAAACAATTAGCATAAACTATACTTTAAACCGTTCAAAAATCTTTGCAAATCAATTTTATCATCTCAACAGGTAACGATGTGTTAGTGTCCCGAAGTCCACACATACACAATGGTCACCAGGAGTTGAGAATAAAAAATCATTTTTAAAAGGCACGTAGTGCGTATTTAGCTTGATGTCAAAAATTTTGAAGTCTAGCATAGCTAGAAGAATAAAAAAACCTATGTTTTCACTAATGATCCATTGCTTAATCGGTCTAGCTATTCCTATTATCCTCAATTCTCCATTCACACATAACTATACCCAGTTCGTCAAACTTACCACACATTATGAGTTCAGGAACTTTCCACAATCATATGAGTTTAAGAACTTATCCTAGTCAGACCATAGGCGTCCATTCGCTGAGGGGTTCAAAAATATACCATACGATTATGAGTCACAAACTTATCATAAGTATGAGCTTTAAGAACTCACACTTAATCTTATATTCTCTACCCATCTGATATACTCATGAGAAAAGAATCACATTCTCAACACGCATATAACAAATACCGCGACACAAATATTTCAATGATTAGCAATACCAGAAACTAAGTGGTTGTCGAACCAAACACAATCCTTTACCCATAAAAAGAATTGGTCAACTCGGCCACTACTTAATATAGGAAGCTAAGTGGTTGTTACACCAAGGATAATTCCTCGCCCATATAAAGAATTGTTCAACTTAACCACTATATCGAATAGGAAGCTAAGTGCTTCTAAAACCAAGTACAAATTCCCTGCCCATACAAGAAATCATACAACTCAGCTGCTGACATGAGTCTTCAATTGAAATCCCACTTAATCCTAGCTCCATACTTAGTCCATACGAATTTTATTTAATCTGTATTGCATCACCCCCTCCCCCCAACCCTTTTTCTGAGTTGTCATCGTACCAATTCATAGTATAACTGATACACAGCAATTTCGCCACAAAATTTTCAATAATTCGATTGATCCTCTTCCCTGCTATGACCTTATCAGATCACGGGGTGATCTCATCATATTATATTGAAAATATTGGGTTATTACATGGTATACTACCGGGGCTGGGGGTCTTCAATGATTTAAGCGGAATAGTAGTTCGCGAGTATGCTCTTTTATAAGCATACACCCCGTACGTATGGGGTCTCATTAGCAAAGACTCCTGTTGTGCGTTGAACTTTGTAGGAAGATGGTTTCTAGTGTTTGATTAACTTATGGACTCTAATTAGCAGAGAATTTCGACTGGGACTTGTGTGTTGGATGCTTATTACTCCAAGAACGAGGAATTAATCAAAAAAGAGGAGGCATATTATGAAGATCAATTCCAGTTGTTCTTAGCAAGCATTGGAGGAGTATTTTGAGGAGATTTTTTTGGGACAATTGCAATTTTAAGCTACGTGAAGGGTGTTTTTCAATATTCTTCTTCTTAGACTATTATTTGTAATTGAAAGAATGTTATCTTTGATTTATTCAGTAGTTAATTCATTTAAGATTAATTAATTCACTTTTTAGGCTCATGATGGATCCTTAAGTGAATCAATGATTTTGTAAACATTGATTTCCAGTTTAATAAGCTATTTCCAGTTTATCTATATTAATTTGAGCTTGAATTTATGAATTGTCTGATCAACAATTCTTTGTGGATTTGAATGCAATCGAGAGAGGATATTCATATCTAGACTTAGTTAATATAGCATGTGTTCATGAATTTTGTGAATAGCAAAATCTTGATGAATGTTAAGGTAGAGATACGCTTAACATCACATGTAATCGAATAGAGAACTTAATCTTAAACCTTCTTTAATTGTAATTCACAGAGAGATATAGTGAGTTAGTTGATTAAGGTGTTTAACTTGTTTCTATCTAATTTGTGGATTTAAGTTAATACGGTATTAGTGCATCGAGAGGTGGCTATTACTACATTTGTGTTCTTGATTAATAAACTGGGATAGTGATTTGAATTGGAAATAAGGTGTAGAAATCAGAGTGAAGCTTAGGGTGAAATCATAGGTCTAATTCTCCATTAATTATTTGAAATTCTAGATTTTGATATTTGTGATTGTTTTATGGTTATTTATTTATTTCTTAATTTAGTTTTTATAATTATAATCATTGAATTGAATAGTTTAATAAAATTAGGGTTAATAGGAAATTGATACTTGTAAGGTTAAAATTTTTACTACTTTGTCTTTGTGGGAATGATACTCTACTCATTACTATATTACTTGTTCACCATGTATACTTGCGTATTGTGTGTATATAGATTTTACCCAACAAGTTTTTGGCGCCGTTGCCGGGGACAATTTAGTATAGATTTTAATATTTTTACAATATTAGTTTAATTAATCCAGTTTTACTTAAACATTTTTTTATTTTTGTTTTATTCCTCTTATTTTAGGTTTTTGAAGTGGTTTATGCAAACTCGGTCCAAAAATCCAGACTTACTGCCTTTTGAGGACGACATTGAGAAACGGTTCCAGAGGTTAAGTAAGTGGATCAAGGAAACGAGACAGGACTTTGAAAATTCTGAAATAGAAGAGGTAATGGCAGCTGAAGATCAGAAAGCGTTAAGGGACTTCGCCACACCCAAGGTGACTGAACTGTAGTCGAGCATCACCACCGAGCCCATTCTTTGCGCAAATACATTCAAATCAAGCTCAGGATAATTGGGATGATCCAGAATTCAGTTCAGTTTGGGGTTTTGGAAAACGATGATCTGAATGAACATCTTGTCAGCTTTCTGGAGATATGCGACACCTTTAGGTATAATGGGGTGTCGGATGATGCGGTGAGACTTCGCTTGTTCCCATTCACTTTACGGGACAAGGTGAAGAGTTGGTTACACTCTCTACTGCCGGATTCGATAACCACGTGGGAAGACTTAGCTCAGAAATTCCTTGCCAAATTTTTCCCACTGTCAAAAACTGCAAAAAGGAGGAATGAGATAACAATTTTTGAGCAGCAACATGGGGAGTAGCTATATGAGGCGTGGGAGAGATACAAGGAGTTGCTCAGGAAGTGCCCACATCATGGATTACCCAAGTGGCTGCAAATGAACACTTTTTACAATGGACTACATGGAAATCTCAAAACCAGTATTGATGTAGCGTCGGGCGGAGCATTCATGGCTAAGGGTTACGAGGAAGCCTACAACTTGATTGAAACCATGGAGGCTAACAACTACCAGTGGCCCACAACAATAATTACATAGGCAAAGGCAGCTGGGGTGTTGGAAGTAGATGGGGTGACAGCAATATAAGCACAAATTTATGTGTTGTCCAAGAAGTTGGATGCCATGACAGGGGCTCAGGTACAGCAGGTTACGGTAGTATGCGAATTGTGCGCGGGTGACCATTCTACAGATCAGTGGGCAATCAATCCAGCGTCCGTGCAGTTCGTAGGTAGCTATAATAGGGGTCCACAAAATATGTTCCAAAACACCTATAACCAGGGGAATAGGAATCACCCAAATTTCTCGTGGACCAATAATCAGCAACATCAAGCTCCACGACCGTCATATCCCCCAGATTTTCAAAATCACCAACAACCGGCTCAACATCAGGAAAGAAAAACAGATTTCGAGGAGTTGGTGTCGAAGTACATGACTAGCAATGATGCAGCAATGAAAAATCAAGCAATGGCTATCAAGAACTTGGAAAATTAGATAGGACAAATTGCCCTAGCATTGAACAACAGGAAACAAGGAACGTTACCAAGCGACACCGAAAGAAATCCAAAGGGAACTCACGAGCAGTGTAATGCTATTACGCTTAGAAGTAGTAAGGAGTTGGTTTCTAACTGGGATAAGAAAGCTAGTGCAGGAGATGAATGTGAGGATGAAAGGAAGGAATTAGAGAAGAAATGTACAGAAAAAGTGGTGCAAAAAGCAAAGGAAGAGAAACAACTTAAAGCTATACCACCTGCACCCTTTCCTTCAAGGTTAGAAAATAACAAGTTAAAGAACCAGTTTTTGAGGTTTATGGATATATTCAAATAGTTCCACATTAATATTCCATTTGCCGAAGCACTTGAGCAGCTGTCGCATTACATTAAGTTCATGAAGGACATACGTTCGAAAAAATATAAGCTCTAGGATTTTGAAACAGTGGCGTTAACCGAGGAATGCAGTGCAATATTACAGAAAAAGCTCCCTTCTAAATTGAAAGATCCGGGGAGTTTTACAATTCCTTGTGCAATTGGCAATCAAGATGTGGGAAGAGCTCTATGCGATTTAGGAGCGAGTATAAATCTTATGCCACAGTCTATTTACCGAAAGCTGGGATTAAAGGAAGCAAAACCAACAAATATCAGTCTACAACTTGCCGATAGATCAATAACATACCCTTTAGGAATAGTTGAAGACGTATTGGTCAAAGTTGATTCACTAATCTTTCCAGTCGATTTTGTGGTACTAGATTTTGAAGACGATAAGAACATCCCTATCATCTTGGGATGACCATTCTTGGCGACTGGACAAACACTGATTGGCGTGCCTAACAGAGAACTGATTATGAAAGTGTTTGATCAGGTAGTAACAGTAAAGGTGTTCAAGGAAATCTCAATCCCAACTGACAAGGAAGAGTGTGAGTTGCTTGAGGAATCTACACGTGTCAAGTTCAGGGGTTGCAAAGAGGATAGTGGTCTTAAGGCATTAGTCGAGGATAGAAAGTCAAATTCATTATCCAGCATGCAAGTGAACGGGCATGCATACAACAATGTTGGTGTTGTACGATAAATAATCATCATGCCAAAGTTAACCCAACCGATCCGAGATGAAATAGGGAGTAGTCAGACTGAACGACTTAAAACCAAGCGCTACTTGGGAGGCAACCCAATTTTACGTTTAAATGCTGTATTTTCAGTCATAATTGTTAAGATATAGTTTTTATTAAGTTATTAGGTAGGTATTATAAAATAAAAGTCTTGATAATCTCTCCACAATGCTCTATGTTATCAACAATACACTAATTCATATGTTTTATGTCTTGCAGGAATGGGAAAAGTAACATTGAGTGGGTTACAATGAAGCAAATATTGAGTAACAGAGGAGTTTAGCAGAAGCCATGCCCACCAAGACAGGCCCAAAATGCACTACACCCCCCGCCGGGGCGGGGGTATCTCTAGAGATTCGACATAAGCCATGCCTCACGGGGTGGGCTATTTTTTTTGTAGTTTTCACGTGGGGTCCCGAAACCAACAGACAAGTTTGGCAGTTACACGCATGCTTCTTCCTCTTCCCAATAATACACCACTACCCCACTACTTCATAACTCCAACCAACCCCCATTACACCCACTTCTACCCCATGAATTCCAATACTCCACTACCTCTCCCCACCCCCTCAATCCACCAATAGACCCCCT
Source organism: Panax ginseng (assembly GCA_020205605.1). Classification (NCBI taxonomy): domain Eukaryota; kingdom Viridiplantae; phylum Streptophyta; class Magnoliopsida; order Apiales; family Araliaceae; genus Panax; species Panax ginseng. Next base: position 35,261,994 of record CM035129.1, read on the forward strand.
CACACCACCTCTATATATTTCCACATCTCATCCCATATTCCTCACATAACTCTTCAACTACATTCAACCATTTTTGAATTAGGGCATTTATAGAGGCTACTTGAGAGCATTGAGGGTCAAGCATAACACTATTTTTGAGTTCTTCAACTTCATTCATCATAATTACCACAAAATTCGACAAGTTTTGGGGATACTCAACTGTGCACACCAAAGTGTTTGAGAAAGTATGTGAACCATGTTTTGAGGAGCAAGGTACTGTGAGACAAGCAATAGAGAGCACATGGCGTCACAAGCAACATCGAAACGCCAAAGGGGGGAGAGTTCAAGGCCCGCACAACCGACACGGACCTTTGATCACCAGAAATTTGTGAGTGCCACTGCCATTGATCGGTATGAGTACATGCTAACAAAGGCCCTTACACCGGAGCGGGAATTGGCACCGGATCTAGTTGATGGGGAGATGATGCAGCAAATCTATCAAAAGGGTTGGAACAAATTCACCGAAGAGCCAGAACCCGCCGCGGTCAACATAGTTAAGGAACTTTATGCAAACGCCGAGGACAAAGCCCCATTCAACGTGTATGTGCGGGGTCGCTTGGTCCCGTTCAGTGATGATGTAATAAACACCTATTATCAGCTGCGGATACCTTGTCAATGCCAATACGCCCAACTACGAGACTTTGATCCAGACTATAAGTCAATTCTCATGGAAATGACTAAATCGGGAACAACATAGATTAAAGGTCGAAAGGGAGGAACAGTGTTCCATAGCAAAGATCTCAGTCGGTATGGCAAAATTTGGTATGCATTCCTATGTGCTAAACTTTATCCGTCCCAACTCACCTCGGACATGACCAAAGAGAAGGCGTTACTGCTATACACGATTGTGCAAGACTTCATCATCGACGTCGGGGCCATTATTTATTTCTCCATCCGCTGGTGCTTACGTGGACACTTTTCGGGCGGCTTGCCACACCCATCACTCATATGTGGGTTGTGTCACCAAGCAGGTGTGAGATGGTCTGACGATTAGCCCACATAGATGCCATTTGCGCTACAAGACTCCAGAATGATAGCGCGGTACTCAGTATGGGTCGGGGGCGATTCCCGTCCTCATGGACTGGGCTTTATTTTTCCATCAGCTTCGGAGGATGAATTTGACACTGCACACACGTCAGAGGATGAGAATGAAGCTATGGGAGATCAAGGGGCCGAGTAGGTACCGCAGACCGAGGCACTATCCAGTCCTTAGTTCCTTGACTTTTAACGTCAAATGGATGCACACAACAAGGCAGCACGGCGGGAGATAAGCCGACTCACATTGAGGCAAGACCACATGTTTGATGCTATGAACACTTCTTTTACCTCACTCAACATGACCCTTCAGAGCTTCAATCCAGCTACACAATTTCCATATCAGCAGCCTATGCCAATGCCGCAGTTTCCACTAAGTGATTCAGAAGAAGAAGATCAACAACCACCTCCTCAGACTTAAGCGATTATAGGGAAGTCCTCACGTACTTAATTATGATTATTCATCCAATAAGGGCATTGCATTACTTAAGTTTTGGGGATTTAAATTCTTATTTGCATTCATATGTAGTAGTTAGGTTTAAATTTGTTATTACATTTCAGTTTTGCATAGTAGTTAGGAATTATGATGTTCCATTTTGTTTTGGACATAGTTGCATGATAGCTTAAGTGCATACATAGTAGCTTGGGTTAGTTTTATCATTGCGTTGTTTTTTTAATTCTGTTAATAGTGCATTTTGTTATGTTATATAAAAAAAAGAAAAAAAATTAGTTAACTATTGTGTTTGCATATGTCCAGCAGTGTTGTAGTTCATGTTCTTTGTGGGCCAATGATGAGATTGTGAATAAGTTAACCAATACAGTATTGATTATTAGAACTGTGATGGAATTTCTTTTATTAATCGAATCTTGCGCTTGTTTAAAACTGGTATAAAAAGGTTAGCACGCTAATAATATTTGTGTTGACTGGTCAGTTCAAATTGATACATAAACAGTTTCTAAAGGATAATGCTAGAGTAAATGAGAAAACGACAAAGATAGGCAGTAAAGGCAAGAAATTAGGCAATAACCTAAGTTTGAGGGATTATATGTGGGGTATATATGCTTTATGAAAAAAAATGGAAATGAAAAAAAATAAAAAAATACAGTGATTAGTCTTGTTTCGGGGCCTTTGTTACTTGAAGAAGTACGCCCAAGGGGATTGTCTTTACACCTAACACTATCAGCCTAATGGAATGAGACATTGCACAGTCATTGTTAAAAAAAATGGGAAAAGAGAAAAAAGCCCCCGTGAAAAAAAAAGAGAAGGAAAAGGAAAAAGATATATTTATAAATAAAGTATAAGTACCCTATGTGAACCCCTGGAAATAGTAATTTCATAGTTTTAGTTGGAACTTGTCTATTTGTGGAATTTTTAAGTTTGCATTGTATGATTCCTTCTAAGAAATTGGTTATGTATTGAATTTGAGTCTGTATCAGTTATCATGGATGTTGATCACACACGTACACTATACCAGAGATGATGGTTTAAGATTTGAGAATTAATATGGAATTGTGGATTGGTTTTGGTAATTAATATTGTAGAGTTTGCTTATTTTCTCTGAGGTCGATAAGATAATTTTAATTATGCGATATTGTTGGATTTGTAAGCATAAAGATTAGATCATATTTGTTTCATTGCATTGCATTGCATAGAATGTAGTTTTTTTGTGCTCGAGGACTAGCACGGTTTAAGTTTGGGGGATTTCGATAAGTGGATTTCATATCCAAGAATCGTTGTCCATTTCACACTTAATTGTTGCTATTTTCTTGTGTTTATATTCGTTTTTATTTCTTTTTGTGTTCTTTTATGTGTAGGGTGGTTGTTGTGGTGTTTAACAAGATTTGGAGTCAATTGGGAGCATTTTTGGAAGAATTCATGAAGCAAAAGAAATCACTCAGTAGAATAGAGGCCTGCCGGGGGGGGCTTATTTGCTCGATATACCCCCCCCCAAGGTGGGGTCTTCAATGATTTAAGCGATTAATAGTTGCCGTCCTGGCTGCCCTTTTTTATAGCATACACCCATCGCAGGTATGGGCTCTCACCGCAAAAGACTCCTCACAGCGCTTAACTTTGTGGGAAGATGGTTTCTAGTGTTTGATTAACTTATGGACTCTAATTAGCAGAGAATTTCGACTGGGACTTGTGTGTTGGATGCTTATTACTCCAGGAACGAGGAATTAATCAAAAAAGAGGAGGCATATTATGAAGATCAATTCCAATTTTTCTTAACAAGCATTAGAGGAGTATATTGAGGAGATTTTTCGGGATAATTGCAATTCTAGGCTACGTGAAGGGTGTTTTTCAATATTCTTCTTCTTAGACTATTATTTGTAATTGAAAGAATGTTATCCTTGATTTATTATGTAGTTAATTCATTTAAGATTTACTAATTCACTTTTTAGGCTCATGATGGATCCTTAAGTAAATCAATGATTTTGTAAACATTGATTTCCAGTTTAATAAGCTATTTCCAGTTTATCTATATTAATTTGAGTTTGAATTTATGAATTGCCTGATCAACAATTCTTTGTGGATTTGAATAGAATCGAGAGAGGATATTCGTATCTAAACTTAGTTAATATAGCATGTGTTCATGAATTTTGTGAATAACATAATCTTGATGAATGTTAAGGTAGAGATACGCTTAACATCGCATGTAATAGGATAGAGAACTTAATCTTAAACCTTCTTTAATTGTAATTCACGTAGAGATATAGAGAGTTAGTTGATTAAGGTGTTTAACTTGTTTCTATCTAATTTGTTGATTTAAGTTAATATGGTATTCGTGCATCGAGAGGTGGCTATTACTATATTTGTGTTCTTGATTAATAAACTGGGATAGTGATTTGAATTGGAAATAAGGTGTAAAAATCAGAGTGAAGCTTAGGGTGAAATCATAGGTCTAATTCTCCATTAATTGTTTAAAATTCTAGATTTTGATATTTGTGATTGTTTTGTGGTTATTTATTTATTTCTTGATTTAGTTTTTATAATTATAATCATTGAATTGAATAGTTTAATAAAATTAGGGTTAATAGGAAATTGATACTTGTAAGGTTAAAATTTTTACTACTTTGTCTCTGTGGGAACGATACTTTACTTATTACTATATTACTTGTTCACCACGTATACTTGCGTGTTGTGCGTATATAGATTTTACCCAACAACATGCGATCCAAGTCTTCAAGGATGTTGACGTTGGGGCTATCACCAAAGTCATGGATCCTTGATACAGACTTTTACTCCATAGAGGTGCCTCTCGTGTACAAGAGATCTGTGGGGATAAAGCTTTGTCTGTTTTGAGGATGTGTATAACATATTCCATCATCGGTCCCTTCCGATGAGGATGGTCTTCTCTGGTTTATGTCACCAGTATACACCATGCTCCTGTTGGAGTTACTGCCAACAGTGTGTGTTGTCAGGGCTTCCTGACCTTCGCTGATGTGTGTATCACCGGATAGGTCCTTGTTAGATAAACTGTCAAGGCTGCTTGACATTCATTGATGTGTGTATCAATGGTTGCATTGTGTTGTGACCCCCGCTGGAGAGTATGTCAAGGCTGCTTGACCTTCATTATCACATATATCAATGGTTTCATTATTGTGACCTCATGAAATTCTTTATCAATGTCCGACTTCTACACAAATTCCCCGGGGAAGGTTATTTTAGGGTTATAACCTTGTATTTGGCGACATCGAACCTGTGTGAGGTATTACCGAGCATGATTTGTAAAAGTTGAGCTCATCGATATAGTGTACCTTGTATCCAGGCGAATACCAATGAGTGATATGCAGAGCCAGAGTTTGGCCCGTGAAAACCAGGATTTTAAGTTGTTCCTCTCAATCGGGTAGCGTTTTTATTCCTGATTTGGCCTTTTCAGCTTGTGAAACCTCCTTTAAAAATCGAACTGGACCGAGCCGGAGGTGTGGGACCCATGTAGGGGTTGCCACAATTAAACTCGCTGAGATGCAGTGGACCTACTAAGAATCATAGTGGACCCACTGACCAACCGTGGGTATGTATTCCCTACGGGTTGCTTTCATAAGTCATTTTCAAGCTACGCTGCGAAGGAAATCTGAGAGCTCTTCTTCAGACCTGCTGATTTCAGGCAACTTTCTGCACATTCTGCCACCGTACAAGTGTTCTTCGCTTTCCTGCTAACATATGCATGTATTTTTTTCCAATTTCTATCCGTTGGAAAATGACTTATCACATGAAATGCACTTAGACACATAGTAGTGAATATGCATGCTGATATGACTTGATAAAAAATATTCAACACAGTAAATGTTAGTTTTAAACCATGTTGAACATAATGATGTAAAAAAATTTGACTTTTGAAACAGTCAAATTAGTACCTTTTACTGTCATTGCTTATCCTATTTGAGGACAAATGAGTAAAGGTAAAAAATCAAAATAATCCTGGTAAGTAGACAACACTTACGGATTTTTTACTGTGATGTATTAATGCATGTAGGATGTATATGACAGTGGGTAGGTGTGCTACTGAATGGTCACCTAGTCATGCCTATGTGCATGTGGATAGTCCTATTTACAAAGGGGACTATGGCAAACATTTTCCAAAACGTAGGCATTGGGTAGTTATGCATTTCTAACGCTAGTGTAGACGTATTTTAAAATAATGCATGCATGCATGTAGTCATAGAATGCATTTTGAAAAAGCTCCATGTTAAACATTACCACACCCTTTCTGAGGTGATTTGGAGACTTGTTGTCCAGATATTATGTATCCGGATAAGTCAGGTAGTTCCCGCAGGACCACTTCTGGTGTACAGAGAAGGGCTTCTGAAGTGCCTCGACCCCGTTCTGTCAGACAGCCTCGTCGTTTAGTGGAGGCAGTGATACATCCTATCCGGGTTGAAGTGCCGGATGTCGAGGACAAGGAGGAGGATGTACCGATTAAGGTTCCTGCTCCTGCTGCGCGTGTTCCCCATAGGGATTTGCCAGGTATTCAAGTGGTGAACCTAGAGCTTTTGGGTGACTTGAGTCAACATCCTTTAGTCTACCTACACGCAAAAGTTAGATCTTAATCTTCCTTGTTTCCTATTGATGAGGAGTAAAGGGTTCGGATGTTGATCTGCATTTGATGTAGGTTCCCTCGGCTTACGACCTCGAGGGAATTGGTTCAGCATCCACTCTATGTATCAGGCTTTGCACGATGACTATAGAGCAATTGTACATGGCTGGGGATTCGGGATGTTCTTTTCCAATCTTCAATGTCGTTGTCCCTGTTATTACCTCAGGGCATTGTCTAAGCGCTGGTTTCACAAGACTCGGTCACTCCATTTGTTAGACTGTGAGGTGATGATGACGCCGATGGATTGGCAGTTTATCACAGGTATGGGGTTTGGAGGGGATCCAGTGCCTTGTATGGCGAAAATCACCTCTACTGCCGTCAGATCCTTGTTAGGAGTTCCAGCGGAGGTGGTCAAGGGCAGGACTGTACGTATAGGTCCTCTGAGTGTAGATGCTATGAGCAGGCTATTGAGTGAGCCCATACCCGATGATGTGAGAGTCAGGGATCACATTCTCCGGTGATTGTTCCTGATGATCATTAGGGGCTGCTTCATAGTAGATAACTCTTCTACAGTGTCCTTCGTTTTGATCAGCACCACTCAACACGTGGACCGTATAGGAGACTATGATTGGGGTTCCTACACCTTCGCCTACTTCATCAGGGAATGTGCATGTGATCGCAGGGCTTGAACGAGGCTTGGTTAGGATTCTACCCATTTCTGCTACTGAATATTTCTCTTATCTTTTCCCATGTATAGGTTAAGAGCGTTGACTGACCGCAGATGTTTGCCTTTGTGTTGGCAGTTTTGGGACTATGAGAGGCTTCTATGTCTATGTCCTATGAGCGTGTTAGGTTTAGACACCTATCCACGAGGACTGAGATGGCATCATTCCATACTAGCGATCCCTGTTGCTGAGGGTTTTACTCATTGCCGCCTACAGCTTGAGTTATTGACAGCGGATGTCATCACGTGGGTTCCCTATTCTTGGGAGCACTTAAGCATTGGATTTGAGGATGGGTACTCGACTGGTGTTAAGCACGTTATTTCAACCTGTAGGATTCCTCTCTTCACAGATAGAGGATGGGAGCTCTACTTAGGAGAGCGTGCTATAAGGAACACTACAGCAGAGATTCTCATGCCGATCTTATCTCCTGCCAGGCATTATTGGCCTATTTCACAGTCACCCGTCATTGATATCCCGTTGTTGGGGGTTAACAGTTTCACCTTATCAGAGGGTCCCTGCACTCAGGAGATGTTCCAGCATTGGTGGTTCCCTCGTACCATTGGAGCCCAGACTCGCGCCACTCAGTTTATGGGGCATATGGTTCCAGGATCCGTGATGATGACGGATTGGCTAGCCTGTGTCAGAGATCCGACTCATGTGACACAGATTGATAGTTTGAACCGACAGTTGGACAGGGCACATTTCTTTATCTGGCACTTGGGTAGAGATCCTTCAGAGATCCTCCCTTGAATAGGCCTGACATCCCTGTAGGTAGAGATCCAATGACTCAGGAGGAGTTACATCAGGTGGACAGGATTGATGATGTAGACATCGATACCATTGACTTCTTCTGATGTATATTCTCGTTATCTCTTTTGATAGGCCTCTATTTAGACATTGGGTAGCTTCGCCCCATTCTTTTTATATCTTTTGATAGGCCTCTGTTAGTTGTAGGGCATTTTTGCCCCATTCCCCTGTATTTTAGTTGTATAGAGATGTATTAGATGATGATATACTTAGGAATGTATTTACAGTTTTCTATTCCCTATATCATACTACCATCTATTATATCATGCATGTTATTATGTTATGCATATGTATGTATGTCCAGAGATATTCAGCATTGACCCGTGGATGGTCTTATGATACGGCTCGTACAGATGTTTTCTTCGATAGTTAGACGTATTGATTATACCCCACCATCTTTGGTGGCATCGGGTATGCGATCGTGGTATGATAGCATGTCACCATCAGACAGGATAACTGTAGATCATTTATTACAGCATACTATGACCCTGTTGATGTTTTAGGTTCCCACAGGATTCATGGAGGGCATGCCGGAGCACTGGGTATCGGAGAGGCAGGTTTTCTGATTTGGGACCGAGGAGTTGACTCCTACTTTAGAAGAGTATGCACGTTTGACGATGATGCCACTGGACATACCTTGCATGCATATGGCAATTGGAGACATGAGTAGGTAGTTCATGACCCTCACTGGCTTGAGGCATAGAGTGGTACAGGATGAGCTCACATCTGGTCATGTGATATCCCAGCATTTTTTGTTTCATAGATTGGCTCAAAGGATAGTTATGCACGACATTCCGAGGATTTCACCACACCAAAGGATCATTGGCATTAAGCTAGAGTGGATGTATTGCTATTGTGCATACTGTCGTATGTCTACATGTCACGATACATGGATGAGTTGGACATTGGCATCATTATGGCAGTGAGTGCTCTCAGGGAGGGTCATACCATCATACCGATGATCATTGTAGTGACTCTGACGTCAGCTACATACAGTTGCACTTATCTGGCAGGAGTGTTTACAGGCAACTCGGTCATGCTGTACGTGTGGTTTATGTCACACTTGAGACTGATTGGCACATTTAGACAGCATGGATATTGTTTCACCCATGATATAGCCATGTGGTACTCCTTTTAGCCTACGGAGTGTACAGATGTTGCATCTTGGTCCGCTTTCCTGGCAGAGGTTGGAGATTTGTTCACTATACTGTCGTGTACAGGGCTTAGTTCACCCTACAGCTTCATTACTCATACTCCAGGCATGGATTATCTTCGTCTGGCTGGCTTGAGAGGTATGATTACTTACCACCCACTGGCCATGATGTGTCAGTTTGACCAGTTCCAGGACTTTCATCCTTTTGAGGGGGCATCGAGTCAACACTTTGCTTCTTGACATTTATCAGCAGAGGACAGATCCATGTTGTATGCCTGTTGGGATCAGCTAGAGCTATCTGAGTTTTATATCAGCCATCCGGGTTATTCTGCAAAGTATTCCGCATGGATGGAGACAGAGACTACATCGGCTGTGGTAGTATCCACAGTGCAGGGGACTGATTCTGATGATGAGGAGCCTGTAGAAGAAGCTGATATTCCCATCAAGGAGGATTTAACTGCTGGGTTGCCAGCATTTACGATAGATTCTCCCACTATGAGTGCTACTGTCATTCAGCATTCAGAATTCAGCACAGTATTTGGAGCAGAGTCTATATCTGATGACCTATGATAGAGATCGGGCTAGGGCCTCGATGTTGATAGCTCTTGATGTGAGAGACGCAACTCTATTAGAGAGAGACGAGGCTAGATAAACCAGAGATACATTGATTGTGGAGCGGATGTCGCCTTATCTCCGCCGGGATGTGGTATGCGCAAAATAAGATTTGATGAGATCCCGTACGACTGACATCCTTGCCGATATGAGTACATATATTGATGAGCATCATGCCACCATGCAGTTAGCCTCGGATCTACTAGCTCATATAGATACCATTGGGCAGGAGCTTGCAGTGTTACCTCCTTCTTCAGAGAGGGATGCTATGTTAGATCTGATAGTCCGCATACACACAGATCCGTAAATAGCTTTGTATTTTCCTGCACAGACTAGCTTAGCCATTTTGTCATGTACAGCACATATTGTATATATCAAACAGTATTATATATGGCAGAGAAATATATTTTAATTTACTTCCCTTTTAGTTGCGCCTTGATACTTGCTTGATATTTGCCTGTTTCTTCAGGGCTTGTGATCTTGATGCATTCTAAACTTATCCTTGATATGTGGACATTGAGTCATCGTAGGATCTCTCAGAATGGATCATTGATCTGTATGTATCCCTACCATCTTTGGTGTCTTGGGAATGGTTTATGTATGGAAATATGGAGAGGAGTGTGGCTTTTCCTCTCTAAGATTGACCGCACCACAGATGGTTTCCAGTACTTTTATTTGTGAGAATCCTAGTTAATTCCATCTCTTATGGATTGGTGTTGCTCTTTGAGGCACAACCGCAGCTTAGATGGACGCCGAATCTCCTATTGGTGAGGAGAGGTTAGGTAATTCCATCCCTTTGGTCTAAAGCCGATGAAATGTGGTGGATTGAAGTTTTGATCCTAGTACCATGTGACAAGTATTTTTGTTCTGGTTGGGGGTTAGACCGAACCATAAATGGCTGCCTACGTACTCCTATTGAATAGGAGATCAGGTCTGCGTAGTTTAAACCTGGTGTAAGAGGTTCAAAGCGGAATGTGAAGGCAGATGGGTGTAGAAGCTTTATTGATGAAAAAGGGTGTAAAAGTATTTTTGTTGTTTTTTTATAGAGAAAGGGCAAAAATGTTTTGGTGTTTTTTTTTATTGCATCCGGGCCATATAGAATATGGTTGCCTACGTACTCCCGGGTATCAGGGAGATCAGGTCGACGTAGTTCGCCCCTCAGGACGAATTACAGCCGAAGAGAAGTGTGAATCCCATGTGCAGGCTATATTGCGGTGATGGGGACAAGCTACAGGTGCGGAAAAAGTTTGATCCCGCCTTCAGGACAAACTGCAAGCGTAGAAAAGTTTAATCCCATCTTCAGGATAAACTGCAAGTGTGAAAGGTTCAATCCCGTCTTAGGATAACCGAAATTGTATGGAAGGTTTGAAATGAGGTGAAACCAGGCTGCTGGTTTGAAGTGTATATTTCCCTGAGGGGCAGAAGAGTATGTAAAAGGGTTAGAAACCGGAATGACTAGTGATTTGATGATCCAAAAACCAGGATGTTTGCTTGATGGTAACTTCAGACATAATACCATTTCATGGTGTCCGAGTTAATAAGCTGTGGAAATTCATCGAACACCTCCTTGACAACAAATGGGCCTTCCCAGTTAGGAGTGAATTTTCCCTTGGATTAATCTTGGTTGTCAATGATCTTCTTTAAAACCAAGTCATGTTGTTTGAAATTCCGTAGCCAGACTTTTCTATTGTAGGATCGTGCGATCCTTTGCTGATATAACTGACTATGGAAGATAGTTGTGGTTCGCCTTTCTTCTATTAGAGACAATTGGTGATACCTGTCTTGTACCCATTGGTCTTCATCTAGTTGAGCATCCATCAACACTCTGAGGGATTCCATTTCTACCTCTATGGGGAGCACTACTTCCATCCTATAGGCTAATGAGTAGGGGGTTGCCCCAGTGGAAGTACGCATTGAAGTTCTCAGAGGGCTAATAAAGTCGAGGCAAGAGGTCGTGCCATCCTTTGTGATCGGCGGATATTTTCTCGCATGATCTTCTTGATATTTTTATTAGCCGCTTCAATGTAACCATTCATCTTTGACGGGTGAGATAACGAGTTAAGGTGATTGATGTGGAATTTATCGCATAACTCCTACATCATTTTATTTTGAGGTTCTTAGCATTGTTCGACACAATGACCTATAGGTCATCCATATCGACATCTATTACATTGTTTCTGATGAAAGCAATGATGACTTCTTTGGTAACCCTGGGGAAGGAGGCTGCTTTTACCCATTTGGTGAAGTAGTCGATCATGGTGAATATGAATCGATGTCCATTACTAGCTTTGGGCTCGGCTCGATGGGCTCGATCACGTCCATTCCCCACATTGAGAAAGGCCATGGCGAACTCATATTATGGAGTTCCCTTGGAGGGGTGTGGATTGCATTCCCATGAATTTGGCATTGATAGCACTTCTTGACGTGATCATCACAGTCAGCTTTGAGCGTAAGCCAATAATGCCCTGTTTTGAGGATTTTCTTAACAAGTATGGGTCCGCTCATATGTGGGCCACATACTCCACCATGGATCTCATCCATGAGCCTCTGAGCTTGGTCTTTGTCCAGACATTTGAGGAGAACTAATCCTGTATCTCTTTTGTAGAGTGCATCTCCACTCAGGTAGAATTTCATAGCAAGTCGATGGATCCGCCTCTTCTCAGTCAGGCTCGCCTCAGTGGGTGTAGATCCATCTCGCAGATACTCTTTGATATGTTGATACCAAGGGTTATGGATGGGAGGTAGCTCATCTGATACTTCTCAAACATAGTTCCTATAAGCTGGGGCCTTTTGCAGGGTAAATGTGATGCTTGGCATGTTTTCCTTGTCAGGTATGTGAATCAAGGAGGCCAACGTTGCTAGTGCATCCGCAAAATCATTCCTATTACGAGGAATGTATAGAAAGGAGATTTCTTCGAACTCCAAAGCCATCTGTAAAAACTTGTCGATGGTAAGGCAGCAAATGTAGTTCCTTGGTTTAATAGATTCATGTGGATTGTTTGATTACCAACTCTTAATCCCCAAAGACATTTAACCGCCTGATGCCCATTGAATGGGCAAGTTTTAGCCCCATGATACAGCCTTCATACTCAGCTGTGTTGTTGGTGCTGACAAACTACAATTTGACAAATGACGGATATCTGCACCCCCGCATCGACACTAGAATCGCTCCACTCCCGAGCCTTCAGTTAATGTTTCCCATCAAAATACATTCTCCATGTCTGGCATGCACCGTACTGATGGTGTTGCTGAACTGCCATTACCCCTTCATCAGGGAAATATGTTTCCAAGGGCTTGTAATCCCCTGTAGGTGCGGCGGCCAGTTGATCAATAATTCCTTGACCTTTGATAGACTTTTGTGTCACATAGACGATGTCAAACTGCTGTAGGATCAACTGCCATCTTGACAGCCGACAATTTAGTATGGGCTTACTGAACACGTATTCGAGAGGATCCAAGCGGGATATGAGATGAGTTATGTGACCATGGAGGTAATGTTGTAACCTCATGGAAGCCCATGCTAAAGCATAACAAGTCTTCTCAATTAGAGTGTACTTGTGTTCATTGCTGCTAAATCTTTTGCTGAGGTAGAAATTGATCGTTCTTGGCCTCTATCGTCTTTTTTCCCCAGCATATAGCCCATGGCATTGTCATTAATGGACAGGTACATGAATAGGTGAACATCATCCCTGGGTGGTACCAAAATAGGAGCGTTAACCAGCTGTTCCTTGATTGTAAGGAAGGCTTTCTAACACTCATCGTTCAATTTCATGGAGGAGTTCTTCCTTAATAATTTGAAGATGGGCTCACAGGTTGCTGTGAGTTGAGAAATAAACCTGTTAATGAAGTTGATTTTTCCCAAAAATCCTTGTATTTCCTTCTCTGTCTGAGGAATGGGCATTTCCTTGATGGCCTAGATTTTGGTGGGATCCAGCTCAATTCCTTTGTGGCTGAATAGAAAACCTAGCAACTTGCCTGATTTGACACTAAAGGCGCACCTGGCTGGATTCAACTTCAATTTGTACTTACGCAACCTGTTGAAGAGCTTTTTGAGATGGTCTAAGTGGTCTTCTTCCCTTCAGAACATTACAATGATGTCATCCATGTAGATCTCTATCTCTTTGTGCATTAAATAGTGGAAGAGAGACATCATAGCTTGCTGGTAGGTTGCCCCGGCATTAATGAGGCCGAATGATAACCGTCTGTAGCAGAATGTTCCCCAAGGCATGATGAAAGCAGCTTTCTCATAGTCCTCCTCAGCGACCATAATTTGATGGTACCTCGTAAAGCAATCAGCAAAGGAGTACATGTCGTATTGAGCAGTATTGTCAATAAGAATGTGGATAAAGCGTACGGGAAAGCTATCTTTAAGGCAAGCTTTGTTCAGATCCCGGTAATCCACACAAACTCCAACCTTTCCTCATGGTTTAGGCACGAGAACAATGTTGGATATCCACTCCGGATATGTAGACACCATTATAATTCCAGCTTAAAATTGTTTCACAATTTCTTCTTTAACCTTTAAACTCCACTCAGGTTTTAATCGCCTGAGTTTCTGCCTAACTGGCTTAAATCCCTCTTTAATGGGAAGGCAATGAAGAACAATGTAAGTGGAAAAACACACCATATCTTCGTGAGACCATGCAAACACATCCTGGAATTAGGTTAGTAGCGCAACCGTGTCATTATGTTGGTTTGGGGTGAGGTCTGAACCAATCTGGATTAACTTAGGGCTTTTTAAGGTTCCAAGATTAAAAGAAGTGGTTTGGTCAAGGTTGGGTTTAGGTTTGTCTGTGACCCATTCCTTAATCTCCTGAGGTGTCTCAATATCCTCTTGTATTTTCATCAAGTCTGAGTCCAACTTTGCATCAAAGTTACAGTCCTTGTGGAGAAAAGGCACCTCATCAGCAAGTACAGGCACATCTAAATTCAGAGTCCTGAAACAAAATATGCTTTCACTTAATATATGAAATTTTTTAATCATACACAAGCGTTAGCATGTACTGATAAAATAACTGCTAATACTATATAGAAAAGTAAGCAATTAAAGTTATCTACAGGGCAGAGGGATTTTCTGCCCGGTTTACCCTCGTCGACCAATGCATGGAGTGCTGCTCCAATTGTCAAGGGCAAAGTCCTGATGGACTGTAGTGATGAAGGGGCTGTCATCATCCTCCTTCTCTTGAATGATGACCATAACATCTGGGCAATCATCGTCTGGGGTATATCTATTTGTATGTTCATCGTGGACAATGATGCGTATGCCTGACATCATCAGGGCGATGTGATGTTTATGTTTTCGCTCCCTTTCTTCCACTTCGAGATCAGGACCTCTTTTGCTTTGAATGGTACTAGTTTGGGAAACAGCATAGCCATAACATGGGTTGGCACCTTTACCAGAGACTGTATCCGCTCATGAGGTGCAGATGGAGAAAATCGTCGTGTGGCAGAAGCTTGAGCAACCTGCTTGTGCTTATGAGGATTCCTGTGACTGGAACTGGCAGAATAGCCTAGTCTGGATGTCCCAGTTGGACTAGACACTTGAATAAGGTGCTTAATACCCTTCTTATCTTTACCAAGCCCTTGTCCAGGCTGATGACCCAATGACATCATTTCTTGAGTGGCCGACATAACCTCGGCAGAAATCTTTGGTATGGGAAGTGGCACTCCAATAGGATGGTATTGCGTGTTACTCACTTCTAGAGTATGAAAACTGGTCGGCTCAACTTTTGAATTGAAGCTAATGATTGGTAGATTTCCTTGTTCAGGACATTCCGACTCAGCATTGACAGTGAGTAGGTTATTGTTGACAATGTATTTGAGTTATTGATGTAGTGTAGAAGGAACGGCTCCAGCCATGTGGATCCATGGTCACCCTAATAGCAGGTTATATCCTGAATCTATCTTGAGGATGTGGAAGGATACATTGAATGTATTTGGACCAATCTCAATTGCCAGCTCAATCTCTCTGACAGAATGTCGTCAGGATCCATCAAAAGCTTTGATAACCGTATGGCTACTTCGAATCCTTTTTAGATTGATGTTCATCTTCACCAAAGTGGCATAAGGATATATATTCAGAGACGAACCTCCATCTATGAAAACTCCAGCAAACATATACCCAGAGGACAAAACTGTAATGTGCAATAGCTTGCAATGACCGGTCCCTTTGGGAGGTATGTCGTCATCAGTGAAGGATATCACATTATTGTTGAAAATGTGATCAACCAGATGTTGAAATTTTTCTGCATCCACTAATTTTGGCAAGTAGGCTTCTTCCAAAACCTTTAATAAAATCTTCTTGTGATCTTCGGAAGAGAAAACTAAGTCCAGTATTGAGATCTGATGTGGAGCTTCTCTTAAGCTTAGAACACCCTTGGCTTCATTATAACCCATAGTGCGGAGGAATTTTTCAATCTTCTCCATGGGAATCTTCCCCTTTGCTTTGAAGGTGGGCTTCATAACCCGTTGAGGAAGATACAAAGGATTTTCCTTCACAATCAGAAAGCGAAAAATATGAGATGTGGATCCTTCAGCTTCCCCATAATTCCATGGGACTTTGTATAAGCTGACAATAGGATATTGTGGTCTGAATGGTAAAGAAATTGGCTCTGGTGCAGCCACTTTTAAAGAATTATCAGCTCCTTTGAGTTGAATTGCTTGTATGGGAAATGCTTTGACAGTATCATCAGCCTCAGTGGATATGACTGCTATTAGTCCCTTCCATTTGGTAGGATAGGTATTCCCACTCTCAAGTAGCACAATGTCATCGTCTATCAATTGCAGGACATTGCTATCGATTAGATTCTGAATAAGGTGGCCGAGTGCCCAGCATTCTTCTGTGCTGTGACCACAAGAATATGAATGATATTAAAATACTCCATTGGAGTTGAACCGTCTTGAACGGGGATTGATTGGAGGTAGAATGGAGGTAATTCTTCCTTCATTGATTAGCATCTGAAATATCTCCTCCATAGGTTGGCCCAGATATGTTAATTTCCTTTAAATGGCAAAATCCCGACGGGCTTTAGCATTTTCTCTCTTGGCAACCTTATCCCCCATAGCTTCGCTTTCTGAGGGTGATGGTAGAGCATTCACAACAAAAGGAAGGAAATAGACATTCTCCTGACTGACTAACTGGCGTGTGACTTGATGCTGATGAGTCACCAGTTCTTCCAATTGTTCAATTTTTTTGCAAAGAGCTTTCATCTTGCGTTCCATAGCAAATTGGAACTTTGCGTAATCCCATCTGTCAACACCGTCTTTGATGGTTTGGGATAATTCACTGTTAAAGTTGGAACTCTGTCCAGCGCTCTAACTAATCATGTTGACCTCTTCTTCTTTGTGTTGAGGAAGAGGATTGTCTTGCACATGAGGTTGGTCTTGTTTATTGACCACGATCTCACTGTTGTCTATCAAATCTTGGATCTTGTGTTTCAAGGCCAATAATCTTGAGTATCATGTCCAGGTGCTCCGGCATGATAAGCACACGTCCGAGTAGCATTGAAACCCCTCCCATTAGGGTTGGCTGGTGGAAAAAGACGTGTAATTTTCTTTTGAGTAGTCAAAAGAGCAAGAATATTCTCGAGCAAGTCCCCTAAGGGTGTGAACATTCGAGGGTGCTTTGCATCTCCACCTTTAGGAAATGGAGGGTTTGAAGACTGTTCTTGGAAAGGGGAGTAATTTCTCCTCTGTATAGGCATGTTCTGACTGCCTTTTTGACCTTGTAGTATCAAGGAAACGTCCTCCTCTTTCTTTTTATGGACCCTTCAAGGGTTATTTCCATAAGATCCGGACTGGATGTGCTCAGCAACTGCTTTAAGAGCGGCTAGGTCTTGAATCTTACCGGACATCAATCCCATCTCAGCCATCTCTCCATGCTTGATCATTTCAGAGAATGGTTTGCCAATACCAGCTAATACTCTCTCATAGAAAGGAGCTTCCTGTATGTATATGAAAGTCATGACCATTTCTGAATCTGTCATGGAAGGAATAACTTGAGCAGCAAGGCGCCTCCACCTTTGAGCATACTCTTTGAAAGACTCATTAGACTGTTTCTTGACCTTGGTAATCTGGTACTGGTCAGGAGCCATCTAAGATTGAAAACTGTATTGAGTGAGGAAGGCGTGAGCTAGCTCTTCCCAGCTATGGATCTTGGAGTTATCTAATCTGGTATACCATGAACGGCTTCTCCAGTCGGACTCTTCTAGAATAGCTGCATTCTGAGTTTCTCATTTTTCGCATAAGATCCAAGTTCTCCAATGAACACTTTTAAATGTGTATAGGGATCCCCTAATCCATCATACTTTTCAAAGTCAGGGGTTTTGAATTTCTCTGGATAATGAACACCAGGGAATATGCAAAGATCAGCATATGAAACACTTCCATGTGTTCCAATCCCTTTGAGAGTACATATAGTTTCTTCCATTTGAAGGACCTTCTTCCTGATATCACCGGTGTCTGGATCTCCTTTGAGATGGGTGCTTTCAGGGTCTTTGTTGGTTGTATCCAACTGAGGTTCTGGATTTGTTTTATCCAAACCTTGTCTTCCTCCTTGTATAGAGGATTCTGTATGTGTAGGTATCTTCATACCCTGAGTATATTGATGTAATTCTTTTAGCAGAATAGCCAAATCTATAATTTGTTTACTCAATTCATCAAATTCTTCTCGAGAAACGACATTAGACTGGTCAGAAGAAGACATGATTGGCTGTAGGCTCATGGCCTTTTTAGATTTTGAGATGGTAACATGCCCAATTGTTTCCCTACAAAAGACTTATGTAGTTTAGTCTTAGGGATAATGTAAATGCTATTATAATGTGCCCATTTTAGGAATATTGTCCTGCAAAAACGGGTGTTATTTGATAACATGTCATGTATGAACAAATATTCTTCATATTTTCCATTACATAAAGATGAACATGGAATGAAATTACAAGTAAATGCTTTTACAAGTAATTAAAAATGGAAAGCATGAAGAGACTTTCCTCCGCGTTTGGTTTATCAGAGGTTGACCTATCTTAGGATTACTCTCGCGACTTTTTGGCATGAAGGTCCCCAGATCATCGCATTCTACTTGACGGGAAGTTAATCCAGTCTTTCAACTGGAGCGAATCTGGGTGGTGCCTTTCCTAAGCCTCGTTGGAATTAGTCTTCCTACAAGTCCATTAATCAAACACCGACAGGATAGCCTCCTGATGGAAGAACCACACAACATACATTCACATACAACGTGTCTCACCGTTTATGAAAATGATGACATGTGCGAAGCAATAATATCACATATAGATATTTTTCAGTGCAGTAATTAAAATGAATTCATACACATTCATCATAAATGTAAATGCAACATTCACACACAAGCATATAACAGTTTTAAAAAGCTTATAATAGCGGCTTAAGCCCTCTTACTAGTGTCCCTAGTAGAGTCGCCACTTGTCAACGTCAGGATTTTTATTTGTCCCTTTTCGTTACTTGTTCTTTGGTGTTCTCATGTTAGGTGAGATTTGTTTGAAAAAACAAGTGAAAAAGGTCCGACGTGTGTAATGTCAACGATGGACTGTTAAGAATCGCCAGTTGGTTTTTTTAACTAGTTGCACCAACACAACCGAGAAAAGGTTTGCACATTGACCCAATAATGTGACACTACTAAACGGGTCTGTGAAACTGAGATTCATTTGGGTTCGGGGGCTTGATTATGCGGAGGGAAGGTGTTAGGCACCCCCCGACATCCGTGTTGCCACGGTGACCGCCACTTTTCAAGAAACTATTATAAGAATATGTGTGTGTGTGTGTGTGTGTGGATCAATGTGAAATTATTTGGAACTAGTGCGAGGCCTCGTTCAGACCTATATACAAAGGGTTTAAATTTATACAAAAATTCAGTTTTAAGCAAGATATAGCAATGATGTTTTATAAATAGAGGTTTTTCAAACCCTGTGCTCAATAGGAATTGAGACATTTTCATACTTCCATTTTATTATTAAATGTTCGGCAGGTTTGCTTTTATTTTTGAGATGCAAGGCATCTTCGAGAAAATAATATACAGCAGTGTCGAACTCCCCATGGGCATGACAGCCATCCAAGGAAATTCGCATTAATAAATAAGGTACAAGTCGCCATGACTAAAAATGTCCATCACGGAACCCAATCTAGATTCATGAGATCAATCAGTGATCACATGATTCCTAGGCTCACATGATACCGCAATTTATATGAAAAGCGATGAAGCTTATATATATATAAAGTCAGAAATATATATATACAGAGACATGATCAACCACCACGTAAGCACCTCCATGGGGGATCAGAAATGTAAATATATAAAAGTGGTAAATATATATATATATATATATATGGACATGATCAACCACCACGAAGCACCTCCATGGGGATCGTAAATATAAATAAAGCAAGAATGCGATAAACCGCCACGTAAGTAAACTCCAAAGGGACTAAATGTAAATAAAGCAAAAAAAGCCTCAAGTAAACTCCAGAACTGACAGAATGTGTATATATATATATATATATATATATATATATATAAGTAAATGCAATTTGATATAAAATCCAAGCTCAACGGATATGTCCGACAACAATATATATATATATATAAGCAATAAACACTCCGGATGTAAAATTCAGGCTTATCAGACAGAGTCTGACCACAGTTTATATATATATATATATATATATATATATATATATATATGAAAGCAAGTAAACGCTCCAGACATAAGTCTAGGCTCAATCGAGGCATAACTCGATAATGTTAGTCCATATATAAAAATATATACATATCTAAGTATATATATAAAGACATAAATGAAAACCACGGACCGAAGTCCGGGCAAACGCACACAACACGACTCTCAATGTGTAAAATAGTGTGTGTAAAGATGAAGAGGAAGGCTTTATAGAGTGTGAGAAGGCTTACAATGGGCTGCCAAAGCAGGGTTCTATGACTCTAGATGGATAAACACTCAGCTCCCACCGGTAAAAATGTTGCTATATGTGAGCTAACAGGTGTTTAAAATGAGGAAACACTCAATATAGGGTGTGTACAGAGCAAGTTGGACAAGGCTTCCTCGTCTTTTTTTTTAAATGGCCACCCCAAGCCCTCTATTTATAGAGGAGGGAGCCAGAGGTGTACTGCAAGGTACCCATTTCTGCATTGGGTTCCGCAGTCCCGTCGTCTCAATCGTGCACTCGTGCCTTTGTGATGTCCGCTCGAACTTGCAGAACTTCAATCCGATCATCCGAAAGATCGAACCGCTTTTATCGAGAGTTACGCAATGACATGGGATTAGAGGTTGTACGAAGTCAGGAAGAGGGGACCATGCCCATGGTCTTCAAGCTTCAAATTCTATCCGGTGTGCTGCCACGCATAATAGTCACTCGGGATTGGAACTCCTTGGCTCTTGTGGGACATTGTTGTATGTATGTATGTATGTATGTATGTATGTATGTATGTATGTATGTATGTATGTATGTATGAAATGTTGCGAGGACGCACAGGGGTTAAGGTGGCAAGATGATCGTTTGACTCCTCACCGGGGTTATCTCCGGTTTGGGCTGATAGCAGACGTTGCTCAGGGTTACATCTGAGATTGGACTGCTGCAAGTGTTTGAATTTCACAAGGTCATCTGTAAGTGTGCTTGTCTTCCCGATGTTAGCTCCGGGTCTTTGGTATGAGTGCCTCGGCAGGAGGTCTGAGATTGAAGCTGATTGCATGCATTTGAAACAAGCATTTCTGGAGTTATCGCCAGAACTGCAACAGCATTCCTTGGGGTAATCGCCAAGGATGAATGTAAAATACCAAATTTTACGAATAAAGATTTAAATTTCTAGAAAAAAAATTTTGAATATTATGGTGTGGATTTAATATAATGTTATAGTTGTGGGTAATATTTATAAATTTTGCAAAGTATGCAAGTTGTTATATTATATTCGATTGGTCGGGGAATATTCTTTGTGTCGGGGAATATTCGTACGATGGCATAATCATTGGTGGACCCCACAACGGAATTATTGTCGGATTGAGAAAACGACAAAATTATTTTTATGAAAATAATGGCGGAAGTTTTACCGTTAATACTGTTGAACTACTCGGTAGTAAAAGTACAGTAATACGCGTGGTTGCATAGTAGCACACGATATTGATTATTGATGCTTACGTGAGAAGTCACTCAATTATACTCAATTATTTCTATAGTAATTGTTGCATCATATCTCTCATATTATTGATTCGATTATTATCACAGTATCACCTGCATTATATGATATATTATTAAATCAATAATTGAGACGACAAAGTTATTCATATTATTAAATTGCAATATTTACAATGTCTAGGAGAGGTTTGCTCACCTAATTGCGCGCCAATAGGGAGAAATCCTTATTGGAAAGCCCCCTCTTTCCTGGGAACGACCTGGTTGTTAAATATTGTGAGTTATAATATTAATGATGAATAAGTTTGTGTTGATTAAAGATGAATTTGATAGTTCCATTGTGTTGGGATTCTTAGTGTTAGTGGAAATCGACATCTATTTCAATGATAATTGATGTCTAAGGGTTATATTGATAAATCGGGGAATTTATCAGATAAATGAGCAATTAATTGCTACTAATTCACAAGCTTATATAACTATTAGTTCACATGTGTGTACTATTGAATCACATTCTTATACTATTAGGGGAGTTGGTGCAAGATTGATAATACTTGCATGATTAAATTAAAGATGGAGGTACTATACTGTAATTCGTATTTTCACATGTCTAGAACTATTGAGTCACATGATTTACTATTGATTCACATGATTTACTATTAGGGGAGGTGGTGCAAGTTTGATAATACTTGCAGGACTAAATTAAAAATGAAAGAAAAGTTGGAGGTATTGTACTGTAATTTTTTGAGCACCAAAACGTGCAATTATCAAAAATATGTTTTCCTATAAATAGAAGTTCATTCTTCCTTCATTTCTCACCAATTCACTAAAGCTTTAGAGCTATTGTTATAGAGAGAAATCTATAAAGAAAAAAGAAGAAGAGAAGCCTGCTACCTCACTATTCCAGTATCTAGTTTCTTTTGAGGTAAGGGGTAATATTTCTTTCGTATTCATGAAGAGAGCTATTGTTATTCCATCCCTTATTATTCTGTTGGAATAACCTATTTATCTGATACCACATACATGGTGAAATTCTTCATTATTCCATTTTTCATTATTATGTTGAATAACTTTGTTTATCGCAATCCGCATACATGGTGAAATTCTTCTATTATTCCGCTTTATTGTTGTTCCGCTGGAATATCCCATCATACATGCGTTTCTTGCGGACACATTCCGCCTTTATTATTACATTGGAATATCATGTATGTGCGTTTTTACGTCGAACCTAGTTCCGTCTTTATTTTTCTCATTGGAATATCACATCATGCGTTTCGCCTGACCTGGTTCCGTTATTTATTATTCTGTTGGAATAACCTATCTATGTGACGTACCACATGCATGGTGATTTCTGTTGTTATTCCATTCTTTATTATTCATTGAATATCCTATCTCATATGCTTTTATGGGCCTGGGACTGGTTCCGTTATTTATTATTACGTTGGAATAACTTTTACTATGCGATGTAGCGTATGCATGGTGATTTACATTTGTTATTCCATTCTTTATTATTCTATTGGAATATTTTGTTTGCATGTATTATGCCCTTTCTGTTCCGTTATTTATTATTACATTGGAATAACCTATCTATCTGACGTCTGGCGTGCATGGTGATTTCTTTTGTTATTCCATTCTTTATTATACTCAGTTGGCTAAAGTTTTGACTTCTATACTCGTCATGAAATATTATTTTATTTGGTATTTTCTGTTACGAGTTACTATTCACAAGTTACTATTCACTCAATTACTATTCACTCTAGTATTATCCACTCGGGTATTTGGGGCACTTTTCATGACAGAATACTATTCATGAGTTACTATTCATGGGTTACTATTCACCCGAATATTATTCACTCAGGTATTTGGAGTACTTTTCATGTGGGGTACTATTCACGAGATACTATTCCCGAAGTACTATTCATGGGGTACTATTCACGAAAAAAAATTGATTCTTTTCTGTCCAAATGATTTTTGGTGCATAAATATTATTCTTGAATTTTACTCTACAAAGAAGTATCTTGTTGACAATTTGGATGTTATTAGTTCCTGGATAATTTAATTCTTGAACTTATTTTATTGAATTCTTATATCATCGTCATCATCCTCATGTTTATATTATGTTGAAAGTCATTTGTGGCCTGTAGTGCATAGATGGACTTGGTATGATTATGACCAGGGATTATTCGGTATAATCATGACCGTAATGTTACAAATGATGTGGAAAAGTCCTTATTGGCCCGTGAGTGCATTGATGGGCGCTTTTGGTATGATTATGGCTATGGATTCTCTTGACCAAGGAGAAAAGATGAATTATTTTATGGCATGATCGGAATCAATTGATGAAAACATGATTATCTTTGGCCCGTAGTGCATGGATAATTCGTGGTTGTGATACTAAATAATATC
Organism: Panax ginseng; assembly: GCA_020205605.1. NCBI lineage: Eukaryota > Viridiplantae > Streptophyta > Magnoliopsida > Apiales > Araliaceae > Panax > Panax ginseng. The sequence continues at coordinate 35,285,978 of CM035129.1, forward strand.
TTTGGCCTGTAGTGCAGGATTATTTGATGATGTGGATTATTTATTAAGCTGAGTCTCAGCGATAAAAGTGATGAAAAACTTTTTAAATCATAAAAGATAGTAGATTTTATTCTCTACTTGACTCTTTTAATGGATTGTTTGTTTCGCTGCAGTTAAACTTGATGTCTATTGTATTTTATCTGTTTAACATTGTTAAAGACTAATGATAATTTATTCTGCATTATCTTAGTCATAATATTTCTAACTGGGCTAGTTGAGCTCACCCTTTCCTTCACTGTTCTCTTCAGGAAATGAGAATATAGCTGGGACGAGTCGGAGAATGGAGTGATGGTCCAAATGATAGCATTAGTAGTCCTCATTATTCTGTTAAATAGTGTGACAATAAATGTAATGAGGACTGAATTTGAGTTTGTATACTGTCTATGAGGACTCCATTGAGAGTGGATATTGTCTAGAAGACAATATTCTTGTTTAAACTCTCAGTTTATGTTTTGTTGTATTTTACACGACAGTTGTATATTTAAGTTTGTATTTGATTTATGTACCATGTATTTGGCGACTCAAGATGGGTGATGTATACCTATTTTGGGGGGGTCACAGTTGGTATCAAAGCTTAGGGATATGATCCCTGGCTGAGATATGAGACAAGAACTAGGGGGGAGAGACGGGGAATTCCTTCGCTAGTATGACCTACCTAAGTTTATTTGGTATTTAATTGGTCGGTCAGAGTATAGGGATAATATGTGATATGTCAATTAACCCTTGTTTTGTGATAGTGTTTGAAAATTGCATCTGAAAATGTTGAGATAAGCAATGGAGCAAAATAATATAACCGTATCGCAGTACGAGGCTAAGTTTGCGGAGTTATCCCAGTTTGCATCCCATTTGGTCGATAATGAGGAACGAATGACGCGAATGTTTCTAAGAGGTTTGAAACCCGATATACCTCAATACCTCATTTCTCATAAACTTTGTTTATATTCAGATGTTGTGAATAGGGCTCAGTTATTAGAGCACGATAATGAGTTAGCACAACCAAAAGATAACGAGCAACAACACGATAATAATCATACCAGTGGCAACGACCATCGGAACAATGATGACCATCGTGGGGGAAATTATCATGCCAAGAATGGTAACCACTTTGGTGGTAATCATGGCCAAGATAATAGAAGTGGAAATTTCAAGAAGAGAAGGTCATTTAGCTCGATTTTGTCGTATAGTGAAGGCAAGTCCAGCTGGGACGGTGGCACCAAAAGCGGATACGGACAAAACAAAGTCGATGGTTTCAGGAAGAGCATTTTTCGTGACTTCTCAAAAAGCGAGTAACCCGAACGAAGTTAGCACGGGTTAGTTAATTATAAATTTTTGTGAAGTCTATACCTTATTAGATACCGGTTCTACCCATTCTTTTATCTCTCTTGCTTGCGTTCAACATTTAAATTTGACTCCAGAGAGATTAGACTTTGACTTATCTGTTGAAAATCCATTAGGAGAAACCTTCATTACATGTGCTATCTAAGTCTTGGATGAGAGTCACAGTTTTGAATTATATTTCTATTGTTAATAAATTTCCTGACGTATTCTTGAAGACTTCCTAGCCTACCTCAGAGCGTGAAATCGAATTTTGTACTGACCCCAATACAAAAACCCATTTCTAAAACCCTTAAATATTTCTTCAACTAAAACGAACGTAACATGCGCCAAAGACGTTGGCTCGAGCTGTTAAAGATTATGATCGTACCATTCAATACCATCGTGGAAAAGCAAACGTGGTAGCTGACGTGTTGAGTAGAAGATCGTATGTGTTTACGAGTGCGATGTTGTTAACACAAAAACCCATTTCGTATAACTTACAAATGATGAAGATAGAGTTAAAGACTCTAGAGACCCACGTGAAGATAGCAAATATACGAGTAGAATCGACTTTAATCGATAAAGTTAAAGCCACTCAAGCTACATACTCAGAGCTGATGAATGTGAATAAGAAGGTTGAACAGGGCGTTATTCTAGAAGCAAGAATCGATGAACAGAGGAAATCCCAACCCTCGATTTAATTGGCTCATTTGAAATCCTTGATCGAGTAGGAACGGTGGCCTATAGACTCGTTTTACCGCCAAGTATGTCGCGTGTTCTTAACATTTTTCACGTATCGATGTTACGTAAATATGTGGATGACCCGAACAACATTATTGATTTAGAACCGGACGAGATAGCAGATAATTCAACATATGAAGTGTACCTGTTAAAATCCAGGAATATATTCTACGCTTAAAAGTTATACCTCAAGAGTTAGAATCTGACGAAGTGTCCTCATCTGTTCGGCATACAAGGTACGTACGTAAATTTCAAGAGCGAAATTTCATAAGGAGGGGAGATTGTAAAATCCCAAATTTTACGAATAAAGATTTAAATTTCTTGAAATTTTTTTTGAATATTATGGTGTGGATTTAATATAATTTTATAGTTGTGGGTAATATTTATAAAATTTTGCAAAGTATGCAAGTTGTTATATTATATTCAATTGGTCGGGGAATATTCTTTGTGTCGGGGAATATTCGTGCAATGACGGCACAATCATTGGTGGACCTCTATTAACGGAATTATTAGTTTGATTGAGAAAACGACAAAAATATTTTTATGAAAATAACGGCGGAAGTTTTACCGTTATCTTGTTGAACTACTTTCGGTAGTAAAGTACGATGAATACGCATGGTTGCATAGTAGTACACGGTATTGATTATTGATGCTTATGTGAGAAGTTACTCAGTTATACTCAATTATTGTTATAGTAATTATTGCATCATATCTCTCATATTATTGATTCGATTATTATCACAGTATCACCTGCATTATATTATATATTATTAAATCAATAATTGAGACGACAAAGTTATTCATATTATTAAATTGCAATATTTACAATGTCTAAAAGTTTTGTCAAGGAGAGGTTTGGTCACCTAATTGCGCGCCAATAAGGAGAAATCTTTATTGGAAAGTCCCATCTTTCCTGGGAACGACCTGGTTGTTAAATATTGTGAGTTATAATATTAATGATGAATAAGTTCGTGTTGATTAAAGATGAATTTGATAGTTCCATTGTGTTGGGATTCTTAGTGTTAGTGGAAATCGACATCTATTTCGATGATAATTGATGTCTGAGGGTTATATTGATAAATCGGGGAATTTATTGGATAAATGAGCAACTAATTGCTACTAATTCACATGCTTATATAATTATTTGTTCACATGTGTGTACTATTGAATCACATTCTTATACTATTAGGGGAGTTGGTGCAAGATTGATAATACTTGCATGATTAAATTAAAGATTGAGGTATAGATGGAGGTACTATACTGTAATTCGTATTTTCACATGTCTAGAACTATTGAGTCACATGATTTACTATTGATTCACATGATTTACTATTAGGGGAGGTGGTGCAAGTTTGATAATACTTGCAGGACTAAATTAAAAATGAAGAAAAGTTGGAGGTCTTGTACTATAATTTTTCGAGCCCCAAAACGTGCAATTATCGAAACTATGTTTTTCTATAAATAGAAGCTCATTCTTCCTTCATTTCTCACCAATTCACTAAAGCTTTAGAGTCATTATTATAGAGAGAATTCTATAGAGAAAAAGAAGAAGAGAAGCCTGCTACCTCACTATTCCAGTATCCAGTTTCTTTTGAGTTAAGGGGTATTATTTCTTTCGTATTCATGAAGAGAGCTATTGTTATTCCATCCCTTATTATTCATTGGAATAACTTTTGTTTTATCACAATAATTGCATACATGGTGAAATTCTTCCATTATTCTATTTTTCATTATTATGTTGGAATAACTTTGTTTATGCAAGTCTGCATACATGGTGAAATTCTTCTATTATTCCGTTCTTTATTATTCTGCTTGAATATCACATGCATAAGGCGTTTACACACGGACTGGTTCCGTCTTTATTATTCTCATTGGAATATCCTCATCATGCATTTTACTGTGGGACACGGTTCCGATTATTTATTATTCTGTTGGAATAACATCACTATACGACGTACCGCATGCATGGTGATTTCTGTTATTATTAGATTCTTTATTATTCTATTGGAATATCCTACCTGTGCGTTTTACGCCGGACCTGGTTCCGTTATTTATTATTCTGTTGGAATAACCTGTCTATGCGATGTACCGTATGCATGGTGATTTCTGTTGTTATTCCATTCTTTATTATTATGTTGGAATATCACGCTTGGTGCGTATTACGCTTTGACACAGTTCCGTTATTTATTATTCTATTGGAATAACTTTGTCTATACAAAAGTACCGCATGCATGGTGATTTCTTTTGTTATTCCATTCTTTATATACTCAGTTGGTTAAAGTTTTGACTTCTATACTCGTCATGAAATATCATTTTATTTGGTATTTTCTGTTACGAGTTACTATCCATGGGTTACTATTCACCCAGTTACTATTCACTCTAGTATTATTCACTCGAGTATTTGGGGCACTTTTCATGCCGGAATACTATTCACAAGTTACTATTCACGGGTTACTATTCACCAAAATTACTATTCACCCAAATATTATTCACTCAGGTATTTGGAGTACTTTTTATGTCGGGGTACTATTCACGAGGTACTATTCCCGAAGTACTTTTCACGGGGTACTATTCACGACAAAAAATTGATTCTTTTCTGTCCAAATTATTTTTGGTGCATAAATATTATTCTTGAATTTTACTATACAAAGAACAATCATGTTGACAATTTGGATGTTATTAGTTCCTGGATAATTTAAATCTTGAACTTGTTTTATTGGATTCTTATATCATTGTCATCATCCTCATGTTTATATTATGTTGAAAGTCATCTGTGGCCTGTAGTGCATAGATGGACTTGGTATGATTATGACCGAGGATTATTATTGGTATAATCATGGCCCGTAATATTACAAATGATGTGGAAAAAGTCCTCATTGGCCTAGTGGTGCATTGATGGATAGTTTTTGGTATGATTATGGCTATGGATTCTCTTCACCAAGGGAGCAAAGATGAATTATTTTATGGCATGATCAGGACCGTTGATGAAAACATGATTATCTTTGGCCCGTAGTGCATGGATAATTCGTGGTCGTGATACTAAATAATATCCTTGGCACAGTAGTGCGAGATTATTTGATGATGTGGATTATTTATTAAGCTGAGTCTCAAATGATAAAAGTGATGAAAAACTTTTTAAATCATAAAAGATAGTAGATTTTATTCTCTACTTGACTCTTTTAATGGATTATTTATTCCGCTGCAGTTAAACTTGATGTCTATTGTATTTTATCAATTTAACATTGTTAAAGACTAATGATAATTTATTCTCTATTATCTTAGTCATAATATTTCTTACTGGGCTAGTTGAGCTCACCCTTTCCTTCACTGTTCTCTTCAGGAAATGAGAATATAGCTGGGACGAGTCGGGGAACGGAGTGACGGTCCAGATGATAGCATTAGTAGTCCTCACTATTCTGTTAAATAGTGTGACAATAAATGTAATGAGGACTGAATTTGAGTTTGTATACTGCCTATGAGGACTCCATTGAGAGTGGATATTGTCTAGAAGACAATATTCTTGTTTAAACTCTCAGCTTATGTTTTGTCGTATTTTACACGACAGTTGTATATTTAAGTTTGTATTTGATTTATGTACCATGTATTTGGCGACTCAAGATGGGTGATGTATACCTATTTTGGGGGCATCACAATGAAACTCGGGGTTATCACCGAGGTTGGAATTGATACTCCCGATGTGTGTTCCGAGGTTAAGATTGAACTTTCGGTAGTATCCGGAATGGATGTGAGCTGTCTTCTAGGGTTATCTCTGAAAGACGAATCTGGCCTCCTGCAATGTCAGTAACAGGTGTGCAGAAAATTTCTAGTGTCTACAATGGAAGCTCAAACTATCTGTCAGAACTGTTCTTCATTTTCTGGGTTACCCAAAAAATAAGATCAGTTCGACTGATCACTTTTGGGCTTCTACAACTTTCTTTCTATGTTATATTATAGTGGTCTAATGGTTTTAATGTGTAGCCAGGATGCACGTTAACATATTTAACTCATAACATTGATCTAACAACATCACAATAGTAATATCCCTGCTGGTCAAACCTTGTCAAACGACACATTTATCTGTTTTCTGGGTTACCCAGAAAACAAAAAATGTGCTTGTCCAACCTACTTTGACCAGCAACTGAGTCCAGCCTATTTGATGTTTAGGTGATATTATGGCATGAGATTGTAGATCATATAACCCACTACAACATAGATGTAACAAAAACAACAAATCAACATATAACTTGAAGATCAGAGCCCAAGAACATCTTGTCAGATGTTTCTAGGCATGATCTGGGTTTTTTAGAAATCCGATAGTCATGTCGGTCAATGAGATTTGATGTGAGACCCCGAATTTTATGAAATGAAAGTATTCAATTTTCTTATAATTATTCTATTTAGTAAATGGTTAAATTGATAAATGTTAAAGTTAAGGGTGATATGGAAAATTTTACAAAGTAAGCAAGTTGTTATAAAATAATCGGTGGTAAAATACGCGTGGTTGCAAAGTAGCACGCGGTATCGATTATTGATGCTTATTTGAGAAGTCACTCAGTTATACTCAATTATTTCTACAGTAATTGCTGCATCATATCTCTCATATTATTGATTCAATTATTGTCACAGTATCTTCTGCATTATATGTTATATTATTAAATCAATAATTGAGACAACAAAGTTGTTCATATTATTAAATTGCAATATTTACAATGTCTAGAAGTTACATCGAGGAGAGGTTTGGTCACCTAATTGCGCTACAATAGGGAGAAATTCTTATTGGAAAGCCCCCTTTTTCCTGGGAACAACCTAGTTGTTAAATATTATGAGTTATAATATTAATGATGAATAAGCTCGTGTTAATTATAGATTAATTTGATAGTTTCATTGTGTTGGGATTATTTGTGTTAGTAGAAATCGACATCTATTCCGATGATAATTGATGTCTGGAGGTTATATTGTTCAATCGGGTATTCGGGACACTTTTCCTGTCAGAGTACTATTCATGAGTTACTATTCACGAGTTACTATTCATAAGTTACTTATTCATGAGTTACTATTCACGAGTTACTATTCACGAGTTACTATTTATGAGTTACTATTCACGAGTTACTATTCACCCAATTACTATTCACTCTGGTATTGTGCATTCGGGTATGTGCGTACAAAATTATTCCATGAGGAGATGTGCTAATTTTTCAGACCGTTGGTTGAAGTTATAATAATGAATCAATATAAATCGCTGGTTTAAAGTTTTAATAGTAAATCAATATGGATCGCTGGTTTAAAAGTTTTAATAGTGAATCAGTATGGACCGTTGCTTTAAGTTTTAATATGGACCGTCCGTTTAAAAGTAAATCGATCTAGACCGTTCATGAATTAGTTACTATTCAATCCATTCTTCTATAAATAAAATCATTCCTTCATTATTTCTTACGAATTCACTGAAACTCTTGAGAGAGAAATTATAGAGAGAAAGAAGAAGAGTATTCTGCTACTTCACTACTTCTATATCTAGTTTCTTTTACGGTAAGGGATATTATTTGTTGTACCCGTAAGGGGTGTTATTCTTTCTTATTCATGAAGAGAACTTCATTATTCCATTCTTTATTATTCATTGAATAACTTTGTATCATGACATACCCTATACATAACTTTGTGATCTGCGCGCATACCCTATACTTGGTGAAATCCTTCATTATTCCATTATTTATTATTCTCGTTGGAATAACTCAGATACGCTGTGATACCTTATACATAACTTCAAGTATATGCGAATACCCTATACTTGGTGAAATTCCTCATTTATTCCATTCTATATTATGTTGGAATAACTTTGTTTATCTTAATCTTGCATACATGGTGAAATTCTTCTATTATTTCATTCTATATTATTATGTTGGAATAACTTTGTTTATCTGCAATCGCATACATGGTGAAATTCTTCTATTATTCCGTTCTTTATTATTCTATCGGAATATCCTCGCTTCTTAATTTCACTTTGACACAGTTCTATTTATTATTCATTGGAATAACTCATATCATGATTTCTGGTATACTGGTGATGTCTATTGTTATTCCATTCTTTAATATTCAGCCGGAATATCCTGTTTGTGCGTTCTGTGGGACTTCGGTTCCATTCTTTATTATTCATTGAGAATAACTTTGTCGTCACGATCTATCGCATGCATGGTGATTTCTTCTGTTATTCCATTCCTTATTATTCTATTGGAATAACCTGTCTATGTGGATTACCACATGCATGGTGAATGATCCTTTGTATTTCATTCCTTATTAAATTATGGAAATGAACTATTTACGTGGATTATGATGAAAGTCGTAATAAAAGCATTGGACTGATGAAAATCATCGGTATATATGGTATTAGTAAGTGTTATGATGAGTTATGTTGGTTATTATGTGAAAACATGAAAGTTTCTTAGAAATCACAAAAGGTTGAAAATCAGATTTTGGTGAAAACGGAACATGAAATTCAATTGACCATATCTCCTGTTATATTTCAAATTTTTGAGTGTGGTCAAGTCCTAGAGTTAGATCTATGAGTTTTGTAGCTTATCCAAGTGGAAATACTGGAAAAGGTGTTGTAGATTTTTGTGTGGACTGAGTTTAGTAAAGGAGTGCAAAGCTGCAAAAATTGAAAATGCTACTTCCCAAAAACATTAAGGGGCTGTTTCGGCCACTTAATTTGTGAGAAAAATTCTGACCTTTTGGGACATGAAAGTATATGGTATAAAGTACCTCATGTCCAAAAATGAGCTCATTCTAACTTAAAATGAGCAAGTTATGACCATTTCATTATTTAGGTTTTTTCGATGAAAAATGCTATAACCGGAGTTCTATAACTCCGATGACCATGAAATTTAAACTGGAAGCTCACGTTAACATGTGTAAGATTCTGCCAAGATTTGGGAATTTTTGGAGTTAATCTTGAGGTATCTAATTTCTTAACGAATTAATTAGAAATTGATTTTTGAAAAATAGTAAATGAATTTCAAAAATTCCGAGAAAAATATATTTTCATTATGGGACTATATTATGCTAAATCCCAGAAAAGAAATATTTTTGGAATTGATTTGGTATTTTTCATGAAAATGAGTTAAATATGTTATGTGAAGTAACAAAATTGGAAAATAGGATTTTATGGCTAGGGAATCCTATATAGGGTATATGCATATTTTTTTGATGAGGGATTTGATTATTGGTGATGATATCTTATGAGTATGGCATTTTTGAATGATTAAATGCATTATGTGGTAAAGCGTAAACAATTGAAATGAATTGTTTATAAGTTTAAGAAGTTATTAAAATATTGTTATAATATTAATGATATTAGATTATGAGATTATTAAGTGATTGATAACATTGGAATATTCTTGAAACCAAGATAAATTATATTATAAATGTTTAATATTTATCCTTTATCTCATTTGATTGATTATTTATATCATTGTCATGATCCTCATGCTTATATTGTGTTAAAAATCATCTGTGGCTTACGTGCATAGATGGACTTGGTATGATTATGACCAGGGATTATTCGGTATAATCATGACCGTAATGTTACAAATGATGTGGTAAAAGTCATCTTTGGCCCGTAGTGCATAGATGGACTTGGTATGATTATGACCATGGATTATTCTTAAGATAATCATGGCCAGTAATTGAAAACAAGAATATCCTTGGCATGTAGTGCATGGATATTCGTGGTCGTGATACTATTAAGTCGAAGTCTCAAATTATTGGTTTCTGATTGTATATCTTTGGCTGTAGTGCAAAGATGAACTGTTGATTCTTGATTATCTGATTTATATATCTTTGGTAGTAGTCAAAAGATGAATTTATTAGTATGATTATAAGCAGAATTTGTGATTTGGTATAACCATGATTTTTTGATGTTTCAGGTGAAGATAGGTGATAAAAATTATCTTCGTCCTGGATGAGAAATGGAATTTGAAACCACAATTATGATTATGAGTTATTCATATAATTGTGGACAGGAATTGTTGATTGATGTTACAGGGATAAAACATTATTGGTGGACTTTTAACATGGAGAAGATAATAGATCTGATGGTTTATTTGACTCTTTTAATGGATTGCTCGTTCCGCTGCAACTATGGTTGAAAATTTTTATCATCTACCATATGTTCTAAATCTTTGATTTATTACTAATGAATGGTATTGATAATTTAATTATCTTTAGTCATGATATTCTTTACTGGGCTAGTTGTGATCACCCTTTTGCTTCACAATTCCTTTCAGGTAATAAGAGTGTAGCTGGGTCGAGCGGGGATAACAGGGAAATAGTGAGATGGTCCGAGACTGTTGAAGTTTCTCAATACATTATAAAACGGCATGACATGGAATATATAATTGCATAGAGGACCTAAGATGTGAGTGTCGTATGTTATACGTCACTTAATAATTGATTTTGGTGAACAACAATAGGTTGATGAGAACCCAACTTTGAAAGGGTGTTTTGCCACTATCATACAAGATGTCTAATGACATACAATCTCGTGTTATCATAAGACAGGGTTGTGCACATCCACTTGCTGAGTATATCTACGAGCACTACCTATATGATCTTGGAGTATATTTAAAATATAATTCTCACTTGGAGACAACTGAGATAATTATATGTCAAGAGAAGACTCATCATTGAAAAGAACATGATAGTAATCTTCTCATTTTTCTTTAGGGTCTATTGGATCAACCAAGGATAATTCTCTGGGCATATAATATCTATCATAACTTAGATTCATGGCCTCCCATGTACGAAGGTTTCCTTGAGCACTTCCCAAAGATTTTAATTTTTAAAACAGTTATTGATTGTACTTTTATGTAACGTACCTTTGTAAGGTGTTGTGGTCGAGGTACCATGAGAGTTACATAAATTTTGTATTGAAACTCACAGCTTATCTGTTGTTGTACTCTGTACGACAGTTCAACAGTTGTATAAATGAAGTTTGTATTTGATTTTTATAGAGTGATATCTGGCGACTCAGGATGGGTCATGTGGACCTATTTTGGGGGCGTCACATTTGACCACCCATAACTTTCATTCTGTGCACGATCTGGGCTAACTTAAAGTTCCAGAATATAGATCACATGACATACTACAAGTACCAATGTTCAAAACACAAAAACCATAAACAGAAAGACATCTACAAGGTCTGACATTTGGTTGTCAGACAACAAGAAAAAATATTCCAGATTTTTAAAATCTTCAAATCTGAGCCTATAAATGTTATGGATCTAACATCTATCAACCCATATCACTTAGTTATACTCCATACAACATGGTTAACGCACAAAAACTAACATCTAACATAGAATCAAATATCAAATTGTTGGTTTAGGGTTTTATACCTTTCTTGACAAATCTTGTTTCTAGCTTTCTGATTAGCTAAAGGTGTTAATGGGGCTTTGAATTGGGACTGAAATGCTTGCTAAATTCGTAGGTTTAGAGAGAGGGAGAGGGTCTTGGTGAGGAGTTTGTGTATAAATGAGGCTAACTAATGAACTTTCTCTCTCTTGATCTTATATATAACACATGGTATAATGAATTTGCTAAGGTATGTGGCTGATTGCTGAGATATATGAGCATGTGATGATATCTAGAGTTGTTGAACAACTCAAATCTTAGCAAGATATACAAGTAACCTAATAAAGAATTGCAAAAGGGCTTTTTGGACATTTGCATTGTAAATTTAATGGCAAATTTGTAAACTTGGCAAACCCTTAGGGTTTGACCCTTAGCGTTTAATCCTAAGGTTCCACCAATTTTGATTATTTTTCTAGGATTTCTAATTAGGCCAAAAATAGAATTTTAGTTTCTAAAAATCACAATTTAGGATTACTAAATTAGTTTAGGTTTCCTAACTACATAAACTTAAAAATTAGGTTTAGGTATTCACTAATTAACATTGAACTTGCTTAATTAGCGATTAGGGTTTCTATTTAGCACATTAGGGTTTCTAATTTAGTAATTATATTTTTCCAAAAATTAGGATTTCCCTAATTAACAATTATAATTCTAACACTTGTTAATTCATCAAATTAACACAATTACAAACAATCTTACACTCTAATTTTTAAATTAGGGTTTCACAATTAATGTTAGGGTTTGGTCATGATACACCATAATTGACCAACCATTATCAGTACACGCATACAGTACATATTTATAGCACTGAATTATAAATAATATTATATTATTATCCTCATTCCTTGTTCCAAAACCAGAATTAGGATTTGGATTCCATATCTGATTTATCTTTCATATACATATCATTATTAATTAAGTTATAAGAATTAACTTACTTAACCTGAAATAAATTCATATAACAAAATAATTATTATAATAATTTCATATATTATTAAAATCATATATAATCATATTTTCATAGAGATTAATTAATAAAATACTTTTACTACAAAACTAATTATAAAAATATAATTTATAATGGTCGATAATTCTAATAAAATTATTTGTTTAAAATTATTCATGTAATAAATAAATTTTATTTATCACATATATAAATAAGGTTTGTCTTATACATATTCCCATCTTTAAAATAATTAAAAAAAAAATTATACGCAAAATTTCTAATTTAATTATATAAAAAATATCAGGTTGTTACACTAATAATGATTCCCAAACATAACCATGACCAAAGCTGGCAAGAAAACTAATTTAAGATATCTTTTTTGTGCCTAAAGTGAGCTTTGATAGGTCAAAATGGGCTAGATGATTAAATAAAGTGTGGTGATGCTAAAAGTAACCTTAAGTAACTTAAATATACATGCCTAGACTATCCTAGTGGCCAGAACTAGAAAAATTTGGAAAAAGTTCACTACTACAAAACAGTAAATAGATAACGCAAAAAAAACGTTGTGGTTTCAATCAGAAAAACGTCGTGGTTAAGGGTGTCATCTTTTGACACCCTTACACAACGTTTTTAAAAAATTGTAATTAGACACATTATACAACGTTTTTTAAGAAAAAAATGTTGTAGATTTATTTTTCATAAATTAGTAGATGCTTGAAAATGTTGTAGAAGGTATGATTCCACAACGTTTTCTGGCTAAAAATGTTGTAGTTTAATATATCAGACAACGTTTAGGCACATTTACACAACGTTTATAATGTGTCATCTATTTAGAAGGTGTCATTTATTTATACAAATATACAACATTTTTAAAATGTTGTAGATAAAAAAAGAAAAAAAAGGTTGTGGTTCACCTATATTACCAATGCACCTGCAATATGCTAATGCCACGATATATAGCTAAAAGGTCTAAATTCTCATTTAAATTTAAAACCAAAATGTATCAACCATTCAAAATACATCCCAATAATACAATTCGTTTACAGTTTCAAAGTACTACATCCCCAAAATATATACCAAACTATCCATATATACATCTCAAATTCACTTTTCAATATAAATTACTACTATATTGAATTGTGAATTTGATTACATCCACAAAATAAACCAAACTATCCATAAAATTAAGCTAGTACTGAGACCTGAGTATAGTACTTTGGTAAGATCTGAGTACAGTACTCTTGGCCATCACTGTCATTGTCACTCTTGGCCTGCAGCACTGTATTAGTCAGGTATTGACACTTGACATTCAAAGTATGAAATATAAATTATCAGATAACAGATATTTAGATATTCAATGAGCCAACATAGATAATAACATTATAGTATTATTAGAGAAGACATATGACCATAATTTCAGGGCTTCTAGCAAAAAATCAAATACAAGAAAAAAGAAGCCCATACTAGATGCCAACATAATAGGAAAAAGACATAACAAACAAAACCCACTTCACTAACAAACAGATTAAGAAGTTCCAAGTCCAAAAATAGATTCAACAAAGACAAGCATAGTTGCAGCAAAAGTAGACAAGTCCAAAAATATGTATCATATATAATCAATTACTCATGATCGGAAGTCAAAAAAAACATGTAAGTGACTCCGTGAACAGATCAGTTTCCAGTTGTGGAATCAGATCACTTGACTCCTCAGACTCCTTTGTGATGTCAGTGATCTTTACTAATCTTTACTGAATCCTAAATCTAAAACCTAAAACAAAATCATTGGATATATGTGATGACCACTTGTCACTTGCCTTTTCAAGTTTATCATCTAGTTTTTTAATCTTTTGTTTCACATCCTGCCTTTCAAACTCCTTGAACTCATCCTTGTAATGTCTAAGATCACTATCAAGTTCCTAGATTTCCAACAAAAAAAAGGTTAAGAACACATCTTGCAAAAGTTAAATCAAAACATCTGAACCAAGACAAACTGAATTTAAGGCAAAAATCATTACCATAAATGACAACATAAATCATTACCATAAATGTAAAACTCTGCATAAACAAAAGAATACCTCCAAGTTGTCCAATGTAATCTTCAAACAGCTCACTCCCAAAAAGCATAGCAAAAATAGCAGCAGGATCAATGATCGCCTCACTGAAAAGAAGAGAAATTATGCATATCTATATAAGATTAAATTGTCGCTCAACTAAGTAACTGAATAAAAAATCTCCATGTACAGTTTGAATATATACTACTTGAGGACCCTAATTCCCTAAGACTATAAATTTTAATCATTTTGAATTGGAAAAAGAAGAAAAAAAAATAACTGACGTTGAGATTTCTGATTTCCCATAAGCATCATAGGCTTGCCTTTGTACGGGATCACTCAGCACTTGATAAGCCTCTCCCAAAACCTAAACTCAAAAGAACAGAACTTTTTATATATAGATATGATATGAGTATGTATAATAAAAGGAGATAGTAATAAAGAAGAGAATCTTATAACAATTTTAACAAACATGTAAACCAGATCCAGGCACTCAAAGACAACAGACGTGTCCATTGCTCTCTTATTCCTTAAGGACTATATCACATGTCAAGATCAATTCATTCAATCTGTGTACGTATATATCCATAAATGGGACAAAGGCCAATAATAATGATTTAAAGCACTAGAAAAGACTTTTTAATCAAACTACAACAAAACATAACAAACTACGAACCTGAAGAATCAAAAAATGGTTATTGTCCAAGAATCTGAACCCCAACAAAATAAAAAAGATTAACTTTTGTTCTTTTACGAGTATAATACAAATAATCAAAATATTAGTATCATTTGAAAAATATAATTTTATGGATAGTTTAGTAGTAAGTTGCCGCCTAAAAATGGTACACAAATATTAGTATCATTTGAACAAAATAATTGAAGTAGAGAAGTTTTAGAGCTAGTACGATTCAGAAAGCGATGTACCTTTGCTTCAAGGTAATTCTATTTGATGAACAAAGTATGCTTCTTTGCATAAGGAAATGATTGTTGTTACATGTTGACAAGCAGTAATGAGCCTGATGAAACAACGGATCACATTAGAACAATTATGAGAGAAATTTGAATGATTTATTTGGTAAACTTTCCCAGGAAAAATATAAGCCTATTTAGACAAAAACAAGTAGGGATAATTTCTTTCAACTCCACTGCGATAGCTTTCACAAAAAAATCTTGGATCACTAAACAGTAACAATGAAGCGTTTTCTTTTTCTTTTCTTTTTTTGGAAAAAAAAATACTGAAGTAAGGCATCACTACAATAGTGTAAAACATAATTCACTTCATAATAGAAACTTCGAAATCAGCAATCCTTCTGACCAATTTATATATGAAGCAGTAGCTAAGTAGTAGCACAACAAAAGGGGAACATGAAAACTGTATGATAACCACTCCTTGCAAAATACACTAGAAAGACAGAACTTTGCTTATATATTCACAAAAAACAGTGTCACATTAAGAAAAGTTTAAACATAATTCACAAGATTAATAAGTTGATAATACTAACAAGCAACTTCTTCAGTTAATAGAGAAGAAAAACTAAAAAGCTGACCCTAAATTAATATAATAGCATGAAGAGTTTTAAGAAAACATAACCCCAAAAGAATACAAAATAGATTATCAAAAGATAGAGGAGAAAGACTAGAAATCTAACCATCTTTAACTGCAATAGAATAAATCTAGTGATAGTGATGTTGAAGAAGCAAGAAAGAGCTTAAAACTCGAACACGAACACATTCCCCCATTCCTCAAATAGCCTCGATTTACTACCAAAAACTCGAACACGCCCTTCGAGGAGGCGACAGACGGTGGCAACGCGATGGCGAGAAATGATGGCTTTTCAACGCCCAAAAGCCGGAGCTGGAGGTACTGACCGGGCCTCGTGTAGGAGGCGACGAGGTCGGGAAATTCGGAGACGTCGATGGTAACGTGGAAGAGTGACTCAGCGGCGGGCTGGACGCCGGCGAAAGGGGCTTGGGCCCAGAGGGAACAAATCCAAAGAGATAAGAACGATGAAAACCTAACCTAAGAGAACGGAGAAATAGTATCTTTTTAATTTTAAGTTTTCACTTAACGCATTTTTTTTGCTCCGTGTTTTTTACATAGATAACGTTTTTTTTTTAAACATTATTTAGTTAAAACCAAAAAATGCCCTTTTAAACAGATAATGTTTTTTCATATATATCTACAACGTTTTGTTAAAAAACGTTGTGAAAAAAATACCACAACATTTTTTATAAAAACGTTGTGGTTTAAGTTTTTTTCTATTTAGTACTTTGTACTAGTGGTTCAAAAACAGTTTTGTAAAAAAGTAAGAAAATGGCTAAGTTTGAGCCCTATTTTGGGAAGCTTAATGGGCATGAATAAGAAACATAAACCTTGATTAAAATACTTTATAGTATGGTCTAGAATTAGGGCCAAGTGGTTAAGCTATTGGCTTAACCAAGGAGTTTAAATAAATCACCAAACTAATAAGGAAAATCACTAAAACTGCAGTTTTGCAAATTTGTCTAAGTATGAAAATTTGACATTTTTCTATTCTACTTAGAACTCAATTTGGACACCTTAGACAAGTGATTTAGAGTTATGCTAGGCTATTCCAAGTGTTGGAATGCTAATATATACAAGAACTTGTGAAGTTAGTGTGTAAAAGCTTAAAAAAGCTAGGTTTAAAAGGTCAAAACTCAATCTATGCTTAGTAAACCCAAAGGAATGATAGAACTAGTCCTAACTAAATATAATTCAAGTGTTGGAATGAACCAAAGTGACTAGAAATGAAATTGACAAGAATTGACCAAAACTAGTAAACTTAAAACTGTGAGCAGTGGCCTAGTTTGGGCATTAGTTTCAAGAAGCATAAATAGGCTTACTTGGAAACCTAAACTAATAAAAAAAATACTTTGGTATGGGGTCTATTAGTATGCACAAATGATAGGTCCAAAAAGACTATCATAGAAGATTCTAAAAATCCACAAAGGTGCCTCAAAAATCATAACTTTTTGAAGTATATTTCTATAAAAGTAAAGTTTAAGGACAGTAAATGTTCTAACATGTTTAAATGAACTAATAAAAGTGTGTTATGGTCCAAGATCCATGACATGTCATATTTGGGTAGAATCAAGTATGTTTTGGCATAGTGTAGAAAAACAAAGATAGTAATGCATTAGTATGTTGAAATGAAACACTCATGTGTTAAATTCCTGATAGGATGTAAACTTTATATATGCTATGTGTGCATGTTATATTCATACCAAACCCCATTAAAGAGAAAAATGACTAATGTGAAAACATGGATGAGGTATTTAAAAAATGTATACAATATCTCAAATATAGAAATCTAAACTACAACCATGATCGCTGAAACTACGTGTTATGTGAGCTTGCAAACTATATAACTTGGTAATTTGGCTAATATGCTTGTTAATGTAAATAACTGTGTAGGATCTGTGAGAAGCCTTCAATTAAGACAATAGACTACAAACGAGGCAAGTTTTTCAGTTTATTTATGTGGACTTATAATTGTTATAGATAACTGTTAGTATGATTTATGTTTATAAGTATGTAATACATATGAACTGCATTATTTGCTTTGTGAATGATGAATGTCAAATTATGACTAATTATTGAATTGAGTCGGGGAACTCAATATATATGTGCAATGAATGACATGTACAGGACATGTGTAGTATGTTATGGTATGTATGTTGCTACCAGCATGATATAAATGTGATAATGCATTTGTAATATGCTTGAACACCAAGAATATAAATGCATGAACTGAATGTGAAACCTACGTGCTATGTGATGCATGATAGACTGTTAGACTCACTGGGTCATCGTGCTCAATCTTGCTTAATTTGCAGGTTAAAGTTATGACGCGATCTATCGTGATTAGGAGCGCATGAAAAGAAGACCAGTGATTTAATTGAGATTGTGTTGAATCATTTGATGGTATTTTCATGTGTAAATCACAGATGTGTAAATTTTTGAAGTATTCGATAGATGAGGATTATTTGTTTTAAAAAGGGGATATGCTTGAAAGAATGAATTGTATATATATACATATATATATATATATATATATATACTAAGGCTATATAAGTCATATAACAAATATGATTCTAGTATTAAGAAGATTTGTAAAGGTTGGGATTCAGGGAACGAATGAAAGACAGAAAAAAAAATTTAAATTATCCACATTTTTAGCTATTATTTCATTAAATTATGATGTAAAGCTGAAACAAGATAGTATTTAATGCACAAGATCGGGAAGGAAAATAGACCCGATTTTGGTGGCGTTACATTATCTTGTTATGAACTTTGTTTTTTTTTTAATTTTCTTTTGTTATCAAGGTAAATTAGTATGTTATTATTATAATATTTTACCATTTTACCTTTTAATATTTTATAAGTAATGTGGTAAATTACTTAGTTTATTTTGCTTAATTAGTGAAGTTAATTACTTTATTTTGATAAATTAGTAGAGTTAATTTTTTATTTTTTCTTAATGAATGAGTTAATTGTTTATTTGAGATAATTAGGTTAACTAGTTGATAGGCCGTGCAATGCACGTGCTAGTTTGAATAATAAATTGTATAATTTATTAACACAGACGTTCTTAAAATTGATTACAAACGCTATCAAACCCAACACAACCCATTTTACATTCTAAAATTTAAACACTGCATAAAAATACAATATTATATCTTCCAAAGATTTAAGTCGTCTTTGGTCTTGTGGTCTTCTTTTGGATTTGTTTCCTTGTAATTGAGTTCTTCATTCAAAGCAATGCACCAAAAAGTGCAAGGTAAATATATCAAAAGATATGGGACTGCCAAATATAAATAGCAAGACCCCAATAATTTGATACTACTGACCTATTTTATGAACTGATGCATCAGTTAATGCTACGTGTCATTCATTGTCTGAGTCTAACAACCCTCGATGGTAACATGCTTCCTTCAAAGTATTGTAAACTATTTTATCAACGATTCGAATTTGTTCGTATGATGTAGTAAAAGTAGTTGTACTTTTCCCTGATTGCAGCACAATGTGAATGTAAAACCTTGTTTCTTGTTGTTGTTTCATTGATTGTTCATACGTCCACATGACAGCTTTGCAATTTTCATACTCACGGTTCAGCTCTCCTATATATATTTAGAATCTCATAAGTCTGACCTGCAAGTATGGAGACTTTTTATAGTATACATGCACTATATAGTTAAAAAATTTATAACAACATTCACAAATCTATACTTGGTATTATGTGATACTGAATTAATAATTTCATATAAGAATCGAGTTATGATGAATCAGAAGATGAAAAGCTGCAAACTACTCAATAGTATATTTTTTTTAATTGGAGCATTTCACCAAATAGTTTATATGCACCATGCTAGATAACTCTAAATTAACAAAAAATAGTGTGAAGTACCTTAGCGAATTATGTGCACAAAAATTAACAACCATGCATGCCAAGTAAATGGTCTCATCATCCTATAATATGTTCTTTTTTTGTATTATTTTGTTCTATTTCAGTTTAAGACTTGCATACATATTAGAAAAGTACTCAAAAGCTTATATTACAATCATGTCAAGCATATGGTCTCAACATCCCAAGTATCTTGGAAGTCAAATATAAAGTTACCTTGCAATTCTGTATATCTGGGGTTTGAGCCCAAAGCGAGGGAAACCGTCTTTATTATTTTGATTTTCTATCTAAATTATGTTTCACTGATCGACCATAAATATGTGAAAAACACTAATGGTATTCGCGAGATATAATGATGTGTACCTCAAAAGGAATAGAAGAATTCTATTTTGGCCCGTCTTTTCTCTTTTCTCTTTGTCAGGCCTCTTAGTCTCCTATTCATAGTGTTCTGCAACAATGCCAATACATATATCAATACATTGTGTAGAGGAGTTATGTTGTGCGGGAATATCTATATTTATAGGACACTCCTGTAATGTGACACAAATTATAGTAATCTATCATTTAAGACCAAAGTAAGAGAGCAACCCAGTTTTCTTTGAAAAGATGGTAAACCATCAAGCCCTCCATGTAATAGCTTTATAGCTGCTATTAACATTTCTTCTCAAATTATTATGCAAATTAAATTCCAAACCATATCAAGAAGAGACTAGGATCGAGATTCAATTACATAGGTATCATAACTAATTTCTTAAAATGTACTCATTCCATAGTAGCAAGTGTTTCTTTTTATTACTGTTTTAACATAGACAGCTGAAAACATATTCACACATAGCATTTAAATATATTTTTGTATTCATAAAATGCTTACAATTTTTTTTTCAAATATATTCAGAATATATCTATGCGCTTTCAGCAGAACTTAAAATTCATGTAAAAAACAATTCTTCTTTTTTTGGTAGAAAAAAAAGAAGGTGATTTATTATGGAATGAAGGTGGATAAAACTCCTCACAGTGTACATAGATAAGTTTAGTCTATTATCAAGTCATTTACCACAAAGCAGGGTATCTAAGTCGATATCAAAGAACACAATTCAGACTACTATAATTGAATAAGGGAACAATAGCATATGTCAATCTGAAATTGATAATGAAAACCGTATATGTTATACCAAGTAAAAACATAGCATAATATAATTGTCTCATAAGAAAAGAAGAATATAATTGTCCTACACATAAATTAACGTGATACGATTAATAATTCTAACTTGATTCAAGATTGAGTATAGTTCGAGTTTGTCTCCTATATCATCAAAAGTATTATAGAATGACAAATTAAATACTTAACAAATAGTCATTAATGTTATTCAAAATAATGTCCTAAAATTCAACTGAAAACACAAATAATTAGAATTGTTTTACTTTGGTAGGGAGATTGTAAATGAAATATGTGATATTTTCCTAAACTAAATGTAGTTCTTATTATACATGAAGCAAACAATTAAAAAGAATTATGATAATTAGAACTCTATACTTAAGAAAATTTCTATTATGTTATCTCACTGCATGACAAATTTAGTAAACACTATTCTAATGTTAAAAAAATGAGTCTAACATCATTCAAATTTAATATGCAAGAATGTAAATGATAAGTAGGTTTTATACCTACTTATCCGGCATCTATTACTTGAATTATTTGCTTAATCTCGTGTTTTTTAGTTACTTTTCATGCATTTTATTTGCATTTTGTAGATTATATGCTTGGAAGCGGAGTGAGTAACTATTGGTATAAAATTTGCAAGGAAAACCAATTCCGGATATAGTTTGGGTTTTCATGTTCATTTTATGTGCATTTCATGTTCGTGGCATGGAACTTGGATTATGTTAAGGAACTCTTTCTTGGCATTCCGGAATATCTTGCATCATTCTAATCGGAAGTTCGGATGCGAGAGTATGGCTTTCTAGAAACAAAGACAAAGTTAAGAGTTGTTTCGGTTGTCATTACACAGCAGTTGCTGCTTCTGTTGCAATTTTGACCATCATCCGTTCGTTATTTCTCAAACCTAAAATAATGAAAGTTGTAGAACTTGTCGATAGCTTCAATTTGATAGGTCGCGGGCCCCATAAATCCTCCCGGTTTAAAAGTTATAGTAGTTTTAGCATAGGAGGTTCCAGCAGAAAAATTAATTGGCAGATTGGGCGCAAGCCGGGGCTTGCTCTTTTGTGCCTATAGAGCAAGCCGGGGCTTGGGGTCTGGATAGAAATAGCAGCAAGGTAGCAAGCTGGGGCTTGCTATTTCAAAGGGAAATAGCAAGTTGGGGCTTGGGTACTCGAAAATTAAGACTCCTAGTTGGTTTCTAATGCTACAAGTGTGGAGTTTAGTGATAGTGATGACTTGGTACTTGTTTTGGAATGGAATTGTAATCAAAATACATGTTGGAAGTATATACTTGACAGCAAACAATGAGATTAGGAGACACACAAGGCAAATTACGAAGATTAATCTCAATTTTTCGAAGCAAGCGTTGGAGTATTTCAAGGAGATTTTCGAGACGATTGCGATTCTAGGCTACGTGAAGGGTGTTTTCTAATATTCTTCATCTTAAAATATTATTTGTAATTGAAAGAATGATTTCCATGATTTATTTAGTGTTTTTTTCATTTATTATGAACTAATTCACTTTTTAGGCTTATGATGGATCTTTGAGTGAAACGATGATTTTGTAAACTTTGATTTCTAATTTAATAAGCTATTTCCAGTTTATCTATATTGATTTGAGCTTGAATCTATGAATTGCACGATCAACAATTCTTTGTGGAGTTGGATGGAATCGAGAGAGATATTCAAATCTAGACCTAGTTGATATAGCATGTGTTCGATTTTGTTAATAGCTTAAACTTGATGAGTGTTAAGGTAGAGATATGCTTGACACTGCATGTAATCGGATAGAGAACTTATTCTTCAACCTTCTTCAATTGTAATTCACATAGAGATATAGTGGGTTAGTTGATTAAGGTGTTTAACGAATTTCTATCTTAATTGTGGATTGATGTTAATACGGTATTAGCGCATCGAGAGGTGGTTAATACTGTAAGACCCCAATTTTTTTTTATTAAGATGATTTTTCTATAAATATCATTTTTGAATATTATGGAATGAATTTGATATAATGTTATAGTTGTGGGTAATATTTATAAATTTTGCTAAGTATGCAAGTTGTTATAAAATATTCGATTGGTCGGGAAATATTCTTTTATCGGGAATATTCGTACAACGGCGTAATCATTGGTGGACCCCGCAACGGAATTATTGTCGGATTGAGAAAATGACAAAAATATTTTTATGAAAATAACGGCGAAAGTTTTACCGTTAATACTATTGAACTACTCGGTAGTAAAAGTACGATGTCGTGTGGTTGCGTATAGTAGCACGGTATTGATTATTGATGCTTACGTGAAAAGTCATTCGGTTATACTCAATAATTGCTTTCGATAATTGCTTGCATCATATCTCTCATATTATTGATTCGATTATTGTCACAAGATTATCATACGCATTATATGTTATATTATTAAATCAATAATTGAGACGACAAAGTTATTCATATTATTAAATTGCAATATTTACAATGTCAGAAGTTCACGAGGAGAGGTTTGGTCATCTAATTGCGCTAATGATAGAGAAATCCTTATTGAAAGCCCCTCTTTCTGGGAACAACCTCGGTTGCTAAATATTGTGAGTTATAATATTAATGATGAATAAGTTCGTGTTGATTAAAGATGAATTTGATAGTTTTATTGTGTTGGGATTATTTGGGTTAGTAGAAATCGACATCTATTCTGATGATAATTTATGTCTGGAGGTTATATTGTTCAATCGGGTATTCGGGGAACTTTTCATGTCAGAGTACTATTCACGGGTTACTATTCACGAGTTACTATTCATGAGTTACTATTCATGAGTTACTATTCACGAGTTAGTATTCACGAGTTACTATTCACCCGGTTACTATTCACTCTAGTATTGTGCATTCGGGTATTTGGGTACAATATTATTCCATGAGGAGATGTGCTAATTTTTTAGACCGTTGGTTGAAGTTATATTAGTGAATCAATATGGACCGCTGGTGGAAAGTTATAATAGTGAATCAATATGGATCGCTGGTTTAAAGTTTTAATAGTAAATCAGTATGGACCGTTGCTTTAAGTTTTAATAGTAAATCAATCTGGACCGTCCGTTTAAAAGTAAATCAATCTAGACCGTTCAGGAATTAGTTACTATTCAATCCACTCTTCTATAAATAGAAGCTCATTCCTTCATTATTTCTTACGAATTCACTAAAATTCTAGAGAGAGAAATTATAGAGAGAAAGAAGAAGAGTATTCTGCTACTTCACTACTTCGATATCCAGTGTCTTTTACGGTAAGGGGTGTTATTCTTTCTCATTCATGAAGAGAACTTCTGTTATTCCATTCTTTATTATTCTGTTGGAATAACTTTGATACGCAAACATACCCTATACTTGGTGAAATCCTTCATTATTCCATTCTTTATTATTCTGTTGAATAACTTTTGTATCTGTGACATACCCTATACATAACCTCATATCACGGGCATACCCTATACTTGGTGAAATCCCTCTGTTATTCCATTCTATATTATTATGTTAGAATAACCTGTTTATGCGAAGTACCGCATACGTGGTGAAATTCTTCTATTATTCCGTTCTTTATTATTCGTTTTAATATCCTCGCTTGCGTGAATTTCACGACACAGTTCCATTATTTATTATTCCGTATTTAATATTCTCGTCGTAATATCCTCATTGTGAATTTCACCGACTGGTTCCATTATTTATTATTCCGTATTTATTATTACATTGGAATAACTTGTCTATCTGATCTACCGCATGCATGGTGATTTTTGTTGTTATTCCATTCTTTATTATTATTACATTGGAACATCATGTGATTGTGAATTTCACGACTGGTTCCGTTACTTATTATTACATTGGAATAACTTTGTCTACGCGGCAATCGCATGCATGGTGATTTCGTTGTTATTCCATTCTTTATTATACTCGGTTGGTTAAAGTTTTGATTTTTATACTCCATGAAATTAGTGGAATATCCTTGATATTTGCGCTTCATCCAAATCTTTTCATGGAAATATTCTTCTGAGCATTCTTGAATTTTACTTTACAAAGAAGTATCATGTTGACAATTTGGATGTTATTAGTTCCTGGATAAATTAATTCTTGAACTTGTTTTATTGAATTCTTATAGCATTGTCATCATCCTCATGTTTATATTTTTGAAAGTCATCTGTGGCCTGTAGTGCATAGATGGACTTGGTATGATTATGACCAGGGATTATTCGGTATAATCATGACCGTAATGTTACAAATGATGTGATAAAAGTCCTCATTTGCCCGTAGTGTATTGATGGACAGTTGTTGGCATGATCACGACCATTGATGAATACACGAATATCTTTGGCCCGTAGTGCATGGATAATTTGTGGTCGTGACCCTAATGAATATCCTTGGCCGTAGTGCAGGGATGATGTGGATTATTTATTAAGCTGAGTCTCAACGATAAAAGTGATGAAAAACTTTTTAAATCATAAAAGATAGTTGATTTTATTCTCTACTTGACTCTTTTAATGGATTGCTTATTCCGCTGCAGTTAAACTTGTTGTCTATTGTATTTTATCAGTTTAACATTGTTGAAGGCAAATGATAATTTATCCTGCATTATCTTAGTCATAATATTTCTTCTTTGGGCTAGTTGAGCTCACCCTTTCTTTCCTTTGTTCTCTTGAAATGAGAACGTATGAGGACTAGACTAGTCGGGGACTGGAGTGATGGTCTAGATTTTAGCATTAGTAGTCCTCACTATTCTATGAAATAGTGTGATAATAATTGTAATGAGGACTTATTCTGCGAGTGGATATTGTCTAGAAGACAATATTTGTATTAAAACTCACAGCTCTTGTTATATATTTAAGATTATATTTGAATTCTGTACCATGTATTTGGCGACTCAAGATGGGTGATGTATACCTATTTTGGGGGCGTCACAGTTGGTATCAAAGCTTAGGGATTTGATCCCTGGCTAAGATGTGAGATAAGAACTAGGAGGGGAGAGACGGGGAATTCCTTCGCTAGTATGACCTACCTAAGTTTATTTGTTATTTAATTGGTTGGTCAGAGTATAGGGATAATATGTGATATTTTAATTAACCCTTGTTTTGTGGTAGTATTTGAAAATGGCATCCGAGAATGTTGAGAACATCAATGGAGCACAGGAGACCGTTGAGTCTCCACAGATCAATAATTAGGATAATGTGCATCAGGAAGGTGACAATCCTCATGTAAACAACAACACTGACCAAATGATGAACGATGGAATGTTCCGAGGCTTCATGCAATTCATGCAACATCAGGCGAGAGCGGCTCCTGTCCAAAATGCAGGTGGAAACACTAGCAACTCTCGGACGATCACCGTCAAACAGTTCAAGGAGCTGGGACCACCGGAGTTTTTTGGAGAGCCAAAACCACTTAAGGAGGAGACGTGGATTAAGTAGATCAACAAGATATTTGATGTCTTGGGATGCTCCGAGGAGCAAAAGGTTCCCTTTGCCACCTTTATGTTGCGGGTAGAGGTAGATTACTGGTGGGAATCTATAAAGCGTACTCAACCTACCGCACTGGAGATGTCTTGGGAAAAGTTTCAAGAACTGTTCAACGACAAGTACTTTCCCGAAAGTATTCGTCACATGAAAGAGGTAGAGTTCATCAAGCTGGAACAAAACAACATGACCGTATCGCAGTACGAAGCCAAGTTTGCCGAGTTGTCCCGGTTTGCGTCCCATTTGGTTGATAATGAGGAGAGAATGACGCGAATGTTTTTAAGAGGTTTGAAACCTGAGATACGTCAATATATTATCTCTCATAAACTATGTTTGTATTCAGATGTTGTTAATAGGGCTCAGTTATTGGAGCGTGATAATGAATCAACCCAACCAAAAGAGAGCAGCTAGCAAAATGATAATACCAGTGATAGCAGTCATCGAAGCGGTGACAATAAGCGTGGAGGAATCGAAGATGCGTAAATGGTAACCACTTGATTGGTAATCATGGCCAAAACAATAAGAATGGACATTTCAAGAAGAGAAAATTCAACAATGATGGAAAGACATCAGCACCAGCACCCGTTGTTAAGGAAGGAGAATGACCACCTATCATATGTTTCAAATACGGAGGGGAGGGACATATCAGTCCAAACTGCACGATGCCATCCAAGGAATGTTATAATTGTGGAAGAGAAGGTCACCTAGCCCGATTTTGTCGTTCACCGAAGACAAGTTCAGCTAGGATGGAGGCACCAAAGGCCGTCCCAGAAAAGTCAAAACCGGTAGTACAAGGGAGAGCATTTATTGTGACCTCCCAGAAAGCAAGGAACCCGAACGAAGTCACCACGGGTAAGTTTATCATAAACTCTAGCGAAGTATATACCTTATTTGATACCGGTTCTACCCATTCTTTTATTTCTCCTACTTGCGCTCAACGTATAAAATTGACTCCGAAGAAATTGGACTTTGACTTAGCTGTTGAAACTCCGTTGGGAGAAACCTTCATTACATCCACTGTTTATAAGTCTTGTTTGGTTCAAATTGGTACCCTCACATTACCTGTCGATCTTATTTCATTAAAAATACTTGCATTTGACGTAATTCTAGGGATTGATTTGTTAACTACTCATCATGCAAAAATTGATTGTTTTCGTAAGGTTGTTAGCTTTTATATTCCTAACCAACCTATTATGCGAATTCAAGAAACCAACCATTAAAACAATCACTGTCATCTCAAGCCATAAAGATATTCGTTTATTGAAAAATGGATGTCAAGCTTTCTTAGCTTATGTCACAGATCTAAACAAAAATACGTCAGTTTTGAATGATATTTCTATTGTTAATGAATTTCCTGACGTATTCCCTGAAGAACTTCCTGGCCTACCCCCAGAGCGTGAAATTAAATTTTGTATCGACCTTGAACCCGGTACAAAACCTATTTCCAAATCCCCATATCGAATGGCTCCTATTGAACTTCAAGAGTTAAAGACCCAACTGCAGGAATTGTTAGACATCGGTTTCATTCGTCCTAGTACGTCTCCTTGGGGTGCTCCTATTCTATTCGTGAAAAAGAAAGATGGGAGTATGCGACTTTGTATTGATTATCGGGAGTTGAACCATGTCACCATCAAAAATAGATATCTGTTGCCATGTATTGATGACCTGTTTGACCAGTTGCAAGGCGCCAAATTCTTTTCAAAGATTGATCTTCGTTCCGGATATCACCAATTGAAGATTAGAACCGATGACATTCTAAAAACGGCTTTCAGAACTCGGTACGGGCATTATGAATTCCTAGTCATATCTTTTGGATTGACTAATGCTCCTGTTGCCTTCATGGATATGATGAAGCGAGTATTCAAGGAATATTTGGATCACTTTGTGGTCGTCTTCATTGATGACATCCTTATTTATTCCAAAAGTCGTGAAGATCATGAGCAACACTTGAGGCTGATACTCCAAAAGCTTCGTGAATATAAGCTTTATGCCAAGTTGAAGAAATACGAGTTCTGGCTTGATGAAGTAGCATTCCTTGGGCACGTGGTATCAAGTCATGGAATATCTGTTGACCCAGCAAAGATTGAAGCTATTCAAAGCTGGGAGCAACCTAAATCAGTGATCGAAGTACGTAGCTTTCTCGGCTTAGCTGGTTATTATCGGAGATTTGTGGAAGGGTTTTCTCGAATTGCTACTCCCTTAACCCAGCTGACTCGAAAAGATACAAAATTCGGTTGGAGTGAGGAACGCGAGAAGAGTTTTCAAGAACTAAGAGGAGGCTCATTTCAGACACTGCTTACGACAATACCATCCAGCTCGGAGGATTTGTCATCTCAAGGTGATGCTTGAGCAAAGGGTTAGGATGTGTTCTCATGCAACATGGGAAAGTCATAGCCTATGCCTCTCGACAACTCAAAGAATATGAGAGGAATTATCCTCCTCATGATCTAGAGTTGGCAGCAGTCGTTTTTGCACTAAAGATTTGGAGGCATTACTTGTATGGGGAGAAAGTGGAGATCTTTACAGATCATAAAAGCCTCAAATATTTCTTTACTCAAAAGGAAATCAACATGTGACAACGACGTTGGCTTGAACTATTGAAAGATTATGATCATACCATCCAATACCATCCTGGAAAAGCGAACGTGGTAGCTGACGCATTGAGTAGAAGATCATATGCGGGTACGAGTGCAATATTGACTACGCAAAGGCCCATTTTGTGTGACTTACAAAGGATGGAGATAGAATTAAAGACTCCAGGGACCCATGTGATGATGGCGAATATACGAGTAGAACTGACTTTAATTGATAAAGTTAAAGTTGTTCAAGCTGCAGACCTGGAGCTGATGCGTATGAGGAAAAAGGTGCAAGAAGGTGCTATGCCGGAAGCAAGAATCGATGAAGAAGGAATACTTCGAGTCAACTCCAGACTTTGTGTTCCTAACGACCCTGATTTAAAGCATAGAATCATGATGGAGGCGCACAACACACCGTTTTCAATCCATCCTAGGAGTACCAAAATGTATCGTAATCTTCGTCATACATTTTGGTGGAACAATATGAAGAGAGAGATAGCGTTGTTTATCTCAAGGTGTCTAACTTGTCAACGAGTCAAGGCGGAGCATCAAGTGCCAAAAGGTCCATTGCAACCACTTGAAATTCCAGAATGGAACTGGGAGCACATTACCATGGATTTCATTACTAGTCTTCCCAAGGTTTCTCAAGGCATAGATGCGATTTGGGTCATTGTTGATAGATTGACTAAGTCTGCTCATTTCTTACCGATACGAGAAACTTATACACTTGAACGTCTTGCTAGTATATATATAAACGAGATTATTAGATTGCATGGTATGCCAGTATCCATAGTTTTTGATCGAGACCCAGGATTCACTTCAAGATTTTGGGTTAGTTTGCAAAAAGCTATGGGCACGGATTTACGATTTAGTTCGGCATATCATCCTCAAACGGACGGACAATCAGAGAGGACTATTCAAACTCTTGAAGATTTATTAAGACTCTGTGTCCTTGACTTTAAGGGAAGTTGGGACAAGTTCTTACCATTAGTGGAGTTTTCCTACAACAACAGTTATCAAGCAAGTATTGGCATGGCTCCATTTGAGGCGTTGTATGGAAGAAAGTGTCGTTCTACAGTATGCTGGGATGAGGTGGGTGAAGCAACGTTGTTGGGACCGGATTTGGTACGTATGACTACGAAAAAGATTCAAACGATCCGATAACGTATAAAAACCTCACAAGATCGACAAAAGAGTTATGCTGATCTTCATCGAAAGGACGTGGAATTTGATATTGGAGATCATGTGTTATTACGTGTTACTCCATGGAAAGGAGTTACGGAATTTGGAAAAGGAGGAAAGCTCAATCCTCGATTCATTGGCCCATTTTTAATCCTCGAACGAGTAGGAACTGTGGCCTATAGACTCGCTTTACCTCCAAGTATGTCTCGTGTTCATAATGTTTTTCAAATATCTATGTTACGTAAATATGTGAAAGACACGAACCACATTATTGAGTTAAAACTGGACGAAATAGCGGAAGATTTAACGTGTGAAGAGGTTCCTGTTAAAATCTTGGATAAGAAGGAGCATATTCTACGCTCCAATGTTATACCTCAAGTCAAAGTTTTGTGGAGGAACCACGATGTTGAGGAAATGACCTGGGAGTTAGAATATGAAATGAAATTAAGGTATCCTTACCTCTTCGACATACCAGGTACGTACCCTAATTTCGAGGGAGAAATTTCATAAGAAGGGGAGGTTGTAAGACCCCAATTTTTTTTTTATAAAGATAATTTTTCTATAAATATCATTTTTGAATATTATGGAATGAATTTGATATAATGTTATAGTTGTGGGTAATATTTATAAATTTTGCTAAGTATGCAAGTTGTTATAAAATATTCGATTGGTCGGGAAATATTCTTTTATCGGGAATATTCGTACAACGACGTAATCATTGGTGGACCCCGCAACGGAATTATTGTCGGATTGAGAAAACGACAAAAATATTTTTATGAAAATAACGGCGGAAGTTTTACCGTTAATACTATTGAACTACTCGGTAGTAAAAGTACAGTAATACGTGTGGTTGCATAGTAGCACACGGTATTGATTATTGATGCTTACGTGAAAAGTCATTCAGTTATACTCAATAATTGCTACAGTAATTGCTGCATCATATCTCTCATATTATTGATTCGATTATTGTCACAGTATCATCTGCATTATATGTTATATTATTAAATCAATAATTGAGACGACAAAGTTATTCATATTATTAAATTGCAATATTTACAATGTCTAGAGGTTCTGTCAAGGAGAGGTTTGGGCACCTAATTGCGCGCCAATAGGGAGAAATCCTTATTGGAAAGCCCCCTCTTTCCTGGGAACAACCTGGTTGCTAAATATTGTGAGTTATAATATTAATGATGAATAAGTTCGTGTTGATTAAAGATGAATTTGATAGTTTCATTGTGTTGGGATTATTTGTGTTAGTAGAAATCGACATCTATTCTGATGATAATTGATGTCTGGAGGTTATATTGTTCAATCGGGTATTCGGGGAACTTTTTGTGTCAAAGTACTATTCATGAGTTACTATTCATGAGTTACTATTCACAAGTTACTATTCATGAGTTACTATTCATGAGTTACTATTCATGAGTTACTATTCACGAGTTATTATTCACAAGTTACTATTCACCGAGTTACTATTCACCCAGTTACTATTCACTCTAGTATTGTGCATTCGGGTATTTGGGTACAATATTATTCCATGAGGAGATGTGCTAATTTTTCAAACCATTAGTTGAAGTTATATTAGTGAATCAATATGGACCGCTGGTGGAAAGTTATAATAGTGAATCAATATGGATCGCTGGTTTAAAGTTTTAATAGTAAATCAGTATGGACCGTTGCTTTAAGTTTTAATAGTAAATCAATTTGGACCGTCCGTTTAAAAGTAAATCAATCTGGACCGTTCAGGAATTAGTTACTATTTAATCCACTCTTCTATAAATAGAAGCTCATTCCTTCATTATTTCTTACAAATTTACTGAAACTCTAGAGAGAGAAATTATAGAGAGAAAGAAGAAGTGTATTCTGTTACTTCACTACTTCGATATCCAGTGTCTTTTATGGTAAGGGGTGTTATTCTTTCTTATTCATGAAGAGAACTTATGTTATTCCATTCTTTATTATTCTCATTGGAATAACTTTGATATCTGTGACATACCCTATACTTGGTGAAATCATTCATTATTCCATTCTTTATTATTATGTTGGAATAACTTGTATACGCATGACATACCCTATACATAACTTTGACACGCCATGACATACCCTATACTTGGTGAAATCCTCCGTTATTCCATTCTATATTATTATCTTGGAATAACTTTGTTTATCTGAGCACCGCACCGCATACGTGGTGAAATTCTTCTATCATTTCATTCTTTATTATTACGTGAAATATCATGTTCTGTCTTGAATTTCACGACCTAGTTCCATTATTTATTATTCCGCATTTAATATTCTCATGCGGAATATCCTGCTTGATGTGAATTTCACCGACCAGTTCCATTATTTATTATTCCGTATTTATTATTACATTGGAATAACTTGTCTATCTGCAAGTAATGCATTGCATGGTGATTTTTGTTGTTATTCCATTATTTATTATACTCAGTTGGTTAAAGTTTTGATTTCTATACTCCATGAAATTAGTGGAATATCCTTCGTATTTGTGCTTCATCCAGTATCTTTTCATGGAAATATTCTTCTGAGCATTCTTGAATTTTACTTTACAAAGAAGTATCATGTTGACAATTTGGATGTTATTAGTTCCTGGATAAATTAATTCTTAAACTTGTTTTATTGAATTCTTATATCATTGTCATAATCCTCATGTTTATATTTTTGAAAGTCATTTGTGGCCTGTAGTGCATAGATGGACTTGGTATGATTATGACCAGAGATTATTCGGTATAATCATGACCGTAATGTTACAAATGATGTGATAAAATTCCTCAGTGGCCCGTAGTGCATTGATGGACAGTTGTTGGCATGATTATGACCATTGATGAATACACGAATATCCTTGGCCCGTAGTGCATGGATAATTTGTGGTCGTGACCCTAATGAATATCCTTGGTAGTAGTGCGTGGGGATGATGTGGATTATTTATTGTCGAGTCTCAAATAAAAAGTGATGAAAAACTTTTTAAATCATAAAAGATAGTAGATTTTATTCTCTACTTAACTCTTTTAATGGATTGCTTATTCCACTGCAGTTAAACTTGTTGTCTATTGTATTTTATCAGTTTAACATTGTTGAAGGCTAATGATAATTTATTCTGCATTATCTTAGTCATAATATTTCTTACTGGGCTAGTTGAGCTCACCTTTCTTTCACTGTTCTCTTCAGGAAATGAGAACGTAGCAGGGACTAGTCGGGGGACGGAGTGATGGTCCAGATGATAGCATTAGTAGTCCTCACTATTCTATGAAATAGTGTGATAATAATTGTAATGAGGACTTATTCTGAGAGTGGATATTGTCTAGAAGACAATATTTGTATTAAAACTCACAGCTCTTGTTGTATATTTAAGATTGTATTCGTATTCTGTACCATGTATTTGACAACTCAAGATGGGTGATGTATACCTATTTTGGGGGCGTCACAAATACTACGTTCGTGTTCTTGATTAATAAACTGGGATAGTGCATTGAATTGGAATAAAGGTGTTAAAATCAGAGTGAAGCTTAGGGTGAAGTCATAAGTCTAATTTTCCATTAATTGTTTGAAATTCCAGATTTTGATATTTGTGATTGGTTTGTGATAGTTTAATTACTTTTTAATTTAGAATAATTATTTTTAATCATTGAATCGGATAGTTTAATAAAATTAGGATTAATAGGAAATTGATAATTGTGAAGTTAAGTTTCTTATTAAATTGTCTCTGTGGGAACGATACTCTACTTATCACTTTATTACTTGTTGACCACGTATACTTGCGTGTTGTGCGTATATAGATTTTACCCAACAAGTTTTTGGCGCCGTTGTCGGGGACTATTTAGTATAATTCTTAAGAGTTTTACAATATCAGTTTAATTAATCCAGTTTTACTTAGACATTTTTATTTTTTATTGTTTCTTCTATTTGGTCTTGTATAGCTTTTATGTAAACTTCGGTCCCAAAATCCGGACTTGTTGCCTTTTGAGGACGACATTGAGAAAAGGTTTCAGAGGTTGAGTAAGTGGATCAAGGAAACTAGGCAAGAATTGAAACATCTCGAAAAAGGAAGAGGTAACGATAATGGCAAACAAGATCGAAAAGCATTAAGGGATTTCAAGAACACCTAAGGTGACCGAATGCGATCAAGCATCACTAGGCCAACAATAGCGACAAATCACGTTCAAATTAAGCATGGGATGATACAAATGATTGAAATTGATTCGATTTGGGGGATTTGCAAATGACGATCCGAACGAGCATCTGGTCAGCTTTCTGGAAATGTGCGACACTTTTAGGTTCAATGGGGTTTCGGATGAGGCGGTGAGACTTCGATTGTTCCCATTCTCTTTACGGGACAAGGTGAAGAGTTGGTTGCATTCTCTACCGTCCGGTTCGATAACAACTTGGGAGGATTTAGCTCAAAAATTCCTCGCAAAATTATTTCCACCGACGAAAACTGCAAAGATGAGGAACGAGATTACGATGTTTGAACAGCAACATGGGTAGTCATTATATGAGGCTTGGGAGAGATACAAAGAACTTCTCAAAAAATGCCCACATCATGGATTGCCCCAGTGGCTACAAATGAACACCTTTTACAATGGACTACATGGGAATCTCAGGACAAGTATTGATGCAGCGTCGGGCGGAGCATTCATGGCTAAGTGTTACGAGGAAGCATATAAGTTGATTGAAACCATGGCGGCTAATAACTACCAGTGGCCCACAGCAAGAATGACACAGGCGAAGGCAGCTGGGGTGTTAGAAGTAGATATATGACAGCAATGCAAGCACAGATATCAGCACTTTCAAAAATGTTGGAGTCGGTTAAAGCAGCACAAACACAGCAAGTACAGTAAATGGCAATAATATGCGAGTTGTGCGCAAGAGAGCACCCAATGGAGCAATGTGCGATTAATCCAGCAGCTATGCAATTCATCGAAAATTACAACAGAATTCCTCAAAACACATATCAGAACACATACAATCAAGGAAATAGGAATCATCCGAATTTCTCATGGAGCAACAACCAGCAAAATCAAGCTCCACGACAAGCACATCCTCCAGGTTTCCAGAATCAGCAACAACCAGTTCAATATCAAGAAAGGAAACACAATCTGGAGGAAAAGTTGGAAAAATTTATGACTACCGCCGAGTTGGCCATAAACAATCACACCTTGATTTTGAAAGCACAAGAGATGTCGATCAAGAATCTAGAGAATCAGATGGGTCAAATTGCGTTGGCATTGAATAACAGGCAACAAGGAATGTTAGCAAGCGACACCGAAAGAAATCCAAAGGGAACTCACGAGTAGTGTAATGCTATTACGCTTAGAAGCAGTAAGGAGTTGGTTTCTAACTGGGATAAGAAATCTAGTGCAGGAGATGAATGTGAGGATGAAGGGAAGGAATTAAAGAAGAAATGTACAGAAAAAGTGGTGCAAAAAGCAAAGGAAGAGAAATAACTTAAAGCTACACCACCTGCACCCTTTCTTTCAAGGTTAGAAAATAACAAGTTAAAGGACCAGTTTTCGAGGTTTATGGATATATTCAAACAGTTACACATTAAAATTCCATTTGCCAAAGCACTTGAGCAGATGCCGCGTTACATTAAATTCATGAAGGACATACTTTCGAAAAAACGTAAGCTCTAGGATTTCGAAATAGTGGCGTTAACCGAGGAATGCAGTGCAATACTACAGAAAAATCTCCTGCCTAAATTGAAAGATCTAGGAAGTTTTACAATTCCTTGTGAAATTGGCAATCAAGATGTGGGAAGAGCTCTATGCGATTTAGGAGCAAGTATAAATCTTATGCCACTGTCCATTTACCGAAAGCTGGGATTAAAGGAAGCAAAACCAACCAATATTAGTCTACAACTCGCGAATAGATCAATAACATACCCTTTAGGAATAGTCGAAGACGTATTGGTCAAATTTAAGTTACTAATATTTCCAGCCGATTTTGTGGTATTAGATTTTGAAGAAGATAAGAACATCCATATCATCTTGGGATGACCATTCCTGGCGATTGGACAAACACTGATTGACGTGCCTAACAGAGAACTAATTATGAAAGTGTTTGATCAGGTAGTAACGGTAAAGGTGTTCAAGGAAATCTCAATCCCAACTGACAAGAAAGAGTGCGAGTTGCTCGAGGAATCTACACGTGTCAAGTTCAGGGGTTGCAAAGAGGATAGTGGTCTTAAGGCATTAATTGAGGATAAAAAGTCAAATTCATTATCCAACATGCAAGTGAATGGGCATGCATTACAACAATGTTGGTGTTGCGCGATAAATAATCATCATGCCAAAGTTAACCCAACCGATCCGGGATGAAACAGGAGGAGTAGTCAAATGAAACGACTTAAAATCAAGCGCTAATTGGGAGGCAACCCAATTTTATTTTTATGTTTATGTTTATTTTTATTTTATTTTATTTTTATTTTTATTTTTTATTTTTATTTTTATTTTTATTTTTTTAAGTAATGTTATCCATGCTAGTTAGATGGTAGTTTAGAATGTCTAGAATAAATTCATGTCAATTCATTAACTAGTAGTTCAAGTATAGTTAATTTTTAAATAATCTTACCCTCCATGCTTGAATTTGCTCAACATCTACTTATGAGGATGTTTTTCATGTTGATTAGGTACTCAAAGAAGCTATGGGAAGCACATGAGGCAAGGAAGAGGAAACTCAGCAGCAATAGCAGACTTTAAAGCCTTAACAGTCCACTAGCAAGCCTAAGCTTGCCCCTTCAAAGCACAAGAGCAAGCCGGGGCTTGCTTCAACACTGCCTTAAGATTCATGGCAAGCCGGAGCTTGCCCCTTGCAGCACAAAACATCGAGCCGGGGCTTGCCCCCTTACTGCCTTAGTAGCACACATGCAAGTCGGGGCTTGCTCCCTATAGAACAAAGACCCAAGCCGGGGGCTTGGGGTCGAGATTTGAGCAAAGAAGCATGGCGATTGGGCATGACAGACATCCCACTTCCATTCTACTTCAACTTCCTACAAACCAACTCCTACACAACATACACCCACGACCTTCACATAACTTCCCATCTCCTCACAATAATCAAACACAATCCCACTCCTCCCACCTAGTCACTCACTACCCACCTACATAAACTCCTCTCTATAAAACCACCCTTCACCACACAATCTAACAATACCAATTTGGAAGTTTGAGGATAGAGTTTGTGCAAATCTCTACAACTTACCTGGAATTATACTGAAAGTAGAAGTTGTTTTCTAATTCCTCAATTTCTATCCCCATAGTTCGAACAAAATCACCAAGGACCACATGTTTGAGGCCATGAATCTATCTTTTGCCTCCTTGAACACTACGCTCCAGAGCTTCAATCCTATTACCCAATTCCCGTACCAACAACCAGCACCAACGCCAAGGTTCCCACCCAGCAATTCCGATGAAGAACACCAACCACCACCATCCCAGACTTAGGCGATTACAGGGAAGTCCT
The DNA here is from genome assembly GCA_020205605.1 of Panax ginseng. Taxonomy (NCBI): domain Eukaryota; kingdom Viridiplantae; phylum Streptophyta; class Magnoliopsida; order Apiales; family Araliaceae; genus Panax; species Panax ginseng. Next base: position 35,323,774 of record CM035129.1, read on the forward strand.
CTCTTATTTATTGCTTTATCCATATACAATGAGGGCATTGTAATTTTCAAGTTTGGGGGATAAAGTTTCATGTTTGCATATTTAATTTCATTAGCTAGGTTTGCATATGTTAGTTCATTGTTTAGTTTTAGGATTATTACATGTTGCATTCAGATAATCATGTAGTTGCATAGTAGCTTAGGAATGTAAATAGTTTTTATTTATCTTTGCATTCATGTTATATTTACCACAAATATATTGACAAAAAAAAAATTAACAAATTTAACAATTCAAAAATAATAGTTAGTTAATATGTTCATCTTGCATGAGTCCAGTTGTTTGATAGTTACAGTCTATTTTGGCCAATGATGAGAATGGAATTGAGTAGGCAACTATAGTACTGACTATTAGAGCTTTGATGTGATTTCTTATTATGAATTGAATCTTTTTCTGTTTGAAACTGGTATAATAAGGATAGCACAGTAAAAAAAACTTGTGATTGATTGAGTTTAAATTGATACATAATGGGAATCTAAAGGATAATGCTAGTTTAAATGAAAGAATGACAAGAATAAGTAGTGATTGCTAAAGTTAGACAAAAACCTAAGTTTAGGGGAATATTTGGGGTATATAAGCTGTATAAAAAAAAGAAGAAGAAAAAAAGAGAAAAAAAAGAAAAAAAAAGTATGAATAAACACCGTGGCGTGCTTGTCTAGTTTTGTGGCCTTTGTTACTTGAGTCAGTAAGCCCGATGGGATTATCTTTACACCTAGCGTCTTAAGGTCTTAATGGTCTGGGAGTCGTTAGTCGAAAGCTTGTTAAGGTAGCATTGAAAAGCCTAAGGGAATAAGACATTGCATAGCTATGTGTATATAAACCAAAAGAAAAAAAGAGAGAATAAAACAGGAAATAAGAGCAAAAAGCCCTTGTAGATGAAAATAAAGCATAAGTATCCCATGTTGACCCTCGATATTGGTAATTGTTTGATTTTAGTTGGATATTGGTAAAGTTATGGTAGTTTTAGCAGAGGAGGTTCCAGCAGAAAAATTAATTGTCAGATTAGGGGCAAGCCGGGGCTTGCTCTTTTGTGCCTATAGAGCAAGCCGGGGCTTGGGGTCTGGATAGCAATAGCAGCAAGGTAGCAAGCCGGGGCTTGCTATTTCAAAGGGAAATAGCAAGCTGGGGCTTGGGTACTCGAAAATTAAGACTCCTAGTTGGTTTCTAATGCTACATGTGTGGAGTTTTAGTGATGGTGATGACTTGGGACTTGTTTTGGAATGGAATTGTAATCAAAATACATGTTGGAAGTATATAATTGACAGCAAACACTGAGATTAGGAGACACACAAGGCAAATTACGAAGATTAATCTCAATTTTTCGAAGCAAGCGTTGGAGGAGTATTTCAAGGAGATTTTCGAGACGATTGCGATTCTAGGCTACGTGAAGGGTGTTTTCTAATATTCTTCGTCTTAGACTATTATTTGTAATTGAAAGAATGATTTCCATGATTTATTTAGTGTTTATTTCGTTTATTATGAACTAATTCACTTTTTAGGCTTATGATGGATCTTTGAGTGAAACGATGATTTTGTAAACTTTGATTTCTAATTTAATAAGCTATTTCCAGTTTATCTATATTGATTTGAGCTTGAATCTATGAATTGCCTGATCAACAATTCTTTGTGGAGTTGGATGGAATCGAGAGAGGATATTCAAATCTAGACCTAGTTGATATAGCATGTGTTCAGGATTTTGTTAATAGCTTAAACTTGATGAGTGTTAAGGTAGAGATATGCTTGACACTGCATGTAATCGGATAGAGAAATTATTCTTCAACCTTCTTCAATTGTAATTCACATAGAGATATAGTGGGTTAGTTGATTAAGGTGTTTAACGAATTTCTATCTTAATTGTGGATTGATGTTAATACGGTATTAGTGCATCGAGAGGTGGTTAATACTACGTTCGTGTTCTTGAATAATAAACTGGGATAGTGCATTGAATTGGAATAAAGGTGTTAAAATCAAAGTGAAGCTTAGGGTGAAGTCATAAGTCTAATTTTCCATTAATTGTTTGAAATTCCAGATTTTGATATTTGTGATTGGTTTGTGATGGTTAAATTACTTTTTAATTTAGAATAATTATTTTTAATCATTGAATTGGATAGTTTAATAAAATTAGGATTAATAGGAAATTGATAATTGTGAAGTTAAGTTTCTTATTAAATTATCTCTGTGGGAACGATACTCTACTTATCACTTTATTACTTGTTGACCACGTATACTTGCATGTTGTGCGTATATAGATTTTACCCAACAGTAAACCCTTATGTTTCTCCAATAAAAGTACATGTTATATTCCAGTAACAATTATACACATGTATACTGAACTTTTAATCATATGCAATAGTCACCATGTTCAAAGATTCGTAGTGTACTAAGGAAAATAAATGTTATGTTATGATGTTTTTCTGATCATGTATCTAAAGAATAAACTATAGAGTTCTTAAAAATTTCAAGCCATAATGAATAAAGTATTTGTTGTATTAATAGACAAATCTTGTTTTAAATCAAAGAAATAAAAAAAAAATCTAAACATTGAGCTAAAAAAAAGCCAAGTCAAATCCATAGTGTTGTTATTACATCCATAAACTCATAGTTAATAGTTCAATGTATATGTGCTAGATAACAGTTAAATGTATATGTACATGCTAAAAACTCATTTCATGAAAGAAATTAGCAACGAACAAAAAAATGAAGCTAAAAATCTTTAAAATAACACTTACTTGAGCCAACTTAATGGCTAATTCACAGTCAGAAATCCTCTTTAAATGCTCATTCAACCTCTTTGAGTCGTACTCTCTGATCTTCTTGTGTGTCATTTATATTTCTTTTTATCTATTTCCAAATAAAATAAATAAATCTAAATCTAAATAAAATCTTCTAAGATCTACATTACTTGAAACGTTAGTTGAATCGCATTAATTCAAATTCATCAATAATTAAATGAAAAAAGGATAACCACTTTTTGTGTACTATACAAAAACTAAAAGGCTTTATTCAAGCCATATGTAATTGGAATATTATCGGAATGAAATTGAGAGTCTGAAACAACATCAGACCCCAAAATACCCATGTGTTGATCTTTTGGGTGTTTAATTTGAATCAAAATCAGAGTCTTTTTCAATGCAAATGTCAATTTAAAAAAAGTTTGAAGAAACATCATATATTCAAATACATGATCAATAAAAAAGATTTTGATTAACAACAGATATTACTCCATGTAAGAAGCACACACACATATCAAAAAACTATTCAAACATCAAAACAAAAGATGTTCTTGAGCCTTAAATCATACAAAACGCAGTAATATTATCAGTACCCAAATACCCACAAACCCAGATGAGTAACTGAGCTCAAACCCAAGAAGAATGATGAAGAATTATGTCGTGTATGTTATACCAAGTAAAAACGTAGCATTAATGAAAATCTTATAGAAGTTTGAAAAATTGATGAAAATATGGATGAGTTTGATGAACAATGACAAACATACGATTGAAGAAGATATGAAGAGACGATTCCAAAACCAATCAGAAAACCCTAGGACAAAGAATAATTGAATTGAAAATAGAACGTACCTTGAGATCTGGTGCGATTTTGGATGCAAGGAAAAAAAAAATCTAGGGATATCTTTTACCTTTTTCGTACAAAATGGTTTGTGAGTTTCTGTCGAGGTGGGAGAATGAGGTTAAGAGAGGGAGAAGAGATGAAGAGACAATTGAATTTAAGGAAGAAAGGAAACGGAACAGGGAATAGTCGAATTGGAAGATCGATCAGAGCATTGTGAGTTATCCCGAGATCGATTTAATTTTTAATCTACGTACATTTAATTGAGTTCAGTACTCACCCTGATTTTTAAATTGGAAGCCAACTGATTTTCAATTAAGTAAGTTGACTCACCCAATTTTCAAATTAGAAAGATTGGTCTTACTGTCTTTATATATAAGGATTGATTAGTTGATCAAATTATTTATGTATTTATGCAAATTTAAAACACCAAATACGAGTCAAATTCGGTCAACTAACGCATTTGAATCATTTTCTCTTTATTTTCTTAATGTGGTATTTAACACGTGTTCCTACTAATTAAGTAAGTCACATATGGTATTTATACTTTTAAGCATATTTATCTGTTAAATTAAGACGAGTTTACTTTTCGACAAAAAAATTACTGAAACTCTAAAATGAATCTATTGTGCTTACTTATCATTAATTTGAGTACTGAGATGAGAGTTTTTATATTTCAGAGTACAAAGTGTAAAAATTAGTTTAATTTTGGGATCAAATATGCAGTTAACCTATTTATTTTTATAAAGTGGTTATTCATTTAAGATAATATCCCCAATTGAATTCGCACAAATTTCAGTTGATTGGGTTATGACATCATTTACTTTTTAAAATTAATAATTAGCTTTATAATTATAAAAAGAAGCATAAATTAGAATGAGCCTTCTTTCACATCTCCAAAAATACTAAAATGACGAATGAAAAGAGAAGCACGTACATTAACATAAAGAAGAAGTATTTTTTAATCATGAGTAAATCTATAAATCAACTCTACTCCCTTCTTTCCGATACACAAGTCTAAATGTCATTTTGGCAAAATATATAAATCACTCTCCAAATCTCTAACGCAGTTCTCTCTCTTCTCTCCCCAAAATCCTCTCATTCTAACCCAAATCAACGTCTCTCTCTCCTCTCTAATTCTATTTAGCCCAATAATTGCTTACTGATATAACTTAGTCCCCATTACTTGCTGAAATCACTTAGCCCCCACCAACCATTGCATCTCGTTATCTCTCTTCCTCATCTCCAACTGGTTCGATCGTCGCAAATTGGAATCCTTAGACCCAAATTGGAATACTTAGACAAATTGTTGTCTTCTCCATCACTACTATCACTGAATTGTTATTATAACAGTTATTCTTTAATAAATTTGTACTGCCCAAAAGTCAAATTCTTTAATGGGTCTCCTTCCCATAAGTATTCCCATTTCAAAAGTGTGCTAAATTTACTTAAACTATGTGTCTTCTAAAAAGGAATGATCGATTTAATTTGTTTTTAAGTTAGAATGACGATTCGAGAAGAGCAGGGGGGCTAAGTGATTTAACCGGAACAGAGCATTTTGGGAAGGGTAAAAGAGAAGAGAGAGAAATGCGTGAGAGTTGGAGAGAAGACCTAAATAAAATAGAAAGGACAGACAAATATGCGATTTATATTTTACCAAAACGACATTTAGAACGAGAGGGTTTCGGGGAGGGAAGAGAAATAACTGCGTTAGAGATTTGGAGAGTGATTTATATATTTGCCAAAGACAAAAGTAAAGAGAGTTTTTATAGGTTTTAAATTTAATTTCTTCCGAAGAAAATATATCTTATTATTTATAAATTGTTACATGCTAATAATATTCAACTATAAATAAGATTAATTAAAGCAAAAAAGACAATTTGAGGATGGTGTACACATGACTCAGTACCCACGGATTGTAAATACCAATTAAATTCAACATTTTAGAAGTCAGGATTTTATATGGAGGGTAATATCTTCATTAAATAAAAGACACAAAATAATTTATTGAATATAATAAGAGTCAACACCAGTACCCACAGATTGTAAATACCAATTAAATTCAACATTTTAGAAGTCAGGATTTTACATGGAGGGTAATATCTTCATTAAATAAAAGACACAAAATAATTTATTGAATATAATAAGAGTCAACACTAGACAATTATTAAGATGAGAATCACAATCCAACGTTTGTATATCTCTATCTCCATTTGGACATATTTTGAAAAAAATTTAGGCTTAAATATGGTTTAATAACCTGAATTTATATATAAAAAAAAATTCTACTTTGGGGATTTTTTTTTTCAATTTTTTCAATCAGGAGATTAAATTTTTAATTTTTTTAACCTTTTCAATTAAGGGATTAATAATAGTCTTATATTTACTTTTTTTTTGGTACAATAAAATTAATTGAATAAATGTTAAAATGAGACTCAATACACACAAAAACATTTTTTAGTCACGAGTCGTTGTCAATTGTCATATCATCAATTTTATGACGTGACACTATCAATTAAACATAATCAGAAAAAAAAATTAAAAGTTTAATCCCCTAATGGAAAAAATTAAGACAATCCTGAAAGTGAGGAAAAAAATAAAAATAAATCTTTTAATTGAAAAAATTGAGAAGACAATTCCCAAAGTGGAAAAAATAAATAATTTAATCTTCTAATTGAAAAAAATGAGAAGGTAATCTTCAAAGTTAAAAAAAATCTAAAAGTTCAGGGTATTAATATTTAGGCCTAAAATCTAATTCCCATATTAATAACCATCAAGTGTTGACTTGTATTATATTTAATTAATAATTATATGGCTTTTATTAATGCCTTTTTATGAATGATCATATTACCTTTTCATATAAAATCCTAAATTACTTCTCAAATTTTGAATTTAATTGGTATACACAATCAGTGGGTATTGAGCTGCCTGTATTCAACAATTCTCGAATTGTTTGTTACTGCACACGACTTACATTTAACAAAAAATGAAAAATAATAATAAATTTGATTACTTAACTAGCTCTCCTTCTCTGTCTGTTTTTCTCTCCTCTCTCTAATCTAGAAGAAGTAGCAATTTCTAATTAACTAGCTATTTTCCCCAAAGGTTTGCAGGTAAGAACCTATATATCTATCTATCTATTGAGATCCACTAAAAACATGCAAAACTTGCTTTACTTTTGTATTTGTGTTATCCAATTGTTTGATCAATGTTTGATATAGTTCTTTTTTCCATTTTTCCTTTTATTTATTGTTATTACTATTTTTTATTTTTTTTGTGTATTTGGGGTTTCTTCAAAATGTAGGCAGAAAAAAGAAACCAAAATCTTTGTCAGGGTATGTACTGAATGATGATCAAATTTGATTTTTTTTTAAAAAAATTAATTTTTTTTGGAAAAAGTAATGAATATCACGGATTGATCAATCCTTTGATTGCGCGAAAGATTAAAACCAAGTTGTAGGTTGAACTGTCAGTGTTTGCTATTGTTTTTTTAATGATTCTTTAATTGACGTCCTTCTCATTTCCTTAATTATTATTTTTAATTTTTAATTTTTATTTTTGGACATGTGAAAGAAGGCTCATTTTCATTTATGGTTTTTCATCAAGTTAAATCAACATGTTTTTTTGTATGGGAGTTGATATTAGCCCTACAAAAAGTAATAGGAACATGTCAATTATTTTGTATTTAACAAATATGCCCTTATTATTATATTAGGGTGAAATTCACAACATGAATCGTTAAGGGTATATGTTTGTCTAAAATAAAATAATTGTATCGTCCCCATATTTTCCCTATTAGTGTCACCTCTATTTTTTAATTATATTTTTTTCTACTCTAGATATGCATTAAATAGATAACCTCATATAATGAAAACAATCAACCCTCATAAAGAATGATATCTTGATTTTCTTCTCATCTTTAATACCAATTTTCGTTAATTGTCCTTCTGATTTTATGTTTTTTAACTAAACCAAATCTTTCATATATTAGAAAATTAAAATAAATAAATATTGTATTTAGGAGAACTAAATTTTAGGGATCGCATACTTTAAATAAATTAGCAAATTGAGGAAAGAATATATTTAAAGAATCAAGTATTGGGCTTTTAGTTATTTATTTGTGGTTAAGTATACTTAATAAATTGTATTTTAATTCTTATAATTATACAAAATAAATTATAGATCTAATTATTTATTTTACATATTGAATGATGTCATATCCAATTAGTCAATTGAATTTATGCGAATTAATTGGGGATAATATCTTAATGAATAACCATTTAATATATACAAAATCTTAAATTTCGGTGTGAATTTTTAAACTTAATTTATACTTGATCATTCATAAGTGTGTGTATATATATGCAGTGATTTGAATAAAAACGATAACTTTTACTAATCACTAGAAATTTCATAAGGATCTTCTTTGTTAATTAGGAACAATTCTTTATTTCAATATCATTTAAAGACAGAAGACTGACCAAGTATGCCTAAAAAATATTGATGTATTAACTCAAAATATTGATGTATCCCTAAACAAGGGACATGTATGCTTCCAAGTTTAAAATTTCTGAATGAATTTTTGAACTTTGTCCCTCATTCCCCTCCTTCTCTATCTCTCTCTCTCTCTCTCTCTCTATATATATATATATATATATATATATAATGTTTTATACTTTTTCTTTTCAAACAAAGATATGTTTTACATATGGTTAATTAATCGATATCTCAAGGACTATGAGATAAAAAAGGGAAATGAATTTTTGCATACACTTTCCCTTCCAAAATATTTTTGTAGATCTAAATATTTAATTCCAATATTGTTCATTCTTATATACTATATATGTTTTCTCAATAATTTATGATTATGCTTATAGAACAAAGATATGTTTCTCCTGTCATTAAGAAGATATGATTTCAAATAAGAAATAAATTTTCTTACTTTATGTGTTTAATTTGTTGATATCTCAAAATGGATTGTGATTATAGTTAATATGAAGTTTCATGTAAAAATATTTATTAAAAATACGCTCATAGTACCAAATCCTCATCGAGTTACTATGAGAGAAAATAAGAGAAAAAGGGAAAGGATTTTCTTCTCAGATCAAGCACATAGAAATATACTTTCTCAAATATTCTTGCATATCTAAAAATTTAATTCTATTGGTCGTGCAGAGAAATATACCGTGCAAGTCCAATGAAGCTAAGCAATTTGATAGTTTTGGGGCCTGTTTGTTTCTTCATTGTTCTGGTACAACTTCTACAAATAAACTTTGTTCTCTTATATGCGAAGCAGTGAAGTTTGTTCATTATCTTGACGAACTGATTTCACCACAGGGGGATTCTTAGGGATTCCCTCATCATTTATAACTTAGGTGTTTCGAATTATTTATGATTTTTTTTGTATTGTTTATGACTTAATATTTATTAAAACATGAAACTTTTATTATTTATTGGATGATTGTTGTTTTTCTCTTATAATATTTATCTTGGTGAATGTTATTTTATATATATATGTGTGTGTACATGTTAATTATAAATGTTTGTGTCGAATCCATGAATCACCAACACCTGAATCCCATCATTTAAGATTTTATATCCCCGCACTTTTATTTGTTCTTTTAAGACCATATATAATTTTTGAATCATGTATAATTTTTCATTTGGAATTTTGAGTTAGTAATTTAGCATCACTATTATTGTTTAATACTCCTCGGATATTTTCTTGAATGCTAGATAAATTTTTCCTGGTAGATTTTTAATTACACAACCTTTGATTATGTAATTTAATATCTTATTAGAAGGAAATATTTACATAAATGTGGCGCACAGGCATCAACAGTGATGTTGTTTCCCGGTGTGTTGCTCCCATTTTGGACCACTAGAGTCAGTACAATAAAAAACCAAGTGAAGTTGATCTCTGAGAGTCTGAACCAAGAAATACTATCGGGGATCGAAAGCAAAGCTAATTTGTTAGCTCCACTGAATTCATCTGCAACAGATTTAACAAGGATTGTAAAATCATCTCTCAATGATACCGAACTTTCTTTTCCTATAATTGAATCCAAGGTATGTACGTATGTACGCAACTACTGTTAGATGCATGTTTGCTATTTTTTTGGTATTTTACATTTATATACACACACACAAGAGTGATCACAACTATGCATATTCCTTAGATGTCATGTTAAGCTAAGAAATTATATATGTATATATCACAACTATGCATATATATGTATGTGTGTGTACGTGGGTGTGTGTATGAAAACCGAATTAAAATCAATAATCACTTATTGACTAACCTGTTGATGCTTATGCTTTACTTCTTTATGATGCGGAAGGAATCCAGTCCGTGCTTAGTTAGGCTTCATGATCATTACTACACTCGCCACCAAGCTTTAGCTATAATACACAGTGGTGAAAAGACAGATCTACAGTCTAAATATGAAAAACAGTCCAAATAAGCTAGTTAACAAGCTTCTATGTGTTTGAAGTCAATAATGACAAAAATAACTCGATGTATTCTAATTTTTTTTGTGATATAAGTATATAACTTATATTTAGACATCAGTAGTCACATCATTATATAACCACCACATTCCTCGTTTCTCTCTAAATTATTTCTTTCCCTAACTCATTTCCGAATGTAGGTGGCTCCTTCGTTGTTTGAAGCATTTTCAACAATCCCATACCTCACACAAGTTTCGTTTATTGGATTGAATGGTTTGCTATTCTCATACTACAAGAAAGGGAATCAACAACCCATTGCAGTGTATTCTAACTCCTCCACTGTTATCAAACAAAATGCCACAACAAAAGACACTTGGTACTCTCAGTCAGTGAACCGCGACACTGGAAAGCGATATGGAGAAGCTATTACAAATGCAAGCTGGGGCCAGCTCGCCGTGAAAATTACAAAAGGATACGCTTCACTGGGAACTGCGTGGAGTGATGGTGAAGATCTTTTGCTCCTTAACAGAGTTGATGTGTTTGGAAAAGGCTCTATCTCATTAGGTTATCAAGTGAAATCGGTAGTCAAATTATTCTCTGGAATCCATGGCAATGGCGGAAGTTTGTATTTGGCCACTAAAGAGGGGAATGCACTTAGTGAAGGGATGATTCCAAACACTCGTATGGTTATTGATGGTAATTCGGTTGCATTTCAGTTATTGAATTCAAGTGGTGATCAAATAGGCCAAGTTGGTAACCTTACATGCCAACCGAATGATGGCAACTTAAGAGCTCAGTTCCTTAATATTTGGGAAACAAATTATATGTTGTACTGTTCCCCTCTAAAAGTTGTTGGAGTGGAATTGGTATGTCAGCTTTTTCTAGTAATCAGTTTAGTACGATAAATTTCTTTCAAAAGAATAAACTGATAAAATTTTGTTTTCAGATTTATGTATTGGCTATACCACACAAGGGATCACTCGAGAGCTTAGTGCACAAGAACTTCAAAATTGCCCTTGTGCTTCTTCTACTAATGCTTGGTGCTGTGTTTGTTCCCATTATTTGTTTTGTCATTTTGATTGTACAAGAAAACAGAAGAGAGATGCAATTACATGCTGCTCTTATAAAACAAATGGAGGCAACTCAACAAGCTGAGAGGAAGAGTATGAAAAAGAGCAACGCCTATACCAATGCAAGCCATGACGTTCGTGCTTCTCTAGCAGGCATTACTGGTTTGATAGAGATGTGTCGCGGCCAAGTTGTTCCTAGATCCGAGCTGGAGGCAAGCTTAGTACAAATGGAATCTTGTACAAGGGACCTTTTAGGTAATGTAATATTTTATTTACTAATTATAAAAATGCACTTGCTCATAAGAATTAATAATGTACTTGTGTTTGTGTTTGTATATATAGGTATTCTGAATTCGATTCTTGATACAAGTAAAATTGAAGCAGGGAAGATGCAACTTGAAGAAGAAGAATTTGAGGTGGCACAACTACTTGAAGATGTATCTGATTTATTTCATTCAGTTGGCATGAAAAAGGGTGTAGATGTGGTATTGGATCTTAATGATGGCTCTGTCACAAAATTTTCTCGTGTTAAAGGAGATCGTGTTAAGCTTAAACAAATATTATGCAACTTAGTTAGTAATGCTGTCAAATTTACCTCCGAGGGACATGTTTCTATACGATCTTATGCTAGGAAGCCGAGTTTTGAAAATTTAGTTCTCGCTACGTCGACTACTTGGAATAATCCATTAACATGGTTATTATGCTTGTTCCAAAAAAAAGGCAAAGCATGCAATGATTACGAAACAATGAATGTAGTCCAACAAGATGAAAATAGAATGGAATTTATATTTGAGGTAGACGATACAGGAAAGGGGATTCCAAAAGAGAAGGCAAAATCAATTTTTGAGGACTATGTTCAAGTCAAAGAGACAGCTCGTGGACAAGAAGGCACCGGCTTGGGGCTTGGAATTGTTCAATCTTTGGTACATATACTCTCTCTTTTCACAAAAAAGTCTGATTTGTCATTTACTTTTGTTCCAAAAAAGGGTACTAATAGGTAACTAATTAGGTACTCATTTGCACGAATAAAAGATTTTTTAATATATTTATTTTGGTAACAATCCAGGTACGTTTGATGGGAGGGGAGATAGAAATTGCAGATAAGGGAGTTGGCGAAAAAGGAACTTGCTTCAAGTTCAATACCCGCCTCAGTGTATGTGAGGCTGGTAATGTAAGAGAATATGACACTGAGTCGTATAGTAGTTACATATCCGGTGCATCATACGGGCAGAGTACTCTATTTCATACCCCTAAGGTAGAAGCCTCCCAAGTTGTACTCTTCATCCAGAGTGAAGAAAGGCTTAAGGTAGCTAAGAAAACCTTGGAACGCCGTGGGATAAATGTGTACGCTATAATGCATTATGAGCTACTTTCTAGCACTTTAAGGAATATCAAACAGAAGCTTCTCCTTTTCCCAAACAATTCTTCCGGAAGATCTGATGTGAATTCGATAAGAAGTGATTGTCTAAGCCAAGGTATTTCGCGAAATTCTAGCACTAGATCAAAGGAAGTACATCTAAGTGTGCTAGATGGAACTGATCAAGCACCACCAACAAAAAGGAGGAATAGTATTAGAACTACAACGAGCTTCATTTTGATTGTTATTGATACAAATGGTGGACCTTTTCGCGAGCTCAGTAGGGCTGTGGCTGAATTCAGAAAAGATCTTTGTAATATTTGCAGTCGCGTTGTTTGGATTGATAGGCCAGGAGCTAGTAACATTCACTCTCAAGGACTCGACGAGGACAAACTGCCTCCAAATGATCTCATCATATTTAAGCCTTTTCATGGATCGCGTTTGCATCAACTCATAGGGATTTTACCCGAGTTTGGGGGAATAACACCAGCTGCTAATGTAGAAACATTACATCAATTTGCAGCTGGAAATGTAACCTCAGAAGCTAGTACCTCTAGGACTCAAATGAGGCCTAACTTACCAATGAATTCTTCAGCTCAAAAGCATGGAGAAATTGAAGAAATTGGTGGTCCGAGCAATGAAAAACCTTTGAATGGGAAGAAAGTTTTGGTGGCTGAGGATGATCTAGTGTTACGAAAAATAGCTAGTTCTGTTATTTCAAAGCTTGGTGCAGCTGTTGAACTTTGTGTAAATGGTCAAGAGGCTTTGGAAATCGTCTGTAAAGGTCTAACTGATCAAAGGAATCGTGGAGCTCTTGATGTTCTACCATACGATTTTGTTTTCATGGATTGCGAGGTAAAGTTTTTCATTTCAATTTTTTTTCCTATGAATATTGTTGTTCCGTGTATTGAAAATTATCATACTTCAACAATTCCATAGCTGCTAAATGTAAGGTGCTAAACTAATACCATGTGAATATAGAACGTGCATAGATAAGTTGTTGTACATGATAAAATGATTAATATATCTAAGTGCTTAAGACTATTGTCCGGTGTTCTAAAAATCTCTATCACCTTGATTGGCTAGGAAAGTAGATCCCTGCAGAGGCGGAATTTGTTTTCTTATAAGATCGACTGTTTTTTCAATTTTTATGTAAAATTTGTAATATTTATGTCTACTCTAAACAAAATTAGTGTTACTTGAAACACTAATTTGCGATGCGATTCAATTTGTGAAAGTAATAATGGTACACGGTACACTATATATGTTAAATTGTTGGATATTCAGGAACTAAAGACTAAAGATTATGAGAGAGTTAATTTAGGGTCTGCTGAGAGGCTTATTTTATTGAGCAACAAACCATCTATTTATACAGCATAATGAAAATTGAATTGCAGAAAATCTGCTACATGATAAACATAATAGCTAACTGCCTAAAAAATAGCATAAAAAAATAGTCATAATCCTAAAGAATAGCACCAATTAAAACTGATTCAGCTATATGAGTCGTTCTAATTTTATATAAGGGCTTAATGAAGGGATTCTAAAACTAAGTTTTATAAATAATTTTTAGTTGAATCAACAAGTTAATTATTTTATAAATAATTAATACGAATGTAATGTTTGAAGATCCATCACTAAGTTAAATTATTGATATTATGCAATTATAGGTAAAACAACAAAAAATATATATTTCAATATTCTAATTTAGAATATTGATACCTCATATATAATATCATATTTGAAAATGCAAATATTACACTATTTGCTAGATAAATAAGAGCATATGATAACTCTGTACTAAATATAATGTATCCAAATATATGCAATCGAAAGATAACTAAATCACACCATTTAGAAAAATGCCTAGTCGATCGGTTAATTATGTTCCCCTTGATTTAAAACTAGAGAGATATTTTTTTATTTCTTCCAAAGATGTAGATGGATATTTAGTTTTGAATTATAAAGTGCACAAATTCTTAACGTGTCATACTTATATTATGAGTAGAGAGTACCATCCATGTTACAAGTACTATTTTTCTATCTAATGTTAATAATATCTATGGCAGATAAAAATTATATATTAAAAATCATCATTTTAAAAATGTATCTCAAAATTATGAATAGTAATAGACGCTCTTCTATCCACTTGCATAATTATTTTAATAGTCAAATACAGTTTTTTTTTTTGGCATAGATTTGAGGTTGGGCTATAGGCTTGAATTTATTTTATCAGATTTTTGGTGACGCAACTCTATAAAATTTTTGAGTCCGCGTGCCACTCTTTATCATGTGCATCTCTCTCCTTAAAAGTATAATAAATATAATTGTATGTTTGATAGATGCCGATTATGGATGGTTTTGAAGCAACGCGGCGAATCCGAGAAGCAGAGGAACATTACGGTGTGCACATACCTATAATTGCTGTAAGTGCACATACAAATGGTCCAGAATTAAGAATGATGATACAAGCCGGAATGGATCATCATTTACCCAAGCCATTGAATCTAACTAAACTTATGCAAGTTCTAGTAGATATTAGTGGCAGATAATTTATTTTTTTTACTTGTATTGATATTAAGGGAACATATTTAGGCAACCATATTTTCACATACAAATATGGTAGTTCCATAAAAGTCTCTACCAGTAATGTGGATTACAATCACTAATATTGTGAGAGTAATCATGTATAAATATCATATTTTCATGTAAAAATATCAATTTCCTAATAGTTAATATATTTCCAGTTTTGTATCTGATGTTTGTAACAACAAATGGTGACAAATTATTTTGAGGAATTATTATTTTCACGAGATTTTAATTACTCACAAGAATATGAGTTATTTATGTGATAAAATTTCTCTTGTGAAAATACTAATTCCCTTTACTTTCTCTATACTTTTGGTATTGGGACATCATCAATTTTTTGAAAATTTGGAATCCCAAGTTAGAAAAATTTGGTTATATTCATTTGCAATGTGTCGACGTCGAGAAAAATTTCTCTTGAATTTCTCTTTTAAATATTTCTTATCTTTTATGTTTTCTACGTGGTTCAAATCTTGTTGAAAGGGTGAAATTAACAAAAAAAAAATCGACATAAAATGTCGACGATTTGAAAAGATCACTACTAGAAATTCGACCTATTGTGATGAGATTTAGCGACGATCGACACGGAACCGTAGCAATAGGATTCTATAGCGATGGTCACAGACTGACCGTTGGTATATGCCTCAATAGAGAGCCTATTCCGAGGGTCATAGTCTGGCCGTTGATATAGAGGATTTTTTGGGCCTTTTTAGGGAGGGTCATGAGATCGTTGTTGTTAAAGGCTTAAAATCTAGTTTAGGCACGCACAAAACCCTCCCATTCCCCTCATTTCAATACCAACTCTCGCTACACTCCTAATTCCCCACCAAATCAATTCTGTATCGTGTTCCTCACTAGCTCAGTCCTCTCTAGTAACCCTTTCAATCTCCTGACTCCCCACCTCAAAACCTAAATCCTCTAATCTCTCTCATCAGCTACTCTAAATTTCCAAAACCTAAATCTTCTTAGCCAAATTGTACCCTAAGTACGGTCACTCTCAATCGAAGATCAATCAAATCAAAGGTTGCTCTCAATCGAAGGTTCCTTCAATCAAAGCACAAACAGAAAGATGGCGACAGAGATCGAGAAGCAAAACGAATTAGCGAGGGAAGTGAGTTGTTCAACAAAATTGATGGCGAAACAAGGCGAAGGATTGAAGCAATACTATCTCCAACACTTCCACGATCTTTAGCTCCATGTTCCCCAAAAGACTCACAATCTCAATTGCCTCGAAGCCCAACGTAATGACCTTAATTCCAGAGGTTTCTTTTCAATTCATTCTTCTCCAAGTTTTTATTTATTTTAAGCGCAATCCTAACATAGATTTTGTATATTTTTCTCTACAATTGATATTGGTTTTTCCACTTTATCATCAGATTCCACTTCAGTATATATAGTTGCTTCCGTATTTGGAGTTATATATTGGTGACAAGTTCTTTTACCTCTTCACTGTCTCATTTTCCCTAATGCTTTGAATGGTGGTGAACATTGTGCTTCAAGAATTCCACCCATTTGGCCTCATAATTTGTAATTGAATCCTTTCTGGATTTTCTTTGCATAACTCAATTTATGTTCAAGAGTTGTTAGTTAAAGCAAATTTGATTACTATTATGTTTTGTACTATTACCTACAAGTGAAAAGTTATTTGTTTTGTTTGGTATTTCAGATTATTTCTGGATTTTATTGTTTGTTTTTGATTTCGGGACGGGCATCATTAGCCAGTGTTGGAGACATGTAGTACACAAGTTAGAACTCTTGCTATTCATTATTGTATTTGTGTTTGTTGAATAAATTTGTATAATTAATTAATTTTTTTTAAATATAAAAAGGCTATAGCGACGGTCATCGACCGTAGCTATAGTGTTCTATAAAACAGTGCCTATAAATGACGGTTCGGTGAGTGTCGCTATAGATATCTATATACGATTTTGTCATGACTTTATAATACGACCGTCACGATCGTCGCTATATAAATAAAAAGACCGTCGCTAAAAGCTTTTAGCGAAGGTTTCTATGGCGACGGTCGGCGACTGTCGCTAAAACTTTTAGCGACGGTCTTTAGGCCAATAGCGACGGTCGGCGACCGTCGCTATAAGTCAATTTTTTAGTAGTGGATTTAATTTTAATGATTGGGCCGATTAAATAGAGTCGCCAGTCGGTACGAGTTTAAATGGTTGTAACAACTCAACTGAAATTTTGGCAGAGGTTTATTTGTTTTATGGCCCAAATGGGACTCTATTTAATTGGTTTGGAACTTGAGATTCATGGAGTTCGAGGACTTTTTAAGCGAGGGAAAGGTTTTAGGCACCCCCGACTTCTGTGAAATACGGTTACCGCGTCTTTTCAATTTTCTAAGCATGTGTGTGTATATGTGGATGTGATACAGATAAATGTACTTGTAGTGCTTTGTTTGAAAGTAGTGTTATGCCTCTTTTGCTCCTATACACAAAGGATTTGATTTATAAAATTAATTTTTAGCAAAAAATTTAAATGAGAGGTTTTGAAAAGAAATTTTCAAACCCTTATTCTCGCATAGTAATTAAGGCATTTGATACTTCCATTTTATTCCATATTCGGCTTAATTTGATTTTATTGAGATGCGAAGCATCTTTAATAATATATATATATATATATATAAGTGTCGGGCCACTTATGGGTATGAAAGCCATCGAAGTGACTCGAGCACCAATAGCAATAATTTTATTATTTTGAGGCCTTAAATCCGGATCACCGTTTTAAGGTCCCCTCATTTACATTTACAAAGGATTGTATGTGACGACCCCAAATCCAGGTACTTGAAACCCGAACTCGGTTCTCCACGATACCATTTCTTTAAGTCAATAATACTAAATAATAATACATTCAACTTAATTTACATACATCAAGTTTACTTCCCTGTGCACGTGACCTTCAAATACATTCCTTACAATACTTGAATAGATACCAATACAACTATAACCATTAACTCATAATACACACTTATTCAATCAGCTTTCCTTTTTCCTTTGTTCGTGCCTGAGCCTTCAGGTTGCTCATACATAACTGAAAACATTTAATTTAAGCAAGGATGAACATTTAAGTGCCCAACAAGTAATAGCAATTATATATAAGCTGAAAGAATATAAGTATTCTCTTTACATAACACTTTTACAACGAATTGAAAGTTGTGAAGTAATCTGTACTGATAAAAAATTCACATAACAACTCTCTTTCAAATTCTTTAAATTTGGCTCTGGCTTTACCCTTGAATAGGGTTTAAGAAATATACTATGAACATTCTTTTCATTTTCGAAATGGTTTAGCGGAATTCTATCCTCAAACCGTCATAACTTATGGGCACGGAGGGTGATCACCCGGTTGTACCCTTTATTGATCAATACTACATAACTTGAACGAAATTCATCGCTCACTCTAACCGCCTTTACGAAAAAATCTTCCCATATAGGGATGTTCATACATGCACAGTTTCCAAACCCAAGGTTTTAATCTTGCTCAACAATAATATGTAATTCAACATATATATCTACGGGTAATTGACAAAGGTGTATCAACATGTGAACAAATGCTGATTATCCAAGTGGGGACACTTGTATAACCATTTATAGAAATCAATGAACAGAATATATATCTGAGCTAACATGTCGATAATCAAAGAGTACATAATCTGTACAGGGATAGAATAATTCTGAAACTTCTTACTCATGTCCATTGCATAAAGGAAATGCAAAGGTAAGATACTTTCCTGATTCGCTGATTACAAATCTCAACTTAGGTTTTATCTCTTTATCACAACCTATCAATAATCAGATCATTCGTTCGATTAGAACAATATATCTTAACACATAGTACTGTCTATTACAGTCAGCACATAGTCCAATCACATAATCACAGTGATCATACTTTTAGTTCTTATTCTATACTTGAAATATTTTTATACATTTTTCAAATATCTCATCCATGCTCTTACAGTAGTCTTTTCTTTCTTTTATAAGGTCTGACATTTGTCGGCGTATCGACAGCTTTATCGGGTAAATACTGAGTCTAAGACTCTTATTCTATACCTCAACATCTGTAAATATCAGACATCTTATTTTTAATCATTTTTTGCAATTTCCAGAAATTAAAAAATTTTAAAATAATTCAAATCTTCACTAAAGGGCCTATAGTGATATAACTGTTACTATAGGTGTTCTTCTTCAAATTCGAACTTCATAATCGGTTCTCCAGTCAACTAGTTTGGCCGCCCTTATAACTTTCAAATATGAAATCATAATTAAATGATTTAAACATTAAACAATTCCATTATCATTAATAGTTTAATTAATACTAAACTATTAATGAAACCATCGCTAAAATATAAAAGTTATTTATAATAACTCAAACTATTTTTAAAACATTTATATTACCCAAATAATTACCATTAATATTTAAATATTAATGTACTATTTATCCAAATATTAAAAGTCATTAATTATAACTTAAAATATTTTTAAATCCTTAATATCCTCTTTAAATGGTTTTAAATAAGTAAAACCATTTTTAAATATTTATTTAATATTAATCATTAAATAAACTAAATATCATTAATATTATCTTAATATCATTAATATTTAATTATTAATGAAATTATCATTTAAATATTAAAAGTTATATTTTATAACTTCAAATATTTTTAAATACCTTATTTTCATTTAAAATGATTTTTATAATATTAAAATCATTTTTAAACTAAATTATTTAATATAATCATTAAATAACTTTAATATCATTAATAATTATTCATTAATGAAATTCATCACAAAATATTAAAAGTCATCACAAATAACTCATTTACATAATCAATTCCAAGCCAAAATAAACATAGTAAACTAACTAGTTTATTAACAACACTAACTAAACTTCAAAAATTCAAACTTTAACTAACAATTAAAAATAATAACATTACAAAAATTAAATAAGAACATACCCTAAATACTGAATTCCACAATTTGGATACGCACTTCCACGCCAAAAATTTAACTAAGGAGATCTTTATAAAAAGTCCTCCCACAACAAAGCCTTTCTCAAAAATTGGAGGCCTTATTGTTGGTGAATGAAACAAAGGCCAAGCCCTTCATTTATAGGTTTAGAAAATGGTGAAGTTCTCAATTTAGTCGATGTGGGACTTGGTTTATACTAATTTTTCAATAGCTCACTTTGCGATTTTCTAACGCATTGCTCATAACTCCGATTAATCTGATTTTTGGATATGTTATACATGGTATGTAAGACTATTTTTAAAAAATACGAATTACCCAATTCGGGTTCATTAGGTAGCCCAAACAGTGCGTCAAAAGTGGACGTTCATAACAGATTTTCAATCTCGCTTCAGCTTTACCCTATTTCTCTAAAAATAGTCATAACTCTTTCATTTTAAAACATTTTGAGCGATTCTTGAGCCCACGCCGGTTAACTTCTGGGGCTACAACTTTTATTCTTTGACCATTTCCAAATTCCGAACACATCAGCCCAGAAATTCCGTTCAAATGGACTGCACCGCACTTGTTGGGAAGTTTTGACACTACTACTTTGAAATGTCATAACTCTCTCCTCCGATATCGGATTTAGTCCGTTTCAGAGTCTATGGAAAGCTTATTCGGTGTACTATAACATACCAAAATCCCAGAAGATTTTGGAAACATTAACTGATCGAAACAAAGGTCCCGAATAGCACATCCTTATCTGCTGACTTTCGCTTTGAGAAATTTGACACATTTCCTTCCAATCACCGTAATTCCTCATCCGAGGTCGGAATGAGGTCATTCCAAAGCCTATGGCTTCCTAACTCAGTGCACTACAACATATCAAAAGCCCAGAGCTTTTAAAGCACAAAAGTGGACGAGAATGCCCCATTACAGATCGCCCAAAAATAGTTTATCATGATCGGTCAACCATGTTTGACCATCTATAACTTCTAATCTATACATGATATGGACTTGATTCTTTTGCGCATTTAAAGACCACATATCAGGCTACACATAACAACTTTTGAAGAACAAAACTCATGATCGAGCAAAGAGTTATGGCCTCGACATTTGGTGAAAAATAAAGCGAAATCGATTTTTCCAACTTGCTTAAATCTTCAAATTAAATGCACTTTGATGTTATGGGTCTTTGATTTATCAACCCATATCATCAATTAACATTCTATTACACAACTTTAAACAATCAATTGCATCAAATAACATCGAATCAAAGGATTTCTAGGTTTAGTGTCCTTATACCCTTTTGCCAAAAATTCTTGATTCTTGCTTCGATTTGTTATGGGTGGGTGATGGTTGGGCTTTGTTTAAGAGTGTATGGGCAATCTTGTACAAGGCAATTAAATGTAATATTTAATCACTAGATTTAATTCTTATAATTTACCAATTAACTTCTATCATTTGGTAAATTAAAACACTTATACAATAACATCGAAATTAAACCCTTAATTAAAATTAGGGTTTCTCAACGTCATCAATTAGGGTTTCTAATTGACCATTAGTGGTTCTTTAATTATTTGTGTATGTTACTAACACGATGTTACTAGTTTCTAATTTCAACCTAAGTTAGGGTTATAATAATTAGGGTTTGTCCTAATTATCGACGTCTAACAATAATTAGGGTTTCTTGTAATTACCGATATTCTTATTCACAAAGAACTTCATATACACAAATACTACTCGTAAAATATCCCATAACCGAGTTTAATAATTAGGGTTTCACAAAGACGGTAATATGCTATGACCTAATTGACCGTGTCATTGCTCAATATTATCTCATCAAGACATACCCCAATTACATAATTATGGTACTATAAAATCATTATATAAATAATATAATATTATTATTCTCATCTCTTGATCACAATCCCAATCCAGGGTTTGGATCTCATGTCTGACTTATTCTTCATACACAACATCAATAATCAAGTTAAAATAATTAACTTAAATATTACGAACAATTCATATAATAAAATATTTATTATATAAATCTAATTATCACTTCATATATTATTTCCAATCATGTTTTCATGGAAAAATAATAAAAAAATATTTAAACTTAAATTTATTACCATATAATTTGTGGTAATTAATAATTCCAAAATTATTTCTAATTTTTCAAGTAATAAATGTATTCGCATTTATCGTTCACTTTACTTGACACTTAGTCTCGTCATTAAATAAAAAAAAAATTTATACGCAAAATTTCTTATTTATTTTATATAGAAAATCTCGGGTTATTACATTGTAAGCTATCTATACAGCACAAATATGTCTATAATGAGAATCAGATCTAGATCCATGAATTTAATCATATATCCTATGATTCTTAGGCTTACAAGATATCATTGAGAAGCTTGCACAACAAATATTGAAATAAACTACAGAATAGAATCTAGACGGCGCAAAACAAAGGATTAATCACTTAAATCCTTGAATAGGTCTTTTATTAATCATTGACAGATGTTAATAAATTGATAGGCAATCCTAGTTGACAATTCATTGAATTAAATAAGTGGAAATAAGCTAAGGCGATTATTGTTGAGCAATTAGGGAAATTGTATTCCTATATCTTTATCGTCTGGTGATCAATAATTGTTAGTTAATTTAGTATTTTCTTTATTTGTTCTTAATTAAAATAATTTTCACAAAATAATTGAAGTGACTGTTTAAGTAAATTTGAATTGATAAAAACTTGTTAATTAGATTAATTATTAGTAACTGTTCTTTGTGGGTTCAACAAATTTTCTTGTCACTTTATTACTTGATTGACCGTGTGCACTTGCGCGTATTTGTCATATTATAAATCAGACAATAAGTTTTTGGCGCCGTTGCCGGGGAACAGTTTTAATAATTATTTCGTTACTAGTTTTTATCAATTTAATTTATTTAAATATTTTCAATTTTTTCTTTTTTTCTTTTACGAGGTACATCATGGCTAACTATAATTATCAATGGTCTTATACGAGAATGACTCAGCCAAACGCAATAGGGATATATGAACTGGATGAGTTGTCAGCACAGATGGAGACATTATTGTGTTGGAAACCATCCGAGTCATTAATGCCCCATCAGTTTCGAGTCAATAAAGTATAGTGGCAACTTCGATGACTAGCCAAACAATTATGCTTATCCCAACAACTATATATCATCAGGATTGGCGGTATCACCCGAATTTTTTATGGCAAGATAATCAAGCCCAACCTCAAGTTTCATGATAAACTCAACCAACCAAATTTCAGGCTTGCCAACAACCACCCCCACAATGAGAAAAGAAACCAGAACTGGAGAAGCTTCTGATTAAGTACATAAAAGAGAACGAGATATGGAAAAATAGTCAAGAAGTGACTCTTAGAAATATAGAGAATTAGATTGGGCAGTTGGTAAATGCTATTAACAATCGCCCTCAAGGTGAATTACCAAGTAATATGGTTCTTGAAACTGATGGAGTACCCGAGCCAATAGTTATGGAGGTTAAAAAGGAGGAGACAAGTGGGGAGCAGGAAAATGAGTATGGAGAAGATTAAGCCTCGAGTTCCAATGCTGATAAGCTAATTTCAATAGTGCCCCATGAGCCTCTTCCACAAAACTCAAGAATCTGGGTAGCATTGCAATCCTGTGTACAAATGGTAGTCATTCCGTAGGCAAAGCTCTATTTGACATGAGAGCTAGCATATCTTTTGAGCTATGGTGGGATGATCAAGGGAAGAAAGAGGAAGATCCAGTTGTGTTTAAAAAGATTTAATGCAATAATTTGTTCACAGACACAATGGCGTAAGTGCCTAGTTACCTGAAGTTCTTAAGAGGGATTCTATTTAAAAGGAGCATGGTAGGTGATTTTGAATACATGGGCTTTTCCATTGGGAAGCCCTCAAATGTTACATTTTTATTGATGGATGGAGGGTTCCTCACTTTTCAAAGGGGAATTGGATAGATAGTT
This sequence comes from Panax ginseng, assembly GCA_020205605.1. Taxonomy (NCBI): domain Eukaryota; kingdom Viridiplantae; phylum Streptophyta; class Magnoliopsida; order Apiales; family Araliaceae; genus Panax; species Panax ginseng. The sequence goes on from CM035129.1 coordinate 35,347,804, forward strand.
GAAGAAGTCGGGCTGATGACTCTAAAACAAGCGCTTATTAGGAGGCAACCCAAGTTTATTTTTTTTAGTTTTATTTTATTTCATTAGGTTTCATAGTATTTAATAAATTTGCATTTATTTAGGATTTAATAAAATTGTTTCTATCATGATTTTACAGGTTATTCAAGTCAAATTCAAGTGTGGTACCCAATTTGCTCCAATATGCCTAGCCTATTCTCCAAACTTAGTAGACAAGGAGAAATATTGCTATATTTTTAGGGAAGTCATCTGCTATACTTTTTCCTATTTCATCCATTGAGGACAATGTCTAGTTTAAGTTTGGGGGCATTTTAGCGTCGTATTGCATATAGTTAGTTATTTGCATTGTAGTTCGTTATTTTTACTTATTTGTATTGTGTTTTTGCATTTAATGTGCATATAATACATGGTAGTACTTGCATATTCATATATTTGTTGCATTAATATATGTTCATGTAGTATAATTATATTTTTGCATGAATCTATGCGATCGGTTGGTGTGGTCTTGGCTTGGCCAATGATGAGATTGGTATTTTATTTTAATTTCAATAGAATTGATAATTGGTGCTTAACTCTAAATTGAGTTATGATGGTAATCTAAGTTTGTCAGAAACTTGTGTAACTGGTTAACACGTAGATTTACTTATTTTAATTGATTTTGATCAAATGAGTTGATAATTATCTTTTGGGGGAAAAATTAAAGTTCAAATGTTAATGACATCTGTAAATGTTGATAGGAAGGCTAAAAGAAACTAAATAAACAAGTTTGGGGGAATCTACGGGGCATAAAAAAGAGAAAAAAAAAGAAAAATCAAGAAAATCAAGAAAAATATTTATATATGCATTATTATATTAACTTGTTTGGTATGTGGCCTTTACTACTCGGATAGGTAAGCCCTAGGGGTGTCTCTAGACCCAGCGCCCTAAAACCATTTGGTTTGGGAGTCGTTGTTCGAAAGTTCACTAAATGAGTAGTTCTGAAAAACCTAAGATAATCAGACATTGTACAGTTGTGACACCCCCAAATTCGGGTACTTTCAACCCACAGATATGATGCTACACGGTACTACTAACTATACATTCATTCCATCGAAACAACATCAAAATGAGTGTATTTACTACATTCTTATTACAATAATAATGAATCCTTTTCTAGGTTCTGTAACCAAATACATTCTTTATTTGTCATAGTATAATTCATACAAATATACTAGTCTATTACATGATAAACTACTTATCCATCTTAGCTTTGCCAATATACTTACCGAAACCCTTGGTTCGCTCGGCCGTAGCTGCAATCATATAATTCAAGCAAGAAGTGAGCATAACTAGCTCAACAAGTCTAGCAATATATAATACATACACTATGTCGAGAATTATATGATTATTCTTCATTAACTGAACAAATAGTTATGAAGTACTATGAAACATTGAAATAACACTTTTCATTCTCATAAAACAATTCCAAAGTACATACAGTAACTTAGGAATTCTGAGTAGGTCAAATGTGAAACCCCAAAACCCTAATAAAATTCAGTTATGTAAATTCAGTTATATTAATAAAATCTCTTTGTTCTGAATATGACGCCCCCAAATTCGGGTATCTTCCAACCCGACATATGGTGCTACACGGTACTCATAACTATACAATCATTCCATTGCAATACAACATAATGAATGTAATTACTATCTTTTATTACAATCAAAGTGTAATCCTTTCCCAGGTTCATAAACCGATTATATTTTTTGTTGTTCATAATGTATAATACATACAAACATACTAGTCTATTACACGATGGTTAATTATCCATCTTAGCTTTTCCCTTATCTCTCTTAGCTTTCTCAGTACGTTCATCCTTAACTGCTGTCATATAATTTATGCAAGAAGTGAGCATAACGAGCTCAGCAAGTTCAACAAAGAATAACATTAATACCACAATCATGAATTATATGACAAATCAGACATAACTGAACAAATTTATGAAGTATTATGAAACAATAATACTTTAACAATTCATAACATCAATTCCCAAAGTATAGAATAGTTTAGGAATTTTGAACCAGTCATAAGACCATGAACAGTAACTTTCTGTTTTCATACTTGAAAAGGATATCACAGCACTAAGACTGTACATCCGACATTACTTACGAGCACTTCTAGGTGATCAGCCTATAGTACTCTATGTTTATCAACATTCATCTGTTAAACGTATTTACGTATAAGTTTTGGCAAACTCGCGTGCCCATCGAATAATGGATGAAAAATACTTTGTTTGTTCATAGACAAACCTTACCTTCAAATCCGTACCAATTTCTTGGCATAGTATAGTGTTATAATTTCTATATAGAAAGATATGTATACAAATCAATCTATATCTTACGAGTAGTCTAGCCAAGTTAAAATTGGCATTGACCCTTTCTTTAAGATCAATCATGCAATTCAGTACAATGAATCACATAAAACTTGACTAACTTGAAAGTTAGACAAGCGTTAAAAAAACTTGCCTTTCAGCATCTTCAAATTACTTAATCGACTGATCACAGCCTTTACAGAATCTACATGATATATTCACATAGCACACTGTAATTAGCTATCAAACAATTACTCACATTGTTTCTACCAACTTCTTTCTCTTCTATGTCTAAGTTAACTTTATTTTATTTAATAAAGTCAATTCGACTCATTACCCTTCATCCTGGCTTATTAACAATCTTACGTTATTATCCGGACTCTATCATCATTGGTGAAGTACCAATGTTGATTACTGATTATGGTTCATTAATAACACGTTGTGTTCTTCGTTCATAAGTTAATAACATGCTTTCAATTCCTAAGTTCATTACTATATACATTAGTATATGTAATATAGGAATAGTTTTAGTACACTTATTAAGTGTATAAAATTAACTCATATAGGTCTCTTGAACATTGGAAGTTCAAACCTAAGTTGTCTAACAAAGACCCTGCCTCGGCACCACGACATGGTCTTCCAATACAATCACTGAATGTCATGTGCCACCATTCAAGATACTCAATCTAGGTCTCGGTGTTTGCATGCTGAGACTCCTTCATATAAGAGTGGCGCTTGCCACTCTGCGATGAAGCAATGACATTTGTCTGCATTGCGCCATGCGGCACTTAAAGCTTTATGCAGCGCCGACGCCGCACCTCAAAGACCGTAAAAGTTTGAAAAATAAAATTTTTAGTGAGTTTCCCGGATTCATAACTTCTTCGTTATAAGTCCGATTTGGTCCGTTCAAAAGCCTACACGTCATAAATTACATACTCTACGCGTTCATATAAGAATTCTACACTTTCGAATTCTTTAACTCAAAATTTACTATTAAGTTCATTTTTAAGCGTTCGTTAAACGTTAATGAGCGTTCAATACTCGTTTTCTTCATTTTAAGTCGGAATTCGACGATTCTTGAGTCCACGACTCTTAAATACCCTATCTCACGTGTTGACTTTGAAAAACAACGTTTTCAAGTCTCACGACACATTTCGACTATAAATCCAGAATTTCTACGTTTTCGACGTTTAACGTCTATTTCCATAAAATTCGCCATAACTTCGTTACTAATGTTCTATAAGCCAAATCACGTGGAATACTCCATTGATTTCATATCTACATCCTAACCAATCAAGATGCACATATTTAAGTATTGATGGAGTTTAATTGTTCATCAACAATCAGCCCCAACAATCAATATTTTCCCGATTTAACACAACGTTAAACCTTATGATTTCTATGTCTTCGTGACTTATAAAGATTGTATATATAATAAGTCATGCTTATTCCTCCATAAGAGACATACACCACCAATTTATGATTCTTCATACTTCAAAAAATCAAAAGAGATGGAACTACTATTAAGGAATATTACCTTAACGAATCTTGGTGTTCTTGAAAGAAACTATAAAGAAAAACTTCAAAGTGGTAAGTTTGATTGATTCTAGCTTTTTCTCTCACTCAAAATATGTTGGTTGCTCTATGAAAAATCACAAAATGGCCAACCTTTGCCTTATATTTATAGGCAGTTGAAATGGTGGGCAAAATAGGCATTCTCCCCCACCTCCTTACTATTCCCTATTTTATCACCAAGTAAAATACTTGGTGATCAAGTAGATTTCTTTGCTTGCACAGCAAGTGGCCGGCCCACCATGCCCATGGGTCATCCCCATGGGTTTTACCCATTCGGTGACCCACCAGTTTGATCCACGGTTCAATTTTTCTTGGATCGGCTTAATCATTCTAACATTGGGCTTTAGCTTGGGCTTAATCACGTAATCCCTTGGGCATACATACTCAATTGCTTAGACTTGGCATAATTCAAATATAATTGGATCACTCTAAGTCTTAACCTTAATTCCATAATATTAATCGTATTCTATACGTATAATTCACGTATTCTTTCTGTATAATACTCGTACGATAATCGTATTGTACTTCGTATTAACTCCTCGTATTATACCTAGATACTATATAGTATCATACTTGTATAACACGCTTTATCATTACCGCAATTCCTTCTACGCGTCTCATTTCCTTCTCGGAAATCATTCTACTCAACCCTTGGGTTTTAAGTCCGCAGGCGAAAACTTTGTTTGCCACAAACGAAATATTATTAGATATTTCATCTTATCTCAATATTTTATCATTAAGCGTTTCTCGGAATTTTAAAATAATTTCCTGAGCAGAAATAGATGAATAGTATTTTTACGGGAATTTCTCGAAAAACATTTATTTTCGTCTTGAAAATTCTAAACAATAAATTCTAGCATGTAGCCAAATTACTAACGACATTCGCACATTCTAGGTCATAGAACGACCTTCATATAGCTTACTCACAAAATAAATCAATTAAATTCATTTAATTCACAAAATCAAATAAAATTTAATTATCATAAAAATCCAATTTTTCTCAGGCGTTACACTGAAAGTGTTTTGTATTAGTATATACTTTGTTTAACAAATTAGGTTAAATAAATTTTTGTCCAAAAATTGACGTGTTTGACACGTCGTGCTTAAAAATTTTCTTCCAAAAACAGACTTTTTAGTATATGTATTTTGACAAGCTACTTTGTCGTGCTTACACAGACAAAATTCTTTGTCGTGCTTGTTAGGATTTGTGAAAAATCTAGGTTAGGAACCCTAGATTACAAACTCTAACCCTAATTAAGATATCCTAACACCTAATCATAATTATTGAACTTCAATTAGGTGCTAATAAACATCATTAAGCAACGCTAATCATAAAAACCAAAACCCTAATCATAAAAACCAAAAGCCTAATCAAGATTAAATAGGATTAGGGCATAATTAAGCTACTAATTTGATCAACTAGCTCACAAGTAGGTTAGGAGTCACCAATACAAGTTCTAACACATCACATGAAATGCTTACAAACTCCCAAGCAGCACAAGCATCACAGATCATATATTTTGGGAGGCAAGTAGGTGATTATATGACCAAAACCCTAGTTTGAAAATTCTATAAAAGGCAGCCTTAGTTTAGTGCAAACTCATGAAATTTACAAGCCTATACACTCTTACAACTTACCTAAACAAGCCTTGGTGATAGCAACAACAGATTCAAAAGCCAGAAATCCAAATCAAGCAAGAAAAGGTGCAAACCCTAATTTTAACCTAGATCTTTGATGCTATGTTTAATTTGTTATTTAGATGTTTAGATATATGTAATAACATGTTAGAAATTATACTAAGTTGATAGCAAATATTTTTATAACATCTAGATGCATCAAAATATGGTTTTAAGTAAACTTGAAAATTTGGAAAAACAGGTCTGATAGTAGAATGTCAGAGCCTTTAGATCCGTGTATATTAATAGTTAGGTTTGTTAATTGTATGCTAGTTGTAGTATTACATGAGGTCTTTAATCTGAAAATGAAATCAGGTTCATTAGAATCATATATTGCAAGATATAGGTGGTCAAAATTGGTTGATCGATCACGAAGTTCTGTTTTCTGGGTTACTCAGAAAACTCAAGAGCAGGTTGAACCGGCTCTTTGACCAACCTTTTAATCGCTTTCCATTTGATGTTATAATGTCTAATTGTTATGAATTAATACCTTAACATACATACTACATATCTATGACATTCAATCGTTTAAACAATTCATAGGATTACCAGAATTAATGGTCAAAAGTCGTTGACTGAGCATGACTATATTTTCTGGGTTACCCAGAAAACTGAAGAACACGAAGAACAGCCTTCGGCTGTACTCTGACCAATATAGAACTAGACCTTAGACTCATACTCTGTCGAAACTAGTATAAAATATACGTATCTTGATATACAGACTACATAGTACAACAATCAAAACACAAATCTATCACACGGATTGAAAGATCTCACTACAAGAAATAGGGTTATTTCCGATGGAATTAAGGTAGACTGAACATTTTCGCTCGGAATTAGTCTATGTTCGACGGAACTTTCAGTCGGTCATAATTCCCTCGACAATAGTACAACATCGACGAATGTCTGTCGACATTAGGATATGGCTGTGGCGTGAAATTTTCTCTCCAAATAAAAATGACAACCTCGATTTTAATAAATGTAATTTTGATGATTGTCCAATCGAGGATATATAAGATCGAATGAAGTAGTTTACGATGGAAGTCTGTCGAGAATATGAATATTAAAACCCTAAATCTATCAGTAACGCCTCACTTGCTCACAAACATTTTTTTTTCTCTCTCTCTCTCCTGGTTCACTTGGGCTGATCTCTCCTCTCTCTCGGCCTCCCACGTAGGTGCTCCTCTAGTAGTCGTGGCTCCCACGGCAAGACCTCCCACTCCTCCGTCCACGACAAGCCTTAGTTTCTGTAAGTATTTTGTTTATATGTGTGTGTGTGTGTATATATATATATATATATATATATAATATAAAGCCCTAAATTTCTTTCCCTTTCTTTATTTCTAACCTGCTGGGCTCTCTCTCTGTTGTCACCTCACATCTCGCCTTTACACACCGCACTTCTCTCGTTCAAGCCCTTAAGGTCTCTCTCTGTCCAATCTGCACCGTCGCACCTCCTGCTGGGCTCTCTCTCTGTGGTCCCTCGATTCCTGCAAAGTTTGTCCAATTTAAGGTTATTTTTATCAATTTATTTTAGATTTAGAACCCTAAATTTTCAGATCTATGGTTATGCATAAATTTGGGTATAAGTTTTTATCAATTAATTCTTAATTTGGATTTAAGAAATATTGTGTTGAAATTAGGCTCTACTAGCTTGACTTAGTTTACATTCTTTTAATTTTGTAGTTTACATTCTTTTGTAGTTACATAATTTTTGACGTATTGTAGTTTAAACCTTGACATTACTTTGGTTTTGTATTTGGTTTGACATTTAGTGTAACCGCACCTTAATGGGATGTTTGATATAGTTTAGTTTAGATTAATGGATGTTTTTGACCTTTTTACTTCTCATTTAGTTGGTTTTTGACATATTGTTGGCCTTGGTATTGTAATTCATGTTATTGGCCATATTGGTAGCTTGTGTATGTGTTGTTGGGAAAACATGTACAAGTACAGGTACAGGTACAAGAATTGGGTTAAATCCCTGGATATTGCAAAAACAAATAAAACATTTTTAAAAAAAAAACCTCTATTCTCGACGGAATAGTAGTACCCTCGACGGAATTCCGTCGGTGCTTAGGTTAACCTCGACGGAATACGCTTATTACCGACGAAATATTCCGTTGGAAATAAGCTTTTTTGTTGTAGTGTCTAGAAGCCACAAAATCATTGGCCATGACCACCCAGCCATTACTCTAGGTTACCCGAAACACAAAAAGCAAATGACGATTGACTTTGAGCCTCTATAACTTCTTGTTATATGTAGGTTAAAGCACGAAATTAGTATGTTATTATATTACTACATGAGTACTATAACACCCATACACTTCCAAACCTAGAAACATTAACAGTAGAGAATTAATCTAAGGTTAAAGTGACCTCTAGGCCATGACCAACTGATTCCCAGAAACTTAAGAATAACTATAGCGACACTTTATGTCACTATAGAGCATTAGCGATCGACAAAAAATATTTTCTAATAAATAAATTAATAAAAATTAGAAATAATTAATAAATAAATATAAATAATTATAAATATAGTTTTAAAAATTATTTTAAGTTATAATAATTAACTTTTAATATTTTTACATAAATTCAATAAATATTTTATTTATTTGGATATTATTAATAATTAAGTTAATAATAAAGTAATTAGAATAATTATTTAAAATAATAAATAATTATTTAAAAATAATATTAATGATTTAAAATCATATTAAATGATTATAAATTAATTAAAATAATAAAAAGATTTTATAATATTCTAAGTAAATACTAATTATTTCGAATAGAAATAAATGATTTAAAAATCATTTAATGGATAAATAAATACCTAAAAATTATTATAAGCTTCTAGAAATTATTATAAGATATATATAAATCATATAATAATATAATAAAGCTTATAAATAATGTTTAACTAAGTTAATAACTTATTAATTACCCGGTAAAGTCTTTGGACACCGAAACCATATCGAACTTAACCCGAACATAAATAGTTTATGTACTTGAGTATTGCTATCAATACTAATGTGTTAGATTTATATGAATAAACATCTTAGGTGTTTATAAACGAATCGAGTAGTATTTTTTAATCGATCTTCGCTCAGGTAAGTTTACCAAACTCCAAATTATTAATTACTCTCGCAAGTTACTAAACCCTATTTTAATTCGTTGAACAAGATTCCTATCTTGAATTGCTTTTGATATGTATTACCAAACCTAAACTTGAATTGCCAATTATTGTAAAGTTATCGCTATAGTTTTAACATAACTAAGAAATGAATTGTTTATTCATATAATATTATTTATTGAGCATAAATTGTTGTGTCAAACAAAATTATTTTGGTAAGACATCCTATACAGAGTTGTATAACCCACGAGGGGTTAATGTACGTCAATAATATATTGACATGTAGTGCATGAAGTCACGAGTAGGATGATATGCATACTCCTAGGGTGTTAAATAGGCTGATCCCCTATCTCACATCTGAACAAGATTTCTAAGTCTTTTTGACTGACAGAAATAATAAGTCCAAAAATAGTTGAAATATAAAATTCTAGACATGGTAACAATAATCAGTTGAGTTTTGAACTGTTATACTTCTTCAAATCCTATATTGTGATAAATTATAAAACCTGCTGAGCATGTCATAGCTCACCCTTGCAAATCATTCCCTTTGTAGTATTAGATGGTAACCTTGACACATCTGGAGTAAATAAAGGGAAGCGTCCCTGCTTAGATTAGTTTATATTACTGTCTAGTTGAATGTAATACTTTTGTAATAAGAAATTCTTATAAAGAATCATGTAATCAAACTTTAATATATGATATATAACATTTTTTTAATACTGCAATCGTGTTTTCTTTACATAAATAGATGTAATTAGAATTTTTAATTTAGTTTGAGATCCTTGGGAACTATTCATCTGAGTGAGGGTATTAACAATATGGACTGTTCATGTTGTTTTTAATACTCTGGATTTCAGATAGATAGGTACTATCGATACGATAGTGTAATCCGCATGATATAGACTATACATCTGAGTGAGGGTATTGGTAATATGAACTGTTCATTTTATTATTAGTACTCTGAATTTTAGATAGATAAATACTATTCATAGATACAATCTATACATCCAAGTGAGGGTATCAAAACACAATAATAGTTCTCCAAGGAATTGTTACCTGTTATGGAATACTGTGAACCTTGGATTTATGGGAATCATATCTTATAATAATTGTATAGTCGTTCGGTTAGATATAAGCATATAATCAGATACCATGGGTGTATAGATTTGAATGCATTATATTAATTGATTAGTAGTAAGCACCATATCGGATACCGTAGGAGTATAGATATGGGGACGTTACAAGTATGGTATCAGAGCAGTTAAGGCTATCGATATATGGAAGAGGAATCTTAGTATATAGTCTTCGAGTCCGTAAATATATTAATTACACATAAAAATAACAATAAAATTTTTTTATTTTGTGTAATTTTTTTATATATAAGTAATAAAGATTTTTGTGTTATAGGATGGCCAACTCTGATGCTGAGGAAATGCCGATAGTAAACAATCCAACACAAATTGAGTCATTTATAGCTAGTGATGCAGAGGATAAAGAATTGTTTCATGATCAACAACTGCTAGATGCTGAGGAAGAGGAAGATCCAGTAGCAGGACAATTAATGAGAATTAAAAAATATGATCAAGCAATGGAATCACTAATATAGAAATCTGAGCATGATAATGATCAGATGAAGTTTAGGGCACATTTAGCTGAGGGAATGTTAGAGCATGAAAGGGGAACCAATAATCGACTTAAAGTACAACTGCACCACGCACAGAGTGGCACGAGGCAAATACAGTTAAAGGGAAGAAAACTTCCTATCTGATAGATCGATCTGTGGTATGCCACATGATCCAAGATTCCTTCGATGAAGTTAATAGTTTCTAAGTGTAGTATAGAAATCTAAGTACTTTGTATTAGTACGAATAAAAGAGCATTTAATGTTTGTATTATAGCTGGTAGTGTTTATAAACTACTAGTTGTTTATGTGTGTATTCTGTGAAATATGAATAAAAAAGTATGTTTGTGTTATAAAAATTCTTATGTGGATGTTTATTGTTTTATATAGAATCATGCCATCAACCAGAATACCTCAACGAGAGCTAGATAACGAAGTTAATCCTACCCAATAGTTAGTAGAGCTTTTGTTAGGGGCTATGAATAGACCCATAACCCAAAACACTCCATTTAAGGATTTTAAATTAGTTGATCCACTTGAACTCAAAGGTACATCCGAACCTGTCCATGCACAAATCTGGACTACTGAAATAGAAATTTTTTTCTTAGTAACTAATGTCAATAACAATCAAAAGACAACTTTTGCAACCTTTTTCTTAAAAGGAGAGGCAAATTACTGGTGGAAATAAACTAAGGGTCGGGTAGAAACTGAAGTTGTGCCATGGGATAGATTCAAAGAATTGTTTTTTGAAATTTAATTTTCCCAATCTCTGAAGTATCGCATGGAAGTACGATTCTTAGAGTTGAAACAAGGAGAACTTATTGTATCCCAGTATACAGCCAAGTTTAACGAACTGTCCTGGTTTGCTCCATATAGAGTAAATATTGAACCTAGAAAGACTCGGAGATAACGAACTGTCCTGGTTTGCTCCACATATCCTGGTTTCATATATGAGAGTGAAAATGAGAATCTCATTAAATTTCACAAGGAAGAGAAGAATCAAAATGAGGGGGGGGGGGGAAGCCTAAGTCAGAACCCAGTTTAGGTGGGTTTAATAATAAAAGGAAATGGGATACTAATTTTTCTAACAACCCAGGGAAAAAGGTAAGTAATAATAATAACAACTTTATAAATAATAAAATGGAACTTTGTCCTACATGTGGGGAAAAAATAAAGGATTATGTCTTAAAAGTAAAAATAAATGTTACAATTGTGGACAAGAGTGACACTTTTCTCCACAATGTCCTCTCCCTAATAAAAATAAATGTTTTAAATGTGGTTCGTCAGAATATTTAGCTAGGAACTATACCAAACCCAGGAACCAGGGATGAAGGGGAAATAGAGTACTAGAGAATAACAATAATCAGTCAACAGTAGTTGCAGTTGGAGCTCTGAGTCGACCAACCGCAAGAACATTTAATATGTCAGTGAGGGATGCTGTTGCTTCGCAGGACTTGGTGACAGGTATCATCCCTATCAACACTTTAAATGCATATGTGTTATTCGACTCTAGTGCTAGTTGTTCCTTTGTGTAATAATTTTTTTTAAAACTTGAGTATACCAGGTAAAAACTTAGACATACCATTCTGTGTTGAAATCGCAAATAATGAAAAGATTCCTGTTAAGACTATATATAAGAAATGTAGTGTACAGAAAGGACACAATTTCTGGTAAATCTTATTCTAATTCAGTTGGGAGAATTTGATTTAATCTTAAGAATGGATTGGTTAGTTAACCATAACGCGATGATCAATTGTCATCAAAAACGCATAAACCTATTGACTGCGTCGAAGTCTAAGGTAGTGTTCAATGGAGGTTTTTCACCTAAGCAATCTCGATTTCTGACCATAACTCAGGCAGAAAGGTTACTTAGAAAAGGTTGTTCAAGATATTTGGCTTATATAGTTGATACTCGACAGGAAGGAGTAAAACTAGATCAATACCTATTGTTAAGGAATTTTCAGATGTATTCCCAGATGACTTACCCGGTCTTCCTCCAGATAGGGAAATCGAGTTCGCTATTGACCTTACATCGGGAATGACACCAGTTTCTAAGGCACCATACAGAATGGCACCTGTAGAACTGAAAGATTTACTAATACAACTACAAGAACTCTTAGATAAAAAGTACATATAACCTAGTGTTTCACCTGGGGGAGCACTAGTATTTTTTGTAAAGAAGAAGGATGGAACCATGAGATTATATGTTTATTATATAGAATTAAATAAATTAACCATTAAGAATAAGTATCTTTTACCAAGAATTGATGATTTGTTTGAATAATTAAAAGGAGCTGGACACTTTTTAAAAATTGACCTTAGGACATGTTATCATCAGTTAAAAGTAAGAAAAGAAGATGCGCCGAAGACAACGTTTAGGACATGCTATGGACATTATGAATTTCTTGTGATGTCCTTTCGTTTGACAAATGCACCGATAACATTTATGGACTTGATGAATTGAGTGTTTAAACCATGCTTAGACAAATTTGTTGTGGTGTTTATCGACGATATTCTGGTATACTCAAAAAAGCGAGAAGAGCATGCTAAACACTTGAGAGTCATTTTGGAGATATTACGAAAGGAACAACTTTATGCAAAGTTTTTGAAGTGTGAATTCTGGTTAAAGAGAGTGCAATTTTTAGGTCATGTAATTGACAAGAATTGAATATCAATAGATCCAACTAAGATCGAAACAGTTGTGAATTGGGAACAACCAACAACTCCAACAGAAGTAAGAAGGTCTCTCGGTTTAGCGGGCTATTATTGACGTTTCATAAAAGATTTTTTAAAAATAGCAACCCCACTAATAAATTTAATACTTGAAAGATGGTGAAATACGTCTGGACAAATAAATGTGAAGAGAGCTTCCAAGAGTTCAAGAAGGGACTGAGCATGGCTCTAGTGTTTTCCTTACCAGATGATACAGGAGGCCTTATAGTATTTAGTGATGTGTCACACAAAGGTTTAGGGTGTGTGTTGATGCAACATGGGAAAGTGATTGCTTATGCATCATGATAACTCGAAGATTATGAGAAGAGGTATCCTACTCATGATCTAGAGTTAGCCGCGGTAGTTTTTGCCCTGAAAATTTGGAGGCATTACTTGTACAAAAGCCAAGAGAAGTTGAAATATATTTTTACACAAAAGGAGTTAAACTTAAGGCAGAGAAGATGATTAGAACTGATAAAGGATTATAACTGTGAAATCTTATATCATCTTGGGAAAGCCAATGTAGTAGCTGATGCATTAAGTAGAAAGAACCAAGAGAAGTTGAACGCAATAACCACCAATGAAAGGTTAATAAAAGATTTTGAAAGACTAAAAATTGAGGTGGGATGTCCAACTACCTCTACCCAAAAGTTATTCATTCTAGAGGGAGTTTCGTCTCTACTAGATAGAATCAAAGAGATGCAGGAAATAGATGAGGAATGTAAAAAATGTAAGTATAATATAACTCATATCAAGAATAACAAATTCAGAATAGACAAGGATGGAATAATAAGATATGAAGATAGAATTTGGGTTCCGTTGAATCAAGCATTAAAAGACAAAATCTTAAACGAAGCTCATAATTCTAAATTTACCATACATCCAGGCAGTACTAAAATGTACAAAGACTTAAGCCGACACTTTTGGTGGTCGAATATGAAAAAAAAAATAGCTGAATGGGTAAGCAAATGTCTCACGTGTCAAAGGGTTAAGGCTGAAAATCAAAAGCCGAGTGGTTTACTTCAACCCTTACCGATTCCTAAGTGGAAGTGGGAACATATAACAATAGACTTCGTGGTAGGCCTTCCAACTACACAGAAGGGCCACAATGCCATTTGGGTAATAGTTGTCCATCTTACTAAATCAGCTCACTTCCTACCTATTAAGGTTACTTATAACATAGATCAACTTGCTAAGCTATACATTAATAAAATTATCTCAAGGCATGGAGTACCTGTTTCTATAGTGTCAGATCGAGAGCCACGTTTCACCTTAAATTTTTGGGGAAGCCTTCAAAAATACTTAAGAACATAATTGAGATTACACTACTAGAATTTTAAGCTACAACGACAACATTTACCAATGGTCGGGATGAAACCCTCGCTATTAGGGTCTAGTGCGAGGATCATTGTATGACCGTAGGAATAGATCACCCATTATTCTTTCCCAAAAATTTTTGACGAATTTATTTCCCCTAAAATCAGTATATTCTTGACCATCTTTTTCTTTCATCTCAAACAACTTCTCCATCTCCACCTTAAACATCTCTTTCTAAGTAAGAAAGAATGGTCATGCCTTGCTCCGCTCCTGCTCGTCGACTTCGTTTTACGGCTTCGACAATGGATATAATACCAGATCCATGACTCCAATTAGTATTCGAAGCGATTCGGCATATTCAAAAGGATTTGGAGGTCGTACACCGGTTAATTTTCCTTTGTCGACTACGAATTTTTGGTCGCTAGGTATTAATTTTAGATTTAATTGAATTAGTTTAGATCTATTGACTCTTTTTGGGTTTGGTGGTTCAGGATCAGCTCTTGGGCTCGCATAGTGTCTATATCGATGATTAAGGATTAGACTATTCTCGATTTTGAGACATCGGTGTTTAGAAAGAGAAAATTCTCTGGTAGGTCATGATGAGGTATTTTTCCCCCTTCTGCACTCAGTATTGATGTACATATAAATCTTCCTTACACGCTGTCTGTTTTTGCGATTTGTAGTATATTGTGAGGGGAGGAAGAGATTTGTATTGGTTGGGGATCTCAAGTACTAATGATTTATTTTTTTTGTTGCTAATTAATAATTTTGATATAAATTTGTAGTTTGTTATGTTTGGTTGTACCTTAAAAATGTAATCTTTATATTTGAATTTAAGAAGGATTTTTGTTTGACGAGGAGATAATGTGGATGATTGTACATACTACCTAATCGTCAAATTCATGGATAAGCTTGAATATAAAATTCAGATAATGTATTTTTTAAATATTTTTAATAAGCAAATGACACCTTTACTGATTGAATTTTTTGCCTATTTTTGGTTTTCGAAAATGTAAAAACTAACTAGGAGAAAGATAATTAAAACCCACCTTTTGCTTCTTCTTTTTGGTTTAATGCTTTGGATTTTTTAATCAATAAGTTAGTTTTAACTAAGAACTAATGTATATTTTTGTTAGCCAAATGAAGCCTTTGTTTTCATTGTGAGTTTCAAACTTGAACATCTTTGTCCCTCTGTTTGTTGTAATGGCCTACCCATCTCATAATGAATGGTAGAAAATGTCTTGGGCTGTTAGAGTTAGAAATTAAATAACTAACATGGATAACAAGAAACGAAGATGAACTTGGATGCGAACACCCTTCTCAAGTAAATAAGAATGTTAAAACCAAACCATGTTCTTCCTCTAATAGTCTAGAGCATATGAATCTTTCAATTGAATGCTTAAGAAGAGGTTGTTTACTTCTTTTCAAAAATATTAAAATATCTTGCACATTTCTCATTGAATTTGTTGCATTATTACCTACAAGGCCCTGCCCAAGTCAGAATTTAAGGGAATCTCTTGCAGAAGCAAAATCTGATATCACGGTCAAGGTGATTTTTTAGTACCTTGTTTACCTTTTACAACGGATGATTGGTATTTCTCTTGTCTGAATATTCTCTTTCTTTATATTGCTTTATAAACAGATATGTAAGGAATGGTTCTTGTTCATTTGCTGAGGCACATGCTACTGGATTTACTGAAGAAAATGGGACCTCGGGAGATATATGGGAGACTTCAGACTATTTCAAGTAGTAACTTGCTCTTGCTCTTGATTTTTGATGCGCCTAGGTTTGTCGGATCAACTCTAATCTTTGTTGTCTGTATACAGTACTAGGTTTCTGCATTATAGGTTTTTTGACTTTTGAGTAAAACTATCCTCCATAAACTTAAATTAATATATGTTTTTTAATTTTTTTTTACATGGCTCTGTGATGGCACGTTGGAATTTGCATTATATTATAAACTCTTCTTTCTCAAATTCCTGATCTATATGCTTTATACTGAAAGTATATATATTTTTAATGACTTCAATGTTTAAAAGTGAAATCCTTCTTTTTGTTTCATCATTTTGTCTTTTTAAATTATTTAGCATGTTTTCTGGATTGTTATGGGTGGCCTTTTATTTCTTCTCTGCCATGTTTACTTTGTATTCACAGCTACAAATGTTTACTAACAATACTCTTAATTATAAAGTTAGGGGATAGTCTTTAATTAATGGAATCTGATAAATAAGATTTTCAATAAAATCTACTAAGCGAGATTTTACAATTGTAAGCTTGAGAAGCTTATTAAACTCGGTCTCACAATAACAATAAATTTTTGTATGGTTTATTGTATTATTGGAGCAGAGTTGAGGGACTAAATGGGTTGTTTTGTCATTATTTTACTATTTTATCCCTAAATATATTACAACCAAAGTGTTAATGTTGGTATTTGTACATAATATTTCGGACATTGATGGAAACATAAAAAGGCTTAAAAATTTGGGTGCACAAAAAAAACTGTCAGATTTTCTCTCTCTTTATTAATACTAGTTTTCATGGCACACATTGTGTGTTAAAAGAGGAAAAATGAAATGATAAAAAAAGAATTTCATTTTAATGAATAAATGGTAATGTGAAAAGGTTGTAACTTCCTTGGACGAAGCAACCGCTTCACTCTTTAGCAACAAAAATCTGCATGTCTGTACTATCATGTGATTGATTGCAAGTGTATTAATATATATTTTTTATACTGTGCTTTTTAATGTATTACTTTGATGAAAAAATTGAAATTTAATTTGTGTTGGTTGATGAAGTATATTATATTGTTTGCATCATGGATAGGCATTTTGAAGCATAGTTATGTGTGGAATTATCAATGAGTTAATTTTGTCCTGTTGTGCACATCAGGTTGGTTGGTCTCTGTTTTTGTGTGGTAGCTCATTTCTCCATGTAGTTTTTTATAACGTTCTATGGCAACTCAACTATCTTTTATGGACAACATGTTGATTGTAGACCCACAAATGATGGCCTTGGATGGTCAGTTACCCTTGGTTCACCTTTTACATTTGCCACTACACTCGAGCAGGAGTACATGAGTGACATATTTGGGGAATGAGGTGATTTATTCATTCTAATGGAAATATGTTTAGTCACTTTATGATGAACATGGCTAATTTTAACCACTTGATGTATATGAATTTTTCTTGGTGCTGGTCATGGTATTATTGAGTCCTCGTTTAAAAGGTATACTGAGAATGGAATGAATGAAGATTCGGCTTATAAGAATACTGTGGATGGCATAACGAGGATTATATCCAGGACTATTGTCGAAGGTTGGTTTTGCAATTTCTTGGTGAGAATGGAAGTGAATATTCTTGCTTATTAAATTAGTTGTTTTATGATCCTTCGTCTCCTTAGCAAATTTCGATTATTATATTCATGATGTATACTTTATTTACATTGTTACATCCAACAGGGCATGTTGCCAGTCTACAATTCATTGTCAGAAGATGCAAAAGTGAGTTTGAGGCTGCATATAGTGCCTAATTTTATCCATGCATGGATATCTTATACGAGTGCTATGATGATGTAGCCAGTGTTAGTGAGATTAGGAGTGTCATCTTTGGGATGGTACTTCAAGCCAGGTGCTTAATCATTATTCCTCACTTTCTTATAGAATAGACAAGTGACATTGTTAACTATGACAAAGAGACCTACTAGATTAAATGATCATCTTGAAGTTCTCAACTTTCAACACTAGTTATGTATTTCAATTATACGAAGGAAGAATAAAGAACTTTGTACAGTTTTGCTCGAGTTCAACATCTTCTTAGATGTAACTAAAATAGTGTATTATAATTTTAGATTGTAAAAGTTATTAGTTTAGTATTTTGGTATAATAATGATCATCATATTTGAGGAGATGAATTATTCAACTATTATATTGTAATGTTGTAATGTGAATGATTTTAAATGATGTATATAATATTTTTATATTTTATTTTATATTGTATTTGTGTTTGTTGAATAAATGTGCATTATTAATTATTATTTTTTTGAAATATAAAAAGGCTATAGCGACGGTCATCGATCGTAGCTATAGTGCTCTATAAAACACATGCCTATAGCGACGATCGCCGAGCGTCGCTATAGACATCTATAGCTACGGTCATGACCGTAGCAATAACTTTCAGCGACCGTTGGTAAAGAAAAAATACACGATTTTGTCATGACCTATAGCGACGGTCGCCGAATTGAGAGAACCATTCAAACATTAGATATATTAAGAACCTATATCGTAGACTTCAAAGGAATTTGGGAAGATCAGTTACCTTCGGTGGAATTTGCCTACAACAACAGTTACTATGCTAGCATAGGTATGTCACCTTATAAAGCCTTATATGGAAGGAAATGTAGAACACCTTTGCGTTGGGATGAGGTTGGGGAGAGATAAATGCTAGGACCTGAGATAATCCAACAAACTACTGAGACCATCATCGTCAACAATGAAACTTTAACATAGGAAGCCACATATTCTTTAAGGTGTCCCCTTAAAAGGGCAAGATACGTTTTCACAAGAAAGGAAAATTGAGTTCGAGATATATTGGACCCTTCGAAATTTTGAGGAGGGTAGGTGAAGTTGCTTATGAAATAGCACTACCCCCCTGAGTTAAACCATATTCATAATGTGTTTCATGTGTCCATATTATGACCATAAAAACCTAATTATAAACACATTATAAACTATGATCCGATCCAAATCAAAGAAGATATTTCTTATATAGAAGAACCTGTGCATATCATCAACCATAAAGATCAAGTCCAAAGAAATAAAGTGATAGCATCGGTCAAAGTAATCTGGAGGAATCAGAATATTGAAGAGACTACATGGGAGCTCGAGGACAAAATGAGAGAGAACTATTGCTAACTGTTTACTTAACTTGTACTGTAATTTCTAGGACAAAATTCTTATTATTGGGAGTGAATGTGAAACCCCAAAACCATAATAAGATTCGGTTATATAAATTTAGTTATATTAATAAAATCTCTTCGTTCTGAAAGTGTTTTGTGTTATTACCTACTCTGTTTAACAAATTAGGTCAAATAAATTTTCGTCCAAAAATTGACGTGCTTGACACATTGTGCTTAAAATTTTTCTTCCGAAAATAGACTTTTCGACATATGTATTTTAACAAGCTACTTTGTCGTTCATACACTGACAAAACACTTTGTCGTGCTTATTAGGATTTGTGAAAAATCTAGGTTAGGAACCCTAGATTACAAACCCTAACCCTAGATTACAAACCCTAAACCTAATTTATGAACCCTAACCCTAATTAGCTAGACTAAACCCTAATTAGGTTATCCTAACACCTAATCATGATTGTTGAACTTCAATTAGGTGCTAATAAACATCATTAAGCAACCCTAATCATAAAAACCAAAACCCTAATCAAGTTTAAAGAGGATTAAGGCATAATTAAGCTACTAATTTGATCAATTAGCTCATAAGTAGTTTAGGAGTCACCAATACAAGTTTCAACACATCACATGACATGCTTACAAACTCCCAAGTAGCACAAAATCACAAATCAGATATTTTGGGAGGCAAGTAGGTGATTAAATGATTAAAACCCCTAGTTTGGAAATTCTATAAAAGGCAGCCTTAGTTTAGTGCAAAATCATGAAATTTAGAAGCCTATACACTCTTATAACCTACTTAAACAAGCCTTGGTGATAGCAACAACAGATTCAGTAGCCAGAAATCAAAATAAAGCAAGAAAAGGTACAAACCCTAATTTTACCCTATATCTTTGATGCTATGTTTAATTTGTTGTTTAGATAGTTAGATATATGTAATAACATGTTAAAAAGTATACTAAGTTGATAGAACATGTTTTTATAACATCTAGAAGCATCAAAATAGTGTTTTAAGCAAACTGGAAATTTTGGAAAAACAAGTCTGACAGTCGAATGTCAAAGCCTGTAGATCTGTGTATGTTAATAGTTAGGTCTGTTAATTATATGCTAGTTGTAATTTTACATGAGGTCTTTAATCTGGAAAAGAAATCAGGTTCTTTAGAATCATATATTGCAAGATATAGGTGGTCAAAAGTGGTTGACCAATCACGAAGTTCTATTTTCTGGGTTACTCAGAAAACTCAAGAGCAGGTTGAACCGGCTACTTTGACCAACCTTTTAACTGCTTTCTGTTTGATGTTATAATGTCTAATTGTTATGAATTAATACCTTGACATACATACTACATATCTATGATATTCAATCGTTTAAACAATTTATAGGATTACCATAATTAATGGTCAAAAGTCGTTGACCGAGCATGACTATGTTTTCTGGGTTACCCAGAAAACTGAAGAACACGAAGAATAGCCTTCGATTGTACTTTGACCAACATAGAACTAGACCCTAGAATCATACTCTGTCCAAACTAGTATAACATTTTTGTATCTTAATACATAGACTACATATTACAACAATCAAAACACAAATCTATCACACGGATTGAAAGATCTAGAAGCCACAAAACCGTTGACTGACTATGACCACTGTTCTAGGTTACCTAGAAACTCAAGAACAACTCTGATAGTGACTTTGAGCCTCTATAACTCCTTGCTATATGTAGCTTAAAGCATGATATTAGTATGTTGTTATACTACTACATGAGTACTATAGCACCCATACACTTCCAAACCCAGAAACATTAACAGTAGAGAATTAATCTAAGGTCAAAGTGACCTCTAAGCCATGGCCAACTGATTCCCAGAAACTCAAGAACACTTATATCAACACTTTCTATCACTATAGTGTAGGGTTTCGACATAAAAAAACAGCGGATATAAACCAATTTAAAGGCAATTCTGAAATCGTAAAACAGGATCCATGCAAAAATCAATTAACTCAGTGGTTAGAGATTATACTGAATATAAAAATGCTTCTGAAATTGATGCGCTCGAATCTCCAACGCAATCCAAATGAATCGTGCTTCTGTATTATCCACACGAATGCCCCGCTAACCTTCGTACGATCTGCAGTAAAAGGAACTGCAGTACTAGCCACCAAGTATGAGGATTTCAGAAATGTTTCTCTCTAGTCTCTCTCTAAGAGCGGCTAGGGTTATGAAGTTATGATGTAACCCTAAGTGGCTGCTATATATCATATATATAGTAGTTAAAAAAGGGATTAATCAAAACCTAATTTCATAAAATCCAAATTTATATATATATATATATATATATATATATCTTAATTAAGTCTTACTTAATTAATATACATATATACAAATTATCCTTTTAATTTAAATTCGTGATTTAAATACTATTAATCATATTAATATATTTAAATCCTTAAAATTTAAATTAATTCCATTTTAAATTACGTTCTATGTGTGTGACCCTATAGGTTATTATTACGTTAGCAATAATTTTAAAATCATATTATAAAATTATAAACAGTGAGCGACATCTAGTAATGCATCACTGCTACCCAAGTAATAATAAGATCGATGATTCGATGCAACCTTTTCGTGACCAATGTTTTAATGTAATTTAATCCTTTTAACCTTAATATCCTAGATTAAACTCGAATCATGGAATGTGTCATACTCTTCGTAATTTAATCTGAGTTTTCTTGATCAATGAGTAGACTATATGAAACAAATCACTATTTGAGCATGGCCATGCATTTCATAGTCCTACTCAATCAAGAGGCCTATGGATATCACCCCTAATATATAGGATGATTAAATTTCATCTAGATCACTCATATTCCTCACACGATTTATGATGTACCCAATAATCACCTTTATAGTCCACCCTATTAAAGGTGACATTTGATTATATCAAAGTACATAAATTCCCGTGTAGAAATATAGTGATTTCAGGTCAGAGGACCATTACATCATTGTCACTATGAGAATTGTTAATGACACTTCGCATAATGCTCCACATAGAATTCTCATGGTGGGTATGTCCAATTACATTGTTCTCAACATGTACCTACGCATGCATTGACTTAATATCTCATATATTTATGACCAATGAGATTTGGTCATCAACGATCCACATACTAGTCTTAATGCATCATTGTTGTCCCATCAACAATGATACTCGATTAGTGGGACATTTAAGAACAATGATACTAAATGTAATTATATAATCTCATGTTCAAGTCACATACTTGAAACTATATAATTTATATCACTATTCTAAGGATTTTTATTATGTTAACATTTATATAACGCAGTAAATAAAACCATAATAAAATCATTCATTTATTCAATCAAATATAATATCAAAACATTAAGCAATTATATCAAATAATTGGCCTCTAGGGCATAAACTCTAACATATAGGGCATTAGCGACACTTTTTGTCACTATAGGGAGTTAGCGACAGATAGAAAATATTTTCTAATAAATAAATTAATTAAAATTAGAAATAAATATAAATAATTATAAAAATAGTTTTAAAAATTATTTTAAGTTATAATAATTAACTTTTAATATTTTTACATAAATTTAATAAATATTTTATTTATTTGGATATTATTAATAATTAAGTTAATAATAAAGTAATTAGAATAATTATTTATAAATAATAAATAATTATTAAAAATAATATTAATGATTTAAAAATCATATTAAATGATTATAAATTATTTAAAAATAATAAAAAATATTTTATAATATTCTATGTAATTACTAATTATTTAGAAATAGAAATAAATAATTTAAAAATCATTTAATGGATAAATAAATACCTAAAAATTTATATAAGCTTCCAGGAATTATTTTAAAAGATGTATAAATCATAAAATAATATAATAAAGCTTATAAATAATGTTTAACGAGTTATTAACTTATTAATTACCCGGTATAGTCTTTGGACACCGAAATCATATCGAACTAAACCCGAACATAAATAGTTTATGTACTTGAGTTTTGTTATCAATACTAATGTGTTAGATTTATATGAATGAATATCTTAAGTGTTTATAAACGAATCGAGTAGCATTGCTTAATCGATCTTCGCTCAGGAAAGTTTACTAAACCCCAAATTATTAATTACTTTCATAAATTACTAAACCCTATTTTAATTCGTTGAACAAGATTTCTATCTTGAACTGCTTTTGATATGTATTACCAAACTTAAACTTGAATTGCCAATTATAGTAAAGTTATCGCTATAGTTTTAGCATAACTAAGAAATGAATTGTTTATTCAAATGATATTATTTATAGAGCATAAACTGTTGTGTCAAACCAAATTGTTTTGGTAAGACATCCTATACTGAGTTATATAACCCACGAGGGGTTAATGTACGTTAATAATATATTGACATATAGTGCGTGAAGGCACGAGTAGGATGAGATGCATACTCCTAGGATGTTGAATAGGCTGATCCCCTATCTCACATCTGAATAAGATTTCTAAGTCTTTGTGACTGACAGAAATAAAAAGTCCAAAAATTGTTGAAATATAAAAATTCCAGACATGGTAACAACAATCAGTTGAGTTTTGAACTGTTATACTTCTTTAAATCCTATATTGTGATAAATTATAAAACCCGTGTAGACACTCGAAATTTTCTGCACACCTGTTACTAACATTGTAGGAGGGTAGATTCGTCTTTCAGAGATAACCCTGGAAGACAGCTTACATCCATTCCGGATACCACCGAAAGTTCAGTCTCAACCCTGGAACACACACCTGGATTATCAGTTCCAAACTCAGAGATAACCCCGAGTTCCATCCTTGGAGATAACCCCAAGGAATGCCGTTGCAGTTCCGGTGATAACCCCGGAAATTCTTGTTTCAAATGCATGCAATCAGCTTCAACCTCGGAACTCCCGCCGAGGCACTCATTCCAAAAACCCAAAGATAACATCGAGAAGACAGGCACACTTAAAGATGACCCTGAGAAATTCAAATACTTGCAGCAGTCCAATCTCAGAGATAACCTTGAGCAACATCTTCTTTATCAGCCCAAACCGGAGATAACCCCAGTAAGGGGCAAAATGGTCATCTTGCCACCTCAACCCAACATCGCGTCGTCTAAACATCTCATACATACATTTCTACACAGAAATGTCCCACAAGAGCCAAGGAGTTCCAATCCCGAGTGACTATTACACAGGGCAGCACACCGGATAGAATTTGAAGCTTTAAGACCATGGGCATGGTCCCCTCTTCCTAACTCCGTACAACCTCTAATCCCATGTCATTACGTAACTCTCGACAATAGCAATCTGAGAAAGGTCTCGTACACCTCAATCGAATGCTCAGATTGAAGTTCTGCAAGTTTGAGAGGACATCACAGTGCACGAGTGCACTTATTTTGAGATTCCGCGGGACCTGTGGAGCCTGGGAACTCCCAAAGGCGACCACAGTACATCTGCAGCCTACCGCAGTACACTTGTCATGCATTATGAATTTGAAAATTGGATTTATATGAGAATTAAATTTTTATTTGATTATGTGAATTAAATGAATTTAATTGATTCTTTATGTGAGTAAGCTATGCGAAGGTCGTTCTATGACATAGGATGTGGTTAGGATTTTGGCTATGTGCTAGAATTAATTGTTTTGAATTTCCAAGACGAAAACAAATTTTTTTCGAGAAATTTTCGTTAAAACACTATTCATCTGTTTCTGCTCTGGAATTTAGTTTGAAATTCTGAGAAACGCGTAATGATAAAATATGAAGATGAAATGGAATATGTAATAACCATTCAGTTATGGAAAATGAAGTTTTCGCCTGCGGACTTAAAACCTAAGGGTTGGGATAAGTGAATTTCGAGAAGGAAAATTAAATACGTATAATGATTAAGATTATTATGCGTACGATATACAAGTGTGATACTATTTAGTATATGAGTATAGTATGAAGATTTA
The DNA here is from genome assembly GCA_020205605.1 of Panax ginseng. Taxonomy (NCBI): domain Eukaryota; kingdom Viridiplantae; phylum Streptophyta; class Magnoliopsida; order Apiales; family Araliaceae; genus Panax; species Panax ginseng. Next base: position 35,373,103 of record CM035129.1, read on the forward strand.
ATACGATGTACAATACGAATATCGTACGAGTACTATAAGAAGAGAATACGTGATACGTGAGCTATACGCATATAATACGATTGGTTATTAATGGACTTAGAGTTTAAGGACTTTGTATAATCCAATTGGACTTGGATTATATCATGCCCAATGTATTATGTAATCAAGCCCAAGTTAAGGCCTGATGTTAAGTTTAATTAAGCCCGATCCAAGAAACCGAACCGCAGATCGAACCGATGGGTCACCGGATGGGTAATAACTATGGGGCAACCCATGGGGATGACCCATGGACCTTGTGGGCCGGCCACTTGGCCACCAAGTAAAGTGATTACTTGGTGGCCAAGACTTGAATAGTAAGGAGGTTGGGGAGGATGACCAATATGCCCTCCACTTAGTTTTTCTATAAAAGCAAGCTTAGGTTGTTCATTAGTTGTTTTACAAAAATTTTCCAACTTATATTGAGAGAGAGAAAGAGCTAGAAACAAGTAATCATCCTAATTTGAAGCAAAACATAAGAAGTTTTACCAAGAACGTGAAGAACAAAGAGGTAAAATTTCGTAAGCGTTAACTTTCCATCTTTTTGATTCCTTTTTTGTAGAGAATCGTAGATTGGTGGAGCATGTCTATTATGGAGGAATAAGGATGTCTTTTATTGATTAAAATATTGATAAGTCATGTTTACGTAGAAATCGTAAGGATTTACGTAAATTGGAACCGTAGAAACCATTGAATGATAACAAGGTTGTTGATGGACAAATTAAAAACCATCGTTATTAAGATATGTGCATCTTGCTTGGTTAGGATGTAGATAAGGAATAAATGGAGTTGATCCATTTGATTTGGCATATAAAACACTAGTAACAAAGTTATGGTAAATTTTACGGAATTAGACGTTAAACGTCGAAAAAGTAGAAATCCGGGATTAGTAGTCAAAAGTTTTCGTGTGACTTGGAAACTTTGGTTTTCAATGTCAACATGTGAGATATGGTATTCAAGAGTTGTGGACTCAAGAATCGTTGAATTCCGACTTAGAACAAAGAAAACGAGTATTGAACGCTCGTGAACGATAAACGAACGCTCAATAATGAACTTAGATGTGAATTCTGAGTTAATGGATTCAAAAATATAAAATTCTTGTATCAACACTTAGAGTATGTAAAATGGGAGCTAAGGGCTTTTGAAAGGACCAATTCGGACTTCTAACGAAGAAGTTATGAGTTCGGGAAGTTCATCAAAAAATTTAAATGTCAAAAATATCTGGAACTGAGGTTTGGCACCGCACGCGCATGTAGTTAGACATGACGTGCAGCGATGCCATGCATGCGCGAGTGAAGTTATTGAAGAGTGGCCGCAGCTGCCATTCATACATATAAGTTCCGCGCCGCAGCGTCGGGATGAGGATGAGGGTCTGGTTATCAGAACTGGCCAAAATGGCCAAGAAATTGTTCAAAGTAAGGGTATGCATCGGCAATTACCGTAGTAGAGTGAGTTGATCAAGTTGATTTTGTAATTCCAATTTATTGGTAACAAATACTAGAATGTATGTGTACTTAATATACACGTAAATGCTCATTCTTAAATCACTTAGAAAGTGATAACGTTAGGAAATTAAGTACGATTTAATAGAAACTAAACTAAGAACGCAGAGTGGAAGTAAGTAAATCGTAAACGGTATTCGACGTTGGTACTTCACTAATAGTAATTGAGTCTTGGATAATAATGTATTAACGTTAACGAGCCATGATAAAGGGGTAGTAAGTCGGATTGACATTATTAATGAAATAATTTCAACTAAGACATAGAAGAGAAAGAAGTTGGTAATAATGATGTGATGAGATTGCTTAGTAGCTAATTACAGTGTGCTATGTGAATATATCATGTAGATACTATAAAGTCTAAGAACTGTTGAATATTTTATTCAAAGACACTTGAAGGCAAGTTTTCTTAACACTTGTCTAACCTTCGTGTTAGCCGAGTTTTCTGTGATTCATGTAATGAGTTGCATGAATGATTTTAAAGAAAGGGTCAATTCCAGTTTTAACTCAGCTAGACTATTTTTAAGAGTTAGATTGATTTGTGTACATGTATTTCTATATAGAAATGATAACGTTATCCTATGCCAAGTATTTGATACGGATTCAAAGGTAAGTTTGTCTATAAACAAACAAAAGTATTTTTCATCGTTTATTCGATGGGCACGCGAGTTTGCCAAATCTTAAACGTAAATACGTTTAACGGATGAATGTTGATTAACATAGAGTACTATAGGTTGATCACCTAGAAGTGCTCGTAAGAAATGTCGGATGTACGACCTTAGTGTTGGGATGTCCTTTTCATGTATGAAAATGGAAAGAGAATGTTCATGTTCTTTCGACCAGTTCAGAATTCCTAAGCTATTATATACTTTGGAATTGATGTTATGAATTGATAAGTACTAGTCAATGTTTCATAGTACTTCATGACTATTTGTTTGGTTATGGAAGATAATCATATAATTCACAGATGTGGTATTAATATTATCCTTTTTTAGACTTGTTGAGCTAGTTATGCTCACTTCTTGCTTGAATTATATGATTGCAGCTAAAGCCGAACGTACTGAGAGTTCTAAGAGAGATAAAGGCAAGGCTAAGATGGATAATTAAATATCCTGTAATAGACTAGTATGGTTGTATGTATTATACTTATGAACAACAAATGATGTAATCGGTTTATGAACTTGGAAAAGGATTTTTACTATGATTGTAATAAGAAGATAGTTAATACATTCATTGTGTTGTGGTTTCAATGGAATGATTGTATGATTATGAGTACCATGTAGCACCATATGTCAGGTTGAAAGATACCCGGATTTGGGGGCGTCACAGCCACCAGCTCTATAAATATAGAGCTTGGGGTGGCCATTTCATAAGAGAAAAAGGCAAGGAAGCCCAGTCAAATTTGCTCAGTGCACACTCCATATTGAGTGATTTCTCATTTAAAACACCTGTTAGCTCACATATAGCTATATTTTTACCGGCGGGAGCTGAGTGTTCATCCATTTATAGTCATAGAAGTCTTATTTGGCAGCCCACTATAAGCCTTCTTACACATTATAAAGCTTTTCTCTTCATCTTTGCACACAGTATTCTTCACATTGAGAGTCGTGTTGTGTGTGTATGCCCGGACTTCGGTCCATGGTATTCATTTCTATCTTTATATATACTTATATATGTATATATTTATATATATGGACTAACATTATCGAGTATGCCTCGATTGAGCCTAGACTTATGTCTGGAGCGTTTACTTGCTTATATATATATATATATATATATATATTTCTGTTAAGCCTAGAGTTTACTTCGTGGCCTTTTATTGCTTTATTTACATTCTGTCCCGCCTGGAGTTTACTTCATGGCGGTTGATCGTTTTTACTACTTTCTTTATATTTAATCCCGCCTGGAGTTTACTTCGTGGTGGTTGATCGAATTTACTACTTTATTTACATTTTTTATCCCCCATGGAGGTGCTTCGCGGTGGTTGATCATGTCTCTCTATATATATTTACCACTTTTATATATTTATATTTCCGATCCCCCATAGCGGCACTTCGTTGTGGTTGATCATGTCTGTATATATATATATATATATATATATATATATATATATTTACAGCTTTTATATATATAATCGCTTCGCTTTTAATATAATGCTGCGACATCATGTGAGCCTAGGAATCATGTGATCACAGATTCATCCACTAAATCTAGATTCTGTTCCGTGACGGACATTTTCAATTTATGCGACTTGTAAATTATTCACTATGTTTAAATTTCCTTAGATGGCTTTCATGCCCATGAGGAGTTCGGCACTGCTATATATTATTTTCTCGAAGATGCTTCGTGTCTTAAAAATAAAAGCAAACAAGCCGAACATTTAATAATAAAATGGAAGTATGAAAAGGTCTTAATTACTATTGAGCACAGGGTTCGAAAAACCTCTTTTACAAAACTTCACTGCTATATCATGTTTAAAACTAAATTTTTATATATAAATTCAAACCCTTTGTATATAGGTGCGAACGAGGCCTCACACTACTTCCAAATAATAGCAAATTGACCCCCCCCCCCCACACACATTCATATAACAGTTTCTTGAAAATTGGCGGTCAGCGTGGTAACACGGATGTCGGGGGGTGCCTAACAGCTTCCCTCCGCATAATCAAGCCCCCGAACCTAAATGAATCTCGGTTTCATAGACCCGTTTAGTAGTGTCACATCACTAGGTCAATGTAAAAACCTTTACTCGGTTGCGTTGGTGCAACCAGTTAAAAACACTAACTGGCGACTCTTACAGTCAAATCGTCAACATATACATGTCGTACCTTTTTCACTTATTTTTTCAAATAAATCTCACATAACATGAGAACACCAAAGAACAGGAACAGAAAAGGGACATAAAAATATCGACATCGATAACCCGCTGATCATGTCATAGCTCACCCTTGCAAATCATTCCCTTTGCAGTATTAGATGGTAACCTTGGCACATATGGAGTAAATAAAGGGAAGCGCCCATGCTTAGATTAATTTATATTACTGTCTAGTTGAATGGAATAATTTTGTAATAAGAAATTCTTATGAAGAATTATGTAATCGAACTTTAATATATGATATATAACATCTTTTATTTCCGCAATCTTCTTTCCTTTACATAAATAGATGTAATTAGAATTTTAAAATTAGTTTGAGATTCTTGGGAACTATTCATCTGAGTGAGGGTATTAACAATATGGACTGTTCATGTTGTTGTTAATACTCTGGATTTCAAATAGATAGGTACTATCGATACGATAGTGTAATCCGCATGATATAGACTATACATCTGAGTGAGGGTAATTGTAATATGGAATGTTCATGTTATTACTAATACTCTAAATTTCGGATAGATAGATACTATTCATAGATACAATCTTTGCATCCAAGTGATGGTATCCAAACACAACAATAGTTCTCCAGGGATTTGTTATCTGTTATGGGATATTGTGAACCTTGGATTATGGGAATCGTATCTTATAATAATTGTATAGTCATTCAGTTAGATATAAGCATAGAATCAGATACCATGGGTGTATAGATTTGAATGCATTATATTAATTGATTAGTAGTAAGCACCATATCGGATACCATGGGAGTATAGATATGGGGGAGTTACATCAAAAGACCGTGAACATTCTTTTTAATTTCCATTCATAAAAAGGATAACTCGACACTACGTTCGTAAGTCCGATATATTTTACGAGCACTTCTAGGTGATCAGCCTATAGTACTTTATGTTGATCAACACTCATCCGTTAAACGTATCTAGGTTTAAGTTTTGGCAACCTCATGTGCCCATCGAATAATCGATGTAAAATACTTTTGTTTATTCATACTCAGGCTTACCTTTGAATCTGTACCAAAATATTGGCATAAGATAACGTTATTAATACTATATCAAAAGACTTGAAAACAAATCAATCAAGCTCTTAAGGTTTTTCTAGCCGAGTTAAAACTGGCATCGACTCTTTCGTAAAATAATTCATGCATAATATAACACGAATCACAGAAACTTGGCTAACACGAAGGTTAAACAAGTGTTAAAGAAACTTATTTTCAAACATCTTTAATTAAAATTCAACAGTTCTTGGTCCTTACAGTTTTTACATGATATATTCACATAGCACACTAGAATTAGCTACCAAATAATCTAATCACATTATTTTTACCAACTTCTTTCTCTTCTATAAATTAATTGAAATTATTTCATTAATAATATTTGTTTCGAGTTATTTATCATTCATTACGACTTATTAACATTCATATGTCATAAACCGACACTCAACAACCATCGATTAAGTACAACAGTAGTTGAAACACTAATTAATTTATTATCTCAGAAAAATTCTTATCGGATTACCGATATCGGACTCCGTATAGTACATACATAATTTTTATCTTCATTTCTTATCATTCACGTACTACGCACATCTATTACATAATTTATAACACTAGGACGCGCATTAAACTCGAATATGATTCACAATTTACGTTCTTTATTTACTTACTTTTAATCAATGTTAAATTCCTAAAATCATCACTATACATGTTATTTAGGAATTATCTCTTCATGTTTATTAAATATATACATGCCCCGTAGTTATCATGTAAACAGTTGGGTTAATAAATAATTGTGTTAGACTTTTTCCCCTTACGATAAGTTGTTATACTGCATGCTGGCTCTCTCGATAAACGATCCCCTGCTTCGATTGACTGCGGTATACTTTCTTAGGCTTGAGAGGCGCTGCGACGCCAACCCTGAGCCTTTAAATTTTTTAAGTTTTTCATCTCAAATTCTTTCCGGACTTGTAACTTAATCATTATAAGTCAAAATTGGCTACTTCAAAAGCCATTATCTAACATTTCTCACATACTTCGATTGCATTTTGATAGAAGTAGTTTTTAAATCCGTTAACAATGAATTTACTGTTTAAATTTTCTATTACGCGTTCATTTAACGTTCGTGAATGGTCATAACTCGTTTCTTCATTTTAAGTCAGAATTCGACCATTCTTAAGTCCACGGCTCTTAAACATGTTGTTCTATGATACACTATCAAAAAAATAAGGTTTTTTAGTTAAAAGACGACTTTTGACTACCAATCTAGGAATTCTACGATTTCGACTATTATCATCTAATCTCGTAAATTTCTCCATAACTTCGTTGGTCGAGATTTTTTTACACCAAACCAAATGGAATTAATCCATTGGTCAGTTATCTATAACCTAACCAAGAAATTTGCATATAACTTATACTTGATGGTTTTCAATTTGTCCATCAACAACCAATTCAACGTTTTAATTAGTCACTTATGATCCTCATTTATACATGGCTTATTAATTTTTTAATTCACTAATAGCCATCCTTATTACTCTGGAAGAGACATGCTCCACCAATTCATACTTCTCTATGAAAAATAAATAAAAAAGAATAGAAGGCTAAAGTCTACGTATTGTTACCTTAGTGTTCTTCGCGTTCTTGACTTAAGCTTGATTACTTTGCTTTGATTCCTCTTGATTACTTGTTATTGCTCTTTTCTCTCACCCTCTCAATATATTTTTCAATGTTTGTTAAACCAACAAATGAACCAATTAGCTTCTCTTTTATAGAAAAACCAAGGTGAGGGAAAAATGGTCAAGAGGCAAACCTCCTTACTATTCCATTCTTCCTCACGAAGCAACTCCTGTTGCTTGTCCACCAAGTGGCCGCTTGACTTGCCCCTTGGGGGACACACATGGGTTACCCCATGGGTTTTACCCACCCGGAGATCCATCGATTCGACCCACAATTTTGTTTCTTGGTTTGGGATTAGAATTAATTCATATCGGGCCTATCACAGGCTTAATTTAATTTAACACTGGGCTTGACAAAGTCTAAGTCCAATTAATAAAGTCCATTAAGAACTAATCGTATTCTACTTATATAATTCTAGCATTCCCTTCGTATATACCTCGTATGATGTTCATATTATACGTCGTAATAATCTTTATACTATACTCGTATAATAACTAGTATCATTCTCGTATTTCTCACGTATAATAACTATACTTATTATACATAGTCATTTAATTCTCGAACCTCACTTTTCCTAACACTTAGGTTTTAAGTCCGCGGGCGAAAACTTTGTTTGCCATAATTGAAATATTATTATTCTATTTTGTCTTATAATTCTATCATTACGCATTTCTCAAAATTTCAAAACTAATTCCCGAGCAGAAACGTATGAATAGTATTTTTACAAAAATGTCTCAGAAAACTTTTATTTTCATCTTAGAAATTCAAAACAATTAAGCCTAACACATAGCTAGAATCCTAACCACATCCTCACATTCTAGGTCATAGAATGACCTTTCTGTTAGGTTTGTAATATTCATGAACGCAATTAAATTGCACAAAGTAAGAGGAAACATGATAAAATAAAGTTTTAAAATTTTACAAACCATATACCCAGATCATCCTTTATGCAAAATTATTAATTAAACGAAAAGATAAAGAACAAGACTCATTACCATTGGAGATTCGAGCTTCCTCAGGTACAAGTTCACCTCTAAATCCTTTTCACGTTCAACTTGAATCCACAGGGTTTAGTTCCTTCCTTTGATCAATATTAGCCACCCAAGTGTTTGGCCTCTAGAGGTGATCCACCAAGGAAGAAGAAAGATTCAAGAAGATGGGTATTTGGCAAAACCCTAGTTTTTCTATCTCTAATAAAAAGAGCGTACTCTCTAATAATTGAAATCACGTATTCACGTGTTTTGTGAAAGTGTCAACCACCCCCACCCATAATAAGACTCCTCTTATTTATAGATGTGGGCAACCCTCCTTAACAATTAAATAATTGTGTTTTATTTTAATTAATTAAATTTCTTTAATTAATTATGCTCCCAATCTTATTAGGAATAATTAATTAAATTCTTTTAATTAATTTGTCTCCTAATCTTATTAGGAATATATGAGAGTACTTTTATTAATTAATTCCCAAACTCCTTTAAGAATTAAATAATAATAATAATAGTAATAATAATAATAAGACTCCTCTTATTAATTTATATTTAATATTTCCAAATATTAAATAATAAATATTAAGCTATTTAATTTATTCTATCACCATAGATTAAATTAAATATACTTAACTTATTATTACGATTATGACATTAACTTCTTAACTAATTATTCTTCCTTTTATGGTGTGACCCTTTAGGTTCTTCATATTAAACTGGTTGTGAATAAATTAATTAGAACAATTCTAATCTTATTTAAATAAATAAATTAAAATATTAATTTATTTATATAAATAATATTTATTCTAAAATATGGATAAGCCTCCCTAGCGATTAACGACTTTCTAGATAATATAGATTTTAACATTAATCATAAATAAACCTTTGAGTAAATAGTTACCGTACAATTCAATCCTTCCACCATACAATGTCCCAATTAAATATAAGACATGGAATTACGGTCAAGTCTTATTTTATTTAATTATATGTATTTCAACTCTTAAATGCACAACTCCAAATAATGCAAATTAGAAACTCCTTTCTAATTTCATCCTGCCTTGGCCAAGGACTACTGGGTTGTCATTTATCGAATCACATAGGACATTTCTCTTCTTTTACTAGAAGTGGTAGATTCTTTATTGATCATACATTATCTCCATATACAACTTATTATACCCAAGCATACCCTTTGATATACCCTAAGGGTCTTAAGGAATAAGTTAAAGTATAACTCATCATACACAAGATATTATGATGACCTCAAGTCCAAGGATCACTTGTACTACTATCACTACATTAATTCCTATTGATAGACAATTAAAACTCCATTAGGTATTCCTTAGCGAGCCACGTTTAGTGAACTTATCCTCTAATAAGCACCTACGTACTTGCTTTAGTGTCTCCACATAAATGATTATGAGATCAATCATCCTCATCCAATGAGCAAGCAACATATATACCAATCTATCTGGAGTCGCTAATCCCCAATTTAGTAATCTAATGATTGGAAACTATTTTAGTTTTAAGCTTTCTAAGAATTTAGATCTCATTAGAATGATCATCATCATTTTCTAAAAGCATTGCTTAAAACTATGGGTTTATCACATTTTATAAAGCAACATCATGTAGATAATTACAAGCCTTTAATAAATTAATACTTTTTATTAATAAATGAATAAGATTGTTACAAAGTATATGTTTTATCATCAAACATGATTGGCTTGTGTGCTTACTACTTTCAATCTCCCACTTGCACTAAAGCCAATCGTCATGGTATCTCACACCCTTCTTCTCTAAGTGACGATTATCCTGCTGTTGGATAAGCTTTAGTTAATGGATATGTAATATTTTTCTTGAGAGATCACTATCTCTATAGTGATTTTCCATCTTTCAATGACTGGTATAATCAAATGAAAGTGCCACAACACATGTTTAGATCCAAGATGAGACTTAAGAACTATTCCTAGTTCTTTAATGAACTTTTCATCCAAACAATCAACTTGCAGCTTCATTTACAGCTATATACTTTATCTTTATCACTAAACTAGCAACTGAATGCTATTTAAAACCTTTCAAATTCATTGCACCACTGTTCAAGGTAACGCTTTACCTTAAAGTGGATTTTCTGTCGTCTTGGTCTGTCTAAAAAACTTGAGTCTGTTAAGCCCTCTAGTTTTAATTTAGACCCACCATATATTTTAACTACATCCTTAGTGTTGGTTAATTAATTTAAGATGTTTTTCACTGTCTTACAATGATCTTCTCCAGAATATGATCGATCATCATCAAGTCTCGTATATTTCATTGTATACATGATTTTCACACATGCGATCTCTTTTTTCAGGAGTCTATGGGGACTATTAAGAGAGATACACTCTATGGCTCATTAACATGAGACATCTCTTGGAGTTTTCCATGCTAAATGACTTTAGCATCAAATGAATATACGTTCCTTGGGTTAAGTTAAGCATCATCTTGAATCTATCTATATAGATTTGTATCCCCAATTAAGATACTCTTCCTAAATCATTCATGGAGGAATATTTAGAAAACTTTATCTTTACTAATTATAGTATTGGTATGTCATTCCTTATTCATAGTATATCAACATATAATACTAGGAATGTCATGACGCTCCCACTGACCTTTTTGTACACACTAGGTTCATTCTTGTTTTTTGATAAAATCAAACTCTTTTGATCATCTCATCAAATCGAATGTTCCATTTTTGAGAAGCTTGCTTCAATCCATTTCTCTAAGTGTCTACAACTCTTATCTCATCATATGTAACTGGATCATCATCAATGATGTGTACCTTATCATCATCATCTATGATGAATCCATACCTCCTAGGTATCTTTGGTACTATTCCAGATTTATGATTCAGTTGTGGTATAATAGGTCTATCTACAGGTTCCTCTTATTTGACCTATAATGTTTTGTGGTTCTTGAACAATTCAAGATCTATTATCCTCCCACTATCCCCTTCAATGATAAACATCTTTATCTTAGAAGGCAGCATGTTTCACAACAAACACCTTTTGCTAAGTAGGATTATAGAACATATACCCTAAACTTACTTTAGGATGTCCCACAAATTTGTACTTCTCAAATCTTGTCCCAAGCTTATTATTTGAAACCTTTTCACATAAGCTGGACAACCCCTTATCTTAACTTCCTTAAAATTAGGAATCCTTCCTCTCTATAAATTTTATGGAGTCTTGTGGCCAGATTTTGAGGTTACCTTTTTCGTAGATATGCATTCATTTCTAGGACATTATCCCAGAAGAATACTGAAATGTCGATAAAATCATTACGGACCTCACCATGTCCAACAAGGTACGATTTTTCCTTTCAGATACATCAATCAATTATTTCGTATCAGGAGGCGTCCATTGTGAGTAAACCATTTGAGATGATCTAGAAACTCATTGCACAAGTATTGCTTCCTTTATCTGATCAAAGAATCCTAATACTTTGCCAATTTATTTCACTTCTAAATTCTTTGAACCTTTCAAATAATTCATACTTGTATTTTATCAAATACAAACATTCAACTCTTTGAATGATCATCTCCTTTTCTTATACCAGGTTTTTCAATTTGTAAAATAAATTTTCACGTAAGTCAAGTATACAAAATCCATTAAGTAATATTCTAGTTCTATACAAAATATTATTATTATAAATAGAACAACAATTTTTCTTAAATATAATACCAAAGATTTCATTGTCCAACAACAAAATGAAAATAATGTTTCTAACAAGAACTGGAATACAATAGCAACTTATTGACTTAATAGATTTGCCCGTAGGCATTGCTAAACTATAAGTTTCTTTGGCTAATGTAGCAACATTTGCTTCATTTCTCACAAATAGGATTACTTATCTTTGTTTAGCTTTCTACTTCTGCTTGGTCCCTTCATAAATCTATATTTATGATAACCAAAGTCGGTATCCAATACCCAAGTAGAACCTTGACTTAAATTTTATTTTATTTTAAATCATGAACAAAATTATACTTGTAACCAAAACTTCACTAAGCTTCTTCTGGTTAGCCTCTACAAGATACTTCTCGTAGTTTATTTTTCAGTGTCCAGGCTTATTGCAGTGAAAGAAAACTCCTTTGTTATCCATATCAGTTTTGTTCTTATTATCCATTATTTTTGCCCTTTCTATTTATCTTCTTAGAATCGTTCTTCTTTTTAGAAGATCCTTTGACCCCTACCAGTAAGACTTGGTCTTTCTTGGTTGGAAAGAGACTCTCAACATTGTCGACGTCAGGATTTTTAATTGTCCCTTTTCGTTACTTGTCTTTTGGGGTTCTCATGTTAATTGAGATTTGTTTGAAAAAATAAGTAAAAAAGGTCCGACATGTATAATGTCGACGATTGACTTTAAGAGTCGCCAATTGGTGTATTTAACTGGTTGCACCAACGCAACCGAAAAGGTTTTGCACATTGACCCAGTGATTTGGCACTGCTAAACGGGTCTGTGAAACCGAGATTCATTACGGGTTCAGGGGCTTGATTATGCGGAGGGAAGGTGTTAGGCACCCCCCCCCCCACATCCGTGTTACCACGGTGATCGCCACTCTTCAAACAAACTGTTATATGAATGTGTGTGTGTGTGTGTGGATCAATGTGCAATTATATGAAAGTAGTGTGAGGCCTCGTTTGCACCTATATACACGGGTTTGAATTTTATTTAGAAAAATCCAATTTTAACCACAAGATATAGCGATGAAGTTTTTGTAAAAAGAGGTTTTTTAAACCCTGTGCTCAATAGGAATTGAGACCTTTTCATACTTCCATTTTTTATTATTAAATGTCCGGTTTGTTTGCTTTTATTTTCGAGATGCGAGGCATCCTCGAGAAAACAATATACAGCAGTGCCGAATTCCTCATGGGCATGACAACCATCCAAGGAAACTCAGACACTATAAAATAATGTACAAGTCACATTGACTTCAAAAATGTCCATCATGGGAACCGAATCTAGATTCAGTAAACTGAACCTGTGATCACATGATTCCTAGGCTCACAAGATACTGCAATTTGTATTGAAAGCAGTAAGCAGTTATATATATAAAAGCTGTAAATATATATATAGACTCGATCAACCACCACGAAGCAACTCCATGGGAGATCGGAAATGTAAGTATATAAAAGCGATAAATATATATATATATATATATATGGACATGATCAACCGCCACGAAGTAAACTCCAAGCAGGATGAAATGTAAATAAAGCTGTAAAAGCGATCAATCGCCACGAAGTAAACTCGAGCGGGACGTAATGTAAATAAAAGTCAGTAAATGGCCACAAGTAAACTCCAGCCGCATGTAAATGTAAATATATATATGTACAAATATATATATATATATATATATATATAAAAGCGGTAAAGCAACCTCAATATAAATTTGGGCTCATCGGATATGTCTCGATGAAGAATTATATATATATATATATATATATATATATGTAATAGATGCACCGGATATAAAATTCAGTGCTCATCGATATGTCCGATAACAATTATATATATATATATATATATATATATATATATATATATATATATATATATATAATATAATGAAACGCCCCAGTATGTAAAAATCCGGGCTCATCAAAGTAGTCGACAACAGTTCATATATATAAGTATATATATATATATGAACTGTATCAAACTCGTCATGCGATGATCCTATACTATTCATATATATATATATATATATATATATATATATATATATATATATATATATATATATATAAAAGCAGTATAAACGCCTGCATCAAGTTCAGGCTCAATCGAGGCATAACTCGATAATTTTAGTCCGTATAAAATATATATATATATATATAAGTATATATATACTGTATTGTAATGAAAACCACGGACCAAAGTCCGGGCAAACGCACACAACACGACTCTCAATGTGTAGAATAGTGTTTGCCAAGATGAAGAGAAAGGCTTTATAATGTGTAAGAAGGCTTACAGTGGACTACCAAAGAAGGCTTCTATAACTCTAGATGGATGAATACTCAGCTCCCTCCGGATAAAAGTATAGGTATATGTGAGCTAACAGATGTTTAAAATGAGAAAACACTCAATATGGGTGTGTACAAGAGCAAAATGGATGTGGCTTCCTCGCTTTTTCTCTCTCAAATGGTCAATTCTAAGCCTCAGATATATAGAAGGATTTCCAGCAGTTCTACCTGGGCAACCGTAGACCTACGGTATACTGCGGCTTGTCAAGGTTTATTTGGGCCTCGCAGGTCCCGTCGTCTCGAAGTACGTGCACTCGTGCACTGTAATGTCCGCTTGAACTTGCAGAACTTCAATTCGAGCATCCAAACGAAGTATATCTGTACTTCTTTGAATCGCTTTTGTTGAGAGTTGTGCAATGACATGGGATTTACCCTTTTTGATTCCAGGAAGATAGGTCCATGACCAAAATAGCATTCCTGGGTTTTCGTCAGGCAATCCTGTGAGCTGTTTCGCGTAGTTTGCACTCCAAGGCAATCCGGTGAGCTGTTTCGCGTAGTTTGCGCTCTGAAGTTAAGAGATGAGTCCTATGGGAATTCTTTTGAAGTAATTTGGTTCTAAATGAGTGTATTTGATTTGAAGTGAAGTTGATTTGAGTTGGCAAAATGACCATTTTGCCCTCCCTTGGTTATCTCCGCCAGCCAAGTTCTGAACGGGTTTTTCCTGTGGTTATCATTTGAGATGGCCATGTTGTTGACTCTGAATGTCCTCAGGGTTCCCTGAGGACGGCTTGACCTCTCAGGGTTGACTCTGGGCTTTGTACTTGATCCCCCGGGGTTATCTCCAAGGTTGGAACTGATTTTCCCGGGGTTATCTCCGGGTTTAGAAACTGATTTCCCATGGTTATCTCCGGGGTTGGAAATTGGATCTCCTGGATCTATGTCCAGGGTTGGAATTGATGTTGTGGTCCTCAAGGATTACATCAGGAGTGTGAAAAAGACGTTTTTGCCCTCCTACATAGTTAGTAACAGGAAAAGAAAATTTTCGACTGTCTACAGATGCCCCTCTTTATCATGTTTATGCAATGCAATGGAATGGACATGATAAAGATTAGTAGACACTTGAAACATGACAAGGTATTTTTAATGATGTAAATCGCAATGTAGTGAATCTGATGATGAATGTTAAAATGTTTTCACAGATCGCAGATCGCATTTTGCACTTCATATTTCACTTTTCGCATTTGGCCAATCGCACTTCGTAAATTGCACATCGCATTTTGCGTATCGCAGATTGCAAATCGTAAATCGCAATGTAATGAATATTTTGATGCATGTTTAAAATGTTTTCGCAAATCGCTTTACCTTGACCGAGGATTGCTGATGCCTATGCTGGTGTTGACTACAATGGTTTGGCTTTTTATTGGTGTCGCTAATGCCTGTTTGATGAAGAGAAATTGAGATATTGCCGATGCATACGCTGGTAGTTTACAATGATGTCTACCCTGATGGTAGTTTGATAACAGATCCTACCCTGCTGGTAGTTAAATACGCTGACATCGCCCAACCGTTTCGGTTCCCACTCGGATGGTGGTATACAAAGCTTTCATCATCGAATCGCTCTTGATGTTTCATTGATGATTGATGCCAATGGTTTTGAATACCGGATCTCCCGATACCTTCGCTGAAATAATATTCAAAGGTTTGCTTCGCTAGACTTTGCCTGATGTTACGATGGATGGAAATGCACGTTGATGTAGCGCCTCACCCTTTTGAGTTGATTTGTAGTTTTCTTTCGCTGTTGAGTGCTTATGCCCCATTTCCTTAAACATTTGACTCATAACCCGGTTGAACTGATGATATGAATACCGCTGATATCCCTCGGGGTGTCATTCTCACTTTTTCATTTCTTGAACTTTAAACTTTAGTGTAGAGGCCTCAACTTATGAGGATTTGGCGCAAATTGATGGTGTAGATTTCATTCGCCAGACCCTTTGTCATTGGGCTTCTGCTCTTAAGTTAAGAACTTTGTTGAGAATTTTCCCTTCGCCCTCAGTAGGGGCAAGCTTAAGTGTCTCCATGATTTCTTTCGTGAGTTTTCCTTCTTTTGATGAGAGGTTTGATCCTTAAAATCCTTCGCTTTCACTAAATCGAAAATGCCCCATCTTTTCGCATCAATCGATGTGAGGATTCATACGAGAAACTCTTTTTGTTGATGAAGTCGCAAATGATTAATATTCGAATCGCTAATGTGAGGGAAGCTTTGATGATGATGGACCAAGCTGATGGTGTTGACTGGGGTATTTTCCTCTTTAAGATGTTTGATAAATGCCTCAGTGTTGAGTTGTCGCTGTTTTCGAGATTGCCCAAGTTTTGTTGTAGTGGTGGCAATATCGGGTTGTCGTCGATTTTGAAATTGCCCCAGCCTTGCTTGTTGTCTGGGATAGTCGCTTTGACAGATGGGCTGATAAGATGCTGAGATCGCAAGAAACTTTTTCCTCTGTACCAGATAGTGAACAAGTACAGGACTTGGGTTTTAATGCCTGACTTGTTATTGCAATCGGTCTTGATTTTCTTCTGATTTAATGAAGACTCTTGATTAAGGGTGTCAAATCTTTGAAAGTCCTCGTTGCTGGTTGTCTTGGCATATCGTTGTTTCTTCCTTTCTGGGATTTGTGCCAAATTTGATGGAATGTCATTGCAGTGTTGTTGGGTCTTCTCTACATAGGTCACTGACTTGGAGGGTCGTTCTTGAGATCGACGTTTGGATTTGGATGTTTCTGTTGAGGGTTAGACCGCACCACTAGTGGTTGCCTACATACTCCCGTGAGTGCGGGAGATCAGGTCTGCGTAGTTCCTACTTGATAAGATAAACGGTTTGAGGAGTGTTTGTTTGAGAAGCGTTTGTTTGAGAAGCATTTGTTTGGGAAGTGTTTGTTTAGTTTGACCGCACCATAAATGGCTACCTACGTACTGCCATTGAAGAGGGGAGATCAGGTCTTTCATAGTTCAGGGTTAATGAGCTGAAACCTGAATGATTTTATTTTTGATTTTTTTGATTTTTTTGATTTTCTTTTTTCTTTTTTTTTCTTTTTTCTTTCTTTTTTTCTTTCTTTTTTTCTTTTTTCTTTCTTTTTTTTTCTTTTTTTTTACTTTTTTTTTCTATACATGCATGGAAAATAAAAAACATACTGCGAAGGAAGTGATACCGTCCCAACATCTTCTGGAACTCGCAACTTTATCCCCGGATCTACATCTTTTTGGCTAGTTGAGGCTGATAGTCCAAATCGTCGGTCATGTTGCCTTCAAGGCTCGCGACAGAGGTTACTTCTTGGTTTTGAATGTCTTCACTTATGGCCATAACTTGATCGCTTCCAGGTTCAATACATTCTTCAGGGATGCTTGAGCCGGACCCATCGCAAAAAGGTATGAAATCTTGATTCTTTGATGGGTTGGTTTCCCCGACAACCTCACCACCTTCTCCTTCATCTGTTCCTTCACGCTTTTCATGGGCTTGAGAGGATTCGACCATGAAATCTGCCTCGAACTGTCTTCACATTTCTTGTAAGGAATTTTCCTTTTTTGCTTTTTCTTCCTTGGAAAGGATCAGTATTTCCTCCGCATCATCCAAGGTGATAAAATCAGGAACGTGGTTGATATCTTTGGACCAGAAGATGTTTGATGTTGGCAGAAGAATATCCTTCAGGAATTCCCTTGTCTCTTCTATCATTTTCTGCATTAGGATCACTCCATCTTGTGTTCTTCCAGGATTATCGCTCATAGCCTTCACCTCATTTGAGCTGCTTGTCTCAAGTGGACATCTTAAGCTTTTTATTGCCTTTTCGCCTTTTTTGGTCATGAGAATTTCTATCTCCAGCTCTCCATTTTCAATGAGATCCTGGATTTTATGTCGCAAAGCCCAACATTCCTCAGTCGTATGTCCAAGTGAGTTAGAATGGTAGAGACATATCTCGGTGGAATCATAGCTCTTTATCCTCAGATTTATAGGAGGTAGCAACTCAGTAATCCTTCCTTCGCTCATCAGAAAGTGTAGCATTTCTTCATTGAATTTGCTTAGAGGGGTGAATTTTTGAACTCTTGTGGAGGTTGTTTGATCTTTCTTCTTTGCGAGTTCGCATTCCCCCAAGCGATTTTTCTGCTGGCGAGGTTTGCTAGCAATTTTATCATCCCCCTTTTCTTGGCCTTCTGATAGTTGAGTGAAGAAATGCCTCGTATCCTGATGCTGGCGCACTATTAGCTTAGCTAGCAGATTTATTTGGTTCTGAATTGTCTCTAACTTTTGCATTACTATTATACCCTCTTCCGAGTTTTCCCACTTTAGGACATCTGCTCTGTGCCTTTGGGGGGTAGTCCTCTATCCTTTGTATGCACTTATGAATTGGATATATTTCATCGCTTCCTGACCCGATCATGTTTACTTCTTCCATATCGTGCTGCAACGGAAGGTTGGTGTTGACATTTTGTTGATCAGGTTGTTGGACTACAATACTTCCACTTTCGATCAAATTTTAAATTTTATGCTTTAAGGACCAACAATCTTCCGTATCGTGTCCTGGAGATCCTGAGTGGTAAGCATATCTCTGGCTTGGATTGTATCTTTTGCTCCCTGGTTCCAGAGGTGGAGCCAGTTCGGTAATTTTCTTATGATCCATCAATATCGCCAAAACATTTTCAAGAGAATCGCCTAGTGGAGTGAACACCCGATTTTCCATTCTCTCAAATTTTCTTTTCCTGTCCTGGAATTGGTTAAATGCAACCTGTTGTTGAAATGGCAGATTGTCTCGCTTTTTCCAAATGGGGGGACTGTAGGTTGGTCTACTAGCTTGCCCCTGTACAACAAGGGATACATCTTCACTGCCTTTATCGGGTACCCCCTTGGGATCGCTCGCATACTTGCTAGTCTGTATATTTTTGGCGACTACTTCTAAGGCAATGAAGTCTTTAATCTTGCCTGCCTTCAAGCCCATCTCTGCCATTTCGCCGTGTTTGATTATTTCCGAGAAGGGCTTTCCTATGCCTGCTAGGATCCTTTCGTAGTACGGAGCTTCTTGGATATCAATAAACGTCATTACCATCTCAGTTTCTGTCATTGCTGGGATGACTTGCGCTGCGAGATGTCTCCATCTTTGGGTATATTCTCAGAAAGATTCAGTACTTTGCTTTTTTACTTTAGTCACTTGGTATCGATCAGGTGCCATTTGTGACTGAAAACTGTACTGGTTTAAAAAGGCGTGGGCCAATTCTTCCCAGTTGTGGATTTTGGCATTGTCAAGTCGGGCATACCAGGCTTTAGCCTCTCTGGTGAGACTCTTTTGAAAAAGCTGCATTCTGAGGCTTTCATCTTCAGCACAAGACCCCAGTTCGCCAATATACACTTTTAGGTGCGTATATGGATCGCCTCCCCCATTGTACTTTTCAAACTCTGGGACTTTGAATTTGCTAGGATATCGAGCCCCTGGGAATATGCACAGATCTTAATAGGTGACACTCCCATAATTTCCAGTCCCTTTGATTGACCGGATGGTCTCTTCCATTTGTTGGACTTTCTTTCTTAGATCTATAGTTTCTCGATCATCCCTAAGATTTGTGATTTCTTTATTGGAATGAGGTTTAGGTATCTGGGTTTCCACCTTTTTGCCAATACCCTGACTGCCCCCTGGTATAAATGACTCGGATTGAGTAGGCATTGTTTGGCCCTGGGTTCCTCCATGTGCAGGGGATTCCGTGTGGATGGGTATTTGTATACCTTGAGTAGATTGGTGTAGTTCTTTGAGCATAACAACCAATTCTGTCATTTGATAGCTTAATCTTTCGAATTCCTCGCGAGAGACAGGAGTAGGATCAGGCTGGGCACTTTTATCCATATCTGATTGTGGGCTTAATGCCCTTTTGGACTTTGAACTGGAAATATGATCAATTGCTTCCCTACAAAAAGACTTACGGAGTTTAGTCTTTGGGAAATGTATAAAAATTTTACATGCTATCATAATGTGTCCATTTTAGGAATATTATCCTGCAAAATGGGTGTCATTTAATAGCATGTAAAGCCTTAATATGCATTTACACATATTCTTCATATTTTTCTTTATATTGAGATTGACAAGTAATTTAAATGGGAAAGTATGAAGAGACTTCCCTTCCCATTTGGTTTATCAGAGGCTGACCTATCTTAGGTTACTCTCGCGTCTTTTTGGCAATGAAGGTTCCCAGATCATCGCAATCTACTCAACGGGAAGTTAATCCGGTCTTTCAACTGGAGCGAATCTGAGTGGTGCCTTTCCTGAGCCCTGGGGAATTATTCTTCACACGAGTCCAGTAATCAAACACCGACAGGATAGCCTCCTGGTGGAGGGACCACACAACAAACATTCACATACAACGTGTCTCACCGTTTATGCAAAATGATTACATGTACGAAGCACTAATATCAAAGATAGATATTTAGCAGTGCAGTAATTAAGATGCATTCGTACACATTCATCATAAATATAAATGCAACAATCACACACAAGCATATAACAATTTTAAAAAGCTTGCAATAGCGGCTTAAGCCCTCTTACTGGAGTCCCCAGCAGAGTCGCCACCTGTCGACGTCGGGATTTTTAATTGTCCCTTTTCGTTACTTGTCTTTTGGTGTTCTCATGTTAATGTGAGATTTGTTTGAAAAAATAAGTGAAAAAGGTCCGACATGTATAATGTCGACGATTGACTTTAAGAGTCGCCAGTTTGTGTATTTAACTGGTTGCACCAACGCAACCAAAAAAGTTTTTCACATTGACCCAGTGATTTGGCACTGCTAAATGGGTTTGTGAAACCGAGATTCATTGAGGGTTCGGGGGCTTGATTATGCGGAGGGAAGGTGTTAGGTACCCCCCCCCCCCCACATCCGTGTTAACACGGTGACCGCCACTCTTCAAAGAAACTATTATATGAATGTGTGTGTGTGTGTGTGGATCAATGTGCAATTATATGAAAGTAGTGTGAGGCCTCGTTTGCACCTATATACACGGGTTTGAATTTTATTTAGAAAAATTCAATTTTAACCACAAGATATAGCAATGAAGTTTTTGTAAAAAGAGGTTTTTCAAACCCTGTGCTCAATAGGAATTGAGACCTTTTCATACTTCCATTTTTTATTATTAAATGTCCGGTTTGTTTGCTTTTATTTTCGAGATGCGAGGCATCCTCGAGAAAACAATATCTGGCATCTTAAATTCCTCATGGGCATGACAACCATCCAAGGAAACTCAGACACTGTAAAATAATGTACAAGCTGCTTACAGCCCAAAAATGTCCATCATGGGAACCGAATCTAGATTCAGTAAACTGAACCTATGATCACATGATTCCTAGGCTCACAAGATACTGCAATTTGTATTGAAAGCAGTAAGCAGTTATATATATAAAAGCTGTAAATATATATATACAGACTCGATCAACCACCATGAAGCAACTCCATGGGAGATCGGAAATGTAAGTATATAAAAGCGATAAATATATATATATATAAATATATGGACATGATCAACCGCCACGAAGTAAACTCCAGGCGGGATGAAATGTAAATAAAGCTGTAAAAGCGATCAACTGCCACGAAGTAAACTCCAGGAAGGACGTAATGTAAATAAAGCTGTAAATGGCCACGAAGTAAACTCCAGTCCAGATAGAAATGTAAATATATATATATGTACAAATATATATATAAAAGCAGTAAACGCACCGGATATAAATTTGGGCTCATCGGATATGTCCGATAAATAATTATATATATATATATATATATATATATATATATATATATATATAGCGAGTAAATGCACCGGATATAAAATCCAGTGCTCATCGAGATATGTCTGACAACAATTATATATATATATAAATATATATATATATATATATATATATATATATATATATATATATATATATATATATATAAAAGCAATGAAACGCTCCTGATGTAAAATCTGTGCTCATCGATGTAGTCGACAACAGATTCATATATATAAGTATATATATATATATATATATATATATATATATATATATATATATATATATATATATATAGCAATTAAACGCTCTGCATCAAGTATAGGATCATCGACATAGTCTCGACCACAATTCATATATATATATATATATATATATATATATATATATATATATATATATATATATACAAAAGCGTATAAACGCCTGCATCAAGTTTAGGCTCAATCGAGGCATAACTCGATAATGTTAGTCCGTATAAAAATATATACATATATATATATAAGTATATATATACAGACAGAAATGAAAACCACGGACCAAAGTCCGGGCAAACGCACACAACACGACTCTCAATGTGTAGAATAGTGTTTGCCAAGATGAAGAGAAAGGCTTTATAATGTGTAAGAAGGCTTACAGTGAACTACCAAAGAAGGCTTCTATAACTCTAGATGGATGAATACTAGCTCCCGCCGGATAAAAGTATAGCTATATGTGAGCTAACAGATGTTTAAAATGAGAAAACACTCAATATGGGTGTGTACAGAGCAAAATGGACAGGGTTTCCTCGCTATTTTCTCTCTCAAATGGCTGACCCCAAGCCTTGTATATATAGACGGATTGTCGCAGGTCTACCTATGGCAGCCTTTGGTATACCTGCGGCTGGTCAAGGTTTATTTGGGCCTCGCGGGTCCCGTCATCTCGAAGTACGTGCACTCATGCACTGTAATGTCCGCTCGAACTTGCAGAACTTCAATCCGAGCATCCAAACGAAGTATATCTGTACTTCTTCGGATCGCTTTTGTCGAGAGTTGTGAAATGACATGGGATTTGCCCTTTTTGATTCCAGGAAGATAGATCCATGACCGAAATAGCATTCTTGGGTTTTCGTCAGGCAATCCTGTGAGTTGTTTCGCGTAGTTTGCACTCCGAGGCAATCCGGTGAGCTGTTTCGCGTAGTTTGCGCCCTGAAGTTAAGAGATGAGTCCTGTGGGAATTCTTTTGAAGTAGTTTGGTTTTAAATGAGTGTATTTTATTTGAAGTGAAGTTGAGTTGGCAAAATGACCATTTTGCCCCTCCCGGAGTTATCTCCGATTTTACGCATGATTCTTGTGAGTTTTTACCGGGGTTATCACGAGATGGCCATGTTTGTTGACTCAATGTCCTCGTGGTTATCCACGAGGTTGGCTTGACCTCCTGGGGTTGACTCCGGCTTTGCACTGATCCCGGGGTTATCTCCGAGGTTGAATCCCATTTTCCCGGGGTTATCTCCGGGTTTAGAAACTGATTTCCCGGGGATATCTCCGGGGTTGGAAATTGGATCTCTCGTATCTATGTCCAGGGTTGGAATTGATGTTGTGGTCCTCAAGGATTACATCAGGAGTGTGAAAAAGATGTTTTTGCCCTCCTACATAGTTAGTAACAGGAAAAGAAAAATTTCGACTGTCTACAAACATTTTTCAACATGTTAAGCAAATTAGCGAAGCTGATATCTAGCTTGTTCATATAAAAAATTCACAAAATTTATGAATAGATTCCGGGAGTGAGTGCAAGATCAAATCTTGGCATAACTCCCCATCCATGACAAAACCCGTTGTCCTAATTATTCAATCAAATTGATAATGGACTTTTGTCTGTACTGTAGTGTCATCGGTTATTCTAGATCAGAAGAGTTCCTTAGATATCTGATATCTATCAGTCCTACTTTCCTTACCATTAGCTTCTTAATATGAAGGAATGTAGTAGAAGCATCCATAGTTTCATGCTGACACTAAAGCTCGTTACTCATGGATGCGAGCATGATGCATTGAGCCAACTTTGCATCATCTTGCAACTTTCTAAAAGTAGTAATGTCTTCCTCAAAGACATTGTTTGCAACCATTGCAGGGATAGACGTATTAAGGACATAAGATAGCTTTTCAGCCGTGAGAACTATTCTTAATTTCCTTAACCAATCCGAGTAATTCGGTCTGGTTAATTAACATCTAATATGTTTCGCAATTATAGTAATTTAGACATTGTAAAATTCTGTAAATGAATTTGTTCTTAACAACATTTTAGCATACATTATTTTATTAATTACCAAAATAATTTAGGTCTTGTTTTAAATTGATATCTCCCACTATTTTTATTAAACTATATTACCCTCACTTATATAGTTCAGTAAAATCTAATTAAAGATTTGCTAGTGAGAATAAGGATCTCATTTCAAATGTATATAGCCTTGTGCTGACACAACAAACTATATATAAATAAATAGGTAGACAACTCTTTTCAATTACATCATCATGTACCTCCTTTTATTTTGCCTCTTAAATTATTTTGATCAAGTGGTGGCACATCCAAATCAAAATTATCTAAGTTAAGTCCAACCTAGCACTCCATATATTCAAAAAAGAAAAATATTATCCTTCTGGTGACACAACAAAACAACATTGTTCAATTTTCTTTATAAGCATCAAATGTGATAATTAACATCTCAAAAAATTAAGATAAGCCTTGTGGTGACACAAAAAACTTATAATAATTAATTGATACACTATTATTTTTTATCATGCTATAAGGCGACGTTTGATATTCCAAATATCTTTAAACACTTAGGACTTAATATAAAATCTTTAAGGGGTTTGTTATTATTTGTCTCATCTTGTTTAGCTCACATGCACACACACACACACACACATACACACACACACACACACACACATATATATATATATATATATATATATATATATATATATCTACGGGAATATGGAGGTGCACAATGCGTGTAACTTTTAAAGTTACATTTGCCTACGATCGTAGAGTGATTTCACTCTACGATCGTAGAAATAGTCCATGAATAGTAGAGTGAATTCACTCTACTATCGTAGAGTAGTCACTCCACGATTTGTATTATTATGCATGTTTGCATAATATATATTATGCATGTTTGCATAATATATAATATATATATATATATATATATATATATATATATAGTATAAGCATGCACATATAGAATACTATATTTTATCCGGATTGATTATGGACTTTTATTCTAGTTTGGTTCAATAGAGCCACCAAGTGAACCAAAAGATCAAACCCTAGGGGTGCAAGAATTAATATTTAAATATAACTATGACATTTAAACCCGGGCTCCATTACAAACGGGTCTTCAAACGCTCCTTCCTCTTTGATCTCCAATTTTTTAAAATTAATTTTAACTATTCCTATTACAAAACTATTTAAAATAAATAGAAACCTTGATCAGTAGTCAAGGAGAAGTACATAGGAGGATGATATAATTTACATTAAGAAAAAAATTAGAGAAGACGAGGTATTCAAACCTATTTAATAAAACTCATACATTCACGCATCCAACTAAAATAAAATCTAATCACATTGGTCAATAGTCCATAATCAATCCCATTTATTATCATACACATTACTATATGCATCAATAAATAACATCATCTCATGAATAATAAACATTCAATATATATATTGATATCATTTAATGGGCAAATTTAGTTAGCATAAAATCTAATTTCGAATCAAAGTAAACTCCTTTATTTAATCCAAATTTAAATCAAAATAAACTTCTTTTATTTTAAGGAAACACGGATTCTGTAAAGACTCTGAAATTTTTGAATAATTATATCTGTATTTTTACGAATAAATTTTTTTTATTATTACAAATAATATTTTGAATATATGAGATATGGATTTAATTAGATAATCAATTTAAATTTTTAAGTTGACGGGTAATGAAAGTTAAGTTGGTTATGGTCCAGAACCCCAATTCATGGATTATGATCAAGGAATGAGAATATTAATATATAATAATTATATTTCAATATGATATGTATGTATGGTTTAATGTTGATCAGATATAGCTATTAGAAAACCCTAAGTTTAAACTAATTAACCTAATTTAAAACCCTAATTGGTGATTAGCAAGCTCTAATGGTATTTAGCAAATCTTAAGATTAAAATTTATGAGAAATATATGAAATTGCCAAACTACCCTTAAAATTCAAGTGGAAAAGACCAAAATACCCTTTAGTGTGTAAAATGACCAAATTACCCTTTTACTTAACTTGTAAGCAAAAAGATTTTCTAGAAGGCATGACTCGTCACTTGTTAGATCTTCCATGTGCCTAAAATCTTAGCCATCCTTATCCCAATTGACACCTTGCAAGCTTAGATTCATTGAATCAAATTATAAATGATAAATGAGAGAAAAAGTTTACCAAAGTTGTTCACTTACTATCTAACACTCAACCTAGCATATATCTCTCTAAAGCCACAAAATCCCTAAGTAATTCAGTCCCCAAACAACCCTCTAGAACACCAAGATCAGTGTTATAGAGCAAGATCAAAGCAATTCCAAGAAAGAGGTATAACCCTAAAACCTAAATTTGATTCTTAAATCCATGTTAGATTTCTTGTTTATGTATTTATTTAAGTGTTAGAAGATGTTATATGATGATCTATGATGTTACATCATAGATCTATAGCATCAAAGTGCTCAAAAATCAACTTTTCAAAACTGTCCAAGAACACTAGATTTATGGCCTGACAACCGAATGTCAGAGGCCATAGATCTTAGTCTGTTAATGATTTTGTATGTTTAATGTTTTAGATTTGTAGTTTGCTGTAAGGACATTCATCTGGACTTGAAATCATGCTTAGATTATGTCCAGAATGAAAGATATTCATGGTCAAACTCAGTTGATCGAGCATGACCAAGAGTTTCTAGGTAGCCCATAAACTCAAAATCAGTGTCTGACCAGGTTTTGTCAAGCCTTGATCTGTCAGGTGTTAAGTGTTTTGTTGACATTATTTTATCTAGTTTGTAGCCTGTTAGATAGACTCTAGATCCATGCCTTTATTTCACTCAAACAATCATCAGATTGTAAGTAGTGGATGGTCAAAGTAGGTCGCTCGGCATTGACTTTCAAATTTCTGGGTAACCCATAATCTGTTCTTCGGTGTCTGACAAGATGTTCAAGGTCCCAGATCTTACATGTGTTTGATGATTTGCTTGTGTTAATGTTTTAAGGTTGTACTCTTGTATGTATACTACATATTCATGCTCATATATAACTTAGTTAACCAATAGAATGAAAAGTATGTAAGGTCAAACTAGCTAACTCGATCACGATGGCAGTTTTCTGGAAAACCCAGAAAACTCAAGAACACACTTTTGACATGCTTTGACCGGATGCTAGATAGTGATTCTGATGTTGTTTGACTGACCTGATGAATGATAGTTGTACCTTAACATGCGGACTACGAATCTAAACCCTTAGAACACCATAAAATCTCACCGAACTTAATTAAATTAAGGCACAAAGTAGCTATCAAGCACTGCCTGGGTACTTTGACATGTGACCTCCAGATCTTGCATGTATGTTGCTTTATGACCCTGTTAGTTGATGATTTGTGTAGTATTACAACCATACTACATGACCATTACAAGACCTTGCCCAGAAACAACTTGACCAACAAGTTACAGACGGTTAAAGTAGGCACCATGAACACTGACTGTCAGTGTTCTTGAGCCTCAAGAACACCTACCATCATGATGTAAACTGTCGCTAAAGCCTTTAACGACGGATTTAATTATTTTTGTTTTCTAAATTCTGAAAAATATTCTTTAAAAATAGAAATAAATTTCCAAAAATTACAAAATCAGTTTTAAAAATTATTTTAAGTTATAAAAATTAACTTTTGATAAATTGACATATTTTTCATTAATATTACTATTTATTTGAATATTAATGGTATTAAATTTATTTAATAAATGTATTAAATAAATGGGTTAAAATAATTTTTATATTATAAAATTATTTTAAATGATAATAAGGTGTTTAAAAATATTTTAAGTTATAAATCATGACTCATTAATATTTTAAGGTAATTTTCATTAACAATTTATTATTAATGACAATAAGTTTATTTAATATTTAGATTAAATAAAATGGTTTTAATGATTTAAAAATCATTTAAAACAGATATAAATAATTTAAAAATATTTTAAGTTATAATAAATGACTTTTAATATTTTCATGAATAATACATTAATATTTAAATATTAATGGTGATCATTTAAAATGGTTTTAAATATTTTAAAAATTATTTAAGGGTAAAATAAATGTTTTAAAAATATTTTGAGTTATTATTAATAACTTAGATATTTTCTCAAGTATTTCATTAATATTTTTATATTATTTAAATATTAATAGAATTACTATGTATTTAAATCATTTAAAAATGATTTTAGTAGTTGAAAAATTATGAAAAATTATAATAATTATTTAAAAATTATTATAATACCTTGAAAAATAATATGATTACAATTTAACTTATCTATTATAGTATTGAAGTTACAGAATAGAGTTTAAGTAAATATAAACTCGATTATTATCCGATAAAACCGTTGGTACACCGAAATGAATCTGAAGTTGACCCACACTTATATAGTTTGACTTGATAAGTAATTATTTATGTTAGAATGACTATTATAACTATGTGACAAAGTGTTTAAACTATATGATGACTGCAAATAGAAGTGTTATATGTTATAATAAATTATTCTGATCAAAAGAAAAATCTTATGAATGATAGGTTTCAATATAAAAGATAAAACTAAGTTGTGTAAGAAGCAGATCAGGCAAGTATCCTTACTCTTTGTATCTACTTATACAACAATCATGTGTAAGTCAGTTATCGAACCCTATTCGTTTACCATTATTGTAATAATGTATGATCAATATATACTCTGTTGATAGATTGTTAAGTTAGATTATTCAAGTGCCCTCACTTGCATAATGATTGTATTTAATCACATGTTGACACATACATACTAGTTTTGGGATATGTATATGTTATTTAAAAATATTGTTGACTAGAATAGAATATTATTGTTACTCAGTTGAATTATTCTATGTCAGATTTCAGATTAATTATGAACATCCCGAACAAGGAAAACTTTTATGCGCCAAAGGCAGACCAGCTGAACGACTTATCGTTCAAACACGTAGTATTGATCAATACAGGGCATAACGGGCTGATCAACCTCCGTGTCCGTAAAACATGACGGTTTTCAGATGAAGTTCTGTTTAATATTTTTGAAAATTAAAAATAAAATTTCATAGTTTGTCAAACTGTTTCTAAATTTATAGTCAGTACGTAGTTTCAAAAATGAAATAGAATTAATATGTCATTCAGTATTGTTTCAGCTTACTTCACAACATTTACTTCGTTGTAGAAGTGTCCTCCAAAGAAAATATTTAAATCTTTCAGATAATCTTTGTTCATTGTTATTGCTTGCTGGGCACTCAAATGCTCATTCTTGCTTTAAATTTAAATGTTTTCAGCTAAGCTAGCATGATTAGAAGGTTCCAGCAAGGACAAAGGGAAGGGGAAGCTGAAGGAATAGGTTAAATTATGTTGTTATGATTGCTTGTAGTAAGATAATATAATATTTATCATGTAATGTAAGACTTAAAGGTTCTCGAGACTGGGAATGTAGATAACTTTGATATAATAATTTTGTTTAATTAATACATTAAGTAGTTGAATGAATGCTATCATGGAGCACCAAGTACGAGTTTCAAGTACTCGGATTTGGGGGAGTCACAGATTCTCTTTTCTATTCACAAATAAACTTCTTTATTTTGAATAATATGAAATCTTATTTCACATCTAAATAAACTTCTTTATTTAAAGAAACATGGGAATCCAATTTCAACTCTAATTAGTTAGCATGAAATTTTAATTTTAAAATTTAAAATAAACCTTTTTCTATTTTAATATTAAAATATTTTTTTTATTTTAAGATTAAAATAATTTTTTTAATTATAAAATAATTAAGAATATTATATATATATATATATATATATAGTAACGTCATTATTATATGTTGATTTTGGTCCTTTTTTAAAAAAAAATTAATTTTGTAACGCCCGAGAAAATCAGATTTATATGAGAATTAAATTTTTATTTGATTATGTGAATTAAATAAATTTAATTGATTATTTATGTGAGTAAACTATGTGAAGGTCGTTCTATGACCTAGAATGTTCGGACGTGGTTAGTATTCTGGCTATGTGCTAGAATTAATTGTTTTGAAATTTCCATGACAAAAATAAAAGTTTCTCGAGAAATTCCCGTAAAAACACTATTCATCCATTTCAGTTCGGGAATTAAGTTTGAAATTTTGAGAAATGCGTAATGATAGAATATGAAGACGAGATGAAATATTTAATAATATTTCATTTATGGCAAACGAAGTTTTCGCCTATGGACTTAAAACCTAGGGGTTGAGAAGAATGATTTCCGAGAAGGAAATGAGATATGTATAATGAATTACGATTATTATACGTACGTTATACGAGTGTGATACTATTTAGTCTACGAGTATAGTATAAAGATTTAATACGAAGTACAATACGATTATTGTACGAGTATTATATGAAGAGAATACGTGAATTATACGTGTGGAATACGATCGGTGTTATTGGAATTATAGTTTAAGGACTTAATATGATCCAATTGGATTTGGATTATACCAAGCCCAAGTAATTGAGTAATCAAGCCCAATGAATTATGTATTTAAGCCTAAGTCAAGGCCCAACGTTAAGTTTAATTAAGCCTGATCCAAGAAACCGAACCGTGGATCGAACCGATGGGTCACGAAATGGGTAAAACCATGGGGTAACCCATGGGGATGACCCATGAGCATGTGGGCCGGCCACTTGGTGGCCAAGTAAAGTGACCTACTTGATCACAAAGTAAATTACTTGGTGATGAAGTAGTGAATTGTAAGGAGGTGGGGAGAAGAGACCTTAATGCCTTCCATTTGAGTTTCCTATAAATAGAAGGCATATGTTGGTCATTTGGTGGTTTTCCAAGAGTTGTCCAACTTATTTGAGAGAGATAAAGAGCTAGAAACTAGTAACCATCCTCCCTTGAAGCTTTTCATTAGAAGTTTTAGCAAGAGCACAATGATCGGAAAGGTAATATTCCATTAATGTTAGCTTCCATTTTTTTGATTTCTTTGATTATAAAGAATCATAGATTGGTGGAGCATACCTCTTATGGAGGAATAAGGATGGCTTGTAACGAGTAAAACAATTATAAGTCATGTATAAATGTAAATCGTAAGGGTTTACGTAAGTTTAAACGGTAGGAAATATGGAATAACGAACATGGTTGTTGATGGACAAATTGAACACCATCACTATTAGGATATGTGCATCTTGTTTGGTTAGGATGTAGATATGAAATCAATGGATTGTTCCATTTAATTTGGCATATAGAACACTAGTAACTAAGTTATGGCGAATTTTACGGAAATAAACGTTAAACGTCGAAAACGTAGGAATTTCGGATTAGTAGTCAAAAGTTGTCGTGTTACTTGAAAATGTTAGTTTTCAATGTCAACACATGAGATAGGGTATTTAAGAGTAGTGGACTCAAGAATCATCAGATTCCGACTTAAAACGAAGAAAACGAGTATTGAACGCTCGAAAGCGTTTAACAAACGCTCGATAATGAACTTAGAAGTGAATTTTGAGTTAACAGATTCAGAATTATAAAATTCTTATATGAACGCGTAAAGTATGTAATTTATGAATTTTAGGCTTTTGAACGGACCAAATCGGACTTATAACGAAGAAGTTATAAAGTCGGGAAGTTCAATAAAAAATTTATCTGTAAAAATTTTTTGGTGTTGAGATCTGGCGCCGCAGCACCAGACAAGTCTTGTTGTGCCGCACCGCAACGCCATGCACAGTGTAATGACCTACTGAAGAGTGGCGCCACAGCGCCATTCATACAAAGGAGTTTCAGCATTGTCACGGGACCGAGGCTTAGGTATCAGTAAACCCAGTGGCGCCCTTGCCAATGATGTGTGTTGTTATAGAGCCATGACTATGAGCGCCAAGACAGGAGAGTTGTTAGAAAAGTTAGGTTTTGAATTCAATTATTTCAAAACCAATATAATATACGTTTATATACTTAATGAACATACTAAAACTATTCATATGTTACATATACTAGTGTATATGGTGATGAACTTATGAATTGAAGCGAATTGTTAGTATGGTAATGAAGAACATGAAGTGTTAATAAATAAACCATGAACGGTAATCGACATTGGTACTTCACCAATGATGATCGGGTCCGGTTAATAATGCAAGATCAGTAATAAGACGGGATGAAGGGTAGTAAGTCGAATTGACTTTATTAATGAAATGAAGTCAACTAAGACATAGAAAAAAAAGAAGTTGGTAGAAACAATGTTATTGATTGTGTGGTAGCTAATTATAGTGTGCTATGTGAATATATCATGTAGATTCTGTAAAGGCTGAGAACAGTCGAATAAGTTATTCGAAGACGCTTGAAGGCAAGTTTTCTTAAATGCTGGTCTAACCTTCGTGTTAGTCGAGTTTTCTGTGATTCATTGTAATGAGTTGCATGAATGATTTTAAAGAAAGGGTCGATGCCAGTTTTAACTCGGCTAGACTATTCGTAAGAGATAGATTGATTTGTATACATATCTTTCTATATAGAAATGATAACGCTATCCTGTGCCAAGTATTTGGTACGAATTCAAAGGTAAGTTTGTCTATGAACAAACAAAAGTATTTTTCATCAATTATTCGATGGGCATGCGAGTTTGCCAAAAATTAATCGTAAATACGTTTAACGGATGAATGTTGATCAACATAGAGTACTATAGGCTGATCACCTAGAAGTGCTCGTAAGAAATGTCGGATGTACAGCCTTAGTGCTGTGATGTCCTTTTAAGTATAAAAATAGAAAGATACTATTCATGGTCTTTCGACCGGTTCATATTTCCTAATCTATTATATACTTTAGGAATTGAGTTATGAATTGTTAAGTATTAATGTTTTGTAATACTTTATGACTACTTGTTCAGTTATAGAAGATTGTCATATAATTCATGAATGTGGTATTGATATTATTCTTTGTTAAACTTGTTGAGCTTGTTATGCTCACTTCTTGCGTGAATTATATGATTGCAGTTAAAGTCGAGTGTACTGAGAATTCTAAGAGAGATAAAGGCAAGGCTAAGATGGATAATTAAACATCTTGTAATAGATTAGTATGATTGTATGTATTATACTTACGAACAACAAATGATGTAATCGGTTTATGAACTTGGGAAAGGGATTTTTACTATGATTGTAATAAAAAGATAGTTAATACATTCATTGTGTTGTGTTTGCAATGGAATGATTGTATAATTATGAATATCGTGTAGCGCCATATGTCGGGTTAGAAGATACCTGAATTTGGGGGCGTTACAGGTTTGTATCAAAGCATTAGGTTATAAAACTTAAGGGGGGAAGAACCTTAGGCTAATAACCTCGTAAGGAAGGTAAAGTCCAAAAATAGGTATACATCACCCATTACGAGTTGTCGATACATGAGTGCGAAACAACTACAACTTTATTATTACAACGATAAAAGCGTGAGTTTGAATACAAATATTATCTTACAGACAATATCTATACTCAAATAAATCCTCATCACATTTATTGATACATTATTTTACAAAAATGGTGAGGACTACTAAACAACTCTCTCTAGAACCTTCATTCCATACCCCAGGCTAGTACTTTCATTTATATTCTAGCCTCACGAGAAGAAAAATGGAACAAAAAGAAAAAGGGTGAGCTCAACTAGCCCGATAAAGAATATTATGACTAAGATAATATACAACAAATTATCGTTAGTCTTGACGAGGAAAAAATACGAGAGAATACATTAAACAACAAGTTTTAGATCAATATTTGCGTGAAAAATATTAATTCATAGAAAAGTTACGTGAGAGGTGAAATCTACTAATATCTATGAATTTAACGATCCATCATCATTATTTTATCCACAACAACATCAATCGATATTCATCTTGAATCAAATATTCATCTTTGCACTTCTGAGGCGAAAGATATTCATCGATTAGTCATGTTCATCTACAAAACACTTTCATCTTTTTGCACTCTGAGCCAAAAGATATTCATCAAGAAATCATTCATCTTTTGCTGCTACTGGCCAAAGATATTGATAATATCATCATTTAGGGTGAGGATGATGAAAAATATTTCAAAAGAAAAGCGAATCGATGAAACAAAAGAATAAATATTAAGGATTAAGTATTTGATTTATTTCATGTCCAAAAATATCTCATAAATAATCATAGTGGTGTAAAATTCAAGAATGATCAAAACATGGATACAATCAAAGCTAGTATCCATAATAGATATTTTGAATGAAAAGGAAAATTTTCATTTTTTAGATGAATAGTCTTGTATTAAGTGAATAATCTTAGTATCGTGAATAGTCTTGTATCGTGAATAGTAACCCAAACACTAAAAGTTCCAAATTTGATTAAAAAGTTCGGATCAATACTTGACATAATGATATTAGAAGAAATAATATCATTTTAAAAAAAATATCCACTTACCTCGAAAGATCGATCTTACAGTTGAAACAGGATATAGGCTATGACTTGAACTTGCAAGTATAGTATAGCAATACTCAAAATATACTCAAAATACTCACAAGAATAAACTCGATAATATAGAGAGAAAACTTGATTTTACGGTGTGATTTTCAATTCTAACCTAAGCACCTATTTATAGGAAAATGCTTAGAACACAAAAGTAGAAAATTTAATAAAATATAAATATATATATCAAAATTCCTCGCCACTCTTGAAATCTGATTTCATTTCAATAAGCACATACCACCTTCTAGAAAAAGTAAGAAAAAACGTTTTCTAATTTAAAATAATTTAAACTTCAAAAATCAATTATTTGAACTTGAACTTCATAATTCACAATAAATAGCCCTTTTGTCGGAAAATTTGAAACTCGCGACTTTTTATAGGAAATTCAATTCTCTACAACTTTACTGAGAAAAGTTTTTTCCAAATTCAAAGCAAAATTGGCCAAAAATCCACAAGCGGCGATTTTACAAAATTTATAATCAAATTTCGATCGAGAAATGGGGTCCATGAGACACATAAAACATGCTTTAAATATTTTTGGTAACAAAAATACTCCTCCTCCACATATACTCATATATCCCACATTCATCGTAAAAATATCATCATTATTATATTATTAAAATATAATAATATATTTAAATAATTATTTTATCGAGAAAAGATAAAATTTCAATTTTCAACAATTGTCACATTAAAAATTTTCTCCATCTATATCCACATAAAATCAATATTTTCCTCATCATATGAATCAATAATTAATTATTCACAAATAATATTACGAAATCACAATATTGTGACGAGGCGGTTCGGGATAGAGGGGCTTTCGATAAAATTTCTCTCTTCTTTGGCGCGCTGATTTAGGTGACCAAACCTCTCCTTAGAGCGAACTTTCTAGACATTGCCAATAATGTTATCTAATAATATTATTAGGATAATATGAATTATTGCTTCGATAATGAAAAATCTTGTGTAATGACAATTATTGAAACAACGACAATATAAAATATCAACGCGACAATTATTAAATCAATAAAATAAAATCTTGAGCGATAATTCTTGTAACCATTATTGAGTAGTGCCTTCTTACGTAAGAATCAATAATTGGTGCAATCTGGTGTCTTCTTGTGTGTTAACCACAGAGTATTTTAACGATATTAACGATTGATAACAACTACTGTAGTTATTTTTAAACAACTTATATTTGTCGTTTTCTTCATCCAATAAACTTTTTAGTTATGGGGCCCACACAAAATTTGCGTGCGTCGTACGAATATTCCCAAGCGATGAAGAATATTCCACGACGAAATAATATTCCCAAACAACAATGAATATTTTATAACCACTTGCTTATTTTTGAAATATTTGCGTATTTTACCCATAACTATCCACATTAATCAAATCAACCCTTACTATTTCAAAATAATAAATAGAAAATTAAATTTCATTAATAATAAGTTGGGGTCTTACTGACCTCCCTCCTTATGAAATTTAGTCCTCGAAATTGGCGTCGTACACAGTGTTTGAAAAGGTGAGGATACCTCGCTTTCATTTCCGTTTCAATTCCCGGTCATTTCCTCTATATAGCATGATTCCTCCACAAAACTTTAACTTGTGGTATGACCTTTGTCGTGGGACATGCTCCTTCTATCCAAGATCTTGGCGGTACCTCTTAAATACGTTAAGTCTTGGCTATCTCGTCCGGTTCTAACTCTATAACGTGGTTGGGTCTTTCACATATTCTGAAATGCGATATATGAAACACATTATGAACACGAGACATACTCGAGAGTAGCAGCGAGTCTATAGGCTACATTTCTACTCGGTCGAAAATTTGAAATGGACCCGATAAATGCGTGGATTGAGCTTTCCTCTCTTCCCAAATCTTGTAACTCCCTTCCATGGAGCTACTTCATGACAATACGTGATCCCCGATACTAAATTCCGTCTTTTCGATGAAGATCCGCATAACTCTTTTGTCGATCTTGTGCCATTTGTATCGTTGTCGAATCATTTGGATCTTTTTCGGTAGTCATACGTACTTAACTTCGGGTCCCAACAATGTTGCTTCACCCACCTCATCCCAACATATTGGAAGCGACACTTTAAATCCATATAATGCTTGAATGGAGCCACACTATACTTGCACGATAAGCTTTGTTGTTGTAGGAGAATTCCACCATGGTAAATACTTATCCCAAGCGCCCTTTGAAGTCTAGGACCACGAGTCTTAATAGATCTTCAAGAGTTTGAATAGTCCTCTCGATTGTCCGTCCGTTTTGAGATGATGGTATCTTAAAGAACAGATAAATAAATCCGTGCCCATAGCTTTTTGCAAGCTAACCCAAAATCTTGAAGTGAATCTTGGGTCACGATCCGAAACTATGGATCTTGGCATGCCATGCAACCTCACAATCTCATTTACATATATACTAGCAAGGCGTTCGAGGGAATAAGTCTCCGTATCGGCAAGAAATGAAGCGGAACTTGGTTAATCTATCAACAATAACCCAAATAGCATTGATGCCTTGAAAAGCCGTGGGAAGACCCGTAACTTGAAATCCATGGTAATGTGTTCCCACTTCCATTTGAAAATCTCAAGTGGTTCTGCAGCGGACCCTTAGGTACTAGATGCTCGCCTTTTACCGTTGACAAGTTAAACACGTTGAGATAAACTTTGCAATCTCTCTCTTCATATTGTTCCACCAAAATGTATGTAGAAGATCACGATACATTTTGGTACTTCGAGATGGATTGCAAATGGTGTATTATGTGCCTCCATCATAATCTTGTACTTCAAATCGAGTCGTTAGGGACACAAAAGTGCAGGTGGACTCGAGTATTCCTTCTTCATCGATTCTAAACTTAGGAATAGCACCTTCTTGTACTTTCTTCTTCTTCATACGCATCGACTCAAGATTGGTGGCTTGAGCAACCTTAACTTTTTCTATTAAAGTTGGCTCTGTCGTATACTTGACATCATCGCTTTCGTTCCTGCATATGATCTTCTTCTACTCAGCCGCGTCGGCTACCACGTTAAACTTTTCGGGATGGTATTGAATAGTGTGGTTGTAGTCTTTCAATATAGCTCGAGCCAGCGTCGTTTGCTTGCCGCGTGTTGAGTTCTTTTTGAGTGAAGAAATATTTAAGGCTTTTATGGTGCGAATATATCTCCACTTTCTCCCCATATAGATAGTGCCTCCATATCTTTAAGCGGCAAAAATTGCTTTGCCTGACTCTAGATCATGAGTAGGATAATTCCTCTCATATTCTTTAAGTTATCGCGAGGCATAGGCTATGACTTTCCCGTTGCATGAGAACACATCCTAACCCTTTGCAGAAGCATCGTTTGTAGATAACAAATCCATCCGTGCCGGATGGTATTGTTAGAAACAGTCTTAGAAATAAGTCTCTCTTGAGCTCTTGGAAACTCTTCTCGCATTCTTCGCTCCAAACGAATTTTATATCTTTAAAGTTAAATTTGAGTTAATGGAGTAGCGATTAGAAAAAATCCTTCCACGAATCTCAGATAATAACCATTAAGCCCAAAAACTACGTACTTGATCCATGACTTGGTTGCTCCCAACTTTGTATTGCTTCATCTTGGCGGGTCACGGATACTCCATGTTTTGACACCACGTGCCCAAGAGAATGCTACTTCCTCGAAGCGAACTTCGCATTTCTTCAATTTGGCATATAGTTTGTTTTCACGAAGCCTTTGGAGTACCGACTTCAAATGGTGCTCATGATCTTCCGCGACTTTTGGAATATATGAGGATGTCATCAATAATAAAACAACAACGAATTGATCCAAATATTCCTTGAATACTCGGTTCATCATATCCATGAAAAAGCCGCGGGAGCATTAGTCGATCAAAAAGACATGACTAAGAATTCATAATGCCGTCTTAGAGTTCTAAAAGCGGTCTTTGGAATATCCTCGATTCTAATCTTGGTGATGATATCGAGCGAAGATCGATCTTTGAAAAAATTGTGCCCCTTACAAGGCTGGTCGAAACAAGTCATCAATACGAGGTGAGGATACCTATTCTTGATGGTGACATGGTTCAATTCCGATATAGTCGATACAAAATCGCATACTCTAAATCTTTCTTCTTTCTGAATAAAAGCAGGAGCACCCCGAGGAGATGTCTTAGGGCCAGAATGAAACCGATGTCCAACAATTCACACGTAGTTGGACCTTTAACTCCACGAAGTTCAATAGGAGCCATTCGATATGGGGTTTTAGAAATGGGCTTTGTGCGGGTTCAAGATCAATAAAAATTCAACTTCACGTTACGGGGTAGGCCAGGGAAGTTCTTGAAAATCGTCGGGAAAATCGATAACAACGGGAATATTATTCAAATTTGGCGTGTCTTTATTCAAATCCATAACATGGGCTAAGAAAGCTTGACATCCGTTTTTCAATAAGCGAATAGCTTTATGATTAGATATGGCGGTGATTGATTTTAATGGTTTAGTTGCTTGAATTAAATCTGACGGGTTGGTTAGGAATATGAAAACTAACAACCTTACGAAAACAATCAATTTTGGCATGATGAGTAGTTAACCAATCAATCCTAAAATCACATCAAAAGCAAGTATCTTTAAAGAGATAAGGTCAGCGGTAAGGTGATGGTGCCAACTTGAATCAAACAAGATTTATAAGCGATGGATGTGATGAAAGTTTCTCTAACGGAGTTTCCACGAGATAGGTCAAAAGTCTAATTTCTCGGTCGAGTTTAAGCGTTGAGCACAAGGCGGGAGAGATAAATGAATGGGTATGCCGGTATCAAGTAAGGTATAAACTTAGCAAGAATTTATAAATAACTTACCGTGATCACCTCGTTTGGGTTCCTCGCATTTTGACCGATCCTGACAACAAAGCTCTTTCGAGGCAGTTGACTTTGACTTTTTTGGGACGATCTTTTGAGTCACCGTCCCCCATGAACTAGGTTTTATTCTGCGTATACAATCTCGGCGATATGTCCTTCCTTTCCACAATTATAGCATACCTTGAGCTGTTGTGGGGCGGTTTGGTGATATGTCCCTCTTTTCTGCGCATTTATAGCATATGATGGGTGGTGGTTCTCCTCCCTTAGAACCGATTCTTTTTTTGGTTTGTCGTCTTCACATTAATCGTTGTTAAATCTCCTCTTTTTAAATCTCCTCTCGACTCGCTTCTTCTATTTTCATGGCCATGATTACCACCGGAGTGGTTACCATTTTTGTCCGTCTTTTTCTTTCTCTCATTTGGTTATCGTTGTTTTGTTGACTTGCTTATCTCGGTTATTATCTGGTTGTGGTCCCTCGGTTGGCCGTACTTTCGTTATCTCGCTCTAATAATTG
Organism: Panax ginseng; assembly: GCA_020205605.1. NCBI lineage: Eukaryota > Viridiplantae > Streptophyta > Magnoliopsida > Apiales > Araliaceae > Panax > Panax ginseng. The sequence goes on from CM035129.1 coordinate 35,413,069, forward strand.
AGCCACATTTACAACATCTGAATAGAGAAAATTTATGAGAAATGAGATCTTGGCGTATCTTGGGGTTTGAAACTCTCTAAGAAACATCCAGCGTCATCGTTCCTCATTCTCCACCAAATGAGGTGCAAACACAGATAACTCTGCAAACTTTGCCTCGTCTTTGGGACAAATCATGTTATTACACTCGATCTAATAAACTCCACTTCCTTCATATAATGAACACTTTCGGAAAGTATTTGTCATTAAATAGTTCTGAAATGTCTCCCAAGACATCTTTGAGTGCTTGGTTGGATGGAGTGCAACTTCACGAGACTCCCACGATGAATCTGCCTCATTCACGGAACATAAAGGTGGCGAATGGAACCTTCTGTTCTCTCAGTGCATCCCAAGACATCGAATATCTTGGTAATTTGCTTGACCCATGTTTCCTACCATGATCGGATCGGCTTTCCCTTAAATTCTGGTGGTCCCACTCTTTGAAGCTGCTTGGTTGTGACAACTTGTGAATTACTATCATTTCCTCTGTATATTTTGAACACGAGTCTCCTAAATGCGATTTTGCATGAGCTGCAAAAAGCTTCTAAACATCCCTCGTTCATCATCGCTTTCGGTGGTGTTGTTCACGGGAGGAACATTGCCCGACTTTTGTTACGTTCTCTCCTCGTTGGTGAGTCTGAGCGTCTCCACGGTCTCATTTCCTTTTTTGTTAATATTCTCGATCGACATTCTCAAATCTTGTCATAAAACAAAGGGTTAATTAAGAAATCAATATATCACATAATATCCTATATATCTTGACCAACTAACAAATAAGCTTAGGTAGGACACACTTAGCGAAGGATTTACTCGTCTCTCCCTCTCTGGTTCTATTCCCGATCTCATGGAGATCATATCCTAAGCTACGATACCAAGCTGTGGCGCCCCCCAAATAGGTATACATCACCCATTACGAGTTGTCAATACATGATGCGAAACAACTACAACTTTATTATTACAACAGTAAAAGCGTGAGTTTGAATACAAATATTATCTTACAGACAATATCTATACTCAAATAAATCCTCATCACATTTATTGATACATTATTTTACAAAAATGGTGAGGACTACTAAACAACTCTCTCTAGAACCTTCATTCCATACCCAGGCTAGTACTACGCTATATTCTAGCCTCTGAGAAGAAAAATGGAACAAAAAGAAAAAAGTGAGCTCAACTAGCCGATAAAGAATATTATGACTAAGATAATATACAACAAATTATCGTTAGTCTTGACGAGGAAAAAATACGAGAGAATACATTAAACAACAAGTTTTAGATCAATATTTGCGGTGAAAATATTAATTCATAGAAAAGTTACGTAGAGGTGAAATCTACTAATATCTATGAATTTAACGATCCATCATCATTATTTTATCCTGTAACATCAATCGATATTCATCTTGAATCAAATATTCATCTTTTGCTTTCTGAGGCCAAAGATATTCATCGATTAGTCATGTTAATCTAAACACACATTTCATCTTTGCTCTGAGCCAAAGATATTCATCAAAAATCATTCATCTTTTTACTTTCTGGCCAAAGATATTGATAATATCATCATTTAGGGTGAGGATGATGAAAAATATTTCAAAAGCGAATCCGATTGAAACAAAAGAATAAATATTAAGGATTAAGTATTTGACTATTTCATGTCCAAAATATCTCATAAATAATCATAGTGGTGTAAAATTCAAGAATGATCAAAACATGGATACAATCAAAGCTAGTATCCATAATAGATATTTTGACGAAAAGAAAAATTTTCATTTTTAGATGAATAGTCTTATATTAAATGAATAATCTGTATATCATCGTGAATAGTGTAGTATCGTGAATAAACCACCCAGAACACTAAAAGTTCCAAATTTGATTAAAAGTTCGAGATCAATACTTGACATAATGATATTAGAAGAAATAATATCATTTTAAAAAAATAATATCCACTTACCTCGAAAGATCGAGTCTTACAGTTGAAACAGGATATAAAGGCTATGACTTGAACTTGCATAGTATATAGCAATACTCAAAGTATACTCAAAATACTCACAAGAATAAACGATAATATAGAGAGAAAAAAACTTGATTTACGGTGTGATTTTCAATTCTAACCTAAGCACCTATTTATAGGAAAATGCTTAGAACACAAGTAGAAAATTTAATAAAATATAAATATATATATATATATATATATCAAAATTCTCGCCACTCTTGAAATCGATTTCATTTCAATAAGCACATACCACCTTCTAGAAAAAAAGTAAGAAAAATTTTTCTAATTTAAAATAATTTAAACTTCAAAAATCAATTATTTGAGACTTGAACTTCAATAATTCACAATAAATAGCCCTTTTATCGGAAAATTTGAAACTACTCGCGACTTTTTATAGGAAATTCAATTCTCTACAACTTTACGAAGAAAGTTTTCCAAATTCCAAACAGAAATTGGCCAAAAATCCACAAGCGGGCGATTTTACACAGTTATAATCAAATTTCGATCGAGAAATGGGGTCCATGACACATAAAACATGCTTTAAATATTTTTGGTAACAAAAATACTCCTCCTCCATATACTCATATATCCCACATTCATCGTAAAAATATCATCATTATTATATTATTAAAATATAATAATATATTTAAATAATTATTTTATCGAGAAAAAGATAAAATTTCAATTTTCAACAATTGTCACATTAAAAATTTTCTCCATCTATATCCACATAAAATCAATATTTTCCTCATCATATAAATCAATAATTAATTATTCACAAATAATATTACGAATTCACAATCTTGTGACGACGGTGGGTTCGGGATAGAGAGGGCTTTCGATAAAATTTCTCTCTTCTTTGGCGTATTGATTAGGTGACCAAACCTCTCCTTAGAGCGAGAACTTTCTAGACATTGCCAATAATGTTATCTAATAATATTATTAGGATAATATGAATTATTGCTTCCGATAATGAAAAATCTTGTGTAATGACAATTATTGAAACAACGACAATATAAAATATCAACGCGACAATTATTAAATCAATAAAATAAAATCTTTGAGCGATAATTCTTTGTAACCATTATTGAGTAGTGCCTTCTTACGTAAGAATCAATAATTGGTGCAATCTGGTAATCTTCTTGTGTGTTAACCACCATAGGTATTTTAACGATATTTGGTAACAACTTCTGTAGTTATTTTTAAACAACTTATATTTGTCGTTTTCTTCATCCAATCGCTTTTTTTTAGTTATGGGGCCCAGGCAAAGCTGTGCGTCGAATATTCCCGAAATAATATTCCAAACGAATAAGATATTCCACGACCAAACGAATATTCCCAAACAAACATGAATATTTTATAACCACTTGCTTATTTTGAAATATTTGCGTATTTTACCCATAACTATCCACATTAATCAAATCAACCCTTACTATTTCAAAATAATAAATAGAAAATTAAATTTCATTAATAATAAGTTGGGTCTCAAGTCTTATTTTATTTAACTATGTGTATTTTGACTCTTAAATGCACAACTCCAAATAATGCAAATTAGAAACTCCTTTCTAATTTCATCCTGCCTTGGCCAAGGACTAATGGGTTGTCATTTATCGAATCACATAGGACATTTCTCTTCTTTTACTAGAAGCGGTATATTCTTTATTGATCATACATTATCTCCATGTACAACTTATTATACCCAAGCATACCCTTTGATATACCCTAAGGGTCTTAAGGAATAAGTCAAAATATAACTCATCATACACAAGATACTATGATGACCTCAAGTCCAAGGATCACTTATACTACTATCACTACAGGAATTCCTATTGACAGGCAATGTGACAACCCAGAAAATTGGATTGTCCAGAATTTAAGATTTAAAGAATTAGTTATTAATAAAATAAATTTTTATTAATACTATTCTGTGCTATGTGTTTATTAATCGTTCTAGAACCTAAGATGATTATTAATTGGGAGGATTTTGGCCACTAGCTAGACTGAATGGGTAAGAATTTTCAAGACGAAAATAAAAATTTTTCGAGAACAAAATATTTCTGGGGAAAAAGACGAAATATACACTATTCACCCGACGAAACCTTAAGGGTTAGGGTTTAAATAACCTAAGCCTTTTCGAGAGTTCGGTATGTCGAAATGACATCCCGTCGAAAGATTTGACGATAAAATATCGTGAAAATTTAAGTAAGCCGATAAAAGTTTTTCTCGAAAAACGTGCAAAAATCAGATGAAATAAAATAACGGAAAGTACTGTTATGTATTTTTCATTCATTTAACTACGTTAGGGGGAAACGTGAAGGAAAACGCTTAACGTGGAAAAGTGTTCTTCAGTTTTCGTAGATCTAAAAAATACGTAAAAGTTAATCGGTAAAGGAAAGACAAAATATCCAAAAATATTTGGATTCTGAGAATCGCAGTTTTCGAACTGTCGGACGAATTCCGCAAGACGAAAGCATGAAGCTTCCAAAGGAAGCTTCGTGAATAGTAAGGAGGTCTATTGAGGAGGTGTGAATAGTAAGGAGGTTGGGGCAAAATGACTAAAATACCCCTAGCATTGGTTTTCTATAAATAGGAAGCTTAACTCATTTGTTTAGGATTTTGAAAATCCTACAACTTTTGAGAGAGAGAAAGAGATTTTGGATGAAGAAGAGAAGGAAAAGGAAGAGGAAAAGCTTGACCGAGTGCACGCTTTGTCCAACGGAGAAAGATTAAAGAAGAGAGGTAATCCGAAAACTAGCTTCTAGATAATGTTCTTTAAGTTTATATGTTAAAAACATAGTTTAATGAGAATAAGAAGTAAAAGATGTTAGGAATGATTTCATATGGTTGAAATCATGAGAAAAGAAGAAATAAGAAATTTGAAGTTTATGTTAAAAATTTCTTAAGGAAGTATAAGATTCGTAATGAATTTGAACGATCCGAATGAATCATATGAACGATTCTATGAAATAAGTAAGGAATGGTGTTCTATAACATCAAATTCTAAGAAAAAGTAAAATTGTAAGCAAAATATCGATTAAAAATGAAGAACGAACGAAGAACGCGAAGAACACCCGAAGAACGTTGTTGATGGACAAATTTAAAACCATCGTAGGATAATTGTTGTTGAAGGACAAGTTTAAAACCATTGCGTATAAGTTAGTTGCTAATTGCTTGGTTAGGAATGTTCATGAAGAACAGATTAAAACTAAGCTATAACGAAGTTATGACGAAAGATGAACGAGAAATAGAAAGTATTTAAATGAACCTGAACGTGTAGGGTTTCATAAGAATGTAAGAGAACATAAAAAACGTGAGTCATAGACTTAAGAACAAACGAATTTAGAGTTTGGATGACCGAGTTACGGACGAATGAACGAAGAACGTTAATAACGTAAAACGAACGAAGAATGAAGATTAAGCCAATTGAATGACATGTTAACGGATTCAGAATGAAGTTATGTTCGTGGGTAATTAAAGTACGTAAGATAAGGAAGATAATGGCTTTGGAATGACCTCGTTCCAAGTTATAACGAATAAGTTATAGAATCGGGAAGTAAGCGTCTTAACCAATTTCTAAGAATTAGAAAAAATTTCTAGGTTTTGTGCTTTATGGCAACGGCGCCAATCAACCCTTGGGAGGGCTACACAGTCATGCAGGCCCGCCATCGGTAGTAATGAGTGGTACTTTAACACGAGAAATAGAGAAGATAGTGGCGGCAAGCGCCCGACCTCGGCGCTTTGACATCTGCAGAGGTATTTGCAAATGAAAAGAAAAAAAGGGGCCCAGTGGCCCAGCAGGGTCTGGGAAAAAAGCCATTGATGAGTTTTTAAGTGCTCAATTACTGGGGGATGTGCAAGAAAGAAATATGAACATGTAGTTCAAATAATGTATCACTTAATAAAGTGTATTAAACCTTAGATGAAGGTTGAATGAAAAGATTAAACGAGATTAAAAGACAAAGAATGTAGACGCGGGTTATGGAACCCATATTCGGGGACCGTAGTCGCGATAAACGAACGTAAGGGATTGCTATGATGGTGATTCCTTAGACGTTGATTGATGAGGGTAATAAATAACATTTTAATGTTATGACATGGTAATGAGAGATGAATGTAAAGCATATAGACGCTGTGAATGCAACGCAGTTGCGATGAACGATCGGTCTTAGCATACAACAAACCGTATGACTTTGACATTAAAAATGAATATTGAACATGAGGTTCAGGTGATAGTAATGAATGAAATCGATTAAAACCTTAGTTAAAGGTTGAATGAAAGATTAAGAGAGGAACAATGTAAACGTTGAATACGTAAACAATTCTCGTGAATCGTATTCACGTCGAGCGAATGTTCTAAGTGTACATTGGTTGTATAACTTAGACATTGACGAACGTAGTAAGTAAGATATGAATTATCAAGAAAGCCGTAGCGAATGGTAATAAGATTAACGAAAGTCGAATGTGAGTCAGAGGAGAATGTTAGAATGAAATGTAAGCATTGAACACTTGAACCGACGTAAAGGTTAAGTGTACGCAAATATTAAACGGGTAGAACCTACATTCCGTGTATGGTTTGACCGTAGGATAACGAAGACCAATGATTAAACCTGTGAACGGTGAAGAAGCTGGATTAAAGACAAGCACGTATAACGTAAAGAAGCCGAGTTAATGTTTATAACTTGGAAGATGTTCCGTGTCAAATGGACCGAACGTTGTAAGATAAGAAAAAGGTAAAGTAAAATGCTTAATGCTATAAATGCATAGAATGAATATGGAATGATCGTTCTGAGTATACAAAGGACTGTATGACTTGGACGATATGAATAAATCCCGAGGTATGGCATTTAGTTGCCAAAAAGCTATAAGGAATAAGAATTTGACTTAAAAAACATTATAGTTTAATAGTTTGGATAAGTTAAGATAAGTTAGGTTGTAGTACAATTGTAACCTTTGATGGTTGACATATGGGAGCTGGGCTAAACAATTCCTTCAAAGAGCGAAGGTGTATACAAAACTGGCAATCGATCTAACTCACTGTTATGGGCAGTGTAGATGAGACGGGAACTTGTTTGTTAGTTATTTGTGGGAAACCACTCAGAGTACCATATGGAATACTAGCAGAGAAACGATGTGTGCTAAATCCTAGAGAAGTTATAAGAAGAATATAAGAATGTAAGTCATCAATGATGATGAACGTATTGAGTAAGACATCTCCGTATGTCATGAAGCCATTAACCGGTAAGGAAGTTGGTCACGTAAACTTAGTTTGTAATAACGTGAACCCTAAGAAGTAAAGTTAAGTAAACCAATGCGTAAAGTCAAGTATATGACTAATTGGTGTATGTGTTATTTCCTTATGTGCTACATAGGAATTGGAATGAGCAGGTCAGCGTAAACTATAAGTTGTAGCTGTGTATAAGGCAAGTTTTCCTAACTTCATTCATATTTTAATGAATGCTAGTTTCTAAAACTTCTCAGATGATGAACTTGAGAAGTTCTGTCTATGTGCAAATGTGTGATATGTGTACAAGGTGTTAGAATATATGAGGCCTTGTGCCACAATTTGAACACTTCGGTGTTTCTGTGAGATGAACTGTTCTATGATTAAACTGTTCAATATGAGAATGTTCTGTTTATACATGAACCGTTATTGTTAAGTCTGTGCTATTGATTCTAGCTAGAGAGAATGTGTATGAAAGAGAGTAGAGAATGAATGTATTTCAAAGTAAATGTGACTAATATTTTAAAAATGATAGGAATCGAGATTATTCCTATTATTCAAGCTGCTTCATAACCGTTGTTCGGTTATTGAAGTCTTAGAAGAATGTTTGAATTCTTAAAGTTGTTTGTTCAACTGTTATGACTTTTTAGGCAATTGAATGCTCACACTTGCTTTAAATATAAACATTTTCAGCGAATGATGTTAGAAGAACTTAAGGATCCCATAAAGATCAAGTTGATCGATATCCAGAAGAAGTACCATTCATTATATGAATGAGCGAAAAGATCAAGCGAAGACTTGTAATATAGAATGATAGAATTAAACTATAGAATAGTTTAATGAATTAATATGTATCCTTGGTGGCGGATAAAAGTCAATTATACAAGATGTAAAGAATAATGTAATTATCATTATTTGTAATGAAAGAGGTTATAAGGTTTTAGAACCTGGGATTTGAGAATGTATGTTGTTATATTTAGCTATATAATGATGTATGTTTGGAAGAAGGTGGGATCGTGGACGTCACGGAATCCGTTGTGAAAATAGGCCCGGATTTGATTAAGACGCAACTAAAACTCCATTAGGTATTCCTTAGCGAGCCATGTTCAGTGAACTTATCCTCCAATAAGCATCTACATACTTGCTTTAGTGTCTCCACACAAATGATCATGAGATCAATCACCCTCATCCAATGTGCAAGCAATGTATGTACTAATCTATCCGAATTCACTAATCCCCAATTTAGTAATCCAACGATTGGGAACTATTTTAGTTTTAAGCTTTCTAAGAATTTAGATCTCATTAGAATGATCATCATCATTATTCTAAAAGCATTGCTTAAAACTATGGGTTTATCACATTTTATAAAGCAGCATCATGTAGATAATTAAAATCCTTTAATAAATTAATACTTTTTATTAATAAATGAATAAGATTGTTACAAAGTATGTAAAGCCCCCAAATCCAGGTACTTCAAACCTGAATTCAGTGCTTCACGATACCATTTCTATGAGCAGAAATATACTAATAATAATAACACTAATATAAATATTAAGCTTAATTTACATAATTATTGTAGACACTCGAAATTTTCTGCACTCCTATTATTGACATTGCAGGAGGGTAGATTCGTCTTTTGGAGATAACCACGAAAGCGACTTCTACAACCATTACGGATACTACCTAAGATCGGCCAAAACCCGAACACAAACCGGGAACATCAGCTCCATTCCGGATACTACCGGAAGCTCAACTCCAAACCTGGAACACAACCCGGGAATTTCATTTCCAAATCTCGGAGATAACCCTAAGATATGCAGATCAAAAGACCGGCAACAACACTAGAGAGGACAGTTCTATCTCGGTGATAACACCGCGACGTTCAGTTCCAGTCCCAGAGACAACACTGGGAGTAGCAACCCCATCCTTGGTGATAGCCCCAAGAGATGTCATTGCAGTTCCGGCGATAACACCGGAAATGCTTGTTTCAAACACATGCGATCAGGTTCAACCACATACATCCTGTCAAAGCACACATACCTCAGACAGGAACATACATAGATAACAGTGAGGCACACAAATAAGCAGTCCAATCTCAGACATAACCCTGAGCAACGTCTGCTTTCCGCTTAAATCGGCGATAACCCTGGTGAGGAGTCACAACGTCATCTGACCACGTCAACAAGATGATATCGCAGCATTCCAACAAGTGGTCCAATCTCAACAGTAACCCCCGAAAGCAACGGCCATTTTCAACTCAACCCGTGATAACCCCAAAGAAGGAGTCACACATCATCTTGTTCATCCGACAAATGGCACGTCGTCTCAACACTTCATTCATACATACATACATACAACAATGTCCCACAATAATCGAGGAGTGACAATTCCGAGTGACTATTACGTGTGGCAGTACTTTGGATACACTTTGAAGCTTGAAGACCATGGGCATAGACCCCTCTTCCTGACTTCGTACAACCTCTAATCCATGTCATTACGTAACTCTCGACACAAGCGATCCGAAGAAGTACAGATATACTTCGTTTGGATGCTCGGATTGAAGTTCTGCAAGTTCGATTGGACATTACAATGCACGAGTGCACGTCTATCACGAGACAACAGACCTGCCAAGTTCGGGCCCACTACGACCAAATTGTAGTTTAATCATGCGCCGCAGTCGACTCAATGTGGCCATCCATCTATAAATATAGAGGGGGGTCAGCCATTTGAGAAGAGAGAGAGAAAGAAAAAGGTGAGGAAGCCCTGTCCATTTTACTCTGCATACACATCTTTTGAGTGTTTCCTCTTCTTTAAACACTAGTTAGCTCACCTATAGCTATTTTTTATCCGGCGGGAGCTGACTGTTTATCCATTTAAAGTCAAAGAAGTCTACTTTGGCAGTCCATTGTAAGCCTTCTTACATTTCATAAAGCCTCTTTATCCTATTATCACACACTGTTGTACACGTTGAGAGTCGTGTGAGTGTGTTTGCCCGGACTTCGGTCCGTGGTTTTCATTTCTGTCTGTATATATATACTAATATATGTATATATTTCGTATATATGGACTAACATTATCGAGTTATGCCTCGATTGAGCCTAAACTTCGGTCTGGAGCGTTTATTTGCTTTTGTATATATATATATACTTATATATATAAACTGTGGTCTAATCATTCGATGAGCCTAGACTTTGGTCCGCAGTGCGTTTAATTGCTTTTATATATATATATATATATATATATATATATATATATATATATATATATATATATATAATTGTTATTCGATTATATCAGATGAGCCCGGATTTTACATCCTGCATTTACTATTTTATATATATATATATATATATATATATATATATATATATATATATATATATATATATATATATATAATCCAGTTCATCGGATATATGTCGATAACAATTATATATATAAATATATATATATATATACATACATATATATAATTGTTGTTTATTATATTCGATGAGCCTCGGATTCACATCCAATATGTTCTCGCTTTTATATATATATATATATATATATATATATATATATATATATATATATATATATATATATATATATTTTACATTCTGTCAAGCTGAGAGTTTCCTTCGGTGGCTATTTACATTTTATTTACATTAAAATCTCGCTTCGGAGTTCACTTCGTGGCAATTGATCGCTTTTACTGACTTTATTTATATTTTGTCCCTTTGGAGTTCACTTCGTATGTTGATAATGTTTATATATATATATATATTTACAGCTTTTATATATATATAACTGCTTACTGCTTTCCATACAAATTGCAGTATCTTGTGAGCCTAGGAATCATGTGATCACAGGTTCAGTCTACTGAATCTAGATTCGGTTCCCATGATGGACATTTTCTGGCTGTAAGCAGCTTGTACATTATTTTACAGTGTCTGAGTTTCCTTGGATGGCTGTCATGCCCATGAGGAGTTCAAGATCGCCAGATATTATTTTTCTCGAGGATGCTTCGCATCTCAAAATAAAAAGCAAACAAAATTTAACATTTAATAAAAATAGAAGTATGAAAAGGTCTCAATTCCTATTGAGCATAAGGTTTGAAAAACCTCTTTTATAAAACATCATTGCTAAATCTTGGTTAAAACTGAATTTTCATATAAAATTCAAACCTTGTGTATATAGGTGCGAACAAGGCCTCACACTACTTTCATATAATTGCACATTGATCCACACACACACACACATTTATATAATAATTTCTTTGAGAAGTGGCGGTCACCGTGGTAACACGGATGTCGAGGGGGTGCCTAACACCTTCCCTCCGCATAATCAAGCCCCCGAACCCTTAATGAATCTCGGTTTCATAGACCCGTCTAGCAGTGCCAAATCACTGGGTCAATGTGTAAACTTTTTCGGTTGCGTTGGTGCAACCAGTTAAAAACACCAACTGGCGACTCTTAAAGTCAATCGTCAACATTATACATGTCAGACCTTTTTCACTTGTTTTTTCAAACAAATCTCACATTAACATGAGAACACCAAAAGACAAGTAAAGAAAAGGGACACTCAAAAATCCCGACGTTGTCAATTATCAGAGTCTAGATCCCAAGTACGTAACCTTTAATCATTCCTTACAATACATGATAATAGATATTAACATTGCCTTAATAATATTAAACTATTACATAAGATAACATTAAAATCATTCAGCAACCTTTCCCTTTCCCTTGTTCTTAGAAGAGCCTTCAGGTTGTTCACACTTAGCTGAAAATATTTAAATTAAGCAAGGATGAGCATTTGAGTGCCCAGCAAGTAATAACAATTATAAATATTAGCTGAAAGGTTTAAATATTTTCTTTGTACTACCCTTCTACAACAAGTCAATAGTTGTGAAGTAATCTGAACAGATAATAATAACATAACAACCCTCTTTCAAATTTTTAAAACTACGTACTGACTATAAATAAGGTTAAGGGGACATACTATGAACATTATTTTCATTTTCTAAAAGGTTAAATGAGAACTTCATCTCAGAAACCGTCATAACTTACTGAACACGAGGGTGATCGACTGTTGTACCTGTATTGATCAATACTACATGCAAAACGATGTTATCGTTCACTCTCTGTCCACCTTGAGTGCATAAAAGTTTTCCGTGTAAGGGATGTTCATACTTTATCGGTTTCAAACCAAAAGCAATTCGGTTGGATAATAATAAGGTTTTATCTTGTTCAACAATAATCTATAATTCAACATATATATATATATACGATAATTAACAAAGGTGTATCAACATGTGATTAAATGTAATGATTATCCAAGTGGGGACACTTGATAACCATTTATAGAAATTAACGAACATAATATATATCCGAATTACCATATACTAACATATTTGACACTCAATGAGCGTATATAATATAGGGTTAATAATGCATGCAAGAATAATATAATTACGAAACATTCTTACTCATGTCCATTGCATAAAGAAAATGCAAAGGTAGGATACTTTTTCGATGTCTTTAGCTACAATCTGAAACTTAGTTTTATCTTTTATATCACGACCTATCATTAATCGGATCATTCGCTCGATTAGAACAATATACTATAACATATAGTACTTGCATTTCGCGAATAAAGACATAACCTAATCACATTATCACACATGTTCAACAGCTTATTGCATCACAAACAAATATTAATACAAATCAAAATATCTAAGTCCGTATCAATTTTTGAAATATATGTGCGATTCTATGACAAACTTTATCGAGTAATTATCGAATTTAAGACTACTATTCAGAACTCAATATCTATAACTATAAGTTATATTATTTTAAATGACTCAATAAACATTTATTATTTTATCACGAATTTTCAAACACCGAAATCATTATTAAATGATTCAAATATCAAATAATTCTATTATCATTTAATTATTATTAAACTATTAATGAAACCATTGCCAAAATATTAAAGTTATTTATAATAAGTCAAAATATTTTTAAAACATTTATATTACCCTTAAATGTTTTTTTAAAACATTTAAAATCATTTTTAAATAATTACCATTAATATTAAAATATTAATGTACTATTTTTAAAATATTAAAAGTCATTAAGTATAACTTAAAATATTTTTAATTTACTTAATATTCTTATTTAAGACATCATTTAACTATTTATTTACTTTTATTCATAACTTCATCATTTTTAGGAAAAAAAAGCAAACGGATTCCAAAAATTCTTCTTTTTTGGATTTGGACAGTATATGACCCAACAATGATCCCCAAATTTTTCTGGAATTTTAGAAAATGATTTACTATTTTTAAAGTGCCCAAAACACTCGGATCTTGATTCATTTTTCATAAATTGAGTTTTGCTCAGAAATATCTGAAATATTTAGGGTATACTCTCATAACATATATGAACCTACAGTAAAAGTTTCGGATTTTTCCCATGCATACACTATGAGATATTCGGATGTTAATATTTAGGAGTCCTTTACGGAAATAGCCATTACGCACAACCTATAAATCAAAACGTGTTCGTTCTTTTTCCTACACGTAGATAACTTCTCAAGGTACCTCTGTGATTTTTCTCAGATTTTTAAAAGACTTCAAACTATCCGAAATAGTCTTAAGAAAAATGGGGATAGTAGCTTTTTAGGGTTTTGAAACCTTAACTTTCTATGTGGACTATTTTGGGGAAAACATCCCCCATGGCTTCGATACATGGTAGATTTGTGTTCTACCACTTGGGTTTACTAGATAACTTATGTATCTAGCACCCCCCATCGACGGATCACAGATCCAAGTTGTAAAACTTGAGTTACACAAGATTTAGTGGAAGAAAAACAAGGGTTTCACCCCTTGAAGAACATATGCTCATTTCCTTCCTCTAAACCTTTGATCTAACACTCAAGATACTTAGTTCCATATATGATGATATGTAGAACTAGGGTATCGTGAGTATTAGTTCATAACCCCAACAAAATCAAGCTATAATACAAAATAGAAGAAGAAGATGAAGATTAGGTTATACCTTGGTTTTGTGGCAACCTTCCTTGATTTACCAAAGTAGAGTATAAACTTAGGGTTCATAATCAAACTAGCACACCTCTCTCCCTCACACTAAAAATCGAACCCTCTCTCTTTTTTCTCTTTTGTATGTTGCTAGCTTGGGAGAAAAAGAAGAAGAAGAATGATAGAAGAAATGAAAATGTCTAGCAAATGAATGTGTGATTAAACTATTTTCCCCCATACTTTTGTTGTCCCATGGATAAAAGACTTCACCTTATCTCTTTCAATTAAGCCTAATCACGTGATTAAGGGTGCTAATTAAGCTTTCCACCAATGGGAGCATGACACACTTGTCCTTGTATGTAAGACTTCTAGTTATGGAACTTGATTAGCTTAATTTTGTTTCCTTAAATGGCCTAGTGTGGCCGCCCCCCCTTGCCCCAATATCTACTCCATTTTGCATTTATTTTAATGCAAAAATTTGATTAATCAAAGGTCTAAAATACCCTTAATCAAGTGGGATAAGTATTGGTTTGCATTTTATTTCTTTTGGGCTTCTCCTTTAATTGTTTTGGGCCATGTAATGAACATAGTCTAACAATTTTAATATATGCTACCCAAATTGTTTATTTAGGGTTTCCATTCCCAATCTTATAAAATTTAATTACTTATACATGTGACTTTAGCTCATAACCTAATTAGGTTTACTAGAAATAGGCTTAAAATTATTAGTCACTTGAAATAATAAGATTATCCATTTAAGTTAGTATACATATTAAATACTAACATTTCCTTATTACCATAATCCTTAGGTTATTTAATTGTCTCACCTAATGTATAATTAGGTTACGAAGCTTTCCTTTAGGGTTTAAAATAAAATAAAATTAGTTCCTAAAATTTGTAATTAGGGTTTCATGCACGATGTACAAGGGGTTTGTCACATAACACCATAATTGACCAACCACTTACTCGGTCCACATATACTGATACATATTTATAGCACGAAAAATTGAAATATAATTAATATTATATTATTATTCTCATTCCTTGATCAAAATCCAAAAAAATTAGGGTTTGGATTCCATATCTGATTTATCTGTCATACTTAACATTATTAATTAAGTTAAAAATAATTAACTTAATAATCTAAACAAAATTCATATAATAAAATAATTATTATAATAATTTTAAAAATCATTTTATATATTATATAAATAATATATGATTATGTTTTCTTGGAAAATAATTACACTACAAGAAATCACACATTTTATGACGAAATTTTTGCCACGCACAAATTTTTGTCACAATTTGTTAATTAATAATTACGAAATTCATAATCGTCACTAAAACTTTTACTTTTGTGACGACTTTTACTTTTGTTACTATTAATCATTTATATCGTCACTAATTTACACATTTGATGACGATTAACAAAATTTCATCACAAGTTATTTTGGAGGTAGAATTTCGTACCAAAATTTTGGAGGGAAACCTTTTAGTGACATTTTGTAATAATTGATGACAATATTTATTGTCACAAAATATTTTTTTCGATGACAACATAATAGTTTGTCAATAATTATTTGTAAAATTTAGTGACAATGTGCTTTCGTCACTAATGTTCACATTTAGTGACGCCAAATACAAATTCGACATAATTTTATTTAGAGGCAAAATTTTGGAGCAAAATTTTTTAAAGACGAAAAAATAATAATTTATGACAATTTGTATTGTCATAATTACTAATTTTATATGATGAGATAATAGTTCGTCACCAATTAGATGAGTGGATAAGTGATAAAAATGGTTTGTCATAAATTCTTATATTTAGTGACAAAGTACGTAATATCGTCACAATCTTATTTGGAGGCAAAATTTTTGTGAAAATTTTTTGAGGGAAATTTTTTAAAGTTGAAAAAATAATAATTTATGACAATTTTTATTGTCATAAATACCAATTTTATATGACGAGATAATAGTTCGTCACTAATTAGATGAGTGGATAAGTGACAAAAATGGTTCGTCATAAATTCTTATATTTAGTGACAAAGTATGTAATATCGTCACAATTTTATTTAGAGGCAAAAAAATTTAAGAAATTTTGGAGGTAAATTTTGTAAAGACAAAAAATTAATAAATTATGACAATTTTTATTGTCACAAATACCAATTTTATATGACGAGATAATAGTGTGTCACTAATTAGATGAGTGGATAATAAGTGACAACACTGGTTCGTCATAAATTATTTTATTTAATGACAAAGTATGCAATGACGTCACATTTTTATATGGATGCAGAAATTTTCCCAAATAAATTTGTATCCAAGCGACGTCACCGGTCTTTCTTTTATCATTGGCAACCTCCATTTAGTCAAAAACCGACCAAACTGCACTGATTAAGTCGCACTAATGGTTCCGACGTAAACGTTTCCTCTTCTATTAATCCCACTACAAAAAAATAGACATTTGGCAACGATATATCGGGCAATGACTTATAAATTTGTTGTAAAAAATGCATATTTAGCAACAAAAATTTCATTCATTTCAGTTTCTGAAAGGCTTTCATTTTTCGTAACGAAATTCATAGGTTGTTGCAAAATTTCGTTGTCAATTTATTAGTGGAAAAAAAATAATTTCCTGCCTATTTAATTTTTTTTGATGCCGATGTTATTTCTCCTCATCTTGGGCAAAAAATTGTTTTTTTTGCTATATTTCGTATTCTAATATGGGCTATAATCATTGTCAACAATTTTTTTTCGTTGCGTATTTTGTATAATTTTTTGCAACGACTAGTAAATTGTTGCCAAAAATTAAGATAAACCTAATAAGCATGTTTTGACCTTCTTTTTTTTTTTTTCCCAAAACGCATCATTTTTCATTTCAAAATTATTATTTATTTGGATGCAAACTTATACAGTGAAATGTTAAATTTAAATATTATTTCATTCAAAATTGGCCCAAAAAGGTTAGATTCAAATATTATTTAATTCAGAATCTAATTTATTAAGATATATTACTCAATTTTATCAAACGCAGCCTACTTTGAAAACACTTGGGCAATGACTGATTTGAAACAAACATTTTTTTTTAACCTAAGTTTGAAATAATTTTTTCTTTTGAAAAATTCCATAACACTATCTATGTTTTTTTTTTAAAAAACTTAAATAAAAAAAGATTAGTTTATAAATGAAAAAAATAAAATTTAAGCCTTGTATTCAAAATAATATTTTATCTTTTATATTGGTTTTGTAATATTAATAATGTAAATGATACAATAGACATTATAAAAGATTTATTTATTTGATATAGTTTTAGTTAAAATCTATTCATTTTGAATAAAAAAGTTTGGTAAAAGTGCCCAAAATTTCCGTCAATTTCTTATCTTTTTCTTATTTATTAAGAAGTTCAATAACAAAAAATTGAATAAAAACAAAAATTCTCGTATTTTTCTTAGTTGTATTTTGTTAGGTATATTTTATATTTTAAAACTTAGTAAGACAATGTAGGTGAAAATGTAAAATTATGGGGAGCATATACTTATATATATAACTTAAAAAAAAGCCAAAGTCGTGCCCTATATTTACCTTGGAACCTAGTCCGCCGGACCGTCACCGCTCCCGTTCTCGCTCCCGTCGCCACCGCACTCCCTCGCCTGACCCTGCGCGGAAGCGCCACAAGCGCGACGAGAGCAGCGAGAAGGACAGACGGTGGGATGTCGCCGCGGTGGTGTCAGACTTCGTTAACGGCATCGTGAAGGAGCAGAAGCAACAGAAAGCGGGTGGAGTGAATGATGACGTGGAGATGGATCCGGATGAGGTGGAGATGATGAAGATGATGGGGATTCCGGTAGGGTATGATTCGACCAAGGGGAGGCCTGTGGCTGGTAATGATGTTACTGGAGTGAGAGCGGTGACGAAGAGGATGCCTAGACAGTATATGAATCGTCGCGGTGGGTTTAATCGACCTTTTCCTACTGAACGTAATCGTTGATTTTGATTTCTCAGAGGTTAGGGTTTATTCATTCTTATATTTTCTTATTTTTCCCCTTTATTAGCAAATTAATTATATTATACTCTTTTTCCCCCTTAATAGAAAATTAATTGTAATAATAAGATATCGACCATTGTGTTATATTTTAATATCCAGCTTCTTGCTGAAGCACTTCAATATTAGTATTTTGTATTCATTTGTGCTTTTTCTCCCTGTTAGTTAGAGGTTAAGTGGTTTCTTTTGAATCATTTAACCCGTTGAGAAACTGATAATTTATAACCATCTCATTGTGACCATTGTCCGTTTTCTTTCTTCCTCTGGTTATGTTTTCCAAAAAAAAATTCTGGCACATTTGTCTAGAATCTGTGCAGCAATGATTAAGAATCTTGTTCAGTTCACCTCCATGTGTACAGTGATGCATATTCTCTGTGTTTTTTTTCTTTCTATTTATGTTATTTCTCTGTCCAATGTTATGACTATAATTTTTCATAAAATTGGGTAATGTTTGTATTGTACTTTTTCAAAATTAGCTGCTACATAAATTAAGTGCAAGAATGAAGTTGCTAGGTTTTTTTCCTTCTTTTTTTTGGGATTTGTTCTAAGCATGCTTTAGCTTGGAATTTTCAATACATAATGAGAAAAACCTATTGATCTGCTCTGGCCTCTTTAGTTGGAAAATCCACATGGATCTTCTCCAAAAAGACATCACCAGCTTTTGATTCCGGAGAGTTTTTGGGAGTGGTAGGCTTAATTATTGGAACTATTTGCAAATTTACATCGCTGTTTCATACTTCTTTTAAGATCTTTTAAACATTAAGGACCACCACACAAAAGCTTCAAACCTGTTTAATTACTTGCAACTATTAACAGTTCAACTTTGACAATGGTTTAAATAATATGATATCCACCCCAATACAAGAAAACTTAACTTTCCGTGACTCCTCATGGTAGGATTCCCTTTTCAAAAGTTAAGCGACCAGATTCTTATCATGTTTCACCTTCAACTTCCAACTTCTAAATTATCATCTAATCATACCATTCATGATCAGGCCGAAAGAAGACGCAAGCTTGGATTTCCGCCAGAAGAACCTAAGTCAGCAGTTGTTAGGCAATTAATCTGGTCAAAACTGTAACTTAATTTGCAATTCCATTCTTCTCTCTCCAAGTAAAAGAGCTATGAAATCAGGAGTTGAAACAGGGGTTAGTATTGAAAAAAAGAAGAAGAAAAATTCTGTTTGTATTTGATGCATTTAATCATAAGGTTGAACTTTGATCTGAATTGAAGCATAGGGTCATATGGGTGTTTTTTTAAATAAATATTTTTTAATGTGATCTGAATTGGTACGTTTGTTTGGTTTAGAATGAAATTAGGCACTATTGGGTTTTTGAGTTTATTTTGAAGTGTGAAATTTGATGGAATTATTGAGCTTAGTGTTTATTCTGAGCTTACAATTGAAATAAACATATCTTTTTTATATGGGTATATTTTTTTTTTCTGCTCAGAAGTAATAATAAGATTGCTAGTTTTTTCTGCTCAGATGTTACTATTGCAGGAGTTGCGAAAGCATTTGGAATCCGAACGGTTCGTCATATCCATTGAAGAGATCCTTCCCATGTGATATATATAGTCTGGCCTATCCTTCATTTATGACTTCTAGATAGTATTGGTGTTTCTTCAATTGAATGTGTAAAACTAATGCTTCGCATCTCTGACCCTTATATGATCATCTTCTAAATTTGATATTATAGAGGAAAGTGACTTAGTTATCATTCCTAAATTTTCTATTAAAATTTTAACGGTATGAGAACTTATCCTGGAAAAAATAGGAATACATTGAGCATTCTATATTGTGAATCTGTAATATTGACCCATATCTAATATGTTCGATGCAGGCACCTGATGAGGAGTTCGAAGAATATCTAAGCCATCTTATTGGTGAAAAATGCACTGGTGATCGCAATGAGGTAATTTTTATGTCGAATTTCATTTGTTTCAGGGTTTCCTTGTATTACATAATATTTGTTGCATGAGTGGATAGGGAGACTTGCTCTGCTTTTTGATGTTTATTGAAATAAGGTAGACATACATATTTTGAAAGGATTGCTTATTTGCTTCACAAATATCTGAGGGGGAGAATGATATGTAGGCATGACATTTTAAAGTGATGAATCATGAATTAGACTCCTTAATGCATAGGGTACTGGAAATCATAAATGGGAGTATCATATCAATCAGTGACGTTTACATGCGTTAGTTGTTTTATATTATAGTGCTGCATATGTGGTCTGTATACAAATTGGTTTAACCAATGGTCTTTTAGTAGTACTGGAATATGGATGTTGCAAAGCATGGCAACTCAGCAGACAAATTGATTTCTTCACCTATCAAAAATTTGGGGATACTATGAAGCTAATACCAGGGCTTTAAATCTTATCATATTGTGAAGAATGAGTGAATAATGCAACACCCGATTTTGTATTTCATTTATTCTTATATTGCTCTGTACTATGGTTGCTTTTAAGTTATGCAGCATGAGATTGATCTAATACTTTCTTTTCCATAAATGGCTCAGCTGCCTGAGGGTATTACAGAATTACTGCACTGATAATGTTGGTGCGACTGTGATCGGTGAAACATTTGTTGCATGTAATGTCTGTGCATGTCCAGTTTGCAGGCTGTGCTATGAGTATGAGTGGAAGCATGGGAATCAGTCTTGTCCTCAGTGCAAAACCAGATACCAGAGACTTCAAGGTTGTTATAGTATAATTTGATAGTCCATGATGGATCCAAATCTTGGAAAATATGTCTGTTATGTTCAGTTTCCTCAAAGATTTGATGGTATTGATAGGAATGATCGATATGCCAACCGAAAGACTGTTTTCTTTGACGTGAGTTCTTTTGTCCTTAGAATATTGCAATGCACATCTTTTTCAAACTGTGGTAACTCTAACAAACAATTTGAATAATCAATTTATTGTATGTGCTATGGTCAAGTTGTTTTGTACCTAAAATACATCCATGTTCTATTTAATTAACTATGTCAGCAGACCATACTCCATTTCCTCTGATAAACGTATACGGTATATCTGACCTTATTAGTTTCTTTCCGGTGTCAGATAAATTTGAGAGGTTTGGATGGCATTCAAGGACCAGTCTATGTGGGTACTGGATGTGTCTTTAATAGAACAAAATTATACGGTTATGAGCCTCCTCTCAAACCTAAGAATAAAAGGCCTGGATTTTTCTCTTCCTTATGTGGTGAATGCGAAAGAGATTACTAGATCAAGCAAGAAAAGTTCAGACAAAATGAAATCGAGCAAGAATGTTGATACCCTGTGTCAATATTTATCTTAGAAGATATAGAGGAGGGGGTGGAAGGTACCAATAAGGTACCATTTTTTATTCTTTAGAAGCAGTGTCAGTTAACTTTCCAGTTGAGCTTTATCTGTTACTTTTAGGTATATAATTGACAATATGTGCTCGGCATGTAAACTGAAGGAAATGATTGCATTTATCTTTTTATATATTGTAAATTTAAATATTTAATCAACCAAAATTGGTTGGTCATTACTCGTTAACCAGTATTAATCCTTAATAATCAATGATGTCGGAGTGAGCAAACTGTGTACGGTCTTAACTTCGGCTTTCACTTTAATAATTATTAAGAGCTCTTTATGTGATCAGTTGAAAAATGTGTCATAGAAAGTAATTTTTTGGTGATAAACTATCTATTTTATATTCATTTAGTCACAACAATTAATTTTATTATTATTAATAACTCTTTCTGTGATGAGATGTATCGTCACCATAAGTATTCAATTAGTGACATTGAAAAATGTGTTTCAAAAAGTAACTCTTTGATGATAAATTATTTTATAATATTATTTAAAATATGAAATGACAACGACATAATTGTCATGTTAAATATATTATTAGGCGACGAATTGTTCTGTCATCATTTATGTTCTTATTTTTGGTGACGATAAACACAATAACATGACGAAAGAATAATCATAAATATGACAATATTGTGTCATTAAAATTAGATGATTTAAATAGAGCAACATATTTTCGTCACTAAAACAATATCATTTAATGACAAAAAATGATTTGTCATTAAATGCACCAAGTTTTTATGACGAAACATAATATAGAGTGACGAAAGTTTCATTCAAATAGTGACGCTATTAACGTCACTAAAAGTAATTAATTATAGTGACAATGATCTAGATCGTCAGCATAAGTTAAAATATTTAGTGACAACATTAAATATTTTCAAATAAACCTAATACCACGCTCATATGGTGACGGTCTCTGTGACGACTAACAATCGTCACCAAATGTTTTAGTGACGAAAAATGAATTTTATATGACAAATTTTAGCGTCATTTTTTTTGTGTAATTTCTTGTAGTGTTAATAAAAACATTTTTACTATAAAATTAATTATTATAATAATATAGTTTATAACAATCAATAATTCTAAAATAAAATTATTTAAAATCATTCATGTAATAAATATATCACATAAATACATACACACATTATCTTGGCACATATTTCCTATATTTATTTTAATAAATACAAAAAAAAATTTATACGCAAAATCTCTAATTTATTTGTATAAAAAATATCGGGTTGTTACATTCACCCTCCCTTATAAAGATTCCGTCCCCGAAATCACCATTTTAAAACCTACACATACAGGTGTACGTAGCATATACAATCATTGTAAGTAGATCTTGATCATAAATGATCGTACTGATCTTTAACCTATTCACGTAAAGCTTGTCTATTTGATTAAACAGAAATTTGATTTCTAAAAGAACTCAAATTCTTTCTTCAAAATTTCTTTACAAAATAATTTACTATATATATGAAAATCATGCATAAGAAAATAAAAGTTATTCAAATAATACTCGAATTGCACCACCACTGCTTTATGGTATCCTCGGTATCGTATTGTAGAGACCTCTACTTCATTGATTTCACGGGCTAACTGTCGGATGACGTTGGTCCCGTGATTGCCAGAGTTCCACTGCCCTTTCCAGTATTCACACTCCCTGCCTCCGTCCTCCTCTTCGAACAATCCTTCACCTTGTGCTCAGTCGATCCACACAGAAAACACCCACTGTTCATCCTAGGATTGGGGCAGTTGGGAGAGATATGGCCCTCCTGCCCGCACTTGTAGCACACGAACTTCCCCTTTAAACATTCTCTAGAGTGGTTCTTTCCACAGTTTCCACACTGCACAACTTGCTTCTTAACTCCTTCCTGTTTTATCTGCACACTTCCAAAATTGC
Organism: Panax ginseng; assembly: GCA_020205605.1. Taxonomy (NCBI): domain Eukaryota; kingdom Viridiplantae; phylum Streptophyta; class Magnoliopsida; order Apiales; family Araliaceae; genus Panax; species Panax ginseng. Next base: position 35,436,636 of record CM035129.1, read on the forward strand.
TTCCTTTCCTTTTGCTACTACCACCGCTACTCCCACTATTAACTTCCACCTTTCCAGTTCCTTCGACCTTACTCTTGTTCTTTCTCTCCTTATTGTAGAGGCTTATGGCCTCACTCCCCTCCTTAGCAATAATAGCCTTCTCCATGAGTGCTACAAATGTAGGGATCTGCAACACCGCCACCTTGTTGTAGAGCCAGGGTTTTAATCTCAGCTCAAACCTTATAGCTTTCCTAGCCTCCGTATTAACTTGATGCGGAGCAAACCTAACCAACTCATTGAATTTTGCGGCGTATTCGGACACCGTCATATCCTCCTGTTTCAACTCTAAAAATTTTACCTCCATCCTAGCCTGCATACTAGATGAAAAATAGTTCTCGAAGAACAGTGTCTTAAACATATCCCACGCAACAACACCCTCTCCTGCCCTCGCCTGATTCGCTTCCCACCAAAAAATTGCCTCACCCTTCATCATGTAGGTGGAAAAAGCGATCTTTTGCCCCTCAGCTACCCTAGCTACCACGAATGCTTTTTCAATCTCTTTAAACCAAGTCTGTGCTTCAACAGGGTCAGTTGTCCCTTTGAATTCGGGCGGTCCCACAACCTTGAAATCTTTAAAGTTGGCTAGTTGGTTGTCCGGCTGGTTCCATGCGACTGGCATTCCTTCACGTGACATAGCAGGTGCTACCATGTTTGCAAAGTCTTTTGACGGATCTCGCTTGTTGTTGTCCCTTAACGTTATTGACAGAATTTTTTGCCCTTTGGTTTCGAGTTTGACGTCTTGGTGGCATTATCTGGTTAAGTAAAACCATATATTATTCTTTACATTTTAAATCTTATCATATAAGTTTAGTATATTAACTCATTTCATTACTCAAACTTAGATTCATATTCATTTACCGAATACTTTACATAACATAGCACATACTGCTTTAAACATCATTCATCCCTTTATGACTACAAAAGTCGCGAGTTACAGCCTTGACTAATACCAAAAGTTGGGAACATTATATTACACAGACATACTTAACATTAAACAATCTACACAATAGAACTTATACTACCTATTCACTACTCCCTTTTCTTGGACAACCTTTCGCTTGATGACCTTCTATCCCACAGATAAAACATGCTCCTGATTTATAGTCGGGACAATACAGAGTGGTATGTCCCTCATAACCACAAAGGTAACATATTCTTTTCCCTTTCTTCTTATCGGATTTTCCTAAGTCATAGTCTTCTATCTTTCTTTTCCCCTTCTTGCTCAGAGCTGCACACGATGTGTTGCTTGTGGCTCCCATCTGATCTATTTGGATTTTAAGCTTATCTTGTTCTTCTATTGTTTCTATTAACGCCTGACGCAGTTGACTATTTAACAGCTTTTCTATTTCCTATAGCTTTTCCAGAGAAGAAACCTTGTTCCTCAGATCCTGCACCTCTGTTAATGTTTGTTCAGCTTCAACTTTAGTGTCCGAATCACTATCTGTCAGCTCCACCATCTCCGGATCTGGTACTACGTTTTCTACAATAACCACTTCGTCGAGTTGTTTATCATTGTGAGCCTCTATTTCAAATTTATTGGCTTCGATATTAGCTCGGGGGTATGGATTTGATCCTTCTTCATGCTATAAAGCATATAACAAGCTTTTCCACCAGACATCTACACACATAAATTATCCTGATTAGCATATAGTATATACACACAGCAAATAATAGTTTTATATAAGTTATCTTTTATTTTGTTTGGCGATGAATTTAGTCAATTCATCTCTTTATAAACTCTATATGAGTTATTTATATTTTCAACGTTTCCCTCTGTTCTAAGGTTATAGCCTAAGGTTTCTAACCCTAAGCTTTGATACTAACCTATAAAGCCCCCAAATCCAGGTACTTGAAGCCCGAATTCAGTGCTTCACGGTACAATTTCTATGAGCAGAAATATACTAATAATAATAACACTAATATAAATATAAAGCTTAATTTACATAATTATCAGAGTCTAGCTCCCAAGTACGTAACCTTTAATCATTCCTTACAATACATGATAATAGATATATAACATTGCCTTAATAATATTAAACTATTACATAAGATAACATTAAAATCATTCAGCAACCTTTCCCTTTCCTTTGTTCTTAGCAGAGCCTTCAGGTTGTTCACACTTAGCTGAAAACATTTAAATTAAGTAAGGATGAGCATTTGAGTGCCCAACAAGTAATAACAATTATAAATATTAGCTGAAAGGTTTAAATGTTTTCTTTGTACTACCCTTCTACAACAAGTCAATAGTTGTGAAGTAATCTGAACCGATAATAATAACATAACAACCCTCTTTCAAAATTTTGAAATTACGTACTGACTATAAATACGGTTAAGGGGACATACTATGAACATTGTTTTCATTTTCGAAAAGGTTAAACAGAACTTCATCATGTAAACCGTCATAAATTACGGACACGGGTGATCAAATTTCATTGTACCTGTATTGATCAATACTACATGCAAGAACGATGTTATCGTTCACTCATCCCACCTTTCGTCAGCATAAAAGTTTTCCGTGTAAGGGATGTTCATACTTGTCGGGGTTCCAAAACCAAAAAGCAATTCGGTTGGATAATAATAAGGTTTTATCTTGTTCAACAATAATCTATAATTCAACACACACACACACACACACACACACACACACACACACATACATATATATATATATATATATATATATATATATATATACTGATATTAACAAAAGGTGTATCAACATGTGATTAAATGTAATGATTATCCAGTGGGGACAACTTGTATAACTATTTATAGAAATTAACGAATGTAATATATATCCGAATTACAATATACTAACATGTTGACAATCAATGGCGTATATAATATAGGGTTAATAATCATGCAATAATAATATAATTACAAACATTCTTACTCATGTCTATCGTGCGTAAAGAAAATGCAAAAGGTAGGATACTTTACCTGATGTCTTTGCTTAATATCGTAACTTAGTTTTATCTTTTATATCACGACTAATCATTAAATCAGATCATTCGTTCGATTAGAACAATATACTATAATATATAGTACTGCATTTCGCAGTCAGCACATAACCTAATCGCATTTTCACACATGTTCAACAGTTATTGCATCACAAACAAACATTAATACAGTCAAAATATCTAAGTCAAGATCAATTTACAAATATGTGCGTTGTAAACTGACTTTATCGCAATAATTATCGAGTCTAAGACTCTATTCTCAGAACTTCAATATCTCAGTAATTATCGGTCATATTATTTTAAATGACTCAATAAACATTTATTATTTTATCACGAATTTTCAAACACCGAAATCATTATTAAATGATTCAAATATCAAATAATTCTATTATCATTTAATTATTATTAAACTATTAATGAAACCATTGCCAAAATATTAAAGTTATTTATAATAACTCAAAATATTTTTAAAACATTTATATTACCCTTAAATGTTTTTTTAAAATATTTAAAATCATTTTTAAATAATTACCATTAATATTAAAATATTAATATACTATTTTTAAAATATTAAAAGCCATTAAGTATAACTTAAAATATTTTTAATTTACTTAATATTATTAATCTTGATATTATTTAATTCACCTCTTAGTATTATTAGTTCACTAATAATACTTTGATTCGCTTACTAATATTATTAACATCTTAATAATATTTTAATACCTTTACTAATATTATTAATCTCTTAATAATATTTTAATCATGTATTAATATTATTACTTTATTAATATTTACTTATGCTTTAGTATCATCAATCAATTAATAATACTTTTAACCATTTACCAATAGTATTAATATTTTATTCATTTACTAATATTATTAATCATTTAATAATATTTTATTCATTTACTAATATAATTAATCATTTAATAATATTTTATTCATTTACTAATGTTATTACATTTTTAATAATATTTTATTTAATCTCGAATATTATTATTTACTTAAGAATATTTTAATCATTTAATAATACTTTAATTTAACATTATTAATCTTTGAATATTATTTTAATCTAAGATTAATATTTTAATATAATATTATTAATCATTTAATAATACTTTAATCATTTCTTAATGCTTAAATCAAATATTATTAACCACTTATTTAATATCCATAAAAGGTCATAAATAATATTTTTTATTATAAATTACCAAAATGTCCTAAAATAGTCATAACATTATATATTAGGAGTATTCAAGCATTAAAATCACATTTTTCTTATTTAAGACATCATTTAACTATTTATTTCCTTTTATTCATAACTTCATCATTTTTAGGAAAAATAGCAAACTGATTCCAAAAATTCTTCTTTTCTTGATTTGGACAGTATATGACCCAACAATGATCCCCACATTTTTCTGGAATTTTAAAAAATGATTTACTATTTTTAAAGTGCCCAGAACACTCGTATCTTGCTTCATTTTTTATAAATTGAGTTTTGCTCAGAAATATCTGAAATTTTTAAGGTATACTCTCATAACATATATGAACCTACTGTAAAACTTTCGGATTTTTCCTATTCATACACTCTGAGATATTCGGGTGTTAATATTTAGGAGTCCTTTACGAAAATAGTCATTACGCACAACCTATAACTCGAAACGTGTCCGTTCTTTTTCCTACACGTAGTTAACTTCTCAAGGTACCTCTATGATTTTTTCTTGATTTTTAAAAGACTTGAAACTGTCCTAAGAAAAATGGGGACAGTAGCTTTTTAGGGTTTTGAAACCTTAACTTTCTATGTGGACTATTTTGGGGAAAATAGCCCCCATGGCTTCAATACATGCTAGATTTGTCTTCTACCACTTGGTTTTACTAGATAACTCATGTATCTAGCACCCCCCATCGACGGATCACAAATCCAAGTTGTAAAACTTGAGTTACACAAGATTTAATGGAAGAAAAACAAGGGTTTCACCCCTTGAAGAACATATGTTCATTTCCTTCCTCTAAACCTTTGATTTAACACGCAAGATACTTAGTTCCATACATGATGATATGTAGAACTAGGGTATCTTGAGTATTAGTTCATAACCCCAACAAAATCAAGATATAATACAAAATAGAAGAAGAAGATGAAGATTATGTTATACCTTGATTTTGTGGCAACCTTCCTTGATTTACCAAAGTAGAGTATAAACTTAGGGTGCATAATCAAACTAGCACACCTCTCTCTCTCTCACTAAAAACCGAACCCTCTCTCTCTCTTTTCTCTCTTGTATGTTGCTAGCTTGGGAGAAAAAGAAGAAGAAAAATGATAGGAGAAATGAAAATGTCTAAATGAATGTTTGATTAAACTATTATCCCCCATACTTTTGTTGTCCCATGGATAAAAGACTTCACCTTATCTCTTTCAATTAAGGCTAATCATGTGATTAAGGGTGCTAATGAAGCTTTCCACCAATGGGAGCATGACATACTTGTCCTTGTATGTAAGACTTCTACTTATGGAACATGATTAGCTTAATTTTGTTTCCTTAAATGGCCTAATGTGTCCGGTACCCCTTGCCCCAATATATACTCCATTTTGCATTTATTTTAATGCACAAATTTGATTAATCAAAGGTCTAAAATACCCTTAATCAAGTGGGCTAAGTATTGGTTTGCATTTTATTTCTTTTGGGCTTTTCCTTTAATTGTTTTGGGCCATGTAATGAACATAGTCTAACAATTTTAATATATGCTACCCAAATTGTTTATTTAGGGTTTCCATTCCCAATCTTATAAAATTTAATTACTTATACATGTGACTTTAGCTCATAACCTAATTAGGTTTACTAGAAATAGGCTTAAAATTATTAGTCACTTGAAATAATAAGATTATCCATTTAAGTTAGTATACATATTAAATACTAACATTTCCTTATTACCATAATCCTTAGGTTATTTAATTGTCTCACCTAATGTATAATTAGGTTACGAAGCTTTCCTTTAGGGTTTAAAATAAAATAAAATAAAATTAGTTCCTAAAATTTGTAATTAGGGTTTCACACGATGTCAAGGGTTTGTCACATAACACCATAATTGACCAACCCTTATCGGTCCCACATATCTGATTACATATTTATAGCACGAAAAAATCGAAATATAATTAATATTATATTATTATTCTCATTCCTTGATCAAAATCCAAAAAAATTAGGGTTTGGATTTCATATCTAATTTATCTCATCATACTAAAACATTATTAATTAAGTTAAAATAATTAACTTAATAATTTGAACAAAATTCATATAATAAAATAATTATTATAATAATTCTAAAAATTATTTCATATATTATATAAATAATATATGATTATATTTTCTTGGAAAATAATTAATAAAAACATTTCTACTATAAAATTAATTATTATAATAATATAATTTATAACAATCAATAATTCTAAAATAAAATTATTTAAAATCATTCATGTAATAAATATATCACATAAATACATACACACATTATCTTGGCACATATTCCCCATATTTATTTTAATAAATACAAAAATAAAAATTTATACGCAAAATTTCTAATTTATTTGTATAGAAAATATCGGGTTGTTACAAAGTATATGCTTTATCATCAAACATGATTGGCTTATGTGCATACTACTTTCACTTTCAACAGTTTACTCACTTAAATAAACAATTAAATTCATTTAATTCAAATAATCAAATAAAAATTTAATTCACATAAAATTTGATTTTTTTCAGGCGTTACAATCAAGTGTTAGCACGAGATGGAGCGTAAAATGCACTCGTGAAGAAATAAAGTATGAATAAAACTCCATACGGACCCTCGAGCTTGGTAAATATGTGGTTTTAGCTGGAATTGTTGTGTTTACAAAATAGTTGTTTTGAATGGTGAGTTTTGCCTCCTAAGAAGTAAATTATGAAATCTAGTTTGATTTGTAGTTGGTTGGAGCTAGTAAACGATCACACACACACTCCATGGGTAATGATGGGTTTAGATTGCCTGATTGATTCCATTTATTGGTTTGCATTGATGAGATATTCTGTTTGAGTTTCTTGAGGATATCTTTGAGGCTTGTTGTTAATATTCATACTGATTTGTTGCCAGATTTATAGGATTGTAGAGTATAGTTCACATTTGCATCAATGTTTTTTTTTTTGTTGTATTACATTGTTTTGTTTTGCTTGATGACAAGCAAATATTTAAAGTTTGGGGGTATTTGATGAGTGGGTTTTATACCCAAGAATCGAGTGTATTTGAGCTTAATCTTTTGATTGGTTTTTAAGTGTTGTGTGTGCATTTCATACATTTTATGTTTTTTTGTAGGCTATTACACGACATTGGCATGAAGAAGCAAGGAAAAGCAATTCAAACATCTTTTGGACTAAAATATGAATGAAAATGCAAGAAGGGAAGATTATAGGGCTTTTAAAACAAAGTTGGATGCATGTTCTTGGCTTAGAACTTGGATTTTATTGTAGATCTACTTCTTAGCTTTCCGAAACCTCATGAATCATCCCAATCAAAGTTCGGATGCGAGAGTTATGACATTTTTATCAACAAAGATCAAAGCTGAGAGTTGTCATGCTTGCCGTTTACATATCAACCACTTGAAACCAAATTTCGACCTTTATCTGGCCAAAATCTGTCAATTCTCAAAGAATGAAAGTTTTATATCTCATCAATATCTTCGATTTGATAGGTGGAAGGCCCCCTAATTCTAGTAGATCAAAAGTTATGTCTGTTTTGCCAGAGAACGTCGCAGTAGAAAATTGACCAGCGCGGGGGCGCCAGAAATGAACTAAAAGCGGCGCGTAGCATGGGGCGCGTTAAAAATTGGACTATCAGATTTTTTGCTACTTTAGCATGGGGCGCGTCCAAAATGGCTTAGGGGCAACGCTAGGCGCGCCGGACAGTGGGGATAGAGCTTATTTGGGTGTTATGTTGTCCAATTTAAGCTAGAATAGGATTGTTAGTTGCCTAACTTGCTAAGGTTTGCATTAGGACTATATATACTTGATTATAACTTGGATTTGAGAGACTTCTTCTAGAATTTTGTCTACAATTCAAGGAGATCCACCTTGTGGAGAATTGGAGTTTGCATTGGAGAACATTGAAGGCAGAGATTGAAGTTTGAAGATTTGAGATTCCTCGACAAAGTTTTTCTTCTTCTCTTAACTTCATTATTTGGACTTATGATGCTATTTAATTTTGATCTTCTTTTTTCTATTATGATGATGAACTAATTTCCCAATTAGGGGTACAATAAAACCTTTTGCGATTCAATAAATCAATTATCATTATTTTCACTTGTTGATCCTATTGAGTTGATTATTATATTTTGTGCATAATCTATTAATTGTATAGCTAGCAATTAATTTAATATCTTTGATGGAATTGAAAGATGAAATCTTAGATTATATCTTAATATAATAACGTATGAATTTGTTGATTCTTGTTAAGAAAAACATAACAATGTATGAGATGAAAGTACTTGTATGCCATATGTAACTGTGTTAGGAGTTTGTGCTTAATGAATTTGTTTTAAGTATCTTACATGAAAGTAGCAAAATAACTGAAATAGGTCTTTTTATTAATCATTGGACAAATCTTAATAAATTGATAGGCAATCCTAGTTGGCAATTCATTGAATTAAATAAGTGGAAATAAGCTAAGGCAGTTATTGTTGAGCAATTGGGGAAATTGTATTGCTATGTCTTTATCGTCTGGTGATCAATAATTGTTAGTTAATTTAGTATTTTTTTTATTTGTTCTTAATTAAAATAATTTTCACAAAACAATTGAAGTGTCTGCTTAAGTGAATTTGAATTGATAAAAACTTGTTAATTAGATTAATTATTAGTAACTGTTCTTTATGGGGTTGACAACCTTTATTATCACTTTATTACTTAATTGACCGTGTGCACTTGCGCATATTTGTCATTATATAAATCGAATAACAATAGTCGCTTAATATTTACAAAACTTAGAAAGAAAACTAGATTTAAATAAATCTTAGCCATTCTAGCTCAACGGCTCCAATTTTACAACTTTTGAACTGGTAAAAAGTTAGATATGGCTAGATTTAGATAAATCTAGTTCACAAATTTTAAATATTACAACTTTACATTGAATGAATAGTTAAAACTAATATTTAATCATAATAAACAATTATCATATATATATATATATATATATATATATATATATATATATATATATATATATATATATATATATATATATATATATATAAGCGGAAAAAACCACAGATTTGTAATCTAGGCCTAAATAACTCGTACAAATATATATAGATATATACTTATATATACATATATTAAAGCAAGAAAAGCCAGAGATTTTCAATCCAGGCATATTTAGGACATATATATATATATAAGCTTCAGATATGAAAGAATATTATAATGTGTAGCGAGGAGGGCTTTAGACTGCTTTTGAAGCTTGAAAACTCAGTTTCCACCAATTAAAACTTCATATGTTGTAATATATATGTATAAAAGTGTTTACACAGAAGAATATCAGAGTTTAGAACATTGTTGGAGTGGTCAAGAGCTGAAATGAGCAGAATTCCCTCTATTTTCTTTTTTTAGAATGGCCAATGGGGGGGGGTCTAGTAATAGACCAAATCAATCGTAGGTCTACCTGCAGCTGACTTGGGTGGGCTCAGCCCCGTTGGTCCATTTGTCTCAAAGTACGTGCACTCTAACCAACGCGCTATTTGCTCAAACCTTCATAACTTTCAATCCGGGAATTCGATGGAGGCGTGCTATACCTTTCCAAAAAGCCTTTTCTAAGATGTACACAATAACATGGTATTTGATTTTTTTTGAATCCGGGAAGATGGCTCCATGACCAGATCTTTGAATCTTTACAGTCCGTCCGTTGAGCTGTCTTGCGCTATTTTAATCCGGGATTAGATTTATGGTCCTGCATGACCTTCATGACAGTGATTTAACTTGATTTGATGTTGAGTTGGAAAAATTACTCTTTTTCCCTCCTGGGTTGGTTTCAGGCTTAACATGATGACATTTATCTTCCTCGGGGTTATCTTCGAGGTATGACTGCTAGTGCTTCCTGTCTGTATTCAAGGTTGATTTGATGATTTCCCGGGGTCGTCACCGGGATTTGACTTGATCTCTTGGGGTTGTCACCGAGATTTTTCTTGATCTCCCGGGGTTATCGCCAGGGGTTGTCTTGATTTTCCAGGGTTATCACTAGTGTTTGACTTGATCTCCCGGGGTTGTCACCGGGGTTTGACTTGATCTCCCAGGGTTATCACCGGAGTTTGGCTTGATTGTTGTCACCAAGGTTTTTCTTGATGATTTTGACTTTCAGAGTTGTCTCTGGAAGATAAAAGACAATTCTACCCCCCTGCATGGTTAGTAATAAGAATGCAAAATTTTGAGTGTCTATATATGCCCCTCTTGATCATGTTTATGCAATGTAATGGAATGAACATGATAAAGATTACTAGACACTTGATATATGACAAGATTAAATGATGTTATGCAATGCAATATAATATGATGTTATGGACTATGATAGTTTTTGTTTGGAGTTACTTCCAACGGTATTCTATCACTGACTGCTCCTGCCATTTCTATTAGGGATGGATTTGTCAATGATGGTCTCCACTGAACTGTCTTGATGTATACTCGAACGGTAGTTTACACAACCTTTCATCATGTAACTTTCTCGATGCCTACTCGAATGGTATTTTTGCAAAGCTTTCATCACCGGATCTTTCTCGATGCTACATTGGGTTGAAGTCAACAGTTTAAAATGTACGTCAGTTCTATTAAGACTGATTCGATGACATGTTGTAGAGATGTTTTCAATCCCTGTTGGGGAGAGTTTCCTATGGCTGATACCATTGGACCTTTTTGAATTTGACGTCGGGGTGTTAACCAATGTTCTTTGTCTTCAGATATGCTTTCTGACTTTACCTCCACTGGGAATGTTCCTCTTCTAATGAGTGACCTCATTGGGGATTCCTGATGCCTATCTGGATGATAGTTTACATCACGGATCCCTCTTGATGCTATGTTGGGGCTATCACCAATGTTTTGGATTATTATCTAGTGGACGCCAATGTTGTTGTCAGGGATAAAGCTTACAATGGTAATTTCTAAAACATCATTCCTATGCCTACTCAAACAGTAGTTTACAATGGTCTGGAAATCACCAAGCCTTCATGGGGCCTTGGTTGGAGATTTATATAACAGATTCCATCATTAGTCCTCCCCGATAAAGACAATTTCCCATGATTTTCATCATCAGATCTTTCCTAATGCTACGCTAGAGTTGTCACCAACGGTTTGCAATATCAGATACTCTGACCTTTGTTGGTTGAAGCAGTTCTCAATGACTTACATCACCGAATCTTTCCCAATGCTACGCTGGTGTTGTCACGACCAGTTTGTAATATTAGACACTCTAACCTTCGTTGAATTAGTTCACAATGGCTTACATCACCGGATCTTTCCCAAAGATACGCTGGAGTTGTCGTCAATGTTTTGCAATATTAGACACTTTGACATTCGTTAAAGCAGTTCTCAATGACTTACATCACCGAATCTTTCCCGATGCTACGCTAGAGTTGTCGCCAATAGTTTGTAATATTAGACACTTTGACCTTCGTTGAAGTAGTTCTCAATGGCTTACATCACCAGATCTTTCTCGATGCTATATCAGACATCTTTGATATCTCTGTTGGGGGTATCTTTCTTACAAGTTATACCCTTGAACAAATCTAGATATTTTGACGTATTCAAGACCAATGATTCATGACACCGGACCTTCTCGATGCTTTGACAAGGGCAGTTTTCAACAATCTCTATTGTAAACACTCAAAAATTTGCATTCCTGTTATTAACCTTGAAGGAGGGCAAAATCGTCTTCTAGAGATAACCCTGGAAGTCAAATCAACTCAATCCCAGAGACAAACCTGGGATACTCAGTTTTAGATCTCAGAGACATCCCTGAGATATTCAGTTGCAATCCCGGAGACAACCCCAGGAGATTCAGTTCCAACCTCAGAGATAACCCCTAGGGATGCAGTTCTAGTTCCGTAGATAACCTCAGAAAAGTCAGTTGTAACCTTAGAGACAACCCCGAGGCACTCAGTTTCAACCCCAGAGATAACCTCAGGAGGTCAAGCACACCTCAGAGACAACCTTAAGGACATTTAGCATTCACAACAGCCTAATCTCAAAGATAACCCTGAGCAACGACTGTTACATCTGTGCAAAGCCGGAGATAACCTCGGTGAGGAAAAAAATCATCATTTTGCCACATCGATACTGCATTCACATCATCTCAACATCATTTTAACCCACATTTCATATAGAAGTGTCCCACAAGGACCATAGCTCAAAATCCCAAGTGACTACTACACAAGACAACACACCAGATAGAATTTGAAGACTTGAAGATCTGGTCATGGACCCATCTTCCCAGCTTCGTACAACCTCTTATCCCATGTCATTGTGTAGCTCTCAACAACAACATTCTGAAAAGGTACATCACGCCTCTATCGAATGCCCAGATTTAAAGTTATGAAGGTTCGAGCGGATAGCACATTGCACGAGTGCACGTACTCTATGACAACAGGACCCGCATGGCCTAGGGCAACCCGGGCAGCCACAGGTAGATCCGCGGCTTTCGTATGTAGACCTGTGGCCATCTTGTCTTTAAATATGAGCCTTTGGTTGCTCATTTGGAAAAAAAAAATAGAAAAAGGAAAGAAAACTCTGTCCATTTTAGCCTTTAAACACTTCTAGAGTGCTCTAAACTAGGTGATTCTCCTTTCTAAACACTTTAAGCTCGTGTTTTGATACATACTGAAATTTAATCAGTGGAAACCGAGTTTTCAGGTGTCAAAAGCTATCTGAAGTCTTCTTGGCAACCCACTGTAAGATATTTCAGATTTTTAAGCTTTTTATCACTACGTGTATATATATCTACTAACGTTGAGAGTCGTGTTGTGTGGGTATGCAGGATCGTCGATCCATGGCTTTTTATTATATATATATATATATATATATATATATATATATATATATATATATATAGGATTTGGCATAAAAATGCAGCGAAAATAAAAAATTATAAAGCTAAATCCGAAACCTTAAAACAGGATCTATGCGAAAACATAATAATTCAATGTTTAGATATTATACCGATTATAGAATTTTCTAAAATGCTTCAAATCTTCAACGAAATTCCTCACGGTACTACGTCTCTACGGTATCCACACGAACGCCTGCGAATCGTCACACGATCTACAGTGAAGAAAACTGCGGTACTAGCCACCAATGATCAGGATTTTCAAAGGTTTTCTCTCTAGTCTCTCTCTAAGAGCAGCTAGGGTTTATGAGGTTATGATGATTATTCCTAAAATGGCTGATACATATCATATATATAGCGGTTAAAAGGAATTAATCAAAAACCTAAAATAAAATCTGAATATATATATATATATATATATATATCTTAATTAAGTCTTACTTAATTAATATACCTCTATATAAATTATCCTATTAATTTAAATTCATAATTTAAATACTATCAATCATATTGACATATTTAAATATTTACAATTTAAATTAATTCCCTTTTAATTATGTTCTATGTGTGTGACCTTGTAGGTTATTATTACGTTGGCAATAATTTTAAAATCATATTATAAAATTATAAACAGTGAGCGACATCTTTTAATGCATCACTGCTACCCAAGTAATAATAAGATCGACAATTCGATGCAACCTTTTCGTGACCAATATTTCAATGCAATTTAATTCTTTTAGCCTTAAAATCCTAGATGAAACTCGAGTCATGGAATGTGTCATACACTTCATAATTTAATATGAGTTTTTCTTGATCAATGAGTAGACTATATAAAACAAATCACCATTTAAGCATGGCCATGCGTTTCATAGTCCTACTCAATCAAGAGGCCTATAGATATCACCCCTAATATATAGGAGGGTTAAATTCCATCTAGATCACTCATATTTCTCACACGATTCATGATGTACCTGTAACACCCCCATATCTATACGCTCACGGTATCTGATATGGTGTTTACAGAAAATCAACATAATGCTTTTAAATCTATACACCCATGGTATCTGATTATAAGATTACATTAAATAGAGGGACTAGCAAGTATAATTCCCATAGATCCAAAATTCACAGTATCCCATAACAGATGTCAATTCTCAAGAGAACTTTTACTATGTTTGGATACCCTCACTTGGATATATGAACTGTATCTGTGACTAGAGTTTATCTATCCAAAATTCAGAGTATCAGTAATAACATGAGCAGTCCATATTACTAATACCCTCACCCAGATGTATAGTCTAAGCCAAACGAATTTATACTATCGTATCGATAGTAAATATCTATCCAAAATCCAGAGTATCAATAACAACATGAACAGTCCATGCTATTAATACCCTCACTCAGATAAATAGTTCCCAAGGATCTCAACTAGATTTGAAGAAGTCTAATTTTACATCTATGTATGTAAGAAAACACGGTTGCGGAAATAAAGATGTTATATATATAATAATAATAATATTAAGATTCGATTACATGATTGTCATAACGAGTTCTTATTACAAGGTATTCAAACAGACAAGAATATAATCTAATCTATGTAGGGACGCTTCCCTTTATCTACTCCAGATGTTCCAGGATTACCATCTAAAACTGCAAAGGGAATAATTTGGAAGGGTGAGCTATGACAAGCTCAACAAGTTATGTATTTATAACAATATAGGATTTGAAGAAATATAACAGTTCAAATTTCGACTGATAGTTGTACCATTTCTAGATTTCTCTTTATTTCAACCATTTCTGGAATTTTTCTTTATTTTTGTTAGTCACACAGACTTAGAAATTTTGTTCAGGTGTGAGATAGGGGATCAACCTATTCAACATCTTAGGAGTATGAATATCATCCTACCAGTGCTCAAAATACACTAAACGTCAATATATGAATTGACTAAATTTCAATCCCTTACGGGATACCCAACTTCAGTATAAGATGTTTTACCAAAATTATTTGGTTTGACACAACAGTTTATGCTTAATAAACAATATCATATGAATAAACGATTCATTTTTGAGTTATGCTGAAACTATAGCAATAACTTTACAATAATTGGTAATTCAAGTTTAGGTGTTGTATATTATATCAACAGCATATCAAGATAAAAATCTTGTTCAATGAATAAACAGGGTTTAAGAAATTTGCTTTAAAAGAAATTTAAGGATAGAGAACTTGCCTAAGCGTAGATCAGTCAAGTTATGTTATTCAATCGTTAATAAATACCTACGAAGTTCATATATATAAATCTAACACGTTAGTATTGATAACAATACTCAATTATAATATTAATATAATATCAGGTTAGATTAATTGGGTTTTGTGTAACCTTTGATAAATGGACTAAATTTTATTTATAAAATTTAATTATAATTTAAAATACCTTTTAGAAATTTTAAAGTATTTAAAACATTTATTTTGATTTTCAAATCATTTATTTCTATTTATAAGTAATTAATATTTACTTAAAATTTTACAAAAACATTGATTATTATTTTAAATAATTTATATTCCTTTATTATAATTTTTATATCATTAATAATATTTTTCCATAATTATTTAGTATTTAAAATAATTTATTCTAATTTATTTATTAATAAATTAATTATTAATAATATCAAAATAATATAAAATATTTATTAAATTTATGTAAAAATATCGTAATTTATTTATAATAATTTAATATAATTTTTAAAATTGTTTTTATATTTATTTATTAATTATTTCTAATTTATTTTTAGAAAAATATTTTCTGTCTATCGCTAAAGCCCTTTAGTGACAGGAAGTGTCGCTGTAGGTGTTCTTGTGTTTACAAGCGTGCCTTGGTCATGGTCGAGTGGTATTTGGTTTGACCATTAATTATAAGGCTACTGCTAATGATTTTTGGTTTGTTCAAGAGTTGATGTTGTAGTACTAATACAGTAGTGTAACATCAAAAAAATTCTAGGCTTTAACCTACATATAACAAGAAGTTATAGAGGCTCAAAGTCACTGTCAAAGCTGTTCTTGAGTTTCTGGGTAACCCAGAACAGTAGTAATGGCCGGTCAACGATTTTGTGGCTTAAATATCTTTGATTCTGTGTATTAAATGTGTGTGATGTTTGTTGTAACATGTAGTATATATGTCAGGGTACATATATATAACATTAACATGAACAAAGCATAAATCTAAGGTCTCTAATTATGCTGGTCAAAGTACAGCCAAACGTTGTTCTTCGTGTTCTTCAGTTTTCTGGAAAACCTAGAAAACTTTGTCAAGCTCGGTCAATGACTTTTGACCATTAATTCTAGTAAACCTATACGTTGTTTGTTCAATTAAAGATCATAGATATGTAGTACATATAACAGAGTATTGATCTATAACAAAAACATACAAAAATCACAAATAGAAGACGATTAACAAATTGGTCAAAAGTAGCCGGTTCAACTGTTCTTGAGCTTTCTGGGTAACCCAGAAAACTGCAATCTGTGAACGGTCAACCCACTTTGACTACTTATAACTTGAAATCTATGGTTCAAATGAACCGTTTTCTTTTCCAGATTAAAGACCTACTAACAGGCTACAAATACCAAACAATTACCAGACCAAAACATAAATGAAAATGAATCTATAGCCCCTGACATTCGACTGTCAGACATAGTTTTCAAAATTTTTAGATTTCTTAAAACACTTAATTAAGGCATCTAGATGTTATGAGAACGTGTTATACAAATTTAACATACTTTCTAACATACTAATACATAATTCTAAACATCTAAACAACTAATCTAACATAAGATCATAGAGCTAATTAAGAACTAGGGTTTATACCTTTTCTTGAATAATTTTTGATTCTAACTTCTGATGTTGTTGCTGCTATCATCCAGGCTTGATTTGGTAGGTTTATAAGTGTATCTAGGCTTAGGAATTTCGTGAGTTTGCTTAGCCCTAAGGTTCCTATTTATACAATTCTTTAACTTGGCTTTTTAGTCATTTTTTAGCAACTTGCCTCTACAAAGATCTGATCTGATGACTATTGTGATACTTGGCAGTTACAAGCATGTCATGTTCTACCTTGGAACTTGCAATGGTGACTCCTAACCTACTTGTGAGCTAGTTAGGTTTGTTTAGTAGCTTAATTAGGCTTTAATCTTCACTAATATTGATTAGGGTTTTGTTTCTAATGATTAGGAATGTTAAGTAATGTTAATTAGTACCTAATTGAAGTTTACTAACCACGATTAGGTGTTAACATAAGCTAATTAGAGTTAGTTTAGCTAATTAGGGTTAGGTTTACAAATTAAGGTTAGGGTTTTGCTAATTAGGGTTAGGGTTTGTTAATCTAGGATTGTTATCCTAAATTTCTCACTAATCCTAACAAGCATGACAAAGCGTTTTGTCGAGTGTAAGCACGACAAAAGCAACTTGTCAAAATAATTTTACCGAAAAGTCCTAATATAGAAAAAAAAAAAAAATTTAAGCGTAGGTGTCAAGACGACGGCGTTTTTCTTGACAAAAATTTATTTGGTCAAATTTGTCAAACCAAGTATATATTAACACATAACACATTCAGAACAGAGAAATTTTATTTATATAACGGGATTGTATACATACGAGTCTTATTAGGGTTTTGGGTTTTTACATTCACCCCACTAATAAGAATTTCATCCTCGAAATTACAGTATAAGTTAAGTAAATAATTGAGGATAATTCTCATGCATTTTATCTTCAAGCTCCCATGTAGCTTCTTCAACATTCTGATTCCTCCAAATTACTTTGACCGATGCTATCACTTTATTTCTCAGAACTTGCTCTTTACGGTCGATGATCTGCATAGGTTCTTCTACATAAGATAGATCTTCCTCTATTTGGATTGGCTCATATTGTATAACGTGTTTATAATCAGGTTTATATGGTCGTAATACGGACACATGAAACACATTATGAATATGATTCCACTCAGGAGGTAGTGCTATTTCATAAGCAACTTCACCAACCCTTCTCAAAATTTTAAAATGTCCAATGAATCTCAGACTTAATTTTCCTTTCTTGCTAAAACGTATCTTGTCTTTCCAAGGATATACTTTCAAGAATACGTGACTTCCTACATTAAAGTTTTGTTGTTGACGATGTGGATCGGCGTATTTTCGTTGTCGATCTTGAGATGTTTGTAATCGTTTACGAATAATTCTGATAGTTTCAGTTGTTTGTTGAATTATCTCGGGTCTTAACATTTGTCTTTCCCCGACTTCATCCCAACATAAAGGTGTTCTACACTTACGCCCATATAAAGCTTCATAGGGTGGCATACATATGCTAGCATGATAACTATTGTTATAGGCGAATTCAACTAAGGGTAACTGATCTTCCCAACTTCCTTTGAAATCTATAATACAAGTTCTTAGTATATCTTCTAAGGTTTGTATGGTTCTCTAACTCTGTCCATCAGTTTGAGGATGATAAGCTGTATTTAATCTTAGTTGTGTTCCTAAGTGTTTCTGAAGGCTTTTCCAAAAATTAAAAGTAAATCTTGGATCTTGATCTGATACTATGGACACAGGTACTCCATGCCTAGAGATAATTTCATTGATGTACAGTTTGGCAAGGTGATCTAGGTTATGAGTAATCTTAATAGGTAAAAAGTGAGCCAATTTTGTTAAATGGTCAACTATTACCCAAATGGCATTATGGCCCTTTTGTGTAGCTGGAAGACCAACAACAAAATCCATAGTTATATGTTCCCACTTCCACTCGAGAATTGGTAAGGGTTGAAGTAAACCACTCGACTTTTGATGCTCTTTTAACCCTTTGACACATGAGACATTTACTTACCCATTCAGCTATTTCCCTTTTCATGTTCGACCACCAAAAGTGTCGACTTAAATCCTTATACATTTTTGTACTGCCAGGATGTATGACAAATTTAGAATTATGAGCTTCGTTTAAAATTTCATCTTTTAAAGCTTAGTCTAACGGAACTCAGATTCTATTTTCATATCTTATTATTCCATCCGTATCTATTCGAAATTTATTATACTTATCATGTGTTGAATTAGATTCAAACTTCTGACATTCTTCATCCTTCTTCTGTATCTCTTTAACTTTATTAAGCAGAGATGAAACTCCTTTTAAAATATATAATTTTTGGGTAGAGGTAGTTGGACATTCCACCTCAATTTCTAAATTTTCAAAGTCTTTTATTAACCTATTATTGGTGGTTAATACATTCAATTTTTCCTGATTCTTTCTACTTAACGCATTAGCTACAACATTGGCTTTACCAAGATGATATAAGATTTCACAATCATAATCCTTTATCAGTTCTAACCATCGTCTTTGTCTTAAATTTAATTCCTTTTGTGTAAAAATATATTTCAGACTTTTATGACATGTATATATCTCGAACTTCTCCCCGAACAAGTAATGTCTCCAATTTTTTAGAGCAAAAACTACCGCGGCTAACTCTAGGTCATGAGTAGGATACCTCTTCTCATAATCTTTGAGTTGTCGTGATGCATAAGCTATCACTTTCCCATGTTGCATTAACACACACCCTAAAGCTTTGTGTGATGCGTCACTATATACTATAAGGCCTCCTGTATCATCTGGTAAGGATAACACTGGAGCCATGCTCAGTCGCTTCTTCAACTCTTGGAAGCTTTCCTCACATTTATCTGTCCAGACATATTTCATCGTCTTTCGAGTTAAATTGGTTAATGGGGTTGCTATTTTGGAAAAATCTTTTATAAACTGTCGATAATAACCCATTAAACCGAGAAAACTTCATACTTCTGTTGGAGTTGTTGGTTGTTCCTAATTCACAACTGTTTCGATCTTAGCTGGATCTACAGATATTCCATTTTTATCAATTACATGACCTAAAAATTGAACTCTCTTCAACCAAAATTCACACTTGGAAAACTTTACATAAAGTTGTTCCTTTTGTAATATCTCCAATACGATTCTCAAGTGTTCAGTATGCTCTTCCCGTGTTTTCGAGTATACTAGAATATCGTCGATAAACACTAATTTTTTTTTCCAAGCATGGTTTAATCACTCGATTCATTAAATCCATAAATGCTGCCGGTGCATTTGTTAATCTAAAAGACATTACAAGAAACTCATAATGTCCATAGCGTGTCCTAAATGCTATTTTCGGCACGTCCTCCTTTCTTACCTTTAATTGATGATAACCTGTTCTAAGGTCAATTTTTGAAAAATGTTCGGCCCCTTTTAATTGGTCAAAGAAATCATCAATTCTTGGTAAAGGATATTTATTTTTAATAGTTAACTTATTTAGCTCCCTATAGTCTATATATAGTCTCATAATTCCATCCTTCTTCTTTACAAAACAAAACCGGTGCTCCCTGTGGTGGAAACACTTAGGTTGTATGTACTTTTTATCTAAGAGTTTCGTAATTTTATAAGTAACTCTTTTAGTTCTATAGGTGCCATTCTCAGACGGTGCCTTAGAAATCGTGTCGCTTTACGGTGCAAGATCAATGACGAACTCAATTTCCCTATCTGGAGGCAAACTTGGTAAGTCATCCGGAAATACATTGGAAAAATCCTTAACTATAGGTATTTGATCTAGTTTTACTCCTTCCTGTCGAGTATCAACTATATAGGCCAAATATCCAAAATAACCCTTTCTAAGTAATCTTTCTGCCTGAACTATAGGCAAACATCGAGATTGCTTAGGTGAACAACTACCGTTGAACACTACCTTTGACTTCGAAGCAGTCAAAAGGTTTATACATTTTTGATGACAACCAATCATCGCGTTATGATTAACTAACCAATCCATTCCTAGAATTACATCAAATTCTCCCAACTGAATTGGTATCAAATCTACCTTAAAATTATGTCCTTTTATTACCACACTACAGTTTCTATAAATAGTCTTAACCGGAATTCTTTCATTATTAGAAATTTCTACGCAGAATGGTTTGTCTAGATATTTACAAGGTATATTCAAGTTTGTAGAGAAATTTCTAGACACAAAAGAACATGTAGCACCAGAATCGAATAACACATATGCATTTAAAGTGTTGATAGGGATGATACCTATCACCACGTCCTGTGAAGCTTGAAGATCCTCACACGACATATTAAATGTTATTACGGTGAGGTCGATTCTCAACCCCAACTAGCCTCTTGTTGATTGATTATTCTCTGGTATTCTAACCCCTTTTCCTCCTTGATTCTTAGGTTTGGGACAGTTCTTTGAAAAATGGTCCAATGAACCACAATTAAAACATTTATTTTTCCTTGGAAGAGGACACTGTGGATAATAATGTCTCGACTGTCCACAATTAAAACATTTGTTATGAAAGCATTCTCCTCTATGTTTCTTACCACAATTAGGACAAGGTTTAATATTATTATTACTAAAGTTATTGTTAGTATTTCCTATCTTTTTCCCTGAGTTGTTAGAAAAAGAATTATCCCATTTACGTTTGTGATTAAACCCACCTGAACTGGGTTCTGTCCTAATTTTTCCTTTTTCATTCTGACTTCTCTTGTCCTTATGAAACTTAGCAAGACTTTCATTGTCACTTTTGGCTATAGTGGCCTTCTCTAGTATCTTAGAGAAAGTTTTTATTTGAAGCACTGACAATCTACTCTGAATATGAGGTTTTAAACCTTCCTGAAACCTACGAGTCTTTCTAAGTTCAGTGGTTACTTGATGAGGAGCAAACATGGATAGTTCATTAAACTTAGCTGTATATTGGGTTACAGTAAGATCTCCTTGTTTTAAGTCTAGAAATTTTATTTCCATTCGGTCTTTCAGGGATTGGGAAAAATAGTTTTCTAAGAACAACTATTTGAATCTATCCCAAGGAATAATTTCAGTTTCTACCCGACCTTTGGTTGATTCCCACCAATAATTAGCCTCACCCTTCAAGAAAAAGGTTGCAAAAGTTGTCTTTTGGTTATTATTAACATTGGTTACTAGGAAAAATTTCTCTATCTCTGAAATCCAAATTTGTGCATCTACAGGTTCTGATGTACCTTTAAACTCAGGTGGTCCAACTAATTTAAAGTCTTTAAAAATTGTGTTCTGTTTCACAGGTCTATTTACAACTCCTAGCATAAGGTCTACTAACTGCTGGGTAGAATTATCATCATTCATTTCTCTTTGGGGTCTTCTGGTTGGTGGCATGATTCTATATAAACCAATAAAAATTCACATAAGAATTTGAGTAACACAACATATTGTTTATTTTATATATCACAATAGTATTACACAACAACTTCATAATTAAACATACTAATTTTACAAAGTACAGATTACATTATAAACTTTTAATGCTTCTTTATTGTACTAATATAAAGCATTCAACCACCTATGCTACTCTCTAGAATTCATTGATATCATCAAAGGAATCCTGAATCATGTGACAAACCACAGATCGATCGATGAGATAAGCCGTCTTCTTCTCCTCTACCGGATATCGAACTACACGGCGCTGTAAATCATTAAAAGTATCTCGAACACCCAGAGATGTTTTAGAAGCCTTGACTGAATTTCCTTTCTGCCCCTCTGTGCATGGTGCAGTTATACTTTTAGTCATTGACTATGTCCCCTCTCATGCTGTAGCATTCCCTCAGCTATATCATCCATAAACCTCATTTTATTACCCTCATGTTCTGTTGTTTTCAACAGTGATGCCATTGCCTCGTCATGCTCATCAATTAACTGTCCTGCAACTAGATCCTCCACTTCCTCAGCATCTAACAGTTGTTGATCATGAAGCAATTCCTCATCTTCTGCATCACTGGCTATGTATGACTCTATTTGTGCTGGATTATTGGCTATTACCATTTCCTCAACATTGGAGTTGGCCATCTATAAAAGAAAACTCCCTAAATATTGGTATAGAAATTTACATAACATAATAATTTTAATGTTATATTTTATGTGTACTTTTAAAATTTTTACGGACTCGAAGACTATATACTAAGATTTCTCTTCCTTATATCTATAGCCTTAAAGCATTGATACCAAAATTGTAACACCCCCATATCTATACGCCCACGATATCTGATATGGTGTTTACAGAAAATCAACATAATACTTTTAAATCTATACACCCATGGTATCTGATTATAAGATTACATTAAATAGAGGACTAAGATATAATTCCCATAGATCCAAAATTCACAGTATCCCATAACAGATGTCAATTCTCAAGAGAACTTTTACTATGTTTGGATATCCTCACTTGGATATATGAACTGTATCTGTGACTAGAGTCTATCTATCCGAAATTCAGAGTATCAGTAATAACATGAGCAATCCATATTACTAGTACCCTCACCCAGATGTATAGTCTAAGCCAAAAGAATTTATACTATCGTATCGATAGTAACTATCTATCCGAAATCTAGAGTATCAATAACAACATGAACAGTCCATGCTATTAATACCCTCACTCAGATAAATAGTTCCCAAGGATCTTAACTAGATTTGAAGAAGTCTAATTTTACATCTATATATGTAAGAAAACACGGTTGCGGAAATAAAGATGTTATATATATCATAATATTAAGATTCGATTACATGATTCTCATAACGAGTTCTTATTACAAGGTATTCAAACAAACAAGAATATAATCTAATCTATGTAGGGACGCTTCCCTTTATCTACTCCAGATGTTCTAGGATTACCATCTAAAACTGCAAAGGGAATAATTTGCAAGGGTGAGCTATGACATGCTCAACAAGTTGTGTATTTATAACAATATAGGATTTGAAGAAATATAACAGTTCAAATTTTGACTGATAGTTTTACTATTTCTGGATTTCTCTTTATTTCAACCATTTCTGTAATTTTTCTTTATTTCTGTCAATCACACAGACTTAGAAATTTTGTTCAATTGTGAGATAGGGGATCAGCCTATTCAACATCTTAGGAGTATGCATATCATCCTACCAGTGCTCAAAATACACTAAATGTCAATATATGTATTGACTAAATTTCAATCCCTTACGGGATACTCAAGTTCAGTATAAGATGTCTTACCAAAACAATTTGGTTTGACACAACAGTTTATGCTCAATAAATAATATCATATGAATACCGGGTTAGATTAATTGGGTTTTGTGTTTAATACCTTTGATAAATGGACTAAATTTTATTTATAAAATTTAATTATAATTTAAAATACCTTTTTAGAAATTTTAAAGTATTTAAAACATTTATTTTGATTTTTAAATCATTTATTTCTATTTATAAGTAATTAATATTTACTTAAAATTTTACAAAAACATTGATTATTATTTTTAAATAATTTATATTCCTTTATTATAATTTTATATCATTAATAATATTTTCCCATAATTATTTAGTATTTAAAAATAATTTATTCTAATTTCTTTATTAATAAATTAATTATTAATAATATCAAAATAATATAAAATATTTATTAAATTTATGTAAAAATATCAGAATTTATTTATAATAATTTAATATAATTTTTAAAACTGTTTTTATATTTATTTATTAATTATTTCTAATTTTTATAATTTATTTTTAGAAAAATATATTATGTCTATCGCTAAAGCCCTTCAGTGACATGAAGTGTCGCTGTAGGTGTTTTTAAGTTTCTGGGCAGCAGTTTGGTCATGGTTGAGTGACTGGTTTGACCATTAATTATAAGGCTACTGCTAATGATTTTTGGTTTGTTCAATAGTTAATGTTGTAGTACTAATACAGTAGTGTAACATCAAACAAATTTTAGGCTTTAACCTACATATAAGAAGAAGTTATAGAGGCTCAAAGTCACTTTCAGAGCTGTTCTTGAGTTTCTGGGTAACCCAGAACAGTAGTCATGGCCGGTCAACGGTTTTGTGGCTTAAATATCTTTGATTCTGTGTATTAGATGTGTGTGATGTTTGTTGTAATATGTAGTATATATGTCAGGGTACATATATATAACATTAACATGAACAAAGCATAAATATAAGGTCTCTAATTATGCTGGTCAAAGTACAGCCAAACGCTGTTCTTCGTGTTCTTCAGTTTTTCTGGAAAACCTATAAAACTTGGTCAAGCTCGGTCAACGACTTTTGACCATTAATTCCAGTAAACCTATACGTTGTTTGTTCAATTAAAGAGCATAGATATGTAGTACATATAACAGAGTATTGATCTATAACAAAAACATACAAAAATCACAAATAGAAGACGATTAACAGATTGGTCAAAGTAGCCGGTTCAACTGTTCTTGAGCTTTCTGGGTAACCAAGAAAACTGCAATCCGTGAATGGGCAACCCACTTTGACTACTTATAACTTGAAATCTATGGTTCAGATGAACTTGTTTTCATTTCCAGATTAAAGACCTACTAACAGGCTACAAATACCAAACAATTACTGGACAAAAACATAAACACAAATGAATCTATAGGCCCTGACATTCGACTGTTAGACATAGTTTTCAAAATTTCCAGATTTCTTAAAACACTTAATTAAGGCATCTAGATGTTATGAAAACGTGTTCTACTAATCTAACATATTTTCTCACATACTAATACATAATTTTAAACATCTAAACAACAAATCTAACATAAGATCATAGAGCTAATTAAGAACTAGGGTTTGTACCTTTTCTTGAATAATTTTTTATTCTAACTTCTGATGTTGTTGCTGCTATCACCCAGGCTTGATTTAGTAGGTTTATAAGTGTACCTAGGCTTAGGAATTTCATGAGTTTGCTTAGCCCTAAGGTTCCTATTTATACAATTCTTCAACTTGGCTTTTTTGTCATTTTTGAGCAACTTGCCTCTACAAAGATCTGATCTGATGATTATTGTGATGCTTGGGAGTTACAAGCATGTCATGTGCTACCTTGAAACTTGCAATGGTGACTCCTAACCTACTTGTGAGCTAGTTAGGTTTGTTTAGTAGCTTAATTAGGCTTTAATCTTCACTAATCTTGATTAGGGTTTTGTTTCTAATGATTAGGAATGCTATGTAATGTTAATTAGTACCTAATTGAAGTTTACTAACCATGATTAGGTGTTAACATAAGCTAATTAGAGTTAGTTTAGCTAATTAGCATTAGGTTTACAAATCAGGGTTAGGGTTTTGCTAATTAGGGTTAGGGTTTGTTAATCTAGGATTGTTAACCTAAATTTCTCACTAATCCTAACAAGCACGACAAAGCATTTTGTCAGTGTAAGCACAACAAAGCAACTTGTCAAAATAATTTTACCAAAAAGTCCGAATATCGAAAAAAATAAATAAAAATTTAAGCACGAGGTGTCAAGCACGACGTTTTTCAGACAAAAATTTATTTGGTCAAATTTGTCAAACCAAGTATATATTAACACAAAACACATTCAGAACGGAGAAATTTTATTTATATAATGAGATTGTATACATACGAGTCTTATTAGGCTTTTAGGTTTTTACAGTACCCAATAATCACCTTTATAGTACACCCTATTAAAGGTGACCTTTGATGATATCAAAGTTCATAAATTCTTGTGTAGTAATATAATGATTTCAGGTCGGAGGATCATTACATCATTGTCACTATGAGAATCGCTAATGGCACTTCGCATAATGCTCCACATAAAATTCTCATGGTGGGTATGTCCAGTACATCGTTCTCTAACACGTACCTATGCATTGACTTAATATCTCATATATTTATGACCAATGAGATTTGGTCATCAGTCAATCCACATAATAGTCTCAATGCATCATTGTTGTCCCATCAACAATGATACTCGACTAGGGACATTTAAGAACAATGATACTAATTGTAATTATATAATCTCATGTTCAAGTCACATACTTGAAACTATATAATTTGTATCACTATTCTAAGGAATTTTATTATGTTAACATTTATATAACGCAGTAAATAAAACTATAATAAAATCATTCATTTATTCAATCAAATATAATATCAAAAATGTTAAGCAATTATATCAAATAATTGACCTCCAGGGCACAAACTCTAACAATATATATATATATATATATATATATATATATATCAAACTCGCTTGATTAAGCCCGGATATAATATCCAGACATTGATATATATATATATATATATATATATATATATATATATATATATATATATATAGAGCAAGGATCAAGTGTATACCTTATCATTTTCACATGTCGCTTACCCCCCTTTAGCATTGGACCTGACGACGGTTTGGTCATACAATCAGTTCATACTTTTAGCTTACGGACAACATATATAGCCGCTAAAAGTATAGATGATCGTTATATATGACCGAACCGTCATTGGGTCCGTCAGCTAAAGGGGGTGAGCACTGTGAGTAAGATAAGGGTATGACTTGATCCTAACCGTATATATATATATATATATACACACACACACACACACATTTCAGTCAGGCCTAGAGTTTACTTCGTGGCCATTTACCGCTTTTATATATATATATATATACATATATATATATACATATATATATATATATATATATATATATATATATATATATAACTGTCTAGCTTGGAGATCACTTTGTGGCTTTTTACTGCTTTTATATATATACATACATATATATAGTTACATTTCAAATCCTTCTTGGAGTTTACTTCGTGGCAGTTGATCGTTCATATATATATTTTTACAACTTTTATATATATATAATTGTCATTTAGCCTGCGGGCTAGATTTACCTAAATCTGGCTATTTCTCACTTTGACCGATTCATGGTAACTAAACTAGAACCGTTGAAGCTAGAATGATTTAGATTTACTCAAATCTAGTTATTTTCCTAGCTTTTATTAGCCTGCGGGCTAGATTTGCCTAAATCTGGCTATTTCTCACTTTGTCCGGTTCATAGTGACTAAACTAGAACCGTTGAAGCTAGAATGCTTAGATTTACTTAAATCTAGTCAGTTTTTCTAGCTTTTGCATATATTGCTTTGTTTTGTGAGCCTAGGAATCATGTGATCACAGATTCAGCTCCTAAATCTAGATTCTATTCCTGTGATGGAAATTTTCAGCTGCAGCCAGCTTGTAAATTATCTACGGTGTTTGAATTTCCCTAGATTACTTTCATGCCCACAAGGAGTTCAACACTGCTATGTATCTTATTTTCTCGAAGATGCCTCACATCTCAAAAATAAAAGCAATCAAGCCGAACACATAATAAAATGGAAGTATCAAAGGTCTCAATTACTATTGAGCACAAGGGTTTGAAAAACCTATTTTACAAAACATCATTGCTATACTTTGTTAAAATAAAACTTTTATACAAAAGTCAAACCCTTTGTATATAGGTTCAAACGAGACATAACATGACTCGCAAATAACTTCACATAGACCTACACACACATAAACAGATAAAAGTTTAATGAAAAGTGGTAGTAATCGTGTTGTCACGGAAGTCGGGGGGTGCCTAACATCTTCCCTCCGCTTAATCAAGCCCCCAGACCCTAACGAATTTCAGTTTTGTAGACCATTTAAATAGTGTCACATCACTAGGTCTTTACACAAACCTCTTCTCGGTTGAGTTGGTGCAACCATTTAAAAATAACCAACTGGCGACTCTTACAATCAAATCGTTGACGTATACATGTCGGACCTTTTCCAACTTATTTTTTCAAACAAATCTCACCTAATATGAGAACACCAAAAGACAAGAACAGAAAGGGACAAATAAAAATTCTGACGTTGACATCTGTCATTGACTTTCTAAACCCACATTAGGGTTAATACCAATGAATTACATGAAGATCTTCTGTCATCAGAAGTTTGGTACCAGAATTCAGCGTTTTAGGTCTTTTATGCTCAATCGCGTAGAACCTTTTTCACTGATTTGACTTTTCAGCTTCTAGGAACTCTGTTGTAACTTAAATTTGATCAAGCCAGAGGGGGTGGGAACCACCTTGGGTGGCCACATGTAAACCCATGGCTGTCACGGGTTGACCCACGACTCCCTGCTGGTTTATTTAGTTCCCCTGTTCCTTTTTTAAGTCATTTTTAACTTGAACTATATAGAAAATCCAAAAATTCTTCTTCAGATCTACTGAGTTCGGGCTGCTTTTTGCAAAATCCATCATCGCACAATCGTTCCATATAAATCTGGTAACGTATACATCTTTTCTTTTCAAGTTTTGACCGTTAAACGTTAGATTTCATATAGAATGCTTCTAAACATAGTATGACGAATATACATGCTAATATGACTTGATAAAAATTATTAAACTTAGTAAATGCTCATATTTTACCATGCTGAACATATTGATGTGAAAAAAACTAATTTTTGAGAAAGTCATTTGGCACCCTTTTTTGCTATTTTATTTATCCTATTTCAGGACAAATGAGCACGTGTTTTTCAAAAAAATGTTAGAGTTTATGCCCTAGAGGCCAATTATTTGATATAATTACTTAACGTTTTGATATTATATTTGATTGAATAAATATATGATTTTATTATGGTTTTATTTCATCATGTAATATAATTGTTAACATAATAAAATTCCTTAGAATAGTGATACAAATTATATAGTTTCAAGTATATGACTTGAACATGAGATTATATATTACCATTAGTATCGTTGTTCTTAAATGTCCTTAGTCGAGTATCATTGTTGATGGGACAACAATGATGCATTGAGACTAAAAGATGTGGATCGACCGATGACCAAATCTCATTGGTCATAAATATATGAGATATTAAGTCAATGCATAGTACATGTTGAGAGAACGATGTCTTCGGATGTAACCCACCATGAGAATTCTATATGGAGCATTATGCTAAGTGTCATTAGCAATTCTCATAGTGACAATGATGTAATGGTCCTCCTACCGATAAATCGCTATATTACTACACGAGAATTTATGTACTTTGATATCATCAAATGTCACCTTTAATAGGGTGGACTATAAAGGTGATTATTGGGTTCATCATTAATCGTGTGAGAAATATGAGTGATCTAGATGGAATTTAACCATCCTATATATTATGGGTGATATCCATAGGCCTCTTGATTGAGTAGGACTATGAAATGCATGGCCATGCTCAAATAGTGATTTGTTTCATATAGTTTACTCATTGATCAAGAAAACTCAGATTAAATTATGAAGAGTATGACACATTCCACCACTTCGAGTTTAATCTAGGATATTAAGGTTAAAAGGATTAAATTACATTGAAACATTGGTCACGAAAAGGTTGCATCGAATCATCGATCTTATTATTACTTGGGTAGCGGTGATGCATTACTAGATGCCAGCTTCACCGCTTATAATTTTATAATATGATTTTAAAATTATTGCCAACGTAATAATAACCTATAGGGTCACACACATGAACGTTATTTAAAGGGAATTAATTTAAATTTTAAGGATTTAAATATATTAATATGATTAATAGTATTTAAATCACAAATTTAAATTAAAAGGATAATTTGTATATATGTATATTAATTAAGTAAGACTTAATTAAGAGATATATATATATATATATATATATATATATATATATAAATTTGGATTTTATAAAATTAGGTTTTGATTTGATTAATTCCTTTTAACTACTATATATATGATATATAGCATTCTACTTAGGGTAAGATATCGAATTGAAAAAAACCTAGCCGCTTCTTGAGAGAGACCAGAGAGAAAACAGCTTCGTAAAATCCATTCCTTTTGGTGGCTAGTACCGCAAGTCCTTCTTATTGCAGAATCGTTCTCGACTGCTCTCATGCGCGTCGTGGGATATGAATCTAGAGGCGCAAATCGGTTTGATTCTCGCTTTTGTTTATATCCGTATAATCTTTAAACCTCTAAATTAATTGATTTTTCGCATGGATCCTGTTTTAGGGTTTCGGAAATTGCTTTAAAATTTTAATTTTCATTGCTGCTTTTCTCGTCAAGCTTCAACAAAAATGCATATGGTAATTTGGCTGCCAATGTTACATACTTTTAATGTTTAATATCTATATCTTTGATATAGAGTCGGTGTGCTACTGAATGGCCACCTAGTCCTGTCTATGTGCATGTGGATAGTCCATTTTACAAAGGAGACTGGTAAAATTTTTCCACGATCCTAAAAATTTAATGAACGTGCAATTTATCTCTACTAAGGATGTATGCTAACTTAATGCATGATTTAGGACTTAAACTAGGTATGAAGCAATGATTTAACTTTAATAAGCTTTAAGTTAGAAACTTACCTCACCTTTTCTTAAGTGATTTGGAGATTTTGTTCAGGTTATGGATTGAAATATACCGAGCAGCTCTCATAGGGTCTCTGCAGTCACGAGGAGGAGGGCTTTTGATGTCCCTCACCTCGCCCAAATTTTAGAACCTTATCGATTGATCGAGTCGTTGATTCGTCTCTATCCAGTTGATAGGCCTTGATCTTTGGGATGAGGAGGAGGATGTTCTTGTTATGAACCCCGCTTCTTCTTCTTCTACTACCCCGCATCGGGAGCTTCTAACTATTAGCGCGATGATTCCTGATCTTTTCGAGGATTTGAGACTCCACCCTTCGATCTATCTCCATGCTAATGAGGTAATATAAACTTTTATTCTGGATCTTCTTTCTTTTCTCACTTTCAGAATAATGGCTTAATCTTGATTTGTAATTTAATGCAGGTTCCCAACTTTACACAGCCCAGGGGGAACTGGTTTAGTATTTATTCCTTATACCAGACCCTTCATATAAATTACCAGCCATCATTCACTCTTGGGGTTTTAAGGCCTTTTTCTCTATTCCTCCCCGTCACTACCCTTGGGGTTATTTGCGAGCGTTATTCGAGCGCTTGTTCCACCAGACAAAGTCTCTCCATTTGTTGGATTGTGAGGTGATGACGACACCCATAGGTTGGCGGTTCATCACGGGGTTGGAGTTTACAGGGGAGTCGATGCCTTTGGTGGCTGACATTTCACCAGTTGTAGTTCGATCCCTTTTGGGAGTTCTTGCTACAGCCCTCAAGAGTCGGACGGTCCGCTCTGGGCCCTTGAGTGTGGATGCAATGAGTGGGGCTTTGACTAAACCTTTGCCTGCTAATCATAGGGTTAGAAATTGAATTCTTTAGCGATTGTTCTTGGTCATCATCAGGGGTTGTTTCCAAGCAGATAACTCCTCGACGGTCTCTTTTGTTTTGGTCAGTGCCACTCGTGATGTGGATCGCATTAGGGATTTTGACTGGGGCTCATTCACCTTTGCCTATTTTCTTCGCGGGATGCGACTAAGGTCAGAAGGGGTGATGGAGGCTTGGCTCGGCTTTTACCCATTTCTGCTAGTGAGTAATTTTTTTATCTCCCAATTTCCTCTATTCGGGCAATCGTTCTTCAGAACTGATGACATTTAATCTTTGTATTTTCACTTTTGGGCTTATGAGAGGCTTCCTTGTATTTACCAGTTACTATATTAGGTCTAGATACCTATCCACGAGCACGACGCTGACACTACTCCACTTTGGTAGAGGTTCCCATAGCAGAGGGATTTATCCATTCTCAGTTATAGTTAGAGTTGCTAACTGCCGATCTCATCACGTGGGTTCCCTACATAGAGGATCATTTGACAGTAGGTTTTGAGGGTGGCTTTTCGACTGGGGTAGAGTATATGTTATCCACTCATCGGATCCCTCTCTTGATTGATGGAGGCTGAGAGCTCTACTTGGGAGAGAGTGTTATCATGAGCATCACCTGATATGTGGGAGGCAAACTATCATACCAAGATTTATGATTATTGGACTCGTTGTTAGGGGGATGATTTTTTGACTAGTCCTCCAGGTCATTCTTTAGAGTATTCTACATGGCTGGAGGCAGATATTGCATTTACTATAGTTGTTCACTCAAAGCCAAGTATTGATTCTAATGAGGAGGAGTCTATGGAGGACCCTAATTCTCCTATCAAGGATGAGCTATTTGCTGGCTTAACAGTAGCCTTTGTTAGTGACATCCCTAGCACTTCTACTGCTGCGACTCCACCTTCTGTAGAGTCTTTAGAGTAGGTGATTCATCTGATGACCTTTGAGAGAGATTAGGCTAGAGCACTGATGTTAACAACTCTTTCTGGCTGAGATGCTGATTTTGTTGAGAGGGATGAAGTTCGAGCTACTCGGGATGCCGCTTTTGTTGAGCGAGATGATCTCAAGCTACTCGGGACGTTGCTTTTATTGAGCGAGAGGATCTCAAGCTACCTGGGACGTAGCTTTTGTTAAGCAGGATGAGGCTCGAGCTACCTAGGATGCTTCCATTGCTGATAGTACTGCACTCAGATCTTATACGGATAACCTTATTGTAGATATGACTGCATTTATAGATGATCATGGTATCACTATGCAGATGGCTATGGAGTTTTTAGCTCGCATGGAGACCTTAGGGCAGGAGCTTATATATTCACCTCTATCTTCTGAGAGATATGCCATATTGGACTTGTTCTCCCGTTTATCTGCAGGTTTATAGACTACCTTTCATTTTCTTGCATAGACTAAGACAACCATTTTTTTTCATGTATATGATACATTGTATATATTAAACAATATTTTATGGCAAAGAAATATATTTTGATTCACTTCCCTTTGGGATATGTTTTGGCATTGCAGGATGATTACCACTTTTTTCATTCCTTTCTGTCTTGATATATCACAAACTTTTCCTTAATGGATTGACATTGAGACGTCGGAGCGTACCTCAAAAGGGTTCGTCGATCAGGAAGGCTTGATAGTATTTGTGGTTTTATATCGAATTATTGGAGGATCAACTGCCATTTGGACAATCGGAATTCAATATGGGTTTGTTGAATACATACTTTAGAGGATCCATGAGGAAAATGAGATAGGTTATGTGACCATGAAGATAATATTGTAACCTCATGGTGGCCCATGCTAACGCAAAACAGGTCTTATCAATCAAAGTGTACTTCTACTCCCTACTACTGAATCTTTTGCTGAGGTAATAGATTGTTCTTTCCTTGCCTCTATCATTTTTTTTACCCCAGCATGTAGCCCTTAGCATTGGAATTGACTAACAGGTATATAAATATGGGAACCTTGTCCCTTGGGGGTACCAAGATAGGGGCTTTGACCAACAGCTTTTTGATGGATAGTAAAGCTTTTTGACACTCTTTATTCCACTTCATGGAGGAATTTTTCCTTAACAACTTAAAGATGGGGTCACACGTTGCTGTGAGTTGAGAGATGAATCCAGTTATGAAATTGATTCTACCTAAATATCCCCGTATTTCCTTTTCTGTTCGGCGCAAGGGCATCTCGGTGATTACTTTAATTTTGGCGGGATCCAGTTCAATGCCTTTGTTGCTTACTAGAAATCCCAATAACTTGCCTAATTTGACACCAAAGGCACATTTTGCCGGATTCATCTTTAAGTTGTATTTATGCAATCGGTTGAATACTTTTTAATGGTTGATATGGTCATCTTCCTTTTGGGATTTGACGATGATATCATACATGTAGACCTCTATTTCTTTGTGCATCATGTCATGAAAAAGGGCCATCATGGCTCGCTGATAGGTGGCACCGACATTGATAAGGCTGAAAGATAATTGTCTGTAATAAAAGGTTCCACATGGAGTAATTGTAACGTCCCCATATCTATACTCCCACAGTATCCGATATGGTGCTTACTACGAGTTAATATATATAATGCATTTAAATCTATACACCCATGGTATCTGATTATATGCTTATATCTAATTGAGTGACT
Source organism: Panax ginseng (assembly GCA_020205605.1). Classification (NCBI taxonomy): domain Eukaryota; kingdom Viridiplantae; phylum Streptophyta; class Magnoliopsida; order Apiales; family Araliaceae; genus Panax; species Panax ginseng. The sequence continues at coordinate 35,471,460 of CM035129.1, forward strand.
ATATAATTTATAATCAGATATAATTCCCATAGATCTAAGATTCACAGTATCCCATAACAGATGATAATTCTCAAGGGAACTATTACTGTGTTTGGATACCCTCACTTGGATATATGAACTATATCTGTGAATAGTATCTATCTATCTATCTATCTGAAATTCAGAGTATTAGTAATAACATGAACAGTCCACATTACCAATACCCTCACCCAGATGTATAGTCTATGTCATACGAATTACACTATCGTATCGATAGTACCTATCTATCCAAAATCCAGAGTATCAACAACAACATAAACAGTCCATGTTATCAATACCCTCACTCAGATAAATAGTTCTCAAGGGTCTCAAACTAGATTGAAGATTCCAAATTACATCTATATATGTAAGAAAACATGGTTGCAGAAATAAAAGATTTTATATATCATAAATATTAAGGTTCGATTAAATGATTCTCATAAAGAATTTCTTATTACAAAGTATTCAACTAGACAGAAATATAAGCTAATCTAAGCAGGGACGTTTCCCTTTATCTACTCCAGATGTTCCTAGATTACCATCTAATACTACAAAAGGAATAATTTGCAAGGGTAAGCTATGACATGTTTAGCAGGTTTTATATTTATAACAATATATGATTTGAAGAAATATAACAATTCGAAATTCAACTTATAATTGCTACCATTTATGGAATTTCTTTTTCAACTATTTTTAGACTTTTTATTTGTGTCAGTTACACAGACTTATAAATTTTATTTAGATATGAGATAGGGGATCAACCTATTCAACATCCTAAGAGTGTGCATCTCATCCTAATAGTGCTCAAATGCATTAACATTAATGTCACTATTTTATTGACCAAACCTCAATCCCTTACGGGATACCTAACTTCAGAATAGGATGTCTTACCAAAACAATTTGGTTTGATACAACAGTTTATGCTCAATAAATAATATCATATGAATAAACAATTCATTTTTGAGTTATGCTTAACTCTAGCAATAACTTTACAACAGTTGGCAATTCAAGTTTAGGTTTGGTATATCCTATCAACAGCAATTCAAGATAGAAATCGTGTTCAATAAATAAACAAGGTTTAGTAAACTTGCGTAAGTAATAGTTTGGGTTTAGTAAACTTGTGAAAGTAATTAGGGTATATGAAACTTACGTAAGTAATAGTTTGTGTTTAGTAAACTTGCGTAAGTAATTAGGGTATATGAAACTTGCGAAAGTGATTAAGGTATATGAAACTTGAGAAAGTAATTAGGGTATAGGAAACTTACGAAAATAATTAGGGTATAGAAAACTTGCCTGAGCGAAGATCAGTCAAGTAATGCTACTTGATTCGTTAATAAACGTCTAAGATGTTCATTCATATAAATCTATCACATTAGTATAGATAACAATGCTCAAATACAAAATTTACATATGTTCGGGTTAAGTTTAATATGGTTTCGGTGTTCAAAGACTTTACTAAATATTAAATAAGATGATACATCAACTAAATTCTATTTATAAGCTTTATTATATTTTTAGATAATTTAATTATCCTTTATAATAATTTCTAAGCTTATAATAATTTTTAAGTATTTATTTATTCTTTAAATGATTTTTAAATCATTTATTTCTATTTTTAAATAATTAATATTTACTTAAAATTTTATAAAAACCTTGTTTACTATTTTTAAATAATTTTAACCATTTATTATGACTTTTAAATCATTAATAATATTTTTCAATAATTTTTATTATTTATAAGTAATTATTCTAATTACTTTATTATTAACTTAATTATTAATAATATCCAAATAAAATAAAATATTTATTGAATTTATGTAAAAATATCAAAAGTTAATTATAATAACTTAATATAATTTTTAAAATTGTTTTTATATTTATTTATTAATTATTTCTAATTTTTATTAATTAATTTCTAAAAAAAGCAATTACTGTTTGTCGCTAAAGCCCTATAGTGACAGGTAGTGTCATTATAGGTATTCTTGAATTTTTGGCCTTCAGTCGGTTGTGGTCTATGTACCACTTTGACCATGATCTACTTTGCTACTGTTAATGATTCTGGGTTTGGACAAGTATAGATTTTATAAGACTATATACAAGAAGACAACATCGCATAAATTTCGTGTTTAACCTCACATATAACAAGAAGTTATAGAGGCTCAAAGTCACCGCTGTCGATCATTTTTGAGTTTTTGGTAACCCATAATAGTGGTCATGGCTCAACAACGCTTTTGTAGCTTTCATATCTTTGATTCTGTGTAATAGATTTGTGTTGTGTTTGTTGTAATATGTAGTCTATATGTCAAGGTGTGTATATATATATATATATATATATATATCACTGGTTTGGACAAAGCATAATTCTAAGGTCTCAATCTATATTGGTCAAAGTACAGCCAACAACTATTCTTCATGTTCATCAATTTTCTTGGTAACCCAGAAAACTTGGTCAAGCTCGGTCAACGACTTGACCATTAATTCCAGTAATCCTATTAGCTTTTTAAGCAATTTAAGATCATAGATATGTAGTATGTATATTAAGGTATTAATCTATTACAAAAAGTAATTATAACAACCAGAAAGCGATTAAAAAGGCTTGTTAAAGTAGCCGGCTCAACCTGTTCTTGAGTTTTCTGGGTAACCTAGAAAATAGAACTTCGTGATCGGTCAACCACCTTTAACCACCTATAACTTCCAATATATGGTTCTAATGAACCTGTTTTCTTTTCTAGATTAAAGACCTCATGTCATACTATAAATAACATACAATTAACAGACCTAACTATTAACATACACGAATCTACAAGCTCTGACATTCGACTGTCAGGCTTGTTTTCTAAAATTTATAGATTGCTTAAAACATTAATTTGAAGCATCTAGATGTTATGAAAACATGTTCTATCAACCTAACATACTTTCTAACATGTTATTACACAAATCTAAACATCTAAACAACAATTTGAATAAAGCATCAAAGATCTAGCTATGAATTAGGGTTTGCACCTTTCTTGCTTGATTTTGATTTATGGCTACTGAATTTGATGCTGCTATCACCCAGGCTTGATTTGGTATGTTTATAAGAGTGTATAGGCGTAGAGAATTCGTAGGTTTGGCCAGAGGTTGTGTTGCTATTTATAGACTTAAGCAACTTAGGGTTTTTTATCACACTACTACAAAACAGTAAATAGATAACGTGTAAAAAACGTTGTGGTTGCTATCCCTGAAACGTCGTGGTTAAGGGTGTCATCTATTTAACACCCTTTATAAAACGTTTTTAAAACGTTGTACTTTGACACATTATACAATGTTTTTTTTCTAAAAAACATTGTAGATTTGTTGTCTAAAAATTATTAGATGCTTGAAAACGTTGTAGATGGTATTATTCCACAACGTTTTCTGGCTAAAAATGTTGTAGTTTAATATATCAAACAACGTTTAGAATGTGTCATCTATTTAGACAAATTTATATAACATTCACCTATATTACCAGTGCACCTGCAATTTTCTAATGCCATGATATATAAAAAAAAGGTATAAATTTTCATTTAAATTTAAAGCCAAAATGTATCAACCATTCAAAATACATTCCAATAATACCATTCATTTACAATTTGAAATTACTACATCCACAAAATATATACCAAACTATCCATATATACATCTCAAATTCACTTTTCAATATAAATTACTACTATATTAAACTGTGAATTTGATTACATCCACAAAATAAACCAAACTATCCATAAAATTAAGCTACTACCTAAGCATGTGCAAAAAAAGCCTAGGTTCTCCCAAAATACGTACATTCATCCATAACTTCATGTGTGGGCTTCATCAGAGTTTCATGAATCTCTCCATTCTCCAGGTAGCTTCTGCTATAAAGCCCAGATTCGAGCCTCTCTTCAACTGGAGCAAAAAAGGTAAGGCCACCCGCTTGGCCACGGGGAATGAAGGATATCTTGGCTACTGGATCATATTCAGGCATAAGTGCGCCAACTAAAGCATGTCCAGCCTCTGCACGTGGAGGTAAACATGCACAGGTTTAAAAAATGCTCAGACTCATACATTTAGCATCACATAGATGCCATATAATAATAAAAAAAGTTATAGCTTAAGCAACATTTAAACTCCCAATACAGTTGACAAGTGATCATGTCCTGTTGCATACTTTAGAGTCAACCATCTGACTTAAACTGCTTCTAAGTAGACACTAACTAGAAAATCACATGATGTCTACCAGTAGTACTTAAGAATATGTAACTAACTTTGTAATCTTGAACTAAAATTGGTTCATAATTTAGCCATAAAGCCTCTTACAACTGCTTCTGGTAATACATCAAACAAAACTCATGTTTTATGGCCATAGCCTGTATATCTAAAATTGTACCATGTTAGCATAAAATTGGCAAATGAGGTTCTTCTAATTTTATCTATCCTAGTCATTAGTCTCAACATTAAAAAACTACAATTAACAAAAGGTAACACTACATGCAGGGAGAAAAAGAAGGAAACAAATGACAAAAGAAAGTTAGTAGAGCAAACGAACCTGAAGAATAACAAATAGTCTGCAAATAGCAACGACTAGCTTTCTAAAGAAAGTATGAAAGTTGGCCTCTAAGAACCTACATGGATGGATCTAGACCAACTGATTCTCACAGCTAAAGAGTTCAAACTAGCGACATGAAGATATTGAGTTCACCTATTATCCCATCGAGCAAGACGGGAAGCTAGTTGTGCAATAACTCCATTTGCTGTTCTTGTTACATTATTACCACCAGCCAAAAGAAGTTCCAATATCATAGAAGAAAACCAATAATTGAGAATCAAGCATAAGCAGAAACTTAATCATTCTTGAATAATTAACTAACTTATCACTAGAATTGACACAGTAGAAAGAATTCTATTCAGGTACGAACAAACCTGAACTTCTGTGATGCCCAACACATTTATGCTTGAAGAAGATCCTTTCATGTGCATCGCAGTTATTAAGAAGTTTTGTGCTTGCCAAGAACGAAGCATAACTGGGATATCATCTTCATCAACATAAGGATCACTAGCTGATTGTCCCAATAGCTCAAACAACAGACCTCCAGCAACCCTAACAGGGACCTGTATGATGCATTAAGGTAATAAGCATATCCATCATCAACCATGGTGTGAAGTTTTAAAATCTAAAAATCATTCCATCTTCTCTTTGTTTGCTTTGTAATAAATAATTTATTTTGCAATGCGGAGATCACATCCAAGCCATAAGAGAAACATATGTTATTAGTAATAATCAGCTGAATATCATTCTCTTTAGATCAGAGATAGAGGCAGTAAGTAAAAAGAAGACAGAAAAAGAAAATCAAAATTATAACATATGCCTGTGGAGGCTTCAGGTATGAATCATCTCTTCTTCCCATATCTTATAAGTTCTCATACTTAGCAGGATTAGAATGATAAGTTCTCATCCCCACCTACAAGATTTTGCCTTCGCTCTTGAACACACTAGAAGGACTACAGCCCTCCAAATAAGGACCTCATGATATATTTCCCCAATTATTGTAAAAGTCGATGACAAAATAAATGATAAAACATAATATAAAGGGATATGTAAAGCATCAAGAAGCACCAAGGTTTATAGATAACAGATAAAAGCAAAAAGCTTATCAGCTTCCAATGAGACTCCCACTATGCCGTTAATATATGATAGTGGCACCTCCATATGGTATTGTGATAGGTCAGGATACACACATGATTTTCCATCAGGGTTAATAACTTCAACTAGTTCCACCTCAAACTTTTGTTCACAGTACACATAAAACATGGTCATTTGTAGAAGCAAAGATAAACATACAAACATTATCTAGTAGTTTGTGAAGGCTATATGAACAGTTTTGGCCTTTGTCATCAGTGGCTGTGCATTCAATGAACACATTCTTCATCTTTAAAGTAATGGCTGAATGTGCACCATTAATAATTGAAAGCAAAATAAGTATACTCATATTACAAAATGACAATAACACAAACAATATTAATGTCTTCATGCACAAGCAATCGTATATTATAGTACCAATATACTTATATAAACTGATAAGGTTGAAGTGCATCAAGTGTAGCACATCATGCCATCAGTTTGGCTAAAGAAAAAAAATATAATTATATCACTTAAAAACTTTAGCTTCCCACAAATATTACCATAAAAAGATATTTATGAAAAGTTTTAAAATAATCCAAATCTATGAAAAAATAGGAATACCATGGTGGTAGAGACCTTTCTCTTTTCGGAACCTCGTTTTAGTGAAGCTGGACTTGGATTTCCAGCTGATGTTCCCCCAGTCTTCTGGTTAATTTCCCATTAGACAATGACCTCTGTCATGCCGCAGAATGATATTAGCAACAACAATTTTGGAATTTTACAAAGAAAAAAATGAAAGGAAAGCAGCGAACTCATCCAAAAAAATAATCGCAAGGCAGTTATGAACCTTATCAAGCATAACAGATAGTTAAGTGTTTTTCGAGATCAAACCTGAACATCAATGAAACTATAAAACAAAAAATAAAACATGTTGTATTGTTTAAACACTGATTCAAGAACACAATTCTACCATTTATGAAAGTACTGCAACTTACTAGCCACTTGTTCCGTGCATAAAGGACTGTATTTAACATGTTCTCATAGAGCAAAAAATACCCCATCCATTCAAAAATAATTATAATCACTTGAGCAACTGGAAGCTCAATCTCTTCTATGTTTCCCTTTAAAACTATTATAACTGTGATAATCAAAAAGCAAGAGAATAGAGACAAAAAGGATGAGTAAGTTGAGAAGTAAAACCGGGACACTAAAAAATGTTACTAACCAATTATAACTATATTTACTTTTTTTCCTTTTGACAAGTATGTTAAGCACTTAAGGGGATAAATTAGATTACCATTTGAAAAACCATTATCTTTAATAATTTCTTGTGTCATGTCAGCCATTTGGGAGCACTCAACCTGCATAAGCCGGATGGAATAAAGACTTTTATAATAAGGACTTTTATATACTTGGACGGATGGAATATTACAAAACTAAAATCTAAAATTCTAAACTGCATAAGCCTAGAAAATAGCCATTTGAGTGAACTACAATAGGAGAAAATCGACATAAAAAAAATATTCTCCTTATGAAATCAGTGTTTAATATAAACACCCAACCAACATTAATCTTTTTTTAGCAGAATTCTAACAGATGATTTGGAAAATTTAAACCAAAATTTATTTCCATTAACAAGAAACTACCAGCAAACTCCATCTGCCAACCTTTAAAGAAATTTCTAAAGATGACTAAAACTAGAATACCACTCCACAAATAAATTAAAAGGACACACAACTTGAAACCCCCTTTAAAATTGGTAACCAATCAGAAGATGATCAAAATGGCATAAATTTTACTCGTTAAGTATAATAACAGCAAGTAAAAAATCTAAAACAAGGGGTAGTTTCACGAATTGATTGGTCGTGTATGTATAAAACTATAAATTACTCATAGAATATATGTCATGAATTTATTGATCATAAATGTCCATCATACACAAAGTAAACAGAAACAGGATAATGGAGAAATATAGAAGCCATACCGCAGACACATGTTTTGCCCCTGCTTTTGCACAAAAGAGGGATAAAATTCCTATCCCATCACCTACATCAAGAACTACCTTGTCCTTAACTAGAAAGCAATTCTTGTAAATTACGTTTTGGTAAGTTTTGGTTCTCACCACATCCTTCAACATTTCCTGCAATGCAAGAGGAGTCAGAAGTTGATATACCTATCGAATGTTGGACAAAATACAACAAACAAAAAGAGGTAAGAAAAGGAAAAGAAATATTGGAGTCAAATTTATCTGATGTGAGAGTTATTTAAAGTTGCTATGCCAGTGATTGTAGAATATATGAGAGGGCATCGTTCACATTTCTGTCTCTTCCGAGATCGGGACGGATTGGGGCCTTCATGACATCCGGTAAAGGGAGGGAATTGATGGCGGCGGGGCCGTCGGTGGCCATATTGGATTCAAGGATTTGAATCGAAACCGAGGGGCAAGTAGGGACGACGACCATTTCTGATGGTTGTGGAGGTAGGGAGTGAGAGAGAAGAGAGGCTAGGGTTTTCGGCTACAAGAGACTGAATTCTATTCTCCCATTTTATTTTAATTTCAAATTAACTTTCGCGTTTTTTTTGCTACGTGTTTTTTACATAGATAACGTTTTTTTTTTAAAAAGCGTTATCTATTTAAAACTAAAAAATTGCCCTTATAAATACATAATGTCTTTTCATATGTATCTACAATATTTTATTAAAAAACATTGTAAAAAAAATATCACAACGTTTTTTATAAAAAGCGTCATCTTTTAAGTGTTGTCCTTTTATGGTTTTGTACTGGTGTCATTTTTACCTACTTGCCTATTTAAATATATGATGCTAAGTTACTTGTGCTGCTTGGGGAAGGTTGCCAGACCATGTGCACCATTGGGACTTGGTTTGGTGACTCCTAACCTACTTGTGAGCTAGTTAGGATAGATTAGTAGTTTAATTATGCCCTAATCCTCACTAATCTTGATTAGGGTTTTGTTTTTCATGATTAGGGTTTCTTAATGATGTTTATTAGTACATAATTGAAGTTTAGTAATCATGTTTAGGTGTTAGGATAACGTAATTAGGGTTTAGTTTAGCTAATTAGGGTTAAGGTTAGGGTTTGTTGTAACGCCCCCATATCTATACTCCCATGGTATCTGATATGGTATTTACAGAAAATCAACATAATGCTTTTAAATCTATACACCCATGGTATTTGATTATAAGATTACATTAAATAGAGGGACTAGCAGATATAGTTCCCATAAATCCAAAATTCACAGTATCTCATAACAGATGTCAATTCTCAAGAGAACTTTTTCTATGTTTGGATACCCTCACTTGGATATATGAACTATATCTATGACTAGAGTCTATCTATCTGAAATTTAGAGTATCATCAATAACATGAACAGTCCATATTACTAATACCCTCACCCAGATGTATAGTTTAAGCCAAACGAATTTATACTATCGTATCGATAGTAACTATCTATCCGAAATCCAGAGTATCAATAATAACATGAACAGTCCATGCTATTAATACCCTCACTCAGATAAATAGTTCCCAAGGATCTCAACTAGATTTGAAGAAGTCTAATTTTACATCTATGTATGTAAGAAAATTCGGTTGAGGAAATAAAGATGTTATATATATATATATATATATATATATATATATATATCATAATATTAAGATTCGATTACATGATTCTCATAACGAGTTTTTATTACAAGGAATTCAAATAAACAAGAATAAAATCTAATCTATGTAGGGACGCTTCCCTTTATCTACTCCAGAAGTTCCAGGATTACCATCTAAAACTGCAAAGGGAATAATTTGCAAGGGTGAGCTATGACATGCTCAACAAGTTTTGTATTTATAATAATATAGGATTTGAATAAATATAACAGTTCAAATTTCGACTGATAGTTGTACCATTTCTGGATTTCTAATTTCAACCATTTCTAGAATTTTCTTTATTTCTGTCAGTCACACAGACTTAGAAATTTTGTTCAGATATGAGATAGGGGATCAGCCTATTCAAAATCTTAGGAGTATGCATATCATCCTACAGTGCTTAACATATACTAAAATTACTGTCAATATATGATTTGACCAAATTTCCACCCCTTACGGGATACCTAACTTCAGTATAAGATGCCTTACCAAACCAATTTGGTTTGACACAACAGTTTATGCTCAATAAACATTATCATATGAATAAACAATTCATTTCTTAGTTATGCTGAAGCTATAGCAATAACTTTACAATAAGAAGGTAATTCAATTGTAGGTGTAGTGTAGTATATCAACAGCTTATCAAGATAAAAATCTTGATCAATAAATAAACAGGGTTTAAGAAATTTGCTTTATAAGAGACTTATGGATGGAGATTTGCCTGAGTGTAGATCAGTCAAATTATGCTATTTAAACGTTAATAAGTACCTACGATGTTCATATATATAAATCTAACACGTTAGTATTGATAAAAATACTCAATTATAACACTTATATAATATCGGTTAGATTTAATACGGTTTAGTGTTTAATACCTTTGATAAATGGACTAAATTTTATTTATAAAATTTAATTATAATTTAAAATACCTTTTAGAAATTTTAAAGTATTTAAAATATTTATTTTGATTTTTAAATCATTTATTTCTATTTATTAGTAATTAATATTTACTTAAAATTTTACAAAAAATTGATTATAATTTTTAAATAATTTATATTCATTTATTATAATTTTATATCATTAATAATATTTTTCCATAATTATTTAGCATTTAAAAATAATTATTCTAATTTCTTTATTAATAAGTTAATTATTTAATAATATCAAAATAATATAAAATAATTATTAAATTTATGTAAAAATATCGTAATTTATTTATAATATGTTAATATCATTTTTAAAACTGTTTTTATATTTATTTATTAATTATTTCTAATTTTATAATTTACTTTTAGAAAAATAATTTTTATGCATTCTTTAAAGCCCTTCAAAGGATGAAAGTGTCGCTATAGGTGTTCTTGAGTTTCTAGGCAACAGTTTGGTCATGGCCGAGTGACTGGTTTGACCATTAATTATAAGCCTACTGTTAATGAGTTTTGGTTTGTTTAAGAGTCGATGTTTGTAGTATTCATACAGTAGTAGAGGCTCAAAGTAACATGAAAAAAAATTTAAACTTTAACGTACACATAACAAGAAGTTAAAGAGGCTCAAAGTAACTATCAGAGCTGTTCTTGAGTTTCTGGGTAACCCAGAACAGAAGTCATGGTCGGTCAACAGTTTTGTGGCTTATATATATTCGATTATGTGTATTTGATGTGTGTAATATTCGTTGTAACATGTTGTATATATGTCAGGGTACATATATATAACATTAACATGAATCAAGCCTAACTCTAAGGTCTCTAATTATGTTGGCCAAAATATAGCCAGACGCTGATCTTCATGTTTTTCAGTTTTTTGGAAAACCCAGAAAATTTGGTCATGCTCGGTCAATGGATTTTGACCATTAATTCCAGTAAACCTATACGTTATTTGTTCAATTAAAGATCATAGATATGTAGTACATCTAACAGAGTATTGATCTATAACAAAAGCTTACAAAATAACAAACAGAAGATGTTAAACAGATTAATTCAAAGTAGCACATTGTTCGATCGTTTTTGAGCTTTCAGGTAACCCGTAAAACTCAATCCGTGAACGGTCGAACCCACTTTGACTACTTATAACTTGAAATCTATGGTTCAAATGAACTCATTTTCTTTCCAGATTAAAGACCTTCTAACAGTGCTACAAATACCAAACAATTACTGCACGAAAACATAAACACATATGAATCTATAGGCTCGACATTCGATTATCGGACTTAGTTTTCAAAATTTCCGATTTCTTAAAACACTTAATTAAGGCATCTAGATGTTATGAAAACGTGTTCTACCAATCTAACATACTTTCTAACATACTAATACATAATTCTAAACATCTAAACAACAAATCTAACATAGGATCAAAAGAGCTAATTATCAACTAGGGTTTGTACCTTTTGTTGAGCAAATTTTGATTCTAGCTTCGATGTTGTTCTTTCTTATCACCCAAGCTTGATTTGGTAGGTTTATAAGTGTATCTAGGCTTAGAATTTCGTGTGAGTTTGCTTAGCCCCTAAGGTTCCTATTTATAGAATTCTTTAACTTGGCTTTTTGGTCATTTTTGAGCAACTTGCCTCTACAAAGATCCGATCTAATGACTATGGTGATGCTTGGGAGTTACAAGCATGTCATGTCTTTACCTTGAACTTCCAATGGTGACTCCTAACCTACTTGTGAGCTAGTTAGGTTTGTTTAGTAACAATTAGGCTTTAATCTTCACTAATCTTGATTAGGGTTTTGTTTCTAATGATTAGGAATGTTTAAGTAATGTTAATTAGTACCTAATTGAAGTTTACTAACCATGATTAGGTGTTAAGATAATCTAATTAAGGTTTAATTAGCTAATTAGGGTTTAATTTATAAATTAGGGTTAGGGTTTTGCTAATTAGGGTTAGGGTTTGTTAATCTAGGGTTATTAACCTAAATTCTCACTAATCATAACAAGCACGACAAAGTGTTTTGTCAGTGTAAGCACGACAAAGCAACTTGTCGAAATAATTTTACAGAAAAGTCCGAATATGAAAAAAAATTTAAGCACGAGGTGTCAAGCACGACGTTTTTCGGACAAAAATTTATTTTGTTAAATTTGTAAAACCAATTATATATTAACACATAACACATTCAGAACAGGGAAATTTTATTTATATAATGGGATTTTACACTTACGAGTCTTATTAGGGTTTTGGGTTTTTACATTTGTAATATAAGGTTAGGGTTTGTAATCTAGGGTTCCTAACCTAGATTTTACACAAATCCTAACAAGCACGACAAAGCGTTTTGTCAGTGTAAGCACGACAAAGCAGCTTGTCAAAATAAATATACCAATAAGTCCGTTTTTGGAAGAAAATTTTTAAGCATTTGGTGTCAAGCACGTCAATTTTTGGGCAAATTTTTTTTTGACTAAATTTTTTAAACAGAGTATATAGTAACACATAACACTTTCAAAACGGAGATATTTTATTAATATAACTGAATTACATATCTGAGTCTTATTAGGGTTTTGGGTTTTATAGTAATGAAGGCTATTTTCTCCCTGTCATCTTCAGCAACCGTGATCCGATGATACCCGACGAAGAACTTAATAAAAGAATACATGCCTTACTGCGCCATGTTGTCTATTAGTATGTGGATAATAGGTACTGGAAAGTTGTCCTTGAGAAAAACTTTGTTCAAATCCCGGTAATCCAAGCATACTCGTACCTTTCATCTGGGCTTGGGCACATGAACTATATGGAACAACCACTCAGGGTAGGTTGATACCATGATGATGTTTGCTTTGAATTGTTTAACAATTTCTTCTTTTACTTTTAGACTCCACTCAGGATTTAGTTGCCTAAGCTTCTGCTTGACTGAATGACAATATCAGTAGACAAACCAATCATGTCCTCATGTGACCATGCAAACACATCCTGGAACTGAGTTATTAGAGCAATTAGGTCTTTTATTTGGTTTGAGGTAAGGTATATGCCTATTTCGGTTTCTTTACAATTTTTCTGAGGTTCTGATATTGACAGTGGTGGTTTGATCAAGGTTTTGTTTGGGTTCTTCTTCGATCCATTCTTTGATCTCCTACGACATTTCATAGTCATCTATCTCCTCTTAATCAATACCCATTAAGTCAAAGTCCATTTCTCTATCAAAGTCGTAGTCACTATGAAAATTTAGCATCTCATCAGAAAGGCCAAACAGATCTCTAGCTCTAGAGTCCTGAAAACAAAATGCTTTCACTTAATATATGAAACTATTTAATCATACAAAGCATTAGCAAAAGCATGACAAAATTAAATGCTAGCGCTGTGCAACAAAAATAAGCAGGACATAAAAACCCCCTTTAGGGCAGACAGACTCTCTACCCTTTTACCCCTTTCGATTAATGCACGGAGTGCTGCTCCAATTGTCTAGAGTCAAGTCCATATTGACCGGGAGGATAAAGGGGTTGCCGTTGTCCATCTCCTCCTTGATGATGACTAAGACTTCATTCTCATCAAGGTCGGCATCCTCCTTTGGGACACTCCCTTCAGCTTTGTCCATGCAAGGGATTTGTGACGACCCGAGAATTTGGACAATTTATTAAAATCTTAAAAGATTGAATAAATGTTAAATAATAGATCTAGACAGAAAATATGTGTATGGATTTGACATTTTTTAGAAGGAATTTTCTGAATTTAAAATTTTTTGGTGAAGGCTTACAGTGTTAAGTGTATAAGTGTATATGCTTTGTGTGTACGATCATATATGTTTTTAGTATGTGGTTAAGGGTCAAGGGTTTACCAGATAAATTATATCAGTGACAAACCCTAACCATATATTAAGAACATCAAGTTATAGTTAGAAAACTTTAATGAACTGTTAGAAACCCTAACGATACGCTCGAAAACCCTAATTTGTGTTCTAGAAATCCAAAACCCTAATTCAAAATTTTAAAGCCCTATTTAGGGAACTCAAAGGCTTAAGTGTTTATGATTATATACTTAATTAGGGTAAAACCTAACAAATTGTTAGAAAACCCTAATTCATAAATTAGAAACCCTAATTGCTCAGTTTGAAACCCTAATGTACAATTATAAAAAGCCTAATTGCTAATTTAACAATTTTTATGATAATTAGGAAACATTAATCCTAATTAACAAGACGTAATGTGATTAGAAAATTTTAAGATAATTAGGAAATCCTAATTATAATTTAGAAATCTTTATTTTCTATTTTTAAAACGTAATTAGAAAATGCTAAAAAATTGTTTAAAACCATAAGGATTGCTCAAGTTACAATTATGCAATTAAAATTGGTAAGTTGACCGACCATGACCAAACTGTTTCTTGAAAACTTAGAAACCCAGATTTGGTCTGACAACGTTTTTCAAGCCTTTGATCTTGCTACTGGTAAGGAGTTTGGCCATGTTGTTGTATTAGATTTGTAGATTGACATGTAGGCTACACATTAAAGCCATTAGAACACTTAGATCATGTATAGGATTCAAGAAAATCAAGGTCAAAGTAGGGTTGACCATCTATTTTGATAGATTTCTGGAAAACCCAGAAAGCTTTAGAACAAGGTTTCTGACATGGTTTGACCATGCCAGATCTTGTTCATGTGAAGTTGTTAGGATGATCTGGTGTTATATAAATGTTCTCTGACATCTTTACTACATGTATGAACCTTTATAACATATTAAACAAGCTTGGACATCAAGGATTTAAAGGCTCAAAGTAGGTACCTGAGACTGTTCTTCATTTCTGGAAAACCCAAAAATTGAAGAACAGTGCCTGGCAATGATTTTGAGAGCTTATAGCTCTCTGTTGTGATGTTGGATGGCTATGGAACTTGTTTAGGGCTGTAGTACTACATCAGTACTACAAAATTAACACTTGCAAGCCCAGATATCATCAAGAACATAGAATTTGTACTGGTCAAAGCTGATACCTTATTAACTGACATGAAGGCTCAAGAACACTCAAGAACACCTATAGCGACAGTTTGTCGCTATAGGGCCCTTTAGTGACACTTTTTATATAAATTAATTATTTTTATTAAATAATTAGAGAAAAATAGTTATTAATTATTAAAAATTCATATTAAATTCTTAAAAATTATTTTAAAGACTAAAAATATTTTTTTTAATAATTTTGAATATATTTCATTAATATTTAATATTTTTGGAATATTAATGGTATTTAATTTATTTAATTATAATATTAAATAAATTATTTAAAATGATTTTAATACTTGAAAAATTATTTAAAAATTATATTATGGTATAAAAAAAATATTTTAAGTTATTTTTAATGACTTTTAATATTTTGTTATGAATTTCATTAATAAATTAATATTAATGGTACTTAATTTATTTAATAAATGTATTAAATAAATTATGAAAAAAATAGAATTAATGCTTTAAAAATTATATAAAAATAATTTAATGGTTATAAAAAAATTGAAGTTATAAAATATAACTTTTGATATTTGGTCATGAAAAACATTAATATTTAATATTAATGACAATTAATTAAATATGGTTTTAATTATTTTAAAAATCATTTAAAGGCAATAATAAAGTATTAAAAATACTTTAAGATATTATAATATTATGTTATGATTTTCATTAATATTTGGTATTAAATAAATATTAATGATAATGGAATTAAGTGGTAATTAAATAATATAAATATGATATTAATGATTGAAAAATTATGATAAATGATAATAATTACTTGAAGATTATTATGAGCCTTTAAACATTATTTTGACGAATAATAAATTATCTAAGATAATTGTGTGGTAGTTTAGTCTGAGTCTTAGTGAAATTAGGCTCGATAATTATCCGACTAGACCGTCGGGATGTCGAAATTGTACCAAATTCAACTCAGACTGAAATAGTTTGACTTGATGCCGAGTTTTAAGTGTTTTATAGACTGATAGGGATACGTGCTTACGTGATTAGGTTGTTTTATATCTGTAATTAGCAATAGCTACTGTGATAATATTATTTTAATATTTGGAGATCGGTATTATCTATATTAGGTTTTCAGACAAAGCTAAATAGAATGCATATTAGTAATCAATCGAGCAGGCAAGTTCCCTTATTCAATTATTGTACAAGTTTTCTCTAACTAGACCTTGAGTTGTTCATTAAAATATGCTCATGGATAATCATTGTTGATTACCATGTCTACGAACTATTGAATCGTATTATTTACATATTGCATGTGTTTATTAGGTATGAAAGGTTGATCACTTCATTACCATTCGGTTCAGATATAGTTGTTCATGTTCAATGCTCGTTCAGCTATGAAAATTTGTTCATGCTAGTTCATAATTATATTGTGAAATTTTAGCCAGCTTATTGTTCAATTCTTTCCATCATGATATGTCCTTATTTATTAAACTTAAACTTGATGGGCAAACTTGTTGCTCACCCTTGCTATATCATGATAAACATTGTAGATTAGAATGTATACAACGGATAAAGGAAAGGTCAAAGACAAGTACAACTTGGGATTATATGTGCAGCTAAATTTGTAATAGTATTGTATGATAATAACATTGTATGTTAGATAGGATATTGATTCAGGTATTATGTGAAGGTTCTCGACCTTGGGGAAAATTGTGTAAAGTTTAATGTATAAACAATTTATGTTTATATCTTCCACAATAGTTATAGAAATAATATACCAGATCCTTGGTGATTAGGACCGGGATCTGGGGATGCTACATGATCGTGGGTTGATCTTCTGCATAATCATCATCTAGGATATCATTGCAAACGGGTTTTGTCCTCCCCGTAGGAACCTTTCATCCCCTTTCTTGCTTTCCTTCTCAAGCTTCAGGACTTCTTTTCCAATGATCGGTTTAACCATAGGAATTAGCATACTGGTGGCCGCAACATGGATTTTCCTCATAGGCTTCAAAAATCTTGCAATCGTAAGGTTTGGTATCAGAATGGTAGAGGAAGGAATCGGTGAATACTTGTGCGGGTTCCAATGGTTTGATCCAGAGGAATAACCTAATCTAGCCTTCCCTGTCTAGCTAGGAATTTGAACTAGACTTCTGATTCCTTGCTGACTCTTCCCTAACCTTTGTCTAGGCCAGAAACCCAAGGATATCATTTCTCGACTACCTGATATTACTTTGATAAAATCTCTAGGCTTTAAAGTTGGGGCCCCAATAGGTTGGTATTGATTGTTTCTCAACTCCCTCATCGAGACTGATCACATACATATTGCTTTGTATACGGACATGATATTCTAGTTCGACATTGACAGTTGCAAGATTGCCATTCAAAAACTTGTTGTCTGATTTATATAATGACAAATACGCGTAAGTGCACACGGTCAATCAAGTAATAAAAAAGTAAGAAGAGTGTCGAACGCACATGGAATAATTACTAACAATTAATCTAATTAACAAGTTTTTATCAATTAAAATTCACTTAAACAATCACTCTAGTTGATTTGTGAAATTTTTTGATTAAAAAAAATAAAAATCAATTAACTAACAATTATTAATCACCAGATAATAAAGACATAGGAATACAATTTCCCCAATTTCTTTACAATAATCTCATCTCCATATTTCCACTTATTTAATCCAATGAGTTGCCAACTAGGATTGCCTATCAATTTAGTAACATCTATCAATGATTAATAAAAAGACATATTTCACTTATTTTGCTACTTTCATGCAAGACACTTAAAATAGATTCGTCAAGCACAAACTCCTAACACAGTTACGCATGTAATACACGTACTTTCATCTCATACACTATTATTTTATCCTTAACAAGAACCAACAAATTCATTTGTTATTATATTAAGATCTAATCTAAGAATTTCTCTTTCAAATTTATCAAAGATATCAAATTAATTGCTAGCTAGACAATTAATAGATTAAACACAAAATATAATAATTAACTCTATAGTATCAACAAGTGGAAATATTAGGTAACTGAATTAATGCTTTGCAAAAGGTTCCATTGTACCCCTAATTGGGAAATTAGTTCATCATCATAATACAAACAAGAAGATCAAAATTAAATAGAATTATAAGCACATATAATGAAGTTAAGCGAAGAAGAAAAACTCTGTCGAGGAATCTCTAATCTTTAAGATTCAATCTCTGCCTTTAATGTTCTCCAATGCAAACTCCAAGTCTCCACAAGATGGCTCTCAATGAATATCATGTTAAAAAATCCCCCAAAACAATCCCAAAAGAAAGTATTTAAAGCCTCTAGCAAACCCTATTTCATAAGGTAATATCCATATCCTTTTTTAAAACAACTTCTGCGCAAATAAGTAACAAAATCTATAGAACACATCAAAGCGACGCGCCCCGCGCCATAACCCTTTGATAAGCTACGCGACCCACGCCATGCTAGCAGAAACCCCACTCAGCCCCAGTGCGCCTCGCGCCATATTCAACTTATTTGAAGTGCAACCCACGCTCCATTGTCAGTCTACCAAACTTCAATCTTTTCTTTCTTTTCAGCTCCTTAGTCTCATCCGCACTTCATTCCTGCAAAGCACACCAAAACTATCAAAAGTAACATGTATTACTCAGAAAATAAGAATATACTAAGCTAAGAAATACCGTACTCGTAGGTTTTCTACCCACTCAACAAATATCCCCAAACTTAAATACTTGCTTGTTCTCAAGCAATTTACCTACAACTACCCTAACATAAACTAAACACAATGAATTCAACTAATGAGATTGAACAATAACCATAGTAGTTATAATATATATATATATATATATATATATATATATATATATATATATATATATATATATATATATATATATATATATATATAAGAGAAACATCTAACTTGCAATCAAAATCACATCATGTATATTTTGACTTCTCACATTCTCACCTCACTAACACAACTCTAACCTCCTTGTGTGTGTGTACCCAACATTGTATTAGTAGTTTCAAAATGATTTATGTAATCAAATTTATGGACACATTCACCCTTCTACAAATTTTCAACTAAACATGGCATCCACACAAGCACGAGAGAAATGAGGTTAATAACCAATAAAATATAAAGCGTTAAATTCTCATACATTGCGGGTGCATTTTAATACTCCAGTTATTTCCCACCAGTTATTTCCCATGTCTGAATTGTGCAATGTCCAACTTCCTTAGGCTTTTTAATGTTACCCGTGTAGTGGACTTTTGACAAACGACTCCCAAACCCGAAGGCTTTAGGGCTCTAGGTGTAAAGACATCCCCTAGGATATACTCGTCCGAGTAACAAAGGCAACGAAGTTAAACTAAGCTAGTTTTAATTGACATATAATTAGTGTTCTATTTTTTTTTTCATGTTTTCATATTTTTTTTATATATGTAAACCAAAATCCCACAAACTTATGCAGTGGCAAAAACTTAATTTTAAATAATGATCAAGTGAATGCCCATGGTTTTTCTTACATAAATTCCCTAATCGCTACTAATAGTCAGTTGATGTGTTGAAATTGGAAGAAAGCCATAATTTATGCTATGTGGTTCCTATGTTCAAAACCAATCAACACATGACAGTTAATTATATGCACGAACATGGTAAACCAGTCTCATCATCGACCATTACCTAACATACCAAGGCATTTATGCTTAATCTCAGTGCAAGATGCTCTATGCATGCATCTACTAACACAAATTCTATGTGAATATCGAATGAATTTATATATATATATGCACGACATATGTGGATGAATGAAAGTTAACAACTACTAATGCATCATACTATGTAACCACATATTATGAATTCACAAGCAACCCAACTATTAAAACTACTAAACTTAACACAAGTAATGTCCTCATTACATGAAAATAAAATAAATTAAGTGCGAGGACTTACCTGAGGGACGAGTCAAAGCTCGTCGTGGGGACCTTCGTCATCTAAAGGGGGTATACGGAAGAAGAGGAGGAACATGCAGCTGAACTGGATATGAATTTAGATTGAAGCGAGAGAAATCTTCTGCCAGTGCAGTGAAAGCGCTAATATTGTACTGATGCATTGTATCTTGGCGTTGAGCAAGCCACAAGTTCTATTTTTGACTTTGTCTCTGAAACATTGTTCATGACTCGGCCTCATTCCTTTCGCCCATTGGCTCATCAGTGACTGGTGGGGATTGGGGTCATATCATGATATACCCTTACTCCTCTTGAATGTGATAGTGCCCCATCCCATGCTCTATATTTGTCAATTATTTCATGGTCAATGATTTCCTTAGGGTGCTGAATTTATTCGAATTATAAGCACATATAATGAAGTTAAGCGAAGAAGAAAACTCTGTCGAGGAATCTCTAATCTTTAAGATTCAATCTCTGCCTTCGATGTTCTCCAATGCAAACTCCAAGTCTCCACAAGATGGCTCTCAATGAATATCATGTTAAAAAGTCCCCAAAACAATCCCAAAAGAAAGTATTTAAAGCCTCTAACAAACCCTATTTCATAAGGTAATATCCATATCCTTTTTTAAAATAACTTCTGTGCAAATAAGTAACAAAATCTGCAGAACACGTCAGAGCGATGCACCCTGCGCCGTAACCCTTTGATAAGCTACGCGACCCACGCAATGCTAGCAGAAACTCCACTCAGCCCCAGTGCGCCTCACACCATATTCAACTTATTTGAAGTGTAACCTGCGCTCCATTGTCAGTCTGCCAAACTTCAATCTTTTCTTTCTTTTCAGCTCCTTAGTCTCATCCCCACTTCATTACTGCAAAGCAGACCAAAACTATCAAAAGTAACATGTATTACTCAAAAAATAAGAATATACTAAGCTAAGAAATACCATACTCATAGGTTTTCTACCCACTCATCAAATATCCCCAAACTTAAATACTTGCTTGTTCTCAAGCAATTTAAACAACTACCCTAACACAAACTAAATACAATGAATTCAACTAATGAGATCGAGCAATAACCATGGTAGTTATATATATATATATATATATATATATATATATATATATATATATATATATATATATATATATCTAAGAGATAAACATCTAACTTGCAATCAAAATCACATCATGTATATTTTTGACTTCTCACATTCTCACCTCACTAACACAACTCTAACCTCCTTGTGTGTGTGTACCCAACATTGTATTAGTAGTTTCAAAATCATTTATGTAATCAAATTTATGGACACATTCACCCTTCTACACATTTTCAACTAAACATGGCATCCACACAAGCACGAGAGAAATGAGGTTAATAACCAATAAAATATAAAGCGTTAAATTCTCATACATTGCGGGTGCATTTTAATACTCCAGTTATTTCCCATGTCTGAATTGTGCAATGTCCAACTTCCTTAGGCTTTTTAATGTTACCCGTGTAGTGGACTTTTGACAAACGACTCCCAAACCCGAAGGCTTTAGGGCGCTGGGTGTAAAGACATCCCCTAGGACATACTCGTCCGAGTAACAAAGGCCACGAAGTTAAACTAAGCTAGTTTTAATTCACATATAATTATTTTTCTATTTTTTTTCATGTTTTCATATTTTTTTTATATAAGTAAACCAAAATCCCCCAAACTTATGCAGTAGCAAAAACATAATTTTAAATAATGATCAAGTGAATGCCCATGGTTTTTCTTACATAAATTCCCTAATCGCTACTGATAGTCAGTTGATGTGCTTGAAATTAGAAGAAAGCCATAATTTATTCTATGCAGTTCCTATGTTCAAAACCAATCAACACATGACAGTTAATTATATGTATGCACATGGTAAACTAGTCTCATCATCGGCCATTACCTAACATACCAAGACATTTATGCTTAATCTCAGTGCAAGATGCTCTATGCATGCATCTACTAACACAAATTCTATGTGAATATCGAATGAATATATATATATATATATATATATATATATATGTGTGTGTGACACCCCCAAATCCGGTACTTCCATTTCCACAGGATTTGGTGTTCACTGTACAAACATCATCTATCTATCTACCCATAAATAAAATGCAAACCATGCAATAGAATAAATAAATAATAAATCTCTCCCCTTATGGGGTTACATCAACTGAATAAAAATAAATCCCAGGTTACTCTAACCTTAAAACATCTGTGCGGAAAACATAAACAAATAAGTCTTAAGTAACATCAGGTCTAACTATCATTACATAATCACATAAATAATCGGTCTTCATTACTTGCTTAAGCTTGCCCTTGCCCTTGCCCTTACTAGTGGAAGGTTAAATACGCTCTTTCGTTTCTTAAGCGCAATGTTATTATTACGCGAGGAGTGAGCACGATTGCCAACAAGTATAATAATATAACAATGAATAATAACATGCGAGGAAATAATAACCGATATAAAGCTCAACTTTTGAATCAAGAATGGATAACAAGAATCAAAAGAAACTCTGAGGGTCATAAGACCTTGAACTATATCCTAGGTTGTCAAGTGTTTTTACTTGAAACCTTTAACGATCATAAGACTATGGACTCTTCTTCTCGTACTTAGGGGATCGTTTTCTTAGTACCATCTCACGGCCACAATATCTTAACGCTAAAGCGTAAATAATCCTCTATACAGGGTTGTTCATCTTAGTTTGACATTCAAGTCCACACCAAAGGAAGTTTGGTTTGGATAATTCATCCAGGGATTCTGAAATTTAGAACGCTCATCAACTATGGACTAGTCGAATCAATAAGGGTTCGCTAGTCTAATAATGTTTAACAGTAAATGAATATTTAACTTGAATAACATCTCAAAAGTTATACAATAGAATAATTATTGTATAACAACATCATGCTTGAAGATTAATAAACTTTAATATCCAAGACAGGCTTGAACAATAATAATGAGAACTTGCTCAATATCGAAAGAGGAATTAATCAATTTATATAACGATAACAAGTAAGGTTAGGAAACTTAATCAACGAAAGTTTAGGGTAAGAAACTTGCTCAACGTAAATGTAGAGTTAGAAAACTTGCTCAATGTAACAAGATAAGGTTTAGAAACTTGCCTCGTGCGTAGATTACACTTAAACAAACTCGTTCTTTGAATTAAATCCTACATATCAATTACGTTCACAATACCAGTCAATAATAACGTACTAAACATCACAAGTTTATTCTTTGTCTAACTCGAGTTCATGACTATACTTAGTAAATTACTACACTTATTGTCAAAAATTAAGACTTCACAAACAATAAGGTAACTATGCATTTGATCATTCAGTTCACACGTAATTGTGTTATGGACATGTTAAGAATTTATTTTAACATCTCTTTATAGTTCTAACAAGTCTTTATATCCATTAGACTAAGTTACCAACACATTCCTATACTTGAACACTTAAAAAAAACATTTTCTGGACATTTTGCTAAGTGGCATTTATTTTCACTTTTATCTTAACTCTTGGAGTCATGACGCCTGTATTGCGGGACACTTAGGCGCTTCTGGCCATGAAAAATGAACTGGGAGTTGGCGCCGCGACACGAGACTCGAGCCTCAGGTTTACTGATTAGCGAAAATTGCAGAACACGACTAAAAATTTCCAATCAACTTATTTTTACACGAATTTAGACATACCCACATGCTAGAATTCATAAATAATCAATACTTAACATCTATGAAGTGATTTTCACCCATTAAAACACATAATCAAGAAATTAAAGCATGCAAATTAGATCGTTCTTGATGTTCTTGAAGTTCTTGAACAAAAACATGGATTTTAATGCTACAGATTCGTTATAAAGCCAAATCCAACCATTCAAGTTTCATTTTGTTCATTTTAACATGCATAATCATATCAATGTGTGAATTTTGCAAAATAAATTATATTTGACATATAAAATTCACGTATAAGGCCATATGGCCATATAACATACTCTGAAATCTTTTACTGTATAATTTCACGAAACTGAAGATATGAAAACCCATATAATATATATTAAAACATGATATACTACTCGAATCATTACACATATCCCTATAACAACACCCTTTCCCAATTTACGAGAAATTACGAATAAATGAAAGCCGTATTCATGAAAACTTTAAAAGACGTAAAATAGGAATTTGGGTTGGAGAGAATTACCCAAAGTGTAGAATATATCTTACTAGGAAGTGAATTTCTCCTCCACAAAACTCTGAATTCTCAACTCTCTCTTTGTATCTTTCTCTAACACTCTCTCTGACACTTTCTAGACTTAGGAAAATTAATGAAGAAAAGGAAGGGGAAAGCGTATAATAAAGAAGACGTCTGACAAGTTGTGGTCAGTTACCCAGTCATGGGTAACTGCCCTTAACTCCCTCTAAGGCCATGTTTGGCTAGTTAGAATAGGTTTTAAAAATTATTTAATTTAATAAAGCTTTATTATATAGTTTAAGTAATGTCACATCCATATAAAATAAATCTAATATCTTATTTAATTTACTTTAAATAAAATATAATTATTTCTCATTAATACACATAGTCACATAATTCAAATTCTCTTTGATTAATAATGTCAAATTATTAAATCTCTAATTAATAATTAAATTAATTAAAATACTATCGGACTTATTAAATATTTCTTTTAATACAATAAGCTCACATAATCATATACTTGAATAATAAAAATTCTCCACATTAATTTAATAAATATAACACATATAATTAAATTAATCTACCACCACTTCATCAATTAATCATTTAATCTAATAATTAATTCATCAAAAAATATTTATTTAATCCAATAAATATTTAAATTAAATTACAAAATCTCTATTGTCACATATATATATATATATATATATATATATATATATATATACACCACATATATGAATGAATGAAAGTTAACAACTACTAATGTATCATACTATGTAACCACATATTATGAATTCACAAGCAAACTAACTATTAAAACTACTAACCCCCCCTAAACTTAACACAAGTAATGTCCTCATTACATGAAAATAAAATAAATTAAGCGCGAGGACTTACTTGAGGGACGAGTCAAAGCTCATTGTGGAGACCTTCGTCATCTAAAGGGGGTATACAAAAGAAGAGGAGGAACATGCAAATTTGACTGGATCTGAATTTAGATTGAGCGAGAGAAATCTTACGCGGTCAAGGTGAAAAGCGCTAATATTGTCTTGATGCATTGTATCTTGGCGTTGAGCAAGCCACAAGTTCTATTTTTGACTTTGTCTCTGAAACATTGTACATGACTCGGCCTCATTCCTTTCGCCCATTGGCTCATCAGTGACTGGTGGGGATGGGGGTCATATCATGATATTGTAGGGATTTCGGCACAAAAATGCAGCGAAAATAAAATAATCAAAGCTATTTCCGAAACCCAAAAACAGGATCCATGCGAAAAATAATTAACTCAGTTGTTTAGAGATTATACCGAATATGAAAACGAGAATCAAAATTGATGCGCTCAATCCTTAACGCATTCCTCACGAAACTACGTCTCTATGGTATCCACATGAACACCGAACGCTTTGCATTAACCGTCGAACGATTCTGGAATAAGAGGGACTTGCGGTACTAGCCACCAAAGGAACCTTTATGAAACTGTATGTTTTCTCTCTAGTCTTTCTCTAAGAGCGGCTAGGGTTTTCAAGTTATGAATTAACCTAAAGTAGTCTGCTATATATCCTATATATAGTAGCTAAATGGAATTAATCAAAACCTAATTTCATAAAATCTAAATTTATATATATATATATAACTTAATTAAGTCCTACTTAATTAATATACATATATAAAAACTTTCCTTTTAATTTAAATTAAATGATTTAAATACTATTAATCATATTAATATATTTAAATCCTTAAAATTTAAATTTATTCCCTTTTAAATTACGTTATGTGTGTGACCCTTATAGGTTATTATCACGTTGGCAATAATTTTAAAATCATATTATAAAATTATAAATAAAGAGCTGGCATCTAGTAATGCATCACTTGCTACCCAAGTAATAATAAGATTGATGATTCGATGCAACCTTTTAGTGACCAATGTTTCAATGTAATTTAATCCTTTTAACCTTAATATCCTAAATTAAACTCGAGTCATGGAATGTGTCATACTCTTCATAATTTAATCTGAGTTTTCTTGATCAATGAGTAGACTATATGAAACAAATCACTATTTGAGCATGGCCATGCATTTCGTAGTCCTACTTAATCAAGAGGCCTATGGATATCACCCCTAATATATAGGAGAGTTAAATTCCATCTAGATCACTCATATTCCTCACACGATTCATGATGTACCGAATAATCACCTTTATAGTCCACCCTATTAAAGGTGACATTTGATGATATCAAAGTACATAAATTCCCGTAGTAATATAGTGATTTCGTGGGAGGACCATTACATCATTATCACTATGAGAATTTCTAATGACACTTAGCATAATGCTCCACATAGAATTCTCATGATAGTTCTATCCGATTACATCGTTCTCTAACATGTACTGTGCATTGACTTAATATCTCATATATTTATGACCAATGAGATTTGGTCATCGAATATCCACATACTAGTCTCAATGCATCGGTGTTGTCCCATCAACAATGATACTCATTAGGGACATTTAAGAACAATGATACTAATTATAATTATATAATCTCATGTTCAAGTCACATACTTGAAACTATATAATTTGTATCACTATTCTAAGGATTTTTTATTATGTTACCATTTATATAACGCAGTAAATAAAATCATAATAAAATCATTCATTTATTCAATCAAATATAATTCAAAACGTTAAGCAATTATATCAAATAATTGGCCTCTAGGGCATAAACTCTAACAGATATACCCTTCTCCTCTCGGATGTGATAGTGCCCCATCCCATGCTCTATATTTGTCAATTATTTCATGGTCAATGATTTCCTTAGGGTGCTAAATTTATTCGGATGAATGCCATTGAACCTCGATTTTACGGCACAAATTGGTGATAAGAAATCCGTGTAGAAGTCCACCTATGGTACCGGCCCTTAGCAACCTTTCTATCAAATCTTGAACGTATTATCTCACATCAACATCCCATATGATAGCTTCATTTCCCAGGCCAAGATGGTGATCCCGTAGAGAAGTCGAGTGCGATCCTTAGTTACGTCATTCTGATGACGTGTTGGCATTAACCTTACGCAAATGAATGCGTAAAATGCTTTGCTGTATTTACTAAGCATAGCGTGTTGAAAACTGACTTTTAAATCTGTTCTCGCTTTGGTTATCCATTGTGTGTCGGGCATGCACAACCGCACGACAAACTCATCCAAGTCGGGAAGTTGATCTTCGTACTGAACACCATTAGGTGTCTTCAACCCAAAATAATCATTAATTATATATGCATGAAATGAAACCGACTTACCCCATACCATCACCACATGACCCACATGCTCAATGGCATTGGCGTAGAATTCCTTGATAATTCTGATTACGGCCAATTTTGGTTGCTCCAGTAATTGAAACCAGCCACGTTCAACGATCATTAGTGCCATATCACCATCAATAATGGCATCTTGTTTCTAACCTCGCTTTAAAACCAAAGTATTTTTGTTAATCATCGTTTTGAATCGTGTTTCGGTGGCCTCATTGACAAACTTTGATCTATCAAATTATAGGTGAGTGCTAGATGAAGAGGCCCTTTTCCTTTTAGATGACATTGTGTATAGAGTGTTACTTAACGGTATATGATTACGGGTCAGATTTGGTTGAGGCAATTCAGTAAACACCTAGTGGGCAGCCTTTGTTTTCCCCCAAACTAACTTTTCTTTGTACCACTCAAGTTCCCCCATGTATAGAACAATGTAATATTAACCTTGGGCCATCAGTAACTCTGGTTCTGCTAGCTGATCAATAGGTTCCTTGATAGACTTCATTTTTTGTTTTATCATAAATTACCTTCTTGAATATTCCCAATTGTCCGAGCTGTCCTTGTTTGCTTGGGAGGACTTGCTTATGTACTAGAGGTATTTGGAACCCTCTCCATTTCCCATACCTATTATAATAACGCCCTCTTCATTGTGTTGAGGTAGAGGATTATCTAGAATATGTGGTTATTTTTATGTTGTCAGCACAATCTCCCCACTATTTATTAGATCTTGGATTTTATGCTTGATAGACCAACAATATTAGGTATCATGACCCGGAGCTCCATAATGATAAGCACATTTCTTACTTGAGTCAAAATTCCTTCCACTTGGATTGGCTTGGGGAAGGAGCTGAACAATCTTCTTTTGTGTTGTTAGAAGTTTTAATACATTTTCCAGTGAGTCCCCTAAAGGTGTGAATGTTCTGCGACGTTTAACTTATCTAGATTTTTGAAACGGAGGATTTAAAGATTGTACAAAAGTTTGGAAAGGGAAATAACTTCTCCTTTGAATGGGAAAATTTTGGTTGCCTCTCTGATTTTATCTTTGCAGTACCAAGGATACACCTTCTTCCTTCTTTTTATAAACCCTCCGAGGGTTGTCCCCATAGCTTCTAACCTAAATGAGCCTAACCACCACTTCTAAAGCAGTAAGGTCTTTAATCTTTCTAGAGTTCAACCCTATTTCAGCCATTTATCCGTATTTATTCATTTTTGAGAATGGTTTTCCTATACATGCTAGAACCTTCTCGTAAAATGGAACTTCATGTATATTAATGAATGTCATTACCATTTCTATTTCTATCATTGATGGAATGACTTGGGCAGCTAGGCGTCTCCACCATTTAGCATATTCATGGAAAGATTTACTACTTTTCTTCTTAACCTTGATGATTTGATACCTATCTGGAGCCATTTTTGATTGGAAACTGTATTAATTTAGGAAGAAATGTGCTAGCTCCTCCTAACTATGGATTTTGGAATTGTCAAGTTGGGCATACCATGCTCTTACTTCTCCGGTCAAACTTTTCTGAAACAACTGCATCCTTAGTTTCTCATCTTCAGCGCAGGATCCGAGTTCTCCAATGAATACTTTCAAATGAGTGTAAGGATCTCCTAATCCGTCATATTTCTTGAAATGAAGAGTTTTGAACTTTTCTGGATACCAGGCCCTGGGAAAGATGCAGAGGTTTGAGTAGTTAACACTACCATATGGTCATGTCCCTTTGATTAACCAGATGGTTTCTTCCATTTGCTGAGCTTTCTTTCGAATATCACGAGTTTCTCGATCTTCTTTAAGATTAGTTATTTTAGGGGTTCTGTTGGATTTTTCATTGCTTTGAGGCTCAGGTATTTGAACTTCCTATTTCTTGTCAGTACCCTGACTACCAACTTGTATGGATGACTCTGATTGAGTAGGTACTTGCTTACCTTGAGTACTTTTGCTCTATTCTTTTATGAATATAGCTAATTTTGCTATCTAATTTCCGAGTCCCTCAAACTTTTCTCGAGACACGAAACTTATCCCTTGTTTGGTACTTTCTTTCATGTTAGTGGATAGGCTTTGAGCCTTCTTAGACTTAGACCGGGTAGTGGGACCAATTTTTTCCTACAATAAAAGTAGATATGTTAATTTTGATATATATATATATATATATTAACAGGATGCATACTATACAATGTGTTATTTTTTGAGGTTTTTTAATATTTTCCTGGAAAATAGCTGTTAGTTATTTTGCTGACAAAATAGCATGACATGATTTAATATATGTACAATAATAACATTGACAGGGAATGAAAATGATATTCACATTTTCTTTTCTTTTCTTGTTCTTTACATTTATATGGAATTGTAATTTACATTTAATAAAAATTTATTTGGAATTGAAAGAGAAATGCATGAAGAGACTCCCCTTCGCATTTGGTTTATCAGAAGCTGACCTATCTTAGGCTACTCTCGCGGCTTTTTTTGGCATGAAGGTCCCGAGATCATCACAATTTACTAGATGGAAAGTTAATCCGATCTTTTAGTTGGAGCAGATCTGAGTGGAGCCTTTCCTAAGCCTCACATGATTAGTCTCCTTTGAGTCCAGTAATCTAACGCCGACAAGTTCACCTCATGGTGGAGGAATCACACAACATACATTCTCATACAACGCGTCTCACCATATGTAATGATGACATTGTGCAAGGCACTAATATAAAGTAGTAAAACATTTATTTACATCAATTCCATATAAAGACAACATCCACACACAAGTAGATAAAAAGGGAATTTGAAGAGTTTGAAAAGCTGCTTAAGCCCTCTCCTCCATCCCCAGCAGAGTCGCCACTTGTCGACATCGAGAAAAATTTCTCTTGAATTCCTCTTTTAAATATTTCTTACCCTTTATGTTTTCTACGTGATTCAAATCTTTTTGAAAGGGTGACATAAATTGTCGACAATTTGAAAAGATTTAATTTTAATGATTGGGCCGATTAAGTAGAGTCGCCAATTAGTATGAGTTTAAATGGTTGTACCAACTCAACCGAAATTTTGGTAGATGTTTGTTTACAATATGGCCCAAATGTGACTCTATTTAATTGGTTTGGAACCCGAGATTCATGGAGTTCGGGGGCTTGTTTAAGCGAGGGGAAGGTGTTAGGCACCCCCGACTTCTGTGAAACACGGTTATCGCGTCTTTTCAATTCCCTAAGCATGTGTGTATATATGTGGATGTGATACTGATAAATGTACTTACAATGCGTTGTTTGGAAGTAGTGTTATGCCTCTTTTGCTCCTATAGACAAAGGGTTTGATTTATAAAATCAATTTTTAGCAAAGAATTTAAAGGTGAGGTATTGAAAAGAAATTTTCAAACCCTTATGCTCGCATAGTAATTGAGGCCTTTGATACTTCCATTTTATTCCATATTTGGCTTGATTTGATTTTATTGAGATGCTAAAACATCTTTAATAATATATATATATATATATATATATATATATATATATATATATATATATATATATATAATTGTCGGGCCCTTATGGGCATGAAAGCCATCGAAGTGACCCGAGCATCACAAGCAATGATTTTATTATTTTGAGGCCTTAAATCCGAATCACCATTTTAAGGTCCCCACATTTACATTTAGAAAGGATTACAAGCTATCTATATAACCCAAATATGTCCATCATGGGAATCGAATCTAGATCCATGGATTTAATCATAAATCCCATGATTCCTAGGCTCACAAGATATCATTGAGAAGCTTGCACAATAAATATTGAAATAAACCGCAGAATAGTATTTAGACGTCAAAAAACAAAGGATTCATCAGTTAAATCCTTGCATGCGCATAGCCATGCTTCCCGTTTCCTCTAGTTACAGATCTAGGGTCGCGTAGTCGCTTAATATTTACATAACTTGGAAAGAAAACTAGATTTAAATAAATCTTAGCCATTCTAGCTCAATGGTTCTAGTTTTACAACTTTTGAACCAATTAAAAGTTAGATATGGCTAGATTTAGATAAATCTAGTACACAAACTTTAAATATTACAGCTTTAAATTGAATGAACAGTTAAAACTGATATTTAATCACAGTATAAAATTAATATATATATATATATATATATATATATATATATATATATATACCAATTTGGCTAATTTGCTAATATATATATATATATATATATATATATAAGCAAGTAAAAGCTTTAGATCTGAAAGGATCATAAAGTGTGTAGTGAGGAGGGCTTTAGACTGCTTTTGAAGCTTGAAAACTCAGTTTCCACCGGTTAAAACTTGATATGTTGTAATATATATGTATAAAAGTGTTTACAAAGAAGAAAATCAGAGTTTAGAACACTGTTGGAGTGGTTAAGAGCTGAAATGGGCGGAATTCTCTCTTCTTTTTTTAAAATGGCTGATGGGGGGACTTATTTATAGACCAAATGGCCCCGTTGGTCCATTTATCTCAAAGTACGTTCACTCCGACCAACTCGATGTCTTCTCAAACCTTCATAACTTTCAATCCAAAAATCTGATGGATGAGTGTTATTCCTTTACGGAAAGCCCTTTTCGAGAGCTACATAATGATATGAGATTTGACCTTTTCCGAATCAGGGAAGACGGGTCCATGACTAGATCTTTGAGTCTTTGTAGTCCGTCCGTTGAGCTATCATGTGTTATTTTCACTCAGGATTGGCGTTATGGTTCTGCATGAGCTTCATGACATTGATTTGACAAAATTACTCTTTTACCCTCCTGTGTTGGTTTTGGGCTAGACGTGGCAGCATTTGTCTTCCTCGGGGTTATCTCCAAGGTTGGATTGCTAGTGCTTCCTGTCTATATTCAACGTTGATTTGATGATTTCTTGGGGTTGTCTTCGAGATTTGATTTAATCTCTCGGGGTTGTTACCGGGATTTTTCTTGATCTCCCAGGGTTTTCACCGGGGTTTGTCTTGATTTCCTGAGGTTGTCACCAGGGTTTAACTTGTTCTCCGAGGTTATCACCGGGGTTTAACTTGATCTCCCGGGGTTGTCACCGGGGTTTAACTTGATTTCCCAGTATTGTCATCGGGGTTTGTCTTGATGATTTTAACTTTCAGGGTTGTCTCCTCTGAAAGACATAAGACGATTATGCCCTTCTGCATAGTTAGTAACAGAAATGCAAAATTTCAAACTATGCATCAAAAATGGCATACACTCTATCGTTCAATATAAGAATTATCGGCCGAGATGGAAACAGAATCCTATATTTTGTAGAGATGGAAAATGAATAAAATGGAAGAGATGATTCAATATAATATTATCTCATGTAGTTTTGAAATAATTTAAGAAAACATATACCAGATGTCTATATATCCAAAATAATTAATATGGTTTAATTTTCTTATAATATATGTATATGATTGCCTAAGTCCCATACCTGGCCATTAGAAAGTCTTTTGTCGCTTCGATTACCCTACCCTTATGGGAAGAATTATTCCACTACCGAATCCATTTAATAAAGTTTTCAAAACTTTACAATGCTGCTCGAAAAGAATTTGTTATATTTTGTAAGACTGTTTTTTGAGTGAATATTAACTTTAATTTAGAATATTAATATATATTCACTTATTTTAATAATAAATGTATTTTCAATTTTTTACCTCATGTTTTTAGCAAACAAATTGTGACATTTTATTTTTGAAATTAATATATTTCACATAAAAATATGATCATTTCACATGAACCGGTATCACATAACTATGAGTCTCATTTGTGAGAGAAGTGATCATGAATGTAAAAACAACATATTTTCACATAAACAAATCAGTTTATGTACTTTTAGGGTAACACTAATCTTGGGCTGATTTCAATCTATGTAGGAAAGCTTTGGTTATATATATATATATATATATATATATATATATATATATATATATATATATATATATATATAAGCGGAAAGGATCAAGTGGTTACCCCTTGATCCTACATACCTTGCATAACCCCTTTAACGACGGACTGGACGACGGTTCGATCCGTCTATATATGTTGTACGTCGCTAAAAGCGAAGATGACGATTCTCTGATGTAGCGACGGACCAAATCGTCGCCCAGTCTATCGCTAAAGGGGGTGAGCATGTTATGTAAAATACGGGGGTGAGTCCTTAAAATAGATTATATATATATATACACACACAATATGGTAAATGACCTAAACTCTGTTTGATTTTCCCCATATAGACTAATGAGATGTTTTCAATTAGATAAAAACTTCTTCATTAGTCTCTGCACCTCCACGTTGAAGGATGTGTGGGTACCATTAAACATAGAGCTCATTAATAAAAATAGAGAAGTGATATTTCCACATAAAAATTGATATTCTATAAAAAAAAATTTATAAGAATAATAAAAGAGTTTTACTTTCACGAGAGAAAGACTCATGTGAAAATATCATTTTAACATGTAAAAATATTAGTTTCTTAAAAATATTTCCCTTTTTATTAAAATTACAAACGACATTGAGAAATAAAATATTATTTTGAAATATTACCATAACAAAAATGACTTATCTTTACCTTGTGTCTATAGTCGTTTAGTAAGAGACAGAGAAATTTTCAACAAGGTCAAAACAACAATAAAAAAAAACACAACAATTTCTCAAGCTTTTAAGTACTACATATACTAGTTCTAAATAAATCCTAAAGTAAACTTTAACTCCTAAAATAAATCGTAACTCTTATAGTAAACTTTAGATCTTAAGGATAAACCCTAAATCTTGATTGAAGATCTAGAACATCTCAATCCTGTCATAATAATTCCACCACAATAATGGCAAATCTAGGGTTTGTGATGCCCCCAAATTCAGACACTCATATCTCGAATTTGGTACATCATGTGCTAATTCTAATAACAAATCAAAATCTCACATAACTGAATAATAGAATAATTTGCATTGTCATAACATAATTATTCTCGTTCACCGTTACTACAACATTACAAATCTTAACTTTAAACATTACTTAGTACATCATAATACATAAGTCTTAATATAACATGATAATATTAAATTCCTAGCGTAAAGGAACAAAGCTATTTCGTAGCCTTGCCTGTACCCTTGTCCTTATCTGAGGGTTCACCACGTTCTGCCTTAACTGAAAGTTTTAAGGAAAGTAAATGTGATGCCCCCGAATCCGGGTCCTCTGACCCTGGTTCGGTCATCACGATAAACTAAAAACATCCACCTCTAAACAACATATGATAACTAAAATGCGGAATATAATAAATGTACGTCGTTCATTCAAAAGGTGTTACTAGTCCCAAGATACGATAACTTTAATATCAATCTACAAATGTGACAACCTGAGAATTTAGAAAATTTTTAAAATCATAATTGATTGATTTAAGGTTCAATATTAGGACCCAGACATAAAATAAGTGTATGAAATTGGTAGTTTTGTAAAAGAATTTTAAAGATTTCAAAATTTTTGGACAAAACTTGAAAGATTTGGTAATGAATAATAATAGGGGAATATTAATAATAATGAACATAAGCTCAAGAGATAATAATGAAAGAAAAATAAGTAATTAAACAAGCCCAATTATATATTTAGTGTGGGACTTGTAGATAAAATTAATTCAAGAGCAATTAGTTTATTAAATTAGCCCAAGAGGTCATGTATAAGATAAATATAATAAGAGCCCAAATAAATTAATGGATAGCCCAAAACTTGTGTAGACTTATAGAAGCAAAAATGTGTAAATGACCAAAATACCCTTAGTAGGTGCAAAATTACAAAAATACCCTTTCATCTTATCTTTTACTAAAAGATAAGACTAAATCTTGTGAGTCATCAAAGGAAAGATTTGAGCACATGTGATTTGTTTTCAAAGATTTGGCAAGATTTAGTAAGGATATGAAAGAGAAAGAGGAGATATTGCTAAGATTTTTGCTAGGATATTATGTAGATATACATGTTATATCTAAACATTTAGAGAACTATAAATAGCACCTCCCTCACTACCTAGCAAAAGTTTAATTCATTCTATCTTCTAAAGTTTCCAAAAAACTTATGAAAATTGAAGGGGAGAGAGAGAGAGAGAGAATGGGTGAGAAAATGAGGAGAGGGCCGTGGGTCTACAATGGAAAGGAAGAGGAGTTCTTCTTCATGCCATCTAGGTTCCTAAGTTACTTGTAAGAAGATGGTTTGCATCAAAGCAAGGTATACAAAAATTCTTAAACACAAAACTCTAATTAGTTTATGTGTTTGATTTTGTCAAAAATAATGAGTTATGATCTTAAACTCTAAATATCTTAGATCTACATGTTTTATGGTATATTATGTAAGGATCTAATCATTTTGGATGCTAACAAGCTTGATCAAGAGAAAGAAAAGCAAAACAGTTTTTAAAAAACATAGCAAATTAGTGGACTGCTGCCACAAAAAGGGAATTTCAGGATTAGTTAGATATTCTAGAAAATTTGGGGCTTTTGAAATGTTATATTACACTAAATAAGATTTCCGTAGACTCCAGAACGGACTAAATCCGACATCGGAGGAGAGAGTTATGACATTTCAAAGTAGTAGTGTCAAAACTGTCCAACAAGTGTGGTGCAGTCCACTTGAACGGAATTTCTAGGCTGATATGTTCGGAATCTGGTAAAAAATCAGTAGGGAAGAGTTTTAGTCCCGGAAGTTAGCTTCGCGTGGGCTCAAGAATCGCCTAAAAATGTTTTAAAATGAAAAAGTTATGACTGCTTTAGCGAAAGAAGGTAAATCTGGGAAAAAGATGAAAATTGTTGCGAGTGGAAATTTTTGGGGCTTGTTTGAGGCTGCCTAAGAGGTCCGAAATTACTGGGTTATATTTTTTAAAAATACTTTGGTTTACCATGTATAACATATCCAAAATTGGAATCAATCCGATTAACAAGCAATGCGTAAGAAATTCGCGAAGTAGCTAGTTCGATAAGCGGACAGCAATGTAAATAACGATCGTCTCTGGCTAAGCGTCTTGACGCATTATTTGGAGATGTTTGACATGCTTTTTGCTCGATGTTTTGATTGATTTCTGTGATATGTTTAAGCGGTGAGAAATTTTTCTAAAATACTATGACATGAGGTCTACAACATGCCCAAAATTTCGCTGTTATATGACTTAGGATTTGAAAATTTAAAATGAGCAAACATGCATGTCAGGATAAAATTTGAAATTTAACGAGCAGCGCCGTCAACGTCGGCGACTTTGACATTCGAAGTTCGAATCGCGTTAAACAAAAATAATAAGTCATAATAAATCTAATAAAGTCTTACTGGTAGATTTGACTATAAGTAATATTTTATATCCGAAACATTTTTCGGGTATAAATAAAGCAATAAATATATGTAATAAATATAAATTACATACTTAAGCGAAATAAAATCTATAGTTGCTTATGAAATTATTTTGTAGTGCAACGAAGAACGTAAAACCTTTTAAAAATTGTATTAATCATAAAAATGATATTTTGAGATTTTCGAGGCTCAAAAGGAGGTTTTTGATCAAGCTGAGATTTAAGTAACATAATATGTATATATTTAATATATAAAGCAAAAATGCGAATAATTATAAAAGGAAAAATAAAGCGCATGTGCTAGCAGAATAAAATATGTATATATGAGAGAACGGTCTGTGTTGACTCATGAATGGACAAAATAATATAAAAATTATTTAAATTAAAGAAATATTATAGTGAATTGAGTTTTAGTATAAAAGCTATGCGTTACCTGTTTTAACTTCGAAATTGCGAGTAAAGGTAAAAGATATTTCTGAAATGGAATATAAATAGTTTAAGCTTCATGACATAAAATATTTACATCTTAAAATGTATGAGATCTTTATTATTTATATTAATAAGTGATTTGAATATTATTAAGAGTGATTAAAATATTATTAAATAATTAATAATATTAGATAGTGAAATAAATACTATTAAATTATTTGAAAATTTTTATGAGATATTGAAAAATGTTTTGACTAATAAATAAATTATCTAAGATAACTTTTAAGTGTTTGGCAGAGTTTAATTGAACTTAAACTCGTGAATTGTCCGATTAGACCATCGGGATGTCAGATTTATGTTAGTTTCAACTCAGACTTAAATAGTTTGACTTGATACCGAGTCTTAGGTAGTTTGTGGACTGATAGGGTTATGTGTTATGTGCTATGTGTTTAGGTGATTTTATAATTATATATATATATATATATATATATATATTGTATTATATTGTGATAAAATTATTCTAATTTGTATATCGATATTATCTAATATTAGGTCTTCGGATAAAGAGATATATATTGCGTAGCGGTAATCAACGGTTCAGGCAAGTTTTTCTAAACTCTACTAAGAGTTGTTTCATTCAGATATGCTTGTGGTTAATCATTGTTGATTGCCATGGTAGAATTATACTCTGTACATATTGCATGTATAAGTCAGGTATGAAAGGTTGATCACCTTTATTACTGTTGATTGATTTTACAATCAAAGCAAACATGCAAGTATACACGATTAACAAGCAATAGAGTGATAAGATAGAGTGTCGATCCCATAGAAATCTAATTAATAAATTCCAACTACTAGAACTATATCAATTCAATTTTATTTAAACAACCATAAATTATGATTTTTCAACTTAAGAAAACTAAATTAAAATAATTAAGAGAAATTATTCTAAAATAAAACAAATAAACAAAACTAAGATTTGATTGAATTCAGATAAATAAGGATTAAGACTCCAATATCCCCAATTATGAACTATAAATCAATTATTCAACTATCCCAATTATTATGTCTACTGAATTGTTAACAGGAATTCTCAAATGCCAAAATTCCTTTTCCAAGTGATCAATTGCCTTCTATTTAACCCAGATTAATTTTGCTATATTCGTATGCAAAATAATTGAATTAAACTCGTTACAATCCCAATCCCTTATGTGTTACATGCGACAAATAAATATTTCCATACTGTTCACAAACCTAATTATTCACTTTGCAAATAACTAAGTCACATGTCACCATGCCCAGTTCTAACTCTAGAATTCCTCTTTCAATTCCTTCTAGAATAACAAGGTAATTATTGGCCAGATAATTAATCAATCAGTACAAAGCAAGATGAACAATCCACTTCAACATAAATAATTGGAATAAATCAAATAATTAATTCATAATCATAAAAGGTTCAATTGGAATCTTAATTAAAGAAATTAGTTCATAGCAAAAATTAAAACCAACAATATTTGAAAAATCATCATTAATGAATTACACAAATTGAAAGAATAAAGAAGAAGGAGAAAACTCCAAGTAAATTCTGCAAAATCTCCTCTTGCTCCTTGGTCAATCTTCAAAATTGTGTAGAATAGTCCCCTAATTCAATGTAAATAAACCTTATATAATTCCCATATTGTGCACCAATCCTTCTCCAAATCAACATTCTCACATAACCACTTCTTTAAAGCCTTTAATGCAAGTCAACGTCAATCAAACACGCGCCTTAGTCAACGCCAGTCGAGGCTCAGTGCCCCGATGCTAAGGAATGTACTATGATGAACGCCCCGGCGCTGAGGTACAAAATGCTGCCACGTTGTCCCTTTTCAACTCAACTTTCCCAATTTGTTCCTACAACTCACAAACCTGCAATAACACAACTAAACACAGTAAAATGAATCTAAATGTTTTGAGAATAAAATAAATTAAGCCCAAATATATCCAATTCATGGGTATATTACCCAATCATCAAATACCCCCAAACTTAAATCATTGCTTGTCCTCAAGCAACAAAACACAAACAACACGAAAAACTAAACATCATGCAAATGCAAACAATCTATATGTTCTTAATTCCAGCTATCCAATAGCACTCATTTATTCATAAGCCTTAGAAAAATCACAAAAACATGCTAATACATCATGATACGGCAGTTCAATAATATCCCAACAATCAATGAATCTAAATCTGTTATTACTGATATTGTGAGTGTGTGTTCAACAACCATGCTAACCAATGAACCGCAAAATATGAAAGATAATAAATTTCTTAACAGGCATCATACAGTTTCAACTCGAGAACTCATCAAATAAACTTGCTTCAACTAAAATTAAACAATCACCAAAGTCCAGGGGTCAAAATGGAATACTTATGCCCTTTTTTTTATTACGGGGGCTTTTTGCACTTTTCTCGCTTTATTATATTTTTTTTTCTTTTTCATTTTGTTTTTCTCATGACTAAGCATTGTCTTATTCCCTTAGGCTTTTCAGTGTTACCTTAACGAGCTTTCGACTAACGACTCCCA
This sequence comes from Panax ginseng, assembly GCA_020205605.1. Lineage (NCBI taxonomy): Eukaryota > Viridiplantae > Streptophyta > Magnoliopsida > Apiales > Araliaceae > Panax > Panax ginseng. Next base: position 35,511,406 of record CM035129.1, read on the forward strand.
AGCCATTAAGACCTTAGGGCGCTAGGTGTAAAGACAATCCCCTCGGGCTTACTTACTCAAGTAACAAAAGCCACAAAACTAGACAAGCATGCCACGGTGTTTATTCTTTCTTCTCTTTTTTTTTAGCTTATATATTCCAAATATTTTCCCCCCAAACTTAAGTTTATATCTCAATTCAGTCTTCACTAGCTATTCAAATTGTTCCCTCGTTTCACTAGCATTCCTACTTTAGAACTCTATTATCTATCCATTTAAACTATCATAGCCAACATGGTCATTTTTCAAAACGTGTTATCCTTATAATATCAGTGTCAAATAGATGAAGATTTAAATCATGTCAAGAAAATCATATCACTAACTTAACACTCCGTACTAGACTTGTTCATGCAATTTTAATCTCATCATTGGCCCCAAACATATTTACTATTAAAAGCTGGATTTAACATGCAATCTTAAAATGCAACACTTAATCACAATAAAAATTCAAATTATACACAAACTCTCAACAATAACAACCTACTCACGCAAACAAGATAAAAATAAACTACCCCCAAACTTAACTAGAGCAATGTCCTCATGCGATAAATAAAACAAAAGAAAAAAAAGGACTTCCTTGACGAGCTTATGCCTTTTGTGGAGCATCCTCATCCTCGCTCATCTCTAGATCTGAAGGGGGAAACACTGGCAGAATTGGAGCATTGTGGAACTGGCTGAGATTGACGCCCGGAAACAGCTGGGCATTCATGGCATTCTAGGCTGCAAACTGGTCGACCAAGTACTTGTATATAACATCTTGATGTTCAGATAAACGGACATTCTGGGACTACAGGTTATAAAACCAACCGTCAATTTCTCGTTGGACTGCTTCAGGGACCACACCACGGTGAGCTGCGGAGGAAGGGCCATAAGTAGGTGGAGCCTGAGGTGGTGGAGCTTGAGAAGCTTCAAATTGGGGAATTATGAAACCCAATCCCCTAGGGTGGTTTGCCCCACCTATCCACACTTTATACCTGCTTATCAACTTGTGGTCCAACACGGGCATTGGAATCTGAATCATCTCATCCGACTTCCATTTTACCCCAAACTTAGCACACAAAATGCAGATGAGAGACGGATGTGGTAACCCTCTTGTGGTCTCTCGTTGTGATGCTCGGAGAATGGACTGCTGAATAAGATGGCCGACATCAATCTTTAGGCCTTGTATTATTGAATATAGTACCACAACCCTTTCTCTGGTGACATGGCTCACATGCGTGCATGGCATTAGTTTGGCACAAACAAAGGCGTACCATGCCTTTCCATATAAACTGAGGTGAGGCAATGAGAAAAGTCATCTTTATCGCGCTTTCATTGCGGTCCATGTGGTGCTGGTTGACCTGACTCACGAATTATCTTTTCATAGTCCGGCCCATCACTCACGAGTCTAGCATACTCATCATTCAGGCCCTTTAATGGCAGTTGATAACACCCGTTTATGTCCTCCTCTCCAATTTCAACTGTTTTGCCCCTCACAAACACCCCATAATGGTAGTGCTCGGGCACGTTGGCGTAGAACTCTTTTACAAATGCAATCACCGCTGGATCCGGCTGCTCGGTGAGTGTGAACCAGTTCCTCTCGGCTATCATGACTGCTATGTCCCCGTCTTTGGATTGATCGGGCCATAAACCTCATTCGGGGATGAGAGATCTGGTAGCCATCTTGTTATAGCGCTCATGTGCCTCGGCGGAGACAAATCGTCGACTATCAAATTTTGGAGGTAGAGTCGAAGCAGTAGGCCTATAATATTGTGGTGGCAAGATGGCAAGCAAATACAGTGTGTGGATATGGAGATAAGTGCGAATTTAACCATTAGCATTGAGTCAGGAAAATTATCGAACACCTTATGAGTAGTTCATCATTCGTTTTGAATCTCCATTAGTTTTCTAGCAAATCAAAACCGTAGTGTGTAATCACCACATATTTTTGATAGCCCAAGCAAATTGAATTACATACATATAATAGGAGATCTTCAAAATCAGAGAGATGACACTTTTCACGTTTAGAACCATGATAATTATGAATCAAGAGGTATACTTAATTGAGAATCTACATTATTTGTAACCAGGAGTGGGCAGTACCTCATGTATAATCGGGTTGAGAAAAGAAAATGATACATACCTTGTATTGATGCAAGTATAGATCGAATTAATGTACGAAATTGGTGACTGAATTTGAATTGAGTTGTTACCAAGAGATGTGCAAGGTTTATATTGGCATAAGAGATGGTCGATTATGAAGGAAATAGAGACCGGTGGAATGTGTGTACATGAGGGAAGAAGTTGAAGAGATGAAGGCGTTTTCACAATAAAATTAAAAAGAAAGCACGTGCTTTTCAAACTTGGAGGCCAATGGCAAGCTGAAAAATACTCTTGAACTAGCACCGGTATTAAGCATCGAGGTTTGATGGTGAGGTCCGACCGGCGCTCTGATGAAGAGCTTTTGCGGTATGAGGCGCTAGGCATCAGGGTCTGTTGAGCCTCTGGAGCGTTGGTATTTGTAATTGTATAGAAAACTAAGCGCCAAAAGGCTTTAGGGTATATCTTGAGTCCGATGGGGAACGTCTTGTAACGATCTGGATGATCTTTTTTTGATCGATCGGTCAACTTCTCACTGATGTTATAAACATTGCCTTTTTGCACATTCCTGTAGCGTATATAACAAAAATTAAAATAAAATTTTATTCTACTTAATTCTAAACAAAATAAAATAAAATAAAACAAATTAAAGCGAAATCAAATGAACTAAAACGTCCTGGGGTTGCCTCCCCAAAGCACTTGGTTTATAGTCGTCAGCCCGACTTTGCTGTTGTGATCATTCGGCCACTGGATCGGAGAGGTACATAACTGTTGATTGACGTTCGATGGGTCCACTCCAGTAATGTTTAAGTCTTTGACCGTTCACCTTGAATTTACGTTTTGAATTCGGTTCTTCGACCTCAATGTTACCGTGTGGTGCAACAGATACAACTTTAAACAGTCCCGACCAACGAGATTTCAATTTTCCAGGGAATAAACGCAATCGAGAGTTGAAAAGCAAGACTTGTTGTCCTGGTTCAAAAGTTCAATCAAGAATTTTCTTATCATGTCAGGCTTTGACTTTCTCCTTGTAGAGTTTTGCGTTCTCATAGGCATTGAACCGAAATTTATCCATCTCGTTTAACTGTAGTAACCTTTTCTCACCCGCTGCTTGTAGATCGAAATTAAGTTTTCGAATGGCCTAGTGTGCACTGTGTTCTAGCTCGACCGGGAGGTGACACGCCTTTCTATATACCATTCTGTAAGGTGACATGCCGATCAGTTTTTGTACGATGTTCGATATGCCCATAGAGCATCGTCAATACGCAATGACCAATCTTTTCGGGACGGATTAACCACCTTTTCTAGAATTCGCTTGACCTCCCTATTAGAGACCTCTACTTAACCATTAATATGGGGATGATACGCGGCTGTAATTTTATGAAGAACCCCATATTTTGTGAGAAACTTTGTGAATTGTTTATTGCAGAAGTGAGTTCCCTCATCACTTATTATCGCCCTCGGAGTCCCAAATTATGTGAAGATGTTTTTCTTTAAGAATCGGAGGACAACGTTGACATCATTCGAGGGTAACGCTGCGACTTCTACCCATTTGGAAACATAATCGACCGCCAACAAAATGTACTGATTATTGAAAGATGATGGGAAAGGTCCCATAAAATCAATTCCCCATACGTCGAACAGTTCTACCTCCAAAATTGAGTTGAGTGGCATTTCATTACATTTGGAGATATTACCTATGCGTTGGCATCAATCACATTTTAGCAGATAGAGGTAAGCATCCTTGAATAGAGAAGGCCAGAAAAATTCTGATTATAACACCTTGGCCGCTGTTCGATCTCCGGAATAATGGCCTCCGTAATCCGATGAGTGACAATGGCCTAGTATGCTTTCTATCTCTTCGCGTGGCACACAACGTCTAATCATTTGATCCGCACAAGCCTTAAACAGAAATGGTTTGTCCCAATAGTATTGCTTCACGTCATGGAGGACCTTCTTACGTTGTTGTGAGTTCAAATCCGGTGGTAATACTTTAGCAACCACGTAATTCACATAATCAGCATACCATGGTAATATTAGGGTCACTCGAAGAAGTTGTTCATCCGGAAATTTCTCATTGATCATGACGTTGTCTTTCTTTTGTACCTCTGTGTTTTGCAACCGAGAAAAATGATCCGCCACCTGATTTTCTGTACCTTTTCTATCCCGAATCTCCAAATCAAACTCTTGCAACAGTAACACCAATTGTATTAACCGCGGTTTGGCATCCTTATTCTCAATTAGATATTTGATGGCATAATGATCCGTGTAGACAATTACTTTGGTCCTAATCAAATATGCTCTGAATTTTTCGAAGGCAAACACAACGGCAAGTAATTCTTTTTCGGTTGTTGTGTAGTTCAACTGAGCATCTGTCAACGTCTTGCTGGAGTAGTAGATTGTGTGAAAAATCTTGTCATGTCGTTGTCCCAATACTGCTCCAACTGCGTAGTCGCTGGTGTCGCACATCAATTCGAATGGTAAAGACCAATCGGGCGCCGCAATAATTGGAGCAGAGACCAACTTCTTCTTTAAGACCTCGAATGCCTCGATACATGACTGATCCATCTTGAAAGGCATGTCTTTCTCCAATAGGGAACATAAGGGTTTTGAAATCTTGGAAAAATCTTTAATGAAGCGTCTGTAGAAACCCGCATGTCCCAAGAAGCTCCGGATTCCCTTCATAGATGATGGAGGGGGTAATTTCTCAATTATCTCAATCTTCGCTTTGTCCACCTCTAACCCTGCTGTAGAAACCTTATGCCCCAAAATAATCCCTTCTTTCACCATAAAGTGACATTTTTCCCAATTAAGAACCAGATTAGTCTCCACGCATCGCTTCAACACTAAGATCAGATTTTTCAAACATAAATCAAAGCTATCACCGAACACAGAAAAGTCAACCATAAATACCTCCAAATTCTGCTCTACCATGTTGGAGAAGATCGCCATCATGCACCGTTGAAAGGTTGTCGGTGCATTACATAACCCAAAAGACATGCGCCGGAATGAAAACGTACCGTAGGGGCATGCGAATGTAGTTTTCTCTTGATCCTTCGGTGCTATGGAAATTTGATTATACCCAGAATATCCATCCAAAAGACAAGGAACGATGTCACTTGACCTATCCAACATTTGATCAATGAACGACAAGTGGACGTGATCCTTGCGTGTGGCTTTATTCAGTTTGTGGTAGTCCATGCATACTCTCCATCCTGTAACTGTTCGAGTAGGGATGAGCTCATTAGCTTCATTCTTCACCACTATCATACCCCTTTTCTTTAGTACACATTGTACAGGACTTACCCATGAGCTATCTGAGATTAGGTAAATAATGTCGGCATCCAACCATTTTATTATTTCCTTTTTCACCACATCCTTCATAATGGGGTTTAACCTTCTTTGCATCTCAATGGTTGGTTTTTCCCCCTCTTCCATTAAAATTTTATGCATACAGAATGATGGGCTAATACCTCGAATATCCGCTATGGTCCACCCAATTGCTGTTTTGAACTCACGCAAAACCCGTAGCAGTTTCTGCTTTTGTGTGTCAGTTAACTCCGTCGAAACAATCACTGCTATGGTGGCATCTTTTCCCAAATAAGCATACTGCAGATGAGATGGTAGTGGCTTTAATTCCAGCACCGGTGGCTCTTCTATCGAGGGTTTATACTTTTTACCTTCTATTTTGGGCCTCACAAGGGTGTCGAATGATTGATTGCTTTTCCGAAAGACAGATGTTGTATCTAACCATTTGGCATACTCAATGTCCTCTTCAATACTGCAGTCGTCTGTCCCGAGCAGAATGGATTCAAGAGGGTCCTCTGAATAATTTCCACTTAACTTGTGATTAACCAATTCCTCCATGATATCCACCCGCATACACTCACCTTTTTCTTTCGGATAAGACATTGACTTGAAACCGTTAAAGGTGACCTGTTGATCTTCAACCCGCATCGTCAATTCACCTTTTTGCACATCAATCAAAGTTCTACCCGTTGCTAAGAATGGTCGCCCAAGAATTATTGGAATTTTGCTGTCCACTTCACAATCCAAAATAAAGAAGTTCGCGGGGAAGATGAATTTATCCACTTTAACTAAAACATCCTCAACAATACCTCGTGGATATGTAACCGATCTATCCGCCAATTGCAAACCCGATATTTTTTGATTCGGAGCTGAAGTCTAAACCGGGTACGTAGATGGATAATGGCATCAAGTTTATACTCGGCCCCAAATCACTGATGCTCGTCTCAAAATTGATTTCCAATTTCATATGGTATATTAAAGCTACTGGATCCTTAAGCTTGGTGGTAACTTATTTTTGAATGATCGCTTGCATTCTTGATTAATCTCATCGTCTCAAACTCACCCAATTTCCTCTTCCTCGTAAAACCTCCTTCATAAACTTGGCGTAACTCGGCATTTGTTCCAAGGCTTCGACAAAGGGAATGTTGATATGTTATTTTTTGAAAATATCCAAGAATCATGAAAATTGCGCATCCAACTTGGATTTCTGAAACCTTTGCGGATACGGTATGGGAGGCATTGTGATGGTTGGTTCCGAATCTTTCTGTTGTAAGGTCTCATCTTAACTTTTTTTGGTGTCCACCACTTCTTCTGTTTCACTTGTTGTGTTGTCCCTCTTTTCCCTATCCGTGACTGTCTCTTGTAAATTCTTTCCACTTACAGTAGCATTCTGACCTTCTACAATGCTCATCTCGCCTGAATTTTTCTCCGTGTCACTCGGAAGTTTCCAGCAAGTTAGTTATTAAGTGCATCTTCTCCTTTTGATTTTCCAGTTTCTTGATCGACGCCTTAGGCTTTGCATATTCACTCTGTTTGATTAAATTTCTTTTCATATTCCTCGTTTTTCTTTTTAGGAGCTTTAATAAATCTCTCCAAGGTTTCTTCCAAACTTGATTTCCTCTCTGATTGTTGTTGAGTCTGATTTTGAAACCCGGATGTGTTTTATTGTCTCGGCGCTTGAGCTTGAGCTTGGTTGTTACTCCATGAAAACCCCAGATGATTTCTCCAACCTGGATTATATGCGTTTTGATTCGGATAAGGCTGGGTAGACCGACTATAGCTCCCTACGAACTGTGCTGATTTAGGATTTGTGGCACATTGATCCGTAGCATGACCCCCATCACATAATTCACAAACCATCGCTACCTGCTGTGTGGATTGTGGACGCCATAGTTCCATCTGCTTAGCCATTGCGGCCACTTGTGCTGTTAATGCTGTCATCGCATCTATGTCATACTTTCCCGCTGTTTTCAGAGGATTAGACCTAATTATGGGCCACTAATAGTTATTGGTGGCCATTGTCTCTAACAACTGATATGCCTCATCAAAACTCTTAGACATCAATACTAGCCCTCGTGGACGCGTGCAAACCATCACAAAATATCCCTAACTGCATCCACTGTGGAATTCCATGGTGTGGGCACTTACGGAGCATATCCTTAAACCTTTCCCACGCCTCATATAACGATTCTGAATCAAATTGTGCGAAAGTGTGTATATCGTTCCGTAGTTTTGCCGAATTCGCTGGTGGGAAAAACTTAGCTAGAAATTTTTGACCTAAGTCGTCCCAGGTGGTGATTGAGCCAGGAGGCTGAGAGTGTAGCCAACTTCACGCTTTATCTTTCAAGGTAAACGGGAACATCCTCAACCTTGTAGCATCTTCTGATACATTGTTAAATTTGAAGGTGTCGCAAACTTCCAAGAAACTTAAGATATGCTCATTAGGATCATCTATCGAACTACCCCCAAACTAACATCTATTCTGAAGCATCTGAATTGTTCCCGGTTTAATCTCAAAACTATTTGCATTGATCGCTGGCTTCCTAATACTTGATTGTATATCCGTGACATTCGGCATGGCATAGTCCCTAAGTGATTTCTAGTCGTTCCCTGCCATGTTTGCTGGAAATTATTTTCTGTCAGTTCTTCTTCCACAGGTGACACTGCACTAGTCGACTGCAATTTCTGGAACTTCCTTTCAATATCGTCCGTATAAGGAAAGAGTTCCTTTTTCGCCCTTGATCTAGTGTGCATACACTCGCAAAAAAAAAATCCTGCAAATACAAGAAGAAAAATAATTAACGTTTAAATTAAGAATGAATTGATTATAACTAATATGGAATTAATACTAATAAAGAATTCCCTGGCAACGACGCCAAAAATTTGTTGATCGATTTTACAATCAAAGCAAACGTGCAAGTATACACGGTCAACAAGTAATAGAGTGATAAGATAGAGTATCGATCCCACAGAGAATTCTAATTAATAAATTCCAACTACTAGCACTATATCAATTCAATTTTATTTAAACAACGATAAATTGTGATTTTTCAACTTAAGAAAACTAAATTAAAATAATTAATAGAAATTATTCTAAAATAAAACAAATAAACAAAACTAAGATTTGATTGAATTCAGATAAATAAGGATTAAGACTCCAATATCCCCAATTATGAACTATAAATCAATTATTCAACTATCCCAATTATAATGTCTACTGAATTGTTAACAGGAATTCTCAAATGCCAAAAGTCCTTTTCCAAGTGATCAATTTCCTTCTATTTAACCCAAATTAATTTTGCTATATTCCTATGCAAAATAATTGAATTAAACTCGTTACAATCCCAATCCCTTATGTGTTACATGTGGCAAATTGATATTTTCATTCTATTCACAAACCTAATTATTCACTTTGCAAATAACTAAGTCACATGTCACCATGCCTAGTTTTAACCCTAGAATTCTTCTTTCAATTCCTTCTAGAGTAACAAGGTAATTATTGGCCAGATAATTAATCAATCAGTACAAAGCAAGATGAACAATCCACTTCAACATAAATAATTGGAATAAATCAAATAATTAATTAATAATCATAAAAGGTTCAATTGGAATCTTAATTAAAGAAATTAGTTCATAGCAAAAATTAAAACCAACAATATTTGAAAAATCATCCTTAATGAATTACACAAATTGAAAGAATAAAGAAGAAGGAGAAAACTCCAAGTAAATTCTGCAAAATCTCCTCTTGCTCCTTGATCAATCTTCAAAATTGTGTAGAATAGTCCCCTAATTCAATGTAAATAAACCTTATATACTTCCCATATTGTGCACCAATCCTTCTCCAAATCAACTTTGTCACATAACCACTTCTTTAAAGCCTTTAATGCAAGTCAACGTCAATCAAACGCGCGCCTTAGTCAACGCCCCGGCGCTGAGGAATGTACTATGATGAGCGCCCCGGTGCTGAGGTACAGAATGCTGCCACTTTGTCCTTTTTTAACTCAACTTTCCCAATTTGTTCCTACAGCTCACAAACCTGCAATAACACAACTAAACACAGTAAAATGAATCTAAATGTTTTGAGAATATAATAAATTAAGCCCAAATATATCCAATTCATGGGTATATTACCCAATCATCAATTACCATTCGGTCCAGATATATTTGTTCATGTTTAATACTTGTTCAGTCAAAAGTTTGTTCATGCTAGTTCTCAACTATATTGATGAATTATAGCCAGATTTTTATTCAAACTCTTTAAATCATGATATATCCTTAAATAAATTTAAATTTGCTGGGCAACTTTCATGCTCACCTTTGCTATATCATGATAAAACATTCCAAATAAAGACGAATGTTTCAGATACAAGGAAAGGTTAAAGACAGTTCCAGCTTAAAGTTAATGTGCGCGATTAGATTTGTAATAGTGTTGTATGATAATAATGCTATGTGTTAGATAAGTTATGAATTGTGTATAAGTTAAGGTTACTCGACCTTGGGGAATAGTGTGTAATGTATTGTATAAACAATTTATGTTTATGTCTTCCACAAATAGTTATAGAATGATTGTACCAGATCCATGGTGATTTGGGACCCGGATTTGGGGCTCTCACAGTTGGTATCAAAGTTGTTGGTTATGAACCTTAGGTAGGAATACCTGAGACCAATAACCGCAGTAATTAGGATAAGATCTAACTCACATAGAGTTAGTTGGTCGGTAAGATTCAAAGATGGATCTTGGCGAGTTGTAAAGATACAGAGTTCCCGAACTCTGATAATAAAGGTGAACAGTAGTGATTAATAGATAGAGTCTAAAATACTAAAAGTACAGGGATAAACAATCAAAAAAAAACGATCATAGTATAGAAATGAATCGTAATATATACGATGAGATCACCCCGTGATCTGATAAGGTGATAGCAGGGAAAAGAATTAATCTAATAATTGGAAAGTTTACAGCAAGATTGTTGTGTGAATTTGTACAGATTCAGGAAAGGATTATGAATACGGATTAAATGAAATTCGTATGGAGAAGGGAGTTAGTATTAGGTTGGGATTTCAATTGAGGACTAATGTCAGCAGCCGAGTTGTGAGATTCCTTGTATGGGCGGGGAATTGTACTTGGTGTAAAAAAAACACTTAGTTTCTAACATTGATAATCATTGAAATGTTTGTGTCGCGCTATTTGCTATATGCATGTTATGAGGGTGATTTCTTTCTCATGTGTATAACAAATAGATAGGTTATAGGTAGAGGATATAAGGTTAAGTACGAGTTCTTAAAACTCATACTTATTTGACATTCTTGACTCATAGTTATATGAAATGTTTATGAACCCCTCAATGAATGGATGCCAAAGGTCTGACTAGGGAATAGTTGTGTGTGAATGGAGTATTAAGGATAATAGGAATAGATAGATTGTTCAAGCAAATTATCATTAGTGGAGATATAAGCTTTCCAAAACTCCTAGCTATGCTAGACTTCGAAATTTTGACATCAAGTTAAATACGCACTATGTGCTTTTAAAAAAAACATATGTAGACTCGTAATCATTTTTGAAATGGTTTAAAGTATTGTCTATGCTATTTATTTCAGCTAGACACAAATGATTTGAAATATCAAAATATATTTTATTTATCACTTCTGTACTATGTAACCTTGTGCAGAGATGATAAGAAGTTGATGGAGTTATAAATACAGGAATACTTAGTGTGAATTCGATCTAAAAATCATTGTTCCACTATTGTATGATGTGTTATGACAAAGTCATACGATGACGTCATCCTAAAACGGACTGTTAATACAGTACGGTATCATGACGTCATTCTCAAAAAAATAATTTCAAAAATTTTAATTTGCCAATGGGGTTTGGTTACACCTAAATAATTCGATTGAATTAATTTATTTATATGAGTCTACACTATTCGATTCAGCTAGACTAAAGTTTATGAAAACTATAATTAAGTGTTCATTGAAAGAAATTTCCCGAACCAAATTGTTTTGGTGCGAAATCCAATAAGACCGAGGTGAGATTTTTGTGCCTATAGCAGTGACGAGGAACAGATAAAAACAGTACTTGGCCAGTACTGGGCATACCATGCTAATTACCCTTTATGTCCGTAAGTTATGACGGTTTGCGGATGAATTTCCATAAAACCTTTGCGAAAATGACAGACAGTAGTCTATATGATTCCTCAGCACAATTTGAAAATTTTTACTCTTGTGAGTGGTGTATTGGGTAGCATTTGATGATGTGTATGAATGGTGTAAGCTGTATGATGTAGGGTGTAAGGTAAATTTCGGGGACAAAATTCTTAGAAGAAGGGGGAATGTGACAACCCGAGAATTTAGAAAATTTTTAAAATCATAATGGATTGATTTATGGTTCAATATTAGGACCTAGACAACAAATAAGTGTATGGAATTGGCAATTTTGTAAAGGAATTTTAAAGATTTCAAAATTTTTTGACAAGACTTGAAAGATTTGGTAGACTGTAACTGATAGTCTAGTAATGAGTTATAAGATTTAGGTGAATTTAAAATTCTTGAGAAGAATTATCAGGGTTATGTATCTAAGTGTATACAAGTCAGTATATGTGATCATATATGTGAATAGTAAATTCTTATGTGTATAATTTGTGGTTTAGGGTCAAGGGTTGACCAGATAAATTATATCAGTGTCAAACCCTAATATTATTTTAGAACGTCAACGTTCAGTTAGAAAACCCTAGCGATTGATAAGAAACCCTAACGATCAGATCGAAAACCCTAATTTCAGTTCCAAGAATTTGAAACCCTAATTCGGAATTAGGAACCCTAATTGCCAAATCAGGAAACCTTAATCCTAATGTTCAAGTGTAATAACCAAGAATTTCTGTGGTACATTGTAAATAAATATATTAAATAATCTGTAATATATTATGGATGATTAAGTGATTATGTGAATAATATGCTATAATATTTAAAGGAAGTCTCACTAATATGTTAAATAAGTTAGTGAACTAACCTAAGTATTTTAATAATCTTGAAAATAGATTTAGGGTGTTAAACCCTAATTAAATACTAAATAAACTTGAACAAGACAAGTCTAATTGGGTTATGTGAGTGAATTAATATTATTAATGAATAATAATTGGGGAATATTAATAATATGAGCATAAGCTCAAGAGATATTAATGAAAGAAAAATAAGTAATTAAACAAGCCCAATTATATTTTTAGTGTGGGACTTGTAGATAAAATTAATTCAAGAGCAATTAGTTTATTAAATTAGCCCAAGAGGTCATGTATAAGATAAATATAATAAGAGCCCAAATAAATTAATGGATAGCCCAAAACTTGTGTAGACTTTTAGAAGCAAAAATGTGCAAATGACCAAAATACCCTTAGTAGGTGCGAAATTACAAAAATACCCTTTCATCTTATCTTTTACTAAAAGATAAGACTAAATCTTGTGAGTCATCAAAGGAAAGATTTGAGCACATGTGATTTGTTTTCAAAGATTTGGCAAGATTTAGTAAGGATATGAAAGAGAAAGAGGAGATATTGCTAAGATTTTTGCTAGGATATTATGTAGATATACATGTTATATCTAAACATTTAGAGGACTATAAATAGCACCTCCCTCACTACCTAGCAAAAGTTTAATTCATTCTATCTTCTAAAGTTTCCGAAAAACTTAAGAAAATAGAAGGAGAGAGAGAGAGAGAGAATGGGTGAGAAAATGAGGAGAGGGCCGTGGGTCTACAAAGGAAAGGAAGAGGAGTTCTTCTTCATGCCATCTAGGTTCCTAAGTTACTTGGAAGAAGATGGTTTGCATCAAAGAAAGGTATAAAAAAATTCTTAAACACAAAATTCTAATTAGTTTATATATTTGATTTTGTCAAAAATAATGAGTTATGATCTTAAACTCTAATTATCTTAGATCTACATGTTTTATGGTATATTATGTAAGGATCTAATCATTTTGGATGCTAACAAGCTTGATCAAGAGAAAGAAAAGCAAAACAGTTTTTAAAAAACATAGCAAATTAGTGAACTACTGCCACAAAAAGGGAATTTCGGGATTAGTTAGATATTCCATAAAATTCTGGGCTTTTGAAATGTTATATTACACTAAATAAGCTTTCCATAGACTCCGGAACGGACTAAATTCGACATCGGAGGAGAGAGTTATGACATTTCAAAGTAGTAGTGTCAAAACAGTCCAACAAGTGCGGTGCAGTCCACTTGAACAGAATTTCTGGGCTGATATGTTCGGAATCTGGAAAAACATCAGTAGGGAAGAGTTTTAGTCCCGAAAGTTAGCTTCGCGTGGGCTCAAGAATCGCCTAAAAATGTTTTAAAATGAAAAAGTTATGACTGTTTTAGCGAAAGAAGGTAAATCTGGGAAAAAGATGAAAATTGTTGCGAGTGGACATTTTTGGGGCTTGTTTTAGGCTGCCTAAGAGGTCCGAAATTACTGGGTTATATTTTTTAAAAATACTTTGGTATTCCATGTATAACATATCCAAAATTGGAATCAATCCGATTAACAAGCAATGCGTAAGAAATTCGCGAAGTATCTAGTTCGATGAGCGAACAGCGAATGTAATGACAACAGATGAGATGGGCACCGATAGCGGCGCTAAACATGCGCGACGCAGCCATCTTGACAATACTGACATGCTTTTTGCTCGATGTTTTGATTGATTTCAGTGATTTGTTTTAGCGGTTAGAAATTTTTCTAAAATACTATGACATGAGGTCTACAACATGCCCAAAATTTCGCTGTTATATGACTTAGGATTTGAAATTTTAAAATGAGCAAACATGCATGTCAGGATAAAAATTTGAGCGAACGCAGAGATTCGGCGCGTCGAGCGACTTTGACATTCGACATTCCGAATCGCGTTCCGACAAAATAATAAGTCTTAATAAATGTAATAAAGTCTTACAAGTCGAAATGACATAAATATATAGTTGCTTATCGGGAAACATCTTTTCGGGTATAAATAAAGAAATAAATATATGTAATAAATATAAATTACATACTTAAGCGAAATAAAATCTATAGTTGCTTATGAAATTATTTTGTGGTGGAACGAAGAACGTAAAACCTTTTAAAAATTGTATTAATCATAAAAATGATATTTTGAGATTTTCGAGGCTCAAAAGGAGGTTTTTGATCAAGTTGAGATTTAAATAATGTAATATATATATATATATATATATATATATATATATATATATATATATTTAATATATAAAGCAAAAATGCGAATAATTATAAAACGAAAAATAAAGCGCGTATGCTTTAGCGTAATAAAATATGTATATATGATGAAACGTTTTGTGTTGACTCATGAATGGACAAAATAATATAAAAATTATTTAAATTAAAGAAATATTATAGTGAATTGAGTTTTTGTATAAAAGCTATGTATTACCTGTTTTAACTCTCAAAATTGCGAGTAAAGGTAAAAGATATTTACGAAATGGAATATAAATAGTTTAAGCTTCATGACATAAAATATTTACATCTTAAAATATATGAGATCTTTATTATTTATATTAATATGTGAATTGAATATTATTAAGAGTGATTAAAATATTATTAAATGATTAATAATATTAGATAATGACATAAATACTATTAAGTTATTTGAAATTTTTTATGAGATATTGAAAAATGTTTTAACTAATAAATAAATTATCTAAGATATCTTTTAAGTGTTTGGTAGAGTTTAATTGAACTTAAACTCGTGAATTGTCCGACTAGACCGTCGGATGTCAGATTTGTGTTAGTTTCAACTCAGACTTAAATAGTTTGACTTGATACCGAGTCTTAGGTAGTTTGTGGACCGATAGGGTTATATGTTATGTTTTATGTGTTTAGGTGATTTTATAATTATATATATATAATAGTATTATATTGTGATGAAATTATTCTAATTTGTATATTGATATTTTCTAATATTAGGTCTTCGGATAAAGCAATATATATTGTGTAGCAGTAATCAACGGTTCAGGCAAGTTTTTCTGAACTCTACTAAGAGTTGTTTCATTCAGATATGCTTGTGGTTAATCATTGCTGATTGTCATGGTAGAATTGTACTCTGTACATATTGCATGTATAAGTCAGGTATGAAAGGCTGATCACCTTTATTACCGTTTGGTCCAGATATATTTGTTCATGTTTAATATTTTTTCAGTCAAAAGTTTGTTCATGCTAGTTCTCAACTATATTGATGAATTATAGCCATCTTATTATTCAAACTCTTTCAATCATGATATATACTTAAATAAATTTAAACTTGATGGGCAACTTTCATACTCACCCTTGCTATATCATGATAAAACATTTTAGATAAAGACGAATGTTTCAGATACAAGGAAAGGTTAAAGACAGTTCCAGCTTAAAGTTAATGTGCGCGATTAGATTTGTAATAGTGTTGTATGATAATAATTCTATGTGTTAGATAAGTTATGAATTGTGTATAAGTTAAGGTTACTCGACCTTGGGGAATAGTGTGTAATGTATTGTATAAACAATTTATGTTTATGTCTTCCGCAAATAGTTATAGAATGATTGTACCAGATCCGTGGTAATTTGGGACCCAGATTTGGGGCTCTCATAGTTGGTATCAAAGTTATTGGTTATGAACCTTAGGTAGGAATACCTGAGACCAATAACCGCTGTGACAACCCGAATTTTTATAAATTATTAAAGTAAGAATTTAATAATTAAAATTCTTATTATGAGATGTTTTGAGTTTGAGTATGTATATGTATGTGTTATATATGTTGAAATATATGACTGTGTGAAGAAAATATATATTCATATATTGGGAAAGTAAGGTTTAATAGTTAAGTTAACTATCAAGGAATGAAATGAATTTAGTAATTAATTTTAAATATTTATTGAATTAAATAAATATTTTAAAACTATTTATTTATTGAGATAAATAAATGGTTGATAAAATTATGGTGAATTAATTTAGTAACTAAATTGATTAATGTAAATTAAATTGAGTAATGATAATTTTATATGAAGGATTTAATTTAAGGAAATAATTAAATTAAATCAATTGCTTAATATTTAAGAAAATAATTAAATTAAATGAATTGTTTAATTTATTTGAAAATAAATAAATTAAATCAAGTTATGTTTCTAATTTATTAATTAAATTAGATATATAATTATCAAAATAATTATAATAAAATTAGAATTGTTATAATTATTGTAAGCTATTTAAGTTGGTGGCAAGTGTGACAAATAAAAACTATATAATAAAAATAATATAAAAATAATCTAGTAGAGGAGTTTTGGGGTTAGCCAAACAAGGCCCTGTGGCCTTTGGCTTATTTCTAACTGACGCAAACTTTTGGGTTTGTGACCTGACGTTAGTTGGAGTTAGTATATATTTTTTTTACGCTTATTATTTCTTTTTCCTAAGCCTTAGAGCAGAGAAAGAGAGTTGTGAGGAAGAGAGTGATTCTCTGTTTATGTTGCTAAAGAGTTGGAGTATCAAGGTTCTTATTATTCTTCTTCCCAACAATCATGGATTCAAGGTATAAATTTCTACTAATGTCTATGTTTTGATTTCTTAGTGATTATCTACTGTAAATTGGTAGTTATATTGGATTTATACATGTATGTATGTTGTTATAATCTGCTGATTATCAACTGTGAGTGTTATTTGATGATTAAATTCATGAAATTTGGGTTTATAGGGAGAAAAGTTTATAACATTGTATGTTTATGAAAAATGGCTTAAGAAAGTATGAATTTTTATGTCTAATATGTGTTATAAACTATAAATTCGTATTGGATTATGTTAGTATGTGAAGAAACGAAAATGGCGTAGTTTAAATCATGTTAATTGGTTAAGAAACGAAGCCGTGTCGATCAAATTCGCTAAATGTGTTTAAAACATGAAATAGTGTATGAACATGGAGTTTTGGGCTTTAAACTATGGTTTCAAGGATTTAAATTTTCTGAAATTATTGTTTGATTACTTTAAGATTGGTATATGTATGATAAGTAAATGTTTATGAGCAATCTATATAAGTTTTACGTCTTAATTTAGATGTTAACAGTAGTAATTAGTCTAGAATTTAGTTATTCTATTCTTCGTGGTTGGGTGTTCTGTAATTCGGAGCCCCAGCACCAAATTCTCATACCAGCGCCACCACAAATAGGTTGTGTTTGCACCCCAACAGCTAGAATTCGCTTAGATGCCATCATCTCATACAAGCCAATAAAAAAGTGGTCTGGGTTGGACAGTTTTGACCTCCTGTAGTAAAATGGTCATAACCTTTTCATACGAACTCCGATTGAGGTGATTCAAGATGATCCGGAACGAGGAAGAATAGACCTAAAACATTTGTTCTTTAAGGGTTTCAATTTGAGGTCTTTAGGAAGGGTCAAAATGTTCATTTATAGGACTGTTGTGTTTTCGGGGACAATTGGAGGGCGTCGGGCATGCACGTATGCAAGTGTAGTGCTCTTGATGATAAAAGATGTTGTTCTAAGTTATAGAACATGAATATTATGAAATATAATGATGCTTAACATTAATAAATGATGTATTAGATAAGTTGTATAAGCATACTAAGCACACATGATGGAACAAATCGAGTGTGTGATGAATGAACGTCGAAACGTCGTGTCAAGTGTTAATGAACTTAAAAAGTGTTTCAATTCAATTGAAATGAATATTATAAGATATAGAATGGATTTAATATAAAACCAATAAGTAGTCATAGCAAGACTTAAGCACTTGAATGAACTTCGAGTTTGACTAAGAAGATATATAGTGAGTTATAAGTCTAAAGTGAACACAATCAAATTGAACATTGTGTATTGATTAATAGGAAGAGTTATAGGATGTAGATTAAAGTTTACATTACAACTACTATGCGTTGCTATGTGACTAATAGTTGATGTGAATGATTATATAATTGTGTAGGGCACGTGAAGTACAGATTACTGTAAGCTGTTAAACTGTTATTGGTAAACAACGATCAAGGCAAGTCTTTCAGTTCCTATTTGCTATGTGAACTTGATTGTTTTAAATCATTATTGCCAAGAGCATGATGTGTTATATATATGTTGAATGTATGAAATGTTAAAGTCAACTTATGACTACGTTGATTGAGTAAAAGCATGTTTGATTGAAAAGGAACTCAATCTTTATACATTTTATACTTGTTATATGAATTATAACATGTATGTTATGTTAGTCCAATGTTTATGAGATATATGTTGAGCATGCTATTATGTGCTATGTGATGCATGAAAACTGTTAGATTTTGCTGGGCTGTCGAGCTCAACCTTGCAAATAACCACTTTTGCAGGTTCAAGATTCAAGGTAAAGTTATATGTTACCTGAAAGACATTAATCAGATGTGATACTTGAAGATTCATACACTTTGGTTGTGTTATTATTATTTGAACCATGTTTAAGGTTCCGAATAATGTATAAATGTTGAATTGTAATAACGTTTTGCGATGTAAATTATTGTAGTATTAAAATAATTCTGAGATATTTAGATGTAAAGGTTGAAGGTTTTGGGAACGAGAATAGTTTGTAATAGAAAATTTTAATTATTCCGCAAATTTTCAATGGTTGTATTATCGTTTAATGATGTAAAATTAGAGGTTAAATGTATTATTAACGACTGAAGTTGAGATTTAAATTGTATGAATTTTGGGGTCGTTACAACCGCAGTAATTAGGATAAGATCTAACTCACATAGAGTTAGTTGGTCGGTAAGATTCAAAGACGAATCTCGGTGAGTTGTAAAGATACAGAGTTCCCTAACTCTGATAATAAAGGTTAACAGTAGTGATTAATAGATAGAGTCTAAAAGACTAAAAGTACATGGATAGACGATCGAAAAGCAAAACGATCATAGTATAGAAATGAATTGTAATATATACAATGAGATCACCCCGTGATCTGATAAGGTGATAGCAGGGAAAAGAATCAATCTAATAATTGGAAAGTTTACAACAAGAATGCTCTATGAATTTGTATAGATTCAGGAAAGGATTATGAATACGAATTAAATGAAATTCGTATGGAGAAGGGAGTTAGTATTAAGTTGGGATTTCAATTGAGGACTCATGTTAGTAGCCGAGTTGTGTGATTCCTTGTATGGGCGGGGAATTGTACTTGGTGTAAAAAAAAACCACTTAGTTTCTGGTATTGATAATAATTGAAATGTTTGTGTCGCGCTATTTGCTATATGCATGTTATGAGGGTGATTCCTTTCTCATGTGTATAACAAATAGATAGGTTATAGGTAGAGAATATAAGGTTAAATACGAGTTCTTAAAACTCATACTTATGTGACATTCTTGACTCATAGTTATATGAAATGTTTATGAACCCCTCAACGAATGGATGCCAAAGGTTTGACAAGGGTATGTTCTTAAACTCATATGATTGTGGCAAGTTCATGAACTCATAAGTGTGGTTTGACGAACTGGAAATAGTTGTGTGTGAATGGAGTATTAAGGATAATAGGAATAGATAGATTGTTTAAGCAAATGATCATTAGTGGAGATATAAGCTTTCCAAAACTCCTAACTATGCTAGACTTCGAAATTTTGACATCAAGCTAAATATGCACTATGTACTTTTAAAAAAAAACATATGTAGACTCGTAATCATTTTTGAAGCGGTTTAAAGTATAGTCTATGCTACTTATTTCAGCTAGACACAAATGATTTGAAATATCAAAATATATTTTATTTATCACTTATGTACCATGTAACCTTATGCAGAGATGATAAGAAGTTGATGGAGTTATAAATACATGAATACTTAGTGTGAATTCGATCTAAAAATAATTGTTCCACTATTGTATGATGTGCTATGACAAAGTCATACGATGACGACATCCTCAAACGGACTGTTAATACAGTACGGTATCATGACGTCATTCTCAAAAAAATAATTTCAAAAATTTTAATTTGCCAACGGGGTTTGGCTACACCTAAATAATTTGATTGAATTGAATTATTGATATGAGTCTACGCTATTCGATTAAGCTAGACTAAAGTTTATTAAAACTCTAATTAAGTGTTCATTAAAAGAAATTTCCCGAATCAAATTATTTTGGTGCGGAATCCAATAAGACCGAGGTATGATTTTTATGCCTATGGCAGTGACGAGGAACAGATAAAAACAGTACTTGGCCAGTACAGGGCATACCAGGCTAATTACCCTCTATGTCCGTAAGTTATGACGGTTTGAGGATGAATTTCCATAAAACCTTTGCGAGAATGACAGACAATAGTCTATATGACTCCTCAGCACAATTTGAAAATTTTTACTCTTGTGAGTGGTGTATTGGGTAGCATGTGATGATGTGTATGAATGTTGTAAGTTGTATGGTGTAGGGTGTAAGGTAAATTTCGGGGAAAAAATTCTTAGAAGAATGGGTGAATGTGACAACCCGAGAATTTAGAAAAATTTTAAAATCATAATTGATTGATTTAAGGTTCAATATTAGGACCTAGACAGAAAATAAGTGTATGGAATTGGCAGTTTTGTAAAAGAATTTTAAAGATTTAAAATTTTTTGGACAAGACTTGAAAGATTTGGTAGACTGTAAGTGATAGTCTAGTAATGAGGTATAAGATTTTGGTGAATTTAAAATTCTTGAGGAGAAATATCAGGGTTATGTATCTAAGTGTATACAAGTCGGTATATGTGATCATATATGTGAACAGTAAATTTTTATGTGTATAATTTGTGGTTTAGGGTCAAGGGTTGACCAGATACCTAATATTATTTTAGAACGTCAACGTTCAGTTAGAAAAGCCTAGCGATTGATAAGAAACCCTAACGATCAGATCGGAAACCCTAATTTCAGTTCTGGGAATTCGAAACCCTAATTCGGAATTAAGAACCCTAATTGCTAAATTAGGAAACCTTAATCCTAATGTTCAAGTGTAATAACCAAGAATTTCTGTGGTACATTGTAAATAAATATATTAAATAATCTGTAATATATCATGGATGATTAAGTGATTATGTGAATAATATGATATAATATTTAAAGGAAGTCTCATTAATATGTTAAATAAGTTAGTGAACTAACCTAAGTATTTTAATAATCTTGAAAATAGATTTAAGGTGTTAAACCCTAATTAAATACTGAATAAACTTGAATAAGACAAGTCTAATTGGGTTATGTGAGGGAATTAATATTATTAATGAATAATAATAGGGGAATATTAATAATAATGAGCATAAGCTCAAGAGATAATAATGAAAGAAAAATAAGTAATTAAACAAGCCCAATTATATTTTTAGTGTGAGACTTGTAGATAAAATTAATTCAAGAGCAATTAGTTTATTAAATTAGCCCAAGAGGTCATGTATAAGATAAATATAATAAGAGCCCAAATAAATTAATGGATAGCCCAAAACTTGTGTAGACTTCTAGAAGCAAAAATATGTAAATGACCAAAATACCCTTAGTAGGTACGAAATTACAAAAATACCCTTTCATCTTATCTTTTACTAAAAGATAAGACTAAATCTCGTGAGTCATCAAAGGAAAGATTTGAGCACATGTGATTTGTTTTCAAAGATTTGGCTAGATTTAGTAAGGATATGAAAGAGAAAGAGGAGATATTGCTAAGATTTTTGCTAGGATATTATGTAGATATACATGTTATATCTAAACATTTAGAGGACTATAAATAGCACCTCCCTCACTACCTAACAAAAGTTTAATTCATTCTATATTCTAAAGTTTCCAAAAAACTTAAGAAAATAGAAGGGGAGAGAGAGAGAGAGAATGGGTGAGAAAATGAGGAAAGGGCCATGGGTCTACAAAGGAAAGGAAGAGGAGTTCTTCTTCATGCCATCTAGGTTCCTAAGTTACTTGGAAGAATATGGTTTGCATCAAAGCAAGGTATAAAAAAATTCTTAAACACAAAACTCTAATTAGTTTATGTGTTTGATTTTGTCAAAAATAATGAGTTATGATCTTGAACTCTAAATATCTTAGATCTACTTGTTTTATGGTATATTATGTAAGGATCTAATCATTTTGGATGCTAACAAGCTTGATCAAGAGAAAGAAAATCAAAACAGTTTTTAAAAAACATAGCAAATTAGTGGAGTGCAGCCACAAAAAGGGAATTTCGGGATTAGTTAGATATTCTAGAAAATTCTGGGCTTTTGAAATGTTACAGTAAACTAAATAAGCTTTCCATAGACTCCGGAACGGACAGAATCCGACATCGGAGAGAGTTATGACATTTCAAAGTAGTTGTGTCAAAACTGTCTAATAAGTGCGGTGCAGTCCACTTGAACAGAATTTCTGGGCTGATATGTTCAGAATCTGGAAAAAAATCAGTTGGGAAGAGTTTTAGTCCCGGAAGTTAGCTTTGTGTGGGCTCAAGAATTGCCTAAAAATGTTTTAAAACGAAAAAGTTATGACTGTTTTAGCGAAAGAAGGTAAATCTGGGGAAAAGATGAAAATTGTTGCGAGTGGACATTTTTGGGGCCTATTTTAGGCTACCTAAGAGGTCTGAAATTACTAGGTTATATTTTTTAAAAATACTTTGGTATACCATGTATAACATATCCAAAATTGGAATTAATCCGATTAACAAGCAATGCGTAAGAAATTCGCGAAGTAGCTAGTTCGATAAGCGGGCAACAGAGCAAATGACAATGAGAGCGGAAGCGGCGTGCCGCAGCTAGGTTTTGACACGACAACTGCTTGGACAAATTTGCACGACATGCTTTTGCTCGATGTTTTGATTGATTTTCGTGATTGGTTTTAGCGGTTAGAAATTTTTCTAAAATACTATGACATAAGGTCTACAATATGCGCAAAATTTCGCTGTTATATGACTTAGGATTTGAAAATTTAAAATGAGCAAACATGCATGTCAGGATAAAAATTTGAGCGAACGCCGAGCGTCGGCGCGTCGAGCAATTTTGACATTCGACGTTTC
Source organism: Panax ginseng (assembly GCA_020205605.1). Lineage (NCBI taxonomy): Eukaryota > Viridiplantae > Streptophyta > Magnoliopsida > Apiales > Araliaceae > Panax > Panax ginseng. The sequence continues at coordinate 35,534,803 of CM035129.1, forward strand.
GAATCGCGTTCCGGCAAAATAATAAGTCATAATAAATCTAATAAAGTCTTACAGGACGAGATTTAACTATAAGTAATATTTTATGTCGGAAAACATCTTTTCGGGTATAAATAAAGCAATAAATATATGTAATAAATATAAATTACATACTTAAGCGAAATAAAATCTATAGTTGCTTATGAAATTATTTTGTGGTGCAACGAAGAACGTAAAACCTTTTAAAAATTGTATTAATCATAAAAATGATATTTTGAGATTTCCGAGGCTCAAAAGGAGGTTTTTGATCAAGCTGAGATTTAAGTAATGTATATATATATATATATATATATATATATATATATATATATATATATTTAATATATAAAGCAAAAATGCGAATAATTATAAAAGGAAAATAAAGCGCATGTGTTTAGCGAGAATAAAATATGTATATATGAGAGAAGAGCATGCATGTTGACTCATGAATGGACAAAATAATATAAAAATTATTTAAATTAAAGAAATATTATAGTGAATTGAGTTTTAGTATAAAAGCTATGCGTTACCTGTTTTAACTCCGAAATTGCGAGAAAAGGTAAAAAATATTTCTGAAATGGAATATAAATAGTTTAAGCTTCATGACATAAAATATTTACATCTTAAAATGTATGAGATCTTTATTATTTATATTAATAAGTGATTTGAATATTATTAAGAGTGATTAAAATATTATTAAATAATTAATAATATTAGATAATGAAATAAATACTATTAAATTATTTGAAAATTTTTATGAGATATTGAAAAATGTTTTGACTAATAAATAAATTATCTAAGATAACTTTTAAGTGTTTGGCAGAGTTTAATTGAACTTAAACTCGTGAATTGTCCGACTAGACCGTCGGGATGTCAGATTTATGTTAGTTTCAACTCAGACTTAAATAGTTTGACTTGATACCGAGTCTTAGGTAGTTTGTGGACCGATAGGGTTATATGTTATGTTTTATGTGTTTAGGTGATTTTATAATTATATATATATAATAGTATTATATTGTGATGAAATTATTCTAATTTGTATATCGATATTATCTAATATTAGGTCTTCGGATAAAGCGATATATATTGCGTAGCGGTAATCAACGGTTCAGGCAAGTTTTTCTGTACTCTACTAAAAGTTGTTTCATTCAGATATGCTTGTGGTTAATCATTGCTGATTGCCATGGTAGAATTGTACTTTGTACATATTGCATGTATAAGTCAGGTATTAAAGGCTGATCACCTTTATTACCGTTCGATCCCGATATATTTGTTCATGTTTAATACTTGTTTAGTCAAATGTTTGTTCATGCTAGTTCTCAACTATATTGATGAATTATAGCCATCTTATTATTCAAACTCTTTCAATCATGATATATACTTAAATAAATTTAAACTTGATGGGCAACTTTCATGCTCACCCTTGCTATATCATGATAAAACATTGCAGATAAAGACGAATGTTTCAGATACAAGGAAAGGTTAAAGACAGTTCCAGCTTAAAGTTAATGTGCGCGATTAGATTTGTAATAGTGTTGTATGATAATAATGCTATGTGTTAGATAAGTTATGAATTGTGTATAATTTAAGGTTACTCGACCTTGGGGAATAGTGTGTAATGTATTGTATAAACAATTTATTTTTATATCTTCCGCAAATAGTTATGGAATGATTGTACCAGATCCGTGGTGATTTGGGGCTCTCACAACAAACATACCGTAAAATAAACATTAGAGTTCATAATACATAATTATAATTTATCTAAGCATAAGATAAATTCTGCTTCTCGTAATAATCCTACATCTTTCCTTTACCCTTGTCCTTTTCTGAGGTCTCGGGCTTAGCTGCAATATAATTCATGATATAGCAAGGATGAGCAACAAGTTTGCTCAACAAGTTTAAGTACAACAATAAGGATATATCATGATGAATGGAATAATGTCTGGCAAAGGGTTCAACAGTATAATATCTGAAGGATTTAACAATATGAATATCATAAGCAAAGATAATGATTGCTTTTAGAATAACTGCTAGTCAAATAGACTTCGAACTATAACACTCCAATGGAATCAATAGCTAATTGACCCTTTGTTCTTGACTCTGAGAATAAGTACTTAAGGGGATCAGCCTCACGTACTCTATGTATATGCATAATATTTAAATCTGTTCATTATATCTTTATTAGATACCTACAATCCCCTATCATAGAAAATGTTGTTCTTTCAGTCTAATAATCCTTACCATTAATTGGTTTGGATAACTTTTATAAAACTTTATACGTTTGTCTGACCGAACAAAGGTTCAGACTTTATCTGACACAGTTCAAGAATTATTGAACTTTAATGATATACAAGTCAAAGACTGTACGAACTCAAGTGCACTAAGTATGAATATCAATAATATCGATGTGGAATAATTGTAATGTAATTAAATCACTTAATAGAATGCTTGGAAATAAGATTTCAAGCTTAAATAAATAATTTTCAATTCAACAATATCCTACTCAATGCAATATAAGAAGGATAGGAAAACTTTCACAAACTCAAAGTTGTGTAAGTTAGGGAACTCGCAACAAAACAAATTCGGGTACTTGCTCAATATAATTTAGAGTAAGTTTAGGGAAACTTGCATTTAACAAAAGTAATGCAAGGGTTTAAGATGCTTGCATAAACATATACCTGTTTGCTCAAAATAAAGGTAGTGCATAAGGTTTAGATACTTGCCTGTTTACTCAGCTACAATATAATTCTAGGTTTAATTAACTTGCGTTGAAACGACTTAATATTAACAAGTCGGTCTTTCAATTAGTATGTGTAAACTAATACGAGTCTACACTTAAAAGAATTCAATCATCACATAGCATGCTTCTCAACATATTACATGACATATTGGTCACACATTACAAAGTAAAGTAATCATATAAGCATGCCTTGAAACTTCAAGCCAAAAACAGATTCTATTTGTGATTGCAGGATGGCGCTCACACTTTGATCTAGGCGTAGGACTCAGGGGCATGTTACTATGTCCCTTGGCTGAGACCAGGTTGAGCTTCTGCTCTCCTGACTTCAGTCCAACTCTAACACACTAATCACACATACATTTTAACATACATACATGCTAGAGTTCCACATATAACACATGATCATACTTGAGTTCATTACCACAAGTTTAACTTACAACTTATATGTCATTAAAACATAAAGAGTCACGTAACCATCATGCTTTACAATCTTGGTCATACAATACTCAGTAGTCATGCTTGTATATAGGCAACACATGTATACCTTACTCACATAATTCATATTCTAGAAATTTCCCTTTCTTTTTGACTATGTGTGCATAAGTGAAAACCACACCTTAACCAAACGATGTTCATGCCAATATGTCTATAGGCATAATGAATCCTAATATACATGCTTGCATGGTCATAACATACGTTACTCATTACGTGATGACATTAGCTTCCTCATTCTATTTTTCTTTGAATTTTACACTAAGTCAACTTAACATATACAAGGCATCTTAACATGTAACTCTCATGCATTTACAACATATATTAAAGTCGTATATGCATGCTCAAATGGTCAGAACTCACTAGATAAAAATCTTCGGCCAGTTCTCTTTGAAAAGTTGTTGATTGATTTCACAATCAAAACTAACGTGCAAGTATACACGATCAACAAGTAATATACTGATAAAATAGAGTGTCGATTCCTCAGAGAATTCTAATTAATAAACTCCAACTACTAGTACTATATCAATTCAATTTTATTTAAACAACCAATAATTATGATTTTTAGAACTAAGAAAACTAATTTTAACAAAGCAAGAAATATTTCTAAAAGAAAACAAGTAAACAAACTAAAAATTGATTGAATGCAGATAAATAACAATTAAGACTCCAATATCACCAATTATGATTTCTAAATCAATTATTCAATTATCCCAATTATTATGTCTACTGAATTGTTAACAGGAATTCTCAAATGCCAAAAGCCCTTTCTCAAGTGATCATTTGCCTTCTATTTAATCCAAGTTAATTTTGTTATATCTCTATGCAAAACAATTGAATTAAACTCGCTATAATCCCAATTCCTTATATGTTACATGCGTCAAATAGATATTCTCATTGTATTCACAAACCTAATTATTCACTGTGCAAATAACTAAGTCACATGTCACCAATCCCAGTTCTAACCCTAGAATTCCTTTCTCAATTCCTTCTAGAGTAACAAGGTATTTATTGGCCAGATAATTAATCAATCAGTACAAAGCAAGATGAACAATTCACTTCAACATAAATAATTGGAATAAATTAAATAATCAAGTTATAACCATAAAAGTTTCCATTGGAATCTTAATAAAATAAATTAGTTCATAACGAAAATTAAAACCAACAATAATTGATAAATCATCTTTAATGAATTACACAAATTAAAAGAATAAAGAAGAAGAACTCCAAGTCTAAAATCTTCAAAATTTGCCCTTGCTCCTTGATTAATCTTCCAATTGTGTAGAATGAGTCCCCCAATTCAATGCAAATAACCAATTTGTACTTCCCTTATCCAACTCTAGCAATCCTAATCCAAATAGGCTTCAAACAATCTATAATTTAATGGTCAAACGAGCAGTCAACGCCAGTCAAACAATCAAACACTCATCTCGATTACCGGTAGGGGCCTAAGCATACAGTCTTTGGGATTATCAAAAGGAAATAAGCGCCCTACTGACGATGGATGTAAAGTGATGCTCAAGCCCTTTTTTAGCCCAAATGCTCCCCATTGTTATTACAGCTCCCAAACCTACATATCCAAACACAAACACAGTAAACACGATACTAAAAGACTCGAAAATACACAAATCTAAGCTCAAGTATATCCAATTCATGGGTATATTACCCAATCATCAAAAGTCTTAAGTTTCTTATCTTTAAAATAGTCTAATCTTTCAATCATGTATGCTAGTGTGTTTAAACACTTTAGTCCTACATTTCATATCAATATAAACCATATTATCATGTTCATAAAGTCAAGATGCTAACATGATGCGTTCGTGACAAATTTCACTTTTGAAATCACAAACCTCATTTCCAAAACCACAAGTATTATGTCAATCATTGCTATACTTGTTCATACTACATGTATGTGCCTACGTGTGCATGTTAAAAATAGTTTACAAGCTTGATCTACCATGTACTAACAAGTTAGCATGAATCGAAAACATAATGTAACATCTCGAGTGTCAGGTGCAGATGGGTAATTGCAACAACTACTACCTAGAAACAATTAGAGTAGCAATTGCGCCATGCCCGAAAAAAAACTGGTTCGAGTTCGTAAGCAATTTACTACACACCCTAGTATAAATAGGAACAGCAATTTATGCAGTGCATATCGAGACAGATAAGAAGACTACATTTTGCAGAGCCTTAACCCTTAACCATTCTCCTTGAATTAAACATGTTTCATACCAACATTTAAGAGTTCAAACATGTAGACATATATCATAAACATATCATGGCATAATAATTCACATTAATTGACATAGAATTTCAAGTAATTTCTAATAATCAAACAAAACCCATTTGAAGAATATAATTAGAACTTAAACCTCTTCAAGCTTGAATTGGAACTCCTACAATCTGTGTGTGCTTCTACAATGCTCAGCAACTTAGGACTCTCTAACTAAGACTTAACAAACAACCAAAAACTGAATTTGGAGCTAGTATTTATAGAGGGGACTTAGACTAGATAATCACATTACACAAGATTGAAGCTCATGGTGTAATGGAAGGAAAACAAGGATAATCAAGAGTTGTTTAACAACTCTCTACCAACCACATAGCTAGCAAATGATCACCTAAGATTAGCCATTTGAACAAAATACGTAAACTACCTCAAGACATTGTTCATGTACTTGGTGACAATCATTTTGGGACAAAGAAATAATTCTCAGCATACTTGATCAACTAAGGCTTGGTTTGGACACTATAATTCCCATAATATAATATAAATGTGTTACTACTACTACTACTACACAATTTATTTATTATAACATAGGTTATAAAGACAAGATATCTAGTAGTGCACATACATATAACAATATCATTATGCAACTCACATGAATGCAAATAACTCTTAATATATTGTCTATATATAGACATATTAATGTACCACCTTGTACCATATAAAATATACAATTAGCTACCACATAATAAAGGTTTACTATATTGCATGCTTTGCACCAATAAATCAAGTAACATATAATCATAATCTATTACACATTAAATATTATTTATCAAATAATAATTATTAAATAACACATTATCAATTAATTACTCATAATTGCAATTAACCAAAATGTTCAACTCTTGCTACTATATTCAAATAGATTGAATATTTAATTATTAATAATCTTATCAATTCCTTGATATTAAAATCTTAGGGTTAGTCCACTAATTTAAATAACTATTAGTGACTCCCTTTAATCAATTCATAAATTCACATAACCACATAAGGTTTAAATAAGCTCACAAAACTAACTCATTAAAATTAAATCACATATTTAATTAATAAGGAGTTTAAAATTCGTGGATGCTACATCCCTCCCCCCTTAACAAAATTCCATCCTCGGAATTGCAAAAATAAGGTTACTCAAATAAAAATGGATAATTCGCTCTCATCTTCTCTTCTAGCTCCCACATAGCTTCTTCTACTGCGTGATTCCTCCAGAGAATCTTAACGGAATGAATAATCTTATTCCTCAACTTCTGTTCCTTCCTATCCAGTATCTGGACAGGAACTTCCTCGTACGATAAGTCTTTCTCGACTTGAATTGGTTCATAGGAGATAATGTGCTTGTAGTCTGGTTTATACGGTCTCAATACTGACACATGAAACACGTTTTGAATGTGCTCAAGTTTAGGAGGTAACGCTACCTCATACGCCACTTCACCAACTCGCCTTAGAATCTCGAAAGGTCCTGTGAACTTAGGGCTTAACTTGCCCTTCTTCCCAAAACGAATCTTCCCCTTCCAAGGAGATACTTTCAGAAAAGCATAACTTCATACTTCAAAATCTATCTTATTATGATGTAAATCCGCATACTTCTTCTGGCGATCTTGAGCTGCTACTAATCGTGCTCTTATCACATTGATTATTTCTACCGTCTGTTGTACCAATTCTGGTCCCAATAGTCGACGTTCTCCAACTTCGTCCCAACATAAGGGCATTCTACATTTCCTCCCATACAGTGCTTCGTACGGTGGTATTCCAATACTAGCGTGATAACTATTGTTATACGCGAAGTCTACTAATGGCAGGTGATCCTCCCAACTACCCTTGAAGTCCATCACACAAGCTCGGAGCATGTCTTCAAGTGTCTGAATCATTCTCTCACTCTGCCCATCGGTCTGCGGATGATACACGGTACTCATTCGTAGTTGTGTCCCCATTCTTTCTTGAAGACTCTTCTAGAAGTTTGACGTGAATCGCAGATCTCTATCTGATATAATAGATACCGGCACCCCATGCCTCGAGATAATTTCCTTAACATATAATTTGGCTAACTGGTCCAAACTATAATTAATCTAAATCAGTAGAAAGTGAGCTGACTTAATAAGACGATCTATAATTACCCATATGGCGTCATGCCCTTTCTGTGTTGCCGGAAGTCCCACCACAAAGTCCACTGTGATGTGCTCCCATTTCCATTCTAGAATCTCTAATGGTTGTAATAACCCGCTTGGTCATTGGTGCTCTGCCTTGACCCTCTAACAAGTTAGGCATCTACTTACGCATTCCGCAACTTCTCTCTTCATGTTTGGTCACCAGAAGTGGTGTCGCAAATCTTGGTACATCTTCGTGCTTCCTGGGTGTATCGAATATCTCGTACTATGCGCTTCTTGCAAAATCTCTTCTCTTAGTTATGGTACTAACGGTACCCAAATTCTTCCTTCAAATCTTAGCAGTCCAATGCTATCAATATTCAATTTTAACTCATCACCTTCAGCCAATCACTTCTTGATGTTAATGCAATCTTCGTCTTTTTCTTGTGCTTCTTTATCCTTATCCAATAGAGTCGGACTCGCTGTCACTGTAAAAACTTGTTTGTTGGTCTCCATCGGATACTTAATCTCCAAGTCTAGTCGTTCGAAATCTTTCACCAATTAGTCTTGAATAGTTAACTTTAATAACTTCTCTCTGCCTTTTCTGCTCAAGGCATCCGCCACTACATTTGCTTTGCCTGGATGATACAGAATCTCACAATTATAATCTTTGATTAATTATAACCATCGGTGCTGCCTCATGTTTAATTCCTTCTGCGTAAAGATATACTTCAGACTCTTGTGGTCTATATATATCTCACACTTCTTGCCATACAAATAATGCCTCCAAATCTTCAAGGCAAAAACTACCACTGCTAACTCCAGATCATGAGTCAGATATCCCTTCTCATAATCTTTTAGCTGATGTGAAGCGTACGCAATGACCTTGCCGTGTTGCATCAGTACATTGCCAAGTCCCTTGTCTGATGCATCACTATACATAACAAACCCTCCCGTGTTGTCCAGTATGGCCAACACAGGTGCTTGGCTAAGCCTCTTCTTCAATTCTAGGAAAATTTCTTCACACTTCTCCGTCCAATTGAACTTAACCGTCTTTCTGGTAAGATTGGTCAACGGTGATGCTAATTTCAAAAAATCCCAAATGAATCATCGATAGTATCCCTCCAATCCTAAGAAACTCCTGATTTCTGTCGGCGTCTTCGGCTGCTCCCAATTGATAACTGCTTCTATCTTCACTGGATCCACCGAAACACCATTCTTGTCGATAACGTGTCCTAAAAATTGCACTCTTTGCAGCCAAAACTCACATTTGGAGAATTTTGCATACAACTTCTCCTCCTTAATGTCTCCAACACTATCCAAGATGCTCGGCGTGTTCTTCCTCTCTCTCTCTGAAAATACTAGAATGTCATCGATGAATACGACACCAAACTTATCCAAATCTTTGGTTGAACACTGCTCATTAAATCCATAAATCTTTGTTAGGCGCTTAAATCGAATCCAAATGACATTACCAGAAACTCAAAGTGTCCATACCGAGTTCTGAATGCCGTCTTTGGAATATCCTCTGGCCTCACTTTCAGTTGGTGATAATCGGTCCTTAAGTCAATCTTTGAAAAGTATTTTGCCCCCTTTAATTGCTCAAAAAAATCGTCTATCCTGGGCAAAGGGTACTTATTCTTAATGGTGACCTTGTTTAACTCTCGGTAGTCGATACAAAGTCTTAGCGACCCATCTTTCTTCTTTACGAATAAGACTGGTGCTCCCCATGGTGATATGCTCGGTTGAATGTATCCCTTATCTAACAACTCTTATAATTGAGCCATCAATTCTTTCATCTTTACCGGTGCCATACGATACGGCGCTTTGTATACCGGTGTTATTCCTGGTGCAAAATCAATGACACTCAATCTCTCTATCCGGTGGCAATCTCGGAATCTCGTCTGGGAAGACATCAACGAAATCCATTACAATAGGTATCTGTCTCAGTTCACCCTCGACTCGTCGAGTATCAACCACGTGAGCCAAATAACCTATACAACCCTTCCTAAGTAATCTCTGTGCTTGCACCATCGTCAGACAATGAGATTGTTTTGGCGATTTATTACCATAAAATACCACCTTTGACTTATTCAGAGTCTTAAGGTGTACACACTTCTTCTTACAATCTATAACTGCTCCGTGAACCGATAACCAATCCATTCCAAGGATTACATCGAACTCCCCCAAACGAATCGGTATCAAATCCACCTTGAGCTTAAATCCTCGCAATTCGGTATAACAATTCCTATGAATGTATTCTACGGGAATAATTTCCTTGTTCGCTACTTCTACGTTCATAGGGTGTTCTAATCTTTCACGGGGTAATTCTAACCATTTAGCAAATTCTTCGGAAATAAAAGAGCAGGTAGCACCCGAATCAAATAACACGTATTCATCTATATCATTGATTGAAATGTTACCTGACACTACGTCCTTAGACTCCATCGCATCTTGTAAGGTCATGTTGAAAGTTCGTGCTGTTGGTCTGTTGGCTTGACTAGCTGACCCTCCAATGTTCAGTCTATTGTTGTTGTTGTTGCGGTTGTCGCTAGTGGCATCGCCCTTTTTCTTCGGTTAGTCCTTAATTTGATGGTTCGTGGCTCCACACGAGAAACATCCTCTCTTCTACTTATTCGAACACTGAGGAGCCATGTGCCTCGATTGTCCACAATGATAACAAAACTCTTTCCCTTCATATACTCTCCCGAGTGGTTCCTCCCACAGTTGTTGCACTTCATACTTTTCTTGGCCTCCCCTTTGGACTTATTACCTCCAGAGGATTGACTCTCCGTCCATTTACGCTTGTTGGGGTTGCTGCCTCCGCTGCTTTCCCCTTTCTGACCTTCCTAACCGGTCTTCTTTTCTTGCTTAAATAGAGTGATGGCTTCATTGCCTCCTTCGGTAATGATAGCCCTTTCCAAAAGATTGGAGTAAGTCTTGATCTTTAACATGACGACTTCCTTCTGCACCCATGGTTTCAGTCCTAGTTCAAACCTCCTTGCCTTCCTGGCCTCCGTGTCAACCTGATGTGAAGCAAATCGGGCTAACTCATTAAATCTCGCCGCGTACTCTGTGACAGACATACTACCTTGTTTCAGTTCCAGAAACTTAACTTCCATATCCTGTTGTGTATTCTTCGAGAAGTAATTCTCGAGGAATAGCTCCTTAAATTTCTCCCAAGGAATAACTCTTTCGTCTGCTCAGCCCCTATTGGCTTTCCACCAATAGTTAGCTTCACCATTCATCATGAAAGTGGCAAAACTCATCTTATGTGCTTCGGCCATGCATACGACTTCAAACACCTTCTCCATTTCTTCTATCCATGTCTGGGCTTCAATTGGATCCAAGGTTCCCCGAAATTCTGGTGGTCCTACCAATTTAAAGTCCTTAAAGCTAGCCAAGTGTTGTCCTGGCTGCCCTTTTGCTGGTGGGGGTCTGTTTTGCATTGCCTCAGTTAATAGGTTAACGAAGTTCTGCATTGGATCAACATTTGCCCCTCCACTATTGTTAACGGATCCATCCTCCCTCTGATTCCGCTGAACTCTCATAGGCGGCATGATCTGAGGAAAGGAAGAAAATTATTAGGCTTTATGTGATATGCTATTCATGTTAGCATTAAGAAGTTTAAGACGTCTATCAATCATTCTTAATTTAAATAAACAACTTCAGTATCACAATAAAACTCGATGGATTTCCTCAACCCATCACTTACATACTCTACTTGAGTTTTCTACTAAGGTTATAACCCAGGTTTCGCATTCCTAACGCTTATAACCTATAACTTTGATACCAACTCATGACGCCCCGATCCGGGTCCTCGAATTTTGCCTCAGTAATCACGATAAACTACAAACATCCACCTCTAAATAACATACGATAACTAAAATGCGGAATATAATAAACGTACGTCGTTCATTCAAAAGGTGTTACTAGTCCCAAGATACGATAACCTTAATATCAATCTACAAATATACCCTAAAATAAATATTAGGGTTCATATTACATAATTGTAATTTAACTAAGCATAAGATAAATTCTGCTTCTCGTAATAATCCTACATCTTCCCTTTACCCTTGTCCTGTCTTGAGGTCTCGGGCTTAGCTACAATATAATTCATGATATAGCAAGGATGAGCAACAAGTTTGCTCAACAAGTTTAAGTACAACAATAAGGATATATCATGATGAATGGAAAAATGTCTGGAAAAGGGTTCAACAGTATAATATCTGAAGGATTCAACAATATGAATATCATAAGCAAAGATAATGATTGCTTTTAGAAGAACTACTAGTCAAATAGACTTCGAACTATAACACTCAAATGGAATCAATAGCTAATTAACCCTTTGGTTACTGGCTACATAATAAGTACTTAAGGGGATCAGCCTCACATACTCTATGTATATGCATAACATTTAAATCTATTCATTATATCTTTATTAGATACCTGTAATCCCCTATCATAGAAAGGGGTGTTCTTTCAGTCTAAGAATCCTTACCATTAATTGGTTTGGATAGCTTTTATAAAACTTTATACGTTTGTCTGACCGAACAAAGGTTCAGACTCTATCTGACATAGTTCAAGAATTATTGAACTTTAATGATATACAAGTCAAAGACTGTACGAACTCAAGTGCACTAAGTGCGAATATCAATAATATCGATGTGGAATACTTATAAAGTAATTAAACCACTTAATAACATGCTTGGAAATAAGATTTCAAGCTTAAATGAATAATTTTCAATTCAACAATATCCTACTCAGTGCAATATGAGAAGGATAGGAAAACTTTCATAAACTCAAAGTTGTGTAAGTTAGGGAACTCGCAACAAAACAAATTCGGGTACTTGCACAATATAATTTAGAGTAAGTTTAGGAAAACTTGCATTCAACAAAAGTAATGCAATGGTTTAGGATACTTGCATAAACATATACATGTTTGCACAAAATAAAGGTAGTGCATAAGGTTTAGATACTTGCCTGTTTGCTCAGCTACAATATAATTCTAACTTTAATTAACTTACATTGAAATGACCTAATATTACCAAGTCGGTCTTTCAATTAGTATGTGTAAACTAATACGAGTCTACACTTGAAAGAATTCAGTCATCACATAGCATGCTTCTCAACATATTACATGACATATTGGTCACACATTATAAAGTAAAGTAATCATATAAGCATGCCTTGAAACTTCAAGCCAAAAACAGATTCTATTTGTGATTGCAGGATGGCGCAGCTACGCCTGATCTAGGCGTAGGGATCTGCCAAACAATTATACTTCTTGGCTGCACTAAGGTTGAGCTTCGCTCTCTCGACTTCAAATCCAACTCTAACACACTAATCACACATACATTTTAACATACATACATGCTAGAGTTCCACATATAACACATGATCATACTTGAGTTCATTACCACAATTTTAACTTACAACTTATATGTCATTAAAACATAAAGAGTCACGTAACCATCATGCTTTAAAATCTTGGTCATACAATACTCAGTAGTCATGCTTGTATATAGACAACACATGTATACCTTACTCACATAATTCATATTCTAGAAATTTCCCTTTCTTTATGACTATGTGTGCATAAGTGAAAACCACTCCTTAACCAAACGATGCTCATGCCAATATGTCTATAGGCATAATGAATCCTAATATACATGCTTGCATGGTCATAACATACGTTACTCATTACGTGATGACATTAGCTTCCTTATTCTATTTTTCTTTGAATTTTACACTAAGTCAACTTAGCATATACAAGGCATCTTAACATGTAACTCTCATGCATTTACAACATATATTAAAGTCACATTTGCATGCTCAAATGGTCAGAACTCACTAGATAAAAATCTTCGTCAAGTTCTCTTTGAAAAGTCTTAAGTTTCTTATCTTTGAAATAGTCTAATCTTTCAATCATGTATGCTAGTGTGTTTAAACACTTTAGTCCTACATTTCATGTCAATATAAGCCATATTATCATGTTCATAAAGTCAAGATGCTAACATGATGCGTTCGTGACAAATTTCACTTTTGAAATCACAAACCTCATTTCCAAAACCACAAGTATTATGTCAATCATTGCTATACTTGTTCATACTACATGTATGTGCCTACGTGTACATGTTAAAAATAGTTTACAAGCTTGCTCTACCATATACTAACAATTTAGCATTAATCAGAAACATAACAGAACATCTCGTGTCTCAGTGCGGGATCAAGGCGTGGTACTGCACTGCACCCTAGAACAATTAGAAGCATGCAATAAGGCCATGCCCGAGAAAAAAGCTGGTTCGAGTTTTCAAGAAGTGCTGCTTGCGCACTTAGTACAAATAGAGCGCAATTACACAAGTGCCTACATCGAGACAAGATGGCGGACTGCATTTGCAGCCTTAACCCTTAACCACTCTCCTCGAATTAAACATGCTTCATACCAACATTTAAGAATTCAAACATGTAGACATATATCATAAACATATTATGGCATGATAATTCACATTAATTAACATAGAATTTCAAGTAATTTCCAATAATCAAACAAAACTCATTTGAAGAATATAATTAGAACTTATACCTCTTCAAGCTTGAATTGGAACTCCTATAATCCGAGTGTGCTTCTACAATGCCTAGCAACTTAGGACTCTCTAACTAAGACTTAACAAACAACCAAAAACTGAATTTGGAGCTAGTATTTATAGAGGGGACTTAGACTAGATAATCACATTACACAAGATTGAAGCTCATGGCGTAATGGAAGGAAACAAAGGATAATCAAGAGTTGTTTAACAACTCTCTACCAACCACATAGCTAGCAAATGATCACCTAAGATTAGCCATTTGAACAAAATACGTAAACTAGCTCAAGACACTGTTCATGTACTTGGTGACAATCATTTTGGGATAAGGAAATAATTCTCAGCATACTTGATCAACTAAGGCTTGGTTTGGACACTATAATTCCCATAATGTAATATAAATGTGTTACTACTACACCACAATTTATTTATTATAACATAGGTTATAAAGATTCAAAGAGCATACAATGTATTTCCCATTACAAGATTTCTAGTAGTGCACATACATATAACAATATCATTATGCAACTCACATGAATGCAAATAACTCTCACTATATAGTCTATATATAGACATATTAATGTACCACCTTGTACCATATAAAATATACAATTAACTACCACATAATAAAGGTTTACTATATTGCATGCTTTGCACCAATAAATCAAGTAACATATAATCATAATCTATTACACATTAAATATTATTTATCAAATAATAATGATTAAATAACACATTATCAATTAATTACTCATAATTGCAATTAACCAAAATGTTCAACTCTTGCTACTGTATTCAAATAGATTGAATATTTAATTATTAATAATCTTATCAATTACTTGATATTAAAATCTTAGGGTTAGTCCACTAATTTAAATAACTATTAGTGACTCCCTTTAATCAATTCATAAATTCACATAACCACATAAGGTTTTAAATAAGCTCACAAAACTAACTCATTAAAATTAAATCACATATTTAATTAATAAGGAGTTTAAAATTCGTGGACGCTACAGTAAGAATGAGCAACAAATTTTCCCAGCAAGTAATATAGCAATAAGGGCGAATAGGTATAAGTTCAAATCTCAAGGGTAAAACAGTGAATAATAGTTCATGAATTATCAATAATTCTCAATAAGTGTCGTTGTGGACTGAAAGATATCAACAAGATTCAAATAGTTAATCATGAATAATGAACATTGACCAGTTACTAGGGACTAAGAACCCCTGCTAGAATTAACAATATTATATTGAAAATTCAATAAAACGAGTACAACAGGTGATTAGCCTAAAGTACCCTACGTTATGAATAACATTTAAACATGCTAGTATGTGCGCACGTCGGTTCCCCGATAGTTAAATAACTTCCCCTTCAATGAGGGTTATTCATCTCAGTAGATTTTATAAGAGTCCGCACCAAGACAATTTGTTTAGATAGCTTTCTAACACATGATATTAGTCTAGCCGAATTAATGGCTTAGATAAATTTTATAGTGCATTTAGGAATACTAAGTTCAATGCTTGCAACGACATCAGGATATAAAATCAATTTCTGAATAGTAATAGATATTTTCTCGATGTAAATATGGTTGATATAGCAACAATTTGGATTTATACAATATGTAAAGTGAAAAGAGTTAGGGAACTTACATTCATTATGAAAATCAAACGAAGTTAGAGAACTTGCCTCAAGCGTAGTTTACCAACTATATAGTTTATCAACACTTTGAAATCCTATAGTAACATAGTTATGTATACAACATATTTATTAGTTACTCAACTTTATAAGTCAAAAATCTCATACATTTTCGATCACACAAGTCAATGACATACATTTATTCCTATCTTAGTAACATAAATGGAATGTCACATTAGTATGCTATTACACCTCGTAGCTATATAATCACCATTTACCTAGCTTATAGAAAAGTATTAAGAAAGTTTGTAAAAATCTTTAGTTTCTTGGTTTCACATAGCCATTATGTGCTAGAACTCTTTAAACATCATGAAAATCATGTATGATGACTGAAAGAACTATAATATACACGGTACAAGTATATAGATTATAATTAAAATCATCAGACAAAATTGTAGGAGGCGCAATTTGCTACCGATTAAGCTTTAGGGATCAAGATACAGTGCTGTCATCCCCAGCCGAACTGAGTTGAACTTTTCTTATCCTAGTCGAGTCTCATTCCTTAGCATACATGGATAACAACACATAGCATAAAAACATATTTAAAGAGTCTGCATGCTTTTAAGGTTCATCCAAGTTCAACTTTACATGTTATAGTTTAGATTAGTATCTCTAATGAATTAAGGCCAAAGAAGTCCATGAAATCATGAGGCCAACTATGTTAACCATCTATTCATGTAAGAAGGTTATACACTCTATAATATGTATGCTCGCATGTGTTCACATCATCTACACATAGTTAATATTTTCCATCTTTTGAAAACTTGTATAAAATCATGCTGGAGCGATCTTATGTTATGCATGACTAAGTTAAAACAACATGCTAAAGGTATCACATACAACAAAAAGCACCGCCTAATCTCGATGTCCAAGCAATTGCTAGCTTCTTAAGTCATGAGGCGCGACCGATGATTAGGTTTTTTGTAAGACCCCGAATTTTATGAAATAAAAGAATTTAATTTTTCTTATAATTGTTATTCAGTAAATGGTTAAATTGATAAAGAGTTAATGTTAAGGGTGATATATGAATTTTTTTTTCAAAAATAAGCAAGTGGCTATAAAATACTCATTGTTGTCGGGGAATATTCGTTTGATCGTAGAATATTCTCGCTGTCGAGGAGTATTCGTACGACGGCTCAACCATTTGTGGGCCCCATAACAGAATAACTGTCGGATGAAGAAAACGAAAAGTTTGAGTTTTTATAAATAACGGCGTAGTTATTCACCAATTAACACTATTGGAATACCGGTGGTTAAAATACAATAATACGCGTGGTTGCACAAAGAAGCAGCTACCAGTATTGCACATTATTTTTGATTATTGATTCTTACGTAAGAAGGCACTACTCAATTATTGTTACAGTAAATATTGTTCAATATTTTATTGATTCAATAATTGCTACGTTGATATTTTATATTATTGTTGTTTCAATAATTGTCACTGCACAGTATTTCCCATTATCGGATCAATAATTCATATTAATTGAATAATATTATTTGATAGAATTATTGGCGATGTCTAGAAACTTTTGTCGAGGAAAGGGGTTAGGTCATCTAATTGCGCGCCAGTAAGGAGAAATCCTGATCGGAAACCCCCTCTTTCTTGGGAACAACCTGGTTGTCATTATTGTGATTTTATAATATTATTTGTGAATAATTAATTATTGATTTATATGATAAGGAAATATTTATTTTATATGGATATAAATGATGAATTAATGCTGAGGTGTTTTATATTTTGTCGGAATGGAGGAATTCTTATAAAAGTGACAATTGTTGAAAATTGATATTTTGTCTTTTCTGATAAAATAATTCATTCAAATATATTATTATATTACATTATAAATGTATAATGTGATAATATAATAATATAATAATGGTGATATTTCTACACTAAATTCACGGTGCATGAATCAAATGAGAGAAATCTAGAGATCAAAAGAAGAACAAAATATGGGATTTTTAGAAAAATTAGTTCATTACTTGATTTTGTAAAATCCATGACTCTTTGTGTATAATGAGTTAGGAGATGAGCCATATATCAAAAGAAAGCCCTGGAAGTAAGCTAACCGTAGAAATTGGAATCACCCAAAAATTCATTGTGGATTTTTCGTGGTGACTGTTTGAATGAAACTGGTCCGAAGGACTCATAATCCAAAAAATCTATGTTCTTGAGATATATTGCGTGAGTTATAATTTTTAATCCGACTGTTAGATCGTTGTTATTTTTGGATATGTTATACATATATAACTTGAGTATATGTCCACAAATGTTGAACCGTTAAAAATTAACGTATGATTTGTTATGAATTTTAAGAGGTGACTGATTCGGAAATTATTTTTATAAATGATTTTTGGTGGAGATTTCTAGAAGGTAGGAAACACTTTTGGTTGTTGTGGAAGTTGGCTGATTTTTGGTGGGCCCCACTTGTGGTGGCTGAGTTTTATTCAAAATAGCATGCGTAGAATTTTTTTTATTAATTTAGTCTACTTTGGCGTTCTAGCATTTTCCTATAAATATGTGCTTAGGTTAGAATTGAAAATCACACCAGAAACATAAGTTTTCTCTCCCTATATTATCCAGCGTATTTGTGTGAGTATTTAGATACTTTAAGAGTTGCTATTCAGTGCAAGTTTTCTCCGGCTTTACATCCGATATTCCAGTCAGAAATACTGCTCTTTTGAGGTAAGGGATTGTAAGGGTTATTATGTTTTTCAGTTTCGTAATTTTTCCGACCCTCAAAAATTCTGGAAAATTTTAAAATGATAATTTGATGAGTTTTCTATATTATGTCCAAAAATGGCAATTTTTGGATGTATAGATTTGGAGTTATGAATTTTATGAGAAAAGACTATCTTAAAAATAAACCCTTATAACTCCTTGTGGTTAACTCCAATATTGGTGAAATTTTTATTGGGAGTACATGTATATAACAGCTTTATACTCTGTAAATTTTGAAATTTTTGGACAAAAGTACAATTTATAATAAATGTCTAAATATTCGGCAGTTTTGGCCATACGAAAAAATAGTAAATGAATTTTAAAAATTTCGAAAAAAATATATGTTCAATATGGGACTATATTCTGCTAAATCCCAGAAAAGAAAATTTTCTAGGACTGATTTTGTATTTTTCATGAAAATGAACTAGTTATGAGTAAATGAATTAAATATGTTATGTGAAGTAAGAAAATTGGAAAATAGGATTTTATGGCTTGAGAATCCTATATAAGGTATATGCTGATTTTTGATGAGGGTTTTGGTTATTGGTGATGGAATCTTATGAGTTTGGCATTTTAGGATGATTAAATGCATTAATTAGTAAAGTGTAAACAGTTAAAATAAATTGTTTATAAGTTTAAGAAATGATTAAAATATTGTGGTAATATTAATAATATTAGATTATGAGATTATTAAGTGATTTATAACATTTGGGTTAAGGTGCTATGAAATTATTGATTTAAAATATAATTTAATGATTAATAATATTAGTAAATGAATTTAATGTTTTTATATAATGAATAATATTAAATGGAGTTTATAATATAATGAATAATGTTATTATCTTCGTTAAATATTCGTTGAAATATTATTTTCTGTTCAAATCATTTTTGATATGATATTATTCTTGAATTTTACTCTACAAAGTAGTATCATATTGATAATTTAGATATTATTGAATTCTGGTTAAATTAAATTGTTAAAGTCTTTAAAAATTTATCATTTATCTTATGTGATGTATTCTTTATATCCTTGTCATGATCCTCATGCTTATATTGTGATAAAAGTCATCTTTGGGCCGTAGTGCATAGATGGACTATTGTTTATTGGTTTAACAGTTGTATGCCTTTGGGCTATAGTGCAAAGAAGAACTGTTGATTGCTATCTTTGGCCTGTAGTGCAAAGATGACCTGTTGTTGAATATCTTTGGCTCGTAGTGCAAAGATGACTTGTTGTTGAATATCTTTGGCTCGTAATGCAAAGATGACCTGTTGTTGAATATCTTTGGCTCGTCGTGCAAAGATGACCTGTTGGTGAATATCTTTTGCTCGTAGTGCAAAGATGACCTGTTGGTGAATATCTTTGGCTCGTAGTGCAAAGATGACCTGTTGTTTAATATCTTTGGCCTGTAGTGCAAAGATGACCTATTGTTGAATATATTTAGCCTGTAGTGCAAAGATGAACTGTTAATAAATATCTTTGGCCCGTAGTGCAAAGATGAATTTATTAGTATGATTATGAACAGGAACTGTGATTTGGTATAACCATAATCTTTGATGTTTCAGGTAAAGACAGGTGATGAAAATTATCTTCGTCCTTGATGAGAAGAGGAATTTAGAACCACAATTATGATTATGAGTTATTCACATAATTGTGGACAGGAACTGTTTATTGATGTTACAGGGATAAAAAATTGTTCGTGGACTTTTAACATGGAGAAGATAATAGACTTTATGGTCTATTTGACTCTTCTAATGGATTGCTCGTTCCGCTGCAACTATGGTTAAAAAGTTTTATCATCTACCATATTTCTAAACCTCTGATTTATTACTGATGAAGGCTATTGATAATTTAATTATCTTTAGTCATGATATTCTTTACTGGCCTATTTGTGTTTACCCTTTTTACTTCACAATTCCTTTCAGGTAATAAGAGTGTAGCTGGGTCGAACGAGGATAACAGAGGAATAAAACAGTGGTCTATAGTTGTTGAGGTTATCCATAAACAGTATAGAAATAATTTTATTAAGAACTTTAGATAAGTGTGTTGTATTTTATACGTCATTTAATAATTATATTTGGTGAATCCAATAAGATGAGGCGAACCCAACGTTGGAAGGGTGTTTTGCCACTATCATACAAGATGTCTAATGACATACAACCTCGTGTTATCATGAGACAGGGTTGTGTATATCCACTTGCTGAGTATATCTACGAGCACTACCTATATAATCATGGAGTTTAGTTGAAATATAATTCTCAATTATAGACAGTGGAGATAGTTTTATGTCAAGAGAAGACTCGCCTATGGAAAGAACATGATAGTAATCTTCTCGTTTTTCTTTGGGATCTATTAGGTCAACCAAGGATAATTCTCCAGTCATATGATATCTATTATACTTAGATGCATGGCCTCCCATGTACGAAGGTTTTCTTGAGAATTTTCCAAAGATTTTAATTTCTAAAACAGTTATTGGTTGTACCTTTATGTAAGGTGCCATTGTAACGTGCTATCCAAGGTTGGGATGAGAGTCATAGTTGGTATATATTTGTATCAACACTCATAGCATATGTGATGTTGTATTTTGCATGAAAATTATAATAATAAAGTTGTATTTATTTTCTGTACCATGTATTTGGCGACTCAGAATGGGTTGGGTAGATTAAACCTATTTTTGGGGCATCACAGTTGGTATCAGAGCTTAGGGATATGGTCTCTGGCAGAGATCGGGGAATAGAACAAGGAGGGGATAGATAAGTAAATCATTCGCTAGTGTGTCCTACCTAAGCTGAATTTTCTTATTTAAGTTAACAAATTGTGATATGTCAAATAACCTTTGTTTTGAAGCTGTATTCTAGAATGATATCTAAAATACAGATGAGCAATGGGAAAATCACGAAATAGAGGAGATGATCGGGAGAATACAATCGGAACAGAAAGCAAGGTATTCTCATCTCTTTGAATTACCAGGTACGTAAATTTTGGGGACGAAATTTCATAAGAAGGGGAGATTGTAAGACGCCGAATTTTATGAAATAAAAGTATTTAATTTTTCTTAAAATTTTTATTCAGTAAATAGTTAAATTGATAAAAAATTAATTCTAAGGGTGATATATGGATATTTTTTTCCAAAATAAGCAAGTGACTATAAAATACTCATTGTTATCGGGGAATATTCGTTTGGTCGTGGAATATTGTTGCTGTCGGGGAGTATTCGTACGACGGCGCAGCCATTTGTGGGCCCAATAATAGAATAACTATCGGATGAAGAAAATGACAAGTTTAAGTTTTAATAAATAACGGCGTAGTTGTTACCGTTAACACTGTTGGAATACCAGGTGGTTAAAATGCAGTAATGCGCGTGGTTGCCCAGTAGCATACGGTATTGCACAATATTTTTGATTATTGATTCTTACGTAAGAAGGCACTACTCAATTATTGTTACAGTAAATATTGTTCAATATTTTATTGATTCAATAATTGCTACGTTGATATTTTATATTATTGTTGTTTCAATAATTGTCACTGCACAGTATTTCCCATTACCTGATCAATAATTCATATTAATTGAATAATATTACTAGATAGCATTATTGGCGATGGTTAGAAAGTTCTGTCGAGGAAAGGGGTTAGGTCATCTAATTGCGCACCAATAATGAGAAATCCTAATCGGAAAGCCTCATCTTTCTTGGGAACAACCTGGTTATCATTATTGTGATTCTGTAATATTATTTGTGAATAATTAATTATTTATTTATATGATAAGGAAATATTTATTTTTTTGTGGATATAAATGATGAATTTATTCTGAGGTATTTTATATTTTGTCGAAATAGAGGAATTCTTAGAAAAGTGGTAATTGTTGAAAATTGATATTTTGTCTTTTCTGATAAAATAATTCATTTAAATATATTATTATATTACATTATAAATGTATAATGTGATAATATAATAATATAATAATGGTGATATTTCTACACTAAATTCAGGGTGCATGAATCAAATGAGAGAAATCTAAAAATCAAAAGAAGAACAAAATATGGGATTTTCAGAAAAATTAGTTCATTACTTGATTTTGTAAAATCCATAACTCTTTGTGTATAATGAGTTAGGAGATGAGCCATATATCTAAAGAAAGCCTTGGAAGTAAGCTAACCGTAGAAATTGGAATTTCCCAAAAATTCATTGTGAATTTTTCGTGGTGACTGTTTGAATGAAACTGGTACGAAGGACTCATAATTCGAAAAATCAATATTCTTGAGATATATTGCGTGAGTTATAATTTTTAATCCGACCGTTTGATTGCTGTTATTTTTGGGTATGTTATACATATATAAACTGAGTATATGTACAAAAATTTTGAATCGTTAAAAATTAAAATATGATTTCTTATGAATTTTAAGAGGTGACAAATTTGAAAAATATTTTTATAAATGATTTTTGGTGGAGATTTCTAGAAGGTGGGACCACTTTTGTTTGTTGTAGAAGTTAGTTGATTTCTGGTGGGCCCCACTTGTGGTGGCTGAGTTTTATTCAAAATAGCATGCGTAGAATTCTTTTATTAATAATTTATTAATTTAGTCTCCTTTGGCGTTCTAACATTTTTCTATAAATAGGTGCTTAGGTTAGAATTGAAAATCACACCAGAAACATAAGTTTTCTCTCTATATATTATTGAGCGTATTTTTGTGAGTATTTAGATAGTTTGAGAGTTGCTATTCAGTGCAAGTTTCCTTCGGCTTTACATCCGATATTCCAGTCAGAAATACTGCTCTTTTAAGATAAGAGATTTTAAGGGTTATTATGTTTTTCAGTTTCATAATTTTTCCGACCCTCAAAAATTCTGGAAAAATTTGAAATGATAATTTGATGAGTTTTCTAGATTGTGTCCAAAAATGAAGATTTTTGGATGTATAGATTAAGAGTTAAGAATTTTATGGGAAAAGACTATCTTAAAAATAAACCCTTATAACTCCTTGTGGTTAACTCCAATATTGATGAAATTTTTATTGGGAATACATGTATATAACAACAGTATACTCTGTAAATTTTGAAATTTTTGGACAAAAGTACAGTTTATGATAAATGTCTAAATATTCGGTAGTTTTGGCCATATGAAAAATAGTAAATTAATTATAAAAATTTTTAGAAAAATATATGTTCAATATGGAACTATATTCTGCTAAATCCCGGAAAAGAAAATTTTTTGGGACTGATTTAGTATTTTTCATGAAAATTGACTAGTTATGAGTAAATAAATTAAATATGTTATGTGAAGTAAGAAAATTGGAAAATAGGATTTTATGGCTTGATAATCCTATATAAGTTATATGCAGATTGTTTGTGAGGGTTTTGGTTATTGGTGATGAAATCTAATGAGTTTGGCATTTTAGGATGATTAAATGCATTAATTAGTAAAATATAAATAATTAAAATAAATTGTTTATAAGTTTAAGAAATAATTAAAATATTGTGGTAATATTAATATTATTAGATTATGAGATTATTAAGTGATTTATTACATTTGGATTAAGGTGCTATGAAATCATTGATTTAAAATATTATTTAATGATTAATAATATTAGCAAATGAATTTAATGTTATTATATAATGAATAATAGTAAATGGAGCTTATAATATAATGAATAATGTTATTATCTTCGTTAAATACTTGTTGAAATATTATTTTCTGTTCAAATCATTTTTGATATAATATTATTCTTGAATTTTACTCCACAAAGCAGTATCATATTGACAATTTGGATATTATTGAATTGTGGATAAATTAAATTGTTAATGTCTTTAAAAATTTATCCCTTATCTCATGTGATTGATTCTTTATATCTTTGTCATGATCCTCATGCTTATATTGTAATGAAAGTCATCTTTGGCCCGTAGTGTATAGATGGACTGTTGTTTATTGGTTTTACAGTTGTATGCCTTTGGCCTGTTGTGCAAAGAAGAACTGTTGATTGCTATCTTTGGCATGTAGTGCAAAAATGACCTGTTGTTGAATATCTTTGGCTCGTAGTGCAAAGATGACCTGTTGTTGAATATCTTTGGCTCGTAGTGCAAAGATGACCTGTTGTTAAATATCTTTGGCTCGTAGTGCAAAGATATGACCTGTTGTTCAATATCTTTGGCCTATAGTGCAAATATGACCTGTTGTTGAATATCTTTGGCTCGTAGTGAGAAGATGACTTGTTGTAGAATATCTTTGGCTCGTAGTGCAAAGATGACCTGTTGTTGAATATCTTTGGCTCGTAGTGCAAAGATGACCTATTGTTGAATATCTTTTGCTTGTAGTGCAAAGATATGACCTGTTGTTGAATATCTTTGGCCTGTAGTGCAAAGAAGAACTGTTGATTGTTATCTTTGGCCTGTAGTGCAAAGATGACCTGTTGTTGAAAATTTTTGGCTCGTAGTGCAAAGAAGACCTGTTGTTGAATATCTTTTGCTCGTAGTGCAAAGATGACCTGTTGTTGAATATCTTTGGCTCGTAGTGCAAAGATGACCTGTTGTTGAATATCTTTGGCCTGTAGTACAAAGATGACCTGTTGTTGAATATCATTGGCTCGTAGTGCAAAGATGACCTGTTATTGAATATCTTTGGCTCGTAGTACAAAGATGACCTGTTGGTGAATATCTTTGCCTCGTAGTGCAAAGATGGCCCATTGTTGAATATCTTTGGCTCGTAGTGCAAAGATATGACCCGTTGTTGAATATCTTTGGCCTGTAGTGCAAAGATGACCTGTTGTTGAATATCTTTGGCCTGTAGTGCAAAGAAGAACTGTTAATTGCTATCTTTGGCCTATAGTGTAAAGATGACCTGTTGTTGAAAATCTTTGGCTCGTAGTGCAAAGATGACCTGTTGTTGAATATCTTTGGCTCGTAGTGTAAAGATGACCTGTTGTTGAATATCTTTGGCTCGTAGTGCAAAGATGACATGTTGTTGAATATCTTTGGCCTGTAGTGCAAAGATGACTTGTTTTTGAATATCTTTTGCTCGTATTGCAAAGATGACATGTTGTTGAAAATCTTTGGGTCGTAGTGCAAAGATGACCTGTTGGTGAATATCTTTGGCTTGTAGTGCAAAGATGACCTATTGTTTATTATCTTTGGCTCGTAGTGCAAAGATGACCTGTTGTTGAATATCTTTGGCCTGTAGTGCAAAGATGAACTGTTAATGAATATATTTGGCCCGTAGTGCAAAGATGAATTTATTAGTATGATTATGAACAGGAACTATGATTTGGTATAACCATGATCTTTAATGTTTCAGGTAAAGACATGTGATGAAAATTATCTTCGTCCTGGATGAGAAGAGGAATTTAGAACCACAATTATTATTATGAGTTATTCACATGATTGTGGACAGGAACTGTTGATTGATGTTATAGGGATAAAACATTGTTGGTGGACTTTTAACCTGGAGAAGATAATAGACTTTATGGTCTATTTGATTCTTCTAATGGATTATTCATTCCGCTGCAACTATGGTTGAAAAGTTTTATCATCTACCATATGTTCTAAACCTCTGAATTATTACTGATGAAGGCTATTGATAATTTAATTCTCTTTAGTAGTGATATTCTTTACTGGGCTATTTGTGCTCACCCTTTTGCTTATAATTCAGGTATTAAGAGTGTAGCTGGGTCGAACGGGGATAACAGGGGAATAGAACGATGGTCTATAGTTGTTGAGGTTCTCCATAAACAGTATGAAAATAATTTTATTGAGAACTTTTGATAAGTGTGTTGTATTTTATATGTCATTTAATAATTATATTTGGTGAATCCAATAGGGTAAGGCGAACCCAACGTTGGAAGGGTGTTTTTCCACTATCATACAAGATGTCTAATGACATACAACCTCGTGTTATTATAAGTTAGGGTTTTGCATATCCACTTGCTGAGTATATCTACGAGCACTACCTATATAATCTTGGAGTTTGGTTGAAATATAATTCTCAATTGCAGACAGTTGAGATAGTTATATGTCAAGAGAAGACTCACCATTGGAAAGAACATGATAGTAATCTTCTCATTTTTCTTTGGGGTCTATTGGATCAACCAAGGATAATTCTCCAGTCATATGATATCTATTATAACTTAGATGCATGGCCTCCTATATACGAAGGTTTTCTTGAGCATTTTCCAAAGATATTAATTTCTAAAATAGTTATTGATTTCACCTTTATGTAAGGTGCCATTGTAACGTGCTATCCAAGGTTGGGATGAGAGTCACAGTTGGTATATATTTGTATCAAAACTCACAGCATATGTGTTGTTGTATTTTGCACGACAATTGTAATAATAAAGTTGTAGTTGTTTTCTGTACCATATATTTGGCGACTCAGAATGGGTTGGGTGGATTAAACCTATTTTGGGGGCGTCACATTTTTAACCTACGATTTAATCTTATTTAGTTTGGTATGTTGCTAGTTATTGAGTATTTCATGTTGCTCTTGATGGGTTTTGCTCTTGTTATAAGATTATAAGGTGAATATTTCAAAGAGTTGGCATTGGAAGAACTCAAGCAATTTTGGACATTCTGCATCACCGCGTGGCGGGGGGCGTCGTTGACTACATAAAGCCGGTGGAAGAGCTGCTACATGGGAAGAACCTCATCGGTGACATGGTACGAAAACCATTGTTGCATTAACAAAGAACCCAAATGGAAGGCGCTACTGGTGAAAACGAGACATATGCCAAGATGGTTTATTCTGCTTGGATTAAGTTTTTTTGGGAGCTATGACTTCTTTATATAAGAGGGTCAAGTTAGGATTGCTACATGGGAGTTATTTCATAGTAATTGGGATGTTTAGGATTAAATTTTTTTGGATACACATAGGAGTTTGATTTTTATTAGAATTCCCAATTGGATGGGATAAGATGACTTTGATATGGATTGGGACTGGATTTGGTTCAGCTGAGGGGAATTAATTTATGTCAATTAGTAGTGTGCTGAAATTATCCAACAATTTCAATTACACTTTGAAGAGCCATAACTTAGAAGATCTTGGAGGAACAAAGAAAGGAGGTGATTTTTCATGAAGATTGCAGAATTGAAGGCCAAGAAGGGTGGTGTATTACTATTCTTCTTTTTAAATCCAGTTCTTGTAATCGGGATGATGATTTCTTTACTTTATTCAATTTTTAATTCATTAATTATGAACTAAATTACTTTTTAGGCTTGCAATGGATCTTTAGTGTTGAATGATAATTATCATGCCATGATTTGAGTTAAATAAACTATGAATTCAGTTTGCCTATTGGGATTCTTATTTAATTTATGAATTGCTTGATCGCCAAATCTATGTGGATTTATATGAATTCGAGAGATGATGTATAAATCTAGACTTAGTCACTCGAGCATGTGTTCTTGAATTCTGTGTTACTATTGAATCTTGATAAATGTTAGGATAGAGATATACCTAGCATCGCATGTAATCGGGTAAAGAACTTGGAATTTAAACTTTTTTTAATATTAATTCACATAAAAATATAGTGAATTTTTTAATTAGGGTGTTTGGCTTAATTCTATCTAACTTGTGGATTTAAGTTAATATGGTGTTAGTGCATTGAGAGATGGCTAATTCTACATAAGTTTTCTTGATTAATAAACTGAGATAGTGAGTTAAACTGGAATAAGGTGTGATAATTGAAGTGAGACTTAAAGTGAAGTTGTGAGCATAATTCTTTATTATTTTCTTGAAATTACGGTTTTTAAGTTGAGTTGATTGATTGGTATTTTTCTTTTCTTAGTTTTCTTTATTTATAATCATTAATTTGGATAGTTTAATAAAATTGGGTTAATATAAAACTGGTAATTGTTAGGATTAATTTCTTGCTATTCTATGTGGGAAAGATTCTTTTCTTATCATTATATTACTTGTTGACCACGTATACTTACGTGATTGTGCGTAATTTGAATTCGACCAACAAGTTTTTGGCACCGTTGCCGGAGAATAGTATTGATTTTAATATTTTTCAATATCAATTTAATTAGTTTTGTTTTACTTAAACAAACTTTTTTTTTGTTTTGCTCTTTCTTATTTTTAGGTTCTTTGAGTTAGTTTATGCAAACTCGGTCTAAGAAGCTAGACTTACTTCCTTTTGAGGACGATATCGAGAAACAGTTTCAAAGGCTAAGTAAGTGGATTAAAGACACTAGGGAAAACTTTGAGAACTCTGATAAGGAAGAAATGATGGATGCAGAAGATCAAAAAGCGCTGAGGGATTATGGTACTACTAAGGTGATTGAGCTTCAGTCACGTATCACCAGGCTGGCGATTGCTAAAAATACTTTTGAGATTAAGCCTGGGACCATACAGATGATACAGAACTCGGTAAAGTTTGGGGGATTAGCCAATGACGATCCGAACGAGCACTTGGTTAGCGTTTTTGAGATATGTGACACCTTCAAATATAATGGGGTGTCAGATGACACAGTCAGACTTCGCTTGTTCCCATTCACACTATGGGACAAGGCAAAAATTTGGTTAAACTCTCTACTGCCAAGGTCGATTACTACGTAGGACGACCTTCCTTAAAAGTTCTTGACCAAGTTTTTCCCACCAGCAAAGACTGTGATGATGAGAAATGAGATTACAATGTTTGAGCAGCAGCATGGGGAGTCACTGTATGAGGCATGGGATAGGTACAAGGAGTTACTCAGAAAGAGCCCATATCATGGATTACCTAAATGGCTGCAGATGAACATTTTCTACAATGGATTAAGTAGTAATCTCAGGACAAGCATAGATGCAGCTTCAGGTGGAGCATTCATGGCTAAGAGTTATGAGGAGGCGTATGTGACGCCCCCAAAATAGGTATACATCACCCATCTTGAGTCGCCAAATACATGGTACATAAATCAATAACTTAATTATACAACTGTCGTGTAAAATACGACAAAACATAAACTGAGAGTTTAATCAAGAATATTGCCTTCTAGACAATATCCACTCTCAATGGAGTCTTCATAGACAGTATACAAACTCAAATTCAGTCCTCATTACATTTATTATCACACTATTTAATGTAATAGTGAGGACTACTTAATGCTATCATCATCGACTGCCACCTCTATTTCCGACTCATTCCAAATTTATTCTCATTTCACGAAGAGAACAAAGGAAAAAGGGTGAGCTCAACTAGCCCAAAGAAGAAATATTATGACTAAGATAATACGTAATAAATTATCATTAGCCTTCAACAATGTTAAACCGATAAAATACAATAGACATCAAGTTTAACTGCAGTGAACAAGAAATCCATTAAAAGAGTCAAGTAGAGAATAAAATCTACTATCTTTTATGATTTAAAAAAGTTTTTCATCACTTTTATCATTGAGACTCGACAATAAATAATCCACATCATCCCCCCAAGACTACTGGCTTAAGGATATTCATTAGGGTCACAACCACAAATTATCCATGCACTACGGGCCAAGGATATTCGTGTATTCATCAATGGTCATGATCATGCCAACAACTCATCCATCAATGCACTACTTTATTCGATGAGGACTTTTATCACATCATTTGTAACATTACGATCATGATTATACCAAATAATCCCTGGTCATAATCATACCAAGTTCATCTATGCACTACAGGCCACATATGACTTTCAAAAATATAAACACGAGGATGATGACAATGATATAAGAATTCAATAAAACAGGTTCACGAATTAATTTATCCAGGAACTAATAACGTCCAAATTGTCAACATGATACTTCTTTGTAGAGTAAAATTCAAGAATGCTCAGAAGAATATTTCTATGAAAAGATACTGGATGAAGCGCAAATATCAAGGATATTCCACTAATTTCATGGAGTATAGAAGTTAAAACTTTAACCAACTGAGTATAATAAATAATGGAATAACAAAAGAAATCACCAGGCATGTGATATATAGCACAAGCAGGTTATTCCAATAGAATAATAAATATGGAACCAGGTCTAGCGTAAACGCACAGACAGGATATTCGGACAGAATAACAAATGTGGAATAATAAATAATAGAACCAGGTCCGGCGTAAAACGCACAGACAGGATATTTCGACAGAAAAATAAATGTGAAATAATAAATAATGGAACCGAGTCCCACAAAAACGTGTGAGTATATGGATATTCTTACGTAATAATAAATGCGAATAATAAATAATGGAACCGGTTCAAAGCGAAATTACACGCAAAACGTGATATTCTAATGTAATAATAAAGAATCTAATAATAGAAGAATTTCACCACGTATGCGGATTGCCCGCATAAACAGTTATTCCAACATAATAATATAGAATGGAATAACAGAGGATTTCACCAAATATAGGGTATGCCGCGTATACAGGTTATTCTAACAGAATAATAAAAAAAAGAAAAACAGAAGGATTTCACCAAGTATGGGGTATGTCATGATACAAAAGTTATGTATAGGGTATCTGCAGATTTACAAAGTTATTCCAACAGAATAATAAAGAATGGAATAACAGAAGTTCTCTTCATGAATAAGAAAGAATAACACCCCTTACCGTAAAAGACACTGGATATCGAAGTAGTGAAGTAGCAGAATACTTTTCTTCTTTCTCTCTAGAGTTTCAGTGAATTCGTAAGAAATAATGAAGGAATTAGCTTCTATTTATAGAAGAATGGATTGAATAGTAACTAATTCCTGAACGGTCCAGATTGATTTACTTTTAAACAGATGGTC
This sequence comes from Panax ginseng, assembly GCA_020205605.1. Lineage (NCBI taxonomy): Eukaryota > Viridiplantae > Streptophyta > Magnoliopsida > Apiales > Araliaceae > Panax > Panax ginseng. The sequence goes on from CM035129.1 coordinate 35,566,142, forward strand.
CAGATTGATTTACTATTAAAACATAAAGCAACGGTCCATACTGATTTACTATTAAAACTTTAAACCAGCGATCCATATTGATTCACTATTATAAATTTCCACCAACGGTCCATATTGATTCACTAATATAACTTCAACCAACAGTCTGAAAAATTAGCACATCTCCTCATGGAATAATATTGTACCCAAATACCCGAATGCATAATACTAGAGTGAATAGTAACCAGGTGAATAGTAACTCTGACACAAAAAGTGTCTCGAATACCCGATTGAACAATATAACCTCCAGACATCAATTATCATCGGAATAGAGGTAAATTTCTACTAACACAAATAATCCCAACAAAATGAAACTATCAAATTCATCTTTAATCAACACGAACTTATCCATCATTAATATCATAACTCATAATATTTAACAACCAGGTTGTTCTCAGGAAAGAGAGGGCTTTCCAATAAGGATTTCTCCCTATTGGCGCGAAATTAGGTGACCAAACCTCTCCTTGACAGAACTTCTAGACATTGTAAATATTATAATTTAATAATATAAATAACTTTGTTGTCTCAATTATTGACTTAATAATATAACATATAATGCAGATGATACTGTGACAATAATCGAATCAATAATATGAGAGATATGATTCAACAATTACTGTAGCAATAATTGTGTATAACTGAGTGACTTCTTACGTAAGCATCAATAACCAATACCGTGTGCTACTATGCAACCACGCCAGACATCAGACTTTCTTTTTACTAACGGGTAGTTCAACAGTTTTAACGGTAACACTTCCGCCGTTATTTTCATAAAAATATTTTGTCATTTTCTAAATACGACAATTCTTCCGTTGTGGGTCCACCAATGATTGTGTCGTCGTACAAATATTCCCCGACAAAAAGAATATTCCCCGACTAATCGAATATTTATAACAACTTGCATACTTTGCAAAATTTTCAAATACTACCCACAACTATAACACTATCCAAATCCACACCATAATATTCAAAAAAATATTTCGAGAAATTTAAATCTTTATTTATAAAATTTGGGGTCTCACAGCGTATGAGCTAATAGAAACAATGGCGGCTAACAACTACTAGTGGCCCACAACAAGAATGACATATCATAAGGTAGCTGGGGTGTTATAGGTAGATGGGGTAATGGCGTTAGCAGCACAAATTTTAGCGCTATCAAAGAAGGTGGATGCTTTATCAGGTGCACAATTTCAGCAGATTATTTTTATTTGTGAATTATGCGCGGGGGAACATCCTATGGAACAATGTGCTATTAACCCAGCTTCAGTACAATTTGTGGATAGCTACAACAGGATTCTACAGAACATGTATCAGAATGCCTACAATTTGGGGAATGGGAATCACCCAAATTTTTTATGGAGTAACAACCAGAATTAGCAGGCTCCACGACCATCTTATCTCCCGGGATTTCAGAATCAACATCAACAAGCAGTTCCACACCAAGAGAAAAAGATTGATAAAAGAGCTGTTGTTGAAATATATATCGAGCAATGAGGTGGCCATGAAATCGCAAGAAGCAGCAATGAAAACAGAAGTAGTGGGCATCAAGAACTTAGAAAATCAAATGGGACAGCTGGCTTTTGCATTGAATAATAGGCCTCAAGGAACTCCACCTAGTGACACTGAGAAAAATCCAAAGGGGAATCATGAGTAGTGTCAAGCAATTACTTTGAGGAGTGGAAACCATCTTGAAGGGTCAAACGTAGAAAATTCAGCTAAAAAGATGACAAAGAAGGTGAAGACAAAGTGGTCGAGGGGAAACAGGGTGAAGAAAAGCAAGTGGACAAGAGCAAGACAGAGGTTAAGCTAGTTATATATCCTCCACCACTGTTTCACTTCAAATTCTTATTTCTTCATTTTCTCATGATTTCAACCATATAAAATCATTCCTAACATCGTTTACTCTTATTCTCATTAAGTTATGTTTTAACATATAAAACTAAGAAAATCTAACTTATAAGTTAGGTTTTAATACATTTCCTCTTTATTGTTTTTCCTTTAGACAAAGCCGACGAATCGCTAGCTTTTCTATTTCATGAACACCTTCGATCCGATCATTAATGCTCATTCTCTTCCTTCTCCTTCTTCTCCAAGCTCTCTCTCTTTCTTCCAAAGTGTTGGTTGATTTTGAAAAATAAACAACTAACACTTTCATTATATAGATTTTCAAAGCTAGGGCAAAATAGTCATTTTGCCCCTAGATTTACTATTTACACCTCCTTACTCCACCTCTTTACTATTCAAGAAACTTCCTTTGGAAGTTTCGCGGTTTCGTCTTTCGGGTTTCTTCCGACAGTTTTAAAAACTGCAATTCTCGGAATCCAAATATTTTTGGATATTTCGTCTTTCGTTTACAGTTTAACTTTTTCGTATTCCTCAAATCTCCAAAAAACTAAAAAACACTTTTTGACGTTAAGCATTTTCCTTCACGTTTTCCCCTAATGTAATTAAACAAATGAAAAGTACATAACAGTACTTTTCGTTGTTCTTATTTCATCCGATTTCTGCACGTTTTTCGAGAAAACTTTTATTGGCTTACTTAACTTTTCACGATATATTATCGTCAAATCTTTCGATGGAATGTCATTTCGACATACCGAACTCTCGAAAAGACTTAGGTTATTCAAACCCTAACCCTTAGGGTTTTGTCGGGTGAATAGTGTCTATTTCGTCTTTTTCCCCAAAAATATTTTGTTCCCAATTTTTTTTTTCGTCTTGAAAATTCTTACTCGTTCAGTCAAGCTCGTAGCCAGAATCCTCTCGATTAATAATCATCCTAGGTTCTAGAACGATTAATAAACATATAGCATAACATATTATTAATAAATATTTAATTTATTAATAAATAATTCTTTAAATCTTAAATTCTGGACAATCTAATTTTCCGGGTTGTCACAGTAGATCTGTAGATCTTTTTGTATATGTGTAGTGACGTATAACCCTCTTTTGTATAATTAAAATGTATTGTTTTTGTAAATCCCAATTTTTGTGAAATTCAATCGCGGGATAGGAATGTAATAGCTTTGGCTATGGAATCTTATTGTAAATAGTTTTAAACTATGAAGAAGCATATTAATATAATGAAGTTTTTATTAAATGTACTTTGTTGTGGTATGAGTTTTTGTTGTTGAAAGATAACTAAGTAAGTGAATAGATAATAATGAAACTTTATTTATTCAACTAGAATAATGCCGCCAAAAAGAAGACAACGTAATCAGGAAGCTGTGTAACGATCGAGAAAATCGAATTATTTATAAAATACTTTTATTTGATTAAATAATGAATAAAATTATTTTATAATGAGTAAGCAAGATGAATGTCATTCTATAACCTAATAGTGTTGGAATGTCGTAGTATTTTGGCTACGTGGTAGAATTAAAGTGTTTGAATTTCCAAGACAAAAATAAAAGTTTCTGAGAAATTTTTCAAAAAACACTATTCTTCGATTTCTGCTCTGGAATTATTTTTGAACTTCTGAGTAATACGTAATGATAGAATAACAAGGATGAATTATGTAATAATAATTCAAGTATGACAAACACAGTTTTTTCCTGTGTACTACATTCGAGAACGTTAGGGAAAGTAAAGCGTTAATGAGTAAACGATGATCGTATGATGCGTAAGTATTGTACGAGGTAATGAATACGAGTATGATACGAGGTATTATACAAGTATGTATGAATGATGGTATGTCGTATATAATGAATGAGTATACAAGTTAGCATACGAGAGGAATACATAGACAATACGTTCTAAGCTTAAAGTTAAGTGTATTGGACTTGTAGGATTTGTGTAGACGTTGTACAAGCCCAAGTGAATTTGTAAGACCCCAACTTATTATTTAATGAAATTAAATTTTCTCTATTTATTATCTTGAAATAATAAGGGTTGATTTGATTAATGTGGTAAGTTATGGGTAAAATGCGCAATTATTTCAAACAAGCAAATGGTTTCAAAATATTCATTGTTGACGGCGAATATTCGTTGTGTTGTGGAATATTCTTACCGTCGGGGAATATTCGTACGACGGAGCAGCCTTCTGTGGGCCCCATAACGAAAAGCGATTGGATGAAGAAAACGACAAGAATAAGTTGGTTATAAATAACAAATAGTAGTTATTATCAAGTATCTTGTTGGAATACCGGTGGTTAAAACACAAGAAGACACTACGGTATTACACCAATTATTAATTCTTACGTAAGAAGGAACTACTCAATAATTATTACGGTAATTATCGCTCAAAGATTTTTATTTTATTGATTCAATAATTGTCATTTGCTTATTTTATATTACCGTTGTTTTAATAATTATCAACGCGAAGATTTTCTATTATCAGAGCAATAATTCATATTATCTGAATAATATTATTAGATAACATTATTGGCAATGTCTAGAAAGTTCTGTCTAAGGAGAAGTTTGGTCATCTAATTGCACGCCAGTAAGGAGAGATCCTAATTGGAAAGCCCCCTCTTTCTTGTGAACTACTTGATTGTCAGTAATGTGATTCTGTAATATTATTTATGAATAATTAATTATTGATTTATATGATGAGAAAAATATTGATTTTATGTGGATATAGATGGAGAAAATTTTTAATGTGACAATTGTTAAAAATTAATATTTTATCTCTTTCTGATAAAATAATTCATTTAAATATATTATCTTAATAATATATTAATGGTGATATTTTACAATGAATGTGGGATATATGAGTATATGAGGAGGAAGAGTATTTTGTGGCATTAAATGATTAACACATGTTTTGTGTGCTCAGAGACCCCAATTCTTAACCAAAAATTTGATTATACCACAGAAAAATCGCTTTCGTTTGTGGATTTCTATTAATTTTGTTTGGAATTTGGAAAAACTTTCTTCTGCAAAGTTGTAGAGAATGAAATTTCCTATAAAAAACAAATGCGGTTTGAATTTTTATGATAAAATGGCTATTTATTATGAATTATTGAAGTTCCGCAGTTCCGAAATAATTGATTTTTGAAAGTTTTAATTATTTTTAATTACAAAAAATTTTTTTTGCTTGGTGGGCTGCATTAAACATGTGCAAGGTGGCTGAATTCAGATTCAAGAGGTGGTCTTGACAATTTTGTAAATATAATAATATTATATTAAATTTTCTGCTTTGGTGTTCTAAGCATTTTCCTATAAATAGGGTGCTTAGGTTAGAATTGAAAATCACACCAGAAACTAAAATCTTCTCTCTTTCTCTCTTGATATATTGAGCGTATTCTTGTGAGTATTTTAATACTTTGAGTGTTGCTATACGGTGCAAGTTCAAGTCATAGTCTATATCCGGTGTTTCAACTAGAAGTACTATATTTTCGAGGTAAGGGATGTTATTTTTTAAAAAAATGATATTATTTCTTTCAATATCATTATGCCGAAGTATTGATCTGAACTTTTAATCAAATTTGGAACTTTTTGTGTCGGGGTTACTATTCACGTATACGACACTATTCACGTATACGGCACTATTCACAGAAAAATCAAATTTTTGTTTTTTGTCCAAAATATCTATTATGGATACTAGCTTTGATTGTATCCATGTTTTAATCATTCTTGAATTTTACTCCACTATGATTATTTATGAGGTATTTTTGGACATGTATAAACCGAGATACGAATCCTTAATATTTATTCTTTTGTTTCACTTGATTCGTTTTCTTTAAAATATTTTTCATCATCCTCAGTCCTAAATGATGATATAATTGAATATCTTTGGCCTGTAGTGCAAAGATTAATGATTTTATGATGAATATCTTTGGCCCGTAGTGCAAATATGAACAGGTGTTGAGATGAACATGACCAATCGATGAATATCTTTTTGGCTCAGTAGTGCAAAGATGAATATATGATTCAAGATGTGCATTGATTGATGTTACCGGGGATAAAATATCTGTTGATGGATCGTTAAATTCATAGATAATAGTAGATTTCATTTTCTACGTAACTCTTCTATGAATTATTATTTTCTGCTGCGAATATTGATCTAAAACTTGTTGTTTATTATATTCTCTCAGATTTTTCCCTGTTGAAGACTAACGATAATTTATTTTATATTATCTTAGTCATAATATTCTTTACTGGGCTAGTTGAGCTCACCCTTTTCCTTTTTGTCCATTTTTCTTCTGAGGAAGCGAGAATGTAGCGAGTATGAGTCGGGGTATGGAATGATGGTTCTAGAGACTTGTTTAGTAGTCCTCACCATTTTTGTAAAATAATGTATCAATAATTGTGATGAGGATTTATTTGGGTATGGATATTGTCTAGAAGACAATATTTGTATTTAGACTCACAGTTTTTATGTTGTATTAATAAAGTTGTAAGTTGTTTCTATACCATGTATTGACAACTCAGAATGGGTGATGTATACCTATTTTGGGGTCATCACAGTTGGTATCAGAGCTTAGGGATATGATCTCTGGCAGAGATCGGGGAATAGAACTAGGAGGGGAGAGACGAGTAAATCCTTCGCTAGTGTGTCCTACCTAAGCTTATTTTTTGGTTGGTCAGTATATAGGGATATTATGTGATATGTTGATTTCTTTAATTAACCTTTGTTTTATGGCAGTATTTGAGAATGTCGACTGAGAATGTTAACAATGGGGCAATTGAGACCGTGGAGACACCTTTACCCACCAACGAGGAGAACATGCAACAGGCCGACAATGTTCCTCCTGTAAACAACACCACTGATCAGACGATGAACGACGGAATGTTTAGAAGGTTTTTATAGTTCATGTAAAATCAGACGAGGGAGACTCGTGTTCAAAATATAGGAGGAAATGATAACAACGCACGGTTTGTCACAGCCAAGCAGTTCAAGGAGTTGGGACCACCAGAATTCTGGGGAAAGCCGGATCCGATTAAGGCGGAGACGTGGGTCAAACAAATTACCAAGATATTTGATGTCTTGGGATGCACGGAGGAAAAAGGTTCCATTCGCCACCTTTATGTTCCGTAATGAGGCAGACATCGGTGGGAATCATGAAGCGCATCCATCCAAATTGCACTCAACATGTCTTGGGAGACGTTTCAAAAATAGTTCAATGATAAGTATTTTCCTGAAAGTATTCGTCATATGAAAGAAGTGGAGTTTATTAGACTAGAACAAAACAATATGACGGTGTCCAAGCATGAGGCAAAGTTTGCAGAGTTATCTAGGTTTGCACCTCATTTGGTAGAAAATGAGGAACGTATGACGCGGATGTTTCTGAGAGGTTTGAAACTCGGCATACGTCAGTATCTCATTTCTCATAAATTTTCTCTCTATTCGGATGTTGTCAATGAGGCTCAATTGTTAGAGCGAGATAACGAAAGTACGCGTTCAAGCCGAGGGACCACAACCAGGATCATACCAAAGATAGCGATCAATGTAATAACGATAACCAAAGGGAGAAAGAAAAAGATGGACAAAAATGGTAACCACTCTGGTGGTAATCATGGCCATGAGAATAGAAGAAGCGAGTCGGGAGGAGATTTTAAAAAGAGGAGATTCAACAATGACCATGTGAAGACGTCAACGCCAAAGAAAGAATCGGTTCTAAGGAGGAGAACGACCACCGGTCAGATGCTATAAATGTGGAAAAAGGGACATATCACCCCAAACCGCCCCTAGCAGCTTCAAGGTATGCTATAATTGTGTAAAGGAAGGACATATCGCTCGAGATTGTATGGTAGCGAAACCAAGTTCAGCCGGGACGGTGACTCAAAAGGCTGTCCCAGAAAAGTCAAAGTCAACAGTTCCTGGAAGAGCGTTTGTCGTGACTGGTCAAAATGCGAGGAACCCAAACGAGGTGATCACGGGTAAGCTAATCATAAATTCTTGTGAAGTTTATACCTTACTTGATACCGATGCTACCCATTCATTTATCTCTCCTACTTGTGCTCAACGTTTAAACTTGACTCCGAAGAAATTAGACTTTGATTTATCTGTGGAGACTCCATTAGGAGAAACTTTCGTCACATCCACTGTTTATAAATCTTGTTTGATCCAAGTTGGCACCATCACATTGCCTGTTGACCTTATCTCTTTAAAGATACTTGCTTTTGATGTGATTTTGGGGATTGATTGGTTAACTACTCATCATGACAAAATTGATTGTTTTCGTAAGGTTGTTAGTTTTCATATTCCTAATCAACTTTGTTGTATGCAATTCTAAGCAACTAAACCATTAAAATCAATCATTTATCATATCTAGTCATAAAGCTATTCGCTTTATTGAAAAAGCGGATGTCAAGCTTTCTTAGCCCATGTTATGGATTTGAATAAAGACACGCCGATTTGAATAATATTCCTGTTGTTAGTAAATTTCCTGACGTGTTTCCTAAAACTCTTCTCGGTCTACCCCCAGAACATGAAGTTGAATTCTTTATTGATCTTGAACCTGGTACAAAGCCCATTTCTAAAACACCATATCGAATGGCTCCTATTGAACTTTAGGAGTTAAAGGTCCAATTACAGGAGTTGTTGGACATCGGTTTCATTCGTCCTAGTACATCTCCTTGGGGTGCTCTTGTTTTATTCGTAAAGAAGAAAGACGAGAGTATGCGACTTTGTATTGACTATCGGGAATTGAACCATGTCACCATCAAGAATAGGTATCCACTACCTCGTATTGATGACCTGTTTGACCAGTTGCAAGGAGCATAATTCTTTTCAAAGATCGATCTTTATTCTGGATATCATCAGCTGAAGATTAGAACTGAGGATATTCCAAGGACTGCCTTCAGAACTCGGTACGGGCATTATGAATTCTTAGTCATGTCTTTTGGATTGACTAATGCTCCTGCGGCTTTCATGGATATGATGAACCAAGTATTCAAGGAATATTTGGATCAATTCGTTGTTGTCTTTATTCATGATATCCTCATATATTCCAAAAGTCATGAAGATCATGAGCACCATTTGAAGCTGGTACTCCAAAAGCTTCGTGAAAATAAGCTATATGCCAAATTGAAGAAATGCGAGTTCTGGCTTGAGGAATTAGCATTCCTTGGGCACGTGGTATCAAAACATGGAGTATCTGTGGACCCGGTGAAGATTGAAGCAATACAATGTTGGGAGCAACCGAAGTCGGTGATCGAAGTACGTAGCTTTCTGGGCCTAGCTGGTTATTATCAGAGATTCGTGGAAGGGTTTTCTTGAATCGCTACTTCATTAACTCAGCTAACTCGGAAGGATACAAAATTCGTTTGGAGCGAGGAATGCGAGAAGAGTTTCCAAGAGCTTAAGAGGAGACTTATTTTGGCACCTGTTCTAACAATACCATCTGGTTCAGATGGATTTGTTATCTACAGCGATGCTTCGGGCAAAGGGTTAGGATGTGTTCTCATGCAACGTGGGAAAGTCATAGCCTATGCCTCGCGATAACTTAAAGAATATGAGAGGAATTATCCTACTCATGATCTAGAGTTAGCGTGATCGTCTTCGCTAAAGAAGATCCGGAGGTACTATCTATATGGGGAGAAAGTGGAGATATATTCAAACCATAAAAGCCTCAAATATTTCTTCACTCAAAAGGAACTCAACATGCGGTAACGACGTTGGCTCGAGTTGTTGAAAGATTACGACCAGACTATTCAATATTATCCTGGAAAAGCGAACGTGGTAGCTGACGCGTTGAGTAGAAGATCATATGCAGGAACGAATGCGATGATGTCAAGTATACGCATAGAGCCAACTTTAATAGAAAAAGTTAAAAAGTTGCTCAAGCCACCGACCCAGAGCTGATGCGTATGAAGAAGAAAGTACAAGAATGTGCTATTCCAGAAGCGAGAATCGATGAAGAAGGAATACTTCGAGTCCACTCCAGACTTTGTGTGCCTAACGATTCTGATTTGAAGAACAAGATCATGACGGAGGCACACAATACACCATTTGCAATCCATCCTAGAAGTACCAAAATGTATCGTGATCTTTGACATACATTTTGGTGGATAAATATGAAGAGAGAGATTGCCAAGTTTATCTCTAGGTGTTTAACGTGTCAACGTGTAAAGACGGAGCATCAAGTGCCTAAGGGTCCATTGCAACCACTTGAGATTCTGAAATGGAAGTGGGAACACATTACCATGGATTTCGTTACGTGTATTCCTACGGTTTCTCAAGGCATCGATGCTATTTAGGTTATTGTTGATAGATTAACCAAGTCTGCTCATTCCTTAACGATACGGGAGACTTATTCCCTTGAACGTCTTGCTAGTATGTACGTGACTGAGATTGTGAGATTGCATGGCATGCCAGTATCCATAGTTTTGGATCGTGACCCAAGATTCACTTCACGATTTTGGGTTAGCTTGCAAAAAGCTATGGGCACGGATTTACGATTCAGTTTGGCATACCATCCTCAAACGGACGGACAATCAGAGAGGACTATTCAAACTCTTGAACATTTATTAAGACTCTATGTCCTAGACTTCAAAGGGAGTTGGGATAAGTATTTACCATCGGTGGAATTCTCCTACAACAATAGTTATCAGGCAAGTATAATTGTGGCCCCATTCGAAGCATTGTATGGACGAAAGTGTTGCTCTCCAATATGTTGGGATGAGGTGGGTGAAGCAACATTATTGGGACCCGAGTTGAATACGATATGACTACTTTAAAAGATCCAAATGATTCGACAACGTATACAAATGACACAAGATCGACAAAAGAGTTATGCGGATCTTCATAGAAAGGACGTGGAATTTAGTATTGGGGATCATGTATTGTTGCGTGTTGCCCCATGGAAGGGAGTTACAAGATTCGGGAAAAGAGGAAAGCTCAATCCACGATTTATTGGTCCATTTCAAATTCTTGACCGAGTAGGTAATATAGCCTATAAACTCGTGTTACCTCCGAGTATGTCTCGTGTTCATAATGTGTTTCACATATCTATACTTCGTAAATATGTGAAAGACCCGAACCACGTTATTGAGTTAGAACCAGACGAGATAGCCGAAGACTTAACGTACGAAGAGGTACCTGCCAAGATCTTGGATAGGAAGGAGCATGTCCTACGCACAAAGGTCATACCACAAGTTAAAGTTTTGTGGAGGAACCATGCTATAGAGGAAATGACCTGGGAGTTGGAAACGGAAATGAAAGCGAGGTATCCTCACCTTTTCGAAACACCAGGTACGTACATCAATTTCGAGGATGAAATTTCATAAGGAGGGGAGGTTGTAAGACCCCAACTTATTATTTAATGAAATTAAATTTTCTATTTATTATCTTGAAATAGTAAGGGTTGATTTGATTAATGTGGTAAGTTATGGGTAAAATGCGTAATTATTTCAAACAAACAAGTGGTTTTAAAATATTCATTATTGACGGGGAATATTCGTTTGGTCATGGAATATTCTTACTGTCCGTGAATATTCGTATTTACGACAAAAAATTTGTGTGGGCCCCATAAACGTAAAAAGCGATTGGATGAAGAAAACGACAAGAATAAGTTGGTTATAAATAATTCAGTAGTTGTTACCATTAATACCGTTGGAATACTTTAAGTGGTTAAAACACAAAGAGTAGCCAGATTACACTAATTATTGATTCTTACGTAAAGAAGACACTACTCAATAATTGTTACAATAATTATCGCTCAAAGATTTTATTTTATTGATTCAATAATTGTCATTGCGTTGATATTTTATATTACTTTTGTTTTATTAATTGTCACTGCACAGTATTTTCTATTATCGGAGCAATAATTCATATTATCTGAATAATATTATTAGATAACATTATTGGCAATGTCTAGAAAGTTCTGTCTAAGGAGAGGTTTGGTCATCTAATTGTTCGCCAGTAAGGAGAGATCCTTATTGGAAAGCCCCCTCTTTCTTGTGAACTACCTGGTTGTCAGTAATGTGATTCTGTAATATTATTTGTGAATAATTAATTATTGATTTATATGATGAGGAAAATATTGATTTTATGTGGATATAGATGGAGAAATTTTTTAATGTGACAATTGTTGAAAATTAATATTTTATCTTTTTCGATAAAATAATTCATTTAAATATATTATTTTAATAATATATTGATGGTGATATTTTACAATGAATGTGGGATATATGAGTATATGAGGAGGAATAGTATTTTTGTGGTATTAAATGATTAACACATGTTTTGTGTGTGCTCAGAGACCCCAATTCTTAATCCGAAATTTGATTATAAATGTAAAATCGCCTGCTTTGTTTCATTTGGTCAATTTCGCTTGGAATTTGGAAAATCTTTCTTCTGCAAAGTTGTAGAGAATGAAATTTCCTATAAAAAAGACATGTGGTTCAAATTTTTCTGATAAAAGGGCTATTTATAATGAATTATTGAAGTTCCGTAGTTCAAAATAATTGATTTTTGAAAGTTTTAATTATTTTTAATTACAAAAAAGTTTTTTTTGCTTGGTGGGTCAGATTAAACATGTAATCATTAAAAATGACAAAATGATTTAAATATATTTTAAGTTATAATTAATAACTTTTAACATTTTGATGATAATTTCGTTAATATTTAAATATTAATGGTGATGATTTAAAAATGATTTTAATTATTTTAAAAATCATTTAAGTAGAATATTGATGATTTAAAATATTTGAAGTTATTAAATGACGATGGCGTATGTTATTAATATTTTTATATTATTAAATATTAAAGATGATAAGATTATTTGATAATTAAATCATTTAAAATGATTCCATGTTTGAAAAATTATTATAAATTATAATAATTATTTATAAATTATTAAAAGCTTTCAAAAAATATTATAAATGATATATGACTTATATAATGTAATAGTGAATCTTTGAAATTGAATTTAATTGACAATAACTGTGTTAATTGTCAGTTAGGGTGACCAAAACACCGAGAATAGACCAAAGTCCAACTAGACCGAACTAGTTAGACTTGATAAGTGTTTATATAGGTTATAAACACTGATGTGACTATGTGGTAATGTGTCTAAGAGAAGATTGAATGTGAATTATAGTGTTGTGTGTTATGAAATATTGTGCTAATTATGAGACCGATATTATTGGTTATAGGTCTTTCGAAAGCAGATAAGTTTATTGTGTAGCTGTAATCAGCGAAAGAGGCAAGTTTCCTAACTCAACCTTGAGTAAATATTATTTAATTATTATGGTGGTTAATTAGACCACGTCCAAGAATTTATTGTTGATTATTTGCAGATAGTGCATGTTCAATAATTCAAATTGAATTACTGATTCGAAAAATATATATTCGTAGAATTACTGTTGTTGGATATTCATATCTGTAGAAGCTAATATTGACAGTACAGATAATTCCTCTTTATTGTCAAATTATGTTGAGAAATGTCTTAGCTAATTATTCTGGCTAGACGAACATTTGTTAGAACTTGATAGGTTCGAGAAGAGAAGAGAAGAGAATTTAATTATCATTGATAGATCAATGCCAGTTGTATCGGCTAGATCGAAAAAGAAAACTTGATAGGTTTGAGAAGAAGAAGAGAAGTGATTGATTAGATATTGAAATCATTGAATTTCGTTGTTAAATCAAATCTTGATTCTCGAGATCGGAAGAACAACCTTTTATATAAAGGAACATTTTATTGGTCGATATTCACCTTTTCAGACGCGATTAAGTATTATGCATAATATATGGTACAAGGAGTCAGTATTTCTAAGTACTTGCAGAGGGGTATGATTTAATCTTTATGGTTATTTGATACACCTGAGTATATATCAAAGTAAATCTTTGATAGATACCCGAGAAAAGAAGTTATAAATCCTTTGTGATTGCTCAGCATAAATCTGGAAAACATTCCACTTTGCTATTTCATAGAATTAATTCGTGATTATTCATTTGAATATCATAAAAAACCTTGAAAGCGTTGTACTCTTTCATTATTAGATTATTGTTTCATAGAATACGAGAAGACTTGTTATTTATTCTTATACATTTATTGTATGTCTTAACTTACGAGGCAAACTTGTTGCTCACCCTTGCTATATATAAAATTTTTCAGCTAGGAACGAAGTGGCAGAAGGTGCAGTGAAGAATAAAGGAAAAGGCATCGTGATAAATTAGTTATGATTAGCATATTTATTATGTTATTTATAAACCCTTTTTGTATATCTAAAGGGTATGTCTGTAATGTTAAGGTTAGCGGACCTAGGACTAATGTATTAACAACATATGTTAATGTGATATGTATTACAATTTCTATATGAATGGGTAGTTAGATGGTATTATATTGTGGATCGTGAACACCAAATTCGAGAGTCAGGTAACTCGGATTTGGGGGCGTCACACAGTATGCCTTGTGCTCAAGTTCTATGGGATGATGGAAGGCTTTCCCATATACCAGCTAATACGGTGACATCCCCAGCAGTGTCTTGTACGCAGTTATGTATGCCCACACTGCATCATCGAGTTTAAGTGACCAATCTTTCCTCGTAGGATTGACAATTTTCTCCAAGATCCTTTTTACTTCACGATTGGAGACCTTAGCTTGGCTGTTAGTTTGGGGATGGTAGGCTGTGGTGACATGGTGATTCACCCCATACTTAGCCAATAACGCTGTAAACTGTCTGTTACAGAAGTGAGTGCCTTCGTCATTGATGATAGCTCTAGGTGTCCTGAATCTTGTGAATATACTCTTTTTTAGAAATCGCAAGACTACCTTAGCATCATTCGCGGGCAAAGCCACCACTTCAACCCACTTGGAAACATAATCCACCTCCAATAGAATGTATAGATTTTTGCATGACGAAACAAATGGCCCCATGAATTCTATACCCCAAACGTCAAATATCTCAACCTCTAAGATCATGTTAAAGGGCATCTCATTCCTCTTGGAGATGTTACCTACCCGTTGGCATCTATCACAGTTCTGAAGAAAATTATAGGCATCTTTAAAGAGTGTCATCCAATAAAATCCTATTTGAAGCACCTTGGCTGATGTCCTCTCTCCCCCATAGTGTCCCCCATAGACTGATGCATGGAAATCCTAGAGTATGCTCTCCGTCTCACTATGTGGGATACACCTCCTGATCATTCTATCTGTGCACTACTTAAATAGATATAGCTCATCCCACATGTACCATTTGACATCATGTAGAAAATTTTTCTTTTGGGGTCGTGTCAAATCAGGAGGGAGAATGTTGCTCACCAAGAAGTTCATAAAATTAGCAAACCATGGGATTTCTCCTTGCACGACAAATAGTTATTCATCCGGGAAAGACTCATTGATCAAAACTCCATCATCCGTGTCTTTCCCCAGGTTCCCTAATCAGGACAAGTGGTCTGCCAGTTTTCAGTACCCTTTCTGTCTTTTATTTCCTAATCAACTCCTACAGCAGAAGAATCCATCAAATGAGACGGGGCTTGGCATCTTTCTTAGATATCAAATATCGAATATCAGAATGGTCTGTATACACTACTACTCTCGTGTTAATCAGGTATGAACGAAATTTATTGAATGCATACACCACTGCTAATAGCTCATTCTCTATGGTAGTGTAATTGAGTTGAGCATCCGTCAGGGTCTTACTGGCATAGTAGTTGACGTGAAAAATCTTTTCCCTGCGTTGCCCCAAAATAACTCCCACAGCAAAGTCACTCACATCATATATCAGTTCAAAAGGTAGAGACTAGTCGGGCGCTGTGATAATCGGTGTTGTAGTTAATCTTTTCTTTAAGTACTCAAAAGCTATCAAATACTCCTCGTCGAACTTAAACGGGACATCCTTCTCAAGCAAACTGCATAATGGCTTTGTGATCTTCGAGAAGTTTTTTATGAATCGACGATAGAACCCTGTATGCCCAAGGAAATTGTAGACCCCTAAACTAAATTCGGTGGTGGTAGGCTCTCAATACTCTTTAATTTGTCTTTATCAACCTCCAGTCCTTTCCCTAAAACCTTATGCCCGAGGATAATTCCCACTTATACTATGAAATAGCACTTTTCCCAATTCAGAACTAAATTGTTCTCAACACACCTCTTCAATACCATAACCAAATTCTCCAAGCATATGTCAAATGGGTCCCCAAAGACTGAAAAGTCATCCAAGAAGACTTCCACATTCTGCTCAACCATGTTAGAGAATATCACCATCATACATCTCTGAAATGTGGCTGGAGCGTTGCATAAGCCAAAAGGCATCCTCCTAAACACAAAAGTTACATAGGGGCACGTGAAGGTAGTCTTTTCCTAATCTTCTGGGGCTATAACTATTTGATTATACCCCGTGTCGACGTCGAGATTTTTTACTGTCCCTTTTCTATTCTTGTCTTTTGGTGTTCTCATGTTAGGTGAGATTTGTTTCAAAAAATAAGTTGTGAAAAGGTCTGACATTTATATGTTGACGATTTGACTGTAAGAGTCGCCAGTTGGTTTTTTAAATGGTTGTACCAACATAACCGAGAAAAGATTTTCACATTGTCCCACTGATGTGACACTGCTAAACGGGTCTGTGAAACTAAGATTCATTAGGGTCTGGGGACTAGCTTATGCGGAGGGAAGGTGTTAGGCAACCCCCCGACATCCGTGATACCCCGGTGACCGCCACTTTTCAATTAAACTGTTATATGAATGTGTGTGTGTGTGTGTATGTGGGTCAATGTGCAATTTATTTGGAAGTAGTGTTATGCCTCGTTCGCACATATACAAAGGGTTTGAATTTATATACAAATTCAGTGTTAACAAGATATAGCAATGACGTTTTGTAAAAGAGGTTTTTCAAACCCTTATGCTCAATAGGAATTAAGGCCTTTGATACTTCCATTTTATTAAGTTTTCGGCTTGATTGCTTTTATTTTCGAGATGCGAAGCATCTATGAGAAAATAATATACATAGCAATGCTGAATTCCTTGTGGGCATGGGAGCCATTTAAGGAAGTTCGAACACTGCAAATAATGTACAAGCTGATTACAGCCGAAAATGTCCATCACGGGAATCGAATCTAGATTCAGTAGACTGAATATGTGATCACATGATTCTTAGGCTCACATGATGCCACAATTTTATATAAAAGTTGTAAGCAGCTATATATATAAATGATGTAAATATATATATATATATAGCCATGATCAACCACCATGAAGCACCTCCATGGGGGATCAGAAATGTAAATATATAGAAGTGGTAAATATATATATCTATATGGACATGATCAAACACCATGAAGCACCTCCATGGGGGATCATAAATATAAATAAAGCAGTAAAAAAATGATCAACCGCCATGAAGTAACTCAAGGCGGGACTGAATGTAAAGAAAGCAATAAAGACAATCAATCGCCACGAAGTAAACTCCAGGCGGGACGAAATGTAAAGAAAGCAATAAAAGGCCACAAAGTAAACTCCAGGCCGCAGACAAAGTGTAAATATAATATATATATATATATATATATATATATATATATATATATATATATATATATATATATATATATAAGCTGAAACGCATCTGGATATAAAATCTGTGCTCATCGAACAAAGTCCGACAACAATTTATATATATATATATATATACAAAAAGAAATAAAAGCCACAGACCGAAGTCCAGGCATACACACGCAACACGACTCTAAACGTGAAGAACAATATGTGAAAAATGTGGAGAAAAGGCTTTATAGAGTGTAAGAAGGCTTGTAGTGGACTGCCAAAGAAGACTTCTATAGCTTTAAATGGATGAACACTCAGCTCCCGCCAGTAAAAATATGACAATATATGAGCTCACAAGTGTTTAAAATGAGAAAGCACTTAGTTTATAGTGTGTACGGAGCAAATTGGACAAGGCTTCCTCGCCGCTTTCTCTTACAAAATGGCCACCCCAAGCCCTCTATTTATAGAGGGGGGAGCCGCAGGTGTACCTGTGGTAGCTGGAGATGCACCTGCGGCTGCCGCAGATGCCCCTGCGACTGCCCGGGGTGCCATAGGCTTCGCGGGTCCCGTCGTCTCAAAGTACGTGCATGCGTACAACGTGATGTCCACTTGAACTTTCAGAACTTTAATCCGGGAGTTCGATGGAAGTGTGACATACCATTCTATAAAGCTCTTTCCAAGATCTATGCAACGATATAGGATTTGCCCATTTTTTATTCCAAAAAGATGGGTCCATGACCAAAATGGCAATTCTGGGTTTTCGTCAAGCAGTCCGTTAAGCTGTTTTGCGTAATTTATGCTTGGAAATCAAGAAATGATTCTTGTGGGACTTCTTTTGAAGCAATTTGAGTTGAAATGAGTGTATTTGATTTGAGTTGAAGTTGAGTTGGTAAAATAACCATTTTGCCCCTCCTAGGGTTATCTCCGGTTTTCACACAGTTGTAGTAGTCTTTTCTAAGGGTTATCTCTGAGGTTAGCTTGACCTCCTGGGGTTATCTCTAAGATTTGAACTTGATCCCCCGGGGTTATCTTTGGGGTTAAAACTGACATTCACGGGGTTATCTTTGGGGTTGGAAACTGATTTCCTAGGGATATCTTCGAGTTGGAAAATGGATCTCACGGAGCTATCTCTGGGGTTGGAACTAATGTTGTGGTCCTCCAAGGTTATCTCTAGAGTGTGAAAAAGACGCTTTTGTCCTCCTACATAGTTAGTAACATGAAAACAAAATTTCGAGTGTCTACAGATGCCCCTCTTTATCATGTTCATGCAATACAATGGAATGGACATGATAAAGATTACTAGACACTTAAAATATTACAAGGTATTTTGAATGATGCAAATCGCAGTGTAATGAATGTTAAAATGCTTTCATAAATCGCAGTTCACAAATTGCATATCGCATTTTGCACGCATTTGGCAAATTGTACTTCGTAATTCGCAAATTGCACTTCACACATCACAAATTGCTTTACCTTTATCGGTTATTGCTGATGCCTATGCTGGTGTTGACTTCAACGGTTTGGCTTTTTATCGGTGTTGCTGATGCATGTTTGATGAAGATAAGTTAAGATGTTTTCTACATCTCTATTGGTGATGAAGTTCTGAAATCATTGGACCTTCCCGATGCATACGCTGGTAGTTTACAATGGTTCCTACCCTGTTGGTATTTTGATAACGGATCATACCCTACTGGTAGTTGAATACGCTATCATTGCCAAACTATTTTGGTTCCCACTCGAATAGTGGTATACAAATTTTTTTCATTGCTGAATTGTCTCGATGTTATGCAGAATTGATGCCAGTGGTTTAGAATATTGGTTCTTCCGATACCTTCGCTAAAGTAATACTCAACGGCTTACTCTGCCTGATGTTACGCTAGATTGATGACAACCAACTGATATCTACGACGAAATTTTTCTCTAATCTAGACATTTAATGTGCTCGCATATTTAAATCTATTGGAGATGCATGCTAAATTTTGATGGAGATGTACGCTGATGTATCGCATTTACACATGTGCAGATCATGCATGATGTGATGACCTAAATTTATCCTTAGGAGTCTATTGTCCTAGGTTGATGCACATTTTAAATTGTCTAGAGTAGAAATGTACCTCACCCTTTCTGAGGTGATTTGGAATTTCTTTTCGCTGTTGGGTACTTATGCCCCATTCCCTTGAGGTTTTGATTCGCAACCCAGTTGAACTGATGATTTGAATGTCGCTAACATAACTGGAGGGTGCATCTCATTCTTTTGATGCCCAGATTTGAACTTCGGTGTAGAGGCCTCGACTTGGGAGGACTTGACGCAGGTTAACATGTTTGATGGTGTAGATTTCATCCGCAAGACCTTTTGTCATTAGGCTTATGCTATTGAGTTAAGGACTTTCTTGAGAATTTTCCCCTTCTTCTGTAGGGGCAAGCTTATATCGCCATGATTTCTTTCAGGAGTCCTCCCCTTTCTTTTGATGAGAAGCTTGATCCTGCCTTAAACTCCTTCCCTTTCCTGGAATCAGAAAATGCCCCATTCCTTTCACATGTTGTCGTCGGGATTCATACGGGAAACCCTCTTTGTTGACCAAGTCGCGAATGTGTAATATCCTGTACATCAAAAGAGAAAAATGCACCAAAAGCTTGACGGCTTGGCCGTCAGGATTAATATACTCTTGTGATTAAGGCATTTGCAGTAAACATTTATGAAATTGCAAGGTAATTTGCAAACATCCATGGTCATTATTCATGGGTAGAATTAGATTCAAAAGACTTATCTCCCTATATCAGAGATACTTCATCTTTGCTCTAGACGTTATTCTTCGCAGAATCGACTTCATATGACACACGCGCTATGAATGACGCAACTCTTAGTAGGGGCTTCAATTCTATGCCTTGGTAAATTATCTAATTTTTCTTTTCTCTTGCCTAACTTCTCTCGTTTTCTTAGGCTATTCAGAATTATCCATAAGAGGTATAAACCTAACCTTAGAAATTTAATCTTTAAAGTCATGTTAGATGTTATGTTTAGATGTTTAAATATGTTGTTTGTAGTGTCTTTTAATGATCTGGGTTGCTAAATAGTGGATCCATAACATTTACATGCTCGAATTTAAAGATTTCAAGAATCTGGGAAATGTTGAAAATGTTGTCTAACAATGAATGTCAGACCTCTTTAATCCTTACCTGTTCTGTGTTTGTGTTGTTTGAATGTTTGAAGTTGTAGTATGTCATGAGTACTTTAGTCTGGAACTTGAATTAGAGTCAGATCTATTGTATATTGCAAGTTATTCATGGTCAAAGGTCATTGACTGACCATGACCGAGTAGAGTTCTGGGTAACCCAAAATGTTTAGAACAAGGTCTGACAACATCTTTAAGCTCCTTAATCTGTCAGTCATGTTAGTGTTTTGATGATATGTTGTATTCAGATTGTAGCTTGTAATATGGACTCTAGATCCATGGCCTTAGAACTCTTAAACAATCAATATATCGATCGTAGAAAGTGGTTAAAGAAGGCCACTCGCACTGATTGGCATTTCTCGGATTTTCCAGAAACATGAAGAACCTTATTTCTGACAGCCTTTGACCGGCTTTGATCTCGTTTCTGATAAGATTTTAGAATGTATAATGGTATCTAGAGTATAGTATGAAATGCCAACTATAAGTACGAAGCTTTTCCAAACCTTAGAAAGCAACGGATCGATTATAGTAATCGGTCAAAAGTCGTTGACCATTATGTTTTACTTTCTGGGTAACCCAGAAAGTTAAGACAGTGGTCTGACAAGTTATTTAAGAACACAGATCTTGCAGCTTGATGATTTGTAAACCTTATAAATGCTTGATTCGTGTACCTTGTTAGTTACTATACCCAGCCCGACGTCTAGAATACTTTTACCATGAACCTATTACATGATAGAAGGCCACCAATAGCGTTGACCTACCATGACCTTATTTTCTAGGCAGCCCAGAAACATGATGAACAGCTCTGACAGCTTGTTCCAGGCTTTATATCTTTCTCGTTTGTTATGATCTGACCCAGATGTTAGTTGATACTTGTAGTGTTACATTAACACTACAAGATCCATGTTATAGATTGCCTAGAAACATTTTTCACAGCAAATTACACTTGGTCAAGTGTGGCCACTTGTTAACTGCATATGAGTGTTCTTGGTGCTCAAGAACACAATAGGCGACATTTTCTGTCGCTAAAGGCTATAGCGACAGATTTATTAATTAAATTTCAAAAATCATTTAAAATAGTAAATAAATTCCAAAAATTATAAAATCAGTTTTAAAAATTATTTTTAGTCATAAAAAATTAACTTTTAATAATTTGACATATTTTCCATAAATATTAGTAATTATTTGAATATTATTAATATTTAATTTATTTAATAAATGCATTAAATAAATTATTGAAAGATGAATTTATTATATTAAAAATCATTTTAAATGATAATAAGGTATTTAATAATATTTTAAGTTATAAAATGTAACTTTCAATGTTTTAATGTAAATTTCATTAATTATTTAATATTAATGATAATAGAATTATTTAATATTTAAATCATTTAATAATGATTCCGAGTTTGAAAAATTATGATAAATTATAATAATTAATTATAAATTATTATAAGTCATATGATTGATATTTAGATTATCCTGAATAATATTTGAGTTACAGATTAGAGTTTTATACTCGATAATTATCCGACAAAGCCGTCGGTACACCAAAATGCTATCGAATTTGATTCGAACCTATATAGTTTGACTGTATAAGTGTTTGTTTGTGTCTTAATGACTGATATAACTATGTGATAATGTGATTAGGTTATGTATTAACTGTAGATAATAGTACGATGTGTTATGATATGTTTTTCTAATCAAAAGAACCATCTTATAAATGATAGGTCATTGAATTAAAGGTAGAACTAAGTTGTGTAAATAGCAGACCAGGCAAGTTTGCTATACTTACTCCAACTATTATTGTGCAAGTATCTTTACCTTTGCATTTTCTTTATGTAATGGACATGAGTAAGAAAGTTTCGGAATTATATTATTATTGTATCAGATTATTAACCCTATTGTTATATATATTATATCCGAACATTGATTATCAACATGGTACTAAATTGTAATTCAGATATATATATTATGTTCGTTAATGTCTAAACATGGTTATTCAAGTGTCCCCACTTGGATAACCATGGTATTTAATCACATGTTGATATATATATATATACCTATTGACCCCAGTATGTATACGATAACAAAGAGTCATCCAAGCTATTTGACCAGCTAGACACGGATTTAGAAATGTTGTTGAATATGATAAAACCTTTTTGTATCCAATCAAATTATTTTGGTTCGGATTCCAGACTAAGTATGAACATCCCGATCAAGGGAAAACTTTTATGCACCCAAGGCGGACAGAGTGAACGATAATATCATTCTTGTATGTAGTATTGATCAATATAGGGCAAAACAATTGATCACCCCTGCACCGTAAGTTATAATCGCTATGGATGAAGTTCTGCTAAACCTATTCAAAAATTGAGTATAATGTTCATAGTATGTCACCTTAACCTTATTTATAATCAGTACGTAGTTTCAAAAATTTGATAGAGAGTTGTTAAGTTATTATTATCGGTTCAGATTAATTCACAACTTTTGATTTATTGTAGAAGGGTAGTACAAAGAAAACATTTAATCCTTTCAGCTAACATTTATAATTGTTATTACTTGCTGGGCACTCAAATGCTCATCCTTGCTTAAATTAAATATTTTCAGTTAAGTATGATCAACCAGAGGGGCTCTGCCCAGAACAAATGGAAAGGAAAGCTGTCAGAATAGTTGTGTTATCTTATGTAATAGCTAGCTAGACTTAAATAAGATGATGATATTTATTAACTATCATGTAATGAAATGTTTTAAGGTCGTGTACCTGGGATTTAAAAAACTCTGATATATAAATTAAGTTTGATATTTATGACAATATTATTATTATTCCGCTCAAAGAAATGGTATCGTGAAGCACTGAATTCGGGTTTCAAGTACCTGAATTTGGGGGCGTCACTGGTTGGTATCAGAGCTTTAGTGTTAGAAACCATAGGTGGGAGTAGACCTTAGGCTATAACCTTAGAGCAGAGGAAAACGTTGAAAGTACAAATAACTCATATTGAGTTTAAAGGGAAATGAATCGAATAAATTCATCGTCAAACAAAAGATAACTTATATACAACTTTTACTTGCGGTGTGTATATATTATATTCTAATCAAGATAATTTATGTGTAGATGTCAGGAGGAAAAGGATTATGATACCCTAAGATCGTAAAGAAGGAGCCAATATCAAAGCCAATAGTTGAAATAGAGGCTCATGTTGAAGATAACCTTGATGAGGTGATCATTTTGGAAAATATAGTACCAGACCCAGAAATAATGGAACTAACAGATAGTAATTCAGACACCGAAGTTGGAGCTGATCCAGCATCAACTGAAGTGCAAAATCTGAGGAACAAGGTTTCTTCTCTAGAAAAGTTGTGGGAGATAGAAAAAATACTAAATAGTTAACTTCGAAAGGCGTTAATCGAAACGATGGAAGAACAAGATAAGCTTAAGATCCAAATTGATCAGATGGGAGCCAAAAGCAACATATCGTGTGCAACTCCAAGCAAAAAGGAAAAAAGAAAGATAAAAGACCACGACTTAGGAAAATCCAATAATAACCGAGGGAAAAAGATATGTTATATTTGCGGCAATGAAGGACATACCTCTCCTCATTGTCCCGACTTTAAGAGAGGTGGATGTTTTATTTGTGGGTTGGAAGGTCATCAAGCAAAAGGTTGTCCAGAATCAGGAAAGAGGTGTAGGAAATATGTAGAATTAGTATTTGACTATGTAAGTTTGGTAATGTACGTGTGTATTATAATAATCTCAACTTTGGTGTAAGTTGTGGTAGCGATTCCCGACTTTTATGGTCACAAAGGGATATTGGATGTTTAAAGCAGTATATGTTATGCTATGTACTATGAATTAGTCAAATAAATATGAATCTATGTTTGATTAATGGGATAAGTTTGAAATGTTAAAATTATACGATAAGGTTTAGAATGTAAGTTAATAAAATATAGATTTTGTTTTATTTAACCAGAAAATGCCGCCAAGACATCAAACTCGAAACCAAAGGGCAGAAGAGTCTGTCAACAATGCTGGAGGACAACAACCGGACCTGATGCAGAATTTCGAGAACATGGTAGCTTAGGCCATGCAGAATGGAATGCCAGCGGCGGGAAATTAGCCAGACAATCGATTTGCGAACTTCAAGGATTTTAAGGTCGTAGGACCGCCCGAATTTAGAGGTACCACTGACCCAATAGAAGGCCAAACTTGAGTTAAGGAAATAGAAAAAGTGTTTGTAGGCACTAGGATAGATGAAGGGCAAAAGACAGCTTTTGCCATCTATATGATGAAAGGAGAGGCGAATTTCTGGTAAGAGGCAAATCAAGTTAGGGAAGGAGAAGGAGTGATAACATGGACTAGGTTTAAGACGCTATTCTTTGATAATTATTTCTCGGCTAGTGTGCGGGCTAGGATGGAGGTGAAGTTTTTAGAATTAAAGTAGGAGAACTTGACAGTTGCGGAGTATGCCACAAAGTTTAATGAATTAGCTAGGTTCACTTTGCACCAAGTGGATACGGAGGCTAGAAAGGCAAGGAGGTTTGAGCTAGGCCTAAAACCCTGGCTCTACAATAAGGTGGCAGTCTTACAGATCAATACGTTTGCCGCACTCTTAGAAAAGGCTATCATAGCTGAAGGGGGAAGTGAGGCCATGAGTCTCTACAATGAGGAGAGGAAGAATAAGGGTGAGGGAGCTGGGAAGGTAGAAGTAGGTAGTGGAAGTAGGGATGAGAAAATAAAGTGGACCAATGTTGTGAGTGTCTAAGTCAAGCAGGAAGGTGTGACAAAGTAGGCGGTACAGTGTAAGAATTGTGGGAAGAGTCATTCAGGTAAGTGTCTTAAGGGTAAGTTTGTGTGCTATAAGTGTGGGCAAGAGGGACATATCTCTCCTAACTGCCCCAATCCTAGGATGAGTGAAATTTAAATAGGTACACTTAGAAGGGGGGGTTGAATAAGTGTAGGCACAAATTATGTCCAATTTTTATTTCTTATCAAAAATCCTTTGGACGTTTAATATAGCTAGCTGGATTACCAAATCAGGATATTATTGAGTTAACCAATTTCACTGATATGAATAGAATGCAGGCTGCTGGATAAACAACAAGATATTCAAGCACAGAATGCAATCACACAAACACCAGAATTTTTATGTGGTTTAACTACTACCCTCTAGAATAGTAGCCTAATCCACGTCCAATACCAACTAGTATCGGAGACTCACTTTTATTAAACTCTTTCAATTACAATATAAGTTCTAGCAATTTGAACACCTTTGTTCCCTATGCACCTATGCACTCTTAAGCACCTATGCTTCCCTCAAACTTGACTGTAATAAGTTACCAATTCAAAACAGACTTACATGTAATATTGATTGAGATAGAGAAAATAAGATACACACTAGAGGTCTAATGATCAATCAATATATTACTCACCAACTCAAGGCTCTAATATGAAATGAAATGATATGCAAGATGAATATTACCAGAATGTTTTCTATACGTTCTTTGTAGCTGCAATTCTGCTCTTAATGCACTCAATGTCTGTCTTAGTGAAAAATATTTTGGTAGTTTGTATGCTATATTGTGTTGTGTATGTTTTTCGTATCTCTTTCGTTGTATGAGATCAGTTCATTTATAGGCTTTTTCCAGTGTACCATTGCTTGTGGGTAACGAGAGAGAGAGAGAGACAGTATACGCAAGTTAAGTGATACTCAGACAAACATCCAGATTTTGTGCCAAAGAACAAGATATCCTATATATATATATATTTATTATGATGGAGTGAACAATATAAGTGTATTAGAGTGATGACTGAGGGATTTTTGCTTATTAGGTAGTCCATCACTTTTAGTCTATATCTTGTCATATGACAGCTTTCTTTATGACCATTATCACTGTTATCTCAGAATAGACTTCTTTTACCATTCTTAGAAATGTTCCTTGATCTTAGCTCTTTCATTACGCACGTGATTAGCTGGTTGCCTTGATTGATTTTTCAGAATTAAGGATCTTGATTTACTAGACATGATTTTTGATGCATGATCTATGATGTCATGTTTTGTGCTTACCATAAGGTGTTTGCTAGTCGGTGTCCACAGATCTTACCATATATTAGACCAGTGATGACGCCCAATTGAATTCCTTGAATCATGGGACAGTAATGGTGTATGTCTCATGCTAGCCTTAACCGTGAACTTGGATTTTTGCATAACTAAAGGTAATTTAATTTAATCAATCTTTTTGCTCTACCAAACAGTATTTGATTCCTTAGCAAATGTTGAGCAAATAATGGTCATGCATATTATGTGCTAGTTAATTTATCATGTGACAACAATTATGAATATGGGCGTATATGCAATGCATGTCCTAGAGCCTTATTTTGGAAAGTAATAGATGCCACGATCTTACATATATTCCTAGGACCCATATTTGCTTTTCTTTGAGGATGTCTTGACTTTGTAATTTCCTCCTTGTTGTTTTCTGAAATTTCATGTCTTTCCCTGAAATGTAATATAACATGATTAGAGAAATAATAAAGTCATCATCAAAACATGGAGTGTGACATAAGTCAACATTCTCCCCCTTTTTGATGATGATAACAAATAGATTATGGCTCCCCTAAATCCATGCACTTTAGAGATTTTACACTCCCCTTAATGTGTGCATCTTGCCCATTAACTATTATTTGCATATACACAGTTTGAGTCACCCCGCATTGTTTTTAAAGGATACCCTGCAGTTTCTGATTAGTCCTCAACATGTTAAGTAAAGGCAGAAATTGTAGTAAACTGTTTAAACCAACCATCATCCATCAAACAAAAACAAATAAACCATCGTCTGAACCACACAGGTTACCATGCATGAAAAATTTAAACGATTGTCTTTGGAAGTAAGAAAAATAGTCATAAAGAGAAACATCATAAAGAAAAAATAGGCATAATTTTCTCCCCTTTGGCATCTATCAAAAGGGAGACGCAGAAAAAGCAAACAGGCGGGTAAGTGCTAGTCATCCTCCTCCGCAAGATTGACGTGATTGGTCACGTGGGGTCAGAAAATAGGGCCGGTGAAGCCTGCGATGTTTGATCTTTTCAAGGGACATTGTGTTGGCAAAGCGGGGAGGACGAGCAATGAATGTAGGAGGTGGTAGTGGTAGGTCTAGGAAGTCGCCTTGATATTCTGCCATCCAATTGCATTGGGGCCATTCCCGGATACGCGACTGAACTTGATCGGCTTGCAGCTCCTCACTCAGGTCATTCATGCGGCGTTCAAAGGAATCGTCCAAGAGTCCCAACTCGATGACCGATAAACTTAAGCTCGGTACTTATTTGGCGAGCGCTGCGGTTCATCTTGCGTTGGAGGCTTCACCATCGCCCAGTATGTAACTCGAATCCAACTTGAGGTCAATAAACTCATCTTCCACATTGCGAAACATAGCATGAAGATCATTTTTTTCGAATAGGGAGTTTGCCATTTTCGAGCACTACGACATGGATGAAGTTGGATATCTTTGATAACGGCAGTGATAGTAGTTTAATTGTTTGCAATGGTACGAAGAAGAGTGATTATCTCAGGGGAAGGGGGTAGTGAAGTAGGAGGAGTGAAGTGTGGAGCATTGGGAATTTCGGGTATGATACATATGAACCTTCCTTTAAATAGTTTGATATGAGCACCCTTTAGATAGTTTGAGTCGATGGAGTCAGTGAGTTGGATGGAGCCCTCATTGTCGAGTGGAATTTGAAAGTGAGTAAATAATTTGGTGAGGAAGCAAATGTGTAAGGCGCACTTTTTTGAATGTTTGACACAGTTAACCATGTGTTTGAGCATCATGAGAGAGAAATTGAATGGTTTGTCGGTCAGTATCAAGGCTATCAAAATCAGATCTTGGTAAGTAAAGTCAGCGCCACCACCTAGACGAGGGAGAATGTTATACCTTAGTAGTTTGTGAAGGACTATTGCAATAGGAGAAACTTCGGTCGATTTTGGAAGGGTGACTGTGGAGATGGTGGGGTCATCCATGACAGTGCGAAGCTGGACAATAGGGGACATAGGGGTATAAACTGGTCCCTTAAGTGTAAAGGGACAATCCCCTGTGTATGGGATAGAGAGTATGCTCCCTAGATCCAGAGCAGTGAAAAACAGTGATTTGCCTTTAACAAAAGATGTATAACAGTCCCCATTAATTGTTGAACCAATTTTAGATACGCCACAGATGGAGGTGCACTTAAGGAAGCTAGGCCACATGACTCAAGGAGGTTTTGAAGAGGGGAGTTTGTGTAATAAAACATGTCAACTGATTTTTCATAAATAAAGGTTTTGTGACATATAGATGACTTAAAGCGAAGTTCGAAATTGTGACCTCTAAAGTAGTCATCGGGGACATCATGCAAAGACGTAGAGAGAGGGTTTACCATTATTGGAGGGGAACTGAGGGGGGATTCGTTGACGGATTTTCGTTTAGTGATCATTGACGCCCCAATCGGTGGAGGAGAGGGTAAGCTAGCTTCAGATTCAACCGGAGAGGAGTCGCCGGAGATGGTTTGGACCGAGGGCTGCTTCTGTTTCAGATGTCGAGAAGTAGTGGTATGAGTTGGTGGCGATGGTAGTGATATCTCGTCATCCGATTCATCATGTATTTGGCTGGACCGTCGTGTTTTCATCTTCATAGTTGGGGTTTGATAGATGTGAAGAGAAGCAAAGAGGGTTGAGGTATGAAGAAGATGGAGAGAGATGGCTGGGATTATTAAAGTAGAGTCTGTCCTTTTAAAAGCTGTGTGTTACCAAAATTTGGAAAGACGTGTCACAGTGTTTGGGAATGAAGATCTTGAGCAGATATAATGAGCGTTATTATGGCACCTAGATATGTCATGACTGTCTACTTTCCTTAAGGCATGCAGATCGTATTTAAATCAGACACATCCCGAGTTCTCTTCTTAAGGTACAAAACCGGTCTTCCCCTAAAGGTTTTGTGAAGATATCTGCTAATTGATGCTCAGTGGGGATGAATATCAATCTTATTAAGCCTTTGGACACATTGTCTCTAAGAAAATGGTGGCGTACTTCTATGTGTTTTGTGCGAGAATGTAGTACTGGATTTTTAGAGATGTCTATGGTGCTTGTATTATCACAGTATATGGGCACATTTTCATATATAATATCAAAGTCGCACAATGTTTGACGCATCCAC
This sequence comes from Panax ginseng, assembly GCA_020205605.1. Classification (NCBI taxonomy): domain Eukaryota; kingdom Viridiplantae; phylum Streptophyta; class Magnoliopsida; order Apiales; family Araliaceae; genus Panax; species Panax ginseng. The sequence continues at coordinate 35,595,901 of CM035129.1, forward strand.
AATATTTGGGAGCAGCAACTTCCTGCGGCTAAGTATTCACCCTCAGTGGTGGATAGAGCGACTGATGTTTGCTTCTTGCTGTGCCATGAAACAAGACTTTGTCCCAAAAATGTACAGGCACCGCTTGTGCTTTTTCTATCTATTTGACAACCTGCATAGTCGATCCTCTGAATAACCCATTAGATCAAAATTATCACATTTTGGGTAGAAACAATCCTAAGTTTGTCGTACCACTCAAATATTTAAATATTCGCTTTAACAAACTGTAAGTGGGATTCTTTGGGTTTGGCCTCAAAATCCGAGCACATACACACACACACATGTACATTATATCGTGTCTAGAAGCGCTTAAATATAGTAGGGATCCAATCATACCTCTATATTTTGTTACTTCTACATCCATCCACACCTTTTTCATCTCACGTGAGTTTTATTGATGTACTCATTGGTGTGGTCTTTGAGTTTGAATTGTCAAATCAATCTCTTAAGTAACTCTTTTGTGTACTTGGTTTGATGAATGAATATACCTTCGTTTTTTGTTTAATTTGGAGGCCCATAAAGTAGTTAAGTTCTCCCATCGTGCTCATGTCAAACTCCTTGTGCATGCATTTGAAAACCACTCACAAAGAAAATTATTATAGCACCAAATATTATATCGTCTACATATATTTGTACAATAATAATATCTTTATTTTGACGTTTAATAAACAGAGTGGAGTCGATTTTACCTCGAATGAATCCATTTGATAGGAGATACTTACTTAATCTTTCGTACCAAGCCCTTGGGGCTTGTTTGAGTCCATAGAGTGCCTTCTTGAGTTTGTATACGTAATGTGGGAACTTGTCATGCTCAAATCCAGGTGGCTGTTTTACATATACTTCTTCATTTATGTACCCGTTGAGGAAGGCGCTTTTGACGTCCATTTGGTGTAGCTTGAACTTTCTGAAACAAGCGAATGCTAGTAGTATACGAATAGATTCCAAGCGGGCTACTGGGGCAAATGTTTCTTCATAGTCTATTCCTTCTTGTTGGTTGTATCCTTGAGCTACTAATCTCGCTTTGTTTCTTGTAATTGTTCCGTACTCGTCAAGCTTGTTTTTGAATACCCATTTAGTTCCAATAATGGATACACCTTTTGGAGGAGGTACCAATTCCCACACTTGACATCTTTCAAATTGTTGTAGTTCCTCCTGCATTGCTAGAAGCCAATTTTCATCAAGAATAGCTTCTTTGGCATTTTTTGGTTCAATTTGGGATAGGAATGCTGAGAAAGCACACATATTTTGTGCTTTTCTTCTAGTAATAACTTTGTCATTTATGTTCCCAATAATGTTCTCAGGAGGATGATTTTTGATGTATCTTGCTGATTTTGGAAGTTGAACATCATGTATTACTTCTTTAGTAGATTCGTATTGTGGTATTGTTGTTCATCCATTTCAGCTTGCTGGATATGTTCCTGATTTTTGTATTCAGCTTGCTGGATAGAGTCTAGGTCCTGCTGCTCTTCTAATTCATCTTGCTGGATTGGTTCCATGATCTTGCTGTTTTGCTTTATCTGGTAGGCTGGATTTGCAGCAGTCTCTAAGTTTCCTGCATCTTCTTCTCTTTCTCTTGTAATATCATGGTTAGATTCGTTAAATTTGATATGTATAGATTCTTCGATACACATCTTTTGTACATTATAAATGCGATATGCTCTACTATTTTGTGAATAGCCAATGAATATTCCTTCATATGATCTAGCATCAAACTTGCCTGATTTCCATTAGTGTTAAGAATAAAGCATTTAGATCCAAACACTTTGAAATAGCTTATGTTAGGGAGCCAATTATTTAATAATTCAGTATGGTGTTTTCAAGATGATTGACGAATCAAAACTCTATTTAGTACATAACATGTCAGGTTTACATCTTCGACCAAAATTTTTAGGAAGCTTACTTTCTTGAATTAGAGTTCTAGCAGCTTTCTTGTAACGCTCGATTTTTCCTCTCTACCACTCCATTTTGTTGTGGAGTTCTAGGTCTGAAAAATTCATGAGAGATTCCTTTTGATTATAGAATGTAATAAAATCCTTTTGAAATTCAAGACCATGGTCACTTCTTATTCTTATAAGATTAAGACTATACTTGGTCTCCAAATTTTTAATCGCTTTTCAAATTCTTTAAATGCCTCATCTTTTGTTCTAAGGAATAGTACCCATGTATATCTAGAGAAATCATCGACTATCACAAAAGCATAGAATTTACCGCTTAGACTAGCATGCCTTTCGTGTCCAAATAAATCGAGATGAAGCAATTGTAAGGAGAAGAGGTTGATACCACGCTTTTGGTCATGAATGATGTTCTTACTTGTTTTCCAAGTTGACATGGTTCACATATACCTTTCTTCTCTGAAATTCATTTTGGGTAATCCTCTTACTAAGTTCTTTGATGACAACTTTTGATGAGGTCCATATGAACATGTCCCATCCTTCTATGCCATAGATTAGCTTCATCTTGAATGGTTGCAAGACATAATTCTTCCTCCCGTCAGCTCAAAATCAAGAGTATATATATTCCTTTCTTTGGGCAACTAAAACAAACATTGTTAGTACCATGTGAAATTGTACATCTATCTTTTTCAAACTTTACTTGATGTCCATTATCCATTAATTGACTAACACTGATAAGATTGAATTCTAAACCGTTAACAAGATGAACATTATTAATGTTAACCTTACCATTACCGATTTTACCTTTCCCAATTATTTCGCATGACCGATTATCACCGAATGTGACAGTTCCATGTTTCTTTTTGACATTCAGTTCCACGAACTTAGATTTGTCTCCCGTCATATGACGTGAACATCCGCTGTCAAGAATCCATTTTTGAGAAGATACTTTGGCTTTGAGACATACCTGTATAAGAGAGATACAATTTATATTTTTGGTACCCATATCTTTTTGGGTCCACTTGTGTTAGTTGAAATCAAATCACTTTTCTTTATCCATATGGCTTTATTTAGATTTTTCTTTCTTGAGCAGTTTATCTCTAGATGTCCTTTAATGCCACAATTTTTGCAGGAGGTAAAAGGCGTGCAATAATTCAATTTAAATGATGATTTAGGTTTTAGCATTTCAACTTCTTTCCTATATGTTGGATTGTAACCTATGCCTTGTTTATCATAACTGGGTCTTTGTTTTCCTAGCATGACATTTAGGTTTTCTTCCCCATGAACAAATTTAGCTAGAGAGATTTTTAAAGACTCTATTTCCTTTTGTAGGTCATTAGTTGGAGGTGTTTTATTACTCGATTCATCGCCAAATACATCAATGCACACATCTCTCATCTCTATCTCCTTTTTTAATTTTTCTACTTCATTATTTAGCTTTTTACCTTGTTGAACAACATTTTATTGTAATTATCTAAATAATCATTCTTTGCTGCTAAAACCTTTTCCTCATTTGTGTGTGTTGCTTTTTCTAAATCTTTCTTTTCATCTATCAGTGCTTCCACTTCGCTCATTAGAGTGTTTACTAGATCTTTTAAGTACATATTTTTTTTCTTTTAATCTTTCATTTTCTTGTTTCAAAGTAATACTATCAGAAAAAGGTACCTCACTGGATTCACCTTCAAGTCCCATGAAGCATATTTGAGCCAGTTCATCGTTTGCATCTATTTCCACTTCGGATTCTTCATCATCACTCCATGTTAGAAATGCTTTGTGCTTTTTGAACTCCTTATTGCCTTGCTTTCCTTTGTTCTTGAGTTGGAAACAATCCTTTTTAAAGTGATCTGGTCGTCCACACTCGAAACAAGTTTCCTCGATTAACTTGGCTTTGTATTTGTTTGCGTTGAATGTATTTTTCCTTTGATTCTTTCTTTGAAGTAGTCCCTTAAGTCTCCTTGATATCATGGCTATTTCATCATCCGAGTTATTTTTGAGTTCTTCTTCAATTCTTGCATTTAGAGCTAGTACTTTCTTTCGAGAAACTTCTTCCTCGTCATCATATATTTTCAATTGGTGTTTATATTCTTCTAGTTCACCAAAGAGAGTTAATGTATCCATAGAAGAAATATTGACGGAGTCTTGAAGAGTAGTAATTTTAGATGCAAACCTTTTGGGCATAGCCCGAAGTAGCTTACGATTGATTTCGCTTTGTGGAATTGTCTTGTCGAGTAGCTTCAAGGAATTTATAAGTACCAAAAATCGTGCTTGAGCCATTTTGATCGTTTCGTCCCTTTCCAGTTTGAACATTTCGTAGTCATGCATGAGCATACTTAGCTTGACTTCTCGTACTTTAGACGTTCCTTCGTGACTTACCACTAGGGTATCCCAAATCTCCTTTGATGTGTTGCATGAAGAAACTTTATCTATTTCAGATTGCACCATGCCACTGAGGAGAGTGTTCATTGCTTTTGAGTCGTATGACACCATGTATGTTTCGGTTGAGTCCATCTCGAGTAGAGTTTTTGGAGTACCATCATCTTTCCTTGGGATTACTGGTCCATTCTCTACCACCCACCATTCCCATGGGTCTCGCTTTTAGATATATCCTCATCCGAAATTTCCGTGGTTATAGTTCTCGGCCCAAAGAGTAATGGAGGTCGGTTCGTTGATTGACCTTCGTGATGAGTGCTTCCAAGTTGTGCCATATCAGAATCTTTCCATAAAAGTCACCTTTAAGACTAAGATAAGTAGAGCCAAACTCTGATACCAAATGAAATTTAAATAGGTACACTTAGAAGGGGGGATTGAATAAGTGTAGGCACAAACTATGTCCAATTTTTATTTCTTATCAAAAATCCTTTGGATGTTTAATGCGGCTAATTTGGATTACCAAATCGATATTATTGAGTTAACTAATTTTACTGATATGAATAGAATGCAGTCACCGGATAAACAACAAGATATTCAAGCACGTAAAGCAATCACACACAAACACTGTAATTTTTATGTGGTTCAACTACTACCCTCTAGAATAGTAGCCTAATCCACGTCCAATACCAACTAGTATTGGAGACTCACTTTTATTAAACTCTTTCAATTACAATACAAGTTCTAGCAATTTGAACACCTTTGTTCCCTGTGCACCTATGCACTCTTAAGCACCTATGCTTCCCTCAAACTTGACTGTAATAAGTTACCAATTAAAAATAGAATTACATGTAATATTGATTGAGATAGGAAAAATAAAATACACACTAGAAGTCTAATGATCAAGCAATATATTACTCACCAACTCAAGGCTCTAGTATGAAATGTAATGATATGCAAGAAGAATATTACCAGACTATTTTCTATACGTTCTTCGTAGCTGCAATTCTGTTCTTAATGCAATCAATGTCTGTCTTAGCGAAAAAAACATTTCGTAGTTTGTATGCTATATTGTATTGTGTATGTTTTTCGTGTCTCTTTTCGTTGTATGAGATCGGTTCATTTATAGGCTTTTTCCAGTGTACCATTGCTTGTGGGTAACGAGAGAGAGAGAGAGAGAGTATACGCAAGTTAAGTGATACTCGTATGTACATCCGGATTTCGTGCCAAAGAACAAGATATCCTATATATATATATTATATTATGATGGAGTGAACAATATAAGTGTATTAGAGTGATGACCGAGGGATTTTTGCTTATTAGGTAGTCCATCACTTTTAGTCTATATCTTGTCATATGACAGCTTTCTTTATGACCATTATCACTGTTATCTCGGAACAGACTTCTTTTACCATTCTTAGAAATGTTCCTTGATCTTAGCTCTTTCATTACGCACGTGATTAGTCGGTTGGTTTGATTGATTGCTCAAAATTAAGGACCTTGATTTACTAAACATGATTTATGATGCATGATCTATGATGTCATTTTTGTGCTTACCATAAAGGTGTTTGCTAGTCTCAAGGTCCACAGATCTTACCATATATTGGACCTGATGACGCCCAATTGAATTCCTTGAATCATGGGACAAGAATGGTGTATGTCTCCTGCTAGCCTTAACCGTGAACTTGGATTTTGCATAACTAAAGGTAATTTAATTTAATCAATCTTTTTGCTCTACCAAAAAAGATTTTGATTCCTTAGCAAATGTTGAGCAAATAATGGTCATGCATATTATGTGCTAGTTAATTTATCATGTGACAACAATTATGAATATGGGCGATATGCAATGCATGTCCTAGAGCCTTATTTTGGAAAGTAATAGATGCTACGATCTTACATATATTCCTAGGACCCATATTTGCTTTTCTTTGAGGATGTCTTGACTTTGTAATTTCCTCCTTGTTGTTTTCTCGAAATTTCATGTCTTTCCCTCGAAATGTAATATAGCATGATTAGAGAAATAATAAAGTCATCATCAAAACATGAGAGTGTGACATAAGTCAACAAGATCGCCTCGATCAAATCGATCGAGATCTACTTGAAATGATTACGTATGCTATTTGCCCTAGTGTCTATAGGTTTTAAAGCGTTGATTTCGAGGACGGAATCCTTATAAGGGAGGGTGGATGTAATAACCCAATATTATCAATAAGAAATTTTGCGAATAATATATATATATATATATTTTATATATATAAGGGTGGGAATATGTGCAAGTAAAGTATGTGTATATATCTCGATAAATAAAATTATTTATTAGATGTAACAAATTTCTTTTAGAACTATTGATCATTATAGATTATATTCTTATAATAAAATTATGTTGTAATAAAAATATTTATTATTTATTTTCCATGAAATATGATTATTGTATATATGATATGGATATTATGATATGTATTGTATTATATTAGTTAAGTTAATTGTTTTAACTTAATAAATAATGTTATGTATGAAGGTTATGTCAGATATGAATTCAAAACCCTAAGTCTGGATTTTGAATAAGGAATGAGAATAATAATATAATATTATTTATATTTCAGTAATATAAACATGTCTTATATGTGTGTAATGTTAATGTGTGGAACAGTTATAGTAAAATAGTACAAAATCCTAGCATTACTGATAATCTATAATACAGAGTCAACTATGACTGCAAGATTTGTTAAGTTATGTGTTATGTAATTAATGACCATTATTATGTTTAATGTTAATTAGGTAAACCCTAATTGACATTTATAAACCCTAATTACTAGATCAAGACCCTAATTGCTAAGTTATAAAACCTAATTACTAATTTAGATTTAGAGCTTAGAAAACCTTAGGGTCAAACCCTAAGGGTTAGAAGGGAATTGTCAACCTTACCACTAAAAGTAAGTACCAAATGACCAAAGTGTCCTTCTTGCATTATTTAATAGGTAACTTGTAGAACTTGCCATAACTTTAGTTGGTGATCAACTCTAGCTAGCCATATGGTCTAGTAATAGCCTTTAATCAATAAAAATTTGATAGACATGATTCCCTCATCCCCCACGTACGGCAAGTAAAAAAACAATACGCCATATCGGTTATCTTAGGCCAAAAGCCATAAGGCTGTTTTTGGCTACACAAATTTCCCCCTTCCTGATTATCTTTATAACATTTATAGTATATAGTTTTTACTTCTCACGCATGTAACTAATTTACATAACTTACAATTATAGTTATAATAATTATAATTTTTATTATAATTATACTTATGATAATTGCTTTAATTTAGTTATCATACACACTTAACTAAATTATTATATAATAATTTCATAAATTATTTATTTTTCTTAATAAATAAATGATTTAAAATATTTAATTAATTCAATAAATATTTAAATTATAAAAATCTCGACTGTTACACCTATGTCAGGCTTAAACCTGGAGCTGTAGCGCCCCAAATAGGTCAACGGTGACGTCAGCATGGCACTGCAGCGCCCCAGTTCCTTTGTTAACTGGCTCTGCAGCTCGACCTCCGGTCTTTTAGTGCTGACTTGACGCTGCAGCGCCGATTCTGATGCCTAGAGAGTAAAGAGCTGGATTTGACCTAGTTTCAAGAGCAGACATGGATATTTTTTATGTAAGAGGATAGCCTCCTCACAAAAGAATTGAATCCCACTCTGGGATAGAGCTTTCTCCTTCTCCTTTATAATTTCTTTCCCATTTTCTCATAGTTAATGCTTGTAAATATAGTTTAGCATAGATTAGGGAGATGCTTTGGAATCGTTCGAGTTCAAGAGAAATTAGCAACAGGGATTGGAAAGCTTGAATGGATTGAAATTCTTGGAGACTGAAGAGCTTTGAAAGAGTTTATTCTCGTCCATTTGTTTCCTTTGATTTTGTAATCCATAAATGTTGTCTTTATTGCTACTTATATTTTGTTCAAGAACTATGAACTAATTATTGGCTCTAAGGTTATAATGGAACACTTTGTTATCTTAAATTGAATGTCCTATCTCTTTGGTTGGCACCATATGTATTGGTTAAATATATTCATGTTTAATATTCTTGCTAAGAAATTAGTGATGATTTTGGCAATCTATATGATGTTGAAAAAGGGATTGTAGATTTACACCTTAATATATTGGCATGTGATTAGGAGTTGTTGACTTGATTCGACTGCATAAGTTGTGTATAGAATAGACATATATTTATGCACCACGTGTGACCTAATTGAGAACTTAAGCTTTAAATCCTTGTTATAGTTAATTCACTTAGACATGTGTAGGATTATCACCTAGCTTAGATGTTCTTTTCTGTTCTATTCCCTATCGGGTGGATCTAGAGATGATATGTTTGTACATACCTCGGAAGAGGTATATGAGCACTTATGTGTTTTCATTCGATAAACCATCGTGACCACTAAGACCAAAGAAAGAAGGGTAGGAAGTTTGATGAAGCATAGCACACCAGGTGTTTGATAAAATCCCAGTATGGGGTGAAGTTATGACCTTAGCTTGTAGCACCTTCGATACCATTTATTATCCATTTACTTATTTTAATAATTAGATATAACTAGCTTAGTTACACATCTTTATTTCCGCTATTCGAATAAGACTTAAGCGATACAAGTTGGTATTTGGTAAATATTAGTGATAGTTCCTCGTGGGTACGACACTTTCTTTATCATTGTATTACTTGTTAGACCGCGTATACTTGCATGTGTTTAATGATCAGTTTTCCGACCAACAATTATGCATATACATAGTGTACGAGAGGCTGATCCCCTCGAGTATGTATTCTGAGCTATTAACCAAGGGGTCAATTAGCTATTGATTCCCTTGGAAGTTATTTATAGTTTACTTGACTACTTGATATTCTAAAAGTACTTGTTGTCTCTTACTTCTGTTATTCAGATATTAAATCTTTCCACATATTCATTCCATTCATGATATATATTATTCTTGTTATACTTAAACTTGCTGAGCAAACTAGTTTCTCATCCTTGCTATATCATGCACATTATTGTAGTTAAGCCTGAGACCTCAGGCAAAGGCAAAGGCAAGGGCAAGGAGAAGATGAAGTAATAGACTTCTAGTAGCAGCACTTTTGTTTCATGCTAGTTACATTAATTGTTAGTGTTATTTGAACCCTAATTATTATACTAGGGTATGTTTGTAAGTTGTATTAAGGTTCAGACCTTGGGACTAGTAACACCTTTTGAATGAACAACATATGTTTATTATATTCTGCACTGAGTTATTGTATGTTGTTTAGAGGTAGATGTTTGTATTGGATCGTGATGACCAGGTCCGGGTGTTTGAGACTCAAATCTGGGGGCGTCATGGGTTGGTATCAGAGCTGTAGGTTATAAACATTAGGAATGTGAAACCTAGGTTATAACCTTAGAAGAAAACTCGTATAGAGTATGTTAGGAGATGAATTATTGAAATTCATCTGGTATATATAGTACATAATAAAATATCATTTCATCAATGAATATATTTTATTTATGATACTGATGTTGTTTAAATTATTTATTATGGTCATACGATGGCTGACGAGAGTCGAGATAGCTATTCAGTGAACCATGAGCCGAGGGACTCTAGTGAGGAGCCCATGGAGCATGAGGTGATAGAAGAGACCTGAAAGTAGTATGCACACAAGCTGATAAGTAGGTTTTATACCTACTTATCCGATATACATTACTTGAATTAGTTGCTTAAACCTATGTTTCTTAGCTACATTTCACACATTTTATGTTATTTTGTAGGCTATGACATAACATTGGCATGAAGAAGCAAGGAAAAGCGATTTGGACATCTTTTGGACTAAAATATGCAAGTAAATACAAGAAGGGGAGATTACAGGGCTTTTAACACCATGTTGGATGTATGTTCTTGGCTTAAAACATGGATTATATGTTAGAACTTCTTCTTAGCTTTCCGGAACATCGTGAATCATCCCAATCGGAGTTCGGATACTAGAGTTGTGGCCCTTTTATCAATGAAGATCAAAGCTAAGAGTTCTCATGCTTGTAATTTACACATCATCTACTTCAAGCTCGTTTTCGATCTTGTTCCGGCCCGAATTTCTTAGTTCTTAAAGAATAAAAGTTGTAGAACTCATCGATATCTTCGATTTGTTAGGTGGCGGACCTTGTAAAGCTTCTCGGATCAAACGTTATGGCCATTTTACTAGAGGACACTGCAGCAGAAAATGCACCCTCGCTGGGGCGGGCTTTCTCTTCACAAAACCCCCATCGGGGCGGGGGTACAAGCTACAAAACAGAACCCTAGCCCTCCGGGGCGGGCCATTTAAGTCTTATAACCCCCACCAGGGTGGGGGTACGCGCAAAAAAGTCCATTTTTGTCCGAATTTGAGTTCGAGAAGGATTGGTTCGATCCAATTGACTCAAGGACTTCCAAGAGGACTTAAAGACATATAAAAGGAGGAGAATCACAAGGATTAGGAGAGAGGGAGAGAGGATTCCATTAGATTAGATTAGAGTAGAATACGAGAAAACACTAGTTCTTATGAGATTTAGAGATTGAAGCACTTGGAAGCCATTGGAGATCAAGATCAAGAGCGAGACGGAGAACGAATTTGCCGACAACAGATTCACTTTGTTTCCTTACTCTTATTCTTATCTTTTAATGTGTAATCAAGTGTGGATTCTTAGTTTTAATTCAATGAAATAATTTTTTGTTTGAGATTACAATGGATCTTATTGTGTAGTTTATTTTAATATGCTTCGCTATTAATTATTATGTTCTATTATGAGGATTGTCTATTGTGATTTGGACTTACTTGTTTAATTGATTGGCTATCAATTACCGTGATAATCTATATGAACTCAAGAGATAAAGTTTAGATTTAGATCTGATCATGGTAGCATGTGTTTGTGATTTCTGCATAGATGGAATTCATGATTCGTGTTTAGGATAGAGATATGCCTTTACGCCATATGTAATCTTATAGAGAACTTGTGCTTTAAATCCTTGATAGAGAATAATTAATGAGAAGTGTGTTAACTTAAATAAAGCAATAAGTGAAGTTGTGATCTTAAATCTCTGTAATCTTAATTTAACTAGTGGAATTTAATAGTAGTTTAATTATATAATTTGAAATTCATTCGTTTAAATAAGATTGAGTTGGTTACGAGTTAGTACTTGGTGATTTTTATTAAATAATTATTCGTGGGAACGATACTCTACTTTCACTTTATTACTTGTTAACCATGTATACTTGCGTGTTGTGCGTAATTAGAAATTTACCCAACAAGTTTTTGGCGCCATTGCCGAGGAATTAGTTTAATATTTTTTTGTCAATATTAGCTTCAATCAAATTAGTCTTAATTTAAATATTTGTTTCTTTTTAATTAATTCTCTCCCTATTTTTCTTTCTTTTCAGGTACCATGGATGGATGCAATTATCAATGGCCATACACAAATATGACTCCACCAAGGGACACAGTAATTGATGGACTCAATGATTTTTTTTCATTGTCAGCACAGATTGAGACACTTTCAAGGAAGTTGGACGCTTTTGCAGCACAACGTCGTCAAAGTGTGGCGGTTACTTGTGATTATTGTGCTTGAAATCATCTGAGTCATCAATGCACCATTAGTTTTGAGCCAATACAGTGTAGTGGTGATTACCCCAACAATTATGTCTATCCCAACAACTATCATCAAGATTGGGGGTATCACCCGAATTCTTCATGGAGTTTCAATTATGAAGATCAATACTCTGCTCTAAATCCAACATACACGTTGGAATTCTCATGTCAACTTCCATTGCAAGAAGAAAGGTCAAACTTGGAGGAATTCATGTCAAAAATCATAGTAAACCAAGAGGAGAGGATGATGAGTCAAGAAATATCGAGCAACAATTTTCAGCACCAGATGGAACAACTCATCACCACTTCAACTCATGGTCCTCAATACATGGATTCCAATACTGAGACAGATAATTCAGGGGTAGTGGAATTGTTGTCCAAATTTATAGCATCAAATGTGGAGAGGAGGATTAATCAAGAGCAGTCAATTCAGAATCTTCAGAATAAGATAGATCAAATGTTCAAAGCCTTAAATAACTGTCCTTAATATAATTTATGTTATGAATTGGATTCCGAGATTGACGAAGTGCCCGAACCAAATCTACAACTGGATGAGACACGAGATGTTAAAAAAGAAGAGACAAGTGGGGATAATGAAAATAAGGTCGGTGAAGAACTAACTATGAGTACCAACGAGGATGAGCCGATGTTATTAGTGCCCCAAGTTCCTTCTCTGCCAAAGATCAAGGGTCCAATTAGATTTGCAAAATCGTGTCATTGGTAATAGTCATATGTAAATCGACAAGGCTCTTTATGACATGAGAGCTAATACAAATATAAAGCCATGGTGGGATGAGTAGGAGAATATAGAAGAAGAGCCCGTTGTTCTTGCCAAGCCTCAAAGCCCCAATCAAATCATAGGCTCAACGAACGGAAAAGCACCTAGTTATTCAACATTCTCAATTGGGCACACATTTAAACAAAGCATGCTAGGTGACTTTAATTCGATAGCCATCACAAATGGGAACCTACCAAAACTTATATTATTTCTGATGGATAGAGGGTTCCTCAATCATCAAATTGGAAATGGATAGTGTTGACCAGACAAAGTCAGGTTGAAAGACTGTAATTCAAGCGCTAACTGGTAGCAACCCAGGAATTTTTATATTTATATGCTTTACTAGTTTATTTAGTAGATATGAATTAATTTGCTTATTAAGTTCTCTTACCAATCCAAAGTGTTATTATAATCCATGTTATCTCTCCTCATTGCAGGTATTGGAGGTTCAATGGATAGGCAAAAGATTATGGAAAGGTTATGCAAGTCAAATTCAAATGTGGTGCCCAATTTGTTCCATGTGCATATCCTATTCTCCAAACTTAACGGACAAGGAGAAGGATTGCGATATTTTCAGGGAAGTCCTCTACTTTACTTTTTTTCTATTTTAGCCATTGAGGACAATGTATAGTTTAAGTTTGGGGGCATTTTAGTGTTGTATTGCATATAGTTAGTTATTTACATTATAGTTCGTTATGTTTGCGGGTTATTTACATTTAGTTTTTGCATTGGGTTTTTTATTTAAAAAAAAATCAAAAAATTCAAAAATAGTAGTTAGTTTACTATGTTTATATAGCATTTAGTACATCTTGCATGAGTCCAGCTGTTTGATATTTAGAATTTGTTTTGGCCAATGATGAGATTAGAATTGGGTAGACAAGTATAGTACTAACTATTAGAGCTTTGATGTGATTTCTTGTTATAAATTGTGTTTTTTTTCTGTTTGAAACTGGTATAATAAGGATAGCACAGTAAAAATAACTTGCTGATTGATTGAGTTTAAATTGATACATAATGGGACTCTAAAGGATAATGTTAGTTTGAATGAAAGAATAACAAGAATAAGTAGTTATGGTTAAGGTTAGACAAGAACCTAAGTTTGGGGTATATAAGCTATATAAAAAAAAGAAAAAAAGTATGAATAAACACTATGGCGTGCTTGTCTAGTTTTGTGGCCTTTGTTACTTTAGTAAGTGAGCCTGAGGGGATTGTCTTTACACCTAACATTCTAAGGTCTTAATGGTCTGGGAGTCGTTGGTCGAAAGCTCATTAAGGTAGCATTGAAAAGCCTAAGAAAATAAGACATTACATAGCTATGTGTATATAAACCCAAAAAAAATTAATAAAACGGGAAATAAGAGCAAAAAGCCCCCGTAGATGAAAAATGAAGCATAAGTATCCCATGTTGGCCCTCGATATTAGTAATTGTTTGATTTTAGTTGGATCTAGCTTGTTTTTGGATTTCTTGAGTTTACACTATATGATGCTACGAAGAGACTTGTTATGTGTTAAATTTAATTTTATATCAGTTAACATTGTTGTGGAGCAGACATGCACTATATTAGTGATAACAGTGTAAGATTTGATGATTGATTGGAAAATTAATGATTTATTTTGATATGATGTATTATCATGTTTGCTTGATTTCTCTGAGGCGGGGTGAATAGACTTGTGTTTATCAATACTGCTGGATTCGTAGGCATATAGATTAGTTGCATTTCATTGCATTGCATTGCATTTTTGTTGTGTTGATTGGGGACAAGCAACGGTTTAAGTTTAGGGGTATTTGATAAGTAGGTTTTATACCTACTTATCCGATATCTATTACTTGAATTAGTTGCTTAAACCTATGTTTCTTAGTTACTTTTCATACATTTTATGTTATTTTGTAGGCTATGACATAACATTGGCATGAAGAAGCAAGGAAAAGCAATTTGGACATCTTTTGGACTAAAATATGGAAGCAAATACAAGAAAGGGAGATTGTAGGGCTTTTCACACCGAGTTGGATGCATGTTTTTGGCTTGGAACTTGGATTATACTGTAGAGCTTCTTCTTAGATTTTTGGAACATCTTGAATCATCCCAATCGGAGTTAGGATGCGAGAGTTATGGCCTTTTTATCAACGAAGATCAAAGATAAGAGTTCTCATGCTTGCAATTTACACAGTATCTACTTCAAGCTCGATTTCTATCTTGTTCCGGCTAGAATTTCTCAATTCGTAAAGGATGAAAGTTGTAGAGCTCATCGATATCTTCGATTTGATAGGTGACGGGCCTCGTAACTCTTCTCGGATCAAAAGTTATGGCCGTTTTACCAGATGACACTATAGCAAAAAAAAGGACCCCCGTTGGGGCAGGCTTTCTCTTCACAAGACCCCCACCGGGGCGGGGGTACAAGCTGCAAAACAGAACCCTAGCCCGTCGGGGCAGGTCCTTTAAGCCTTATAACCCCCACCGGGGCGGGGGTACGCGTAGAAAAGTTATTTTTTGTCCGAATTTGAGTTCGAGAAGGATTGGTTCGATCCGATTGACTTAAGGACTTCCAAGAGGACTTAAAGACATATAAAGAGACATATAAAAGGAGGAGAATCGCAAGGATTAGGAGAGAGGGGGAGAGGATTCTATTAGATTAGAGTAGAGTAGAATAAGAGAAAACACTAGTTTTTATGAGATTTGGAGATTGAAGCACTTGGAAGCCATTGGAGATTAAGATTAAGAGCGAGACAGGGGACGAATTTGCCGACAACAAATTCACTTCTTTTCCTTAATCTTATTTTTATCTTTTAATGTGTATTCAAGTGTTGATTCTTAGTTTTAATTCAATGAACTAATTCTTTGTTTGAGATTACAATGGATCTTATTGTGTAGTTTATTTTAATATGTTTCGCTATCAATTATTATGTTCTATTGTGAGGATTGTCTATTGTGATTTGGACTTAATTGTTTAATTGATTGGCCATTAATTACAGTGATAATCTATATGAACTCAAGAGATAAATTTTAGATTTAGATCTGATCATGATAGAATGTGTTTGTGATTTCTGCATAGATGGAATTCATGATTCGTGTTTAGGATAGAGATATATATACCTTTACGCCATATGTAATCTTATAGAGAACTTGTGCTTTAAATCCTTTTTAATTGTAATTCACATAGAGATATAGTGGATTAGTTAATTAGTTAATTAGTTAATTAGGGTGTCTTGCTTAATTCTATCATCT
Organism: Panax ginseng; assembly: GCA_020205605.1. NCBI lineage: Eukaryota > Viridiplantae > Streptophyta > Magnoliopsida > Apiales > Araliaceae > Panax > Panax ginseng. The sequence continues at coordinate 35,611,849 of CM035129.1, forward strand.
GTGTATTTAAGTGAGTATAAGTATTATGCATCGAGAGGTGGTTTTATCTGCTTTAGTGTTCTTGATTAACAATTCATGATAGAGAATAATTGATGAGAAGTGTGTTAACTTAAATGAAGCAATAAGTGAAGTTGTGATCTTAAATCTCCATAATCTTAATTTAACTAGTGGAATTTAATGGTAGTTTAATTATATAATTTGAAATTCATTCGTTTAAATAAGATTGAGTTGATTACGGGTTAGTACTTGGTGATTTTTATTAAACAATTCCTCGTGGAAACGATACTCTACTTTCACTTTATTACTTGTTGACCACGTACACTTGCGTGTTGTGCGTAATTAGAAATTAACCAACACAAGCCAATCATGTTTGATGATAAATCATATACTTTGTAACAATCTTATTCATTTATTAATAAAAAGTATTAATTTATTAAAGACTTTTAATTATCTACATGATGCTGTTTTATAATATGTGATAAACCCATAGTTTTAAGCAATGCTTTTAGAATAATGATAATGATCATTCTAATGAGATCTAAATTTTTAGAAAGCTTTAAATTAAAATAGTTCACAATCGTAAGATTACTAAATTAGGGATTAGTGAACCTGGATATATTGGTATATACGTTGCTTGCTCATTGAATGAGGATGATTGATCTAATGATCATTTGTGTGAAGACACTAAAGCAAGTATGTAGGTGCTTATTAGAGAATAAGTTCACTGAACGTAGCTCGCTAAGGAATACCTAATGTAGTTTTACTTGTCTGTCAATAGGAATTCCTGTAGTGATAGTAGTACAAGTGATCCTTGGACTTGAGATCATCATAGTATCTTGTGTATGATGAGTTATACTTTGACTTATTCCTTAAGACCCTTAGGGTATAGCAAAGGGTATGCTTGGGTATAATAAGTTGTACATGGAGATAATGCATGATCAATAAAGAATCTACCACTTCTAGTAAAAGAAGAGAAATGTCTTATGTGATTCGATAAATGACAACCCAGTAGTCCTTGGCCAAGGCAGAATGAAATTAGAAAGGATTTTCTAATTTGCATTATTTGGAGTTGTGCATTTAAGAGTCGAAATACATATAATTAAATAAAATAAGACTTGACAGTAATTTCATGTCTTATATTTAATTGGGACATTTATGGTGGAAGGATTGAATTGTACGGTAACTATTTACTCAAATGTTCTTTTATGATTAATGTTAAAATCTATATTATCTGGAAAGTCGTTAATCACTGGGGAGGCTTATCCCTATTGTAGAATAAATATTATTTATTTAAATAAATTAATTATTTAATTTATTTATTTAAATAAGATTAGAATTGTTCTATTTGATTTATTCACAACCGATTTAATATGGAGAACCTAAAGGGTCACGCCATAAAAGGAAGAATAATTATTTAAGAATAAAATGGCATAATCGTAATAATAGAATAGGTATATTTAATTTAATCTATGGTGATAGAATAAATTAAATAACTTAATATTTATTATTTAATATTTTGGAAATATTAAATATAAATTAATAAGAGGAGTCTTATTATTATTATTACTATTATTATTATTTAATTCCTAAAAGAGTTTGAGAATTAATTAATAAAAGTACTCTCATTTATTCCTAATAAGATTAGGAGGTAAATTAATTAGATTAGAAGGGTTAACTGATATCTTTATAAGAGGAGTCTTATATCAGATATCTATAGACGTGATTCCAATTATTGGAGAGTACGCTGTTTTTCTATAGAGATAGAAAAACTAGGGTTTAGCCAACCACCTATCTTCTTGAATCTTTTTTCTTCCTTGGCGGATCACCTCTAGAGGACAAACACTTGGGTGGTTAACATTGATCAAAGGAAGGAACCAAACCCGGTGGATTCAAGTTGAACGTGAAAAGATTTGGAGGTGAACTTGTACCTCAGAAAGCTCGAATCTTCAAGGGTATAATTCTTTATCTTTTTGTTTAATTAATAATTATGCATAAAGGATGATCCAGGTATATGGTTTGTAAAATTTTAAAACTCTGATTTTCCACATTTTCACTTATTTTGTGCAATTTGATTGCGTTCATGAATATTACAAACGTAATAGGGGTATCAGAACCAAACCATTATGCGAATTAGTAATTGTATTAATTTGATACATATATTGATATGTGTTTAGAACAATTTAATTGGGCACAATTTTGTTGTATAAAATTTTAAAAAAAAAATTGTTTTTGAAAATGCGGTATTGACATTTCGCTGATTCGCTCAATCCTGTTACTTAGCGCTTGAAGAATTGGATAGCAATATTATATACCCAAAATATGATTGGAATTTGATTGTATGGGTTTTATTGTTGTTAACTATTATATATATATATATATATATATATATATATATATATATATATATATATATATATATATAAATTGGGTCTCATGTACCTCGCCTTATCTAATTTTTTCTTAATGTAAATTCTAACTTCCTTCTATGTACTTCCCCTTGACTGTTGATCAAGGTTTGTATTTATTTAAATAGTTTTGTAATAGAAATAGTTAGAATTAATTTTAAAGAATTGGAGATCAAGGAGCAAGGAGCGCTTGAAGACCCGTTTGTAATGGAGCCCGGGTTTAAATGTAATAGTTATATTTAAATATTAATTCTTGCACCCCTAGGGTTTAACCTTTTGGTTCACTTTGTGGCTCTAGTGAACCAAATTAGAATAAAAGTCCATAATCAATCCGGGTAGAATATAGAATGTCAGGAATAAACATGTGAATGATATTCCTATTTATATATATTATTTGATTATGATATACATGTGAATGAATATGCAAGTATGCTTGTATTAAGAAAAGCTGTAAAGTCCTTTGATAGATTATAGAAACACATGTACAAGGACTTAGAATGAATTGATCAAATATGTTTGGTTGATCCTACATAAGCAAAACAGCTTTGTAAAGTCCTTAAAAAGAAATGATGTACAAGGACTATAAATATAGAAAGATCAAGCATGTTAGGTTGATCTTATAATGTAATAGATAGGCTTGTCTAATCGTCGAGCACTGCACCATAAATCGTAGTCTGCCAGGAGAGTCAAGGATAACTCGAGAGCTATCAAGGCAGAATCGTAGTATGCAAGATAGTTGATCTTGGAGTTCGTAGACTGCCACGAGAAATGAGGAAGGATCGTAGTGTGTCGAGGAGCACTTCCTCGGAGCCGTAGTCTGTTGAGGAAGTCATGTTCATAATCGTAGAGACAGCATGCCTATGAGCCGACCGAGTATCTGCCAAAGCCAAATCAAGAATCGTAGACTACACTCAGAGTCGTAGAGTCTACTAAGTCAAGAATAGTAGACTACACTCAGAGTCGTAGAGTCTACTAATCGTATCAAAGGCAGAGATTGTAGTCAAGCAAGATCAGATGAAGACAACAAGCACAACGACAAAAATCGTAGTGTCCAGATCTGATCTCGGAGTCGTAGTGTCTGCACAGTCGAAGCTGAATCGTAGAGTGCAGAGCTAAGACCTCAACAGATGTGCTCATAAAGCAGAGGTAGAATCGTAGAGCAAACACGATTCTCAACAATTGAGCACTCCCAGAATATCCAAAGGAATGAAGCCTCTGGTTGGTAATGCAGAGATACATCTCACCTGAAGGAATCCAGAGAGCACTCAATGAATGGCATGCAAGCTAATAGAAGATCTAAGCATCAACTCAATCAGCATCCAGATTGAGTTGAGAAGCCATTCAAGATGAAGTCTTCCACAAAATGATCATAAGAAGACTTCAGTAGTTGACTAAAGAAAGTCGAAGATATCACGATGAGTTGCCAAGTGGAAAGATGACAATGATCTTGGAAGTAACCAGGATCATAGTGTTTCCCAAACAAAGAAGAAACTGATGGAGTATACACAAAGATACTGGTCAGCCTCTGAATAACAAGGCTAAAGTGATTAAGCATTGGGTCAGTCCATTGATGATAAGTGAATGGGAGATCACAAGGAGAAAGCGAGCTGGACAAGCCACAAATCTGAAGTGTCTTGTTATTCAGAAGGGGCTAGAGCAAGAAGTCAAGCCATCAGTATCTGAGAATAGTCGAGGCAAATAGAAGTGTTGAAGCACTGCACAAGAAAAGGAAGAGGTGTTCCACATTGGAGATCTAATGAACACTCTTCAAGATCGTAGTGTTAACTCTACAAGTCAAGAAGCAACAGTCAACAAGACACTATGATCAAGTCCAAGAAGATATGTATCAGAATCGTAGAGTTCGAACAACTGAAGATTGAGGCATTGGCAACGGCTCAATCTGAAGATTGTTATTCGAATAGAGCTTATTGAGAGCATCGATGCAAAAGGACAACCTCTGATTTAGAGATCATAAGGAAGAAATAAAGTTGACTACCTGTTTGAGACATGAAAGTGACATCTCTGATGGGGTAGGTGAAATAGTAGACTGCAGTGTCAGAAAGTCAGAAAAAGATGTCATGTCACATCTGCAGTCTGCACCAAATAACTCGAGATCTGTGAAGCCATTTGAATAGCTTCCAACGGCTACTTTCCAACGGGAAGATTAGAAAGAAGTATAAATCAACAGAGCCTCAAAGATCAAGAGTTGTTAATGATTGCCATGTTACAGAATCATTGAGTTGTTGAATGCTACTGTTGACTCTACGAGTTCCACCAAAGATCAACAAAATAAGTCTCATGACAGTGAGACTACATAGGTGGAAGTGAAGCAGCTTTGAAGAAGGACTCAAACGGACTAGAGCTTCACTCAACAAATATGAGAATGCCACTAAAGATGGCAACCAAGCTAAGAGCCGAGAAGGCCAAGAAGATAGCATTCAGAAAAGTGGCAGAGTACAAAGAAGATCGGAAGAGCCACTCTACGATTCACCATGAACCTAAAGCTGAAACTGAACAAGTGCAGAACCATGTCTGCAAAACATTCAAGAAGGGTTCAGGGTTTGCTAAGTGCCAGACGAAGTCTACCAAAATCTCAGAGACTTAGCAAATCCAGATGGTGATGGTGCATAGCTGACATCAAATAAAGATGAGCAGAAAGGAGCAAAGATCAGCTGCACCAAAGAAGATGTAGTCCAGACTCTAAGCAGAATGCCAAGAGGACTACGCCAAGCTGCTAAGTACAGAAGATGTTCAAGCTTAAAGACATCTTAGCAGCTCAGCACCAACAACATCAACAACTACAACAACAAGAAGCCAGGGCCTGAGGGGTCCTTGTCTAGAGGGACTAAATGAAGTACCAAGCCTGCTGGGCTTGAAGAGTTCCTAGGGAACTAGAGAAGTCCCAAGGCTGCTGGCCTTGAAGAGTTCTTAGTGAACTGAAGCCCAAGGCTGCTGGCCTTGAAGGAATCTTAGTGATTCGGGGTGCTGCCCTTTCTTAGTGAAAATCCTGCTAGTTGAAAGCAGAAGAGTGGATTAGGGGCTTGAGTCTCTGAACCACTTAAAACCCCTTGTGTCTTTTACTTTATGTCATTTACTTTATGTACATTAACTATTATAACTGCTATGTATGTGTTAACTGCTTACTACTAAATTAACAATACGAACAATGTATGATTGATTATGAATATATCAATGAAGGGGATCTTTTACTTATTTCGCTGTGCTTGAAAAGATTCTTATGTTTTTCATATGCTACTTAATGAGCAATACAAAATAAACGAGGAAAAGAATTTGAAATCAAAAAGGATCTATTCAACCCCCCCCCCCCCCCCTTCTAGATCTTTATTGTGCCTACTAGGAACTAACATAGTATTCTATATGTGCATGCTTATACTATATATATATATATATATATATATATATATATTATGGAAACATGCTTCGTATGTTAATTAATATGACGTGTATTTTATATATATATATATATATGTGTGTGTGTGTGTGTGTGTGTGCGCGCGCGCTAAACAAGATGAGACAAATTAATAACAAAACCCTTAAATAAATAATATTAAGTTGTAACGTTCAATGATATTTGGAATATCGAACGTCGCCTTCTAACATGGTAAAACAATAGAGTATTAAATATTTAATATGAGTTTGTTGTGCACACACAAGGCAAGTATTAAATATTTAAGATGTTGTTTTATCACATTTAATGCATATAAACAGACTGAACAATGTTGTTTTGTTGTGCACACAGAAGGACAATGTTTTTCTTTTGAATATATGGAGTGCTAGGTATGACTTAACTTAGATCATTTTAGTTCGGATGTGCACACACTTAACCATTATGATCTAAGAGGCAAAATATAAAGAGTTGCGTAGTTGACGTAATTGACAAGAGTTGTCTACCTATTTATTTATATATAGTTTTTGTGCACACACAAGGTTATATACATTTAAAATGGGATCCTTATTCTCACTAGCATATCTTTTATTAGATATTGCCGAACTATATATATTGAGGGTAATATAGTTTGAAGAAAATAGTGGGAGATACTAATTTAAAACAAGACCTAATTTATTTTGGTAATTAATAAAAGAATGTATGCTAAAATATTGTTAATTAAAAATTTATTTATAGAATTTTACAATGTCTAAATTACTATCACTACGAAGCATATTAGATGTTATTTAACTGTACCGAATTAAACGGATTGGTTAAGGAATTTGAGAATAGTTTTCACAGCTGGAAATCTATCTTATGTCCTTAATACGCTTATCCCTGCAATGGTTGCAGACAGTGCCTCTGAGGAAGAGATTGCTATTTTAGAAAGTGGTAAGATGATGCGTAGTTGTCTCAATGCATCATGCTCACATCCCTGAGTAACGAGCTTCAGCATCAGCATGAAACTATGGATGCTCCTATTATACTCCTGCACATCAAGTAGTTGATGGTGAGGAAAGTAGGACTGATAGATATTAGATATCTAAGGAGATATTCCGATCTAGAATGACCGATGACACTACAGCATAGATAAAAGTCCTTACATTATCAATTTGATTGATCAATTAAGACAACATGTTTTGTCATGGATGGAGAGTTGAGCCAAGATTTGATCTTGCACTCAATCTTGTACTCCTTTCATAATTGTTGTGAATTTTTCATATGAACAAGCTAGATATCAGCTTCGCTGATTTACTTAACATGTTGAAAAATATTTAGAGTCATTTTCCAACCAAGAAAGACCAAGTCTTACTGGTAGGGGTCAAAGGATCTTTTGAAAAGAATAACGATTCAAAGAAGGTAAATAGAAAAGCAAAAACAAAGGATAATAAGAACAAAACTGATACGGATAGCAAAGGAGTTTGTTTTCACTACAATAAGCCTAGACACTGGAAAGAAACTAGAAGAAGCATCTTACAGAGGCTAACCAGTAAAAGCTTAGTGAAGCTTCGATTACAATACAACTTTGTTTATGAATGAAATAAATTTATCTTTAAGTCAAAATTCTACTTAGTTATTGGATACTGGCTTTGGTTATCATAAATATATATTTATGAAGGGACCAAGCAGAAGTAGAACGCTAAACAAAAGATAAGTAATCCTATGTGTGGGAAATGAAGCAAAGATTGCTACATTAGCCATATGAACTTATTGTTTAGCATTGTCTACGAACAAGTTTATTAAGTCAATAAGTTGTTATTGTATTTCAGTTCTCGTTAGAAATATTATTTCCATTTTATTATTTGACAATGAAATCTTTGGTATTATATTTAAGAACAATTGTTGTTCTATTTATAATAATAATATTTTGTATAGAACTGGAATATTACTTAATGGATTTTGTATACTTGACTTACATGAAAAATTATTTTACAAATTGAACAAACTAGTATAAGAAAAGGAGATGATCATTCAAAGAGTTGAATGTTTGTATTTGATGAAATACAATTATGAATTATTTGAAAGGTTCAAAGAATTCAGAAGTGAAATAAATTGGCAAAGTATTAGGATTCTTTGATCGGACCAAGGAAGGAATACTTGTGCAATGAGTTTCTAGATCATCTCAAATGGTTTTCTCACAATGGACATCTCCTGATACGCAATAATTGATTGATGTATATGAAAGGAAAAATCTTACCTTATTGGACATGGTGCGGTCCATAATGATTTTACCTACATTCCAGTATCCTTCTGGGATAATGCCCTAGAAATGGCTGCATATCTACGAAAAAGATAACCTCAAAATTCGGCCACAAGACTCCATAAAAGTTATGAACATGGAGGATTCCTAATCTTAAGTATGTTAAGATAAGAGGTTGTCCAACTTATGTAAAAATGTTTCAAAGGATAAGTTTGGGACAAGATTTAACAAGTACCGATTTGTGGGACATCCTAAAGTAAGTTTAGGGTATATGTTCTATTATCCTACTTAGGAAAATGTGTTTGTTACGAAACATGTTGCCTTCTAAGATAAAAATATTTATCATTAAATGGGCTAGTGGGAGGATAATAGATCTTAAAGAGTTCAAGAACCATAAATAACTATAAGTTAAAAAAAGAGGAACATGTAGATAGACCTATTATACCACAACCGAATCGTAAATCTGGAATAGTACCGAAGATACCTAGAAGGTATGGATTCATCATAGATGATAATGATGAGGTACACATCATAGAAGATGATGATCCAGTTACATACGATGAGGTAAGAGTTGTAGACACTCAGAGAAATGGATTAAAGCAAGCTTCTAAAAAATGGAACATTCATTTTGATGAAACAAATCAAAAGAGTTTGATTTTATCACAAATAAGAATGAACCTAATGTGTACAAAAGGGTCAGTGGGAGCACCGTGACATTCCTAATATTATATGTTAAAATACTATGGATAAGGAATGACATATTAATGCTACAATCGGTAAAGATAAAGTTGTCTAAACATTCCTCCATGAATGATTTGGGAAGAGTATCTTAATTGGGGATACAAATCTATATAGATAGATTTAAGAGGATGCTCGACTTAACCCAAGGAACATATATTCATTTGATGCTAAACTCATTCAGCATAGCAAACTCCATGGGATGTCTCATGTTGATGAGCCATGGAGTGTATCTCTCTTAATAGTCCACATAGACTCATAAAAGAGAGATCGCATGAGTAACTATCATGTATGCAATGAAATGTACGAGACCTGATGTTGATCAGTCATATTCTGGAGAAGTTCACTATGAGTCAGTGAAAAACATCTTAAAGAACTTAACCGGAACTAAGGATGTGACATATTTATGGTGGGTCTAAATTAAAACTAGAGGGCTTAACAGACTCAAGTTTTTTCAGACAGACTAAGATGACAGAAAATCCACTTTAAGGTAAAGTGTTAGCTAGAACGGTGGTGCAGTGAATTGGAAAGATTTCAAACAGCAAAGAGTTGTTGCTTTGGTGATAAAGACAGAGTATATAGCTGTAAATGAAGCTACAAGTTGATTGTTTGGATGAAAAGTTCATTACAGAACTAGGAATAGTTCCTAAGTCTCATCTTGGATCTAAACATATGTTGTGGCACTTTCATTTTATTATAAGAATCATTGAAAGATGGGAAATCACTATGGAGATAGTGAACTCTCAAGAACAACATTACATATCCATTAAGTAAAGCTTATCCAATAGCAGGATAATTGTCACTTAGAGAAGAAGGGTATGAGATACCATGTCGATTGGCTTTAGTGCAAGTGGGAGATTGAAAGTAGTATGCACACAAGCCAATCATATTTGATGATAAAGCATATACTTTATATTAATCTTATTAATTTATTAATAAAAAGTATTAATTTATTAAAGGCTTCTAATTATCTACATGATGTTGTTTTATAATATGTGATAAACCTATAGTTTTAAGCAATGCTTTTAGAATAATGATGATGATCATTCTAATAAGATCTAAATTCTTAGAAAGCTTAAAACTAAAATAGTTACCAATCATTGGATTACTAAATTGGGGATTAGTGAATCCGGATAGATTGATACATACGTTGCTTGCTCATTGAATGAGTTTGATTGATCTCATGATCATTTTTGTGGAGACACTAAAGCAAGTATGTAGGTGCTTATTAGAAAATAAGTTTACTGAACGTGGCTCACTAAGGAAAACCTAATGGACTGTTACTTGCCTGTCAATAGTAATTCCTGTAGTGATAGTAGTACAAGTGATCCTTGGACTTGAGATCATCATAGTATCTTGTGTATGATGAGTTATACTTTGACTTATTCCTTAAGACCCTTAGGGTATAGCAAAGGGTATGCTTGGGTATAATAAGTTGTACATGGAAATAATGTATGATCAATAAAGAATCTACCACTTCTAGTAAAAGAAGAGAAATGTCCTATGTGATTCGATAAATGACAACCCAGTAGTCCTTGGCCAAGGCAGAATGAAATTAGAATTTGCATTATTTGGAGTTGTGCATTTAAGAGTCGAAATACATATAATTAAATAAAATAAGACTTGACAGTAATTTCATGTCTTATATTTAATTGGGACATTGTATGGTGGAAGGATAGAAATTGTACGGTAACTATTTACTCAAATGTTCTTTTATGATTAATGTTAAAATATATAATATCTGGAAAGTCGTTAATCGCTGGGGAGGCTTATCCCTATTGTAGAATAAATATTATTTATTTAAATAAATTAATTATTTAATTTATTTATTTAAATAAGATTAGAATTGTTCTATTTGATTTATTCAGAACCGATTTAATATGGAGAACCTAAAGAGCCACGCCATAAAAGGAAGAATAATTATTTAAGAAGCAAATGGCATAATCGTAATAATAAATTAGGTATATTTAATTTAATCTATGGTGATAGAATAAATTAAATACTTTAATATTTATTATTTAATATTTTGGAAATATTAAATATAAATTAATAAGAGGAGTCTTATTATTATTATTACTATTATTATTATTTAATTCCTAAAGGAGTTTGAGAATTAATTAATAAAAGTAATCTCATTTATTCCTAATAAGATTAGGAGGTAAATTAATTAAAAGAGTTAATTATTTATCCCTAATAAGATTAGGGAGCTTAATTAATTAAATAATACCCTATTTTATAATTAGATTAGAAGGGTTAACAGGTATCTTTATAGTAGGAGTCTTATATCAGATATCTATAGACCTGATTCCAATTATTGGAGAGTACGCTCTTTTTCTATAGAGATAGAAAAACTAGGGTTTAGCCAACCACCCATCTTCTGGAATCTTTCTTCTTCCTTGGTGGATCACCTCTAAAGGCCAAACACTTGGGTGGCTAACATTGATCAAAGGAAGGAATCGAACCTGGTGGATTCAAGTTGAACGCGAAAGGATTTGGAGGTGAACTTGTACCTGAGGAAGATTGAATCTTCAAGGGTAGGGATGAGCGAGTGGAGGCGCAAAACCACACCCCCTAGATTTCTGAGAAGTAGTACAAGGATGCTGCTTACCAGGCACATATTGAGTTAGCAGAGTTGCGAGGGAGGCTTGAGCAGAGAGAGCTACAGCTAGGACAGTTGAGGGATGAGGTGGAATCTAAAGATGTGAGGATATATACTTTAGAGTGAGCTTTAGACATCACCTTTATGAAGTTCAACGTCGAACGGAAGAAGCTGCCCTCCAGCAACGAGGGCAGACCTTGATTTGTATTCATGTTTGATATAGTCCCACTTTTTGTTTCTAATAGGGACAATTTAGTTGTTGTAAATCCTTATGCTTTTTTCTATGCATAGGATGATAGTTAGACCCAAACTTTTAATTTGATAGAGGGGTAGATGGTAGTGAATCCTAACTTTTTGTCCATTAGAGGATAGTTGGTGGTGGGTAGTTTATGCCTTTAGCTTTTATAGAAGTATGCCAAATGTTGAGTCAGTCTGTATTAAAACATTTCTATATGAATATAAATTCAGATGTTTTCCTTAAATCAAATGTGTTTGATAGATAACTTTAACTTAAAATGTTCATTTAACCGGCATAGTGAGTAAAATGTCGCATAAAAAGCGAAAGTCTAAGATTTGCTCTTTAGCAGATCATGCCGCCCAGATGTCAGGCGCGTAACAATCCCGTTCAAGAATCAAAGAGTGAGGTTGGGGATTAACCCCATGAGAATATTTTCTAATTTTTCAGCGCAGTAGTGCTGAGCTGCTAGACCCCCACTAGTAGTGGTGCAAACAAAGACCCTAGCTCAAGACTGTAACTCGCGCCATAATTGGCTAACTTCAAAGATTTAAAGTTGGTAGGACCTCCTGAATTTAGAGGAACTCTTGACTTGATCGAGGCACAAACTTGGGTTGAAGAAATGGAGAAAGTCTTTATGGTCGCACGAGTGGCCGAGGAGCAGAAAATAGGATTCGCTACCTTTATGATGAATGGCGAAGCTAATTATTAGTGGAAAGCTAATAAAGGATGTGCAAAAGAAGGAGTCATTCCATGGGACAGATTCAAAGAGCTATTCTTCAAGAATTACTTCCTAGAGAATACGCAAAAGGACGTGGAAGTCAAATTCCTAGAACTAAAGTAGGGCAGTATAACGGTCGAAGAATATACGGCTAAGTTCAATGAGCTGGCCCGATTCGCTCCACATCAGGTGGACATTGAGGCCAGAAAAGCAAGAAGATTTGAGTTGGGTTTGAAACCATGGGTACAGAGAGGAGTCGTTGTGTTGAAGATTAAGAACTTCTCTGAGCTACTAGAAAGGGCTATTATTGCAGAAGGAGGCAATGAAGCCATAGAATGATTTAACTAGGATAAAAAGAAAGGTCAGAATAAGTAACCCCAACAAACGTAAAGGTCTGAAAGAAAATCCTCTAGAGGCAACAAGTCTGGGGGAGAGGATAAGAAAAGTTGGAAGTGAAGCAACTGCAGAAGGAATCACTCAGGGGTTTTCATGAATAGAAAGAGCGTTTGTTATCGCTGTGGACAACTGGGCACATGGCTCCTTAGTGTCTGAATAAGCAGAAGGGAAGAAGGGCTATGTAGGGAATGGCAACCGCAACAACAACAGCAGTAACAACAATAGCAGGTTGAGCATTGGAGGACCAACTAGTCATACCAACAGACTGACAGTATGCACCTTCAACATGACCGTACAGGATGCAATTGAATCTAAAGATGTGGTGTCAGGTATCATCCCAATCAATGATATTAATGCCTATGTATTATTTGATTCGGGTGCTACTTGCTAATTTATTTCTGAAAAATTTGCTAATCACTGAGACTTACCTCAAGAAAAGTTAGAGAGCCCTATGAGCATAGAAATAGCAAACAAAGAAATTATTCCCGTAGACATCATTCATAGGAACTATTGTGCCAAGTTTAGAGGATTTAAAATTAACATGTATTTGATACCGATTTGTCTAGGGGAGTTCGACGTAATCCTTGGAATGCATTGTTTATCGATTCATGGAGTGGTTATTGACTGTAAAAAGTAGTTTGTACACCTGAAGAGTCTGAATAAGTCGAAGGTGGTATTCTGTGGTAGTAAATCGCCGAGACAATCTTGTTATCTAATGATGATGCAAGCATAAAGGTTTCTTAGGAAAGGGTGCATAGGTTATTTAGCTCATGTGGTTGATACTCGATGAGTCGAGGGTGAACTGAGTTAGATACCTATTGTAAGGGAATTCACTAACGTTTTCCTAAATGAGATTCTGCGGTTGCCACCAGTAGAGAAGTTGAGTTTATGATCGACTTATAACCGGGAACCGCACCGATATCTAAGGCACCGTACCGTATGGCACCAGTAGAGATGAAAGAGTTAATGTTTCAATTGTAGGAGCTATTAGATAAAATTTACATCAGACCTAGCATATCATCATGGGGAGCACCAGTTCTGTTCGTAAAGAAGAACTATGGTTTGATGAGGCTTTGTATCGACTATCGTGAGTTGAACAAGGTTACAATTAAGAATAGGTATCCGCTACCCAGAATAGACGATCTGTTTGATCAACTCAAGGGAGAAAAATACTTTTCAAAGATTGATTTAAAAATAGGTTATCATCAACTGAAGGTGAGGTAGGAGGATATCTCGAAGATAGCATTCTGAACTCGTTATGGACATTTCGAGTTTCTGGTGATGTCATTTGGACAAACGAATGAACTAGCAGCATTCATGGATATGATGAACAGAGTGTTCAAGCAGTACTTGCACAAGTTCGTGGTCGTATTCATCAATAAAATATTGGTTTATTCAGAGTCAGAGGAAGAGCATACTAAACATCTAAGGATTATATTGTAGGCATTGAGAAGGGAGAGGTTGTACGCGAAGTTTTCTAAGCGTGAACTTTGGTTGCAAAGGGTACAGTTTCTAGGTCACATCATTGACAACAATGGTGTTTTGGTGGATCTAACAAAAGTGGAAGTGGTTATCAACTCGGAGCAGCTGAAGATGCCAACTATGATTAGGAGTTTCTTGGGATTAGCAGGATACTATCAAAGATTCATCTAGAATATGTTGAGGATAGCATTGTCATTGACCAATCTAACCAAAAAGACGGTGAAGTTCGTTTGGATGGACAAATGCGAGGAAAGTTTCATAGAGTTAAAGAAGAAACTGAGTCAAGCGCATGTATTGGCTTTATCGGATGACACATGAGATTTCATCGTGTATGGTGATGCGTCACACAAGGGCATTGGTTGTGTACTATGCAGCATGATAAGGTCATTGTTTATGCTTCACGGCAGTTAAAGGACTATGAGAACGGTTACCGACTCATGACCTGGAGTTAGCAGTGGTAGTTTTTGCCTTGAAAATTTTGAGGCACTATTTATATGGCGAGAAATGAGAGATATACAAAGATAACAAGCGTCTGAAGTATATCTTCACTTGGAAGGAGCTAAACATGAGGCAGCGCCGATGGCTGGAATTAATCAAAGATTACGACTGTAAAATTCTATACCATCCGGGTAAAGAAAATGTAGTGGCAGATGCCTTGAGTAGAAAAGGCAGGGAGAAATTGATGAAGCTGAAAACTCAGGAAGAATTGGTAAGGGATTTTGAACGACTGGAATTGGAGGTTAAGTATCCAATGGAGTCGGATGAGAAATTATTTGTAGTGACAGGGAGCCCGACCTTATTAGATAAAATTAAGGAGGCTAAAGAAAAGGATGAAGACTGCGATAGTATCAAGAAGCAAATTGCTGAAGGCGAGGAGCTTAAGTACAAGATTGATAGCACGTGATTGATAATGTAAGACCCCAACTTTTTATGTATAAAGATTTAATTTCCCTAATTATTATTTTTTAATAATAAGGTTTTGATTTAATATAATGCTTTAGTTATGGGTGAATGTGCAAATTTTACAAAGTAATTAAGTGGTCATAAAATATTCGTTTTATCTAGAAATATTCATTTTGATCGGGAGATATTCTTTTTGTCGGGAATATACGTACGACGACGCAATCATTGGTGGACCACATAACATAATAACTGTCGAATATAGAAAGCGACAAAAATAACCTTTTTATAAAAATAATGGCAAAACTTTTACAGTTAAAAAACTGTTGAAATACCTGGTGATAAAAGTACAGTAATACGCATGGTTGAACAGTGGCACACGGTATTGCATAGTATCTCTGATTATTGATTCTTACGTAAGAATTCACTTGATAATTGATACAGTAAAAATTGCACATTTTTTCATATTATTGGTGCAATAATTGCTATAGTGATAATTGAATAGTATTTTACATTATTGATTCAATAATTATCATGACACAGTAACTCATATTATTGAAATGGTATTATTAGATAGCATTATTGATAATGTCTAGAAAGTTCTATCGAGGAAAGGGGTTCGGTCATATAATTACGCGCCAGTAAGGAGAAATCCTTATCGGAAAGCCCCCTCTTTCCTGGGAACGATCTGGTTATCAGTATTATGAATCTATAATATTAATTAGAAATAATTATTGAAGAATTGTAAATAATTGATGAATTTGGTATGTAATTATTTCTTTAAATTTTAATATAAATGTAGGAATTTTAGAATGGGACATTTTTCAAAAGTTTGTTATATTTTCTATGAAACCATAATTATCTTCTCTGATAGTATATTTATTTAAATATATTATTATAATATTACATTATCATAATATAATGTGATAATATAATAGTAATTTAAATGGTAATATTATTATATTTTTGGCATATGAATTAAATGGAGTGAAGATGATCAAATTGGATTTGAGTTAGTTATCAAATTGAATTTGAATTCTTTTATTTTCAAAAACATGTGATAAATGATGGTGAACAAGTTGGTTTTTTTTAAAAGGAGTGTGCTGCACCTTTTTCAAAATAATGTGTATGTGAATTTCGTCAGAAGTGGTGTGTTACCACTTCCTTATAAATAGATTGCTTAGTTAAACAATGAAACTCAAATCAGAATAAGAAAATTCTCTCTATATAATATTGAACGTATTTCTTGTGAGTATAAGAATACTTTGAGTGTAGCTTTTTGTGCAAGATTTTCTCAGAATAATATCTGATATTCTAGTCAAATCCAGTTTCTACTAAGGAAAAGGATATTATTATTTTTCGTAAAAGTGGTTATTTTCTTCAATACTCATAAATGATATTATTTCCTTCCATATTCGTAAGAAATATCTTTTTCTTTCATATTCCATATTACGTGAGCGATATTATTTCATATCGTATTCCTAAATTTAAACTTACTATGGTAAGTATTGCTTCTATAATTCCTGAAATGATTAAAAATTTCGCTTAATCTGATATCATTTTACTAGAATATTGGTCTAAACTTTCTTATTAAATTTGAAACTTTTCATGTCCGGGTACTGTTCATGGGCACTGTTCATACAATATTGTTCATACATACGGTACTATTCACAAGTACTATTCACGGCACTATTCACAAAAAAAATTATTTTTTCTTTCTTTCTTTCTTCGTCCAAGTTATCTGTTGTGACCCTTATTCTTGAAATTGAATCCATGTTATGGTCTCACTTGATTCATTCTTATTATCATTATCATAATTCTCAGACATAAATCACATTGAAAGTTATCTTTGGCCCGTAGTGTAAAGATGAACTGTTGATTGATGAATATCTTTGGCCCGTAATGCAAAGATGAACTATTGATTTATATCTTTGGCCCATAGTGCAAAGATGAGCAGGTGTTTGGCATGATCATAACCACTGGTGATACAAATGATTATGTGACGCCCGCAAAATACATCCACACAACCCATTATGAGTCGCCAAATACATGGTACAAAAAAACAACTACAAACTTCATTATTACAATTGTCGTGCAAAATACAACAACATATATAATGTGAGTTTTAATACAAATATTGTCTTGTAGATGATATCCAAACTTAAATAAAGTCTCCATTACAATTATTCATACATTATTTTATAAAATAGTGAGGACTACTATAAAAACCATTTTAAACCATCACTGCATACCTCACTAGTCCCAGCTATATTCTCGCCTCCTGAGAAGACAAATGGAAAAAAAGGAAAAGGATGAGCTCAACTAGCCTAGAAAAGAATATTATGACTAAGATAATGCAGAATAAATTATCCATAGTCCTCAACGGGGAAAAATTTAATAGAATACAATAGATAACAAGTTTTAGATCAGCAACTACAGTGGAAACAACAATCTATTAGAAGAGTCAAGTAGAGCATGATGTCTACTATCTTCCATGATTTAAAAGTCCATCATCAATATTTATCCATGTAACATCAATCAATATTTATTTCCAATCAACGAATTATCTATCCACATCAAATGTAAGTATTTTCAAAGAGATGAGATCAACAGGTAATGTGATGGTCCCAACTTGAATTAAGCAAGATTGATAAATAGTGGATTAATGAAAGTTTCTCCTAACAAAGTTTCAACAGATAAGTCAAAGTCTAATTTCTCAGGAATCAAGTTCAAACGTTGAGTACAAGCAGGAGAGATAAAAGAAAAGATAGTACCGGTATCTAATAAGGTATATACTTTGCAAGAGTTTATAATTAGCTTACACAAGATAACTTCGTTCGGGTTCCTCGCCTTTTGGGATGTTACGACAATCGATCTCCCTTGAACCACCGACTTTATTTTGTCCGTAGTCGCCTTTGGTGCATAGATAATTCATTGATTGGAAATAAATATTGATTGATATTACAGGGATAAAATATTGATGATGGACTTTTAAATCATGGAAGATAGTAGACATCATGCTCTACTTGACTCTTCTAATGGATTGTTGTTTCCACTGCAGTTGTTGATCTAAAACTTGTTGTCTATTGTATTTTATTAAATTTTTCCCTGTTGAGGACTAAGGATAATTTATTCTGCATTATCTTAGTCATAATATTCTTTAATGGGATAGTTGAGCTCATCCTTTTCCTTTTTGTTCCGTTTTTCTTCTTAGGAGGCGAGAATATAGGTGGGATTAGTTGGGGGTGTGCAGTGATGGTTCAAGACGGTTTTTATAGCAGCCCTCACTATTTTGTAAAATAGTGTATCAATAAATCTAATGAGGACTTTATTTGAGTTTGGATATTATCTACAAGATAATATTTGTATTAAAACTCATAGTATATGTGTTATCGTCTTTTGCACGACAATTATACTAATGAAGTTTGTAATTATTTTCTATACCATGTATTTGGTGACTCAGAATGGGTTGTGTGGACCTATTTTAGGGGCGTCACAGATAAGGTTTGAAGGGAGGATCTGGGTACCATTAGATCCAGAATTAGGAAAGGAGATTCTTCAAGAAGCTCATAGTACGAGGTAATCAGTACACCCTAGAAGCACAAAGATGTATCAAGAATTGTGGTAGTAATTTTGGTGGCCAAATATGAAACAAGAAGTAGCAGAATGCATCAGCCGATGTCTGACATGCCAGCGGGTTAAAGCAGAGCACCAGCGACCGAGCGAACTGCTTCAAGCATTAGAGATTTCAGAATGGAAGTGGGAGCACATTACAATGGACTTTGTGGTGGGTCTACCACCGACACACAAGGGTTTAGATGCAATCTAGGTAATTGTGGATCGTCTGACCAAGTATGCTCATTTTCTACTGATCAGGATATGGTACAATCTAGAGCAGTTAGCAAAGCTCAATGTTAAAGAAATTATATCACGTCACGGAGTGCCGGTGTCTATTGTGTCTGACAGAGACTCGCGCTTCACGTCAAATTTCTAAAGAAATCTGCAGGAGAGAATGGGAACAAATTTGAGGTTGAGTACAGCGTGTCATCCTCAAACGACTAAAGCGAGCGAATAATTTAGACCTTAGAAGATATGCTTCGAGCGATCGTGATGGATTAAAAGGGCAGCTAGGATGACCACTTGCCACCGGTAGAGTTTGCTTACAACAACAGCTATCACGCTAGTATCGGCATGCCACCATACGAATCGCTATATGTAAGAAAGTGTCGAACACCATTGTGTTAGGACAAGCTTGTAGAGCGAAGACTGTTGGGTCCTGAAATTGTGCAGCAAACCACAAATACATTGAAGCTAATCAGAAATTGGCTGGTAGCAGCACAAGACCGTGTGAAGAAGTACGCTGATTTATATTGTCAAAAACGGGACTTCGACGTGGGTAGTTTTGTATTTCTAAAGGTATCTCCCTAGAAGGGGAAGATTTTTTTTGGCAAGAAGGACAAGTTAAGCCCTAGGTTCATAGGATCGTTCGAGATTTTGAGGCGAGTCGGTGAAGTGGCGTACGAGGTAGCGTTACCTCCCGAACTTGAGCATATTCACAATATGTTTCATGTGTCAGTGTTTCGGTTATATAAGCTGGACTACAAGTATGTTATCTCCTATGAACCAATCCAAGTAGAGAAAGACTTGTCCTATGAGGAAGTTCCTATCCAAATACTCAATAAGAAAGAGTATAAGTTAAGAAATAAGGTTATACATTCTATAAAAGTTCTTTAGATGAACCACAATGCTGAAGAAGCTATGTGGGAACTCGAGGAAAAGATGAGGGAGAATTATCCTCATCTTTTTAGTAACCTTATGTGTAATTACGGGGATAGAATTCTTATAAGGGGGGAGGAAGTAATAACCAAGAATTTTAAGTCACTTTGTAAGTATATTATTGATATTGTATATTTTGTGTCATATAATGAGTAAAAATGTGATGACATATGTGGGAAGGAGTATAGCTATATATATATATATATATATATATATATATATATATATTGTATAAGTTGATATATATACTTACACCGATTATATGAATTTAATTAAAAAGGGAAGCCACATAACCTAATTATACATTAGGTGAGGTAATTAAATAACCTAAGGGTTATGGTATTAAAGAAATGTTAGTATTTAAAATGTATACTAACCTAAGATGTTAATTTTATTCATCTCAATTGCTTATTTATTTCAAACCTAATTAGGTTATAAGTTAAAGGGTCATGTGTAGGTAATTAAATTCCAAAAGAAATGGGATAGAAACCTTAAATAAACTATTAGGGTGAGAGAAATTAAAAGTATTAGACTAGATTACTTGTATACCCCCAAATAATTAAATAAGAAGTCCAAAGAAATTAAAATGAAAGACCAATACTTAGCCCATTTGATTAAGGACATTTTAGACCATTGATAAATCAAAAATTGGTCATGAAAAATAAATCAAAAATGAGAGAAAATGAGTAGTATATGGGCGGTTTTTGAGGTGCCTTTTATGGCCATGAAACTTTCTAGTCAACTTTCCTTTTATTGCAAATATTATCTCTTTCTTATAATAGTACAATGTTGTCACCTTCTCATTGGTTGGAAATCTAGATTAAGGTTAATTGTAATCCTAAGAATACGGTGAAGCCTTTTAACCAATGTGTAATAAAAGTATGGGGGATATTAGAAGGAATGAGTAAGTAAATTTATTCCATATTGCAAGTATTCTTTAGTTTACTGTCATTTCAAAGTACTCCATTTTCTCTCATCCTTTCATTTTCTCACAAGCCTAGCAAAACCAAAGAGAAAAAAGAGAGAGGGAGGGCTGAAATTTAGAGAGGAAAAAAAGGAGAGCTTATCTTAGTTCATGCATCCCAAGTTCATCACTTACCTTGGAAGAACACGAAAGGTGCTATCAAGACTAGGTAAGGATTCTTTCTAGTTTTCCTTCTCCTTCTATTTTTATTTCAAAATTATGAGGGGTTATTTTTTAATACCCAAGATTCCTTATATCTACATGTCTCGTGTATGGATCTAAGCATCTTGAGTGTTAGAATGGTGATTTAAATGGAGAAAAGTGAAACTATGTAACTAAAGGGGTGAAACCCTAGCTTTTTCTTCATATAAATCTTTTGTAATCAAGTTTTACAACTCTGATTTGTGATCCGTCAAAGGGGGGTGCTAGGTACATGAGGTATCTAGTAAACCCAAGTGATATCACATAAATCTAGCAAGTTTTGAAGCCATATGGGCTGACTTTCCCAAAACAGTTCATATAGAACTAAAACCTAGCTAAGCCCGCTGACCCCACTTTTCCAAGGTCAGTTTCGTCCATTTCTGGACCTTTATAAATTCTGGGAAAAATCAAGGAAGTATCTTGATGAGTTATCTACATGTAAAAAAAAAGATCGGGCACGTTTCGATGTATAGAATGGGAGGAACGGTCTTTACCGTAAATGACTCTTTAAAAAGAAAACCCAAATAATTCATTGTGCATAACTGAGAAACATCTGAAATATTTACAGTGAGTTAGTATATGTTATGAGAGAATCCCCTGAAAATTTCAGAAGTTTTTGAGTAAAACTTAATTTATTAAAAATGTAACAAGATCCGGGTGTTTTAGGCACTTTAAAAATAGTAAAACAAGTTCTAAACTTTCAGGAAAATTTGGGAATCATTATTGGGTCATACACTGTCCAAATACAGAATAGAAGAATTTTTGAATCAGATTTTTATTTTCCTAAAAATGATGAAGTTATGAATAAAAGGAAATAAATAGTTAAATAATGTCTGTGAGACCGAATTTTATGAAATGAAAGTATTCAATTTTCTTATAATTATTCTATTTAGTAAATGGTTAAATTGATAAAGGTTAAAGTTAAGGGTGATATTTGAAATTTTTTCAAAGTAAGCAAGTTGTCATAAAATAATCGGTGATAAAAGTATGTCTCTGGCGTTGGTTGCATAGTAGCACCATTGTATTGATTATTGATGCTTACGTGAGAAGTCACTCGGTTTTTATTCAATTATTGTCATAATATTTTATATTATTAAATCAATAATTGAGGCGACAAAGTTATTCATATTATTATTTTGTAATATTGACAATGTCTAGAAGTTACATCGAGGAGAGGTTTGGTCACCTAATTGCGGCATGATAAGGAAAATCCTTATCGGAAAGCCCCTCTTTCACAGGAGAATGACACAGTTGTTAAATATTGTGAATTATAATATTAATGATGAATAAGTTAAATGTTGATTAAAGATGAAATTGATAGTTCCATTGTGTGGGAATTATTAGTGTTAGTGGAAATCGACATTTATTTTGATAATAATTGATGTCTGGAGGTTATATTGACCAATCGTAATTAATCGGATAAATGAGCAATTAATTGCTATTAATTCACATGCTTATAACTATGTGTTCACATGTGTGTACTATTGATTCACATGATTTACTATTAGGGGAGTTGGTGCAAGATTGATAATACTTGCATGACTAAATTAAAAATGGAGGTATAGATGAAGGTTTATACTATAATTAATTTTTTCACATGTTTAGAACTATTGAGTCACATGATTTACTATTGATTCACATGATTTACTATTAGGGGAGGTGGTGCAAGTTTGATAATACTTGCGGACTAAATTAAAAATGAAGAAAAAGAGGAAGGTATTATCTTTGTAATATTTGAGCCCCCAAAATGTGCAATTATTGAAACTATATTTTCCTATAAATAGAAGCTCATTCTTCCTTCATTTCTCACCAATTCACTAAGTCTCACAAGAGCAATTATAGAGATAGAAGCTATAGAGATAGAAAGAAAAGAGAAAAAAAAGTGAAGTACTACTTGCTTACTCGATATCCGATCTTCTTACGAGGTAAGGGTTATTTTTTTTATATTACGAAGAGATATTATTTTTAAATATTCATATGAATATTATTATCGTTCAATATTCATTATATTAGTTTAATATTAAGTAAGGAATATTATTTTAGTTTCAATATTAAGTAAGGAATATTATTTTAGTTCAACCATTGTAAGTAAGGGGTTTACGCGAGAGGTAGTTTTATAATTTTTCGACCTCAAAAATTACGGAAAAATTTGAAATGATAATTTGATGAGTTTTCTAGATTGTGTCCAAAATGGCAATTTTTGGATGTATAGATTAGGAGTTATGAATTTTATGGGAAAAGACTATTTTAAAAGTAAACCCTTATAACTCCTTGTGGTTAACTCCAAAATTGGTGAAATTTTTATTGGGAGTACATCTATATAACAGTATACCACCTAAAATTTGAAATTTTTTGGACAAAAGTACAATTTTTGATAAATGTCTAAATATTAAAAAGTTTTAGCCATATGAAAAATAGTAAATGAATTTTAAAAATTAGAGAAAAATATATATTCAATATGGGACTATATTACGCTAAATCCCGAAAAAGAAAATTTGTTTGTCTTGATTTGGTATTTTTCATGAAAATGGACTAGTTATGAGTAAATGAATTAAATATGTTATGTGAAGTAAGAAAATTGGAAAATAGGATTTTATGGCTTGAGAATCCTATATAAGGTATATCTGATTTTTGATGAGAGTTTGGTTATTGGTGATGAAATCTTATGAGTTTGTCATTTTAGGATGATTAAATGCATTAATTAGTAAAGTGTAAAAACAATTAAAATAAATTATTTATAAGTTTAAGAAATGATTAAAATATTGTGGTAATATTAATAATATTAGATTATGAGATTATTAAGTGATTTATAACATTTGGATTAAGGTGTTATAAATATTGATATGGATTTTATTGTGAACCTTTATCTTTTTGTGTCGGGGATTTCTTATTCACGTATCGACACTTTATTCACGTATCTGACACTATTCATATATATGGCACTATTTGCGTATATGATATTATTTATGTATACGGTATTATGTACAAATCTGAATACTATTTATGAGTTCTTATTCACGAGTTACTATTCATGAGTTCTTATTCACGAGTTCTTCTTATTCACGAGTTACTATTCACGAGTTACTATTTACCCAAAAATATATTTCTTTTACATCCAAATTATTTTTGGTACATGAATATTATTCTTGAATTTTACTCCTGAAAGCGATATCATGTTGACAATTTGGATATTTTTAAACTCTAGGATAAATTTAAAGTCTTTAATATTTATCCTTGATTTACGTTTGATTAATGCCTATATAATTGTCATCATCCTCATGCTTATATTGTGATGATGAAAGTCATCTTTGGGCTTACGTGCATAGATGGTATTTGTTGATTATTAGTTTCTGATTGTATATTTTTTGGCTTACGTGCAAAGATGGATTATTGATTATTGGTTTTATAGTTGTATATCTTTGGCTTACGTGCAAGATGGGCGGGTGGTGTATGACATGATCATAACCACTTGGTGATAATAACGAATATCCTTGGCCCGTAGTGCATGGATAATTCGATGATGTGATTGGCGGGATCATGACCATTAGTTAACGATTGAATGTCTTTGGTAGTAGTGCAGCGACGAACAATTGATTGGTATGATCATGACCATTGGTTTTATAATTGAATATCTTTGGCCCGTAGTGCAAAGGTAGACAAGCCCGATTGGTATGATCATTGTTATTACATTTGAATATCTTTAGCCTTTGGGGTAAGGATATTGAGTAAGCGTTCTATTAAGCCTTTGTGGCAAGAGAAAGCTGTTGAGTTATATGATTATAAATATGAATTGTGGATTTAACTATAATCTTTGGTGGTTTAGGTGAAGGCGGTGATGATAGTTCTTTTTTGTCTTGGGTATAACAAAGAAGCTGTTGTTGAGTATTACGAGAATGAAATATTAACGATGGACTTTTAATCTAGAAGAGATAGTAGACATTATGTTCTACTTGACTCTTCTAATGGATTGCTTATTCATTGCGATTGTTGATCTAAAACTTGTTGTCTATTATATTCCATCGGTTGTTATCTTTTGTTGAAGGCTAAGGATAATTTATTACGCATTATCTTAGTCATAATAATTCTTCTTTGGGCTAGTTGAGCTCACCCTTTTCTTTTCAATGTTCTCTTGAGGAAATGAGAATATAGGCTGGGGCTGGTCGGGGAATGGATTGATGGTCGAGATGGTGGCTATAGTAGTCCTCACTATTTTTATAAAATAGTGTGATAATAATTGTAATGAGGGACTCCATTGAGTGTGGATATATTGTAGAGAAGGCAATATTAGTGTTTAAACTCTCGGCTATGTTTTGTCGTATTTTGCACTATAATTGTATAATTAAGTTTGTAGTTGAGTTATGTACCATGTATCTGGTGACTCAAGATGGGTGATGTATACTTGTTTTGGGGGCATCACACTATTCACCTATACGGCACTATTCACAAATACGGTACTATTCATAGAAAAATTAAATTTTCTTTTCTTTGTCCAAGTTGTTTGTTATGGTTCCTATCTTTGATTGGATCTATGTTTTGAACTTTATTCTTGAATTTTGCTCCACAATTAATTATTATGGAGTATTTTTGAACTTGGATAAACTAAAGTACGAATCCCTAATCTTTGTCCTTTTATCTCACTAGATTCGTTTTCTTTAAAATATTTTTCATCATCCTCAGTCTTAAATGGTGATACTTGATGAATATCTTTGGCATGTAGTGCAAAGATGAATGATTACCTGATGAATATCTTTGGCCCGTAGTGCAAAGATGGACAGGTGTTGAGATGAACATGACCAACTGGTGATACAAATGAATATCTTTGGCCCGTAGTATAAAGTTGAATATTTGATTCAAGATGTATATTGATTGATGTTACAGGGATAAAATATTGATGACGGACATTTAAATTCATAGACGATAGTATATTTCGTTCTCTACTTAACTCTTCTAATGAATTGTTATTTCCACTGTGAATATTGATCTAAAATTGGTTGTCCATTATATTTTATCTAATTTATTGAAGGCTGACGATAATTTTTTCTACATTTTCTTAGTCATAATATTCTTTACTAGACTAGTGGAGCTCATCCTTTTTCTTTTTGTTCCATTTTTCTTCTTAGGAGGCGAAAATATAACGGGAACTAGTAGGGGTGTGGAGTGATGTTTCAAGTCGGTTGTTTTTGTAGTCCTCACTATTTGTAAACTAGTGTATCAATAATTGTAATAAGGACTTATTTGAGTGTGGATATTATTTAGAAGATAATATTTGTATTTAAACTCACAAATATCGTATTTTGCACGACAATTATAATAATGATGTTGTAGTTGTTTCTATACCATGTATTTAGCGACTCAAAATGGGTGATGTATACCTAGTTTGGGGGCGTCACAGTTGGTGTCAAAGCTTAGGGATATGGCCTCTGGCGGAGATCGGGGAATAGAACTAGAAGGGGAGAGACGAGTAAATCCTTCGCTAGTGTGTCCTACCTAAGCTTTTTTGTTGGTCGGTCAGAATATAGGGGTATTATGTGGTATGTAAATTTCTTTAATTAACCCTTGTTTTATGGCAGTATTTGAGAATGGTAGCTGAAAATGTTAACAATGGAGTGAATGAGACCATGGAGAAATCTTTAATTACCAATCAGGAGAACGTGCAACAGGATGGCAATATTCCTCCTGTAAACAACAC
Source organism: Panax ginseng (assembly GCA_020205605.1). Classification (NCBI taxonomy): domain Eukaryota; kingdom Viridiplantae; phylum Streptophyta; class Magnoliopsida; order Apiales; family Araliaceae; genus Panax; species Panax ginseng. Next base: position 35,638,603 of record CM035129.1, read on the forward strand.
TACCAAACAAACGATAAATGATGGGATATTTAGAAGCTTTTTGCAGTTTATGCAAAATTAGACGAGGGAGACTCGTGTACAAAATACGAGTGGAAATGATAGCAACGCGCGGCTTGTTACAGCCAAGCAGTTCAAAGAGTTGGGACCACCAGAGTTTTTAGGAAAGCCGAATCCGATCGAGGCAAAAATGTGGGTTAAGCAAATTACCAAGTTATTTGATGTCTTGGGATGGATGGAGGAACAGAAGGTTCCATTCGCCACCTTTATGTTCTGTGGTGAGGCAGATTACTGGTGGGAATCTGTGAAGCGTACCTAGCCTGCCGCACTCAATATGTCTTGGGAAGCATTCCAAAAACTGTTCAATGACAAAGTACTTTCTTTAAAGTATTCGTCATATGAAGGATGTAGAATTTATTAGACTAGAACAGAACAACATGACTGTGTCCCTGTATGAGGCTAAGTTCGTGGAGATATCCAGGTTAGCACCTCATTTGGTAGAGAATGAGGATTATACGACACGGATGTTTCTAAGAGGTTTGAAAACCAAAATTCGTCAATACCTCATTTCTCACAAAATATGTTTGTATTCAGATGTAATGAATAGGGCTCAATTATTGGAGCGGAATTATGAGTCATCTCAACCAAAAGAGAACGACCAACAACACGATAATAATCGTACCGGTGGCAACGGCCATCGGAACAATGATAACCATCGTGGAGGAAATTATCAAGCCAGAAATGGTAACCACTTCGGTGGTAATCATGGCCAAGATAATAAAAGAAATGATTCAAGTGGAGAATTCAAGAAGAGAAGATTTAACGAATTCTAGGGGAGGAGAACGACTGTCAGTTAGATGCTACAGATGCAAAGAGGAGGGACACATATGTCCAAACTGTTCACAGCCTTCCAAGGTATGTTTCAGTTGTGGAAACGATGGTCACATAGCTCAATTTTGTCCTGTCACAAAATAAAGTCCGGCTGCGACGATGGCACTAAAGGCGGATACGGACAAAACCAAGTCGGTGGTTTCAGGAAGAGCATTTTTCGTGACTTCTTAAAAAGCGAGTAACCCGAACGAAGTTATCACAGGTTAGTTAATCATTAACTCTTGCAAAGTCTATACCTTGTTAGATACCGGTTCTACCCATTCTTTTATTTCTCCTACTTGTGCTCAATGTTTGAACTTGACTCCAGAGAAATTAGACTTTTACTTATCTGTTGAAACTCCGTTAGGAGAAACTTTCATTACATATACAATTTATAAATCTTGCTTGATTCAAGTTGGCACCATCACATTACCCGTTGATCTTATCTCTTAAAAGATACTTGCATTTGATGTGATTTTAGGGATTGATTGGTAACTACTCCTCATGCCAAAATTGATTATTTTTATAAGGTTGTTAGTTTTTATATTCCTAACCAACCTGTTATGTGAATTCAAGCAACCAAACCACTAAAGTCAATCTTTGTCATATCAAGCCATAAAGCCATTCGTTTATTAAAAAATAGATGTCAAGCTTTCTTAGCCCATGTCATGAACTTGAACAAAAATACGTCATATTTGAATAATATTTCTGTTGTTAGTGAATTTCCTGACGTATTTCCCGAAGAAATTCATGGCCTACCCCAGAGCGTGAAAATGAATTTTGTATTGACATTGAACCTGGTACAAAACCCATTTCTAAAATCTCATATTGAATGGCTCCTATTGAACTTCAGGAGTTAAAAACCCAACTACAAGAGTTGGTACCCGAGCCTCTATCTGGTGACTTCCTTTGTGGAATGCACCAAAGACAGACTCTCCGTAGGGGACGCTTTATTTGTGTGGTGGTAAAATGATAGGTGCCATTGTGACATGAAATCCAAGTTTAGGATATGAGTCATAGTTGAGAGCAACCTAAGTCAGTAATCGAATTACATAACTTTCTAGGCTTAGCTGGTTATTATCGAAGATTCGTGGAACAAATTTTTTTTCGAATTGTCACTCCATTAACTCATCTAACTCATAAAGATACAAAATTTGTATGGAACGAGGAATGCGAGAAGAGTTTCCAAGAGCTCAAGAGGAGACTCATTTCGGCACCTGTTCTGACAATACCATCGTGGAAAAACGAATGTAGTAGCTGACGCGTTGAGTAAAAGATCGTATGCGGGTACGAGTGCGATATTGTTAACAAAAAAACCCATTTTATACGACTTACAAAGGATGGAGATAGAGTTAAAGACTCTAGGGACCCACGTTATGATCTCAAATATACGCATAGAACCGACTTTAATCAATAAAGTTAAGGCTGATCAAGCTACAGACGTGGAGCTGATGAATATGAAGACGAAAGTACAAGAATGTGTTGTTCCAGGAGCAAGAGTCGATGAAGAGAGGAAATCTCAACCCTAGATTTATTGGTCCATTTGAAATCCTCGATCGAGTAGGAACTGTGGCTTATAGATTCGCATTACCTCTAAGTAAGCCGCGTGTTCATAATGTATCGATGTTACGTAAATATATGGATGACCTGAACTACATTATTGAGTTAGAACCAAATGAGATAGCCGAAGATTTAACATACGATGAGGTACCTGTCAAGATCTTGGATAGGAAAGAGCATGTCCTACGCACAAATGTTATACCACGAGTCAAGGTTTTGTGGAGGAACCATGCTATTGAGGAAATGACCTAGGAGTTAGAATCGGAAATGAAATGGAGGTATCCTCACCTTTTCGAAACACTAGGTACGTACGTCAAATTCGAGGATGAAATTTCATAAGGAGGGGAGGTTGTAAGACCCCAACTTTTGATAAATAAAATTGAATTTCCTCTATTAATTATTCTGAAATAGTAAGGGATGTTATTTTATTCGTAAATGATGTTATTTCATCAATATCATTATACCGAAATATTGGTATGAATTTTATTATGAATTTTTTACCTTTTCATGTCGAGATTACTATTCACGTATACAACACTATTCACGTATACGACACTATTCACGAATATGGTACTATTCACGAGTACTATTTTTCTTGTGGAATTTCTACCTTTTTGTACTGGGGTTACTATTCATGTATACGACACTATTCACATATACGACACTATTCACGAATACGACACTATTCAAAGAAAAATTAAATTTTCTTTTCTTTGTCTAAGTTGTCTGTTATGGTTCCTATCTTTAATTGGATCTATGTTTTCAATTTTATTCTTGAATTTTGCTCCACAATTGATTATTATAGAGTATTTTTGAACTTGGATAAACAAAAGTACGAATCCCTAATCTTTGTCCTTTTATCTCACTGGATTCGTTTTCTTTAAAATATTTTTCATCATCCTCAGTCTTAAATGGTGATACTTGATGAATATCTTTGGCCTGTAGTGCAAAGATGAATGATTACCTGATGAATATCTTTTGGCCCGTAGTGCAAAGATGGATAGGTGTTGAGATGAATATGACCAACTAGTGATACAAATGAATATCTTTGGCCCGTAGTGCAAAGATGAATATTTGATTCAAGATGTATATTGATTGATGTTACAGGGATAAAATATTAATTATGGACTTTTAAATTCATAGACGATGGTAGATTTCATTCTCTACTTAACTCTTCTAATGAATTATTATTTCCACTGCGAATATTGATCTAAAACTGGTCGTCCATTATATTTTATCTGATTTATTGAAGGCTAACGATAATTTGTTATACATTATCTTAGTCATAATATTCTTTACTAGGCTAGTTGAGCTCACCCTTTTCCTTTTTGTTCCATTTTTCTTCTTAGGAGGCGAGAATATAGCTGGAACTAGTAGGGGTGTGGAGTGATGTTTCAAGTTAGATGTTTTAGCAGTCCTCACTATTTGTAAAATAGTGTATCAATAATTTTATTGAGAACTTATTTGAGTGTGAATATTGTTTAGAAGACAATATTTGTATTTAAACTCACAATATATGTGTTGTCGTATTTTGCACGACAATTATAATAATGAAGTTGTAGTTGTTTCTGTACCATGTATTTGACGACTCAGAATGGGTGATGTATTCCTATTTTGGGGGCGTCGCATTAAATAAGTGGCTTAATAAAGGGTGAACAATTAGAATAAATTGTATATTGACCTAATAAATTATTAAAATGTTATTATGATATTAATAATATTATAATCTAATATTTTTAAATAATTAAGAATATTGAAATTTAAATTTATTTAAAATATTATTATATGATTAATAATATTAGATTAAAAACTTTATAAATGATTAAAATATTATTAAAAGAATAATTATATTAGATTAAAGTATTATTAAATAATTAATAATTTTCAAAATTAAATGTCATTAAAATATAATAACATTAGTAAAGGAATAAAATATTATTAAATTATTAATAATATTAATACATGAATAAAATATTATTAAAAGGGTAATAATATTAATAAGAGAATAAAGTATTATTAGTTGATTAATAATACTAAGGAGTAAGTAAAATGTTATTAAAAGTAATAATATTGGATGAGTTTAGGATAATATTTATATAATAGTAATATTATTATGGGATGATAATGTTACTAAAGAATTAATGTAATAACTAATATTTAACTGTGTGACTAAATATTAGGTAATTTAATATAGAGCAATGGTATATAATTTTGCTAATCGGAAGGTTAATTATAGGTCTTTCGAAGGAAGGTAGATAGACTGCTAACCAGAATATATTTATTTCCATAGCAGTAGACTACAGACATGACAAGTTCCCTATATCGAGACTTTACTTTTTGCAAGTACTTCATTTGAGCTCGAGTTTTAATTCTGAAGCATGTGTTAAGTGGTTTAATTATGTAAAATTATTCCACATCATTGTTATTGATATTCGCACAAAGTGCATTTGAATTCGTATAGTCTTTAACATGTACCTTATTTAAAAGTTCTATAATCCATGAATTGTGGAAGTTTGAGTCAGAACCCTTATTCAATCAGACAATTGCATAAAAATTATTTATAAAAGCTTTACAGACCATTTGATGTACGGATTCTTAGGCTGAAGTGAACACCCCTTATTATAGGGGAGTACCCCACGTATCTAATATAAGATACACACCATAGAGTTAAATGTTATGCATATACATGAAAATAGTATGCACACAAGCCAATCATTTTGATGATAAAGCATGTACTTTGTAACAATCTTATTCGTTTATTAATAAAAATATTCATTTACTAAAGGCTTTAATCTATCTACATGGTGTTGTTTTAATAATATGTGATAAACCCATATTTTTAAGCAATGCTTTTAGAATCATGATGAGATCATGCTAATGAGATCTAAATTCTTAGATAGCTTAATAACTAAAATTGTTCCCAATCGTTGGATTACTAAAAAGGGAATTAGTGAATCCAGATAGATTGGTACATACGTTGCTTGCTCATTAATTGGATGAGGGTGATTGATCTCATGATCATTTGTGTGGAGACACTAAAGCAAGTATATAGGTGCTTATTGGAGAATAAGTTCACTGAACGTGGCTCGCTAAGAAATACCTAATGGAGTTTACTTGCCTGTCAATAGGAATTCCTATAGTGATAGCAGTACAAATGATCATTGGACTTGAGATCATCATAGTATCTTGTGTATGATGAGTTATACTTTGACTTATTCCTTAAGACCCTTAGGGTATATCAAAGGCTATGTTTGGGTATAATAAGTTGTACATGGAGATAATGTATGATCAATAAAAATCTACCGCTTCTAGTAAAAGAAGAGAAATGTCCTATGTGATTCGATAAATAACAATCCAGTAGTCCTTGGCCAAGGCAGAATAAAATTAGAAAGTAGTTTCTAATTTGCATTATTTGAGTTGTACATTTGAGAATCGAAAAACATATAAATAAATAAAATAAGACTTGACAGTAATTACATGTCGTATATTTAATTAGGACATTGTATGGTGGAAGGATTGAATTGTACAGTAACTATTTACTCAAATGTTCTTTTATGATTAATGTTAAAATCTATATTATCTGGAAAGTCTTTAATCGCTAGGGAGGCTTATCCCTATTGTAGAATAAATATTATTTATTTAAATAAATTAATAGTTTAATTTTTTTATTTAAATAAGATAGAATTGTTCTAATTGATTTATTAACAACCGGTTTAATATGGAGAACCTACAGGGTCACACCATAAAAGGAAGAATATTTATTTAAGAAGTAAATGACATAATCGTAATAATAAGTTAAGTGTATTTAATTTAATCTATGGTGATAGAATAAATTAAATTGCTTAATATTTATTATTTAATATTTTGAAATATTAAATATAAATTAATAAGAGGAGTCTTATTATTATTATTATTATTATTATTATTATTTAACTCCTAACGAGTTTGGGAATTAATTAATAAAAGTACTCTCATATATTCCTAATATGATTGGGAAGCTAATTAATTAAAAGAGTTTAATTAATTATTCCTAATAAGATTGAGAGCCTAATTAATTAAAGGAGTTTAATTAATTAAAATAAAACTCAATTCCTTAATTATTAATGTGACACCCACAAAATAGGTATACACAACCCATTCTGATTTACCAAATACACAGTACAGAATTTAAATACAAACTTCCTTATACAATACGGAAAAAATGTAGCTGAGAGTTTTAACATGAATATTGTCTAATAGACAATATCCAGACTCAAATGGAGTCCTCATTACAATTATTATCACACTATTTTATAGAATAGTGAGGATTACTACAGCCACCATCTCGGGCCGTCACTTCATTCTCTGACTAGTCCCGGCTACGTTCTCATTTCCTGAAGAGAACAATGAAAGCAAAAGGGCTCAACTAGCCCAGTAAGAAATATTATGACTAAGATAATACAGAATAAACTTTCGTTAGCCTTCAACAATGTTAAACTGATAGAATACAATAAACAACAAGTTTAACTGCAGTGGAACAAGCAATCCATTTGAAGAGTCAAGTAGAGCATAATATCTACTGTCTTCTATGATTTAAAAGTTTATCACCAATTTTATTGTCGAGACTCAGCTCAATAAATAATCCACATCACTGAATTATTCATGCACTATGGGCCAAAGATATTCATTATTATCACATCCACGAATCATCCATGCATAACAGGCCAAAGATATTCATTATTATCAGAAATGGTCATGTTCATTTCAACAACTGTCCATCAATACACTACGGGCCAATGAGGACTTTTAGCACATCATTTGTAACATTACAGGTCATGATTATATTGATACATAATTCTTAGTCATAATCATACCAATTAACAGTCCATCTATGCACTGCGGGCCAAAGATGACTTTCATCACAATATAAGCATTAGGATGATGACAATGATATAAGAATTCAATCAAATGAGATCAAGGATAAATATTAAAGATTTATAATTCAATTTATCCAGAGTTTAAGAATGTCCAAATTGTCAACATGATAACTGCTTCGTGGAGTAAAATTCAAGAATAATATTTATGTAAAAATAATTCGGATAGAAAAGAAATCAATTTTTATCATGAATAGTACCCGAGTGAATAGTACCCCAACAAGAAAAGATTAAAATTTAACAATAATGTTCAAAAAAATATCCTTGTGAAACGATACTAGATGAAGCACAAATTCTAAAGATATTCTACTAATGCCAAGGAGTATAGAAGCAATACTTATCAAAATAAGTGTAGAATTAGGAATATGAAACGAAATAATATTACTTACATACTACAAAGTATGGAAGAAAATATTATTTCTTATGAATATTGAACAAAAATAATATCCCTTGTGAATACAAAAGAAATAATACCACTTACCTTAGTAGGAGATTGAATACTATAATAGTGTAGTAACAGAATACTCTTCTTCTTTCTCTCTAATTCTCTCTCTATAGCTTTCTCTTAGGAGTCTTAGTGAATTGGTGAGAATGAAAGAAAAATAAGCTTCTATTTATAGAAGATTACCAGCTTAGCCCTTACAATGGTGAGAGACAAGTGGCTTGACGACTGGTAATGTGAAAAGAAAAGCAGTTTGATGCCTGTAATGTGAAAAAGGCAAGTGGTTTGATGCCTGTAATGTGAAACGACAAGTGGTTTGACGTCTGGTAAAGGCAAGTACTATTGGCGAAAGTGACTCTTAGATGATGGCATATGGGTCCCATAGAATAAACCAAACTTATAACAAACGTCACATAACAGACTTCTTATTTATATCAAAGAATGAATAAAGATTTACCACAAATCACTTTATCTTCAATTAACACACTTTTAATCTTCCAACAATTATTCATCATTAATATTATAGCCCACAATATTGACTACCAGATCATTCCCAGGAAAGAGGGGGCTTTCCGATAAGGACTTCTCCTTATTGGCGCGCAATTAGGTGACCAAACCCCTTTCCTCGATAGAACTTTGTAGACATTGTCAATAATACAAATAATAATATGAATAACTTTGTTGTCTCAATTATTGATTTAATAATATAAAATATTGTGCTGATGATACGGTAACAATAATTGAATCAATAATATGAGATATTATGCATCAACTATTGTTGTAATAATTGAATAAAACTGAGTGACTTCTCACGTAAGCATCAATAATCAAAGTTACTGTACAATACCATGTGCTACTGTGCAACCACGCGTATTACTGTACTTTTATCACCGGGTATTTAAACAGTTAATGGTAAAAGGTTTGCCGTTATTTTATAAAAATGTTATTTTTTAACTTTCTATATCTGACAATTATTCCGTTGTGGGGTCCACAAATGATTGTGCCATCGTACAGATATTCCCCGACCAAACAAATATTTTATGACAACTTGTTTACTTTGCAAAATTTGTAAATATTATCCACAACTTATGAAATTTGTAAAGTTGTAAAGTTAGGGTCTTACAACCTCCCCTTCTTATGAAATTTCGTCCTCAAAATTGGTGTACATACATTATATGTTGAATAGGTGAGGATACCTTGATTTCATTTCAGATTCTAACTCCCAGGTCATTTCCTCAATATCGTGATATCTCCTTAAAACTATGACTTGAGGTATAACCTTGGAGGGTAGAATATGTTCCTTCTTATCCAAGATTTTAACAGGTACCTCTTTATACGTTAAATCTTTCGCTATCTTGTCTAGTTCTAACTTAATAATATGGTTCGAATCTTCCACATATTTATGTAACATAGATATGTGAAAAACATTATGAACACGAGACATACTGAGCGGTAAGGCGAGTCTATAGGCCATCGTTCCTACTCAGTCGAAGATTTTAAATGGGTCACTGAATTGAGGATTGAGCTTTCCTCTCTTTCCAAATCTTGTAACTCTTTTCCATGGAGCAACACGTAACAACACGTGCTCTCCAACATTGAATTCCATGTCCCTTCGATGAAGATTAGAATAACTCTTTTATCGATCTTGTGAGGTTTTTATACGTTGCTGGATCATCTAAATCTTTTTCGTAGTCATGTGTACCAATTCTGGTCCCAAAAACGTTGCTTCACCCACCTCATCCTAGCATACTAGAGAACGACACTTGCGTCCACATAACGCCTCGAATGGAGTCGTGTCGATACATGTTTGATAACTGTTGTTGTATGAGAATTCCACCAATGGCAAGAACATATCCCAACATCCTTTGAAGTCTAGGACACAGAATCTTAATAGCTCTTCAAGAGTTTGAATAGTCCTCTGTGACTGCCCATCCATTTGAGGATGATATGCCGAACTAAATCATAAATCTGTGCCCATAACTTTCTGCAAACTAACCCAAAATCGTGAAGTGAATCTTGGATCTCGATCAGAAACTATGGATACTAGCATACCATGCAGCCTTACAATCTCATTTATATATATACGAGCAAGACGTTCAAGTGAATAAGTTTCTCGTATAGGTAAGAAATGAGCAGACTTGATTAATCTATCAACAATGACCCAAATTGCATCTATGCCTTGAGAAACCTTGGGAAGACCAGTAACAAAATCCATGGTAATGTTCTCCCACTTCTATTTTAGAATTTGAAGTGGTTGCACTGGACCTTTTGGCACTTGATGCTTCGCCTTGACACGTTGACAAGTTAGACACCTTGAAATAAACTCTGCGATCTCTCTTTTCATATTGCTCCACCAAAATATATGTCGAAGATCACGATACATTTTGGTACTTCTGGTATGGATTTCAAATAGTGTGTTGTGTGCCTCCATCATAATTTTATAATTCAAATCAGAGTCGTTAAGAACACAAAGTCTACAGTTGACTCGAAGTTTTCCTTCTTCATCAATTCTTGCTTCTGGAATAGCACCTTCTTGCAGTTTCTTCTTCATACGCATTAGCTCCATGTCCGTTGTTTGAGCATCTTTAACTTTATCGATTAAAGTCAGTTTTACTTATATATTTGACATCATCATGTGGGTCCCTAGAGTTTTTAACTCTATTTTCATCATTTGTAAGTCATACAAAATGGGTCTTTGAGTTGACAATATCGCACTCGTACCCGCATATGATCTTATACTCAATGCGTCAGCTACCACGTTCATTTTTCAAGATGGTATTGAATTGTATGATCGTAATCTTTTAATAGCTCGAGCCAACTGATAAGTGGATTTTATATCCACGAATCGGTTTCTAATTCAAGCTTATTCGTTGTTAGATCCTTGATTTTATGTTTTATTTTTACTTGTTCATTGTTATTTTATATGTAGGTGGGTTGGTGTGGTAAGTAGTTAAGAAGGGAAGCATTTGGAGTCATTTTGGAGCAAGTATGAAGGTCAAGCAAAAATCAGAATGGAGAAGGCATGCCCGTCGGGGCGGGCCTAATTAAGCCTAACACACCACTCGCCGAAGTGGGGTCTTGAAATTAGTTACAAGAGCTCAGCCCTCGCTTGTCGGGCGGGGGTCCCGAGTCTTTGTTGTCCTATTTTGACTCTAACATTGTTAAAAGTTGGTTTTGAGTGATTGCATAGCTCTGGGATTCTATGGGATGGAGGATTGAACTCAGATTTCGGGGGAAAGCATATAATAATACAAACACAAGATCAAATCAAGATATACAAGGCAATTATCAAGAGATTAATAAGAGATTTTCTTATCAAGCACTAGAGTGAAGATTTTGAAGGAACATTCATATCAATTGCGGATTAAGGCTAACATGAAGGGTGTTCTGAATTATTCTTTGTTTAGTCTTATATTTGTAATTAAAAGGATGATATCTTTAATTTATTCAGTTTTTATTTCATTGATGATGAACTAATTTACTTTTTAGGCTTCTAACGGATCTTTAAGTGAAACGATGATTATGTAACTTTGATTTCCAGTTTAATAAGCTATTATCAAGTTTATCTATATTAATTTGTGTAACAATCTAGAATTTTAAATTATAATTTTAAATATTTATTGAATTATATATATATAATGAATGTGGTTAGTGTTGAATAAATATTTAATTTTATTTGACTTAATTGGTTAATTATTTGTCAAAAAATAATTATGGAGTTAAGAAAATTAATTGTTATGAGATAATATACTAATTTAATTTAATAATTAAATTAGAGAGTTTATAATGATTAAATGAATTATTGTATTTTAATTTGAATTTATAATTAAAATGATGTGTTAGTTTATTAAATAAAGTTATAATTATAAAGAACATTATAATTATGTTGTATTGATTTATATGTTAAAGTAATTTAATAAATTGTTATTTGAATTAATTAAATTGATTATTGAAAAGTTAATTAAATAAAATGTGACAAATAACCTTGCTATAAAGGAGTTATTAAAATAAATTAAAGGAGTTTAATTCAGTTTTTTCAAACAAGGCTTAATGCATATTAAGTCTTTGTTTTAAATGTGTTTTACCAAACAAGGTGTAAGATATAATGGGTTATTTTTAGTTAGCTAACCAAACAAGCCTTATGGTTTTTGATTTTCAAATAAAATTATAACTGATGTCAGTTAAAGTTATAATTATATTATATGACTATTATATATTATTATCTATACGTTATATATTGTTAGTACGTAAGTTAGAGTTAGGAAGAAAGACTCAGAAGAAGAAAAAGAAGAGAAGAAGAAAACTTACAGATAAAAATAAGAGAGAATTCTAGAGAAGCTTTGAGAGAAGAATTGGGGAAAAGAAAGAATGTTGAGCAAAGGAAAAGTTATCATCTTCTAAAACTAAGGTATCATCTAAACTCTTTTATTTTTCAAAAGTTATAGTTGTCTTCTCTTCCAAAATTCTCTATAAAAATCTTTGTGAAGGATAAATTGTTTGTTGTATATGGCTTTATATGATAAATTATTTGTTATAAAACTGTGTTCATAAGTTTATAGATAAATTAATTCATGTATATAGTAATTTGTGAAGAAAATCATATTACAGTGAGTTTATATGAATATATATATATATATATATATATATGACTATGGCTTAGTTTAAAAGTAAAATTACGGTTTAATTAGTTGTTTAATATATATATATATATATATATATATATATTGACTATGATTTCAAAAGTAGCTAAATAATCTAAAACAAAGTAGTTGGAATTAATTGTTTTGGTCGAAAAACAAAGCTACATTGATGATTTTTACTAAAAATGTCAAAAAGTGAGGTTTTATAAAAAATAGAGAAATTGGATGTTTTAAATACGATGTTTATGTTGTTTTATGGGTAGAATCATGTTAAAAGTCATTGAATTATGTTTATATGAAGTCTCTGTATGAATTACATGTTAATTAGGTTGTTAGAAAGTAGCTTGTAGGCCATAATTGTCTTTGTTCATGTGATTTCCGAAGTTGGTCGCCGAGGACTGCAATTCGGCACCGCAGTGCGGCCTCGTAGTACAATTTTCCTGCCGCAGTTGTCGGCTTTCCATACAGTCGCCACTTAGTGGCTTTGTGACTCAGGCCAATAAATAACAACCACAATATAAATCTGTAGCCAGCAATATGAAGTTAAGAGAAATGGTCGACAAAGGATTTATTTACACAAAGTCCTAAAAAGTTGTTATGTGTTAATAGTAGGATCATTAAATTATGATTTCAGATTTTTATACCAAGAATGAACATGTTATTAACGATTAACTAGTTTTATTACTAATGTAATTTGATTGTGTGATTAAAAATCAAATCTTACATGATGAATGTACTTAGTTATGTATAAAATGTGGTAGTGACTAATTATGTCATTATGACATATATATATATAGGGTATTATGATTCGAGTTGTTACGATTTGGCCTACAAGCAAGACAAGTTCTCTAAATCTATTATTTCGTTGAGCTAGTTCTATTATTATTACATTGTGCAATTTTATTCTTACGATTGAGCAAGTTCTTATATCTAATTTGTTTATGATGATGCAAGTTGTCTAAATCTTATTTTTATATTGAACAAGTTATTCTTGTCTTTAACTTGTTATTTAGCATGCAAGTTTATATATTCTAATAAACCAATGTTGAACAAGTTTTATCGTTCAATTACTATTTGTTATGCATGCTTAGTACTCAATTTTAAATAACCTTGCTCAATATTGTTCTAGCAAGGTACATTATAATTATTCAATGTTTATGCTTTTAGCTTATCCCTAAAGCATGACCTTAGTATTCAGTTATGAAATTTTTATTCAACTAATCCTTAGTTGATGTTCGTTAAACCTAAATTACCTTGAAATGTATCCAAACCAAACTTACTTTGGTGCGGACTTATACTCTAAGTACTGAGATAAACAACCCTAATATTAGGGGATAATTTATTCTTTGCATTGAAATATTTATGCACAATACATTGTACGAAGGGCTGATCCCCCTAAGTACGAGGAGTCCCTATAGTCTTATGACTGTTAAAGTTTAAGTTGAAAGATTACTTAAACTATGGACATAGTTCGTTGTCTTAGGACCCTCAGTTATATATTTCAGAATGTTGATAGACCATATTGTTCATTTCTATTAAGCCTCTTATTTGGCAGTTGTTGTAAAGATTTTCATCCATTGTTGTTTCAAGTGAGCTTTGTTTGCTCACTCTTGCTTATATAACTATTACAGCTAAAGATGAGAAGGTCAATGTACCTAGCACCAGTAAGGGAAAAGGAAAGATGAACAAGTATTGAAGACTTGTAACATGTTGATATTTTATTATCAGATTTTATTTTAATGATTGTAATGAACTTATTTAAATTCCGCATTTGAATAATTGTATTTAAAGGTTAGACAACCTGGGAGATATTTATTAATGTAATCCTTTAATGGGAAGGTTTTATTATTCAATTGTATTATGATTGGGTAGTTAGAAATGAATGTTTTTTTCAAGAGAACACCAAATCCTATGGAAATGAAGTACCTGGAATTGGGGGTGTCAGAATTTGGGCTTGAACTTATGAATTGCTTGATCAACAGTTCTTTGTGGATTTGTATGAATTTGAGAGAGGAAGTACGAATCTATACTTAGTTAATATAGAATGTGTTCTTGAATTTTGTGACTAAACAGAATCTTGATGAATGTTAAGGTAGAGATATGCTTGACATCGCATGTAATCGGATAAAGGACTTAAACTTAAACCTTCTTCAATTATAATTCACATAAAGATATAGTGAGTTAGTTGATTAAGGGGTTTAACTTGTTTCTATCTAATTTGTGGATTTGAGTTAATACGGTATTAGTGCATCGAGAGGTAGCTAGTGCTACATATGTGTTCTTGATTAATAAACTGGGATAGTGAATTGAACTGGAATAAATGTGTAAAAATCAGAGTGAAACTTAGGGTGAAGTCGTAAGCCTAATTCTCCAATAATTGTTTTAAATTTCAATTTTTAAGATTTGAGATTGTTTTGTGATCATATATTCATTAATAATTTAGTTTTAATAATTTTACTCATTGATTTGGATAGTTTAATAAAATTAGAATTAATAAGAAACTGATAATTGTGAGGTTAAATTCTTACTAAATTTTCTCTGTGGGAATGATACTCTACTTATTATTATATTTCTTGTTGACAACGTATACTTGCGTGTTGTGCGTAATTAGATTTTTACCCAACAAGTTTTTGGCGCCGTTGCCGGGGACAATTTTAGTATAGATTTTAATATTTTACGATATCAGTTTAATTAGTCCAGTTTTACTTAAACATTTTTATTTTCGTTTTGTTCCTCGTATTTCAGGTTTTTGAAGTGGTTTATGCAAAGTCGGTCCAAAAATCTAGACTTGCTTCCTTTTGAGGATGACATTGAGAAACAGTTTCAGAGGCTAAGTAAGTGGATTAAGGAAACAAGAGAAGACTTTGAAAATTCTAAAAAAGAAGAGGTAATGGCTGCTAAAGATCAAAAAGCGTTGAGGGATTTTGCTACTCCCAAGGTGATTAAGCTGCAGTCAAGTATCACCAGGCCTACTATAGCTGCAAACACATTTGAAATCAAGCCTGAGACGATTCAAATGATTCAAAATTTGGTTCAGTTTGGGGGATTGGCAAATGATGATCCAAACGAACACTTAGTCAGCTTTCTGGAGATTTGTGACACCTTCAGGTATAATGGGTTGTCAGATAACGCGGTGAGACTTCACTTGTTCCCATTTACTCTACGGGACAAGGAAAAGAGTTGGTTACATTCTCTACCATCGAGATCAATAACTACTTGGGAAGACCTCGCTCAGAAATTTCTTGCAAAATTCTTCCCACTAGCGAAAACTGCAAAAATGAGGAATGAGATAACTATGTTTGAACAGCAACATGGGGAATCACTATATGAGGCATGGGAAAGATACAAGGAATTGCTCAGAAAGTGCCCGCATCATGGATTTCCTAAGTGGTTGCAGATGAACACATTTTACAACGGATTGAACGGAAATCTCAGAACCAGTGTTGATGCAGCTTTGGGTGGAGCGTTTATGGCTAAAAGTTATGAGGAGGCCTACGAATTGATAGAGACTATGGCAGCTAACAACTACCAGTGGCCCACGACAAGAATGACACAGGCAAAGACAACTGGAGTGTTAGAAGTAGATGGTGTGACGGCAATACAAGCGCAAATTTCAGCACTCTTAAAGAAGTTGGATGCTATGTCGGGGGCACAGGCACAGTAGATTGCAGTTATTTGTGAATTTTGCGTGGGTGAGCATCCTACAAATCAATGCGCAATTAATCCAGTGTCAGTGCAATTTATGGGTAGCTACAACAGAATTCCAAAGAATACATACCAGAATGCTTATAATCAAGGGAATAGGAATCATCCTAACTCTTCGTGGAGTAATAATCAGGATCAACAAGCTCCACGACCATCATATCCCCCAGGATTTTAGAATCATCAACAACCAGCTCAACATCAAGAAAGGAAATCAGATTTAGAGGAGTTGTTCACAAAGTACATAACAAACAATGAGGCGGCTATGAAAAATCAAGCAATGGCAATGAAATCGCAAGAAATAGCTATCAAGAATCTAGAGAATCAGATGGGACAAATTGCATTAGCATTAAACAATAGACCATAAGGGACTCTACCAAGTGACACCGAAAGAAATCCGAAGGAAAATCATGAAAAGTGTTAGACAATCACCTTGAGAAGTGGGAAACATTTAGATGGGAGAAGTGCAGAAAATTCAGCTAGATCAGATGACAAAGTTGATGAGAACAAAGTGGTTGAAGAAAAACAAGGTGAGGATAAGAAAATTGAGAAAACAAAGTTAGGTGACAAGCCAGTTGTGTATCCTCCACCACCGTTTTAGCAGAGAGTCCAAAAACAGAAATTAGATAAGTAGTTTGCGAAATTTTTTGGAGTTTTTAAGAAACATCAGATCAACATCCCATTCGCAAAATCCCTGGATGTAACGACCCAGAAATTCGGATCGTTCAGAATTTAAGTTTAAAGAATTAGTTATTAATAAAATGAATTTTTATTAATAATATTTTGTGATATGTGTTTATTAATCGTTCTAGAACCTATGATGATTATAAGTCGGGAGGATTCTAGCTACGAGCTAGACTGAACGAGTAAGAATTTTCAAGACGAAAATAAAAAAATTCGGAACAAAAATATTTTCAGGGAAAAAGACAAAATAGGAACTATTCACCCGATAAAACCTAAGGGTTAGGGTTTGAATAACCTAAGCCTTTCTGAGAGTTCGGTATGTTGAAATGACATTCTGTCGAAAATTTTGACGATAATATGTGGTGAAAAGTTAAGTAAGTCGATAAAGGTTTTCTCAAAAAATGTGCAAAAATCGGACGAAATAAAAACAACGAAAAGTACTGCTATGTACTTTTCATTCGTTTAGCTACGTTAGGGGAAAACGTGAAGGAAAACGCTTGACACCAAAAAGCGTTCTTTTAGTTTTTCGAAAATGTGAAGAATACGTAAAGGTTAATCAAAAAAGGAAAGATGAAATATCCAAAAATATTTGCATTCTGAGAATCGCAGTTTTTAAAACTGTCGGACGAAACCCGAAGACGAAACCATGAAACTTACAGGCTAAGTTTCGTGAACAGTAAGGAGGTTAACTAAGGAGGTGGAAATAGTAAACTTAAGGGCTAAGTAAACTTAAGGAGTAAGTAAACTTAATGCTTAACTCATCAATAGTAAGGAGGTTTGGGGGGCAAAATGACTAAAATACCCCTAGCCTTGGTTTTCTATAAATAGGAAGCTTATTTTATTTGTTTAGAATTTTGAAAATTGTCCAACATTTGAGAGAGAGAGAGAGAGATTTCGAATGAGGGAGAAGAGGAAAAGGAGAAGGAAAAGTTGGCTTGTGAGCAAACTTTGTCCAACGGAAGGAGATTAAAGAAGGAAGGTAATCCGAAACCTAACTTTTATATAATTTTCTTTAAGTTTCTTTGTTCAAAAACATAACTTAATGAGAATATGAATTAAATGATGTTAGAAATGATTTCATATGGTTGAAATCATGAGAAAAGAGGAAATAAGAAATTAGAAGTTTAGTAAATAAATTTCTTAAGGAAGTGTAAGATTCGTAATGAATTAGAATAATCTAAGTGGATTATATGGATGAGTAGGTGAAATAAGTAAGGAATGGTGTTCTATAACATCAAATTCCAAGAAAAAGTGAAATTGTAATCCAAAATATCGATTAAAAATGAAGAACAAACGAAGAACACGCGATGAACACGAAGAACGTTGTTTATGGACAAATTTAAAACCATCGTAGTATAACTTTTATTGATGGACATGTTTAAAACCATCGTGTATAAGTTAGTTGTTTATTGCTTGGTTAGGAACGGTAGAAAAGTTCATGAAGAACGAATTAAAACTGAACTATAATGAAGTTATGGCAAAATTTTTATAAATGATGAACGAGAATTATAAAGTTAGTAAATGAACCCAAACATGTAGGGTGTCATAAGAATGTAAGAGAATGTAGGAAACGTGAGTCATGGACTCAAGAACGAACGAGTTCCGAGTTCGGATGACCGAATTACGGACGAGCGAACAAAGAACGTTAAAAACATAAAATTAACGAAGGGTAAAGATCAAGCCAATCGAATAGCACGTTAATGTTTTCAGAATGAAGTTCTATTTGAGGGGTGTTGAAGTACGTAAGATAAGGAAGAGAATGGCTTTGGAACAACCTCGTTCTGAGTTATAACGAATAAGTTATGAAAGTGGGAAGTAAGCATCTCAATTTGGATTTAACACTTAGAGAAATTTTCTAGGTTTGGGGCAGTCATGCACACCAAATGCTATGCCTTATGTAAGGCTTCTGACAAAGACCGCATCAATAAGCCGCATCGCAAACTCATGTCGTGGCGTGAGAGATAAAGAAGAGAGTGGCGCTACAGCGCCGATGTGAAGAAAAAGCCAGAGAAGAGCTTTTACCTGCTCAACTCTTGGGGGAAACGTAAGGGAAGTTAAAGAACATAATGTTCAACTAATGTAACACTTAATCAGGTGATTTAAACCTTTAATGAAGGTTTAACGGAAAGATTAAACGAGATTTAAAGAAGGTGAACGCGGGTTACGGAATCGATATCCTGCGACCATAGTCGCGATAAGCGAACGTGAGGGATTGTTATGATGGTGATTCCTTAGACGTTGATTGACGAGGGTAATGAATAACATTTCAATGTTATGTTGTGGTAATGAGAGATAATTGTAAAGCGTATAGACGTTGTGAACGCAATGCAATTGCGTTGAATGGCCGGTCTTAGTATACCGCAAACCGTATGGCTTCGACATTAAGGAAGAATAACGAAGGGTATTAAGGAAGCCGTAACGAACGGTAAGAAGATTAATGAAAGTCGAATGTGAGTCGGATGAGAATGATAGAATGAAATGTAAGAGTTAAACAATTTAACTGACGTGACGGTTGAGTGTACGCAAATACTAAGCGGATTTGACCGTAAGATAATGAAGATCAATGATTAAACCATGAATGGTAAAGAACTGAATTAAAGACAATGACGTTAATGTAACGAAGCCGAGTTAATGAGTAACTTGAATGATCACTCTGAGTATTCAAAAGACTGTATGACTTGGACAATAGAGAATGAATCCTGAGGTATGGCATTTAGTTATCAGATAGCCAAAAGGAATAAGAAGTTGACTTAACGAAAATTATAGTGTAATGATTCGGATAAGTTAATATAAGTTTAGGTTGTGGTACAATCGTAACCTTTGATGGTTGACATATGGGAGCTGGGCTAAACAATTCCTTCAGAGAGAGAAGGTATATACAAAACTAGCAACTGATCTAACTCATTGTGATGGCAGTGTAGACGAGACGGGAACTTGTTTGTTGGTTGTTTGTGGGAAACCACTCAGAGTACCATATGGACTACTAGCAGAGGATCGATGTGTGTTGAGTCCTAAAGAAGTTATAAGAAGAAGATAAGAATGCAAACCATCAAAGATGATGAACATAAAAGTAAGACATCTCCGTATGTCATGAAGCCGTAGTACGGTAATGAAATGGTCGCGTAAATTTAGGTTGCAAGAACGTGAACCCTAATAAATAAAGTTAAGCAAACTAATGCATAAGACAAATATACATAACTAATTGGTGGAGGTGTTGTTTTTCTTATATGATACATAGGAATTGGAATGAGCAGTTCAGCATAAGCTGTAGCTGGGCGTAAGGCAAGTTTCCTAACTTCATTCAAATTTTAAATGAATGCTAGTTTCTTAAACTTCTCAGATGTTGAACTTGAGAAGTTTTATCTATGTGCGAATGTGTGATATTTGTATAAGGTGGTAGAACGTATGAGGCCTTGTGCCACAATGTGAACACTTTGGTGTTTCTATGAAATGAATTGTTCTGTGATTTAACTGTTCAATAAGAGAATGATCTATTTATACATGATCTATTATTGTTAAGTTTGTGCTAATGATTCTAGCCAGACATAATGTGTATCAAAAAGGTAGAAAATAAAAGTATTTTAAAATGAAAGCGAATATTGTTTTAAAATGATAGGAATCGAGATTATTCCTATTATTCAAGCTGCTTCATAACCTTAGTTCGGTTATTGAAGTTCTAAAGAAATGTTTGAATTCTTGAAGTTGTTTGTTCAACTGCTATGACTTGCTGAGCAATTGAATGCTCACACTTGCTTTAAATGAAAAACATTTTCAGCAAACGATGTTAGAAGAACTTAAGGATCTCGTAAAGATTAAGCTGACTGGTATCTAGATACAGTGCCATTCAGTATGTGAATGAGCGTGAAGATCAAGCGAAGACTTGTAATATAAAATAAGTTAAATGAACTTTAGATTAGTTTAATGAACTGTTATGTATCATTGGTGGCAAATAAAAGTCACTCGTGTAAGATGTAAAGAATAATGTAAATATCATTATTTGTAATGAAAGGAGTTATAAGGTATTAGAATCAAGGAATTGAGAATGTATATTGTTATATTTCAGTATATAGTGATGTATGTTAGATGAATGATGTACTCATGACATACGGAATCCGGGTGTGAAGATAGACCTGATTCCGAGGTGTTACACTAAAGGAGATGCCAAGTTATGCGAAATTCATGAAAGGGATTATGTCCAGGAAAAAGAAGTTGGAAGATTTTGAAATAGTTGCATTAATAGAGGAGTGTAGTGCGATTTTACAGCGAAAGTTGCCACCAACGTTGGAAGATCATGGGAGTTTCACCATTCCATGCACGATTGGGAACATGGCATTTAATAAATGTTTATATGATTTAGGGGCAAGTGTGAACCTTATGCCATTATCAGTTTATACAGAATTGAGTTTGCCAGCTCCAAAGCCTACGAACATATCATTACAGTTGGCAAATAGGTTAGTCACGTACCCGAGGGGCATTGTAGAGGATATATTGGTCAAGGTTGACAAGTTTATATTCCCCGCGGATTTCATTATTTTGGATTTTGAGGAAGATAAGAACATCCCAATTATCCTAGGGAGACCTTTCTTGGCTACGGGTAGGACACTCATCGACGTATAAAAAGGTGAATTAACTATGAGGGTCCAAGATTAAGAAGTAAAATTTAATGTTTTCAAGGCCATGAAATTCCCTACGGATGGAGAAGAATGTTTCAGGATGGATATCATTGACCAGATAATCAGCGAAGACATGGGTAAAAGTTTGGGTAACGATCCATTGGAAACGACACTATTGGGAGATGAAGAGTTCGATGATCGAGAATTTGTGGATTACTTGCAGATGCTAGACTCCTTGCCACGAGTTATCAGATTTAAAGCACCATTTGAACCATTGCACTCGAAGGAAAGATCCACAACCAAAATGAAACCATCATTGGAGGAGCCACCTTCTCTTGAGCTAAAGCCACTACCTAAACACCTAAGGTATGCGTATTTAGGCAATTCTAATTCTTTACCTGTTATTATTTCTGCTGCACTTAACGAATTACAGGAAGAAAAGTTACCGAGGGTGCTTAGGCAACATAAATCGGCCATAGTATGGATAATCGCGGATATCAAGGGAATCAGCCCATCCTTTTGAATGCACAAAATTCTGATGGAAGACGATGCAAAACTGACAATGGAGCAACAAAGACGGCTCAACCCTATCATGAAAGAAGTAGTGAAGAAGGAAATATTGAAATGGTTGGATGCGAGTATCATTTATCCAATTTCCGACAGTAAGTGGGTTAGTCCGGTTCAATGTGTACCGAAAAAGGGAGGAATGATCTTGGTACAAAATGAAGACAACGAGCTAATTCGACAAGGAGAGTGACTGGTTGGAGGGTTTGCATGGACTACAGGAAATTAAATAAGGCAACCCGCAAAGATCACTTCCCTTTGCCCTTTATCAATCAAATGTTGGATAGATTAGCGGGACACGAGTACTAATGCTTATTGGATGGATATTCGGGTTATAATCAGATCGTCATTGCCCCTGAAGACCAAGATAAGACTACTTTCACATGCCCATATGGCACATTTTCATTCAGGAGAATGTCGTTCGGCTTATGTAATGCACCGGCTACTTTCCAACGGTGTATGATGGCCATTTTCTCAGACATGGTGGAGAAAAATATGAAAGTCTTCATCAACGATTTTTATGTCTATGGAAACAACTTTGATGCTTGTCTAGAGAATTTGGTGATGGTGTTACAAAGATGCACGGACACGAATCTTGTACTTAACTGGGAAAAATGCCACTTTAAGGTTGAGGAAGGCATAATTTTGGTGTACAAGGTCTTGACTCACGGATTAGAGGTTGATAAGGTGAAGTTGGAAAAGATTGAAAAACTTCCTCCACCAAGCTCAGTTAAGGGAATTCAAAGTTTCTTGGGACATGCCGGGTTTTACAGACGATTTATAAAAGACTTCTCTAAAATTGCAAAACCTTTATGTAGTCTTTTAGAGAAAGATTATATTTTTAAGTTTGATGAGGAGTGTAAATTGGCATTCGAACTATTGAAGAAGAAATTGACTTCAACTCCCGTAATCGTCGCACCAGATTGGAATATGCCTTTCGAGTTAATGTGTGATGCGAGCAACTATGCAGTTAGGGCTGTTTTGGGTCAACGCCGAGAGAAGGTATTTCATGCCATATACTATGCAAGTAAAACACTTATGAAAACTCAAATGAATTACACAACTACGAAAAAAGAATTACTTGCAGTAGTATATGCCTTCGATAAAATTTGAGCTTATTTGATCGGAACAAAAGTGATAGTCTACACGGATCACTCGGCTATTCGGTACTTAATTTCGAAAAAAGATGCTAAGCCTCGCCTGATTCAATGGATTCTCCTTCTCCAAGAATTTGATTTAGAAATAAAGGATAGAAAGGGGATGGAGAATCAAGTTGCCGATCATTTGTCTAGGCTAGAAAATCAGGATACAATTGTTCATTCCCGGATGAACAATTGTTTGGGATAAAAACAAAATTCCATGGTACGCGGACTTCGCGAACTATCTAGTGAGCAACATCCTTCCCCCTGAGCTTACTCATCATCAGAAGAAGAAATTCCTACATGACGTCAAGTGGTACATGTGGGATGAGCCATACCTATTCAAACAATGCGCCGACAAAATGATTAGAAGGTGTGTGCCTTACAACGAGATGAATAATATATTGCATGAGTGTCATTCGTCTGCGTATGGGGGACATTATGGTAGTGAGCGAACAGCGGCAAAAGAACTTCAAGCCGGGTTTTATTGGCCTACATTGTTCAAGTACACCCACCAGTTTGTTAAAAGTTGTGATAGATGTCAACGGGTGAGCAACATATCGAAAAGGAATGAGATGCCACTACAAGCAATATTGAAAGTTGAAATTTTTGACGTTTGGGGCATTGATTTTATGGGGCCATTTCCATCATCATTCGGTAATCAGTATATATTGCTTGCAGTTGACTATGTCTCAAAATGGGTTCAAGTCGCAGCACTCCCAACTAACGATGCCAAAGTTGTCCTTAAATTCTTGCAAAAGAATATTTTTACGAGATTTGGCACGCCATGAGCTATCATAAATGATGAAGGTAGTCACTTTTGCAACAGATCGTTTACAGCTCTCCTGGTGAAATATGGGGTCAACCATAAGGTGGCAACAACATATCATCCCCAAACAAGTGGACAAGCTGAAGTTTAAAATAGGGAGGTGAAGAGAATCTTGGAAAAGGTGGTAAATCCAACTAGAAAAGATTGGTCTCTTAGGTTGGATGATGCACTATGGGCCTACCGAACTATGTACAAAACACCAATTGGTATGTCACCATACCAATTGGTCTGTAATAAAACCATGCCACCCACTATAGCCGAAAGTTACAAACACAAGGCTTCTTCAAGCGATTCGAAAACTTAACTTCGATCAAGCAAATGTGGGGGGAAAAGAGACTACTTCAATTAAACGAGCTCGACGAATTTCAACTTCAAGCATATGGGAACTCTAAGCTATACAATGAAAAGGTCAAGAAATGGCACGACCAAAAAATCATGCACAAAATGTTCGAGCTGGGGCAATCAGTCCTATTGTTCAACTCACGATTGAGGTTATTCCCAGGAAAGCTTCAGGATGGTCGGGACCATTCACCATCAAAAGAGTTTTCTCACATGGGGCCTTTGAACTATATAGTAGAAACCCATTAGAAACGTTCAAGGTCAATGGTTAACGGTTGAAGCATTATTGGGGTGGCGAATCCAACACGGATGTCATCGTAATCACATTATCCGACGTACCATAAACAGGGAGTAGTCAGGTTGAACGACTTAAAATCAAGAGCTAATTGGGAGGCAACCCAATCGTACTTTTATTTTTCTTATTTTCATTCATAACCGTTAAATTATAGTTTAGCATAATTAGTAATATAGAATAAGTTCATTAGTTCAGTTGAATGTTCTTGATAATCTCTCCACCATGCTTAAAATAATCAAAATATACTCACATTGATATTTATGGCATTGCAGAATCTTAAAATAATAATGGTTGGTAATATGAAGGAAGAAAGAAGTAAACCAGAGCAATTTTAAATTAATAATGTTACACGTAAAATAGTCTTAACAAGATTTATACCCCCAAAGGCGGGGGTCCTAAATCAAATGTGTGCTTTCGAGCTTACTTCTTGCAACAACCCACTTCCCCCACTTCCTCATTATACTACTACTTCTTCTCCCCCACAACTCTCACTCCATTACACTAACTCTCCCAAGAATTTGGTAATTGTAACTCCATTACATTACCCACTACTTCACTCCATCAATCCACTACTCCTAACCCTATCCATCACACCACCTCTATATAAACACACCCTCACAACCCAAGTTTCACATACATTTAATTTAAACTCATAAAACCATGAATTAGGGTTCTAATTGTGGGAATTCATCTTGCACTTGAGAGTGAGTAACCCATCTTCAAGTTCTTCATCTTCAATCACCATAATTGCCATAAATTCATCAAGTTTAGGGGAAAAAATCAGTGTGCACGCCAAGTGTTTGTAAGATTGTGTGACTGAAGTTTGGGGGGAAGATATTATGTTAAAGCTTCATAATTCAATGGCATTGAAACCCACATCAAAGAGGCACCGGGGAGAGAGTTCCACAACAACACCACCATCATGAACCTTCAACCACTGCAAATTCAAAAGTGCCACTGCCGCCGACCGATACGACTATATGGTGATGAAAGCTCTTACACCGGAGCGGGGTTTGGCACCGGATCATGTCGACGATGAAATGATACAACAGATTTATCATAAAGGGTGGAACAAGTTCACTAAGGAACCTGAGCCTGCCGTTGTCAACGTGGTCAAAGAATTTTATGCTAACGCCGAGGACAAAGCCCCATTCAACACATTTGTGTGGGGTCGATTAGTTCCGTTCAGTGCCGATGCCATCAACACCTATTATCAGTTACGAGTGCCTCAACAGTGCCAATATGCCCACCTACATGATTTTGATCCTAACTTTGAGGCTATTCTCAAGGAAATGACTAAGCTAGGAATAACATGGATTAACGGTCGGAAAGGAGGCATAGTTTTTCACAGCAAGGATCTCAGCCGGTATGGTAAGATATGGTATGCCTTCTTATGTGCGAAACTGTTTCCGTCCCAACACACATCGGACATGACCAAAGAAAAGGCATTAATTCTACATGCAATTGTGCAAGATTTCATTATTGACGTCGGGGCCATAATCAATTTTTCCATTCGCCGATGCTTACGAGGAAATTTTTCAGGTGGCTTGCCACACCCATCACTCATTTGTGGGTTGTGTCGCCAAGCGGGTGTTAGATGGTCCGATGATGAACCCACTCGAGATCTTTGTTACCTACTCGATTCGAATGATCGCCAAAGATTTGGTGTGGTAGGGCCGATTCCCATCCTAGAGGTCTACGCTTTCAAAGAGTATGCTCAAAGGTGGAGGAGCCTTGCTGCTCAAGTGATTCCCTCTATGACTAAGTCGGAAATGGTGATGACCTTCATGGACATACAAGAAGCTCCCTTCTATGAGAGAGTCTTAGCTGGCATAGGTAAGCCATTTTCTAAAATGATCAAACACGGAGAAATGGTTGAGATGAGATTGAAGTCAAGAAAGATTCAAGACCTCGTCGCTCTAAAAGTTGTTGTTGAGTCCATCCAGTCTAGAAGTTATGGAAACAAGCCCCGGAGGGTCCATAAGAAGAAAGAAGAGGATGTTTCCTTGATACTACAAGGGCAAAAAGGCAATCAAAATATGCCTATTCAGAGGAAAAACTACTCCCCTTTCCAAGCACAGTCTTCAAACCCTCCATTGCCAAAAAGTTGAGAAGTCAGACGCACTCGAGTGTTCACACCCTTAGGGGAATCACTCGAGAACATTCTCAATCTTTTGACAGCTTAGAAGAAAATTACCCATCTTCTTCCACCAGCCAACCTGAATGGGAAGGGTTTCAATGCTAACGAGAAGTTGATTATCATACTAGAGCTCCAGGCCATGACACTCAGCATTACTGGGCCCTGAAGCATAAGATCCAGGATCTAATTGACAATGGTGAGATCGTGGTGACTAAACCCGACCAACCCTATGTGCAAGACAACCCTCTTCCTCAACACAAAGAAGAAGAGGTTAACATGATTAATTGGAGCAGTGGACAGAGTTCTAATTACGGTAATAGATCCTCCCAAACCAATAACGATGGTGCTGACAAATGGGATTATGCACAGTTCCCGTTTATGATGGAATGGAAAATGAAGGCTCTGTGTGAGCAAGTTAACCAATTGGCAGAACTGGTGGTCCACCAACACCAAGTCACACATCAATTATTCATCCAGGAGCGGGCTAGCCTCCTTCCTCTTGTTACAACTACTCCATAACGTACTCCAGACAGTGAAACATTGGAGGATAAAATTACAAAAAGAGCAAATGCCAAAGCCCGTCGGGATTTCACCAATAAAAGGGAATTTACCTATCTATGCTAGCCGATGGAAGAAATATTACAAATGTTGATCAATGAGGGAAGAATCATAGCTATGTTACCTCCAATCAACCCACGCTCAAGGCAATTTGATTTCAATAGAGTATGTCAATATCACTCTTACTCTCGTGGTCACAGTACTGAGGAATGCTGGTCACTCCGCCATCTTATACAAAATCTGATTGACAGCGGTGTCCTACAGATGGCAGACAATGATGTTGTATTACTTGAGAGTAAGGAAGCCTTTCCTAGAAAATGGAAAGAAGTTGTAGTGTTTATATCCTCGGAGGGTGATCTATCTGCCATACCACTTACAATACAACCCGTTCAGCTCAAAGGTGTTGAAAATCCTTTAATAGTGGCTGCTCCAAAGCCAATCATCTTGCCCTTTAGGCCATAGTATCTTGTTGTCAGCCTACAAAAAGTGACATGGAATTATGGAGAGGTTGAAGGATCCACATCTAATATAACTGCAGAAGTGTCGAAGGAAAATCCACTGTATCTTCCCCAATGGGTGATGAAGCCTACCATCAGAACAAAGGGGAAAGTTCCCATTGAGAGGATTAAAGAATTCCTCCGTACTATGGGACACAATGAAGCCAAGGTCGTTTTAAGCTTGAAAGAAGCTCCACAATAAATTTTTTATACTGGACTTAGTTTTCTCTTCTGAAGATCACAGGAAGGTCTTACTAAGGGTTTTGGAAGAAGCCCATTTGCCAAAATCAGTGGATTTTGAAAAGTTCCATCACCTGGTTAATCACATTTTTAGCAGCAATGTGATATCCTTCATTGATGATGACATACCTCTCGAAGGGACTGGTCATTGAAAATTGTTTCACATAGCGGTTATGTCCTCTAGATACATGGTGGGAGGAGTTCTGATAGATGGAGGATCATCTTTGAACATCTGCCCTTATGCCACCTTGGAGAAGATGAACATCAATCTCAATAGGATCAGAAGAAGCCATACGGTTATCAAAGCTTTTGATGGATCCCGACAAAATGCTTTCAGAGATATTGAACTGCTTACGGAGATTGGTCCACATACATCCTGCGTATCCTTTCATGTGCTCAAAATAGCTACAGGATACAATCTACTCTTGGGAAAACCGTGGATTCATATGGCTGGAGCCATCCCTTCCACCCTGCATCAGCAACTCAAATACATTATTAACAGTAGTCTAGTTACTGTTAATGCTAAGCCGGAATGTCCTGAACAAGTTGACATACCACTCATCAGTTTTAATACAGAAGTTGAACCTGTCAGATTCCATGCCCTTGATGTGAGCAACACTCACTATCAATGTTACGCCTCCAAAACAGGTATACATCACCCATCTTGAGTCGCCAAATACATGGTACATAAATCAAATACAAACTTTATTATACAACTGTCGGGGTAATATACGACAAAACATAGCTGAGAGTTTAAACACGAATATTATCTTCTTAGATAATATCCACTCTCAATGGAGTCCTCATTACAATTATTATCACACTATTTCACAGAATAGTGAGGACTACTAAAACAACCATCTGGACCGTCAATCCGTTCCCCGATTCGTCCCAGCTATATTCTCATTTCACAGAGAACAGGTGAAAGAAAGAAAGGTGAACTCAACTAGCCCGATAAAAAAATAGTATGACTAAGATAATGCGAATAAATTATCCTTAGTCTTCAATAGTATAACAAGCGATAGAATATAATAGATAACAAGTTTTAGATCAACAACTGTAGCGGAATAAGCAATCCATTAGAAGAGTCAAGTAGAGCATAAAATCTACTATCTTCTATGATTTAAAAAAGTTTTTCAAGAATTTTATCGCTGAGACTCAACTTAATAAATAAAATCGAATCATCCCTGCACCACGGCCAAGGATATTCATGTAATCATCAATGGTTGTGATTATCTTAAGAATAATCCTTGTGTCATAATCATACCAACAATTTGTCCATCAATGAACTACAGAGCCAATGAGGACTTTTATCACATCATTAATCATATTACGATCATGATTATACTAGAATAATCCACAGTCATAATCATACCAAGTCCATCTATTCACATAAGCCAAAGATGACTTTAATCACAATGTAAGCATGAGGATGATGACAATAACATAATAATTCAATAAAACAAGTTCAAGGATAAATTTTAAAGATTTATAATTTAATTTATCCTGAAATCAATAACGTCCAAATTGTAAACATGATACTGCTTTGTAGAGTAAAATTCAAGAATAATATTCATGTACCAAAAATAATTTGAATGAAAAAAGAAATATATTTTTAAATTGAGTAGTATCTCGACACAAAAAAGCGAAAAATCCGAATACTAGAGTGAATGATACTAGAGTGAATAGTAATTGGGTGAATAGTAACTCGTGAATAGTAACTCATGAATAGTACTCCGGCACGAAAAGTGCCCCGAATATCTGAGTGAATAATACTAGAGTGAATAGTAACCGGGTAAATAGTAACCCATAAATAGTAACTCGTAAAAGAAAAATACCAAAGAAAATGATATTCATTGACGAGTACAAAAGAAATGATATCTCATACGAGTATAATAGAATATCTGAAGCGCAAATGGATTTTCACCCGCCATACGGTAATCCACGTGAACAGATCATTTCCACAATTTAATAAAGAATGAATCTGAAGGTCATTCACCATACATCTGATAGTCCGCGTGAGCAGAGTTATTCAACGAAATAATAGAGAATGGAATAACGAAGAATTCACCATGCATCACGGTGGTCCGCGTGAGGCAAAGTTATTCAACAAAATAATAAAGAATGGAATAACGAAGAATTCACCGAGCATGCGGTAGTCCATGCAGGCGAGTTATTCAACGAATAATAAAGAATAGAATAATAGAAGAATTCACAGGCATGCGATGATACGCATGAGACGGGTTATTCAACGAGAATAATAAAGAATGGAATAAAGAGAAGAATTCACCATGCATGCGGTGAGTCCGCATAGGCGAGTTTATTCAACGAGAATAATAAAGAATGGAATAACAACCCTTACAAGTATTGAAAGAAATAACTCTCTTCATGAATACGATAGAAATAATACCCCTTATCTTAGAAGAAAACTGGATACTGGAATAGTGAGGTAGCAGACTTCTCTTCTTCCTTCTCTCTATAATTTCACTCTATAATAATTGCTCTTGTGAGACTTAGTGAATTGGTGAGAAATGAAGAAAGAATGAGCTTCTATTTATAGGAAAATATAGTTTCAATAATTGCACATTTTGGGGCTCGAAATATTACAGTATAATACCTTCCTCTTTTTCTTCATTTCTAATTTAGTCCTGCAAGTATTATCAAACTTGCACCACCTCCCCTAATAGTAAATCATGTGAATCAATAGTAAAGAATGTGACTCAATAGTTCTAAACATGTGAAAAAATTAATTATAGTATAGTACCTTCATCTATACCTCCATTTTTAATTTAGTCATGCAAGTATTATCAATCTTGCACCAACTCCCTAATAGTAAATCATGTGAATCAATAGTACACACATGAACACATAGTTATAAGCATGTGAATTAATAGCGATTAATTGCTCATTTATCCTAAGCATTATCCGATTGGTCAATATAACCTCCAGGACATTAATTATTATCGAAATAAATGTCGATTTCCACTAACACTAATAATTCCCACACAATGGAACTATCAATTTCATCTTTAATCAACACAAACTTATTCATCATTAATATTATAACTCACAATATTTAAGAACCAGGTGGTTCCCAAGAAAAGGGGGGGCTTTTCGATAAAGATTTCTCCTTATTGGTGCGCAATTAGGTGACCAAACCTCTCCTTGACTGAACTTCTAGACATTGTCAATATTGCAAATAATAATATGAATAACTTTATGCGTCTCAATTATTGATTTAATAATATAACATATTATGCGAGATAATCTTGTGACAATAATTGAATCAATAATATGAGAGATATGATGCGGCAATTCTTGTAGCAATAATTGAGTATAACTGAGTGACTTCTTACGTAAGCATCAATAATCAATACTGTGTGCTACTATGCAACCACGCGTATTACTGTACTTTTACTACCGGGTAGTACAACAGTTTTAACGGTAACACTTTTGTCGTTATTTTTATAAAATGATAATTTTGTCGTTTTCTAACTACGACAATACTTCCATTGTGGGGTCCACCAATGATTGTGTCGTCGTACGGATATTCCCGACAAAAAGAATATTCCCCGACTAAACAAATATTTTATAACAACTTGCTTACTTTGTAAAAAAATTCACATATCACCGTTAACTTTAACATTTTATCAATTTCACCATTTACGAAATAAAATAAAAATTATAAGAAAATTGAATACTTTCATTTCATAAAATTCGGGGTCTTACAATCAACTTATTAGGGTGCCACCTCTCATACCTAGAAATTCTGCCGAGGTATTATCGACAACTCAAGAGATGATATCATTGGGTTATCAACCTGGACAAGGGTTGGGCAAAGATCATTAGGGCATTAAGTGCCCAATTCAAGTTCCCAGTCAAACAAGGACAGCCGGGCTAGGCTATTCTGCTAGTTTTAGTCACAGGAATCCTCGCAAACACAAACAAGTTCCTTCAGCTTCAGCCACACGGTGATTGTCTCAACTAAAAGATTTTGAGCCTGTACGGTCTCCAGTAAAGGTGTCTACCCATGTAATGGCTATGTTGTTTCCTAAGCCGATACCGGTCAAAGGAAAGGAGGTTATGATTCCAGATCCTGAAGTGGAATAAAAGGAACGGAGACGTAAACAAGACATTGCTAGGCGATTATCAAACATGCACGTCATTATTCATACTGAGTGTATGAATAGAGACATCCCAAACGATGATTATCCAAACATCATGGTAATCATTCGGGAGAAGGAGGACGATAATAGCCCCTTCATCACTGCTGTCCACCAGGACTTCACCCTTGGTAATTGGAGTAGCACTCCATGCATTTTTCGACAAGGGTAAAAAGGGCAGAAACTCCCTATGCCCTGTAGATAGCAATAACTGCTTAATTTTTTTGTACATTATTAGCAGTTGTTTTGTCATTACATGCTGACACTTTGTATGATTGAACAATTTCATATATTAAGTGAAAGCATTTTGTTTCAGGACTCTAAAGTTAGATGTTCTTAAACTTGCTGATGAGGTGCCTATTCTCCACAAGGACTATAACTTTGATGTAAAGTTGGACTCAAACTTGATGGAAATACAAGAGGACTATGAGATACCTCAGGAGATCAAAGAATGGGTCGAAGAAAAACCCAAGCCAAATCTTGATCAAACCTCCTCTTTCAATCTCGGAACCTTAGAAAACCCCAAACAAATCCATATTGGTACGGACCTCACTCCAAACCAAAGGAATGACATGGTTACTCTATTGACCCAATTCCAGGATGTGTTTACATGGTCTCATGAAGACACGGTGGGTTTGTCCACTGACATTGTCATTCATCGCCTTCCCATCAAAGAGGGATTCAAGCCAGTCAGGCAGAAACTCAGGCGATTAAAACCTGAGTGGAGTTTAAAGGTTAAGGAAGAAATTGTGAAACAATTTCAAGCTGACATAATCATAGTATCAACATACCCTGAGTGGCTATCCAACATAGTCCCCATGCCTAAACCCGGAGGGAAGGTGCGAGTTTGCGTGGATTACAGGGATCTAAATAAAGCTTGTCTGAAAGATAGCTTTCCCGTGCCATTCACTAGCATAATTATTGATAATACAACTAAATACGACATATACTCCTTTGTTGACTGTTTTGCGGGGTACCATCAAATCATGGTTGTTGAAGAGGATCGTTAAAAAACTGTGTTCATCAGTCCATGGGGAACCTTTTGCTATAAACGGTTGTCATTCAGCCTCATCAATGCTGGAGCAACCTATCAGCAGGCCATGATGGCTCTTTTCCACGATCTAATGCACAAAGAGATAGAGATCTATGTGGATGACATCATTGTCAAGTCCTGAAAGGGAGGAAGACCACCTAGACCATCTCAGAAAGCTCTTCAACAGGTTGCGGAAGTACAACTTAAAGTTGAATCTAGCCAAGTGCGCCTTTGGAGTTAAATCAGGTAAGTTGCTAGGATTCCTAGTCAGCCAGAAAAGGATTGAGCTGGATCCCACAAAAATCCAGGCCATTACAGAAATGCCCATTCCTCAGACAGAGAAGGAAATACAGGGATTTTTGGGAAGGATCAACTTCATTAGCCGATTCATCTCCCAACTCACAGCAACATGTGAACCTATCTTCAAGCTGTTAAGGAAGAACTCCTCCATGAAATGGAATGATGAGTGTCAGAAAGCCTTCCTTACAATCAAAGAGCAACTAGTTAAAGCTCCTATTTTGGTACCTCCTAGGGATGATGTTCCCCTGTTCATGTACCTGTCCATCAATGACAATGCCATGGGCTGCATACTGGGACAGAAAGATGATAGAGGCTAAGAACGAGCTATCTACTACCTCAGCAAAAGATTCAGCAGCAGTGAACACGAGTACACTCTATTTAAGAAAACTTATTATGCTTTAGCATGGGCTTCCATGAGGTTACAACATTACCTTCATGGTCACACAAAACATCTCATATCCCGCGTGGATCCTCTCAAGTATGTGTTCAGTAAACCCATGTTGAATTGTCAACTTTCTAGATGGAAGTTGATCCAATAGCAATTTGACATCGTCTACGTGACGCAAAAATCTATCAAAGGTCATGGGATTGCGAATTTACTGGCCATCGCACCTTCAGGGGATTTCAAACCCTTGGAAACATATTTCCCCGATGAAGGGGTAATGATAGTTCAGCAACACCATCAGGACGATACACCCCCATCATGGAAAATGTATTTTGATGGAGCTGTAAGCATGGAAGGTTCTAGGGCTGGAGAAGTTCTAGTATCCATTACGGGGGAGCAGTATCCTGTCGCTGTCAAATTGTAGTTTTTCAACACCAACAACACAGTTGAGTAGGAAGGCTATATCATGGGGTTGAAACTTACCCAATCAATGGGTATCAGATGATTAACTATCTTTGGAGATTCTGAACTGGTAACAGATAAACCACGGGGATCTATCACACCAAAGAGCTACATTTGCTGCCTTACCATTGGTAGGTCATCCAGATAGCTTCATAGTTTGAAGAAATAACCTTCCTCCACATTCCTCGGAATAGGATTGACTTTACGGATGCGCTAGCAACTTTGGCCTCCTTGATCAACATACCTGACAAGGAAAATATGCCAAACATCACACTTGGCCTGCAAAAGGCTCCAGCCTAAGGGAATTACATTGGAGAAGTATCAGATGAGATACCTCCCATCCAACACCCTTGGTATTAGCATATCAATGAGTATCTGCGAGATGGATCTATAACCACTGAGGCGAGTCCTGCTGAGAGAAAGTGAATCCATCGAATGGCTATGAAATTCAATTTGAATGGAGATGCACTCTACAATATGAGTTCGCCCCGGCCCTTCTCAATGTGGGGAATGGACCTGATTGGGCCCATCGAGCCTAAAGCCAGTAATGGGCATCAGTTTATCTTCACCATGATCGATTACTTCACCAAGTGGGTAGAAGCAACCTCCTTCCCCAGGGTTACCAAAGAAGTTATCATTGGTTTCATCAGAAACAATGTCATTTGTCGATATGGACAACTAGAGGTGATTGTTTCAAATAATGCTAAGAACCTTAACAACCAAATGATGGAGAAGTTATGTAGAAAATTCCACATCAAACATCTCAACTCCGTCATCTACCGTCCAAAGATGAATGGTGATGTTGAAGCGGCTAATAAGAATATCAAGAAGATCATGCAAAAGATGTTTGCCAATCACAAAGGATGGCCTTACCTATTACCTCTGACACTATTAGCCTACAGAACGTCAATGCATACTTCCACTGGGGCAACCCCCTACTCATTAACCTATGGGATGGAAGTAGTGCTCCCCATAGAAGTGGAAATGGAATCCCTTAGAGTGTTGATAGATGCTCAGCTAGATGAAGACTAATGGTTACAAGATAGGTATCACCAATTGTCTCTAATTGACGAAAGGTGAACCGCTGCTATCCTCTATGGTCAATTATACCAACAGAGGATCGCCAGATCCTACAACAGAAAAGTTTGACTACGACAATTTAAACAACATGACTTGGTTTTGAAGAAGATCATTGATAACCAAGATCAGTCCAAAGGAAAATTCGCCCCTAACTGGGAAGGCCCGTTTATTGTCAAGGAGGTATTGACAGGAGGAGCTCTTAGATTACAGGAAATGGACGACGATGAATTTCTACATCTTATCAACTTGGACACAATGAAATGGTACTATGTCCGAGGTTACCATCAAGAAAACATCCTGGTTTTGGATCACCAGATCCCCAGTCACTTCTGGTTTTCTAACCCTTCACTACATACAACCCTTTTTCACACCCATTTGCCGCATTAGGGTCAAACACACCTTTCAACCAACAACCTGGTTTTGGATCAGTAGATCCTTCACTCAACTCCATTTTCCAAACCTCACACACCTTCAAGTTATCCCATCAGGGATTAAACCTTTCACACCTATAGTTTTGTCCCACCAGGGACAAAACTTTTCACACCTGTAGTTTGACTTGTATATGGGATCAAACTTTTTAGCTGCAATCCACCCTGTACAAGGGACGAACTACGTCGACCTAATCTCCCCAATACACGGGAGTACATAGGCAACCACTTTTATGGCCCATTCTCCCTATAAAAAAACATCTTTATACCCTTTTACACCCTTTCACATACAGCTTTGAACCTCTTACACTAGGTTCGAACTACGCAGACCTGATCTTCTCTTCAATAGAAGTATGTAGGCAGCCATTCATGGTTCAGTCTTACCCTGTTTCCAAAACACAAAAACTTGTCAATGATACTGGGATCATCCTTCAATCCACCACACTTCATCGGTTTAGACCAAAGGGATGGAACTAACTGATCTCCCCATACTAATGGGAGAATCGATGACCATCTAAGATGAGGTTGAATCCTCAAAGAGAAACACCAATCCATAAGAGATGGAACTACCTGGGATCCCCCATACAAAGGAGTACAGTCAACCATTTGTGGTGCGGTCAACCTCATAGAGAAAAACCACACTCCTCTCCACAACTACATATAGAAACCAGTCCCAAGACACCAAAGGGTAGGGATACACATAGATCAACGATCCATTCTGAAAGGTTTTGAGATATCTCAATGTCCATCCATCAAGGGGGAGTTGAGAATACATCAAGATCACAAGTCCTGGAGAAACAGGCAAATATCAAGTAAGTAACAAGGCACAACTAAAAGGGAAGTGAATCAAAATATATTTCTTGCCATATATAATGTTGTCTGATATATACAATGTGTACTGTACATGAAAAAATGGCCAACCTAGTTTGTGTACAAAAATACAAGCCCATCTATAAGTCAGTGTATATGCGCGCTATCAAGTCCAACATCGCATCTCTCTCAAAAGAAAGAGGTAACGTTGTGAGCTCCTGCCCAAGGGTATCAACACGAGCCAACAAATCCACAGCCAACTGCATGGTTACACTATGCTCATCAATATACGTACTCATCTCTGCAACAATAGCAGTAGTATGAGACCTCACTACAGTACTATCTGTAACGGATATGTCCCGGGCAGATATAGCGCCATCCCGCTCAATAATCAATGCATCTCTAGATGATCTATCCCCATAACGATCAGTAATAGCGGTGTCTCTATGAGCTAAGGCATCATCTCTCTCCAATAGAGCGACATCTCTCCCAATAAGAGCTATCAACATCAAGGCCCTAGCCTGATCTCTCTCAAATGTCATCAGATGAAGACTCTGCTCTAAATACTCTGCCAAGTGCGGGGTCACAGTAGCCATCATATTGGAAGAATCAACAAGAGTTGCTGTCAACCCAGCAAATAGCTCCTCCTCAGTGGGAGAATTAGTGTCCTCTATGGGCTCTCCACCATCAGAATCAATCCCCGACACTATGGATACAACTGCAGCCGATGTGATCTCTGCCTCCATCCATGCAGAATACTCTATAGAATTGCCCGGATAGCTAACGGAAAACTCAGCTAGCTCACACTGATCCCAATAGGCATACACCCTGGATCTATCCTCTGCTGATAAATGGTGAGAAGCCAAGCGTTGGCCCAATGCCCCCTCAAAAGGATGAACATCCTGAAACTGGTCAAACTGTGACATCACAGCTAGTGGGTGATATATGGTCATTCCCCTCAAACTAGCTAGAGGGAGATAATCCACACCAGGTGCATGAGTAATGAAGCTATAGGGAGAATTGAGCCCTGTACATGGAAAAATGTCAAATGGATCCTCGATCCCTGCCAAAAACACCGACCAGGATATAGTGTCTGTACACTCCGCTGGCTGAAAGGAGTAAGACATGGCTATCTCATGGGAAAATCAATACCCATGTCGTCGAAAGGTGCCAATCGGTCTCAGGTGTGACACGAACCACACATACAACATGACCGAGCTACCTATGAATACCCCTACAGGATAGGTGTGGCAATGTGTGGATGATCTCAATGTCTCTGTCATAATCATCGGCACAATGGTATGACCCTCACTGAGAGCTCTCACTGCCATGACAACACCGATGTCCAGCTCATCCATATACAGTGGCATATACACATAAGCCACTACGCACATCATGATTACGTCTACTCTCGCCACACACCACTTATCCTCTAACGTGCTAAAATCCACAGAGTGCCGTGCATAACTATCCGATGAGCCAAATCTGTCTATCAGAAAATGCTTGGACACTACATGGCCGGATGTAATCTCATCTTGTACTACTCTATGCCTCAACCTAGTAAGGGTCATAAACTGCCGGCTCATATTGTCGATAGCCATACAAGCGCAAGGCATGTCCAGTGGCAAAGCCGTCAACTGCTCATACTCCTTTAAGGTGGGAGTCAACTCATGGTTCTTAAACCGGAAAACCTGCCTCTCCGGTACCCAATGCTCCAGCATACCCTCTACAAAACCCATAGGAACCTGGAACATCAGGAGGGTCATAAAGTGTTGTAAACGCTTATCTACAGTCACCAGATCTGGAGGTGACAAACTATCATATCATGACCTCATATGGGAGGCTACCAATACTGGTGGGGTGTGATCAATGCGGCTAACTGTCGAAGAAGACATATGTGTAGGCCGCATCATAAGACCATCTATGGGTCAATGCTGAATATCTCTGGACATACATATGCATAACATGATACTTTCATGATAAACAATAGATGATAATATGATGTAGGGAATGGAAAATGATACATACATTCCTAAGTACACCATCATTTAATACATCATCTCTGTACAGCTGAAAATATAGGGAAATGAGGCACAGATGGCCAATGACTAACAGAGGCATATCAAAAGATATAGCGACAATGGGGCACATCCACCCAGTTTCCAACAGAGGCCTATCAAAAAATATAGCGAGAATACACATCAGAAGAAGACAATAGTTTCAATGTCTACATCATCAATCCTGTCCACCCGATGTAACTTGTGACAGCCCGAGAATTTAGATATTTATTTAAATCTTAAATGAAGGATTAAAGGTTATATATTAAACCTAGACAGAAAATAATTGAATAGATTTGAGATTTTCGAAAAGGAATTTTGTGAATTTAAGATTTTTGGGGTGAATTATTCAAGATTAAAGATATAAGTGAATATGTTATATATTATATGTGTACAGTTTGTGGATAAGGGTCAAGGGTTGACTAGATAATTATATATGTGAAAAACCCTAGGTATATATTTAGAACGTCAACGTTCAGTTAAAAAATCCTAATTTGGGAAATCAAAGGCTAAATATAATGGCTTAAGTATTTTTGATTATATATTAGGGATAACCCTAATTGCTAAATTAGAAACCCTAATGCTATGTATAAAACCCTAAGGGTTAAAAGTTATGTGAGTAATGAATATGAATATTATGTGTTATTTTTATTTGTTTATTATATAAACAAATAAAAGAAACCAAGGTAATCTAATTATATATTAGAAAAGAAAAATTGAATAACTTAAAGGATACAATACGGGAGAATATTAGTATATAAAATATATACTAATTCGAAGAGATTTATTTTATGCATCTCCATTAATTAATTTTATAACCTAATTATAGCAAGTCTAATTGGGTTAAGAAATTTAGGGCATGTAAGTAAGGATTTAAATTATAATTGTGTACATGAAAACCCTAATTAAATAATTAGGGAATGATAATATTAAAAGTATTGGACTATGTAAATTTCATGGCCCAAGAAATTAAATTTAAAATCCAAAAGATTATTTATGGGAAGCCCAAAACATCAATTATAATGGCCCAAAGAATTAAGTTTGTAGCCCAATAAGAGAGAGGGACATTTTGGTCAATTAGTAAAGCATAGTATAACATTAAAATTTTACAAAAAATTGGGGATAAAAGGAAGGGGAATTTCGGCCAAGCAAGAGGAGGGAAAGAGGGAATGAATGTAATGATTTTATTTTACCCACTTCTACTAACTCCTTAACAACTCTTCCACGTGTCACTCCTTTATTTAACCAACATTCTTAACCAAAGCTACAAGCAACCTTTTAATTATTGAGGAAGAGAGAGAAAGAGGAGTGGGGGGATGTATGTTAGATATACAAAGTATATCTCTTAATTACACCAAAATGCATTTACTTTCTCTTGCATCCCTTATTTCCTCTCATTTCTAATTTTGCTAACAAAAAGAAAGAGAGAGAGAGTGAGAGAGTTCGGTCAAGAGGAAGGAAGAAGGAAGAGAGTTTTTATCATCCATGCCATCCAAGATCCATCACATAGCTTGGAAGAAAAAGATATGTCAAGAAATCAAAGGTATAAAACCAAACCTAAGTTATCATTTTATTTAAAGTTATTTTGATGGAATAAAGATTTAAGGTTTCAAAACTCAAAAATCTTAGATCTACATGATTTAGAATGTGTTATGTGTAGATCTATCCATTTTGTGTGTTAAAAGTTAGATCTAAAGTATAAAATGAAAACTAGGTTTTTCAAAATGTAGAGAACTTAATTTTTCTTAGCCTCGATTGTGTTTAATCTTGTGTTTGATGCTTGTTTTATAAAATAGATCATGTATTATGGTAGATCCATGAGTATATGAAGTATTAGTAAGTGTTATGATGAGTTATGTCGGTTGTTATGTGAAAACATGGAAGTTTCTTAGAAATCACAAAGGGTTGAAAATTAGATTTTTGTGAAAACGAAACATGAAATTCAAACGACCATATCTCCTACTATATTTCGACTTTTTTGAGTGTCATCAAGTGCTAAAGTTAGATCTATGAGTTTTCTAACTTATCCAAGTGGAATCACTGAAAAAGGAGTTGTAGATTTTTGTATGAACTGATTTTAGCAAAGGAGTCAAAAACTGCAAAGTGACAAAAAGCTACTGCCCAGAAATTTAAAAGGGCATCTTCGGCCACTTAATTTGTGAAATAAATTCCGGCCTTTTGGCACATGAAAATATATGGTATCGAGTAGCTCCTGTAGAAAAATGAGCTCATTCCAACTTAAATTGACCAAGTTATGAACATTTTAATATTTGTGATTTTTTGACGAAAACGGCTATAATCGGAGTTCTATAACTCCGATGGCCACGAAATTTAAACTAGAAGCTCACGTTAACACGTATAAGATTGTGTAGAGAGATGGGAATTTCTGGAGTTAAGCATAATAGGGCTAATTTCTTAAGCTACGCACTAAAATTGATTTTTGAAAAATACTAAAAGGAGTTGAAAAATTATAAAAAAGTACTTTTTGTGTATGAAATACATGTATATATGTTTGGACAAAGGATGGAAAACAATAAGTTGATTTAGTATTTTCGTGAAAAGGATAATGAATCCAGCTTGCTGAATTGAAAAATTTGATGAATCCAGCTTGCTAAATTGAAAAGCAGTTTACTGAATTGAAAATATGTTAAATCCAACTTGCTAGATTTGAAATCCAATTTGCTGGATTGCAGTTTGATTTGCAGGAATGACCATCTAGTTGCTGGATTTGGAATCCACTTTGCTGGATTTGGAATTCAGGTTGCTGAATTGCAATCTGAGTTGCTGGATTGGTATTTGACTTATTAGATGTTAAAGAAGAACTTATAATAAATAATGTTAAAGTATTTAAATCATATAAATATGATGATAGTGATTGAAAATCATGATAAATGATAATTATTATGTAAAAAAAATATTATGAGACTTGGAAAATTATTTTGATTGATAATATTATTATCTAAGATAATGGTTAAGTGTTTAGGCAGAGTTTAATTGAACTTAAACTCGATGATTGTCCGACTAGACAGTCGGGATGTTAGAATTTGTGTTAGATTCAACTCAAACTGAAATAGTTGGACTTGATATTGAGTCTTAGGTAGTTTGTAGATTGATAGGGTTATGTGTTATGTGTTTAGGTTATTCTATGATTATATATAATATTATTATACTGTGATGATATTATTCTAATTTGTATATCGATATTATTTATATATTAGGTCTTCAGTCAAAGCTTAATAAATTGTGTAACAGTAATCGACCGAACAGGCAAGTTCCTAACCTTGAACTTCTAATTGTTGTGAAAGTTTTTCTTAACTCGACCTCGAGTTGTATTATTCAATTATACTTATGGTTAATCATTTCTGATTTCCATGTCTAAGAATTATTAAATCGCACTCTGTGCATACTGCATGTATTCATCAGGTATGAAAGGTTGATCACCTTCATTACCATTCGGTCCA
Source organism: Panax ginseng (assembly GCA_020205605.1). Lineage (NCBI taxonomy): Eukaryota > Viridiplantae > Streptophyta > Magnoliopsida > Apiales > Araliaceae > Panax > Panax ginseng. The sequence continues at coordinate 35,680,804 of CM035129.1, forward strand.
GATATATATATGTTCATGTTCAATGCTCATTCCGTTATAAAAATTTGTTCATACTAATTCACAACTATATTGTTGAATTATAGCCAGCTTATTATTCAAATTCTTTTAATAATGATATATCCTTAAATAAACTTATACTTGCTGGGCAAACTTATGCTCACCCTTGCTATATCATGATAAACATTGCAGATTAAGATGAATACGTCGGATACAGGAAAAGATAAAGATAAGTCCAACTTTTGATTATATGTGCAGATAAAGTTTGTAACAGTATTGTATATTAATGTTGTTGTAAGTCAAATAAGTTATGATCTGTGTATTAAGTGAAGGTTTTCGACCTTGGGGAAAAGTGTATAAGTTTAATGTATAAACAATTTATGTTTATATCTTCCGCAATAGTTATAGAATTAGTGTACCAAATCCGTGGTGACTTTGGGACCCGGATTTAGGGGCTGTTACATAACTCTTCCTAAGTCACTGGTTCTCCGCTAAGAGGGATATCAGGCCTATACAATGGAGGATCTGCGCTGACAAAACCATATGGGTCACCTGAAGGGCCAGCCCCAGAGCTGGAAAGATCAAAAGTATCTGCCTCTGAAGGATCTCTGCCAAAGTTCCGGATAAAAAAATATGCCCGGTCTAACTGTCGGGTCAAACTCTCAATCTTTGTGAAATGAGTCAGATCTCGGACATAGGCCATCCAATCCGTCATCATCACGGATCCAGAAACCATATCCCCCATGAACTGAGTGGCGCGGGTCTGGGCTTTGATAGTATGAGGGGATCACCAGCGATGGAACATATCCTGAGTAAACGGACCCTCTGACAATGTAAAGTCGTCAACGCCAATCAATGGGATTTCGCTAACAGGCGACTACGATACAGGCCAATAACGCCTGGCAGGAGGCAAAATCGATACACGAATCTCCCATGTAGTGCTCCTAATAGCACGCTCTCCCAAACAGAGCTCTCATCCTCCATCTGTTAAGAGAGGAATCCTACGGGTGGATATCACGTACTTGACACCAGTTGGGAACCCATCCTCAAACCCAACGATCAAATGGTCCCCAGAATAGGGAACCCAAGTGATGGCATCAGCTGTCAACAACTCCAATTGTAGACAACAATGGGTGAAACCCTCAGCTACAAGAACCTCCGCCAGCATGGAGTGATGCCATCGTCGTCCTCGTGGATAGGTATCTAGACCTAACACACTAATAGGATGCAAACAAGGGAGCCTCTCATAGGCCCAAAACTGCCAACACAAAGGCAAACATCTGCTGTCAGTCAACACTCTTAACCTATACATGAGAAATCAAAAGAGAAATACTCACCAGCAGAAATGGGTAAAATCCTAGCCAAGCCTCCGTCAAGCCCTGCGAACGCATGCATATGCCCTTGAGGAAATAGGCGAAGTTGTAGGAACCCCAATTATACTCTCCAATATGGTCCACATCTCGTGTGGCGCTTACCAGAGTGAATGACACCGTGGAAGAGTTATCCACTATAAAGCAACCCCTAATAATAACCAGGAACAATCACCAAAGAATGAAGTCCCTGACTCTCATATCAACGGGTATGGGCTCACACAACATCCCACTCATAGCATTTATGCTCAAAGAACCTGTATGAACTGTCCTACCCTTAAGCGCCTCAGCCAGAACTCCTAGCAAGGATCTAACTGCAGTCGGGGTAATGTTCGTCGTACAAGGCATTGGCGCCCCTCAAAACTCCATACGGGTGACAAATCACTAATCCATTGGTGTCATCATCACCTCACAATCTAACAAATGGAGAGACTGAGTCTGGTGAAACCAGCGCTCAGACAATGACCCTAAGATAACCCCAGGGACAACGATGGGGGAGGATGGAAAAGAATGCCTCAAAGCCCCAGCCGTGCATAATCGCTCGATAATCGGGATGCATAGCCTGATATACAGAGTGAATGCTGAACCAGTTCCCTAGAGGCTGCGCAAAGCTGGGAACCTACATCAAAAAAGAAGATCAACATCAGAATCCTTGCTCCTCGTCAATAGGAAAAAAGGAAGATCAAATCCAGCTTTTACCTCATTTGCATGCAAGTAGACCAAGGGGTGTCGACTCAAATCACTCAGAAGCTCTGGGATCATCACCTGAATGCCTAGAAAATCCCTGTAGGGAACATGAGTAGCAGGAGCGGGGTTCGCAACTGGTACATCCTCCTCCTCGTCCTCAACATCCGGTACCTCAACCCGGATAGGACGGATCACCGCCTCCGCCAAATGACGAGGTTGTCTGATTAAACAGGGTCGAGGCACATCAAAAGCCCTCCTCCGCACACCTGAAGTGGTCCTGCGAGAACTACTCGGTCGATCCGGATCCATATATCTGGACAAAAAGTCTCCAAATCACCTCAGAAAGGGTGTGGTAAATTCTAACCTTGAGCTTTTCAAATGCATTTTGTGACTCTATGCATGCATGCATTACTTTAACATACGCCTACAGTAGAGTTAAAAATGCATGTCTACCCAATGCCCAGACTTTTGGAAAAAAATTTCCAGAGTCTCTTTTGTAAAAAGGACTATCCACATACACATAGGTATGACTAGGTGGCCATGCAGTAGCACACCTACCCACAGTCATAAACATCCTATATGCATAACACTATCAAAGTCATAATCCGTAAGGGTAGCCTAATTACCAGGATTACTTTGCATTGCAACCTTTGCTCATTTGTCCTCAAATAGGATAAGAAATAGCAGAAAAAGGTGCCAATTTGACTATTTTAAAAGTTAAATTTTTTCACATCATTATGTTCAGCATGGTTAAATACTAACATTTACTGTGTTGAATATTTTTTATCAAGTTATATGAGCATGCATATTCACTACTATGTGTTTAGAAGTATTTTGTGTGATAACTAATTTTCCAACGAATAAAAATTGGAAAAGAAGATATGCATACCTTACCAGAATAGTGTAGAACACTTGTGCGGTGATAGATTTTGCAGAAAGCCGCCCGAACTCAGCAGATCTGAAGAAGAGCTCTTAGATTCTCTATGTGGTACAACTTGAAAATAACTTGTGAAAGCAACATGACACTTAAAACCACCCACGATTGGCTGTAGGTGTACCTGAGGCTCCTCTAGGTGGGTCCCACCCCTCCGACTCGGTCCAATTTGTGTTGCAAAGGAGGTCTCAGAAGCTGAAAAAGTCAAATCAGGAAAACAGATGCTATACGATTGTGCGAAAAAGCCTGAAATCCTGGTTTTCAAAGGCCAAACTGCGGGTCTACATATCACTCATTGGTATTCGCCCAAACACAGGGTTCACTATACCGATGATCACAACTGTTGCAAACTACACTCGATAATACCTCACGAAGATCCAATGTCATCATGTCAGGGTCGTAACTCCAAAACACTTCTCCCCAGTGGATATTTCACACCACTTCATCCTTTGATGCACACGTCAGCAAAGGTCAAGTAACCTTGACAACATTTAGTCATTGGCAAGTAAATCCAGCAAAGCATCGGAAGCCATCCGATGATCTCATCTGTTGATGCACACGTCAATGAAGGTCAAACAACCTTGACAATATTTAGCCGTTGGCAAGTAAATCCAGCGAAACATCGGAATCATCCGATGATTTCATCCATTAATGCACATTTCAACGAGGATCAGGTAACCTTGGCAACACAGACTATTGGCAGTAACTCCGACAGAACATTGGAAGGACCTGGCGATACAAACCAGGGAAAACCATCCTCATCGGGGAGGACCGATGGTAGAATATGTTATACACATCTTCATCAGATAGAGCCTAAACCCCCACGGGTCTCTTGTACATGAGAGATACATCCTCAGTGGGAAATCTGTACCAAGGATTAAGGACTTTGGTGATAACCCCAACGTCAACATCCTGGAAGTTCCTGAGAGCTTTGGAGTACACATCCAAGTAGTTAAATCGAGGTCATCGATGATAACTTCAAATTCCATCGAAAGTCGTGGGAGCAAACTGTCATCATATCCCATTGGAAAATGGTCCAACAAACCACATACATCCTGCATTTGCATCATACTGCAGTACATTACATCATGATTATCTTTTCACATTTCAAGTGTCTAGTGTTCTTTATCCTATCCATGCCATTACATTACATTAATATGATAAAGAGGGGCATCTGTAGACACTCAAAATTTCTGTATTCCTGTTACTAACTTTACAGGAGGGCAAAATCATCTTCCAGAGAAAATCCTGGAGGTCAAAACAGCTCAATCCCAGAGACAACCCCGGGATATTAAGTTTTCCATCTCAGAGACAACTACGAGGTATTCAGTCCAATCTCGGAGACAACATCGAGAGTTTGAGTTCCAACCTCAGAGACAACACTGAGGAGTGTAGTTCTAGTTCCAGAGATAACACCGGAATCCTCAATTTTCCATCTCGAAGATAACCCCGAGATATTCAATCCAGTCCTGGAGACAACCCCGGGAGTTTCAGTTCCAACCTCAAAGATAACCCCAAGGAATGCAGTTGCAATTTCGAAGATAACGCCGGAAAAGCTCGTTTCAACCCCCAACAATCATCTTCAACCTCAAAGATAACCCCGAGGCACTCAGTTCCAACCCTGAAGATAACCCCGGGAGGTCAGGCACACCTTAGAGATAACCCTGAGGACATCCAAGATTACAAATGAAATTTCAATCTTAGAGATAACCACGAGCAGCACGACCTCACATACGCCCGAGAAAATAAGATAACCCCAATAAGGGGCAAAAACATCATTTTTCCACCTCGATCCTACATTTGTGTCGTCTCAACAACATTTCAACATACATTCTACACAGAAGTGTCCTACAAGAACCATAGCTCAAATCCTGAGTGACTACTACACAAGACAGCACACCGGATAGAATTTAAAGACCTGAAGGCATGGCCCTATCTTCCCAACTTTACAACCTCTTATCACATGTCATTGTGTAGCTCTTGACAACAGTATTCTGGAGAGGTATTATACGCCTAAATTGGATGCCCGAATTAAAAGTTATGAAGGTTCGAGCGGACAACGCGTTGTATGCATGCACGTACTTTAAGACGGCGGGGCTCACGGAGCCCGGGGGCACCGCCGGGTAGCTGCAGGTGGACTTTCTAAAAATAGAGGGATTGGGGTCGCCATTTGAAGAAGAGAAAAGGCGAGGAAGCCTTGTCCATTTTGCTTTGTACACACTATAAATTGAGTGCTTTCTCTTTTCAAACACTTGTGAGCTTGTGCTTTACTATATTTTACCGATGGAAACCGAGTGTTCATTCATTAAAGCCATTTGAAGTCTTCTTGGCAGCCTACTGTAAGACTTCTTACTTTTCTTAAAGCCTTTCTCCACTTTTGTGCACATACTATTATTCACGTTGAGAGTCATGTTGTGTGCATATGCCCGGACTTTGGTCCGTGGCTTTTTATTTCTTTTGTATATATGCACACAACATATATATTTACATTTCTATCAGGCCTGGAGATCACTTCGTGGCCATTTACTACTTATATATATACATATATATTTACATTTAGTCCCGCCTGGAGTTTACTTCGTTGCACTTGATCGTCTATATATATATATATATTTACCGCTTTTATATATTTATATTTAGTCCTGCTTGGAGTTTACTTCGTGGCGGTTGATGGTCTCTATATATATATTTACAACTTTTATATATATTTACATTTCTAATCTCCCATGGAGTTTACTTCATGGGGGTTGATTATTCATATATATATATATATATATATATATATATATAATTGTTTATAGCTTTCATACAAACTGCAATATCATGTGAGCCTAGGAATCATGTGATCACAGATTCAGTCTCCTGAATATAAATTCGATTACCGTGATGGACATTTTCAACTGTAAACAGCTTGTAAATTATTCACGGTGTTTGAATTTCCTTAGATCGCTTACATGCTCACAAGGAGTTCGGCACTGCTTTGTACATTATTTTCTCGAAAATGCTTCGCATCTCGAACATAAAAGCAATCAAGCCGAACGCATAATAAAATGGAAGTATCAAAGGCCTCAATTACTATTGGGCACAAGGATTTGAAAAACTTCTTTTACAAAACATTACTGCTATATCTTGTTAAAATTAAACATTTATACAAAAATGCAAACCCTTTGTATATATGTGCAAACGAGGTATAGCACTACTTCCAGATAATTGCACATTAACCCACACACAAACACACATTCAGATATAAGTTTAAATTGAAATGTAGCGGTCACCGTGGTAACACGGATGTCGAGGGGTGCACAATACATGGTATGAAGTGCTGATCCCCCTAAGTACAAGAAAGAAATGTCCATATAGTCTAATGACTGTTAAAAGTTTAACTTAAAAAACTTGTAACCTGGGACATAGTTCATGGTCTTGTGACCCTCAGATGAATTCTAATTTAAGTTCTTATTTTTTCAGTAAAGAGAACATTATTCAATTCAATTAAGCTTATTCACTGCCAGTTATTATTGTCTTTCAAGTGAGCATTTGTTTTGCTCACTCTTGCATATATATAACCATTGCAACTAAAATTGAGAAGGTTGACAAGCCAACCACTAGCAAAGGAAAAAACAAGATGAACAAGTGTTGAAGATCTGTTAATTTGTGATGGCTTATGTATTCAGACTTAAATTTTAATTATATGATGTAATTAATTATTGTTTTCCGTATTTGATGAATATATTAAGGTTAGACAACCTGAGATTTATTTGTTTAAGTTATGTAACCCTTTAATTGGAATGTTTATTGTTGCTTAAGTATTATTTAACTTGGGTAGCTAGAATTAAATATTTGGATAGTGAACACCAAATCCTGTGGGAATGAAGTACCCAGATTTGGGGGTGTCACATAAATTGGGAACTAAGCTGTTATTTTCTACAACTTGTCACCTACAAATCGATGGTCAAACTGAAGTAGAAAATAGGACTTTATCTGCATTATTACGGGCTATTATTAAAAAGAATATCAGTCATTGGGAAGAGTGTTTACCACATGTTGAGTTTTCTTATAATCGATCTGTTCATTCTGCTACTAAATTTTCATCATTTGAGATTGCTTATGGTTTTAATCCTTTAATTCCATTGGATTTATAACCATTACCTATTTCTAAATTAACTAACATGGATGGGAAAAAAAAGTCTCAATTTGTTAAGCAAATACATGAGAAGGCGAGGTTTAACGTTAAGAGTAGGACGGAGCAAAATGTCAGATAAGCCAACAAGGGTTGGCGTCAAGTTATCTTTGAACCCAAAGATTGGGCGTGGTTACATATGAGGAAAGAAAGGTTTCTGGCTCAAAGACGATCAAAATTGCTTCCAAGAGGAGATGGTCAATTCTAAGTGCTGGAGCGCATTAATGACAATGCTTACAAACTGGATTTACCAGGTGAGTATAATATTAATGCAACTTTCAATATTTTTGATCTAAGTTCGTTTGATGTAGGTGACGATTTGAGGGAAAATCCGTTTCAATTGGAGAGGAATGATGAGATCATCAATAGCTCGGACTCAAATCAAAGACATGGATTGGATTCAGTGCAAGTTCTTATTGGAGACTATGCCTAAATTCATTAACATGATTCAAGGTTACGTCGACTCCGATCAGTCCAGCGCAAAGCAATAACATAATTCGGGTTTGGAGTTCCAACATGCCCACCTTAGCTGGCTTTTTAGCCCAAGAACACCCACCCGGCAGTAACCTCTCTGCCAACACACACCCTAGTGGACTGGGAGGCCTCGGCTCAGAGCTCTTTGTCAACACCTGCCCCGGTGGGCTTTCCAAGCTAAAAATGCCTGCCCCGGCGGGATTGCTCAGAATTTGTTGGTGCGTTTTTAGAGGAAGATGTGTTTTGATGGTTTTTGAGCGTGGATTTATTTCCAAAACTTTATATTTCCAATTTATTATTAGTATTCTATTATAACTAAGATATTATGGTAGATTTTGATTCCATATTTGATTATTGATTCCTTTTAGGATTCCTAGGGTTTCAATTTCTATTATTTAAGACTCATAAATGTAATTCATTACTAATTCATTCAGTAATATTCAGATTTAATTACTTGTGAGATTATACTATACTTTTGATTCTTTAAAGAATTCCTAAGTATTTTTCTTAGTTAATTCTTTGAGATTCAATTTGACTTATCATAAAATAAAACATAGTTGTGTGTAGCGTCTTCTACAGCATTAATGGTCGATTGTGCCAAGGTTCATATTTCAATATAAACAAGGGGTTTAGGCGTCGTTGGTGTTCCATTAAACATAAATTTCATTTTTTGATGGATTATACCAAGGTTTTCATCTCAATATAGACACTAGGTTGAGGTGTCAAGAGAGTTCCACTCTATCAACTGTGCTAGAAACGATTCGGGCGATGACCACCTTATGCAAGCGTGTCGTGGAGTCTATCACCTACCTTGACGGCATTTTATAAAGTTTTCATCATCGGAATTTCTCGGTGCCTACTCGAACGGTATTTTTCAAAAGCTTATCTCGTAGAGTTGACGCCAATGCCTACCCTGCTGGTAGTTTACAAAGGTTTATCTCATCGGGTTAATGTTGATGCCTACCTTGACGGTAGTTTACATAGTTTTCATCATCAGACTGTCTCGATGCCTACTTGAACGGTATTATTCAAAAGCTTATCTCATCGGGTTGATGTCGAAGCCTACCCTGCTGGTAGTTTACAAAGGTTTACCTCATCAGGCTGATGTCGATGCCTACCATGACAGTAGTTTACAAAGTTTTCACCATCAGACTTTCTCGATGCCTACTCGAACGTAGTTTTCAAAAGCTTATCTCATCGGGTTGATGTTGATGCCTACCCTGTTGGTAGTTTACAAATGTTTGCCTCACCAAGTTAATGTCGATGCCTTCCCTGATGGTAGTACACAAAGGTTTACATCATCAGATTGTCTCGATGCTACGATGGGGCTGTCACCAACGGTTTACAATACTAGATCTTCTGATATCTTCACTGAAGTAGTTTTTAATGGCTTACATCACCGGACCATTCCCCGATGCTATATTGGATTGATGCCAACGATTTATAATATCAGATATTCTGATATCTTCGCTGAAGTAGTGTTCAACGACTTACATCACCGGACCCTTCCCTGATACTATGTTGGATTGATGCCAACGGTTTACAATATCAGATATCCCTGATATCTTCGCTGAAGTAGTGTTCAAAGGCTTACATCGCTGAATCCTTCCCTGATGCTACGTTGGATTGATGCCAACGGTTTATAGTACCAGAAATCCCGATATCTTCGCTGAACTAGTGTTCAACAACTTACATCACCGGACCCTTCCCAGATGTTACGCTGGTTTGATGCCAACGGTTTACAATATCAGATATACCTTATATCTTCATTGAACTAGTGTTCAACGGCATATATTTTCATCAAACATTTATGATATCTCCACTCGGGATACCTTTTATAACAGATTCCATCATCGGTCCCTCCCGATGAAGATAGTTTTCAACAGTTAGCATCACTAGCCTTCCCTGATGCTTTGTTGCGGTTGTCGCAAACGGCTTAACTGAAAAATCTTATATTCCAGCAGTTTTTCAGGATTTCAGGTGCTTTTCGCTCAATCGCATAGAACTTTTTTTGCTGATTTGACTTTTTGGATTTAAGGGAACCTGTCATGACTTAAATTTGATTGAGTCGGAGGGGATGGGACCCACCTAGCCCTGCCACAGCTCTACATGCGGCTTCTGCAGGTAGAGTCGCGGCAGGTCACGGATGGATTTAATCCCCCTAGCCCCTTCACATGTCATTTTCAATTTGATACCCTCTGAAAAATCCGAACATTCCTGCTCAGATCTACTCATTTCGGGCTGCTTTTTGTGAATTTCATCACTGTACAAATGTTCTTCATATCTCCGGTAACGTTTAAATCCTTTCTTTTCAAGTTTTGACCGTTAGAAAGGTAAATTTCATGTTTAATAGGTTTAAATGCAATGCATTAAATATGTATTCATAAATGACTTAGTTTAGCTATCCTATTTTAGGATAAATGAGCATGAAGTTATTATGACTATATTTTAATGTTAACGTTTATATTGTTCTTGATCGGGTTGGTGTGCTACTGAATGGCCAGCTACTAATGCATATGTGCATTGTTTATTTTATAGAGGAGACTCTGATGAATTTTTTTTACGAGTCAAGGTATTTAATGTGCATGCATATTTGTTTTTTGGTAAATTTGTTTGAATATATAAAAACACAAAAAAACTTAAAATATTACAATAAAAGATTAGATCATAGTCCCTTTCTCCGGAGGGGACTAAAACACCTGGAAAGCTAGGAAGGCAAATACCTAACCTAATTTACATTTTCCTCACACTCCGAGGTTAGGTAATGAAACAACTAAGAACATTAATAGTTAATACCAAGCCAAACAGACCGTAGGTAAACAAATCAGCCCAAATCGTGGGCCCAAGACCCTCACGGTTAGTCCTCAATGAGCCGCTTGACCAAACATGCAGAAGCTAATTGGCCGACATCATCAAATTCAAGGCCACGTGAAGGCGGTAGATAGCTGAAATTTAGGGGTGTAAACGGTATTAAACGGATACGGATACAGGTATATCCGTATTCGTATCCTAAAACTAATTCATTATCCGTGCCTCAGATCCCGTGGATTTTAAAAATATTATCCGTATCCATTATTCGGAAAAATATTCAATACTGAATAATATCCGCTTCTGCTTATTTTATCCGAATAGACAAATTATTCTTAGGATATCCGAATATCAAGAATTCGTTTATCGGTAACCTAATATAAAATTCATTCAAAATATTTACGAAAAAAAATAAATTAAAGTTTAAATAATACATATTAATTAAACACAATTTAATATTTAAACCATACATATTAATTAAACATCCTAATCATAAAGGGAGAAACATGCTAATTGGCGTTTTGGGTGATAATAAAAAGATTCAATAATGTAACAAATACTTTGTTTGATGGATCAAATTAAAATTAAAATCTCAATATTATTCTTTCAAATTTTATTAAATAATAAAAAAGAGAAATAAATTAATATTTAATAAATGAATAGTAATATTTATGGGAGATTTATTTATTATTTATCCTCAATAAATAAATTACATGGTTATAAGAAATTATTTGATTTCATTATATTTATGGAGAGTGCGAGTTATAATGTATGTGTGACAACTAGTTAATCTAACTTGATTCAAAATTGACATTGAACTTATTTTACATATTTGGACTTCTAGTTTCTAAATAATTAGGCAAATGAAAGTGATAAATACTCTCTCCACCCAAAAATTCATAAACGTGAATTAATTTATTTAACTCTCCCTTCTAGATTAATTTTAAATTAATTCAGACCTAACACATTTTAACAATAAAATTATATTGTCCATTGCTCCCGCCTCTCGACCGTTGTCCTTAAACGTGTGTGTGTATATATATATATATATATATATAAATATATATTAATAGCTTATATAAATGAATGTAAGTGATTAATTAATGAATGTAAGTTATTAATATATATGTGTGTGTGTATATTGTATATATATATATATATATATATGTAAGTTATTAATTAATTAATGCAAGTTATTAATATATATGTGTGTATATATATAATAACTTATATATATAAATGTATATGTAAGTTATTAATTAATGAATATAAGTTAAAGTGATTAATTAATGAATCTAAGTTATGATTGATTAATATATATATATATATATATATATATATATATATACACACACGTATATATTAATAACTTATATAAATAAATGTAAGTGATTAATCAATGAATGTAAGTTATTAATAAATACATATTATATATATATATATATTAAATTATTAACAACTTATATAGGTAAATTATTAATTAATAACTTAATTAATGTAAATATTAAGTGTGTGTGTGTGTGTGTGTGTGTGTGTGTATATATATATATAAGTTATTCGGATACGGATTCCAGTTATCGAAATCCGGATATCCGTATCCGTCGGATATATTTACGGACGGATGTTAATCGAATACGAATACGCTATATCCGTATTCGTGATCCGCTTATTTATTCTGGATACCTTTAAACCGAATACGGATATATCCGTTTTTTTAGAATATGAATAATATCCGCTTTTTTAATACGGATCTTGGAATGAATCACAATTTTTTCCTAAGTACCATTTACGATACTCTACCGAAATTAAAAAGCCCCAAAAGAAAGCAGCATTTCAAATTTGAAATTGGAGTCCGCCCAAATGAAGTGGGACCCATAACCAGCTGACACCAAGGTCACGTGAACAATAGTGAAGACCACTGGAGAGCATCCGGTGAACACCAATAATAACCTCCGATTTGTCTCCTAAAATTCCTCCGGCTAACAGCAGCCTACCGGAAAATCATACATCACAGGGGATTCCAAACCAATAAAAATAAACCCTAGCCATTAAAAACCAGATTTGAACACCCAACTGATTCCAGAAAAAGAATCAACACAAGCATAAGGAATCGACAGGGAAGAACGCTATGATTCATCCAAGCAAAAACATGGAAAGCCATAGAAATCACAAGTAACGCCAATAATTGACCGAACAATGAGCAATAACGCATAACAAATCAATTAATGGAAATGAACAACGAACGTAAGCACAACCCCTAACTAAACTGAACAAAAAAGATTATCAATGCAACCCATAGTCAGAACAGAAAGGGAAAATGATGACATGGCATGCGTGGACTCAAATAAAATTAAGGGACGTGGGGATAAGTAAGGCTAGAACTAAGAGGTTCAAACAATGTCTTAATGGATTAATCCAAGATGTTTGGACAGAAACTAACACAAGGAAACTCAAAAAGAAGACTAAAAAGTATGAGACACAAATTTGGATTAATTTAATACAAGCCCAATTCTAATTAAGATTGGGGGGAGGTCCGGTAGCCTTAATGATCGGTAATGACCGGTGCACCTTATTTTATTTTTTTTGTTTTTTAACCACAATAATGAGAAAAATAAATAAAAAATAATAGAAGCATTTTTTTATTAAAAAAATATTGTAAAAAGAAAGTATTTTTTAAAAAAATATTTCTGCAATATTTTTTTTGTTAAAAATATACTTTCTATTATTTTTTATTTATTTTTCTCATTATTGTGGTTAAAAAATAAAAATAAATTAAAATCAAAGTGCACCGGTCATTAAGGCATCGGACCGCCCCTTGATCCTTCTAATTATCCTAGCAAAGCCCACGAATTACATGCATGTTCACATATATCAAGTGGAAGAGATCTTATATATATATATACTAGCTATAACTCGTGCCTGAAGGCACGGCGTAACAAAAAATTAAATTAAAATTCGAAAAATATTACATTATCTAAAGACACATACCACCACAATAATTAATACATACTCAATTATCAATACATATTCAACCACCAAAACATCGAGTTAGTCGGTACTAAATTCAAAAAAAAATTGGCAAAATTTCCTTTAAAAATAGATATCCAGAAAATTCTAAACCTATCTACAAAACTTATAATCATCAATATATATCCAAACCACCAAAAAAACCATCATTCCATACCCAAAATCATCATAACCATGTATAATTAGTTAACTTTACAAAATACGGAACACACAAAATACACACAATCATCAACACATATCTAACCACCAAAACATCAAGCTAGTCGCTACTAATTTTAAAAAAATTCGACATAATTTTCTTTAAAAGTAGATATCCAGACAAATATAAACCTGTCTATAAAATTTACAATCATCCATACATATCCAAACCACCAAAAAAAACCATCATTCCATACCCAAAATCATCATAACCATGTAAAATTAGTTAACTTTACAAAATACGGAACACAAAAAATACATACATGAAGAAATTAATACATACTCAATCATCAACACATCCAACCACAAAAACATTAAGCTAGTCGCTACTGATTTCAAAAAAATTCGGCAGAGTTTCCTTTAAAAATAGATATCCAAAAAAATCTAAACCTGTTTACAAAACTTACAATTATCCATATATATCCAAACCACAAAAAAAAATCATCATTCCATACCCAAAATCATCATAACCATGTATAATTAGCTAACTTTACAAAAGACGGAACACAAAGAATACAGCCATAAAGAAAATTGAGAAACATGTTGAGCATAAGACCATTTACTTTATAGCTTACACCAAATATATTCTTTACAGCTTACACCATGTATCCTTCAATATATACTTGAAAATATTTGAATTTTAAAAATTATCGAAATATGTGAGTCAAAATAAAATAATTGTAAATCCGAAACATAAGACCCCTTACTTTACCCTGAATTATCTAAAAAACAAATGAGCACACACATTTGTATGTAGTGGTGAATGATTTAGATTGCTATAAGTAAGAATTTAGAGAGATTGTAACAAATTATCAATTTATTTAAGAAAAGATATGGATAAATGTAGACTTACAATCAAATAAAGTATACTTAGTACCATTTCAACAAATGATTTATTTGCTTACAGATTTAACTTATAAATCTGTATTGGTGGCAGTATAATGGTGTGTGGGTTTGATTTGCGAGTGTTTGGTTTGTTACAATTACGTGTGTGTTTTTGCATGTATTGTGTGTGTTGTGTGTCTGCATGAGAAGTATAGAAATATAGAGTCTTAGTCAGAGAAACTTTCACACCTAGACATTCGTGTACAAATGTGTGTGTTTTGTGTGTGTGCTACTGCTGTGAACAAATGAGAACACATATTTGTATGTAGGGAGGAATGATTTAGATTGATATAAGTAAGAATTTAGAGAGATTGTTACAAATAATCAATTTATTTAGGAAAAGATATGGACTTACAATTAAATAAAGTTTTCTTAGTACCATTTCAACAAATGGTTCATTTGCTTAATGATTTAAATCATAAATCTGTATTGGTGGCAGTATAATGGTGTGTGTGTGTGTGTGTGTGTGTGTGCTATTGCTGTGAAAGAGAGAGATAGAGATTAAACATCCATTATAAAAAAACAAATTTAAAACACCCAAAGTTAAACTGAAGTTATCGTCGACTTTATAAGAAGACTTATGATGAAATAGATAAGAATTTTTAACTGAAGCTATTCAAAAATTTAAGTTAAAGATTTCAAGGTATAACTGATACCAATGGTTGATTCACTTGATAAAAAATTCATGATAAAAACAATTTTAATTTAAACCATAAGATTAAAAAAATTTAAAAAGAAAAAAGAAACTACTTACAACTTACATAATATGAGTACCAATTTGTCCCAACTCCTAATGAAAGATTTAAAAAAAACATCCAAAAAGTTCCCATGAAGAACAACCGAGAATAAAAATTAAATCCATAATCACGCATTAAACCCATTCAAGTAACATATTTGCGATTTCTTCAAAAAGAACAACCGAGAAGAAAAATTAAATCCATAATCACGCATTAAACCCCATAAAAGTTGAACAAAAAATTAAACCCATCCAAATTGGAACCTCGATCCACCGAAATAAACAAAACCACCATTTTAATCAATAGTTCAGCAAACTCATTCAATAAAAAAAGTGTTTGCTTCTCACAAAGGTGTTTGCTTCTAAATCTTTTCACAATAACAAATTAAAAAAAAATCTAACAGTACCACTCAGTTTAAAATGCAATTTGAATCTTTTACCACAAACTTTTATGTAAAACATTTAAAAATATAACTTTTATATAAAACATTCATCAAAAACAGGGGGGAATAAAACATGGTTTCCAACCACATATGGGTATTGAAGGTACTCATTTTAATAAAGCTTTTAATACTCATTTTATGCACCTCCCCTACAAAAGGCTATTTTATTGAAGGTACTTTGAAGACTGGTGATATAAAAGACTATTTAAAATTTTAAATTACCCTTTATAAGACCTCAATTCGGAGTTCTTTTTAAGGTTAGGTACACTACTAGAAATTCAACATATAGGGACGCGCTATAGCGACGCTCGGCATAGAACCATCACTATAGGGTATCTATCGCGACGGTCGACACAGAACCGTCGCTATAGAGTATCTGTAGCGTCGGTTGACACATAACCGTGGTATAAAGTATTTTTTTAAGAAAAAACCCTCCCACTTTCCTCCAAATTATTTCCTCCAATTTTTCCCCCAAATTATCTTCATTTGTCATTTCTCTCATTCGTATTTCTCCAATAAAAAAATGTCTGATAATGCCTTTCCTTCTCATTGAATTGAGTCTAGCCAAGCTTTGCCTAGAAAGGAACATTCATACTGCCTTGCTGCTTACAAGGTAACAATTTCATACTCCCACTGTCTCAATTTGTCCCACTGTCCCGATTTGGATGTTTGAATTTTTAGACGGCACGTAGTTAAAGAAATGAGGAAATATATTTTCTTATTTGTCCCACTGTCCCGATTTGGATGTCTGAATTTTTAGAACTACCCCTCCCTCGGTACACTCACTTTCAGCCGAGCTGATTCAGACCTCAACTAGTTCAATTTCAACTTCTCTCGCGTAATGGATGGTAAACCCTAAATTCTCTGATCTTCATCTCATTTCTTATCAGTCTGATTTGTAATTTTACCGAATATATATTTACATATAGCTCAATTGACTTACATTTGTTGCTATGCCCTAATTTAATGCAATTCATCATGAATTTAAGGATTAATCATAGTGTCGGAATTGAAATTTATATAAGCTGTATCGTCTTATGTTTTGTAATTCTTACAATTATGATGTGTTAATATATGTTGATGTTTATATAGGCAGTTGTTAGAGTAAGAATTTGCATGCTTATGTGTCTTATATTTAATATATCTCATTTTTTTTTGTAGAAAGGAACAATTGTGGAGAAACTCTCAGAAGAAACTTTGCGGGACTTGAAGCATCTCAAGGAGCTTCTGTCCATCTGTGAAGGTAAGGGCATTGTGTAAGAGTCACATTGTTATCGACTATGACTTTTCTTTATGCATTTTATTATGTTCTTGCAGCTCAAAGACAAGTAGGGGAGACTTCCCTGAATGAAACAAGCTCTAGATCTCATCAAATTCTTGGATTGGTCTGCTTTTAACTTCTCTTACTTTTTCTGGTTAGTGCTTTTTATACAATTATCATGTATGAGAAGTACTTCCTAATACATTTGATTTATGTATTGCAGACAATTGAGAGCTCTGCTCGCGAGTTTGTAGGAAATGGCAAGTCAACTACCCTTGCAGCAAGTGTGGTATGGATCAGTTGGCTCTCTTTTTGATAATTTATTTTATGAATGTAAAAATGCAAATGAAGTGTATGTTCTCTACGTAAGAATTTTTGATATAGCAAGCACTATGTTGTGACCAGCTAGTTCAAATTTTCTACAGAATTTTGTTGATCTAGCAGGGAGTGAGCGTGCAGCTCAGGCATTATCAGTTGGGCAGAGACTGAAAGAAGGCTACCATATTAATCGTAGTTTGCTGACTTTGGGAACTGTTATTCGCAAGCTAAGGTAGACTAATTGCTCTTTACTATATCTGAAGCTTTTCTTTGTCTTCATCTACACTTAGATGTCACTCATATCAATAATTTCTTAAATCCACATTTGGAGTTGGAGGTTAGTTCCTTTATGTATATGTTCATTTGAGGAGATTGCAGGATTTTTCATAAAATTCATTGCATACAACAATAATGTTTTGCTTATTAAAAGTTATCTGGTATTTTGTTTCTTGTAGTTGTTAATAGCCTAATAGGACACTATTTCGCTAAAGTAATAAAGAATGTATGGGTATCCTAAAACTTATTTCATGTCAAGTGAACGTGAAACATGACTGTTATTGGTGAATGCATGTGTTTCTATGTATATATGTTTCTTTGTTATCCTTTTATACTCTGTCTTTCTGTTTCAAGTTCTTGGATGATAGAAATTTTAATTTATGATCTATGCCATATGTAGTTTATATTTTGGTTGTTTCTGTTCAATGCAGCAAGGGAAGACATGGACACGTGAATTACAGAGATTCTAAACTAACACGAATTCTGCAACCCTGCTTGGGAGGCAATGCTAGAACTACCATCATCTGCACTTTGAGCCCTGCTCTAAGCCATGTTGAGCAATCTAGGAATACTCTCTTGTTTGCTAGTTGTGCAAAAGAAGTGACTACAAATGCTCAAGTCAATGTAGTAATGTCAGATAAAGCCTTGGTGAAGCATTTGCAAAAGGAGTTGGCTAGATTGTGATCACACAACATTACTGAGAAAGAAAGATCTTCAGATTGAGAAGGTAATATTTTACTTTTCCAGTTCATGCCTCAACGCGTTTCCACTTTTTAGCATCTTTATAGGCAAAAAGTTGGGAGGTAATCTAAATTCTAGTGTGGAAGGTGAAATGATTGTCTCAACTGCAATTGGACCCAAATTAAACTCGCTCATGCTTCATGTGTTTATATTTAACCCTTGATGCAAAAGTAGCTTGTTTACTTCTTGGCTAACACTGATTAGGTGTTTAATTCCTATGATATAGTTGGAGAGAGAGCTGAGAGAGCTAAGTAAGGAAAGGGATCTCACTCAAGCTTAAGCTTGAGGATGCATTACGAGAGATTCAAAATGGCCGAGCTTCAAGACATTGGGTATATGTGGGACAAAGATGGCGGTGTCCTTTTTCTTCATTTAGGAGAAAGGTAAAATGGGATCATATCATTATTTGAAGTATCGAATCCCAACTATTTTCCTCTTGATTCAAGTAATGTAGTTTGGTTTCTTTGCATATAAAGGTTGAGATGATTGAGTTTATATACAGATGGGTGGACTTTATATAATTATGGGTCAAATATATAATGATGGGTAATATTTCCTTGATTTTAGATGCTGTTATATGTTTACCCTATGATATTATGTGAAACTTTAAAATAATTAGCCCTATTTAGGTGGCTCATATAGAGAAGGCATGCAATTAGTATGAACTTGTTCAATTTCATACGGAGATTGAATGAGTTTTTGACTGAAAATGAACAAAAGCCCGCTTGGCCTTATATTTCTAATATTCTGTTAATTCATTTCATTTTTCACTATTTGTCAATTTGATGATGTTGGAATATTTTTTGAAGAGAAATGGAATGATCAGAGGGAAAAGTAAGGACAACAACAAGAAGCATCTGCGTACTAAGCAACTGTATTGCTTATACAGTGAAGCTTTGGAGGGTCTTCTTGGGAAGGGCCTGCTGTTCTATCATCAATATATATGTACCAAGCTCTCCATTCATTCCAGTGATATTCTTTCCATATACTACGTATATTTTTGCTGATCATTCAGGGCTGGTATGTTTTCATTTCTGTTATTTTTTCCTTTGACTGTCTAGTCTGGGTCTCTATCTCAACTTGTTTAATTAATCGTTCACTAATTGTATATATTTGAACTATCCAAGTTCCAATTTATTCAATAAAACAAAAAACTATCCAAATTCCATCGACACAGACAGATTTAATAGTTTCCATTGATAGCTAGCATTTACTTGTTTAATTCTTGCTTATTGTTAAAAATGTTACCGGCTGTTTGATACAAGCTAGTAGTGGCATTATTATTTTGCAGATATAGGGAGGGGTTTGGTGTGTTATTCTGGTGCCATGGAAAAAATAGTTTTGCTTCAGCTAATTTGTGTAATAGTTGTGGGTTTCTCGACTGTTTTTCTTGTGAAAGCAGAGGACCCCTATAAATACTTTACATGGACTGTCACTTATGGAACAGGTTCTCCACTGGGTATCCCTCAACAGGTGACTATTACCATTTTGGGGGTACTTGTTTACCTACCTATTAATTTCAATGGAATTAATATATTTTAATTAACTTGGTGATTTGATTATACTGTGAGTGAAGGTCATTCTCATCAATGCTCAATCGGAAGTGCTCAATCGTGATAATATGGACAGTGAATGCCCCTCAGTAGATGGTATAAAATATTGTATTGTAATGTTGTAATGATTGTATTGTGAATGATTGTAATGTTGTAATGATTGTATTGTGAAAGATTGTAATGTTGTAAAATATCTCTTCTTATATTGTAATGTTGTAGTGTGAATGATTTTAAATGATGTATATAATATTTTTTATATTTTATTTTATATTGTATTTGTGTTTGTGTTTGTTGAATAAATGTGTATTATTAATTTTTTTTAAATATAAAAAGGCTATAGCGACGGTCATCGACCATAGCTATAGTGTTCTATAAAACACATCCCTATAGCGACGGTCACCGAGCGTCGCTATAGACATCTATAGCTACGGTCATGACCATAGCAATAACTCTTAGCGACCGTTAGTAAAGAGCAAATACACGATTTTGCCATGACCTATAGCTAGGGTTCGATGGCCAGCTTGCTATATAAGCCAAAAGACCGTCGCTATAGGCTTTCTTGACGGGTTCTATGGCGATGATGCGGCGACGTAGCTATATAAGTCGATTTTCTAGTAGTGGTATTTATAATAATTTTTCGTTACGTCTTGTCTTACTCTCCTTAAACTATAAAGTATTTTTTCAAAAATATAACCATCCAAAATCTTCCGTTCCCAAGCATCACCAAAATCAAGTCAGTAGTGAGACACTTTAGGTGGACTGATCTTAACAGTAGTAATAACGGTATATCAGTTCAATTAAGAGATAAGGAAAATATAAGCATTGACCATCATTCAGGGTTAACAACCTAGTATACTTTTTTATGTATATGGCTTAACCATTGCTTAACAAAAGAAATAATAATCTTGATACTTAAAGCAGTCATTAACACCATGTATACACATAATAATCATTCAATCAAAACAATGAGCAGGGCTTACAAAAGCACAGCAGTAAATACCTTCAAGAATGCCACTAACTTCCAAACACCATGTACTCCTTCAAAAATGCCACTAACTTCTAAACCTTCATTTTCCTGTACCAAATAATGTTGCCAATAAATACAAATAGCAATCAATTTTGAACTTAAATAAATGAAAAAATAACAAAGAAAAAGTGCAGGGCCGGCTTACAGAAGCAGAGCAGTAAAGGTTTGATTCAAGAAAAACTAATGATATTATCATAACCTAACAAGACTACTGAAATTAAAAAACATCAAGATTAAAAATTTTAAGAAAGAAAAAAGAAACTATTTACAACTTGCATAATATGAGTACCAATTTGTCCTAAATCCTAATGAAAGATTTAAAAAAAACATCCAAAAAGTTCCCATGAAGAACAATCGAGAAGAAAAATTAAATCCATAATCACGCATTAAACCCCATTCAAGTAACATATTTGCGATTTCTTCAAATAGAACAACCGAGAAGAAAAGTTAAATCTATAATCATGCATTAAACCCCATAAAAGTTGAACAAAAAACCAAACCCATCCAAATTGGAACCTCGATCCACCGAAATAAATTCAATATACAAAACCCGGAGTCACTCAACCTTTAAAAAACCACCATTTTAATCAATAGTTCAGCAAACCCATTCAATAAAAACAAAACAATAAAAAGCAAAGAATAAGACAAACTACTTTTGCCTTCTCACAAAGGTTTGCTTCTAAATATTTTCACAATAACAAATTAAAAAAATCTAACAGTACCACTCAGTTTAAAATCCAATTTGAATCTTTTACCACAAACTTTTATGTAAAACATTCATCAAAAACAGGGGGAATAAACACATGGTTTCCAACCACATATGGGTATTGAAGGTACTCATTTTAATAAAGCTTTTAATACTCATTTTCTGCACTTCCCCTACAAAAGACTATTTTATTGAAGGTACTTTGAAGACTGGTGATATAAAAGACTATTTAAATTTTCAAATTATCCTTTATAAGACCTCAACCTGGAGTTCTTTTTAAGGTTAGGTATTTATAACAATTTTTTTTGGTGAATTCGTGTCCTAATTTGTTGGTGAATTCGTAAACTATGAGAAGACAATGGACAAAAGGTTATTTGTATCGTTTTGCGCCACAAACAT
Source organism: Panax ginseng (assembly GCA_020205605.1). NCBI lineage: Eukaryota > Viridiplantae > Streptophyta > Magnoliopsida > Apiales > Araliaceae > Panax > Panax ginseng. The sequence continues at coordinate 35,702,821 of CM035129.1, forward strand.
GTTTACAACTTTGTTAATGTTGATGTTCTGTTGCCATTCTTATTCACACAGTAAATATTTTAAACTCTTTGACATGCTCTACATTTGGTTTTCCATCAAACTCTTATTGGCAATTATATGATCTCGCATTTTGATGTGTGCAACATCCTTTTATTAATTGAAATTAATAGTTACATTTGTACCGTAGATTGTCAAAAGTTGGGTGAAGCAATTAACTTGCCAGATAGGGTACACAGATCAAATCGTGGAGGATGCAAATGTTGTAATATTTACTTTTGGGTAAGTAAAAATTTACATTAGTTCATTTGAATGGATGTAGGCCTTTTAGTTGTTTCAGCATAGAAATGATGATTAGGTCTATATGTCATTGTATGGATATGTGAGTTATGCTCAGATTAGTTTAATAATGCATATTAAGTTGTGAGGCATAATGAAGCTAAATAACTGCATAATCCAAGATGGTACAATATTATAATTGGATGGTGATAGGAGTCCGGAGCGATAAGGTTTGATAATTTTTGTAATTATGTGAATAGAATACAAATTAAGTGAAAGAAGAACATATCTATCTGGATCTATATTCTTTAAGCATTTGGAGAATGGTAAGCTTAGTTATTTAAGCAATGTCATGTAATTTTAGAATTTTTTGAGATATTTGGAGAATTTTCTACAAATACTGGCATACTTATCCCCAAAAGTGAGAAAAGAATAATAAAAAGAAAGCTAATTTTTTATTGGAAAGTAAAGTTGAGTTGTTTGTTACTGTTCCTTGTTTAGTTTACTATGAAGAATGAATACAGATACAACACAATATATCCATGTTCAAAAGGTGTAACTGAGGAGCAATAGAAACAAAAACACCTATACTTTATATGAAAATTTTACTAAAACTATCTCCTCCCCTGCCCTCCAAGACGTTTTTGTTTATCTTCTTTGCATAATGCTTTTCTCTCGAGTTTTTACTCTGAATATGCACATTTGTATCCGCTAATATAAACAGAACTTCTAGAATCACCTACATAATATAACTAATAAATTATTACGTTAATTACTAACATACTTAGCCCTAAATAATAACACATAATAGTAAACTATAGAATCACCACCAAATTGTGCAGATGGATATGTCTCTGAAGCTGCTGAAGGTAGGAAAACATGTTCTTCAGGGTGAATACATTTAAATCTTTATTTTTTGAATTAGGACCCTCATTATGGGAATAAGGTAGAATATATAGTTTTGGATATAAATCTTTGTCTTTTGAATACATTTAAATCTTTGTCTTTTGGATATATAGTTTTGATTAATTTTTTTGGGTGACGAGCTTTAACGTAATTTGGGAATTGAATTGTAAATATTTGATTATTGGTGAAGACGAAATGAGAATTTCAAAACAATAGGGCCAGAGAACATGCATTCAAACAAACAAATTGACATGACATACACAACCGTAATTCAAATGAAAATTGTTAAGTATCTTTTTTTGGAATTGTGCACAACACACACACACACACACACACACACAGAGAGAGAGAGAGAGTGTGTGTGTGAGTGAGAGGAGAGCAAAATGAAAGAAAAAGGTTGAGTAAGTGCATGTTATATCTTCAACCAATTAACCAGCTAAAAATGATAAAAGGTTGCATCCAAATATTTGAACTCTCCCTTCAACTTAATGTCCGACAATATCACGAACAAGAATTCTATATAAGAACATAACTATTGATTTCTTTCCCACTAAATGAAAAACACCCATCACGCTCTTTGAAGATCATTACAGTTAAAATATCAAATAATACAACTAGTGCAGTTAAATTAAAAATATAACAAATTCAGTAAAAAAGATTTAGCCTTTAGAATAGTAAGCATGCAGTCATGCACTTAATAACTAATCATTGGTGAGTACCAATGAGGCCAAACTGTTGTATTTTGGGAATCATTTAAATAACTTAATAACACAACAGTCTTCTCAATAAACTAAAATTTAAGAGATATCAAATTTGTTAATATAATTATTAGGATTTCATCTCATTGGATTAATTTTCTATTTTATAAATGGTAATTCAATAGGAAAGTCTAAAGCAAAATAAAATTTAAATAGGTGTACAGGAGAAATTTTGCTCATCATGCGGTACACAATCACATGATAACTCCACAAAAAGCATGAAATGCACATAAAACTGAGCAAGACCATGAGAACCAAGTATATACCCAGTAGGATATGGGCTAAACAAAGCATGCCAAGATATTCAACTATTTTATAAAATTGTAAAGTCAACATTCTTGACATGAAATCGTTGTATGATCCTTGCTTCAAAATGAGTAAATAACATGAACTTACCATTAAAAGAGATTAATAAAACTTAGAAAATAATGATAAAAGCGTTACCAATATCCCAGCTCTCCTTGAGTAGGGAATCTCACCAACAAAGATTGCATACCGAAATGAAAGTCGTTATGTCACAAAATTATATGATCACAATCTATAATTTTTGCAGCTTTATGGTAGTTAATTTTTAATAGAGTGCAGAACATGTTGAAATTATGAAGCTCTGGAGATGGACATGAAGTTGTGAACTTTCCTGTGAAGATGCTCATGACAAGACTAAACAACGTAAGAATGCTGTTAAACGTGGAATCAAATTGACCTCCCCCCCCACACCCCCACAACCACCACCCCCACACCCCCCACCCCCACCCAAAAAAAATTATCAATCTTTAAAGTTCAATTCGAGAATAACCACTTTCTAATATAATACCAAAGATTATGTACCTTGGATTGTAGCAAACATTGAAGACATTTCTCATAGAAATGACAATGAACACATAATTAATATCATTCAACTTTTGGTTACTGTGCTCACGCAAACTTAGCTCCATTTTTACTTGAAATTCTTTCTTCTGGATCCCCACCTCGCCTTCTCCATCACCACCCATCATATAATCAAGTTATAGAACTCAAAAAGAATGTGGTTACTTCAATTTTTTTAATGATGGTACAATAATACCTTAGAAAGAGCACATCATCTCTGCAGACAAGCTGCTTCTTATTGACAAAAGCACTCCAACCAGTTGTTAGCAAATGCCTTCGAGGTCATTTGCTGATTAAACACAAATTTCGAGAAGAAAAAAAAATTGAAACTCGAATCACAATACAAAGAAGAAACATCACAAAGATATAAGAATTTCTCACATACCTCGGTAGATGTGGCAGAACTTCCACTCAATACCATGCAAATCTTTTGCTACAAGCTCTTGTGAAGGCCTCTGTTGTTTATAAAGAATTAAATAAAAGCAACATATAGACATAATTTGGGAATAAAAATAGAAATACCAGAGGAGGGAAGCAGTCCTCGGCAGCTCGACGTGAGACAGAGAAACCTCCATGGGTGCTGGTGTCAGAAGCAATGAGTGTCTTGCAAAACATTTGAGCTGTCATCTATTTGGAAGCAATTTCAATATCATCCTCTTCAACTTCTGGTTTAGTTTTCCAATTCCTAAATTTTTGCTCAATCTATTTCTCATAGCCACAGAATTTCCCCCAAAGTCAAAATTAGCAAAACCAAGAAACTTAAAAACCCAATACCAAATGTAAATGAAGAATCACCATCCCATCATTTGGTTAGCATTAGCCATTTTTATCTTAACATATTTCAGGTTATAAAATGCAAAGTAAAGTACTTCAATATAAAATTAGATACTACAAAGCGCACATGAGAATCTAGAATTAAAGAAACTTGTTCATAAACCTCAATAATTAAAAAAATTACAACAATATTCATAATGAACAAAATCTCAGCATCAGTGAGCACCACATACTTCACTATCTCCCATAATTCAAACCCTAGAAATCAATGATCAACCACATTTGAAAAATAAAACCTTTATAATTAAATACTACATAAACATAGAAATATATAATTATAACAAATTTACATGAAGCTTGACATCAACAACGCGATAAAAGACGTGTGGAGGAAGATCACGAGCGATGGCGGGAAAACGAAATGTATTCCAAGTGACCCTACGGCAAGTAAACCACCGGGCTTCCTTTCTTCGGCAACGAAATCAGTGGACCAGCACATGTGTGCCATAGCTCCAAACACACCGCCGGCGACGATGCCGCCAAATTAGCCGTAGCCAGAGCCGGAGCAAAGAAAGACGACGATGTAGCCGAATTGAAGGAAGACGGGGTCGTTTCTTCGTCTTCTTCATTGACAATATTGAGATCAATTAGCCCACACATCATCTCAAAACCCTAGAACTCGAATTGTGCATAAATTAAACACTCGGGCAATGGAGGTGGAGTAGAAGTGAACTATGCCAATGGAGATCATACATTAGGGGCTGGGAATAAGAGACTCTGTGTGCGGGTTTGAAATTTGAATACAGAGAACAAGAGAAAGAGAGAGAGCTGACGACGTCAATTTGGATGGGGCACTTATCTATTTTCTCTCTCTGCTATGTTTTATATATATATATATATATATATATATATATATATGATCGATCTATCCGAGAGCCCGGACATGCTTAAAATTCGGACCAATTTTTGTTTTTTTTAAAAACAACTAAAAAAAATAAAAAATATGAAACTTGAATTTTTACATAATACAGTGTTTTGGGTGTGATTTGGATACATATAACAAAACATGACACTGTATTATGTAAAAATTCAAGTTCCACAATTTTTTTTTATTGTTTTATAAAAAAGCAAAAAAAAAAGGTCCGAATTTTGTTATGGTCCGGGAGTCCGGACATGACCCGGACTATATATATATATGGTCCGAATTTTAAGCTCACTCCTTATCTAGCTCACCCCCCTTTAGTGACGGACCGAGCGAGGATTCGGTCCGTCACTATATGTTCGGTCCGTCGCTAAAAGCTAAGACGACGGTTCTACATATAGAGATGGATCGAATCGTCGCCCAGTCCGTCGCTAAAGGGGAATGAGCAAAATGAGCTAGATAAAGGATGAGTTTAAGATCCGGACCATATATATATATATATATATATATATATATATTCATACCATGCACATATGTATTACATTAAAAGCAAGTGGGATTCTAGCATGCAAAGGATTCTATTATATATTTCTCATGTGGGCCACACGAATTTCAAGCTAGTCAGCATATATTTGATTACATGAATTCTTTAATTTCTTAACAACACCAGTACACGGATTCTTAATGAAGGAATATTATTCTAGATTTCCCGCGGTAAAGAATATCCCACGCGGCAAAAGATTTTTATTTTTATTTGGATTTTAATTTTAAATTTTATTATAATTAGAATTTCTTTTCCAAATTGACTTCTATTTCCTTATAGGAATTAGGGTTATAGTTTATAAATTCCTATTAGGATTAAGATTTTTGTAACTGGTATAAATAGAGGTTATTTCTATTATAATTGACATTATTCATTATTCAATATATTTGTGAGGTTATTCTCTACTTTTGGTTATTTGAAGAATTCCTAAGTAATTCTTAGTTATTTCTTTGAGATTCAATTTGACTTATCATACAAAAATTCATAGTTGTGTGTGGCGTCCTCTACCACATCAATCGCCGATTGTACAGAGATTACTGGTTTAATATAAGCGAGGGGTCAAGGTGTCGTTGGTGCCCATTCAACGTATATTTCTGAACGCGAGCAATTGTACCAAGATTACCATCTACATATAGGCGAGGGGTTAAGGTGTTGCAAGCAATCCATCCTATAACTTTGCTAGAAACGATCGGGGCGATGACCACCTCACGCAAGCGTACCGTGGATTCTATCAGAAAAGGCTGAAACCACAATTTAAAAACTGAGCTAAAAGCCCCCTTACCGCGGAGCCCATATTCAACCAAATATCCAAAGTTGCAGGAGCCATGGACTCAAATTATGCATCTAGATTCGGAATCCCCAACCCTTAAATCCCCATTTCATATCATGACTCCACTTCAATCACTCACAAGAATGAGGCCCTCTACTACTCGCACAAGAAAGACCCACAATCTAGCAAAACCCTCGGACTTGGCATAGCTCAAATTGGAAAAAAAGGTTCAAGTTAGTCCACATTATAGCCGCCGAAAAAGCTATAACAACACTAAGGCAAGGTTATAGTGGTGACCGGAGGAAGTGGAAGGGATGATGGGCTAAAGGAAGAAGGGAGGAGGAGGCAGGTGGGCCGAATGAGTAAACTAAAGGCAAAAAAAAGAGGAGGGAAAATCGAACAATCCACCACTCCCAAGTATCGAGCTGCCCATAATATCCCTAACCCCATCCAGATCAGATCTACAAGAGTAAGTTCTGAGGCAATTTAGAGTTTCTTTTCAGATATGAATTATGATAGGCCTAGCAGTTCCACGTCCAGTAGGGTTTCCTCCGGCGTTAGGAGGACAGCTTCAGATGTTCCTTTGCCTCGCCCGACCCAACATGCTCGTCGGTTGACCGAGCCTATGATCCATCTTATTAGGGTTGATAAGATTGGAGTTCCTGATAAGGAGGAGGATGTTCTTGCTATGGATCCATCTGTAGATCCTTCCACTACTTGCTCGGACCTTTCTGATATATATGTGACGATTCCTGATCAATTAGGCGACTTGAGACGCCATCCATCAGTCCATCTACATGCTAACGAGGTACTGCCAGTTTTCATTTTTTGAATAACTCTTCTCTTTTATTTTTGACAATGGTTGAACCTTGATTTATATATGAAAGTTCCTGGGTTAACTCAACCACGGGGGAACTGGTTTAACATTCATTCTCTGTATAAGAGCCTTTATCCTGATTACTAGACCATTGTACATTCTTTAGGCTTTGAGGCATTCTTCTCTATTGCACCACTATGATGCCCCCAAATTCGGGTAACTTCCAACCCGACATATGGTGCTACACGGTGCTAAAGTTCACACAAACATTCAATTAAAATGCCTCAAAAGAATGAATATATCTTATATATATATTCCAAAATAATATTACCATTCCCTATGTTCTTTATAACCGTTACATTTGTTCTTGTTATAATATCAAATATTAACATCATTCACATATACTATTACATAGGTAATCTATAAGTTCGCCTTAGTCTTCCCTTTATCTTTATCAGATTCTTCGGTCCGTTCGGTCTTAGCTGCATTCATATGGTTCAATTAAGAGTGAGCATAACTAGCTCAACAAGTATAACAATTCCATTTAAATGGCATACTTGAAACATACAAATTATATATCTTCAATAACTGAACAATAGTTATGAAGTACTATCGATAATTCAAAATAACACTTTTCTTTTTTTTTAAAACGTTTTACAATGAACAACATTCAGTAAAACATCAATTCTGTTCCAAGAAGTTGAGCATTTCACTTTCTTTTAAAAGGATAACCCGACACTAAGTCCTTAAGTCCGACATTACTTACGAGCACGTCTAGGTGATCAGCCTATAGTACTCTATGTTGTACAACACTACTTTCTTTAAACGTATGTACGTTTAATTTGTGGCAACCTCACGTGCCTGTCGAAACGTATGTACGTCTAGGTAATGCTATCATATAAGCTACCTTGCCTACCCTTTTTAACACTTCAAAAGGTCCTATAAACCTTGGACTTAACTTCCCCTTCTTTTCAAAGCGTATCTTTCTTTTCCAGGGAGATACCTTTAGAAACATATATGAGCCTACTGTAAACTCCCTATTTACTCGATGCGAGTCCACATACTTCTTCTGTCTGTCTTGAGCTGCTACGAGACGCATCCGTATCAACTTCACTACATCCATTGTCTGCTGCACCAATTCTGGCCCTAGCATTCAACGTTCTCCCACTTCATCCCAACACAATGGTGTTCTGCACATCCTTCCATATAAGGCTTCGTAAGGCGGTATGCCTATGCTTGCATGATAACTATTGTTATATACAAATTCTACTAATGGTAGATGATCATCCCAACTACCCTTAAAATCCATGACACAAGATCTTAACATATCTTCTAACGTCTGAATTGTCCTCTCGTTTTGGCCATCAGTTTGTGGATGATAAGCCGTACTTAACTTCAATTGCGTCCCCAACTGTTCTTGTAGACTCCTCCAAAAGTTCGATGTGAATCATGGATAACGATCTGACACAATCAAAACTTGTACTCCATGTCTGGAAATAATTTCCTTAACATAAAGTTTAGCTAATTAGTCTAAGTTATACTTAACCTTTATTAGCAAAAAGTGAGTCGACTTCGTCAACCGGTCCACTATTACCCAAATTGTGTCGTACCCTTTTGTTGTAATCGAAAGTCCCACCATAAAGTCCATCGTGATATGCTCCCACTTCCACTCCGGAATCTCCAATGATTGTAATAAGCAACTTGGTCGTTGATGTTCGACCTTAAATTTTTGACAAGTTAAGCACCTACTCACGTACTCGGCTATCTTTCTCTTCATGTTCGGCCACCAAAAACTCTGTCGAAGGTCTTGATACATCTTAGTACTACCAGGATGAATTGAATACCTTGAACTATCAGCTTTTTGTAATACTTGATCCTTTACTTCTGTCTCATTTGGAACCCAAATTCTTCCTTCAAATTTTAATAATCCCTCATTATCAAGACTATACTTTAAATCTTTTTCATTGGTTAACCGCTCCTTCATCCGGTCACATTCATCAGTTTTGAGCTGCACCTCCTTGACTCTCTCTACAATAGTAGATTGAATCTCTGTTGTAAATAGTCTCTATCCCGATTCAATTGACAACTTCACCTTTATCTCCATCCTAGCCATCTCTGTTATTAACTAAGTTTGAGCCGTTAACATAGACAACTTCTCCTGACCCTTTCTACTTAAGGAATCGACAACTACATTGGCTTTTCCAGGGTGATACAGGATTTCACAGTTGTAATCTTTTATCAACTCCAGCCATCTCCTTTGTCTCATATTCAACTCCTTCTGTGTGAAGATATATTTTAGACTCTTATGGTCCGTGTATATCTCACATCTCTCTTTGTAAAGATAATTTCTCCATATCTTTAAGGCAAAAACTATTGTGGCCAGTTCCAGATAATGAGTAGGCTAAACTTTCTCATAATCCTTCGAGAGTATCCTGCTAACCCTAGGAAATTCTGCACCTCAGTCAGCATTTTCGGTTGTTCCTAATTTATCATGGCTTCCACCTTCGCTGGATCTACTGAAATCCCCTCATGGTCAATAACATGACCTAAAAACTATACCCTTTCTAGCCAAAATTCACACTTAGTGAACTTCGCATACAACTTCTCATTCTTCAGTGTCTCCAACACTATTCTTAGGTGTTCAACATTATCTTCTGGCGTCTTAGAATAGACTATAATATCATCGATAAACACCACGATGAACTTGTCCAAATACTATTTGAACACTCTGTTCATCATATCCATAAATGCAGCTGGTGCATTAGTTAACCCAAATGACATCACCAAAAACTTGTAATGACCATAACGAGTCTTGAATGCCGTCTTTGTTACATCCTCATTCCTAACCTTCAACTGATGATACCCCGTCCTTAAATCTATTTTAGAAAAATACTTTGCCCCTTTCAACTGATCAAAAAGATCATCGATCCTAGGAAATGGGTATTTATTCGTTATCGATAACTTGTTCAAATCTCGATAGTCGATACAACATCTTAACAATCCGTCCTTCTTCTTTACAAACAGTACCGATGCTCCCCATGATGAAACACTCGGTTGTATGTACTTTCTGTCTAACAGTTCTTGTAACTGAACCATTAACTCCTTCATCTCTACAGGCGCCATACGATACGGTTCCCTTGAGACTGGTGCCGCTCCTGGCACAATATCTATTAGAAACTCTGTCTCTCTATCTGGTGGAAGACTCAACAATTCACTTAGAAGTACATCCATGAATTCTTCAACTATAGGTATTTGTTCCATGGTCACTCCCACTCTCTGGGTATCAACAACATGGCACAAATAACCTACACATCCCTTCCTCAATAATTTCCTAGTTTGTGTCATGGTAAGACAACACGAATGCCCCATCGATCTATTACCGTAAAATACTACCTGAGGTTGTCTCAATGTTCTAATATTTACACATTTCTTCCGACAATCTATAATTGCTTTATGGTTAAATAACCAATCCATTCTTAGAATTACATTGAATTCTCCCAACTTTATCGGTATCAAATCTACCGATAATTTATAACCCTGTATGTCCACACAACAACTCCTATGAATATCTTCAACATGAATTATCTCTTCATTTTGCTACCTTAATATTCAAAGGTATAGGCAACCTTTCGGGAATTAATCCTAATCATCTAGCAAAATCACATGTTATAAATGAACAAGTAGCACCCGAATCAAATAGCACGTAAGCATTTATATAGTTAATCGGGATAATACCTGCAACTACATCTTCGGATGCAACTATATCTTGCAGTATCGTCATATTAAAGGTGCGGGCCATCGGCCTACCCGGCTGCGCTGGACCACCAATAGCTAACTTACTGCTATTAGTGCCCTTATTCCCGTCCGTCCCCTTCTTCGAGCAGTTTTTTGCTATATGGTCAGTTGATCCACATACAAAAGCATCCGTGGTTTTTCTTTGGACTTGGACAGTTAGGTGAAATGTGCCCTTCCTATCCACAATTATAGCATACAACCTTCCCCTTGAGACAAAGTCCTAAGTGAGTCTTCCCATAGGTTTTGTATACCTCTATCATCCTCTTCGAATCTCTTTGCTTCAATTCGGTATTCTTAGAGTTAAACCCCTTACTCTTCTAACTTTCACCACTCCCACTGGCTCCTTCAATCTTCACTCCCTCATCCACCTTACCCTTATTCTTCTTATCCTTGTGGAACTGGCATAAAGCCTCATTCCCACCTTCGACGATTATCGCCTTCTCTAGTATGGTCCCAAAAAAAGAAATTTGGAACACCAATATTCGGTTATAGAGCTAGGGTTTCAATCCCTGTTCAAACCTCCTAGCCTTTCTCACCTCAGTGTCCATCTAATGTGGAGAAAATCTTTCCAGTTCATTGAACTTGGCAGTGTATTGGGGAACCGTCATTTCCCCCTGTTTCAACTCTAAAAACCTCATCTCCATTCTTCCCTGCATACTCATGGGAAAGTAGTTCTCGAAGAAAATCTCCTTGAACCATACCCACGTTAGGTTCTCTATACCAGCCCTAGCCTGGTTAGCCTCCCACCTAAAGTTGGCATCTCCTTTCATCATATAGGTTGCAAAAGCAACCTTTTGGCCGTCGTCGACATTTTCATGACAAATGCCTTCTCGATTTCATTTACCCACGTTTGGGCTTCTATGGGGTCTGTAGTTCCTTTTAACTTTGGCGGACTTACACTCTTAAAATCCTTAAAAGTAATAGCTCATACTACTCCAGGATTTACGGGTATATTAACCCCATTCCTATTAAACGCGGCCGTTAACAAGTTAACGAACTCTTGCATTGGATTTACCGGACCTCCCTCCGGTTGATTAACATTAGCATCTTGATTACGTTGTCACCTTCTTGGTGGTATTTTGCTGTTAAGATAAAAAACACATCATTATTACTCTTTTCTTATTACTTAGTTATTATTCATGTTTAAATAATAACTTCAAAACTCATTACTCAATATGTTCCATAAAAAGCTTATATTGATTTGCTTCTTGTAGTATGATACTACATTGTTCACATTACACAACCTAAGCTGATTACATTACTATCCCACAATTGCTTTCCAAAAATTTTGATTTACAAAAGACTACCCTTTGTTATACAAAGGAGGGTTTTACTTCACTACTAGATACATCATATTTACACATCTAACTCTACTCTAGCTAATACTACATTACATCTGCCTTAAGGCATTATCAAAATCTACATTGGCAAGACTGGCTATAACATAACGACTGATAGTATACCGAGTCTACCCTGCCTCTATCGGATACCCAGCTACTTATTGCTAGAAATCCTTATGAGAACTCCTATGTATATAGGACATCCTCCCTATCTTCTGTTTCTTGGTCTTTAGCTCCTACCTGAGCTCAAAGACCTCTTGTTTCAGCTCGTGGACCTTGTCCTTTGCCAAAACTCTCTCATCATGTTCCTCCTCCCACATCAACTCCATACTCGTCTTATCTTCCAGGACAACATGAAGGTCTGCTTTTAGCTCTTTCACCTCCTAATAATAATGGAGGTTTCTATCCTACACTGTCATAAATAATGTCATCATCGACTCCCCTTGAGCCGTTTCTTCTGCAAGTGCTACTGGGTTAAAGGACACTACCTCCACATCTTTTTCTGACATACCATCGAACACCGACATAAGGTCATGGTTCTCTGAGTCTCCAAACTCAATTACCACCACTTCTGACTCTTCTGCTATTGGGTTCGGTATAATCTCTATTTGATTAACCGATTCTTCACTTTCTACTTCTATATCTCTATACATTTCATTTTCTCCTGACATCTACAGCAAAATAATTTAGTTTTATTAGTACATGTCAGTAGAATAATAAAAAACACATGTCATATATATAATACATTTTTAAGGTTAATTTTATCTTTTACTTCTTTGACTTCTCTTAAGGTTATTACTTAAGGTTTTAATTCCCCCCTTAAGTTTTATAACCTAATGCTTTGATACCAACCTGTGACGCCCCCAAATCTGGGTATTTTCCAAACCGACATATGGTGCTACACGGTGCTACAGTTCACACAAATATTCAATTGAAATGCCTCAAAAGAATGAATATGTCATATATATATATATATATTCCAAACCAATATTACCATTCCCCAGGTTCTTTATAACCATTACATTTGTTCTTGTCATAATATCAAATATTAACATCATTAACCTATACTATTATATAGCTAATCTATAGGTTCGCCTTAGCCTTCCCTTTATCTTTGTCGGATTCTTCGGTCCGTTCGGTCTTAGCTGCATTCATATGGTTCAAGCAAGAGTGAGCATAACTAGCTCAACAAGTATAACAATTCCATTCAAACGACATGCTTGAAACATACAAATTATATATCTTCAATAACTGAACAATAGTTATGAAGTACTACCGATAATTCAAAATAACACTTCTCTTTTCTTTAAAATGTTTTACAATGAAAAACATTCAGTAAAACATTAATTCCGGTCCAAAACCTTGAGCATTTCATACTTTCTTTGAAAAGGACAACCCGACACTAAGTCCGTAAGTTCGACATTACTTACGAGCACGTCTAGGTGATCAGCCTATAGTACTCTATGTTGTACAACACTACTTTCTTTAAATGTATGTACGTTTAAGTTGTGGCAACCTCTTGTGCCTGGCGTTTGATGACAAAACATTTGTTTAGCATACTCAGTCTTCATTTGAAAACTATACCAAACTAGTTTGGCAAAACATTGACAACACTTTAATAGATTATAAGAAATCCAACATATCGTAAGTCTAGCCGAAGGAATTGGCTTCTACTTCATCATACATCAATTCATTCCTAAGAATACATGAATCACTAAACTTGTTCAGATTGAACATTGATAAGGGTTAGAACACTTGCCTTTAGCATCTGCTACGGTTACTATACTTTTCCTTTAAGTCTTTAGAGTCTCTACAATACATAACCACATAACATACCACATTAGGTCATAATCAGATATGTATGGTACCTAACGTATCTTACCCTTCTTCTTAATCTAATCTTTTATTAGATTTGTTATTATTAGTTCTGGCTTAACGCATTACCTTGTTATTACGTTCACGTTTCAGTGATTATCTTCAACCTTTAGTTATCATACTTAAGGTTTAAACATCTTAAACAATGTTACATTAAGTTAATTAATGTTGTATTTCAGTATTAACCAACTACCTTTATTTTTATCTTCATAAGCTTTCTTTACTATGCAAACCATAGTGATGGCTGCTTATTTTCGCCAACTATCTTTCTCTCTCAGTGTTACTAAGGCACCACTCTCTGCATGGGTTGTGGTCCGAACTTCGGTATTTACGCAGTCACGAGTCTCCTTGTTATTTGTCACGCCGTGGCGCGACTCTGCAGTAGGTCTGGGCATGGCATGATGCTACTGCGCCACCTTTTGGCCTTGGGCTGGAGCTGCGGCGCCAACTCTGTCCACCAAATTCTTTGACAATTTTTATTACACAACGAACTTCCTGGACTCCAAATTTGATCATTTTAAGTCCGAATTGGCTCGTTCAAAATCCAATAGCTCACAAATCACATACTCTACATATTCATAAAAGAATTTTCCATTTTCAAATCCGTTAACTCAAAATTCAGCTTTGAGTTCATTTTTAACGAAAATGATAAACGTTCGTGAACGTTTAACGCTCGTTTTTTCGTTCTAAGTCGGAATTCGGTTATTTTTGAGTGCACAACTCTATAATGCCAAATAAGTCTTATCCCCATCGAAAACTAATGTTTTTGAGCTCAATGTCAAAATTTGACTTCTATTCCGAGAATTTCACGATTTCGATGTTTATCGTCCAGACTCGTGAATTCCGCCATAACTTCGTTACTTAAGATTTGTTCATCGTTTCAAATGGATTCATTTCATCATACTAACATCTTAACATACATATTTTATAAACTTATAGATATGATAAGTTCTTACTTGTTCTTCATAAGTTCATAACTTAAATAAGTGTTAATTACTTATTCATGGCTTATTAAAGCTTAAGTCCTTTGATTGATCATTCTCTTTACTTCTTAGCATAAATACTCCACGAATCAACACTTCTCTATCAAACTAAAATTGAAGAGATGGAAGATTAATGATATATGATTCTTACCCTTGAAGATCACTTGGTTCTTTTTCTTTTCTACTTGAATTATCAAAGTCTAGCTTTTCTAGCTTTTTCTCTCTAACCAATAAGCACTTAAATGTTTGTTGGATGAAATCTAACAAGTGAATTATAATCTAGCAAGTCTTCTATTTATAGGAAAACCAAAGTTAGGGTAGTTTAGTCATTAAACTCATCCCACCTCAATCAGACCTCCTTACCATTCATTAATTGATCACCAAGTTTACTTGGTCATCACAACATTTATCCCTTGCTTGGTCACCAAGATCACCCATGTGATCATGAGGCCCATATGGGTTGCCCCATGGGTCATCCTTACCCATTGGATTCTTAGTTTGAGCTTTAAGTTCAATTAGCTTAACTTGTACTTTGGGCTTGCATTAAACCACATTAACTTATACATTAACAAACATTTGGGCCTTTACATTTAGTTAGCATTGTGCTTAATCATAATGCCAATTGGACTTTACACTTCCTACACAATCCTACAAGTCCATTACATATGGCTAAAAGCCTTAGAATGTATTATCTACGTATTAATCTCGTATCCTAACTCGTATACTTATTCAACATATACGACATACCATCATTCATACATACTCATATAATACTTCGTATCATACTCGTATTCATTACCTCGTATAATACCTACGTATTATACGATCATCGTTTAACTAGTTAACGCTTTACTTTCCCAAACGTTCTCGAATTAAGTCCGCAGGCGAAAAACTGTGTTTGCCATACATGAATTATTATTACATAATCCATCTCACCTCGATATTCTATCGTTACGTACTTCTCGGAAGTTCAAAAATAATTCCCGAGCTGAAATCAGTGAATAGTGTTTTTCAGAAAATTTCTTAGAAAACTTTTATTTTCGTCTTTGAAATTCAAACACTTTAATTCCCTCATGTAGTCAAAATACTATGACATTCCGATATCTCTAGGTTATAGAATGACATTCATTTTACTAACACATAATAATAACAAATAATATTATCCGTAAGGATATTTGAGGGCTTTGTCTGAGCGATGGTTTCATCAGAGCTAGTCGCTCCATCTGCTTGTGTAACGCCCTGAAATCCAGTCTATTTTCACATCCGAATTTCGTACGTCACGATCCCATCCTCTTCCAAACATACATCATTATATACCTAAATATAACAACATACATTCTCAAATCCCAGGTTCTAAAACCTTATAACCTCTTTCATTACAAATAATGATAATTACATTATTCTTTACATCTTGCACGAGTGACTTTTATCCACCACCAAGGATACATAATCATTCATTAAACTATTCTATAGTTTAATTCTATCATTCTATATTACAAGTCTTCGCTTGATCTTCACGCTCATTCATATAATGAATGACATCTCTTCTGGATACCGATTAGCTTGATCTTTACGGGATCCATAAGTTCTTCTAATATCGTACGTTGAAAATGTTTTTATTTTAAGCAAGTGTGAGCATTCAATTGCCCAGCAAGTCATAATAGTTGAACAAACAACTTTAAGAATTCAAATATTCTTTTAAGACCTAAATAACCGAACAAAGGTTATGAAGCAGCTTGAATAATAGCAATAATCTCGATTCCTATCATTTTAAAACATTAGTTACATTTACTTTGAAATACTTTCATTCTCTACTCTCTTTCAGACACATTCAATCTCGACTAGAATCAATAGCATGACTTAACAATAACGGTTCATGTATAAATGAACATGCTCATATTGAATAGCTTCAATCACGTAATCGATTCATATCATAGAACAAGTAAGTGTTCAAATTGTGGCACAAGGCCTCATACATTCTACCACCTCGCACAAATATCACACATTTGCACATGTATGTAACTTCTCAAGTTCAACATCTGAGAAGTTTTAGAAACTAACATTCATTTAAATTATGAATGAAGTTAGGAAACTTGCCTTACACACAGCTACAGCTTACGCTGAACTGTTCATTCCAATTCCTATGTAGCACATCAGGAAAACAACATATACATCAATTAGTCATATATTGAACTTACGCATTGGTTTACTTAACTTTACTTCTTAGGGTTCACGTTCTTGCAATATAAGTTTACGCGACGACTTTCATTACCGTTCTACGGCTTCATGACATACAGAGATGTCTTACTTAAACGTTCATCATCTTTGATGTTTTACATTCTTATCTTCTTCTTATAACTTCTCTAGGACTCAACACACATCGCTTCTCTGCTAGTAGTCCATATGGTACTCTGAGTGGTTTCCCACAAACAACAAACAAACAAGTTCCTGTCTCATCTACACTGCCATCACAGTGAGTTAAATCGGTTGCCAGTTTTGTATATACCTTCGCTCTCTGAAGGAATTGTTTAGCCCAGCTCCCATATGTCAACCATCAAAGGTTACGATTGTACCACAACCTAAACTTATCGTAACTTATCCGAACCATTAAACTTAATGTTCGTTAAATCAATTTCTTATTCCTTACAGCTCTCTGGCAACTAAATGCCATACCTCAGGATTCATTCTTATACGATTCACCTTCGGCTTTCATTAATCTTATTACCGTTCGCTACGAATTTCTTGATAATTCATATCTTACTTACTACCTTCGTCAACATCTAAGTTATACAACCAATGTATACTTAGACCGTTCGCTCGACATGAATACGATTCACGAGGATCGTTTTATTCAACGTTTACGTTGTTCCTCCCTTAATCTCACATTCAACCTTTATTTAAGGTTTTAATCGCTTTCATTCATTACTCGCCACCTGAACCCCATGTTCATTATTCATCCTTAATGTTAATGCCATACGATTCGTTGTATGCTAAGACCTGTTGTTCATCGCAACAACATTGCATTCACAGCGTCTAAACACTTTACATTCTTCTCTCATTACCATGTCATAACATCAAAATGTTATAAATTACTTTCGTCACTAAACGTCTAAGGAATCACAATCATAACAATCCCTCACGTTCGTTTGTCGCGACTACGATCCCCGGACATCAGTTCCATAACCAGCGTCTACATTCTTTGTCTTTTAATCTCATTTAATCTTTTCGTTCAACCGTAATTAAAGGTTTAATACAATTGATTAAGTGTTACATTAGTTGAACTACAAGTTTATATTTCTTTCATGCATATCCCTAATAATTGAGCACTTAAAAGCTCTTCACTGGCTTTTCCCCTCCACTGGCGCTGCGGCGTCACTCTCTGCACTAAGACTCGCACTTTCACGCGAGTTAGCAGTGTCTGGCTCTCTGATCTGGCGCTGTAATGCCACCTTACAAGGCATGGCTAGCGCCGCGACGCAAAGCCCTAATCTTTGAAAATTTTTCCAAGTGTTAACTTCATTTTGAAACGCTTACTTCGAAATCTCATATCTTATTCGTTATAACTCGGAACGAGGACATTTCAAAGTCATTCTCTTCCTTATCTTATGTACTTCGATTACCCATGGACATAACTTCGTTCTGAATTTGTTAACATGCCAAACAATTGGCTTAATCTTTGCTCTTCATTCATTTTACTTTTTTAACGTTCTTCCTTTGTTCGTCCGTAATTCGGTTATCCGAACTCGGAATTCGATCTTTCTTGAGTCCACGACTCACGTTTTATATGTTCTCTTACATTCTTATGAAACTCTACACATTCAAGTTCATTTACTAACTTTCTAATTCTCGTTCTTCTTTTACGAAATTTTCGCCATAACTTCGTTATAGCTAAGTTTTAATATGTTGTTCATGAACGTTTCTAACGTTCCTAACCAAGCAATAAACAACTAACTTATACGCGATGGTTTTAAACTTATCCATCAACAAAAATTATCCTACGATGGTTTTAAATTTGTCCATCAACAACGTTCTTCGCGTTCTTCGTTCGTTCTTCATTTTTAATCGATATTTTGATTACGATTTTACTTTTTCTTGAAATTTGATGTTATAGAACACCATTCCTTACTTATTTGACCTACTCATTCATAAGATTCATTCAGATCGCTCAAAATCCTTACAAATCTTACACTTCCTTAAGAAATTTATAAACTAAATTTCTAATTTCTTATTTCTTCATTTTCTCATGATTTCAACCATATGAATTCATTCTTAACTTCATCTACCTCTTATTTTCATTAAGTTATGTTTTTGAACATATTAAACTTAAAGAAAATTAGAAGAAACCAGGGTTCAGATTACCATTCTTCTTTAATCTCATTCCGTCGGACAAAGCGTGCACTAAGGCAACCTTTTCCTCTTCCTCTTCCTCTTCTTCTCGCATCCGAACTCTCTCTCTCTATCTCTCATAGTGTAGGATTTTCAAAAGCTCAAAATAATGAACTTAAGGTTTCTATTTATAGAAAACCAAGGCTTAAGGAAAATTAGTCATTTCGCCCCCTTAACCTCCTTACTATTCCTATGCTTAGCAACCAAGTTTACTTTTCCACCACCCTTACTTGGTGGCCAAGTGGCCAGCCCACATGCCTATGGCTCACCCCATGGATTGCCCCATTGGTTCTTACCCATCTGTTCGATCCGCGATTTATTTTCTTAGATCGGGCTTAATTAAATCTAACATTGGGCCTTACATTAATTCTTACTGGGCCTACCCTGGGCTTGATTACACATTCCATTGGGCTTGACATAATCCAAGTCCACTTGGATTCTACGAAGTCCATGAACTCAAAGTCCATTTAGACTAATCGTATTCTACGTATTCCATTCTCGTATTCTCTTCGTATATCATTCGTATGATATTCTTATTATACATCGTACTAATCTTCATACTATACTCATATAATAACTAGTATTATACTCGTATTTCTCACGCATAATAACTCTAATTATTATACGAAATCATAAAATTCTCGGAACTCACTTTTCCTAACCCTTAGGTTTTAAGTCCGCATGCGAAAACTTCATTTTTTCCATAATTGAAATATTATTGAATATTCCATCTCGTCTCAGAATTCTATCATTACGCATTTCTCGGAAATTCAAAATAAATCTCCAAGCAGAAACGGATGAATAGTGCCTATTTCGTCTTTTTCCCCGAAAAATATTTCATTCCCAGAAAACTTTCATTTTCGTCTTGAAAATTCTTATTCGTTCAGTCTAGCTCGCAGCTAGGATCCTCCCGACTTATAATTATCCTAGGTTATAGAACGATTAATAAACACATAACAAAGAATAGTATTAATAAAAATTCATTTTATTAATAACTAATTTTTTAAACCTCAATTTTGGATAATCCAAAATTCCGGGTTATATTCTTCCCTCCTTATAAAAATTCCGTCCTCGGAATTTCTTAAAACCAAACCCTTATCCGGGTTCTCACATTCTTCCCTTCTTCAAAGAATTTCGTCATCGAAATTTTAGCTTACCCCTCTTCTCAACTTCTCTTCAAAGAAGTTCTTATCTTTCTTACATTCCTTACCCTTCATAACTTATCAAGAATTATGAAGTGAAAGGAATAAATAGGAATACTTACACGGTAAGTTTACAATCACAAAGAAGGTAAACTACCTCTTCTATACGTAGGTGATTAACCCATCGTATAACCCCATTTCGAAGTATGTTCACCTCAGACTTAATCATTAGATTCCAAACCAAAACAATTTGGTTCGGCATAACTCTTCAAAGAAAGCTCGATTTTCTTTTAATCATGACATACCATTTGTCTTAGCCAAATCAAGTAGCTTAGACAATACCAATAAATTGGACATCAACTTGAAACATTCGTATAGCCAACTTAATTGACATCGACTACTTCTTTAAATTCTTTCACAATACATCAAAATATTTTATGACGTCATGATACCGTACTTTTCACAGTACGTTGAGGACTTTGTCAGTTTATGACTTCGTTATTATACATCATACCATAGAAGGTTGTTGATCCTAAGATCAAATCCAACACCAGGTTGAATTGCATTAATAAGTTCATCCTTTTACCATCCTTGCATCAAATGCACTGATGATATAAAATCCATTTTGATATTTCAAATTAATTTTTGTCTAGCCGAAACAATAAGCATAGACATACCAAGAATAGTTCTTTTAAAATCCATTGGTTCCAAAAGTCGAACCAATTCTTTCATTTTCAAAACGCGCACATCAGTACGATTTTAAGAAACTTCGAAATCTAGCATAGCTAGATGACTTGGAATATCCTATTTTCCATCTTCCTTTATTGTCTTACTTGCGACAATACTTAATTTTCTTTAGCACCTTCAATGCTAAGTCTACTGAAAATAACTCGTTGTCAGTCTAAACATCCTTATACCTTAGTACAGTCCATCAACTTACCACACATTATGAGTTTAGAAACTTTCCACAATAATATGAGTTTAAGAACTATCCCAGACAGACCATAGGCGTTCATTCACTAAGAAGTTCAAAAACCTACCATATCATTATGAGTCACGAACTTACCATAAGTATGAGTTTCAAGAACTCGCACCTTATCTTATCGTTCTCTACCTACCAAGTATATACATGAGAAAAGATTCACCTTCTCTTCATATTCCTCTTGATAGTGCGACCAATTTCAATGATTATCACTGTATTAAACCGAGTGGTTGTTACACCAAGCACAAACCTCTTCCCATACAAAGGTTCATACAACTCAGCCATCACATGAGTCCTCAATTGAAATCTTACAACTTCTAACTTTCTCTATACTTAATATGAATTTTCTTTAATTCGTATACTATCCTTCATAACTCAATCTGAGTTCTTCTTCCCGTACTACTTCGTAGTATCATTCATTCATAACATTGGCTATAAATTATTCATCGCTTAATAGCTCATCTGTTACTACAATTTACTATGATCACGTGGTGATCTTCTTATCCTTCTCTCTACGATTATAGTCTTAGGTACTCATACCTAAGATTTATAACCTATCAGCTCTGATACCAATCTGTAACGCCCTGAAATCCGGTCTATTTTTACATCCGAATTTCGTACATCACGATACCATCTTCTTCCAAACATACATCATTATATAGCTAAATATAACAACATATATTCTCAAATCCCAGGTTCTAAAACCTTATAACCTCTTTCATTACAAATAATGATAATTACATTATTTTTTACATCTTGCACGAGTGACTTTTATCCACCACCAAGGATACATAATCATTCATTAAACTATTCTATAGTTTAATTCTATCATTCTATATTACAAGTCTTCGCTTGATCTTCACGCTCATTCATATAATGAATGACATCTCTTCTGGATACCGATCAGCTTGATCTTTACGGGATCCTTAAGTTCTTCTAACATCGTATGCTAAAAATGTTTTTATTTTAAGCAAGTGTGAGCATTCAATTGCCCAACAAGTCATAACAGTTGAACAAACAAATTTAAGAATTCAAACATTCTTTTAAGACCTCAATAACCGAACAAAAATTATGAAGCAGCTTGAATAATAGGAATAATCTCGATTCCTATCATTTTAAAACATTAGTTACATTTACTTTGAAATACTTTCATTCTCTACTCTCTTTTATACACATTCTATCTAACTAGAATCAATAACACATACTTAACAATAACGGTTCATGTATAAACAGAACATGCTCATATTGAACAGTTCAATCAATAACGGTTCTTCTAACATCGTACGCTGAAAATGTTTTTATTTTAAGCAAGTGTGAGCATTCAATTGCCCAACAAGTCATAACAGTTGAACAAACAACTTTAAGAATTCAAACATTCTTTTAAGTCCTCAATAACCGAACAAAGATTATGAAGCAGCTTGAATAATAGGAATAATCTCGATTCTTATCATTTTAAAACATTAGTTAAATTTACTTTGAAATACTTTCATTCTCTACTCTCTTTCGTACACATTCTGTCTGACTAGAATCAATAGCACAGACTTAACAATAACGGTTCATGTATAAACAGAACATGCTCATATTGAACAGTTCAATCACAGAACAGTTCATATCATAGAAACACCGAAGTGTTCAAATTGTGGCACAAAGCCTCATACATTCTACCACCTTGCACAAATATCACACATTTGCACATAGACAGAACTTCTCAAGTTCAACATCTGAGAAGTTTTAGAAACTAACATTCATTTAAAATATGAATGAAGTTAGGAAACTTGCCTTACGCACAGCTACAGCTTACGCTGAACTGCTCATTCCAATTCCTATGTAGCATATCAGGAAAATAACACATACACCAATTAGTCATATATTTAAATTACGTATTGGTTTACTTAACTTTACTTCTTAGGGTTCGCGTTCTTGCAATATAAGTTTACGCGACCACTTTCATTACCGTTCTACGGCTTCATGACATATGGAGATGTCTTACTTAATCGTTCATCATCTTTGATGTTTTACATTTTTATCTTCTTCTTATAACTTCTCTAGGACTCAACACACATCGCTTCTCTGCTAGTAGTCCATATGGTACTCTGAGTGGTTTCCCGCAAACAACCAACAAACAAGTTCCCGTCTCGTCTACACTGCCATCACAGTGAGTTAGATCAGTTGCTAGTTTCGTATATACCTTCGTTCTTTGAAGGAATTATTTAGCCCAGCTCCCATATGTCAACCATCAAAGGTTACGATTGTACCACAACCTAAACTTATCATAACTTATACGAACTATTAACTATAATGTTCGTTAAGTCAATTTCTTATTCCTTATGGCTTTCTGGCAAGTAATTGCCATACCTCAGGACTCATTCTTATCCGACTCACATTCGGCTTTCATTAATCTTATTACCGTTCGATACAGCTTTCTCAAAACCATTCACATCTTACTTACTACCTTCACAACGCTTATAGTCGCATAAAACCGTGGTATGCTTAACACGTTCGTCCAACGCAAATACGATTCACGAGGATCGTTTACGTATTCAACATTCACGTTGCTCATCTCTTAACCTCTTATTCAACCTTTACTCAAGGTTTTAATCGCTTTCAATCATTATCCATCCCATGAACCCCATGTTCTTTATTCTTTCTTAATGTCTAAGCCAAACCGATCGTTGTATGCTAAGACCGATCGTTCATCGCAACAACGTTGCATTCACAATGTCTATATGCTTTACACTTATCTCTCATTACCACAACATAACATCGAAATGTTATTCATTACTTTCGTCACTCAACGTATAAGGAATCACAATCATAGCAATCCCTCACGTTCGTTTAATGTGACTACGATCCCCGGATCTCGGTTCCATAACCCGCAATTATATTCTTTTAATCTCGATTAATCTTTCCATTCAACCTTCACTAAAGGTTTAAAACACTTGATTAAGTGCTACATTATGTGAACTACATGTTCATATTTCTTTCTTGCACATCCCCCAGCAGTTGAGCACTTAAAAGCTCATCACTGGCTTTTTCCTCAGTCTGGTTGACTGGCTTCTCTCTCTTTACTAAGACTCGTCTTTGCAGTTATGAGTTAGCGATGTCTAGCTCTCCCCATGCTGCAACTGCAGTGCCACTTATAAAGCATGGTCGGCCATGCACGGCTGAAGCCTTTATTCTCAAATCTTTTCTAAGTGTTAACTTCATTTTGAGACGCTTTACTTTCCGATCTTATAACTTCTTTGTTATAACTCGAAACGAGGTCATTCCAAAGCCATTCTCTTCCTTATCTTACGTGCTTTAATACCCCTCGGACAAAACTTTGTTCTCAATTCGCTTAACATGCCATTCAATTGGCTTAATCTTTTGCCCTTCATTCGCTTTCATATTTTTTAACGTTCTTTGTTTGTTAAATCTGTAATTCGGTCATCCGAACTCGAAATTTGTTCATTCTTGAGTCTACGACTCACATTTTATCGCTCTCTTACATTCTTATGAAACCCTACACGTTTGGGTTCATTTACTAACTTTCTAATTCTCGTTTGTCTAAACATTCCTATACCTTAGTATAGTTCATCCACTTACCACACTTTATGTGTTTAGGAACTTTCCACAACCATATGTGTTTAAGAACTTATCTTCACAATATGTAATCCAAAAACAAATCAAGGACTATCCATATACTTAGGGCTCAGAAACATAGCATATAACTATGAGTCACAAACTTTTCATAAGTATGAGTTTCAAGAACCCACACCTATCTTATCTTTCATTCCTACCTATCAAGTATATACATGAGAAAAAGATTCACCTTCTCATTATATACACATTGATAACATGACATACTATTCCAATGATTATCATCAGAATAACTAAGTAATCACAAACCCTCTCCCATTCAAGGTTCGTGCTACTTAGCTATCATATGAGTCCTCAATCGAAATCTTAGAACTTCTGACTTTTTCTTTACTTAATATGAATTTTCTTTAATTCGTATGCTATCCTTTACAACTCAATCTGAGTTCTTCTTCCCGTACTACTTTATAGTACCATTCATTTATAGCATTAGCTACAAATCATTTATCGTTTAATAGCTCATCTGTTACTACGATTCACTATGATCATGTGGTGATCTTCTTATCCTTCTCTCTACGATTATAGTCTTAGGTACTCATACCTAAGATTTATGACCTATCAGCTCTGATACCAACCTGTAACACCCCTAAATCCGGTCTATCTTCACACCAATTTCGTATGCGTCATGAGTACGCTCATTCATCCAAACATACATCATTATATAATGAAATATAATAACATACATTCTAAATTCCTGTGTTCTAAAACCTTATAACCTTTCCCATTACAAATAATGTTAATTACATTATTCCTTTCATCTTATAATAGTGACTTTTATCCGCCATCAAGGATACATAACAGTTCATTAAACTAGTCTATAGTTCATTTTTCATCTTTCTACATTACAAGTCTTCACTTGATCTTCTCGCTCATTCACATTCGAATGAAAATTCATCTAGATATCAAATCGACTTGATCCTTACGGGATCCTTAAGTTCTTCTAACATCGTTCGCTGAAAATATTTTTCATTTAAATCAAGTGTGAGCATTCAATTGCTCAGCAAGTCTTAGAAGTTGAACAAACAACTTCAAGAATTTAAACATTCTTTTAAAACATCAATAACCAAACAAAGTTTATGAAGCAGCTTGAATAATAGGAATCTAGCTTGTAGCCAGAATCCTCCCGATTAATAATCATTCTAAGTTATAGAACGATTAATAAACACATAGCACAGAATAGTATTAATAAAAATTCATTTTATTAATAACTAATTCTTTAAATCTTAATTTCTGGACAATCCGGATTTCAGAAGTTGTCAAGTTGTCATCGTCTGCTAGTTGTAGGACACCGCTATTAATTAGATTATGAATAAGGTGGCGGAGTGCCCAAAGATTCTTTTGTGTTGTGGACATGCGAGAATGTGAATGATATTGACAAACTCCATCAAAGTTAAACCGCCTTGAACGGGATTGATTGGAGGTAGAAGGAAATAATTCTTCCTTCGTTGATTAGCATCTGAAATATCTCCTCCATAGGTTGGCCCAGGTATATAAATTACCTTTGATTGGCAAAATCCCGACGGGCTTTATCATTTGCTCTCTTTACAACCTTATCCTCCATAGCTTCGCTTTCTGAAGGTGATGGTGGAACATTCATAACAAAAGGAAGGAGATAGGCATACTCCTGGCTAACTTATCCGAACCATTAAACTTAATGTTCGTTAAATCAATTTCTTATTCCTTATAGCTCTCTGGCAACTAAATGCCATACCTCAGGATTCATTCTTATACGATTCACCTTCGGCTTTCATTAATCTTTTACCTTTCGCTACGAATTTCTTGATAATTCATATCTTACTTACTACCTTCGTCAACGTCTAAGTTATACAACCACTGTACACTTAGAACGTTCGCTCGACGTGAATACGATTCACGAGGATCGTTTACGGATTCAACGCTTCCGTTGTTCCTCCCTTAATCTCACATTCAACCTTTATTTAAGGTTTTAATCGCTTTCATTCATTGCTCGCCACCTGAACCCCATGTTCATTATTCTTCCTTAATATCAAAGCCATACGATTCGTTGTATGCTAAGACCGATTGTTCATCGCAACAGCGTTGCGTTCACAGCGTCTAAACGCTTTACATTCTTCTCACATTACCATGTCATAACATCAAAATGTTATACATCAACGTCTAAGGAATCACAATCATAGAAATCCCTCACGTTTGTTTGTCGCGACTACGGTCTCTGGACATCAGTTCCGTAACCCGCGTCTACATTCTTTGTCTTTTAATCTCGTTTAATCTTTTCGTTCAACCTTAATTAAAGGTTTAATACACTTGATTAAGTGTTACATTAGTTTAACTACAAGTTTATATTTCTTTCTTGCACATCCCCCAATAATTGAGCACTTAAAAGCCTTTCACTGGCTTTTCCCTCGCACCGCCATTGCCATGCTGCCACTCTCTCTGACTAAGACTCGTGCTTTTCATCACGAGTTAGCAGATGTCGGCTCTTCAGGTCTCTGCATCGCAGCGGTTACCACCTACAGCAGCATGGTCAGCCATGGCCAAGCCCTAATCTTTGAAAAATTTTCCAAGTGTTAACTTCATTTTGAGACGCTTACTTTGAAATCTCATATCTTATTCGTTATAACTCGGAATGAGGATGTTCTAAAGCCATTCTCTTTCTTATCTTACATACTTCGATTACCCATGGACAGAACTTCGTTTTGAATCTGTGACGCCCCCAAATCCGGGTT
Organism: Panax ginseng; assembly: GCA_020205605.1. Lineage (NCBI taxonomy): Eukaryota > Viridiplantae > Streptophyta > Magnoliopsida > Apiales > Araliaceae > Panax > Panax ginseng. Next base: position 35,730,298 of record CM035129.1, read on the forward strand.
TACCTGACCCCCGAGTTTGGTGCTCACGATCCACAAAAATATAACATCTAACTACCCATTCATTTATAAATAGGAATACATTACCACATTAACATATGTTGTTAATACATTAATCCCAGGTCTACTAACCTTAACGTTATAAACATACCCCTTAGATATACAAAAAGGGTTTACAATACAACCATATAAATAATACTGTTCATAAAACTAATTAATTACAATGCCTTTGCCTTTATTTTTCTTCGCAGCACCGTCTACAACTTCGTCCCTAGCTGAAAAGTTTTATTTATAGCAAGGGTGAGCAACAAGTTTGCCCCGCAAGTTAAGACATACGATAAAGATATAGAAAATCAATATCAAACCTTCCCACATTCTACGCAACAATAATTTGATAATGAAAGAATACAACGCTTTTAAAGTTTTCTACGATATTCAAATGAATAATCAAGGATTGATTCTACGAAATAGCAAAGTGGAATGTTTTCCAGATTTATGCTGAGCGATCCATTGGATCTTGAACTTCTCTTCTCGAGTAACTATCAAAGTTATACTTTGATATACCCAGGTGTATCAGATAACCATAAAGATTAAATCATACCCCTCTGCAAGTATATAAAGTGATCAGCTTTAGTATACCCTATATTATGCATAATACTTAAGTTGCGCGCAAGGATCGAATATACGATCATAAACGTTCCCTTTGTATAAAAGGTTGTTCTTTTCAGTCTCAGAATCAAGATTTTGATTTAACAACGAAATACTGTGATTTCAATTTCTATTTACTTCTCGATCTAGCCGAAATAATTGGCATCGATCTGTCAATAATAATTGAATTCTCTTTTTGAACCTATCAAGTTCAAACAAATGATCGTCTAGCCAGAATAATTAGCTAAGACATTTCTCAACATAATTCGATAATAAATAGATATTATCTGTACTGTCAATATTAGCTTCTACAGACATGAATATCCAACAACAATAATTCTACAAATATATATTTTCAAAATCAATAATTTAATTTCAACAATAAATCCCTGGACGTGGTATAATTAGCAATAATTATCCACCAATAATAATTAAATGGAAAATAACTCAAGGTTGAGTTAGGGAATTTGCCTCTTCCGCTGATTACAGCTACACAATATAATTTACTGCATTCGTAAGACCTATAATCAACAATGTCAGTCTCACAATTAGCACAATCATTTATAACACACAACAGACCAGAGTTTACAAATCAAATTTCTCCTAGGCACATCAACACATAGTTATATCAATTGTTTATAACCTATATAAACATATAATAAGTCTAACTATTTTGGATGCAGTTGGACTTCTCATTCCATTCTTCGTTTCGTCACCCTATCCGACAATTAACTCACGTCATTGTCAAGCAAAAATCGGTTTCTAAGCTTCAATATTAATTTAGATAAGTCAATTATCATTTATAATATTTTTCTAAGCTTTTAATAATTATCAAGCAATTATTATAATTTATAATAATTTTTCAAACATCGAATCATTTTTAAATGATTTAATTATCAAATAATCTTATCATTATTAATATTTAATAATATAAAAATATTAATAACATACTTGTCAAAATATTAAAGTTATTTTAATAACTTAAAATATTTTAAATCATCAATATTCTACTTAAATGATTTTTAAAGTAATTAAAATCATTTGAAAATTATCACCATTAATATTTAAATATTAATGAAATTATTATCCAAATATTAAAAGTCATTAATTATAACTTAAAATATTTTTAAATCATTTTTCTCATTTTTAAATAATTTTTAAATCAATAAAATCATTTTTAAGTCATTTATTTAATATAAAATGAAATAAATCTAACATCATTAATATTAATTTATTAATGAGAATTCTCCAAAAATATTGAAAGTTATATTATCTAATTTAAATTATTTTCTAACACTTTATTCTCAATTAAAATGATTTTTAAATCATTAAAATTATTTTTAACTTATTTATTTAATTTAATAATCAAATAATCTAATATCATTAATATAAAATTATTAATGACAAATCTCCAAAAATATTAAAAGTTACATTTTATAACTCAAAATATTTTTTTAAATGGTTTTCATAATATTAAATTATTTTTTGTCTAATTTATTTAATATACTAATTAAATAAATTAAATATCATTAATATTCAAATAATTATAAATATTAATGAAAAATATACCAAATAATCAGAAATTATTTTTCATAATTTAAAATAATTTTTAAAACCATTTGTAATAATTTTAATAATTTATTTCTAATTTTTAATCATTTTTCGGAAAAACAAAAAATAGAAAATAAATAAACCGTCGTTGTAGGTCTTTAGTGACAGAAAGCGTCGTTGTTGGTGTTCTTGAGCTCAAGAACACTCACAGCTTCGTTATCAAGCTGCCCTGTTTGACCAATCATAAAATTGAATCTATTCTTGTTCTAGGCTAGGTTAAAACTCAATCGTGAAGTAGAAATGTAACTCTACAATACCCAATCAGAATCATGGTCATACAACAAACAAATAATTAGATCTAGCCTCTTAAAGTCACTGTCAGATCATATTTGGGTTTCCTCAGAAACCTAGAACTTCGACTAACTACTTTTATGCTTGATTTTATATACGTTTCGTTCATGTTTTAAGTGATCTCAAGGTTCAAAGTTAGAGTCCATATGTCAGCCAACAATAATACAACAACTGATCAAATGAACAACAACAAGATCTCAAGTTATAGCTTGGTCAAAAGCTGTCAGAAAAACGTGTTCTTCACTTTTCTGGAAATTCCAGATATTCCCATCCGTGGCCAAGTGGCCTACTTTGACCAATTGATATGTTCAATCTATTGATGTTTTAAGAGATCTAAATATCCAGATCTGTAGTTCATATAACCAGCTACACTTCTGATACAACAACAACATAAAACCAAAAACCTGATAGATCTAGAAGCTTGAAATCTTGTCAGACGCTACTTAAACTTTCCGGGTCGCCTGAATTTCAGATGCGATCAACGCTTTCATTAATGATGTTTGACCTTAAATAAAATGAAATCTAGCTATTAACTGACCCTGATTTCACTTGAAGATCCAAGACAACATGTCAGGCTACAACTTACAACTTTAAAACATTACAAAGAATGAACACAATAAGATCTACGGTCACTGACATTTCTTGTCAGACCAACATTCAAACTCAAGAACAGATTTTGAAAACTTGAATTTTTACCCACTTTGATACTATGGATCCATCATGGATCAACATAAATCAACTAAAAACAACTTCTAACATAAATATAAACACATAAACACAAAAAGTTTCTAAGCAACAAAGATCAAAAATCAAATTTAGGTTATACCTTCTAGCTTTCCAGTTCTTGATCTATACTCTCCCATATGTTATGGGTTGATCTAGGGGCTAAAAATATGACTGATCTACTTCTAATTTTCGGAGGTTGAGGTTAGAGAGGGAGTTAGTGAGAGCAACAATAAAAATGAGCAAGTATTATGATTTTTCTCTCTCTAAATCTCTTATATATTGCTAGATTCATGTAAGATCTGATGTTGGCTGTCAAATGGAGTGTTAAATGGCTGATATAAAAATGTTAACAAGTCAAATTAGTTGGTACCTACTAAAGGTAAAGCCAATTTCACAAGTTAGCTTATTAAAAATGTAAAAAGGGTATTATTGTCATTTGTAAAATACTATTAAATGGTATTCTTGTCATTATCCAAACCCTTAGGGTTTAACCCTAAGGTCTTAACCCTTAGGTTTTAAAAATCTAACTTCTAGGATTTTCAAAATTAGGGTTTTCATAATAGAAAATAAAATTTCTAAATTATAATTAAGGTTTGTAAAAATAGAAATTAAGATACTAAAATATAATTAGGGTTTTCTAATTATATTTAAGTTTAATTAAACATATTATGTTAGGGTTAGGGTTTCCTAATTTAGGGTTTACGATCCCCAGTTTTGAAATTAGGGTTTTCTGGCTATCGATTAGGCTTTCTAACTGTGCGTTAGGGTTTCTAATCTCGAGATTAGGGTTTCTAATCTCTTATTAAGGTTTATTAATATTAAACCTTATCCAGTCAATCATTGGTCAACATTTCTATACAGTCCAAACACATACTCATCAAAATAATTATTTTAATTGAATTTTCTACTGAATCCCTATTCAGCAATTAGGGTTAGGGTTTCTAAAGCTGTTAAGCACAACTCTACTCTATTTTCTCATTCAATACTTAATTTGACCAGTTCTCGAGACTTGTCTCATAGATACACAGTACAATATTAATAGTCAATGTCAATATTACATAAAAAAAAATTATTCGTAAAATTTTGATTATTCGAATCCCGGGTTATCGCAGAATCCATTAACATGCCAATCAATTGGCTTAATCTTCGCTCTTCATTCATTTTACGTTTCTAACGTTCTTCGTTCGTTCGTCCGTAATTCGGTCATCTGAACTCGGAATTCGATCGCTCTTGAGTCCACGACTCACGTTTTATACGTTTTCTTACATTCTTATGAAACCCTACACGTTCGGGTTCATTTACTAACTTTCTAATTCTCGTTCTTCTTTTATAAAATTTTCGCCATAACATCGTTATAGCTAAGTTTTAATCCGTTCTTAATGAACGTTTCTAACGTTCCTAACCAAGCAATAAGCAACTAACTTATACACAATGGTTTTAAACTTGTCCATCAATAACAATTATCCTACGATCGTTTTAAATTTGTCCATCAACAACGTTCTTCGCGTTCTTCATTCGTTCTTCATTTTTAATCGATATTTTGATTACGATTTTACTTTTTCTTGGAATTTGATGTTATAGAACACCATTCCTTACTTATTTGACCTACTCATTCATAAGATTCATTCGGATCGCTTAAAATCCTTACGAATCTTAAACTTCCTTAAGAAATTTATAAACTAAATTTCTAATTTCTTATTTATTCATTTTCTCATGATTTCAACCATTTGGATTCATTCTTAACTTCATCTACTTCTTATCTTCATTAAGTTATGTTTTTGAACATATTAAACTTAAAGAAAATTAGAAGAAACTAAGGTTCGGATTACCATTCTTCTTTAATCTCCTTCCGTCGGACAAAGCGTGTGTAGGGTTTCAACACAAAAACGCAGCGGAAATAAACCAATTTAAAGCAATTCCGAAACCCAAAACAGGATCCATGCGAAAATAATTAACTCAGTGGTTAGAAATTATTCCGATTGTGATACTGAAATTGATGCGCTCGAATCTCCAACGCAATCCAAATGAATCGCGCCTCTACGGTATCCACACGAACGCTCCGAGAATCTTCCTACGATCTGCAGAAGAAGGAACCGTGGTACTAGCCACCAAGGATGAGGATTTTCAGATCTTGTTTCTCTCTAGTCTCTCTCTAAGAGAGGCTAGGGTTTTCAGTTTTTGAATAATACCTAAAATGACTGCTACATATCATATATATAGCCATTAAAAAATATTATTCAAAACCTAATTTAATAAAATCTGAATTTATATATATATATATATATCTTAATTAAGTCTTACTTAATTAATATACCTATATATAAATTATCCTATTAATTTAAATTCGTAATTTAAATACTATCAATCATATTGATATATTTAAATATTTACAATTTAAATTAATTCCCTTTTAATTACGTTCTATGCGTGTGACCCTATATGTTATTATTATGTTGGCAATAATTTTAAATCATATTATAAAATTATAAATAGTGAGCGGCATCTAGTAATGCATCACTGCTACCCAAGTAATAATAAGATCGATGATTCGATGCAACCTTTTCGTGACCAATGTTTCAATGTAATTTAATCCTTTTAACCTTAATATCCTAGATTAAACTCGAGTCATGGAATGTGTCATACTCTTCATAATTTAATCTGAGTTTTCTTGATCAATGAGTAGACTATATGAAACAAATCACTATTTGAGCATGGCCATGCATTTCATAGTCCTACTCAATCAAGAGGCCTATGGATATCACCCCTAATATATAGGATGGTTAAATTCCATATAGATCACTCATATTCCTCACATGATTCATGATGTACCCAATAATCACCTTTATAGTCCACCCTATTAAAGGTGACATTTGATGATATCAAAGTACATAAATTCAGGTTGGAGGACCATTACATCATTGTCACTATGAGAATTGCTAATGACACTTCGCATAATGCTCCATATAGAATTCTCATAGTGGGTCTGTCCAGTACATCGTTCTCTAACATGTACCTATGCATTGACTTAATATCTCATATATTTATGACCAATGAGATTTGGTCATCAGTCAATCCACATACTAGTCTCAATGCATCACTGTTGTCCCATCAACAATAATACTCGACAAGGGACATTTAAGAACAATGATACTAATTATAATTATATAATCTCATGTTCAAGTCACATACTTGAAACTATATAATTTGTATCATTATTCTAAGGAATTTTATTATGTTAACATTTATATAACGTAGTAAATAAAACCATAATAAAATCATTCATTTATTCAATCAAATATAATATCAAAATGTTAAGCAATTATATAAAATAATTGGTTTCTAGGGCATAAACTCTAACAGTGTGCACTCAGGCAACCTTTTCCACTTCCTCTTCCTCTTCTTCTCCCATCCGAATTCTCTCTCTCTCCCTCTCTCTCATAGTGTAGGATTTTCAAAAGCTCAAAATAATGAACTTAAGCTTTCTATTTATAGAAAACCAAGGCTTAGGGCAAATTGGTCATTTCGCCCCCTTAACCTCCTTACTATTCCTATGCTTAGCCACCAAGTTTACTTGGCCACCACCCTTACTCGGTGGCCAAGTGGACGACCCATATGCCCATGGGTCACCCCATGGGTTGCCCCATTGGTTCTTACCCATCCGTTTACCCATCTGTTCGATCTGCGGTTTATTTTCTTAGATCGGGCTTAATTAAATCTATCATTGGGCCTTGCATTAATTCTTACTGGGCCTACACTGGACTTGATTACACATTCCATTGGGCTTGACATAATCCAAGTCCACTTGGATTCTACAAAGTCCATGAACTCAAAGTCCATTTAGACTAATCGTATTTTACTCATTCTATTCTCGTATTCTCTTCGTATATCGTTCGTACGATATTCGTATTATACGTCGTACTAATCTTCATACTATACTCGTATAATAACTAGTATTATACTCGTATTTCTCACGCATAATAACTCTAATTATTATACGAAATCATAAAATTCTTGGAACTCACTTTTCCTAACCCTTAGGTTTTAAGTCCGTGGGCGAAAACTTCGTTTTTGCCATAACTGAAATATTATTGAATATTCCATCTCATCTAAAAATTCTATCATTACGCGTTTCTCAAAAATTCAAAATAAATCTCCGAGCAGAAACAGATGAATAGTGCATATTTCGTCTTTTTCTCCAAAAAATATTTTGTTCCCGGAAAACTTTCATTTTCATCTTGGAAATTCTTACTCGTTCAGTCTAGCTCGCAGCCAGAATCCTCCCGACTTATAATCATCCTAGGTTATAAAACGATTAAAAAAAACATAGCACAAAATAGTATTAATAAAAATTCATTTTATTAATAACTAATTCTTTAAACCTAAATTCTGGATAATCCAAAATTCCGGGTTGTTATATTCTTCCCTCCTTATAAAAATTCCGTCCTCAGAATTTCTTAAAACCAAACCCTTACTCGGGTTCTCAAATTCTTCCCTTCTTCATAGAAATTTCCCATGCTGTTGTTTGATCCCTGCTGGGAGTTCTTCCATCTGCCCTTAAGGGTCGGACTATTCATTTCGATCCTCTGAGTATGAATGATGTCGGTGGCGCTTTATCAGAGCCTCTTCTTGATGATGAGATAGAGATAGATTGGATTCTGCGACGTTTGTTTCCTACTATCATCAGAGGTTGTTTCATTATAGACAACTCCTCGACTATCTCATTTGCGTGGTCGCCGCTCTTTCCAAGGCAGACCGCATAGGGGATTTTGATTGGAGATCCTTTGCTTTTGTATATTTCTTTCGCGGGATGCATTTGCGCTTAGAGGGCGTTGCAGAAGTGTGGTTGAGTTTCTACCCATTTATGATGATGAGTAACTTTAATCAATTTCCATTTCCCACCTTCGGGTATTTTTGATATATGGACTGATGTTGTTGATTGATGCCTTTTCAGTTTTGGACTTATGAGAGGCTTCCTTGCCTTCTTCCAGTTACTACCTTAGGCTTGGATATATATCTGCGGGGACGCTGATGACATTATTCTACCTTGGATGAGTTCCTTGTAGCATATGGCTTTACTCACTATATATTCCTACTGGAGTTGCTGACCGCTGCTGACTTTACCTGGGTTCCTTTCACCCCAGATTATTTGACAGTGGGTTTTGAGGATGGCTTCCCTACATGGCTAAGTATGCATTGTCTACCCGTCGAATTCCTTTTTTGACTGAGGGAGGTTGGGATCTCTACTTAGCAGAATGTGCTATCAGATGCATTATACACTACAAGAAATCACACATTTTATGATAAATTTTTTGCCACGCACAAAATTTTGTCATAATTTATTAATTAATAATTACGAAATTCATAATCGTCACTAAATTTTTTGCTTTTGTGACGACATTTAATTTTGTTACTATTAATCATTTATATCGTCACTAATTTACACATTTGATGACGATCCAGAATTTTTGTATGTAATTTAAAATATTTATTGAATTAAATAAATATTTTAGTTGATGTGGTTATTGTTAAATAAATATTTGATTAATTTGATTATTTATTAGTTAAATAAATAATTCATGAGTTGTGTGGAATTAACTTAATTAAGTGTAATATATTAATTAAGTTGGTATTTGGTAATTTTGTATTTTGAAGTTAATTAAATTAAAAGAGTGATGAATTAATTATTATGTGATAATATTCTAATTTAATTTAATAATCAAATTAGAGAGTTGATAATGATTAAATGAATTATTATAATGTTGTTTTAATTTAATTTAGTAATGAAAGTAATGTACTAATTTATTAAATAAAATTATAAGAAAAATATAATTTTGCGACAATGTGATTACATGGCAAATTGATTTAATAAGTTGTTGTTAGTTTTAATTTAACTAAATTTGAGTATGGAAATTTAATTAAATAAAGTGAAACAATAAAGTATATTATAAATGCGTTATGAAAATAAATTAAAAGAGTTTTAATTCAGTTTTGCCAAACAAGGCTTAAGAAATGTTAAGTCTTTATTTTAAAAAGAGTTTTTCCAAACAAGGCCTTATGTCTTTTAAATTTAAAATAAAATATAACTGATATATTAAGTAGAGTTATTATTTCAGTTTTTATTTTATACGTTTGCGTATTATGTTTTATCAGTTTCTTTTATGTATTATACTTGGCCTAACTATTTGCAAACAAAGAACAGAGAGAAAAAAAAGAGAAAATAGATAAGAAAGAAGAAAGGTATGGTGGTTTTGAGAGCCAAGAAGGCGAGAAAAGGTTAATTTCATCTTCTAGCTAACCTAAACAAGAAAGCAAATGTATAATTCTTATTTTTTTTTAAAAGTTTTTGTTTTTATCAAAAGTTCTTTGTAATTGGATTTTTGTTGATAATTGAGGAATATATAATTTGTATATGTTAGATTATGTATATAAATTATTTTTATGTGCTTTAGTGTTAACTAATCCATGAAAACTTGATAATTATGAAGAAATTAAATTATAGTGATATATGTATGAATATGGCTTATTTTAGAGTTAAAATTGATGTTCAATTCATGCGTTAAACTGTAAAATATTTATTAATTGTGAAAATACATGAAGAAACGAAAAAAATATGATTTAAAAGACTGTTTTGGTTGTAAAACTTATTCACAATAAATTGTTTCGCTAAGAATGTCTAAAAGTGAAGAAATAGTAAAAATAATGAATTTAGAGGTTGTAATTTTGATGTTTATGTTGTTTATATAGTTAGAAACATGTTAAAAACATTAGTTTATGTTTCTGTAAACTTATTACAACTTGGGTAAGTTAGAATAGTTGTTAGAAAGGAGCTTTTAGGCCTAATTTGGCTTTCTGTTGTGTTCATTCGCGAACTGCAGAAGCTAATACATGGTACCCCCCACCTCGGTGGAGGTTACTAGTTTTTTGTCACCTTGTTGGGCTTCTATAAGATTTAAATACCCTTACTGCGTGGGTAAGCGATCTTCTGAAAGTTAGAGAAAATCTGACTGAACATGATTTACTAAAATGGGCATAACGTTTTCATACAAACCCTGATTGATGCGATTCATGATGATCCGGAACGAGGAAGAGTAGACCTACAACTTTTTTTTTCAATTTTCTGTCATTAGTAGGGGTCAAAATGGCCATCGTTAGGACTATTGTGCTCTCGGAGGCAATCAGAGGGTGTCGAGCATGCACATATGCAAGTGTAGTGTTTCTGACGATAAAAGATACTATTCTTAGTTATAATACATTTATATTAGTAAATATAATGATGCTTAACATTAATAAAAGATGTATCAGATAATTTGTGTAAGCATACTAAGCATACACAAGAGAGACGATTCGGGAAAGTGACGAATGAACGTTAAAACACCGTGATAAGTGTTAATGAACTTAAAAAGTGTTTCAATTCAATTGAAGTGAACATTATAAGATATTGAAACGGGTTAATATAAAACTAATAAGTATTCCTCATAAGACTTAAACACTTGAATGAATTTCGAGTATGACTAAGAAGAAATATGGTATTGATTAATAAGTTATATTAAATTGAAACTCAAAATTGTAAGAGTTGAGAATGTGATTTGGATGCTAAAAGTCTTATGTTATATTTTAGTGAGTTTTTAGATTCGTGTTATGTGGTTGATTAATATGGTTAAACCTTAAGCTAAATGTTATAACTTAACTAAGATGAAAATTGAATCTATGAGGATAATGTGAATAGCTAATTGATGTAATAATCCTAATGGTATGTGTAGGATATTGGAGTACGTGAGTTTTAATTGTATAGCTTACACAAGAGGTAAGTTATCTAACCTTTGCTACTTTATTATTGAACAAGGTTTACTTTTCTCTGTCATTTTAGACTTATGTAAGTTCTCTATCTCTAAGCTCTTATTAAGTAGTTAAGTTTTTATTGTTAAGCAAGGTTCCAAACCTTACTTTTACGATTATGCGAGTCTTGAAGTTATTATTCAATTGAGCAAGTTCTCTAACTTTAATCTTTCATTATTCAAGTTCTTATTCCTAACTTGTTATTGTTATGCATATTCTTTAACTCTGAATTATTATTGATAAGTTTCTAAACTACGCTTTTCAGTGAGCTAGTTAATTAATCTTTACTCCTTCATTACAAGCGAGGTGGTTTTGTTTATTCAAAGTCTGTACTATTGTTTAAAACTTGATCTTGTTACGCCCCCAAAATAGGTATACATCACCCATCTTTTAGTCGCCAAATACATGGTTGATACATAAATCAAATACAAATATAATTATACAACTTATCATCATGTAAATATACTACAAAACATAAACCATTGAGAGTTTAAACAAGAATATTGCCTTCTAGACAATATCCATTCTCAATGGAGTCCTCATACATGATACAAACTCAAATTCAAATTCATCATTACATTTATTATCACACTATTTAATGTAATAATATGAGGACTACTAATACTATCATCCGGACCATCACTCCGCCCCCCATACTAGTCCCCTCGCTACGCTCTTATTTCCTCAAGAGAATAAAGGAAAGAAAGGGTGAGCTCAACTAGCCCAAGAAGAAATATTATGACTAAGATAATGCAGATAAATTATCATTAGCCTTCAACAATGTTAAACCGATAAAATACAATAGACAACAAGTTTAATCAATAGCAAAAGTTTAATAAGCAATCCATTAAAAGAGTCAAGAGAGAATAAAATCTACTATCTTTTATGATTTAAAAGTTTTTCATCACTTTTATCACCGACTCAAATTTTAATAAATAATCCACATCATCCCCGCACTACTACCAAGGATATTCATTAGTATCACGACCACAAATTATCCATGCACTACGGGCCAAGGATATTCGTGTATTCATCAATGGTCATGATCATGCCAACAACCTGCCCATCAATGCACTACGGCCAATGAGGACTTTTACCACATCATTTGTAACATTACTACCATGATTATACCGAATAATCCTCGTCATAATCATACCAAGTCCATCTATGCACTACAAAAAGCCACGTATTTGACTTTCAAAAAATATAAACATGAGGATGATGACAATGATATAAGAATTCAATAAAACAAGTTCAAGAATTAATTTGTCCAGAACCAATAACGCCCAAATTGTCAACATGATACTTTTTTAGAAAGTAAAATTCAAGAATGCTCGTAAGAATATTTCCATGAAAAGATATCGATGAAGCGCAAATATCAAGGATATTCCACTAATTTCATGGAGTATATAAGTCAAAACTTTAACCAACCGAGTATAATAAAGAATGGAATAACAAAAGAAATCACCATGCATGCGGTATTTTGATGTAAAAAGTTATTCCAACATAATAATAAAGAATGGAACCAGTCCTGCATAATAATCGATGTGATATTCCAAATGTAATAATAAAGAATGTAATAAAAGAAAATCAATAATGCGTAACACACATGTATGTGATATTCCAATGTAATAATAAAGATGAATTTTAACCAGTCCTGTAAAACACACATGATATGATATTCCAATGTAATAATAAATGCGAATAATAAATATGGAACCAAAATAAAGTGAAATTCACACCGACAGTGATATTCCGATAGTAATAATAAAGAATTAATAATAAAAGAATTTCACCAAGTATGCGGTATTTCATAAACAAAGTTATTCCAACATAATAATAAAGAATGGAATAATGTAAGAAGATCACCAAGTATTGGGTAAACCGCATATACAAAAGTCATTCCACCAAGTATAGGTAAATCACAGATACAAAAGTTATTCCAATGTAATAATAAAGAATGGAATAACATAAGGATTTCACCAAGTATAGGTATGTATACAGACATGCCAAAAAAGTTATTCCAATGTAATAATAAGAATGGAATAACATAAGGATTTCACCAAGTATAGGTATGCCATGATACACAAAGTTATGTATAGGTATGCCACTTTTATAAAGTTATTCCAATGTAATAATAAAGAATGGAATAATGTAAGTTCTCTTCATGAATAAGAAAGAATAACACCCTCACCGTAAAAAAAGACACCGGATATCAAAGTAGTGAAGTAGCGTAATACTTTCTTCTTTCTCTCTATAATTTCTCTCTAGAGTTTCAAAGAATTCGTAAGAAATAATGAAGGAATGAGCTTCTATTTATAGAAGAATGGATTGAATAAGAATTAATTCATGAACTATCCGCATCGATTTACTTTTAAACGAACGATCCCAGATCGATTTACTATTAAAACTTAAAGCAACTTCATCCATACCGATTTACTATTAAAACTTTAAACCAAATGAATCCATATCGATTCACTATTATAACTTTCCACCAAATGTCCATATTGATTCATTCAACCAACTATTCAAAAAATTAGACATCTCCTCATGGAATAATATTGTACCCAAATACCCAAATGCACAATACTAGAGTGAATAAGTATCGGGTGAATAGTAATCATGAATAAGAACTCGTGAATAGTAACTCGTAAATAGTAACTCATGAATAGTAACTCATGAATAAGTAACTTTGAATAAGAATCCGACAAAAAAGTGTCCCAAATACTGAGTGAACAATACTAGAGTGAATAGTAATTTTGGTGAATAGTAACTCTCGACACAAAAAGTGTCCCAAATACTCGAGTGAACAATACTAGAGTGAATAGTAATTTTGGTGAATAAGAACTCGTGAATAAGAACTCGTGAATAGTAACTCCGACACAAAAAGTGTCCCAAATACTCGAGTGAACAATACTAGAGTGAATAGTAATTTTGAATAATAGTAACTTCGTGAATAAGAACTCTCGTGAATAAGAACTCATGAATAGTAACTCGACACAAAAAAAGTGTCCCAAATACCCGAAGTGAACAATATAACCTCCGACATCAATTACTATCGAATAAATTGATGTTTAACACAAATAATTTCAACACAATGAAACTATCAAATTAATCTTTAATCAACACGAACTTATCCATCATTAATATCATAACTCACAATATTTAACAACCAAAGTTGTTCCTGTGAAAGAGGGGGCTTTCCAATAAGGATTTCTCCCTATATCATGCGCGCATTAGTGTGACCAAACCTCTCCTCGATGTAACTTCTAGACATTGTAAATATTGCAATTTAATAATATGAATAACTTTGTCGCCTCAATTATCGATTTAATAAAATAACATATTATGCATATGATAATCGTGACAATAATCGAATCAATAATATGAGAGATATGATGCAAAGAATTATCGTAGTAATAATGCAGTATAACCGAAAGTGACTTATCACGTAAGATCAATAATCAATACCGTGCTGCTACTATGCAACCACGCCAGACATCGTATTTTTACTACTACTACCGGTAGTTCAACAAGATAATAATAGAAAACTCCCGCCGTTATTTTATAAAATAATTTTTGTCATTTTCTAAATACGACAATTCTTCCGTCATGGGGTCCACTAATGATTGTGCCATCGCATTTAATATTCCCCACAAAAAGAATATTCCCCACCAATCGAATATTTTATAACAACTTGCATACTTTGCAAAATTTTTAAATACTACCCACAACTATAACATTATCTCAAATCCACACCATAATATTAAAAAAAAATATTTCGAGAAATTTAAATCTTTATTCATAAAAAATCTGGGGTCTCACAATCTCCCTCCTTATGAAATTTCACCTCAAAATTTACGTACGCATTCGATATGCCGAATGATGAGGATACCTCGACGATTTCTAATTCTAACTTCGAGGTATAACCTTTAAGTGTAGAATATATTCTTCCAAGATTTTAACAGTACATCTTCATAAGTTAAATCATCCGCTATCTCATCCTGGCTCTAAATTAATAATGTGGTTCGGTCGTCCACATATTTACGTAACATCGATACGTTAAAAAAACGTTATGAACACGCCGACATACTTGGCGGTAAAACGAGTCTATAGCCACAGCCCTACTCGATCGAGGATTTCAAATGGGCCAATTAAATCGAGGGTTGAGATTTCTCTCTTCATCAATTCTTGCTTCTAGAATAACGCCTCTCGAACCTTCTTCTTCACATCATCACCGAGTATGTAGCTTGAGCGGCTTTTAACTTTATCGATTAAAGTCGATTCTACTCAGATATTCAAGTATCTTCACGTGGGTCCCTGAGTCTTTAACTCTATCTTCATCATTTGTAAAGTTATACGAAATGAGTCTTTGTGTTAACAACATCGCACTCAGAAACGATATACGATCTTCTACTCAACACGCCGCCTACCACGCTCGCTTCTTCCACGATGATATTGAATGGTACGATCGTAATCTTCAACAAATTTCGAGCCAACGCTCTTTGGCATGTTACGCTCATTTTAGTTGAAGAAATATTTGAGGGTTTAAGAAATGGGTTTTGTATCGGGGTCAATACAAAATTCGATTTCACGCCTAGGGGTAGGCTAGAAGTCTTCAAGAATACGCCAGAAATTTATTAACGATAGAAATATCATTCAAAACTGTGACCTCATCCAAGACTTGATAAGACGTCACATTGATACCAACCGTGACTTCTATCCCTTAACCTCGATAAAGACCTCACAATGATACCTATCAACTTGCCATCTTCATTCACGATGTCGCCTATAGAAAGTCCGCTTCTATGCATTCCACACAAGGAAGTCAACAACGAAAGGATCGGGGCTTTTTATTATGGCTTGATATGACAATGATCGACTTTTAGTGGTTTGTTGTTTGAATTCGCATAACAAAGTTGGTTATGAATATAAAAGCTAACAACCTTACGAAAAAGCATGATGAGAGTAGTTAACCAATTGTTTCAAAAATCACATCAATGCAAGTATTTTCAAAGAGATAAGATCGACAGTAACGTGAAAGTGTTTATTTGAATCAAACAAGATTTATAAATAAAGGAGGTAACGAAGGCTCTTACTAACGAAGTTTCAACCAATAAGTCAAAGTCTAACTTCTCCTGAGTCAAATTTAAACGCTGAACGCAAGCAAGAGAGATAAAATAATGGGTAGAATCGGATCTTATAAGGTATAGACTTCGCAATTTTTATAATTAACTAACCTGCTAACTTCGTCGTTTACTCGCTTTTGAGAAGTCACAAAAACGCCTCCTCAGACTACCGGCTTTTGACTTTTCCGAACTGGCCTTTGGTGCCTCCATCCTAGTCAAACTTGTTTTCTGGTGAACGACAAAAAATCGCCAGTGACCTTCTTTTCCACAATTATAACATGCTTGACGACATCGCATAGCTTGACCGATATGTCCCTCCCTCCGTGATTTGAAACATATGATAGTGGTCGCTTCTCCTTCCTTAACAACGGGTAAAAAGCAAAACCGACGCCTTTCCATCATTGTTGAATTTCCTCTTCTTAAAATGTCCATTCTTATTATTTTGGCCATGATTACCACCAAGTGGTTACCATTTCGCATGTTGATTCCTTCACGCTTATTTTCACCGCTCGATGATCGCTATCACCGGTATTATCATTTTGCCGGTTGCTTCTTTTTTGGTTGGGTTGACTCACTATCGCGCCCCAAGAATCGAGCCCTATTAACAACATCCTAATACAAACAAAGTTTATGAGAAATGAGGTATCGACGATCTCGGTTTCAAACCTCTTAGAAACATCCGCCATTCTCTCCTCATTATCAACCAAATGGGACGCAAACCGACAACTCGCAAACTTGGCTTCAGATCATCGCGACACTGGCCATGTTGTTTTGCTCCAACTTTAATGAACTCTACCTCTTTCATGTGACGAATACTTTCGAAAGTACTTGTCGCTGAACAATTCTTGAACTTCTCCCAAGTCATCTTCAAGCATGGCAAGTCGAGTACGCTTTTACGATTCCCACCAAGAATCACTTCTCATCACGCAACATGAAGGTGGCAAAGGAACCTTTTTGCTCCTGAGCATCCCAAGACATCAAATATCTTGCAGATCTCTTTTATCCACGCCTCCGCCTTTAAGTGGTTTTGCTCTCCAAAAACTCCGGTGGTCCCAGCTCCTTAAACTTCTCATGTGACCATCCCGAGAGTTGCCAAGTTTTCCACCGCATTTTGGATGAGCCGCTCTCACCGATGTTGCATGAATTGCATGAAGCCTCTAAACATTCCATCGCTCATCATTTGGTCAAGTTGTTGTTTTTGTATGAGGATTGTCGCCTTTCCTCGATGCACATTGTCCTCGATTATTGATCCGTGGAGACTCAACTGCCTCCTCGTGCTCCATTGATGTTCTCAACATTCTCGATGCCATTTTCAAATACCGCCACAAAACAAGGGTTAATTAACATATCACATATTATCCCTATACTCGACCGACCAATTAAATAACAAATAAACTTAGTAGGTCATACTAGCAAGGAATTCCCCCCTCCCCCTCCTAGTTCTTATCTCACATCTTAGCCAGTGATCATATCCCTAAGCTTTGATACTAACCGTGACGCCCCAAAATATAGGTATACATCACCCATCTTGAGTCGCCAAATACATGGTACATAAATCAAATACAACATAATTATACAACCGCCGTGTAAAATACTTACAAAAACATAAACCGAGAGTTTAAACAAGAATATTGCCTTCTAGATAATATCCATTCTCAATGGAGTCCTCATAGATGATATACAAACTCAAATTCAAATTCTCATTACATTTATTGTCACACTATTTAATGTAATAAAGAGGACTACTAATACTATCATCCGACCATCACCCGCCCCCCGACTAGTCCCTCGCTACGCTCTCATTTCCTCAAGAGAATAAAGGAAAGAAAGGGTGAGCTCAACTAGCCCAAGAAGAAATATTATGACTAAGATAATGCAGATAAATTATCATTAGCCTTCAACAATGTTAAACCGATAAAATACAATAGACAACAAGTTTAACTCACAATGAATAAGCAATCCATTAAAAGAGTCAAGTAGAGAATAAAATCTACTATCTTTTATGATTTAAAAGTTTTTTCATCACTTTTATCACCGGACTCAAATTAATAAATAATCCACATCATCCCCGCACTACTACTACCAAGGATATTCATTAGTATCATGACCACCACAAATTATCCATGCACTACGCCAAGGAGGATATTCGTGTATTCATCAATGGTCATGATCATGCCAACAACTCGCCCATCAATGCACTACGGCCAATGAGGACTTTTATCACATCATTTGTAACATTACTACCATGATTATACCGAATAATCCTCGGTCATAATCATACCAAGTCCATCTATGCACTACAAAAGCCACGTATGACTTTCAAAAAATATAAACATGAGGATGATGACAATGATATAAGAATTCAATAAAACAAGTTCAAGAATTAATTTGTCCAGAACCAATAACGCCCAAATTGTCAACATGATACTTCTTTGTAAAGTAAAATTCAAGAATGCTCGTAAGAATATTTCCATGAAAAGATATCGATGAAGCGCAAATATCAAGGATATTCCACTAATTTCATGGAGTATAGAAGTCAAAACTTTAACCAACCGAGTATAATAAAGAATGGAATAACAAAAGAAATCACCATGCATGCGGTAGATTGTGATGACAAAGTTATTCCAATGTAATAATAAAACGGAACCAGTAAATAATAAATAAGATATTCCAATCCAATAATAATAAAGATGGAATAACAGATATAAGTTATTCCAATGTAATAATAAAGACAATAATAAAGATTTTAACCAGTCGTGTAAAAACACACGCATGTGATATTCCAATGTAATAATAAATGCGAATAATAAATATGGAACCAAAGTCGTGAAATTACAATCGGCTGTGATATTCCGACTGTAATAATAAAGAACTAATAATAAAAGAATTTCACCAAGTATGCGGATTCAGATAAAACAAAGTTATTCCAACATAATAATAAAGAATGGAATAATGTAAGAAGATCACCAAGTATTGGGTAAACCGTATATACAAAAGTCATTCCACCAAGTATAGGTAAATCACATACACAAAAGTTATTCCAATGTAATAATAAAGAATGGAATAACATAAGGATTTCACCAAGTATAGGGTATGTCACAGATACAAAGTTATTCCAATGTAATAAATAAGAATGGAATAACATAAGGATTTCACCAAGTATAGGGTATGCCACAGATACAAAAGTTATGTATAGGTATGCCACTTTT
This sequence comes from Panax ginseng, assembly GCA_020205605.1. Taxonomy (NCBI): domain Eukaryota; kingdom Viridiplantae; phylum Streptophyta; class Magnoliopsida; order Apiales; family Araliaceae; genus Panax; species Panax ginseng. The sequence continues at coordinate 35,749,745 of CM035129.1, forward strand.
ACAAAGTTATTCCAATGTAATAATAAAGAATGGAATAATGTAAGTTCTCTTCATGAATAAGAAAGAATAACACCCTTTACCGTAAAAAGACACCGGATATCAAAGTAGTGAAGAAGCAGAATACTCTTCTTCTTTCTCTCTCTAATTTCTCTCTCTAGAGTTTCAAAGAATTCAGTAAGAAATAATGAAGGAATGAGCTTCTATTTATAGAAGAATGGATTGAATAAGAATTAATTCATGAACTATCCAGATCGATTTACTTTTTAAACTAACGATCCAGATCGATTTACTATTAAAACTTAAAGCAAATTATCCATACCGATTTACTATTAAAACTTTAAACCAAATGATCCATATCGATTCACTATTATAACTTTCCACCAAATATCCATATTGATTCATTCAACCAACTATTCAAAAAAATTAGCACATCTCCTCATGGAATAATATTGTACCCAAATACCCAATGCACAATACTAGAGTGAAGTAGTATCCGTGAATAAGAACTCGTGAATAAGAATCATGAATAGTAACTCATGAATAGTAACTCATAATAAGTAATCTCGACACAAAAAGTGTCCCAAATACTCAGAGTGAACAATACTAGAGTGAATAGTAATTTTGGTGAATAGTAATCTCCGACAAAAAGTGTCCCAAATACTCGAAAGTGAACAATACTAGAGTGAATAGTAATTTCAAAGAATAAGAACCCATGAATAGTAACTTGTGAATAGTAACTCGACACAAAAAGTGTCCCAAATACTTTAGTGAACAATACTAGAGTGAATAGTAATTTTGGTGAATAAGAACTCCATGAATAAGAATCGTGAATAGTAACTCGATACAAAAAGTGTCCCAAATACTGAATCAATATAACCTCCGACATCAATTACTATCGAAATAAATGTTTAATTTCACAAATAATAATCCCAACACAATGAAACTATCAAATTAATCTTTAATCAACACGAACTTATCCATCATTAATATCATAACTCACAATATTTAACAACCAAAGTTGTTCCTGTGAAAGAGGGGCTTTCCAATAAGGATTTCTCCTTATCATGCCAAGCAAATTTAGTGACCAAACCTCTCCTCGATGTAACTTCTAGACATTGTAAATATTGCAATTTAATAATATGAATAACTTTGTCGCCTCAATTATCGATTTAATAAAATAACATATTATGCATATGATGATACTGTGACAATAATCGAATCAATAATACGAGAGATATGATGCAAAGAATTATCGTAGTAATAATGCAAAGATAACCGAGTGACTTATCACGTAAGCATCAATAATCAATACCGTGTGCTACTATGCAACCACGCCAGACATCATCGTACTTTTACTACCGGTAGTTCAACAAGATAATAAAGAAAACCTCCGCCCGTTATTTTATAAAATATAATTTTATCAATTTCTAAATACGACAATACTTCCATCAGGGTCCACTAATGATTGTGCCGCCGCATTTAATATTCCCCGACAAAAAGAATATTCTCCAACCAATCGAATATTTTATAACAACTTGCATACTTTGCAAAATTTTCAAATACTACCCACAACTATAAACATTATCTCAAATCCACACCATAATATTAAAAAAAATATTTTGAGAAATTTAAATCTTTATTCAAAAAATCTCACAAACCAAGATTCACATTGTCATTCATAGAATGTTATTGTATACTATCCTTCTTGTGGGCAATTATTTGCTCACTCTTGCACAAAACAATGCATATGAAGTTAAGAAGCTTGAAGAGATTTCTACAACCAAGGGCAAGGGCAAAGTGCTTGATTAAACGACATTTAAAATTACCTTCTATCTCTGAAGCTTATGTAATAAACTTGATTATGATTATATTTTAATAATATTTCATTGATAATTGTAATAATAAAAGTTAGATGACCTGGGATTTATCTTGAGATTATGTAACCCTATAATGGGAGATTTATTGTTTCACTTTTGAGTTTAATTATATTCTTTATTTATGGGTAGTTAGTTATGATTTAATTAGACAGTGAACACCAAATCTGTGGGATTGAAGTACCCGAATTTGGGGGTGTCATAGGAAAGATTCATATTCCAAATCTTCCACCTGATTAGCGGTCCTGGACTTTGTCCTAGCCAGTTAGAGATATTCCCCTGATAGGCTTAGATGAATTTACATTGTTCGATGGCCTTTGTACTCATGAATTTTTTCATCGGTGGTGGACTCCCTGTACCATTGGGGCTCAGAACCATGCTACCCAGTTCCTAGCAGACATGGTGCCTGGCTCTATGATGATGATAAATTGGATAACCTGTGTTCGAGAGCCTACCTATTTGGAGTAGATAGCTGATTTGACCCAGTGGCTAGACATGGAATATTTTTTCATTCGACATCTAGGCAATGATCCAGTAGAGACAGATACTTTTGATCTTTCTGGGTTTGTTACTGGTCCCTCTAGCGGTCCGCATACTAATAGTTTTCCTAGAGTAGATCTCTCCTTATATAGCCTAGATATTCCCTTTGGTGGAGATACTGTGACTCAGGAGGAGCTTGATCGTGTTGATCACCTTAGGGACATACATGTCCGAGATTTCTTCAGATAGGTTTTTGTTAGATGTGACGCCCCCAAATCTGGGTATCTTCCAACCCAACAGATGGTGTTACACGGTATTCATAATTGCACATTCATTCTATTGAAATGACATCAAAATGTGTGTATCAACGACATTCTTATTACATTAATAATATTACATCCCGTACCCAGGTTCTAAAACCATTACATTCTTTGTTCATCATACTATAATATATACAACTTACAAGTTTATTACAAGGTAAACTAATCATTCATCTTCGTCTTGCCTTTATCCTTGTCAGATTGCTCTGTTTGTTCGGTCTTAACTGCATTCATATGGCTCAAGCAAGAGTGAGCATAACAAGCTGAGCAAGTAAAACAATTTCTTTTAAATAACATGCTTGAAATATAGGAATCGTATATCTTCAATAACTGGATAATAGTTACGAAGTACTATCAATAATTCAAAATACCACTTCTTTTCTTTTAAAATGTTTTACAATGACAATATTCAGTAAAACATCAATTCTGGTCCAAAACTATGAGCATTTCATAATTTCTTTGAAAAGGACAACCCGACACTAAGTCCGTAAGTCCGACATATCTTACGAGCACTTCTGGGTGATCAGCCCATAGTATTCTATGTTGATCAACACTACATCCATTAAACGTATGTACGTTTAAGTTTTGGCAACCTCGCATGCCCATCGAATAATCGATGAAAAATACATTTATTTATTCATACTCAGGCTTACCTTGAATCCGTACCAAACAATTGGCATAGGATAGAGTTAGCAATTCTATATTGAAAGATTTGTAAATAAATCAATCAAATCTTTAAGACTAGTCTAGCCGAGGTAAAACTGACATCGACCCTTTAGTAAAATATTTCATGCATCTAATAACATGAATCACAGAAAACTTGGCTAACACGAAGGTGATGAGTAAGTTTTTAAACCATGAATTGTGTTCAGTTGGTGTGTTTTTGTGTTTGTTTTTATGCATTTTTGTGTTACTGTTGATGGGTTTTTCGTTTAATATAGGAAAAGCTGAGGCGTTTCGCGTGTGAAAGAATTTGAGGATGTGTGAATCAGCTAGTGAAGTCATTGATGGTGTAGTATTGTCATTGCAGAGGGCGCCGAAATCTACTTGGAATTGGATAACTATCACCGCTATAGCGTTTGATCGCGGCCAGGTAGCTCTGATCACGCTTTTGATCAAAAATACTTATCGATGTTTGAGCGTACCGATCACAGCAATGAAGGTTGGCATGGCGTACCGATCATACCGGGTCTGTGTTGGTTTTTAAAGAAGAGTTAGGTGGCAATAGTTGGAGAGAACTAGAATAGTTTTAAGTTATTTTGGGTAGGAAATGGAGGGAAGCTAGGAGAGTATCTAGACAAGAGATGGTCTACAAGTAAAAGGAAAAAAAGGGAATCAAGATACACACTTTTAAAGGAGAACAACATTGGAGGTCAAGCTTGGAGGTCTAGAGAAGAAGGAATAACTTCACGAAAATTGCAGGAATTGAATTCAGAGAAGGGTGGTGTTTTATTATTCTTCTTTAATTTTTTTATCTGTAATTGGGATGATGTCTCCTTTTACTTATTCAGTAGTTAATGTATTTATTATGAACTAACTATCTTTTTAGGTGATTGATGGATCTTTGAGTGGAACAATGGTTAATTAGCTTTAATTCTCAGTTTAATAAAATATTCAACAGTTTATCTATATTGATTTGAACTTGAATTTGTGAATTGCCTTATCAACAATTCTTTGTGGATTTGAATGGATTCGAGAGAAGATGTTTAAATCTAGACTTAATTGATATAGCATGTGTTCATGAGTTTTGTGAATAGCATAATTGTGATGAATGTTAAGGTAGAGATATGCTTAACATCGCATGTAATCATTAGAGAACTTAATCTTAAACTTCTTTTGATTTAATTTGCATAGAGATATCGTGAGTTAATTGATTGAAGTGTTTGGCTTAATTCTGTCTTAATTGTGGATTTGAGTTAATTTGGTATTAGTGCACTGAGAGTTGGTTAATGCTACAATCATGTTCTTGATTAATAAACTGGAATAATTGAGTTGAACTGGGGTAAAAGTGAATTAATCTGAGTGAAGCTTAGAGTGAAATCATGATCCTAATTCTCCAAGTATTGTTTGAAAATTGAGTTTTATCTTTATGGGTTATTAGTGATAGCTAGAGTATTAGTTGTTAAGATTTTCTCATCATTTATTAAAGTTAGTTTAATAAAATTTGGATTAGTTAAAAATTGATAGTTGTAAGCATTGAGTTCTTGCTAGTTGTCTCTGTGGGAACGATACTTAACTTATCACTTTATTACTTGTTGACCACGTATACTTGCGTGTTTTGCGTAATTAAATTTTACCCAACAAGTTTTTGGCGCCGTTGCCGGGGATAATTTAGCATAGATCTTAATTTATTACAATATCAGTTAAATTAATTCAGTTTTACTTAAACAATTTATTTTTTATTTTGTTTGTTATCTTATTTCAGGTGATTGAAGCAGTTTATGCAAACTCGGTCCAAAAATCCTAACTTGCTTCCTTTGGAAGACGACATCGAGAAAAGATTTCAAAGATTGAGTAAGTGGATTAAGGAAACGAGATAGGAATTTGAAACACCTGAAAAAGAAGAGGAAATGGCAGCCGAAGATCACAAAGCACTAAGGGGCTTCGCCACACCTAAGGTGACTAAACTGCAGTCAAGCATCACGAGGCCCGCAATAGCTGCAAATACGTTTGAAATTAAGCCGGGAACAATTCAAATGATTCAGAATTCAGTTCAGTTTGGGGGATTGACGAATGACGATCCAAACGAGCATCTGGTCAGTTTCCTTGAGATATGTGACACCTTTCGGTATAATGGAGTGTCGGATGATGTAGTACGACTTCGCTTGTTCCCATTCACCTTACGGGACAAGGCGAAGAGTTGGCTACACTCTCTACCATCCGGATCTATAACTACGTGGGAAGACCTAGCTCAGAAATTCCTCACCAAATTTTTCCCACCTACAAAAACGGCAAAAATGAGGAACGAGATAACGATGTTTGAACAACAACACGGGGAGTCATTGTATGAGGCATGGGAACGATATAAAGAATTACTTTGAAAATGTCCACATCATGGGTTGCCGAAATGGTTGCAATTGAACACATTTTATAATGGATTGAATGGGAACATCAGAACGAGCATTGATGCAGCTTCAGGGGGAGCATTTATGGCAAAGAGTTATGAGGAAGCGTATGAGTTGATAGAGACTATGGCAGCTAACAATTACCAGTGGCCATGGTGAGAATGAGTCAAGCAAAGGTCGCAGGAGTGTTAGAAGTTGATGGAATGACGAAAATACAAGCACAGATTTCAGCACTCTCAAAGAAATTTGATTCTATGGTAAAAGTGCAATTGCAATAAGCGCGGAAGTACAAAGAAGTGGCGCTTATTTGTGAGTTGTGCGGGAGAACATTCTACGGACCAATGTGCAATTAATCCAGCCTCTGTGCAATTTGTGGGTAGCTACAATAGAATTCCGCAAAACACTTATCAGAATACATACAACCAAGGAAATAGAAATCATCCAAATCTGTCGTGGAGTAATAATCAACAACAAGCTCCAAGGCCATCTTATCCCCCCAGGATTTCAGACACATCAACAACCAACCCAATACCAAGAAAGGAAATCAGATCTGGAGGAGTTGGTGACAAAGTACATAACCAGCAACGAAGCAACCATGAAAAATCAAGCAATGGCTATGAAAGCACAAGAAATGGCCATGAAATCGCAAGAAACTGCAATCAAGAATTTGGAGAATCAAATAGGACAAATTGCACTGGCATTGAATAATAGACCACAAGGAACACTACCCAGTGATACCGAAAGAAACCCGAAAGGTAATCATGATCAATGTCAATCTATTATGTTGAGAATTGGAGATTAAGCTTGGAGGTCTAGAGAAGAAGGAATAACTTCACGAAAATTGCAGGAATTGAATTCAGAGAAGGGTGGTGTTTTATTATTCTTCTTTAATTTTTTTTATCTGTAATTGGGATGATGTCTCCTTTTACTTATTGAGTAGTTAATGTATTTATTATGAACTAACTATATTTTTAGGTGATTGATGGATCTTTGAGTGGAACAATGGTTAATTATCTTTAATTCTCAGTTTAATAAAATATTCAACAGTTTATCTATATTGATTTGAGCTTGAATTTGTGAATTTCCTGATCAACAATTCTTTGTGGATTTGAATGGATTCGAGAGAAGATGTTTAAATCTAGACTTAATTGATATAACATGTGTTCATGAATTTTGTGAATAGCAGAATTGTGATGAATGTTAAGGTAGAGATATGCTTAACATCGTATGTAATCGTTAGAGAACTTAATCTTAAACTTATTTTGATTTAATTTGCATAGAGATATTGTGTGTTAATTGATCGATGTGTTTGGCTTAATTCTGTCTTAATTGTGGATTTGAGTTAATTTGGTATTAGTCCACTAAGAGGTGGTTAATGCTACAATCGTGTTCTTGATTAATAAACTGGAATAATTGAGTTGAACTGGGGTAAAAGTGAATTAATCTGAGTGAAGCTTAGAGTGAAATCATGATCCTAATTCTCCAAGTATTGTTTGAAAATTGAGTTTTATCTTTGTGGGTTATTAGTGATAGCTAGAGTATTAGTTGTTAAGATTTTCTCATCATTTATTAAAGTTAGTTTAATAAAATTTGGATTAGTTAAAAATTGATAGTTGTAAGCATTGAGTTCTTGCTAGTTGTCTCTGTGGGAACGATACTTAACTTATCACTTTATTACTTGTTGACCACGTATACTTGCGTGTTGTACGTAATTAGATTTTACCCAACAGAAGGTTAGACAAGTGTTTAAGAAAAACTTTCCTTCAGCGTCTGCTACAGTAAAATTACTTTTCCTTTGAGTCTTTATAGTCTCTATAATATATAACCACATAAAATACCACATTAGGTCATGAATGAACATACATGGTTCCTAATGAATCTTACCCTTCTTCTCAATCTAATCATATATTAGATTTGTTACTATTGGTTCTGGCTTGCCATTATATTTTACATTATTCTTACCAACTTCTTTCTATTCTATGTCTTACATGGATTTACTTCAGTAATCTAACTCGTTTCGAGTTGATCATCCTTCCTCACGGCTTCTTAACATCCTTACGTTATTAATCAAAACTCGATCGTCATTTGTTAAGTACACTTTATTGCATACCGTTTACGTTCACGTATTACTTAACAATTTTTAGTTGTAACTCTTAACGTTATAGTCATTATCATTATTGAATACAGTTCACGTTCTTTATACTTTACGTTCGTCGTTTAACTACTCATTAAACAACATTAAATTCCTAAAGTCATTACTATAACAGTGATTTAGGAAAGGTCTTATCATGTTTAGTAAGTAATTACATGACCCATACTGGTATTGTAAACCATTGGATTCATAATCAACTTGGTCAACAAATTTCTACAGCCGGCTTAACACATTACGTTGTTCTTACCTCCAATTAATCTTTCGTCGACCTTCAGTGATAATACTTAAGGTCTTTAACATCTTGTAAGGATGTTTCTTCAATTTCTTTAAAGTAAATTAACTTAAATTAATCACTTTACATTCATTTTATACCTATAAGCTTTCATGACTATCTTTAGTTTAGATCAAGGCATCATGGCGCCATTGTTTTCTCTAAGCAAATATTACAGCGTGAAAGATCGATGGTCAAGGTTCCGGACTCAATAAGGCGCATGCGTAGTCTCCTTTGCTATGGCAGCTATTGCAAGCACCAGCTAAGGCAATGTACCCTGTCTCGCCTCGCATGACTGCAAAGATGGGCCTTTGTGCTCGAGTCGCACTGCCATGCGCGGACCCGTGGCTCGTAAAATTTTGACAGTTTTCCAACTTTGCGAAATTCCGAAACGAATAACTTCTTCGTTATAAGTCCGAATTGGCTCGTTCAAAAGCCTACGGTTCACAAATTACATACTCTATGCGTTCATGCAAGAATTTTATCTAATTAACTTCGTTAACTAAAAATTCACCTATTAGTCCATTTTTAACGAAAACGATAAACGTTCGTGAACGTTCAACGCTCGTTTCTTCGTTCTAAGTCGGAATTCTGTCATTCTCAAGTCCGTAACTCTAGAATGCCAAATGAGACTTGTCTCCATTGAAAACAAATGTTTCCAAGCTCAAAATCAAAATTCGACTTCCATTCCAAGAATTTTACGAATTCGACGATTATCGTCCAAACTCGTGAATTCCGCCTTAACTTCATTTCTTAAGATTTGTTCTTCATTTCAAATGGATTAAATCCATCATATTAACATCTTGACATACATATTTCATTAAATTATAAACATGATAAGTTATTACTTGTTCTTTGTGAGTTTATAACTTATAAAAGTATAAACTACTTACACTTTCATTCTCATGACTTAAAATGATTTATGTTTTCTAACCATCATTCTCATATATCCTTATCATACCATCTTATTAAGGTAAACATATGAGTAGTTCATATAAGCTTCTCATGAGTTCATAACTTAATTAAATTTGAATTACTTATTCATGATTTATACGGCTTAAGTCCATTGATTACTCATTCTTATCATGCCTTAGCATATATGCTCTACCACTACCCACTTCTCTAACAATGGAAGAGAAAGAGAATCATGGTTTAAGATTGCTTACCCTTGAATACCACTTGGTTAATCTTTAATCTTCTTCTTGCTTCTTGAACTATGAAAGACTAACTTTCTAGCTTTTCTAGCTTATTCTCACTTATTCTCTCTAACCAATAAGCTATAAGTTATTGGATGAAAATCTAAAGCTTCCTATTTATAGAAATCTCAAAGTGAGGGTATAATGGTCTTAAAGCCACTCCACCTCCTTACTATTCATTATCTAGCTATTAAGTAAACTTGGCCACCACACTTACTTAGCTCTTAAGTATACTTGCTTAGCACATAACTTATCCTTTAGTTGCTCATCAAATTAATTACTTGGTCATTTCAACACTTAGCCATTAAGTTTACTTAGTCATCACATATAAGCACTTTGTTTGTTCATCACACATAAGCACTTTACTTAGTCTTTAAGTTACTTAGCTTATCCTTTGCTTAACCCTTAAGTCTACTTACTCATCCAACAAAGTTCTTGGTCACCAATTCACCCATGGGTTGCCCCATGGATCAAGCTTTACCCATTGGATCTTATCTTGGGCTTTACATTCAATTAGCTTAATTAACTTATCTTATACATTGGGCTTACAATTAAACAAACACTTGAGCTTGTTCAATAATTTACATTGGACTTAACATTACAAATATTTGGGCTTTAACATTAATTCGTATTGGGCTTTATTATTATCCCAATTGGACATTACAATCTCCTTCACATTTCTACAAATTCAATACATTTGACTTAAAGTCTTATAACGTATAATCTACGTATTAATCTCGTATTCTAACTCGTATAATACCTCGTATTATACTCGTATTCATTCCCTCGTACAATAACTACGTATTATACAATCATTGCTTTAATTCATTATACGCATTTAAATTCCTTCTCGAAATTCACTTTCCCTAATCGTTAGGTTTTAAGTCCGCAGGCGAAAAGTTGTGTTTTCCATAATAGAAATATTATTGGATATTCCATCTCGTCTTAGAATTCTATCATTACGTATTTCTCGAAAGTTCAAAAATAATTCCCGAGCAAAAATGCGTGAATAGTGTTTTTCGGAAAAATTTCTCGAAAAGCTTTTATTTTCATCTTAGAAATTCAAACACTGTAAATCTATCACGTAGCCAAAATACTACGACGTTCTGATATATCTAGGTCATCGAACGACCTTCAAATAGCTTACTCCCATAAATAATCAATTAAATTCATTTAATCCACATAATCAAACGAAAATTTAATTCTCATAAAATTCGAATTTTTCTGGGGCGTTACATTAGATGTTGGGCTATTGTGCCCCATTTCCCTATACTTTTTATTTTTAGTTATAGGACAAAGATGATGTATTTCATGATGTTTAGAGATGTATATATAATGCTTTTCATTTACTGAACCTATTAAAATGTCATTTATCATGATACATGCATTATATTTTGGATTTGCATTTATATGGATGAGTTAGAATTGACCCATGCATAGTCTTATGATGCAAATTTAAAGATGTCTTCCTTTTTAGTGGCTCGTATTGAGCATATTCCACCTTACATGATAGTTTCTGCTTTGAGATCTTGGCATGAGAGTCAACTAACCTTAGACCGTACATCGATAAACCGTATGATGGGACATTCTATGTCCTTCTTGTCCTTCTAGGTTCCTAAGGGTTTTATAGAGGGTATGTTGGCTTATTGGATCCCAGAGAGGCATGCATTCCATTTTGGATCCGAGGAGTTGACTCCTACTCTTGAGTAGTATCATCGTATCAGTGGTCTACCTTTGGATGGGCCTTGTGTTGGAGTGGTGATCGGAGAGATGCGACGCCAGTTCATGGCCAGGACCGGCTTGAGGCGATCGGTGATTTTAGAAAAGATCACTGCTGGGCATGTGGCATCCCTTGATTTATTGATTGATCATTTTGGATCTGTGGAGAGCTATACTATGCACTGGGAGGATTTTACCATCCAGGAGGATCGATGGAGGATAGCTCGTGTAGATGCTTTATTGATGTACATCATTGCTTATTTGTATATGCCTCTGTATATGGATCGTTTTGATATTGGCTTGGTGACCATTGTCTGAGCTTTGCGTGAGGATTTCACCATTCTTCCGATGATTTTAGCATAGACATATATTTTAGTTTTCTTACTGCCACACCCATGATGATGGGTATTTCTGTAGGAGCTCTTTACTGTTCTACGTCTGGTTTATGATGTATTTAAGGCCTATAGGTACTGCTCGCCGCCACGGTTACTACTTTGGGCATTGCATAGCGATGTCCTACTATTTTAGACCTGCCATTTGTATGGATTTAGCATCTTTCTTTATATTTCTATCTGAGATCGAGGAGCCATTTTCCATATTGATTTATTCTGGCTATTACTCTCCTTTGAGCTTCATCACATATGTTGCTGGTATAGATTTTCTACCGTTAGCTGGCTTAAGAGGTGTGACTACTTATCACCCCCTGACTATCATGGGATATTTTGATTAGCATCAGGACTTCCATACTTTTAATGGGGCTTCAGATCATCGAGTACTTGCCTTATCTTTATCCACTGACAATCTGGCGAGGGTGTATGAGGATTGGATTCATCGATAGACATCTGAGTTCTGCGATAGTCACCCTGGTTGTTCTGATTAGTATAGTGCCTGGTGGTGGTAGATATGATAGTTGTTGCATATTCAAAGCCATATACTGATTCAAATAATGAGGAGCCGATGGAGGCTCCACTTTCTCCTATAGAGGATGAGATGTTTGCAGGCTTGACAACAGCTGTGGTTAGTTCTGCTAATAAGTAGGTTTTATACTTACTTATTGGCAATCTACTTGCTAGAACTATAACTTAATCTCAAGTGTTTTAGTTACTTTTTATGTGTTTTATCTTCATTTTGTAGTTTGCATGGCGGAAACTCTTTTGTTAGCATCATGGATGGAAATGGCATGGAAACGACGTGTTAGCGAGCTTATGTTGGAATAAAGATGGAACTGGCATATAAAAGTGAGCATGACAAGTGGAAGTGACATGGAAGTGAGAAGAAAAAGCTTAAAGCTAGTAGAAACAGCTAAAGGACCAAAAGTGCACCAGCAAAGGACTAGCAAATATCCTACAGAAAAACACAGCAGCGTGGCCGCACCTTTATAGAGCTTGGACATAGCACGCCTGCGCTAGGAGGAAATCTCACCCGAGCAAATTCCGCTCTGCACACTTTCCATTTTGTTTACTTGGTGGCACGACCAGCGCTGCAGAAATCTTGACCAAAGGTTGACTTTTCATTAAAAATTTTGTTTACTTGTTTTTCCTTAAAAGGGTGTAATTGGATGTTATAAACTTAGGCTTTAATCATTATTTTTTACTATTCTAGGGTTTTGCAGAGACAGGGAGAGTTCATAGCTTTTACTTCTACTTTTTGGGCTTCTCTCTTGCCTCTTTGTTAGATTTTCATAATTAGGGTTTTGATTTGGTTGATTTGGGAATATTGATTCAACTTTGAAAGTTTTCATTGGACAAAGAAATATCAGATTTGCACTTTCTTACTCTCTTGGTTCTCTTTGTTTTCATATTATAATCTCATACTTGAACAGATTCCCATAATGGTTATTGCTTCAATGATGAACTAATCTCCATTATAGGATTCTAATGGACCTTTTTGCTTTGTTCAGATTTCTATGCCTCTTTGTTGGATGTGATTGATTATGCATGGATTGCCCAATATTGTTGTTTTAATTGTTTGATGCTTGATCACCATCTACCGTATTAATTTGTATGAAATTGGAAAATGAAGTACAAATTCAGATTTAGCCATATTAGCATGTGTTCATGATTTTTACATGTGATAGAATTTATGATTCGTAATCCAGATAGATATATATCGTATTACTGCGTGTAGTCAATTGAGAGGACTTGTGCTTAAATCCATATTACTCTTAAGTCACATAGAAATATAATGGTTTAGGTAATATTGGATGTTCACACGTATTCTATCTTTTGTGGATTGTATGTGATATGATCATGGTATATCGAGAGACAGCCATGTTTTACCTTTATGTTCTCGACTAGCAATATAAAGTAATCAATTAGATTTAACAAGAGGTATATAATTTGAATAAGGCACTAAGTGAATTTAGAATCCCATATCTTCTTAATTTGAATCATTTGCTTGTTAGTTAGTTTATTAGTTGATAATCATTCTAGATAGTTAGTTCACATTTTAATCATTCGTTTAAGCAGGCTAAAATAAGTATAAAGTTGTTACATGTTAGACTAAAAATAATCATTTTTCTCTGTGGGATCGATACTTTTCTTACCTTATATTACTTGTGGACCGCGTGCACTTGCGTGTATGTGTTTGTTTTGTTAACAGCGAAACAAGCCAACAAGTTTTTGGCGCCGTTGTCGGGTACTAGTGTTTATTTTTATTACTTTCAAAATCAACTTAAGTTAAATTTGTCTGACTTAAACAATTCACATCTTATCTCATTTCTATTTTATTTTTTCTTTTAATTTCAGGAACTCTTGGTTAGTTTATGCAAACTCGATCTCAGAATTCTACTTTGGTGCCTAGACAGGACTGTTGGGTAAAATCTAATTACGTACAACACACAAGTAAACATGGTCAACAAGTAATAAAGTGAAAGTAGAGTATCGTTCCCACAAATAAAGTTTAGTAAGAATTTAACCTCACAATTATCAATTTCTTATTAATCCTAATTTTATTAAACTATCCAAATAAATGATTAAAATTATTAAAACTAAATTATTAAAAATACTAAGATCACAAAACAATCACAAATATTAAAAATTGAAAATTCAAACAATTATTGGAGAATTAGGCCTACGACTTCACACTAAGCTTCACTCTAATTTTTACACCTTTATTCCAGTTTAATTCACTATCCCAGTTTATTAATCAAGAACACGTATGTAGCACTAGCCACCTCTTGATGTACTAATACCGTATTAACTCAAATCCATAAATTAGATAGAAACAAGTTAAACACCTTAATCAACTAACTCACTATATCTCTATGCAAATTATAATTGAAGAAGGTTTAAGCTTAATCCCTTTATCCGAATACATGCAATGTCAAGCATATCTCTAACTTAATATTCATCAAGATTCTGTTCATTCACAAAATTCATGAACACATGCTATATTAGCTAAGTCTAGTCTCGTACTTCCTCTCTCGAATTCATACAAGTCCACAAAGAACTGTTGATCAGGTAACTCATAAATTCACGCTCAAATTAATATAGATAAACTGGATAATAGCTTATTAAACTGAAAATCAAAGTTACATAATCATCGTTTCACTTAAAGATCCATCATAAGCCTAAAAAGTAAATTAGTTCATCATCAATGAAATAATAACTAAATAAATTAAAGATAACATCCTTTCAATTACAAATAAACTAAAATAGAAGAATAATGTAGAACACCCTTCACTTTAGCCTTAATTCGCAATTAATATGAACGTTCCTTCAAAATCTTCACTCCAACGCTTGATATGAAAATATGTCCAAATCTCTATTAATTGCCTTATGTATATGTTAATGATCTTATTGTTTATGTTAATATACATGTACACAAGTAATCTCAGTCATTTCATGCCAACTAGAGTCCTAAAGCCATGTATGAACAAAACTCAAGTCCCAGCAGTGTTTGAACCACACTAGGACAACCCAGACTCGGTACCCCCCACCCTGGTGAGGGTATATACATGTAAAATGCCCGCTTCGGCGGGCTAGGCTATTGCAAAACAAATTTGAAGACCCCCCCGCCCCAGCGGGGGTGTAAGGCTTAATTATGCCCGTCCCGGCGGGCTATGCTTCTGCAAACTAACTTTGGTTAAAACTTCAAACTGATCCAAATCGCTCCAAATGCCTCCTTTCTCTGTCACTTGCCACACCAGCCACCCTACACACAAAATAACAAGAAACAAGTAAAAATAACATAAAATCAAGGATTTAACAACGAATAAGCTTGAATTAGAAACCAATTCGTGGATATAAAATCCACTTATCAAAATCCCCCAAACTTAAACCGTGCTAGTCCTAGAGCACAAAACAAAATACTATGCTATACAATGCAATAAGATGTAATGTATCTAACTATATATCGATGAATCCAATAGTATCACAGAATCAAATTTATTCCTTCGGCCTTAGAAAAATCAAGTAACACTTCAACACTTCATATCAAAATCTCTCAATAATTTCTTATCAATCCTCGAATTTTAGACCGTCATCATTGATATAGTGCGTGTGTGAGCAAAATCTATACTAGCTGATTCTAATTCAAATTTAACACATAATCAATTTCTTATTAGGAATCATACAGAATAACTCAAAAATTTCACAAATAGACGAGTTCCAACTAAAATCAAATGTTTACCAAGATTAGGGGTCCGAATAGGGTATTCATGCTCTCTTTTTTTATTGACTGGGGCTCTTTGCCCTTATTTCCCGTCTTCTCTTCCTCTCTCTTATTTTTTTTTCTTTATTTTTTCGATAGATGGTTGGTGAGTTCGTTTTACGCTCCATCTCACGCTCGTGTTTATGGGGAGTATTTCTTCTCAACCCACCACAAGACTCAAGTAGATATTATTTTCTTTTTCTTTTTCTGAAGCTTATATACCCTACCTTCTCCCCCAAACTTAAGTTCTTGCCTAATTCGTCATCTTCACTGCCTATTCTTGGTATTCTATGAATTACACTAGCATTATCCTTTAGAAACTATTTATGTATCAATTTAAACTAATTAGTTAACACAGATGTTATTATGTGCTACCCTTTTTATACCAGTTTCAAACAAGCACAAGATCTGAGTCATAATTCAAAAGTACATCATAATTCCAATACTGGGTACTGTATTTGTTTATGTAATCTCAATCTCATCATTGGCCACAATAAAAATGAACTACAATAATTGCTGGATATATGCAAAACAACACAATTCTAACTATTTTTTTTAATATATGTCAAACATAACATAACAAAATGCAGAAATAACAAAAGTAATTAAACTATTTATGCACCTAAGCTACTATGCAACTATATAATTACATGAATGCACATCACAAATCCTAAAAAAACATGCAAAACTAAAGTGCAATAGCAAATGCAAACCTAACTAATGATATTATGCATGCAAACATGTAATGCAAAATAAAAACTAACTCCCCCAAACTTGATAACAACAATGTCCTCATTGTATGGATAACTCAATAAAAATTATGAGGACTTCCCTGTAATCACCTAAGTCTGGGGTGGTGGTGGTTGATCTTCTTCCTCGAAGTCACTCGGTGGAAACCTTGGCATTGGCATGGGTTGCTGGTATGGGAATTGGGCAGTTGGATTGAAGCTCTGGAGCGTCGCATTCAATGAAGCGAAAGACATATTCATAGCTTCAAACATGTGGTCTTGCCTCGATGCGATTCGCCACATCTCCCATCCTGCTTCCTTGTTGTGCTTATCCATTTGGTGTTGAAATGCAAGAAACTGAGGGCTAGATATGGTGTTGGATGGTGGTTCCGCCTTTGCTCCTTGCTCTCCCATAGTTGCATCCTCATCCTTTGAGGTGTCTGCAGTGTCAACTTCGTCCTCAGAAGCTAATGGAAAAATAAAGCCTACACTTGTAGGATGGGAATCACCCCCGGACAACACCGATTACCGCACGATCATTCTGGAATCTAGTAGCTGAAGCAGCATCTAAGTGGGTTCATCGTCGGACCATGTAACACCCGCTTGGCGACACAACCCACAAATGAGTGATGGGTGTGGCAAGCCGCCCAAAAAATTTCCTCGTAAGCATTAACGAATGGAAAAATTGATTATGGCCCCGACGTCGATGATGAAATCTTGCACAATTGCATATAAAAGTAGTGCCTTTTCTTTGGTCACATCCTATGTGTGTGTTGACGAAAACAATTTCGCACATAAGAAGGTATAACATATCTTACCATACCGGCTGAGATCCTTGCTATGAAAAACCGTGCCTCCTATCCGACCCTTGATCCATGTTGTTCCCGGCTTAGTCATTTCTTTGAGAATAGTCTCAAAGTCAAGATTAAAATCACGTAAGTGAGCATATTGGCACTGTTTAGGCACTCGTAACTGATAATAAGTGTTGATGGCATCGGCACTGAACGAGACTAATCAACCCCGCACAAAAGTATTGAAGGGGGCTTTGTCTTAGGCGTTAGCATAAAATTCTTTGACCACGCTGACAACGGCGGCCTCAGGTTCTACAGTAAACTTGTTCCACCTTTTTTAATAAATTTGTTGCATCATTTCACCATCGACATGATTCGGTGCCAACCCCCGCTCCGGTGTAAGAGCTTTCATCACCATGTAGTCGTATCGGTCGGCGGCGGCGGCACTTTTGAATTTATGGTGGTCGAAGGTTTGTGATGGTGTTGTGGTGTCGGAACACTCTCCTCGTTGCCTCTTTGAAGTCGGTTTAGAAGCCATTGAATTCAGGAAACCTTCACACAAGTATATTCCCCCCAAACTTCACTCACACAAACTATCGAACACTTGGTGTGCACTCTGTTCTATCGCCCAAACTTGATTATTTTTGCTTTAACTCTGGTGCTAGGAAGGGAGGAAATAGACGATATGATGCTCACTCTCAATTGTTATAGACTGACCTCATTGAGAACCCTAATTCGTAGCTTTCTAAGTTTCAATTGAATGTATGTGATGAACTTGGGTTGTGAGGGTGAGAATTTATAGAGATGGTAGGAGTGAGCAAGGTTGTGGTGTGAAGTAATGGGTTAGTGCGTAATGTAATGGAGTAGGGTGATGGAGTTACAGTTACCAAAATCGTGGGTGTAATGGAATTGAGAGTTATGGGGAAGAAGAAGTAGTGGAGGTGTGATAATAAAGTGGGTTTGGAAAGATGTAACTGTCGAAACTGCCTGTTCAACTTTAAAGACCCCCGCCCCGACGGGGGGTATAGAGCTTTAGGGGCCCACCCCGGTGGACATAGGTTCTGTTAACTGGACTTGTTCTCTTTTTTTCTTCCTAGCTACTCCAATCCTTATGCATGTTAGGTTCCTGCAAAACCATGGAACATAAATATGAGTCAATTTTTAGCAATCTTAAGCTTGGTGACACAATTATCTAAAGATGACTTATAATTTTAACTACGAATGATTGAATTGACATGAATTGATTCAAAACTAACTAACATTCTAAACTACAATCTAACTAGTATGGATAAAATATGAAAAATTAAAAGACGATTGGGTTGCCTCCCAATTAGCGCTTGATTTTAAGTTATTCAGCCTGACTACTCCTTGTTTATGGTGCGTCAGATAATGTGATTGCGATGACATCCATGTTGGATTCACCACCCCAATAATGCTTCAACCGTTGACCTTGAAAGTCTCCAATGGGTTTCTACTATAGAGTTCAACGACGCCATATGAGAAAACTCTTTTAATAGTGAATGGACCCGACCACCTTGATTTTAACTTTCCCGGGAACAACCTCAACCCTGAGTTAAAAAGTAGTACTGATTGCCCCGGTTCGAACGTTCTGCGCATAATTTTCTGGTCGTGCCATTTCTTGACCTTTTCTTCGTATATTTTCGAGTTCTCGTAAGCTTAAAGTCGGAATTCGCCGAGCTTGTTTAATTGCAGTAGTCTCTTTTCACCCACAACTGCTTGATCGAAGTTAAGTTTCTGAATCGCCCAATAGGCCTTGTCTGTAACTCGACCGGTTAAGTGACAAGCTTTCCCATAGACCAATTGATATGGTGACATACCAATAGGTGTTTTGTACGCAGTTCGGTAGGCTCATAGTGCATCGTCCAACCCGAGAGACCAATCCTTTCTATTTGGGTTCACCACCTTTTCCAAAATTCTTTTCACCTCCCTGTTTGAAACTTCAGCTTGTCCACTTATTTGGGGATGATATGTTGTCGCCACCTTATGGTTGACCCCATACTTCGCCAAGAGAGCTGTAAATGATCTGTTGTAGAAGTGACTACCGTCATTACTTATGATAGCTCTTGGCGTGCCAAATCTCGTAAAAATATTCTTCTGCAAGAATTTGAGGACTACTTTGGCATCGGTAGTTTGGAGTGCTACGGCTTCAACCCAATTTGAGACATAATCAACTGCAAACAATATATACTGATTCCCAAATGATGATGGAAATGGCCCCATAAAATCAATGACCCAAACGTCAAAAATTTCAACTTCCAAAATTATTTGTAGTGGCATCTCATTCCTTTTCGATATGTTGCCCACCCTTTGACATCTATCATAACTTTTAACAAACTAGTGGGCGTCCTTGAACAATGTAGGCTAATAAAACCCGACTTGAAGCACTTTTTCCATTGTTCGCTCACTACCATAATGTCCCCCGTACGCAGACGATTGACACTCATGCAAAATACTTTTCACCTAGCTGTAGGGCACACATCATCTAATCATCTTGTCGGTGCACTATTTGAATAGGTATGGCTCATTCCACATGTACCACTTGACGTCATGTAGGAATTTCTTTTTACGCTGATGTGTAAGATCGGGGGGAAGGATGTTGCTCACTAGATAATTGACGAAATCCACGTACCATGGAAATTCTGCCGTGACTCCAAACAGCTGCTCATCTGAAAATGATTCATTAATTACACATTTTTCCTCTTCCTTTTTATGCTGATTTTGCAACCAGTCACTGTCCTTGTCAGAGTTAGTTCATTGTCATCATTTTATACCACAATCATTCCTCCCTTTTTCGGTACACATTGAACCAAACTAACCCACTTACTGTCGGACATTGGGTAGAAGATACCTGCGTCCACCCATTTCGGTATTTCCTTCTTCACTACTTCTTTCATGATTGGATTGAGCCGTCTCTGTTTTTCCACTATCGGTTTTGTATTATCTTCCATCAGAATTTTGTGTATGTAAAAGGATGGGTTGATTCCCTTAATATCCGCAATTGTCCATCCTATAGCCGATTTATGATCTCTAAGAACTCTCAACAACTTTTCTTCCTGCAATTCGTTAAGTGCAGCAGAAATAATACCAAGTAAAGAATTTGAATTGCCTAAATATGCATACCTGAGGTGTTTAGGTAATGGCTTTAGCTCAAGAGAAGGTGGCTCCTCCAATGATGGTTTGATTCTGGTTGTGGATCTTTCCTCCGAGTGCAATGGTTCAAATAGTGTTTTAAGTCTGCTAACTCATGGCATAGAGTTTAGCATCTGCAAGTAATCCACAAATTCTGGATCATCGAACTCTTCATCTCACAAAAGTGTCATTTCCAATGGATCGTTACCCAAACTTTTGCCCATTTCTTCACTGATTATCTGATCAATGATATCCATCCTGAAACACTCTTTTTCATCTGTAGGGAATTTCATGGCCTTGAAAACATTAAATTTTACTTCTAGATCTTGGACCCTCATAGTTAGTTCACCTTTTTGTACGTCGATGAGCGTCCTACCCGTAGCCAAGAAAGATCTCCCTAGGATAATCAGGATGTTCTTATCTTCCTCAAAATCCAGAATTATGAAATCTGCGGGGAATATAAACTTGTCAACCTTAACCAATATATCTTCTACAATGCCTCTAGGGTACGTGACTGACCTATCTACCAACTGTAATGAAATGTTTATAGGCTTTGGAGCTAGAAAACCCAATTCTTTATAAATTGATAACGACATAAGGTTCACAATCGCCCCCAAATAACATAAACACTTATTGAATGTCATGTTCCCAATCGTGCACGGAATGGTGAAACTCCCTGGATCCTTCAACTTTGGTGGAAACTTTCACTATAAAACTTCACTACACTCCTCTGTTAATGCCACTATTTCGAAATCTTCCAACTTCTTTTTCCTGGACAAAATCCCTTTCATGATTTACGCATAACTTGGCATCTGCTCTAGGTCTTCTACGAACGGGATATTAATCTGAAGTTTCTTAAAAACTTTTAAAAATTTTGTAAACTGCTTATCTAATTTCTACTTTTGGACTCTCTGCTGAAATGGCGGTGGAGGATGCACAATTGGCTTGTCATCTAACTTTGTTTTCTCAATTTGCTTATCCTCACCCTGTTTTTCTTCAACCACTTTGTTCTCAACAACTTTGTCATCTGTTCTAGCTAAATTTTCTGCACTTCTCCCATCCAGATGTTTTCCACTTCTCAAAGTGATTGTCTGACACTGCTCGTGATTTCCTTTCGAATTTCTTTCGGTGTCACTCGGTAGAGTCCCTTGGGGTCTATTGTTCAATACTAAGGCAATTTATCCCATCTGATTTTCTAGATTCTTGATGGCCATTGCTTGGTTTTTCAACGCTGCCTCGTTGCTTGTTATATACTTTGACAACAACTCCTTTAAATTTGATTTCCTCTCTTGATGTTGAACTTGTTGTTGATGATTCTGAAATCTCGGGGGATATGATGGTCGTGGAGCTTGCTGATGCTGATTATTACTCCATAAAAAGTTAGGATGATTCCTATTCCCCTGATTGTATGCATTCTGGTACGCATTGATAAGTGGATATATTTGATAAGTGGATTTTATATACACTTATCCGGTATCTTTTACTTAAATTAGTTGCTTATATTTATGTGTCTTAGTTACTTTTCATGCATTTTGTGTTCATTTTGTAGGTTATACGTTTGGGAGCGGTGTGAGCGACTATTGGTAAAGAAAAGCAAAGAAAACGCAAAAAAAAGCAAACCAGACATCATTTGGGCTTTTATGTTTACTTCATGTTCTTGGTTTAGAACTTAGCTTACATTGAAGAGCATCGTCTTAGCTTTCCGCAACATTTTGAATCATTCCAATCGGAGTTCGGATGCAAGAGTTATGATCGTTGTACCAACGGACGTCGAACGCCATGGTTTTGGGAAGTCATTTGCATAGCAGTCACTTCCAGCTCAATTTCAGCCTTCATCCGCCCAGAATTTCTCAATCCTCAAAGAATGAAAGTTTTAGATCTCGTCGATATCTTCGATTTGATAGGTGGAAGGCCCCGTAACTCCTCCCAGATCAAAGGTTATGGCCGTTTTACTAGAGGACGTCGGAGCAGAAAATGTCAGAACAAGGGGCAGCGCCGGGGAGCCCAAAATAGGCCTATGCCCAGCGCCGGGGTACTGGGGAGCAGTGTCTGAGCATCATACCCAGCGCCGGGGTGCTGGGGGAAGAGGTTGGTGTGGCCTGGACGTGTTTTGGGCGAATTTTGACACCTTTTTGACTCCAAATTGGATTGGGTTTGTTCCTAAACTAAAAATTGGACTTGTAACCTATAAATACATGATGTAAGGTATAAAATAAGGGGGAGATTACATAGATTAGACTAGATTAAACACTCTATTAGATTAGAACATAATCCTAGTTCTTATTAGTTTTGAAGATTGAAGCAACTTGGAGACCATTGAAGATCAAAAATAAGAGCAAGAGGGGAGCATCAGATTTGCTGACAACAGATTCTATTCTCTTCTCTTATCATACTTTTTTCTTTTAATATCTATTCAATTGTGGATTTTTAGTTTTAATTCATTAATTATGAACTAACTCTTTTATTAAGATTTCAATTGAACTTTTTATGGCTATGAATTAGTTATTCATTATATTCCAATTATTTATGTTGAAGTGAATTATTTATCTTGCCTTATGCTTATTGATTAATTATCTGATCAGTAATTACCTTGTTACTCTAGAAGGAATTGAGAAAGGAATTCTAGGGTTAGAACTGGGCATGATATCATGTGACTTAGTTATTTGCACAGTGAATAATTAGGTTTGTGAATAGAATGAGAATATCTATTTGTCGCATGTAACACATAAGAAATTGGGATTGTAACGAGTTTAATTCAATTGTTTTGCATAGAGATATAGCAAAATTAATCTGGGTTAAATAGAAGGCAAATGATCACTTGAGAAAGGGCTTTTGGCATTTGAGAATTCCTGTTAACAATTCAGTAGGCATAATAATTGGGATAATTGGACAATTGATTTATAGTTCATAATTGGGGATATTGAAGTTTTAATCCTTATTTATCTGAATTTAATCAAATCTTAGTTTTGTTTATTTGCTTTCTTTTAGAATAATCTCTTTTAATTGTTTTAATTTAGTTTTGTTAATTAGAAAAATCGCAATTTGAGATTGTTTAAATAAAATTAGTTTGATTAAGAATTAGTACTTGGTGATTTTTATTAAATAATTCCTCGTGGGAACGATACTCTACTTTCACTTTATTACTTGTTGACCATATATACTTGCACGTATTCATTGATTGTGAAATCGATCAACACGCATTATGTGGAATTCTGGTGTAGCTACCTACAAGTTGCACATGACGCTGGGTTGATTGCACATTGATCTGTAGGATGTTCTCCCGTGCACAATTCACAAATAACTGCAACATGCTGTGTCGGTACCCCGACATGGCATCTAACTTCTTAGAGAGTGCTAAAATTTGTGCTTGTATTATCCTCACTCCATCTACTTCTAACACGCCAGCTACCTTTGCCTGTGTCATTCTTACCGTGGGCCACTAGTAGTTGTTAGCTGCCATAGTCTCTATCAACTCGTAAGCCTCCTCATAACTTTTAGCTATAAACGCTCCACCCAAAGTTGCATCAATACTGGTTCTGAGATTTTCGTTCAATACGTTGTAGAATGTGTTCATCTGCAACCACTTAGGCAATCCATGACATGGGCACTTTCTGAGCAATTCCTTGTATCTTTCCCATGCCTCATACAGTGACTCCCCATGTTGCTGTTCAAACATAGTTATCTCATTCCTTATTTTTGCAGTTTTCGCTAGTGGGAAGAATTTTGCAAGAAATTTTTGAGCGAGGTCTTCCCAAGTAGTTATTGATCCCAACGGTAGAGAGTGTAACCAACTTTTTTCCTTGTCCCGTAGAGTGAATGGGAACAAGTGAAGTCTTACCGCGTCATCCGACACCCCATTGTACCTGAAGGAGTCACAAATGTCCAGAAAGCTGACTAAGTGTTCATTAGGATCATTATTTCCTAAACCCCCAAAATGCACCAAATTTTGAATCATCTGAATAGTCCCAGACTTAATTTAAAATGTATTTGTAGCTATAGCAGGCCTGGTGATACTCGACTGCAGCTCAGTCACCTTGGGTGTAGCAAAGTCTTTCAACGCTTTCGATCTTCTACAAATTTCGCTTCTTCTTTTTCGTAGTTCATAAGTCTTCTCTTGTTTCCTTGATTCACTTTCTTAGCCTTTGAAAATGTTTCTCAATATCGTCCTCAAAAGGAAGCAGGTCTGGATTTTTGGACTGCTTTTACATAAACTAACTTCAAAAATCTGAAATAAGATGAACAAAACGAAAAATAAAAATATTTAAGTAAAACTGGACTAAGTAAACTGATATCGTAAAATATTAAAAACTATACTAAAATTATCCCTAGCAACGGCGCCAAAAACTTGTTGGGTAAAATCTAATTATGCACAACACGCAAGTATACGTCGTCAACAAGTAATAAAGTGAAAGTAGAGTGTCCTTCCCATAGAGAAAATTTAGTAAGAATTTAACCTCATAATTATCAATTTCTTATTAATCCGAATTTTATTAAACTATCCAAATTAATGATTAAAATTATTAAAACTAAATTATTAAAAATACTAAGATCACAAAACAATCACAAATATTAAAAACTGAAATTTCAAACAATTATTGGAGAATTAGGCTTACGACTTCACCCTAAGCTTCACTCTGATTTTTACACCTTTATTCCAGTTTAATTCACTATCCCAGTTTATTAATCAAGAACACGTATGTAGCACTAGCCACCTTTCGATGTACTAATACCGTATTAACTCTTAAACACCTTAATCAACTAACTCACTATATCTCTATGCGAATTATAATTGAAGAAGGTTTAAGCTTAAGCCCTTTATCCGATTACATACGATGTCAAACATATCTCTACCTTAACATTCATCAAGATTCTGTTCATTCACAAAATTCAAGAACAGATGCTATATTGACTAAGTCTAGACTCGTACTTCCTCTCTCAAATTCATACAAGTCCACAAAGAACTATTGATCAGGAAATTCATAAATTCACACTCAAGTTAATATAGATAAACTGAATAATAGCTTATTAAACTGAAAATCAAAGTTACATAATCATCATTTCACTTAAAGATCCATCATAAGCCTAAAAAGTAAATTAGTTCATCATCAATGAAATAATAACTGAATAAATTAAAGAGAACATCCTTTCAATTACAAATAAACTAAAATAGAAGAATAATGCAGAACACCCTTCACTTTAGCCTTAATTCGCAATTGATATGAACGTTCCTTCAAAATCTTCACTCCAATGCTCGATATGAAAATCTGTCCAAATCTCTTTTAATTGCCTTGTGTATCTGTTGATGATCTTATTGTTTATGTTAATATACGTGTACACAAGTAATCTCAGCTCCATTCCATGCCAACTAGAGTCCTAAAGTCATGCAAGAACCAAAACTCAAGTCCCAGCAGTGTTCGAACCAAACTAGGATGTACCAGACTCTAAGACTTACCCACCCCGACGAATAGGAGATTCTTGCAAAACAATTTGAAGAACCCCATACTCAAGGGGTGTAAGGTTTAATTATTCCATACATTGGCTATGCTCCTACAAACTGACTTTGGTTAAAACTCCAAACTTGCTCAAAATTGTTCCAAATGCCTCCTTTCTCTGTCACTTGACACACCAACCACCCTACACACAAAATAACACGAAACAAGTAAAAACAACATAAAATCAAGGATTTAACAACGAATAAGCTTGAATTAGAAACCGATTCATGTATATAAAATCCAGTTATCAAGGAAAACATCAACGGGAGAGCTTAGAGATTGTCACCATTACTGCTAATGCGCAAGAGGAAACTTAAACACTGGTACATATGGCGGCCGATGAACATAGAGCATTGAGAGATTATTCTATGCCGAAAATAAATGAGCTACAAATCGAGTATATAGTCGCATACTAGTCATGTAACACCTTTGAAATCAAACCAGGGACAATCCAGATAGTATAGAACACAATCCAATTTGGGGGTTCTACTAATGATGACCCGAATGAACATCTTCTGAGTTTTATTGAGATTTACGACAGGTTCAAGTATAACAATGTGTCGGATGATGTGGTGAGGCTTTGACTCTTTCCATTTACTTTGAGGGACAAAGCTAGGAGTTGGCTTCACTCGCTACCAGCGGGGTCGGTGACTACTTAGGAGGACTTAGCATAGAAGCTTCTAGCAAAATTCTTTCCTATGGCTAAAACTGCGAAGATGAGGATTGCTCTTTCTCAATTTGAGCAACAACAAGGAGAATCTTTGTATGAGGCTTGGGAAAGATATAAACAGATGCTAAGGAAGTTTCCTCATCATGAGATGCAAGATTATATGGTGATCAATACATTTTACAATGGTTTGGAATGGTAATCTAGGTCGAGCATTGATGCCGCCGTAGGAGGAACTTTATGGGCAAGAAGCTATGAGGAAGCTTATGATTTGATAAAAACCATGGCGGCAAAAGACTTCCAAAATCCGTCATCTAGAATGCCTCAGCCAAAAGTTATCGGGGTATTGGAAGTGGATGCCATCATGACATTATCAGCTCAAATGGCGGCAATGTCGAAGATGATTGATTCTATAGCCGAGACCAAAGTACAGCAAGTTGCCTTCGTCTGTGAGTTATGTGCGGGAGCACACCCGACAGATTAATGTTCTATCATTGCAGAGTCGGTTCAATTTGTGAGCAACTACCACAGGCCACCTAATCAATTTTAGTTGGAGTAACAATCAAGGTTCTCAATAACAACATCAACCTCAAGAACAACCACAACACTCATAACAATAGTATGCTCCTAGACCGTTTTACCCTATCAGAATTCAGCAACATCAACATCTTCCAACTCCAGCTCTTCAGCCAGAAAAGAAATCTGAAATGGAGGAGATGATGTTGAAGTATATGATAAACACCAAAGTGTTAGTCAAGAGCCAAGTTGTGGCGATTAAGAACTTGGAAAACCAAATGGGCCAAATGGCCAACATGCTGAATAATAGACCATAGGGAATGCTACCAAGCAATATAGAGGAAAATCCAAGAAGGGACGGAAAGGAACAGTGTCAAGCTATCACTCTAAGGCATGAAAAAAAGACTCCTGAAATTGGCCTGGCGTGGCCGCGCCCTAAGAAGAAGGAAACGCGGCACGCTCGCGCAAATATGCAAAAAATTTAGAGCAAGTTTTTACTGAGGAAAGTGATGGAAAGCATGTAGTTGAGGCAGAAAAGAAGGAATCAGCTGAGAAATGCGATGCTAAACCACCAGTTGTGTACCCTCTTGTGTCATACCCTCAGAGACTCCAGAAGAAAAAATTAGATAAAAATTGTGCTAAATTCTTGGAGGTTTTTAAGAAGCTGCATATCAACATACCTTTCGCAAAGGCGTTGGAACAAATGTCGAGCTATGATATGTTCATGAAAGGTATTCTGTCGAGAAAGAAGAAACTGGAAGACTATGAGATAGTTGCTTTAACTAAAGAATGCAGTACAGTTTTGCAATGCAAGCTACCTCCTAAGCTCAAGGACCCCAGAAGTTTCACGATACCTTGCTCCATTGGGAAGTCGTCCTTCAACAAATGTTTATGTGACTTAGGGCCAAGCATTAATCTTATGCCTCTATCGATGTTTACATAGTTGGGATTATCGGTTCCTAAGCTGACAAACATATCATTGCATCTTGCCGATAGATCTATCACATATCCGAGGGGTATTATAGAAGATGTACTGTTGAAAGTGGATAAGTTTATCTTCCATACTGACTTCATTATTCTTGGCTATGAAGAAAATAAGGATATAACTATTATTATGGGGAGACCTTTCCTAGCTACTGGACGAACTCTCATCGAAGTACAGAATGGAGAACATACAATGAGAGTTCAGGACCAAGAGGTTACGTTTAATGTATTCAAAGCTATGATGTTCCCCACTAATGAAGAAGAATGTTTCCGGATTGATGCAGTCGATAGGGTATTGAATGAAGAAGCCATGCAAGTGATGAGCAGTGATCCGTTAGAGAGTGCCTTACTGGGGGATTTTGACATGAAGGATATAGATGTGGTTGAGTATGTGCAAATTCTGAATACAATGGCACAAATGAGAAAATTCAAGAGTCCGATTGAACCACTCGGCCACATATAGGAGACATCGGAGCATCTTAAACCTTCTCTTGAGATTCCTCATATTCTTGATCTTAAACCTCTTCCTAACCATGTAAAGTATGCATTCTTGGGTGAATCTTCCACGTTGCCAGTTATAATTGCCTTTGCACTATCATCTTATCAGGAAAGTAAGCTGCTGTGAGTTTTAAGGGAATTCAAATATGCTATTGGGTGGACCATAGCAGATATCAAGGGGATAAGCCCCTCATTCTGCATGCATTAGATACTTCTTGAGGATGAAGTAAGTCGCCAGTGGAGCTTCAAAGGAGACTAAATCCTATAATGAAAGAGGTCTTTATGAAAGAAATCCTTAAGTGGTTGGATGTCGATATCATATACCAAATATCAGACAACTCATGGGTGAGCCCGGTGCAGTGTGTACCGAAGAAGGGAGGCATAACTGTAGTAGCCAGCGAAAATAATGAATTGATTCCTACCAGAACAATCAGAGGGTGGAGAGTTTGTATGGCTTATCGCAAACTAAACAAGGCAAACAGAAAAGACCATTTCCCTCTCCCATTCATCGACCATATGTTGGATAGGTTGGCAGGACATGACTACTACAACCTCCTAGATGGATATTCGGGGTACAGATACTCGAAATTTCATTTTCCTGTTACTAACTATGCAGGAGGACAAAAACATCTTTTTCACACTCTAGAGATAACCCTGGAGGACCACAACATCAGTTCTAACCCCAGAGATAGCTCTGGGATATCCATTTTCCAACCCGGAGATAACCCCGGGAAATCAGTTTCCAACCCCGGAGATAACCCCAGGAAATTCAATTTTAACCCCGGAGATAACCCCGGGGGATCAAGTTCAAAGCCTAGAGATAACCCTAGGAGGTCAAGCCAACCTCAAAGATAACCCTGAGGACAGTCATAGTCAACAACAGGCCAACCTCAGAGATAACCCTTAGAAAAGATTGCTACAACTGTGCAAAAATCGGAGATAACCCCAGGAGGGGTAAAATGGTCATTTTAACAACTCAACTTCAACTCAAATTGCTTCAAAAGAAGTCCCACAAGAATCATTTCTTGATTTCCAAGTGCAAATTATGTAAAACAGCTTAACGGACTACCTGACGGAAACTCGAAAATGCTATTTCGGTCATAGACCCATCTTCCCGGAATTAAAAAAAATGGGCAAATCCTATATCATTTCATAGCTCTCGGAAAGAGCTTTCCAGAATGGTATGTCATGCTTCCATTGGACTCCCGAATTACAGTTCTAAAAGTTTGAGTGGACATCACGTTGTATGCGTGCACGTACTTCGAGATGACAGGACCCGCGAAGCCCGGGCCACCCCGGGGAGCCGCAGGTACACTTGCGGCTCACCCCCACTATAAATAGAGGGCTTGGGGTGGACATTTTTAAAGAGAAAACGGTGAAGAAGCCCTGTCCAATTTGCTCTTTACACACTATAAACTGAGTGATTTCTCATTTTAAACACTTGTGAGCTCATATATTGTCATGTTTTTACCGGCGGGAGCCGAGTGTTCATCCATTTAAAGCTATAGAAGTCTTCTTTGACAGTCCACTATAAGCCTTTTTACACTCTATAAAGCCTTTTCTCCACATTTTGCACACACTATTTTTCACATTAAGAGTCGTGTTGCGTTTGTATGCCTGGACTTCGGTCCGTGGACTAACATTATCGAGTTATGCCTCGATTGATCGTGGACTCACGTCCGGAGCATTTATTGCTTATATATATATATATTTACACTTTTGTCTAGCCCGAAGTTTACTTCATGGCCTTTTATTGCTTTCTTTACATTTCATTCTACCTGGAGTTTACTTTGTGGTGGTTCATCGTCTTTATTGCTTTCTTTACATTCAGTCATGCCCGGAGTTTACTTCGTGGTGGTTGATCGTTTTTTACTGCTTTATTTATATTTCTGATCCCCCATGGAGGTGGTTAGTGGTGGTTGATCTTGTCCATATATATATATATATATAAAAGGACTAACATTATCGAGTTATGCCTCGATTGATCGTGGACTCACGTCCGGAGCATTTATTGCCTATATATATATATATATATATATATATATATGTATATATATTTACACTTTTGTCTAGCCCAGAGTTTAGTTCGTGGCCTTTTATTGCTTTCTTTACATTTCGTCCTGCCTGGAGTTTACTCCGTGGCGGTTCATCGTCTTTATTGCTTTCTTTACATTCAGTCATGCCCGGAATTTACTTCGTGGTGGTTGATTATTTTTTACTGCTTTATTTACATTTCTGAACCCCCATGGAGGTGGTTCGTGGTGGTTGATCATGTCCATATATATATATATACATATATATATATATATATATATATATATATATATATATACCGCCTTTATATATTTAAATTTTCGATCCCCATGGAGGTGCTTCGTGGTGGTTGATCATGTCATATATATATATATATATATATATATATATATATATATATATATATATATATATATATACGACTTTTATATATATAAATCGCTACAACTTTTATATAAATTATGGCATCATGTGAGCCTAGGAATCATGTGATCACAGATTCATCTCTTCAATCTAGATTGCCTCCGTGATGGGCATTTTCTAATTGTAATCAGCTTGTACATTATTTACAGTTTTCGAACTTCCTTAGATGACTCCCATGCCCACAAGGAATTCGACATTGCTATGTATATTATTTTCTCGAAGATGCTTCGCATCTCAAAAATAAAAGCAATCAAGCTGAACACTTAATAAAATGGAAGTATCAAAGGCCTCAATTACTATTGAGCATAAGGGTTTGAAAAACCTCTTTTACAAAATGTCATTGCTATATCTTGTTAAAATTGAATTTTTACATAAATTCAAACCCTTTGTATATAGGTGCGAACAAGGCATAGCACAACTTCCAAATAAATTGCACATTGACCCACACACACAAACACACACTCACATAACAGTTTAATTGAAAAGTGGCGGTCACCGTGGTAACACTGATGTCGGGGGGTGCCTAACACCTTCCTTCCGCATAAGGAAGTCCCCGGACCCTAATGAATCTCGGTTTCACAGACCCGTTTAGTAGTATCACATCATTGGGATAATGTGCAAACCTTTTCTCGGTTGTGTTAGTACAACCATTTAAAAAACCAACTTGTGACTCTTACGGTCAAATCGTCGACATATAAATGTCGGACCTTTTCACAACTTGTTTTTTCAAACAAATCTCACCTAACATGAGAACACCAAAAGATAAGAATATAAAAGGGACAATAAAAAATTGCGACGTCGACAGGTGGTAACTCTGTTGGGGACTCCAGTAAGAGGAATTAAGCCGCTACTACAAACTTTTCAAAACCTTTATATGCTCGTGTGTGGATGTTGCATTTACATTTTTGATGAATGTGTATGAATGCATTTACTTACTGCACTTAATGCTTTACACTATATCTGCATACGATATTAGTGCTTCGCATATGTCATCATTCCCATAAGGGTGAGACACGTTGCATGTGAATATATGTTGTGTGGTTCCTACACCAAGAGGTTATTCTGTCGGTGTTTGATTACTGGACTTGTAGGGAGACTAATTCCAACGAGGCTCAGGAAAGGCACTACCCAGATTCGCTCCAGTTAAAAGACCGGATTAACTTCCCGTCAAGTAAATGGCAATGATCTGGGAACCTTCATGCCAAAAAGTTACGAGAGTAACCTAAGATAAGTCAGCCTCTGATAAACCAAGCGCGGAGGAAAGTCTCTTCGTGCTTTCCATTTTTAATTACATGAAAAGAAAATTACTTGTAATTTCATTTCATGTCAATCTCTATGTAATGGAAATATAAAGAATATGTGTACATGAATATTCAAGCCTGGCATGCTATCTTGTATTACAAATAATTGACATCCATTTTGCAGGATAATACTCCTAAAAATGGACACATTATGATAGCATGTAAACATTTATACATTCCCTAAGACTAAACTACATAAGTTTTTTTAGGGAAGCAATTGGTCCCGTTTCATGTTCAAAGTCCAGAAAGGCCTTAAGCCCACAGTCAGACATGGCTACAAGTGCTCCATCTAATCATACTCCTGTCTCTCGAGAGGAGTTCGAAGGATTAAGGAATCAGATAGCAGAATTGGCAGTCTTTCTAAAAGAACAAAGTAAAAACCTTCGGGGCCAGACAATGTGACGCCCCCAAATTCAGGTACTTGAAACCCGAATTCAGTGCTTCACGATACCATTTCTTTGAGCGGAATAATAATAATATTGTCATAAATATCAAACTTAATTTACATATCAGAGTTTTTATTACATGATAGTTAATAAATATCATCATCTTATTTAAGTTTAGCTAGCAATTACATAAGATAACACAACTATTCTGACAGCTTTCCTTTCCCTTTGTTCCTGACAGAGCCCTCTGGTTTATCATACTTAACTGAAAATATTTAATTTAAGCAAGGATGAGCATTTGAGTGCCCAACAAGTAATAACAATTATAAATGTTAGTTGAAAGGATTAAATGTTTTCTTTGTACTACCCTTCTACAACAAATCAAAAGTTGTGAAGTAATCTGAACCGATAATAATAACATAACAACTCTCTATCAAATTTTTGAAACTACGTACTGACTATAAATAGGGTTAAGGTGACATACTATGAACATTATTCTCAATTTTTGAATAGGTTTAGCAGAACTTCATCCGCAAAACCGTCATAACTTATGGGCACGGGGTGATCACCTGCTATTATGCCTGTATTGATCAATACTACATACAAGAACGATATTATCGTTCACTCTCATCCGCCTTAGGCGTAAAAAGTTTCCTTGATCGGGATGTTCATACTTAGTCCGAATCCAAACCAAAATAATTTGATTGGATACAAAAAGGTTTTATCATATTCAACAACATTTCTAAATCAGTCTAGTTGGTCAAATAGCTTGGATGACTCTTTGTTATCGTATACATACTGGGGTCACTAGGTATATATATATATATATATATATATATATATATATATATATATATATATATATATATATATATATCAACATGTGATTAAATACAATGATTATCCAAGTGGGGACACTTGAATAACCATGTTTAGACATTAACTAACAGAATATATATATCTGAATTACAATATAGTACCATGTTGATAATCAATGATCGGATATAACATATATAACAATAGGGTTAATAATCTGATACAATAATAATATAATTCTGAAACTTTCTTACTCATGTCCATTGCATAAAGAAAATGCAAAGGTAAAGATACTTGCGCAATAATAGTTGGAGGAAGTATAGGAAACTTTCCTGGTCTGCTGTTTACACAACTTAGTTCTACCTTTAATTCAACGACCTATCATTTATAAGATGGTTCTTTTGATTAGAAAATCACATCATAACACATCGTACTGTTATCTACAGTTAATACACAACCTAATCACATTATCACATAGTTATATCAATCATTAAGACACAAACAAACACTTATATCGGGTAATTATTGAGTATAAAACTCTAATCTGTAACTCAAATATTATTCAGGATAATCTAAATATCAATCATATGACTTATAATAATTTATAATTAATTATTATAATTTATCATAATTTTTAAACTCGGAATCATTATTAAATGATTTAAATATTAAATAATTCTATTATCATTAATATTAAATAATTAATGAAATTTACATTAAAACATTAAAAGTTACATTTTATAACTTAAAATATTATTAAATACCTTATTATCATTTAAAATGAATTTTAATATAATAAATTCATCTTTAGTCAATTTATTTAATACATTTATTAAATAAATTAAATATTAATAATATTCAAATAATTATTAATATTTATGAAAAATATGTCAAATTATTAAAAGTTAATTTTTTTATGAATTCAAATAATGTTTAAAAATGATTTTATAATTTTTGGAATTTATTTACTATTTTTAAATGATTTTTTGAAATTTAATTAATAAATCTGTCGTTATAGCCTTTAGCGACAAAAAGTGTCGCCTATTGTGTTCTTGAGCACCAAGAACACTCATATCTGATTAACAACCGCCACGTTTGACCAAAGTGTAATTATTATGAAAAATGTTTCTAGGCAATCTATAACATGGATCTTGTAGTGTTAATGTAACACTACAAGTATCAACTAACATCTGGGTCAGATCATAACAAACGAGCAAGATATAAAGCACGGAACAAGTCACCGAGTCGTTCATCATGTTTTAAAACATCCGAAAGAATAAAGTCATGGCAGAGATTAATTCTATTGGTGGCCTTCTATCATGCAATATGTTCATGGTAAAAGTGTTCTAGACGTCGGGCTGGGTATAATAACTAATAGGGTACACGAATCAAGCATTTATGAGGTTTACAAATCATCAAGCTGCAAGATCCATGTTCTTAAAGAACTTATCAGACCACTATCTTAACTTTCTGGGTTACCCAGAAAATAAAACATAACGGTCAACGACTTTTGACCGATTACTATGATCGATCTGTTGCTTTCTAAGGTTTGGAAAAGCTTCGTACTTATAGTTTGCATGTCATACTTTACTCTAGATACCATTATACATCCTAAAAGCTTGTCAGAAACAAGATCAAAGCCGGTCAAAGGCTGTTAGAAATAAGGTTCTTCATGTTTCTGGAAAATCCCAGAAATGCCAATTAGTGCGAGTGGCCTTCTTTGACCACTTGCTACGATCGATATATTGATTGTTTAAGAGGTCTAAGGCCATGGATCTAGAGTCCACATTACAAGCTACAATCTTAATACAACATATCATCAAAACACTAACATGACTGACAGATTAAGGAGCTTAAAGATGTTGTCAGACCCTGTTCTAAACTTTCTGGGTTACCCAGAACTCTACTCGGTCATGGTCGGTCAATGACCTTTGACCATGAATAACTTGCAATATACAATAGATCTGACTCTGCTTCAAGTTCCAGAATAAAGTACTCACGACATACTACAACTTCAAATATTCAAACAACACAAACACAGAACAGGTAAGGATTAAAGAGGTATGACATTCATTGTCAGACAACATTTTCAACATTTCCCAGATTCTTGAAATCTTTAAATTCGAGCATATAATTGTTATGGATCCACTATTTAGCAACCCAGGTCATTAAAAGACACTACAAACAACATATTTAAACATCTAAACACAACATCTAACATGACTTTAAAGATTAAATTTATAGGGTTAGGTTTATACCTCTTATGAACAAAATCTTGAATCTGACTTCTTGATCTGTTATGGTGAACTTGGGACTTGATTAGGGACTGGTCTAGCAAGAGAATTTCGGATGTTTGCAGTTGAGAGGGTTTTGGTTGAGTGTTGTAAGTAAAATGAGCAAGTTAGTAACCTTTCTCTCCCTTTGATCTTATATAATAAGGTGTAATGCTTATGGTTTATATTGATAAGTAGGTTTTATACCTACTTATTGGTTACTAACTCACTAGAATTATGCTCAACTTAAGTAGTTTATTATGTTTTATTTGCATTTTATGTTTATTTTGCAGTATATGTAGCTGGAATTCCTTTAGCAACTTAAAGCGTGGAATGGCATGGAATGTCATGGAAAGGCATTGAGCTAGCAAGAACATGAAAAGGTGGACTTGAGCAAAAGTGTAGATTGCAGCTGAACTGGAATAGGTGAGGAGGAGGATAAATGGAATGGTGAAGTGCGGAAGAGAGAAAATGAAGAGCAAGCAAGTAGCAGTAAAAAGATAGCAGAAGACATAGTCATGTGCGGTGAAATAGGCTTGACCGCCATTATTATTGAATTAAAATAAAAAATCCACAACTGAGTAGACATTAAAAGATAAAAGTAAGATAAGGAAAGAGAATAAAATCTGTTGTCAGCAGTCTTGAGACTCCTCTTCCACTCCTGCTTAGAATCTTCAGTGTTCTTCAAGTTGCTTCAATCTCCAATGGCTAATTAAGAACTAGGGTTTATGTTCTAATCTAATAGAGTGTATCTCTAATCTAATCTATCTAATCCCCCTTTATTTTATGCCTTACATCATGTATTTATAGGTTATAAGTCCAATTTCTAGCTTAGGAACAAACCCAATCCAATTTGGAGTAAAAAAAGTGTCAAAATTCACTCCAAAACGCGTCCCAACTTGACCAGATCGAGCCCGGTGGTCTTGAAAGGTCTTTGCTCACAAAGATCGAACACTTCCCAGCGCCCGTCACTAGAAATAGGCTAGGAATGGGTGCTCACAACTTCCACTGGAACACTTCCAGTGGTCAAGTTGTGCTGCTCACAACTTGGAGTTCCGGCGAAGAAGTTATGGCTATTTGATGATTCAAGATGTTCCAAAATGAGGAGACGTAGATCTACAACTTTAATTCGTTGAGTGTTTTGAAATATGGTCTGGATAAAATGTTGAAATTGGCACTGAAGTTGCTGCTATGTAAATGGCATGCCAAAAATGCGAATCTAGCAACCCTAAACATCGATCCAAGTAACTTTTGTCTCAATTCCTACAAAACAACATAAAACATGCATGAATAGACCCAAACACTTAAAAAATAATCTAAAAGACTTGAGAACAACAATAAATTAAGCCCAGATGTATCTAATTCATGGGTATATTACCCATTCATCAAATACCCCCAAACTTAAACATTTGCTTGTCGTCAAGTAACAAAACACAATGCAATAAAAAATTAAATATACCATGCAAATGAAAATGTAACTATCTACATGCTTACGATTCCAACAGTCAAACAGAACACAATATACTAATCAGACCTTAGAGAAATCACAATAACATGCTAGTACATCATACCAAGACAGATCAATAATTTCCCAACCACCCATCAAATCTAAACATGTTATTACTAATATCGTGTGTGTGCTCAACAACCATGCTAACTGATGAAAAGAAAAATAAGAAACATAATAGATTTCTTGGAAGGCATCATACAGTATAAACTCGAGAACTCCAAAAACAAACTAGATCCAGCTAAAATCAAACAATTACCAATATTAAGGGTCCAAATAGGGCACTTATGCTTTATTTTTCAATCACGGGGGCTTTTTGCTCTTACTTCCCATTTTATTCTCTTTTTTTTGTATAGTGAGGGCGTTTTATGCTCCATCTCACGCCTGTGTTTATGGTGAGTGTGTTTTATGCTCCATCTTACGCCTGTGTTTATGGGGAGTGCGTTTTACGCTCTTTCTCGACCCACCACAAGATTAACGTATTCAACTCGGGAAGGTTCCCATTTTTTAATATAAGAAGCTTATATACCCCACTTTTTCCCCCAAACTTAGGTTCTTGCCTAATTCTTCGCCTTCACTGCCTATCCTTATCATTCTTTCATTAACTGGCATTATCCTTTAGAAATCCATTATATATCTATTTAGACTTACTCAGCCAACATGGTCATTTCTTAACATGTGATATCTTGATAATATCAGTTTCAAATAGATAAAGAATTAAATCAAGACAATAAATCACATCAAAGGCTTAATAATCAGTACTAACTTGTTTATGCAATTCCAGTCTCATTTGTAATGCCCGAGAAAGTTAGATTTATATGAGAATTAAATTTTTATTTGATTATGTGAATTAAATGAATTTAATTGATTATTTATGTGAATAAGCTATGTGAAGGTCGTTCTATGACCTAAGATGTGCGGATGTGGTTAGGATTCTGGCTATGTGCTAGAATTAATTATTTTGAATTTCCAAGACGAAAATAAAAGTTTTTCGAGAAATTTCTGTAAAAACACTATTCATCCATTTCTGCTCGAGATTTAAGTTTAAAATTTTGAGAAATGCGTAATGATAGAATACGAGGATGAGATGAAATATCTAATAATATTTCAGTTATAGAAAATGAAGTTTTTGCCTACGGAATTAAAATCTAAGGGTTGTGAAAATTAATTTCTGAGAAGGAAATGATATACGTATAATGATTAAGATGATTATGCGTACGATATACGAGTGTGATACTATTTAGTATACGAGTATAGTATGAAGATTTAATACGGCGTATAATATGAATATTGGACGAGTACTATACAAAGAGAATACGTGAGTTATACGCGTAGAATATGATTGGTTCTTAATGGACTTAGAGTTTAAGGACTTTGTATAATCCAATTGGACTTGGATTATATCAAGCCCAATGAATTATGTAATCAAGTCCAAGTTAAGTCCCGATATTAAGTTTAATTAAGCTCGATCCAAGAAACCTAACCACAGATCGAACCAATGGGTCACTAGATGGATAAAACCCATGGGGCTACCCATGGGGATGACCCATGGACCATGTGGGCCGGCCACTTGGCCACCAAGTAAAGTGGTTACTTGGTGGCTAAGTTGTTGTGGAGGTGGGAATAGTATGGAGGTCACACAATGATCATTATGCCCTCCATTTGGTTTGCCTATAAAAGAAAGCTTAAGTTGGTCATTTGTGGTTTTACAAGAATTGTCCAACTTATATTGAGAGAGAGAAAGAGCTAGAAACTAGTAATCATTCTACTTTAAAGCAAACCATAACAAGTTTTACCAAGAACATGAAGAACGAAGAGGTAAAATTTCGTAAATGTTAAGTTTTCTAATTTTTGATTCCTTAATCGTAAAGAAAAATAGATTGGTGGAGCAGACCTCTTATGGAGGAATAAGGATGGCTTTTAGTGATTAAAACATTGATAAGTCATGTTTAAGTAGAAATCTTAAGAGTTTACGTAAATTTAAACCGTAGAAATTATTGATCATTAACTTTGTTGTTGATGGACAAATTGAAAACCATATTTGATAGGATATGTGCATTTTGCTTGGTTAGGATGAAGGTAAGGAATCAATGGAGGTATTCCATTTTATTTGGCATATAGAACACGAGTAACGAAGTTATGGCGAATTTTACGGAATTAGACGTTAAACGTCAAAAATGTAAAAATCTCGAATTAGTAGTCAAAAGTTGTTGTGTGACTTGGAAAAGTTGGTTTTCAATGTCAGCACATGAGTTAAGGTATTAAAGAGTCGTGGACTCAAGAATCGTCGAATTCTGACTTAGAACGAAGAAAACGAGTATTGAACACTCAAGAACGATAAACGAACGCTTGATAATGAACTTAAAAGTGAATTCTGATTTAAAGGATTCAAAAAATGTAAAACTCTTACATGAACACTTAGAGTATGTAAAATGGGAGCTGAGGGCTTTTGAACGGACCAATTCGAACTTATAACGAAGAAGTTATGAAACTGAGAAGTTCATCGAAAAAGTTAACTATCAAACAATTCTGGAACTGAAGTCTGTAAACCGTGAACGCTGTTCGACGTTGGTACTTCACCAATAATAATGATCAAGTCTCGGTTAATAATGTATGAACGTTAACAAGCTAAGATTATTGGGAAGTAAGTCGGATTGACATTATTAATAAAATAATTTCAACTAAGACATAGAAGAGAAAGAAGTTGGTAATAGCAATGTGATAAGATTGTTTTGTAACTAATTATAGTGTGCTATGTGATTATATCATGTAGATACTATAAAGACTGAGAACTGTTGAATATTTTATTCAAAGATGCTTGAAGGCATGTTTTCTTAACGCTTGTCTAACCTTCGTGTTAGCCGAGTTTTCTGTGATTCATTTAATGAGTTGCATGAATGATTTTAAGGAAAGGGTCAATGCCAATTTTAACTTGGTTAGACTATTCTTAAGAGTTAAATTAATTTGTGAACATGTCTTTTTATATAGAAATGATAATGTTGTCCTATGCCAAATATTTGGTACGGATTCAAAGGTAAGTTTGTCCATGAACAAACAAAAGTATTTTTCATCATTTATTCGATAGGCACGTGAGTTTGCCAAATCGTAAATGTAAATATGTTTAACGGATGAATGTTGATCAACCTAGAGTACTATAGGCTGATCACCTAGAAGTGCTAGTAAGAAATGTCGAATGTACAACTTTTGTACTGTGATGTCCTTTTATGTATGAAAACGTAAAAAAGAATGGTAATGGTCTTACGACCGGTTCAGAATTCCTAAGCTATTATATACTTTGGGATTGATGTTATGAATTGATAAGTACTAGTTAATGTTTCGTAGTACTTCATGACTATTTGTTCAGTTGTGTAAGATAATTATATAATTCACGAATGTGGTATTGATAGTATTCTTTGTTAGACTTGCTGAGCTAGTTATGCTCACTTCTTGCGTTAATTATATGATTGCAGCTAAAGCCGAACGTACTGGGAATTCTAAGAGAGATAAAGGCAAGGCTAAGATGGATAGTTAAATGTCTTGTAATAGATTAGTATGATTGTATGTATTATACTTATGAATAACAAATGATGTAATCGGTTTATGAACCTGGGAACGAATTTTAGTATGATTGTAATGAGAAGATAGTTAATACATTCATTGTGTTGTGGTTTCAATGGAATGATTGTATGATTATGAGTATCGTGTAGCACCATATGTCGGGTTGGAAGATACCCGGATTTGGGGATGTCACAGGTTGGTATCAAAGCATTAGGTTATAAAACTTAAGGGGGGAGAACCTTAGGCTAATAACCTCATAAGGAAGGTATAGTCCAAAGGAAGTAAATTCGAGTCGAATGAGTTAATAAAGTATTGAGAAAACTCAGTACCAAAAGATTTAAAAGATGAAAATTAATCCTAAATAAATTAAATGTGATTTGTGCTTATACTATTGTGTATTATGTACTAATCAATGTGTTATGTGTTATTGTAGATGTCAAACGATAGCTTGATGTATAGAGACATGCACGTGGTGAGCGAAGAGTCTATGAACAGAGTGGAGCTAGTATCTATGTCGGTGGCAGAGGTACCGTTAGTAATTTTGGAAGATTCGGATCTATAGAAGTACATTTCCGAGGAGGATTACTCTGAGAAAACTATGGGAATAACATCATACTTTGATATGATGATAGACGTGGAAGAGGATATTGAGGTAACATCGATTAATACGGTGGTACCTGCTCAGGAGTCAACACCTCCAGATGCAATGAGATCATTGTATCTGGCAGTGCTTGATAGGAATGTGCAATTTCTCACACTGGTGCATGTAACGTCCACAAATTTTAAACTCCTTACTAATTAAATATGTGATTTAATTTTTAATGAGTTAGTTTTGTGAGTTTATTTAAACCTTGTGTAGTTATGTGAATTTATGAATTGATTAAAGGGAGTCACTAATAGTTATTTAAATTAGTGAACAAACCCTAAGATTTTAATATCAAAGAATTGATAAGATTATTAATTAAATATTTAATTTATTTGAATATAGTATCAAGAGTTAAACATATTAATTTATTGCAATTATGAGTAATTAATTGATAATGTGTTAATTAATAATTATTATGAATAAATAATTAATGTGTAAAAGATTAATAATTTATAAAATGATTATATATTTACTTGATTAATTTGTGAAATATAGTAAACCTTTATTATATGGTAGTTAACTATATATAGTACAAGGTGGCACATTAATATGTC
Source organism: Panax ginseng (assembly GCA_020205605.1). Lineage (NCBI taxonomy): Eukaryota > Viridiplantae > Streptophyta > Magnoliopsida > Apiales > Araliaceae > Panax > Panax ginseng. Next base: position 35,791,799 of record CM035129.1, read on the forward strand.
TATATATTATATATATAGATTATATAGTAAGAGTTATTTGCATTCATGTGAGTTGCCTAATAATATTGTTATATGATATGAAGTGTGTGGGTAAACATTCATGATTATATGTATGTGCACTACTTGATACCTTGTAATTAGGAAATACATTGTATGCTCTTTAAATCATGGTAATAGAAAATGTAATAACAGTCATGGTAATAGAAAATGTACACTGATTATATGTATGTGCACTAATTGATACCTTATAATTAGGAAATACATTGTATGCTCTTTAAATCATTATAACCTATGTTATGTGAAATGAATTGTATATACAAAATTTATAACCAAAGTTTATATTATGTGTATATAAAGGTATAAGCCAATTATTGCATTTCATGTTTTGCAAGTGTTGGAAATTGCTTTGTCCCATAATAAGAGCCCATTCTTTTCTTCCACGTGAAAATAAAAGAAAGTTAGCAAGCCTACTCTACTCTTCATCTCAAATTCATCAATCTAGAGCAATAAGTGGATGGGGAGTGGGATTCATGAGTGAAACACCAACTCTCTCCTACCTATTATACATTCTTGAAATCCAATAGTTTGATTTGTGAGGTAATGGAATTATCTAGTTAACCATTCTTCTATAAATAAGACCTTCATCTTCCTTATTGCAATTGCTGAGATTTATTTGCTAAGGAGCTTGTAAGGAGTGAGAGTATTGCAACTCAATTACCTCAAAAGGTATGAAAACCCCAATTTATGTTCTTAGTTGAGTTTTGTTAAGATTTCTTGAATTAAGCATGTATTGGTTGATAGTTGGTTTGGGTTATGTCTCTTAGTGTTATACATACTTAGAAATGTGTTGGGTTATATTAGAAACAATTTTTATAAGGATTTTGTATGTTGGAGTTCTTGATCTATTTGAATGTAGCAAGTTCTTCGTCTACGATGGGAGATATAAGTACAAATTTGCCATAAACCCAAAACCAGTTTACATCATGGCCCAAATTGTGCCCAAATTGTACTAGGGTGCAAATAGAGTGCTACCAGAACTTCGCACTACTACGATATTTTAAGTTCAGTTTCTGTTTATGCTAACATATTAGTACATGGTAGAACAAGCTTGTAAACTGTTTTAAAATGCACATGTAAGCACATGCATATAGGATGAACAAGTATAGCAATGATTGACACAATACTTGTGGTCTTGAAATGAAATTGTAGTTCGAAAGTGAACTTTGTCACGAACACATCATGTGAGCATTCTAAATTTATGAGTAAGATAAAATGATTTATATTGACATGAAATACAAGACTAAAGTGATTAAACACACTAGCATACATGATTGAAAGTTAAGACTATTTCAAGGATATGAAACTTAAGACTTTTCAAAGTGAACCTTACCAAGACTTTTATCTTGTAAGTTCTAACCATTTGAGCATGTATATTAGGACTCATTATGCCTATAGACATATTGGCATGAACATCGTTTGGTTAATGTATGGTTTTCACTTATTTCACACATAGTCATAAAATGAAAATTTCTAATATAGGAACTATGTGAGTAAAGTATACATGTGTTGTATATATACAAGCATGACTACTAAGTATTGAATGATCAAGTTGAAAGGCACAAATGATTACATGACCTTATGAGGTTTTAATGACATATAAATTGTAAGTAAACCTGTGATAGTGAAGTTAAGTATGGTCACATGTTATATGCAAAAATCTAGCATGTATGTATGTTAAGATAGGTCTATAAGTAGTGTGTTAGAGTTGGATCAAGTCGAAAGCGAAGCTCAACCTTGAGTGCGGCGAGGGGACAAATAAGAATCACGCCATCCCTAAGCTTTCCAGACCGCACACATTCTACGCCATCCTGTGATCTTACCAAGATTCTGTTTTTGGTTCTAAAATTGAAGGCATGCTTACATGATCTCTTTATCTTGTAATATGTGACCAATGTGCCATGTAATGTGTTGAGAAGCATGCTATGTGAAGACTTGATTATTGTAAGTGTAGACTCGCATTAGTTTACACAAACTAATTGAAAGACCAACTTGTTAATGTTAGGTCGTTTCAACGCGACTTAGTTAAAGCTAGTATTATATTGTAGCTGAGCAAACATGCAAGTTTCCTAAACTTACTCCAATTATTATTGAGCAAGTTTTCCTGAATTCTTACTCTTTTACTTGAGCGAGTTTCCTTAAACTTACTCAAATTTATATTGAGCAAGTATCCGAACACTATTTTATTGTGTTGAAATGTTTCCTAACTTACACAACCTTGTTTGTTCTGAAAGTTCTTATCCTGCTCATATTGTATAGAGTAGGTTATTGTTGAATTGAAAATTATTCATTTAAGCTTGAATCTTATTTCCAAGCATGCTATTAAGTGGTTTAGTTATCTTAAAAATCAGTCCACATCGATATCATTGATATCCGCACTTAGTGCACTTGAGCTCGTACAGTCTTGGACTTGTACATCATTTAAAGTTCAATAATTCTTGAATCAGATGTTAGATAGAGTCCAACCTTTGTTCTACGTTGCATACATATGAAGTTTTATAAAAACTATCCAAACCAATTGATGGTAAGGATTCTTAGACTGAAAGAACGCCCCTTCTATGATAGGGGAGTACCCCATGTATCTAATATAAGATACATAGACTAGATTTAAATGTTATAAATATACATAGTGTACGTGAGGCTGGTCCCCTCAAGTACTTATTCTGTAGCCAGTAAGCAAAGGGTCAATTAGCTATTGATTCCATTGGAGTGTTATAGTTCAAAGTCTACTCGACTAGCTATTGTTCTAAAAGCAATAATTATATTTGCTTATGATATTCATATTGTTGAATCCTTCAGATATTCATATTGTTGAATCCATTGCCAGATATTTTTCCATTCATCAGGATATATCCTTATTGTTGTATTTAAAATTGTTGAGCAAACTCGTTGTTCATCCTTGCTATATCATGAATATATTGCAGCTAAGCCCGAGATCTCAGGGAATGACAAGGGTAAAGGAATGATGTAGAATAGTGGCAAGGAGCAGACTTTACCTTGCGCTTAGTTTAAATTACTGTTATGTAATATGAACCCTAATGATTATTTTAGGGTATATTTGTAAGATGATATTAAGGTTATCATATCTTAGGACTAGAAACACCTTTTGAATGAACGACGTACGTTTATTATATTCCGCATTTTAGTTATCGTATGTTGTTTCGAGGTAGAAGTTTGTATTTTATCGTGATGACCGAACCGGGGTCAGAGGATCCGGATTTGAGGGCATCACAGGTTGGTATCAGAGCTGTAGGTTATAAACGTTAGGAATGCGAAACCTAGGTTATAACCTTAGTAGAAAACTCAAGTAGAGTATGTAAGGATGAGTTAAGGAAATTCATCGAGTTTTATTGTGATACCGAAGTTGTTTATTTAAATCAAGAATGATTAATAGACGTCTTAAAGTTCTTAATGCTAACATGAATAGCATATCACATAAAGCCTAATAATTTTCTTCCTTCCCTCAAATCATGCCGCCTAGGAGAATTCAGCAGAATCAAAGGGAGGAAGGATCCGTTAACAATGGTGGAGGGGCAAATGTCTATCCAATGCAGAATTTTGTTAACCTATTAACGGAGGTAATGCAAAATAGACCCCCACCAGCAGCGGGGCAGTTAGGATAACACTTTGCTAGATTTAAGGACTTTAAATTGGTAGGACCACCGGAGTTCCGAGGAACCCTGGACCCAATTGAAGCCCAGACATGGATAGAAGAGATGAAGAATGTGTTTGAGGTTGCACGTGTGGCCGAAGCATAGAAGATGAGTTTTGCCACTTTCATGATGAAAGGAGGAGCTAACTATTGGTGGAAAGCCAATAGGGGTCGAGTAGACGAAGGAATTATTCCTTGGATTAGATTTAAATAGCTATTCCTCAAGAATTACTTCTTGGAGAATACGCAATAGGATATGTAAGTTATGTTTTTGGAACTGAAGCAAGGTAGTATGTCTGTCGTAGAGTGCGCAGTGAGATTTAACGAGTTAGCCCGATTTGCTCCACATCAGGTTGACACGGAGGCCAGGAAGGCAAGGAGGTTTGAATTAGGACTGAAATCATGGGTACAGAAAGCAGTGGCTATATTAAAGTTAAGACTTACTCTGATCTTTTGGAAAGGGCTATTATTGCCGAAGGTGGGAATGAAGCCATCGCTCGATTCAAACAAGAAAAGAAGATAGGTCAAGAAAGACAGAAAGGGGGAAGCAGTGGAGGCAGCAACCCCAATAAGTGTAAATGGACAGAGAGCCAATCCTCTAGAGGTAATAAGTCCGGGGAGAAGCTAAGAAAAGTATGAAGTGCAACAACTGTGGGAGGAGTCACTCGGGGGAGTGTATGAAGGGAAAGAGTGTCTGTTATCATGGCGGACAACCCGGGCACATGGCTCCTTAGTGTTTGAATAAGTAGAAGGGATGATGTTTCTCGTGTGGAGCCATGAACCATCAAATTAAGGACTGTCCGAAGAGAAAGGGCGATACAGATAGCGGCAATCACAACAACAACAACAACAATGGACTAAACATTGGAGGGTCAACCAGTCAAGCCAATAGACCAACGACACGAACATTCAACATGACCGTACAGAATGCGGTGGAGTCTAAGGACGTGGTGTCAGGTATCATTCCGATCAATGATATAGATGCATACACGTTATTTGATTCGGGTGCTACCCGCTCTTTTGATTCCAAAGAATTTTCTAAACGGTTAGAATTACCCCGTGAGAGATTAGAACACCCTATGAACGTAGAAGTAGCGAACAAGGAAATTATCCCCGTAGAATACATTTATAGGAATTGTTATACCAAATTGCGAGGATTTAAGCTCAAAGTGGATTTAATACCGATTCGTTTGGGGGAGTTCGATGTAATCCTTGGAATGGATTGGTATTCGGTTCACGGAGCAGTTATAGACTCTAAGAAGAAGTGTGTACACCTAAAGACTCTGAATATGTCGAAGGTGGTATTTTATGGTAGTAAATCACCAAGACAATCTCTTTGTCTGATTGGTATTCGTTGATGTCTTCCCAGACGAGATTCCGGGATTGCCACCGGATAGGGAGATTGAGTTTGTCATTGATTTGGCACCAGGGACAGCACCGGTATACAAAGCGCCATAACGTATGACACCGGTAGAGATAAAAGAACTAATGGCTCAATTACAAGAGTTGTTAGATAAGGGATACATTCGACTAAGTGTATCACCGTGGGGAGCACCAGTCTTATTCGTAAAGAAGAAAGATGGGTCGTTAAGACTTTGTATCGTCTACCAAGAGTTGAACAAGGTCATCATTAAGAACAAGTACCAATTGCCCAGGATAGACGATTTATTCGATCAGTTGAAGGGGGAAAAATACATTTCAAAGATTGACTTGAGGACCGGTTATCACCAATTGGCAGCTGTAGTTTTTGCTTTAAAAATATGGAGGCATTATTTATATGGTGAGAAGTGTGACATATACACGAACCATAAAAGTCTGAAATATATCTTCACACAGAAGGAATTGAATATGAGGTAGAGAATGTGGTTAGAACTAATAAAAGATTACGATTGTGATATTTTATATCATCCGGGGAAAGCAAATGTAGTAGCTGATGCACTAAGTAGGAAGGGTAGAGAAAAGTTGTCAATGTTAACGACTTAGAATGAGTTAGTAACAGAGATGGAAAGAATGGAGTTAGAAGTTAAATCACCGAATGAAGCAATAGAAATTTTATTTTCAATGGAGACTCAACCGATGTGGCGACCCCAAATCCGGATACTTGAAACCCGAACTCGGTTCTCCACGATACCATTTCTTTAAGCTGAATAATACTAAATAATAATATAATTCGAACTTAATTTACATACATCAAAGTTTACTTCCCTGTGCGTGACCTTCAAATACATTCCTTACAATACACGATAATAGATTCCATTGTCTTACTAACTATAACCATTAACTCATACTAAATCTCATTCGAACAGCTTTTTCTTTTCCTTGTTCGTGCCTGAGCCTTCAGTCGATCGTTACGTAACTGAAAACATTTAGTTTAAGCAAGGATGAGCATTTGAGTGCCCATCAAGTAATAGCAATTATATATATAAGCTGAAAGAATATAAGTATTCTCTTTCCATAACACTTCTACAACGAATCGAAAGTTGTGAAGTAATCTGTACTGATAAAAATTCACATAACAATTCTCTTTCAATTTCTTGAAATTAGGCTCCACCCATGAATAGGGTTTAAGAAACATACTATGAACATGGTTTTTCATTTTCGAAAAGGTTTAGCGAAATTCATCCCCAAACCGTCATAACTTACCGGCACGGAGGGTGGACCAGCCCCGTTGTACCCTGTATTGATCAATACTACATAACTTGAACGAAATTCATCGCTCACCCTTTGTCCGCCGGTGAGCATAAAAATTTTCCCATTATCGGGATGTTCATACATGCCTGGTTCCAAACCCGAAGGTTTTAATCTTGCTTTCAACAATAATATGTAATTCAACATATATGTATACGGGTAATTGACAAAGGTATATCAACATGTGAATAAATGCTATGATTATCCAAGTGGGGACACTTGTATAACCATTTAGAAATCAACTTAATGTAATATATATCCGAGCTAACATGTTGATAATCAAAGCGTATATAATCAGTATGGGAATAGAATAATTCAAAACTTCTTACTCATGTCCATTGCATAAAGAAAATGCAAAGGTAGGATACTTGCACCGATTCAATGATTACAAATCTCAACTTAGGTTTTATCTCTTTATCACAACCTATCAATAATCGGATCATTCGCTCGATTAGAACAATATATCATAACACATAGTAATCGCTATTATTATTACGAAGACATAGTCTAATCACGTCATCACATAATCGCAGTGATCATACTTTCTATTCTATACTTTTATACATTTTTCAAATATCTCACCCATGCTCTTACTGTAAGTCTTTTCTTTTCTATTATAGGTTCGACGGTTGTTTGGGCGTCGGCTAAACAACTTTATCGGGTAAATAATGAGTCTAAGACTCTTATTCTATACCTCAACATCGTAAATATCGGACATTTTACTTTTAATCATTTTTGAATTTTCCGTAAATTGAAAATTTAAAATAAATCAAATCATTACTCAAGGGCTTATAGTGATATAACATTACTATGGGTGCTCTTCATCAAATCTCGACTTCATAACCTGGTTCTCAAGTCACCTAGTTTGGCTTAATTATAACTTTCAAACATCTAATCATAATTAAATGATTTAAACATCAAACAATTCTATTATCATTAATAATTAATTAATATTAAATTATTAATGAAACCATTGCAAAAATATAAAAGTTATTTATAATAACTCAAACTATTTTTAAAACATTTATATTACCCTTAAATGATTTTTAAAACAATTAAAATCATTTTTAAATAATCACCATTAATATATAAATATTAATGTACTATTCATCCAAATATTAAAAGTCATTAATTATAACTTAAAATATTTTTAAATCCTTAATATCCTCTTTAAATGATTTTAAATAAATAAAACCATTTTTAAACTATTTATTTAATATAAATATTAAATAAACTTAATATCACAAATCATTAACTAAATATCATTAATATATAATTATTAATGAAATTATCTTCTAAATATTAAAAGTTATATTTTATAACTCAAAATATCTATAAATACTTTATTTTAATTTAAAATGATTTTTAAAATATTAAAATCATTTTTAAACTAATTATTTAATATAATCAATAAATAACTTTAATATCATTAATATATAATTAATTAATGAAATTCATCACAAAATATTAAAAGTCATCACAAATAACTTAAAATATTTTCTTATACCATAATATAATTTTTCATGATTTTCATGAATTAAAACTATTTTAAAACATTTATTTAATATTATAATTAAATAAATAAATACCTTTATATTCCAAAAATACTAAATATTTGTGAAATATACTCAAAATAGTTAAAACTATTTTTCGGACTTTAAAATAATTTTTCATAATTTATTTGGTATTTTTAATAATTAAAATCTAATTTTTCTAATTTTTTAAATCATTTTCGGAAAATCGAAAAATTAAAATAATTAAAATCTGTCAGCTAAAGGCCCCTATAGTGACAGTAACTGTCATATAGGTGTTCTTGAGCCTACCTGATCTTCATAAGGCGTAACCGAAGGTAGCCTACTTTGACCGTGAATAACTCTCTCATATTAACGAATTTGGATAATCTATAAATTGGGTCTTGTAGAGGAATTACCGACTACAATCTCCAATAATCATAACCTCTAAACAAACATCGAGATCTGGGATAAATCACCATCAAAGTAGCTACCAAAGCTATTCTTCACGAAGAACGAGTTGAGGTGCCTACTTTGGACCTCTATAACTTGATGATCGTGTAACGCTTATGTGATCTATCAATTCCAGCAGTGTAGAAAATATGTAGGACTACAACGCTAACCCTTAACATCATCATAAAAACAATAAATCAAGCATCTAAAGTGTGGTCAAACCTTGTCGAAAAAATTAACACTTAGAAAATTCTCGGGTCGCCGTAATTTTACGTCAATGCCATCAACCCACTTTGACCTTAAATAACTCTTAATCCAGTAATATATATTGACCGATTCTTTTTGGAGGTTAAATACCACATAACAAGCTACACATATCAACCTTTATAACACAAAACACATTAAATATGACCGAGATATAAGGCCTGACATTTGCCAAAAAAAAGTTTTACGGACACTTAGAATATTTTTACGGGTTTGAAAATGTACAGATTAATCCTCTGCAGGCAACCCACTTTGACCGCTTATAAATCCCGATCTACAATAGATATAGACCTGATTCCTTTTGGAGATTAAAGACCACATATCAGGATACCTATAACAACTTTTAAAAAACAAAACTCGAGATCGACCAAAGATTTATAGCCTCTGACATTTGGTGAAAAATAACAGAATTCAGTTTTTCCAACTTGCTCAAATCTTCAAATTCGTGCACTTTGATGTTATGGGTTCATGATTTTACAACCCAGAAAATTAATAGACTCCCTATTACACTACTTTAAACAATCAATTTCATCAATTAACATCGAATCGAAGGATTTCAAAATTAGGGAATTTCATACCTTTTCTAGCTTCAATTTTTGATTTTTTTGGCTTTGATGCTTCTGATTTATTTTTTGTGATGGGTGGGCTTTGATTAGGAGCTTATGGGCAAGATAATTTCGTTGGTAAGAGGTTGGGAGAGCATAGCTAGAAGAGTTGGGCAATTTTAGTGTACAAATGAGCTTAATCCTCACTTAATCTCTATTTATAGAATAATTCAAATGCCTTGGATGCTAGATTGGTTGATTGAATCTGAGCATAATTGAGTCTTGGATACTCAATTGGTAGGGTAGTGATGTTGGCCATAATTTGTTGCTAGATTCCTCCAATAATACACTAATAATACACTAATAAGCCAAAAAGGGCAATTTAGTCATTTCCACACTAATAATTGGTTTCTTCCTTTAATAATGCACAAGGGTAGTTTATACTTCTCATGTCTACCATGAAGGGCATTTTAGACATTGGCCATAACCATTAGGGTTTATCACTTTAGATTTTAAAATTCCATAATATAACTAATAATACACTAAAAGGGTATTTTGGTAATTTCCCATATAATTTCATGGGCATTCTTGTACATGGCAATTAAATGTAATATTTAATCACTAGATGGTAATTCTTATTATTTACCAATTACTTCTATCCTTTGGTAAATTAAAACTTTTATACATTAACATCGTAATTAAACCCAAAAATTTAAAATTAGGGTTTTCGATTAAAATTTAGGGTTCTATAATTAGGGTTTCTTAACGCCATCAATTAGGGTTTCTAATTGACCATTAGGGTTCTCTAATTATGTGTGTATGTTACTAACACACGCTCATTACGGTCTCTAACTTCAACCGATTAGGGTTGTAATAATTAGGGTTTGTCTAATTATCGACATACTGCATAATTAGGGTTTTCTTCTAATTACCGGCACATCTTATACACAATAACCTTCATATACACATCACTACTACTCACCATATCTCATGGCGAGTTTAATAATTAGGGTTTCACAAATAGGGGGTAATATGCTACTGACCTAATTGACCATCATCGCTTTCAATATTATCTCGTCTGCATATACACACATATACATAATTATTGTCTCAGAAAATCATTATAACAATAATATAATATTATTATTCTCATCTCTTGATCACAATCCCAATTCGTGGTTTGGATCTCATATCCACTTCTCTTTCTTACACAAGATCAATAATCAAGTTAAAATAATTAACTTAAATATTCGAACAAATCATATAATAAAATATTTATTATATAATTCTAATTATCACTTCATATATTATTTCCAATCATGTTATCATGGAAAATAATTAATAAAAATATTTACGCTTATAGAAATTAATTACCATAAAATATAATTTGTAGTAATTAATAATTCCAAAATTATTTCTAATTTTTAAAGAAATAAATATATTCGTATTTATCGCTCACATTACTAGACACTTATTCTCGCTATTAAATAAAAAAAAAAATTATACGCAAATTTTCTTATTTATTTTATTTAGGAAATCTCGGGTTATTACATTCACCTCCTTTATAAGGATTCCGTCCCTAATCACCGCTTTAAAACTTATATCGAGAAAGGTACATAGCATATAATCATTGACGTAGATCTCGATCATACTTGATCGAACCGATCTTTAACTATTCTCCATAACGCGTGTCTATTCGATAAATGTAAAATTTGATTTCTAAAAGAACTCAAATTCCTTCCTCAAAATTTCTTTATGAAATAATTTACTATCTATATAGCTATATTTTATACAGGAAAATCATATAAAATATTGAAGTTATTCGAATAGAACCTGGAGTTCCATTTCCAGCTGCCACAGTATCCTCAACTGCTACGATATCTTGAACGACCATAATGAAGACACTTACGGTTTATTTCGTTGTCGCCTATATCTTGCTGTCATTTCTCGTATTCACATTCCTTATCTCACTTCTCCTTCTTGAATAATCTTTCACCTTATAATCCATTGATTCATAAATAAAACATTCGCTATACATTCTTGAATTGGGACAATTGGAAGAGATATGTCTCTTCTGCCCACAAACTTTTTCTTTATCTCATTTCCCTTTTATCGTATAGGTGATAAAAGTTATCTTTTGCCCTTTCCGTTATCCTAACTATCATAAACGCTTCTCATCGAGTCACTTAATCCTCTATACCCTAGCAATAGGATTGCCTTAAAGTCTTTAAGGTTCGACGTTTGATTATCTGGTTGATCTTCCACAATTGGGTTTTCGTTTTTACGCGTTGGCATAATCATAAATTATTCTTCATTTCCTTAGATTCTAAGCCTCATCGTATCGTTAGACATATAACACAAAATTTTCTACTCAAATACTCATGTAATCAAAATATTGGATTTGAAACTTGGTTTACTATATTAACCAATATTCAGATAAATATCTGCTACTTTTATAACAACTTACTTCATTAATCCAACTTGTGACACTCATGGTACTTCCAACCATAGCACTTCACATTAATAGAACTTAACATACCATATCACATATTGCTTTAAACATCAGCTATCCCTTTGTGACTACAACAGTCGGGATTTAAAATCTTGACCAACACAAAGGTTGAAATATAGTTCATTACTTATCACACATATTACATAACATAACCCATACTACTTATCTACCAAGCCTTTCTTCTCGGACATTCATTCGCTCGATGTCCTTCCATTCCACAATTAAAACATCCACCTTTCTTATAGTTGGGGCAACGAGGAAAGGTATGTCCCTCACAGCCGCAAATATAACATATCTTCTTCCCTTTCTTCTTACTGGGTCTTTCTAATTCATAGTCTCCTATCTTTCTTTTTCCCTTATCTCTCGGAGCTGTACACGAAGTGTTGCTTGAGGCTCCCATCTAATCAATTTGGATCTTAAGCTTCTCATGTTCTTCCATTGTTTCTATTAATGCCTGACGTAGCAACTTTTCTATTTCCCACAACCTTTCTAGTGAAGAAACCTTGTTCTCTAGATCCTGCACTTTCGTTGATGCTTGAGCAGCTTCAACTTTAGTATCCGAATCACTATCTGTCAAATCCACCATTTCTGGATCTGATACTACGTTTTCCACTATAGCCACCTCGTCCGATTTGGGTTCTTGGTAAGCTTCTATTTCAGCTGTTGGCCTCGATATTAGCTCGGGGGTATGGATCTGATCCTTCTTATTCCACATATCTTTTCCACCAGACATCTACATACATAAGTTACCCCGATTAGCATGTAGTATATATACCAAAGAATCAAGAGTTCTATATACGTTGTCTCTTATTTTGTTTGACGATAAATTTATTCAATTCTCATCAACGCCTATCTCTCTGTAGAAAGGCTCCATCATCCACTCAAGATTTAATCGTATGAAGGCGATGTCTAAAGCCCGCTCCCAAGGTATATATCCTCGTGTCTTTGGCTTCTATCTCAACCTTCAAATGTCCTATCTCAGATCTCCCTCTATTCCAACCTCCCTCGTAATTCGCTTAACTCCATCTCGTGTTCGGTGAGAAGGCGTCCTTGTATACTTGTTCCAAAATCCAAAAATGCGATTACGTATTGCCTCACCGCTCAAACTCTAACCCTTAAGTCGTCTGCTCCTAACTATCAAATCTCTTATCATCTCACCGTCAGTGTACTCTCGCTAGAGTCCATCGCCTCTTGGGTCAAGGAATTACTATTTTGACTTTCGTCATCCATCCTATGACCACAATAAACGAGACAACATTAGTACCGAAATAAAATATATTCATCGATAAAATGAAGGAATATTTTATTTAGTACAACTAAAACTCGATGAATCTCTTTAACTCATCATATTCTATAACTTCTCACCAGAGTACTTCGTCTCCTAGTTCACTGGATATCTATCTTAACTTTCGTCCTTTATTCTACTAAGGTTATAACTCTTCACCAGAGTTCTTCGTCCATTGAATATCTATCCTAACTTTAGTTATCCATTCTACTAAGGTTATAACCTAGGTTTCGCATTCCTAACGTTTATAACCTCACGACTTTGATACCAACCTTGTGTGCGACCCCAAATCCGGATACTTGAAACCCGAACTTCGGTTCTCCACGATACCATTTCTTTAAGTCAATAATACTAAATAATAATATAATTTGAACTTAATTTACATACATCAAAGTTTACTTCCCCAGGTACGTGACCTTCAAATACATTCCTTACAATACCTGACAATAGATTCCATTGTCTTACTAACTATAACCATTAACTCATACTAAATCTCATTCAATGACTTTTCTTTTCCCTTGTTCGTGCACGAGCCTTCGTGTCGATCGTCGAAATCGAAAACATTTAGTTTAAGCAAGGATGAGCATTTGAGTACCCAAAGAAAGTAATAGCAATTATATATATAGTTTGAAAGAATATAAGTATTCTCTTTCCATAACACTTCTACAACGAATCGAAAGTTGTGAAGTAATCTGTACTGATAAAAATTCACATAACAATTCTCTTTCAATTTCTTGAAATTAGGCTCCACCCATGAATAGGGTTTAAGAAACATACTATGAACATGGTTTTCATTTTCGAAAAGGTTTAGCGGAGATTCATCCGCAAAATCGTCATAACTTACGAACGAGGGTGATCGGCCCCATTGTACCTCAGATTGATCAATACTACATAACTTGAACGAAATTCATCGCTCACCCTTTGTCCGCCGAAGCGCATAAAAATTTTCCCATTATCGGGATGTTCATACATGCCTGGTTCCAAACCCGAAGGTTTTTAATCTTGCTCAACAATAATATGTAATTCAACATATATGTATACGGGTAATTGACAAAGGTATATCAACATGTGAATAAATGCCATGATTATCCAAGTGGGGACACTTGTATAACCATTTAGAAATCAACTTAATGAATATATATCTGAGCTAACATGTTGATAATCAAAGCGTACATAATCTGTACAGGAATAGAATAATTCTGAAACTTCTTACTCATGTCCATTGCATAAAGAAAATGCAAAGGTAGGATACTTGCCTGATTCGCTGATTACAAATCTCAACTTAGGTTTTATCTCTTTATCACAACCTATCAATAATCAGATCATTCGTTCGATTAGAACAATATATCATAACACATAGTACTGTCTATTACAGTCAGCACATAGTCTAATCACGTCATCACATAATCGCAGTGATCATACTTTCTATTCTATACTTTTATACATTTTTCAAATATCTCACCCATGCTCTTACAGAAGTCTTTTCTTTCTATTATAGGGTCTGACAGTTGTCGGCGTGCCGACAGCTTTATCGGGTAAATACTGAGTCTAAGACTCTTATTCTATACCTCAACATCTGTAAATATCAGACATTTTACTTTTAATCATTTTTGAATTTTCCAGAAATTGAAAAATTTAAAATAAATCAAATCTGTCACTCAAGGGCTTATAGTGATATAACTGTTACTATGGGTGCTCTTCATCAAATCCTGGACTTCATAACCTAGGTTCTCGAAATCAAAACTAGTTTGGTAAAATTTATAACTTTCAAACATCGGAATCATAATTAAATGATTTAAACATCAAATAATTCTATTATCATTAATAATTAATTAATATTAAATTATTAATGAAACCATTCTGCTAAAATATAAAAGTTATTTATAATAACTCAAACTATTTTTAAAACATTTATATTACCCTTAAATGATTTTTAAAACAATTAAAATCATTTTAAATAATCACCATTAATATATAAATATTAATGTACTATTCATTCAAATATTAAAAGTCATTAATTATAACTTAAAATATTTTTAAATCCTTAATATCCTCTTTAAATGATTTTTAAATAAATAAAACCATTTTTAAACTATTTATTTAATATAAATATTAAATAAACTTAATATCACAAATCATTAACTAAATATCATTAATATATAATTATTAATGAAATTATCTTCTAAATATTAAAAGTTATATTTTATAACTCAAAATATCTATAAATACTTTATTTTAATTTAAAATGATTTTAAAATATTAAAATCATTTTTAAACTAATTATTTAATATAATCAATAAATAACTTTAATATCATTAATATATAATTAATTAATGAAATTCATCACAAAATATTAAAAGTCATCACAAATAACTTAAAATATTTTCTTATACCATAATATAATTTTTCATGATTTTCATGAATTAAAACTATTTTTAAAACATTTATTTAATATTATAATTAAATAAATAAATACCTTTATATATTCAAAATACTAAATATTTGTGAAATATACTCAAAATAGTTAAAAACTATTTTTCGGACTTTAAAATAATTTTTCATAATTTATTTGGTATTTTTAATAATTAAAATCTGATTTTCTAATTTTTAAATCATTTTCTAAAATCGTAAATTAAAATAATTAAAATCGTAAGCTAAAAGGCCCCTATAGTGACAGAGCAACTGTCATATAGGTGTTCTTGAGCCTACCCAGATCTTCATAAGGCGTAAGCAGGTAGGCCTACTTTGGCCCGTGAATAACTCTCTCATATTAACGAATTTGGACAATCTATAAATTGTGTCTTGTAGAGGAATTACCCGACTACAATCTCCAATAATCATAACCTCTAAACAAACATCAGATCCGGGATAAATCACCCATCAAAGTAGCTACCAAAGTCGTTTCTTCACGAAGAAACAGTTCGAGGTGCCTACTTTGGACCTCTATAACTTGATGATCGTGTAACGTTTATGTGATCTATCAATTCCAGTGTGTAGAAAACATGTAGGACTACAACGCTAACACTTAACATCATCATAAAAACAATAAATCAAGCATCTAAAGTATGGTCAAACCTTTTCGGAAAAATTAACACTTAGAAAATTTTGGTCATTTGTAATTTTTACGGTCAATCTTAAGTCAACCCACTTTGACCTTAAATAACTCTTAATCCGTAATATATATTGACCTGATTCTTTTTGGAGGTTAAATACCACATAACAAGCTACACATATCAACCTTTATAACATAAAACACATTAAATATGACCGAGATATAAGGCCCCGACATTTGCCAAAAAAAATATTTACTGGACACTTAGAATATTTTACGGTTTGAAAAAGCAATAGGTCGTCAATAATCTGGCCAACCCACTTTGACCGCTTATAAATCCCGATCTACAATAGATATAGACCTGATTCCTTTTGGAGATTAAAGACCACATATCGGGATACCTATAACAACTTTTAAAAAAAAAACTCGAGATCGACCAAAAGATTTATAGCCTCGACATTTGGTAAAAAATAATGTAATTTGGTTTTTCCAACTTGCTCAAATCTTCAAATTAAAGGCACTTTGATGTTATGGGTTCATGATTTTACAACCCAGAAAATTAATAGACTCCCTATTACACTACTTTAAACAATCAATTTCATCAATTAACATCGAATCGAAGGATTTCAAAATTAGGGAATTTCATACCTTTTCTAGCTTCAATTTTTGATTTTTTTGGCTTTGATGCTTCTGATTTGTTGTTTGTGATGGCTGGGCTTTGATTAGGAGCTTATGGGCAAGATAATTTCGTTGGTAAGAGGTTGGGAGAGCATAGCTAGAAGAGTTGGGCAATTTTAGTGTACAAATGAGCTTAATCCTCACTTAATCTCTATTTATAGAATAATTCAAATGCCTTGGATGCTAGATTGGTTGATTGAATCTGAGCATAATTGAGTCTTGGATGCTCAATTAGTAGGGTAGTGATGTTGGCCATAATTTGTTGCTAGATTCCTCCAATAATACACTAATAATACACTAATAAGCCAAAAAGGGCAATTTAGTCATTTCCACACTAATAATTGGTTTCTTCCTTTAATAATGCACAAGGGTAGTTTATACTTCTCATGTCTACCATGAAGGAAATTTTAGACATTGGCCATAACCATTAGGGTTTATCACTTTAGATTTTAAAATTCCATAATATAACTAATAATACACTAAAAGGGTATTTTGGTAATTTCCCATATAATTTCATGGGCATTCTTGTACATGGCAATTAAATGTAATATTTAATCACTAGATGGTAATTCTTATTATTTACCAATTACTTCTATCCTTTGGTAAATTAAAACTTTTATACATTAACATTGTAATTAAACCCAAAAATTTAAAATTAGGGTTTTCGATTAAAATTTAGGGTTCTATAATTAGGGTTTCTTAACGCCATCAATTAGGGTTTCTAATTGACCATTAGGGTTCTCTAATTATATGTGTATGTTACTAACACAGTCATTACGGTCTCTAACTTCAACCGATTAGGGTTGTAATAATTAGGGTTTGTCCTAATTATCGACATACAGCAGTAATTAGGGTTTTCTTCTAATTACCGACATCTTATACACAATAACCTTCATATACACAGTCACTACTCAGTCATATCTCGTAACTGAGTTTAATAATTAGGGTTTCACAGCAGGGTAATATGCTATGACCTAATTGGTTGTCGTTACTTTCAATATTATCTGTCTAAGCGTACACGATTACATAATTATTGTCTTTGTAAAATCATTATAACAATAATATAATATTATTATTCTCATCTCTTGATCACAATCCCAATTCAGGGTTTAGATCTCATATCTGACTTCTCTTTCTTTCACAGCATCAATAATCAAGTTAAAATAATTAACTTAAATATTCTGAACAAATCATATAATAAAATATTTATTATATAATTCTAATTATCACTTCATATATTATTTCCAATCATGTTATCATGAAAAATATTTCTGCTTACAGAAATTAATTACCATAAAATATAATTTGTAGTAATTAATAATTCCAAAATTATTTCTAATTTTTAAAGAAATAAATATATTCGTATTTATCGTTCACATTACTAGACACTTATTCTCGTCATTAAATAAAAAAAAAATTATACGCAAATTTTCTTATTTATTTTATTTAGGAAATCTCGGGTTATTACAACCGACCATAGTGGAACGGGTTAAGGAAGTGCAATTAAGCAATGAAGAATGCAAACATATGAAAAAGAGAATGGAAGATGAAGAAAAGACTAAATATAACCTCGATAAGGAGGGATTGCTTCATTTTGAATGAAGAATTTGGGTTCCAAATAATTCTGAATTAAAAGAGGAGATAATGTTTGAGGCCCATAATTCGAGGTACTTGATATATCCTGGTAGTACAAAGATATATCAAGACCTTCGTCAGAACTTTTGGTGGCCAAACATGAAAAAAAGAGATAACAGAATATGTTAGTAGGTGCTTTACTTGTCAGAAAGTTAAGGCTGAACATCAACGACCTAGGGGGTTGTTGCAATCATTAGAAATTCCAGAGTGAAAATGGGAGCCCATCACAATGGACTTTGTGGTGGGACTTCCAACAACAAGTAAATGATACGATATTATTTGGGTAATAGGGGATCGATTGACGAAATCGTCTCACTTTCTACCAATAGGTGTTAGGTATAATCTAGAACAATTAGCTAAATTGTATGTCAAATAAATTATTTCAAGACATGGAGTACCTGTTTCGATTGTGTTAGATCATGATCCACGATTCACATCGAACTTTTGGAGGAGGTTGAAAGAGAAAATGGGAACATAGTTGAGATTGAGTACGGCGTATCATCCTCAAATGGATGGACAAAGTGAGCAGATAATTCAAATGCTTGAAGATATGTTAAGATCTTGCGTTATAGATTTTAAAGGAAGTTGGGATGAACATCTACCGTTGGTAGAATTTGTGTACAACAATAGTTTTCACGCTAGTATAGGCATGCCACCTTATAAAGCGTTGTATGGAAGGAAGTGTAAAACTCCATTATGTTGGGATAAAGTAGGTGAACGTCGGATGTTTGGACCTGAGATGGTACAACAGATGACGAATATGGTAAAACTAATACGTACTCGATTGATAGTGGCTCAAGATAGGCAGAAGAAGTATGCTGATCATCATAGAGAAAAGAGAGAATTTGAAGTAGGATCTTATGTCTTTCTCAAAGTATCGCCATGGAAAGGGAAGATACGTTTTGGGAAGAAAGGGAAGGTAAGTCCAAGGTTTATAGGACCTTTTGAAATTTTAAGAAGGGTAGGAGAGGTAGTTTATGAAGTAGCCTTACCTCCAGAAATGGAACGTATACACAATGTGTTTCACGTGTCTATGTTGCGTCCCTATAAGCTGGAATATAAACACGTAATAGAGTATGAATTTATTCAGGTAGAAAATGATTTATCGTATAAAGAACTTACAGTTCAAATTGTTGATAAGAAGGAACAAGTATTGAGAAATAAGATAATACCTTCGGTGAAGGTGATTTGGAGGAACCACAATGCTGATGAAGCAACGTGGGAACTCGAAAGTAAAATGAAGGAAAACTTTCCTCATTTGTTTATGTAATTATAGCGAGATTCTGGGGACAGAATCCTTATAAAGGGGGGGGGGAGAATTTAACGTCCGAGAAAATTGGATTTATATGAGAATTAAATTTTTATTTGATTATGTGAATTAAATGAATTTAATTGATTATTTATGTTAATAAGCTATGTGAAGGTCGTTCTATGACCTAGGATGTGCGGATGTGGTTAGGATTCTGGCTATGTGCTAGAATTAATTGTTTTGAATTTCCAAGACGAAAATAAAAGTTTTCCGAGAAATTTTCGTAAAAACTCTATTCATTCGTTTCTACTCGGGATTTAAGTTTGAAATTTTGAGAAACACGTAATGATAGAATACGAGGATGAGATGAAATATCTAATAATATTTAAGTTATGGCAAACGAAGTTTTCGCCTGCAGACTTAAAACCTAAGGGTTGGGAAAAATAATTTTCGTGAAGGAAATGATATACGTATAATGATTAAGATGATTATGCGTACGATATACGAGTGTGATACTATTTAGTATACGAGTATAGTATGAAGATTTAATATGTCGTATAATACGAATATTGTACGAGTACTATATGAAGAGAATTGTGAGTTATATGCATAGAATAGGATTGGTTCATAATGGACTTAGAGTTTAAGGATTTTGTATAATCCAATTGGACTTGGATTATATCAAGCCCAATGAATCGTGTAACCAAACCCAAGTTAAGGCCCGATATTAAGTTTAATTAAGCCCGATCCAAGAAACCAAACAGCGGATCGAACCAAAGGGTCACTGGATGGGTAAAACCCATGGCGCAACACATGGGGATGACCCATGCACCATGTGGGCCAGCCACTTGGACACCAAGTAAAGTGGTTACTTGGTGGCTAAGTGTTGTCGAGGTGGGAATAGTATGGAGGTCACACAATGACCATTATGCCCTCCATTTGGTTTGCCTATAAATGAAAGCTTAAGTTGGTCATTTATGATTTTACAAGAATTGTCCAACTTATATTGAGAGAGAGAAAAAGCTAGAAACAAGTAATCATTCTACTTTGAAGCAAACCATAACATGTTTTACTAAGAACGTGAAGAATGAAGAGGTAAAATTTTGTAAACGTTAACTTTTCTAATTTTTGATTCCTTAATCGCAAAGAATCGTAGATTGGTGGAGCATACCTCTTATGGAGGAATAAGGATGGCTTTTAATGATTAAAACATTGATAAGTCATGTTTAAGTAGAAATCTTAAGAGTTTACATAAATTTAAATCGTAGAAATCATTGATTATTAACTTGGTTGTTGATGGACAAATTAAAAACCATATTTGATAGGATATGTGCATCTTGCTTGGTTAGGATGTAGGTAAGGAACCAACGGAGTTGTTCCATTTGATTTGGCAGATAGAATACGAGTAACGAAGTTATAACAAATTTTACAGAATTAGACGTTAAACGTCAAAAACGTAGAAATCCCATATTAGTAGTCGAAAGTTGTCGTGTGACTTGGAAATGTTGGTTTTCAATGTCAACACGTGAGTTAAGGTATTTAAGATTCATGGAATAAGGAATCGTCAAATTCTGACTTAGAACGAAGAAAACAAGTATTGAACGCTCAAGAACGATATACGAACGCTCGATAATGAACTTAAAAGTGAATTCTGAGTTAACGGATTCAAAAATGTAAAACTCTTACATGAACACTTATAGTATGTAAAATAGGAGCTGAGGGCTTTTGAACGGACCAATTCGGACTTATAACGAAGAAGTTATGAAGCCGGGAAGTTAACTGTCAAACAATTACGAACTAAAGTCTTAGTCTGCAGCATGTCATGCTGCATAAAAGCTTAGGGCGTACCATGCAAATAGCATGAAACGATAGTAGTAGAGTTATCAAGAGTGACGTTGCAACGCCATTCACATATATAAGTTCTGCTACAGCAATACCGGACGAGGGTCTAGTTATCTAAACTGGCTGCAAATACGATTGTTGCATCTAAAGGCCGCGTCGCAACGCCAAGATAGGGAAAATGTTGTGTAAGTTAGGTTTGAACTCAATTGTTTCAAGACCACACTAAGCCAAGTTTATATACTTAATGTACATACTAAAACCATTCCTATGTTACATATATTAACATATATTATGATGAACTTAGGAATCGAACACAAGTTGTTAGTAAGTAAACGAAAAATGTGAAGTGTAAATAAGTAAACCGTGAACGGTGTTCAACGTTGGTACTTCACCAACAATAATGATCGAGTCTCAGTTAATAATGTACGAACGTTAACAAGCCAAGATAATTGGGAAGTAAGTCAGATTGACATTATTAATAAAATAATTTCAATTAAGACATAGAAGAGAAATAAGTTGGTAATAGCAATGTGATAAGATTGTTTTGTAACTAATTACAGTGTGCTATGTGATTATATCATGTAGATTCCATAAAGACTAAGAAATGTTGAATATTTTATTCAAAGACGCTTGAAGGCAAGTTTTCTTAACGCTTGTTTAACCTTTGTGTTAGCCGAGTTTTCTGTGATTCATTTAATGAGTTTCATGAATGATTTTAAGGAAAGGGTCAATGCGAATTTTAACTCGGCTAGACTATTCTTAAGAGTTAAATTAATTTGTGTACATGTCTTTCTATATAGAAATGATAACGCTATCATATGCCAAATATTTGGTACGGATTCAAAGCTAAGTTTGTCTATGAAGAAATAAAATTATTTTTCATCGTTTATTATATGGGCACGCGAGTTTGCCAAATCTTAAACGTAAATACGTTTAACGGATGAATGTTGATCAACATAGAGGACTATAGGCTGATCACCTAGAAGTGCTCGTAAGAAATGTCGAATGTACAGCCTTAGTGTTGTGATGTCCTTTTTATGTATGAAAATGTAAAGAGAATGTTCATGGTCTTTCGACCGGTTCAGAATTCCTAAGCTATTACATACTTTGGGATTGATGTTATGAATTGATAAGTATTAGTAAATGTTTCGTAGTACTTTATGACTATTTGTTCAGTTGTGTAAGATTATCATATAATTCATGAATGTGGTATTGATATTATTCTTTGTTAGACTTGCTGAGCTAGTTATGCTCACTTCTTGCGTGAATTATATGATTGCAGCTAAAGCCGAACGTACTGAGAATTCTACGAGAGATAAAGGCAAGGCTAAGATGGATAGTTAAATGTCTTGTAATAGATTAGTATGATCATATGTATTCTACTTATGAATAACAAATGATGTAATCGGTTTATGAACCTGGGAAGAAATTTTAGTATGATTGTAATGAGAAGATAGTTAATACATTCATTGTGTTGTGGTTTCAATGGAATGATTGTATGATTATGAGTATCGTGTAGCACCATATGTCGGGTTGGAAGATACCCGGATTTGGGGGCGTCACATCATCATTGGTTCAAAATATATATTTGATGAATGGGTAATATACCCATGAATTGGATACATTCAGGCCTAAATTGGTTTTGTTCTCAAGTCTTTTAGAAGTGTTTTTATTGTGTTTCGTGTTTATTTTGCAGATTGAGGCGAAGCAGGGACAAATTGGGGATTTTAGCATACTAGTGGCACAACCATAAATAAACTGAAGACTAGCGCTGGGGCGCTCTTTCATGTGTTATTCCCAGCGCCGGGGCGCTGGGGCTCGGCTAAACCTAGTGATGCTCGGCTAAGGAAAGGAAGTGGAAGGTGATTAGGAGAGTAACAAAGCAGGAGCTATATAAGGACGTTAACAGCTGAAATTAAAGGACTCTAACCATCATAGCTGAAGATTAATCATGTTTTTCATCAGAGAATTGTGGAAAAGAATTACAATTGAAGATTGAAGCGTGAAGGATTTTCTTTTATAGTTTCTTCTTATTATTATTTTTAATTGTGTAATTCTTTTGAGATGATTTTTATGGGATTGTTGGTTTTATTTTTCGTTATGAACTAATTTTCAATTAAGACTACAAATTGAACCTTTTATGTCTAAGAATTAATTATTCAATTTAATCCAATTATTTATGTCCAGGTGAATTGTTTATCATGTTTTGTACGTATTAAAAAATTATTTGGCCAATAATTACTGTATTACTCTAGAAGGATTCGGGAGATGAAATTTAGGGTTGGAACTGGACATGATAACATGTATGCTTAATTATTTGCATGAGATGAATAATTAGGGTTGTGAATTGAATATGAATATCTATTCACTCCATGTAACAATTGGGAATTGGAACTTAATGGGTTTGATTTAATTATTTTGCATAGGAATATCGCAGAATTAATTGAATTGAATAGAAGTTATTTTTTCCTTGAAAAAGGGTTTTTAACACCTAGAATTCCTGTTAATAATTCAGTTGACGTAATAGTTGGAACATTTGGATAATTGGTTTGTAGTACATAATTTGGGATATTGTAGTCTTAACCTTAATTTATTTGAATTAATTTCTAAAGTAGTCTAGTTTAATTATTCAATTTAGTTTTCTTAATTTAATAATTACAAATTGAAGTTGTTTAAATAAAATTTAATTGGTATAGTGCTAGTAGTTGAAGTTTATTGATTGGAATTCCTTGTGGGTTCGATACTTAATTTATCACTTTATTACTTGTTGACTGTGTATACTTGCACAAATAATTAATTGTGAATTCAACCAACAAGTTTTTGGCGTCATTGCCGGGGAATTATTTATTAATATTAATTCTATATTAGTTATAATCAAATTGGTCTTAATTTAAATGTTAGTTACTTATTTTTTCCATCTTGTGTTTGTAGAAATTCTTTGTATGTGTATGCACACTAGATCAAAGGACAAAAGGGAACTTTTTCCTTATGCAGACGATATCAAAAGGAAGTTTCAGAAAGTACGATTGACTAGTGAGGTTATACCATTGGAAGAAGATCTGACGGCACAAGAAATTCCAGTAGTCATGGTAGGGGAAGAACAAAAATCACTCAGGAATTATGCCATGTCGATGGTCACAGATATACAATCTAGTATTCAGAGGCCGTCAATTAATGCAAATAGTTTTGAGATCAAACTGGGAATGATACAGATTCTACAAAATGTTGTTCAGTTTGGGGGTAGTTCGACAGATGATCCGAACGAGCACATCTTGAGTTTCTTGGAAATTTGTGACACCATCAAGTTCAATAATTTTTCAGAAGATGCTATAAGGTTGAGGTTATTTCCATTTACGTTGAAGGACAAAGCTCGGAGTTGGCTACATTCCTTGCCGCCTGGTTCAATTACCGCTTTGGACGACTTAGCTCAAAAATTCCTAGCTAAGTTTTTCCCACTAGCAAAGTCGGCAAAATTACTGAACGATATTCACACTTTTCACAGTTCGACTCTGAAACACTATATGAGGCCTGGGAAAGATTTAAGGATATGCTAAGTAAATGTCCACATCATGGAATTCCACAATAGATACATGTTGGAATATTTTGTGATAGTTTGCATGCGTCCACAAGAGCCAGTATTCATGCAGCAACAGGTGGAGCGATCATGGCTAACAATTTTGATGAGGCTTATCAATTATTAGAAACGATGGCCAACAATAATTATCAGTGGCCAATGACTAGGTCTAATCCTCCGAAAACACCGGGAAAGCTAAAATTGGATGCAGTGACAACATTGACAGCACAGGTTTCCGCGTTAACTAAGAAGATTGAAACATGGAGTCCACCATCAGTACCGCAAGTAGCAATGGTTTTTGAGTTATATGTTGGGAGTCATGCTACAAATCAATGTGTCATCAATGCAAAATCAGCTCAGTTCGTGGGAAGCTATAATCGATCAGTCCAGCCTTATCTGAATCAGAATGCATATAACCCGGGATAGAGAAATCATCCGCTATTTTCTTGGAGTAATAATCAAGCTCTAGCACCTAGACCACAAAACCCACCCAACTTTCAAAATCAGACTCAATAACAGCCAGAGAGGAAAACAAATCTGGAAGACGCTTTGGCCAAATTTGTTGTAGCTACCGATAAAAGGATGAGTGAGCAAGACAAGTTATTGAGTCAGGTAGAGATAAATGTGAAAATTCAAGATATTTCGATCAAGAATTAGGAAAATCAGATGGGATAGATAGCACATGCATTGAATAGCCAGCCACAAGGAGCACTCCCCAGTGATATTGAGATAAATCCTGGCAGAGATGAACATTGCAAGGCTGTGACCTTATGAAGTGGAAAGGTTTTGCAAGAGACACTCAAGGAAAAGGAAACGATGGACATAAAAAACTTTGGGAAAAGATGAAGTCTCAGAAATCGGAAATCGACAGGAAGAGGAGTTAGAGAAGAAAACACCTACACAAAGTCTTACAATGCCTCCCATACCATATCCACAAAGGTTTCAGAAATCCAAGTTAGATAGGAAGTTTTTAAGATTTTTGGATATTTTCAAAAAGCTGCATATCAAAATACGCTTTGCAGTAGCCTTGGAATAGATGCCGAGTTACGGCAAGTTCATGAAAGAGGTTTTGTCAAAGAAGAGAAAATTGGGAGAGTTTGAAATAGTGGCGTTAACTGAAGAGTGTAGTGCAATTATCCAGAATAAATTACCACTGAAGTTACAAGATCTAGGTAGTTTTATGAATCCATGCAAAATTGGTAATCAGTTTTTGGGAAGAGCGTTGTGTGATTTGGGGGCCAGTTTAAATTTGATGCCGCTATCCGTGTACAACTAGTTTGGACTTAAGGCAGAAAAACCGACAAATATCAGTTTGCAGTTGGCAGATCAATCAGTTACATATCCACGAGGTATAGTGGAAGATGTTCTAGTAAAGGTTGATAAATTCATCTTCCCGGCGGATTTCTTTATCTTGGATTGTGAAGTAGATAGGGAAATTCCCATCATTCTTGGGCGTCCATTTTTAGCAACGGGGAGAACTTTGATTGATGTATAGAAAGGTGAGTTAACTATGCATGTTGAAGACCAAGAGGTCATCTTTAATGTATTTAAGTCAATGAGATTTTTGAAAGAAGAGGGTGAATGTCTGGGGGTCGATGTCATGGAAGAAATAGTTAATCACAAGCTTAGCGAACATTATTCGAATGACCCATTAGAATCTATTTTGATCGGGGTGGATGACTGCAATATTAAGGAAGAAATTGGGTATGTTGAATGGTTAGATGCAGTACCAGCTTTCAAGAAATTCAAACAACCATTCGACACTCTTGGTCGCCCTGAAACAGAAGAGAAAAAGTTTAAGCCATCGATAGAAGAGCCACCAGTGTTAGAATTAAAACCTCTACCATCTTATTTGCAGTATACCTATTTGGGAAAAGCTAACACCTTACTAGTTATTGTATCGGCAGATTTGACTGACATGCAAAAAGAAAAATTGTTAAGGGTATTACGAGATTTCAAAACAGCAATCAGATGGACAATAGCGGATATTCGGGGAATTAGTCCATCGTTTTGTATGCACAAGATATTATTGGAAGAGGGAGCAAAACCAACTATTGAGTAACAAAGAAGGCTGCACCCCATTATGAAGGAAGTAGTGAAGAAAAAGATCATCAAATGGTTGGATGCAGGTATCATCTATCGAATCTTGGACAGTTCATGGGTAAGTCATGTACAGTATGTACCGAAGAAAAGGGGAATAATGGTAGTGAAAAAAGAAACAAATGAACTCATCATCACTAGAACAGTTACAGGCTGGAGAGTATGTATGGATTACCGCAAACTGAATAAAGGCACACACAAGAATCACTTTCCCTTGCCGTTAATTGATCAGATGCTGGATAAGTTGGCGAGACATCAGTTTTATTGTCTGTTGGATGGATATTTCGGATATAATCAGATTGCCATAGCTCCAGAAGATCAAGAAAAAACCACATTCACATGCCCTTACGGTATGTTTGCATTCTGGCGTATGTTTCTTGGCTTATGCAATGCTCCAACAACTTTTCAATGGTGCATGATGGCCATCTTCTCGAATATGGTAGAACATAACTTAGAAGTATTCATGGATGACTTCTCCATATTTGGTGATAGTTTCGACTTATGATTGAAGAATTTGGTTTTAATATTGAAGCGGTGTGTAGAGACGAATCTAGTCCTCAATTGGGAAAAGTGTCACTTCATGGTGCAAGAAGGGATAATACTAGGGCACAAGGTTTTTGTCGCAGGGCTAGAGGTTGATAGAGCAAAAATTGAGACGATTGAGAAACTACCTCCTCCAACATCTGTGAAGGGAATACGGAGCTTCTTGGGACATACGGGTTTCTATAGACGATTTATCAAAGATTTTTCAAAAATTTTGAAACCCTTGTGTTCCCTATTGGAAAAAGATGTGTCGTTTAAGATGGATCAGTTGTGCGTCGATGCTTTTGAAATATTGAAGAAGAAATTGGTCTCAGCTCCAATCATAATGGCTCATGACTGCACTTTACCATTTGAATTGATATGTGACGCCAGTGACTACGTAGTTGGAGCAGTATTGGGACAACGCCGAGATAAAATTTTTCACACTATTTACTACTCCAGTAAGACGTTGACAGAGCTGAATTACACTATCACGGAAAAAGAATTACTTGCGGTAGTTTTTGCCTTCGACAAGTTCAGAGTGTATCTAATAGGGACCAAGGTAATAGTCTACACTGATCATTCAACTATTAAGTATTTGATTAAGAAGAAGGATGCCAAACCGCGGTTAATAAGGTGGGTGCTTTTGCTACAAGAATTTGATTTGGAGATCAGAGATAGGAAAGGCACCGAAAACTAGGTGGCTGATCATCTTTTGCGATCAGAAAATGCGGAGGGTCAACAAAAAGACGATGTCGTGATCAACGAGATGTTTCCCGGTGAACAACTTCTTCAAGTAACAAAGACAGTGCCATGGTACGCTGATTTCGTGAATTATCTGATTAGTAATGTGTTACCTCTGGATTTGAACTCGCAACAACGGAAAAAGTTCCTCCACGATGTCCGCCAATACTTTTGGGAAGAACCGTTTCTATTTAAGAATTTTACGGATCAAATGATTAGACGATGTGTGCCACATGAGGAGATGGGTAGCATACTAGATCATTGCCACTCATTCCAGAGTCACGGAGGTCACTCTGGCGGGTGATAAGGCAATGACCAAAGTGTTGCGATCGATTTTTCTAGCCTTCCCTGTTTAAAGACGCGTATCTATACGTGTTAAAGTGTGATCGGTGTCAACGGGTAGGAAATATCTCCAAACATAACGAAATGCCGCTTAACACTGTTTTGGAGGTTGAGTTATTCGATGTATGGGGAATTGACTTCATGGGACCTGTGACGCCCCCAAATCTGGGTATCTTCCAACCCGAAAGATGGAGCTACACGATACTCAAAAACATAGATTCATTCCATTGAAACAACAACAGAATAAGTGTATTAACTATATTCTTATTACATTTATGATAAATCCTTTCCCAAGTTTTGAAACTGAATACATTATTCGTTATTCATAAGTACAATACATATAAATATACTAGTCTATTAAAGAATAACTAATTATCCATCTTAGCCTTGCCTTTATCTTTCTTAGAACCCTCAATTCGTTCGGCCTTAGCTGCAATCATATAATTCAAGCAAGAAGTGAGCATAACTAGCTAAACAAGTCTAACAAAGGATAATATAAATACTACGTCGAGAATTATATGATTATATTCCATAATTGAACAAATAGCTATGAAGTACTATAAAACATTGATTAGCACTTCTCATTTCTTAACAACAATTCTAAAGTATATATAATAGCTTAGGAATTCTGAACCAGTCGAAAGACCATGAACATACTCTTTTTGTTTTCATACATGAAAAGGACAACCCGACACTAAGATTGTAAGTCTGATATTTCTTACGAGCACTTCTAGGTGATCAGCCTATAGTACTCTATGTTGATCAACACTCATCCGTTAAACGTATTTAAGTTTAAGTTTTGGCAACCTCACGTGTCCATCAAATAATCGATGAAAATACATTTGTTTGTTTATATAAAAACTTACCTTTTAATCCGTATAAAATATTTGTCATAGGATAGCGTTAATAGTTCTATATTGAAAGACTTGTAAACAAATGCATCTAACTCTTAAGAATAGTCTAGTCGAGTTAAAACTGGCATCGACCCTTTCGTAAAATAATTCATGCATCTCAGAACATTAATCACATAAAACTTGGCTAACACGAAGGTTAGACAAGCGTTAAGAAAACTTGCCTTCAAGCGTCTTCGAATATAATATTCAACAGTTCTCAGTCTTTACAGTATCCACATGATATATTCACAAAGCACATTGTAATTAGCTACCAATAATCTAATCACATTGTTATTACCAACTTCTTTCTCTTCTATGTCTTAAAATGAATTTATTTCATTAATAATTGTCAATTCAACTTATTATCCTTCAGTACGGCTTGTTAACGTTCTTACGTTACTAACCGAGACTCGATCATCATTGGTTAAGTACACTTATTGAATACCGTTCACGGTTTACTTACTTACACTTTTCATTCATCGTTTAATCACTATTAAACCATACTTACATTCCTAAGACCATCACTAACTAAGTGATTTAAGATTGGTCTTACCATGTATATTAAGTACATACATGTTCTTCTATTCGTTTATGTGACGCCCCCAAAATAGGTATACAACACCCATTCTGAGTAGCCAAATACATGGTACAGAAACAACTACAACTTTATTAATACAATTGTCGTGCAAAATACAACAACACATAAACTGTGAGTTTAAATACAAATATTATCATCTAGACAATATTCACACCCAAATAAGTCCTCATTACAATTATTGATACACTATTTTATAAAATAGTGAGGACTTCAAAAACAACTTCCTAGAACCTTCATTCCATTTACCCAACTAGTACTTCAAGGTACATTCTAGCCTCTTGAGAAGAAAAATGGAACAAAAAGGAAAAGGGTGAGCTCAACTAGCCCAGTAAAGAATAATATGACTAAGATAATATAAAACAAATTATCGTTAGTCTTCAACAGGCAAAAATCTGATAGAATATAATAGACAACAAGTTTCAAATCAATATTCACAGCGGAAATAATAATTCATAGAAGAGTTACGTAGAGAATGAAATCTACTATTATCTATGAATTTAAAAGTCCATCATCAATATTTTATCCCTGTAACATCAATCAATATACATCTTGAATCAAATATTCATCTTTTTTTTCTCTGAGCCGAAGATATTCATCGATTAGTCATGTTTATATCTCAACACCTATTCATCTTTTACTTTCTGAAGGCTAAAGATATTCATCGAAAATCATTCATCTTTGCTACAAGCCAAAGATATTCGATGAACATAATCATTTAGGGTATTGAGGATGATGAAAAATATTTTAAAGAAAATGAATCCAGTGAAACAAAAGAACAAATATTAAGGATTTATACTTTAAACAATCCCAGTTCAAAAATACTCCATAAATAACCATAGCGGAGTAAAATTCAAGAATGAAGACCAAAACATGGATACAATCAAAGCTAGTATCCATAATATATATTTTAGACAAAAAAACAAAAATTTATTTTTTTTGTGAATAGTGTCGTATACGTGAATAGTGTCGTTTACGTGAATAGTAACCCCGACACTAAAAGACAAAATTTCAATAGAAAAATCTTACCAATATTTGACATAATGATATTGAAAGAAATAATATCATTTATAAAAAAATAACATCCCTTACCTCGAAAAGGCGGTGCTTACATTGAAATACTAGATATAATCTTTGAAAGAACTTGCAAGTATATAGCAACACTCAAAGTATCAAAATACTCACAAGAATACGCTCGATAATATAGAGAGAAAACTTTAGTTTCTGGTGTGATTTTCAATTCTAACCTAAGGACCCTATTTATAGGGAAATGCTTAGAACACCAAAGCAGAAAATTTAATAAAATATAAATATATTTTTCATTTCAAGACATCAACCATACAAGTGCCAAAATCACCAAAAATGTTTTTCATTTTAAAATCATTTAAAACTCCAAAAAAAATCAATAATTCCAGAACTTCAATAATTCACAATAAATAGTCCTTTTATTAGAAAAATTCGAATCTTATGTCCATTCTATAGGAAATTCAATTCTCTACAACTTTGTAGTGTTAAGTTTTTTCAAATTCCAAACAGAAATTGACCAAAATCCACATACGGATAATTTTACATCTTTATAATCAAATTTGATCGAAAATGGGGTCCTGAAACATGAAAAATATGTTTTAAATATTTTTAGTAACAAAAATACTCTTCCTCCTCATATATTCATATATCCCACATTCATTGTAAAAATATCACCATTATTATATTATTATAATATAATAATATATTTAAATGAATTATTTTATCAAAAAAAGATAAAATATTAATTTTCAACAATTGTCACATTAAAAAAATTTCTCCATTTATATCCATATAAAATGAATATTTTCCTTATCATATAAATCAATAATTAATTATTCACAAATAATATTACGAATCACAATCTTGACAACGTGACCGGTAGTTTCCCGAGAAGAGGGCTTTCGAATAAGGATTTCTCCTTCTTGGCGGCATTGATTAGGTGACCAAACCTCTCATTAGGCGAACTTTCTAGACATTGCCAATAATGCTATCTAATAATATTATTCAAATAATATGAATTATTGATCTGATAATGGAAAATACTATGTAGTGACAATTATTGAAACAACAATAATATAAAATATCAACGCAACAATTATTGAATCAATAAAATAAAATATTGAACAGTAATTACTGTAACAATTATTGAGTACTGCGTTCTTACGTAAGAATCAATAATTGGTACAATCTGCGTGTCTTCTTCTGTGTTTTTAACCATAAGGGTATTTCAACAGTATTAATGGTAACAACTATGCCGTTATTTATAAATAACATATACTTGTCATTTTTCTTCATCCAATCGGTTTTCGTTATGGGGCCCATACAAGGTTGCGCCTTCGTACGAATATTCCTTGACAGCAAAAATATTCCACGACCAAACGAATATTCCCCAATAACAATGAATATTTTATAACCACTTACTTATTTGAAATATTTGCTCATTTTACCAATAACTAACCACAGTAATCAAATCAATCCTTACTATTTCAAAATAATAAATAGAGAAAATTCAATTTTATTTATAATAAGTTGGGGTCTTACAGTTTACAAACAATTGGGATTACAAAAATAACTTGGCCAACCTTGCTACACTCACCGAATGACGTGGCTGTTACCTTTAGGTTCACTATTGGTCTTCGGCCTTGATTAGCGATGTCCCATGTCCTGGTCTCAACAACTGCTGACGAGATCCTTATATAATAATGGCGTTGTGGCGCCACTCTTCGGTAGTAAATTCCCCTTTACCCGTGACTGCTATGACTGGCGTTTAATCTTGAGGTTGGTATTGCGGCTTCTCCCCCCGAGCCTCGAGATGGTTTTGAAAGTTTGGTTTTTCTACAAACTTTTCGGGCTCATAACTTATTTGTTTTACATCCGAATTGGCTCGTTCAAAAGCCATTAGCTCCTAAATCACATACACTATGATTTCATCAGAAAATATTTCATTTTTAAATCTTTTAACACGGAATTCACCGATTAGTTCATTATTAAGCGTTCGTTTATCGCGTGAGTGTTCATAGCTCATTTTCTTCGTTCTAAGTCAAAATTCGATGATTCTTGAGTCCACGACTCCTGAATACCTTATCTCATGTGATGCCACTAAAAACCAAAGTTTCCAAGTTACACGGTAACTTTCGACTACTAATCCGAGATTTTTACGTTTTCAACGTTTAACGGCGAATCTCAGAAATTTCGCCATAACTTCGTTACTCGTGTTCTATATATCAAATTAAATGGAACAACTCCATTAATTCATCATCTACATCCTAACCAAACAAGATGCACATACCCTATGACAGTTTTCAATATTTCCATCAACAACCAAATAAACGCTTAACAGTTTTCTTCGGTTTAACTTGCGTAAACACTTTCGATTACTAATCATACATGACTTATAATGTTTTAATCCACTATTAGCCATCCTTATCACTCCGAAATAGACATGCTCCACGAATTCATACTTCTCTACGAAAAAGATTGAAGACTTATGTTTATGAAATATTACCTTTACGTTCTTCACGTTCTTGACTAACGCTTAATGTTTTGCTTAGAACTCACTTGATTACTTGTTTCTAGCTCTTTATCTCTCTCAATATATTATCTAGAGTTGGTGAAAAAATTAAATAAACCTACCTAGATTCTCTTATATAGGCAAACCAAATGGATGGCAAAATGGTCAATTGGTGACCTCCTTACTATTCCTACCTCCACAACAACTTAGCCACCAAGTAACCACTTTACTTGGTGGCCAAGTGGCCAGCCCACATGCTCCATGGGTCTCCCCCATGGGTTGCCCCATGGGTTTTACCCATCTGGTGACCCGTCGGTTCGATCCGCAGTTTGTCTTCTTGGTTTGGGCCTTAAGATTTATTCGTATCACGCCTAACTTGGGCTTCATTTTACTTAACAATGGGCTTGACATAATCCAAGTCCAATTGGATTCTACAAAGTCCATGAACTCAAAGTCCATTAATACTAATCGTATTGTACGCGTTCACTTCTCGTATTCTCTTCGTTTAGTATTCATACGATATTCGTATTATACATCGTAATATTCTTCATTCTATACTCTTATACTAACTGGTATTATACTCGTATATCGCACGTATAATAACCTTAATCATTATACACATTACATTTCCTTCTCGGAAATCACTTTCCCTAACCTTTAGGTTTTAAGTCTGTAGGCGAAAACTTTATTTGCCATAACTAAAATATTATTGAATATTCCATCTCATCTTAGAATTCTATCATTATGCATTTCTCAAAATTTCAAACTTAATTTCCGAGCAAAAATGGATGAATAGTGTTTTTACAGAAATTTCTTGAAAAACTTTTATTTTCTTCTTGGAAATTCAAAACAATTAATTCTAGCACATAGCCAGAATCCTAACCATCCGTACATTCTAGGTCATATAACAACCTTTGTATAACTTACTCACATAAAAAATCAATTAAATTCATTTAATCCACATAATCAAATAAAATTTCAAATAAAATTAATTCTTTTAAAAATCCAATTTTTTCAGGCATTAAAGGACCCTTACCATCATCCTTAAATAATCGGTACACTCTGTTAGCGGTAGACTATGTTTCGAAATAGGTAGAAGCTCAAGCCTTACCAACTAATGATGCTAAGGTGGTACTGAGGTTCTTGAAGAAAATATTTTCACACGATTTGGTACGCCGAGAGCGATAATCAGTGATGAAGGAACTCACTTTTGTAATAAGCAGTTCACTAAATTGCTTACAAAGTATGGGGTCCGACATAAGATTGCAGTTGCACACCATCCCCAAACCAATGGTCAAGAGGAAGTCTCGAATCGGGAAGTTAAGAAAATCTTGGAGAAGGTGGTCAATCCATCACGAAAAGATTGGGCCATGCGATTAAATGATGCCTTATGGGCATATCGAACAGCTTACAAGAACCTTATCGGCATGTCACCTTACATGATGGTCTACGGAAAGGCGTGTTATCTCCTGGTCGAATTAGGACATAGTGCATACTGGGCCATTCGGAAGCTAAACATTGACCTACAAGCAGCAGGTGAGAGAAGGTTATTTCAGCTAAATGAGATGGACGAATTCTAGCATAATGCTTATGAGAACGCCTA
Source organism: Panax ginseng (assembly GCA_020205605.1). Lineage (NCBI taxonomy): Eukaryota > Viridiplantae > Streptophyta > Magnoliopsida > Apiales > Araliaceae > Panax > Panax ginseng. The sequence goes on from CM035129.1 coordinate 35,827,133, forward strand.
AATGTACAAGGAGAAAGTCAAAACATAGCATAATAAAAACATCATTGATTGGAAGTTCGAACCAGGACACCAAGTATTGCTTTTCAACTCGAGACTGCATTTATTTCCTGGGAAATTGAAATCTCACTGGTCAGGGCCGTTCGTGGTTGTATCCATCGCTCCGAATAGGAATGTCAAAGTCGAGGAACCTAATTCAAAGAAAACCTTCAAGGTGAACGGCCAATGGCTCAAGCATTATTGGAGTGGACCCATCGATCGACAATGTACCACTCTGATCCAGTGCGCAATTGAACAACACAACAAAGTCGGGCTGATGACTATAAACCAAGCGCTATATGGGAGCAACCCCAAGAGTTCTAGTTTATTTTGTTTTATTTCATTTAATACTTCTTTTCGACATTTAAATTATTTAAATTTAATAGTTTGATAATTTATTATAAAAAGCTTAATGAATTCATTGCATGTTTCCAGCTAAGTAGAAAATTGTTTAAAGAGGCCATGCAAGAGGAATAGTTAGTCACGAAACTGCCCCATCACCCCATTACCTAGTGCCTAAGCGCCCCTGCGCTAACCATCAATATGCATGTCGAGTGCCCAGCTCCCCAGCACTTTAAACAAGAAGGAACATAGCGCCCTCGCGCTCACCATCCGTAGGCATCTCGCACATACAGCACCCCGGCGCTCTCCATCACTAAGGGCCCAGCGCCCCAATCTTTGAGATGATTACACCTTGCTTTAACAAACGATTGCTTCGACACTCTCTTTATAGGCCAAATCCAAATACTTTTGGTGCTAGGACTTGTTCTGAGTTCCTATTGCTTAGCGCCCCGGTGCTGGGTGACCAGGTTTGAAAATAAAATACGTGCTAGCCCTTTTAGTTCACATTCCTTAAACTATCTAACTTCCTCCACCACTTACACATGTTCTAACTGTTTACATTCTCTGGTAACTGAACTGCTCCGTATCACAATATATAGACTACATACCTTTTGATACAACCCACTTTGATTCAATCACTCACTTCCTACTTGAGTTCGGTGTATTATTTAAAGATCCAAGGTATGTTCTCTATCTCCTCTAAATCTATGATGATTGACCTTCTCCTTGTTATTATTTGCTTGTCATACGTGGTAAGGCATGGCACTAATACGCCTATGGATTTCTGAATTTTGCATACTAAAGTATATGGAGTAAGACAAATTAATAGCCTGCCATTTAGGTGTTTGATATATTGCCTAAGTGAAGTTTTGTTAATATTTTTCAACCTCAAGGAATGCCACCCTTTACAATTACTTGCAAATTCATTTACCCATAATTACATGTATCTGATTCGATTAATATCTCATGAAAGCTTGACATGATTTCCATAGCACCCTTAGCCCTTCACCGTGTTCACGCATTCATGGTGTTCTGGTTCAATAGGAGATACACCTAAGTTTTAAATGCACATCATTATAGCCATATTGAATGTATTGAGTGTTTGACTGCATGGTTGCATGCTATTGTTGAGGTGGTTAACATGGACACTAGTAGACACCTTCGCATTGCGCCCATGTTCATGATATGTCATGTTCTTCGATCCAAATTATGAAGCTTCATGTACTGTGTGCCTAACCACACCCCAAAACCCCTATTATACACAACAACAATACGTCATAGTTTGGGGGTCGTGGTATGATTAGGAGATTGCTTTTAATTTTGAACTAAATCTTAACATGTGTGTTTGCATTTTCAGATTACTCTAATGGCCTCAAAGCGTCAAAGAGGTGAAGGTTCTGGTTTTGCGTCGGTTCCCCAAAAATTTGACAATCGTAGGTTTCTGAGTGTCGCGGCTCAAGAACACTATAACCATATGGCTACACGATCACTAGTCCCAGAATGCGATTTAAGGCCCGATCAATCCAAGGATGGGGACATGGCGGTCATTATTGTTGAAAGAAATTGGTTCACATTCACCGAACAACCGGACCCGACGGTGATTGCAGTCGTTAAAGAGTTCTACGCCAACGTTTCAGAGGACTTCCACTATGGAGTATATGTGAGAGGCAAGATAGTTGAATTCGGCAAAGAGGACATGAACGATTGTTACCAGCTGCCTTTGGAGGCTCAACACAATGACTATGCCAGTTTTATGAGCCAAGGACTGGACTACGATGTAATAATCCGTGAACTTTGTCAACCAAGAATAACTTAGACAATGCATGAATGTGGCAGCATGACTTTTCAGCATTCGCGCCTTAGTCTATACAGAAAAGCTTGGTATACTTTCATTTGCGCAAAATTGATGTCGTGCACACATGTTAGCAATGTCACCAAGGAAAGGGTCGTGCTACTATATTCAATAATTCAAGGCTTGAAGATGGATGTCGTCCTAGTTATTCAGCAATCAATTCTGAGGGCTGCACGAGGCGGTACCACAGGAGGGTTACCACACCTGTGACGCCCCCAAATCCAGGTATCTTTCAACCCGACAGATGGTGCTACATGATACTACCATTCACACATACAGTCAATTAAAAAGTCCCAAAGGAACGAATATGTCTTCTATATATTAAAAATAATATTAACATTCCCCCAGTTTCTTTATAACCATTACATTGTTCTAGTTATAATATCAAATATATTACAATCATTAACCCTATACTAATACATAAGTATTCTACGGGTTCGTCTTCTCCTTGCCTTTATCCTTGCCGGAGCCTTCGGTCCGTTCGATCTTAGCCGTGTTCATATGGTTCAAGCAAAAGTGGGCATGACTAGCTCAGCAAGTACAACAATTCTAATAAACAACATGCTTGAAACATAGGAATCGTATATCTTCAATAACTGAACAATAGTTACGAAGTACTATCGATAATTCAAAATAGCACTTCTTTTCATTCAAAATATTTTACAACAATAATATTCAATAAAACATCAATTCCAGTCCAAGACCTTGAGCATTTCATAAGTTCTTTTAAAAATGACATCCCAACACTAAGTCCGTAAGTCCGACATTACTTACGAGCACGTCTAGGTGATCAGCCTATAGTACTCTATGTTGATCAACAATACATTCATTAAACGTATGTACGTTTAAGTTGTGGCAACCTCACGTGCCTGTCATTTGACGACAAAACATTTTTAGCATACTTAGTCTTCGTTTGAAAATGACACTAATATAACTTGGTAAACATTGACCATGCTTTATAGAAACATAGTATAAGTCTAGCCGAAAGAATTGGCTTTGACTTCATCATACAAGACTTCATGCGTAAGGATACATGAATTACAAAGCTTGTCCAGATTGAATTGGAACAAGGGTCAGAATACTTGCCTTTAGCATCTGCTATTGTTATTACACGTTCACGTTAAGTCTTTAAGTCTCTATAGTAGATGATAACATAGCATAAACATTAGGTCATGAATGAACATACATTTCCTAATGAATCTTACCCTTCTTCTCAATCTAAACATGATTTAGATTCGTTACTATTTATTCTGGCTTTCCATTATGTTATTCTTTCATTAATATGCAATTGACTTACTTCAACCCTAAGTGATCATACTTAAGGTTCAACAATGTCTTAATAAAGTTACATTATGTTTATTACAGTTGTATTACTTCATTGTCTTTTCTTTTATCTTTATAATCATTCATCTCTATGCAATCCCTAAGGCTGGCGCTACAGCGCCGACATTTTTTCTCTATGTCACGTCGCGGCGTGACTTAGAAGTGTGCATGCTCTGGACTTGGCACTGCGGCGTGAGTCTCCTATGTTATGGCCACGTTGCGGCTTCAATTAGCGATGTACCTGTCTCGACCTTGTATTGCCTATGATGACGAGCCTTTATACCTTGAGTCGTCTTTGCATGCGCGGACTATATATATTAGAAAAAAATTTGACATATTTTTATTTTTGTGAAATTCCCGGGCTAGTAACTTCTTCGTTATAAGTACGAATTGGCTCATTCAAGAGCCTACGGTTCACAAATTACATACTCTACGCGTTCATGTAAGAATTTTATCTATTTGACTTCGTTTGCTAAAAATTCACCTATTAGTTCATTTTTAATGAAAACGATAAACGTTCGTGAATGTTCAATGCTCGTTACTTCGTTCTAAGTTGGAATCCGGTCATTTTCTAGTCTACAACTCTATAAAGCCAAATATGAGTTGTCTCCATCGAAAACAAACGTTTTCAAGTTTAAACACAAAATTTGACTTTTATTCCGAGAATTTTACGAATTCGACGATTATAGTCCAATCGTGAGAATTTCGGCGATACTTCATTACTAACAATTTGATCAACGTTCTAAATGGATTCTAACCATAATATGAACATTTTAAACTACTTATTACATCAACTTATTTTCAAGTTAGGTTTTGACTTATTCTTCATAAGTTCATGACTTAACTACAAATTTTCATTCCTTATGACTTATTATAGATTTAAGTCCTTTAATCAACATTCTCGCATCTTATCAAAGATACTAACTTCATATGGCAAACATATGACAAGTTCATCAAAAGTTCATAACTTATTTAGGTTCAAGTTACTTATTCATGATTTATTCGGCTTAAGTCCATTGCTTATTCAATTCTTGCATGTTCTTAGCATACATGCTTATTAAGTTACACTTCTCTTATCACCCTACAATGATAGAGATGTAAAATTATTAGACAAGAGTCTTACCCTTGATGAACTAGTCTTCTTCCTCTTTGAACATCTAACAAAGGATGTTTGACTTATATGTGCTTATTCTCTCTAACCAATAAGTTGCATTATAAGAGAAGTTGTTAGTTCAAAATAACAAGCAACAAATGAAAATCCTAGCCTTCTATTTATAGGAAACCAAAGTGAGGGCATTATAGTCATTAGAACATCCCACCTCCTTTAATCACCTCCTTACTATTCATTACTTGCTAAGCACAACACTTATCTTTTACTTGGTCATTACTTAAAGTACTTGGCTATCACACAAAGGTCTTGCCCACCAAGACAAACCATATCAACCTTGGTTGCTCCATGGATCATGTTTAACCAATTGGATCAATACATTGGGCTTAAATTAATTAACTTAGCTTATTCATTATTGGGCTTGCATTACTTTAGTTTGGGCTTTTGATTATCAAGCACTTGGGCTTGCACATCCAATTCCTATTGGACTTACCAATTTGTTAACAATCCTACAAGTCTCACTTAATTGGCTAAAATCCTTATTGCATATATTGTACGTATAATTCTCGTATTCTAGCTCGCATATTAATTCATAATTTACATTATTCCATTCTCCATACATACTCGTATAATACTTCGTATTATACTTGTATTCAATACCTCGTACAATACTTACGCATCATACGATCAATATAATCTCTTCTTAACTCTTAATATTCCTAACTTTCTCTAATTAAGTCCATATGCGAAATATTGCGTTTCCATACTTAGATTATTCTTACATAATCCATCACACCTTGATATTATAACGTTAAGGATTTTTCGGAAGTTCAAAAATAATTCCCGAGCGAAAATCGATGAATAGTGTTTTTTGGAAAATTATTTCTCGGAAAGCTTTTATTTTTGTTTTAGAAATTCAAACACTTTAATTCATTCACATAGTTAAAATACTATGACTTTCTGACATTCATAGGTTATAGAACGACATTCATCTTATTAACACATAATAATAACAAATAATATTATTTTATTCATTATTAAATTATTTTACAAAGGATCCAAATTTCTCGGTCGTTACATTCTTCCCCCTTATAAAGATTATGTCCCCACAATCTCGCCTCTTATTATTCAAACAACTAAGGATAGTCCTTCTTTATCTTTTCTTCTAATTCCCACATTTCTTCTTCTGCATCGTGGTTCTTCCATATCACCTTCACGGAAGGTATAACTTTATTCCACAGAACTTGTTCTTTTCTATCGATAATTTGAATTGGAGTCTCTTCGTATGTTAAGTTCTTCTCGATATGAATAGGTTCATATTCTATCACGTGCTTATAATCCGGCTTATAAGGACGCAATACCGATACATGAAACACATTATGTATTTGTTCTAGGTCTGGAGGTAATGGTATCATATAAGCTACCTCACCTACTCGTTTTAATACCTCAAAAGGTCCTATAAACCTCAGACTTAACTTTCCCTTCTTTCCAAAGCGTATCTTTGCTTTCCAGAGAGATACCTTTAGAAATACGTAAGAGCCTACTTCAAACTCCCTATTTTCTCGATGCAAGTTCGTATACTTCTTTTGTCTGTCTTGAGTTGTAATGAGACGCATTCTTATCAACTTAACAATATCCATTGTTTGCTGCACCAATTCTGGCCCTAGCATTCGGCGTTCTCCCACTTTATCCCAATACAATGGTGTTCTAAATTTCCTTCCGTACAAAGCTTCATAAGGCGGAATATCTATGCTTGCATGATAACTATTGTTATACGCAAACTCCACTAGTGGTAGATGATCATCCCAACTACCCTTGAAATCCATGACACAATATCTTAACATATCTTCTAACATTTGAATTATTCTCTCGCTCTGTCCATCGGTTTATGGATGATACGCCGTACTCAGCTTCAACTGCGTTCCCAACTGCTCCTGTAGACTCCTCCAAAAGTTCAATGTGAATCGTGGGTCACGATCTGACACAATCGATACTGGTGATCCATGTCTGGAAATTATTTTCTTAACATAAAGTTTAGCTAACATGTCTAAGTTATATTTGACCCTAATTGGCAAAAAGTGAGCCGACTACATCAACCGGTCCACTATTACCCAAATTACATCATACCCTTTCGTTGTACTCTGAAGTCCCACCACAAAGTCCATCGTGATTTGCTCCCACTTCCACTCTGGAATCTCCAATGACTGTAACAAGCACTTGGTCGTTGATGTTTGGCCTTAACGTTCTGGGAAGTCAAGCACCTACTCACATACTCTGCTATCTCTCTTTTCATGTTTGGCCAACAAAAACTCTGTCGAATGTCTTGATACATCTTAGTACTACCAGGATGAATCGCAAACCTCGAACTATGAGCCTCTTGTAACACCTGCTCCTTTAATTCCGTCTCATTCGGAACCCAAATTCTTCATTCAAATCTTAATAATCCCTCATTATCAAGACTGCACTTATTATCCTTTTCATTGGTTAGCCGCTCCTTTACCCGGTCACACACATCGGTTTTGAGTTGCACCTCCTTAACTCTCTCTACGATGGTAGATTGCATCTCCATCGCAAACAGTATTTGTCCTGCTTCAATAGGCAACTTCACTTCCAATTCCATCCTAGCCATCTCTGTTATTAACTCATTTTTAGTCGTTAACAAAGACAACTTTTCTCGACCCTTCCTGCTTAAGGCGTCGGCAACTACATTAGCCTTTCCAGGGTGATACAGGATTTGACAGTCATAATCATTTTATCAACTCCAGCCATCTCCTCTGCCTCATATTCAACTCCTTCTGTGTGAAGATATATTTTAGACTCTTATGGTCCGTGTATATCTCACATTTTTCTCCATAAAGATAATGTCTCCATATCTTTAGAGCAAAAACTACTGCGGCCCGTTCCAGATCATGAGTGGGGTAAACTTTCTCATAATCCTTCAGCTGCCTTGATGCATACGAAATGACCTTGCCATGCTGCATGAGCACGCAACCAAGTCCTCTATGCAAAGCATCGCTATAAACTACGAAATTTCATGTGTCATCGGGCAATGACAAAACAGGCGCTTCACTCAATCTCTTCTTCAGTTCTTGAAAAATGTCCTCGCATTTATCTGTCCACACGTATTTCACCATCTTCCTTGTCAAGTTAGTCAACGGAGTAGCTATCTTCAAAAAATCCTAGATGAATCTTCGATAGTAACCTGCTAACCCTAGGAAACTCTACACCTCAGTCTGCGTTTTCGATTGTTCCCAACATCACGGCTTCCAACTTCGCTGGATCTACTGAAATCCCCTCATGGTCAATGACATGAGCTAAAAATTGTACCTTCTCTAACTAAAATTCGTACTTAGTGAACTTCGCATGAAACTTCTCCTTCCTTAGTGTCTCCAACACTAATCTTAGGTGTTCAGCATGATCTTCTGGTATCTTAGAATAGACTAGAATATCATCGATAAACACCATGACAAACTTGTCCAAATATTGTTTGAACACTTTGTTCATCATATCCATAAATGCAGCTGGTGTATTAGTCAACCCAAATGACATCACCAGAAACTCGTAATGACCATAACGAGTCCTGAATGCTGTCTTTGGTACATCCTCCTCCCTCACCTTCAACTCGTGATACCCCGTTCTTAAATCTATTTTAGAAAAATACTTAGCCCCTTTCAACTGATCAAAGAGATCATCGATCCTGGGCAATGGGTATTTATTCTTTATCGTTAACTTGTTCAACTCTCGGTAGTCGATAAAAAGTCTTAATGATCCGTCCTTCTTCTTAAAAAATAGTACCGGTGCTCCCCATGGTGAAACACTCGGTTGAATGTACTTCCTGTCCAACAGTTCTTGTAACTGCACCATCAACTCCTTCATCTCCACTGGCGCCATATGATACGGTGCCTTGGAAACTGGTGCTGCTCCTAGCACAATGTCTATTACAAACTCTGTCTCCCTATCCGACGGAAGACCGGGTAATTCACTCAGAAATACATCGGCGAATTCTCTAACTATATGTATTTGTTCTATGGTTGCTACCACTCTATGGGTATCAACAACATGACACAGATAACCTACACATCCCTTCCTCAATAATTTCCTAGTTTGTATCATAGTTAGACAACACGAACATCCTGACGATCTATTCCCGTAAAATACTACCTGAGGGTGTCTTAATGTTTTAATATTTATACATTTCTTCTGACAATCTATAATTTCCCCATGGTTTACCAACCAATCTATTCTGAGAATTACATCGAATTCTCCCAACTTCAATGGTATCAAATCTACCGATAATTTACAACCCCATATATCTACGCAATAACTCCTATGAACATCTTCAATAGGAATTATTTCTTCATTTGCTACCTTAATATTTAAAGGTATAGGCAACTTTTCAGGAAGTAAACCTAATCATCTAGCGAAATCACATGCTATAAACGAACAAGTAACACCCAAATCAAATAACATGTAAGCATTTATGTCGTTGATCGGAATAATACCTACGACGATGTCCCCTGATGCAACTACATCTTGGACTGTAATGTTAAAGGTACGGCCCATTGGCCTACTTTCATTTCACCTTTGGACCACTAATAGCTAACTTACCGCTATTAGTGCCCCTTGTTCCGTCCGTCCCCTTCTTCAGGCAATTCTTTGCCATGTGGTCAGTTGACCCACACACAAAGCATCCATGGTTCTTCTTTGGACTTGTACAGTTAGGCGAGATGTACCCTTCCTATCCACAGTTGTAGCATACGGCCTTCTCGTTGAGACAGACTCCTAAGTGAGTCTTCCCACAGGTCTTGCAGGCCACCATACTCCTCTTTGGGTCTCCTTGCTTCACTCCGGTATTCCCAGAGCTAAATGTTTTTCTCTTCTATCCCTCGCCACTACCGCTGGTTCCTTCGACCTTTATACCCCCATCCATTTTCCCCTTGCTATTCTTATCCTTATGGTATTGGCTCAGAGCCTCACTACCACCTTCGGCGATTATCGCCTTCTCTAAAATGGTTCCAAATAAAGTACTCTAGAACACAAATATATGGTTATAGCGCCAGAGTTTCAAGCCCTGCTCGAACCGTCGCGCCTTCCTAACCTTGGTGTCCATTTGGTGTGGAGCGAACCTTGCCAGTTCATTAAACTTGGCGACATATTGGGGAACCATCATGTCCCCTTATTTCAACTCGAGAAACCACATCTCCATCCTTCCCTGCATGCTCGTGGGAAAGCAATTCTCGAAGAATATCTCCTTGAACCTCACCCATGTTAGATTCTCTATCCCAACCCTAGCCTGGCCTGATTGGCTTCCCACCAAAAGTAGGCCTCTCCCTTCATCATATAGGTTGCAAAGGAAACCTTCTGGGCCTCGTCGACATTTGCTATCACAAATGCCTTCTCTATTTCTTTCACCCACGTTTGGGCTTCGATATGGTCCGTAGTTCCTTTGAACTTCGGCGGACCCACGCTCTTAAAATCCTTAAAGGTAGTAGCTCGTGTTACTCCCGGATTTACGGGGATATTAGCCCCATTTCTATTAAATGCGGCTGTTAAAAGATTAAAAAACTCTTGCATAGGGTTAATCGGATCTCCCTCCGGTTGATTTACATTAGCTCCTTGATTACATTGTACTCTTCTTGGCGGCATTTTTCTGATACAATAAACAACACATTTTGTTATTATTCCTTTCTTTATTATTTAGTTATTATTCTATATTAAACAATAACTTCAATCATCCACTTCTCATTATGTTCCATAAAAAAACTTATATTCATTCATTCATTGTAGTATAATACTACATCGATTACAGTACACAGCCTAAGCTGATTACATTACTTTTCCGCTATTGCTTTCCAAAAATTGGGATTTACAAAATACTACCCTTTGCTATACAAAAGAGGGTTTTATGTCACTACTAAGTACAAAATATTTATATACTTAAACTACTCTAGCTACTACTAGATTATATCTGCCTTAAGGCATTATCAAAATCTGCCTTGGCAAGACCGGCAATAATATCACGGTTGATAGTATGCCGCGTCTGCCCTGCCTCTACATGATAACCAGCTACATACTGCTGGAAATCTGTATGAGAACTCCTATGAATATAGGACAGTCTCCCTATCTTCTGTTGTTTGGTCTTTAGCTCCTCCTTTAGCTCAAAGACCTCATGTTTCAGCTCATGGACCTTGTCCTTAGCCAAAACCCTTTCATCGTGCTCCTGCTCCCACACAGACTCCACGTCCGTCATGTCCTCTATGATAGCTTGGAGCTCTGCCTTCAGCTCCTTAACCTCCTGACAGTAACGGATATTTCTATCCAACACTGATATGATAATGACATCATTGACTCCCCAGGAGCCATCTCCGCTGCTATAGCTACCGGGTTGAAGGACACTACCTCCACCTTCTCTTCTATCATACCATCGAATACTAACATGAGATCAGGATCCTCTGAGTCTCCAGACTCAATGACAATTATCTCAGGCTCTACCGCTATGGGGTTTGATATAACCTCTATTTGGTTAACCGACTCTTCACTAACTGCTTGCAAATCTAACAGCATTCCATTTACTCCTGACATCTACATAAAACAATAAAGTTGATTAGTACACGCCAGTAGAATAATACATAACATAATCATAATGCATTTTTATAAGTTTATTTTCTTCTTTTACTTCTTTGACTTCTCTTAAGGTTATGACTTAAGGTTTTTAATTTCCCCCCTTAAGTTTTATAACCTAAGGCTTTGATACAAACCTGTGACGTCCCCAAATCCGGGTATCTTCCAACCCGAAAGATGGTGCTACACGGTACTACCATTCACACATACATTCAATTGAAAAGTCCCAAAGGAATGAATATGTCTTCTATATATTCAAAATAATATTAACATTCCCCCAAGTTCTTTATAACCATTACATTGTTATTGTCATAATATTAAATATATTACAATCATTAACCCTATACTATTACATAAGTATTCTACGAGTTCATTTTCGCCTTGCCTTTATCCTTGTCGGAGCCTTCAGTCCGTTCGATCTTAGTTGTGTTCATATGGATCAAGCAAGAGTGAGCATGACTAGCTCAATAAGTACAACAATTCTAAAAATCAACATGCTTGAAACATAGGAATCGTATATCTTCAATAACTGAACAATAGTTACAAAGTACTATCGATAATTCAAAATAGCACTTCTTTTCATTCAAAACGTTTTACAACGACAATATTCAGTAAAACATCAATTCCGGTCCAAGACCTTGAGCATTTCATAAGTTCTTTTAAAAATGACATCTCGGCACTAAGTTCGTAAGTCCGATATTACTTACGAGCACGTCTAGGTGATCAGCCTATAGTACTCTATGTTGATCAACACTACATTGATTAAACGTATATACGTTTAAGTTGTGGCAACCTCACGTGCCTGCCATTTGACGACAAAACATTTTTAGCATACTCAGTCTTCGTTTGAAAACCACATTAATATAACTTGGTAAACATTGACCATGCTTGATAGAAACATAATATAAGTCTAGCTAGAAGAATTGGCTTTGACTTCATCATACAAGACTTCATGCGTAAGGATACATGAATTACAAAGATTGTCCAGATTGAACTAGAACAAGGGTTAGAATACTTGCCTTTAGCATCTGCTATTGTTATTACACGTTCACGTTAAGTCTTTAAGTCTGTACAGTAGATGATAACATAACATACACATTAGGTCATGAATGAACATACATTTCCTAATGAATCTTACCCTTCTTCTCAATCTAAACTTGACTTAGATTTGTTACTATTTGTTCCAGCTTTCCATTATGATGTTCTTACATTCATATGAAATTGACTTACTTCAACCCTAAGTGATCATACTTAAGGTTCAACAATGTATTAATAAAGTTACGTTATGTTTATTACAGTTGTATTACTTCATTGTCTTTCCTTTTATCTTCATAATCATCCATCTCTATGCAATCCCTAAGGCTGGCACTGCGGTGCCGACATTTCTTCTCTATGTCACGTCACGACGTGACTTAGCAGTATGCATGCTCTGGACTCGGCTCTGCGACGCGAGTCTCCTATGTTATGGCCACGTTGTGGCGCCAATTAGCAATGTACCCTGTCTCGGCCTTTGTGCCTTGAGTCGCGCTGCGGCGCGGACTCTGTGCCTCAGAAAAAATTTGAAAGTTTTTTATTTTTGTGAGATTCCTAGGCTCGTAACTTCTTTGTTATAAGTCCGAATTGGCTCGTTCAAGAGCCTATGGTTCACAAATTACATACTCTACGCGTTCATGCAAGAGTTTTATCTATTTGACTTCGTTTGCTAAAAATTCACCTATTAGTTCATTTTTAACGAAAACGGTAAACGTTCGTGAACGTTCAACGCTCGTTTCTTCGTTCTAAGTCGGAATTCGGTCATTTTTGAGTCCACAACTCTATAACGCCAAATATGGGTTGTCTCCATTGAAAACCAACGTTTCCGAGTTTAAACACAAAATTTGACTTCTATTCCAAGAATTTCACGAACTCGATGATTATCGTCCAATCGTGTGAATTCCGGCGATACTTCATTACTAACTATTTGATCAACGTTCTAAATGGATTCTAACCATCATATGAACATTTTAAACTACTTATTACATCAACTTATTTTCAAGTTAGGTTTTGAATTATTCTTCATAAGATCATGACTTAACTATAAATTTTCATTCCTTATAACTTATTATAGATTTAAGTCCTTTAATCAACATTCTCGCATCTTATCAAAGATACTAACTTCATATGGCAAACATATGACAAGTTCATCATAAATTCATAACTTATTTAGGTTCAAGTTACTTATTCATGATTTATTCGGCTTAAGTCCATTGTTTATTCAATTCTTACATGTTCTTAGCATACATGCTTATTAAGTTACTCTTCTCTTATCACCCTACAATGATAGAGATGGAAAATTATTAGAAAAGAGTCATTCCCTTAATGAACTAGTCTTCTTCCTCTTTGAAAATCTAACAGAGGATGTTTGACTTATATGCGCTTATTCTCTCTAACCAATAAGTTGCTTTATAGGAGAAGTTGTTGGTTGAAAATAACAAGCAACAAATGAAAATCCTAGCCTTTTATTTATAGGAAACCAAAGTGAGGGCATTATAGTCATTAGAACATCCCACCTCCTTTAATCACCTCCTTACTATTTATTACTTGTTAAGCACAACACTTATCTTTTACTTGGTCATTACTTAAAGTACTTGGCTATCAGACAAAGGTCTTGCCCACCAAGACAAACCATATCAACCTTGGTTGCTCCATGGATAATGTCTAACCAATTGGATCAATACATTGGGCTTAAATTAATTAACTTAGCTTATTCATTGTTGGGCTTACATTACTTTAGTTTGGGCTTTTGATTATCAAACACTTGGGCTTGCACATCCAATTCCTATTGGACTTACCAATTTGTTAACAATCCTACAAGTCTCACTTAATTGGCTAAAAGCCTTATTGCATATACTATACATATAATTCTTGTATTCTAGCTCGCATATTAATTTGTAATATACGTCATTCCATTCTCCATATATACTCATATAATACTTTGTATTATACTTGTATTCAATACCTCGTACAATACTTACACATCATACGATCAATATAATCTCTTCTTAACTCTTAATATTCCTAACGTTCTCTAATTAAGTCTGTATGCGAAATATTGTGTTTTCCATACTTAGATTATTCTTACATAATCCATCTCACCTTGATATTATAACATTACAGATTTCTCGGAAGTTCAAAAATAATTCCCGAGCGGAAATCGATGAATAATGTTTTTCAGAAAATTTCTCGGAAAGCTTTTATTTTCGTCTTAGAAATTCAAACACTTTAATTCATTCACGTAGTTAAAATACTACGACTTTCTGACATTCCTAGGTTATAGAACAACATTCATCTTATTAACACATAATAATAACAAATAATATTATTTTATTCATTATTAAATTATTTTACAAAGGATCCGAATTTCTCAGTCGTTACATTCACCCTTCTCTCATTTGTTCTTTATGTTCTAGGTTTGGAGTCAAATGGAAGTCGAATGAAATGATTCAACCCCCAATGCCAGTCTTGGACCATAAAATGATAAGTCGGTACCTGGTGTAGACTGGTGGTGCAAATAACCCACGTGGATTGGGCTTTATAATTCCTCAAGCTGCAACCCCACAAGCTCCACAAGCTACCTAAGCTCCTACTCCACCTACTTATGGTCCCTCCTCTGCAGCTCAACATGGTGTTGTTCCCGATGCAGTTCAGCGCGAAATTGATGGTTGGTTCTACAATCTCGAAGCCCAAATTGTCTGCCTGTCTGAATGCCAAGATGTGATCTACAGGTTTATAGTCGACTACATCAAGGCCCAGACTGCTATGTATGCTCAGATTTACCCTAGAGTTGATCTTAGTCATTTACCTATTGCCCATGTTCTGCCTGTGTTTCCCCCTTCTGATCAAGAGTTGAGCGACGATGAGGACGATGCGCCTGAAGAATAAGTTCATCAGGGAAGTCCACTGTTTTAAATTGCTCTACTTTTGGCATGAGGACATTGCTCTTTATAAGTTTGGGGGTAGTTTAGTTTTATTTGCATTTTTAGGTGGCATGTTTATAGTATTTGTGGAAATTAGGTTGTGAGTATGCTTTAGTTTGTTAAACTTGATGTTAACTTTAAAGTTAAGTGTTGCATTTAGTATATCACATTATTCTAGCTATTAAATAGTTTAAATATTGGAATTGCATAAACAAGTCTAGTAAGGATTGTTAAGCCTGTGATGTGATTTCTTGACATGATTTAAATTTTTATCTGTTTGAAACTGATATTATCATAATAACACATGTTAAGAAATGACCATGTTAGCTGATTAAGTTTAAATGGATAGATAATGGATGTCTAAAGGATAATGCCAGTTGAACGAAAGAATAACGAGAATAGATAGTGATGGTTAAAGTTAGACATGAAATTATGTTTTGGGGGAAATATTTGGGGTATATAAGCTTTGTAAAAAAAGAAGAAAATAAAAAGTCGTGGCTAGTCTTGTTTCGGGGCCTTTGTTACTTGAGTAAGAAAGCTCGAAGGAGTGTCTCTACACCTAGCGCCCTAAGGTCTTAATGGTCTGTGAGTCGTTGGTTAAAAGCTCGCTAAGGGGTAGCACTGTTAGCCTAATGGAATGAGACATTGCACATTCATGGGAAATAAAAAAATAAATAATGAATAAAATGGGAAAAAGTGCAAACAAAGCCCCCGTTAGAAAGAAAAAATAAAAAAAAAATTAAAATAAAGCATAAGTATCCAATCTTGACCCTTGGAATTTGATAAGTGTGTGATTTTAGCCAGATCTAGTTTATTTTTGGAGTTCCCGAGTTTATATTGTATGATGCCTTTCAAGAAATCTATTATGTTTCTTATTTTTCTTTTCATCAGTTAACATGGTTGTTGAGCACACACGCACGATATCAATAATAATAGGTTTAGATTTGATGATTGTTGGGATATTATTGATCTGTCTTTATATGATGTACTAGCATGTTATTGTGATTTTTCTGAGGCCTAATAGGTATACCTTGTTATGTTTGACTGCTAGAATTACAAACATGTAGATAGTTACATTTGCATTTTCATTTGCATGGTATATTTAATTTTTATAGCATTGTGTTTTATTGCTTGAGGACAAGCAATGGTTTAAGTTTGGGGGTATTTGATGAATGGGTAATATACCCATGAATTGGATACATTCAGGCCTAAATTGTTGTTGTTGTTCTCAAGTCTTTTAGAATAGTTTTTACTGTGTTTCGTGTTTATTTTGCAGATTGAGGAGGAGCAGGGACGAATTGGGGATTTTAGCATACTAGTGGCACAACCAAAAATAAACTGAAGACTAGCACCGGGGTGCTCTTTCATGTGTTATTCCCAGCACCAGGGCACTGGGGCTCGGCTGAACCTAGTGATGCACGACTAAGGAAAGGAGTGGAAGGTGATTAAGAGAGTAACAAAGGAGGAGCTATATAAGGACGTTAGCAGTTAAAATTAAAGGACTCTAACCATCATAGCTGAAGATTAATCAAGTTTTTCATCAGAGAATTGTGGAAAAGAATTGCAATTAAAGATTGAAGCGTGGAGGATTTTCTTTTAGAGTTTTTTTTTCTTATTATTTTTAATTGTGTAATTCGTTTGAGATGATTTTTATGGGATTGTTGGTTTTATTTTTCGTTATGAACTAATTTTCAATTAAGACTACAAATTGAACATTTTATGTCTATGAATTAATTATTCAATTTAATCCAATTATTTATGTCCAAGTGAATTGTTTATCATGTTTTGTGCGTATTGAATAATTATTGGCCAATAATTACTGTGTTACTCTAAAAGGAGTCAGGAGATGAAATTTAGGGTTGGAACTGGACATGATAACATGTATGCTTAATTATTTGCATGAGATGAATAATTAGGGTTGTGAATTAAATAGTAATATCTTTTCATTGCATGTAACAATTGGGAATTGGAACTTAATAGGTTTGATTTAATTATTTTGCATAGGAATATCACAGAATTAATTGAATTGAATAGAAGTTATTTGTTACTTAGAAAAGAGTTTTTAACACCTAGAATTCCTGTTAACAATTCAGGTGACGTAATAGTTGAACATTTGGATAATTGGCTTGTAGTACATAATTGGGGATATTATAGTCTTAACCTTAATTTATTTGAATTAATTTCTAAAGTAATCCAGCTTAATTAGTTAATTTAGTTTTCTTAATTTAAAAATTACAAATTGCAGTTGTTTAAATAAAATTGAATTAGTATAGTGCTAGTAGTTGGAGTTTATTGATTGGAATTCCTTGTGGGTTCGACACTTAATTTATCACTTTATTACTTGCTGACTATGTATACTTGCACAAATAATTGATTGTGAAATCAACCAACAGAAATCGAGAGTACGCAGGAATATACAAGTAGATTTTGATAATTCAACATCCAACATGGTAGCAGAAGAGCAAAGAGAGGAACATTGGGCCTTAAGAGATTATTCAATGCCCAACATAAATGAGTTGCAGTCGAGCATCGTGAGGCTAGATATAGCAGCCAATACTTTTGAGATAAAATCGGGCACTATTCAAATGGTGCGTAATTCAAGATCTGATTGTGGGCGCCACATGATGATCCCGAATGAGCACTTATTGAGCTTCATAGAAATTGGTGACACCTTCAAGTAAAATAGGGTGTCTGAAGATGCAATCAGGCTCAGACTGTTTCCATTTTCTTTGTGGGACAAGGCTAGAAGTTGGCTCCACTCTTTACCATCAGGATCTATTAATACATAGGAGGACTTAGCGCAAAAGTTCTTAGCCAAATTTTTCCCAATGGCTAAGACAACTATAATGAGGACAAAAATTTCCCAGTTTGAACAACAGCAGGGTGAAACACTGTATGAAGCATGGGAACGCTATAAAGAGATGATAAGGAAATTTCCCCATCATGGAATGCCGGATTGGATGGTGATAAATACTTTTTACAATGGATTGGGATGGCAGTCAAGGCCGGTTGTAGATGTTGCAGTAGGAGGAGCCTTATGGGCTAAAAGTTATGAAGAGGCTTATAATCTCATAGAGACGATGGCAACAAATGACTTTCAAAATCCTACGGCCAGGATGCCACTACCCAAAGTTGTGGGATTGTTAGAGGTGGATGCTATCACACAGTTGTCAGCTCAGATGACATCTATGGCAAAGAAGATTGATTGTTTGGCAGAGAATAAAGTAAAGACAGTTGCTTTTGTATTTGAGATATGTGCGAGGTCACATTCAACTGATCAGTGTGCTATCAGTTTAGAATCGGTACAATATGTTAGCATCTATCAAAAAAATCAGAATCAGTTCCAGAATGCCTATAACCCCAACAACCGCAACCATCCCAATTTCAACTAGAGCAACAATCAAAACAATCAACAAAATCAACAGTTTCAACCACAACATCAGTTTCAGTCACAATCATCTCATCAACAGTTTGCACCAAAACCACCCTACCCTCCAAGATTTCAATAGCAACAACAACATCATCCACCACCTGTACCTCAGCAAGAGAAGAAGTCAGAAATAGAGGAGATGATGCTCAAGTACATGGCGAATACCGAGGTAATGATCAAGAGCCAAGCAGTGTCTATCAAAAATTTGGAGATGTAGATGGGTCAAATGGCTAGTATGCTCAACAACAGACCACAAGGGACCTTGCCAAGTACAACAGAAGCAAATCCAAGAAAGGAGGGTAAAGAATAGTGTCAGGCCATAACTCTTAGATCGTAGAAGCAGATTGCGTTTTTACGACATTTGCGGCGCCGCCACCACTTTTATAAAGGGAATATCTTGTCATCGTGTGATGAAGAGAATGGTTCCGATAAAGGTTTGTGTAAAGAAGGTTCTGAACAAGAGGAAGTGGAGAAGATGAGTAAAGAGTCACATGAAAAACCAGTGAATATACTATCACTTGTTCATCCCCCTATTCCATATCCATAGAGATTACAGAAGAAAAGGGAAGACAAGCAGTTTAGCAAGTTTTTGGAGGTGTTTAAGAAGCTACAGATAAATATACCCTTCGCTGAGTCATTGGAACAGATGCCAAGTTATGCAAAGTTCATGAAGGGGATCTTGTCAAGGAAGAAGAGACTAGAAGACTTTGAGACAGTAGCCTTGACTGAAGAATGTAGTGTAGTGCTTCAACACAAGTTACCTCCGAAGCTAAAGGATCCAGGCAACTTTATGATACCTTGTTCAATTGGGAAGATGTGTTTCAGCAAATTCTTGTGTGATTTAGGGGCAATCATCAACTTGATGACTCTATCAGTATTTAATCAATTGGGATTGTCGGCTCCAAGGCCGACAAACATTTCATTATAGCTTGTTGATAGGTCCATTACTTATCCATGAGGAATTGTGGAAGATGTGTTGGTAAAGGTGGATAAATTTATCTTCCCAGCTGATTTTTTCATATTGGATTATGAAGAAGACAGAAGTATACCTATCATCCTTGGGAGACCATTCCTAGCCACGGGAAGAACTTTGATAGATGTTTAGAAAGGTGAATTGACAATGAGGGTTCAGGATCAAGAAGTCGCCTTTAATGTATTCAAGGCTATGAAATTCCCTACAGATGAGGAGGAATGTTTTAGGATTGATATGGTGGTCAAGATGTTGAATGATGAAGTAGGGCATTTGGTGGAAAATGAACCTTTAAAGAGTGCTATTTTGGGAAATTCTGAGATAGAAGATGATGAGATTATTGAGTTTGTTCAAATTCTTGACACAACACCACAGTTTAGAAGATTCAAGACTCCGATTGAGCCATTTTTGGGGAGACATTAGTGAAACTTAAGCCATCTCTTGAGATGCCTCTAGAACTTGAGTTGAAACCTCTTCCAGACCACTTGAGGTATGAATTTTTAAATGATAATTCAAAACTACCTTTTATTATTTCGTCTACACTAACATCTTGCCAGGAAGAAAAGCTGCTAAGAGTTCTAAAAGTGTTCAAATCAGCCATTGAATGGACTATAGCAGATATTAAAGGGATCTACAAATCGTTATGTATGCACAAGATCCTACTGGAAGATGATAGTAAACCTTCAGTGGAGCAACAATGGAGACTTAATCCAATTATGAAGGAAGTGGTCAAGAAGGAAGTTCTGAAATGGCTAGATGCAGGAATAATATATCCGATATCAGACAGCTCATGGGTGAGCTTGGTACAATGCGTACTGAAGAAAGGGGGAATGATCGTAGTCTCCAATGAGAATAATGAATTGATACCAACCAGGATAGTGACGGGGTGGAGAGTCTGCATGGACTATCATAAACTTAATAAAGCTACAAGGAAAGATCACTTCCCACTATCGTTTATTGATCAGATGGTTGACAGACTAGCAGGTCATAAGTATTATTGCCTTCTTAATGGGTACTTAGGCTATAATCAGATTGTGATAGCTCCAAAAGACCAGGAAAAGACAACTTTTACATGTCCATATGGTACATTTGACTTCAGAAGGATGTCTTTTGGGTTGTGCAATGCCCTAGCCACATTTCAGAAGTGTATGATGGCAATCTTTTCGGATATGGTGGAGCACAATGTGGAAGTGTTTATGGATGATTTTTTAGTATTTGGTGATTTATTTGATTTATGTTTAGAGAATCTAGTTATGGTATTGAAAAGATGTGTTGAAACGAATTTGGTTTTGAATTGGGAAAAGTGCCATTTTATGGTACAAGAGGGTATCATTTTGGGCCACAAAGTTTCAAAGAAAGGATTAGAGATGGACAGGGCAAAGCTAGAGACCATTGAAAATTTGCCTCCACCAACTTCTGTTAAAGGTGTTCGCAGTTTTTTAGGGCATGCATGCATCTACAAGAGGTTTATTAAAGACTTCTCCAAGATCACAAAGCCACTTTGTAGTTTATTGGAGAAGGATGCACATTTTAAGTTTGATAAAGAATGCATGTCTTCATTTGAGCATTTGAAGAGAAAGTTAACTACAACACCACTGATCACAACACCATATTGGGACCTACCGATTGAATTGATGTGTGATGCAAGTGACTTTGTTGTGGGAGTTGTTTTCGGCCAGCGAAGGGAAAAGATCTTTCATGTGATTTACTATGCGAGCAAGACCCTTACTGATGCTCAGTTGAATTATACCACCAAAGAGAAAGAACTTTTTGTAATTGTGTATGCTTTTAACAAGTTTTGTGTGTATTTGATTGGGACTAGGGTGATAGTATACATAGATCATACAACAATTTGGTATTTGGTGGCAAAGAAAGATGCAAAGCCTCGTCTAATCAGGTGGATACTTCTTTTGCAAGAATTTGATTTGGAAATCAAGGACAGGAAATGTAACGCCCCAAAAAATTGAACATTTTGTAAATACTATTAATAATGAATAAAATAATATTATTTATTATTATTATTATGTTTTAGTAAGATGAATGTCGTTCTATAACCTAGAAACGTTGGAAAGCCGTAGTATTTTAACTACGTGGGAAAATTAAAGTGTTTAAATTTCTAAAACCAAAATAAAAGTTTTTCGAGAAATTTTCTGAAAAACACTATTCATCGATTTACGCTCAGGAATTATTTTTGAACTTCCGAGAAATACGTAACGTTAAAATATCAAGGTGAGATGGATTATGTAATAATAATCTAAGTATGGAAAACATAATATTTCGCATGCGGACTTAATTTGAGAACAATAGGAATATTAAGCTTTAAGAAGAAAGTGTAATAATTGTATGATACCAAGTATTATACTAGTATGTATGAAGAATGGAATAATGTATGTTACGAATTAATATACGAGCTAGAATGTGAGAATTATACTTATGGTATAATGATA
Organism: Panax ginseng; assembly: GCA_020205605.1. Taxonomy (NCBI): domain Eukaryota; kingdom Viridiplantae; phylum Streptophyta; class Magnoliopsida; order Apiales; family Araliaceae; genus Panax; species Panax ginseng. The sequence continues at coordinate 35,849,218 of CM035129.1, forward strand.
AGTCTTTTAATTAAATGGATTGGACTTGTAGGATTATTGTTAATTTGGTAGAGTACAATGAGAATTTAGATGCAAGCCCAACAAAGAATGAACTAAGTTAAGTTAAGCAATTTAAGCCTAATGCATTGATCCAATTGATTAGGATCCATGGAGCAACCCATGAGTGAATTGATGGCCAAGAACTTTACATGATGCCCAAGTACTTTATGTGATGATCAAGTGTTGTGATGAGCAAGAAAGATGAGTGGCTAGCAAGTTTACTTAGGGCTTAAGATATGAATAGTAAGGAGGTGGGATGTGTTATTGACCCTAATGCCCTCACCTTGTCAAGCCTATAAATAGAGGAAGTTTGCTAGACATTTGTTCATTATTCAAAATACTAACAACTTCCAAATATAAAGCAACTTATTGGTTAGAGAGAATAAGCACTTTTAAGTCAAAGCTTCCTTTGTTAGATTTTCCAAGAAGAAGAACTAGTTCATCAAAGGTAATGATCTTGTGTCTAATACATCTTCATCTCTATCATTGTAGGGTGATAAGAGAAGTGTAATGAAATAAGCATGTATGCTAAGAACATGTAAGAATTGATTAAGCAATGGACTTAAGCAAAATAAGTTATGAATAAGTAACATGAACCTAAATAAGTTCTAAACTTATGATGAACTTGTCATATGATTGTCATATGATGTTAGTATATTCAATATGATGTGAGAACATTAAGTAAAGGACTTAAGTCCATACTAAGTCATAAGAAATGGAAATTATAGTTTATAAGTTGATTAAGTCATGAACTTATGAAGAATAATTCAAAACCTAACTTGAAAATAAGTTGATAAAAAAAGTAGTTTGAAATGTTCATATGATGGTAGAATCCATTTAGAACCATGATCAAATCATTAGTAACGAAGTTATGCCGGAATTCACACAATTGGACGTTAGCGTCGAATTCGTGAAATTCTCGAAATGGAAGTTGTATTTTGTGTTTGAACTCAAAAATGTTGGTTTTCGAGGGAGACAAGTCATATTTGGCATTATAGAGTTGCAGACTCAAAAATGACCGGATTCCGACTTAGAAAGAAGAAACGAGCGTTGAACATTCACGAACGTTTATCGTTTTCGTTAAAAATGAACTAATAGGTGAAATTTTAGCAAACGAAGTCAAATAGATAAAATTCTTGCATGAACATATAGAGTATGTAATTTGTGAATCATAGGCTCTTGAACGAGCCAATTCAGACTTATAACAAAGAAGTTATGCATCCGGGAGTTTCTCAAAATTTCAAAGTCTATAAAATTGTCTGAGGCACAGAGTTGGCCCCGCGGCGCCAACCCAAGGCCAAATGGTGGCGCAAGAAGAACGCCGCACAAGATGTCTTGACATCTTTGCAGAGTCACTCCATGGTAGAAGAAGGAGAGTTATGTGTGGTCTTGCAGCCGCCAATTTCGAGATGTCAGTCTCAAGCTAACTTAGCATGTGCAAATATGAAGTTGAAGGGCTATAACCCCAAGGCGTCAAAGTTGCCCGCTTCTATGGTTTCGACAGACAGAATGTTTACAAGTATAGAATGAAAGATAACTCATTAGTAATGAACTTAGGTGTAAATATAACATTGTTAAGGCATTGTTAGACACTTCATGTATGATGAGTAAAGGTTGATAATCAATTAAAGATGAACGTAATGAGAATGACGTAATGAAAAGCCAGAACTAATAATAACAAATCTAAGTTATAATTAGATTGAGAAGAAGGGTAAGATACATTAGAGACTATGTATGTTTAATCATGACCTAATGTGTTATATGATGTTATTAATTACTATAGAGAATTAAAGATTTAAACCAAGAACGAGTTATTAACAGTAGCAGATGCTAAAGGCAAGTACTCTAACCCTTGTTCCAGTTCAATCTGGAAAAGCTTTGTGATTCATGTATTCTTACGCATGAATTGATATATGATGAAGTCAACGCCAATTCTTTCGGCTATACTTATATTATGTTTCTATCAAAGCATGTACAATGTTTACCAAGTTATATTGGTGTGGTTTTCAATCAAAGACTGAGTATGCTAAAAATGTTTTGTCGTCATACGACAGGCACGTGAGGTTGCCACAACTTAAATGTATACACGTTTAATGAATGTAGTGTTGATCAACATAGAGTACTACAGGCTAATCACCTAGACGTGCTTGTAAGTAATGTCGGACTTATGGACATAGTGTCGGGATGTCCTTTTCAAAAGAACTTATGAAATGCTCAAGGTCTTTGACCGGAATTGATGTTTTACTGAATATTGTTGTTGTAAAACATTTTGAAGAAAAAGAAGTGCTATTTTGAATTATCAATAGTACTTCGTAACTATTGTTTAGTTATTGAAGATATATAATTCCTATGTTTCAAGCATGTTGTTTATTGTAATTGTTGTACTTGCTAAGCTAGTCATGCTCACTCTTGCTTGAACCATATGAATACAGCTAAGATCGAACGGACCGAAGGCTCCGACAAGGATAAGGGCAAAGCGAAGACAAACCCGTAGTATATTTTTGTAATAGTGTAGGATGAACGATTGTAATATATTTGATATTATGACAAGAACAGTTGAAAGGGTTATAAAGAACCTGGGAATGTAAATATTATTTTAAATATAGAAGACATATTCATTCTTTTGAGGCTTTTCAATTGAATGTATGTATGAATGGTAGTACCGTGTAACACCATCTGTCGGGTTGAAAGTGACCCAGATTTGGGGGCGTCACAGGTTGGTATCAAAGCCTTAGGTTATAAAACTTAAGGGGGGATTAAAAACCTTAATTCATAACCTTAAAAGAAGTCAAAGAAGTAAAAGAAGAAAAATAACCTTATAAAAATGCATTATAATTATGTTATGTGTTTTTATTATTCTACTGACGTGTACTAATCAACTTAATTGTTTTGTATAGATCTCGGGAATAAATGGAATGCAGTTAGATGTGCGAGCAGTTAGTGAAGAGTCGGTTAACCAAGTAGAGGTTATACCGAACCCCATAACGACAGAACCCGAAGTAGTTGTTATTGAGTCTATAGACTTAGAGGATCCTTACCTCAGGTCAGTAATCGATGGTATGATCGAAGAGGAAGTGGAGGTAGTGTCCTTTAACCCGGTAGCTATAGCAGCGGAGATGGCTCCAGGGGAGTCAATGATGTCATTATTTATGTCAGTGTTGGATAGAAATATCCATTACTGTCAGGAGGTTAAGGAGCTGAAGGCAGAGCTCCAAGCTGTTATAGAGGACAAGACGGACGTGGAGTCCATGTGGGAACAAGAACATGATGAGAGGATTTTGGCTAAGGACAAAGTCCAAGATTGGAAGCATGAGGTTTTTGAGCTCAAGGAGGAGCTAAAAACCAAATGTCAGAAGATAGGGAGAATGTCTAATATCCATAGGAGTTCTCACACAGATTTCCAAAGACAGTGGTCGGTTATCCTAAGAGAAAGCGAGGCGGAATACGGCATCTACTATCAGCCGTGATATTATTGTCGGTCTTGCCAAGGCCGATTTTGATAATGCCTCAAGGCAGATGTGATCTATTAGTGAATAGAGTAATTTAGATATGTAAATATTTGTATCTAGTAATGACGTAAAACCCTCTTTTATATAACAAAGGGTAGTCTTTTGTAAATCCTAGATTTTGGAAAGCAATAGCGGGAAAGTAATGAAATCAGCTTAGACTGTGTAATGTAACAGATGTAGTATTATACTACAATGAATGAATGAATATAAGCCTTTTTATGAAACAGAATTAGCAATGGATGTTGAAGTTAGTGTTTAATCTTGAATAATAACTATCTAATAAGAAGGAAATAATAACGAAATGTGTTGTTTATTGTATCAGTAAAATGCCGCCAAGAAGGGTACAACATAACCAAGGAGCTAATGTAAATCAACCGGAGCGAGGTCCAGTTAACCTAATGTAGGACTTTGTTAACTTAATAACAGTCGCATTTAATAGAACTAGGGCTAATATCCTCGTTAATCCGGGAGTAGCACGAGCTACGACCTTTAAGAATTTTAAAAGCATGGGTCCGCCCGAGTTAAAAGGAATTACGGACCCTATTGAAGCCCAAACGTGTGTGAAAGAAATCGAGAAGGCATTTGTGATAGCAAATGTCGACGAGGCCCAGAAGGTTGCCTTTTCAACTTTCATGATGAAGGGAGAGGCCAACTTTTGGTGGGAGGCCAATCAGGCCAAAGTGGATATTGGGAACGTAACGTGGGAGAGGTTCAAGGAGATATTCTTCGAGAACTACTTTCCCACAAGCATGCAGGGGAGGATGGAGATACGGTTTCTCGATTTGAAACAAGGGGACATGACAGTTCCCCAATACGCCGCCAAGTTTAATGAACTGGCAAGGTTTGCTCCACACCAAGTGGATACCGAGGTAAGGAAGGCGCGACGGTTCGAGAAAGGCTTGAAACCCTGGCTCTACAACCATATTCAGTGTTCCAAAGTACTTCATTTGGAAGCATTTTAGAGAAGGCGATAATCACCAAAGGTGGTAGTGAGGCGTTGAGCCAATACTACAAGGATAAGAAAAATAAAGGGAAAGTGGATGGGGGAGTGAAAGTCGAAGGAGCCAGCGGTAGTGGCGAGGTACAGAAGAGGAAGGCGTTCAATTCTGGGAATACCGGAGTGAAGCAAGGAGATTTGAAGAGGAAGATGGAGGCCTGCAAGACCTGTGGGAAGACTCACTTAGGAGTCTGTCTCAAGGGGAAGGCCGTATGCTACAACTGTGGACAGGAAGGGCATATCTCGCCTAACTGTTCAAGTTCGAAGAAAAACCACAGATGCTTTGTGTGTGGGTTAACTGACCACATGGCAAAGAACTGCCCAAAGAAAGGGACGAAAGGGAATAGGGGCACTATTAGCGGGAAGTTAGCTATTGGGGGTCCAGCGCAGACGGGTAGGGCGATCGGCCGTAACTTTAACATGATAGTCCAAGATGCAGTTGCATCAGGGGACGTCGTCGCATGTATTATTTCGATCAACGACATAAATGCTTACATGCTTTTTGATTCAGGTGCTACTTGTTCGTTTATAGCTTGTGATTTTGCTAGACGATTAGAATTACTTCCCGAAAGGTTGCCAATACCTTTAACCATTAAAGTAGCAAACGAAGAGATAATTCTTGTTGAAGATAATCATGGGAATTGTTGTGTAGACATTCAGGGTTGTAAATTATCGGTAGATTTAATACCGATAAAGTTAGGAGAATTTGATGTAATTCTCGGAATGGATTAGTTAGTAAACCATGGGGTAACTATAGATTGTCAGAAGAAATGTGTGAATATTAAAATGTTAAGACAACCTCAAGTAGTATTTTATGGGAATAGATCGACGGGACGTTCGTGTTGTCTAACCATGACACAAACTAGGAAATTATTAAGGAAGGGTGTGTAGGTTATCTGTGTCATGTTGTTGATACCCAAAGAGTGGTAGAAACCATGGAACAAATACCTATAGTTAGAGAATTCGACGATGTATTTCTGAGTGAATTGTTAGGTCTTCCTCCGGATAAGGAGACAGAGTTTGTAATAGACATCGTGCCAGGAGCGGCACCAGTTTTTAGGGCACCATATTGTATGGCGCCGGTAGAGATGAAAGAGTTGATGGTGCAGTTACAAGAACTGTTGGACATGAAGTACATTGAACCGAGTGTTTCTCCATAGGGAGCACTGCTATTGTTTGTCAAGAAGAAGGACGGATCATTAAGACTTTGTATCGACTATAGGGAGTTGAAAAGGTTAACAATAAAGAATAAATACCCATTGCCCTAGATCAATGATCTCTTTGATCAGTTGAAAGGGGCTAAGTATTTTTCTAAAATAGATTTAAGAACGGGGTATCACCAGTTGAAGGTTAGGAAGGAGGATGTACCAAAGACAGCATTGAGGACTCGTTATGGTCATTACGAGTTTTTGGTGATGTCATTTTGGTTGACTAATACACCAGCTGCATTTATGGATATGATGAACAGAGTGTTCAAACAATATTTGGACAAGTTCGTCATGGTGTTTATCGATGATATTCTAGTCTATTATAAGACGCCAGAAGATCATGCTAAACACCTAAGATTAGTGTTGGAGACACACTAAGGAAGTAGAATTTGTATGCAAAGTTCACTAAGTGTGAATTTTGGTTGGAGAAGGTATAATTTTTAGGTCATGTCATTGATCAAGAAGGGATTTCAGTAGATCCAGCGAAGGTGGAAGCAGTGATGAATTGGGAACAACCAAAAACGCCGACTGAGATGCGGAGTTTCCTAGGGTTAGCAAGTTACTATCGGAGATTCATCCAGGATTTTTCAAAGATAGCTACTCCGTTAACTAACTTGCCAAGGAAGACGGTGAAATACGCGTGGAATGATAAATGCGAGGACAGTTTTCAAGAACTGAAGAAGAGATTGAGTGAAGCGTCTGTTTTGTCATTACCCGATGACACAGGAAATTTCGTAGTTTATATGATAATGCTTGTGATATAGGACTTGATCGGCGTGCTTTCACGCAAAGATGGCAAAGTCATTGTGTATGCATCTAGGCAGTTGAAGGATTATGAGAAAGTTTACCCTACTCATGATCTGGAACTGGCCATAGTAGTTTTTGCATTAAAGATATGGCGACATTATCTTTATGGAGAAAAATATGAGATATACACGGACCATAAGAGTCTAAAATATATCTTCACACAGAAGGAGTTGAATATGAGGCAAAGGATATGGCTGGAGTTGATAAAGGATTACGACTGTGAAATCCTGTATCACCCTGGAAAAGCCAATGTAGTTGCCAATGCCTTAAGTAGAAAGGGTCGGGAAAAGTTGTCTATGTTTCCGGCTCAAAATGAGTTAATAATAGAGATGGCTAAAATGGAGATAGAAGTAAAGTTGCCAAGTGAAGCGAGGCAGATACTTTTTGCGATGGAGATGCAATCTACCATCGTAGAGAGAGTCAGTGTAAAAACCCAAAACCCTAATATGACACGTATGTATAAATCCCGTTATATAAATAAAATTTCTCCGTTCTGAATGTGTTGTGTTAATATATACTTTGTTTGAAAAATTTGACCAAATAAATTTTTGTCTGAAAAACATCATGCTTGACACCTCGTGCTTAAATTTTTTTTTTCGTAGACAGACTTTTCGGTAAAATTATTTTGACAAGTTGCTTTATCGTGCTTACATTGACAAAACGCTTTGTTGTGCTTGTTAGGATTAGTGAGAAATTTAGGCTAACAACCCTAGATTAATAAACCCTAACCCTAATTTGTAAACCTAACCCTAATTAGATAAACTAACTCTAATTAGCTTATGTTAACACCTAATCATGGTTAGTAAACTTCAATTAGGTACTAATTAACATTACTTAACAATTCTAATCATTAGAAACAAAACTCTAATCAAGATTAGTAAAGATTAAAGCCTAATTACGCTACTAATTAAACCTAAATAGCCACAAGTAGGTTAGGAGTCACCCAACCAAGTTCCAAGGCTACTCATGAGCTGGTAGCAAACCCTAAGCAGCACAAGTAACTTAGCATCAGATCTTTGTAGAGGCAAGTTGCTCAAAAATGACCAAAAAGCCAAGTTAAAGAATTCTATAAATAGGAACCTTAAGGCTGAGAAAACACAAGAAATTCCTAAGCCTAGATACACTTATAAACTTACCAAATCAAGCCTGGGTGATAGCAGCAACGAAATCAGAAGCTAGAATCAAAAATCATTCAAGAAAAGGTACAAACCCTAATTCATAATTGGCTCTTTAATCCTATGTTAGATTTGTTGTTTAGATGTTTAGAATTATGTGTTAGTATGTTAGAAAGTATGATAGATTGGTAGAACACGTTTTCATAACATCTAGATGCCTTAATTAAGTGTTTTAAGATATCTGGAAATTTTGAAAACTAAGTCTGACAGCCGAATGTCAGGGCCTATAGATTCATATGTGTTTATGTTTTAGTCTGTAAATTGTTTGGTATTTGTAGCCTGTTAGTAGGTCTTTAATCTGGAAAAGAAAATAGGTTCATTTGAACCATAGATTTCAAGTTATAAGCACTCAAAGTGGGTTGACCGTTCACGGATTGCAGTTTTCTGGGTTACCCAGAAAACTCAAGAACAGTCGAACCGGCTACTTTGACCAATCTATTTAATCGTCTTTTTTTTGTTATTTTTGTAAGTTTTTGTTATAAATTAATACCCTGTTATATATACTACATATCTATGATCTTAAATTGAACAAACAATGTATAGGTTTACTGGAATTAATGGTCAAAATCATTGACCGAAGCTTGACCAAGTTTTCTCGGGTTTTCCAAAAATCAAGAACACGAAGAATGGCGTTCGGGTCAGATTTCACCAAAGATAATTAGAGACCTTAGAGTTATGCTTTGTTCAAGTTAATGTTATATATATGTACCCTAACATATATACTACATGTTATAACAAACATCACACGCATCTAATACACAGAATCAACGATATTTAAGCCACAAAACTATTGACCGGCCATGACTACTGTTCTGGGTTGCTCAGAAACTCAAGAACAACTCTGATAGTGACTTTGAGCCTCTATAACTTCTTGTTATATGTAGATTAAAGCCTAAACTTTGTTTCATATTGTACTACTGTATGAGTACTACAACATCAACTCTTGACCAAACCAAAAATCATTAGCAGTAGCCTTATAATTAGTGGTCAAATTGGTCACTCGACCATGACCAAACTGTTGCTCAGAACTCAAGAACACCTACATGATACTTTCTCATCATCAAGGGGCTTTAGCGACAATGATATAATTTATTTTTCTAAAATAAATTATAAAAATTAGAAATAATTAATAAATAAATATAAAAAAATAAAAACTTTTAAAAATTATATTAAATTATTATAATTAAATTCGATATTTTTACATAAATTTAATAATTATTTTATTATATTTAGATATTATTAATAATTAATTTATTAATAAAGAAATTAGGATAATTATTTATAAATACTAAATAATTATGGAAAAATATTATTATTGATATAAAAATTATAATAAATGAATATAAATTATTTAAGAATAATAATCAATATTTTTGTAAAATTTTAAGTAAATATTAATTACTTATAAATAGAAATAAATGATTTAAAAATCATTTTTAAAGATAAATAAATGTTTTAAATACTTTTAAATTTCTAAAAAGGTATTATAAAGGATAATTAAATTTTATAAATAAAATTTAGTCCATTTATCAAAGGTACTTACCACCAAAAACTTAATTAATTTAATCCGTTCATATGTAAATGATGTAATTGAGTATTATTATAAATACTAACGTGTTAGATTTATATATATGAACATTCGTAGGTATTTTTTTAACGTTTGAATAACATAACTTGACTGATCTACGCTCAGGCAAGTTCTCTATCCTTAAATCTCTTATAAAGTAAATTTCTTAAACCCTGTTTATTTATTGAACAAGATTTTTATCTTGATATGCTATTGATATAATATATTACACCTACAATTGAATTACCTTCTTATTGTAAAGTTATCGCTCACGATAATGTTTATTGAGCATAAACTGTTGAGTCAAACCAAATTGTTTTGGTAAGACATCTTATACTGAAGTTGGGTATCCCGTAAGGGATTGAAATTTAGTCAATAATATATTGACATTTAGTGTATTTTGAGTACTGGTAGGATGATATGCATACTCCTAAGATGTTGAATGGGCTGATCCCCTATCTCACATCTGAACAAAATTTCTAAGTCTCATGGACCGATGTAAATAAAGAAAAATTCGTAAATTGTTGAAATAAATAGAAATCCGTAAATGGTAACAACTATCACTCAAAATTTGAATTGTTATATTTCTTCAAATCCTATATTGTTATAAAATACAAAACTTGTTGAGCATGTCATAGCTCACCCTTGCAAATTATTTCCTTTGCAGTTTTAGATGGTAATCTTGGAACATCTGGAGTAGATAAAGGGAAGCGTCCCTACATAGATTAGATTATATTCTTGTCTGTTTGAATACCTTGTAATAAGAACTCGTTATGAGAATTATGTAATCGAATCTTAATATTAATATATATATATATATATATATAACATCTTTATTTCATAAACCGTGTTTTCTTACATATATAGATGTAAAATTAGACTTCTTCGAATCTAGTTGAGATCATTGGGAACTATTTATCTGAGTGATGGTATTAATAGCATGGACTATTCATGTTGTTATTGATACTCTAGATTTCGGATAGATAGTTACTATCGATACGATAGTATAAATTCGTTTGGCATAGACTATACATCTGGGTGAGGGTATTAGTAATATGGAATGTTCATGTTATTACTGATACTCTAAATTTCTGGATAAATAGACTCTAGTCACGTATATATGCCTCATATATCCAAGTGAGGGTATCCAAACACAAGAATAGTTCTCTTGAGAATTTACATCTATTATGGGATACTGTGAATTTTGGATCTATGGGAATTATATCTGATAGTCCCTCTATTTAATGTAATCTTATAATCAGATACCATGGGTGTATAGATTAAAAAGCATTATGTTGATTTTCTGTAAACACCATATCAGGTACCGTGAGAGTATAGATATGGGGTTGTTACAATTTTGATATCAAAGTTTTAAGGCTATAGATATAAGGAAGAGAAATCTTAGTATATAGTCTTCGAGTCCGTAAAAATTTTAAAAGTATATACAAAATATAACATTAAAATTATTATATTGTGTAAAATTTTATACCAGTATTTAAGTAGTTTTCTTTTATAGATGGCCAACTCCAATGCTGAGGAAATGGTAATAGCTAATAATCCACCACAAATAGAGTCATACATAGCCAGTGATGCAGAAGATGAGGAATTGCTTCATGATCAACAACTGTTAGATGCTGAGGAAGAGGAGGATCCAGTGGCAGGACAATTAATGAGAATTGATGAGCATGATGAGGCAATGGCATCACTGATGAAGACAACAGAATATGAGAATAATAAAATGAGGTTTAGGGTTGATATAGCTGAGGGAATGCTACAACATGAGAGGGGACATAGTCAATGACTAAAAGTACAACTGCACCATGCACAGAGGGGCAGAAAGGAAATTCAGTCAAGGCTTCTTAAAACATCTCTGGGTGTTCGAGATACTTTTAACGTTTTGCAGCACCGTGTATTTCGATATTCGGTAGAGGAGAAGAAGACGACTTATCTCATTGATCGATCTATGGTTTGTCACATGATTCAGGATTCCTTTGATGATATCAATGAATTCTAGAGAGTAGCATAGGTAGTTGAATGCTTTATATTAGTACAATAAAGAAGCATTCAAAGTTTGTAATGTAATCAGTACTTTGTAGGATAGTAGTATGTTCAATTATGAAGTTGTTGTGTAATACCATTGTGATATATAAAATAAATAATATGTTGTGTTACTCAAATTCTTATGTGAATTTTATTGGTTTATATAGAATCATGCCACCAACCAGTAGACCCCAACGAGAAATGAATGATGATAATTCTACCCAATAGTTAGTAAACCTTATGCTAGGAGTTGTAAATAGACCTATGAACCAAAACACAACTTTTAAAGACTTTAAATTAGTTGGACCACCTGAGTTTAAAGGTACATCAGAACCTGTAGATGCACAAATTTGAATTTTTGAGATAGAGAAATTTTTCCTAGTAACCAATGTTAATAATAACAAAAAGACAACTTTTGCAACCTTTTTCTTGAAGGGTGAGGCTAATTATTGGTGGGAATCAACCAAAGGTCAGGTAGAAACTGAAATTGTTCCTTGGGATACATTCAAAGAGTTGTTCTTTGAAAACTATTTTTCCCAATCCCTGAAAGACCGAATGGAAATAAAATTTTTGGACTTGAAACAAGGAGATCTTACTGTAACCCAGTATGCAGCTAAGTTTAATGAACTATCCAGGTTTGCTCCACATCAAGTAACCACTGAACTTAGAAAGACTCGTAGGTTTCAGGAGGGTTTAAAACCTCAGATTCGGAGTAAGTTGTCAATACTTCAAATAAAAACTTTCTCTGAAATACTAGAAAAGGTCACTATAGCTGAAAGTGAGAATGAAAGTCTTGCTAAGTTTCATCAGGACAAAAGAAGTCAGAATAAAAAAGGAAAAGTTAGGACAGAACCCAGTTCTGGTGGGTTTAATAACAAACGTAAATGGGATAATTCTTTTTCTAACAACCCAGGGAAAAAGGTAGGAAATACTAATAACAACTTTAGTAATAATATAATTAAACCTTGTCCTAATTGTGGTAAGAAACATAGAGGAGAATGCCTTCATAACAAATGTATTAATTGTGGGCAGTCGGGACATTTTTATCCACAGTGTCCTCTTCCAAGGAAAAATAAATGTTTTAATTGTGGTTCCTTGGACCATTTTTCAAAGAATTATCCCAAACCTAAGAATCAAGGAGGAAAAGGGGTTAGAATACCAGAGAATAATCAATCAACAGTAGCTGCAGTTGGGGTTCAGAATCGACCTACCGTGAGAACATTTAATATGTCGGTAAGGGATGTTGTTGCTTCACAGGACGTGGTGACAAGTATCATCCATATCAACACTTTAAATGCATATGTGTTATTCGATTCTGGTGCTACATGTTCATTTATATCTACAAATTTCTCTACAAACTTGAATATGCCTTGTGAAAATTTAGACAAACCATTTTGCATAGAAATTGCTACTAATGAAAGAATTACGATTAAGACCATATACAGAAACTGTAGTGTGGTAACATAATTTTAAGGTAGATTTGATACCAATTCAGTTGGGAGAATTTGATGTAATTCTAGGAATGGATTGGTTAGTTAATCATAATGCGATGATTGATTGTCATCAAAAACGTATAAACCTTTTGACTGCTTTGAAGTCAAAGGTATTGTTCAACGGTAGTTGTTCACTTAAGCAATCTCGATGTTTGACTATAGTTCAGGCAGAAAGATTAGTTAGAAAGGGTTGTTTAGGATATTTGGCCTATATAGTTGATACTCAACAGGAAGGAGTAAAACTAGATCAAATACCTATAGTTAAGGATTTTCCCGATGTATTTCTGGATGACTTACCAGGTTTGCCTCTAGATAGGGAAATTGAGTTCGTCATTGATCTTGTACCAGGAACGGCACCAGTTTCTAAGGCACCGTACAAAATGGCACCTATAGAACTGAAAGAGTTACTTATACAATTATAGGAACTCTTAGATAAAAAGTACATACAACCTAGTGTTTCACCTTGGGGAGCACCAGTTTTGTTTGTAAAGAAGAAGGATGGAACTATGAGACTATGTATAGACTATAGGGAGTTAAATAAGTTAACTATTAAAAATAAATATCCTTTACCAAGGATTGATGATTTGTTTGACCAATTAAAAGGGGCTGAACATTTTTAAAAAATTGACCTTAAAATAGGTTATCATCAGTTAAAGGTAAGAAAGGAGGATGTGCCAAAAACAGCGTTTAGGACACGCTATGGACATTATGAGTTTCTTATAATGTCTTTTGGATTAACAAATGCACCGACAACATTTATGGATTTAATGAATCGAGTGTTTAAACCATGCTTGGACAAATTTGTTGTAGTTTTTATCGACGATATTCTGGTATACTCAAAAACACAAGAAGAGCATACCAAACACTTGAGAGTCGTTTTGGAGATATTATGAAAGGAACAACTTTATGCAAAGTTTTCCAAGTGTGAATTTTGGTTGAAGAGAGTTAAATTTTTTGGGCACGTAATTGATAAGAATGGAATATCTCAGAGATCCCATTAAGATCGAAACGGTTGTGAATTGGGAACAACCAACAACTCCAATAATGTATAACGAAGTTTTCTCAATTTAATGCGGTTATTACCGCTTGCTTATAAAAGATTTTTCAAAAATAGCAACCCCATTAACCAATTTAACTCGAAAGACGGTAAAATACGTCTGGACAGATAAATGTAAGGAAAGCTTCCAAGAGTTGAAGAAGCGACTGAGCATGGCTCCAGTGTTATCCTTACTAGATGATAAAGGAGGCCTTATAGTATATAGTGATGCATCACACCGAGGTTTAGGGTGTGTGTTGATGCAACATGGGAAAGTGATAGCTTATGCATCACGACAACTCAAAGATTATGAGAAGAGGTATCCTACTCATGACCTAGAGTTAGCAGCGATAGTTTTTGCTCTAAAAATTTGGAGACATTATTTGTACAGGGAGAAGTACGAGATATATACAGATCATAAAAGTCTAAAATATATTTTTACACAAAAGGAATTAAATTTAAGACAGGGACGATGGTTAAAACTGATAAATGATTTTGATTGTGAAATCTTATATCATCCTGGTAAAACCAATGTTGTAGCTGATGCGTTAAGTAGAAAGAATCAGGAAAAATTGAATGTATTAACCACCAATGATAGGTTAATAAAAGACTTTGAAAATTTAGAAATTGAGGTGGAATGTCCAACTACCTCAACCCAAAAATTGTATATTTTAGAAGGAATTGCATCTCTGCTTAATAAAGTTAAAGAGATACAGGAGAAGGATTAAGAATGTCAGAAGTTTAAATCTAATTCAGCACATGATAAGTATAATAAATTTAGAATAGATACGGATGGAATAATAAGATATGAAAATAGAATCTGGGTTCCGTTAGACCAAGCTTTAAAAGATGAAATTCTGAACGAAGCTCATAATTCTAAATTTGCCATACATCCTGGCAGTACAAAAATGTATAAAGATTTAAGTCGACATTTTTGGTGGTCGAACATGAAAAGAGAAATAGCTGAATGGGTAAGTCAATGTCTCACGTGTCAAAGGGTTAAGGCTGAGCATCAAAAGCCGAGTGGTTTACTTCAACCCTTACCAATTCTTGAGTGCAAGTGGGAACATATAACTATGGATTTTGTTGTTGGTCTTCCAGCTACACAAAAGGGCCATAATGCCATTTGGGTAATAGATGACCGTTTAACAAAATCAGCTCACTTTTTACCTATTAAGATTACTCATAACCTAGATCACCTTGCCAAACTGTACATCAATGAAATTATCTCTAGGCATGGAGTACCTGTTTCCAAAGTATCAGATCGAGATCCAAGATTTACTTCTAATTTTTGGAAAAGCCTTCAGAAACACTTAGGAACACAACTAAGATTGAGTACAGCTTATCATCCTCAAACTGATGGGCAGAGTGAGAGAACCATACAAACATTAGAGGATATGCTGAGAACTTGTATAATAAACTTCAAAGGAAGTTGGGAAGATCAGTTACCCTTAGTCGAATTTGCCTATAATAATAGTTATCATGCTAGCATAGGTATGCCACCCTATGAAGCTTTATATGGGCGTAAGTGTAGAACACCTTTATGTTGGGATGAAGTTGGGAAAAGACAAATGTTAGGACCTGAGATAATTCAACAAACAACTGAAACTATTAGAATTATTCGTCAACGATTGCAAGCATCTCAAGATCGACAAAGAAAATACGTAGATCCACATCGTCAACAACGAAACTTTAACGTAGGAAGTCACGTATTCTTGAAAGTATCTCCTTGGAAAGGCAAGATACGTATTGGCAAGAAAGGAAAATTGAGTCCAAGATTCATTGGACCTTTTGAAATTTTGAGAAGGGTTGATGAAGTTGCTTATGAAATAGCACTACCTCCTGAGTTGAATCATATTCATAATGTGTTTCATGTATCTGTATTACGACTATATAAACCTGATTATAAACACGTTATACAATATGAGCTGATCCAAATAGAAAAAGATCTTTCTTATATAGAAGAACCTATGCAGATCATCGACCGTAAAGAGCAAGTCCTGAGAAATAAAGTGTTAGCATCGGTTAAAGTGATCTGGAGAAATCAGAACGTTGAAGAAGCTATATGGGAGCTTGAAGATAAAATGCGAGAGAATTATCCTCAATTATTTACTTGACATGTACTGTAATTTCGAGGACAAAATACTTATTAGTGGGGGTGAATGTAAAAACCCAAAACCCTAATAAGACTCATATGTATAAATCCTGTTATATAAATAAAATTTCTCTGTTCTGAATGTGTTATGTTTTAATATATACTTTGTTTGACAAATTTGACCAAATAAATTTTTGCCCGAAAAACATCGTGCTTGGCACCTCGTGCTTAAATTTTTTTTCCCGTATTCGGACGTTTCAGTAAAATTATTTTGATAAGTTGTTTTGTCGTGCTTAGACTGACAAAACGCTTTGTCGTGCTTGTTAGGATTAGTGAGAAATTTAGGTTAACAACCCTAGATTAATAAACCCTAACCCTAATTATCAAAACCCTAATCCTAATTAGCAAAACCCTAACCCTAATTTATAAACCTAACCCTAATTAGATAAAATAACTCTAATTAGCTTATGTTAACACCTAATCATGGTTAGTAAACTTCAATTAGGTACTAATTAACATTACTTAACAATTCTAATCATTAGAAACAAAACCCTTATCCAGATTAGTGAAGATTAAAGCCTAATTAAGCTACTAATTAAACCTAACTAGCTCACAAGTAGGTTAGGAGTCACCCAACCAAGCTCCAAGGCTGCTCATGAGCTGGTAGCAAACCCTAAGCAGCACAAGTAACTTTGCATCAGATCTTTGTAAAGTCAAGTTGCTCAAAAATGACCAAAAAGCCAAGTTGAAGAATTCTATAAATAGGAACCTTAGGGCTGAGCAAACTCACAAAATTCGTAAGCCTAGATACACTTATAAATTTACCAAATCAATCCTGGGTGATAGCAGCAACAAAATCAGAAGCTAGAATTAAAAATCATTCAAGAAAAGGTACAAACCCTAGTTCATAATTAGCTCTTTGATCCCGTGTTAGATTTGTTGTTTAGATGTTTAGAATTATATGTTAGTATGTTAGAAAGTATGATAGATTGGTAGAACACGTTTTCATAACATCTAGATGCCTTAATTAAGTGTTTTAAGAAATCTGGAAATTTTGAAAACTAAGTCTGACAGCCGAATGTCAGGGCCTATAGATTCATATGTGTTTATGTTTTAGTCTGTAAATTGTTTGGTATTTGAAGCCTGTTAGTAGGTCTTTAATCTGGAAAAGAAAACAGGTTCATTTGAACCATAGATTTCAAGTTATAAGTACTCAAAGTGGGTTGACCGTTCATGGATTGCAGTTTTCTGAGTTACCTAGAAAACTCAAGAACAGTCGAACCGGCTACTTTGACCAATCTGTTTAATCATCTTCTGTTTGTTATTTTTGTAAGTTTTTGTTATAGATTAATACCCTGTTATATATACTACATATCTATGATCTTAAATTGAACAAACAACGTATAGGTTTATTGGAATTAATGGTCAAAATCCGTTGACCGAGCTTGACCAAGTTTTCTGGGTTTTCCAGAAAACTGAAGAACACGAAGAACAACGTCTGGCTGTACTTTGACCAACATAATTAGAGACCTTAGAGTTATGCTTTGTTCAAGTTAATGTTATATAATTGTACCTTGACATATATACTACATGTTATAACAAACATCACACACAACTAATACACAGAATCAAAGATATTTAAGCCACAAAACCGTTGACCGACCATGACTATTGTTCTAGGTTGCCCAGAAACTAAAGAACAGCTCTGACAGTGACTTTGAGCCTCTATAACTTCTTGTTATATATAGATTAAAGCCTAAACTTTGTTTCATATTGTACTACTGTATGAGTACTACAACATCAACTCTTGACCAAACCAAAAATCATTAGCAGTAGCCTTATAATTAGTGGTCAAACTGGTCACTCGACCATGACCAAACTGCTGCCCATAACTCAAGAACACCTACATCATACTTTCATCACATCAAGGGCTTTAGCGATGAAATATAAATTATTTTTCTAAAAATAAATTATAAAAATTAAATAATTAATAATTAATAAATAAATATAAAAAAACAGTTTTAAAAATTATATTAAATTATTATAATTAAATTTCGATATTTTTACATAAATTTAATAATTATTTTATTATATTTAGATATTATTAATAATTAATTTATTAATAAAGAAATTAGGATAATTATTTATAAATACTAAATAATTATGGAAAATATTATTATTGATATAAAATTATAATAAATGAATATAAATTATTTAAGAATAATAATCAATATCTTTGTAAAATTTTAAGTAAATATTAATTACTTATAAATAGAAATAAATGATTTAAAAATCATTTTTAAAGATAAATAAATGTTTTAAATACTTTTAAATTTCTAAAAAGGTATTATAAAGGATAATTAAATTTTATAAATAAAATTTAGTCCATTTATCAAAGGTACTTACCACCAAAAACTTAATTAATTTAATCCGTTCATATGTAAATGATGTAATTGAGTATTATTATAAATACTAACGTGTTAGATTTATATATATGAACATTCGTAGGTATTTTTTTAACGTTTGAATAGCATAACTTGACTGATCTATGCTCAGGCAAGTTCTCTATCCTTAAATCTCTTATAAAGTAAATTTCTTAAACCCTGTTTATTTATTGAACAAGATTTTTATCTTGATATGTTGTTGATATAATATACTACACCTACAATTGAATTACCTTCTTATTGTAAAGTTATTGCTATATCTTGAGCATAACTAAGAAATGAATTATTTATTCATACGATAATGTTTATTGAGCCTAAATTGTTGAGTCAAACTAAATTGTTTTGGTAAGACATCTTATACTGAAGTTGGGTATCTCGTATGGGATTGAAATTTAGTCAATAATATATTGACATTTAGTGTATTTTGAGCACCGGTAGGATGATATGCATACTCCTAAGATGTTGAATGGGTTTATCCTCTATCTCACATCTGAACAAAATTTCTAAGTCTGTGTGACTGACCGAAATAAAGAAAAATTCCAGAAATGGTTGAAATAAATAGAAATCCAGAAATGGTAATAACTATCAGTCAAAATTTGAATTGTTATATTTCTTCAAATCCTATATTGTTATAAAATACAAAACTTGCTGAGTATGTCATAGCTTACCCTTGCAAATTATTCCCTTTGTAGTTTTAGATAGTAATCCTGGAACATCTGGAGTAGATAAAGGGAAACGTCCCTACATAGATTAGATTATATTCTTGTCTATTTTGAATACCTTGTAATAAGAATTCGTTATGAGAATCATGTAATCAAATCTTAATATTATGATATATATATATATATATATAACATCTTTTACTTCCGCAACCGTGTTTTCTTACATATATAGATGTAAAATTAGACTTCTTCGAATCTAGTTGAGATCCTTGGGAACTATTTATCTGAGTGAGGGTATTAATAGCATGGACTGTTCATGTTGTTATTGATACTCTAGATTTCGGATAGATAGTTACTATCGATACGATAGTATAAATTTGTTTAGCATAGACTATACATCTGGGTGAGGGTATTAGTAATATGGACTATTCATGTTATTACTGATACTCTGAATTTTGGATAAATAGACTCTAGTTATAGATACAGTTCATATATCCATGTGAGGGTATCCAAACACAGTAATAGTTCTCTTGAGAATTTACATCTGTTATGGGATACTGTGAATTTTAGATCTATGGGAATTATATCTGATTGTCCCTCTATTTAATGTAATCTTATAATCAGATACCATGGGTGTATAGATTAAAAAGCATTATGTTAATTTTCTGTAAACACCATATCAGATACCGTGGGAGTATAGATATGGGGGTGTTACAGTCAGGGAGGTACAGCTCAACACTGATGAGTGTGATCGGATAAAAGAACGGTACGGTAGCAGACGCTAAAGGCAAGTACTCTAACCCTTGTTCTAGTTCAATCTGGACAAGCTTTGTGATTCATGTATTCTTACGCATGAATTGATATATGATGAAGTCAAATCCAATTCTTTCGGCTAGACTTATATTATATTTCTATCAAAGCATGTACAATTTTTACCAAGTTATATTTGTGTGGTTTTCAATTGAAGACTGAGTATGCTAAAAATGTTTTATCGTCATACGGCAGGCACGTGAGGTTGACACAACTTAAATGTATACACGTTTAATGAATGTAGTGTTGATCAACATAGAGTACTATAGGCTAATCACCTAGACGTGCTAGTAAGTAATGTCGGACTTACAGACTTAGTGTCGGGATGTCCTTTTCAAAAGAACTTATGAAATTCTCAAGGTCTTGGACCGGAATTGATGTTTTACTGAATATTTTTGTTGTAAAATGTTTTGAAGGAAAAAAAGTGTTATTTTGAATTATCAATAGTACTTCGTAACTATTGTTTAGTTATTGAAGATATACAATTCCTATGTTTCAAGCATGTTGTTTATTGGAATTGTTGTACTTGCTGAGCTAGTCGTGCTCACTCTTGCTTGAACCATATGAACACAACTAAGATCGAACAGACCGAAGGCTCCGGCAAGGATAAGGGCAAAGTAAAGACGAACCCGTAGTATATTTTTGTAATAGTGTAGGATGAACAATTATAATATATTTGATATTATGACAAGAACAGTTGAAATGGTTATAAAGAACCTGGGAAATGTAAATATTATTTTAAATATAAAAGACATATTCGTTCTTTTGAGGCTTTTCAATTGAATGTATGTATGAATAGTAGTACTGTGTAGCACCATCTGTCGGGTTGAAAGAGACCCGGATTTGGGGGCGTCACAGGAAAGGTAATGAGAATCAAGTGGCGGACCACTTATGTAGACTGGAAAATCAAGGAAGGGATATAAATGACAAGGTTGTGATTAATGAGTCTTTCCCAGATCAGCAGTTATTTGTGGTGAAAGGGGAAGTGTCATGGTTCGCAGACAATGCTAAGTACTTGGTGAGCAAGATAATCCCTTCGGACTTGATTGGACATCAAAATAAGAAGTTCCTACATGATGTGAAGTGGTTTATATGGGATGAACCATACTTGTTTAAAAAATGTGCCAATCATATGATTAGAAGATGTATCCCATATAGCGAAACAAAGGGTATTTTACAGGATTGTCACGCGTCATTGTATGGAGGTCACTACGGTGGTGAAAGGACAGCGGCTAGAGTTTTACAAGCAGGATTCTACTGGCCGTCAATTTTTAAAGATGTTTACAGTGTTGTTCAGAAATGTGATAGATGTCAAAGAGTCGGGAACATATCGAAGAGAAACAAAATTCCTTTGAACACAATCCTCGAGGTAGAAATTTTTGATGTTTGGGGGATAGACTTCATGGGTCCTTTCATTTCTTCATCTGGGAATCTATATATCTTGTTAGCAGTCGACTATGTTTCTAAGTGGATAGAAGTAGCATCTCTTCCTGAAAGTAGTATGCACACAAGTCAATCATGTTTGATGATAAAGCATATACTTTGTAACAATCTTATTCATCTATTAATAAAAAGTACTAATTTATTAAACGCTTTTAATTATCTACATGATGCTGTTTTATAATATGTGATAAACCCATAGTTTTAAGTAATGCTTTTAGAATAATGACGATGATCATTCTAA
Source organism: Panax ginseng (assembly GCA_020205605.1). Classification (NCBI taxonomy): domain Eukaryota; kingdom Viridiplantae; phylum Streptophyta; class Magnoliopsida; order Apiales; family Araliaceae; genus Panax; species Panax ginseng. The sequence continues at coordinate 35,870,784 of CM035129.1, forward strand.
TGAGATCTAAATTCTTAGAAAGCTTAAAACTAAAGTAGTTCCCAATCGTTGGATTACTAAATTGGGGATTAGTTAATTCGGATAGATTGGTACATACGTTGCTTGCTCATTGGATGAGGATGATTGATCTCATGATCATTTTTGTGGAGACACTAAAGTAAGTATGTAGGTGCTTATTAGAGAATAAGTTCACTGAATGTGGCTCGCTAAGGAATACCTAATGGAGTTTTTCTTGCCTGTCAATAGGAATTCCTGTAGTGATAGTAGTACAAGTGATCCTTGGACTTGAGATCATCATAGTATCTTGTGTATGATAAGTTATACTTTGACTTATTCCTTAAGACCCTTAGCGTATATCAAAAGGTATGTTTGGGTATAATAAGTTGTACATGGAGATAATTTATGATCAATAAAGAATCTAACACTTCTAGTAAAAGAAGAGAAATGTCCTATGTGATTCGATAAATGACAACCCAGTAGTCATTGGCCAAGGCAGGATGAAATTAGAAAGGAGTTTCTAATTTACATTATTTGGAGTTGTGCATTTAAGAGTCGCAATACATATAATTAAATAAAATAAGACTTTACAGTAATTCCATATCTTATATTTAATTCGGACATTGTATGGTGGAAGGATTGAATTGTACGGTAACTATTTACTCAAAGGTTCTTTTATGATTAATGTTGATTTCTATATTATCTAGAAAGTCGTTAATCGCTAGGGAGGCTTATCCCTATTGTAGAATAAATATTATTTATTTAAATTTATTTATTTATTTATTTAAATAAGATTAGAATTGTTCTAATTGATTTATTCACAACCTGTTTAATATGGAGAACCTAATGGGTCACACCATAAAAGGAAGAATAATTATTTAAGAAAGTTAATGGCATAATCGTAATAATAACTTAAGTATATTTAATTTCATCCATGGTTATAGAATAAATTAAATAGCTTAATATTTATTATTTAATATTTTAGAAATATTAAATATAAATTAATAAGAGGAGTCTTATTATTATTATTACTATTATTATTTAATTCCTAAAGGAGTTTGGGAATTAATTAATAAAAGTACTCTCATATTTTTTAATAAGATTATGTGGCTAATTAATTAAAAGAGTTTAATTAATTATCCCTAATAAGATTAGGGAGCATAATTAATTAATTAATACCCTATTTTCTAATTAGATTAGAAGGGTTAACTGATATCTTTATAAGAGGAGTCTTATATCAGATATCAATATACGTGATTCCAACTCCTCTTATATCAGATATCAATATACGTGATTCCAATTGTTGGAGAGTACGCTCTTTTTCTATGAGAGATAGAAAAATTAGGGTTTTGCCAAACACACATCTTCTTGAATCTTTCTTTTTTCTTGGTGGATCACCTCTAGAGGCCAAACACTTGAGTGGTTAACATTGATCAAAAGAATGAACCAAACCCGGTGGATTCAAGTTGAATGCGAAAAAGATTCACTAGTACAAAGTACTAAATAGACAACGCTTAAAAGATAACGTTTTTTATAAAAACGTTGTGGTATTTTTTTCCACAATATTTTTAAACAAAATATTATAGATATATATGCAAAAAAGTTATTTATTTAAAAGGGTATTTTTTTGATTTTAACTAGATAACATTTTTTTTTAAAAACGTTGTCTATCTAAAAAACACGGAGAAAAAAAAAAACACGGAAGCTAAAATTTGAAATTAAAACAAGTTTCTTATCTCTGCACTTTCTCGCTCTGCGATGTTGGTTTTATGAAGATGAGTTCCTCTCTTCTTTTCCCTTCCATTTCTCCTCAAAATCTCGCCATTTTAGAAGCTTCAGAATCATTGAGGAGCTTTAATTCGGTATGTTTCACGGGTTTCAAGCATTGAATTCGAGGTTTTTGTTTGAGAAATTTGGATAAATCTAGGGCTTTTATGAGCGTCTCTGTTGGATCTCAAACTGCTCCTAATGTTGCCTTTTTCTCGGATAAATCTAGGGCTTTTACGGTGTTGGCTGGCGATCTCCGGTCAGTGTTAGGGCTACTGCGACTCCTGTGCTCGAACGTTTCCATCGAAAGATCGCGACTATGGGTATAGTCAGCTCTTTTGTATTCAATTATTGGATCTCAAATTGCTGCTAATGATGCCTTTTTCTCGGATAAATCTAGGGCTTTTACGGTGTTGGCTGGCGATCTCCGGTCAGTGTTAGGGCTACTGCGGCGCCTGTGCTCGAACGTTTCCATCGAAAGTTCGCGACTATGGGTATAGTCAGCTCTTTTGTATTCAATTGTTGTATATTTCGTGTTTTTTATTGTGAAAACGGATAGCATTTTTTTTATTTGCTCCGGTGATAAATGCCAACTGAAATATATCAGCATCCATTTGCATCTGATTATCAATTATGTTTCCATAATGCTGAGTCTCATACTGCTATTTTTTTATTAAAGTACCGAATTTTATTTTGAGAAGCCGCTTTTGGACTTGGTGGGGAATTTGGCTCATAAGTCAGAATTTATGGTGCACTTGGATGACCAAGTTGCGTTTGCTGGTGCTCGGACTGAGATGAAGGATATACTTTCCATTATTGCTGAATTTTACTTGTCAAAGAACTAAACAAAGTGGAGAAAACAGTCACTGCTAGTCCCACAGTATCATAGGTATTTATGCTCCTCTACTTATCAACACAAGAATTGGAATTCATGCTTCTTTTTCTTTAATCAGAACTTCATCCATTTTGAAGCATATATAGTTATTTGGATGTTACTAGATGCGTAAACACATTAATATTTTAGCGACGACACAGTTCTACTCATTGATTAGTGAAATTATTCCAATTGATTGTGATCAATTTACTCTACTATGGTTGAGGATCCTAGGGATACACCCTAGTTATAGTTATATTCAGTTTTCCAATTGTTTTATGCAAATTCAAGCATTTAGAATGTTGTCTTAAGAATAAAAAATGTCTTAAGAATGTTGTCTTATTTGGTTGTCATGTGCTCTAATTTTTTCCATAAAATTTGTGACCTTGCTATCATTATACTGAGCAGACTGGAAGGCAATGAATCTAGGGCTAATATTCATGGATCTTTGAAGCTTGAAACAATGAATGTTGTTCCTCTGAAGAGGTAATCTGATGACAATGTATTCATGATAACTTAATTTTGCAAATACTTATTTGTTAACCAGGTGTCCCCTTTGTTTTGATTTCTCAAATGGGTAGTTACCCAGCCAAGTAAAATAAATTCAAAAACATGAAGTATTAACTTTGAGATAGGAATGTTAGATAATCCCCGAGATATTCCATTGAGATGAAAGGATGTGATTATCCAATTAGCTTTGTAATGCTCTACTTGACATGGTTCGTTTATTTGGGGTTGATTGAGGATTGCTAAAGAGTTATTTTGACATGGTTCATAGGATCTAATGGAAAAGACAATGACTCTTGCTATGGCAACTGGGCAGAAGCGATTTAGTGCTTCTTTGTGCAAGCTAGTTGAGAAGTATGCTGAAATATTGGCAAGTCAAGGACTTTTAGCGACTGGAATGGAATGCTTAAAATTCTTGGGAAATGAGGAATTGACTCCTAAACTTGTGATCTTACGAGATTGTATTGCTCTCTCTACAGAATCTGGTATGCTATCATATGTTAAGTTCTCATTCTAAAACTCATGTTTCATATAGAGAAATATTTGAAATGTTTGTTGGATTATATGATAACTACTGCAAGTCTAATTAGGATTTTTTTTAAGAAATTGCTTTGTTTATTGACTAGCCTGGAATTATATTAACACTGTTATGCTCTTGCAACTTGTTCGTCATTGCTTAAGAGTTAAAGTAGTTGAACAATGAAGTTGATTATATCTAACATTATTAGCAGTGTACATCCCTTTTTGTAAGAGTAATATTTCATGCTGCAGAAGTTGTGTACTTGCCTTTACTTAGGTATCCTTTCTATTATTGAACCCTGTAGATTCTTATAATGTAATATAATATAATGGTTTAATTTGTGGATTATTTGACACTGTAACAAGGATTGAGATTCATGTTCTGCATTTCATTGGTCAAACTTCAAGTACAGTTAAATTTGTAAATCTGTTAGCCAGACTTCTTTGATGAAGATAGATTAGTAATTTATATATCCACTACATAAAGTCTTAGCATTCAAGCCTGGAGACATCATTTTGCCAAAGCTTGTGAGTAGGTTCATGGGATGTCATACGTGGGCTGATATCCACTACATATGCAATTACTAATAATGTTGTTGGGGTGCTCCTGTTTTAGACATGCTTACCATCTATTTCCTTTTGTTTGCAGAGCTAATGATAGAGAGAAAAGCTCAAATATTTTCTTTTTTAAATATGATTTTATTATTAATTTTACTTGTAACTTTTGATCTGCAGCAAAGAACTTTGGTGTCACAGAGTTTGTGAATCCAAAAGACCATGAGAAACCAATACAGTAGGTTATTGTTGATCTTACAGATGGTGGAGTCATTTTTTAGTACATTGGTAACGTCTCTATAATGAGAGCTGCAGTGGATATTAGCCCACGTCTCTATAATGAGAACATGTCCCTCAAAGTACCTAATTTTTGTTAAGTTATATGGTGTCTTGAGTCTATTTTTGACTGGCTTTTGGTATACTAAAATTTGCATGTGTGTTGCACCAGTTGGTACCAATGTTGGGGATATAGGATTGTGGGAAATTGGTTCCAGGGAATTTTTGTATGGGAACAAATTCACAATTGAGGAAATGCAAGATATTAAGCTTATGATCCAGAGCAATATGTATAAGTATCTCAGCATTCTACTTGATGGGCGGGAGCGCTTTGAGGAGGAGACCATGCCAAGGAAGAAATCCGTAGGTCCCCATGATCAATTCACTGAAGCAGGTATATTTCTAATAAGTTGATGTGGTAATAATAATGATAATAAATATCGAGTTTTTCCATGCCATTTTATTCATTGCAATTATTTGGCATATTCCAATTGATTAGTGTACCAAACACTGCAGTTTTTCAATTAGCTTCAATTGCCTTTCAGGTGGAGAGGTTGATTCCAATTAGAATATTTAGTGTGTCTATTCCATCAACCCAATTAACCCAATTCGTGCCATATGAACTGTAAAAAATGTTTATAATCATGAGAGAGGCATGATGCTAAATAACTGGTAATAAATTTTGTATTTGATTGGTGGCATTTATTTCGTAAGTGCCTTTACAAATTTCCTAGTTGTATTTCTGTTGGATATACTCATTTGATGCAGCTTCAACTTGTATGAGATGTATGGATAGTTTGGCATTATTGAGATGTAAACGTATTGTATGGTATTAATATTCATTGTAATTGGCATTACAAAGAATTATTGGGATGTAAACGTATTGTATGGTATTAATATTCTTTGTAATTTTAGCTATATATCATGGCATTAACATATTGCAGGTGCATTGGTAATATAGGTGAATCACATTTTTTTTCTTTTTTTTTAATCTACAACATTTTAAAAACGTTGTGTGAAAGTTCCTAAATGTTGTCTGATATATTAAATTACAACATTTTTATTCAGAAAACGTTGTGGAATAACGTTTTTAAGCATCTGCTAATTTATGAAAAACAAATCTACAACGTTTTTTTCTTAAAAAACATTGTGGAATGTGCTTAACTATAACGTGTTAAAAACGTTGTGTAAGGGTGTTAAATAGATAACACCCTTAACCACGATGTTTTTCTGACTGAAACCACAACGTTTTTTCTGCGTTGTCTATTTACTGTTTTATAGTAGTGATTGAAGGCGAACTTGTACCTGAGGAAACTCGAATCTTCAAGGGTATGATTATTGTTCTTTATTTTTCGTTTAATTAAAAATTGTGCATAAAAGATGATCCAGGTATATGGTTTGTAAAATTTTAAAACTCTGATTTTTCATGCTCCCGCTTATTTTGTGCAATTTGATTGTGTTCATGAATATTACAAACCTAACAGTGGCATCAGAGCCAAATCATTATGTGAATTATTAATTGTTTGATTTGATATGTATATTGATATGTGTTTAGAACAATTTAATTGGGCATAGTTTTATTGTATAATATTTATTAAAAAAAACTCGCGAAATCGCATTACCGCCTTTTAAAAAAGGGAGGGGCTTCACGTTGATTATATAATGACTTGAATCAAATTATAGTAACATTCCACCAGAATGTATCTTATATATATATATAAATATGTTATTCTTATTATTTTATAATTAAAATAAAAAAAAAATATTTTAATCTTAAAATAAAAAGGTTTATTTTAATTTTAAAATTGGATTTCATGCTAATTAATTAGAGTTGGAATTAGATTCCATGATAATTAATTGGAGTTGAAATTGGATTTCATGTTTCTTTAAATAAATGAGTTTATTTAGATATGAAATAAGATTTCATATTATTCAAAATAAAGGAGTTTATTTGTGAATAGGAAAGAGAATTCATATTTTCTTAAATAAAAGAGTTTATTTAGATATAGAATAAGATTTCATATTTTTCAAAATAAAGGAGTTTATTTATGAATAGGAAAGAATCCGTGTTTCCTTAAATCAAGGAGTTTATTTTGACTGAAAAATTTGATTAAAATAAAATAGTTTATTTTATTCAAAATTGGATAAATTGAAATAAAAGGAGTTTATTTTGATTAAAAATTAAATTTTATGCTAACTAAATTTGCCCATTAAATGAATGATATCAATATATATACATATATATATATATATATATATATATATATATATATATTGAATGTTTAGTATTCATGAGATGAATGTTATTTATTGATGCATATGGTGATATGTATGATAATAAATAGGATTGATTATGGACAATTGACCAATATAATTGGATTTTATTTTAGTTGGATGCGTGAATGTATGTGTTTTATTAAATGTGGTCTGTGTACCTCGTCTTCTCTAATTTTTTCTTAATGCAAATTATATTTTCCTCCTATGTACTTCCCCTTGATTGCTGATCAAGGTTTCTATTAATTTTAAATAGTTTGTAATAGGAATAGTTAGAATTAATTTTGAAAAATTGAAGATCAAGAAGCAAGGAGCGCTTAAAGACCCGTTTGTAATGAAGCCTGTAATTTAAATGTAATAGTTATATTTAAATTAAATTCTTGCACCCTAGGTTTGACCTCTTGGTTCACTTGGTGGCTCTAGTGAACCAAACTAGAATAAAAGTTCATAATCAATCCGGGCAGAATATAGTATTCTATATGTACATGCTTATACTATATATATTATATATTATGCAAACATGCTTCGCATGTTAATTAATTTGACGCGTATTTTATATATATATATATATATATATATATATATGTGTGTGTGTGTGTGTGTGTGTGTGTGTGTGTGTGTGTGTGTGTGTGTGTGCATGTGCGCTAAACAAGATGAGACAAATTAATAACAAAATCCTCAAAAAAAATTTATATTAAGTCCTAAGCGTTCAAAGATATTTAGAATATCGAGCGTCGCCCTCTAGCATGATAAAGATAATAGAGTATCAATTAATTATTATAAGTTTGTTCTGTCACCACAAGGCTTATCTTAATTCTGTGAGTTGTTAATTTTATCACATTTGATGCTTATAAAGAAAATTGAATAATGTTGTTTTGTTGTGTCACCACAAGCATAATATTTTTTTTTGAATATATGGAGTGCTAGGTTGGACTTAACTTGGATAATTTTGATTCGGATGTGCCACCACTTAATCAAAATAATCTAAGAGGCAAAACACAAGGAGTTGCATAGTTAATATAATTGACAAGAGTTGTCTACCTATTTATTTATATATAGTTTGTTGTGTCACCACAAGGCTATATACATTTGAAATGGGATCCTTATTTTCACTAGCAAATCTTTAATTAGATTTTTTCGAACTATATAAGTGATGGTAATATAGTTTGAAGAAAAATAGTGGGAGATACCAATGTAAAACAAGACCTAATTTATTTTGGTAATTAATAAAAGAATGTATGCTAAAATGTTGTTAATTACAAATTTATTTACAGAATTTTTTAATGTCTGAATTACTATCACTGCGAAACATATTAGATGTTAATTAACCAGATCGAATTACTCGGATTGTTTAAGGAATTTGAGAATAGTTCTCATGGCTGAAAAACTATCTTATGTTCTTAATACGTCTTTCCTGCAATTGTTGCAGACAATGCCTTTGAGGAAGGGGTTGCTACTTTTAGAAAGTGGCAAGATGATGCATAGTTGGCTCAATGCATCATGCTCGCATCCATGAGTAACGAGCTTCAGTGTCAGTATGAAACTATGGATGCTCCTACTATATCCCTTCATATCAAGTAGTTAATGGTAAGGAAAGTAGGACTGATAGATATCAGATATCTAAGGAGCTCTTCCGATCTTGAATGACCAACGACACTACAGTACAGACACATGTCCTAAACATGATCAATTTGATTGAACAATTAGGATAAAAGGTTTTTTCATGGATGGGGAGTTGAGCCAAGATTTGATCTTGAACTCACTCCCGGACTCCTTTCACAATTGTTCTGAATTTTTCATATGAACAAGCTAGATATCAGCTTCGCTGATTTGCTTAACATGTTGAAAAACAACTGAGAGTCACTTTCCAACCAAGAAAGACCAAGTCTTACTGGTAGGGGCCAAAGGATCTTTTAAAACAAATAACGATTCAAAGAAGGTAAATAGAAAGGCAAAAACAAAGGATAATAAGAACAAAACTGATACGGAAAGCAAAGGAGTTTGCTTCCACTGCAATAAGCCTGGACACTAGAAAGATACTGCATGAAGCATCTTGCAGAGGCTATCCAGAAGAAGCTTAGTGAAGTTTCAGTTACAAATAAAAATTTGTTCAAGATTGAAAATAAATTTTCTTAAAGTCAAGGTTCTATTTGGGTATTGGATACTAACTTTGATTATCTTAAATATAGATTTATGAAGGAACAAGCAGAAGTAGAAAGCTAAACAAAGATAAGTAGTCCTATGTGTGGGAAATGAAGCAAAGGTTGCTGCATTAGCCATAGAAACTTATAGTTTAACATTGTCTACGGGCAAATCTATTAAGTCAATAAGTTGTTATTATATTCCAGTTCTCATTAAAAATATTATTTCTATTTTGTTGTTGGACAATGAAATCTTTGGTATTATATTTAAGAACAATTGTTGTTCTATTTATAATAATAATGTTTTGTATAAAACAGGAATATTATTTAATAGATTTTGTATACTTGACTTATGTGAAAAATTATTTTGTAAATTGAACAAACTAGTATAAGAAAAGGAGATGATCATTCAAAGAGTTGAATGTTTGTATTTGATGAAATACAATTATGAATTATTTGAAATGTTCAAAGAAATAAAAAGTGAAACTAATTTGAAAAGTATTAAGATTCTTTGATTAGGTCGAGGAAGGAATATTTGTGCAACAAGTTTCTAGATCATCTCAAATGATTTTCTCACAATGGACGCCTCCTGATACGCAATAATTGATTGATGTATCTGAAAGAAAAAATCATACCTTGTTGGACATGGTGTGGTCCATAATGATTTTACCGACAGTCTAGTATTCTTCAGGGGTCATGTCTTAGAAATGGCTGCATATCTACGAAAAAGGTAACCTCAAAATTCGTCCCCAAGACTCTATAAGAGTTATGGACAAGGAGGATTCCTAATCTTAAGTATGTTAAGATAAGGGGTTTTCCAACTTATGTGAAAAGGGTTTCAAAGGATAAGTTTGGGACAAGATTTGACAAGTACATATTTGTGGGACATCTTAAAGTAAGTTTAGGGTATATGTTCTATAATCCTACTTAGCAAAAGGTGTTTGTTACGAAACACGCTGCCTTCTAAGATAAAGATGTTTATCATTGAAGGGGATAGTAGGAGGATTATAGATCTTGAAGAGTTCAAGATCCACAAAACACTATAAGTCAAATAAGAGGAACCTGTAGATATATCTATTGTACCACAACCAAATCGTAAATCTGGAATAATACCTAAGATACCTGGGAGGTATGGATTCATCATAGATGATGATGATGATGAGGTACGCATCATGGAAGATGATGATCTAGTTATATACGATAAGGTAAGAGTTGTAGACACTCAGAGAAATGGATTGAAGCAATCTTCTCAAAAATAGAACATTCATTTTGATGAAACAATCAAAAGAGTTTGATTTTATCAAAAACAAGAATGAACCTAGTGTGTACAAAAGGGTTAGTGGGAGCGTCATGACATTCCTAGTATTATATATTGATATACTACGGATAAGGAATGACATGTCAATGCTAGAATCAATAAAGATAAAGTTGTCTAAACATTCCTCCATGAATGATTTGGGAAGAGTATCTTAATTGGGGATACAAATCTATATAGATAGATTCAAGAGGATGCTCGACTTAACCCAAGGAACGTATATTCATTTGATGCTAAAGTCGTTTAGCATGGCAAACTCCAAGAGGTGTCTCATGTTGATGAGCTATGGAGTGTATCTCTCTTAATAGTCCCCATAGACTCCTGAAAAGAGAGATCGCATGAGTAACTATCATGTATGCAATGAAATATACGAGACCTAATGTTGATCGGTCATATTATGGAGAAGTTCACTATGAGTCAGTGAAAAACATCTTAAAATACTTAACCGGTACTAAGGATGTGATCATATTCATGGTGGGTCTAAATTAAAACTAGAGGGCTTATCAGACTCAAGTTATTTAGACAGACCAAGACGAAAAAAAAATCCACTTTAAGGTAAAACGTTACCATAAACGGTGGTGCAGTGAATTGGAAAGGTTTCAAACAGCAATGAGTTGCTAGTTTAGTGATAAAGACAAAGTATATAGCTATAAATGAAGCTACAAGTTGATTGTTTGGATGAAAAGTTCATTACAGAACTAGGAATAGTTCCTAAGTCTCATCTTGGATCTAAACATGTGTTGTGGCACTTTTATGTGATTATAGGAATCATTGAAAGATGGGAAATCACTATAGAGATAGTGGACTCTCAAGAATAACATTACATATCCATTAACTAAAGCTTATCCAACAGCAGGATAATCGTCACTTAGAGAAGAAGGGTATGAGATACCATGGCGACTGGCTTTAGTGAAAGTGAGATATTGGAAGTAGTATGCACCCAAGCCAATCATGTTTGATGATAAAGCATATACTTTGTAACAATCTTATTCATTTATTAATAAAAAATATTAATTTATTAAAGGCTTTTAATTATCTACATGATGTTGTTTTATAATATGTGATAAAACCATAGTTTTAAGCAATGCTTTTAGAATAATGATGATTATCATTCTAATGAGATCTAAATTCTTAGAAATCTTAAAACTAAAATAGTTCCCAATCGTTGGATTACTAAATTAGGGATTAGTGAATCCGGATAGATTGGTACATACGTTGCTTGCTCATTGGATGAGGATGATTGATCGCATGATCATTTGTGTGGAGACACTAAAGCAAGTATATAGGTGCTTATTAGAGAATAAGTTCACTGAACGTGACTCGCTAAGGAATATCTAATGGAGTTTTACTTACCCGTCAATAGGAATTCCTGTAGTGATAGTAGTACAAGTGATCCTTGGACTTGAGATCATCATAGTATCTTGTGTATGATGAGTTATACTTTAACTTATTCCTTAAGGCCCTTAGGGTATATCAAAAGGTATGCTTGGGTATAATAAGTTGTGTATAGAGATAATGTATGACCAATAAAGAATCTACCACTTCTAGTAAAAGAAGAGAAATGTCCTATGTGATTTGATAAATGACAATCCAGTTGTCATTGGCCAAGGCAAAATGAAATTAGAAAGGAGTTTCTAATTTACATTATTTGGAGTTGTGCATTTAAGAGTAGAAATACATATAATTAAATAAAATAAGACTTGACAATAATTCCATGTCTTATATTTAATTGGGATATTGTATGGTGAAAGGATTGAATTATACGACAACTATTTACTCAAAGGTTCTTTTATGATTAATGTTGAAATCTATATTATCTGGAAAGTCGTTAATCGCTAGGGAGGCTTATCCCTATTGTAGAATAAGTATTATTTATTTAAATAAATAAATAAATTAATTTATTTATTTAAATAAGATTAGAATTGTTCTAATTGATTTATTCACAACCCGTTTAATATGGAGAACCTGAACGGTCACACCATAAAAGGAAGAATAATTATTTAAGAAGTTAATGACATAATCATAATAATAAGTTAAGTATATTTAATTTAATCTATGGTGATAGAATAAATTAAATATCTTAATATTTATTATTTAATATTTTAGAAATATTAAATATAAATTAATAAGATGAGTCTTATTATTATTATTACTATTATTATTTAATTCCTAAAGGAGTTTGGGAATTAATTAATAAAAGTACTCTCATATTTTTTAATAAGATTATGTGGCTAATTAATTAAAAGAGTTTAATTAATTATCCCTAATAAGATTAGGGAGCATAATTAATTAAAGGAATTTAATTAATTAAATAATACTATATTTTCTAATTAGATTAGAAGGGTTAACTGATATCTAATATCTTTGTAAGCAGAGTCTTATATCAGATATTAATATACGTGATTCCAATTATTGGAGAGTACGCTCTTTTTCTATGAGAGATAGAAAAACTAGGGTTTTGTCAAACACCCATCTTTTTGAATCTTTCTTTTTCCTTGGTGGATCACCTCTAGAGGCCAAACACTTGGGTGGCTAACATTGATCAAAGGAAGGAACCAAACCCGGTGGATTCAAGTTGAACGCGAAAAAGATTGGAGGTGAACTTGTACCTGAGGAAACTCGAATATTCAAAGGTATGATTCTTGTTCTTTATTTTTTGTTTAATTAATAATTGTGCATAAAGGATGATTCGGGTATATGGTTTGTAAAATTTGAAAACTCTGATTTTCCATGCTTCCACTTATTTTGTGTAATTTGATTGCGTTTATGAATATTACAAACCTAACACTTCCAACTAATGATGTCAAGGTAGTTCTAAGATTTTTACAAATGAGCATTTTCACAAGGTTTGGGACTCCAAGGGCCATTATTAGTGATGAGGGTAGCCATTATTGTAATCATTAGTTCATAGCTCTGTTAGCTAAGTATGGGGTGAATCATCGCATTGCTACAGCTTATCATCCCAAGACTAATGGTCAAGCAGAGGTGTCAAACCGTGAAGTAAAGAGAATTCTGGAAAAAGATACTGAATCCCACAAGGAAGGATTGGTCGTTGAAGCTGGATGATGCTATATGGGCCTACATGACCGCTTACAAGACACCATTAGGAATGTCACCATTTCGGCTTGTATATGGAAAGGCTTGTCACCTTCCTATAGACACTCGAAAATTTCTACACGCCTGTTACTAACATTGCAGGAGGACAGATTCGTCTTTTCGAGATAACCCTGGAAGACAGCTTACATCCATTCCGGATACTACCGGAAGTCTAGTTCCAACCCGGAACACAAACCGAGAACTTCATCTCAAACTTGAAATACACACCGGGAATGTCATTTCCATCCTCGGAGATAACCCCGAGGTACGCAGATCAAAAGACTGGCAACAACACCAGAGATGACGCTTACATCTCTGCCGATAACACCGTGACGCTTCGATTCGATCCTAGAAACAACACTGGGAGTAGCGACTCCATCCTTGGTGATAGCCCCAAGAGATGCCATTGCAGTTCCGTCGATAACTCCGAAAATGCTTGTTTCCAATACATGCGATCAGCTTCAAGCTCAGACCTCCTGCCGAGGCACTCATACCTCAGACCCGGAGCTAACAACGGGCAGACAGTCACATCCACATATGACATTGTAGCATACCAAAAAGCGTCCACTCTCAGATGTAACCCTGAGCAACGTCTGCTTTCAGCTCAAAACCGGCGATAACCTCGGTAAGTAGTCGAAACGTCATCTTACCACCTCAACATTTTCTCTCACAAGATGATATCGCGATATACAAACAAGTAGTCCAATCTCAGATGTAACCCTGAATAACGTCTACTTTCAACTCAAACTTGCGATAACCCCGTCAAAGAGTTAAACGTCATCTTGCCCCTTCAACACTTGCGCGTCGTCTCAACACTTCATACATATATACATCCAACAATATCCCACAAGAACCGAGGAGTAACAATCCCGAGTGACTATTACGCATGACAGTACTTTGGAAAGAATTTGAAGCTTGAAGACCATGAGCATGGACCACTCTTCCTGACTTCGTACAACCTCTAATCCATGGCATTGCGTAACTCTCGACACAAGTTGTCCAAAGAAGGTCAGATATACCTCGTTCGGATGCTCGGATTGAAGTTCTGCAAGTTCGAGCGGACATTATAGTGCATGAGTGCACATACTTCGAGATGACGAGACCCGCGAGGCCCAGATGCACCAACCACCACCGAGGTTTAACCACAACCGTAGAGTGTACTGCGACCATCGATCTATAAATATGAGACTTGGGGTCAGCCATTTGAAAGAGGAGAGAAAAGGCGAGGAAGCCCTGTCCTTTTTACTCTGTATACACCTCTATTGAGTGTTTCCTCTTCTATAAACATCTGTTAGCTTAAATATAGCTATCTTTTATCCGGCGGAAGCTGAGTGTTTATCCATATAAATTCATAAAAGTCTACTTTGGCAGCCCACTGTAAGCCTTCTTACATTTTATAAAGCCTTCTTCTCATATTAGCACACACTGTTATACACATTGAGAGTCGTGTTGTGTGCGTTTTCCTGGACTCTGGTCCGTGGTTTTCATTTATGTCTGTATATATATATACTTATATATGTATATATTTCATATATGGACTAACATTATCGAGTTATGCCTCGATTGAGCCTAGACTTCGGTCTGGAGCATTTATCTGCTTTTGTATATATATATATATATATAATTATTGTCAGACATATCTGATGAGCCTGGATTTTACATCTGGTGCATTTACTCGCTTATATATATATATATATATATATATATATATATATATATAATTGTTGTCGGACATATCCGATGAGCCTGGATTCACATCCAGTGCGTTTACTACTTTTTTTATATATATATATCTGTACACACACACACACACACATATATATATATTTACATTTCTGTTAGGCTTGGAGTTTCCTCCGTGGCCTTTTACAGCTTTATTTACATTTCGTCTTGCCTGGAGTTTACTTCGTGGTAGTTGATTGCTTTTACAGTTTTATTTACATTTCGTCCCACCTAGAGTTTACTTCGTGGTGGTTGATCATGTCCATATATATATATTTACCGCTTTTATATATTTACATTTCCGATCCCCCATGGAGTTGTTTCGTGATAGTTGATCATGTCTGTATATATATATTTACAGCTTTTATATATATAACTGCTTACTGCTTTTCATACAAACTGCAGTATCATGTGAGCCTAGGAATAATGTGATCACAGATTCAGTCAACTGAATCTAGATTCGGTTCCCATGATGGACATTTTTTAGCTGTGAGCAGCTTGTACATTATTTTATAGTATCTGAATTTCCTTGGATGGCTATCATGCCCGTGAGGAGTTTGGCATTGCTGTATATTATTTTCTCGACAATGCTTCGCATCTCAAAAATAAAATCAAACAAGCCAAACATTAACTAATAAAATGGAAGTATCAAAGGCCTCAATTACTATTGAGCACAGGGTTTGAAAAACCTCTTTTTACAAAACTTCATTGTTATATCTTGTTTTAAACTGAATTTTTCTATAAATTCAAACCCTATGTATATAGGTGCGAACGAGGTACAACACTACTTCCAAATAATTGCACATTGATCCACACACACACACACACACACATTCATATAACAGTTTCTTTAAAAAGTGGCGGTCACCGTGGTAACACGGATGTCGGGGGGGTGCCTAACACCTTCCCTCCGCATAATCAAGCCCTCTGATCCAAAATTAATCTCGGTTTCACAGACCCGTTTATCAGTGTCAAATCACTGGGTCAATGTGCAAACCTTTTCCGGTTGCGTTGGTGCAACCAGTTAAATACACTAACTGGTGACTCTTAAAGTCAAATCGTCGACATTATACATGTCGGACCTTTTTTTACTTGTTTTTTTAAACAAATCTCACATTAACATGAGAACACCAAAGAACAAGTAACGAAAAGGGACACTCAAAAATCCCAACGTCGACACTTCCCATGGAGCTCAAGCGCAAGGCATATTAGGCGATAAGGAAGCTGAATTTTGACTTGAAGGCTGGAGGAGAAAAATGTCTACTCCAACTAAATGAGTTGGACGAATTCAGATTGCAAGCCTATGACAACTCCAAGCTGTACAAAGAAAAGGTGAACAGATGACATGACCGAAAAATTATGGAAAGAGTGTTTGAACTGGGGTAAAAAGTTCAATTGTTTAATTCAAGACTTCAATTTTTTCCCGAGAAGCTAAAGTCAAGGTGGTCAGGGCCATTTACTATGAAGACGGTTTATCCACATGGGGTGGTCAA
This sequence comes from Panax ginseng, assembly GCA_020205605.1. Lineage (NCBI taxonomy): Eukaryota > Viridiplantae > Streptophyta > Magnoliopsida > Apiales > Araliaceae > Panax > Panax ginseng. The sequence goes on from CM035129.1 coordinate 35,887,320, forward strand.
GGTATTTGATAAGTTTCCAGACAAGCCTTTTACGGTCAATTGACAGCAGCTTATGTAAGACCCCGAATTTTATGAAATAAAATTATTCAATTTTTCTTATAATTATTATTCAGTAAATGTTAAAATTGATAAAAGTTTAAAGTTATGGGTGAAATATGCAAATTTTACAAAACACACAAGTGGCTATAAAATATTCATTGTTGTCGGAGAATATTAGTTTGGTGCGTGGAATATTCTTTTTGTAGGGAATATCCGTCTGACAATAGCCTTGATCATTTGTGGGCCCCATAATGAATAAGCGTCGGATGAAGAAAAGCGACAAAATTAAGTTTTTATAAATAACGGCGTAATCGTTACTGATTAACACTTGTTGGAATACGGTTGGTAAAATAAAGTAATGTCTGCGTTGTTGCACAAGTAGCACAAGGTATTACGATTTTTTGAATTATTGATTCTTACGTGAAAGGCTTTACTCAATAATTATTACGGTAATTCTTTATTCAATATTTTATTTTATTGATTCAATAATTGCTTGCGTTGATATTATATATTATTATCATTGTTTCAATAATTGTCAACTTTATAGTATTTTTTATTATCGGATCAATAATTCAAATTATTTGAATAATATTATCGAGATAACATTATTGCCAATGTCTAGAAAGTTACGTACTACAGGAGAGGTTTGGTCACCTAATTGCTTGGCCAGTAAGGAGAAATCCTTATTGGAAAGCCCTCTATCTGAGGAACCTGCACAGTTTGTCGATCTTGTGAGTCTGTAATATTATTTGTGAATAATTAATTATTGATTATTATGATAAAGAAAATATTTATTGTGGATATAGATGGAGAAAATTTTTAATGTGACAACTATTGAAAATTAATATTTTATCTTTTTCTGATAAAATAATTCATTTAAATATATTATTTTATAATATATTAACAGGTAATATTTTTACAATGAATGTAGGATATATGAGTATATGAGGAGGAAGAGTATTTTTGTGGCATTAAATATTTAACATATGTTTTGGGTGTCGGTTGACACAATTCTTGACCGAAAATTGATTATAGACTGTAAAATTGCTCGTTTGTTGATTTTGGTCAATTTCTGTTTGGAATTTGGAAATATTTTCTTCTGCAAAGTTGTAGAGAATGGAATTTCCCATGGAAAGTCATGAGTTTGAATTTTTCGATAAACGGACTATTTTCTATGAATTATTGAAGTTTCGAAAATAAAATAATTTTATTAAATTATATGGTGGGACCCACTTTGGTTGGTGTTAATAACATGTGGGTTTGCTATATTTTTTCAGAATTGGCATGCTTGGATGGCTGGTCTTGGATGGTTGGTGTGTAGAAAAGAAAAATAATATTTTATTATTTTAGTCTCCTTTGGCGTTCTAGCATTTTCCTATAAATAGAAGCTTAAGTTAGAATTGAAAATCACACGAAGCTGAAGTTTTCTCTATTTCTATATTATCAAGTGTATTCTTGTATCTTGAGTGTTGCTATATCGGTGCAAATTAGATTCGGTATTATTCGATCGAAAATCTTTGCTTTCTTTTGAGGTAAGGATTTTAAGGGTTGTGATGTTTTTCATGTTTAAGTAACTTTTCAGACCTTTAAAAATTCTGGAAAAATTTGAAATGATAATTTGATGAGTTTTATTGATTGTGTCCAAAAATGGCGATTTTTGGATGTATAGATTATGAGTTATGAATTTTATGGGAAAAGACTATTTTAAAAGAAAACCCTTATAACTCCTTGTGGTTAACTCCAAAATTGATGAAATTTTTATTGGGAGTACATATATATAACATGGGTATATTCTATAAATTTCAGAATTTTTGGATAAAAGTACAATTTATGATAAATGTTTTAATATTCGGCGGTTTTGGCCATATGAAAAATAGTAAATGAATTTTAAAAATTAAGAAAAATATATATTCAATATGAGACTATATTCTGCTAAATCTCAGAAAAAGAAATATTTTTGGAACTGATTTGATATTTTTCATGAAAATGGATTAGTTATGAGTAAATGAATTAAATATGTCGTGTGAAGTAAGAAAATTGGAAAATAAAATTTTATGGCTTGAGAATCCTATATGAGGTATATCTGATTTTTTTGATGAGGGTTTTGGTTATTGGTGATGAAATCTTATGAGTTTGGCATTTTAGAATGATTAAATGCATTATTTAGTAAAGTGTAAACAATTAAAATAAATTGTTTATAAGCTTAAAAAAAATATTATTCTTTCAATATCATTATCTTAAAATATTGGTATGGATTTTATTGTGGAATTTCTACCTTTTTGAGTCGGGTTTACTATTCATGAGATCTATTCACGATTCTTATTCATTCAGAAATTCTTATTCACGAAGTTCTTATTCATGACAAAATTGGTTTCTTTTTCTAACAAATTATAGTTGATTTATGAATATTACTCTGCAGATTAAAACTATATATTGATTATATTGATTTTATTATCATATATAACATTTTATAACCACGATGTTGAAATTCTCTTTCACCGGAGTGTAAAGATGGGTAGATTATTGGTATGATCATGACTAGGGTTCTCTTTGGCGATGGTGTGAAAAGTTGAATTGTGGTTGGTATGATCATGACCATTGAATTTATAATTGAATATCTTTAGCTTAAGTGCAAAGGTGAATTGATCGAACATGGTTATAATTATTGTTATACTGACTTCAAAATGATTATGTATTTCTTTAAGATAAAGATGAGCAAGTGTTGAGGTGAACATGACTTGTTGATGAATATCTTTGCTTTGTAGTGCAAAGATGAATTATTGATGAATATCTTTAGCTTTGTAGTGCAAAGATGAATTATTGATGAATATCTTAGCTTTGTAGTGCAAAGATGAATTATTGATGAATATCTTAGCTTTGTAGTGCAATGAGTTATTGATGAATATCTTTGATGCGTAGTGCAAAGATGACTTTGTTGTTGAATATCTTTGGCCCGTAGTGCAAAAGATGACTTGTTGTTAAATATCTTTGGCATGTGGTACAAAGATGAGTTGTTGATGAATATCTTTGGTGCGTGGTGCAAAGATGAATTTATAAGTATGATTATGAACAAGAACGTGATTTGGTATAACCATGATCTTTGATGTGTTTGAGTAAAGAGCAATTGATGAAAATTATTTTAAATCTTGGATGCGAAGAGAAATTTAGAATCTCAATTACGATTATGAGTTATACATGTGATTGTGGGCGAGGAATTGTTGATTGATGTTACTGAGGATAAAACATTGTTGGTGGATTTTTAACATGGAGAAGATAATAGACTTTATAGTCTATTTGACTCTTCTAATGGATTGCTTTTCGTTCATTGCTGACTATGGTTGAAATTTTTATCATCTACCATATGTTCTAAATCTACGATTTATTATTGATGGAGGCTATTGATAATTTAATTATCTTTAGTCATGATATTCTTTTTTGAGCTAGTTGTGCTCACCCTTTTGCTTCTGATTCCTTTCGGGTAATAAAAGTGTAAATTTGGAATTGACGGGGGATAACGGGGAATAGAGCGGTGGTCATCGTTTAGTAGTTATATTTGGTGAATCTAATAGGGTGAATTGAACCCAACGTTGGAAGGGTATTTTGTCACTATCATACAAGATGTCTAATGACATACAACCACGTATCATCATAAAACGGGATGTGCTCATCCACTTCTTTGAGTATATATCTGAGCACTACCTATATAATCTTGGTGTTTGTTTGAAGTATAATTCTCAATTTGAGATAGTGGAGATAATGATAAATCAAGAGAAGACTCACCATTGGGAAGAATATGATAGTAATCTTCTCGTTTTTCTTTAGGGTCTATTAGGTCAACCAAGGATAATTCTCTGGACATATGATATCTATCATAACCTAGACGCATGGCCTCCCATGTACGAAGGTTTCCTTGAGCACTTCCCAAAGATTTTAGTTTCTAAATCAGTCTTTGACTATACCTTTATGTAAGGTGTCACTGTGAGGTGTTGTCCACGGTTGGGACATGTGTCACATTTGGTATATATTTGTATCCAAACTCACAGCATATGTGTTGTTGTATTTTGTACGATAATTGTTGTAATAAAGTTGTAGTTATTTTCTGTACCATGTATTTGGTGACTCAGAATGGGTTGGATGGAATGGACCTATTTTGGGGTCGTTACAGCTTAAGTATTATTATGGTGGAGAGGTGGAGAGGTTGACAGGCAAAAGGTCACCTCAATTATTTCTTCTACATAATTAGAACATGGATAGTCAAGCTAACTAACTATAACTTAGCGCTCGATGGGAGGCACCCCATTATTTCTATCCTTATCTCTTGTCTAATTCTGTTTGAATCATGTCTATTTTTCATTTCCATTTTAATTCTTGATAGCATAGAATTTTTTATATAAGTTTTGTTGGAGTTGATTGTGCATATCATTTTAGTTAGGAGTAGCATTTAGAGCATTCTATTTGATATATTCATTCTCACATATTATTAGTACATATTTCGATTTGCAGAATTGGTATATCTTATAAGTGTAAATGTTTTATGTGCAGGTTAAGTGAAGAATGTAATGAGCTACTGATTTCTATCTCAAAATTCAGTTCAGTTTTGTTCAGTATATAGGTCGGTAGTCACAAGGCCTTATAAGTTCAAGAAGAGGCGTGCCGTGTCATTATTTCATGCAATATAATTGTCAATCATGCAGACTCTTTTTACATGCTTAAATATCACGCGTCACTTGTGCTGGCAACAACAACACCAAGACTCTCTTAGTAGGCTTAAAAAGTCATGACCGCTTCCGAGTGCAATTACAAAAAAAAAAATTAAACCTTTTAAATATGTACCCCACTCCATTTGTTATATCAGTTACTTTTTAAACGTGCGCCTCTCCAATTCTCTCCCTAAAAACTGACGCCTATCCATTCTCCTTTTCCAATTCGTTTCTTTTCAAATTTCTAACTTCTCACCACTACGCATTCACCGAGTTCAGTTTCCTACTATAACGATCCCAAAATTCATACAATTTAATTCTCGACTTCGGTCATTAACATTACATTCAACCTCCAATTTTACATCATTAAACAATAATACAACCATTGAAATTTGCGGAATAATTAAAATTTTCTATTACAAACAATTCTCGTTCCCAGAACTTTCAACCTTTACATCTAAATACCTCAGAATCATTGTAATACTACAAGAGTTTATATCGCAAAGCGATATTACAATTCAACATTGATATATTATTTGGAATCTTAAACATGGTTCAAATAATAATAACTAAGCCAAAGTATATAAATCTTCAAGTATCACATCTGATTTATATCTTTTAAGTAACATATAACCTTACCTTAAATCTTTAACCTGCAAAAGTGGTAATTTGCAAGGTTGAGCGCGACAGCCCAGCAAAATCTAACAATTTTCATGCATCACATAGCACATAATAACATGTTCAATATATATCTCATAAACATTGGACTAACATAACATACGTGCTGCATTTCATATAACAAGTATAAAGATTGATTTCCTTACTCAATCAACATTCATTATTCAATCAACGTAGTCATAAATTGACTTTAATGTTTCATACTTTCAATATATATAGAACACATCATGCTCTTTGCAACAAATATTTAAAACAGTTCATCATCAAATTCACATAACAAATAGGAACTGAAAGACTTGCCTTGATCGTTGTTTACCAATAACAGTTTAACAGCTTACAGTTATCTGCACTTCACGTGCCCTACATAATTATAAAATCATACACATCAAATATTAGTCACAAAACAACACATAGTAATTGTAATATAAACTCTACTCCACATCTCATAATCTTTCCTATTAATTAGCACGCAATGTTCAATTAGATTGTGTTAACTTTTCGACTTATGTAATATTCAAAATTCATTCAAGTGTTTAAATCTTACTAGGAATAATTATTGGTTTTATATTAAACCCATTTCATATTTTATAATATTCATTTCATTTGACTTAAAAAACCTTTTACGTTCATTAACACTTATCACGATGTTTCGACGTTTATTCGTCACACGCCCGATTTGTCTGTCTTGTGTATGCTTACTATGCTTCTATAACTTATCTAATACATTATTTATTAATTTTAAACATCATTATGTTTACTAACATTCATATTTTATAACTTAGAACAACATCTTTTATCATCAGAAGCACTACACATGCATAAGTGCATGCCTGACGCCCTCCGATTGCCTCCGAAAACACAACAGTCCTAAAGATGACCATTTTGACCACTGTTCCTGACATCAAATTGAAAAACTTAAAGAACAAAATTTGTAGGTCTACACGTCCTCGTTCCGGATCATCTTGAATCACCTCAATCAAAGTTTGTATGAAAACATTATGTTCATTTTAGTAAAACATGTTCCGCCAGTTTGTTTTTTCTAAAATTTGGCTACGCAGACTACCCCCCCTGATGAGGCGGGGGTTTTTGTACTAGGGGGACCCGCCGGGGTGGGGGTCCCTTCTGCATTTTTGTAATTTTTGATCTAGAACACTACAGAAAGCCAAATTAGGCCTGTAAACTCCTTTCTAACAATCATACCAACCTACCCAAGGTGTAATATGTTTACAAAAACATAAACTAATATTTCTAACACGTTTCTAATCACATAAACAACATAAACATCAAGATTACAACCTTTAAATTTCATTATTTCTATTATTTCTTCTTCTTTTGACATTCATAGCGAAATTCTTCACTGTGAATTCGTTTTTAAACCAATTCAAGTAATTCCAATTGTGATAACTCATATTCATAACATACTAACATAATACATGATCAATTTCAACAATAAATCATAACCGAACATCAATTTGATAGTTTCAAAAGCCATTTTTCAGAAATTAATTCACAGAAAATCATTATGAAAAAATTCCTCTTGTTTATCAAAATTACATGGATTGAATTGCTAGAACAACCATATAACTCATAATATATCATAATATAACCCATATTACACATAACTCATGGTCACATCAAAGATTTAAGCACAATTTTTAACATAACTTCATAATCAAACACTATAAACATGATTTCATCATGTTCATCATATCTTTGTGAATTGAAACTTTTGAACAATTATAAAAATCTCATGTAAGCATATACATGAGAACATATGAATACCATATATACATATAAATTTACAATCATGAAAACCTAATTTTACAAAGACTAAATACAAAACATCTTAATTTAGTATGAGGGTTAGTTTGATACCTTTCTAGGTTGAATTTGGAGAAAAGATGGAGATAATGAATTCTCATGGTTTCCCTTCTTCTTCTTCTTCTTCTTCTTCTTCTTCTTCTTCTTCTTCTTCTTCTTCTCTTTGTTCTTCCTTTCTCTTTTACTAATACGTAATATAAACTGATATATGATAATATAATATACGTATACTTATAATACCTATTAATATACAACATAAATACATATATAACTTATGTCAGTTATATTATTTGAAAATCAAAAGCCATAAGGCTTGTTTGGCTAAATCACTTTAAAAATTAATAACTTACAACCCTTATGCCTTGTTTGATAAAACCACTTAAAATAATGACTTAATCATTCCTTAAGCCTTGTTTGGCAAAACAAGAATTTTAAAAGCTCTAAGGCTTTGTTTGGTAAAACCAAATTTAAAACTCTTTTAATTTATGTTAATAACTCATTTATCATATAGTTTTATTGTCACAATTTATTTAATCAAATTCTAATATTCAATTTAATTAAATCTAATAACAATTACCATCAAATATATTTATATTCATTCACCATTTTAATTAAGTGAATCACTCTCATTATTTATGAAATTTTAATGCATACCAATTTCATTGTTATAAAGCATAATAATCAATTATATTATTTCATAATATAATTTTCAACTTAATTAAATTAACTTATATTATTTAGTTAATTACCTTCCCATAACAATCTCATTTAATTTCTTTAATAGTTAAATTAACTATTAAACCTTATTTTCCAAACATATACATCTCTTTTATATTCACACTTAATCTCTTCACACTAAATCACATATTTTAAGATAAATTGCAAATATATATACTTACCCACACTTAAAACACATAATTCAATATATATATATATATATATATATATATATATATATATATTTTCATAATAAGAATTTTAATTATTAAATTCTTATTTTAATAACTTATAAAAATTCGGGTTGTCACACCTACCCACATTCAAATTCTTATACACATCCATTCAGAGATAAAGCTAGGGTTTGTGAGAGATTGTTACAACAACAAGTTTGGGGGTGATAGAATACAGAGCACACATTTTCTCAATAAAATTCTTCTCTTCAGTTAGGGTTTTCTTTATCAGTTGATATGGGGTCAAAAAGAACACGTTCCCGCACTCCAAAATCATCTTCCTCCAGCAACCAAAGTGAGGACATTGTTGACCTCACAAAGTTTGTCAGCCTTGAGGCCCAAATAGAACACTACAGGATAGTGGCCAAGACTTTTGTTAGGGAACTAGGTTTCATGCCTGAGAAATAGGATGGCCAGCTTTGGAATATGATCCGAGAAAGAGGTTGGGTTGGGGTGACTGCTACTCCAATGCCTGCACCCATGGGGATTGTTCGGGATTTTTATGACAATGCCAAAGAAACCATGAGTGGGCTATCTTTTGTCAGAGGAGTTCAAGTGGACTATCACCCGCAAGCAATTAGAGAAGTTTTCAACATACTCGATGCACCAACTGGACGTCCAAACTGGGTTGAGGCTGCACGGTTTGAGACTGACCTCGACAGGGTTATCACTGAGTAATGCATACCGGGTACACAGTGGACTTATAAGCCTGGTACAAATTAGCCTAGGACTTTTCAGGCTTCAACCCTCAATCGCTATGCGAAGGCTTGGAATTTATTCATCTGTGCAAAGCTTATGTCGTCATCACATCAGCATGAGATTACAACTGAGCATGAAATTATTTTGTGTGGAATAGTCACCGGCAAAGACATCGATGTGGGCCATCTCATTCATTAGAATGTGTTACGCTATATGAGGGGGAGAACCGCATGAAGCATCCCACATGCGTCCGTTGTAGCTAGCCTTTGTGCACAAGCAGGGGTCACCTGGGCAAATGAACAATTACAGTATCCTAGCCAAGATATCACCCACGTTACTATTGCCAAGTTCGAGGATTAGATAAGAGGTACACCGCACTCAAGGGGAAAAGGCTTCATTCTTCCAGCCGCATCAGCAGTGCCATCTCCACAGCCCTCGCGAACAACTGAAGCAGGCACTTCGACCCATGCCACAGCTGCAAATGATGATCATCGTCTCTGAAGGTTGGAGAGAAAAGTAGATGCAATATATGACAACTTTTTAGCGTTTTCCAATGGTTTGTCGAGGTCCATAGCTGAGGATTTTGCACAGCAAGGAATGATGCTTGAGTGGCCACAATTCGGGACAGCCGTGCCATTTCCATCGCCAGACTCACCACCCGATGAGGGTGGTACAGCTGATAATTAGGGGAGTTCCTTTTAACCCTTTACCTTCATTCATTGGGGACAATGAATAGTTTAAGTTTGGGGGTATTGGGGTGTTTAGTAGTGTAGAGCATTTAGTTAATTGCATATAGTTCAATTTGCATCATTTTAGCATGTTTAGTATAATTTTTAAATGTTTATATGTTTAGTATGTGTTTAGTTAATTTTGCAGAAAATTTTTGCATTTTAGTGTTTAATAAATGTTTTAGTTGTATGTTTAATTACATTTCCTAAGTATCTAGTTTTATGGAATTCTAGTTTAGCCAATGATGAATTAGAAATTTGATGGATTTTTTAATTTAGTAGATAACATGAGCTTAGTTATAATGTTATACATGATGTGATTCATGCTTGTTATTTAGATGTTATCGGTTAGCACATAGGTGTTCACGTCTACATGTTGGTAAAAGAATAATGTGTTTTGTTTGCTGAGTAGAAAATGTTGTTTTTAGAGATGAAATTATGTAGAAAGTAGACATAGACTATGAAAACACAGATACTCAAACTTTGGGAACACATGGGTATGCTTGCTATTGGTACGAGATAGAGTGTATAATGCACTCGTTTAAATGGAAATGAAAAGTGAGATGGAGCGTAAAACACACTCGCTATATATAAAAAATAATAATAATAATAATTAATAAACACCACGGGAAAGTGCGAAAATTGCCCTTTTGTGTAAAAATAAAGCAGAATAAACCCATTGTTGAACCTTAGTTTGTATTGATGTGTTGGAATAGTTTTTGTTTCACTAATATACGTGGTTCTTGATTTAAACTTCAATTTTCTATTTTAAGCAATATAACATGTGTAATCTTTACCTTGGTCAAGCTTATTTATGAACACATCACACACACACAGCATCTTTATAGTGAGTATGGATTATTTGATTGTATGATGTTATGTCTGTAGCTTAGTTTGATACTTTATTTTTGAAACTGGATAATTTTTTAGGCATACTTGATTGGAATTCTAGTTTGGCTGGACATCTTGGGACTCACTTGCATCATAGAATAGTTTGCATAGCATGTAGTTGCATTGTTTATTTTATTGTTGTGTTTATTGTTTGAGGGCAAACAATAGTTCAAGTTTGGGGGTATTTGATAAGTAGGTTTTATACCTACTTATTGGTTACTAACTCACTAGAATTATGCTTAACTTAAGTAGTTTATTATGTTTTATTTGCATTTTATGTTTATTTTGCAGTAATGTAGCTGGAATCCTTTTAGCAACTTAAAGCGTGGAATGGCATGGAAAGGCATTGAGCTAGCAAGAACATGAAAAGGTGGACTTGAGCAAGAGTGTAGATTGCAGCTGAATTGGAGCAGGTGAGGAGGAGGATAAATGAAATGGTGAAGTGCAGAAGAGAGGAAATGAAGAGCAAGCAAGTAGCAGTAAAAAGACAGTAGAAGATAAAGTGCAGCAGCAGCGCGGCCGCGCTGCCATTCAAGCTATACATGGCACGCCCGTGCCTAAGACAAGACAGAGGCAGATAAGGCAGTTGTGCTGCCGCGCCCTAGTATCAAAGGGCCATGGCATGTTTGACGCCCCCAAAATAGGTATACATCACATATTCTGAGTCTTCAAATACATGGTACAGAATACAAATAAAGCCTTAAATATACAACATAAGCTGTGAGTTTTAATACAAATATTGTCTTCTAGACAACATTCAAACTCAAAATAAGTCCTCAATACATTTATTTTCATAGTATTTTATAGAATAATGAGGACTACTAATGCTATCATCTGGACCGTCACTCCGTACCCCAACTAGTCCGTGCTACGTTCTCATTTCCTAAAGAGAACAATGAAAGCAAAAGGGTGAGCTCAACTAGCCCAGTAAGAAATATTATGACTAAGATAATACAGAATAATTTATCATTAGTCTTCAACAGTGTTAAACTGATAAAATATAACAAACATCTAGTTTAACTGCAGCGGAACAAACAATCCATTAGAAGAGTCAAGTAGAGAATAAAATCTATTATCTTCTATGATTTAAAAAGGTTTTTCCATCACTTTTATCGCTGAGACTCAGCTTAATAAATAATCCACATCATCCCTACACTACGGCCAATTATATTCATTAGTATCACGACCACAATTTATCCATGCACTACGTGCCAAGGATATTCGTGTTTTCATCAATGGTCATGATCATGCCAACAACTGTCCATCAATGCACTACGGGCCAATGAGGATTTTCTACCACATCATTTGTAACTTTATAGTCATGATTATACCGAATAATCCCTGGTCATAATCATACCAAGTCCATCAATGCAGTACGGGCCATAGATGACTTTCAACATAATATAAACATGAGGATGATGACAATGACATAAAAATTCAATAAAACAAGTTCAAGAATAAATTTTAAAGATTTATAAGTTAATTTATCTTGAACTCAATAATGTCCAAATTGTCAACATGATACTTCTTTGTAGAGTAAAATTCAAGAATGCTCAGAAGAATATTTCCATGAAATGATATTGGATGAAGCGCAAATATCCAGGATATTCTAATAATTTCATGGAGTATAAAAGCCAAAACTTTAACCAACTGAGTATAATAGAATATATGAAATCAAGAATGGATTTTTTACTTGCATTATCAAAAGAATCCACGTAGACAGATCATTTCCATAAGTTAATAAGGAATGAATACAAAGGATCATTCACCATGCATGCGGTAATCCATATAAACAGGTTATTCCAATAGAGTAATAAAGAATGGAACCAGGTCATGAATAATCTACACAGACAGGATGTTCCAACAGAATAATAAAGAATGGAATAACAATGAATTCACGGGCATGTGATGACCCAGCTGCATGACAAGTTATTCCATCAGAATAATAAAGAATGGAATAACAGGGGAATTTCACCATGTATGCGGTACTTCGCATAGACAGGTTATTCCAACATAATAATAGAGAATGGAATAACAGCTCTTACGAGTATTTGAAAGAAAATAACTCTCTTCATGAATACGAAAGAATAATATCCCTTACCTTAGAAAGAAAAGTATTCCGACTGGTAGGGCGAGGATATTCTTGAAGAAAACTTACACTGTTTTCTACGCTTAAAGTTTCTTAAAACTCTAAAGAAATACGCTCAAGATTATAGAAGAAGAATTATCTGAATTTCTGGTGTGTTTTCAATTCTAACTAAGCATCCTATTTATAGGAGAATGGAAAGGATACTATGCAATAAAATATAATATATTCTATTTATAATATATATATATATATATATATTATTTAAAATCTAATAAAACAAATAACTTTATAAAAGTATTTTGTTTTATATAAAAAGATTTTACTATCTGCAAACACTATCTGCAAAACTATGTCTGACAACATAACGTAATATAATATAATATATTCTATTTATAATCTAATAAAATAAATAACTTTATAAAAGTATTACATTTTTATATAAAAAGATTTTACTATGCAAACACTATGCAGGCACTATACAAACGCTGTGCATAATAAAATATATTATATTCTATTTATAATCAAATAAAATAAAACTTTATAAAAAGTATTCTGTTTTATTATATTTATAATAATAATAAAACAAAATTCATCATCATTATTATAATTCACACTATTAATCGACCAGGTCGTTCCCAAGAAAGAGGGGGCTTTCCAATAAGGATTTCTCCCTATTGGTGCGCAATTAGGTGACCAAACCTCTCCTTAGCAGAACTTCTAGACATCATTAATATTGCAAATAATAATATTAATTACTTTGTTATCTCAATTATTGATTTAATAATATATAAAATATCGACAATAATTGAATCAAATAACGTGAGATACTATGCAATAATTAATGTAGCAATAATTGAACAAAATTGAGTGACTTCTCATATAAGCATCAATAATCAACACTGTGTGCTACTATGCAACCACGCATATTACTGTACTTTTAACACTGGGTGTTTCAAAAGTTAACGGTAAAACTTCCGCCGTTATTTTCATAAAATATTTTGTCATTTTCTCAATCAGATAATAATTCCGTTGTGGGGTCCACCAATGATTGTGCCATCGTACGAATATTCCCTGTTAAAATGAATATTCCTCGACAAATCCAATATTATATAACAACTTGCGTACTTTGAAAAATTTATAAATATTACCCACAACTATAACATTATATCAAGTTCACTCCATAATATTAAAAAATGATATTTATAGAAAATTAATTTTTATTCTTAAAAGTTGGGATCTTACAACCTCCCCTTCTTATGAAATTTTGCCCTCAAAATTAGGGTACGTACCTGGTATGTCAAAGAGGTAAGGATACCTTGATTTCATTTCAGATTCTAACTCCCAAGTCATTTCCTCAACATCGTGGTTTCTCCACAAAACTTTGACTCGAGGTATAACCTTGGAGCGTAGAATATGTTCCTTCTTATCTAAGATTTGAACAGGAGCCTCTTCATACGTTAAATCTTCCGCTATTTCATCCAGTTCTAACTCAATAATATGGTTCGGGTCTTCCACATATTTACGTAACATGGATATGTGAAAAACGTTATGAACACGAGACATACTTGGCGGTAAAGCGAGTCTATAGGCCACAGTTCCTACTCGATCGAGGATTAAAAATGGGCCAATGAATCGAGGATTAAACTTTCCTCTCTTTCCAAATCTCGTAACTCCTTTCCATGGAGCAACACGTACATGATCTCCAATATTGAATTCCACGTCCTTTTGATGAAGATCATCATAACTCTTTTGTCGATCTTGTGAGGTTTTTATACGTTGCCGGATCATTTGAATCTTTTCCGTAGTCATACGTACCAACTCCGGTCCCAACAATGTTGCTTCACCCACCTCATCCCAGCATACTGGAGAACGACACTTTCTTCCATACAACGCTTCGAATGGAGCCATGCCAATACTTGCTTGATAGTTGTTGTTGTAGGAAAACTCCACCAACGGTAAGAACTTGTCCCAAATTCCCTTGAAGTCAAGGACACAGAGTCTTAATAAATCTTCAAGAGTTTGAATAGACATCTCTAATTGTCCGTCCGTCTGAGGATGATATGCCGAACTAAATCGTAAATCCGTGCCCGTAGCTTTTTGTAAACTAACCCAAAATCTTGAAGTGAATCTTGGGTCTCGATCAGAAACTATGGATACTGGCATACCATGCAATCTTACAACCTCGTTTATGTACATATGAGCAAGGCATTTAAGTGTATAAGTTTCTCGTATAGGTAAGAAGTGAGCAGACTTAGTCAATCTATCAATAATGACCCAAATTGCATCTATGCCTTGAGAAACCTTAGGAAGACCAGTAACAAAATCCATGGTAATGTGCTCCCACTTCCATTCTAAAATTTTAAGTGATTGCAATGGACCCTTAGGTACTTGATGCTCTGCCTTGACTCGTTGACAAGTTAAACACCTTGAGATGAATTCCGCTATCTCTCTCTTCATATTGTTCCACAAAAATGTATGTCGAAGATTATGATACATTTTGATACTCCCAGGATGGATTGCAAACAGTGTGTTGTGCGCTTCCATCATGATTTTATACTTTAAATCAGGGTCGTTAGGAACACAAAGTCTGGAGTTGAATCTAAGTATTCCTTCTTCATCGATTCTTGCTTCTGTCATAACACCTTCTTGCACTTTCTTCCTCATACGCATCGGCTGCAGGTCTGTAGCTTGAGCAACTTTAACTTTATCGATTAAAGTTGGTTCTACTCGTATATTCGCCATCATCACATGGGTCCCTGGAGTCTTTAACTCTATCTCCATCCTTTTCAAGTTATACAAAATGGGCCTTTGCGTTGACAATATTGCACTCGTACCCGCATATAATCTTCTACTCAATACGTCAGCTATCACGTTCGCTTTTCCAGGGTGGTATTGGATGGTATGATCATAATCTTTCAACAGTTCAAGCCAATGTCGTTGTCGCATGTTGAGTTCCTTTTGAGTGAAGAAATATTTGAGGCTTTTATGATCCGTAAAGATCTCCACTTTCTCCCCATACAAGTAATGCCTCCAAATCTTTAGTGCAAAAACGACTACTGACAACTCTAGATCATGGGTGGGATAATTCCTCTCATATTCTTTGAGTTGTCGCGTGGCATAGGCCATGACTTTCCCATGTTGCATGAGAACACATCCCAACCCTTTGCTCAAGAATCATCAGTAGATGACAAATCCTCCAAGCCGATGGTATTGTCAAAACAGTCTTTGAAATGAGTCTCCTCTTGAGTTCTTAAAACTCTTCTCACATTCTTCGCTCCAAAGAACTTTGTATCTTTCGAGTCGAGTCACCGAAGTTAATGGAGTAGCGATTTGAGAAAACCTTCTTCTACGAATCTCCGATAATAACCAAACTAAGCCGAGAAAACTACGTACTTTTGGCATCGATTTAGGTTGCTCCCGACTTTGAATAGCTTCAATCTTTCTTTGGTCAATGATATTCCATGACTTGATACTACGTGCCCAAGGAATGCTACGTCCTCCAGCCAGAACTCGTATTTCTTCAACTTGGCATAAAACTTGTTTTCACGAAGCTTTTGGAGTATCAGCCTCAAGTGTTGCTCATGATCTTCATGCCTTTTGGAATAAATAAGGATGTCATCAATAAAGACGACCATAAAGTGATCCAAATATTCCCTGAATACTCGGTTCATCATATCCATGAAGGCAGCAGGAGCATTAGTCAATCCAAAGGACATGACTAAGAATTCATAATGCCCGTACCGAATTCTAAAAGCCATCTTTGGAATGTCATCGGTTCTAATCTTCAATTGTTGATATCCGGAACGAAGATCAATATTTGAAAAGAATTTTGGTGCCTTGCAACTTGTCAAATAGGTCATCAATGAGAGGCAATGGATATCTATTTTTGATAGTGACATGGTTCAACTCCCGATAATCAATACAAAGTCACATACTCCCATCATTCTTCTTCACGAATAGAACAGGAGCACCCCAAGGAGATGTACCAGGACGAATGAAATTGATGTCTAACAATTCCTGCAGTTGAGTCTTTAACTCCTGAAGTTCAATAGGAGCCAGTCGATATGGGGCTTTGGAAATGGGTTTTGTACCGGGTTCAAGGTCGATACAAAATTTAATTTCACGCTCTGGGGGTAGGCCAGGAAGTTCTTCAGGGAATACTTCAGGAAATTTATTAACAATAGAAATATCATTCAAAACTGACGTATTTTTGTTTAGATCCGTGACATTAGCTAAGAAAGCTTGACATCCGTTTTTCAATAAACGAATATAATTATGGTTTGAGATGACAGTGCTTGATTTTAATGGTTTGGTTGCTTGAATTCGCATAATAAACGAATAGCTTTTGGAGACATTATCTTTTTGGAGAGAGGTGTGAGATATATACCAACCATAAAAGTCTGAAGTATATCTTTACATAGAAAGATTTGAATATGAGATATAGAAGATGGTTGAAGTTGATTAAAGACTATGACTGGGAGATTTTCTACAATTCCAGAAAGGCGAATGTTGTTGCTGATGCTTTAAGTAGGAAGGGATGGGAGAAGCTAATGACGTTGACTACTCAGGAGAAGCTAGTGTCAGAAATGGCTAAGATGGAGTTAGAAATTAAATATCCGATAGAATTAGACGAAAAATTATTCCAGATGGGAAATAGTTTAACGTTGTTAGATAAGGTAAAGAATGCACAACTTCAGGATGAGAACTGTGAAAATATAAGACAGAAAGTATCTAGAGGTGAGGAAAACAAATTTAAAATCGATTCGGAAGGGTTACTTCAATTTGAAGGGAGAATTTGGGTTCCGTCAGTACCGGAAGTTAAAGAGGAAATTCTGAGTGAAGATCAAAACTCAAGATATTCGATTCACCCTAGGAGTACGAAAAATGTACCAGGATCTTAGACATCATTTTTGGTGGCCGAATATGAAAAAGGATGTGGCTGAGTGTGTGGCAAAATACTTAACGTGTCAGAAAGTTAAAGCTGAACATCAAAGGCCAAGCAGATTATTGCAACCGTTGGAGATACCAGAATGGAAATGGGAGCATATCATAATGGATTTTATGGTATGTCTTCCAACGACTCAGCAAGGTTACGACGTCATTTAGGTGATTATCGATTGATTAATGAAGTCGGCACACTTTTTGCCAATCAAGATTTGATTTAACCTAGATTGATTGGCA
This sequence comes from Panax ginseng, assembly GCA_020205605.1. Lineage (NCBI taxonomy): Eukaryota > Viridiplantae > Streptophyta > Magnoliopsida > Apiales > Araliaceae > Panax > Panax ginseng. The sequence continues at coordinate 35,905,096 of CM035129.1, forward strand.
AATTTATACGTGAAGGAAATTATTTCAAGACACGGTGTACCAGTGTCCATTGTATCAGATAGAGATCCACGTTTCACATTAAATTTCTGGAAATGGCTACAAGAGTGCTTGGGAACACAATTGAGAATGAGCATAGTGTACCATCCTCAAACTGACGGACATAGTGAGAGAACCATCCTGACACTAGAGGATATGCTCAGAGCATGTATTATGGATTTCAAAGGAAATTGGGATGATCATCTGCCATTGGTTAAATTTGCCTATAATTAAAGTTATCACGCGAGTATTGGCATGCCGCCTTACGAAGCGTTATACGGCAGGAAATGTAGAACTCCGTTATGCTGGGATGAGGTAGGTGAACGTTAGCTATTGGGTCCAGAGTTGGTACAACAATCTGTCGAGATCATCAAGGTGATTTGAATAAGATTGATAGCTGCACAAGATAGATAGAAGAAATATGCTGATCAACACCAACAAAGTCGGGAATTCGATGTCGACAGTTTTGTTTTCTTGAAAGTGTCTTCCTGGAAGGGGAAAATTTGGTTTGGCAAAAAGGGAAAATTAAGCCCTAGGTTTATAGGACCTTTTGAAGTGCTTCGATGAGTTGGTGAAGTAGCGTACGACATAGCTTTACCTCTGGAATTAGAACATATTCATAACATTTTCCATGTCTCAGTATTTGAGGCCATATAAGTCTGATTATAAGCATGTTATAGAATATGAACCGTTACAGTTTGAGAAAGATTTGTCCTATGAAGAAGTCCATGTTCAAATTATTGACAGAAAGGAACACGTACTAAGGAATAAAGTGATACCTTCTGTTAAGGTAATCTGGAGAAACCACAATGCTGAAGAAGCTACGTGGGAACTTGAAAATATTATGATGAGAAATTATCCTCAGTTATTTGAGTAATATTGTATAGCAATTCTGGGGATAGAATCCTGTTAAGAAGGGAAGAATGTTAACGAATAAATTTATCGAGTCGTGATTCTGGGGACAGAATCTGTGACACCCCTAAATCTGGGTTACCTAACCCCCAAGTTTGGTGTTCACGATCCACAATATAATAGCATCTAACTACCCATTCATATATAAATAGTAATATATACCACATTAACATACGTTGTTAATACATTAATCTCAGGTCCGCTAACCTTAACATTACAAATAAAGATGCCTTTGCCTTTATCCTTTGCAGCACCTCCTGCCACTTCGTCCCTAGCTAAAAAGTTTTATTTAGCAAGGGTGAGCAACAAATTTGCCCCGTAAGTTAAGACATGCAATAAATGTATAAGAATTCAAAACAACAGACTATCTATTTTTATAGAATGAAACCAAAGTTCGGGGAGCTTTGAAATAGCTAAACAAATCGTTATTCAATAACAAGTCTTCTCGTATTCTATACAACACAATAATTCAATAATGAAAGAGTACAACGCTTTCAAAGTTTCTACGATATTCAAATGAATAATCAAAAATCAATTCTACGCAATAACAAAGTGGAATGTTTTCCAGATTTATGCTGAGTGATCGCACAAGATCTTGAACTTATCTTCTCGGATAGATATCAAAGATTTACTTTGATATATAATCAGGTGTATCAGATAATCATAAAGATTAAATCATACCCCTATGCAAGTACTAAGAGCCGACCAACTCCTTATACCCTATATTATGCATAATACTTAAACATAAATAAAAGCGATGGTAATTTACGACCAATAAAATGTTCCTTTTATATAAAAAGGTTGTTCTTCTCTATCTCAAAATCAAGATTTTGATTTAACAACGAAATCATGTGATTTCAAATTCTAATTACTTCTCGATCGAATAAATAATTGGCATCGATCCGTCAAGAATTGATTGATTGCTTTCAATCTATCAAGTTCTAACAAATGTTCATCAAGCCAGAATAATTAGCTAAGACATTTCTCAACATAATTTGACAATAAATAGGAATTATCTGTACTGTCAATTCTAGCTTCTACGTATATGAATATCCAACAACAGTTATTCTACAAATGTATATTTTCTGAATCAGTAATTCAATTTGAATTATTAAACATGCACTAACTGCGAATAATCAACAATGAATCCCTGGACGTGGTCTAATTAGCAATAATTAACCACCAATAATAATTAAACAATATTAACTCAAGGTTGAGTTAGGGAACTTGTCTCTTCCGCTGATTACAACTACACAATAAACTTATCTAATTTCGAAAGACCTATAACCAATAATATCGGTCTCACAATTAGCATAATAATTCACAACACGCATCACTGTATTTTACAGTCAAACTTCTCCTAGACACATTACCACACAGTCACATTAGTGTTTATAACCTGTATACACACTTCTCAAGCCTAACTATTTCGGTCTGGTTGGATTTCAGTCCATTCTCGGTGTTCTGGTCATCCTATCCGACAATTAACACAATTATTGTCAAGTAAATTCGGTTTATAAGCTTCAATATTATTTTAGATAAATCAATTATCGTTTATAATATTTTTTGAAAGCTTTTAATAATTTATCAAACAATTATTATAATTTATAATAATTTTTCAAACACTACAATCATTTTTAAATGATTTAATTATCAAATAATCTTATAATCATTAATAAAAATATTAATGACATATTTGTCAAAATATTAAAGTTATTATTAATAACTTAAAATATTTTTAAATCAACAATATTGTATTTAAAAGATTTTTAAAATAATTAAAATCATTTTAAATCATCACCATTAATATTTAAATATTAATGAAATCATCATCAAAATATTAAAAGTTATTAATTGTAACTTAAAACATTTTTAAATCATTTTCTTATTTTTAAATGATTTTAAAATTAATAAAATCATTTTAATTAATTTATTTAATATAATAATTAAATAAATCTAGATTTTGTAATTTAATTTTTAATATTTATTGGATTGAATAAATATTTTTGATGAATTTGTGATTAATTATTAGATTAAATAATTAATTGATGAAGTTAATTGTGAGTAGATTAATTTAATTATATGTGTTATATGTATTAAATTAATGTGGAGAATTTTATTATTAGTATGTGATTATGTGAGCTTATTGTATTAAAAGAAATATTTAATAAGCAATGTTATTTTTTAATTAATTTAATTATTAATTAGAGATTTAATAATTTGATATTATTATTAAATGAGAAATTTAATTATGTGACTATGTGAATTAATGAGAAATTATTATATTTTATTTAAAATAAATTAAATAAGATATTGATTTATTTTATAAAGGAGTGTGACATTATTTAAACTATATGATAAGGTTTATTAAATTAAATGATTTTTGAAACCTTTTATTTCTAGCCAAACATGGCCTTAGTGGAAGTTGAGGGCAGTTAACCCATGACTGAGTAACTGACCACCAACGCGTCAGTTGTTCCTTATTTAATTTACGTCTTCTTCTTTCTTTTTCATTATTTGCCTAAGTCTAGAAAGCGTAACAGAGAGAGATACAGAGAAATAGTTGGGAATTCAGAGATTGTTGAGAGGTTTGTGAGAGTCATCTGAGAAGGAATTCATCTTCTATTAATTCTACGCTTGGGTAATCCTTTAACCCAATTCTTTTTCTCGTCATTTAGTTTTATATAATATGGCTCTCCAATTTACGTAAAATTCTACGTGGTTGGAAAGTGTATTGACTATGTGGTTATATCGTGATTTTATGTCATGGTAGCATGTTTAATATGTATTTTATATGATACCATATCATCGATTTATAAAATTTCACGATGCGTGATTACAGTAGTATGTTATATGGCCATATGGCCCTTATCGTAATTTTAATATGTCAACCATAAATTTTCTATAAAATTTCCACTTATATATGATTATGCATGCTAAAACAAACAAAACAAAATTTGAATGGTTGGATTTGGTTTTATAACGAATCAAGTGGCGTTGAATTTTAGGAATTTATATTCTACACTTCAAGAACATCAAGAACGATTACAATTTGCATGATTTAATTCTATGATTATGTGTTTTAATGGGTTAAAATCACTCTACAAGTGTTGGGTAATGATTATGTATGATTTCTAACATGTGGGTATGTGTAATTTGGTGAAATTAATGATTATGTAGTGTTTATTTATTTGAATTACGTGTTCTTCATGAATGAAAATTGAGTCTGGAGTGTCGCATGTGATGCCACCTCTAGTTCATTTCCCATGTGCTGCACCATATGATGTCAAGTATCGATAGCATGATATGCATTGTATGCTGACATGAAGACCCGATACAAAGTGTGGCCTTGCATGGCGCCACTTAGCGAAATGTCGAAATGCATTTTTTCAATGTTCAAGTATAGAAATGTGTTAGTAACTTAGTCTAATGATTATAAAAACTTGTTAGACATATAATGAAGTGTTAGAATAAATTCTTAACATGTCCATAACACAATTACGTGTAAATTGAATGATCAAATGCATAGTTAGCTTATTGTGTGAAGTCTTATTTTTTTTTTTTTTTGCAATAAGTGTAGTAATTGACTAAGTATAGTCATGAACTCGAGTTAGACAAAGAATAAACTTGTGATGTTTATTACATGATAATTGATTGGTATTGTGAACATGAATGATATGTAGGATTTTAATCAAAGAACGAGTTTTATTAACGTGTAATCTACATACGAGGCAAGTTTCCTAACCTACTTGTTATCATTATAAGTTGATAATTTCAACATTCTACATCGAGCAAATTCTCATTACTATTGATTAAGTCATTTTTTGTATATTAAAGCTTATTAATCCTTGAAGCATGATCTTTGTTATACAATACTTATTCTATTGTATACTTTTGAGATTTTATCCAAGTTAATTATCGAGTTATTGTTAAACCTTGTTAGACTAGCGAACCCTTATTGATTCGACTAGTCCATAGTTGATAAGCGTTCTAAATTTGAACCCTTGATGAATTATCCAAACCAAACTTCCTTTGAGTGCGGACTCTAATGTCAAACCGAGATGAACAACCTGTATAGGGGATTACTTATCGTTAGCGTTAAGATATTGTGCACAAGTATGGTACTAAGGGTGATCCCCTAAAATGCGAGAAGAAGAGTCCATAGTCTTATGATTTATTAAAGGTTTCAAGTATAAACACTTGACAACCTAGGACATAGTTCAAGGTCTTATGACCCTCGGAAGTTCTTTTGATTCTTGTTATTCATTCTTGATTCAAAAGTTGAGCTTTTATATCGAAGTTGTTAATTCATTCGCATGTTATTATTAGTCATTTGTTATATTGTTATACTTGTGGGCAATCGTGCTCACTCTTCTTGCGTAATAATAACATTGCGATTAAAACGAAAAAAGCGAACAAAACCTTCCACTAGTAAGAGGCAAGGGCAAGATTAGCAAGTAATGAAGACTATTTTATTATTGTGGTTATGTAATGATGATTAGAATTGATGTTACTTAAGACTTATTTGTTTATGTTTTCATACGAGATGTTTTAAGGTTAGAGTAACACAGGATTTATTTATTATCGATTGATGTAACCCCATAAGGGGAGGTTTATTATTTATTCTATCTATTGCATGGTTTGCATTTATTTATGGGTAGATAGATAGATGATGTTTGTCTGATGAACACCAAATCTGTGGAAATGGAAGTCTGGGATTTGGGGTGTCACGAGTTAGTATCAAAGGCATGGTTATGAACCTTAGGTGGGGAACAACCTTAGGTAGTAGCCTTGTGGGAGATTGAGAACATAGTGGTGGTAAACTCTTATCGAGTTATAAGAAATGAATTTCTAAATTCATTGAAGATAATAAAAGACTTTATGTGCTTATGTGTTAATCTATGTGTTCGCTAGCACGGATTAGTAACTAAAACTTAAAATTTTGTTGTCAGGATGTCGGATGTTGGAGGAGCTAGTCGAGTTGGGGAGGAGGAACCCCGAGTACCTATAGAGGAGGAGCCCCGAGACATTCATGTCGTCGAGGAACAATTGGTAGTGCAGAGAGAGCCATCTCCATTGATCACTTTTTGTTGGTCGGGAGCATGAGCACGAGGCCGATCTGAGGAGGATCCCGAGGAAGAAGAGGAAGAAGAGGAAGAAGAGGTTTCCCACCGAACTCCATTGATCTTTGAGATGTATGATGCACTTTATGATCGTAACATAGAGTTGCGGGGATCTTTGTCAGGATCTGGCCCGAGAAGGCGGTTAGTCGTGATTACTATTGAGCGGAGGATGGGGAGATTGTGACTCTTCACACGTTTAGGAAGCGTGGAGTGGGATCTGTTCACGAGAAGGTCAAAGCCAGGATAAGTCCGCGAAATAGAAAAGTTGAAGAAGGATCTGAAGAGCTCGGAAAAGGCTTGCCATAGCGGAGGAGGAAATTTGGGTAAGAGAGTCGTCGTCGTGATCTTTCTTGAAGAAGATGATCGCCGTCGAAGAAGGCTAAACTTGAGGAGACGTACTCTACACTACAAAATCTGATGGATGCGGTCCAAGATCGAGTTAGGAAGTATCCAATCCGGTTTGAGGATCTACCATCATATATGCTAGATCGCAGAACGATGATGTCTCGCATCATGGAAGAGGAACGTAGCAAGGCTATTCAGCGCCTTAACAGACCGGTGATAGTATTAGTTTAATAATGTGAAAACTATTTGGTAGTTAATGATGTAAATTAGATGTGTTTATAAACAAAGGAATATTTTGATGTTTTAAATTCTGTAGATTCTTTATCTCGGGATAGTGGATGTAAATAGCAGTGATGCTATCTATTGATGTTAAAACTTTTGAATTAAATGAGAATGTCAGAGTTTATTTGAATTGATGTGTTAAGTGAGTTATGATTAAATGTTTTAGTTAAGTCTTAAATGTTTAAGAGATTGAATAAAGACCTAATAAGCGTATATTTTTAACGAAAATATGCCACCTAGAAAGAAGACAAAACCGTCAATCAAAAGCACAAAGAAGAACCAATGAACAACAACGGCCTTGATGCTAATCTGTTCATTCGCGATTGGTGAACCTTTTGGTTTGAGGCAATTAATAATCAACCACAAGCTCCACCAAATACCTCGTTTAAGGACTTCAAGGCGGTGGGGACCTTGAGTTTAAGGGTTCCATAAACCCAATCGAAGCTCGAACTTGGGTGATGGAGATGGAGAAGGTGTTCGACGTCGCTCGAGTAAGAGAAGATCAGAAGACCGCGTATGCAACGTTTATGCTTTGAAGTCCGAAGCCGATTATTGGTGGCGAAGCAAACAAAGTGAGAGGAGGTGAAGGTGTAATATCACAGGAAAGATTCAAAGAAAAATGTTCTTGAAATGTACTTTCCAACCAGTTCACAAAATCGAGATGGAAATCGATTTTTAGAGTTGAAAGCAGGGGAAGTATGTCGATGGCGATTACGCGGCAAGGTTTAACGAGTTGGCTAGGTTAAGCACATACCAAGTGCACAGATGAGAGGAAGGCAAGATGATTTGAGCGAGGACTGAAGCCACAGTTGTATAGCAAAAGTGTCGATGTTCCAATTGAACACTTTTCTTTGGAGTCTTAGAAGAAGGCCATACTTCTTTGAAGGTGGAAGCGATCACGGTAACTAAGTACTGTCGGGGATCGGAAGAAGAAGAAAAGTGAGAATGAAGGTAACAACAAAACTGGTGGGAGTAGCACTGGGGGTAATCACAATCAGAAGAGGAAGTGGTCTGAAAATTCGTCGGATGGAAGTCAATAGGGAGGGAAGAAGAAGAAGATCGAACTGTGCCCAACCTGCGGAAAAACTCATATGGGAGTTTGCATGAAAGAGAAGCGAGTGTGCTACAATTGTGGTCAGGAAGGCCACATAGCACCAAACTGTCCAACCCAAGAAGGGTGCTCTGCTTCACATGTGGCTCAAAGGACCATCTTGCAAGAGATTGTCCTAAGAAGGGATCGGGAGGGGCGAGTTCGGGAGAAAATAGAGGAAATCTTGGTGGAAGCACTCGACCATTGCGGGACCAACCATGCAACCAATCGGCCAAATGACCGAACATTCAACATGACGATCTGGACGTTGATGCAGGTCTCGCGATGTGGTGTCGGTATCATTCCGAATCAATAAAATTAATGCTTATGTATTATTTGATTAAGGTCTGCTACTTGCTCATTTATATCCGATGACTTTGCTAAGAACTTAGAATTGTTTAAGGACGAGTTAGAATACCCATGAACATAGAAATTGCGAATAGAGAAATAATCCTTGTTAAGTATGTGCATAAGAAGCTGTAGAGTAGATATTAAGGGTAATATCATGAATGTAGATCTTATCCTATTCGACTCGGAGAATTGACGTTATTTTGGGTATGGATTGGCTATCAATTATGGGGCGATAATTGGTTGCGCCAAAAGAAGCGTATTAATCTTATGACTCAAATCAAAGGTTGTGTTTTATGGTAGCAAATCGCCTAGACAAGCGAGTTGTCTGCGATGATGCGAGCCGGAGAGATTATTAAAGCGAAGGCTATGTAGGATATCTAGCTTACATAGTCGATAGTCGGAAAGAAATCAAAAATAGATGAGATACCGATGGTGAGAGATTTTTGCAGACGTATTTCGGATGATTTGCGGGACTTCCTCCGATAGAAGCGATTGAGTTTGTAATCGATTTGGCACCGTGAGCGCGCTCCAATATCTAAGGCACCGTCTTAGAATGGCACCGGTAGAGATGAAGGAACTAATGGTCCAACTACAAGAATTATTCTTGGACAAGAAGTATATTCAACCAAGCGTATCACCGTGGGGGGGGCCTTGGGTTTTATTTGTGAAGAAGAAGGATGGAACAATGCGACTCTGCATAGACTACGAGAAGCTGAATAAGGTCACGATTAAGAATAGGTATCCATTACCGTGAATCGACAACTTGTTCGATCAGTTAAAGGGAGCAAGATACTTTTCAAAGATAGATTTGAGGAGTGGTTATCATCAACTGAAGGTGAGACCAGAGGATGTATTGAAGACAACATTCAGAACACGATACGGTCACTACGAATTTTTGGTAATGTCATTTGGTATGACAAATGCTCCTGCAGCATTTATGGGCTTAATGAATGGAGTGTTCAAGCCGTTTTTGGATAAATTCGTAGTGGTATTCATAGACGACATTTTGGTGTATTCGAAAACCAAGGAAGAACACGAAGAGCATTTGAAGATGACATTAGAGGTATTGAGAAGGGAGAAGTTGTATGCCAAGTTTTCGAAATGTGAATTTTGGATTGAAAGAGTACAATTTCTAGGACATGTGATTGATAGGGATGGAATTTGATGGATCCTCAAAAGTCGAAGTTGTGATTAATCGGGATCGACCAAAACACCAATCGGAGTAAGAAGTTTTCTTGGATTGGCGAGTTATTACGAGAAGATTCATTCAGGATTTTCCAAGATCGCAACTCCATTGTGAATTTGACTAGAAAATCGGTCAAATTTGTTTGGATGGAGAAGTGTGAGAAAGCTTTCAAGAATTAAAGAAGGGTTGAGTCTGACACCTGTGTTATCTCTTCCAGATGACACAGGAAATTTTGTGATTTATAGTGATGCATCGCATAAAGGACTTGGTTGTGTGCTTATGCAAAATGGCAGAGTCATTGCGTATGCGTCACGACAACTGAAAGATTATGAGAAGGGGTATCCGACCCATGACTTGGAGTTAGCTGCAGTGGTTTTCTCTTTGAAAATCTGGAGGCACTATCTTTACGGGGAGAAGTGTGAAATATATACAGATCACAAGAGTCTGAAATATATTTTTACACAGAAAGACTTGAACATGCGTCAAAGAAGGTGGTTGGAATTAATTAAGGACTATGATTGTGAGATTCTATACCATCCGGGTAAGGCAAATGTGGTGGCTAACGCCCTAAGTAGAAAAGGTCAGGAGAAATTGATGATGCTGACCGCTCAGGAGGAGCTAATTTTAGCAATGGAAAATTGGAATTGGAAGTGAAGTATCCTATGGAGATCGATGAGAAGTATTTCGGATGCAATTGGTACAACTTTCTTGGATAAAGTTAAGGAGGCTCAACTTCGGACGAAGAATGTGAGAAAGTGAAGAAGAAGAAGATATCTGAAGGGACAGAATCGAGATTCAAAATGGATAAGTGAGGGACTACTAAGATTTGAGAGCGAAATTTGGGTACCGCCATACTGCGAGATTAAGGAAGAAATTTTGAGCGAGGCTCACAACTCGAGATATTCGATTCACCTGGTAGTACCAAGATGTACCAAGATCTTCGACAACATTTTGGTGGCCAAATTTGAAACGAGAGTTGCGAGAATGTGTTGCCAAATGCGACATGTCGAGAAAGTTAAAGCGTAACATCGAGGGTAGTGTGGATTACTACAACCTTTAGAGATTCGAGATGGAAATGGGAACATATTACGATGGATTTCGTGGTTGGCCTACCGACAACTTCGGAAAAAGCTACGACGCGATATGGGTTATTATTGACCGACTGACAAAATCCGCACACTTCCTTTCGATCAAAATCAGATTCAACATAGACCAGTTGGCAAGGTTATATGTAAAAGAGATAGTTTTAAGGCATGGAGTTCTGGTGTCAATTATTTCTGATAGAGATCCGCGTTTTACGTCGTACTTCGAGAAAAGTCTACAAGAATGCATGGGAACACATTGCGAATGAGCATGACATATCACCCTCAGACGGATGGACAAAGTGAAAGAACAATTCGGACATTGGAAGATATGTTAAGAGCTTGTGTAATGGATTTTAAAGGAAATTGGGATGATCATCTACATTCGTGAGAGTTCAAATTCTGACAACGATTACCATGCTAGTATTGGCATGCCACCTTATGAAGCGTTATACTGGCGAGAAAGTGCGAGAACTCCACTATATTTGGGATGAAGTTGGCGAAAGACAATTACTAGGCGGAATTGGTACAACAAGCGGACGAAATAGTCAAAGTGATCCGAAAGATTGATGAATGACTCTCAAGATAGAGAAAGAAAAATCGTCCGATCCACACCGTAAGAATGTTGAGTTCGAGCCGGGTAGTTATGTGTTTTTTAAAAGGTCTCTCCTGGAAGGAAAGATCGATTTGGAAAGAAAGGAAATTAAGCCCAAGATTCATTGGACCCTTTGAAGTTCTACGAAGGGTCAGAGAAGTTGCTTATGAGGTAGCCTTACCTCCAGCTCTAGAGAATGTCCATAACGTTTTCCATGTCTCAGTCCTACGACCCTACAAACCCGATTACAAGCACGTGATTGAATATGAACCCTTACACTTCGACAAAGACTTATCTTATGAAGAAATTCTGTTCAAATTGTTGACCGCAAAGAACAAGTTCTGAGAAATAAAGTAATACCTTCTGTTAAGGTAATTTGGAGAAACCACAATGCTGAAGAAGCTACGTGGGAACTCGAAGAGAATATGATGAAAAATTATCCTCATTTATTTACTTAGATTATTATAAGCGATTACGGGACAAAATCTTTGTAAGGGGGGAGAATGTAATGGGATGAATTGTTGAGTTGTGATTACGAGGACGAATCCTTTTAAGAGGAAAGATGTGACAACCGAGATTTTGTAATTTAATTTTAATATTTATTGGATTGAATAAATATTTTTTGATGAATTAATTATTAGATTAAATAATTAATTGATGAAGTTGTAGTAGATTAATTTAATTATATGTGTTATATGTATTAAATTAATGTGGAAAATTTTATTATTCAAGTATGTGATTATGTGAGCTTATTGTATTAAAAGAAATATTTAATAAGCAATGTTATTTTTAATTAATTTAATTATTAATTAGAGATTTAATAATTTGATATTATTATTAAAGGAGAAATTTAATTATGTGACTATGTGAATTAATGAGAAATTATTATATTTTATTTAAAATAAATTAAATAAGATATTAATTTATTTTATAAAGGGTGTGACATTATTTAAACTATATGATAAGGCTTTATTAAATTAAATGATTTTTGAAACCTTTTATTTCTAGCCAAACATGGCCTTAGTGGAAGTTGAGGGCAGTTAACCCATGACTGGGTAACTGACCACTAACGCGTCAGTTGTTCCTTATTTAATTTACGTCTTTTTCTTTCTTCTTCATTATTTGCCTAAGTCTAGAAAGCGTAACAGAGAGAGATACAGAGAAAGAGTTGGGAATTCAGAGATTGTTGAGAGGTTTGTGAGAGTCATCTGAGAAGGAATTCATCTTCTATTAATTCTACGCTTGGGTAATCCTTTAACCCAATTCTTTTCTACATCATTTAGTTTTATATAATATGGCTCTCAATTTCTATAAAATTCTCTTGTGGTTGGAAAGTGTATTGACTATGTGGTTATATCGTGATTTTATGTCATGGTAGCATGTTTAATATGTATTTTATATGATACCATATCATCGGTTTTATAAAATTTCACGATGCGTGATTACAAAGTATGTTATATGGCCATATGGCCCTTATACGTAATTTTAATATATCGAACCATAAATTTTCTATAAAATTTCCACTTATATATGATTATGCATGCTAAAACAAACAAAACGAAATTTGAATGGTTGGATTTGGTTTTATAACGAATCCAAGTGGCGTTGAATTTTAGGAATTTATATTCTACACTTCAAGAACATCAAGAACAATTACAAATTTGCATGATTTAATTCTATGATTATGTGTTTTAATGGGTTAAAATCACTCTACAAGTGTTGGGTAATGATTATGTATGATTTCTAACATGTGGGTATGTGTAATTTGGTGAAATTAATGATTATGTAGTGTTTATTTATTTGAATTACGTGTTCTTCGTGAATTGGAAATTGATGCAGAGTGTCGCATGTGGCATGGCCTACCTCTCTAGTTCATTTCCATCATGCCGCAAATGTCGGTATCAGTATGCCACACCAATAAGACCCAATACAAAGTGGTAGCTGCATTGGCCACTTAGCGAAATATCGAAATGCAATTTTTTCAATGTTCAAGTATAGAAATGTGTTAGTAACTTAGTCTAATGATTATAAAAACTTGTTAGACATATAATGAAGTGTTAAAATAAATTATTAACATGTCCATAACACAATTACGTGTAAATTGAATGATCAAATGCATAGTTAGCTTATTGTCGTGAAGTCTTATTTTATTTTTTTGACAATAAGTGTAGTAATTGACTAAGTATAGTCATGAACTCGAGTTAGACAAAGAATAAACTTGTGATGTTTATTACGTGATAATTGATTGGTATTGTGAACATGGATGATATATGTAGAGTTTTAATTTTGTGTTAGAAGTTGTTTTTAGTTGATCTATGATGATCCATGATGGATCTATAGCATCAAATGGCTTTAAAATGGTGTTTTTCAAAACTGTTCTTGAGCTTGAAATGTGGCCTGACAACCAAATGTCAGTGGCCACAAATCCTTGCTCGTTTGTGTTTTATGTTGTTTTATCTTATGTATCAGTAGTCTGGTATGTTGTCTGACCTGGAAGTGGAATCACAGTGATTGAATGGCTAGATTTCATTTTATTAATGGTCAAAACTTCGTTGTTCGACGTTAACCTGTTAAAATCTGGGCAACCTTGCATTGAACAACATGCCCCACAACGCTTTGTTAGCTTGAGATCCGATAAATGTTTTTGTTTTTGATAATGTTATGGTTACCATGTTGTAGCCTGTATAATGGAATATAGATCTAGTTCTTTAGACCTCTTAAAACATCAACATAATTTTGATAATATGTATTAATATTATTAATCATTTAATAATATTTTATTCCTTTACTAATGTTATTATATTTTAATAACATTTAATTTTAAATATTATTAATTATTTAATAATATTTTAATCATCTAATAATACTTTAATCTAATATTATTAATCATTTAATAATATTTTAATCTAATATTATTAATTACATTAATAAATTTTTAATCTAATATTATTAGTCATTTAATAATATTTAATCATTTATAAAGGTTTTAATCTAATAGTATTAGTCATCTACTAATATTTTAAATAAATTTTAATTTTAATATTCTTACTTATTTTAAAATATCGATTCTAATATTATTAATATCATAATAACATTTTAAAAAGTTATTAGGTCAATAAACAATTTATTCTAATTGTTCACCCTTTATTAAACCACTTATTTAATACCCATAAAAGGTCATAAATAATACTTCTTATTATAAATTACCAAAATACCCTCAAATAGTCAGAATATTATATATTAGGAGTATTCAAGCATTAAAATTATATTTTCCTTATTTATGACATCATTTAACTATTTATTTTATTTTATTCATAACTTCATCATTTTTAGGAAAAATACAAAAATGATTCCAAAAATTCTTCTTTTCTGAATTTGGATAGTGTATGACCCATTAATGATTCCCAAATTTTCCTGAAAGTTTAGAACTTGTTTTACTATTTTTAAAGTGCCTAAAACACCCAGATCTTGTTACATTTTTAATAAATTGAGTTTTACTCAGAAGATTCTAAAATTTTTAGGGGATTCTCTCATAACATATACAAACTCACTGTATATATATTTTAGATGTTTCTCAGTTATACACAGTGAATTATTTGGGTTTTTTTTAAAGATTCTTTTACAGTAAATAACATTCCCCCCATTATATACATTGAAATGTGCCCGATCTTTTTTATACATGTATCTAACTCATGAATGTACCTCCTTGATATTTCCCAAAAATTATAAAGGTCTAGAAATGGACGACACTGCCCTTGGAAAAATGGGGTCAGCGGACTTAGCTAGGTTTTAGCTCTATATGGGCTGTTTTGGGAAAGTCAGCCCATATGGTTTCAAAACTTGCTAGATTTGTGTGATATCACTTGGGTTTACTAGATAACTCATGTACCTAGCACCCCCATTTGACAGATCACAAATCGGAGTTGTAAATCTTGATTTACACAAGATTTAAGGGGAGAAAAATCTAGGGTTTTACCCCTTTAGTTATATAGTTTCACTTTTCTCCATGTAAATCACCATTCTAATACTCAAGATGCTTAGATCCATACATGAGACATGTAGATCTAAGGAATCTTGGGTCTTAGAACATAACCCCTCATAATTTTGAAATAAAAATAAAAGGAGAAGGAAAATTAAAAAGAATCCTTACCTAATCTTGATAGCAACCTTTCTTGTTCTTCCAAGGTAAGTGATGAACATGGGATGCATGAACTAAGATAAGCTCTCCTTTTTTATTCCTCTCTAAATTTTGGTCCTCCCTCTCTCTTTGCTCTATTTGGTTTTGCTAGGCTTGAGATAAAATGAAAGGATAAGAGAAAATGAAGTACTTTAAAATGAGAGTAAACTAAAGAATACTAGGAATATGGAATAGATTTACTTACTCATTCCTCCTAATATCCCCCATAATGTTTTTACTCCTTGGTTAAAAGGATTCACCTTATCTCTTAGGATTACAATTAACCTTAATCTAGATTTCCAACCAATGAGAAGGTGACAACATTGTACTATTGTAAGAAAGAGATAAGATTTGCAATAAAAAGAATGTTGATTAGCAAGTTTCATAGCCATAAAAGGCACCTCAAAAACCACCCATATACTCCTCCTTTTCCCCAATTTTTGAATTATTTTTCATAACCAATTTTTGATTAATCAGTGGTTTAAAATGTCCCTAATCAAATGGGCTAAGTATTGGTCTTGCATTTTAATTTCTTTGGGCTTCTTATTTAATTGTTTGGGCTACGCAAGTAACCTAGTCCAATACTTTTAATTTCACTCACCCTAATAGTTTATTTAGGGTTTCTATCCCATCTCTTTTGGAATTTAATTACCCACACATGACCCTTTAACTTATAACCTAATTAGGTTTGAAATAAATAAGCAATTGAGGAGAATAAAATTAACCTCTTAGGTTATTGTACATTTTAAATACTTACATTTCTTTAATACCATAACCCTTAGATTATTTAATTACCTCACCTAATGTATAATTAGGTTATGTGGCTTCCCTTTTTAATTCAATTCATATAATCAGTAAGTATATATATCAACCCATACAATATATATATATGAAAGTAATCTAATATATATATATATATATATATATATATATATATATATTTAGCTATACTCGTTCCCACATATGTCATCACATTTTTACTCACTATATGACACAAAATTTACAATATCAATAATATACTTATAAGGTGACTTAAAATTCTTGGTTATTACACAAACTCTGGGGTATAACCAACAACAACAATCAATGGAGACGGTTCCCTTGGCACTAGCTGTTCCTAGACCACTTGAACATCTCAAGGCTCCTCATCTCTAGGCATATCAGGTCTCTCCTCCCTAGCCTGACCGGATCCTCCGACATTAGCCATCCTAAATAAAATTTTAAGTTTTTAATTACTAATCGTCACTACTCAATACTCACGAGCACATAGGTTGAAACAAATAAGCACAGAGTGTTTTATCATTTATCTCTTAAAACTCGATAAGAGTTTATCACCACTATCTTTTCAATCTCCTAAAAGGTTACTTCCTAAGGTTTTTCCCTCACATAAGGTTCACAACCTAAAGCTTTGATACCAACTTGTGACACCCCAAATCCAGGTACTTCATTCTCACAGGATTTGGTGTTCACTGTCCAAACATTTAATTCTAGCTACCCAAGTTACATAGAACTTAAGCAACAATAAACCATCGCATTAAAGGGTTACATAACTTAAACAAATAAATCCCAGGTTGTCTAACCTTAATATACTCATCAAATATAGAAAATAATAATTAATTACAACACACAATTAAAATTGAAGTCTGAATATATAAGCAATCACAAATTATCAGGTCTTCAAAACTTGTTCATCTTGCCTTTTCCTTTGCTAGTGGTTGGCTCGTCAACCTTCTCAAGTTTAGCTGCAATGGTTATATATATGCAAGAGTGAGCAAAACAAATTCTCACTTGAAGGAACATAATTATTGGAAATGAATAAGCTTAATTGAATTGAATAATGTTCTTTTTACTGAAAAAACAAGAACTGAAATTAGAATTCATCTGAGGGTTGTAACGACCCAGAAATTCGAATTTTCCAGAATTTAAGTTTAAAGAATTAGTTATTAATAAAATGAATTTTATTAATAATATTATGTGCTATGTGTTTATTAATCGTTCTAGAACCTAGGATGAGTATAAGTCGGGAGGATTCTGTCTGCGAGCTAGATTGAACGAATAAGAATTTACAAGACTAAAATAAAATTTTTCTGGGGAAAAAGACGAAATAGGCACTATTCACCCGACGAAACCTAATGGTTAGGGTTTGAATAACCTAAGCCATTCTGAGAGTTCGGTATGTCAAAATGACATTTCGTCGAAAGATTTGCTGATAATATGTCGTGAAAAGTTAAGTAAGGCGATAAAAGTTTTTTCTCGAAAAACGTGCAGAAATCGGACAAAATAAAAATGACGAAAAGTACTGCTGTGTACTTTTCACTCTTTAAACTACGTTAGGGTAAACGTGAAGGAAAATGCTTAACGCCAAAAAGTGTTTTTTAGTTTTTTGGAAATTTGAAGAATACGTAAAAGTTAATCGGTAAAAGAAAGACGAAATATCCAAAAATATTTGTATTCCGAGAATCGTAGTTTTTAAAACTGTCGGACGAAAACCCGAAAGACGGAACCACGAAACATAAAGGCTAAGTAGACTTAAGGGCTAAGTTAACTTAACACTTAAGTCATGAATAGTAAGGAGGTGTGAATAGTAAGGAGGTTGGGGGGAAAATGACTAAAATACCCCTAGCCTTGGTTTTCTATAAATAGTAAGCTTAATTCATTTAAATGGGATTTTGAAAATCCTACAACTAGAGAGAGAGAGAGGGTTCGGATGAAGAGGGAGAATGAAGAGAATGAGCATGAATGATCGGATCGAAAGTGTTCGTGAAATAGAAAAGCTTGTGAATCGCCGATTTTGTCTAGCGGAAGAAAAATAAAGAAGAGAGGTAACCTAAAACCTAGTCGAATTTAAATTCTCTTTAATTCCTATATGTTTAAAACATAAATTAATGAGAATAAGAAATAGATGAGGTTATAAATGATCTCATATGGTTGAAATCATGAGAAATAATGAAAATAAGAATTTGAAGTTTAGTAAATAATTTTCTTAAGGATGTGTAAGATTCGTAATGAATTAAAACAATCCGAGTGGATTATATAAATAAGTAGGTGAAATAAGTAAGGAATAATGTTCTATAACATCAAATTCCAATAAAAAGTGAAATCGTAATCCAAAATATCGATTAAAATGAAGAACGAACGAAGAACACGCGAAGAACACGAAGAACATTGTTGATGGACAAATTTAAAACCATTGTAGGAAAATTGTTGTTGATGGACAAGTTTAAAACCATCGCGTATATGTTTGATGCATATTGCTTGGTTAGGAACGGTATAAACTTTCATGAAGAATGGATTAAACCTAAGCTATAACAAAGTTATGGAGAAAATTTTGTAAAAGACGAACGGGAATTAAAAAGTTAGTAAATAAACCCGAACGTGTAGGGTTTCATAAGAATGTAAGAGAACATAGAAAACGTGAGTCGTGGACTCAAGAATGAATGAATTTTGAGTTCGGATGACCGAATTGCGGAAGAACGAACAAAGAACGTTAAAAACATAAAATAAACAAAGGGTGAAGATTAAGCCAATCGAATGAAATATTAGATTCAGAATGAAGTTATGTCCAAGGGGGATTGAAGTACGTAAGATAAGGAAGAGAATGGCTTTGGAACAACCTCGTTCTGAGTTATAACGAATAAGTTATGAAAGCGGGAAGTAAGCGTCTCAAATTGGATTCAACACTTAGAGACATTTTCTAGGGTTAGGGCTTGGCCACAAGGCTAGCCATGCCTTATGGCTTATATTGAGTATGATTAGACCAGAAGTCGGGTATTGCAAACTCGTGCTGAGGTGCGAGAGATAAAGAAGAGAGTGGCGCCGCAGTGCCAGTGTAGGAAAAAGCCAAAGAAGAGCTTTTAACTGCTCAACTCTTGGGGGGAAAAGTATGGGAAGATAAAGAACATAATGTTCAACTAATGTAACACTTAAGCAAGTAATTTAAACCTTTAATATAGGTTAAGTGAAATGATCAAAAGAGATTAAAAGACCAAAAAGGTAATGAACGTAAATGCAACGCAGATGAGTTGAATAATCGGTCTTAGCATACAACAAATTGTATGGCTTCGACATTAAGGAAGAAAAATGAATGGTATTAAGAAAGCCGTAATGAAAAGTAAAAAGATTAATGGAAGCCGAATGTGAGTCGGATGAGAACGTTAGAATAAAATGTAAGCATTGAACACTTTAACCGATGTGAAGGTTGAGGGTACACAAATATTAAACGGATAGAACCTACACCCCGTGTATGGTTTGACCGTAAGATGATGAAGATCAATAATTAAACCATAAATGGTAAAAGACTGAATTAAAGACAATGATGTTAACTTAACGAAGCTGAGTAATGATTAACTTGAATGATCACTCTAAGTATACAAAAGATTGTATGACTTAGACGATAAAGAGTGAATACTGAGGTGTGGCATTTAGTTGCCAGGAAGCCATAAGGAATGAGAAATTGACTTGGCGAATGTTATAGTGTTAATGGTTTGGATAAGTTAAGATAAGTTTAGGTTATAGTACAATCATAACCTTTGATGGTTGAGATATGGGAGTTGGGCTAAAAAATTCCTTCAGAGAGCGAAGGTATATATAAAATTGGCAACTGATCTAACTCAGTGTTATGGGCAGTGTAGATGAGACGGGAACTTGTTTGTTGGTTGTTTGTGGAAAACCACTCAGAGTACCATATGGACTACTAGCAGAGAAGCGATGTGTGCTGGGTCCTAGTGAAGTTATAAGAAGAAGATAAGAATGTAAAACATCAAAGTTGATGAACGTATAAGTAAGACATCTCCGTATATCATGAAGTCGTAGAACGATAATGAAAGTGGTCGCGTAAACTTAGGTTGTAAGAACACGAACCCTAAGAAGTAAAGTAAACTAATGCATAAGTCAAAGATGTATGACTAATTGGTGTATGTGGTGTTTTCTTATGTGTTATATAGGAATTGAAATGAGCAGTTCTGCGTAAGCTGTAGCTGGGCGTAAGGCAAGTTTCCTAACTTCATTCATATTCTAAATGAATACTAGTTTCTTAAACTTCTCAGATGTTGAACTTGAGAAGTTTTGTCTATGTGTGAATGTGCAATATTTGTACAAGGTGGTAAAACGTATGAGGCCTTGAGCCACAATGTGAACACTTTGGTGTTTCTATGATATGAACTATTCTGTGATTGAGCTTTTCAATATAAGTATGTTATGTTTATACATGAACCGTTATTGGTAAGTATGTGTTATGATTCTAGCCAGACATGATGTGTATGAAAAAGGTAGATGAATGAAAGTATTTCAAAGTGAAAATGATTGATGTTTTAAGATAATAGGAATCGAGACTATTCCTACTATTCAAGCTGCTTCATAACCTTTGTTCGGTTATCAAAGTTCTAAAGGAACGTTTAAACTCTTGAAGTTATGTGTTAAACTGTTATGACTTGTTGGGCAATTGAATGCTCACATTTGCTTTAAATGAAAAACATTTTCAGCAAACGATGTTAGAAGAACTTAAGGATCCCGTAAAGATCAAGCTGACTGGTATCCAGATGCAGTGACATTTACTATGTGAATGAGCATGACGATCAAGCGAAGACTTGTAATAAAATAAGTTAAATGAACTTTAGATTAGTTTAATGAACTGTTATGTATCCTTAGTGGCGGATGAAAGTCACTCGTGCAAGATGTAAAGAATAATGTAATTATCCATATTTGTAATGAAAGAGATTTTAAGGTTTTAGAACCTGGGATTTGAGGATGTATGTTGTTATATTTATCTATATAATGATGTATGTTTGGAAGAAGATGGGATCGTGACGTACAGAATCCAGATGTGAAAATAGATCGAATTTTGGGGCGTTACAAGGGTCACTTTGAGCTTTCAGGCCACCACTGGTCATGCATAGTGGACTGCACAGCAAAGTAGTACACTGCTGCTCCCCTATAAATAGAGGGCTTGGGGTGGCCATTTTTAGGAGAGAAAAAGCGAGGAAGCCCTTTCCATTTTTCTTTTTAAACACTATAAACTGAGTGCTTTCTGTTTTCAAACACTTGTGAGCTTGTGCTTTGCTACATTTTACCAGTGGAAACCAAGTATTCATTCATTTAAATCTATCTAACGTCTTCTTGGCATCCCACTGTAAGACACCTCATATTTCTTAAAGTCTTTCTCCACTTTCATTCACACACAGTTATTCACGTTGAAAGTCGTGTTGTGTGCGTATGCCCGGACCGTCGGTCCGTGGCTTTTTATTTCTTTTATATATGTATATATATATACATATATATACACACACACACACACACATATATATATATATATATATATATATATATATATATCTAATTTGAATACTGAATGAACTCGGATAGACACATTATTGTTTTACTACTTATATATATATATATATATATATATATATACAGTCCCCTTCAGTTGAGGGATCCCTCAAATAACACTATTTGAGGATGGGCGCCAATTACTATAATAATAGTAGGCCACATATTCAACCCATTAGCGCTGCTTCCCAATTAGCACTAAATAGTATATATATATATATATATATATATATATATATATATATATATATATATATAACATATGCAAGATGAATCAAACATGAAAATCAATTAGAGACCCAATTTTTTGAAGCATAACAGTAAAGTAAGTAAGATCTTCTAAATAAAATAGAGACCCAATTTTTTTTTATTTAATTTTTAAGTCAATTTATAGATAAAAAATTAAATAAAATTTATATAAATCTATTTTATCCATGAAATCTCTAAGATAGAATCACAGTTTAAAATTCACATAATCATAATTTGAAATTCAAGATTAAAATATATGTGTGATTTTGAAACTGAACAAATAATTCATAAAAACGGACTTAAAATGAAAAACAATCAAAGAAGTGCTTCCCCATTCTTGTTGCCACTAATTCATAAAAACGGAACTCAAATACATGGGATGATAAGGCTGCCCAGCATTTAACAGAAGAAAAGTTCTTTTGGAAGCAGTTACTTTAAATGTTGCAGTACATTTGAACAGATAATTAAGAACATTGGATGACACTTGAAAATTGAGTTTCGATTTACATGATGAAAAAAAACCTAAACACTTCCTTGTAGTGGAAGGAACAATATCAGAATTTGACCAAAAAAGAACACACATCTTTTGTTGTTGCAGACACCTTAATTGGTGGAATCACTAGAGCTCGAAACATCATCCAAAAAACTCATCATCCTGACATGATAAAGTAAATGAAAAAATAAATAAATTTATCGTTCTCAACAACAAGCAAGTTATATAGGTGGAAGAACTATTATCCATTTTATCAACAAAATACTCCATATAAGTTCTATTAATAACTATAATTACCTGTGACGAAGAACTATTATCCATGCCATTAAGAGCTTCTTTGTCAGCAATTGAGGATCTAGCATGGTCAAAGATAACATCACAAAGTTAACACATGAGGTTTATACATAATAATAAGAAAGGAAAAATACAAATAAGTTTGCATTCTTACAATTTTTGAAGCATAGGACAATTCCTTTTGTCGTGTGTTTGTCCATATTTTCCACACCCATTACAACGCCGGCCTTTGTATTTTTTCTCTTGCCAACTCCTTTCTGCCATTAAGTCTTTTCCCACTTCCTTTTGCTTTAACAGGATATGGTTCATTTAAACTAGTTTCAAAAGCAATACTTTTCCTTGCAGAAGGTATTACTTCTTCGGCACCATGAAGCAATGGTTTAATCCTCTCAATCAATGAATCCAATGCCTCACAGAAGATCTGATTAGCTTCATCACTTAAGATGACTTTATCAATCACATGTGAATAACGTTGGAATAATGCATTGCGCTTTCCTATTAAGGAGTTGTCAACAGATATCTCAACACCATCCTTGTCTACCACAAGTGTAAGACCCCAACTTATTATAAATAAAATTGAATTTCTCTATTTATTATCTTGAAATAGTAAGGTGATAATTTGATATAATACTTTGGTTATGGGTGAAATGTGTAAATTTTGCAAAATAAGCAAGTGGTTATAAAATATTCATTTTGTCGGGGAATATTCATTTGGTCGTTGAATATTCTTGGTGTCAGGGAATATTCGTACGACGGTGCATCCATTTGTGGGCCTCATAACGGAATAACTGTCGGATGAAGAAAATGACAAAGTTTGAGTTTTTATAAATAACGACGTAATTGTTACCGTTAACACTGTTGGATTACCTGATGGTTAAAATACAGTAATACGTGTGGTTGCACAGTAGCATACGGTATTGCACAGTATTGTTGAATTATTGATTCTTACGTAAGAAGGCACTACTCAATAATTGTTACAGTAATTACTGTTCAATATTTTATTTATTGATTCAATAATTGCTGCGTTGATATTTTATATTATTGTTATTTCAATAATTGTCACTGCACAGTATATCCCATTATCAGATCAATAATTCATATTATTTGAATAATATTATTAGATAATATTATTGGCAATGTCTAGAAAGTTCTGTCAAGGAGAGGTTTGGTCACCTAATTGCGTTTGGAAGCCCCACTTTCTTGGGAACTACCTGGTTTTCATTATTGTGATTTTGTAATATTATTTGTGAATAATTAATTATTCATTTATATGATAAGGAAATATTTATTTGATGTATAATTGATGGATTTATTTATTTTATGTGGTTATAAATGAAGGAATTAATGCTAAGGCGTTTTATCAGTATTTTATCGGATTCGAGGTATTAAAAATCATCCGTTTGTTGATTTTGGATATTTTTATTTGGAATTTGGAAAAACTTAAAGCTTCAAAGTTTTAGAGAATTCGATTTCGTGTGGAATGGACATAAAATTCGTATTTTTCTGATAAACGGGTTATTTTCTATGAATTATTGAAGTTTCAGAAAATAAAATAATTTTTATTAAAATTGGGTGGGACCCACTTTTGTTTTAAACATCTAGGCTGCCAAAAATTTTCAGATTTGGCATGCGTGGAAGGAAGGACGAAATATATATATTATTTTATTAATTTAGTCTCCTATGGCGTTCTAGCATTTCCCTATAAATAGGCGCTTATGTTAGAATTGAAAATCACACTAGAAACAAATTTTCTTTCTCTCTATATTATCGAGCGTATTTTTGTGAGTATTTAGATACTTTGAGAGTTGCTGTTTGGTACAAGTTTTCTTCGGCTTTATATCCGATATTCCGATCAGAAGTACAGTTATTTTGAGGTAAGGGATGTTATTTTCTTCGTAAATGGTATTATTTCTTTCAATATCATTATACCAAAATATTGGTTTAAACTTTTTATCAAATTTAGAACTTTTTGTGTCGGGGTTACTATTCACATATACGACACTATTCACTTTAAGACCCCGAATTTTTTTTTAAATAAAATAGAATTTCCTTTATTTATTATTTTGAAATAGTAAGGGTTGATTTGATTAATGTGGTTAGTTATGGGTAAAATGCGCAAATTTTACAAAATAAATAAGTGGTTATTAAAATATTCATTTTGTTTTATAGAATATTCGTTTGGTCGTGGAATATTCTTTTGCCGCTTCAAGAATATTCGTATGACGCAATTTAAACCATTTGTGGGCCCCATAACGGAAAACGATTGGATGGAAGAAAACGACAAAGATTGAGTTTTATAAATAACAACGTAAATTATTACCGTTAACACTTTGTTGGGTTACCCGGTGGTTAAAATACGATAATATGCGTGGTTGCACAAAAGAAGATACCTGTATTTGCAATATTGTTGAATTATTGATCCTTACGTAAGAAGGCACTACTCAAAAATTATTACAAGAGTTACTGCTCAATATTTTATTGATTCAATAATTGTTAAGCGTTGCTAGTTTATATTATTATTGCTTCAATAATTGTCATCAAGATGCAAGATTTTCCATTATCGGATCAATAATTCATATTATTTGAATAATATTATCGAGATAACATTATTGGCAATGTCTAGAAAGTTCGCTCTAAGGAGAGGTTTGGTCACCTAATTGCGGCGCCAAGAAGGAGAAATCCTTATTGAAAGCCCCTCTTCCTGTAGAACTACCGGTTGTTATAATTGTGATTCTCAGATTATTATTTGTGAATAATTAATTATTGATTTATATGATAATGAAATATTTATTTGATATAAATGATGGATTTATTTATTTTTGTGGATATAGATGG
This sequence comes from Panax ginseng, assembly GCA_020205605.1. Lineage (NCBI taxonomy): Eukaryota > Viridiplantae > Streptophyta > Magnoliopsida > Apiales > Araliaceae > Panax > Panax ginseng. The sequence continues at coordinate 35,930,473 of CM035129.1, forward strand.
AGAAAATTTTTAATATGACAATTGTTGAAAATTAATATTTTATCTTTTTCGATAAAATAATTCATTTAAATATATTATTTTAATAATATATTAATTGTGATATTTTTATAATGAATGTGGGATATATGAGTATATGAGGAGGTAGAGTATTTTGTGGCATTAAATGTTTACCATATGTTTTGTGTGTGGGTGGACACAATTCTTGACCAAAAAAAATTGATTATGAGGCGTAAAATCGCTCATTTATGGATTTGGATAATTTTTGTTTGGAATTTGGAAAATCTTCCTACAGTAAAGTTGTAGAGAATTGAATTTCCTATAAAAAGTTGCGAGATTCAATTTTCCGACAAAAGGGCTATTTATCATGAATTATTGAAGTTCCTAAGTTCAAATAATTGATTTTTGGAAGTTTTAATTATTTTATATAAGAAAAACGCTTTTGTGGTTGTTGGCACATGGGTGGTCATGATTTGGACCAAAGAAGGCATGCTAGAGTTTTCAAAACATGTGGGTAGGAATTTTGAATAAATAATAATATATTTTATTAATTTAGTCTCCTTTGGCGTTCTAACATTTTCCTATAAATAGAGGGCTAAGTTAGAATTGAAAATCACACCAGAAACTAAGTTTTCTCTCTTTCTCTCTCTATATTATCGAGCGTATTCTTGTGAGTATACTTTGAGTGTTGCTATACGGTGCGAAGTTTCACAAGACTTATCTCGAAAATACAATGGAAACTGCGGTTATTTTGAGGTAAGGGATGTTATTTCTTTCGCAAATGATATTATTTTCTTCAATATCATTATGCCAAAATCTTTGTTGAACTTTTTATCAAATTTGAAACTTTTTCATGTCGGGGTTACTATTCATGAGTTACTATTCACGAGTTACTATTAATGAGTTACTATTCACGAGTTATTATTCACGAAGCGTGAAGATGTTTTTTGTGAAATTTCTATCTTTTTGTGTCGGGGTTACTATTCACGTATACGACACTATTCACGTATACGGCACTATTCACAAATACGGCACTATTCACCGAAAAATGAAAATTTTCTCTTTTTCTTCCAGATGTCTTTTATGGTTACTATCTTTGATTGTATCCATGTTTTGATCGTTATTTTTAAGTTCTTCTTCAAAATCGTTTATTATGAAGTATTATCGATCTTGGATAAACTTTTGTACGAATCCCTAATATTTGTCCTTCTATCTCACTGGATTCGTTCTTAAAAATATTTTTCATCATCCTCGGTCCTTAATGGTGATACTTGATGAATATCTTTGGCCTGTAGTGCAAAGATGAACGATTAACTGATGAATATCTTTGGCCTGTAGTGCAAAGATGAGCAGTGTTGAGATGAACATGACCAATCTGGTGATTTAAATGAATATCTTTGGCACCAGTGGTGCAAAGATGAATATTGATTGTTGTTACTGAGGATAAAATATTGATGATGGACTTTTAAACCTTAGAAGACAAAGATAATTCTTTTTCTCTACGTGACTCTTCTAATGGATTCTTTGCTTCCACCGCATTTGTTGATCTAAAACTTGTTGTCTATTGTATTCTATTAGATTTTTCCCTGTTGAAGACTAACGATAATTTGTTGTATATTATCTTAGTCATAATATTCTTTACTGGGCTAGTTGAGCTCACCCTTTTCCTTGTTGTTCCATTTTCTTCTCGGGAGGTGAGAACATAGCGAGGATCGAGTCGGGGTATGGAATGAAGGTTCTAGAGAGAGTTGTTTAGTAGTCCTCACCATTTTGTAAAATAATGTATCAATAATTATGATGGGGATTTATTTATGTGTGGATATTGTCTGATTTATAATATCTCGTATTTAAACTCACAAGATGTATTGTCGTATTTCACACGACATTTGTATTATTGAAGTTGTAGTTATTTCTGTACCATGTATTTGGCGACTCAGAATGGGTTGGGTGGAATGGACCTATTTTGGGGGCGTCACATTCACGAATACGAAACTATTCACAGAAAAATGAAAATTTTCCTTTTTGTCCAAGATGTCTATTATGTGTATTATCTTTGATTGTATCCATGTTTTGATCTTTTTTTTTGAATTCTACTTCACAATTGGTTATTATGGAGTATTATTGAATTTGGATAAACTGAAATACGAATCCCTAATAGTTGTCCTTTTGTCTCACTGGATTCGTCCTCTAAAATGTTTTTCATCATCCCCAGTCCTTAATAGGTGATACTTGATGAATATCTTTGGCCTGTAGTGCAAAGATGAATTATTACCTGGTGAATATCTTTGGCCCGTAGTGTAAAGATGAGAAGGTGTTGAGATGAACATGACAACCTGAAGATACAAATGAATATCTTTGGCCCGTAGTGCAAAGATGAATATTTGATGCTAGATGTATATTGATTGATGTTACAAGGACAAAATATTGATGATGGACTTTTAAATCTTAGAAGATAGTAGAATTTATTCTCTATGTGACTCTTCTAATGAATTGTTGTTTCCGCTTCATTTGTTGATCTAAAACTTGTTGTCTATTATATTCTATTAGATTTTTCCCTGTTGAAGACTAATGATAATTTTTTGTATATTCTCTTAGTCATAATATTCTTTACTGGGCTAGTTGAGCTCACCCTTTTCCTTGTTGTTCCATTTTTTCTTCTTAGGAATCGAGAATATAGCAAGAACCAGTTGGGGTACAAAGTGATGGTTCTAGAAAGTTGTTTTAGCAGTCCTCACTATTTTTGTAAAATAGTGTATGAATAATTATAATGAGGACTTAATTGAGTGTGGATATTGTTTAGAAGACAATATTAGTATTTAAACTCACAGTATGTGTTGTTGTATTTTACACGACAATTGTAATAATGAAGTTGTAGTTTTCTTTCTGTACCATGTATTTGGCGACTCAGAATGGGTGTTGTATACCTATTTTGGGGGCGTCACAGTTGATATCAGAGCTTAGGGATATGGTCTCTGGCAGAAATCAGAGAATAGAACTAGGAGGGGAGAGATGAGTAAATCCTTCGCTAGTATGTCCTACATAAGCTTATTTGTTGGTCGGTCATAATATAGGGATATTATGTGATATGTTAATTTGTTTAATTAACCCTTGTTTTATGACAATATTTAAGAATGGTAGCTGAGAACGTTAACAATGGAGTGTATAAGACTGTGGAACAACCTTTAGTCACAAACCAGGAGAACGTGCAACAGGAAGGCAATATTTCTCCTGTAAACAACACTACCGAGCAAACAATGAATGATGGAATGTTTAGGAGCTTTTTGCAGTTCATGCAAAATCATACGAGGAAGACTCGTGTACAAAATATAGGTGGAAATGATAGCAACGCGTGGTTTGTCATAGCCAAGCAGTTCAAGGAGTTGGGACCACCAGAATTCTTTGGAAAGCCAGATCTAATCAAGGCAGAAATGTGGGTTAAGAAAATTACAAAGATATTCAATGTCTTGAGATGCATGGAGGAACAGAAGGTTCCATTCGCCACTTTTATGTTCCGTGGTGAGGCAGATTACTGGTGGGAATCTGTGAAGCATACCCAGCCAGTCGCACTCAACATGTCTTGGGAAAGATTTCAGAAACTGTTCAATGACAAGTACTTTCCAAAAAGTATTCGTCATATGAAGAAGGTAGAATTTATTAAATTGGAACAAAACAACATAACGGTGTCTCAGTACGAGGTGAAGTTTACGGAGTTATCCAGGTTTGCACCTCATTTGGTAGAGAATGAGGAACGTATGACGCGGTGTCTAAAACCTGAGATTCGCCAATACCTTATCTCTCACAAATTTTCTCTTTATTCAGATATTGTCAATAGGGCTCAATTATTAGAGCGAGATAGTGAGTATGTTCAACCGAGGGACCATAACCAGGGTCATACCGGTGACAACAGTCATCGGAGCGATGATAACCAGTGAGGAGGGAAAAATACGAACAAAAGCGGTAACCACTCGGGTGGTAATTGTGGCCATTATAATAGGAGAGGTGAGTCAAGTGAAAATTTCAAAAAGAGGAGATTCAACAATGATGGGAAGACATCAGCAGCATCACCAGCATCAACTGTTGCTAGGGGAGGAGAACAACCACCGGTCGTGTGTTATAAATGCGGGAAAGAGGGACATATCAGCCAAAACTTCCCACAACAATCCAAGGTATGTTATAACTGTGGAAAGGAGGGCCATATAGCTCGAGACTGTTCTATAGCAAAACCAAGTTCAGTAGGGATGGTGACTCCAAAGGTTGTCCCGGATAAGTCAAAATCAGCGGTTCCTAGAAGAGCGTTTGTCGTGACTGGCCAAAACACAAGGAACCCGAACGAGGGGATCACGGGTAAGCTTATCATAAATTCTTGCGAAGTTTATACATTACTAGATACCGGTTCTACACATTCTTTTATCTCCCCTGCTTGTGCTCAACGTTTAAACTTGACTCTGGAGAAATTAGACTTTGATTTATCAGCGGAGACTCCGTTAGGAGAAACTTTCGTTACATCCACTGTTTATAAATCTTGCTTAATCCAAGTTGGCACCATCACATTACCTATGGATCTTATCTCTTTAAAGATACTTGCTTTTGATGTGATTTTAGGGATTGATTGGTTAACCACTCATCATGCCAAAATTGATTATTTTCGTAAGGTTGGGAGTTTTTCCTAACCAACCTATTATACGAATTCAAGCAACTAAACCACTAAAATCAGTCACTGTCATATCAAACCATAAAGCTATTTGTTTAATGAAAAATGGATGTCAAGCTTTCTTAGCCCATGTTATGGACTTGAACAAAAATACGTTAGATTTAAATAATATTTCTGTTGTTAGTGAATTTCCTAACGTATTTCCTAAAGAACTTCCTGGTCTACCCCCAGAACGTAAAGTTGAATTCTTTATTGATCTTGAACCGGGTACAAAGCCCATTTCTAAAACCCCATATCGAATGGCTCCTATTGAACTTCAGGAGTTAAAAGTCCAACTACAGGAATTGTTAGACATCGATTTCATTCATCCTAGTACATCTCCTTGGGGTGCTCCTATTTTATTCATAAAGAAGAAAGACGGGAGTATGCAACTTTGTATTGACTATCGAGAATTGAACCATGTCACCATCAAGAATAGGTATCCACTACCTTGCATTGATGACCTGTTTGACCAGTTGCAAGGAGCACAATTCTTTTCAAAGATCGACCTTTGTTCTGCATATCATCAGCTGAAGATTAAAATTGAGGATATTCCAAAGACTGCCATCAGAACTCGGTACGGGCCTTATGAATTCTTAGTCATGTCTTTTGGATTGACTAATTCTCCTGCTGCTTTCATGGATATGATGAACCGTGTATTCAAGGAATATTTGGATCAGTTCGTTGTTGTTTTTATTGATGACATCCTCATCTATTCCAAAAGTCGTGAAGATCATGAGCATCATTTGAAGCTGGTACTTCAAAGACTTTGTGACAACAAGCTTTATGCCAAGCTGAAGAAATGCGAGTTATGGCTTAAGGAAGTAGCATTCCTAGGCACGTGGTGTCAAAACATGGAGTATCTGTTGACCCGACGAAGATTGAAGCAATACAAAGTTGGGAGAAATCGAAGTCGGTAACTGAAGTGTGTAGCTTTTTGGGCTTAGCTGGTTATTATCGGAGATTCGTGGAAGGATTTTCCCGAATTGCTACCTTGTTAACTCAGCTGACTCGGAAAGATACAAAATTCAAGTAGAGCAAAGAATGAGAGAAGAGTTTCCAAGAGCTCAAGAGGAGACTCATTTCGGCACCTATTCTGGCAATACCATCTGGTTCGGATGAATTTGTTATCTATAGTGATGCTTCAGGCAAAGGGTTAGGATGTGTTCTCATGCAACATGGGAAAGTCATAGCCTATGCCTCACGACAACTCAAAGAATATGAGAGGGATTATCCTACTCACGATCTAGAGTTGGCAGCAGTCGTTTTCGCGTTGAAAATCTGGAGACATTACCTGTATGGGGAGAAAGTGGAGATTTATACGGATCATAAAAGCCTCAAATATTTTTTTACCTAAAAGGAACTCAACATACAACAACGATGTTGGCTTGAGCTGTTGAAAGATTATGACCATAGCATTCAATATCATCATGGAAAAGCAAACATGGTAGATGATGAATTGAGTAGAAGATCGTATGCGGGTACGAGTGTAATGTTGTTAACACAAAGACCCATTTTGTACAACTTACAAAGGATGGAGATAGAGTTAAAGGCTCCAAGTAACCACGTGATGATATCAAACATATGAGTAGAACCGACTTTAATTGATAAAGTTAAAGCTGCTCAAGCTTCGGACCTGGGGTTGATGCGTATGAAGAAGAAAGTGCAAGAAGGTGCTATTCTGTAAGCAAGAATCGATGAAGAAGGAATACTTAGAGTCAACTCCAGACTTTGTGTTCCTAACGACTCTGACTTAAAGCATAGAATCATGATGGAGGCACACAACACACCGTTTGCAATCCATCATAGGAGTACCAAAATATATCATGATCTTTGACACACATTTTGGTGGAACAATATGAAGAGAGAGATCGCGGAGTTTCATCTCAAGGTGTTTAACTTGTTAACGAGTAAACGCGGAGCATCAAGTGCCAAAAGGTCCATTGCAACCACTTGAGAGTCTGGAATGGAAGTGGGAACACATTATTATGGATTTCGTTACGGGTCTTCCCAAAGTTTCTCGAGGCATAGATGCGATTTGGGTTATTATTGATAGATTAACCAAGTCTTCTCATTTCTTGCCTATACGTGAGACTTATTCCCTTGAACGCCTTGCTCGTATGCACGTAAATGAGATTGTAAGATTGCATGGCATGCCAGTATCCATAGTTTCAGATCGTGACCCAAGATTCACTTCATGATTTTGGGTTAGCTTGCAGAAATCTATGGGAGTGAATTTACGATTTAGTTCAGCATACCATCCTCAAATGGACGGGCAATCGGAAAGGACTATTCAAACCCTTGAATATCTATTAAGACTTTGTGTCCTAGATTTCAAAGGAAGTTGGGATAAGTACTTGCCACTGGTGGAATTCTCCTACAACAATAGTTATCAAGCAAGTATAGGCATGGCTCCATTTGAGGCGTTGTATGGACGAAAATGTTGTTCTCCAGTATGCTGGGACGAGGTGGGTGAAGCAACTTTGTTTGGACCAGAATTGGTATGCATGACTACAGAAAAGATCCAAATGATTCGACAACGTATTCAAACCTCACAAGATCGATAAAAGAGTTATGCGGATCTTCATCGAAAGGATGTTGAATTTAATATTGGGGATCATGTATTGTTACGTATTGCTCCATGGAAGGGAGTTACAAGATTTGGGAAGAGAGAAAAGCTCAATCAACGATTTGTTGGTCCATTTGAGATTCTTGACCGAATAGGAAATGTGGCCTATAGACTTGCGTTACCTCCAAGCATGTCTCGTGTTCATAATGTTTTTCATATATCTATGCTTCGTAAATATGTGAAAGACCTAAACCATATTATTGCGTTAGAACTAGACGAGATAGCCGAAGATTTAACATACGAAGAGGTACCTGTTAAGTTATTGGACAGGAAAGAGCATGTCCTACGAACAAAGGTTATACCACAAGTTAAGGTTTTATGGAGGAACCATGCTATTGAGGAAATGACCTGGGAGTTGGAATCGGAAATGAAAGTGAGGTACCCTCACCTTTTTTAAACACCATGTACGTAAGTCAATTTCGAGGACGAAATTTCATAAGGAGGGGAGGTTGTAAGACCCCAACTTATTATAAATAAAATTGAATTTTCTCTATTTATTATCTTGAAATAGTAAGGTGATAATTTGATATAATACTTTGGTTATTGGTGAAATGTGCAAATTTTGCAAAATAAGCAAGTGGTTATAAAATATTCATTTTGTCGGGGAATATTCGTTTGGTTGTGGAATATTCTTGTTGTCAAGGAATATTCGTATGATGGTGCAGCCATTTGTGGGCCCCATAACGGAATAACTGTCGGATGAAGAAAATGACAAAGTTTGAGTTTTTATAAATAACGACGTAATTGTTACCGTTAACACTGTTGGATTACCTAGTGGTTAAAATCTGATGTCTGGCGTGGTTGCACGATGAGAAGACATGGTATTGCACGCAGATTGTTGAATTATTGATTCTTACGTAAGAAGGCACTACTCAATAATTATTAAAGTAATTACTCTTTAATATTTTATTTTATTGATTCAATAATTGTCACTGCACAGTATTTTCCCATTATCAGATCAATAATTCATATTATTTGAATAATATTATTAGATAGCATTATTGGCAATGTCTAGAAAGTTCTATCAATGAGAGGTTTGGTCACCTAATTACGCGCCAGTAAGGAGAAATCCTTATCGAAAAGCCCCCTCTTTCCTGGGAACTACCTTGTTTTCATTATTGTTATTTTGTAATATTATTTGTGAATAATTAATTATTGATTTATATGATAAGTAAATATTTATTTGATGTATAATTGGTGGATATATTTATTTTATGTGGTTATAAATGAAGGAATTAATGCTAAGGCGTTTTATCAGTATTTTGTCGGATTCGAGGTATTAAAAATTATTCGTTTGTGAATTTCGGATATTTTCTGTTTAGAATTTGGAAACACTTCAAGCTACAAAGTTGTAGAGAATTCGATTTCGTGTGTAATGGACATAAAATTCGTATTTTTCTGATAAACGGCCTATTTTCAATGAATTATTGAAGTTTCCAAAAATAAAAAGATTTTTATTAAAATTGGGTGGGACCCACTTTTGTTTTAAACATGTGGGCTACCAAAAATTTTTAGATTTAGCATGCTTAATGGCCGGTCTTGGTAGGTGGCGTGGAAGGAAGAAATATATATATTATTTTATTAATGTAGTCTCCTATGGCGTTCTAGCATTTTCCTATAAATAGGCGCTTCGGTTAGAATTAAAAATCACACCAGAAACAAGTTTTCTTTCTCTCTATATTGTCGAGCGTATTTTTTTGAGTATTTAGATACTTTGAGAGTTGTTGATCGGTACAAGTTTTCTTCGGTTTTATATCCGATATTCCTATCAGAAGTACCGTTATTTTGAGGTAAGGGATGTTATTTTCTTCGTAAATGGTATTATTTCTTTCTGTATCATTATGCTGAAATATTGGTTTGAACTTTTTATCCAATTTGGAACTTTTTGTGTCGGGGTTACTATTCATGTATATGACACTATTCACGTATACGACACTATTCATGAATACGACACTATTCACCAAAAAATAAAAATTTTCTTTTTTGTCCAAGATGTCTATTATGGTTACTATCTTTGATTGTATCCTTGTTTTGATCTTTATTTTTGAATTCTACGTCACAATTGGTTATTATGGAGTATTATTGAATTTGGATAAACTGAAATACGAATCCCTAATATTTGTCCTTCTGTCTCACTAGATTCATCCTCTAAAATGTTTTCCATCATCCTCAGTCCTTAATAGGTGATACTTGATGAATATCTTTGGCCTGTAGTGCAAAGATGAATTATTACCTAATGAATATCTTTGGCCCGTAGTGTAAAGATGAGCAAGTGTTGAGATGAACATGACCAACTGATGATAAAAATGAATATCTTTGGCCCGTAGTGCAAAGATGAATATTTGATGCAAGATGTATATTGATTGATGTTAAAGGGATAAAATATTGATGATGGACTTTTAAATCTTAGAAGATAGTAGAATTTATTCTCTACGCGACTCTTCTAATGGATTGTTGTTTCCGCTGCATTTGTTGATCTAAAACTTGTTGTCTATTATATTCTATCAGATTTTTCCCTGTTGAAGACTAATGATAATTTGTTGTATATTATCTTAGTCATAATATTCTTTACTCGGCTAGTTAAGCTCATCCTTTTCGTTGTTGTTCCATTTTTTCTTCTCAAGAAGCGAGAATATAGCAGGAACCAGTCGGGGTAGAGAGTGATGGTTCTAGAAAGTTGTTTTAGCAGTCCTCACTATTTTTGTAAAATAGTTATGAATAATTATAATGAGGACTTATTTGAGTGTGGATATTATCTAGAAGACAATATTTGTATTTAAACTCACAGTATGTGTTGTCGTATTTTACACGATAATTGTAATAATGAAGTTGTAGTTTTCTTTATGTACCATGTATTTGGCGACTCAAAATGGGTGTTGTATACCTATTTTGGGGGCGTCACAACAAGATCAGATCTAGCAGATCTAGTCCATCTTTTCAAAATATATTGATCTGGCAATTCATGAAGCTGACGTATTTTGTGCAAATATGCCAAAGTATGGCTGCATGGGATTCCCAAACTCTTAAACATATGACAACTACATGATGAAAAATCTGCATATTTGTCATAAACAATCAGTCGGTTTCTTTTTTTCTTTTTGTCATCCATATGTACAACTTTATATACGCTGTGAGTGGCATTCTCTTCTGTAAGCTCAACATTGTTGCAATAACTCTCCCACAACTGATCTTGAAGTTTATAAAAAGTTAGTACGTGTGTGTATATATTAGCCATTTATCTACCCATCATTATAGGGCACTTATTTTTTGCCTTCTCATTAATATCGGTGTGATCTACCATAAATTCCAAGTGTCGTTGGTGTAAAAGTCCTCTATTAAATTGAACCATAAAGTCCACCAAGGAATTGTTTTTTGAAACATACCTCTTGAAAAATGCATGCCCACTTTCTACTCGCTGACTACTGGACATTCCAAATGAGAAAATGTGGTTTACATAAGCTGGCACCCATTTAGATCAAATATTAAATATTGGTTGAAACCATGCATCTTCATTTAACTCGTTGTTCTCAACAATACTCTTCCATCACAAGTCAAACTCATCTCTAGTCTCAGAATCTCAAACACAGTCTCTAAATTGTTGATAATGAATAATACACTCAGGCTTGTCAGAAAATTTATTCAAAATATGCCAGCTACAATACCTGTGAAATGTATGTGGAAAAGCTTCTGAAATAGCTTTTGTCATTGCGGGATCCTAATCAGTAATACTAATTTTCGAAGAATCACCTGGCATAGCCCTCAAAAATTCTCTAAACAACCAAATGAAGGAGTCTGCAGTCTCGTCACTTAAGAATGCCCCAAAAAAAATAATTGTCTGACCATGTTTGTTTACTCCCATAATTGGTGCAAAAATCATACAATATCGATTGGTGTTGTAGGTAGTGTCGAAGATAACCGCATCACCATAGAACTTGTACGATTGCCTAGAGATTGCATCAGCCCAAAACATCGAGTAATCTTGTGTTCAATATTTGTCTCAACCTTGAATATGAACCCTGAAATTTTTTCTTGTTCATTCAGGAAATGATCAAACAACATTTTTCCATCATAACCTTTGATCTTTATACGTCTATCTCTGTTGGAGTTGTATATATCTTGTTGAGTAAAATCAACATTTTCAATGCCTCTTGCTTGGGTTTCTAGAATGTCATATTGTTGGTGTGTGGATACGTTTACAGATGTTAGTTGTTGTGCTATTAGTTGATCAAGCCCAGAAATTCGACGATGAGACTTTTATAAGTGGCGTCTTCGCGGGATTGTCATTGGATGAGTATGAGCCTCTTCAAATATCGTGACTACGTATCCACCATGTTTTGATTTAACAACTATTAGCCGCACCTTACAAGACTCTCTGCCTACTCCACGACGCCTTTTTACAACACCACTTGTTTCAGTTGACCAACTTCCCTCTTTATTGCAAACGTACTCCTTCCGTTTGACCTCTCCGTCTTTAATCTTCTTACTAGAGTATGATCGAACACTAAACCAAGCTTCCCTTGCATAATAATTGTAAAAGTCATACACTTCTTCTAATGTTTCAAATTGTTGACCTTGAAAGGGAGTGAGTTCACCAATTACTTGAGGATAGAAAATTGATACATAAGGATTTATTTCCGAATTAGTTTCCATGTGATCTAATATGCCATTATTAGCTTTCATAGTTGAATGATAGGTGAGGCGAATCTGTTTAACCATAGAACATGTACAGATGCACTTTAATCACAAAACATGGACATATATCACATTCTGTTTTTTTTCTCAAATATCAATTAAGAGTAGATAATAAATATATTATATGTATGATATTCTGTTTTCTTGTCTTTTTTCCCTTAATCCAAAAGACTAGATTAAGAAAAGAAAAAAAAGACAAGAAAAACTACTCTACTGCAAATATATTATGTAAGTTAAAATCTATATGTGCACAACTTGTTAGAGAATTAGTTCAGGAAAGTGCAGTCAAATATTAGCGCATTCACTTCAATTATTTGTGTTGATTCTTGTGGAATTGTTGATGGGTCTACCAGTAATTAAATATCTATGAGGAGCTTTGACTACTCTCCATTCTGATTCTTGCATTGGACAATTGGAATGTAAATCTTATTAGCGCAAGTAGTATTCTTACTCTTTGTTTTTATGTGCTTTTTTGTTATACATTAGCATAGTTGTTCTAAACATTTCAAATATAACAACTTAAATTCTCCTTTTCTCCTCTTTTGATATGTACATTTGTTTTGTCTAGATTTTCAGCAACTTGTGGGTATGTCTGTAATTATATTTCATAAGTTTAGTGTCACTGCAACTTGTGGGTTCACTTTTGTCTTTTGAAATACTTATTGGTCTGGAATTTCAGTACACATATTTAGTGTGTTTGAATTTCAGTAGTATTCTGTACAACACAATCTGTAAAGAATTCCACAAGAATCAACACAAATATATTATGTAAGTTAAAAATCTATATTTTCTATTTGTGCACAAACTCTGTGAAGTGCAAAAAAGTGCAGGATCGGAATTTTGATCAAATCAAGAATTGCCCATTAGAACTTATATCATGAATTCATCATTAGAACCCAAATCAATAATTTTACACAAATTAAAAATTATCCATTAGAACGTATACCAAGAATTTATCAATGGAACCCAAATTAAGAACTACCCATTAGAACTTAGGGTTAAATATTTTCTAGGTCATTTTACTATAAGTCGACTTACAAATGGATCACCAAACTTTTTTTCTTACAGTCAACTCACTGAACTTTAGTTTACTAACACGCCGTTACAAAAACCGTTAAGTCAAGGTTGACTTAACGGAAGTGATGATGTGGCAGCTGACTTGTCTAAAAAAAGCCTATGTGGCAGTTAATATGCGACGTGGCAATGAAGATGTGGATTTGGAGGAAAATTTTTATGACAAAATGAAAAAAGTATTTTAAAGTATAATATAAATTATAAAAATTAGCCAAAAAACAAGAAAATAAATAAATAAATAAAATAATTATTTTAATAAAAAAATGCGATTATTTTAATAAAAAAAATGTAGTTTTTTAATAATAAAAATACGATTTTTTAAAAAGCATGTTTTTTTAATAAAAGAATTTTTTTATAATTTTCATATTATTTTATAAAACTACATTTTTAAAAAACACGAGTGTTTTTATTAAAAAACTGCATTTTTTTTATAAAACAGCGTTTTTATTAAAAAAACTACATTTTATAAAACTACATTTTTTTAAAAAAACAGCATTTTTATTAAAAAACTGCATTTTTTTTTATAAAACAGCGTTTTTATAAAACTACATTTTTTAAAGAAACTGCATTTTTATTAAAAAAAACTGCATTTTTATTAAAAAACTACATTTTTTTTAAAAACTACATTTTTATTAAAAAAACTATATTTTATTACGTTTTTTAAAAAAATTGCATTTTTATTAAAAACTACATTTTTATTACGTTTTTTTAAAAAACTGCATTTTTATTAAAAAAAAACTACATTTTCATTACGTTGTTTTAAAAATTGCATTTTTATATTTTTATTACGTTTTTTAATAAAAGAAAAAACTACCTTTTTAAAAAATTGCATTTTTATTACGTTTTTTTAAAAACTACATTTTATATTTTTATTATGTTTTTAATAAAAGAAAAAACTACATTTTTTTAAAAGCTACATTTTATTACGTTTTTTAAAAAATTGCATTTTTATATTTTTATTACGTTTTTTAATAAAAGAAAAAAACTACATTTTTAAAAAAATTGCATTTTATTAAAAAAACTACATTTTATTACGCTTTTTAAAAAAATGCATTTTATATTTTTATTACGTTTTTAATAAAAGAAAAAAAAAACTACATTTTTAAAAAAAGCGCATTTTTATTAAAAAAACTACATTTTACTACGTTTTTTTAAAAAAGCGCATTTTATATTTTTATTACATTTTTAATAAAAGAAAAAAACTACTTTTTTTAAAAAAGCGCATTTTATTAAAAAACTATATTTTTATTACGTTTTTTAAAAAATCGCATTTTATATTTTTATTACGTTTTTTAATAAAAGAAAAAACCACATTTTTAAAAAAAGCGCATTTTAAAAAAGCGCATTTTATAAAAAAAATTAAAAAATTTCTTTTATTAAAAATATTTGCTTTTTTAAAAAAGCGCATTTTATTATTAAAAAAAACTACATTTTTTATTTTTATTAAAAAAAGCTGCATGTTTTTTTATTTTTATTAAAATAATTATTATTTTTTATTTATTTATTTATTTATTTGTTTTTTTGGCTAATTTTTATAATTTATATTATACTTTAAAATATTTATTTCCATGTTTTCATAAAAATTTTCCTTCAAATCCACATCTTCATTGCCACGTCGCATACTAACTGCCACATAGGCTTTTTGTAGACAAGTCAACTGCCACATCATCACTTCCATTAAGTCAACCTTGACTTAACTGTTTTTGTAACGGCATGTTAGTAAACTAAAGTTCAATGAGTTAACTGTAAGAAAAAAAAAGTTCACTGACCTATTTCTAAGTCGACCTATAGTGGAGTGACCTAGAAAGCATTTAACCCTTAGAACTTATATCTAGAATTCATCATTATATCTGAAATAAAAAATTGTCCATTAGATGTTTGATGGCTGCAATCAATTTTAAAATCCATATTCAAAACTCATATCAGATAACACCACCACAACAACAATAATGAGTAAATCACATGAACCCATATCAAATTTGGAGATGTAATTTCAACTTTTTACAGAAATCTTCAAATCGATTTAAAAAAAAAAACCATGTCAGATACCAAAAAAATTGAAGATTTAATAGAAATTTTTAAGTCAAATGAATTTTTACCTTATAGAAATTTGAAATCTTGCAAGCTGAGTTGGAAATTGTGAAAATGGTGGGTCATCTCTTCAACTCGAAAGAGTTGATCTTCTTTTAAGCTTGCACGAGACTCTTCCTCTTTTCCCTTCTGCGTTCCTCTTTTCCCTTCTGCGACTCTTCCTTGTTTCCCTTATGCGTTCCTCTTTTCCCTTCTGCGTGCCTTAGGTTTTCTCAGCTAGATAAAGTAATTAAAACAATCTCAGCCACATATAGTAACTAAAACAGATCTAACGGTTGAGAGCGCCCATCCCTCAAATAGTATTATTTGAGGGATCCCTCAACTGAAGGGAACTGTGTATATATATAAATATATATTTTTCTGGATGTGTCTATCCAGACTCATTCGAGTATTCAATTCAAGATATATATATATATATATATATATATATATATATATATATATATATTTTTGTCAGTCTGGAGATCACTTACGTGGCCATTTTCCTCTTATATATATGGCACCCCCAAATCAAAGTACTCCATTCCCACAAGATTTGGTGTTCACTATCCAAAACCATTACATCTAACTACCCATAATAAATGATAAAGACATAATTTAAATAACTTAACAAAATCTTTCCCATTAAAGGGTTACATCATCTCAAAACAATCCCGGGTAATCTAACCTTAAATTTATTACAATATATATATATATATATATATATATATATATATATATATATATATATTTACATTTCATCCTGCCTGAAGTTTACTTAAGTGGTAGTTGATAAATCTTTATATATATATTTACATTTAAGTCCCTACATGGAGTTTACTTACGTGGCGATTGATCACACACACACACACACACACACACACACACATATATATATATATATATATATTTATATTTCCCATCCCTTTGGAGTTTACTTCGTGATATATAAATATATATATATATATATATATATATTTACAGCTTATATATATATATATATATATATATATATATATATATATATATATTGCATTTCTGACTTTCATACATACTGTATCATCATGTGAGCCTAGGAATCGTGTGATCACAGATTCAGTCTCTGAATCTAGATTCATTTCCCGTGATGGACATTTTTAACTGTAACCAACTTGTAAATTATTCATGGTGTTTGAATTTCCCTAGATGGCTCACATGACCACAAGGAGTTTGACACTGCTATGTATCTTATTTTCTCGAAGATGTTTCGTATCTCGAAAATAAAAGCAATCCAGCCAAACACTTAATAAAATAGAAGTATCAAAGGCCTCAATTACTATTGAGCACAAGGGTTTGAAAAACCTCTTTTACAAAACATCACTGTCATATCTCGTTAAAATTGAACTTTTATACAAAATTCAAACCCTTTGTATATTGGTGCAAACGAGGCATAACACTATTTCCAAATAATTGCACATTGACCCACACACACACATTCAAATGGAAGTTTAAATTGAAAAGTAGCGGTCACCGTGTCACCACGGATGTCGGGGGGTGCCTAACGAATCTTGGTTTCACAGACCTGTTAAGCAGTGTTACATCACTAGGTCAATGTGTAAAACTTTTTCTTGGTTGAGTTGGTACAACCATTTAAAAATACCAATTGGAGACTCTTACAGTCCAATCGTCAACATATACAAGTCAGACCCTTTTAAACTTGTTTTTTCAAACAAATCTCACCTAACATGAGAACACCAAAAGACAAGAAACAGAAAGGGACAAATAAAAATTCCGACGTTGACAGGTGGCGACTCTGCTAGGGACTCCAGTAAGAGGGCTTAAGCCGCTATTACAATCTTTTCAAAACTTTGATCTGCTTGTGTATGGTTGTTGCACTTACATTTGAATGAATGTGTACTAATGCATTTACTTACTGCACTTAGTACTTCAGACTATATCTGCCTATGATATTAGTGATTCACATATGTCATCATTTCCATACGGTGAGACGCGTTGTATGTGAATGTATGTTATGTTATCCCTCCACCATGAGGCTATCTTTTCGGTGTTTGATTACTGGACTCGTAGGGAGACTAATTCCAACAAGGCTCAGGAAAGGCACCACCCAGATTTGCTCCAGTTGAAAGACCGGATTAACTTCCCGTCGAGTAAATTGTGATGATCTGGGAACCTTCATTCCAAAAATCCGTGAGAGTAACCTAAGATAGGTCAGCCTCTGATAAATCAAACGCAGAGGGAAGTCTCTTCATAATTTCCCATTTTAATTACTTGTAATCTCAAATTACTTGTAATTTTATTCCATGTCAATCTCAATGTAATGGAAAATATGAAGGAATATGTGTACATGCATTCCCTTTTTATATCAAAACCTGACATGCTATCTTGTCAAACTGACATCAGTTTTGCAGGATAATACTCCTAAAATTGAATCATAACATACCATGTAACTTTTCTACATTCCATAAGACTAAACTACATAAGTCTTTTGTAGGGAAACAATTGGGCATGTTACCCGTTCAAAGTCCAAAAAGGCAACAAGCCTACAACCAATCATGGCTACATCTGGCCAGTCTAATCCTACTCCTGTCTCTCGTGAGGACTTTGAAGGATTAAGCAACCAAATTACAAAGTTAGTTGTTCTGCTCAAAGAACTACACAAGTCCACTCAGGGTCCACAAATACCCATACATACAGAATCCTCTACACATGGAGGAACCCAGGGTCCGGACAAAGAAGCTCCAGTACCTGAGTCTCAGTTGGACAAAATCAACAAAACCCCTAAAATCACCCATCTCAAAAAAGATCCAGATACCGGTGATATCAGGAAAAAAGTCCTACAAATAGAAGAGACCATTCAGTCTATTAAAGGGATTGCAGCACACGGAAGTGTTTCATATTCAGATCTTTGCATCTTCCCTGGGGTTCATTATCCAGAAAAGTTTAAGACTCCCGATTTCAAAAAGTATGATGGATTGGGAAACCCTTACACACACTTGAAAGTATTCATTGGAGAGCTCAGATCTTATACCGAGGATGAAAAGCTCAGAATGCAGCTATTTTAGAAAAGTCTTACTGGAAAAGCCAGAGTATGGTACACTAGATTAGACAACTCCAAGATTCATAGCAGGGAGGAGCTAGCTCATGCTTTCCTCAGTCAGTTCAGTTTCCAATCTCAGATGGCTCTAGACTGGTACCAAATTTCCAAAGTCAAGAAACAAGCTAATGAGTCTTTCAGAGAGTATGCCCAAAGATGGAGGCGTCTGGCTACTCAAGTTATTCCCTCTATAACTGAGTCTGAAATGGTGATGACCTTTATAGACATTCAAGAAGCTCCCTTCTATAAGAGGGTCTTAGCTGGCATAGGCAAGCCATTCTCTGAAATGATCAAACATGGAGAAATGGCTAAGATGGGATTGAAGTAAGGAAAGATTCAAGACCTTGTCGCTCTAAAAGCTGTAGCTGAGCACATCCAATCTGGAAGTTATGGAAACAACCCCTGGAGGGTGCATAAGAAGAAAGAGGAGGATGTTTCCTTGATACTACAAGGACAAAAAGGCAGTCAGAACATGCCTATTCAGAGGAGAAACTACTCCCCTTTTCAAGCACAGTCTTTAAACCCTCCATTACCAAAAAGTGGAGAAGTCGGACGCACTCGAGTGTTCACACCCTTAGGGGACTCACTCTAGAACATTCTCAATCTTCTGACAACTCATAATAAAATTACCCATCTTCTTCCACCAGCCAACCAGAGTGGGAAGGGTTTCAATGCTAACAAGAAGTGTGCTTATCATGCTGGAGCTCCAGGCCATGACACCCAGGATTGCTGGGCCCTGAAACATAAGATCTAGGATCTAATTGACAATAGTGAGATCATTATAACTAAACCCGACCAACCCCATGTGCAAGACAACCCTCTTCCTCAGCACAAGAAGAATATTTTAACATGATTAATTAGAACAATGGACATAGCTCCAATTAAGTTGTGGATCCTCCTAAACAAGCAAGGATAGTACTGACAAATGGGATTTTCCACAGTTCCAATTTATGATGGAACAAAAAATAAAGGCTCATCACGAGCAAGTCAACCAATTAGAAGAACTGATGGTCCATCAACACCAAGTCACACGTCAATTATTCATCCAGGAGCATGCTAGCCTCCTTCCTCTTTTTACAAATACTCTACCACCACTTACTCCGAAAGGTGAAACCTTGGAGGATAAAATTGCAAAAAGAGAAAAAGCTAAAGCCCGTCGGAACTTCGCCAATAAAAGGGAATTCACCTATTTAGGCCAACCAATGGAAGAAATATTGCAGATACTGATCAATGAAGAAAGAGTCATAGCTCTGCTACTTCCAATCAGTCCATGCTCAAGATAGTTTGATTCCAATAGAGTATGTCAATATCACTCCCACTCTCACGGTCACATCACTTAAGAATGCTGGGCACTCCGCCATCTTATTCAGAACCTAATTGACAGCGGTGTCCTATAGATGGCAGACAATGACGCTATTTTACTTGAGAGTGGGGACACATTTCCTACAAAATGGAAGGAAGTCGTAGCGGTTATATCCTTGGAGGGTGATCTAGCTGCCACACCACTTACAAAAAAATAGATTCAGCTCAAAGGTGTTGAAAATCAATTGAAGGTGGCTGCGCAAAAGCTAATTATATTGCCATTAAGACCACAATATCCTGTTATCAGCCTATAAAAAGTGCCATGGAATTATGGAGAGGATGAAGGATCCAAATCCAATATAACTATTGTAGTGTCAAAGGAAAATCCATTGTATCTTCCCCAACGAGTGATGAAGCCTACCATCAGATCAAAGGGGAAAGTTTCTATGGAGAAGATTGAAGAATTCCTCTGTACTATTGGACACAATAAAGCCAAGGTGGTTTTAAGCTTGAAAGAAGCTCCACAACAGATCTCCATACTGGACTTGGTGTTCTCCTCAGAGGATCACAAGAAGGTCTTACTAAGAGTTTTAGAAGAAGCCCACTTTCCAAAATCAATAGATGTTGAAAAGTTCCATCATCTGGTTGATCACATTTTCAACAGCAATGTGATATCCTTCACTAATGATGACATACATCCCAAAGGGATGGGTCATTGCAAACCCTTGCACATAGCGATTATGTCCTCCGAATACACGGTGGGAGGAGTTTTAATAGATGGGGATCATCCTTGAACATTTGCCCTTATGCCACCTTAGAGAAAATGAACATCAATCTCAATAGGATCCGAAAGCAGCCATATAATTATCAAAGAATTTTATGGATCCCGACGAAATGCTGCTGGAGATCGGTCCACATACATTATGTGTATCCTTTCATGTGCTCAAAATAGCTACAGGATACAATCAGCTCTTGGGAAGACCGTGGATTCATATGGCTGGAGCCGTCCCTTCCACCCTTCATCAGCAGCTCAAATAAATTATTAATAGTAGTCTTGGTTACTGTTAATGCTGAGCTAGAATGTCCTGAACAAGGTGACATACCACTCATTAGTTTTAATGCAGAAGTTGAGCATGTCAGCTTCCAGAACCTTGAGGTGAGAAACACTCATTATCAACCCATTGGAGCGCCACCTCTGATACCCAGAATTTCTATCGAGGTAATGTCGGCAAGTCAAGATATGATATCCTTGGGTTATCAACCTGGACAAGGGTTGAGCAAAGATCATCAGGGCATTAAGCACCCAATTCAAGTTCTCAGACAAACAAGGACAACCGAACTAGGCTATTCTTCTAGCTCCAGTCATAGGAATCCTCACAAACACAAATAGGTTCCTTCATCTTCAGCCATACAGCGATTGTCTAAACCTACAGAGGCTGAGCCTGCACGTCCTCTATTAAAGGTTCATGCCCATGTGGTGGCTATGTTGTTTCCTAAGCCGATATCGGTCAAAGGAAAGGATGTCCCGATTCCAAATCCCAAAGTGGAGGAAAAGGAACGGAGACGTAAACAAGACATTGTCAGGCGGTTATCAAACATGTGCGTCATAGTCCATACTGAGGGTATGAACAGAGACATCCTAGACGATGATTGTCCAGACATCATGGTCATCATTCATAAGAAGGAGGATGATAACAACCCCTTTATCACTGTTATCCATCAGGACTTCACCCTTGGCAATTGGAGGAGCATTCCATGTATTTGTCGACAAGGGTTAAAAGGGCAGAAACTCCCTCTGCCCTGTAGATAGCAATAACTGCTTAATTTGTTTTGTACAATATTAGCAATTGTTTTGTCATTATATGCTAACACTCTGTATGATTAAACAATTTCATATATTAAGTGAAAACATTTTGTTTCAGGACTCTAAAGTTGATGTGCCTAAACTTGCTGATGAGGTGCCTATTCTCCACAAGGATTGTAACTTTGATGTAAATTTGGACTTAGACATGATGGAAGTACAAGAGGACTGTGAGATACCTCAGGAGATTAAAGAATGGGTCGAAGACAAACCCAAGCCAAATCTTGATCAAACCACCTCTTTTAACCTCGGAACCTCGGAAAACCCCAAATAAATCCAGATTGGTATGGACCTCACTCCAAACGAAAGGAATGACATGGTTACTCTATTGACCCAATTCCAGGATGTGTTTACATGGTCTCATGAAGATATGGTCGGTTTGTCCACTAATATTATCATTCATCACCTTCCCATCAAAGAGGGATTCAAGCTAGTCAGGCAGAAGCTCAAGTGATTAAAGCCTAAGTGGAGTTTAAAAGTTAAAGAAGAAATTGTGAAACAATTTCAAGCCGGCATAATCATGGTATCAACATACCCTGAGTGACTATCCAACATAGTACTCATGCCCAAACTTGGAGGAAAAGTGCGAGTTTGCGTGGATTACAGGGATTTGAATAAAGATTGTCTAAAAGATAGCTTTCCCGTGCCATTCATCCACATACTCATTGACAATACAATGCAGTACAACATGTATTTCTTTGCTAATTGCTTTGTGGGGAACCAACAAATCATGGTTGCTGAAGAGGATCGTGAGAAAATTGCATTCATCACTCCTTGGGGAACCTTTTGCAATACACGGTTGTCATTCGGCCTCATCAATGTTGGAGCTACCTATCAGCGAGCCATGATGGCTTATTTCCATGAAATAATGCACAAAGAGATAGAGATCTATGTGGATGATGTTAGTTCCCAGTAAGCACAATATAGATATAGAAGGGGGGGGGGGGGGTTGAATAGATCCTTTTTCTTTCAAATACTTATCTCATTCATTTTATATTGCTCATGAATTAGCATATGAAAAATATAAGAATCTTTTCAAGCACAGCGGAATAAGTAAAAGATCCCCTTCATTGATATATTCATAATCAGAAATACATTGTTTGTAGAGTTAATTCAGTAGTAAGAAGTTAAACATACATAGCAGTTATAGCAATTAATGTACATAATATAAATGACATAAAGTAAAAGACACAAAGGGTTTTTAGTGGTTCAGAGACTCAAGCTCCTAATCCACTCTTCTGCTTTCAACTAGCAGGATTTCCACTAAGGAAGGGCAGCACCCTGAATCACTAAGATTCCTTCAAGTCTAACAACCTTGGGACTTCAGTTCACTTAGAACTCTTTAAGGCCAGCAGCCTTGGAACTTCTCTAGTTCCCTAGGAACTCTTCAAGCCCAGCAGGCTTGGAACATCATTTAGTTACTCTAGACAAGGACCCCTCAGGCCCTGGCTTCTAGTCGTTGTAGTTGTTGTTGTTGTTGCTGTTGATGCTGAGCTGCTAAGATGTCTTTAAGATCTGAACATCTTCTGTACTTAGCATCTTGGTGTGGTCCTCTTTGCATTCCGCTTCGAGTCTGAACCACATCTTTTTTGGTGCAGCTGATCTTTACTCTTTTCTGCTCATCTTCATCTTATGTCAGCTGTGCACCATCACCATCTGGATTTACTAAGTCCCTGAGCTTTTGGTAGACTTTATCTGGAACTTAGCAATCCCTGAACCCTTCTTGAATGATTTGCAGACATGGTTCTGCACTTGTTCAGTTTTAGCTTTAGGTTCATGGTGATTCATAGAGTGGCTCTCTTGATCTTCTTTGTATCCTGCCACTTTTCTGAATGTTATCTTCTTGGCCTTCTCGGTTCTCAGCTTGGCTGCCATCTTCAATGGCATTCTCATCTTTGTTGAGTGAAGCTCTAATCCGTTTAAGTCCTTCTTCAAGGCTGCTTCACTTCTACCTATGTAGTCTCACTGTCACTAAGACTTGTTGTCTTAATCTCTGGTGGAACTCGTAGAGTCAACAATAACATTCCAACAACTCAATGATTCTACAACTTAGCAATCATCAGCCTCTCTTGATCTTTGAAGCTTTATTGATTTATACTCCTTCCCAATCTTCCCGTTGGAATGTAGCCTTTGAAAGCTATTTGAATTACTTCACAGATCTTGAGTTATTTGGTGCAGACTGCAGATGTGACATGACATCCCCTTTTTCTGACTTTTCTGACACTGCAGTCTACTATTTCACCTACCCCGTCAGATATGTTACTTTGATGTCTCGGGTAGGTCGACGACTTTATTTCCCCTTCTGATTTTGATTAGAGGTTGTCCTTGCATCGATGCTCTCAATAAGCTTTTGTCCAAATACCAACCTTTAGATTGAACTGTTGCCAATGCTTCAATCCTCACTTGATTGGACTCTACGATTCTGATGCACTTCTTCTTGGACCTGATCGTAGTGTCTTATTGACTGATTCTTATTGACATATAGATTCAGCACTATGATCTTGAAGAGTGTTCACTTGATCTTTGGTGAAGAACAACTCTTCCTTCTCTCATTCAGTGCTTCATTACTTCTGTTTGCCTCGACTGCTTTTAGATACTAATGGCTTGACTCCTTGCTCTGGCCCCTTCTGAATAACAAGACACTTCAGATTTGTGGCATGTCCAGCTCACTTTCTCCTTGTGATCTCTCATTCACTTATCATCAATGGACTGACCCAATGCTTAATCACTTTAGCCTTATTCTTCAGAGGCTGACCAGAATCTTTGTGTATACTCCATCAGTTCCTTCTTAATTTAGTAAACACTACGATCCTGGTTACTTTCAAGATTGTTGTCATCTTTATACTTGACAGCTACTGCATATGCTGACTTTCCTTAGTCAGCTACTAAAGTCTTCTTATGATTATCTTGTGGAAAACTTCATCTTGAATGGCTTCACAACTCAATCTAGATGCTGATTGGGTTGATTCTTAGATCTTCTATTAGCTTTCATGCCATTCGTTGAGTGCTCTCTCGCTTCCTTTAGGTGAGATGTATCTTTTCAATACCAACTAGAGGCTTCATTTCTTTGGATATCTGGGAGTGCTCAATTATTGAGAATCATGTTTGCTCTACTATTCTACATTGGCTTTGTGAGCACATATGTTGAGGTCTCAGCTCTGCACTCTACGATTCAGCTTCGGATGTGTAGACACTACGACTCCGAGATCAGATCTTTACACTACGATTTTTGTCGTTGTGCTTGTTGTCTTTATCTGATCTTGCTCGACTATGATCTCTGCCTTTGATACGATCAGTAGACTCTACGACTCTGAGTGTAGTTTACTATTCTTGACTTGGCTTTGACATTAGTAGACTCTATGACTCCGAGTGTAGTCTACGATTCTTGACTTGGCTTCGGCAGATGCTCGGTCGGCTCGTAGGCAGGCTGTCTCTATGATTCTGAACATGACTTCCTCAACAGATTGTGGCTCCAAAGAAGTGCTCCTCGACACACTACGATCCTTCCTTATTTCTCCTGGCAGTCTACGAACTCCGAGATCTACTATCTTGCAGACTACGATTCTGCCTTGATAGCTCTCGAGTTATCCTTGACTCTCTAGCGGACTCACGATTTCTAGTGCGATTAACAACGATCGAACAAGCCTATCTATTACATCAAAAGATCAACCTAACATGCTTGATCTTTTTATCTTTATAGTCCTTGTACATCATTTCTTTTTAAGGACTTTAAAAAGTTGTTTTGCTTATGTAGGATCAACTTAACATATTTGATCAATTCATTCTAAGTCCTTGTACATATGTTTCTATAATCTATCAGAGGACTTTACAGCTTTTCTTAGTGCAAGCATACTTGCATATTCATTCATATATATATAAATATCATAATCAAATCATATGTAAATAGGAATATCATTCATATATTTATTCTTAACAATCTCCCCCTATTTGATTATGACAAAAACAATAAGTTTATATGCATGTTATAAATGAATCTTATATATAGTGAGCAGCTGTATTACTAAAACAGATAATCATGAATGTCATTTATAATGATGTGAAATTTAATACACTAACATTTTACATCTTGAATCCAGAACATACCTAACTAGTTAAAGATGTACCTCTTTGGTTCCATGTATGCTTCCAGGATGTCTGTTGATCAGTTATTCATCTGTTTGATCTGTTTGCTCCTACTCCCCCTGGGATGTGGACTTCATCTCTTTTTTCTGTTCCCCCTCATATGTATGCTTCTCTTCTTTTTCTGGCTCCCCCTTAGCCTTTGCTAACATAGGCTCATCATCCTTTGGCTCCCCCTCAGATGATGACTCAGCTACTTTTTGTGTTGTCTTCTTCTTTGGCTTCTTCTCTTCTTTCCTTCTGCTGTCCTTACCCTTTCTTGAGTGCCTCTTGCTCTTCTTCTTTTTATGCCTCTTTTCTCCCCCTTCTTGTCATTAATCACTTGGGAGAGCCGTTCTATAAGCTGCTCCATTAGATAAGAGGAGTTACCGACTTCAATCTTGAGTTCTTGTTGGCTTAACTCAAGTTGCATAGAGAAAGACTGATTCATGTTGTCAATCTTATCAGAGAGGACTTGGAGTTTCTCTTCATTTGCCTTTTGTGTTCGTAGAGCTTCTGCCTTCTGATCATTTATGGCTTGTAGATAGATGTGATCTCTCTCTTTGATTTTGAGAGATACATCAGCCACCATGGCTTGTAGACTGTCATGAACTTAGTTATCTTCTGTTGCTATCAACCTCTTTGACTCTTCGGTGATTTGAGATATCATCTTGATCAGCTCATCAGAGTTCTTCAATAGTTTATGCTCCAAAGGAATTTGTTCATTTGGTTGGGCAGCCTCTTCTTGAACACCAGATTGGACTTTACGATTTTCATCCTTTGACAGATTTTCAAAAGCAGTGAGAATCTGAAAAATCGTTAAATACCAATTTTAATTGGAGGATAAAGGAATGTCAGATATCTGAGCTTGGGCAGATGAAGGCTCCTCATTTTGAATTTGAACACCATCATTGGTAGAGTGACCCGACTCTACGATTGTCTCCTTGGCCATAAACCTTCTGCCTTCCGAGTCCACTCTACGATCGTAGGGAATATAATGATTGTCAGCATGTTGGTAGATTTTGTAATGAGGTTGGTCTTTGATCATCATTCTTGCATAATTCTTTCCCTTTGGGAAGTTCTGAGACACCAGTTCTAGGCTTGGAATTTCTGGAAGTACTTCTTGTGATTCATTCGAGCCTTCCACTATTCTTCTTTTGTTAATCTTGGCTGGAGAGATGATAAGATAGTTTGCTATTTTTTTCAATTCCTGATTTGCAGAACTAGAGTCTTTCTCCAATTCTTCACTTCTTGAGCTTGAATCTTGTTGGCTCCTTTCCTCAGATTCATCAGTGAATTCTTCTTACTGAATTTCATTTCCAGAACCTTCTTCAGCTAGATCTTCCTTGGATTCATTTTCTTCATTACTAGACCCATCTTCAACACTTTCTTCCTCAGATTCATCATCACTTAACTCAGTGATTGTAGTAGAGTGATCATTTCTCTTCTTGGAGGCAAATTGAGCAATTAATATGTAGCTCTTCCTTCTCCTTGGTGGTTCAACTATGAGAGTTTCAAACTCCTCTTCTTCTTCAGAATCTAAAGCTTCTGTATTATCAGACGGACTAGCTTGATGTTTAGCAATAGTAGGGGCATGTTCTTCTTCTTCAGACTCGACATCTTTTGAGTTTGTTGGGGGCATTAGCAGTAGAGGATATTGTTGTGTCAACTTGCAACCTTTCTTCATCATCAGAGTGAATGCTCTAAGAGTTAGCCATAGGGCTTGCACATTCTTTTGCTTCACCATCAGACTTGGCTCTTCCTTTCATAGATTCAACTTCTTCCTCATTGCTGGACTTGCTCTTTAAGGGTTCAGTCTTAGAGCTTTTAGTTCCCTTCCCATCTTTAGACTCTACATTTTCTTCTTTGTTGGATGAACTTTCTTGGGGAACTGGAACTAATTTTTTCATCCCTTTTGTTTTCTTCTTGGGTGGTTCTTGGAGTAGTTTGTTACTCCTTCTTCTTTTTGGGGTTTCAATAGTTGATGATGGTTTTTCTCATGCTTCTTGTTTCTCCTTGTCAGTGGAGACATGGCTTGACGAAGCCTTTTCATTCTTCACATTCTTAGACTTCTTCTTTGCCGGTGTGGTAGCAACTGATGTTAAAGTCATCAGACTAAGATCTTTCCACCTCCTTTGCCTTTCTCTTCTTTGTAGAGACTTTTCTTCTGCTTCCAGTTTGTGTTAGCCTCCTGTTTTCCCTGGGATTTTTCTTCCAGTTTATAAATAACTGTTAAGACATTATTTTATGAACATTTAGAGGATCTCCTTCATCATCCTTGATCTTTATTCCCAGCTTTTTCTTTATTACAATACTCAGTAGTCTTCCATGAAAGACCTTAGTGAGGGGTCTATCTGTAGACTTCCTTACCTCAGCCCTTTCCACGCATTTGGAGATCTGATCGAATAAGATAGCTCCAAAGTTGATTTTCTTCTTCAGAACTATTGTAGACATAATCTTCAATTGTTGATCAAGCACAGTGTCATGTGTAGTATCCTTGCATAGGATAAACTTTCCCACTATCTTAGCAAGGAATTCGAATTCCTCAGGAAATTCCTTCTTCTTCATGTCCTTTAGGCTAGGGTTTCTTTGGTACCGCATTAGCCTCTTGCCTTCTTCAATATCGACTCCATCCAGGTTTATCAGACCTTGATTGGGAAACCCTAGACATTGATTGATGTCTGATGCTCTTATCTTCAGACTTGATCCTTTCACCTTAGTGGTCAGAACCCCAGAATTCATTAAAGCATTTGAGTAGAAATGCTATACTAGATCTGTATGGACTGGAGTGTCGGCCTCCAAGCACTCAGAATCCAGCTTTCTTTACGAGCTCAAGGTTGTTTTTGAACTTTATCTCTAATTTTTCAAACTTTGTGAAGCCGAGTTGGATTCAAGTTATAACTCTCCATTCTGCCATTTGAAAAGTTGAAGGTATATGGGTGTGTGATTCAAAGAGATTTATGGGATAGGGCTGATTGTGATTTGGACTCTGGAAGTTTGATTGGTTTGGCTTCGAAGAGGATTCTAGGGTTTGAAAATGGGAGGGAGAGAGGTTCGATAGTTCTTGGTAACTGTTTGCAAATTTTGAATTTGTCTTTATGGTAGTTCCTTTTGACTCTGCATACACTGTGATGTGTCAACTAGCCATTGGTTGCACGATGCCCAGTAATGAAATGTATCCCCCCATTAACTTTTCAGTTAGATGTTTCTTTTAGAAGAGTAGATGTTTGATTGACGTGGATTAACCGTTGACCTCTCTGGTTCGTAGAGTAGCATGATAAGGCAACTATGGACTCTACGATTTCCTTTGTTGACTCAACGATCAACTTTTGAGAGATGATGCAGTGGATGGTTTTTGACATTACTTTTCATTTTGAACCTGCATAGCTCAACTACTGACGTATTTCATAAAGTCTTGGGCACTTTTCTTTATCAGGTCATCTTTCCAACCAGCATTTGAACTTATCTCCCATAATCTGAAAGGTTGAGCAATTGTCCTGTTCTTCCAAGCTCCTCACGTGTTGGAGTAGCCTATTGTAAGGCTTTAATCGTCGAGTCTGTTTCTACGATTGCTGAGGTTTCACTACGATCGTTGAGGTTACATCACGATCGTTGAGTTTTCTTCAAACTCTACTCTATGATCGTTGACGGTCTTGGTCCTTGAGATGAACTAGATCAAGCAATCCTTCTGGGTTAAGGTAGCTCAGGAAGGGCCAACCTCTTAGAGTAAGCTAAGGGTCAGGTTTGTCCCTAAGGCGCTTTCCAGATGAAGTACTTTAGAAGTAATTTTCACTGATACCTCATTTGACCTTCTCTGATGGGGAGGTCCTCTACCAACTTTAGACAATTGCATTTTCTGTAATCGTGGTGTCCTCCTATACTTACACTACGATCAGGTGTTTGATCGTAGGTACTCCACGATTTTAAGTTGGGTGGCTGATAGGTTATCAGTAGTACATTTTAATAACTATGGATCTTTACTTGGTTCATCAGCCACAAAGTTTTGGGACTCTGTAGCTAGTACTTTGCTTCATAGAATATCTCCGTGTTGTTGTTCCTTAACAGATCACTGCTCCCCCATAGTTGATGTTGTCTTTTCAGTGAAGTGTGATTTCCTTTTATTCATGTGCATTAGGAGGTATCCTTGCATGTCTCTTTTGGGTTGGAATCACCACTGACAATTGAATATGTTTACACCGTAGACATGGATATCTCCAGGATTGATCATTCTACGATCATTTGACAGCACTACGATCATAGTCGTCTTTTACAGTTTGTACTTGTGGAGTTCTGCTCCCGTAATGAGTTCCTCATGTTTGATGCTCGATGATCCCTTGTGGTGATTTTCCTTGAGGATTCTTCTCGTATGACATGCTTTGAATGATTGAGCATCTAAGACCATTTTACATCTTTGGTTGAATGACTTACTTCCTTATAAGGATCAACAACAATCTGAGCTTCATACAGATTAGCTCAGCAAGTCTTCAAGGATAGGCTTTGACATATAGGAGTTTTATTAGAATTATTTTTGAACAGTCTTAAGCCATCTGCTGGTTGAATCTTCTTGACTGAAGTCTTCTATTTCACCATTCCTTAGTGTGGTCAGATAGAGCAGGTACCTGCAGGTTAGATACATTTCTATTTTTGTACCCATACTTAAATGGGTCCTGCTAGGTTAGTTTTCTAAATCCCTGTTCCTCATATATTTGGATAATCATCCTATTGATTACCACAAGTCATATTCATACATGTAACTAATTTAGATAATACATTTTGAGATGTATGATGGTGAGTGTGTTTAAGATTTGCTATTTTAATAAAACACTCTTTTTCTTTGATGGTTTCATCATTTTCTAGGTTATGCTCACACGGTTTAATTGTACACATAGTGAGAATCAACTTTACGATTTATTAATATCTTCTTAATTCATGGAGGTGATCAGTTTCTATGAATCTTCAAGATACGCTTGTAGAACTGATCATACTCTGTGTGTTATTAAACACTTAGACCATAGGTTGTACATACATACTGACCCATCAGCAAAGCTTACTTCACATAAAATTAATTTAACTTGTGATGCTCTTATGACCCATTTTAGATTTCTTTCACGATGTCATCTTCAACCTAAAACTTGGATGGAGAGAAAGTTTATAGGCATTTGAGTTTCCATCCTCAGTGTACTTTCTCTCTTCACCTTTTTAGGTAGATTATGATTCCTTGAAATAATACTGTTATAGTTCATAAGGGGGTGCAATTATGATGTACATATTTATATTAGTGAGGAACCGTACCTTTTACTGTCAGTTTCTTAACAGTCATTTATCTTAGATATACTGAGTTTAGGCATTGATGTGCATAGTTTCTCATTTGTTCTTGACAGCTAGTTGCTCCAGTTGACTTTCAATCAATCAGTCGTGGTCTTGAAGATGCAAGCTTAAGAGAATATCAGCATCTTTAGTTCTTTGACATCTCTGAGTTCACAAGGTTTACATCCAGCTGCTGATTGGCCAGATATATGTTTGAGAAGTTCTTCTTTCTTCTCTGGTTAAGCATTTCTTAGCATGTGTGGCCTTTTCATCTTTTCAGGCTGGTGGATGTTTGACTCTTTTTTGTTGATGTCTTTTGAGCTTTCTAGCCTAGTCTTCAGACTACAAGATTAACCGCGAGCAAGGATTGGTCTTGTTGATATGGCAATCAAGAACATAGATCGATCTGAAAGCGACTTGTGTGTATATACACATTTACACATACATAATATATTTCCAACGTGTGACCTCATCATCTGCATATAACAAGTGACTTACTACTAAACTAAGTTTAGAACAATGTTTGTGCCTAGGATCAGACTCAAAGCGATTAGCTTTTGAATATAGCATGAAAACCTGCTTTGATACCAATTGTTAGTTCCTAGTAGGCACAATATAGATCTAGAAGGGGGGGGGGGTTGAATAGATCCTTTTTCTTTCAAATACTTTTCTCATTCATTTTGTATTGCTCATGAATTAGCAAATGACAAATATAAGAATCTTTTCAAGCATAGCGGAATAAGTAAAAGATCCCCTTCATTGATATATTCATAATTAGACATACATTGTTCATAGAGTTAATTCAGTAGTAAGCAGTTAAACATACATAACAGTTATAATAGATAATGTAAAAAATGTAAATGACATAAAGTAAAAGACACAAAGGTTTTAAGTGGTTCAGAGACTCAAGCTCTTAATCCAATCTTCTGCTTTCAACTAGCAGGATTTCCACTAAGGAAGGGCAGCACCCTGAATCACTAAGATTCCTTCAAGGCTAGCAGCCTTGGGACATCAGTTCACTTAGAACTCTTCAAGGCCAACAGCCTTTGAACTTCTCTAGTTCCCTAGGAACTCTTCAAGCCCAACAGGCTTGGAACATCATTTTGTCCCTTTGGACAAGGACCCCTCAGGCCCTGGCTTCTTGTTGTTGTAGTTGTTGTTGTTGTTATTGGTGCTGAGCTGCTAAGATGTCTTTAAGCTCTGAACATCTTCTGTACTTAGCAGCTTGGTGTGGTCCTCTTTGCATTTCGCTTCGAGTCTGAACCACATCTTCTTTGGTGCAGCTGATCTTTACTCTTTTCTGCTCATCTTCATCTGATGTCAGTTGTGCACCATCACCATCTAGATTTGTTAAGTCCCTGAGCTTTTGGTAGACTTTGTTTGGCACTTAGCAATCCCTGAACCCTTCTTGAATATTTTGCAGACATGGTTCTGTACTTTTTCAGTTCCAACTTTAGGTTCATGGTGATTCATAGAGTGGCTCTCTTGATCTTCTTTGTATTATACCACTTTTCTGAATGCTATCTTCTTGGCCATCTCGGCTCTCAGCTTGGCTGCCATCTTCAATGGCATTCTCATCTTTGTTGAGTGAAGATCTAGTCTTTTTAAGTCCTTCTTCAAGGCTGCTTCACTTCCACCTATGTAGTCTCACTGTCACTAAGACTTATTGTCTTAATCTCTGGTGGAACTCATAGAGTCAACAATATCATTCCAATAACTCAATGATTCTACAACTTAGCAATCATCAGTCTCTCTTGATCTTTGAAGCTCTATTGATTTATACTCCTTCCCAATCTTCCCGTTGGAATGTAGCCGTTGAAAGCTATTTGAATTGCTTCGCAGATCTCGAGTTATTTGGTGCAAACTGCAGATGTGACATGACATCCCCTTTTTCTGACTTTTCTGACACTGCAGTCTACTATTTCACCTACCCCGTTAAATATGTTACTTTGATGTCTCGGGCAGGTCAATGACTTTATTTCCCCTTCTGATTTTGATCATAGGTTGTCCTTGCATCGATGCTCTGAACAAGCTTTTTTCCAAATACCAACCTTCAGATTGAACCGTTGCCAATGCATCAATCCTCAGTTGTTTGAACTCTATGATTCTAATGCACTTCTTCTTGGACCTGATCGTAGTGTCTTATTGACTGATTCTTATTGACATGTAGAGTCAGCACTATGATCTTGAAGAGTGTTCACTTGATCTTTGGTGAAGAACAACTCTTCCTTCTCTCATGCTGTGCTTCATTACTTATGTTTGCCTATACTTCTCTCAGATATTGATGGCTTGACTCCTTGCTCTGGCCCCTTCTGAATAACAAGACACTTCAGATTTGTGGCGTGTCCAGCTCGCTTTCTCCTTGTGATCTCCCGTTCACTTATCATCAATAGACTGACCCGATGATTAATCACTTTAGCCTTGTTCTGCAAAGGCTGACCAATATCTTTGTGTATACTCCACCAGTTCCTTCTTCGTTTGGCAAACACTACGATCCTGGTTAGTTTCAAGATCGTTGTCATCTTTCTACTTGACAGCTACTGCATATGCTGACTTTCCTTAGTCAGCTACTGAAGTCTTCTTATGATTATCTTATGGAAGACTTCATCTTAAATGGCTTCACAACTCAATTTTGATGCAGATTGGGTTGATGCTTAGATCTTTTATTAGCTTTCATACCATTCATTGAGTGCTCTTTGGCTTCCTTTAGGTGAGATGTATCTTTGCAGTACCAACCAGAGGCTTCATTTCTTTTGATATCTGGGAGTGCTCAATTGTTGAGAATCATGTTTGCACATCTTTTGAGGTCTCAGCTCTGCACTCTACAATTCAGCTTCGGCTGTGCAGACACTACGACTCCGAGATCAGATCTTGACACTATGATTTCTGTCATTGTGCTTGTTGTCTTCATCTGATCTTGCTCGACTACGATCTCTGCCTTTGATACGATCAGTAGACTCTACAACTCTAGGTGTAGTCTACAATTCTTGACTTGGTTTTGACATTAGTAGACTCTAAGACTCCGAGCATAGTCTACGATTCTTGACTTGGCTTCGACAGATGCTCGGTCGGCTCATAGGTAGGCTATTTCTACAATTTTGAACATGACTTCCTCAGCAAACTGTGGCTCCAAGGAAGTGCTCCTCGACACACTACGATCCTTCCTTGTTTCTCCTGGTAGTCTACGAACTCCAAGATCTACTATCTTGCAGACTTCGATTCTTCCTTGACAGCTATCGAGTTATCCTTAACTCTCCTGGCAGAATACGATTTCTGGTGCAGTGCTCGACGATCAGACAAGCATATCTATTACATCATAAGATCAACCTAATATGCTTGATCTTTCTATCTTTATAGTCCTTGTACATCATTTCTTTTTAAGGACTTTACAAAGTTGTTTTGCTTATGTAGGATCAATCTAACATATTGATCAATTCATTCTAAGTCCTTGTACATATGTTTCTATATTCTATCAGAGGACTTTACAGCTTTTCTTAATACAAGCATACTTGCATATTCATTCATATATATATATATACATCATAATCAAATCATATATAAATAGGAATATCATTCATATGTTTATTCCTAACAGATGACATCATTGTCAAGTCCCGAAGGGAGGAAGACCACCTAGACCATCTCAGAAAGCTCTTCAACAGGTTGTGTAAGTACAACTTGAAGTTGAATCCCTCCAAGTGTGCCTTTGGCGTTAAGTCAGGCAAGTTTCTAGGATTCCTAGTCAGCCACAAAGGGATTGAGCTAGATCCCACAAAAATCTAGGCTATCATGGAAATGCCCATACCTCAAATAGAGAAGGAAATACGGGGATTTTGGGAAGAATTAACTTCATTAGACGATTCATCTCCTAACTCACAGCAACCAGTGAGCCTATCTTCAAGTTGTTAAGGAAGAACTCCTCCATGAAATGGAATGATGAGTGTTAGAAAGCCTTCCTTACAATCAAAGAGCAGCTAGTCAAAGCTCCTGTTTTGGTACCTCCCAGGGATGGTGTTCCCCTGTTCATGTATCTGTCCATTAATGACAACAACATGGGATGCATGCTGGGATAAAAAGATGATAGAGGCCAAGAGCGAGCTATCTATTACCACAGCAAAAGATTCAGTAGCAGTGAACACAAGTACACTCTGATTGAGAAAACTTATTGTGCTTTAACATGGGCTTCCATGAGATTACATCATTATCTCCATGGTCACACAACCCATCTCATATCCCGCATGGATCCTCTCAAGTACGTGTTCAGTAAACCCATATTAAATTGTCAACTGTCCAGATGGCAGTTGATCCTACAACAATTTGACATCGTCTACGTGACACAAAATTCTATCAAAGGTCAAGGAATTATAAATCAACTGGTCGTCGCACCTTCAAGGAATTTCAAACCCTTGGAAATATATTTCCCCAATGAAGGGGTAATGGCAATTCAACAACACTATTAAGATGATACACTCCAATTATGGAAGATGTATTTTGATGGAGCCGTAAACATGGAAGGTTTTGGGGCTGGACCAGTTCTAATATCCGTTACGGGGGAGCAATATCCTGTTGCCATCAAATTGCAGTTTGTCAGCACCAACAACACAGTTGAGTATGAAGGCTGTATCATGGGGTTAAAACTTGCCCAATCAATGGGCATCAGACGATTAATTATCTTTGGAGATTCTGAATTGGTAATCAGAAAAACCATTGGAATCTATCACATTAAAGACTACATTTGCTACCTTACCATCGGTAGGTTATATAGATGGCTTCAGAGTTTAAAGAAATAATCTTCCTCCACATTCCTCGGTATAGGAATGACTTTGCGGATGTGCTAGCAACTTTGGCCTCCTTGATCAACATACCTGACAAGGAAAATATGCCAAATATCATAATTTCCCTGCAAAAGGCTCCAGCCTATGGTAATTACATTGGAGATGTATCGGATGAGCTACCTCCCGTCCAACACCCTTGGTATCAGCATATCAAGGAGTTTCTACGAGATGGATCTACACCGCTGAGGCTAGTCTGACTGAAAGAAAGTGGATCCATCGAATGGCTATGAAGTTCTACCTGAGCGGAGACGCACTCTATAAAAGATATGCCGGACTAGGTCTCCTCAGATGTCTGGACAAGGACCAAGCCTAGAGGCTCATGGATGAAATCCATGGTGGAGTATGTGGCCAACACATGAGTGGCCCTCTACTTGTCAAGAAGATTCGCAGAATAGGGCATTACTGGCTCTCTCTCAAGGCTGACTGTGATGATCACATCAAGAGATGTTACCAATGCCAAATTAATGGGAATTCTATCCACGCCCCTCCAAGGGAGCTCCACAATATGAGTTCGCCCTGGCATTTCTCAATGTGGGGAATGGACGTGATCGGGCCCATCGAGCCTAAAGCCAGTAATAGGCATCGATTTATTTTCACCATGATCGACTACTTCACCAAGTAGGTAGAAGCAGCCTCCTTCCCTAGGGTTACGAAATAAGTTATCATTGGTTTCATTAGAAACAATGTCATTTGTAGATATAGACAACAAGAGGAGATTGTGTCAGAAAATGCTAAAAACCTCAACAACCAAATGATGGAGAAGTTATGCAGTAAATTCCACATCAAACATCTCAACTCCGTCATCTACCATCCAAAGATGAATGGTGCTATTAAAGCGGCTAATAAGAATATCAAGAAGATCATGCAAAAGATGTCTGCCAATTACAAAGGATGGCCTAACTTGTTGCCTCTGACTCTATTAGCCTATAGAACAACAATGCGCACTTCCACTGGGGCAACCACCTATTTATTAACCTATGGGATGGAAGCAGTGCTCCCCATAGAAGTGGAAATGGAATCCCTTAGAGTGTTGATAGATGCTCAGCTAGATGAAGACCAATGGTTACAACATAGGTATCACCAATTGTCTCTAATAGACGAAAGGCAAACCGCAGCTATCTTCCATGGTAAATTATATTAACAAAGGATCGCCAGATCCTACAACAGAAAAGTCCAGCTACAACAATTCAGACAACATGACTTGGTCTTAAAGAGGGTTCTCGACAACCAAGATCAGTCTAAAGGAAAATTCACAATAACTTGAGATTTCCTAAATAAAATAAATAAGAAAATTTAATTATAATTTTTTTTATTTATTTAATAGCGAGAATAAGTGTCTAAAAACATAATGTGAGCGATAAATACGAATATATTTATTACTTGAAAAATTAGAAATAATTTTGGAATTATTAATTACTACAAATTATATTTTATGGTAATTAATTTACGTAGCGAAAAATGTTTTTATTAATTATTTTCCATGAAAACATGATTGGAAATAATATATGAAGTGATAATTAGAATTTATATAATATATATTTTATTATATGAATTGTTGAGAATATTTAAATCAAGTATTTTAACTTGATATCACGAAAGAAAGTCGATATATGATCGAAACCACGAATTGGGATTGTGATCAAGAGATGAGAATAATAATATTATATTATTGTTATAATGATTTTCTGATTACAATAATTATGTCTTTGTGTATGTGAGACGAGATAATATTGAAGCGATGATGGCGGTCGATTAGGTCATAGCATATTACCGTCTTTGTGAAACCCTAATTATTAAACTTAGTTATGAGAAATGGTGAGTAGTATTTGTGTATATGAAGTTTCTTGTGTATATGAAGGTTCTTGTGTATAAGATGTCGGTAATTAGAAGAAAACCTAATTCTTTGTTGTTTGTGAATAATTAGGACAAACCACAATTATTACAACCCTAATCGGTTGAAGTTAGAGATTGTAATGATTGTGTTAGAACATACACGAGATAATTAGAGAATCCTAATGGTCAATTAGAAACCCTAATTGATGGCGTTAAGAAACCTAATTAGAAAACCTAATTTTTCAATCAAAACCCTAATTTAAAATTATCGGGTTTAATTACGATGTTAATGTATAAAAGTTTTAATTTACCAAAGGATAGAATTAATTGGTAAATGATAAAATTACCATCTAGTGATTAAATACTACATTTAATTGCTATGTACAAAAATGCCCATGAAATTATATGCGAAATTACCAAAATGCCCTTTTTGGCTTATTAGTGTATTATTAGTGTATTATTGGAGGAATCTTGCTAGCAAAGCATGGCAAACATACTTACCCTACCAATTAAGCATCCAAGACTCAATTATGCTGATTCAATCAACCATTGAGTAGCATCGATGCATCTAACTTGGTTTATATATAGATTGGAGAGATAATATATTTTGTACACAAAAAAATTCATCCAACTCTCATCCTTAAGCTTCTCTCTCTAAAACCTCACAATTATTGTAGCATATCGGGTCCCTAAACAAAGCCCAACCATCACAAACAACAAATCGGAAGCATCGAAGCGAAATCAAAAATCAAGCTTGAAAAGGTAGGAAATCCTAAATTCTAGAAATCCTTGATTCGATGTTAATTGATGCAATTGATTGTTTAAAGTAGTGTAATAGAGTCTATTAATGTTACGGGTTGTAAAATCATGAACCCATAACATCAAAGTGCACAAATTTGAAGATTTAAACAGGATTGGAAAAAGCAAGATTACATTATTTTTCACCAAATGTCGGAGGCTATAAATCTTTGATTAGATCTCGAGTTTTGTTTTTTAAAAGTTGTTATAGGTAGCTTTGATATGTGGTCTTTAATCTCCAAAAGGAATAAAGTTCATATATATTGTAGATCGGGATTTATAAGCGGTCAAAGTGGGTTGGCCAAGCATTGGCCATTTGTTTTTTGAACCGAGAAAATATTCTAAGTGTCGAAAATATTATTTTGGAAAATGTCGGGCCTTATATCTCGGTCATCTTTAATGTGTTTTGTGTTCTAAAGGTTGATATGTGTATCTTGTTATGTATATTTAACCTCCAAAAAGAATCGAGGTCCATATATATTACGGATTAAGAGTTATTTAAGGTCAAAGTGGGTTGTGGCATTGACCGAAAAATTACAGGCGACCCGAATTTTCTAAGTGTTAATTTTTACGACAAGGTTTGACCATACTTTAGATGCTTGATTTCTTGTTTTTATGATGATGTTAAGTGTTAGAGTTGTAGTCCTACATGTTGTCTACACCTTTGGAATTGATAGATCACATAAAAGTTACGATCATCAAGTTATAGAGGTCAAAGTAGGCACCTCGAGCTGTTCTTCGTGAAAAACGACTTTGGTAACTACTTTGATGGTGATTTATCCCGGATCGATGTTTGTTTAGAGGTTATGATTGTTGGATCTTGTATTCTTGTATTTCCTCTACAAGACCCAATTTATAGATTGTCCAAATTCGTTAAGATGAGAGAGTTATTCACGGTCAAAGTAGGCCACTCGGTTACGCCTTATGAAGATGCAGGTAGGCTCAAGAACACCTATAGCGACATTACATCACTATAGGGGCCTTTAGCGACGATTTTAATTATTTTAATTTACGATTTTAGAAAAATGATTTAAAAATTAGAAAAATTAGATTTTAATTATTAAAAATACCAAATAAATTATGAAAAATTATTTTAAAGTCGAAAAATAGTTTTTAATTATTTTGAGTATATTTCATAAATATTTAATATTTTTGGAATATAAAAGGTATTTATTTATTTAATTATAATATTAAATAAATTATTTAAAAATAGTTTTAATTCATGAAAAATCATGAAAAATTATATTATGGTATAAGAAAATATTTTAAGTTATTTCCATGACTTTTAATATTTTGTGATGAATTTCATTAATTAATTATATATTAATGATATTAAAGTTATTTAATGATTATATTAAATAATTTAGTTTAAAAATGATTTTAATATTATAAAAATCATTTTAAATGAAATTAAAAGGTATTTAAAAATATTTTAAGTTATAAAATATAACTTTTAATATTTAAAGGATAATTTCATTAATAATTTAATATTAATGATATTAAGATAATATTAATGATATTTAGTTTATTTAATAATTATTATTAAATAAATAGTTTAAAAATGGTTTTATTTATTTAAAAATCATTTAAAGAGGATATTAAGGATTTAAAAATATTTTAAGTTATAATTAATGACTTTTAATATTTGGATGAATAGTACATTAATATTTATATATTAATGGTGATTATTTAAAAATGATTTTAATTGTTTTAAAAATCATTTAAGGGTAATATAAATGTTTTAAAAATAGTTTGAGTTATTATAAATAACTTTTATATTTTAGCAATGGTTTCATTAATAGTTTAATATAAATTAATTATTAATGATAATGGAATTGTTTAATGTTTAAATCATTTAATTATGATTAGATGTTTGAAAGTTATAATAAAGCCCAACTAGTGACTTGAGAACCGATTATGAAGTTATGAAGTTTTGAAAACACCTATATAACAGATTATATCACTATAGGCCCTTGGTAATGATTTGAATTATTTTAAATTTTTCAATTTACGGAAAATTAAAAATGATTAAAAATAAAATGTTTGATATTCTGAGATGTTGAGGTATAGGATAAGAGTCTTAGACTCGGTATTTACAAATAAAAAAAATTGTCGATGCAGCAAACAAATGTCGAACCTATAATAGAATAGAAAGAAAAGACTTACGTAAGAGCATGGATGAGATATTTGAAAAATGTATAAAAATATTTCAAGTATAGAATATGAACTAAAAGTATGATCAACTGCGATTATGTGATGGCGTGATTAGACTATGTCTTGTTGTAATAAAGCGATTACTATGTGTTATGATATATTGTTCTAATCGAGC
This sequence comes from Panax ginseng, assembly GCA_020205605.1. NCBI lineage: Eukaryota > Viridiplantae > Streptophyta > Magnoliopsida > Apiales > Araliaceae > Panax > Panax ginseng. The sequence goes on from CM035129.1 coordinate 35,971,103, forward strand.
GAATGATCGATTATTGATAGGTTGTGATAAAGAGATAAAACCTAAGTTGAGATTTGTAATCGACCAATCGGTGAGTATCTTACCTTTGCATTTCCTTTATCAATGGACATGAGTAAGAAGTTTGAAATTATTATATTCTGTCTGCAGTTATATGCGCTTTGATTATCAACATGTTAGCTCGGATATATATTACATTAAGTTGATTTCTAAATGGTTATACAAGTGTCCCCACTTGGATAATCATAGCATTATTCACATGTTGATATACCTTTGTCAATTACCCGTATATATATATATATTTGAATTACATATTATTGTTGAGCAAGATTAAAACCTTGGGTTTGGAACCGAGGCATGTATGAACATCCAGATAATGGGAAAAATTTTTATGCGCTTGGCGGACAAAGGGTGACGATGAATTTACGTTCAAGTTATGTAGTATTGATCGTCTGAGAATTACTGTGAAATGATCACCCTCCGTGTACCGTAAGTTATGACGGTTTGCGGATGAATTTACTGCTAAACCTTTTGAAAATGAAAAAAAATGTTCATAGTATGTTTCTTAAACCCTATTCATGGGTGGAGCCTAATTTCAAGAATTTGAAAGAGAGTTGTTATGTGAATCTTTTATCGATCTGATTACTTCACAACTTTTGATTAGTTGTAGAAGTGTTATGTAAAGAGAATACTTATATTCTTTAAACTTATATATATAATTGCTATTACTTCTTTTGGGCACTCAAATGCTCATCCTTGCTTAAACTAAATGTTTTTTTCGATCGTCGATGATCGACACGAAGGCTCGAGCGCGAACAAGGAAAAGAAAAGCTATTGAATGAGATTTAGTATGAGTTAATGGTTATAGTTAGTAAGACAATGGAATCTATTATCGGTATTATAAGGAATGTATTTGAAGGTCACGTGCACAGGAAAGTAAACTTTGATGTATGTAAATTAAGTTGAATGTATTATTATTTAGTATTATTAGAAACTTAAAGAAATGGTATAAATGGAGAAGCAGGAGTTAGGGTTTCAAGTATCGGTTTGGGAATTATACACGGGTTGGTATCAAAGTATGGGTTATAAGCGTTAGGAATCACGAAACCTGAAGTTATAACCTTAGTAGAATGGATAACGAAAGTTAAGATAGATATTGATGAGCGAAGAACTACGGTGAAGAATTATAACCTTAGTAGAATGGATAACGAAAGTTAAGATAGATATTCGATGGATGAAGAACTACGGTGAAGAATTATAACCTTAGTAGAATGGAGGGCGAAAGTTAAGATAGATATTGATGAACCGAGAGGCGAAGTACTCTGTGTGAGAAGTTATAGGATATGATGAGTTGAAGAGATTCATCGAGTTTTAGTGGTACTAAATAAAATATTACTTCATTTTAATGATGAATATATTTTATTTGATAATGATGTTGTCTCGTTTATTGTGGTCATAGGATGGATGGCGAAAGTCAAAATAGTAATTCCTTGACCCGAGGGCGATGGACTCTAGCGAGGAGTACCACAGACGGTGAGATGATAAGAGATTTGATAGTTAGGAGCGATGACTTAAGGGTTAGAGTTGAGCGGCGGAGCGCGAATCGTACTCTCTCAGTTTTGGAGCAATGATCTGAGGGCGTTTGCTCATAGAACACGAGATGGAGTTAGCGCGAGAGTTCTGAGGAGGTTGGAGCGAGAGAGAGATCTGAGATAGGAGACAATTGAAGGTTGAGATAGAAGCCAAAGACACGGGATATATACCTTGGAAGCGGGCTTTAGACGCCGCCTTTATGCGATTCGATCTGAGAGTGGATGGAGCGCCTTTGGCGAGAGAGAGATAAGCGTTGATGTGTTTATAGAGATGGATTGAATAAATTCATCGTCAAACAAAATAAGAGACAACGTATATAAAACTCTTGATTCTTTGTGTATATATACTATATGCTAATCGGGGTAACTTATGTATGTAGATGTACGGTGGAAAAGATATGTGGAATAAGAAGGATCGGATCCATACCCCCAGAGCTAATATCGAGGCCCAGCAATGAAATAGAAGCTTACCAGAACCCAAATCGGACGAGGTGGCTATAGTGGAAAGCGTAGTATCGGATCCGAAATGGTGGATTTGACGGATAGTGATTCGGACACTAAAGTTGAAGGCTGCTCAAGCATCAGCGAAAGTCTGCGAGATCTGGAGAACAAGGTTTCTTCACTAGAAAGGTTGTGGGAGATAGAAAAGTTGCTTAATATTCAAGCTGCGAAAAGCATTAAAAGAAACAATGGAAGAGCAAGATAAGCTCAAAATCCAAATTGACGGATGGGAGCCTCAAGCAACACATATGTGCGACTCAGAGGTAAGGGAAAAAAGAAAGAAGATCGACTTAGGAAAACTGATAAGAAGAAAGGAAGAAGATATGTTATATTTGCGGTTTGTGAGGGACATACCTCTCCTCGTTGCCCCAACTATAAGAAAAGGTGGATGTTTTAATTGTGGAATGGAAGGACATCGGCGAATGAATGTCAGAGAAAGAAAACTTTGGTAGATAAGTAGTATGGGTTATGTTATGTAATATGTGATAAGTAATGAACTATTTTCAACTTTTATGTTGGTCAAGATTTTAAATCCATTTTTGTAGTCCTGAAAGGGATAGGCGATGTTTAAAGCAATATGTGCTTTATGGTATGTTAAGTTCTATTAATGTGAGGTGCTTTATGGTTGGAAGTACCATGAGTGTCACAAGTTGGATTAATGAAGTAAGTTGTTATAAAGGTAGCGAGATATTTATCGAAATATTGGTTAATATAGTAAACCAAGTTTCAAAATTTAATATTTTGGAATACATGATTATTTGAGTAGAAAATTTTGTGTTATATATCGAGCGTATCGATGAGGCTTAGAATGTAAGAAATGAAGAATAATTTATGATTATGTCACAGAGGCGAAAAAACGAAAACCGGTAGCGGAAGATCAACGGATAATCGAATGTCGAGCGCCAAAGACTTTAAAGCGATCTTATTGCTAGGGTATAGAGGATTAAGTGACTCGATGAGAAGCGTTTATGATAGTTAGGATAACGGAAAGGGCAAAAAGATAACTTTTATCACCTATCGATAAAGGGAAATGAGATAAAGAAAAAGTTTGTGGTGCGGAAGAGACATATCTCTTCCAATTGTCTCAATTCAAGAATGTATAGCGAATGTTTTATTTATGAATCAATGGAGTATAAGATGAAAGATTATAAGGTGAAAGAAGAAGAAATGAGATAAGGAATGTGAATCGAGAAATGGCACAAAAGATATAAGCGACAACGAAATAAACCGTAAGTGTCTTCATTATGGTCGTTCAAGATATAAATGGCGATTGAGGATCTGATGGCGGTTTGGAAATAGAACTCCGGTGCTATTTGAATAACTTATGTGTCTTATATGATTTTCTGTATATATATATATATAGTAAATTACTTTATTAAAGAAATTTTGAGGAAGAAATTTGAGTTCTTTTAGAGATCAAATTTACATTTATCGAATAGACAAGCGTTATGGAGAATAGTTAAAAGATCGATTCGATCAAGTATGATCGAGATCTCTCTGATGATTATATATTTATGTACCCTACTGCATATGAGTTTTTAAAGCGGTGATTAGGGGGGCGGAATCCTTATAAGGAGGGTGAATGTAATAACTTGAGATTTCCTAAATAAAATAAATAAGAAAATTTAAGTATAATTTTTTTTTTTTATTTAATAGCGAGAATAAGTGTCTAGTAATGTGAGATAATAAATACGAATATATTTATTACTTGAAAAATTAGAAATAATTTTGGAATTATTAATTACTACAAATTATATTTTATGGTAATTAATTTACATAGCGAAATGTTTTTATTAATTATTTTCCATGAAAACATGATTGGAAATAATATATGAAGTGATAATTAGAATTTATATAATATATATTTTATTATATGAATTGTTGAATATTTAAATCAAGTATTTTAACTTGATATGCGAAAGAAAGTCGATATATGAGATCGAACCACGAATTGGGATTGTGATCAAGAGATGAGAATAATAATATTATATTATTATTATAATGATTTTCTGATTACAATAATTATGTCTTTGTGTATGTGAAACGAGATAATATTGATTGATGATGATCGATTAGGTCATAGCATATTACCGTCTTTGTGAAACCCTAATTATTAAACTTAGTTATGAGAAATGGTGAGTAGTATTTGTGTATATATGAAGTTTCTTTGTGTATATGAAGGTTCTTTGTGTATAAGATGTCGGTAATTAGAAGAAAACCTAATTCTTTTTTTTTGTCGATAATTAGGACAAACCACAATTATTACAACCCTAATCGGTTGAAGTTAGAGATTGTAATGACGTGTTAGAACATACACGAGATAATTAGAGAATCCTAATGGTCAATTAGAAACCCTAATTGATGGCGTTAAGAAACCTAATTAGAAAACCCTAATTTTTTTAATCAAAACCCTAATTTAAAATTATCGGGTTTAATTACGATGTTAATGTATAAAAGTTTTAATTTACCAAAGGATAGAATTAATTGGTAAATGATAAAATTACCATCTAGTGATTAAATACTACATTTAATTGCTATGTACAAAAATGCCCATGAAATTATATGCGAAATTACCAAAATGCCCTTTTTGGCTTATTAGTGTATTATTAGTGTATTATTGGAGGAATCTTGCTAGCAAAGCATGGCAAACATACTTACCCTACCAATTAAGCATCCAAGACTCAATTATGCAGATTCAATCAACCATTGAGTAGCATCGATGCATCTAACTTGGTTTATATATAGATTGGAGAGAGATAATATATTTTGTACACTAAAATTCATCCAACTCTCATCCTTAAGCTTCTCTCTCTAAAACCTCAATTATTGTAGCATATCGGTCCCTAAACAAAGCCCAACCATCACAAACAACAAATCGGAAGCATCGAAAGCGAAAAAATCAAAAATCAAGCTTGAAAAGGTAGGAAATCCTAAATTCTAGAAATCCTTGATTCGATGTTAATTGATGCAATTGATTGTTTAAAGTAGTGTAATAGAGAGTCTATTAATGTTACGGGTTGTAAAATCATGAACCCATAACATCAAAGTGCACAATTTGAAGATTTAAACAAGTTGGAAAAAGCAAGATTACATTATTTTTCACCAAATGTCGGAGGCTATAAATCTTTGATTCGATCTCGAGTTTTGTTTTTAAAAGTTGTTATAGGTAGCTTGATATGTGGTCTTTAATCTCCAAAAGGAATAAAGTTCATATCTATTGTAGATCGGGATTTATAAGCGGTCAAAGTGGGTTGGCCAAGCATTGGCCATTTGTTCTTGAAACCAGAAAATATTCTAAGTGTCGAAAATATTTTTTTGGAAAATGTCGGGCCTTATATCTCGGTCATCTTTAATGTGTTTTGTGTTCTAAAGGTTGATATGTGTATCTTGTTATGTGGTATTTAACCTCCAAAAAAATCGGGTCCATATATATTACGGATTAAGAGTTATTTAAAATTCAAAGTGGGTTGTGGCATTGACCGAAAAATTAAGGCGCCGAATTTTCTAAGTGTTAATTTTTACGACAAGGTTTGACCATACTTTAGATGCTTGATTTCTTGTTTTTATGATGATGTTAAGTGTTAGAGTTGTAGTCCTACATGTTGTCTACACTGGAATTGATAGATCACATAAAAGTTACCACGATCATCAAGTTATAGAGGTCCAAAGTAGGCACCTCGAGCTGTTCTTCGTGAAGAACGACTTTGGTAACTACTTTGATGGTGATTTATCCCGATCGATGTTTGTTTAGAGGTTATGATTGTTGGATCTTGTATTCTTGTATTTCCTCTACAAGACCCAATTTATAGATTGTCCAAATTCGTTAAGATGAGAGAGTTATTCACGGTCAAAGTAGGCCACTTTCGGTTACGCCTTATGAAGATGCAGGTAGGCTCAAGAACACCTATAGCGACATTACATCACTATAGGGGCCTTTAGCAACGATTTTAATTATTTTAATTTACGATTTTCGAGAAAATGATTTAAAAATTAGAAAAATTAGATTTTAATTATTAAAAATACCAAATAAATTATGAAAAATTATTTTAAAATCTGAAAAATAGTTTTTAATTATTTTGAGTATATTTCATAAATATTTAATATTTTTGGAATATAAAAGGTATTTATTTATTTAATTATAATATTAAATAAATTATTTAAAAATAGTTTTAATTCATGAAAAATCATGAAAAATTATATTATGGTATAAGAAAATATTTTAAGTTATTTCCATGACTTTTAATATTTTGTGATGAATTTCATTAATTAATTATATATTAATGATATTAAAGTTATTTAATGATTATATTAAATAATTTAGTTTAAAAATGATTTTAATATTATAAAAATCATTTTAAATGAAATTAAAAGGTATTTAAAAATATTTTAAGTTATAAAATATAACTTTTAATATTTAAAGGATAATTTCATTAATAATTTAATATTAATGATATTAAGATAATATTAATGATATTTAGTTTATTTAATAATTATTATTAAATAAATAGTTTAAAAATGGTTTTATTTATTTAAAAATCATTTAAAGAGGATATTAAGGATTTAAAAATATTTTAAGTTATAATTAATGACTTTTAATATTTGGATGAATAGTACATTAATATTTATATATTAATGGTGATTATTTAAAAATGATTTTAATTGTTTTAAAAATCTTTTAAAGGTAATATAAATGTTTTAAAAATAGTTTGAGTTATTATAAATAACTTTTATATTTTAGCAATGGTTTCATTAATAGTTTAATATAAATTAATTATTAATGATAATGGAATTATTTAATGTTTAAATCATTTAATTATGATTAGATGTTTGAAAGTTATAATAAATTAAACTAAGTGACTTGAGAGCAGATTATGAAGTTATGAAGTTTTGAGGAACACCTATAATAACATTTATATCACTATAGGCCCTTTAAATTTGAATTATTTTAAATTTTTCAATTTACGGAAAATTCGAAAATGATTAAAAATAAAATGTTTGATATTCTGAGATGTTGAGGTATAGGATAAGAGTCTTAGACTCGGTATTTACAAATAAAAAAGGCAGTCGATGCAGCAAACAAATGTCGAGAACCCTATAATAGAAAGAAAAAGACTTACTTAAGAGCATGGATGAGATATTTGAAAAATGTATAAAAATATTTCAAGTATAGAATATGAACTAAAAGTATGATCAACTGCGATTATGTGATGGCGTGATTAGACTATGTCTTGTTGTAATAAACGATTACTATGTGTTATGATATATTGTTCTAATCGAGCGAATGATCGATTATTGATAGGTTGTGATAAAGAGATAAAACCTAAGTTGAGAGTTTGTAATCGTGAATCGGTAAGTATCTTACCTTTGCATTTCCTTTATCTGATGGACATGAGTAAGTTTGAATTATTATATTCTGTCTGCAGTTATATGCGCTTTGATTATCAACATGTTAGCTCGGATATATATTACATTAAGTTGATTTCTAAATGGTTATACAAAAGTGTCCCCACTTGGATAATCATAGCATTTATTCACATGTTGATATACCTTTGTCGATTACCCGTATACATATATGTTGAATTACATATTATTGTTGAAGCAAGATTAAAAACCTTGGGTTTGGAACCGAGCATGTATGAACATCCAGATAATGGGAAAATTTTTATACTTTGGCGGACAAAGGGTGAAAGCGATGAATTTACGTTCAAGTTATGTAGTATTGATCAATCTGAGGGTAATGAAATTTGATCACCCTCCGTGCTAAGTAAGTTATGACGGTTTCTTGGATGAATTTACTAAAAACCTTTTGAAAATGAAAAAAAATGTTCATAGTATGTTTCTTAAACCCTATTCATGGGTGGAGCCTAATTTCAAAAATTTGAAAGAGAGTTGTTATGTGAATCTTTTATCGATCTGATTACTTCACAACTTTTGATTAGTTGTAGAAGTGTTATGTAAAGAGAATACTTATATTCTTTTCGACTTATATATATAATTGCTATTACTTCTTTGGGCACTCAAATGCTCATCCTTGCTTAAACTAAATGTTTTCGATTCGTCGATCGACACGACACGAAGGCTCGAGGCGCGAACAAGGGAAAAAAAAAGCTATTGAATGAGATTTAGTATGAGTTAATGGTTATAGTTAGTAAGACAATGGAATCTATTATCGGATATTGTATGAGGAATGTATTTGAAGGTCACGTGCACAGGAAAGTAAACTTTGATGTATGTAAATTAAGTTGAATGTATTATTATTTAGTATTATTTAAAATTATTGACAAAAATGGTATAAATGGAGAAAAAACAGAGTTCGGGTTCGAGACCTCACTACAGTATTATCTGTAATGACAACATCCCGGGCAGATATAGCGCCATCCCTCTCAATAATCAATGCATCTCTGGATGATCTAGCCTCATCTCTCTCAACAATAGCGGTGTCTTTATGAGCTAAGGCATCATCTCTCCCAACAAGAGCTGTCAACATCAACGCCCTAGCCTGATCTCTCTCAAATGTCATCAGATGTAGACTCTGCTCTAAATACCCTGTCGAATGCGGGGTCACAGTAGTATTCATACTGGGAGAATTAACGAGAGTTTATTTAATAAATTATGGAAAATAGAATTAATGATTTAAAAATCATATAAAAATGATTTAAGTGTTATAAAAATATTTTAAGTTATAAAATATAACTTTTGATGTTTTGTCATAAAAATATTAATATTTTAATATTAATAGCAATTATCGAGATAATGAATTTAATTTGTTTAAAAATCATATAAATATGATTTTAAGGTATTAAAAATTCTTTGATATATTATAATTATATTATAATATTATAATATGATTTTCATTAATATTTAATGATAAATAAATATTAATGATTAAGGAATTATGTGGTACTTAATTCATATAAATACAATATTAATGATTGAAAGATTATGATAAATGATATTAATTATCTGAAAATTATTACAAGTCTATGAAAATTGTTTCGACTGCTAAGAAAATTATCTGAGATAATTGTTAAGTGTTTAGGCAGAGTTTAATTGAACTTAAACCCGATGTTTGTCCGACTTGACCGTCAGGATGTTAGAATTTTGTTGGGTTCAACTCAGACTTAAATAGTTTGCCTTGAAGCTAAGTCTTATGTGTATTGTAGACTGATAGGATTATGTGCTATGTGTTTAGGTTATTCTATGTATATATATATATATATATATATATATATAGTATTATATTGTGATAATATTATTCTAATATTGGAGATCTATATTACTAATATTAGGTCTTCGGATAAAGCATTATAAATTGTGTAGCGGTAATCAACGGTTCAGGCAAGTTTTACTTAACTCTACTAAGAGTTGTTTCATTCAGATATGCTTATAGTTAATCATTGATGATTGCCATAGATAATTGTACTCTATACATATTTCATGTATAAGTCAGCTGATCACCTTCATTACTAGTTGGTCCAGATATATTTGTTCATGTTCAATACTTGTTCAGTCAAAAGTTTGTTCGTGCTAGTTCTCAATTATATTGATGAATTATAGCCAGCTTATTATTCAGACTCTTTCAATCATGATATATCCTTAAATTATATTTAAACTTGCTGGGCAACTTTCATGCTCACCCTTGCTATATCATGATAAACATTGCAGATAAGGCGAATGCGTTCGGATACAGGAAAAAGGATAATGTCAAGTTCTGCTTGGCATAAAATGTGCAGCTAGATTGTAATAGTATAGTTTGATAATAATGTCATGTGTTAGATAGTTTATGATTTGTGTATAAGTTAAGGTTACTCAATTTTGGGAAATGTGTGTAAAGTTTATTGTATAAACAATTTATGTTTATATCTTTCGCAAATAGTTATAGAATGATTGAACCGAATCCGCGATGATTTGGGACCCGGATTTGGGGCTCTCACAGTTGGTATCAAAGCTGTTGGTTATGAAGCTTAGGAAGGAATACCTGAGACCAATAACCGCAATGATTAGGATAAGTACTAACTCACATAGAGTTAGTTGGTCGGTAAGATTTAAAGACGAATCTCGGCGGGTTATAAAAGATACGGAGTTCCCTAACTATGATAATAAAGTGGACAGTAGTGGTGAATAGATAGAGTCTAAAAGACTACAAGTGCAGGGATAGGAGATCGTAAAACAAAAAGATCAAGATATAGAAATAAATTGTAATATATACGATGAGATCACTTCGTGATCTGATAAGGTTATAATATGGAAAAAGAATCAATCTGATGATTGGAAAGTTTACAGTAAAGATGTTGTGTGGCAGTTTTACCATGAATTGGTACAAATACAGGAAATGATTATGAATTCGAGTTGAATGAAATTCATATTAAGAAGGGAGTTAGTAATAGGTGGGGATTCAATTGAGGACTCATGTCGGCAGCTGAGTTGTATGATTCCTTGTATAGGCATGGAATTTTACTTGGTGTAAAAACCACTTAGTTTCTGGCACTGATAATCATTGAAATGTTTGTGTCGCGCTATTTGCTATATGTATGTTAAGAGGGTGATTCCTTTCTCATGTGTATAACAGGTAGATAGGTCATAGATAGAGAATATAAGGTTAAGTATGAGTTCTAAAAATTTATACTTATGTGACATTCTTGACTCATAGTTATATGAAATGTTTATGAACCCCTCAGCAAATGGACGCCAAAGGTCTAACTAGGACAAGTTCTTAAACTCATATGATTGTGGCAATTTATGAACTCATAAGTGTGGTTTGATGAACTTGGTATAGTTATGTGTGACTGGAGTATTGAGGATAATAGGAACAGATAGATTGCTAAGCAAACGATTGTTAGTGGAGACATAAGTTTTCCAAAACTCCTAGCTATGCTAGACTTCAAAATTTTGACATCAAACTAAATACGCACTATGTGTTTTTAAAAAAAATGTAGACTCGTAATCATTTTTGAAACGATTTAAAGTATAGTATATGCTACTTATTTCAGCTAGACGTAAATGATTTGAAATATCAAAAGTTATTTTATTTATCACTCATGTACCATGTAACCTGGTGCAGAGATGATAAAAAGGTGATGGAGTTGTAAATACAGGAATACTTAGTGTGAATTTGATCTAAAATCGTTATTGCACTATTGTATATGTTATGACGAAGTCATACAATGACGGCATCCTCAAATGTACTGATAATACAGTACGACATCATGACGTCATTCTCGAAAATGTTTTCAAAATTTTAATTTGCCAACATGGTTTGACTACACCTAAATAATTTGATTGAATGGAATTATAGAGAGTCTACGTTATTCGGTTCAGCTAGACTAATGTTTATGAAAACTCTAAGTGTTCATTGAAAGAAATTTCCCGAACCAAATTATTTTGGTGCAAAATCCTATGATAAGACTGAGGTGAACTATGTTGTTTGGATAAATAATCCAATCAAGTAGCGTAAATATTCGCTAGACATGATTAATACGTTATACATGACGTAAGAATACGATAGGCTAATCACCTAAAGTACTATCAACTGTAGTTTACCTTCTTTGTGATTGTAAACATACCAAGTAATGTATTGTTTTACGGTATGAATACCGTTAAAACTATGTGTTCATGGTCTATATGACCCCTCAGCAATTTGAAAACTTTTACTCTTGTGAGTGGTGTATTGGGTAGCATGTGATGATGTGTGAATGGTGTAAGCTGTTTGGTGTAAGGTGTAAGGTGAATTTCGGGGACGAAATTCTTAGAAGGGATGAATGTGACAACCCGAGAAATTAGACAATTTATTAAAATCTTAAATGATTGATTTAAGGTCAAATAATGAACCTGAATGGAAAAATAAGTGTCTGCGTTTGATATTTTTGGGATGGAATTTTGAGGATTTCAAAATCCTGTGTAGGCTTTTGGTGAATTATTCAGGATTAAGTGTATATATGAATATGTTCTGTGGATATACTATTATATGTGTTCAGAATATATGGTTAACGGTCAAGGGTTGACCAGATAAATTTTATCAGTATCAAACCCTAATATTATTAAGAACGTCAACGTTCAGTTAGAAAACCCTAATGACTGATAAGAAATCCTTAAACCTGGTTCAAACCCTAATTTCATTCGAATGTATCCGAAACCCTAATTCAGAAATTAAAAACCCTAATTTTGGAATTTAAATGTTGTGTATAAGGTTTAAATGTCATTAATTATAATTTATTAGGGAAAACCTTAATGAATTACTTGAAAACCTAATTGATTATTAGAAAGCCCTAATACCAAATCTGGGAACTCTAATTTCAGATTCCGGGTATTTAAAACCCTAATCTGGGAACTTAAAGGATGAGTATATTGCTTAAGTGTTATTAGTTATAATAGTAATTAGTGTAAATCTTAATTAATTAACAAACCCTAATTTCAAATTTTTAAACCCTAATTATTCTGTCAGGAACCCTAATGTACAATTATGGATTTAATTGTTAATTTAGCAATCTTAATTAGGAAATATTAATCCTAATTTGTGTTAGCCCTTATGTGATTAGGAAAGTATACTGTAATTAGGAAACTCTAATTATAATTTAAAGATGTTAATGTTCATTTTTGAAAAACCCTAATTTAGAAATCCTAAAATGTGAATTATGGAAAGCTTAGGTTTTAACCCTAAGGGTCAAACCCTAAGGGTTTGCAACAAATGACAATTCTAGAAATAAAATGGTATGAAAATGACTAGTTTACCCTTATTGCATTATTTAGTAGATTGCTTGTAGATCTAGCCCTAAAATGAGTTGATAAACTACTCTAACTCTAGACCAAGCTATGTGTGCAAATATCAGCCACAACTTCCTAGCAAATATCTTGAATCATATCTATTATATAGATCAAAGAGAGAGAAAAGGGTCACTTTACTCTCATTTTTTTCTCCCAAGCTCTTCTATCCCTAACAATCTGAAATATAGAGTGAGAAAGAGTGATAAGATAAGCTAATATCATCTCTTAGCTTAACAAGAATAGATTCAAGGATCAGAAATCAAAAATCCAAGTTTTAAAGGTATAAAAACCCTAACTTAGAAATCCTTAGATCTGATGTTTGATGTTGTTGTTTGTTGGTTAGATATATGTTAGAGGGTGTCATTTGATGATCTGGGTTGCCAAATCCTAGATCCATATCACTTAGATTCACGAATCTAGCATTTTTAGAAATTTGGAAAAAGTTCAAGAAGAGGCCTGACAGTCGAATGTCAGAGGCCTTAGATCTGTGTGTGTTTGATGTTTTATGTATTTGATGTTATAGATCTGTTCTTTGTTGATAGGGCTTTAATCTGAGACTTGAATCAACCTCATAGCATGTCTAGATCGTAAGTTACAAGCGGTCAAAGTTCGTTGACCAAGCACGAAAAGTTGAATCTGGACAATCCAGATTGTTTTCTATGTTGTCTGACAAGATTTTAAAACCTCTGATCATGCTGTATATTAATGTTTTGACCAAGTTGTTGATTGATATTTGTAGCCTACCATGTGAACTACATATCTAAGTCCTTAGATCCCTCAGATCTTGAACAGAATAGTAGAGAATCATGGTCAAACTACGTTGACCGAACTGCTTGATGAACAATCTGGAAAACCCAGATTTGTTCTTGAGCATGTACTGACAGTACTTTGACCAAATGCATGATTTCTTTTATATGTTGTTGTTAGATCGACATGTTGATATATTATTGTAGCCGGACATCTCCTCTACAAGACTAAGCCTTTAGATCACATAAAAGAGTCACAGACTGCAAAGTATGAAGCCTCAAAATAGGGACCTTCAAGATCGCTTAGAGTTTCTAGGCGATTTCTGAAACTCAAGAACAGCTTTTTCGTAATTTTTGAGACCCGGATCTTCTTTCGTTATTTTGTTGTTTGGTCATGAAATGAGTTTGTGGTTGTAATACTACATTAGTACTATAATCTTAACTCCATAAGCTACCCAGAAATCATTAACCGTACTGCTTTAATGTTGGTCTAAATAGGCATCCGGTAACTGGTTATGAAGATCTGGGCTTGAACTTAGAACACCAAGAACACATGCAGCGACGCTTTTTGTCGCCTAATGTCCCTATACCGACAGTTTTATTTAAGAAATTAAGTATTTTAATTAATACATAGAAAAAAATGGTTTTTAATTATTAAAAATATATAATAAATTATGAAAAATTATTTTAAAGCCTGAAAAATAGTTTTTAATTATTTTGAGTATATTTCAGAAATATTTAATATTTTTGGAATATAAAAGGTATTTATTTATTTAATTATAATATTAAATAAATTATTTAAAAATGGTTTTAATTCATGAAAAATCATGAAAATTATATTATGATATTAGAAAATATTTAAGTTATTTTTGATGACTTTTAATATTTAGTGATGAATTTCATTAATAAATTATTATTAATGGTAATTAGTTTATTTAATAAATATATTAAATAAATTATGGAAAATAGAATTAATGATTTAAAATCATATAAAAATGATTTAAGTGTTATAAACATATTTTAAGTTATAAAATATAACTTTTGATGTTTTTCATAAAAATATTAATATTTTAATATTAATAGCAAATATCGGATAATGAATTTAGTCATTTATAAATCATATAAATATGGTTTTAAGGTATTAAAAATACTTTGATATATTATAATATTATGATATGATTTTCATTAATATTTAATGATAAATAAATATTAATGATTAAGGAATTATGTGGTACTTAATTCATATAAATACAATATTAATGATTGAAAGATTATGATAAATGATATTAATTATCTAAAAATTATTACAAGTCCTATGAAAATTGTTTTAACTGCTAAGAAAATTATCTGAGATAATTGTTAAGTGTTTAGGCAGAGTTTAATTGAACTTAAACTCGATGTTTGTCCAACTTGACCGTCGGGATGTTAGAATTTTGTCGGGTTCAACTCAGACTTAAATAGTTTGACTTGAGGCTAAGTATTATGTGTATTATAGACTGATAAGATTATGTGTTATGTGTTTAGGTTATTCTATGTATATATATATATATAATAGTATTATATTATGATAATATTATTCTAATATTGGAGATCTATATTACTAATATTAGGTCTTCGGATAAAGCGTTATAAATTGCGTAGCGGTAATTAACGGTTCATGCAAGTTTTACTTAACTCTACTAAGAGTTGTTTCATTCAGATATGCTTATGGTCAATCATTGCTGATTGCCATGGATAATTGTACTCTGTACATATTGCATGTATAAGTCAGGTATGAAAGGCTGATCACCTTCATTACCAGTTGGTCCAGATATATTTGTTCATGTTCAATACTTGTTCAGTCAAAAGTTTATTCGTGCTAGTTCTCAATTATATTGATGAATTATAGCCAGCTTATTATTCAGACTCTTCAATCATGATATATCCTTAAATTGTATTTAAACTTGTTGGGCAACTTTCATGCTCACCCTTGCTATATCATGATAAACATTACAGATAAGGCGAATGCGTTCGGATACAGGAAAAAGGATAATGCCAAGTTCTGCTTGGGATAAAATGTGCAGCTAGATTGTAATAGTATAGTTTGATAATAATGTCATGCGTTAGATAGTTTATGATTTGTGTATAAGTTAAGGTTACTCGATTTTGGGGAAATGTGTGTAAAGTATATTGTATAAACAATTTATATTTATATCTTCCGCAAATAGTTATAGAATGATTGAACCGAATCCGCGGTGATTTGGGACCCGGATTTGGGGCTCTCACAATGTCTACATCATCAATCTTGTACATCTGATGTAACTCCTCTTTAGTCATTAGATCTCCGTCAAGAGGGATGTCAGGCCTATACAATGGAGGATCTGCACCGGCAAAACCATATGGGTCACTTGAAGGGCCAGTCCCAGAGCTGGAAGGATCAAAAGTATCTGCCTCTGAAGGATCTCTGCCCAAATGCCGGATAAAGAAATGTGCCCGGTCCAACTGTCGGGTAAGGCTGTCAATCTGTGTCAAATGAGTCGGATCTCAGACACAAGCCATCCAATCCGACATCATCACGAATCCAGGAACAGTATCCCCCATAAACTGAGTGGTGTGGGTCTGGGTTCCAATGGTACAAGTGGACCACCAGCGATAGAACATATCCTGAGTAAACGGACCCTTAAACAACGTAAAGCAGTCAACTCCCATCAATGGGATATCACTGACAGGCGACTGCGACACAGGCCAATAACTCTTGGCAGGAGGCATGATCGGTACACGAATCTCCCCTGTAGTGCTCCTAATAGCACGCTCTCCCAAATAGAGCTCCAATCCTCCATCTGTGAATAGAGGAATACGAAGGGTAGATATCACGTACTCGATACCAGTCGGGAACCCATCCTCAAACCCAACGGTCAAATGGTCCCCAAAATAGGGAACCCAAGTGATGGCATCAGCTGTCAACAACTTTAACTGTAGGCGACAATGTGTGAAACCCTCAGCTATAGGAACCTCCGTTAATATGGAATGATGCCATCGCCATCCTCGTGGATAGGTATCTGGACCTAGCAGACTAATGGGACGCGGACAAGGGAACCTCTCATAGGCCCAAAACTAATAACACAAAGGCAAACATATGCGGTCAGTCAACACTCTTAACCTGTACGTAGGAAATTAAAAGAGAAATACTCACTAGCAGAAATGGGTAAAATCCTAGCCAAGCCTTCGTCAAGCCCTACGAACCCATGCGCATTCCCCTGAGAAAATAGACGAAGGTATAGGAGCCCCAGTCATAATCTCCAATATGGTCCACATCTCGGGTGGCACTAACCAAAGCAAATGACACCGTAGAAGAGTTATTCACTATGAAGCAACCCTTGATAATAACCAGGAACAATCGCAGAAGAATGCGGTCCCTGACTCTCACATCAGTGGGTATGGGCTCACTCAAAAGCCCACTCATAGCATCTACGCTCAAAGGACCTATATGGATTGTCCTGCTCTTGAGCGCCTCAGCCAGAACTCTTAGCAAGGATCTAATGGTAGTTGGGGTAATGTTCACCATACAAGGCAATGTCTCCCCTCCAAACTCCATATCGGTGATAAATTGCCAATCTATCGGCGTCATCATCACCTCACAGTCTAACAAATGGAAAGACTGAGTCTGGTGAAACCAGCGCTTAGAGAATACCCTGAGATAACCCCAGGGACAATGACATGGGAGGATAGAAAAGAATGCCTCAAAGCCCCAACCATGCACAATCTCTTGATAATCGGGGTGAAGAGCCTGATATACAGAGTGCATAGTGAACCAGTTCCCTTGAGCTTGCGTAAAGTCAGAAACCTACATTATAAAAGCAGATCAACATCAGAACCTTTGCTCCTCATCAATAGGAAAAAAGGAAGATCAAACCCAGCTTTTTCCTCGTTTTCATACAAGTAAATCGAGGGGTGGTGACTCAAATCACCCATAAGCTCTGGGATCATCACATTAATGCCTGGAAGATCCCTACGGGGAGCATGAGCAGCTGGAGGGGGGTCCACAACTGGTACATCCTCCTCATCATCCTTAACATCCGGTACCTCAACCCAGATAGGACGGATCACCACCTCCACTAAACGATGAGGCTGTCTGACTGAATGGGGTTGAGGCACATCAGAAACCCTCCTCCTCACACCTGAAGTGGTCCTGTGGGAACTACTCGACTGATCTGGATCCATATATCTGGACACAAGTCTCCAAATCACCTCAGAAAGGGTGTGGTAAATTCTAACCTAGAACTTTTCAAATGCATTTTATGACTATATTCATGCATTCGTTACATTAACAGACGCCTACAGTAGAGTTAAAAATTAATGTCTACCCAATGCCTAGACTTTTGGAAAAATTTTTCCAGAGTCTCCTTTGTAAACAGGACTATCCACATGCACATAGGCATGACTAGGTGGCCATTCAGTAGCAAACCTACCAACAGTCATAAACATCCTATATGCATAAAAATATTAAAGTCATAATCCGTAAGGGTAGCCTAATTACCAGGATTACTTTGTTTTACAACCTTTTCTCATTTGTCCTCAAATAGGATAAGAAATAGTAGAAAAAGGTTCCAATTTGACTGTGTCAAAAGTCAAAAAAAAATTCACATCATTATGTTCAACATGGTTCAACACTAACATTTACTATGTTGAATACTTTTTATCAAGTCATATGAGCATGCATATTCACTACTATGTGTAAAAGCATTTCATTTTATAACTCATTTTCCAATGGACAAAAACTAGAAAAGAAGACATGCATACGTTACCAGGATAGTGTGGAACACTTGTACGATGACAGATTTTGTATAAAGCCACCCGAACTCCTCAAATCTGAAGAAGAACTCTCGGATTCTCTATGTGGCGCAACTTAAAAATGACTTGTGAAAGGAAAACAACCTATAAGTACACCCACAGATGGCCACAGGTGTACATATGGCTACCGTAGGTGTACCTGCGACTACTGTAGGTGTACATGTGGCTACCCTATGTGGGTCCCACCCCTCTGGCTCGGTCCAATTTGAGTTGCAAAGGAGGTCTCACAAGCTGAAAAAGTCAAATCAAGAAAAAAGACGTTACACGATTGAGTGGAAAAGCCTAAAATCTTGGTTTTTAAAGACCAAACTGCGGGTCTACATATAACTCATTGGCATTCGCCTAGACATAGGGTTCACCACACCGATGATCACAGCTGTTGCAAACTATACTCGGCAATATCTCACAAAGGTCTGATGTCATTAGTTCGGGGTCGTAACTCCCGAAAACCTATCCCCCAACGGATATTTCATATAATCTCATCCGTTGAAGAACATTTCAATGAAGGTCAAGCAACCTTGACATTTTTCAGTCATTGGCAAGTAAATCTAGTGAAACATCAAAAGTCATCCGATGATCTCATCCGTTGAAGCACATTTTAACGAAGGTCAAGCAACCTTGACGTTTTTTCAGCCGTTGGCAAGTAAATCCAGTGAAGCATCGGAAATCATCCGATGATCTCATCCGTTGAAGCACATTTTAATGAGGGTCAAGCAACCTTGACATCATTCAGCCATTAGCAAGTAAATCCAGTGAAGCATCAGAAGTCATCTGATGATTTCAGCCGTTGATGCACTTTTCAACGAAGGTCAGGTAGCCTTGACATCATCAGTCGTTGGCAATTAAACCTAGTGAAGCATCAGAGAATGGTCCAATGATGGTATCTGTTAAAGAACATTTCAGTGAGGGTCAGGCAACCCTGACAACATAGACTGTTGGCAGTAACTCCGACAGAATAGTGGAAAGACCTGGCGACACAAACCAGGGAAAACCATCCTCATTGGGGAGGTTCAATGATGGAATATGTTATACAAATCTTCATCAAACTGAGCATAATCCCCACGAGTCTCTTATATATGAGAGATACATCCTTAGTGGGAAGTTTGTACCAAGGATTTGGGACTTTGGTGATAACCCCAATGTCAACATCCTGGAAGTTCTTGAAATCTTTGAAGTACACATCTAAGCAGTTAGTCAGGGTCATCAATGATAACTCTAGTCACCATCAGAAGTCATGGGAGCAAACAGTCATCACATCTCATTATAAAATGGTCCAACAAACCACATTCATCATGCATTTGCATCATGCTGCAGTACATTGCATCATGAATATCTTGTCACATTTCAAGTGTCTAGTATTCTTTATCCTATCCATGCCATTATATTGCATGAATATAATAAAGAGGGGCATCTGTAAACGCTCAAAATTTCTGTATTCCTGTTACTAACATTGCAGGAGGGCAAACTCGTCTTCCACAAATAACCCTAGAGGTCAACTCAGTCCATCTCTGAGACAACCTCGAGATATTTAGTTCCAATCCCAGAGATAACCCCGGGAGATTCAGGTCCAACCTTGGAGACAACCCCGAGGAATGCAGTTGCAGTTTCTGAGATAACACTGGAGAAGTCAGTCCCATCTTAGAGACAACCCCGAGATACTCAGTTCTAATCCCGGAGATAACCCCGAGAGATTCAGTTAAAACCTCGGAGACAACCTCGAGGAATGCAGTTGCAGTTTTAGAGATAACACCGGAGAAGTTAGTCCCATCTTGGAGACAACCCCAACATACTCAGTTCTAATCCCGAAGATAACCCCGAGAGATTCAGTTCTAACTTCGGAGACAACCCCAAGGAATGCAGTTGCAGTTCCAGAGATAACCCGGAAGAGCTCGTTTCAACCTTCAGAAGTCAGATTCAACCTCAGAGATAACCCTGAGGCACTCAGTTCCAACCTCGGAGATAACACCGAGAGGTAAGGCATACCTCAGAGACAACCATGAGGACATCCAACACTTACAGCAGTCCAATCTCATAGATAACCCTGAGCAACGACTGTTAAATCAGCCCAGAAGCAGAGATAATCTTGGTGAGGGGAAAATCATCATTTTTCCACCTCAATCCCACATTCATGTCATCTCAACAACATTTCAACATACATTCTACACAGAATTATCCTACAAAAACCATAGCTTAAATCTTGAGTGACTACTACACAAGATAGCACACTAGATAGAATTTGAAGACCTAAAGATCTGGGTATAAACCCATCTTCCCGACTTCGTACAACCTCTTATCCCATGTCATTCTGTAGCTCTCGACAATAGCATTCCAGAAAGGCATTACTTGCCTCAATCGGATGCACGAATTGAAAGTTATGAAGGTTCGAGCGGACAACGTGTTGCATGCATGTACATACTTCGAGACGGCGGGGCCCACGGAGCCCGAGGAATCCCGGGTAGCTGCAGGTGGACCTACGGCTGCCACAGGTACACCTGTGGCTCCCCCTCAATAAATAGAGGGCTTGGGGTAGCCATTTTTAGGAGAGAAAAGGCGAGGAAGCCCTATCCATTTTGCTTTGTACACACTATAAACTTAGTGCTTTCTCTTTTCAAACACTTATGAGCTTGTGTTTTGCTACATTTTACCAGTGGAAACCGAGTATTCATTCTTTTAAAGGTATCTGAAGTCTTCTTGGCAGCCCACTGTAAGACACCTCACATTTCTTAAAGCCTTTCTCCACTTTCATTCACACACAATTATTCACGTTGAGAGTCGTGTTATGTGCGTATACCCGGATCGTCGGTTCAAGTGGCTTTTATTATTATATATATATATATATATATATATATATATATATATATATATATATATATATATATATATATATATTTATCGAGCACAGAGATCACAAATCCTTCCCAGAGTTTACTTAGTGGCAGTTGATCGCACACACACACACATACATGTGTGTGTGTGTATATATATATATATACATATATTTACATCAGCACAGAGATCACAGTCCTGCACTGAGTTTACTTAGTGGCGCGATTGATACATACACACACACACACATATATATATGTGTCTGTGTGTGTATATATATATATATAGAGAGAGAGAGTCCGGTTCCTATCCGGACTCCTGGACTCTATTAAAATACGGACTATTTTTTTTTTTTTTGCTTTTTTTTTGTAAAACAACTAAAAAAAATTTAATATTTTATGGAACTGGAATTTTTATATTATACAGTGTTTTGGATGTGATTTGGATACGTATAACAAAACAGGTCAGTATAGTCTGTGTAGACTGTACATATATATTTTGGTATAGGTATCCAAATCACGCCCAAAATATTGTATTATGGAAAGATTTCAGTTCCATAAAATATATAAAAAAATAGTTGTTGCAAAAAAATTAAAAAAATTGGGTCCGTATTTGATCAGGTCCGGGAGTCCGGACCTGATCCGTGGTTTATATATATATATATATATATATATATATATATATATATATATATATACATGACTTTCATACATACTTTGCATCATCATGTGGCCTAGGAATGATCATGTGATCATAGATTCAGTCTCTGAATCTAGATTCGGTTCCCGTGATGGACGTTTTTAGTTGTAACTAGCTTGTAAATTATTCACGATGTTTGAATTTCCTTAGATGACTTACATGCCCACAAGGAGTTCGACACTGCTATGTATCTTATTTTCTCGAAGATGCTTTGCATCTCAAAAATAAAAATCAATCTAGCTGAACACTTAATAAAATAGAAGTATCAAAGGCCTCAATTACTATTAAGCACAAGAATTTGAAAAACCCTCTTTTACAAAACATCACTGCCATATCTCGTTAAAATTGAACTTTTATACAAAATTCAAACCCTTTGTATATAGGTGCAAACGAGGCATAGCACTACTTGCAGATAATTGCGCATTGACCCACACACATACACATTCAGATAGAAGTTTAAATTTAAAAGTGGCGGTCACCGTTTCACCACGGATGTCGGGGGGTGCCTAACACCTTCCCTTTGCATAATCAAGCCCCCGGACCCTAACGAATCTCGATTTTCATAGACCTGTTATGCAGTGTTACATCACTAGATCAATGTGCAAACCTTTTCTCGATTGAGTTGGTGCAACCATTTAAAAATACCAACTGGAAACTCTTACCGTCCAATCGTCGACATATACATGTCGAACCTTTTTAAACTTATTTTTTCAAACAAATCTCACCTAACACGAGAACACCAAAAGACAAGAACAGAAAGGGACAAATAAAAATCCCGACGTCGACAGTTTTTGCATAAATAATCCCCTAAAAATAGGGTTGTTCATCTCAGCTTTTACTTAGGAGTCTGCACCAAAGGAATTTTGATTGGATAAGCTTTAAGGGTAATTTAGAGTTCAACGTACATCAACTAAGGATTAGTTAAATAAAATGTTTAATGACAATTCAAGGTTTTGATAACGATATAGTACAGAATAGTTATAAACCATGAACGAATATTGTTATGCATCAAAGTCATGCTTTAGAAATAAAGTTCAAAGCATTGAAAGATATAATAAACCTTGCTTGAGCAATAATAGTAAGCTAAGGTTATATTTTCCAAGAAAACAGAGTTAAGAACTTAATACAACAGGATTCAAGAACTTGCATAATTTATAAACAAGGTAGGATAGACAGCTTGCATAATTGTAATCAAAGTAGGATAAGCTCAAATAGAGTATAGGGTTAGAGAACTTGTTTAAAATAAGAGTAGGGTTTGGAAACTTGCCTTGCGTGTGAGATAAACAGATTAACTTGATTCTCAATGTCCTTTGATTCTAGTTTAGACTTTGTTAGAAAATGAGAAAGGCCTTTTTAAACCTCTTCTTCCTTCTCTAGTTCTCCAATTCCTCCCCAATTTCTAAAATTCCTCACTTTTTCTCAAGTTTTCTCTATGTTTTTCTTCTTTCTCTTCTTTGTTTTCTTCTTCCCTCTCTCTATACTATACGTAAAACAATATTATAACTGATATAATATAATACATATCATTACGTAAAAAAAACTTACAAGTATATAATAACCCTATTTAATAACATATCAGTTATGTTTTTTTAAAACTCAAAAGTCACTAAGGCTTGTTTGGCAAAACTAAATTAAAATAAGAATTCAAAAAGCCTTAAGCCTTGTATGGTAAAACCAAATTAAATCTCTTTTAATTTATTTTAATAACTCACTTGCTATATAGTTTAATCGTCACACTTTATTTAATTAAATTCTAATATTCCAATTCAATTAAATGAAAGTCATATCAACTTGCTAAATCAAAATGTCACATAACCAAATTGTTACGAAATTATAACTTTCATTATAATTTTATTTAATAAATTAGTAAATATCTAATTTAATTATTAAATTAAAGCAACATTACAACAACTCATTTAATCATTATCAACTCTCTAATTTAATTATTAAATTAAATTAGAATATTACCACTATAAAATATTTTAACTAATTCAACACTCATTTAATTTAATTAACTTAAAAACACAAAATTATCAAATAACAACTTAATTAACATATTACATTTAATCAATTTAACTCCCCACAATTCTTGAATCATTATTTAATAATAAACAAATCAACTAAAATATTTATTTATTTCAATAAATATTTTAAATTACATATAAAAATTTTGGATCGTTACATCCTTCCCTCCTTACAAGGATTATGTCCATAGAATCACAACTCAAATATTTCATTCGTCATAATTTACACCACAAAGTCTTCATAAAATAGCTTAAGAACTTAGCATCTGGATTAGAAACAATTATTCTAGGCATACCATTCAATCTAATAATTTCCCTAAAGAAAAAATTAGCTACATAGGATGCATCATAAGTTTTATGACATGGAATAAAATGTGTCATCTTTAAAAATCTATTCACAATTACAAATATAGAACATTAACATGCTTAGACCTAGGTAAACCTAACACAAAGTCCATTAATATGTCAATCCAAGGTTCATTAGGTATATGCAATGGTGTATAAAATCCATGGGGTTGAACATGAGATTTAGACTGACGACAAATAATGCATTTATCACAAATTCTTTCAACATCTCATTTTATATGAGGCCAATAAAAATGTTCTTTTAAAACAACCAAAGTTTTATCTGCATCAAAGTGTCCCATCAAACCACCCCCATGTGATCCTCGAACCAACAACTCACACAAAGTGTGATGCCCCCAAAGTGTGATGCCCCCAAAATACCAAAAAATTTAAATACAAACTTTCCTATTTACAACTATTAAACTGTCGTGCAAAATACGACCACACATACTATGAGTTTTCATACAAATATTGTACCGTACATAATACGACAATATCCAAACTCAAATTAAGTCCTCATTACAGTTATTATCACACTATTTCACAACATAGTGAAGACTTCCATAGTAACTATCTCAGACCATTGCACCACTCCTTGACTAGTCCCATCTACACTTTCATTTCTTGAGAAGAACAATAGAACAAAAATAAAAAGGTTGAGCTCAAATAGCCCAGTAAAGAATATTATTGCTAAGAAAATGAGGAATAAATTATCTTTAGCCTTTAACAATGATAAATCAGATAAAATATAATGGACAACAAGTTTTAGATCAACAACTGCAGTGGAACAAACAATCCATTAGAAGAGTCAAGTAGAGAATGATGTCTACTATCTTTTATGATTTAAGCATCCATCATCAATATTTTATCCCTGTAACACCAATCAATAATTATGAAAATCAACATTTTAGCTTTGCACTACGGACCAAAGATATTCAATTGTATCACCAATGGTCATGATCATGCCAAACAACAGTCCATCTTTGCACTACAGGCCAAAGAGAACTTTCACTTTTTCATGTAACATTAAAGGTCATGATTATACCAATACACAATTCCTAGTCATAATCATACCAATCAACAATTTATCTTTGCACTACGGACCAAAGATAACATTCCACCACAAATTTAAACATGAGGATGAAAAACCCAAAACCCTAATAAGACTCGTAAATGTAAAATCCCATTATATAAATAAAATTTCTCTATTCTGAATGTGTTGTGTTAATATGTACTTGGTTTTACAAATTTGACCAAATAAATTTTTGTTTAAAAAACGTCGTGCTTGACACCTCGTGCTTAAATTTTTTTTCTATATTCGGACTTTTCGGTAATATTATTTTGACAAGTTGCTTTGTCGTGCTTACACTGACAAAACGCTTTGTCGTCTTGTTAGGATTAACAAGAAATTTAGGTTAACAATCCTAGATTAAAAAACCCTAACCCTAATTAGTAAAACCTTAACCCTAATTTATAAATTAAACCCTAATTAGCTAATCTAACCCTAATTAGCTTATCTTAACACCTAATCATGGTTAGTAAACTTCAATTAGGTACTAATTAACATTAATTAACATTCCTAATTATTAGAAACAAAACCCTAATTAAGATTAGTGAAGATTTAAACCTAATTAAGCTACTAATTTGATCAACTAGCTCACAAGTAGGTTGGGAGTCACCATTTCAAGTTCCAAAACATCACATGACATGCTTTCAAACTCCCAAAAGCGCAAAGAGTCACAAATCGAGATCTTTATAGAGGCAAATAGGTGGAAAAATGACCAAAAAGCCAAGTTGAAGAATTCTATAAATAGGAACCTTAGAAATTTGAGCAAACTCACAAATTCTCAAAGCCTAGATACACTTATAAACCTACCAAATCAAGCATGGGTGATAGCAACAACAACATCGAAAGCTAGAATCACAAATTGCTCAATAAAAGGTGCAAACCCTAGTTCATAAATTGCTCTTTGATCTTATGTTAGGTTTGTTGTTTAGATGTTTAGAATTATGTATTAGGATGTTAGAAAGTATGTTAGATTGGTAGAACACGTTTTCATAACATCTAGATGACTTAATTAAGTGTTTTATGAAATCTGAAAATTTTGTAAAACTTGATCGGCAATGATAGAATATCGGGGCTTGTAGATTCATGTGTGTTTATGTTTTGGTCTGTTAATCGATTGGAATTTGTAGCCTGTTAGTAGGTCTGTAATCTGAAAAAAAAAACAGGTTCAGTTGAACTGTAGGTTTCAAGTTATAAGCAGTCAAAGTGGGTTGACCGTTCACGGATGTTGATTTTCTGGTTTGCCCGAAAAACTTCGAAACGATCGAGCCAAACTACTTTGGCCAAACTTTGTTTAATCGTCTTCTGATTGTTAATTGTTTAAGTTTTTGATATAGATTAGTAACCTGTTATACATACTACATATCTATGATCTTTAATTGAACAAACAATGTATAGGTTTCTTTGAATTATTGGTCAAAATCAGTTGGCCAGAGCATGTAGTAGAGTTTTTACGGTTTTTCGAAAGCGAAGAACATGAAGAACAACATCTAGCTGTACTTTGACCAGCCAATTTAGAGACCTTAGAGTTATGATCTGTTCCTGGTAATGTTATATATATGTACCCTGACATATATACTACATATTACAACAAGCAAAATACACATCTAATACACAAAATCGAAGATATTTAAGCCACAAAATAGTTGAATGAGCCCATGACTTACATTACAGGTTACCCAGAAACCCAAGAACAGCTCTGACAATGACTTTGAGCTTCTATAACTTCTTGTTATGTGTAAGTTAGAGTCTATGATTTGTTTCATGTTGTACTATTGTATGAGTACTACAACATCAATGCTTGACCAAACTGAAAATCATTACCAGTAGCTAGTTATTTAATGGTCAAAGTGATCACTCGACCACGACCAAATCGCTGCCCAGAAACTCAAGAACACCTACAGCGACACTTTCTGTCACTGTAGGGCTTTAGCGACAGACAAAATTATTTTCTTTAAAAATAAATTATAAAAAATTAGAAATAATTAATAAATAAATATAAATAATTATAAAAATAGTTTTAAAAATTATATTAAATTATTATAAATAAATTCTGATATTTTTACATAAATTTAATAATTATTTTATATTATTTTGATATTATTAATAATTAACTTATTAATAAAGAAATTAGAATAATTATTTATAAATACTAAATAATTATGGAAAAATATTATTAATGATATAAAAATTATAATAAATGAATATAAATTATTTAATAATAATAATCAATGTTTTTGTAAAATTTTAGGTAAATATTAGTTACTTATAAATAGAAATAAATGATTTAAAAATCATTTAAAGGATAAATAAATATTTTAAATATTTTAAAATTTATTATAATGGATAAATAAATGTTATAAATAAAATTTAGTCCATATAACAAAGGTATTAAATACTAAACCTATTAAATCTAACTTAGATATTATATAAATGTTATAATTGGATATTGTTATCAATATTAACGTGTTAGATTTATATATATGAATATCGTGAAATTGCTTATTAACGTTTGAATAGCATAACTTGGTGATCTCGCTCGGGCAAGTTCTCTATCCTTAATCTCTTATAAAGCAAATTTCTTAAACCTTGCTTATTGTTTGACAAGATTTTTTTTATCTTGATATCTTTTGATATAATATCCTACACTCTGATTGAATTACCTTATTATTGAAAAGTTATTGCTATAGTTCGGCATAACTAAGAAATGAATTGTTTATCCATATGATATTGTTTATTGAGCATAAATTGTTGTGTCGAACCAAATTGTTTTGGTAAGACAATCTTATCTTGAGGTTGAGTATCCCGTAAGGGGAAGCGAAAGTTTAGTCGATTCATATATTGGCGATAATTTTAGTGTATCTCGAAAACCTTTGTAGGTGATATGCATACTCTAGGATGTTGAATAAGGTGATCCCCTATCTCACATCTGAACAAAATTTCTAAGTCTTTGTGGTGATGAAAATAAGAAAAATTCGAAATGGTTGAAATTAGAAATCCGAAAATGGTAACAACTATCGATTGAAATTTGAATTGTTATATTTCTTCAAATCCTATATTGTTATAAATACACAACTTCTTGAGCATGTCATAGCTCACCCTTGCAAATTATTCCCTTTGCAGTTTTAGATGGTAATCTTGGAACTTCTGGAGTAGATAAAGGGAAGCGTCCCTACATAGATTAGATTATATTCTTGTTTGTTTGAATACCTTGTAATAAGAACTCGTTTATGAGAATCATGTAATCGAATCTTAATATTATGATATATATAACATCTCTTTTATTTACATGTAGTGTGTTCTTACATATATAGATGTAAAATTAGACTTCTTGAATCTAGTTGAGATCCTTGGGAACTATTTAGGTGAGTGAGGTATTAATAGCATGGATTTGTTCATGTTGTTATTAATACTCTGGATTTCGAGATAAGTAGTTACTTATCGATACGATAGTATAAATTAAATTGCTTAAACTATACATACAGGGTGAGGTATTAGTAATATGGATTGTTCATGTTATTCTTGATACTCTAAATTTTGGATAGATAGACTCTAGTCATGAGATCTGATTTCATATATTCAAGTGAGGGTATCCAAACACGATAATAGTTCTCTTGAGAATTACCAATTGTTATGGGATCTTGTGAATCTTGAATCTATGAGAATTATATCGATAGTCCCTCTATTTAATGTAATCTTATAATCGGATACCATGGGTGTATAGATTTAAAAGCATTATGTTGATTTTACATGTAAACACCATATCGAATCTTTGTGGGTATATAGATATGGGGCGTTACAATTTTGGTATCAAAGCTTAAGGCTATAGATATAAGGAAGAAAATCTTAGTATATAGTCTTGAGTCAAGTAAAAATTTTAAAAGTACATATAAAATATAACATTAAAATTATTATGTTGTGTAAATTTCTATCTGATATTAAAGGAGTTTTCTTTTATAGATGGCCAACTCAATCTTTGAGGAAATGGTAATAACCAATAATCCACCACAAATAGAGTCATACATAGCGGTGATCACGAGAAGATGAGGAATTACTTCATGATCAACAAGCTGTTAGATCTTTGAGGAAGAAGAGGATCGATGGCGGGGACGTTAATGAGAATTGATGAGCATGATGAGGCAATGGCATCAACACTAAAAACAACAGAATATGAGGGTAATAAGATGAGGTTTAGAATTTGATATAGTGAGGAATGCTTTCTGACATGAGAGAGACATAGTCAATGACTAAAAGTACAAGCTGCACCATGCACAAAGGGCGAAAAGGAAATTCGATCGAGGCTTCTTAAAACATCTCTGGGTGTTGAGATACTTTTAATGATTTGTTGTATCGTGTAGTTCGATGTCCGGTAGAGGAAGAAGAAGGCGACTTATCTCATCGATCGATCGTGGTTTGTCACATGATCCGAGTTCCTTTGATGATATCAATGAATTCTAGAGAATAGCATAGGTGGTTGAATGCTTTGTATTAGTACAATAAAGAAGCATTCAAAGTTTGTAATGTAATCGATTACTTTGTAAAATAGTAGTATGTTCAATTATGAAGTTGTTGTGTAATACTATTGTGATATATAAAATAAATAATATGTTGTGTTACTCAAATTCTTATGTGAATTTTATTGGTTTATATAGAATCATACCACCAACGAAGACCCCAAAGAGAAATGAATGATGATAATTCTACCCAGCGGTTAGTAGACCTAATGCTAGGAGTTGTAAATAGACACATGAACGAGAACACACTTTTAAAGACTTTAAATTAGTTGGACCACACAATTTAAAGGTACATCGAAACACAATAGATGCACAGATTTGGATTTACGAGATAGAAATTCTTTCTAGTGACCAATGTTAGTAATAACCAAAAGACAACTTTTGCAACCTTTTTCTTGAAGAGTGAGGCTAATTATTGGTGGGAATCAACCAAAGGTCGGGTAAAACGAAATTGTTCCTTGGGATAGATTTAAAGAGTTGTTCTTTGAAAACTATTTTTCCCGATCCTGAAAAGACCGAATGGAAATAAAATTTACGGACTTAAAACAAGGAGATCTTCTTTGTAACCCGATTATCTGACTAAGTTTAATGAAGCTATCGAGTTTTGCTCCACATCAAGTAACCTTGAACTTAGAAAGACTCGTAGGTTTTAGGAGGTTTTAAAACCTCGATTAGAGAGTAGATTATCGATTACTTCAAATAAAAACTTTCTACGAAATACTAGAGAAGGCCACTATATAGAAAAAGTGAGAATGAAAGTCTTACTAAATTTCATCGAGACAAGAGAAAGTCGAGAATGAAAAAGGAAAATTAGGGATGAACCCGATTCGGTGGGTTTAATAACAAGCGTAAATGGGATAATTCTTTTTCTAACAACTTCGGGAAAAAAAGATAGGAAATACTAATAACAACTTTAGTAATAATATTATTAAACCTTGTCCTAATTGTGGTAAGAAACATAGAGAGAATGTCTTCTTAACAAATGTTTTAATTGTGATGATCGGGACATTATTTTCCACGATGTCCTCTTCGAGGAAAAATAAATGTTTTAATTGTGGTTCATTGGACCATTTTTCTAAGAAGCTGTCCCAAACCTAAGTATCAAGGAGGAAAAGGGTTAGAATACGGAGAATAATCAATCAACGATGGCTGCGATTTGGAGTTGAGAATCGACCTACTGCGAGAACATTTAATATGTCGGTGAGGATGTTGTTGCTTCACGGGGGCGTGGTGACGATATCATCCTATCAACACTTTAAATGCATATGTGTTATTAGATTACGGTGCTACATGTTCGTTTGTGTCTAGAAATTTATCTACAAACTTGAATACGCCTTGTGAAAATTTAGACAAACCATTTTGTGTAGAAATTGCTAATAATGAAAAAATTTCGGTTAAGACTATTTTCGAAAACTGTAGTGTGGTAATAAAAGGACATAATTTTAAGGTAGATTTGATACCAATTCGGTTTGGGAGAATTTGATGTAATTCTAGGAATGGATTGGTTAGTTAATCATAACGCGATGATTGATTGTCATCAAAAGCGTATAAACCTTTTGGCTTGCTTGAAGTCGAAGGTAGTGTTCAACGATAGTTGTTCACTAAGCAATCTCGATGTTTGACTATAGTTCGGCGAAAGATTACTTAAAAAGGGTTGTTTAGGATATTTGGCCTATATAGTTGATACTCGGAGCGGAAGGAGTAAAACTAGATCAAATACCTATAGTTAAAGATTTTCGATGATGTATTTAGGATGACTTACGGGTTTTGCCTCGAGATAGGGAAATTGAGTTAAATCATTGATCTTGCACCGAGAACGGCACCGATTTCTAAGGCACCGTCTGAGAATGGCACCTATAGAATGAAAGAGTTACTTATTCAATTACAGAAACTCTTAGATAAAAAGTACATACAACCTAGTGTTTCACCACAGGGAGCACCGATTACATTTGTAAAGAAGAAGGATGGAACTATGAGATTATGTATAGACTATAGGGAGCTAAATAAGTTAACTATTAAAAATAAATATCATTTACCAAGGATTGATGATTTGTTTGACCAATTAAAAGGGGCTGAACATTTTTCAAAAATTGACCTTAGAACAGGTTATCATCAATTAAAGGTAAGAAAGGAGGATGTGCCGAAAACAGCGTTTAGGACACGCTATGGACATTATGAATTTCTTGTAATGTCTTTTGGATTAACAAATGCACAGGCAACATTTATGGATTTAATGAATCGAGTGTTTAAACCATGCTTGGACAAATTTGTTGTAGTGTTTATCGATGATATTCTGGTATACTCGAAAACACGGGAAGAGCATACTGAACACTTGAGAGTCGTATTGGAAATATTACGAAAGGAACAACTTTATGCAAAGTTTTCCAAGTGTGAATTCTGGTTGAAGAGAGTTCAATTTTTAGGTCATGTAATTGATAAGAATGGAATATCTGTAGATCCAGCTAAGATCGAAATGGTTGTGAATTGGGAACAACCAACAACTCCAACAGAAGTACGAAGTTTTCTCGGTTTAGCGGGTTATTATCGACGGTTTATAAAAGATTTTTCAAAAATAGCAACCCCATTAACCAATTTAACTCGAAAGACGGTGAAATACGTGCGGGCGGATAAATGTGAGAAAGCTTCCAAGAGTTGAAGAAGCGGTGAGCATGGCTCGATGTTATCCTTACCGGATGATCTGAGGAGGCCTTGTAGTATATAGTGATGCATCACATCACACATGAGAGGTTTAGGGTGTGTGTTGATGCAACATGGGAAAGTGATAGCTTATGCATCACGACAACTCAAAGATTATGAGAAGAGGTATCCTACTCATGATTTAGAGTTAATATGCGATAGTTTTTTTTCTAAAAAATTTGGAGACATTACTTATGCGGGGAGAAGTGCGAGATATATCTGAGATCATAAAAATCTGAAATATATTTTTTTACACAAAAGGAATTAAATTTAAGACAGAGAGCGATGGTTAGAAGCGATAAAGGATTTTGGTGTGAAAAATCTTATATCATCCGGTAAGGCCCGATGTTGTGGTGATGCGTTAAGTAGAAAGAATCGGGAAAAAATTGAATGTATTAACCACCATAATAGGTTAATAAAAGACTTTGAAAAGTTAGAAATTGAGGTGGAATGTCCAACTACCTCTACCCAAAAATTGTATATTTTAGAAGGAGTTTCATCTACGCTTTATAAAGTTAAAGAGATACGGGAGAAGGATGAAGAATGTCGGGAGTTTAAATCTAATTCAACACATGATAAGTATAATAAATTTCGAATAGATGCGGATGGAATAATAAGATATGAAAATAGAATGCAGGTTCAGTTAAACCAAGCTTTAAAAGACAAAAATTTTAAGCGAAGCTCATAATTCTAAATTTGCCATACATCTGGCGCGTACAAAAAATGTATAAAAAGATTTAAATCGACACTTTTGGTGGTCGAACATGAAAAGAAAATAGTTTGAATGGGTAAGTAAATGTCTCACGTGTCAAAGGGTTAAAATTTGAGCATCAAAAGCCGAGTGGTTTACTTCAACCCTTACCAATTCCCGAGTGGAAGTGGGAACATATAACTATGGATTTTGTTGTTGGTCTTCCACTACACAAAAAAGGGCCATAATGCCATTTGGGTAATAGTTGACCATTTAACAAAATCGACTCACTTTTTACCTATTAAGATTACTCATAACCTAGATTACCTTGCCAAACTTTACATCAATGAAATTATCTCTAGGCATGGAGTACTGTGTCCATAGTATCGGATCGAGATCCAAGATTTACTTCTAATTTTTGGAAAAGCCTTGAAAACACTTAGGAACACAACTAAGATTAAGTACGACTTATCATCCACGGTGATGGATGAGTGAGAGAACTATACAAACATTAGAAGATATCTTTGAGAACTTGTATTATAGACTTCAAAGGAAGTTGGGAAGATCGATTACCCTTAGTCGAATTTGCCTATAACAATAGTTATCATGCTAGCATAGGTATGCCACCTATGAAGCTTTATATGGGCGTAAATGTAGAACACCTTTATGTTGGGATGAAGTCGGGGAAAGACAAATGTTAGGACACGAGATAATTCAACAAACAAGCTGAAACTATCGAATTATTAAATCAGCGATTACAAGCATCTCAAGATCGACAAAGAAAATACGCAGATCCACATAAATCGATACAACGAAACTTTAATGTAGGAAGTCACGTATTCTTGAAAGTATCTCCTTGGAAAGGCAAGATACGTTTTGGCAAGAAGGGAAAATTAAGTCAAGAGATTCATTGGACCTTTTGAAATTTTGAGAAGGGTTGGTGAAGTTGCTTATGAAATAGCACTACCTCTGAGTTAAATCATATTCATAATGTGTTTCATGTGTCCATATTATTACGACCATATAAACTGATTATAAACACGTTATACAATATGAGCCAATCCAAATAGAGGAAGATCTTTCTTATGTAGAGGAACACATGCGGATAAATCGTCGGTAGTAAAGCAAGTCTGAGAAAAAAGTGATAGCATCGGTCAAAGTAATCTGGAGAAATCGAGCGTTGAAGAAGCTACATGGGAGCTTGAAGATAAAATCTTGAAAATTATCCTCAATTATTTACTTAACACATCTTTGTAATTTAGAGGACGAAATTCTTATTAGTGAGGGGTGAATGTAAAAACCCAAAACCTAATAAGACTAAATAAGTGTAAAATCCCATTATATAAATAAAATTTCTACTTGAATTACGAATGTGTTATGTGTTAATATATACTTGGTTTTACAAATTTGACCAAATAAATTTTTGTCCAAAAAAAGCGTCGTCTTGCTTGACACCTCGTGCTTAAATTTTTTTTCTATATTAGGACTTTTCGGTAAAATTATTTTGACAAGTTGCTTTATCGTGCTTACAACGACAAAATGCTTTGTGCGTGCTTGTTAGGATTAGCAAAAATTTAGGTTAACAATCCTAGATTAACAAACCCTAACCCTAATTAGCAAAACCCAACCTAATTTATAAATTAAACCCTAATTAGCTAATCTAACCTAATTAGCTTATCTTAACACCTAATCATGGTTAGTAAACTTCAATTAGGTACTAATTAACATTAATTAACATTCTAATCATTAGAAACAAAACCTAATCAAGATTAGTGAAGATTTAAACCTAATTAAGCTACTAATTTGATCAACTAGCTCACAAGTAGGTTGGGAGTCACCATTTCAAGTTCAAAAAACATCACATGACATGCTTTCAAACTCCCAAGCGGAAAGAGTCACAAATCGAGATCTTTATAGAGGCAAGTAGGTGGAAAAATGACCAAAAAGCCAAGTTGAAGAATTCTATAAATAGGAACCTTAGAAATTTGAGCAAACTCAACTCATGAATTCTCAAAGCCTAGATACACTTATAAACCTACCAAATCAAGCACAGGGTGATAGCAACAACAACATCGAAAGCTAGAATCACAAATTGCTCGAAAAGTGCAAACCCTAGTTCATAAATTTGCTCTTTGATCTTATGTTAGATTTGTTGTTTAGATGTTTAGAATTATGTATTAGGATGTTAGAAAGTATGTTAGATTGGTAGAACACATTTTCATAACATCTAGATGACTTAATTAAGTGTTTTATGAAATCTGGAAATTTTGTAAAACTTGATGCACGACAGTAGAATATCGGGGCTTGTAGATTAAATGTGTGTTTATGTTTTGATGCATTAATCGATTGGTATTTGTAGCTTTTGTTAGTAGGTCTTTAATCTGGAAAAAAAAGCAGGTTCGAGTTGAGCCATAGATTTCAAGTTATAAGCGATCAAAGTGGGTTGGCCAGTTCACGGATGTTGGTTTTACGGGTTTGCCCGAAAAACTTCGAAAACGATCGAGCAAAATTTACTTTGGCCAGCACATTTCGTCTTGATTGTTAATTGTTTAAGTTTTTGTTATAGATTAGTACCTGTTATACATACTACATATCTATGATCTTTAATTGAACAAACAACGTATAGGTTTACTTTGAATTATTGGTCAAAATCAGATTGGCCAGAAGCGTGGTGGCCAGGTTTTACGGGTTTTCGAGCGAAAAGAACAGAACATGAAAACAACATCTCTAGTTGTACTTTGACCCGACCATTTAGAGACCTTAGAGTTATGATATGTTCTGGTAATGTTATATATATGTACCACGACATATATACTACATATTACAACAAAACAAAATACACATCTAATACACGAATCGAAGATATTTAAGCCACAAAAGCAGTTGGCCAAATGATGACTTACATTACAGGTTACCCGAAACCCAAACAACTCGACAATGACTTTGAGCTTCTATAACTTCTTGTTATGTGTAAGTTAGAGTCTATGATTTGTTTCATGTTGTACTATTGTATGAGTACTACTGACATCAATGTTGACCAAATGAAAAATCATTACCGGTAGCTAGTTATTTAATGGTCAAAGTGATCACTCGACCACGACCAAATCATTTGCCCGAAAACTCAAGAACACCTACTGACGACACTTTACATCCTTTGTAGGGCTTTAGCGACAGACAAAATTATTTTCTTTAAAATAAATTATAAAAATTAGAAATAATTAATAAATAAATATAAATAATTATAAAAATAGTTTTAAAAATTATATTAAATTATTATAAATAAATTACGATATTTTTTTACATAAATTTAATAATTATTTTATATTATTTTGATATTATTAATAATTAACTTATTAATAAAAAATTAGAATAATTATTTATAAATACTAAATAATTATGGAAAAATATTATTAATGATATAAAAATTATAATAAATGAATATAAATTATTTAATAATAATAATCAATGTTTTTGTAAAATTTTAGGTAAATATTAATTACTTATAAATAGAAATAAATGATTTAAAAATCATTTAAAGGATAAATAAATATTTTAAATATTTTAAAATTTATTATAATGGATAAATAAATGTTATAAATAAAATTTAGTCCATATAACAAAAGGTATTAAATACTAAACCTATTAAATCTAACTTGATATTATATAAATGTTATAATTGGATATTGTTATCAATATTAACGTGTTAGATTTATATATATGAATATCGTGAAATGTACTTATTAACGTTTGAATAGCATAACTTGGTGATCTACGCTCGAGGCAGTTCTCTATCATCATAAATCTCTTATAAAGCAAATTTCTTAAACCACTACTTTATTGTTTGACAAGATTTTTTTATCTTGATATCTTTGTTGATATAATATCCTACACTTTCTGATTGAATTACCTTATTATTGAAAAGTTATTGCTATAGTTCGACATAACTAAGAAATGAATTGTTTATCCATATGATATTGTTTATTGAGCATAAAGCTGTTGTGTCGAACCAAATTGTTTTGGTAAGACAATCTTATCTTTGAGGTTGAGTATCCGTAAGGGAAGCGAAGTTTAGTCGATTCATATATTGATATAATTTTAGTGTATCTCGAGCATTTGTAGGTGATATCATACTCTAGGATGTTGAATAGGTTGATCCCCTATCTCACATCGAACAAAAATTTCTAAGTCTTTGTGGTGACAAAAAAAAAGAAAAATTCGAAATGGTTGAAATTAGAAATCCGAAATGGTAACAACTATCGGTTGAAATTTGAATTGTTATATTTCTTCAAATCCTATATTGTTATAAATACACAACTTCTTTGAGCATGTAATAGCTCACCCTTGCAAATTATTCCTTTGGGGTTTTAGATGGTAATCTGGAACTTACGGAGTAGATAAAGGGAAGCGTCCTACATAGATTAGATTATATTCTTGTTTGTTTGAATACCTTGTAATAAGAACTTCGTTATGAGAATCATGTAATCGAATCTTAATATTATGATATATATATATATATATCTTTTATTTTACATGTTTTATTTTATTTTATGTGTTCTTACATATATAGATGTAAAATTAGACTTCTTGAATCTAGTTGAGATCCTTGGGAACTATTTAGTGAGTGAGGGTATTAATAGCATGGAATTTATTCATGTTGTTATTAATACTCTGGATTTCGAATAAGTAGTTACTATCGATCGATAGTATAAATTCGTTTGGCTTAAACTATACATACGGGTGAGGGTATTAGTAATATGGATTTGTTCATGTTATTATTGATACTCTAAATTTGGATAGATAGACTCTAGTCACGAGATCTGAGTTCATATATTCAAGTGAGGTATCCAAACACGATAATAGTTCTCTTGAGAATTACCAATTGTTATGGGATCTTGTGAATCTTGAATCTATGAGAATTGTATCGATAGTCCCTCTATTTAATGTAATCTTATAATCGGATACCATGGGTGTATAGATTTAAAAAGCATTATGTTGATTTTACGTAAACACCATATCGAATCTTGTGGGAGTATAGATATGGATCACCATTATTTCTTTCGAGTGTCAGAAACTTCTTACTAATGGTTATGTTATGCATCACATAATTAATCAATATTTTTTTAATCCTTCAATATTTATTCACTATTAATATAATAGACTCACAATACTGACAACCAGGTCATTCCCAGGAAAGAGGGGGCTTTTCGATACGGTTTTCTCCTTATTGGCGAGCAATTATATATCCTAACCCATTTCCTCGACAGAACTTCTAGACATTGGCAATAGCGCTAACTAATATTATCCTTTCAAATATTATAAGTTACTATATCGTGACAATTATTGATTTAATAATGTGGAATACAATGTAGTTGTTACTGTGAAAATTATTGAATCAATAATATGAGATACTATGCAATTATCACTGTAACCATTATTGAGTCAATAATATAAAATATTATGCAATTATTATTGTAGATATTATTGAATCAATAATTAGTACTATTGTGCCATGTCGTGTACTACTGTGGAACAATGCGTATTACTGTACTTTTATCACCGGGTGTTTCAAAAGTTAACGACAAAAGTTTTGCCGTTATTTTATAAAAGGTTATTTCGATTGCTTTCTATATCTGAAAAATATTTCATTTATGGGGCCCACTAATGATTGGTTATTTTGGCATCGTCGTACTTTATCGAATATAATATTCCCGACAGAACGAATATTCCCCGACAAAATGAATATTTCTCAACAAACTATTTATCTGATAATTTGCATATATCACCCTTAATTATAACATTTATTAAATCAACACCTTACTATTTAGAATAATATATAAAGAAAATTTAATCTTATTTATAAAAAGTTGGGGTCTTACAACCTCCCCTACTTATGAAATTTCTTCCTTGAAATTAATGTACGTACCTAGTATTTTGAAGAGGTGAGGATACCTTGATTTCATTTCAAATTCTAACTTCCAGGTCATTTCCTTAATATCATGGTTTCTCCATAAAACTTTGACTTGGGGTATAACATTTGAGCGTATAATATGTTCCTTTTTTTATCCAAGATATTGACAGGTACCTCCTCATATGTTAAATCTTTTGCTATCTCATCTAGTTCTAATTCAATAATGTGTTTTGGGCCTTCCACATATTTACATAGCATGAATATGTGAAAAACAATATGAACATGAGATTGGTTGTAACGTGAGTCTATGGCCACAGTTCCTACTCGATCGAGGATTTCAAATGGACCAATAAATTGAGGGTTGAGTTTTCCTCTCTTTCTGAATCTCGTAAATCCTTTCCATGGAGCAACACGTAAAAATATATGGTCTCCAACATTGAATTCCACATCCCTTCAATTAAGATCAACATAACTCTTTTGTCGATCTTGTGTTATTTATATACGTTAATGGATCATTTGAATCTTTTCTGTAGTCATGCGTACCAATTCTGGTCCCAACAACGTTGTTTCACCCACTTCATCCCAGCATACTAGAGAACGACACTTTCATCCATACAACGCCTCAAATGGAGTTATGCATATGCTTGCTTGATAACTATTATTGTAAGAGAATTCCACCAATGGTAAGTACTTGTCCCAACTTCCTTTAAAGTCTAGTACGCAGAGTCTCAATAGATCTACAAGAGTTTGAATAGTCCTTTTCGATTGCCCGTTCGTTTGGGGATGGTATGCAGAACTGAATTGTAACTCGGTGCGCATAGATTTTTTCAAGCTGACCCAAAATTATGAAGTGAATCTAGGGTCTTGATCAGAAACTATGGACACTGGCATGCCATGTAATCTTACAATCTCGCTTATGTACATATTATCCAAGTGCCAAGTGAATAAATTTCTCGTATAGGAAGGAAATGATCAGACTTGGTCAATCTATCCATAATGACCCAAATTATGTCTAAGACTTGAGAAACTTTAGGAAGACCCGTCATGAAATCCATGTTGATGTGTTCCCACTTCCATT
The DNA here is from genome assembly GCA_020205605.1 of Panax ginseng. Classification (NCBI taxonomy): domain Eukaryota; kingdom Viridiplantae; phylum Streptophyta; class Magnoliopsida; order Apiales; family Araliaceae; genus Panax; species Panax ginseng. The sequence continues at coordinate 36,011,378 of CM035129.1, forward strand.
ATGGAATTTCAAGTGGTTGTAATGGACCCTTCGACACTTGATGCTTTGCCTTGACGTGTTGACAAGTTAAACACCTTGAGATAAACTCCACAACCTCTCTCCATGTTGCTCCACCAAAATGTATGTTACAGATCATGATAGATTTTGGTACTTTCAAGATGGATTACAAACACTATTTTGTGTGCCTCCATCATAATTTTATACTTTAAATCAGGGTCGTTAGGAACACAAAGTATAGATTTGACTCAAAGTATCCCTTCCTCGTCGATCTTTGCTTCTGGAATAGCTCCTTCTTGTACTTTCTTCTTCATATCAACCAACTCCAGGTCTGTAGCTTGAGCAGCTTTAACTTTATCGATTAAAGTTAGTTCTACACATATATTTTCCATCTTCACATGGGTTCCTCAATTCTTTAACTCTATCTCCATCCTTTGTAAGTCATACAAAATGGGTCTTTATGTTGACAATATCACACTCGTACCCACATATGATCTTCTACTCAATGCATCAGCTACCTCATTCGCTTTTTCAGGATGGTATGGTCGTAATCTTTCAACAGCTCGAGCCAATGTCATTTCTGCATGTTGAGTTCCTTTTGGGTGAAGAAATATTTAAGGCTTTTTTAATTTGTATAGATCTCCACTTTTTCCCCATATAGGTAGTGTCTCCAGATCTTCAACGCAAAAATGATAGCTGCCAACTCTAGATCATAAGTAAGATAATTCATTTTATATTATTTGAGTTATCAAGATGCATAGGCTGTGACTTTTCCATTTTACATGAGAACACAACCTAGACCTCTGCCTAAAGCATCGCTGTAGATAAAAAATCCCTTCGAACCTAATGGTATTATCAGAACAGGTGCTGAAATGAGTCTCCTCTTGAGTTCTTGGAAGCTCTTCTCACACTCCATGCTCTATTCTAATTTTTATATTTTCGAGTCAGCTTAGTTAATGGAGTGGCGATTCGAGAAAATCCTTCTATGAATCTCCGATAATGACAAGCTAGGCCCAAAAATCTACGTACTTTAATTACTGGCTTAGGTTGCTCCCAACTTTGTATTGCTTCAATCTTTGTTGGGTCAACTGATATTCCATGTCTCGATATCATGTGCCCAAGAAATGCTACTTTCTAAAGTCAAAACTCGTATTTCTTTAACTTGACATATAGCTTGTTTTCACGAAGCTTTTGGAGTATCAACCTCAAGTGCTGCTTATGTTCTTCATGACTTTTAGGGTATATGAGGATGTCATAAATAAAGATAACCATAAAATGATTCAAATATTCCTTGAATATCTGATTCATCATATCCATGAAGGCAACAGGACCATTAATCAAGCCGAAAGACATGACTAGGAATTCGTAATGCCCGTATCGAGTTCTTAAGGCAATCTTCGAAATGCCATCAATTTTAATCTTTAACTGATGATATTTAGAACAAAGATCAATCTTTGAAAAAAATTTAGCACCTTACAACTGGTCAAACATGTCATCAATGAGAGGTAATAAGTATATATTTTTGATGGTGACATGGTTCAACTCTCGATAGTCAATGTAGAGTCTTATACTCCAGTCTTTCTTCTTTACGAATAAAACAGGAGTACCTCAAGGCGATGTACTAGGACATATGAAACTGATGTCTAACAACTCTTTTTGTTGGACTTTTTACTCCTAAAGTTCAATAGGAGCCATTCAATATGGGGTTTTGGAAATGGGTTTTATACCATGTTCAAGGTCAATACAAAATTCGATTTCACGTTTTGGGGGGTAGTCTAGGAAGTTCTTCGAGATTCATAAGGAAATGTATTAACAAAAGAAATATCATTCAAATTTGACGTGTTTATTTTTAAATCGGTGACATGGGCTAAGAAAGCTTGTAATGACGGTTTCTCCAAATGGAGTTTTAACAGATAAGTTAAAATATAATTTCCCAGGGGTCAAGTTCAAACGTTGAGCACAAGCAGGTAAAATAAAAAAGTGGGTAGAACTAGTATCTAATAAGGCATAGATGTCGCAAGAGTTTATGATTAGCTTATCGGTGATGACTTTTTTTGGGTTCCTCATTTTTTGGGAAGCCATGACAAAAGCTCTCCCTGAACCACCAACTTTGACTTATCCGTAGCCGCCTTTGGTGTCACGCCTTGGACGGATGTGTATAGTTTGGCCTAATGTGTCCCTCCTGACCACACTTGTAACATATGACTGGTGGTCGTTCTTCTCACCTCGAAACTGGTGCTTGTGCTGGTGCTGATGTCAATACCTTTCCATAGTCATTTTTGAATCTTCTCATCTTAAAGTTGTTTCCACTTGACTCATTTCTTCTATTATCATGGCCATGATTACCACCGAAGTGGTTACCATTTTTGGCATGATAATTTCCTACACGCTAGTTATCATTGTTCTGATGACTGTTACCATTGGTATAATTATTATTATGGTGTTGGTTGTTAACTTTTGGTTGCATTGCTTCTTTCTCTCGTTCCACCAATTGAGCCCTATCCACTATATCTAAATATAAATGAAGTTTATGAGAAATAAGATGTTGACAAATATCATATTTCAAACCTCGTAAGAATATTCGGGTCATGCATGCTTCGTTATCCACCAAGTGGGGCGCAAATCGGGATAACTTAACAAACTTGACGTCGTACTGCGAGACAGTCATATCATTCTGCTCCAACTTAATAAATTCCACCTCCTTCATATGACGAATGCTCTCCAAGAAATACTTGTCATTAAACAGTTCTTAAAACTCTGCCCAAGACATTTTAAGTGCTAAGTGATGTGTTTACTTCATGATTCCCACCAGTGATCTGCCTCTCCTCCAAACATAAAAGTTGTAAAGGGAATTTTTTGATTATCGGCACAACACAGTACATCAAATATCTTCGTTATTTGTTTGTGTCACGCCTTTTCCTTGAGTGGGTCCGACTTTCCATGGAATTCAGGTGGTCCTAACTCCTTGACATGTTTGGCAGTGACCATTCAAGAGTTACCTGCATTTCTACCAATATTATGAGCAACAGTCTCTCTCACTTGATTCTGCAAGAATTGCATAAAGTTTCTAAAAAAATCATCATTCATTATATTGTTACCAGCATGATTTTCTGAGTTTGCCACAATATTATTTGTAGCTTCCTGATTCTCAATATTATTTGTAGCTTCCTGATTCTCAGCCACAATTGTCTCATAGTTCATCTCTTAATTTTCAGATGCCATTCTGAAATATGATCACTAAATATAGATTAGTTTAAAGAAATTGACATGACACATATTATCCCTATCTCCCAACTGACTCCTTAGATAACGAACAAGCTTAGGTAGGACACACTAGTAAATGATTTTACTTGTCTCTCCCCTCCTAGTTCTAATCATAGATCTCCACCAGAGATTATATCCCTAAACTCTGATACCAACTATGACGCCCACAAAATAAGTCCACACAACCCATTTTGGGTCATCAAATACATACCATAAAATTTAAATATAAACATTCCTACTTACAACTATTAAACTGTCGTGCAAAATACGACCACACATATTATGAGTTTTAATATAAATATTTTACTATACATAATACGACAATATCCAAACTCAAATTAAGTCCTCATTACATTTATTAACACACTATTTCATAACATAGTGAAGACTTCTATAGTAACTATCTCGAACCATTACTCCACTCCCCGACTATTCCCAGCTACACTTTCATTTTCTAAGAAGAACAATGAAACAAAAAGGAAAAGGGTGAGCTCAAATTGTCTAGTAAAGAATATTATGACTAAGATAATGAGGAATAAGTTGTCTTTAGTTTTCAATAATGATAAATCAGATAAAATATAATTGACTACAAATTTTAGATTGTGACACCCCAAAATTCGGTATATTTTTACATTTGGATTCCATACATCATGGTCTCATCAGTTTCTAAACATACATCATTATATAGCTAAATATAACAACATACATTCTCAAATCCCAGGTTCTAATACCTTATAGCCTCGTTCATTACAATTAATGATAGTTATATTTTTCTTTACATCTTACAAGAGTTACTTTCATCCGCCACCAAGGATATATAACAGTTCATTAAACTATTCTTCATTACAAGTCTTTGGCTAGATCTCCAAGCTCATTTATATATTGAATGACATTTCGTCTGGATGTCGGACAGCTTGATCTTTATGGGATCTTTAAGTTTTTTTACTCGTAAGCTGAAAAATGTTTTTAATTTAAAGCAAGTGTGAGCATTCAATTGCTCAGCAAGTTATAGCAGTTGAATAAACATCATTAGGAATTTAAACATTCCTTTAGAACTTCCATAACTAAACAAAGATTATGAAGTAGCTTGAATAATAGGAATAAACTCTAATTCCTATCATTTTAAAACATTAGTCACATACACTTTGAAATACTTCCATTCTTCTACCTTTTTCATACATATTCTATTTGGCTAGAAGCATTAGCACAGACTTAATAATAACGATTCATGTATAAACAAAACATTTTCATATTTGAACATTTCAATCACAGAACAGTTCATCTCATAGAAACACCAAAGTGTTAAAATTATGGCACAAGGCCTTATACAATCTACTTGTGACACTCATGGTACTTCCAACCATAGCACCCCACAGTGATACCTATCAACTTGCTACTGACTGGCTCGGCGTCCCCTACGAAAATTCTGGCTTCGGTGCCTTCCCTTAAAGGGATATCACCAGCAAAAGGCTCGGGGCTCTTCGTAAATTCATGCTTATAGCTTTGATACCAACTGTGACAGCCCCAAATTCGGGTCCTAAATCACCACGGATCTGGTACAATCATTCTTTAACTATTGCGGAAGATATAAACATAAATTATTTTATACAATAAAATTTACACACTATTTCCTAAGGTCGAGTAACCTTAACTAATACACATTTCATAACTTATTTGACTTACAACAATATTAATATACAATACTTATATAAGTTTAGCTGCACACATAAACTAACATTGTAATTGTCTTTAACCTTTCCTTGTATCCGCCGTATTCGCCTTAATCTACAATATTTATCATGATATTGCAAAGGTGAGCATATGCTTGCCCAGCAAGTTTAAATTTATTTAAGGATATATCATGACTGAAAGAATTTGAATAATAAGCTAGCTATAATTCAATAATATGGTTGTGAATTAGCACGAACAAACTTTTGACTGAACAAGTATTAAACATGAACAAATATATCTGGACCGAATGGTAATGAAGGTGATCAGCCTTTCATACCAGACTTATACATGAAATATTTACAGAGTACAATTCTACAATTCTTAGACATGGAAATCAGCAATGATTAACCATAAGCATACCTGAATGAAACAACTCTAAGTAGAGTTAAAAAAAACTTGCATGTTCGGTCGATTACTGTTATGCAATTTATTAAGCTTTGACTAAAAACCTAATATATAAATAATATTGATATACAAATTAGAATAATATCATCACAGTATTTAAAATAACCTAAACACATTAACACATAATCATATCTGTCTATAACACACATAAAACTTAACCTCAAGTCAAACTTTTACAGTCCGAGTCGAGTTCGGCACAATTCTAACATCCCGACGGTCTAGTCGGACAATTATCGAGTTTAAGTTCAATTAAACTCTGTCTAACACTTAACCACCATCATAGATAATTTTATTATCAGTCAAAATAATTTTTATAGAGTTGTAATAATTTTAAGATAATTATTACTATTTATCATGATTTTTCAATCATTTATATCGTATTTATATAATATAAATATCAGATTATTCCTTTATCATTAATATTTATTTAATATTAAATATTAATAAAAATCATAATATAATATTACAATATATTTATAATAACACAAAGTATTTTAATACTTTAATTTCTCATTTATATGATTTTTAAACAGATTTAAATTCTTTATCCGATAATTACTATTAATATTAAAATATTAATATTTTCATGTCAAAATATCAAATTTTATATTTCATAACTTAAAATATTTTTATAACACTTAAATCATTTTTATATGATTTTTAAATCAATAAATTCCTTTTTCTATCATTTATTTAATATACTAATTTAATAAATCTAATATCATTAATATTTATTTATTAATGAGAATTCTCCAAAAATATTGTAAATTATATGTTATAATTAGAATATTTTCTAACTCTTTATTCTCATTTAAAATGATTTTTAAATCAATAAAATTTTAACTTATTTATTTAATACAATAATTAAATAAATCTAATATCATTAATATTAAATTATTAATTAAAAATTCTCTAAAATATTAAAAGTTACATTTTATAACTTAAAATATTTTTAAATACTTTAGTCTTATTGAAAATGATTTTTCATAATATTAAATCATTTTTCTCTAATTTATTTAATATACTAATTAAACAAATTAAATATCATTTTATTCAAATAATTATAATTATTAATGAAAAATATTCCAAATTCTCAACAATTATTTTTTGTAATTTAAAATAATTTTTAAAACCATTTTTAGTAATTTTAATAATTTATTTTCTATTTTTAAGTATTTTTCAGAAATTTAGAAAATAAAAATAATTAAACTGTCGCTAAAGCCCTTTAGCGACGCTTCCTGTCGTTGTAGGTGTTCTTGATGTCAAGAACACTGACAGCCGGCAACACAAGGGGTCACGTTTGACCACATATAAAATCCAATCCAAAGTGTTTCTGGGCCAGGTTAAAGATTAATCATGTAGGGTTTATGTAACACTGCACGAATCAATCATCATCTAATTCATAACCCAACATATCGTGAAGATCTGGGCAATCAAACTCACTGTCAGACGTTACCTGGGTTTTCTAGAAACCCAGACAGTCCGAGTAGCCATCTTGTAGCTCGATTAATTTAATGTTCCAGTCATGTTTCATGTGATGTTAAGGTTCAAATCTATAGTAGTTATGTCAAGGTACATCATTAAAACAACTGATCAATCTAAAAACAACAGTATCACAAATTATTCTTCGGTCAGAAACTTAGTCCATATGTTTTCTGGAATTTCTAGATAACAGAAAATCATAACGGATGGTCTACTTTGACCATCCACTACATCCGATCAATTGATGTTTTAAGGGATATTAAGGGCAAGATCTATAGTCCACATTACAGTCTACAACATGTATATAACAAAGACATCAAACCTCTTACAAACTGACATATCCGGTCCTTAGAAAAACTTGTCAGACGCTATTATTTACTTTCTGGGTTACCCAGATTTCTACTCGGTCATGGTCGGTCAACCGACTTTGACCGATTATATCTTAAAATTTGGAACTCGAATAGCTTAGATTCCACTTCCAGATCAAAACACATGTCAGAGTATAGATTAAAACTCTAAAATAACAAAAATCACAAACAAACAAGAATCTGTGGCTCCTGACATTAACTTGTCAGACCACAAATCATGTTCTTGGACAATTTTGGAAAAACTTAACTTTTACCCACTTTGATGGTATGGATCTATGGTATATCACCATAGATCATCATAAAATATCTTCTAGCAAGATTATAAACATATAAACAAGAATTTTGATAAAGCATACCAGATCAAAGTGTTAGCTAGGGTTTATACCTTTCTAATGCAAATCTTTGATCTTAGATCTTCTTAACTGTTCTTGATGTTTTAGAGAGGTAATATGTGACTGATTCACTTAGCAAATTCGGAGGTCTTGGTGAGAGAGAGAGTAGGTGAGAGCTTGGTTGAAAAAATAAGTAAGTTTTATGATTTTCTCTCTCCCAAATCTATATATATTGTGATATATGCACTAGATCTGATGTGTTGAGTAGATTTTGCTGGCAATTTGAAGTCACAAAGTCAACATAGTTGGTCACCTACCACAAATATACAAAGATTTGCAAGTTACATATTTAAAAATTCAAAAAGGGCATTTTGGTCTTTAGCATTGTATTTTTAATGGCATAATTGACATTTATCCAAACCCTTAGGGTTTAACCCTTATTGTTTAACCCTAAGGTTCTAACCCTTAGGTTTTAAAACTTTAAATTTCTAGGATTTTTTAGTTACGGTTTTCGAAATAGAAAATTAATATTTCAAACTTATAATTAGGATTCTATAATTATAATAGAATTTCCTAATCATAATTCAATCTTGCTAATTAGGATTATTATTTCCTAATTAAAATTGCTAATTTAGCAATTTGGGTCAGAATTGTACATTAGGGTTTATAACCCAAGAATTAGGGTTTTAAATAATCTTTCTAATTTAGAATTTAGGTTTCCTAATTAGATTAGGATTTTCTAATTACTTATAACTTCATAATTAGGATTAATGTTTCCTAATTAACATTAAAATTATTAAATTAATATTTAGGTTTTCCCTAATTAGAAATTAGGGTTTCTAAACCAAAAATTAGGGTTTTCAAAATCAATTACGGTTATACCTAATTAGGTTATCATTAATAACGTTTAAACCTTATACCAGCATTTGCATTCCCAAACTAGGGTTTCGAATTCCCAGAACTGAAATTAGTGTTTCCAGAACTGGTTTTAGGGTTTCTTATCCATTGCTAGGGTTTTTTAACTGAACGTTAACGTTCTTAATATATACTTAGGGTTTGACACTGATAAAATTTATCTGGTCAAAACTTGACCCTTAACCACATTCTGAACACATAAATGACCATATACACAGAACATATTCACGTATACACTTAATCCTGAAAAATTCACCTAAATCCTTCACAGAATTTTGAAATCCTCAAAATTTCTTCCCAAAAATATCAAATGCATACACTTATTTCATGTCTAGGTTCTAATATTGAACCTTAAATCAATCAATTATGATTTTAAAAATTTTCTAAATACTCGGGTTGTCACATTCACCCCTTCTTCTAAGAATTTCTTCCCCGAAATTCACCTTACACCTTACACCATACTGCTTACACCATTCACACACATCGTCACATGCTACCCAATACACCACTCATAAGATTAAATATTTTCAAATTGTGCTGAGGAGTCATATAGACTATTGTCTATCATTTTCGAAAATTTTTTATGGAAATTCATCCATAATAAAAGTCATAACTTACTTTACGGACATAGAGGTAATTAGCGGTATGCCTGTCTTGTCTTCGCCAAGTATTCTTTGGTCTGCATTTCTCATCACTACCATAAGCACAAAAATTTTACCTCAGTCTTATTAGATTCCGCACCAAAATAATTTGGTTCGGGAAATTTCTTTCAAAGAACACTTAGAGTTTTCATAAACATTAGTCTAGCTGAATCGAATAGCATAGACTCATATCAATAATTCAATTTAATCGAATTATTTAGGTGTAGCCAAACCCCGTTGGCAAATTAAAATTTTGAAAATATTTTTGAGAATGATGTCATGATGTCGTACTGTATTAACAGTCTGTTTGAGGATGTCATCATCCTATGACTTTTTCATAACACATCATACAATAGTGGAACAACGACTTTAGATCAAATTCTCACTAAGTATTTCTGTATTTACAACTCCATCAACTTTGTATCATCTCTGCGCCAGGTTACATGGTACATGAGTGATAAATAAAATATATTTTGATATTTCAAATCATTTTCGTCTAGCCAAAATAAGTAGCATAGACTATACTTTAAACCGTTCCAAAAATGATTACGAGTCTATATTTTTTTTTTTTCAAAAGCACATAGTGCGTATTTAGCTTGATGTTAAAATTTCAAAGTCTAGCATAGCTAGGAGTTTTGGAAAACTTATGTCTCCACTAATAATCATTTGCTTAAACATTCTATCTATTTCTATTATCCTCAATTCTCCATTCACACATAACTATTCCCAGTTCGTCAAACCACACTCATGAGTTCAGGAACTTTCCACAATCATATGAGTTTAAGAACTTACCCTAGTCAGACCTTTGGCGTCCATTCGATGAGGGGTTCAAAAACATTTCATATAACTATGAGTCACGAGCGTAGCATAAGTATGAGTTTTAAGAACTCGTACTTAACCTTGTATTCTCTACCTATAACATATCTATTTGTTATATACATGAGAAAGGAATCACCCTCTTAACATGCATATAGCAAATAGTGCGACACAAACATTTCAATGATTATCAATGTCACAAACTAAGTGGTTGTTACACCACGTACAATTCCTCACCCATACAAGGAATCCTACAAATCACCTGCTGACATGAGTACTCAATTGAAATCCCCACCTAATCTTAACTCCCTTCTCAATACGAATTTCATTCAACTCATATTCATAATCCTTTCACGAATGCATACCAATTCATAGTACAATCGCCACACAAACAATCTTGTTTGTAAACTTTTCAATCATTAGATTGATTCTTCTCCCTGCTATCACCTTATCAGATCACGAGGTGATCTCATCGTATATATTATGATTCATTTATATATCTTGATCGTTTTGTTTTACGATCTCCTATCCCTGCACTTTTAGTCTTTTAGACTCGATCTATTCATCACTACTGTTCAACTTTATTATCAGAGTTAGGGAACTCTGTATATATCTTAATAACTTACTGAGATTCATCTTTGAATCTTACCGACCAACTAACTCTATGTGAGTTCGATCTTATCCTAATCACTGCGGTTATTAGTCTCAGGTATTCCTACCCAAGGTTCATAACCAACAGCTTTGATACCAACTGTGACACTCATGGTACTTCCAACCATAGACCCCACAGTGATACCTATCAACTTGCTACCGACTGGCTCGGCGTCCCCTACGGAAAGTCTGGCTTCGGTGCCTTCCCTTAAAGGGATGTCATCAGTAAAGGGCTCGGGGCTCTTCGCAAATTCATGCTTATAGCTTTGATACCAACTGTGACAGCCCCAAATCTGGGTCCTAAATCACCACGGATCTGGTACAATCATTCTATAACTATTGCGGAAGATATAAACATAAATTGTTTTATACAATAAACTTTACACACTATTCCCCAAGGTCGAGTAACCTTAACTTATACACACTTCATAACTTATTTGACTTACAACAATATTAATATACAATACTTATACAAGTTTAGCTGCACACATAAACTAACATTATAATTGTCTTTAACCTTTCCTTGTATCCGTCATATTCGCCTTAATCTGCAATATGTATCATGATATAGCAAGGGTGAGCATATGCTTACCCAGCAAGTTTAAATTTATTTAAGGATATATTATAACTGAAAGAATTTGAATAATAAGCTGGCTATAATTCAACAATATAGTTGTGAATTAGCACGAACAAACTTTTAACTGAACAAGTATTAAACATGAACAAATATATCTGGACCGAATGGTAATGAAGGTGATCAGCCTTTCATACCTGACTTATACATGCAATATATACAGAGTACAATTCTAAAATTCTTAGACATGGAAATCATCAATGATTAACCATAAGCATATCTGAATGAAACAACTTTAAGTAGAGTTAAGAAAAACTTATATGTTCGGTCGATTACTGTAATGGAATTTATTAAGCTTTAACTGAAGACCTAATATATAAATAATATTGATATACAAATTAGAATAATATCATCATAGTATTAAAAATAACCTAAACACATTAACACATAATCCTATCTGTCTATAACACACATAAAACTTAACCTCAAGTCAAATTTTTACAATCTGAGTCGAGTTCGACACAATTCTAACATCCCGACAGTCTAGTCGGACAATTATCGAGTTTAAGTTCAATTAAACTCGTTTAACACTCAACCACCATCATAGATAATTTTATTATCAGTCAAAATAATTTTTATAGACTTGTAATAATTTTCAGATAATTATTACTACTTATCATGATTTTTCAATCATTTATATCTTATTTATATAATATAAATACCACATTATTCTGTTATCATTAATATTTATTTAATATTAAATATCATAACATAATATTATAATATATTTATAATATCACAAAGTATTTCTAATACTTTAATTTCTCATTTATATGATTTTAAAATGATTAAATTCTTTATCCGATAATTACTATTAATATTTTCATGTCAAAATATCAAAAGTTATATTTTATAACTTCAAATATTTTATAACACTTAAATCATTATTATATGATTTTTAAATCAATAAATTCCTTCTTCTATCATTTATTTAATATAATAATTAAATAAATCTAATATCATTAATATTAATTTATTAATGAGATTCTCCAAAAATATTTTAAATTATATTTTATAATTCAAAATATTTTCTAATTCTTTATTCTCATTTAAAATGATTTCTAAATCAATAAAATCATTTTTAACTTATTTATTTAATATAATAATTAAATAAATCTAATATCATTAATATTAAATTATTAATAAAATTCTCTAAAAATATTAAAAGTTACATTTTATAACTCAAAATATTTTTAAATACTTTATTCTTATTGAAAATAATTTTTCATAATATTAAATAATTTTTCACTAATTTATTTAATATAATAATTAAATAAATTAAATATCATTTTTATTCAAATAATTATAATTATTAATGAAAAATATTCCAAATTCTCAAAAATTATTTTTTCTAATTTAAAATAATTTTTAAAACCATGTTTAGTAATTTTTATAATTTATTTTCTATTTTTAAGTATTTTCCGAAAATTTAGAAAATAAAATAATTAAGCCGTCGCTAAAGCCCTTTAGCGACGCTTTCTGCCGATGTAGGTGTTCTTGAGCTCAATAACACTGACAGCCGGCAACACAAGGGGTCATGCTTGACCACTTATAAAATCCAATCCAAAGTGTTTCTGGGCCAGGTTAAAGATTAATCATGTAGTGTTTATGTAACACTACACAAATCAATCATCATCTAATTCATAACACAACATATCGTTAAGATCTAGGCAATCAAACTCACTGTCAGACGTTACCTGGGTTTTCCAGAAACCCAGGCAGTTCGAGTAGCCATCTTGTAGCTCGATTAATTTAATGTTTCGGTCATGTTTCATGTGATGTTAAGGTTCAAATCTATAGTAGTTATGTCAAGGTACATCATTAAAACAAAGATCAGTCTAAAAAAAATAGTATCACAAATTATTCTTTGGTCAAACTCGGTCAGAAACTTAGTCCAAATGTTTTCTGGAATTTTCAGAAAACAGAAAATCATAACGGATGGTCTACTTTTACTATCCGCTACATCCGATCAATTGATGTTTTAAGGGATATTAAGGGCAGGATCTATAGTCCACATTACAGGCTACAACATGTATATAACAAAGACATCAAATCTCTTACAAATTGACATATCTGGTCCTTAGAAAAACTTGTCAGACGCTAGTATTTGCTTTCTATGTTACCCAGATTTCTACTCGGTCATGGTTGGTCAACCGACATTAACCGATTATATCTTGAAATTTGGAACTCAAATAGCTTAGATTCCACTTCCAGATCACAGAACACATGTCAGAGTATAGATTAAAACTCTAAAATAACAAAAATCACAAACGAACAAGAATCTGTAGCACCTGACATTAGCTTGTCAGACCACAAATCATGTTCTCGGACAGTTTTGGGAAAACTTAACTTTTATCCACTTTGATGCTATGGATCGATGGTATATCACCATAGATCATCATAAAACATCTTCTAGCAAGATTATAAACACATAAACACAAATTTTGACAAAGCATACAAGATCAAAGTCTTAGCTAGGGTTTATACCTTTCTAATGCAAAGCTTTGATCTTAGATCTTCTTAACTGTTCTTGATTTTTTAGAGAGGTAATATGTGACTGATCTACTTAGAAAATTCAGAGGTCTTGGTGAGAGAGAGTATGTGAGAGCTTGGTTGAAAAAATAAGTAAGTTTTGTGATTTTCTCTCTCCCGAATCTATATATATTGTGATATATGCACTAGATCTGATGTTTTGAGTAGATTTTGCTGGCAATTTGAAGTCACAAAGTCAACATAGTTGGTCACCTACCACAAATATACAAATATTTGCAAGTTACATAATTAAACATTCAAAAAGGGCATTTTGGTCTTTAGCATTGTATTTTTAATGGCATAATTGACATTTATCCAAACCCTTAGGGTTTAGCCCTAATGGTCTAACCTTTAGGTTTAAAACTTTAAATTTCTAGGATTTTCTATTTAGGGTTTTCGAAATAGAAAATTAATATTTCAAACTTATAATTAGGATTCTATAATTAAAATAAGATTTCTTAATCATAATTCAATCTTGCTAATTAGGATTATTATTTTCTAATTAAAATTATTAATTTAGTAATTTGGGTCAGAATTGTACATTAGGGTTTATAACCCAAGAATTAGGGTTTTAAATAATCTTTCTAATTCAGAAATTAGGTTTCCTAATTAGATTATGATTTTCTAATTACTTATAACTTGATGATTAGGATTAATGTTTCCTAATTAAAATTATTAAATTAATAATTAGGTTTTCCCTAATTATAAATTAGGTTTTCTAAACCAAAAATTAGGGTTTTCTAAATCAATTAGGGTTATCCCTAATAAGGTTATCATTAATAACGTTTAAACCTCATACCAGCATTTGCATTCCTAAACTAGGGTTTTCAATTGCCGAATTAGGGTTTCGAATTCCCGAAACTGAAATTAGGGTTTCTAGAACCGATTTTAGGGTTTATTATCCATTGCTAGGGTTTTCTAACTGAACGTTGACGTTCTTAATATATACTTAGGGTTTGACACTGATAAAATTTATCTGGTCAAACCTTGACCCTGAACCACATTCTGAACACATAAATGACTATATACACAGAATATATTCACGTATACACTTAATCCTGAATAATTCACCTAAATCCTTCACAGAATTTTGAAATCCTCAAATTCCTTCCCAAAAATATCAAACGCATACACTTATTTTCTGTCTAGGTTCTAATATTGAACCTTAAATCAATCAATTATGATTTTAAAAAATTTCTAATTTCTCGGGTTGTCACACTACCACCTTATACAAATATCACACATTTGCACATAGATAAAACTTATCATGTTCAACATCTGAGAAAGTTTAAGGAACTAGCATTCATTTAAAATATGAATGAAGTTAGGAAACTTGTCTTACGCACAGCTACAACTTAGAGTTTACGCTGAACTGCTCATTCCAATCCCTATATAACATATAAGGAAAAAACATATACACCAATTAGTCCTATACTTGACTTATGCATTGGTTTAAGATTAAATTTACTCCTTATGGTTGGTTTTTATAACCTAATTTTACGTAACCATCTTTCTTTTTCATTTTACGGCGTTACGACATACGGAGATGTCTTAATTTATACGATCATCATCTTTAATGATTTATATTCTTATCTTCTTCTTATAAACTTTCTAGGACTTAGCACACATCGAATCTCTACTAATATTCCATTTGGTACTCTGAGTAGTTTCCCATAAATAACCAACAAACTAGTTTCCCGTCTCTTCTACAATGTCTTTCACAGCGAGTTAGATCAGTTGCCAGTTTCATATATGCCTCCGCTCTCTGAAGGAATTGTTTAGCCCAGCTCCCATATGTCAATCATTAAAGATTACGGTTGTACCACAACCTAAACTTAGCTTAACTTATCCGAACCATTAAAACTATAACGTTCGTTAAGTTGATTTCTCATTCCTTATGGCTTTCTGGAAAATAAATGTCATACCTCAGGATTTATTTCTTATCATCTAATTCATACAGTGTTTAGTATGTTAAGAGTGATTGTTCAATGATATTACTATGCGTTCATAGCGTTAATCATTTTATATTACCTTATTCATATCTTATAACGTCCGGTTCATTCGACTTGGAACGTCATCCAAGTTATTTTTACTAACTTTAATAATTATTATTGATTACCTTACGGTCAAACCATACACGGCGTGTAGGTTCTACCCGTTTAATATTTGCATACACTCATCCCCCATCTCTCAACATATAAGGAATCACAATCATATTAATCCCACACATTCGTTTTATCGTAACTACGGTTCCTGGATATTGGTTACGTATTTTGCGTTTACATTGTTTGTCTTTTAATCCTGTTCAACCTTTACTAAAGGTTTAATTCACTTGATTAAGTGTTATATTATGTGAACTATATGCTCATTATCTTTCCTTACACTTCCCCAGGATTCACTTGATTAAGTGTTATATTATGTGAACTATATGTTCATTATCTTTCCTTACACTTCCCCAGGAGTTGAGCATTTAAAAGCTCTTCTCTGGGTTTTACTCACTCTGCACGTGGCTATTTGGCGCCTTTCATATTTTTATTTTGAGCCGCACGACTCTTCAGATAGCTTAGTCCCTAAATGGTCTTTGCTTCCCAAAGCATAACCGAAATGCTACGCTGAATTCTAAAACTCAAAAAAAATTTATAAGTGTTGAACATGTTTGAGACGCTTACTTCACAATCTCATAACTTTTTCGTTATAACTTGGAACGATGTCGTTCCAAAGCCATCTTCTTACTCTCATCACGTACATGAACTTCCCTCAGACAGAAATTCATTCTATATCCGTTAACATACCATTTGATTGGCTTAAATTTCATCATTTATTTATTTTACATTATTAACGTTCTTCGTTCGCTCGTCCGTAATTCGGTCATCGAAACTCAGAATTCACTCATTATTGAGTCCACGACTCACGTTTTCTACATTCTCTTAAATTCTTATGAAACCCTACACATTCGGGTTCATTTACATACTTTTTACTTTTTGCTCGTCTTTTACAAAAATTTTTCCATAACTTCGTTATAGCTAAGTGTAATCCGTTCTTCATGAATGTTTCTATCGTTCCTAACTAAACAAGAAGCATCTAACCTATATGCGATGGTTTTAACCTTTTCCATCAATAACAAGTTATAACTACGATGGTTTTAAATTTGTCCATCAACAACGTTCTTCGTTGTCTTCGCATTCTTCGTTCGTTCTTCATTTGTAATCCATACTTTGATTATGATTTCACTTTTTCTTAAAATTTGGTGTTATAAAACACCATTCCTTACTTATTTCACCGAATCATTCATATGATTCATTCGGATCGTTCAAATTCATTACGAAATTTATACTTCCTTAAGAAATTTATAAACTAAACTTTTCATTCTTATTTCTTCATTTTCTCATGATTTCAACCATATGAAAATCATTATTAACATCTTTTACTTCTATTCTCATTAAGCTATATGATTTCATATCAAACTTAAAGAAAATTTATATTAGACTAGGTTTTAAGATTACATTTCTTCTTTAATCTTCTTCCGTTGAACAAAGTTTGCACACGGGCTTGCTTTTCCTCTACCTTTACCCCCTCATCCGACTTCTCTCTCTCCCTCAAGTGTTGGTGATTTTCAAAATCACCAACAAATGAGATAAGGCTCTAGTTATATAGAAAACCAAGGCTAAAAGTATTTTAGTCATTTGGAAAACCGCCTTACTATTCACACTTCCTTACTATTCACACCTCCTTACTATTCACGAAGCTTTTCTTGGAAGCTTCGTGGTTTCGTCTTGCAGAATTCGTCCGATAGTTTGAAAAACTGCGGTTCCTAGAATCAAAATATTTTTAAATATTTCGTCTTTCTTTTATAAATTAACTTTTACGCATTCTTCGGATCTTTGAAAAACTGAAAAACACTTTTTGATGATAAGCGTTTCCTTCATGTTTTCCCGTAATGTAGTTAAACGAATGAACAGTACATAATAATACTTTTCGTCGTTTTTATTTCGTCCAATTCCTACACGTTTTTTGAGAAAAACTTTTATCGGTTAACTTAACTTTTCACAATATTTTATCATCAAATCTTTTGACGGAATGTCATTTTGATATACCGAACTCTCAGAAAGGCTTAGGTTATTCAAACCCTAACCTTTAGGGTTTCGTTGGGTGAATAATGCATATTTCGTCTTTTTCCTCAGAAATATATTTGTTCCTGAAATTTTTTTATTTTCGTCTTGAAAATTCTTGCTCGTTTAGTCTAGCTCGTAGCCAGAATCCTCGCGTATTATAATCATCCTAGGTTCTAGAACGATTAATAAACAAATACTACATAATATTATTAATAAAAATTCATGTTATTAATAACTAATTCTTTAAACTTAAATTCTGGACAATCTGGTTTTTTAGGTTGTTACATAGATCAACAACATTAGCAGAACAAACAATCCATTTGAAGAGTCAAGTAGAGAATGATGTCTACAATCTTCTATGATTTAAGGGTTCATCTTCAATATTTTATCCATGTAATATTAATCAATAATTATGCAAATCATTTTATCTTTGCACTACGAGCCAAAGATATTCATTTATATCACCAATGGTCGTGATCATGCCAAACAACAATCCATCTTTACACTACGGGCCAAAAGAAACTTTCTTTACAAGCTTTTGCTTATAACATTAAAGGTCATGATTATACCAATACACAATTCTTGATCATAATCATACCAATCAACAGTTCATCTTTGCAATACGGGCCAAAGATAACTTTCCACCACAAATTTAAACATGAGGATGATGACAATGATATATATGATGAATACAAGTGAGATTAAGGATACATATTAGATATTTGTAATTTAATTTATCCAAAGTTCAAGAATGTCCAAATTGTCAACATAATATCTAATTGTGGAGTAAAATTCAAGAATGATATCTAATATTCATATTTCAAAAATAATTTGGATTAGAAAAGAAAACTAAATTTTGTCGTGAATAGTACTCTGGTGTGAATAGTACCTAGATGAATAGTACCCCGACATGAAAAGATTAAAATTTAATAAAAATTAAAGTTCAGACCAATATTCCAATGAAATGATATTAGATGAAGCACAAAACTAAAGGAATTTTTTATCATTTCAAGAATTATAGAAGCCTACCATAGTAAGTTTAGATTTAGGAATACGAAATGAAATAATATCACTTACATAATATAGAGTATGAAAGAAAATGATATCCCTTGTGAGTATTGAAAGAAAATAACATCATTTACCTTAATAAGAGACTATATGCTACAATAGTGTAGTAGTAAAACTTTGTGTTGTTGGTGTGTGCTTGTTTCTCGAATATTTCTCTTCGTTCTTTCTTATTCTCTCTCTAAAGTTTTCTCTTGTGAGTTTCTTCTCTTAGTGAATTAGTGAGAAAGAAGGAAGAAATGAACTTCTATTTATAAACGAACTGAAAGTAGCCCTCGCAGTGTGAAGAGGCAAGTGGCTTGACGTCTGGTAGTGTGCAAAGGCAATTGGTTTGACGTCTGGTAATGTTAAAAGGTAACTAATTTGACGTCTGGTAATGTGAAAAGGCAATTGGTTTGACATCTGGTAATGTGAAAAGGCAACTAGTTTGACGTCTGGTAATGTGATAAGACAAGTGGCTTGACCCTTGGCAATGTGAAGAGGCAATTGGCTATTTGCGAAGGGAAAAGTACTTTTGGTGAAAGTGACTCTTAGATGACGACTTATGGGTCCCATAGAATAAGCCAGGCTTAATAAAATGTCATATACCACCATTATTTCCTTCGAGTGTCATCAACTTCTTAGTAATGGTTATGTTATGCATCACAGAATTAATCAACTTTTTTTAATCTTCCAATAATTATTCACTATCGATATTATAGACTCACAATACTGACCATCAGATCGCTCCCAAGAAAGACGAGGGCTTTTCGATAAGGATTTTTTCTTATTGGCGCGCAATTATATAACCTAACCCCTTTCCGTGACAGAACTTCTAAACATTCCCAATAGTGCTAACTAATAATATCCTTTCAAATAATATGAGTTACTACACCGTGACAATTATTAATTAATTTAATAATATGTAATATTATGCAGTTATTACTGTGACAATTATTGAATCACTATTTATCTGATAATTTGCATATATCACCTTTAACTATAACATTTATTAAATAAACATCTTGCTATTTAGAATAATATATAAAGAAAATTAAATCTTATTAAAAAAACATTGGGGTCTTACACAGAGAACATACAGGTATACACAGTTTATTCTCACGAAACAGAAATAAATCCATTTTAAAGTATTTGCCTAGAACATTCTTTTCACAAGTTTTAAACTCTTCACCAAAATCAAGGTCATTAGCATACAATTCTTTAATTTGCTCAAAACCATGTAATTTTGAATCAAGAGTATTTATCAAAACAAATCTTCGAGATAAAGCATCTGCAATGATATTTTCCTTAGCCTGTTTGTAACGAATGACATATGGAAATACCCACAATTTAAACTTATTTAAAAATGAGTTATAAGTCGCTCTTAATAAGTTATTAAGTCCATTTTGGCATTCTTCTATTTTGTTAAATTATCTCTCTTTCCCTTAACCGCTCCAATCCATCAAATTGGGAACTCCCAAATCACTTCGCTCAGACTTTGATATAGAGAGAGAATAGAGAGAAAATGGTGTCACCAATAGCATGGGGTATATGAGAATAATGGCAGGGACAATTCTCGAGGGAGTTCTTGGCTTCTATGTGATGCATCGCCTTGAAATTAGCTAGAATGTTATCTAATTTTCTAATTTCAAAATCCCTCCATTTTTTTGATTATTAAGCATTATTAATACTAATTTCACTGATTTTAGTGTTTCTAATTATTTTCAGGCAAAGTGGAATGAGAAATTGAGGAAATATGAGGAAGAATTGAGCAAGAAAGAAATTTCTAATGAGTTTCAGCAAGAATCAATCTATATTTCACTATTTCTATCCCCAAACACTCGTTTTCTCTTTTTGTTTTGGGTTTTCTTTTTATTTTTCATTGTGTTTTGTTTTGAGTTAATTAGGATTTTCTAGGGGTTTGTTTGTTTGCAACTTGTTAATGATGCTGCACCAGAGCAAGTTTCACCACACTTGCATCAAGAATATATAATAAACTCACTTAGACATGTATACATATGTTTTGACTGTTCAATGCAGTTTTTGTACCGTCTTTTATTGATTCATAAATCTTTTTGCCATTTGAGACTTTGTGTTCTTCCCTGATCCTCCCTCTTTTTCAAATTTACGAATTAATGTCATTGATAATTTTATCTGACAGTGAGCGTTTATTTGTTTCTTGCGTATTATGAATTGTGATACTGGTTGTATTTTATTTTATCTTATACGGTGATGAAAAATTGAGAAATTTCTGCTTTATTAATGACGGTATCATTGGCATTTGAGGAGGGTGCCTTTTTCTTTTTTTTTCTCCCCTTTCATATGTGGGGGAACTCATAACTAACCAAGACCGTACATGCCTGGCTTTATCAACCATAGTTTTAAAAAGGTTTCTATGCCGGATGGCCCCCCTAAACAAAGAATACACACTTTAAGCATTACATATAACTAACTATCTAGCAATAGAGGGAGATAAGGAACTTCGTTTCTCATATTAACGTGAACTTCTTATAATGACTCCTTACCAGTGATCAATCTAGCTACTCTGAGGTGACCAACTTTTTAAGCTCAAGTCTCTACTGAGGGAAGATATTTAAAGTATTTTTGTGCAATAATTTTAAGACTTTATTTTTATTTGAATTAGATTAATATTGGGGTCTTTGTTTGGTTCAGATTCATCATGAAGTTTACAAATTCCAGTGTTTACTTTATTCTGTAAAACGGACAGCTCATTAATACTAAATTCTCAGGTAAATACCTTTTTCTACTGTAATTTGGTGTTGAATTCTGCGTGTGCTTGTTCTGTATATATTGAATTCAAATCTTCTTCTTTTAAAGTGATTGTATTTGTTTCTATGATTTTTTTTTTCTTTCCCTTTTTCTGTTTTCTTTTGGTTAATTCCACACAAACAATTGCTGGCGGCCAAATGTTGGTTTAATTGTATGAAGGATTGAGATTGACGAGGTTACATATTTGTGGGTTGGTTAGTTATGAGATTTATATTTGGTGTTACTTCCTTTAATATTAATGTTATTGATCAAGAGAAATCATTGAACTTAAAACATATTGTACTAAACGAATTATCAAGGTACTTAACTAGTTGTGTATGATCTTAAAGTTGTGATATGAGTGTCACTCATGTTTGGCTATGATTGTTTCTTTAGTGCGAACACCTACTAAAAGGGTATGCAGTATACCATACTAGAAATTCCATGGTCAATAATTTGGTAGGGATGGTTATAGCTTTTCTTTATTTGTCAAGGACCTTATTCCCCTATCCCTTTTCCCCCTAGTATCATGTTTTTTCCTTCTAGGTATTGAGCTAATCCCTCTCTGATTTTTATTGTTAACTCTCAATCTCAATCCATATGTTGATTATATGTGTTGGACATGGTTGTAGTTTAATGTTCCTAAGATCGATAACTTCATCTTTTACTAGTTTCAATTTGGTAATTGATATATATATATATATATATATATATATATAATATACATACTGTAATAACTCGAGATTTTCTATATAAAATAAATAAGAAATTTTGCGTATAAATTTTTTTTTTATTTAATGATGAGACTAAGTGTCAAGTAAAGTGAACGATAAATGCGAATACATTTATTACTTGAAAAATTAGAAATAATTTTGGAATTATTAATTACCACAAATTATATGGTAATAAATTTCTGTAAGCCGAAATGTTTTTATTAATTATCTTCCATGAAAACGTGATTGGAAATAATATATGAAGTGACAATTAGAATTATATAATAAATATTTTATTATATGAATTGTCAAAATATTTAAGTTAATTATTTTAACTTGTCTATTGAACGAAGAATAAGTCAGATATGGAATCCAAACCCTAAAATTGGGATTGTGATTAAGAGATAAGAATAGCAATATAATATTATTGATATTATGATTTCTGAAAGACCATAAGTATGTATCATGTGTGTGTGACAGATAATGTTGAAAATGACGGTCAATTAGGTCATAGCATATTACCGTCTGCTATGAAACCCTAATTATTAAACTCGATTATGAGATATTTACGAGTAGTAATCGTGTGTATATGAAGTTACTGTGGGATAAGGATGTCGTGTTAGAATAAACCCTAATTACTATTTTTACGCCGATAATTAGGACAAACCCTAATTATTATAACCTTAATCGGTTGAAGTTAGAAACCGTAACGACTGTGTTAGTAACATACACAGATAATTAAAGAACCACTAATGGTCAATTAGAAACCCTAATTGATGACGTTGAGAAACCCTAATTTTAATTACTGGGGTTTAATTTCGATATTCTTGTATAAGTGTTTTAATTTACCAAAGGATAGAAGTTAATTGGTAAATTATAAGAATTAAATCTAGTGATTAAATATTACATTTAATTGCCTTGTACAAGATTGCCCATACACTCTTAAACAAAGCCCAACCATCACCCATAACAAATCAGAAGCAAGAATCAACAATTTTTGGCAAAAAGGGTATAAGAACACTAAACCTAGAAATCCTTTGATTCGATGTTATTTGATGCAATTAATTGTTTAAAGTTGTGTAATAGAATGTTAATTGATGATATGGGTTGATAAATCAAAGACCCATAACATCAAAGTGCACGAATTTGAAGATTTAAGCAAGTTGGAAAACCGAATTACATTATTTTTTTACCAAATGTCGAGGCCATAACTCTTTGCTCGATCATGAGTTTTGTTCTTCAAAAGTTGTTATGTGTAGTAGCCTTTGATATGTGGTTTTTAATCTGCAAAAAGAATCAAGTCCATATCATGTATAGATTAGAAGTTATAGATGGTCAAACATGGTTGACCGATCATGATAAACTATTTTTGGGCAGTCTGTAATAGGGGCATTCTCGTCCACTTTTTGTGCTTTAAAAGCTCTGGGCTTTTGATATGTTGTAGTGCACTGAGTTAGGAAGCCATAGGCTTTAGAATGACCTCATTCCGACCTCGGATGAGGGAATTACGGTGATTGGAAGGAAATGTGTCAAATTTCTCAAAACTGAAAGTCAGCGGCGGGATGTGCTATTCGGGACACTGTTTCGATCAGTTAATGTTTCCAAAACCTTCTGCGCTTTTGGTATGTTATAGTACACCGAATAAGCTTTCCATAGACTCCGAAACGGACTAAATCCGATATCGGAGGAGAGAGTTATGACATTTCAAAGTAGTAGTGTCAAAACTTCCCAACAAGTGCGGTGCAGTCCATTTGAACGGAATTTCTGGGCTGATGTGTTGAATTTGGAAATGGTCAAAGAATAAAAGTTGTAGCCCCAGAAGTTAGCTTCAAGGGGCTCAAGAATCGCTCAAAAATGTTTTAAAATGAAAGAGTTATGACTGTTTTAGCGGAAGAGGGTAAAGCTGAAACGAGATTGAAAAGCTATTATGAACGTCCCACTTTTGACGCCTTGTTTTTGGGCTACCTAATGAACCCGAATTGGGTAATTCGTATTTTTAAAAATAGTCTTACATACCATGTATAACATATCCAAAAATCAGATTAATCGGAGTTATGAGCAATGCGTTAGAAAATCGTAAAGTGAGCTATTAAAAATTAGTATAAACCAAGTCCCACATCACTAAATTGAGAACTTCACCATTTTCTAAACTTATAAATAGAAGGGCTTGGCCTTTGTTTCATTCACCAACAATAAGTCTCCAATTTTTTGAGAAAGGCTTTTGTTGTGGGAGAACTTTTATAAAGATCTCCTTAGTTAAATTTTAGGCGTGGAAGTGCGTATTGGTCTGTGGAATTAAGTATTTAGGGTATGTTTCTTATTTAATTTTTGTAATGTTATTATTTTTAATTGTTAGTTAAAGTTTGAATTTTTGAAGTTTAGTTAGTGTTGTTAATAAACTAGTTAGTTTACTATGTTTATTTTGGCTTTGAATTGATTATGTAAATGAGTTATTTGTGATGACTTTTAATATTTTGTGATGAATTTCATTAATTAATAATTATTAATGATATTAAAGTTATTTAATGATTATATTAAATAATTTAGTTTAAAAATGATTTTAATATTATAAAAATCATTTTAAATAAAAATAAGGTATTTAAAATATTTGAAGTTATAAAATATAACTTTTAATATTTAAATGATAATTTCATTAATAATTAAATATTAATGATATTAAGATAATATTAATGATATTTAGTTTATTTAATGATTAATATTAAATAAATAGTTTAAAAATGGTTTTACTTATTTAAAAACCATTTAAAGAGGATATTAAGGATTTAAAATATTTTAAGTTATAATTAATGACTTTTAATATTTGGATAAATAGTACATTAATATTTAAATATTAATGGTAATTATTTGGGTAATATAAATGTTTTAAAAATAGTTTGAGTTATTATAAATAACTTTTATATTTTGGCAATGGTTTCATTAATATAATAGTATTAATTAAACTATTAATGATAATGGAATTGTTTAATGTTTAAATCATTTAATTATGATTTCGATATTTGAAAGTTATAATGTTCTACCAAACTAGTAATTTGAGAACCGATTATGAAGTTATGAATTTGAAGAAGAACACCTATAGTAATGATTATATCACTATAGGCCTTTAGTGATGATTTGAATTATTTTAAATTTTCAATTTACGGATATTGAGAAAATGATTAAAAATAAGATGTCCGATATTTACGATGTTGAGGTATAGAATAAGAGTCTTAGACTCAGATTTACCCGATAAAGTCACGATACTGTCGTCGACAAATGTCGACCCTTATAAAAGAAAGAAAAAAGACTACTGTAGGAGCATAGATGAGATATTTGAAAAATGTATAAAATATTTCAAGTATAGAATAGGAACTAAAAGTATGATCACTGTGATTATGTGATTGGACTATGTCTTCAATCGTAATAAATAAAAGACTATGTGTTAAAATATATTGTTCTAATCGAACGAATGATTTGATTATTGATAGGTTGTGATAAAGAGATACAACCTAAGTTGAGATTTGTAATCAGCGAATCAGGCAAGTATCCTACCTTTGCACTTCCTTTATCTGATGGACATGAGTAAGAAGTTTCGAATTATTCTATCCTCGCATGCATCATCATGTACTCTTTGATTATCGACATGTTAGCTCGGATATATATTCTGCTCATTGATTTCTATAAATGGTTATACAAGTGTCCCCACTTGGATAATCATGGCATTTATTCACATGTTGATACACCTTTGTCAATTACCCGTATATATATGTTGAATTACATATTATTGTTGAGCAAGATTAAAACCTTCGGTTTTGGAACTGAGCATGTATGAACATCCCTATATGGAAGAGATTTTTGCATGCAAAGCGGATAGAGTGAGCGATGAATTTCGTTCAAGTTATGTAGTATTGATCAATACAGGTACAACGGGTGATCACCCTCCGTGCTGTAAGTTATGATGGTTTGAGGATATAATTCCGCTAAACCTTTTCAAAAATGAAAAGAATGTTCATAGTATGTTTCTTAAACCCTATTCAAGGGTAGAGCCAGAGCCAAGTTTAAAGAATTTGAAAGAGAGTTGTTATGTGAATTTTTATCAAGATCTGATTACTTCACAACTTTCAATTCATTGTAGAAGTGTTATTTAAAGAGAATACTTATATTCTTTAAAACATATATAATTGCTATTATTTGTTTGGGCACTTAAATGCTCATCCTTGCTTAAATTAAATATTTTCAGCTTATGTATGAGCAATCAAGGCTCGAGCACGAACAAAGGAAAAGGAAAGTTTGATTGAATAAGTGTGTATATTATGAGTTAATGGTTATAGTTGTATTGGTATCTATTCAAGTATTGTAAGGAATGTATTTGAAGGTCACGTGCACAGGGAAGTAAACTTTGATGTATGTAAATTAAGTTCGAATGTATTATTATTTAGTATTATTCAAATTTTAAAGAAATGGTATCGTGGAGAACCGAGTTCGGGTTTCAAGTACTGGATTTGGGGTCGCCATGTACGGGTTGGTATCAAAGTCATTGGTTATGAAGCTTAGGTAGGAATACACCGAGACTAATAACCGCAATGATTAGGATAAATATTAACTCATATAGAGTTAGTTGGTCGATAAGATTCAAAGATGAATCTCTACGAAAGTGTAAAAAGACACGTAGTTTCCTAACTCCGATTATAAAGTTAAACAAAGAGTGGGGAATAGATTGAGTCTAAAAGATTTGAAAGTGCGATTATGAGAGATCGTAAAATAAAACGATCAAGATATAGAACTAAATCGTAATATATATACGATGAGATCACCCCAGTGATCCGATAAGGCTATAATGACGGAAGGAATCAAATCAATGATGATTGAAAGTTTACAAGATTGTCGTGTATGAATTGTACTATCAATTGCACAGCATCCGTAGAGAATTATAAATACGAATTAAATTCATTATGGAGAATGGGGTTAGTGTTAGATGGGGATTCAATTGAGGACTCATGTATCACAAATTTGAGTTGTATGATTCTTCGTATGGGAGCTGAATTGTACTTGGTGTAAAAACCACTTAGTTTACGCAATCGATAATCATTGAAATGTTTGTGTCGCGCTATTTGTTATATGCACATTAAGAGGATGACTCCATTCTCGTGTGTATATGAGTAGATATGTCATAGATAGAGAATATAAGATTAAGTTCGAGTTCTTAAAACTCATACCTATGAGACATTCTTGACTCATAATTATATGAAATGTTTATGAACCCCTCAAATGAATGGACGCCAAAAGGTCCGACTATGATAAGTTCTTAAACTCATATGATTGTGGCAATTTATGAACTCATAAGTGTGGTTTGATGAACTGGGTATAGTTTTGTGTGAATGGAGTGTTATGGATTACGAGGAATGTATAGATTGTTAAGTAAATGATTTTTAGTGAAGGTGTTAGGTTTTCCTAAACTCCTAGCTATGCTAAACTTCAAAATTTTTTGACATCAAGCTAAATCGCACTATGTGCTTTTGAAAACAAAAATGTAGACTCGTAATCATTTTTGAAACGGTTTAAAGTACTATTACTATGCTACTTATTTTGGCTAGACGCAAAATGATTTGAAATATCAAAATTTGTTTTTAATTATCACTCATGTACCATATATCGGCAAGAGAGATGATAAAATGTGATGGAGTTGTAAATACAGAGAATACTTAGTGTAAATTTGACTTCAAGTCGTTGTTCCACTATTGTATGATGTGTTATGACAAAGTCATACAATGACGGCATCCTCAACGGATTGTTAATACTGATCACGACATCATGGCGTCATTCTCAAAATGTTTTCAAAAGTTTAATTTGCCAATCTGGTTTGGCTACATCTAAATAATTCGATTGAATTGAATTATTGATATGAGTCTATGCTATTTGAATCAGCTAGACTAATGTTTATGAAAACTCTAAATGTTCATTGAAAGAAATTTCCCGAACTAAATTGTTTGGTGCGGAATCCTATGATAAGACTGAGGTGAACAATGTTGTTTGGATAAATGATCTAATCTAATGGCGTAAATATTCGCTAGGTATGATTAATACGTTATGCATGACGTAGGGGTACAATAGGCTAATCACCTAAAGTACTATTAATGGTAGTTTACCTTCTTTGTGATTGTAAACATACCAGGTAATGTTTTGTTTTGCGGTATGAATACCAATTAAAACTATGTGTTCATGGTCTATATGACCCCTCAAAGACAATTTGAAAACTTTTACTCTTGTGAGAGGTGTATTGGGTAGCATGTGATGATATATGTGAATGTTGTAAGCCTTCAGATAGAGTTAGCCGAGGAGTTATGAGGGAGGTTGGAGCGGAGGAGATATTGAGATAAGAGTTGAAGGTTGAAATAGAAGCCAAAGACACCAGATATATACCTTGGCGGTGCTTTAGTCATCACCTTCATGCGATTCAATGCAGAGTGGATGGAGTCGCCTTTACGGAGATATAGCGTTGATGAGAATTGAATAAATTTATCGCCTATTAAAATAAGAAAAACGATATATAGAACTCTTGATTCTTTGTCTATATATACTATATTTAATCGTGGTAACTTATGTATGTAGATGTCTGGTGAGAAAGATATGTGGAATAAGAAGGATCATATTCACACCCCAAGCTAATATCGAGGCCAACAGATGAAATAGAAGCTCACTAGGAACCCAAATCTGACGAGGTGGCTATCATGGAAAAACGTAGCATCGATCCGAAATGTTGGATTTGACGAGATAGTGATTCGGACACTAAAGTTGAAGCCGCTTTCAAGCATCAACGAGAGGTGCGTAATTTGGAGAACAAGGTTTCTTCATTGGAAAGGTTGTGGGAGATAGAAAAGTTGATCGTCGAGCGTTAATGGAAACAATGGAAGAAGCGGGGATAAGCTCAAAATCCAAATTGACCGATGGAGCCTCAAAGCGACACATCCGTGAAGGACACACCTCTCCTCGTTGCCCCGACTATAAGAAAGGTGGATGTTTTAATTGTGGGATGGAAGGACATCGAGCGAATGAATGTCCAAGAAAAAGGCTTGGTAAATAAGTAGTATGGGTTATGTATGTAATATGTGTGATAAGTAATGAACTATTTTTAACTTTTATGTTGGTTAAAATTTTAAATCCCGACTTTCGTAGTCACAAAGGGATAACTGTTGATTAAAGCAGGATGTGCTGTGTAAATATTCAATAAATGAATATGAATCTAAGTTTGAGAAATGAAACGAGTTTAATACATTAATCTTATTCAATAAGGTTTAAAATGTAAGGTATAATTTATGGTTTTATTTAACTTATAATGCCGCCAAGACGTCAAACTTCGAAACCAAAGGATAGAAGAATCTACTAATCTTGGGGAACGACAACGAATCGATGCAAAACTTTGCAAACATGGTAGCTCAAAGCATGCAATAGAGGAACACCGATTCATGAATCCACCAAACAATCGCTAGCAAAAAAATTCAAAGACTTCAAAGCCGTAGGACCACGAATTGAGAGGATCGGTGACCTATAGAAGCCAGACTTAGGTGAACGAGATAGAGAAGGCGTTCATAATCGCTAAAGTAGATGAGGGAAAAAGACCGCTTTTGCCACTTATATGATGAAAGGGAAGCTAACTTTTGGTGGGAGGTAAATAAGACTCAAAGGGAGAAGAAGAAATTACTTGGGATATGTTTAAGGATTTATTTTTTGAAAACTATCTCTCTGTTAGTATGCGATCTAGAATGGAGGTGAGATTCTGGAGTTAAAACAGATAACATATTTATTGCGAGTATGCCGCAAAATTTAATGAGTTAGGCTAGGTTTGCTCCACATCAAGTGGATACAGAGGCTAGGAAGGCAGGAGATTTGAGTGGGCTTACAACCCCAGCTCTATAATAAGGTGTCGATCTTGCAAATCAATACTTTTTGCGAAAGACTCATGGAGAAGGCTATCATTCTTTGAGCAGGGAAGTGAGGCCATGAGCCTCTACCATAAGGAGAAGAAGAACAAAAAGCAAGTCGAGAGAACAGGTAAAGATAGAAAGTAGTAGTGGAAATAGGGGTGAGAAAAGAATGAGGAATTTTTCCGAGAAAATGCAAGTAAAGCGGGAAGGTATAAAGAAGCAGGTAGTGCAGTGCAAGAACTGCAGGAAGAATCACTCTGGCGAGTGTCTGAAGGGCAAGTTTGTATGCTACAAGTGCGGGCAAGAGGGTCATATCTCTCCCAATTGCCCCAACTCAAGGATGATCAGTGGATGCTTCATATGTGGATCGACTGAGCATAAGGTGAGGAACTGTCCACACGAGGGGAATGGAGGCGAGGAACGTAACCACGGGGAGAAGCGGTGGGGACGTTAGCAATTTCGAGACCAAACTCAATCAAGAACTCTAACGAAAGCAACTCCGAGGGTTTACAACATGACGGTCCGAGGATATGGTGGCATTTGAAATGAACTCCGGTCTTATTTGAATAACTTATATATCTTATATTTACGCTTAATCGGATGACAAGTGTTATGATGAATAATTAAAGATCGCTTATATCAAGTATGATCGAGATCTACGTCTACAATGATTATATGCTATGTACCCATCCTGCGTATGAGTTTTTAAAGCGGTGATTAGGGGCGGAATCCTTATAAGGGAGGTGAATGTAATAACTCGAGATTTTCTATATAAAATAAATAAGAAATTTTATGTATAAATTTTTTTTTTTTTTATTTAATGATTTAGACTAAGTGTCAAGTAAAGTGAGCGATAAATGCGAATACATTTATTACTTGAAAAATTAGAAATAATTTTGGAATTATTAATTACCACAAATTATATGGTAATAAATTTACGTAGTTTAAATGTTTTTATTAATTATCTACCATGAAAACGTGATTGGAAATAATATATGAAGTGACAATTAGAATTATATAATAAATATTTTATTATATGAATTGTCAAAATATTTAAGTTAATTATTTTAACTTGTCTATTGAACGAAGAATAAGTCAGATATGGAATCCAAACCCTAAAATTGGGATTGTGATTAAGAGATAAGAATAGCAATATAATATTATTGATATTATGATTTTACATTACCATAAGTATGTCTCTTGTGTATGTGCAGAACAGAGATAATGTTGAAGAATGACGGTCAATTAGAATTATAAAGATATTACCGTACTATGAAACCCCTAATTATTAAACTTCGATTATGAGATATTTACGAGTAATAATCTGTGTATATGAAGTTATTGTGGATAAGGATGTCGGTAATTAGAATAAACCCTAATTACTATTTTTACGCCTTATAATTAGGACAAACCCTAATTATTATAACCTTAATCGGTTAAAGTTAGAAATCAGAATATAATTTGTGTTAGTAACATACGAGATAATTAAAGAACCACTAATGGTCAATTAGAAACCCTAATTGATGACGTTGAGAAACCCTAATTTTAATTACTAGGGTTTAATTTCGATATTCTTGTATAAGTGTTTTAATTTACCAAAGGATAGAAGTTAATTGGTAAATTATAAGAATTAAATCTAGTGATTAAATATTACATTTAATTGCCTTGTACAAGATTGCCCATACACTCTTAAACAAAGCCCAACCATCACCCATAACAAATCAGAAGCAAGAATCAACAATTTTTGGCAAAAAGGGTATAAGAACACTAAACCTAGAAATCCTTTGATTCGATGTTATTTGATGCAATTAATTGTTTAAAGTTGTGTAATAGAATGTTAATTGATGATATGGGTTGATAAATCAAAGACCCATAACATCAAAGTGCACGAATTTGAAGATTTAAGCAAGTTGGAAAAACCTAATTCTGTTATTTTTTTACCAAATGTCAGAGGCCATAACTCTTTGCTCGATCATGAGTTTTATTCTTCAAAAGTTGTTATGTGTAGCCTGATATGTGGTCTTTAATCTGCAAAAAGAATCAAGTCCATATCATGTATAGATTAGAAGTTATAGATGGTCAAACATGGTTGACCGATCATGATAAACTATTTTTGGGCAGTCTGTAATAGGGGCATTCTCGTCCACTTTTTGTGCTTTAAAAGGTCTGGGATTTTGATATGTTGTAGTGCACTGAGTTAGGAAGCCATAGGCTTTAGAATGACCTCATTCCGACCTCGGATGAGGGAATTACGGTGATTGGAAGGAAATGTGTCAAATTTCTCAAAAGCGAAAGTCAGCGGCGGGATGTGCTATTCGGGACACTGTTTCGATCGGTTAATGTTTCCAAAACCTTCTGCGCTTTTGATATGTTATAGTACACCGAATAAGCTTTCCATAGACTCAAACGGACTAAATCCGATATCGGAGGAGAGAGTTATGACATTTCAAAGTAGTAGTGTCAAAACTTCCCAACAAGTGCGGTGCAGTCCATTTGAACGGAATTTCTGGGCTGATGTGTTGAATTTGGAAATGGTCAAAGAATAAAAGTTGTAGCCCCAGAAGTTAGCTTCATGGTGGGCTCAAGAATCGCTCAAAAATGTTTTAAAATGAAAGAGTTATGACTGTTTTAGCGGAAGAGGGTAAAAGCTGAAACGAGATTGAAAACTATTATGAACGTCCACTTTTGGCCTTGCTTGTTTGGGCTACCTAATGAACCCGAATTGGGTAATTAAGTATTTTTAAAAATAGTCTTACATACCATGTATAACATATCCAAAAATCAGATTAATCGGAGTTATGAGGAATGCGTTAGAAAATCATAAAGTGAGCTATTGAAAAATTAGTATAAACCAAGTCCCACATCGACTAAATTGAGAACTTCACCATTTTCTAAACCTATAAATAGAAGGGTTTGGCCTTTGTTTCATTCACCAACAATAAGTCTCCAATTTTTTGAAAAGGCTTTGTTGTGGGAGAACTTTTATAAAGATCTCCTTAGTTAAATTTTGGCGTGGAAGTGCGTTATTCAATCTGTGGAATTAGTATTTAGGGTATATTTCTTATTTAATTTTGTAATGTTATTATTTTTAATTGTTAGTTAAAGTTTGAATTTTTGAAGTTTAGTTAGTGTTGTTAATAAACTAGTTAGTTTACTATGTTTATTTTGGCTTGGAATTGATTATGTAAATGAGTTATTTGTGATGACTTTTAATATTTTGTGATGAATTTCATTAATTAATAATTATTAATGATATTAAAGTTATTTAATGATTATATTAAATAATTTAGTTTAAAAATGATTTTAATATTATAAAAATCATTTTAAATGAAAATAAGGTATTTAAAAATATTTTAAGTTATAAAATATAACTTTTAATATTTAAATGATAATTTCATTAATAATTAAATATTAATGATATTAAGATAATATTAATGATATTTAGTTTATTTAATGATTAATATTAAATAAATAGTTTAAAAATGGTTTTACTTATTTAAAAACCATTTAAAGAGGATATTAAGGATTTAAAAATATTTTAAGTTATAATTAATGACTTTTAATATTTGGATAAATAGTACATTAATATTTAAATATTAATGGTAATTATTTAAGGTAATATAAATATTTTAAAAATAGTTTGAGTTATTATAAATAACTTTTATATTTTGGCAATGGTTTCATTAATAGAATAGTATTAATTAAACTATTAATGATAATGGAATTGTTTAATGTTTAAATCATTTAATTATGATTTCGATATTTGAAAGTTATAATGACCAAACTAGGCATTGACTTGAGAACCCGATTATGAAGTTACGAATTTGAAGAAGAACACCTATAATAATGATTATATCACTATAGGCCCTTTAGTAATGATTTGAATTATTTTAAATTTTTCAATTTACTGGATATTGCGAAAATGATTAAAAATAAGATGTCTGATATTTACAGATGTTGAGGTATAGAATAAGAGTCTTAGACTCAGTATTTACCCGATAAAGCTGTCGATACGCCGACAAATGTCAGACCTTATAAAAGAAAGAAAAGACTACTGTAGGAGCATAGATGAGATATTTGAAAAAATGTATAAAAATATTTCAAGTATAGAATAGGAACTAAAAGTATGATCACTGTGATTATGTGATTGGACTATGTGCTGACTGTAATAGACAGTACTATGTGTTAAAATATATTGTTCTAATCGAACGAATGATTTGATTATTGATAGGTTGTGATAAAGAGATCTGACCTAAGTTGAGATTTGTAATCGCCGAATCGAAAAGAGTATCCTACCTTTGCACTTCCTTTTATCTGATGGACATGAGTAAGAAGTTTGAAATTATTCTATCCTCATACGGATCATGTACTCTTTGATTATCGACATGTTAGCTCAAATATATATTCTGCTTCATTGATTTCTATAAATGGTTATACAAGTGTCCCCACTTGGATAATCATGACATTTATTCACATGTTGATACACCTTTGTCAATTACCCGTATATATATATGTTGAATTACATATTATTGTTGAGCAAGATTAAAACCTTCTGGGTTTGGAACCGAGCATGTATGAACATCCCTATCGGGAAGATTTTTGCATAAGGCGGATAGAGTGAGCGATGAATTTCGTTCAAGTTATGTAGTATTGATCAATCTGAGGTACAATGGGGTGATCACCCTCCGTGTACTGTAAGTTATAACGGTTTGAGGATATAATTCCGCTAAACCTTTTCGAAAATGAAAAGAATGTTCATAGTATGTTTCTTAAACCCTATTCAAGGGTAGAGCGAGCCAAATTTAAAGAATTTGAAAGAGAGTTGTTATGTGAATTTTTATCAAGATCTGATTACTTCACAACTTTCAATTCGTTGTAGAAGTGTTATGTAAAGAGAATACTTATATTCTTTCGACTTATATATAATTGCTATTACTTCTTTGGGCATAAATGCTCATCCTTGCTTAAATTAAATGTTTTCGATTATGTATGAGCAATCAAGAAACCTCGAACACGAACAAAGGAAAAGAAAAGCTGATTGAATAAGTGTGTATTATGAGTTAATGGTTATAGTTGTATTGGTATCTATTCAAGTATTGTAAGGAATGTATTTGAAGGTCACGTGCACCAGGAAGTAAACTTTGATGTATGTAAATTAAGTTCGAATGTATTATTATTTAGTATTATTCAGCTTAAAGAAATGGTATCGTGAAGAACCGAGTTCGGGTTTCAAGTACCTGGATTTGGGGTCGTCACACATACCCGCGTGCGCACATACATTTCAGTCACACACCTACAGATACAAACACATATATATTTAACATATGTTTTGTGTAATGTGTAATCATTATATACATGCATGTATGTTTGTGGTGGCATATGAGATTTATTTAACAAAAAATAATAATAATTTGATTTAAGTATGTAATGTGAGTTCGGTATGATATTTAACTGATGTATACTGTTAATGATAATTTCAGTGAAGTTTTTGTTGCTACTGAACATAAAAGACTATAAAATATTTCCACCTGGTGTTAATTGGGAGAACACAAATTGGTCTACAAGGAGGCCACAAATGGATTTCCCTGTTCAGGTATTTCTTGATGCTTATCCTTGCTAACACTTAACAACATATTTAAAGGTGCTATGTTAGTGTTATCTAGTTTACATCCCAAATCTCTCCTTTAAAAGGATGTGGACTATACATTATAAACTGAGTACTAGTAGTCTGCCCCTGAACATCAGTGTTGCTACCTTTAAATCAGTCTAAATGTGTTTTTTGTTGTGCAAACATTTCTATCACAATGCATAAGCCTTATGATATTTTAGATTATAGAACTCTATGCAAATTTGATTTTATGTTCTCTGATAAGTAGTTCTATTTACTGAAATAGTACAATTTAGGTGCATTTCAACTGCAAGTTGGTTTTGTTAATGTTGAGATCTATAATATCTTCTACTACTGTATTCTACAGTTTAATTTAGTAAAGTGTTGGTTTCTATTTTTAGATTTTCTTTATGAATGGTTTACAAAAATTGATCATGTGGCCAGACATGTTGTTTTTGGTTTTTGTCAATAGTAACTAACTAAATATAATGACAACGGGCAAAGATGATTTTTAAGTGTGATTATTTTATTTACCTTCTTTTACATGTTGGTAATATAATATTTTTTGTGGGTACTTGTATTTCCTGCCAAGTGTTCAACTGTTAAAACTTAAACTTACTTGATGTAATGCATAAAGAAGTGTTTGAAGGTAGGTATCATAGCAGTCACAAAAAAGAAAAGAAAAGAACAGGTTTTATCAGCCCTTTTAAAAAAAATAAAAAATACTACCATCATGCATATTGACTAATAAAGAATTCTAAATGTGATCTTTACCAAATGATAACACCTATGGCTTTCCAATGGATGCTTTACAGTTTCAATTGTCAGCAATTTAATCTCCTTCCCCCCTCTTTCTCTCTCAAAGAAGTATAATTATTTATAATGCAGTGCAAGATTTCTGTACTAATTTAGTAGTAAGTTATCTACTGAATGATGTGCTTCTTTTCTGATTGAGTCTTCTTTGGTGGTTGTTTTGATTTAGATATCAATAAATTGTAATTCCACTCTTACCCAATTATATTATATGTTACTATAAGTGAACACCCATGCATCATTATGATGTTTTGAAGAATTTTGTTTTTATTTGTTTTTCTTTTTTGCCACATGGGTATGTATGTTCTCTTTTACCCTTAGGCTGTACTGGATAACAAAGAGGGCAGGGGAAAGTTCGGGTAGTGAGTTGATGAAAGCGAGTGCTTGGCATCATCGTGCAGATGTTGTTTCATCGCTAGTTGATCTCGTTGGAGTTGGTAATAACCTTAATCCTTTTAATCAAGGCACTGAGAATTTAAAGAAAAAGTTGATCTGCTGATTACTGTACTATTAAGTGACAATTTACTAGTATTAATCATCAGCACTTACATCAGTGAGTGGAAAATTGAAGTTGGGGGTGAGGACAGCAGTAATAGTAGAACGAGTCTTACAATAATTGTGTACATTGTGTTCTGTGTTCAATAGTGTTAATCAGCATTGTCAGTTGATGTTTTTCTAATAATTGAACCCCCTCCCTCCCTCCTTTTCTTTGTGTAGTTGACAAAGCAGACGACAGTACAAGCTACAGGAGTTGCTTCCAGTTTAGTTGAGATCATACAAGGCTCTGGTTTCAAGTTACAAACATTGAATTTGAGCTTTGAGGATGAAGAAGATATCAACTAGATCT
The DNA here is from genome assembly GCA_020205605.1 of Panax ginseng. Taxonomy (NCBI): domain Eukaryota; kingdom Viridiplantae; phylum Streptophyta; class Magnoliopsida; order Apiales; family Araliaceae; genus Panax; species Panax ginseng. The sequence continues at coordinate 36,048,971 of CM035129.1, forward strand.
TCTTGTAGTAGTTGGTTTTTGTCAAATTGTTGTATGTAAAGAGAACCAATATTCAAAATTTTGACTCAACTTGTTCCCAAAATCACCAGATGATTGATGTTCACTAAGCAATGGCTTTATTTTTAAAGTTGTGGGTTCTAGCAATTTACTTGCTTCCCTGTTTTCTCACCCGCTTATCTGTGTTTGCTGTGTATTTGAAGTATAATATTTCCTCTGTAATGGGGGAAAAAAGAAAACTATGTAGAAAATACCACTCAAATCATCATAGTTTAATTTGTTAGATCAAATGCTTTGGGAGCTGCTTGTTACCTAAAATTAAAATGTGAAAACTGATGGTTTAATCTTTTGGAACTAGCGTGAAAGTTTTTGTTCAATTCAGATATTTTACAATGTCCCCTCACTCACTGCTAAGGGAAAAATATACCGCAAAATAAAATATATCCCTGCGCTGGAAAAGAAGAGGTTGATACTTGAGCAAAGATACTGAAATGGGGGAGTTCGGGATATCAAGACACTGTATTAGTTAATTTATGATAATCCGATTCAATCCGTGAAATGATTAACAAAACATGATTGATTAGTATTATTATTATTATTACTTTTATTATTATTATTATTATTATTACTTTTTTATTATTATTATTATTATTATTATTATCTTAATTTAAGGCAACATGTTAATAGTCGTTGCAAAACGTTGTATAAAATATGCAACGAAAATAAAAATTATTGCCAATGAATGTGGTTTATATTAGACAACGAAATATAGCAACAATAAAACTTTCGTTGTCCACGATAAGGAGAAATCAAGTGGTTAGAAATTTTGCAACGAATTTCTAACGAATTTAGTTTTCAAATTTTGCAACTTCTTATGAATTTCGTTGCAAAAAATGAAAGTCTGACACAATCTGCAACGAAAGACAAGTTTCGTTGCTAAACATATACTTTTAGTAACGACTTATAAAGTCGTTGCCCGAAAAATCGTTGCTAAAGGCTCAATTTTTTTGTAGTGTAACTAAGTTATGCGTAGAAACCAAACTGATAACCAATAATAATACGCATACTTATTGTATCAGTTACAAGCTAATAAACGTATAGGTTATAAATATATTATATTTATTAATTTATTTATTTATTATTCAAAATTCAAAAATCCAAAAGCCATAAGGCTTTGTTTGGCAAAACTCTTTAAAATTTAAAGACTTTAATATTTTAAACCTTGTTTAGCAAAAACTAAATTAAACTCCCTTAATTTATTTTAATAAATAATTTAGTTTATGCTTTATAATCACATATTATTTATTTGGATTTTCATATCTAACATTAATCAAATAAATTAATTACACATACTATATTTAAATAAATATCCCACTTAAATAAATATCATAAAATTATAATTTCATTATAATTTTATTTAATAATTTAACATACCACTTAAATTATTAAATCAAAATAACAATATAACATCGATGTTATATTACAATTCTCTAAATTATAAATTACATTAATTTAGAATTTTATTAATTCATAAATATTTAGTAACAACAATCACATCAAATAAATATTTACTAACAACAATTACATCAAATAAATATTTACTAACAACAATCACATCAATAAAATATTTATTTAATTTAATAAATATTTTAAATTACATATAATAAAATTTTGGATTGTTACACTTCTTCTTCTTGAAACAAATATGGAAGTTTAGCTTATAAGTGCTTATTGTTTCTAACACTTAAGTTGCTTTGTAAAGGAACGTTATTGGATTAAATTTGAACAAACAAATAATGTGAGACTCCAAATTTTATGAATAAAGATTTAAATTTCTCAAAATATTTTTTTTGAATATTATGGTGTGGATTTGATATAATATTATAGTTGTGGGTAATATTTATAAATTTTGCAAAGTATCTGAGTGGTTATATAATATTCATTGGTTGGAATATTCATTTTAACAGGGGCATATTAAATGCGGCAACACAATCATTGGTGGACCCCTACAACGAAAGTATTGTCGTAGTAAGAAAAAAACGCAATAAGTATCTTTTATAAAAATAACAACGAAAGTTTTATTTATTAAAATCTGTTGAACTACCCATAGTAAAAAAAACGATGTCTGGCGTGGTTGCATAAGTAGCAGCACGATAATCGATTATTGATGCTTACGTGAAAGTCACTCAATTATACTCAATTATTACTACGATAATTCTTTGCATCATATTTCTCATATTATTGATTCAATTATTGTCACAGTATCATCTGCATAAAATGTTATATTATTAAATCAATAATTGAGACGACAAAGTTATTCATATTATTATTTGCAATATTGACAATGTCTAGAAGTTCTGTCAAGGAAAGGTTTGGTTACCTAATTACGCGCCAATAAGGAGAAATTCTTATCGGAAAGCCCCCTCTTTCCTGGGAACAACCTGGTTGTTAAATATTGTGAGTTATAATATTAATGATGAATAAGTTTGTGTTGATTAAAGATGAAATTGATAGTTCAATTGTGTGGGAATTATTAGTGTTAGTGAAAATCGACATCTATTTCGATAATAATTGATGTCTGGAGGTTATATTGACCAATCGGGTAATTAACCGGATAAATAAGCAATTAATTGCTATTAATTCACATGCTTATAACTATGTGTTCACATGTGTGTACTATTGATTCACATTCATTTACTATTAGGGGAGTTGGTGCAAGATTGATAATACTTGGATGACTAAGTTAAAAATGGAGGTATAGATGGAGGTACTATACTGTAATTTGTATTTTCACATGTCTAGAACTATTGATTCACATGATTTACTATTAGGGGAGGTGGTGCAAGATTGATAATACTTGCAAGACTAAATTAAAAAGGAAGAAAAAGAGGAAGGTCTTATACTGTAATATTCTGAGCCCCAAAACGTGCAATTATCGAAGCTATATTTTCCTATAAATAGAAGCTCATTCTTCCTTCATTTCTCACGAATTCATTAAAGCTATAGAGCAATTATTATAGAGAAATTATAGAGAAAAAGAAGAAGAAGTCTCATACCTCACTATTCCAAAGATCCGAGTTTTCTTACGAGGTAAAGGGTATTATTTCTTTTTCGTATTCATGAAGAGAGCTTACATTATTCCATTATTTATTATTATATTGGAATAACTTTGTATGTGAAGTACCGCATACATGGTGAAATTCTTCTATTATTCCATTCTTTATTATTATGTTGGAATAACTTTATCTGTCTGAGTATCGCATGCATGATGAAATTCTTACATTATTCCATTCTTTATTATTCTATTGAATATCACTGTACGGCGTATTACGCATGACACAGTTCCATTCTTTATTATTATTATGTTGGAATATCATATGCATGCGAATTACGCATGACACAGTTCCATTCATTCTTTATTATTATGTTGGAATATCACCGCACTGTACGAATTTACGGCGTGACTGGTTCCATTCTTTATTCTTCCGTTGGAATATCACATGCAATGTGTATTACGCATGACTGGTTCCATTATTTATTATTACATTGGGAATAACTTTGTATGTGCGGTCTATCGTATGCAGGTGAATTTTTACATTATTCAATTCTTTATTATTACGTTGGAATAACTTTGTCTGCGGACTCACGCATGCATGGTGAATTCTTACATTATTCCATTCTTTATTATTACATTGGAATAACTTTGTCTATGTGATTTCTTTTGCATGCATGGTGAATGATCCTTCATATTTATTCTTTATTAAATTATGGAAATGATGCATCTCGTGGGATTACTGCATGGCGGGTGAAAATCCATTTGCAATTTTGTATATTCTATTATACTCGTATGAGATATCATTTCTTTTGTACTCGTCATGAAATATCATTTTATTTTATATTTTATTTACGAGTTACTATTCACGGCTTACTATTCACCCAGTTACTATTCACTCTAGTATTATTCACTCGGGTATTCGGGACACTTTTCGTGTCAGAGTACTATTCACGGGTTACTATTCACCTGAATATTATTCACTCGGATATTTGGGGTACTTTTCATGTCGGGGTACCATTCACGAGGTACTATTCCCGAAGTACTATTCACGGGGTACTGATAAGTAGATTTTATATACGCGATTCAATATCCATTTCATGCTTATTTGTTGCTAAATTCTTGTGATCATGTTCCTTTTTACTTGTTTTATGTTATTTCTTGTGTAGGATGGTTGTTGAGGCATTTTACGGATATATGGATTTAATTGGGATGATTTGAGGTCAATTAGAGCGAAATTGGAGTACAACATGAAAATCAGTCAAGTTATTTAGCAAAAGACAAGCCCGCCAGGGCGGGGGGGTCTTCATTCGAGCTAGACAGAAAGGGAGCCCGCCGGGGTGGGGGTGGAAATTCAGGACTTGTCCTGCTTTGATTAAACTTCTTCTTGGGCATGGTTTCTAGTAATTGCATGACAATGGAACTCTAATTGAAGGAAATTTTGGCTGGAGCTTGTGTGCTAGACATCTACTACTCTATCATTAACAATTAAAGCAACACAAGAGAGAGTGTTACAGGAGATCTAATCTGAGTTTTTGAGAGCAAGCGTGGAGGAGTATTTCGGGGAGATTTTCAAGACGATTGCGGTTGTAGGCTACGTGAAGGGTGTTTTTCAATATTCTTCATCTTAGGCTATTATTTGTAATCAGAAGAATGTTTTCTATGAATTATTCAGTGTTTATTTCGTTTATTATGAACTAATTCACTTTTTAGGCTTATGATGGATCTTTGAGTGAATCGATGATTTTGTAAACTTTGATTTCCATTTCAATAATCTATCTCTAGTTTATCTATATTAATTTAAGCTTGAATCTATGAGTTGCCTGATCAACAATTCTTTGTGGAATTGGATGGAATCGAGAGAGGATATTCAATTCTAGACCTAGTTGATATAGCATGTGTTCATGAATTTTGTGAATAGCTTAATCTTGATGAATGTTAAGGTAGAGATATGCTTGACATCACATGTAATCAGATAGAGAACTTATTCTTAAACCTTCTTCAATTGTAATTCACATAGAGATATAGTGGGTTAGTTGATTAAGGTGTTTAACGGATTTCTATCTTAAGTGTGGATTGACGTTAATACGGTATTAGTGCATCGAGAGGTGGTTAATACTACGTTCATATTCTTGATTAATAAACTGGGGTAGTGCATTGAATTAGAATAAAGGTGTTTAAATCAGAGTAAAGCTTAGGGTAAAATCATAAGTCTAATTCTCCATTAATTGTTTGAAATTCCAGATTTTGATATTTGTGATTATTTTGTGATAGTTTAATTATTTGTTAATTTAGATTCTTTAATTTTAATTATTGAGTTGATTTGTTTAATAAAATTAGGGTTAATAGGAAATTGGTAATTATAAGTTAAGGTTATTGCTAGTTAGTCTCTATGGGAACGATACTCTACTTATCACTTTATTACTTGTTGACCACGTATACTTGCGCGTTGTGCGTATATAGATTTTACCCAACAAGTTTTTGGCGCCGTTGCCGGGGATTATTTAGTATAAATCTTAATAGTTTTACAATATCAGTTTAATTAATCCAGTTTTACTTAGACATTTGTATTTTTGTTTTGTACTTTTTATTTCAGGTGTTGGAAGCAGTTTATGCAAACTCGGTCCAAAAATCCAGACTTGCTGCCTTTTGAGGACGACATTGAGAAAAGGTTTCAGAGGTTGAGTAAGTGGATCAAGGAAACGAGGCAAGAATTCGAAACATCTGAGAAGGAAGAGGAAATGGCAGCCGAAGATTAGAAAGCGTTAAGGGACTTCCCCACACCCAAGGTGACTGAACTGCAGTCAAGCATCACCAGGCCTGCAATAGCTGTTAACACATTTGAAATCAAGCCTGGGACGATACAAATGATTCAGAATTCAGTTCAGTTTGGGGGATTGGCAAATGACGATCCGAACGAGCATCTAGTCAGTTTTCTGGAGATTTGCGACACCTTTAGGTACAATGGGGTGTCGGATGATGCGGTAAGACTTCACTTGTTCCCATTCACTCTACAAGACAAGGCGAAGAGTTGGTTGCATTCTCTACCACATGGATCGATTACTACATGGGAGGATTTAGCTCAGAAATTCCTAGCCAAATTCTTCCCACCGACGAACACTGCAAAGATGAGAAACGAGATAATGATGTTTGAGCAGCAACATGGGGAGTCGTTATATGAGGCATGGGAGAGATATAAAGAATTGCTCAGAAAATGCCCACATCATGGATTACCTAAGTGGCTGCAAATGAACACATTTTACAACGGACTACATGGGAATCTCAGAACTAGTATTGATGCAGCGTCGGGTGGAGCATTCATGGCTAAGAGTTACAAGGAAGCGTATAATTTGATTGAAAACATGGCGGCTAACAACTACCAGTGGCCCACGGTGAGAATGTCATAGGCGCAGCTGGGGTGTTAGAAGTGGATGGTGTGATTGCTATACAAGCACAGATTGCAGCACTTTCGAAGAAGTTGGATTCTAAGACAGGGGCACAGGCACAACAAGTACAACAAGTGGCAATAATATGTGAGTTGTGCGCGGGAGAGCACACAACGGATCAATGCGCTATAAACCAGCATGTGACGCCCCCAAAACAGGTATACATCACCCATCTTGAGTCGCCAGAAAAATACACTATAAAAATCATTTACAACTTTATTTATACAAACTGTTGCGTCAAATACGATTTAATATAAAAAGATTTTACTATGCAAACACTATGCAGGCACTATGCAAACACTATGCATAATAAAATATAATATATTCTAATTATTGTCTAATAAAATGTATAACTTTATAAAAGTATACATTTTTTATATAAAAAGATTTTACTATTAGCCTAATAAAACGAATAACTTTATAAAAGTATTCTGTTTTATATAAAAAGCTTTTCTATTTTATTACATTAATAATACTAATAAAACAAAACTTCATCATCACTTACTTTGAAAAATTTTCAAATGTCACCCTTAACTTTAAACTTTTATCAATTAAACTATTCACCAAAATAGAAAAATTGAATACTTTTATTTCATAAAATTCGGGGTCTCACAATCTCCCCTCCTTATGAAATTTCGCCCTCAAAATTTACGTACGTACCTGGTATTTCGAAGAGATGAGAATACCTTGCTTTCTTTTCGGATTGTACCTTCTTGGTTATTTCCTCTGTATCATGATTTTCCTATTGCTCATCTCTTGTTTTTCAGATATCATTCTAGAATATACCTTTAAAACAAAGGTTAATTGACATATCATAATTTGTCAACTTATCAAGTAAATAATTTCAACTTAGGTAAGTCACACACTAGCGAAGTATATTACTCGTCTCTCCCCTCTTAGTTCTAGACTCTTATCTCCGCCAGCGACCATATCCCTAAGCTCTGATACCAAATGTGACTCCCCCAAAACAGGTATACATCACCCATCTTGAGTCGCCAGAAAAATACACTATAAAAATCATTTACAACTTCATTTATACAACTGTCGTGCAAAATACGACGACATGTATATTGTGAGTTTAAATACAAATACATATACCAACTATGACTCATGACACAATTGCACCTTACATAAAGGTACAGTCAAAAATTGTTTTAGAAATTAAAATCTTTGGAAAGTGCTCAAGGAAATCTTCGTACGTAGGAGGTCATGAATCTAAGTTATGATAGATATCATATGTCCAGAGAATTATCCTTGGTTGACCCAATAGACCCCAAAGAAAAACGAGAAGATTACTATCATGTTCATTCCAATGGTGAGTCTTCTCTTGACATATAACTATCTCCACTGTCTCCAAGTGAAAATTATATTTTAAATAAACTCCAAGATCATATAGGTAGTGCTCGTAGATATACTTAGCAAGTGGATGTGCACAACCCTGTCTTATGAGAACACGAGGTTGTATGTCATTAGACATCTTGTATGATAGTGACAAAACACCCTTCCAAAGTTGGGTTCGCCTCACCCTATTCGGTTCACCAAAATTAAATATCAAATGACGTATACAATACGACACACTTATCTAAAGTTCTCAATAAAATTATTTCCATACTATTTAGGGAGAACCTCAACAGCTATAGACCACCGTTCTATTCCCCTGTTATCCCCTTTCACCCCCATTCGCTCATAATCATACTAATAAATTCATTTTTTTGCACTACTGACCAAAAGATATTCATTAACAATTCATCTTTGCACTACAGGCCAAAGACATACAACAATATTTTAGAAGAATCAAGTAGAGCATGATATTAACTATCTTCTACGAATTTAAAAGTTTATTATCAATATTTTATCGCTGAGACTCAGCTTAATAAATAATCCACATCATCGAATCACCCCTACACTACGACAAAGGATATTCATTGATATCACATCCATGAATTATCCATGCACTACGGCCAAGGATATTCATTATTATCACATCCATGAATTAATATTTCATTGCTGTGACTCAGCTCAATAATTAATCCATATCATCAATTCATCCCTGCACTATAGGCCAAGGACATTCTTTTAGTATCACGACCACAAATTATCCATGCACTTCGGGCCAAAGATAATCGTGTTTTCATCAACGGTCCTGATCATGCCATAAAATAATTCATCTTTGCATCCTTGGTCGAAGAAAATCCATAGCCATAATCATACCAAAAAATGTACATCAATGCACTACGGCCAATGAGGACTTTTTCCACATCATTTGTAACATTACGGTCATGATTATACCGAATAATCCTCGGTCATAATCATACCAAGTCCATCTATACTTTCTGGACCACCGGAGATGACTTTCAACATAATATATACATGAGGATGATGATAATGATATTAATCAAACGAAAACAAGGATAAATATTAAAGACTTTAAATTTATCCAAATATTATCAACCACTCATAATCTAATATTATTAATATCATAAAAATATTTTAATCACTTTTTAAACTTATAAACAATTTATTTCAATTATTTACACTTTACCAAATAATGCATTTAATCATTCAAAAATGCCATACTCATAAGATTTCATCACCAATGATTAAATCCCTCATCAAAAATATGCATATACCTTATATAGAATTTCCAAGTCATAAAATCCTATTTTCCAACTTTGTTACTTCACATAACATATTTAACTCATATGTTCGTAACTAAACTATTTTCATGAAAAATACCAAATCAGTCTCAAAAATATTTTTTTTTCTGGGATTTAGCAGAATATAGTCCCATAATGAACATATATTTTTCTCGGAATTTTTAAAATTCATTTACTATTTTTCAAAAATCAATTTCTAATTAATTCCTTAAGAAATTAGCTACCTCAAGTTTAACTCCAGAAATTCCCAAATCTTGGCAGGATCTTACACATGTTAACGTGAGCTTCCAATTTAAATTTCATGGTCATCGGAATTATAGAACTCCGGTTGTAGCGTTTTTCGTCGGAAAAACCTAAATATTAAAATAGTCATAACTTGCTCATTTTAAGTCGGAATGAGCTCATTTTTGGACAGGAGGTACTTTATACCATATATATTCATGTCCCAAAAGGCCGGAATTTTTCACACAATTTAAGAGGTCGTAAATGCCCTTTTTAAATTTTGGACAGTAGCCTTTTTGAAAATTTCGGTTTTTAACTCCTTTGCTTAAATCAGTCCACACGAAAATCTACAACACCTATTCCAGTGATTCACTTGGATAAGTTAGGAAACTCATAGATCTAACTCTAGAACTTGACCACACTCAAAAATTCAAAATATAATAGGAGATATGGTCAATTGAATTTCATGTTCCATTTTCTCCAAAATTTGATTTTCAACCCTTTGTTATTTCTAAGAAACTTTCATGTTTTCACATAATAACCAACATAACTTATCATAACACTTACTAATACTACATATACCCATGATTTTTATCAGTCCAATGCTTTTATTATGACTTTCATCATAATCCACGTAAACAGATCATTTCCACAATTTAATAAGGAATGAATATAAAGGATCATTCACCATGCATGTGGTAATCCATATAGACAAGTTATTCCAACAGAATAATAAAGAATGGAATAATAGAAGGATTCATCATGCGTGCGATAGACTGCACAAACATGTTATTCCCAACAGAATAATAAATAATGAAACCCAGTCCCACGTAAGCGCATTGCATGTGGATATTCCTAGAGAATAATAAATAATAGAATCCGGTCAAGGCGTAAGAACGCGCGCACAAGATATTCGATAGAATAATAAATAATGGAACCAGGTCCCAAAGAACGCATTTGCAGAATGAGAATATTCAAATGAGAATATTAAATAATGGAACTAAAGTTAAAGCGAAATTAAGACCGAAGCGATATTCCAATGAATAATAAAGAATGGAATAATAGAAGAATTTCCCCATGTATGCGGTACTTAGCATAAACAAAGTTATTCCAACATAATAATAAGGAATGGAATAATAGAAGAATTTCACCATGTATGCAGTACTTCGCATAGACAGGTTATTTCAACATAAAAATAAGGAATAGAATAATAGAAGAATTTCACCATGTATAGGGTAGTCCGCGTATACAGGTTATTCCAACAGAATAATAAAGAATGGAATAACAGAAGTTCACTTCATGAATACGAAAGAAATAATACCCCTTACTAGTACAACAAATAATATCCCTTCCCTTATAAAGAAGAAACTGGATATAGGAGTAGTGAAGTAGCAGAATACTTTTCTTCTTTCTCTCTATAGTTTCTCTCTCTAGAGTTTCAGTGAATTTGTAAGAAATAATGAAGGAATGAGCTTTTATTTAGAGGAGAATGGACTGAATAGTAACCAATCCATGAACGGTCCAGATTGATTTACTTTTAAATGGACGGTCCAGATTGGTTTACAATAAAATATAATATATTCTACTTATAATCTAATAAAATGAACAACTTTATAAAAGTATTCTGTTTTATATAAAACGATTTTACTATGCCAACACTATGCAGGCACTATGCAAACACTATGCATAATAAAATATAATATATTCTCATTATTGTCTAATAAAACAGATAACTTTATAAAATTATTCTGTTTTATATAAAAAGATTTTACTATTAGCCTAATAAAATGAATAACTTTATACAAGTATTCTGTTTTATATAAAAAGCTTTTCTATTTTATTACATTAATAATACTAATAAAACAAAACTTCATCATCACTTACTTTGAAAAATTTTCAAATGTCACCCTTAACTTTAAACTTTTATCAATTTAACTATTCACCAAAATAGAAAAATTGAATACTTTTATCTCATAAAATGGCTACGAAATCACAAGATATGGCTATCAAAAATCTAGAGAATCAGATAGGACAAATTATGTTGGCATTGAATAATAGACCACAAGGGGCGTTACCAAGTGACACAGAGAGAAATTCGAAGGGTACCCATGAACAGTGTCAGGCAATCACATTGCGGAGTGGGAAACAACTTGAGGGTACTAATGCAGAAAATTCAGTGACTCCAGATGAAAAAGTTGATGATAGCAACAAAATTGAAGGAAGCAAGGGTGAGGATAAACAGAGTAAGGAAACAAGTTTGAACAATAAGCCAATTGTTTATCCACCACCACCGTTTCAACAAAGGGTCCAAAAAAAGAAATTAGACAAGCAATTCGCAAAGTTTTTGGAAGTGTTCAAGAAACTTCAAATCAACATACCATTTGGTGATTCTATTTCTCCATTAATTGTTTGAAATTCCAGATTTTGATATTTGTGATTATTTTGTGATAGTTTAATTATTTGTTAATTTAGATTCTTTAATTTTAATTATTGAGTTGATTTGTTTAATAAAATTAGGGTTAATAGGAATTTGGTAATTGTAAGTTAAGGTTATTGCTAGTTAGTCTATGTGGGAACGATACTCTACTTATCACTTTATTACTTGTTGACCACGTATACTTGCGTGTTGTGCGTATATAGATTTTACCCAACAGGTACTATTTATCCAAAAAATATATTTCTTTTCTGTCCAAATTATTTTTGGTACATGAATATTATTCTTGAATTTTACTCTACAAAGCAGTATCATGTTGACAATTTGGACGTTATTGATTTATGGATAAATTAAATTATAAATATTTCAAATTTATCCTTGAACTTGTTTTATTGAATAATTATGTCATTGTCATCATCCTCATGTTTATATTCTGTTGAAAGTCATCTGTGACCTGTAGTGCATAGATGGACTTGGTATGATTAGAACCAAGGATCATTCGGTATAATCATGACCGTAATGTTACAAATGATGTGGTAAAAGTCGTCATTGGCCCGTAGTGCATTGATGGACAGTTGTTGGCATAATCATGACCATTAATGAATACACGAATATCATTGGCCCGTAGTGCAGGGGTGATTCAATGATGTGGATTAGTTATTAAGTTGAGTCTCAGCGATAAAAGTGATGAAAAACCTTTTAAATCATAGAAGATAGTAGATTTTATTCTCTACTTGACTCTTCTAATGGAATGCTTGTTCCGCTGCAATTAAACTTGATGTTTGTTATATTGTGTCGATTTAACATCATATAGGCTAACGATAATTTATTCTGCATTATCTTAGTTATAATATTTCTTACTGGGCTAGTTGAGCTCACCCTTTCTTTCATTGTTCTCTTCAGGAAATGAGAACGTAGCCGGGACTAGTCGGGGAACGGAGTGATGGTCCAGATGATAGCATTAGTAGTCCTCACTATTCTGTTAGATAGTGTGACAATAAATGTAATGAGGACTCCATTGAGTGTGGATATTGTCTAGATGACAATATTCTTATAAAAGCTCTTAGATTATGTTTTGTCGTATTTTACGCGATTGTTGTATAATTAAGTTGTATTTGAATTTTGTACCATGTATTTGGCGACTCAAGATGGGTGATGTATACCTATTTTGGCGGCGTCACAGTTGGTATCAAAGCTTAGGGATATGATCCCTGGCTGAGATGTGAGATAAGAACTAGGAGGGGAGAGACGGGGAATTCTTTTGCTAGTATGACCTACCTAAGTTTATTTGGTATTTAATTGGTCGGTCAGAGTATAGGGGTAATATGTGATATGTTAATTAACCTTGTTTTATGGCAGTATTTAAAAATGACATCGGAGAATGTTGAGAATAGCAATGGAGCAAAGGAGACCGTTGAGTCACCACAGATCAATAATCAGGATAATGTGAATCAGGAAGGCAACAATCCTCATGCAAAAAACAACACTGACCAAATGATGAACGATGGAATGTTCAGAGGCTTTATGCAATTCATACAACATCAGGCGAGAGCGGCTCCTGTCCAAAATGGAGGTGGAAACACTGACAACTCTCAGACGGTTACCGCTAAGCAGTTACAATTGTGGAAGAGAAGGTCACCTCGCCCAATTTTGTCGTGCACCAAAGTCAAGTCCAACTGGGACGGTGGCACCAAAGGCGGATACGGACAAAACAAAGTCAGGAAGAGCATTTTTTGTGACTTCTCAAAAAGTGAGTAACCCAAACGAAGTTAGCATGGGTTAGTTAGTTATAAATTCTTGCGAAGTCTATACCTTATTAGATACCGGTTCTACCCATTCTTTTATCTCTCTTGCTTGCGCTCAACGTTTAAATTTGACTCCAGAGAAATTAGACTTTGACTTATCGGTTGAAACTCTGTTAAGAGAAACCTTCGTTAGTTCCACTATTTATAAATCTTGTTTGATTCAAATTGACACTTTCGCGTTACCTGTCGATCTTATCTCTTTGAAAATACTTACCTTTGATATGATTTTAGGAATCGATTGATTAATTACTCATCATGTTTTTCGTAAGGTTATTATCTTTCATATTCCTAACCGACCTGTTATGCGAATTCAAGCAACCAAACCACTAAAGTCAATCATTGTCATATCAAGCCATAAGTAAAGAGCCTCAGTCCTTTCGTTGTTAACTTCCTTGTGTGGAATGCACCGAAGCCAGACTTTCTGTAAGCGATGTCGTTAATGACGATGACAAGTTGATAGGTATCAATGTGACGTACTATCCAAGTCTTGGATGAGAGTCACAAATTTGAATGATATTTCTATTGTTAATAAATTTCATGACGTATCCCTGAAGAACTTCTTAGCCTACCCTTAGAGCGTGAAATCAAATTTGTATTGACCCTAGTACAAAACCCATTTCTAAAACCCTCAAATATTCTTCAACTAAAATGAATGTAACATGCGCCAAAGACGTTGGCTCAAGCTGTTGAAGATTACGATCGTACCATTCAATATCATCGTGGAAGAGCGAACGTGGTAGCTGACGCGTTGAATAGAAGATCGTATGCGTTTATGGGTGCGATGTTGTTAACACAAAAACTCATTTCTTATAACTTACAAATGATGAAGATAGAGTTAAAGATTCTAGGGATCCACATGAAGATAACGAATATACGAGTAGAATCGACTTTAATCGATAAAGTTAAAAGCCGCTCAAGCTACAGACCCGGAGCTGATAAATACGAAGAAGAAGGTTCAAGAGGGTGTTATTCTAGAAGCAAGAGTCTATGAAGAGAGGAAATCTTAACCCTCGATTTTATTGGCCCATTTGAAATCCTAGATTGAGTAGGAACTGTGGCCTATAGACTCGTTTTACCGCCAAGTATGTCGCGTGTTCATAACGTTTTTCACGTATCAATGTTACGTAAATATGTGGACGACCCTACCACATTATTAAATTAGAACTAGATAAGATAGCAGAAGATTTAACGTATGAGGAGATACGTGTTAAAATCTTGGATAAGAAGGATCATATTCGACACTCAAAGATTATACCTCAAGAGTTAGAATCTGAAATAAAGTCAAGGTATCCTCATCTCTTTGGCATACCAGGTACGTACGTAAATTTCGAGGGCAAAATTTCATACGAAGGAGAGATTGTGAGACCCACATTTTATGAATAAAGATTTAAATTTCTCGAATTTTTTTTTTTGAATATTATGGTGTGGATTTGAGATAATGTTATAGTTGTGGGTAATATTTATAAATTTTGCAAAGTATGCAAGTGGTTATATAATATTCAATTGGTCGGGGAATATTCATTTTAACAGGGAATATTCATACGACGGCACAATCATTAGTGGACCCCATAACGGAAGTATTATCGTAGTAAGAAAATGACAGAATTATCTTTTTATAAAAATAACAAATGAAAGTTTTCATCATTAAAGCTGCTTGAACTACCCTCAGAGTAAAAGTATAGTAATACGTGTGGTTGCATAGTAGCACACGGTATTGATTATTGATGCTTACGTAAGAAGTCACTCAATTATTGCTACAGTAATTGCTGCATCATATCTCTCATATTATTGATTCAATTATTGTCACAGTATCATCTGCAGAAAATGTTATATTATTAAATCAATAATTGAGACGGCAAAGTTATTCATATTATTATTTTCAATATTGACAATATCTAGAAGTTCTGTCAAGGAAAGGTTTGGTCACCTAATTGCGCTCCAATAAGGAGAAATCCTTATCGGAAAGCCCCCTCTTTCCTGGGAACAAACTGGTTGTTAAATATTGTGAGTTATAATATTAATGATGAATAAGTTCGTGTTGATTAAAGATGAAATTGATAGTTCTATTGTGTGGGAATTATTAGTGTTAATGAAAATCGACATCTATTTCGATAATAATTGATGTCTGGAGGTTATATTGACCAATCGGGTAATTAACCGGATAAATGAGCAATTAATTGCTATTAATTCACATGCTTATAACTATGTGTTCACATGTGTGTACTATTGATTCATATTCATTTACTATTAGGGGAGTTGGTGCAAGATTGATAATACTTGGATGACTAAGTTAAAAATGAAGGTATAGATGGAGGTACTATACTATAATTTGTATTTTCACATGTCTAGAACTATTGATTCACATGATTTACTATTAATTCACATAATTTACTATTAGGGGAGGAGGTGCAAGATTGATAATACTTGCAGGACTAAATTAAAAAGGAAGAAAAAGAGGAAGGTATTATACTGTAATATTCTGAGCCCCAAAACGTGCAATTATCAAAACTATATTTTCCTATAAATAGAAGCTCATTCTTCCTTCATTTCTCACCAATTCATTAAAGCTATAGAGCAATTATTATAGAGAGAAATTATAGAGAGAAAGAATAAGAGAAGTTTGTTACCTCACTATTCTAGTATCCAGTTTTCTTCTGAGGTAAGGGGTATTATTTCTTTCGTATTCATGAAAAGAGTTTCTGTTATTCCATTATTTATTATTATATTGGAATAACCTGTCTATGTGAAGTACCGCATACATGGTAAAATTCTTCTGTTATTCCATTCTTTATTATTATGTTGGAATAACTTTGTCTATGTGAAGTACCGAATGCAATGGTGAAATTCTTATGTTATTCCATTCTTTATTATTACATTTGGAATATCCTCATGCATACGGATTACTACGCATGACCTGGTTCCATTCTTTATTATTATGTTGGAATATCCTCGTCATGCAAGGATTACCCATAACTCGGTTCCATTCTTTATTATTACATTGGAATATCCTATCTCGTCATGACATTATGCATGACTTCGTTCCATTATTTATTATCCTGTTGGGAATAACTCATCGTTTCGGCCTATCGCATGCACGGTGAATTCTTCATTATTCCATTCTTTATTATTACATTGGAATAACTTTGCCTCGCGCGACTACCGCATGCATGGTGAATTCTTCTGTTATTCCATTCTTTATTATTCTATTGCAATAACCTGTCTATGTGGATTACCGCATGCATGGTGAATAATCCCTCGTATTCATTCTTTATTAAATTGTGGAAATGATCTGTCTACGTGGATTACCGCATGACGGGTGAAAATCCATTTGCAGTTTCGTATATTCTATTATACTCGTATGAGATATCATTTCTTTTGTACTCGTCATGAAATATCATTTTATTTGGCATTTTATTTATGAGTTACTATTCACAAGTTACTATTCACCCAATTACTATTCACTCTAGTATTATTCACTCGTGTATTCGGGGCACTTTTTGTGTCAGAGTACTATTCACGAGTTACTATTCACGGGTTACTATTCACCCAAATTACGATTCACCCGAATATTATTCACTCGGGTATTTGGGGTACTTTTCATGTCGGGATACTATTCACGAGGTACTATTCCCGAAGTACTATTCACGGGGTACTATTTATCCAAAAAATATATTTCTTTTCTGTCTAAATTATTTTTGGTACATGAATATTATTCTTGAATTTTACTCTACAAAGCAGTATCATGTTGACAATTTGGACATTATTGATTTCTGGTTAAATAAAATTATAAATCTTTAAAATTTATCCTTGAACTTGTTTTATTGAATTATTATGTCATTATTATCATCCTCATGTTTATAATATGTTGAAAGTCATCTGTGGCCTGTAGTGTATAGATGGACTTGGTATGATTATGACCAGGGATCATTCAGTATAATCATGACCGTAATGTTACAAATGATGTGGTAAAAGTCCTCATTGGCCCGTAGTGCATTGATGGACAGTTGTTGGCATGATCATAACCATTAATGAAAACACAAATATCCTTGGCCCGTAGTGCATGGAGAATTTGTGGTCGTGATACTAAAGAATATCATTGGTCGTAGTGCAGGGGTGATTCAATGATGTGGATTAGTTATTAAGTTGAGTCTCAGCGATAAAAGTGATGAAAAACCTTTTAAATCATAGAAGATAGTAGATTTTATTCTCTACTTGACTCTTCTAATGGATTGGTTGTTCCACTGCAGTTAAACTTGATGTTTGTTATATTGTATTCGTTTAACACTGTTGTAGGCTAGCGATAATTTATTCTGCATTATCTTAGTCATAATATTTCTTACTGGTCTAGTTGAGCTCACCCTTTCTTTCATTGTTCTCTTTAGGAAATGAGAACGTAGCCGGGACTAGTCGGGGAACGGAGTGATGGTCCAGATGATAGCATTAGTAGTCCTCACTATTCTGTTAGATAGTGTGCCAATAAATGTAATGAGGACTCCATTGAGTGTGGATATTGTCTAGATGACAATATTCTTATAAACACTCTTAGATTATGTTTTGTCGTATTTTACACGACTGTTGTATAATTAAGTTGTATTTGAATTTTGTACCATGTATTTGGCGACTCAAGATGGGTGATGTATACCTATTTTGTGGGCGTCACAAATAATGAATCCAAGCTTCTTATTTATAGGAAACCAAAGTGAGGGCATATTAGACAATACACCAACCCACCTCCTCACTATTCCTTACTTGGTAAACTTGCTCATTACTCTTATTACTTGGTCATTACATAAGTTTCTTGGCCACCACAACACTTATCTAATACTTGGGTACCAAGATCACCCATGGGTTTCCCCATGGTTCAAACTTACCCATTGGATCATTACATCGGCTTACGTTTAATTAACTTTAGCTTATTCATTTGGGCTTGCATTAATTTGCTTTGGTCTTTACATTAACCAAAACTTGGGCTATAACATTATTAAATCTTGGGCTTTCATATTAATTCAATTGAACTTTTCCACTAACTTCTAATGGGCTTACACTTCCTACACATTCCAACAAATTCATTTTCTTTGGCTTAATGCCTTATAAAATATTGCTTATGTATTATTCTCGTATTCTAACTTGTATACTAATTTGTAATATACAAAATTCCATCCTTCATACATACTAGTATCATACTTGAATTCGATACATCGTACAATACATACGCATCATATGATTATTACATTAACTTCTAACGCTTTATTTTCCTAACATTCTCGAATTACGTCCGCATGCGAGAAATTACGTTTTCCATACTTGAAGTATTATTACATAATCCAACTAACTTCGATATTCTATCATTACGTATTTCTCGAAAATTTAAAAATAATTCCCAAGCAAAAATTGATGAATAGTGTTTTTCGGAAAACTTCTCGGAAAACTTTTATTTTCGTCTTAGAAATTCAAACACTTTAATTCTCTCATGTAGTCGAAATACTACGACATTCCGACGTTTTTAGGTTGTAGAATGACACTCATCTTACTAACACGTAATAATAAGTAATATAGTTTTATTCATTATTTTATTAAATAAAATTATTTTACAAAGGATCCAAATTTCTCGGTCATTACATTCTTCCCCCCTTATAAAGATTCTGTCCCCAGAATCTCGTCTCACATTACGCAAACAATTAAGGGTAATCATTACTTATCTTTTCTTCAAATTCCCACGTTGCTTGTTCTGCATTGTGGTTCTTCCATAACACCTTCACAGAAGGTATGACTTTGTTCCGCATAACTTCCTCTTTTCTATCGATAATTTGAATCGGCATCTCTTCGTACGTTAAGTCCTTCTCAATATGAATAGGCTCATACTGTGATGCCCCCAAAATAGGTATACATCACCCATTCTGAGTCGCCAAATACATGGTATAGAAACAACTACAACTTTATTAATACAATTGTCATGCAAAATACGACAACATATAAACTGTGAGTTTAAATAAAAATATTGTCTTCTAGACAATATCCACACTCAAATAAGTCCTCATTACAATTATTGATACATAATTTTACAAAAATAGTGAGGACTACTAAAATAACTTTCTAGAACCATCATTCCATACCCCGACTAGTACTCGCTACATTCTCGCCTCCTGAGAAGAAAAATGGAACAAAAAGGAAAAGGGTGAGCTCAACTAGCCTAGTAAAGAATATTATGACTAAGATAATATAGAACAAATTATCATTAGTCCTCAACAGGAAAAAATCTGATAGAATATAATAGACAACAAGTTTCAGATCAATATTCACAGCGGAAATAACAATTCATTAGAAGAGTTAAGTAGAGAATGTAATCTACTATCATCTATGAATTTAAAAGTCCATCACCAATATTTTATCCCTGCAACATCATTATACATCGTGAATCAAATATTCATCTTTGCACTACAGGCCAAAGATATTCATCAGTTGGTCATGTTCATCTCAACAGCTGTTCATCTTTGCATTACGGCCAAAAGATATTCATTAGAAAATCATTTATCTTTGCACTACAGGCCAAAGATATTCAGTTATATCATCATTTAGGACTGAGGATGATGAAAAATATTTTAAAGAAAATGAATCTAGTGGGACAAAAGAACAAATATTAAGGATTCGTACTTCGATTTATCCATGTTTAAAAACACCCCATAATATACCATAGTGGAGTAAAATTCAAGAATGAAGATCAAAACATGGATACAATCAAAGATAGTAACAAAAATAGACATCTAGGACAAAGAAGAGAAAATTTTATTTTTTGGTGAATAGTGCCGTATACGTGAATAGTAACCCCGACACAAAAAGACAAGAATTTCACAAGAAAAATCTTACCAATATTCCGGTATAATGATATTGAAAGAAATAATATAATTTTAAAAAAAATAACATCCCTCACCTCAAAAGGACAGTACCTCTAACTAGAATACTGGATATAGTGCTGAAGGAACTTGCACCGTATAGCAACACTCAAAGTATCAAAATACTCACAAGAATACGCTCGATAATATAGAGAGAGAAAACTTCAGATTCTGGTGTGATTTTCAATTCTAACCTAAGCACCCTATTTATAGGAAAATGCTTAGAACACCAAAGCAGAAAATTTAATAAAATATTAATAAATTTTAAAAAATTTCACGCCTACCTTAGAAATCTGAATTCAACATGTTTTCAATACTAATGGGGCCCACCAACATAATAAAAACATTTTTCTTAAAAAAATAATTAAAACTTCAAAAATCAATTATTTCAGAACTTCAATAATTCATAATAAATAGTCCTTTTTCAGAAAAAATCGAATCTTATGTCCATTCCATAGGAAATTCAATTCTCTACAACTTTGAGAGTTTAAGTTTTTCCAAATTCTAAGCAGAACTTGACCGAAATCCACATACGGACTATTTTACGGGCTATAATCCAATTTTTGTCACAATGGGGCCCGCCAACATGTGTTTTTAGCATTTATTGTAACAAAAATACGCTTCTTCCTCATTTATTCATATATCACACATTCATTGTAAAAATATCACCATTATTATATTATTATAATATGTTAAAATGAATTATTTTATCAGAAAAGATAAAATATCAATTTTCAACAATTGTCACTTTTCTAAAAATTTCTCCATTTATATCCATATAAATAAATATTTTTCTTATCATATAAATCAATAATTAATTATTCACAAATAATATTACAGAATCACAATAATGATAACAAGGTCGCTCCCAAGAAAGAGGGGGCTTTCCAATAAGGATTTCTCCTTACTGGCGCGCAATTAGGTGACCAAACCTCTCCATAGACAGAACTTCCTTAGACATTTCCAATAATGCTATCTAATAATATCATTCAAATAATATGAATTATTGATCTGATAATGGGAAATATTGTGTAGTGACAATTATTAAATCAACAATAATATAAAATATCAACGTAGCAATTATTGAATCAATAAAATATTGAACAGTAATTACTGTACAAATTATTGAGTAGTGCTTTCTTGCGTAAGAACCAATAATTGGTGCAATATCGTGTGCTACTGTGCAACACCGCGTATTACTGTGTTTTAACCACCGGGTATTCTAACAGTGTTAACGGTAACAACTATGCCGTTATTTATAAAAAAAACTTATATTTGTCATTTTCTTCATCCAATCACTTTCCGTTATGGGGCCCACACAAGGGTCCGCCGTCGTACGAATATTCCCCGACAATAAGAATATTCCACGACCAAACGAATATTCCCCGACAACAATGAATATTTATAACCACTTGCTTATTTAAGATATTTGCGCATTTTTCCCATAACTAACCACATTAATCAAATCAACCCTTACTATAATAAATAGAGGAAATTTAATTTCATTTATAATAAGTTGGGGTCTTACAACCTCCCCTCCTTATGAAATTTCATCCTTGAAATTGACATACGTACCTGGCATTTCGAAAAGGTGAGGATACCTCGCTTTCATTTTCGTTTCCAACTCCCAGGTTATTTCCTCAATAGCATGATTTCTCCACAAAACTTTGACTTATGGTATGACCTTTGTGCGTAGGACATGCTCCTTCCTATCCAAGATCTTGACAGGTACCTCCTCGCATGTTAAATCCTTGGCTATTTCGTCTGGTTCTAACTCAATAACGTGTTTCGGGTCTTTCACATATTTACGAAGCACAGATATGTGAAAAACATTATGAACACGAGACATACTTGGAGGTAGCATGAGTCTATAGGCCACATTTCCTACTCGGTCAAGAATCTGAAATGGACCAATAAATTTTGGATTGAGCTTTCCTCTTTTCCCAAATCTTGTAACTCCCTTCCATGGAGCAACACACAACAATACATGATCCCCAATACTAAATTCCACGTCCTTTCGATGAAGATCCGCATAACGCTTATGTCGATCCTGTGCCGTTTTTATACGTTGTCGAATCATTTGGATCTTTTCTGTAGTAATATGTACCAACTCTAGTCCTGAAAATGTTGCTTCACCCACCTCAACCCAACATACTAGAGAGCGACACTTTCATCCATATAATGCTTCGAATGGAGCCACACCTATACTTTCCTGATAACTGTTGTTGTAGGAGAATTCCACCAATGGTAAATACTTATCCCAACTCCCTTTAAAGTCTAGGACACAGATTCTTAATAGATCTTCAAGAGTTTGAATAGTCCTCTCTGATTGTTCGTCTAATTGAGGATGGTATGTCGAACTGAATCGTAAATCCGTTCCCATAGCTTTTTGCAAGCTAACCCAAAATCGTAAAGTAAATCTTGGGTCACGATCCAAAACTATGGATACTGGCATGCCATGCAATCTCACAATCTCATTTACGTACATACGAGCAAGACGTTCAAGGGAATAAGTCTCCCGTATCGGCAAGAAATGAGCGGACTTAGTTAATCTATCAACAATAACCTAAATCGCATCTATGCCTTGAGAAACCGTGGGAAGACCCGTAACGAAATCCATGGTAATGTGTTCCCACTTCCATTTCAAAATCTCAAGTGGTTGCAATGGACCCTTTGGCACTTGATGCTCCGCCTTTACACGTTGACAAGTTGAACACCTCGAGATAAACTTTGCGATCTCTCTCTTCATATTGTTCCACCAAAATGTATGTCCAAGATCACGATTCATTTTGGTACTTCCAGGATGGATTACAAATGGTGTATTGTGTGCCTCCATCATAATCTTGTACTTCAAATCAGAGTCGTTAGGAACACAAAGTCTGGAGTTGACTCGAAGTATTCCTTCTTCATCGATTCTTGCTTCTGGGATAACACCTTCTTGTACTTTCTTCTTCATACGCATCAGCTCCGAGTCTGTGGCTTGAGCAACTTTAACTTTATCGATTAAAGTTGGTTCTATACGTATACTTAACATCATTCCATAGGTCCCCAGAGTCTTGAATTATATCTTCATCTTTTGTAAATCACACAAAATGGGCCTTTGTGTTAACAACATCGCACTCATTCCCGTATATGATCTTCAACTTAATGTGTCAGCAACCACGTTCCCTCCATATCTTTAGCGTGAAAATGACTGCTGCCAACTCTAGATCATGAGTAGGATAATTCCTCTCATATAAGTTGTCGCGAAGCATAGGCTTTGACTCTCTCATGTTGCATGAGAACACATCCTAACCCTTTGCCTGAAGCATCGCTGTAGATAACAAATCCATCCAAACCAGACGGTTTTGTCAGAACAGGTGCCAAAATGAGTCTCCTCTTAAGCTCTTGAAAACTCTTCTCGCATTCCTCGTTCCATACGAATTTTGTATCCTTCTGAGTCAGCTGAGTTAACGGAGTAGCGATTCGAGAAAATCCTTCCACGAATCTCCGATAATAACCAGCTAAGCCCGTAGCTACGTGATTTCTGGTCCATCGACTTCTTTGCTCCCAACTTTGTATTGCTTCAATCTTTGCCGAGTCAACATATACTCCATGTTTTAACACCACGTGCCCAAGGAATGCTACTTCCTCAAGCCAGAACTCACATTTCTTCAACTTGGCATATAACTTGTTTTCACGAATCCTTTGGAGTACCAGCTTCAAATGGTGCTCATGATCTTCACGACTTTTGGAATATATGAGGATGCCATCAATAAAGACAACAATGAACTGATCTAAATATTCCTTGAATACTCGGTTCAACATATCCATGAAAGCCGCAGAAGAATTAGTCAATCCAAAAGACATGACTAAAAATTCATAATGTCCGTACCGAGTTCTAAAGGTAGTCTTCAGAATATCCTCAGTTCTAATATTCAATTGATGATATCCATAACGAAGATCGATCTTTGAAAAGAATTGTGCTCCTTGCAACTGGTCAAACAAGTCATCAATACGAGGTAGAGGATACCTATTCTTGATGGTGACATGGTTCAATTCCCGATAGTCAATACAAAGTCGCATACTCCCATCTTTCTTCTTTACAAATAAAATAGGAGCACCCCAAGGAGATGTACAAGGACGAATGAAACCGATGTCAAACAACTCCTGTAGTTGGACCTTTAACTCCTGAAGTTCAATAGGAGCCATTCGATATGGGGTTTTAGAAATGGGATTCGAACCAGGTTCAAGGTCAATAAAAAATTCAACTTCGCGTTCTAGGGGTAGACTGGGAAGTTCTTCAGGAAATACGTTAGGAAATTCACTAACAAAAGAAATATTATTCAAATCTGACGTGTTTTTGTTCAAGTCCATGACATGGGCTAAGAAAGCTTGACATCCGTTTTTTAATAAATGAATGGCTTTATGGCTTGATATGATTGTGATTGATTTTAGTGGTTTAGTTGCTTGAATTTGAATAACAGGCTGGTTAGGAATATGGAAACTAACAACCTTACGAAAACAATCAATTTTGGCATAATGAGTAGTTAACCAATCAATCCCTAAAATCACATCAAAAGGAAGTATCTTTAAAGAGATAAGATCAACAGGTAATGTGATGGTGCCAACTTGGATCAAAGAAGATTTATAAACAATTGATGTAATGAAAGTTTATCCTAACGGAGTCTCCACAGATAAGTCAAAGTCTAATTTCTCCGGAATCAAGTTTAAACGTTGAGCACAAGCAGGAGAGATAAATGAATGGGTAGAACCGGTATCTAGTAAGGTATAAACTTCGCAAAAGTTTATGATTAGCTTACCCGTGATCACCTCGTTCAGGTTCCTTGTATTTTGGCCAGTCACGACAAATGCTCTTCCAGGAACCATTGACTTTGACTTTTCTGGGACACCCTTTTGAGTCACCATCCCCGCTGGACTTGGTTTCGCTACCGTACACTCTCGAGTGATATGACCTTCTTTTCCACTATTATAACATACCTTGAACTGTTGTGGACAGTTTGGGCTGATGTGTCCCTCTTTTCCACATTTATAGCATACGACCGGTGGTCGTTCTCATCCCTTAGAAATAGTTGATGTAAGACCCCAAATTTTATGAATAAAGATTTAATTTTCTCGAAATATTTTTTTTGAAAATTATGGTGTGGATTTGAGATAGTGTTATAGTTGTGGGTAGTATTTATAAATTTTGCAAAGTATGCAAGTTGTTATATAATATTCGATTAGTCGGGGAATATTCGTTTTAACAGAGAATATTCGTACGATGACACAATCATTGGTGGACCCCACAACGAAAGTATTATCGTAGTTAGAAAACGACATAATTATCATTTTATAAAAATAACTGCGAAAGTGTTACCCTTAAAACTGTTGAACTACTCGGTAGTAAAAGTATAATAATACACGTGGTTGCATAGTAGCACACAGTATTGATTATTGATGCTTACGTGATAAGTCACTCAGTTATACTCAATTGCTGCATTATATCTCTTATATTATTGATTCAATTATTATCACAGTATTATCTGCATAATATGTTATATTATTAAATTAATAATTAAGACGGCAAAGTTATTCATATTATTATTTGCAATATTGACAATGTCTAGAAGTTCTATCAAAGAGAGGTTTGGTCACCTAATTGCGTGCCAATAAGGAGAAATATTTATCGGAAAGCCCCCTCTTTCCTAGGAACGACCTGGTTGTTAAATGTGACACCCCCAAATCCAGGTACTTCATTCCCACAGGATCTGGTGTTCACTTAATCAAACATTCATATCTAACTACCCAATCACAATAAAACTGGATATATAAAACCTTTCCCATTAAGGGGTTACATAATAAAATATCCCAGGTTATCTAACCTTTAAATACAATCATTCAAATGCGGAAATTAAATAAACTTCATTAAAACCAAGTCTAAGATCATCATAATAAAAGTCTAACATCTTAATCAAAGTAAAAATTACAAGTCTTCATCACTTGCACATTTTTCCCTTTCCTTTGCTAGTCGAAGGTTCATCTACCTTCTCTTCTTTAGCTGCAATGAGTTTATAAATATGCAAGAGTGAGCAAAACAATTGCTTACTAGATATAATATGAAATCAACAGGAGTATAGCAATAATAACGGCCAAAATAGACTCAACAACAATGAATAGTACTTTATCAACAATAATCAGAAACTGAAATCCCAAGATATGGAAAATATACATCACTGAGGGTTATAAGACCACGAACTACGTCCACAGTTGCAAGTAATCTTTCAACTCCAACTTTAACAGTCATAAGACTATAAGGACCTCGTGATTGGGGATCACCCTTTCTTCGCATAAATGTATTGTGCACAAACATTTTAACGCTACGCGTAAGTTAACCCCTATTCATAACAATAGGGTTGTTCATCTCAGTATTTAGAATACAAGTCTGCACCAAAGGAAGTTTAGTTTGGATAAGCTTTCAAGGTAATTTGGAATTCAACGAACATCAACTAAGGATTAGTTGAATGGAACCAAGAACATTACACTATAGAATAATCGTGATTGAATCAATCATAGTAAACTTAAGTCATGCTTTAGGAATAATCTAAGAGCATACAATTTGAATAACTATAACACCTTGCTTGAACAATACTAAGACAAGGTTAATTAGAATTGAATACTAAGCATGCATAGCAATTTGATCAATAAAAATGTTCAACATTAGAATATATAGATTTGTATGCTAAACAACAAGTTAAATACAAGAATAACTTGCTCAAGAATAACTTACATCATTATATCATAATCAAATTGAAAATAGTAATTTGATTAACAAGATAATAGATTAGAAAACTTGCTCAATGTAAAAAGAAAGTTTAGAAAACTTGCTCAAAGAAAATTTAAGCGCTTGCACAATTATAAAAGTAGAGTTAGATAACTTTCCTTGCTCGTAGGCTAAACCAAATCAATACGAATCACAATATCCTATAAACATATGTCATCATGACATAGTTAGCCATTACCATTTTACAACCATAACTAAGTACGTTCATCATTTAAAAATTGGATTTTTAATCACATAATCAAGTTAAAATACAATTTATTCCTTAATAACATAATTATTCATAATATAGAAATACTAAAATCAACATTTTACAGTCCTACTATCATCACATAACTTTTCTTAAAATTTCATGTATAAAAAAGTACATTTGTCGAGACCATTTTGCTTAACTTCATGTGGCCGGCTACAAATTTATATCAGGGGTGCACTACGGCGTGAGCATGGCTATAATGCACACACGGATAGATAGATTGTATGGTTATGATGCTGCATGGCGATATACTCATTTCACCAACGTATTCTTCCGGATCACGCCACTACCGAAATCAGCTACGATTTCATTAACGACTTGACAGCAAGTGTGAAAAACCCAATTTTAGCCTACAAGCTCGTTTCTAACAGACTAAATAGCATATAATTCATATAAAAACTTCATGTAATAAAATTCAATAATTCCTAACATGTTTCTAGGCATACAACAACATAAACAACAAATTCAACACATTCAATTTCACTATTTTTGGCTAAAAACTCACTTTTTGATATTTTTGATGAAAATAAACACTGTAATTTTGTTTTTCAACCAAAACAATTAATTTAAAGCATTTTATCAAAGTATATACATACTCTAACAAATTGAATAGCCAATTTATCAATAAAACAACTAAACAACCCATAATTTCTATTTTAAATAAACAATATATAATCACAAAAACTCTCTGTAAAAATACTTTTTTTCTTCACAAATTACATACATATCATCAATTCATTGATTATAACTCATGAAAATAGTTTTAACATCACTAGTATGCCATATAAAGTCACATAACAACAACAATTTATCCTTACACAAGGATTTTATAGAGAATTAGAGAAGAGAAAACATAAAAGAAAAAAAAAAGGTAAGATGAAACCTTGAAGAAGATGATGATGGCTATCTCTTTGCTTGACAAGCTTTTCTCTACTTCACTTCCAATTCTCTAGAATTTTCTCAAGCTTTTTCTCTCACTTTTTCTTTCCTTCTTCTTCTTCTTCCTCTGAGTTTTCTTTTCTTCTCTCTTACCTCTCTCCTCTATTCTTACGTCTTAACAAATAACGTATATAAGATATAATATATATTAATTATATAATATAAATATAAACATAACTGATATCAGTTATTTGAGTTTTGAAATCAAAAGCC
This sequence comes from Panax ginseng, assembly GCA_020205605.1. NCBI lineage: Eukaryota > Viridiplantae > Streptophyta > Magnoliopsida > Apiales > Araliaceae > Panax > Panax ginseng. Next base: position 36,077,699 of record CM035129.1, read on the forward strand.
ATAAGGCTTGTTTGGTTACTAACTAAAAAAAATAACCCATTAATCCATACACCTTGTTTGGTAAAACACAACTATATTAAAGACTTAATAGGAATTAGGCCTTGTTTGGCAAATCTAAATTAAAACTCCTTTAAGTTATTTTAATAACTCCTTTATAAAAGGTTATTTGTCACACATTTACTAAATTAAATTAATCTTAATAACAATTTATTAGATCACTTCATCACATAAATCAATACCACCAAAATTATAATTTTCTTTATAATTATAACTTTATTTAATCAACTAACACATCCTTTTTAATTATAAATTTCAATAAAAAGAATAGTAATTCAATTAATCAAAACTCTCTAACTTAATAATTAAATTAAATTAGCAAAAATAATTACTTTCCTTAATTATTTATTTAACATATAGTTAACCAAATTGAATCAAATTTGAATAATTATTTATTTAACAATAAACACATCCATTAAATACTTAATTAATTCAGTAAATATTTAATATAACAATTAAAAATTCTGGAATGTTACATCATTCCCTCCTTACAAGGATTCTGTCCTCAGAATCACAATTCAAACAATTCATTCGTCACATTCTCCCCTACTTACAAAGATTCTGTCCCCAGAATCAAAGACACAGATTAAACAAATAACTCTGGGTAATTCTTCATCATTTCAGCTTCGAGTTCCCACGTGGCTTCTTCGACATTGTGGTTCCGCCATACTACCTTTACAGAAGGTATCACCTTATTCCTGAGCACTTTTTCTTTCCTGTCGACTATCTGGATAGGAACCTCTTCATAGGACAAGTCTTTCTCAAATTGTAATGGTTCGTACTCAATTACGTGCTTGTAATCAGATTTATACGGTCGTAACACCGACACGTGAAAAATATTATGAATGTTTTGCAATTCTGGAGGTAGAGCTACCTCGTAACCTACCTCTCCAACTTTCCTCAGCACTTCAAAGGGTCCAATAAACCTCGGACTTAGTTTCCCCTTTTTATCAAATTGAATCTTCCCCTTCTAAGGAGAAACTTTTAGGAACACGTAATATCCTACATCGAACGCACGATCTTGTCTGTGTTGATCAACATATTTCTTTTGTCTGTCTTGAGCAGCTATCAATCTTGTTCTGATGAGTTTGACAACATTAGCAGTTTGTTGTACCAGTTCTGGTCCTAACAGTTGACGTTCACTAACTTCATCCCAGCACAATGGAGTTCTGCACCTCCTGCCGTATAATGCTTTGTAAGTGACATCTGCCGATGCTAAGCGTGTAGTAATCAAGTTATTGTAGGCAAATTCCACCAACGGTAATTGTTCATCCCAACTTCCTTTGAAATCCATGACGCATGCTTTCAATATATCTTCCAATGTCTGAATCGTTCGTTCACTTTGGCCATCTGTTTGTGGGTGATATGCCGTACTCATTCGCAACTGTGTTCCCATACATTCTTGTAGTCTCTTCCAGAAGTTTGATGTGAACCTCAGATCTCTATCTGACACAATTGACACTGGAACTCCATGTCTCGACACGATCTCTTTAACATATAACTTTGCCAGCTGATCAAGATTGAATCTAATCTTTATTGGCAAAAAGTGTGCAAATTTTGTCAATCTGTCCACTATCACCCAAATCGCATCGTATCCTTTCTGAGTTATTGGAAGACCTACCACAAAATCCATTGTGATATGTTCCCATTTCCATTCTGGTATCTCCAATGGTTGAAGTAACCCGGTTGGTCTTTGATGCTCGACCTTGACTCTCTGACATGTCAAGCACTTTGCAACGCATTCTGCAACGTCTCTTTTCATATTTGGCCACCAAAAATGTCGCTGCAAATCTTGATACATCTTCGTACTTCCTGGATGAATCGAATATCTCGAGTTATGGGCTTCTGTCAAGATGTCATCTTTAATATCTGATACTACTGGAACCCATAACCGTCCTTCGAATCTCAGATTACTTCATCACATAAATATATACCACCAAAATTATAATTTTCTTTATAATTATAACTTTATTTAATCAACTAACACATCCTTTTTAATTATAAATTTCAATAAAAAGAATAGTAATTCAATTAATCAAAACTCTCTAACTTAATAATTAAATTAAATTAGCAAAAATAATTACTTTCCTTAATTATTTATTTAACATATAGTTAACCAAATTGAATCAAATTTGAACAATTATTTATTTAACAATAAACATATCCATTAAATACTTAAATAATTCAATAAATATTTAATATAACAATTAAAAATTTTGGAATGTTACATCATTCCCTCCTTACAAGGATTCTGTCCTCAGAATCACAATTCAAACAATTCATTCATCACATTAAATATTGTGAATTATAATATTAATGATGAATAAGTTCGTGTTGATTAATGATGAAATTTATAGTCCCATTGTGTTGGAATTATTAGTGTTAGTGGAAATCGATATTTATTTCGATAATAATTGATGTCTGGAGGTTATATTGACCAATCGGGTAATTAACTGGATAAATGATAAATTAATTTCTATTAATTCACATGATTATAACTATTTGTTCACATGTGTGTACTATCTATTCACATTCTTGTACTATTAGGGGTGGTGGTGCAAGATTGATAATACTTGCATGACTAAGTTAAAAATGGAGGTATAGATGGAGGTACTATACCGTAATTCGTATTTTCACATGTCTATAACTATTGATTCACATTATTTCTCTATTGATTCCAATGATTTACTATTAGGGAAGGTGGTGCAAGTTTGATAATACTTGCAGGACTAAATTAAAAATGAAGAAAAAGAAGGATGTATTATACTGTAATATTGTGAGCCCCAAAATGTGCAATTATCGAAACTATATTTTCCTACAAATAGAAGCTCATTCTTCCTTCATTTCTCACCAATTCACTAAAGTTGTAGAGCAATTATTATAGAGAGAAATTATAGAGAGAAAGAAGAAGAGAAGTCTGCTACCTCACTATTCCAGAATCCAGTTTTCTTTTAAGGTAAGGGGTATTATTTCTTTCGTATTCATGAAGAGAGCTTCTGTTATTCCATTCTTTATTATTATATTGGAATAACTTGTCTATGCGAAGTACCGCATACATGGTGACATTCTTATGTTATTCCATTCTTTATTATTATGTTGGAATAACCTGTCTATGCGAAGTACCGCATATATGGTGAAATTCTTCTGTTATTCCATTATTTATTATTCTGTTAGAATATTCTGTCTGTGCAGATTACGCATGACCTGGTTCCATTCTTTATTATTCTGTTGGAATATCATGTCTGTGCGTATTACGCATGACCTGGTTCCATTATTTATTATTCTGCTGGGGATAACTTGTATGTGCGGTCTATCGCATACCTGGTGAATTCTTCTATTATTCCATTCTTTATTATTCTGTTGGGAATAACCTGTCTGTACGGTCTATCGCATGCCTGGTGAATTCTTTTATTATTTCATTCCTTATTATTCTGTTGGAATAACCTGTCTACGCGGACTATCGCATCCATGGTGAATGACCTTTCATATTCATTCTTTATTAAATTGTAGAAATGATCTGTCTACGTGGATTACCGCATGGTGGATGAAAATCCATTTGCAGTTTCGTATATTCTATTATACTCATATGAGATATCATTTCTTTTTACTTGTCATGAAATATCATTTTATTTGGTATTTTATTTATGAGTTACTATTCACGGGTTACTATTCACTCGAGTATTTGGGGTACTTTTCGTGTCGGAATACTATTCATGAGTTACTATTCACCCAAATTACTATTCACCCGAATATTATTCACTTGGGTATTTGGGGTACTTTTCATGTTGGGTTACTATTCACGAGGTACTATTCCTGAAGTACTATTCACGGGGTACTATTTACCTAAAAAATATATTTCTTTTCTGTCCAAATTATTTTTGGTACATGAATATTATTCTTGAATTTTACTCTACAAAGCAAAAGATCATGTTGACAATTTGACGTTATTGATTTACGGATAAATTAAATTATAAATCTTAAAATTTATCCTTGAAATTGTTTTATTGAATTATTATGTCATTGTCATCATCCTCATGCTTATATTGTGATGAAAGTCATCTTTGGCTTACGTGCAGAGATGGACTTGGTATGATTATGACTAGGGATTTTTCGGTATAATTATGACCGTAATGTGACGAATGATGTGGTGAAAGTCCTCATTAGACTGTAGTTCATTGATGGACAGTTGTTGGTATGATTATGACCAGGGATTATTTGGTATAATCATGACCATTGATGATTACATGAATATCCTTGGCGTTAGTGCGGGGATGATTTGATTTGATTTATTGTTGTCGAGTCTCAAATATAAAGTTGATGAAATTTTTTTAAATCATAGAAGATAGTAGATTTTATGCTCTACTTGACTCTTCTAATGGATTCCTTATTCCGCTGCAGTTGTTGATCTAAAACTTGTTGTCTATTGTATTCTATCAGTTGTTATACTGTTGAAGGCTAAGGATAATTTATTCTGCATTATCTTAGTAAAAATATTTTTTACTGGGCTAGTTGAGCTCACCCTTTCTTTCACTGTTCTCTTCAGGAAATGAGAATATCACTAGGATGAGTCGGGGAATGGAGTGATGGTCCAGGATAAGTGACTTTAGTAGTCCTCACTATTCTACGGAATTATGTGATAATAATTGTAATGAGGACTCCATTGAGTGTGGATATTATCTAGATGACAATATTCTTATTTAAACTCTCAGCTATGTTTTGTCGTATTTTACACGACTGTTATATAATTAAGTTGTATTTGAATTTATGTACCATGTAAGTGGTGACCCAAGATGGGTGATGTATACCTATTTTGGGGGCGTCACAGTTGGTATCAAAGCTTAGGGATATGATCCCTGGTTGAGATGTGAGACAAGAACTAGGAGGGAAGAAACGGGGAGTTCCTTCGCTAGTATGACCTACCTAAGTTTATTTGGTATTTAATTGGTCGGTCAGAGTATATGGATAATATGTAATATGTCAATTAACCCTTGTTTTTTGACAGTGTTTGAAAATGTCATCTGAAAATGTTGAGATAAGCAATGAAGCACATGAGACCGTTGAGTCACCAACGATCAATACCCAGGATAATGTGCATCAGGAAGATAATAATCCTCATGTAAATAACAACACGATAATAATCATACCGGTGGCAACGACCATCGGAACAATGATAACCATCGTGGGGGAAATTATCATGCCAAGAATGGTAACCACTTTGGTGGTAATCATGGCCAAGATAATAGAAGTGGAAAATTCAAGAAGAGAAGATTTAACGATGATGGGAAGATGTCGGCAGCAGCACCAATAACCGTTTTCAAGGAAGGAGAACGACCGCTAGTTAGATGGTATAGATGCGGAGAGGAGGGACACATAAGTCCAAACTGTTCACAACCTTCCAAGGTATGTTTTAGTTGTGGAAAAGACGGTCGCATAGCTCGATTTTGTCCTGTAGCGAAATCAAGTCTAGCTGGGACGGTGGCAACAAAGGCGGATACGGACAAAACAAAGTCGATGGTTTCAGGGAGAGCATTTTTTGTGACTTCCTAAAAAGTGAGTAACCCAAATGAAGTTAACACGGGTTAGTTAATTATAAATTCTTGCGAAGTCTATACCTTATTAGATACCGGTTCTACCCATTCTTTTATCTCTCTTGCTTGCGCTCAACGTTTAAATTTAACTCTAGAGAAGTTAAACTTTGACTTATTGGTTGAAACTCCGTTAGGAGAAACCTTCATTTCATGTGCTATCCAAGTCTTGGATGAGATTCACAATTTTGAATGATATTTTTATTGTTAATAAATTTCTTGACGTATTCTTGAAGACTTCTTAGCCTACCCCTAGAGCGTGAAATCGAATTTTGTATTGACCCCAGTACAAAACCAATTTCTAAAACGCTCAAATATTTCTTCAACTAAAACGAACGTAACATGCGCCAAAGACGTTGGCTCGAGCTGTTGAAGATTACAACCGTACCATTCAATATCATTGTGGAAGAGCGAACGTGGTAGCTGACGCGTTGAATAGAAGATCGTATGCGTTTACGAGTGCGATATTATTAACACAAAACCACATTTCATATAACTTACAAATGATGAAGATAGAGTTAAAGACTCTAGGGACCCATGTGAAGATAACAAATATACGAGTAGAATCGACTTTAATCGATAAAGTTAAATCCGCTTAAGCTACACACCCGAATCTGATGAATGTGAAGAAGAAGGTTCAAGAGGGCGTTATTCTAGAAGCAAGAATCGATGAAGAGAGGAAATCTCAACCCTCGATTTAATTGGCCCATTTGAAATACTTGATCGAGTAGGAACTGTGGCCTATAGACTCGTTTTACCGCCAAGTATGGCGCGTGTTCATAACATTTTTTTCATGTATCGATGTTACGTAAATATGTGGACGACCCAAACCATATTATTGAATTAGAATTAGACGAGATAACAGAAGATTTAACAGATGAGGAGATACGTGTTAAAATCTTGGATAAGAAGGATTATATTCGACACTCAAAGGTTATACCTCAAGAGTTATAATTTGAAGTGAAGTCAAGGTATCCTCATCTATTCGGCATACCAAGTACGTAAGTAAATTTCGAGGGTGAAATTTCATAAGGAGGGGAGATTGTAAGACCCCAAATTTTATGAATAAAGATTTAATTTTCTCAAAATATTTTATTTGAATATTATGGTGTGGATTTGAGATAGTGTTATAGTTGTGGGTAGTATTTATAAATTATGCAAAGTATGCAAGTTGTTATATAATATTCGATTGGTCAGGGAATATTCGTTTTAACAGAGAATATTCGTACGACGGTACAATCATTGGTGGACCCCACAACGGAAGTATTGTCGCAGTTAAAAAACGACAGAATTATCATTTTATAAAAATAACGGCGAAAGTGTTACCGTTAAAACTGTTGAACTACTCGGTAGTAAAAGTAAAGTAATACGCGTGGTTGCATAGTAGCACACGGTATTGATTATTGATGCTTACATGATAAGTCACTTAGTTATACTCAATTGCTGCATCATGTCTCTCATATTATTGATTCAATTATTGTCACAGTATCATCTGCATAATATGTTATATTATTAAATCAATATTTGAGACGGCAAAGTTATTCATATTATTATTTGCAATATTGACAATGTCTAGAAGTTCTGTAAAGGAGATGTTTGGTCACCTAATTGCGCGCCAATATGGAGAAATCCTTATCGGAAAGCCCTCTCTTTCTTGGAATGACCTGGTTGTTAAATATTGTGAATTATAATATTAATGATGAATAAGTTCGTGTTGATTAAAGATGAAATTGATAGTTCCATTGTGTTGGAATTATTAATGTTAGTGGAAATCGACATTTATTTTGATAATAATTGATGTCTGGAGATTATATTGACCAATCGGGTAATTAACCGGATAAATGAGCAATTAATTGCTATTAATTCACATGATTATAACTATTTGTTCATATGTGTGTACTATTGATTCACATTCTTGTACTATTAGGGGAGGTGGTCCAAGATTGATAATACTTGCATGACTAAGTTAAAAATGGAGGTATATATGGAGGTACTATACTGTAATTCGTATTTTTACATGTCTAGAACTATTGATTCACATGATTTACTATTAGGGGAGGTGGTGCAAGTTTGATAATACTTGCAGGACTAAATTAAAAATGAAGAAAAAGAGGGAGGTATTATACTGTAATATTCTAAGCCCCAAAACGTGCAATTATCGAAACTATATTTTCCTATAAATAGAAGCTCATTCTTCCTTCATTTCTCACCAATTCACTAAAGCTATAGAGCAATTATTATAGAGAGAAAGAAGAAGAGAATACTGCTACCTCACTATTCCAGTATCCAGTTTTTTTCTAAGGTAAGGGGTATTATTTCTTTCGTATTCATGAAGAGAGCTTCAGTTATTTCATTCTTTAATATTATGTTGGAATAACCTGTCTATGCGAAGTACCGCATACATGGTGACATTCTTCTGTTATTCCAAATCATGTTAATCTTAGTAAAACATGCTCACATTAGGTTATTACACTTAAATACACATGTTACACATGCTTGTATGTTGGCTTAAGCCATAATAATTGATCACACTTAGCAGATTTTTCAAACAGAAAATCTAATGAACTCGAGCGGTTCAGAGGTGTCTTGGCTGCGCCTCGATATTAATTTGGCCTTGATTGCCAAATGCACTGGTTCAAGCCAGGAACAATAAACTTCGGCAACTGTTTAGCCCAAACACAGAAATTACTCATGAAATTGATTCTAAACATGCCTATTATAGTTTAAACATATTTATATGGTCATATAACAACTATATAACCCATACCCAACCTCATTAACATCTAATTCTATGAAATCAAGAAATTGATATTTCAATACTCACGAACTCTGTTTCTGCAAATTCCAGAATTCAAACATATACTCCTCAATCTAGCATGCTTAGACCAACCATATAGGTTCCATAACATACATACTAACTCGTACAACATCATGACAACAATCCATAAACTAATTATCAAGATTCTAGTAGAATTTCCATAATTTGTAAACTTTGAAATTAAGTTTCTAAAACAAGAGTTTACCATCTAAAGAGCTTAGTTTCCTCAATTTCTATCTTCTGTAAATGCTAAACTTCACTTTAAACAACTAGTAACTCAGACTCAAATTCTTGGGTTTTACAGACAATTCTTGACAACGTGATTCCAATAACATAGCTGCCATTTTATAGAGGAATGATGGACAGGGCATTAATTTAGAATCCATGGTGTTGAAGAAAAACACAATGGTTTAACAAGAGTGGTTCAACAACCACCTCCCAGCCATCTCTATAGCCATTGGCTTGGTAATGATCACCTAGCTTAGCCACTGATTATACTTGGAAGTTACGTATATTAGGCCATAGGCCACTGTTCATGTACTTTTGTGCCACTCAATTTGGGACAAGAGAAAATATCAGCAACTTGTTATTCTAAGGCTTGGTTTGGTTCTTTTAATCCCCATAATGTAATATTAAGGTACAATTGTTACCATATTAAGAATTTAAAGATAAGTTTTATACTCACATCATATAGTCCATGTACATTAAATACATGCAACAAAATAACACAGTCAGATATTAATGTCCGGGTAGTTCAATAATTATTTCTACTACCCACATAACCACACTATAACCTTATTTAATATTAATGCTTATTTAAACATTTAATTTCCTTCCCAGTTTCTAGAATACACAGATATTTAATCATTTTTGTATTAAAATCCCTTATGACTTTATTTTACCACTTGATACCTTGTATCATTAAACCCAATTAAATGCCACACTACATGTATTCCTAAGCCTCAGGTATTATATATATATCACTACTATAACGATCCAGAATTTCACATTGTAATATTAAATATTTATTGAATAATATAAATATTTATTTGAGGTGTTCATTGTTGAATAAATATTTTATTGATGTGATGGTTGTGAATCTAAATTTATTAGATAATATTATAAATTAAATTAATATATAATTTAGAGTTTTAATATGACATGAAGTGTTATATTGTTAATTAATAATTTAAAATGGTATATTAAATTATTAAATAAAGTTATAATGAAAATTATAATTTTGTGATAATTGTGTAAATGGAAAATTTATTTAGAATATAATATGTGATTAATATAATTTGTTAATGTTGGATATGTGAATCCAAATAAATAAGATGTAATTATAAATTATAAACTAAATTGTTTATTAAAATAAATTAAAGGAACTTAATTTAGTTTTTGCTAAACAAGGCTTAAATATATTAATTCTTTAAATTTTAAAGGGTTTTGCCAAATAAAGCCTTATGGCTTTTGGATTTCTAATTTTTGAATTTAAATAAAATAAGTTAAATAATAAATATAATATATTTATAATATATACGTTAGTTAGTAACTGAAATTGCAATTAGTAATAGTATTAAGGGTTTTTCAGTTTTAAAATACGCCTACTGTTAATTGGCTTAGCTTTTGTTTACTATACGCATTCTAGTTTGCAAAGCTTGAGAGAATTGAGAGAGAATTGAGAGGAAACCTGAGGATTTCATAGTGATTATCAGTGGTGATAACAAGGATTTCAAGCAAATTAAACAAGGATTTCAAGCAAATTAAAGGTATTTTTACATAACTTTGGTATTGTGTATATATATATATATATATGCATATATGTGTTTCACGACAAAAACTATATATTCTGTGCATGTTGCTATACAATTGGTTGCTTGTGATTATATGAGTTTATGATGATTAGAGGTTGTGCTTAAACGAGAATTGCATGCTAAATTTGGATGACAGTAGAAAATTTTGACAGTATATGTATTCTTAATATGGCTTAGGTAAGTACAATTTTTTAGTGGTCAAATTGTATGGTAAACTATAAATTGAGGCTTGATTATGCCAGTTCATTAAGAAACAAGCATAACGTAATTTGAACAAAACAATTTGGCCAAGTATAGAGATTACAGTGATGATTTTTGCAAGAGATGTCAAAAATGGAGTTTTCATATGAAAATATTGAATTTGAGAAATTAAATTAGCTTAAGTTGTTGTTAAATTATTGCAATTGGCTGAATATGTCAGCAAACATGTTTGTAATAGTTTTATATCAATTTTTGTGTTAATTTTACTGTTTGGTGGGTGAAATTCGTGTTAGTTGGCTTCAGAAAAGTGTCGTAACCATGTTCTGCAAAATTATAATCACATGTGTAGCGCCATCACAATTTCCCCTTGGCGTGGTAGCAATGTTGTCGCGTGGTGCGCCTGAACCAGTGTAAAATCGGCGCTAATAAGCGCCAGCAAAGCGCTGGTGCCTCTTATACGATGAAGTCTGCTATTTCTGCAGACTTTGGACGTTCAATGTAACTTAGCTTAATGTTAGGTTAATGTGAGAACCATGTAACAACAAGGTTAAACAGAGTCATGTTATGTGGATTGTAAATTCAAAGTTATAAAAGTGATTAGTAAGTTACCAACGCATTATGTGATAACTTAGTTTATACAATGAATGTTAGATAAGTGTTGTGATGCTAACATTTGGGAATTCTGAAATATATATGGTAGCATAAGACTTGTTCTAAAATGATAAGTTTAACTAGAAATGTAAATGTTATAGTATGTTAGCATATCTAATAGGTATTGTGGTTCTAAACCTATGTGTAGGTGAACGTGAGTTTAATATTATAGCTTACGATCTTTTTACATTGAGCAAGTTTTCTAACTCTAAATTTACGTTGAGCAAGTTTCTTACTTTAAACTTTCATTAAGTGAATTCTTGTATTCTTAATCATTATTTTAACAAGCTAGCTATGACTTAAGCTTTATTCGAACAAGTTTTTGAATTTCAATATTTGTTGATGTATTCTAACTTGTTTATTGTTAGACAAGTTTCTTTATTATCCTTCATGTACTATGAATGCAATTTTCTTGAATTCTAATTTCTAACGTTGAATTATCTTAGTTCGTTTACTTGACACAAGCTATTCTCATAATGAGCAAGCTTTATTTTTAGCTTGCTATTACTTAATGTATATTCAATAATTCATAGTCCTAGTTAAATTTTTATTCAAGCAGGGTTTATTGTCATTCACTACTTATGCTTTGTAGTTGTTTCTAAGCATGAGTTCAAGATATAGTTAGTTCGCTTACACTTATTCATTGTTTTATATTATGTTATTATTGATCAACTGCTGTGTTATCAAACACTATTGATTCAACTAGTCCTCTAGTTGATGTTCGTTAAACTTTAAATTACCCTTGAAAGCTTATCCAAACCAAACTTTATTTTGTGCGGAATTGTACTCTAAATACTAAGATGAACAACCCTATTATTATTAGGGGATAATTTACGCTTAACGTTGAAATGTTTGTGCACAATACATTGTACAAAGGGCTGATTCCCCTAAGTACGAGGAGTCCTTATACTCTTATAACTGTTAAAGTTGAAGTTGAAAGATTACTTGAAACTGTGGACATAGTTCATGGTCTTATGACCCTCAGTTATATATATTCCATATTTTTGAATTCCAGTTTTTGGTTATCAATGATAGAGTACTATTCAGTTTTGATGAGCCTATTCGTTGGCAGTTATTGTTATTATTCTCTTGTCGATTCATTGCTATATCTAGTGAGCAATTGTTTTGCTCACTCTTGCATAAATATTATTATTGCAGCTAAAGTTGAGAAGGTAGATGAGCCTTCAACTAGCAAAGGAAGGGAAAAATGTACAAGTGATGAAGACTTGTAATTTTATTTTATTGTTATATGATAGACTTTTATATAATGATGTGATGTAATAATTTTATTTCCGCGCTTATATGATGTTTAAAGGTTAGACAACCTGGGATGTTTTTGAATTGAATCTCAGAACCCTATTTAAAGGGAGGATTTATGGTTTAAATATTATTCTATTTGGGTAGATAGTATGAATGTATGGATAGTGAGCACCAAATCTTGTGGGAATGAAGTACCTAGATTTGGGGGTGTCACAGTTTGGTATCAAAGCTTTAGGTTATAAACCTTAGGTGGGGGGAAAGCCTTAGGAAGTAACGTTTGAAAAGATAGTGATGATAAACTCTTATCGAGTTTTAGGAAAGAGAAAGTAATAAAACACTTTTGTGCTTATGTGATTACAACTTATGTGCTCGTGAGTGTTGAGTAGTAATGATTAGTAATTAAAACTTAAAATTTTGTTGTCAGGATGGCTAATATAGGAGGATCTAGTCAGGCGAGGGAGGAAGGAACCCAGATGCATAGAGAGGAGGAGCCTCGAGATATTCAGGTGATTTGGGAACAGCTACTGCCACGGGAAGCCTTTTTGTTGGTCACAGTGGTTGAGCAGGAGAGAATACCTGATGAGGATGATGAGATAGAGACGGATGAGGAGGACCCTGATGAGCTGCCACAATCGGATGAGGAGGATGAGGATGAAGAGCTTCCACCTAACTCGATAGCTGCCCGTATGTACGACGATGTGTATGATCGCAATGTGGAACTTCAAGATACCATCGAGGAGTTACAGGAGATAGTAACTGAACAATAGACTTCAATGGCACAAAAGGACGATGAGATCTAGGATCGAGAGGAACGTCTGAATAACGTTGAAGAAAAGATGGTTCACACTGAAGGAGAGAACGAGCGAATGATAACAGAGATTGCAGAGTTGAAGAACAAGTTGAAAGAAGAATCTACGAAGAGGGCAAGAGCCGAAGATGCATATGAGAAAACTTTTCAACGAGCCAGGATGGCAGAGAGAGACACACATGCAAAGAGGATGAAGATGGAGGAGATGAATAATTTATTCAACACCGTGATCAATCGAGCTCAAGATCGAGTCATGGGTTATCCGATATAGTTCGAGATGCTGCCATCGTATATTTTAGATCGCCGAACAATGACTCGAATTATGGAGGAAGAGCGTCGTAAGGCTATGCAGTATCTTAGTAGGACATTGTTGGGAATGTACCTGATATGTGGTTAGGGAGTAAATAAATTGTAAATCCCGGGTATGATATAACCAATTGGATAGATGATGATGATGTTGTCCTGCAACTGTTATAGTTCAGGAAAGTAATGTAAATAGCAGTGATGCTATTGTTTTGATGTTTTTAAAAGATTATGAATGAATAAAAGTTATTATTTTATTCAAAGTGTTATGTGTTATGTGATAAAATTTTATGATGTGCAACTTAAGTATATAATACTTAAAATGTTGAATAGAATCTAATGAGTGTATTTTAACAGAAAATTCCTCCAAGACGTCAACCCCGACAGAGAACTACCGAGGAAAACAACAATAACAATGTGGAAGATAACCCCATTCAGCAGCTAGTGACGTTACTGACGGGTGCTTTGCAGAATCAACCTCAGAACCAAGGTACAACGTTTAAGGATTTTAAGGCGGTTGGACCACAAGAATTTCGTGGGTCCATGAATCCGGTTGAAGCACAGACCTGGATCATGGAAATAGAGAAAGTTTTCGAGGTTACTAGGGTAAAGAAGAATCAGAAGACTGCTTCTGCAACATTTATGTTGAAAGTAGAGGTGAGTTATTGGTGGCAAACTAATAAAACTCGAGGAGGTCAAGGGGTAATGACTTGGGAAAGGTTCAAGGAGATATTCTTTGAGACCAATTTTCCAGAAAGTTCGAACAGTCAGCTAGAAGTGCAATTTTTGGAACTGAAGCAGGGAACGATGTCGGTGTCGAAGCATGTGTTACATGCGGGAAGTTTCACAAGGGTGTGCTTGATGGGGAAACGAGTATGCTTCAATTGTGGCTAGGAGGGTCACATAGCCCCAAATTGCACTCAACCTAAGAAGAACGTTTGCTTCACGTGCGGGTCCAAGGATCACTTTGCTCGTGAATGCCCTAAGAAGAGATCTGGTGAGGCTAATGGAAGCAAGGGAAATGCTTGTGGAGGTGCGCTGGCTATTGCTGAACCAAAATCATCAAATAAGCCCACAGCCAGAACCTTCAATATGACGGTGCAGGACGCGGTGCAATCAAAAGATGTCGTGTCAGGTATTATCCCAATTAATGATATAAATGCATATGTATTATTTGATTCTAAAAGCACTTGCTTGCTTGTTATATCTGATGAATTTGCTAAGAGGTTAGAAATACCTAGTGAAGAGCTGAATTTTCCTTTAAACATAGAAATTGTGAATAGGGAGGTAATTCCTATTAGGTTCATATACAAGAACTGTAGGGTGAATATAAAGGGGAATATTATGACAGTAGATTTAATCCCGATAAAACTCAGAGAGTTTGATGTTATTTTGGGAATGGATTTGTTATTCAATTATGGAGCGATAACTGATTGCCAAAAGAAGTGTGTAAACCTTATGACTCTGTCAAATGTAGTTTTTCATGGTAGCAAATCGCCTAGACAAATGAAATGTCTGACGATGATGCAGGCGAAGAAGTTGTTGAGTCAAGGCTCAATGCGTCTTTGCATTAATTATAGGGAATTAAATAAAGTCAATATTAAAAACAAATATCCGTTGCCAAGAATAGATGACTTGTTTGATCAATTGAAGGGTGCTAGATATTTCTCAAAAATAGATTTGAGAAGTGGGTATCATCAACTGAAAGTAAGGAAGGAGGATGTACCGAAGACGGCATTCTGAACTCGGTATGGACATTATGAATTTTTATTAATGTCTATTAGTTTGACAAACGCCCCTGTAACGTTCATGGATTTGATTAATAGGGTGTTTAAACCATTTTTAGACAAGTTTGTGGTGGTGTTCATTGATGATATTCTGGTGTACTCCAAATCTCAAGATGAACATGTGGAACACTTACGTTTGACGTTGGAGACATTAAGAAAGGAAAAGTTGTACATGAAATTCTCTAAATGTGAATTTTGGCTAGAACGTGTTCAATTTCTTGGACATGTAATTGATAAGGATGGGATTTTAGTGGATTCATCAAAAGTCGAAGCTGTGATAAATTGGGAACAACCAAGAACTCCATCAGAAGTGAGAAGTTTCTTGGGATTGGCAGGCTATTATAGATGATTTATTCAAGATTTTTCTAAGATTGCCACTCCTTTGACAAATTTGACAAGAAAATCTGTAAAATTTGTTTGGACGGAAAAATGTGCAGAAAGTTTTACGGAATTGAAGAAGAGGCTCAATGTGGCACCTGTGTTGTCATTACCAGATAATATAGGAAATTTTGTAGTGTATAGTGATGCTTCGCACAAGGGTTTAGGATGTGTCCATATGCAAAATGGCAAAGTCATTGTGTATGCATCAAGGCAATTGAAAGACTACAAGAAAGGATATCCAACTCATGATTTAGAGTTGGCGGCAGTGGTGTTTGCTTTGAAAATATGGAGACACTATCTCTATAGAGAGAAATGTGAGATCTACACAGACCATAAGAGTCTAAAGTATATTTTCACACAGAAGGACCTGAACATGCGTCAGAGAAGATGGATGGAATTGATAAAATATTATGATTGTGAGATCTTTTATCATTCGGGCAAAGATAATGTGGTTGCGGATGCCTTGAGTAGGAAAGGCCGAGAGAAGTTGATGATGTTAACCGATAAGGAGGAGCTCATTTCAGCAATGGCAAGCCTAGAGTTAGAAATCAAAATTTCAAAAGAATCCGATGAAAAATTGTACCAGATAGAAGCTAGTCCAACTTTGGTGGACAAAGTGAAGAACACTCAGCTATAGGATGAAGAATGCAGAAAAATAAGAGAAAGTGTGGTTGAGGGTAAAGAAGTGAAGTACAAGGTTGATACTGAGGGAATGCTAAGATTCGAGGGCCGAATTTGGATTCCAGCAGTTCAGGATATTAAAGAAGAAATTTTGATAGAAGCTCATAGTTCAAGATATTCTATTCATTTGGGAAGTACAAAGATGTATCAAGATTTGCGGCGACATTTTTGGTGGCCAAATATGAAAAGAGACATTCCAGAATGCGTTGCAAAGTGCTTGACATGTCAGAAAGTGAAGGCCGAGCATCAAAGACCAAGCGGATTACTTCAACCATTGGAAATATCGGAATGGAAGTGGGAGCATATCACAATGGATTTTGTGGTAGGTATTCTAATGACTCAGAAAGGATATGATGTGATATGGGTGGTAGTGGACAGATTAACAAAATCTGCACACTTTTTGCCAATAAAGATTAGATTTAATCTTGATCAGCTAGTGAAGCTATACGTTAAAGAGATAGTTTAAAGATATGGAGTTCCAGTGTCAATTGTATCAGGCAGAGATCCGAGATTCACATCAAATTTCTGGAAGAGACTACAAGAATGCATGGGAACGTAAATGGAGATGAGTACAGCATATCATCCACAAACTGATGGGCAAAGCGAACGAACAATCCAAACATTAGAGGATATGCTTAGAGCGTGCATAATGGATTTTAAAGGAAACTGGGATGATCATCTACCGTTGGTGGAATTTGCATACAACAACAGTTACCACGCAAGCATTGGTATGCCGCCATACGAGGCGTTATACGGCAAAAAGTGCATAACTCCACTATACTAGGATGAAGTTGGTGAAAGTCAACTGTTAGGCCCAGAACTGGTAGAGTAGATGACCCATTTGAAGTTGTCAAACTCATCGAGAAAAGACTAGTAGTATGCTCAAGATCGATGAGAAAAGTATCTTTGATCAACACAGGTAGAGTCGTTAATTTGAAGCAGGAAGTTTCGTGTTCCTGAAAGTTTCTCCTTGGAAGGGGAAAATTTATTTTGGCAAGAAAGGAAAGCTAAGCCCAAGATTTATTGGACCTTTTGAAATATTGCGAAGAGTGGGAGAAGTAGCTTATGAGGTAGCTTTGCCTCCAGAATTAGAACATGTGCACAACATTTTTTATGTGTCGATATTGCGACCATATAAACCCGATTAAAAGCATGTGATCGAGTATGAACCGTTGCATTTTAGTAAAAATTTATCTTATGAAGAGATTCCTATCCAGATAGTCGACAGGAAAGAACAAGTGCTCAGGAATAAAGTGATACCTTCTGTGAAGGTGACATGGAGAAACTACAACGTCGAAGAGGCTACGTGGGAACTCGAATCTGAAATGATGAAGAATTACCCTGAGCTATTTGTTTAGTCTGTGTCTTCGATTCTGGCGACAAAATCTTTGTAAGTAGGGAAGAATGTGACAATTTGATTGTTTGAAGTGTGATTTTGGGGACAGAATCCTTGTAAGGAGGGAAGGATCTAACGATCTGGAATTTCAAATTGTAATATTAAATATTTATTGAATAATATAAATATTTATTTGAGGTGTTCATTGTTGAATAAATATTTTATTGATGTGATGATTGTGAATCTAAATTTATTAGATAATATTCTAAATTAAATTAATATATATATTTAGAGAGTTGTAATATGGCATGCAGTGTTATATTGTTAATGGGCAAAGGTAAAAAAATGCCCCTGATGTTTATCCCAATGTCCCACTTACACCTTGAACTATTTATTTTTCAAAAGTACACTCAACGTTATAAATTTTGGCTCAATTATGCCCCTCTCATTAAAAAAAATGACAACTAGACAAACGGACGTTAAAATTAACTGACATGGCAAAAACAAATAACAAAATAAAAATTCCAACTCATCCTCACCCACTAAACTGAATATTCTCTCTCTAAACACTAACCACGCCCCATTCTCTCTCTAAGCCCTCTCTTCATTAACTTCCATCATTCTTTGACTAACTCTTCTTTTGCTGGTGATTTTCTGATGGATTTAAGCGACAAAAACTCTGGAACTGTCATCCCTCTCTGTCTATCTTTTTGCACAGATACGATGCATACAAAGTGTTGCGCATTTATTTTATCTCTCTTCTCAATCTCTATCTTCTTGTAACTGAAAAATTCAAAAGTGGTTAGGGTTTATATATTTCATTGAATAGATTTGATGGGTTTAATTTAAGAGATTGGAGCTGATATCAGGTGAGGGTTTAGAATCTTTTCGATACCCATAATTTCAATTTAACTTTTATTTGTCATACCCCTATTTAATTTTTTTTTATTGGCCTACTTGAAAATTGATTGTATAATTTTTGTGGGTTTCATGAATTTGTTAGTTGGTTTTATGAATTGTTATAGAAATTAAAGAATTGGGTATTTGTGAAAAAAATAGTAGAATTTGAGATTATATGAATTATTATTGCCCTTTAATTCTATCTAGTTTAGTTATTTAAAAGATGATGGTTTGGGTTACTTGAGGTTGAATTGTTTGTGTTGATTTGATTTTTTGGTCTATGTTGCTTGTGCTGAAATTACTATGAAGAAGTAATAAATGTCTCTAGAGCATCGTAATTTTAATTTTAATGTTTGTGCAAGGCTGGTTATTTTCTATACTTGATTGAGAGGGCAAAGAAGTGCTTGGATTTTGCAGCCACCCTTTACATTATCCATCTCTTTATATGCATCATTTATGGTGGCTGGCCTTCATCAATAACCTTGCTTTATTCTGACCCCAGTTGTCAAAAAGCAACATGAAGTCATTCCCTCGTTTCTATATTACGACCCCATTGTCAAAATGGTCTGATGGATTATGTGTTGGAGCTAAGAAAGAAGCAAGAGAGAGGTTATTGTAATGGGGGGATTCATTTGCAGAATCCATCTATAAGTAGGCCTTGTGGAAATGATGATGCACTGAACTGAATGAGCATCTGCATAATGGAACAGAGGAAGGAACAGAGGATGAAGAAAAGAGAGAGAGAAAAAAAAGAGGGAGAAGAAAAAAAGGAGAGAGAGAGAGAAAATAATAATAAAAAATTATTAAAATTTTCTTTTGCCATGTATCCAACCTAGTCAGCCACATTTATCTAAGTGGCAGATCCGTTGACGGGAGGGGCATAGTTGAGCCAAAATTTGTAACGTTGAGTGTACTTTTGGGGAAAAAATAGTTCAGGATGTAAGTGGGATATCGGGGTAAACATCAGGGGCATTTTTGGACCTTTTCCCTATTGTTAATTAATAATTTAAAATGGTATATTAAATTATTAAATAAAGTTATAATGAAAATTATAATTTTGTGATAATTGTTTAAATGGAAAATTTATTTAGAATATAATATGTGATTAATTTAATTGGTTAATGTTGGATATGGAATCCAAATAAATAAGATGTAATTATAAATTATAAACTAAATTTTTTATTAAAATAAATTAAAGGAGTTTAATTTAGTTTTTCCAAACAAGGCTTAAATATATTAATTCTTTAAATTTTAAAGAGTTTTGCCAAACAAAGCCTTATGGTTTTTGGATTTCTAATTTTTGAATTTAAATAAAATAAATTAAATAATAAATATAATATATTTATAATATATACGTTAGTTAGTAACTGAAATTGCAATTAGTAATAGTATTAAGGGTTTATAAGTTTTAAAATATGGCTATTGTTAATTGGCTTAGCTTTTGTTTACTATACGCATTCTAGTTTGCAAAGCTTAAGAGAATTGAGAGAGAGTTGAGAGGAAACCTGAGGATTTCATAGTGATTATCAGTGGTGATAACAAGGATTTCAAGCAAATTAAAGGTATTTTTACATAACTTTAGTATTGTATATATATATATATATATATGTGTGTGTGTGTGTGTGTGTGTGTGTGTGTGTGTGTTTCGCAACAAAAACTATATATTCTATGAATTTCAAATTTGTTGAATTGTTGCTATACAATGGGTTACTT
Organism: Panax ginseng; assembly: GCA_020205605.1. Lineage (NCBI taxonomy): Eukaryota > Viridiplantae > Streptophyta > Magnoliopsida > Apiales > Araliaceae > Panax > Panax ginseng. The sequence continues at coordinate 36,097,994 of CM035129.1, forward strand.
GTGATTATGAGTTTATGATGATTAGAGGTCGTGCTTAAACGAGAATTGCACGCTAAATTTGGATGACAGTAGAAAATTTTGACAGTATATGTATTCTTCGTATGGCTTAGGTAAGTACAATTTTTTAGTGGTCAAATTTTATGGTAAACTATAAATTGAGGCTTGATTATGCTAGTTCATTAAGAAATGAACATAACGTAATTTGAACAAAGCAATTTGGCCAAGTATAGAGATTATAGTGATGATTTTTGCAAGAGATGTCAAAAATGGAGTTTTCATATGAATATATGAAATTTGAGAAATTAAATTAGCTTAAGTTGTTGTTAAATTGTTGTAATTGGTTGAATATGTTAGCAAACATGTTTGTAATAGTTTTATATCAATTTTTTGTGTTAATTTTACTGTTTGGTGGGTGAAATTCATGTTAGTTGGCTTAAGAAAAGTGTCGTAACCATGTTCTGTAAAATTGGAATCATGTGTAGCTTGCATCCGCATGACCCTTGGCGCAAGCGTCTTAGTAACTTGATGTAAAATTAGGCGTGGCAGCCAAATGCCCGATCTCGAGATAGTGAAGTCTGCTATTTCTGCAGACTTTGGACGTTCAATGTAACTTAGCTTAATGTTAGGTTAATGTGAGAACCATGTAACAACAAGGTTAAACAGAGTCATGTTATGTGGATTGTAAATTCAAAGTTGTAAAAGTGATTATTAAGTTACCAATGTATTATGTGATAACTTAGTTTATACAATGAATGTTAGATAAGTATTGTGATGCTAACACTTGGGAATTTTGAAATATATATGGTAGCATAAGACTTGTGCTAAAATGATAAGTTTAACTAGAAATGTACATGTTATAGTATGTTAGCATATCTAATAGGTATTGTGGTTCTAAACCTATGTGTAGGTGAACGTGAGTTTAATATTATAGCTTACGATCGAGGCAAGTTTCTAAACTTCTCTTTTTACATTGAGCAAGTTTTCTAACTCTACATTTACTCTGAGCAAGTTTCTTACTTTAAAGTTTCATTAAGTGAATTCTTGTATTCTTAATCATTATTTTAACAAGCTAGCTATGACTTAAGCTTTATTCGAACAAGTTTTTGAATTTTAATATTTGTTGATGTATTCTAACTTGTTTATTGTTAGACAAGTTTCTTTATTATCCTTCATGTACTATGAATGTAATTTTCTTGAATTCTAATTTCTAACGTTGAATTATCTTAGTTCGTTTACTTAACACAAGCTATTTTCAAAATGAGCAAGCTTTATTTTTAGCTTGCTATTACTTAATGTATATTCAATAATTCATAGTCCTAGCTAAATTTTTATTCAAGCAAGGTTTATTGTCATTCACTACTTATGCTTTGTAGTTGTTTCTAAGCATGAGTTCAAGATATAGTTAGTTCGGTTACACTTATTCATTGTTTCATATTATGTTATTATTGATCAACTGCTGTGTTATCAAACACTATTGATTCAACTAGTCCTCTAGTTGATGTTTGTTAAACTTCAAATTACCCTTGAAAGCTTATCCAAACCAAACTTTATTTGGTGCGAAATTATACTCTAAATACTAAGATGAACAACCCTATTATTATTAGGGGATAATTTACGCTTAGCGTTGAAATGTTTGTGCACAATACATTGTACAAATGGCTGATCCCCCTAAGTACGAGGAGTCCTTATAGTCTTATGACTGTTAAAGTTGAAGTTAAAAAATTACTTGCAACTATGGACATAGTTCATGGTCTTATGACCCTCAGTTATATATATTCCATATTTTTGAATTCCAATTTTTGGTTATCAATGATAGAGTACTATTCAGTTTTGATGAGCCTATTCGTTGGCAGTTATTGTTATTATTCTCTTGTTGATTCATTTCTATATCTAGTGAGCAATTGTTTTGCTCACTCTTGCATAAAATTATTATTGCAGCTAAAGTTGAGAAGGTAGATGAGCCTTCAACTAGCAAAGGAAAGGGAAAAATGTACAAGTGATGAAGACTTATAATTTTATTTTATTGTTATATGATAGACTTTTATATAATGATGTGATGTAATAATTTTATTTCCGCGCTTATATGATGTTTAAAGGTTAGACAACCTGAGATGTTTTTGAATTGAATGCTGTAACCCTATTTAAAGGGAGGATTTATGGTTTAAATATTATTCTATTTGGGTAGATAGTATGAATGTATGGATAGTGAGCACCAAATCTTGTGGGAATGAAGGACCTAGATTTGGGGGTGTCACAACTACTGCCCACATTTTCCATATTACACATAGTAATACTATTTAATGATAATTAATATTTTAATTGGGTTAAATATCATTCAGCCCGGTACTTTCAACCCATTATGTGACACCCCCAAAATAGGTATACATCACCCATTCTGAGTTGTCAAAACACGGTACAGAAACAACTACAACTTTATTATTACAATAGTAAAACTGTGAGTTTAAATACAGATATTGCCATCTAGACAATATCCACATACAAATAAATCCTCATCATAAACATTGATACATTATTTTACAACAATGGTGAGGACTACTAAACAACTCTCCCTAGAACCTTCATTCCATACCCCGACTCGTACTCGCTATATTCTCGCCTCCTGAGAAGAAAATGGAACAAAAAGGAAAAGGGTGAGCTCAACTAGCCCAGTAAAGAATATTATGACTAAGATAATATACAACAAATTATCGTTAGTCTTCAACAGGGAAAAAAATCTAATAGAATACAATAGACAACAAGTTTTAAATCAATATTCGCAGAGGAAATAATAATTCATTAGAAGAGTTAAGTAGAGAATGCAAACAACTATCTTCTATGTATGAATTTTAAAGTTCATCGTCTATTTTTTTTTTATCCCTGTAACATCAATCAATATATCTGGGATCAAATACTCATCCTTGCACTACTGGGCCAAGGACATTCACCGATTGATCATGTTCATCTAAACACTGCTCATCTTTTGCTACGGGCGAAGATATTCATTAGAAATCATTCATCTTTGCACTACTGAGCCAAAGATATTCATCGAAATCATTCATCTTTTACTACAGGCCAAAGATATTCAATAATATCATCATTTAAGATCGAGGATGATGAAATATATATATATATATATATATATTTTTTTTTTTTTTTTTTTTTTAAAAGCGAATCCGGTGAAACAAAATGACAAGGATTAAGGATTAAGGATTAGGTATTTCGTTTTATCCACGTCCAAAAAATACCTCAAAAATAATCATAGTGGTGTAAAATTCAAGAATGATCAAAACATGGATACAATCAAAGCTAGTATCCACAATAGATATTTTGACTTAAAAGAAAAAAAATTTCATTTTTCATGAATAGTCAGATTTAAATGAATAGTCAGATATCGTGAATAGTCTTGAGTATCGTGAATAGTAACTCAGCACCAAAAGTTCCAAATTTGATAAAAACTTCGGATCAATATTTGACATAATGATATTGAAGAAATAATATCATTACGAAAAAAATAATCTCCTTACCCTCGGAAAGGCAAGATTTAACTGGAATCTTTGGATATAGGCTATAACTTGAACTTTCACCGTATAGCAATACTCAAAGTATACTCAAAATACTCACAAGAATACACTCGATAATATAGAGAGAAAACTTGATTTACGGTGTGATTTTCAATTCTAACCTAAGCACCCTATTTATAGGAAAATGCTTAGAACACAAAAGCGAAAAATTTAATAAAATATTAATTTATATTAAAATTTTTCAACGCCCACTCTTATCAACTGAATTCAGCTCATATCACGTGTTAAATGAGTGCCACAAAATGAAAATCACGTTTTAGTAATTAAAAATATTTTAAACTTCCAAAAATCAATTATTTCGGAGCTTCGGAACTTCAATATTTCATAATAAATATCCCTTTTTGTCAGAAAATTCGAATCTCGCGATTTTTTATAGGAAATTCAATTCTCTACAACTTTGCAGAAGAAAGTTTTTCCAAATTCCAAAATGAAAATTGACCAAAAATCCACAAATCGGGTGATTTTAGAGGCTATAATCAAATTTCAATCGATAAATGGGGTCCACCGAGCATGTTTAACATGTTTTACACATTTATTGCAACAAAAATACTCTTCCTCCTCGTATACTCATATATCCCACATTACGTTGTAAAAATATCACCATTATTATATTATTAAAATATAATAATATATATATTTAAATGAATTATTTTATCGAGAAAAGATAAAATTTCAATTTTCAACAATTGTCACATTAAAAATTTTCTCCATCTATATCCACATAAAATCAATTTTTCCTCATCATATGAATCAATAATTAATTATTCACAAATAATATTACGAGAATCACAATATTGACAACGAGCGGTTCGAGGAAAGAGGGGCTTTCGAATAAAATTTCTCCTTCTTGGCCGCAATTAGGTGACCAAACCTCTCCTTAGACAGAACTTTCTAGACATTGCCAATAATGTTATCTAATAATATTATTCAGATAATATGAATTATTTCTTCGATAATGAAAATACCGTATAATGACAATTATTGAAACAATGAGATATAAAATATCAACGCAACAATTATTGAACCAATAAAATAAAATACCTTTGAGCAAGAATTATCATAACCATTATTGAGTAGTGCCTTCTTACGTAAGAGTCAATAATTGGTGCAATACCAGTGCTTCTTCATGCGACAACGCCGTATTCATGATGTTTTAACCACCGGGTATTCCAACAAAGGTGTAAAGGGTAACAACTACTGCCAGTTATTTTTAAACAACTTATATTTGTCGTTTTCTTCCTCCAATCGCTTTCACATGGGCCCACACATGGTCTGCTACCGTCGTTTAATATTCCCCGACGATCTGAATATTCCACGACCAACGAATATTCCTCGACAACAATGAATATTTAATAACCACTTGCTTATTTTGAAATATTTGCGTGATTTTACCCATAACTATCCACATTAATCACATCAACCCTTACTATTTCAAAATAATAATTAGAGGAAATTAAATTTCATTTATTAATTATTTGGGGTCTTACAACCTCCTCTCCTTATGAAATTTCGTCCTCGAAATTGACATACGATACTGTGTTTGAAAAGATGAGGATACCTCGCTTTCATTTCCGTTTCCAACTCCCAGGTCATTTCCTCTATAGCATGGTTTCTCCACAAGACTTTAACTTGTGGTATGACCTTCGTGCGTAGGACATGCTCCTTCCTATCCAAGATCTTGACAGGTACCTCCTCATACGTTAAGTCTTGGCTATCTCGTCCGGTTCTAACTTCGATAACGTGGTTCGGGTCTTTCACATATTTTCAAGTACGAGATATGTGAAACACATTATGAACACGAGACATACTCGGAGGTAGCGCGAGTCTATAGGCTACATTACCTACTCGGTCAAGAATTTGAAATGGACCAATAAATCATGGATTGAGCTTTCCTCTCTTCCGAATCTTGTAACTCCTTCCATGGGGAAACTTCGCAATAATACATGATCCCCTATACCAAATTCCACGTCCTTTTCGATGAAGATCCGCATAACTCTTTTGTCGATCTTGTGCCGGTTTGTATCGTTGTCGAATCATTTGAATCTTTTCGTAGTCATATACATACTAACTTTCGGGTCCCAACAATGTTGCTTCACCCACCTCGTCCCAACATAATTTGAGAGCGACATTTTCGTCCATATAATGCTTGAATGGGGCCACACCTATACTTGCTCGATAAGCAACTGTTGTTGTAGGAGAATTCCACCAATGGTAAATACTTATCCCAAGCGCCCTTGAAGTCTAGGACACGAGTCTTAATAAATCTTCAAGAGTTTGAATAGTCCTCTCTCGATTGTCCGTCCGCTTGAGGATGGTATCTGAATCAATCAAATCCGTACCCATAGCTTTTTGCAAGCTAATCCAAAATCTTGAAGTGAATCTTGGGTCACGATCCGAAACTATAGATCTTGGCATGCCATGTAACCTCACAATCTCATTTACATACATACTAGCAAGGCGTTCAAGGAATAAATCTCCGTGTCGCGAAAAAATGTGCGGGACTTGGTTAATCTATCAACAATAACCCAAATAGCATTTATGCCTTGAAAAACGTGGGAAAGACCCGTAAATAGCAAAATCCATGGTAATGTGTTCCCACTTCCATTTCGGAATCTCAAGTGGTTGCATTGGTCCCTTAGGCACTTGATGCTCCGCCTTTACACGTTGACAAGTTAAACACGTTGAGATAAACTTTGCAATCTCTCTCTTATATGTTCCACCAAAATGTATGTCAAGATCACGATACATTTTAGTACTTCCAGGATGGATTGCAAATGGTGTATTGTGTGCCTCCATCATAATCTTGTACTTCAAATCAGAGTCGTTAGGAACACAAAGTCTGGAGTGGACTCAAAGTATTCCTTCATCATCGATTCTTGCTTCCGGAATAACACCTTCTTGTACTTTCTTCTTCATACGCATCAGCTCCGGGTCGGTGGCTTGAGCAACCTTAACTTTTTCTATTAAAGTTGGCTCTATGCGTATACTTGACATCATTGCACTCATTCCTGCATATGATCTTCTACTCAACGCGTCAGCTACCACGTTCGCTTTTCCAGGATGGTATTGAATAGTGTGGTCGTAGTCTTTCAATAGCTCGAGCTAACGTCACTGCCGCATGTTGAGTTCTTTTTGAGTGAAGAAATATTTAAGGCTTTTATGGTCTGAATATATCTCCACTTTCTCCCCATAAAGATAGTGCCTCCAGATCTTTAGTGCGAAAACGACTGCTGCAAACTCTAGATCATGAGTAGGATAATTCCTCTCATATTCTTTAAGTTGTCGCGAGGCATAGGCTATGACTTTTCCATGTTGCATGAGAACACATATTAACCCTTTGCCCGATGCATCGCTGTAGATAATAAATCCATCCGTGCCAGATGGTATTGTTAGAACAGGTGCCGAAATGAGTCTCCTCTTAAGCTCTTGGAAACTCTTATCGCATTCCTCGCTCCATATGAATTTTGTATCCTTTCGAGTCAGATGAGTTAACGGAGTAGCGATTCAAGAAAACCCTTCCACGAATCTCCGATAATAACCATAAGCCCAAAAGCTACGTACTTGATCCATGGACTTGGTTGCTCCCAACTTTGTATTGCTTCAATCTTCACCGGATCAATGATACTCCATGTTTTTTGACACCACGTGCCCAAGGAATGCTACTTCCTCGAGCGAACTTCGCATTTCTTCAACTTAGCATATAGCTTGTTTTTACTGAAGCCTTTGGAGTACCCGACTTCAAATGGTGCTCGTGATCTTCTTCACTTTTGGAATATATGAGGATGTCATCAATAAAGACAACAACGAATTTATCCAAATATTCTTTGAATACTCGATTCATCATATCCATGAAAGCCAGCAGGAGCATTAGTCAATCCCGAAAGACATGACTAGGAATTCATAATGCCCGTCTTAGGAGTTCTAAAAGCGGGTCTTTGGAATATCCTCAGTTCTAATTTTCAGCTGATGATATCCAGAACGAAGATCTATTTTTGAAAAGAATTGTTCTCCTTGCAACTGGTCAAACAAGTCATCAATACGAGGTAGAGGATACCTATTCTTGATGGTGACATGGTTCAATTCCGATAGTCAATACAAAGTCGCATACTCCGTCTTTTTCTTCTTTACTGAATAAAACAGGAGCACCCCAGGAGATGTACTTAGGGCGAATGAAACCGGATGTCCAACAATTCCTCAGTAGTTGAACCTTTAACTCCTGAAGTTCAATAGGAGCCATTCGATATGGGGTTTTAGAAATGGGCTTTGTACTAGGTTCAAGGTCAATAAAGAATTCAACTTCACGTTACGGGGTAGACCAGGAAGTTCTTCAGAAATCGTCGGAAAGTCGATAACAACAGGAATATTATTCAATTTTGACGTGTCTTTATTCAAATCCATGACATGGGCTAAGAAAGCTTGACATCCATTTTTCAATAAACGAATCGCTTTATGATTAGATATGACAATGATTGATTTTAATGGTTTAGTTGCCTCAATTCGAACAACAGGTTGATTAGGAATATAAAAACTAACAACCTTACGAAAACAATCAATTTTGGCATGATGAGTAGTTAACCAATCAATCCCTAAAATCACATCAAAAGCAAGTATCTTTAAAGAGATAAGGTTAACAGGTAAGATAAGGGTGCCAACTTGGATTAGACAAGATTTATAAACAGTGGATGTGATGAAAGTTTCTCCTAACGGAGTTTCCACAGATAGGTAAAAGTCTAATTTCTCTGGAGTCAAGTTTAAATGTTGAGCACAAGCAGGAGAGATAAATGAATGGGTAGCACCGGTATCAAGTAAGGTATAAACTTCGCAAGAATTTATAAATAGCTTACCCGTGATCACCTCGTTTGGGTTCCTCGCATTTTGACCGATCCACAACAAACGCTCTTCCGTAAGCCGTTGACTTTGAATTTTACGGGGCGATCTTTTGAGTCACCGTCCCATCATGAACTAGGTTTCGCTCTGGTGCAATCTCGAAGCGATATGTCCTTCCTTTCCACAATTATAGCATACCGGAACTGTTACGGGCGGTTTGGACCGATATGTCCCTCTTTCCCACATTTATAGCATATGGTAGGTGGGTCGTTCTCCTCCTTGGAACCGATTCTTCTTTAACTTTATCGTCTTCACATGGTCGTTGTTGAATCTCCTCTTTTAAAATCTCCTCCCCGACTTCGCTTCTTCTATTTTCATAGCCATGATTACCACCAGAGTGGTTACCATTTTCTCTCCGTCTTTTTTTTTCTCCACCGGGTTATTGTTGTTTTGTTGATTGCTATCTCCTGTATGATCCCGATTGTGGTACCTCGGTTGGCCAAGTACTTTCGTTATCTCGCTCTAACAATTGAGCCACATTAACAACATCTGAATAGAGAAAATTTATGAGAGATGAGATCTTGGCGTATGTCTGGGGTTTCAAACCTCTCGAAAACATCTGCGTCATCGTTCCTCATTCTCCACCAAATGAGGTGCAAACACGGATAACTCTGCAAACTTACGCCTCGTCTTTGAGACAAAATCGTGTTGTTACTGCTCGGTCTAATAAACTCCACCTCCTTCATATGACGAACACTTTCGGGAAAGTATTTGTCATTAAATAGTTTCTGAAATGTCTCCCAAGACATCTTTGGCCTTGAATTGGATGGATACGCTTCACGCATTCCCACCGATGAGTCCGCCTTTCGCCACGGAACATAAAGGTGGCGAATGGAACCTTCTGTTCTCCGTGCATCCCAAGACATCGAATATCTTGGTAATTTGCTTGACCCATATTTACTGCTTTATGATGATCGGATCGAGGCTTTCCTTTAAATTCAGTGGTCCTAACTCTTTGAATCGCCTTGCATTGTAGTGACAACCCGTGAATTAATATCATTTCCTCCTATATTTTGACCACGAGTCTCCCTCGTCGATTTTTCATGAGCCCAAAAAACTTCTAAACATCCCTCGTTCATCATCTCTCGATTGGTGTTGTTCACGGAGAGGAACATTACCACTTTTGTTGCACGTTTCTCCTCGTTGGTGAGTACAAGCGTCTCCACGGTCTCATTTCCATTGTTAATATTCTCGATCGACATTCTCAAATCTTGTCATAAAACAAGGGTTAATTAAGCAAATCAATATATCACATAATATCCTTATATCTTGACCAACTAACAAATAAGCTTAGGTAGGACACACTAGCGAAGGATTTACTCGTCTCTCCCTCCTAGTTCTATTCCCCCATCTCCGCGGGAGATCATATCCCTAAGCTCGATACCAACTATGACACCCCCAAAATAGGTATACATCACCCATTCCGATTTGTTAAAACACGATGCAAAAACAACTACAACTTTATTATTACAATAGTAAAACTGTGAGTTTAAATACAGATATTGCCATCTAGACAATATCCACATACAAATAAATCCTCATCATAAATATTGATACATTATTTTACAACAATGGTGAGGACTACTAAACAACTCTCCCTAGAACCTTCATTCCATACCCATTACTGCGTACTTCGCTTATATTCTAGCCTCCCCGAGAAGAAAATGGAACAAAAAGGAAAAGGGTGAGCTCAACTAGCCCAGTAAAGAATATTATGACTAAGATAATATACAACAAATTATCGTTAGTCTTCAACAGGAAAAAAATCTAATAGAATACAATAGACAACAAGTTTTAAATCAATATTCGCAGCGGAAATAATAATTCATTAGAAGAGTTAAGTAGAGAATGCAAACTACTATCTTCTATGTATGAATTTTAAAGTTCATCGTCTATTTTTTTTATCCCTGTAACATCAATCAATATATCTGGGATCAAATACTCATCCTTGCACTACAGGCCAAGGACATTCACCAGTTGGTCATGTTCATCTAAACACCTGTTCATCTTTGCACTACGGGCCAAAGATATTCATCAGAAATCATTCATCTTTGCACTACAGGCCAAAGATATTCATCAGAAATCATTCATCTTTGTACTACGGGCCAAAGATATTCATCGAAATCATTCATCTTTGCCTTCTGAAGCCAAAGATATTCATCGAAATCATTCATCTTTGCACTACAGGCCAAAGATATTCAATAATATCATCATTTAAGACTGAGGATGATGAAATATATATATATATATATATATATATATATATATATATTTATTTTTTTATTTTTAAAAGAAACGCGAATCGAGGTGAAACAAAATGACAAGGATTAAGGATTAAGGATTCGTACTTCGTTTTATCCACGTCCAAAAATACCTCAAAAATAATCATAGTGGTGGAAAATTCAAGAATGATCAAAATATGGATACAATCAAAGCTAGTATCCACAATAGATATTTTGGACGAAAAGAAAAAAATTTCATTTTTCGATGAATAGTGTCGTATTCGTGAATAATACAGTATATCGTGAATAATGCCATATCGTGAATAGTAACTCCATCTCACACAAAAGTTCCAAATTTGATAAAACTTGAGATCAATATTTCACATAATAATGATATTGAAGAAATAATATCATTACGAAAAAAATAATCTCCCTTACCTCGGAAGGCAATGCTTTAAATCGGAATCTTTGGATATAGGCTATAACTTGAACTTTCACCGTATAGTAATACTCAAAGTATACTCAAAATACTCACAAGAATACGCTCGATAATATAGAGAGAGAAAACTTCAGTTTCTGGTGTGATTTTCAATTCTAACCTAAGCACCCTATTTATAAGAAAATGCTTAGAACACCAAAGCAGAAAATTTAATAAAATATTAATTTATATTAAAATTTTCCAATGCCCACTCTTATCAACTGAATTCAGCTCATATCACATGTTAAATGAGAGCCACAAAATGAAAATCACGTTTTAGTAATTAAAAATATTTTAAACTTCCAAAAATCAATTATTTCGGAGCTTCGGAACTTCAATAATTCATAATAAATATCCCTTTTGTCAGAAAATTCGAATCTCGCGTGTTTTTATAGGAAATTCAATTCTCTACAACTTTGCAGAAGAAAGTTTTTCCAAATTCCAAACAAAAATTGACCGAAATCCACAAACGGGTGATTTTAGAGGCTATAATCAAATTTCAAATCGATAAATGGGGTCCACATGACATGTTTAACATGTTTTAAACATTTATTGCAACAAAAATACTCTTCCTCCTCGTATACTCATATATCCCACATTCGTTGTAAAAATATCACCATTATTATATTATTAAAATATAATAATATATATATTAAATGAATTATTTTATCGTAAAAAGATAAAATTTCAATTTTCAACAATTGTCACATTAAAAATTTTCTCCATCTATATCCACATAAAATCAATTTTTCCTCATCATATGAATCAATAATTAATTATTCACAAATAATATTCTGGAATCACAATATTGACAACCAGGCGCCTTCCTGAAGAGGGCTTTCGATAAGAATTTCTCTCTTCTTGGCGGCGCAATTAGGTGACCAAACCTCTCCTTAGGCGAACTTTCTAGACATTGCCAATAATGTTATCTAATAATATTATTCAGATAATATGAATTATTGCTTCGATAATGAAAAATAATGTGTAATGACAATTATTGAAACAACAACAGTATAAAATATCAACGCAACAATTATTGAACCAATAAAATAAAATCTTTGAGCGATAATTACACGTAACCATTATTGAGTAGTGCCTTCTTACGTAAGAGTCAATAATTGGTGCAATACCGTGTGCTACTGTGCAACAACGCGTATTACTGTGTTTTAACCACCGGGTATTCCAACAGTGTAAACGGTAACAACTACGCCGTTATTTTTAAACAACTTATATTGGTGCTTTTCTTCCTCCAATAAGCTTTCCGTTATGAGGCCCACACATGGTTTGCTTGTAGTCAATGAATATTCCCCGACAATACGAATATTCCCCGACAACAATGAATATTTAATAACCACTTGCTTATTTTGAAATATTTGCGTATTTTACCCATAACTATCCACATTAATCACATCAACCCTTACTATTTCAAAATAATAATTAGAGGAAATTAAATTTCATTTATTAATTATTTGGGGTCTTACACATTATCATATTTTAATATCACAATGATTAATTAATATTAATCATTTATCTTTCCAATATCAACCCTTTTATATATTACAAAACAATGTAATATATTAAAATATTAACATATTTCTTTCATCCGCTTATGCTAAACACATATGTTAACTCACTATCTTATACAAGTGAACTAACCCTTTTTCATTTAATTTATTATCACGCCATTGCCATACAAGGATTATAATATTCCATAATATCTCTTAATTAACCATATTTATTCCGGGTTAATTCATGAATTCCTTATTCAAGTCATGTTTTGCTAACTAAGTTTCTTCATGAACACTAAGGCACCATTCATGACCTTATAAGAGTTATTAGTATACATGGCTTGCAAATCACATTTCATAAATCGACTCGAGTTTTCTCTGATGTAGCGATTCTTGACTACCGGTCAAACTTGAAATGGCGCAATTGCGCCATACCAAATTCGAGCGGACAAGTTACAGATTAGCGAATGAAACCTTACACTTCTAAACACTTTACACATCCTCCTTAAGCGTTAACTCGCCTAACATCAATCCTCTATTTGGTTTCACATCATCGATTACTATTTTCCTTAACAATTTAAGGATCACGCTTCAAGTTTTAAAACTCTATTTTCCCTTATTAGTGTAACCCACTATACAACTCCTTTACGGTTTCTTACCACCAATAACACAACACTCGAATATAACACATACATACATTCCTTTAATCCTCACTTCTTGCCGTGTATCAATTCACTCAATAATTCTCTAACCACTCTAAAGGTATATCGATTTTCTTCCCTCGTCAACAACGTACGTATATACAAGTCCAAACACGGCACGCGTCGAGTCTTTAATAGTATTCATTATAGTACACTGGGTGGTTTCCCACAAACAACCAACAAATTAGTTTTCGTCTCGTCTACACTTTTTTCACAGTGAGTTAGATCGGTTACCAATTCGTATATACCTCCACTCTCTTAAGGAATCGTTTAGCCCAGCTCCTATACGTCAACCATTAAAGTGTAAGATTGCACTACCTTAGATTTGATATTCATTCGTACATATACTCAAGAAATTGGTGATTATCAAAGATATATAATGTCACCAACTTACTATAATAATTTCACATAAATTATTTAACATCAATAGATAAATTTTATCCATCTTCTTACTAATTAATCTCTACAATTTATAACAAGTATATCATAACGATATGTATATTTATTAAACACAACCTCGCTTATTACATAGCGCATATTACCCTATGTAACATAATACCACGTACCTCGTAACATATTATATATTTTTTTTTGAACCCTTCGCATGCCTTAAGAATTTTATTCACTAAATTCTTATTTTAATATTTTCTGAAAATTTGGGTTCTCACATCCTCTATCCCTTATAAGGATTCCGTCCTCGGAATCACCGAAACTTCCTCTGCTCGGTGCTATTTCTAATATTACATATTCTTTTGAATAATTTTATCCATTCTCTTTTCGGAAGTTTCATTGTAACTTGCTCACTTGCATTCTACCACATTCTCCTTTCTAAGGAACATTCTACTTACTACATTCATCACACAGAAGAATAAGAGTCTTCCACGATTTTTCAATAATCGAGAAGTAGTATGAATAACTCAGATTCCAAATTATGCTGAGGGGTCACAAGACCGTGAACCAGTGCTTCATCATAATCCTTCACACTACAAACCAGAGTGTTTATCAATCACAAGAACTGAAAATACCCACCACACGTATGCTAGGTGGCCAACCAATTGTACCACTACGTTGGGCCGCAATGTAGTGTTTTGTAACGACTACATGCGTTACGTTCGAAACCATTGTCCCCGAAAACATGTCCCCTTATAGGGTTGTTCACCTCAGCTTTTCCACATCTGAATCCGCACCAGAGCAATCTGGTTTGACATAAATAATCAAGAATGCTTGAATTCCACAAATATTTTTCAACAGTCGTCTAGCCGAATCAAATAACTTAGACTTTTATCAACAATTCGGACATCAATCGAAATAATTTGGCCAACTTAATTGACCTTCTTCATAATTTAAAAGAAAACCAAAAATTCTTTTATGACATCATAATACCGTACCAGATTAGTAGTACGTTGAGGATTCCGCCATTAGGTGACTTTGTCATATTACATCATACCATAGTGGGCTGACGATCTTTTGATCACAACCAACACTAGGTTCAACTGTATTAATGACTCCATCGTTTATCATTTCTACACCATACCAAATGATGTAAATGGTCAGAAATACATTTTGAAAATTTTCAAATCATTTTGTCTTAGCCAAAACAATTAGCATAGACTTATGGATAACGGAATTATTTTTAAAACATCATTAGTTCAATCACATGACCCAAAGTTTTTCGAGAAAACAGAAATGCAAACATCAGCACAAAGTCAATAAATTTTGCAAATCTAGCAGAGCTAGAAGATTTAGAAAATTCATGGTTCTCCATCAACTTTACTCCTTGCCTCATTCTATCAATCTCTAACACCATCAATGCTTACTATACCAAAATTTCTAACTTCATAACATATATATACCCGATATAGTTCATCAAACTTACCACACTATGGAAATTCAGGAACTTGCCATAATCATACGAGTTTAAGAACTTACCCTAGTCAGACCATAGGTGTCCATTCGCTGAGGGGTTCAAAAATATTTCATATAATTATGAGTCACGAACGTACCATAAGTATGAATTTTAAGAACTCGCAACTTAACCTTATATTCTCTAACTATAACCTATCTATCTGTTATACACATAAGAAAAGAATCACCTTCTCAACATGTATATAGCAAATAGCGCGACACAAACATTTCAACGATTATCAGTGCCAGAACTAAGTGGTTTTTACACCAAGTACAATTCCCCGCCCATAACAAGGAATCATACAACTCAGCTGTTGACACGGGTCCTCAATTAAAATCCCACTTAACTCTATCTTACACTTTACTTGATACGAATTCTTAGTATCTCATCACATATAACTCCTCATGAGTTCATATCGTACCATTTCATAGTACATTCACGTATAGCATCAAGCTATACACACTTAGTCATTACAGACTATTTATCACTTCATAACTCAATCCGATCATGTCGTGATCATCAATTTACCTTAGGATTCTTTCTCTATTTTCAACAAAACTCCACTCGAGTTCATTCTCATTATCTTTGTCATATAGACACCATCATAAAATTTTTATTATCGGAGTTAGAAAACTCTTGAATTCTCATTCTCTAGATACTTCAAGATTCTTCTTTGAATCTTCACATACATATATTTTAATCTTTATCTTTCTCTCTCTCTCAGGTTGTAACGCCCCAACAAAATTCGAATTTTATGAGAATTAAATTTTTTTATTTGATTATGCGGATTAAATGAATTTAATTGATTATTTATGGGAGTAAGCTAATTGAAGGTCGTTCTATGACCTAGATATGTTGGAACATCGTAGTATTTTGGCTGCGTGATAGAATTAAAGTGTTTGAATTTCCAAGACGAAAATAAAAGCTTTCCGAGAAATTTTCCGAAAAACATTATTCACGCATTTCTGCTCAGGAATTATTTTTGAACTTCCGAGAAATACATAATGATAGAATTCTAAAACGAGATGGAATATCCAATAATATTTCAGTTATGGCAAATGCAGTTTTTCGCCTGCAGACTTAAAATCTAACGGTTAGGGAAAGTGAGTTCCGAGAAGGAATTTAAATGTGTGTAATGAATTATAGCAATGATTGTATAATACGTAAGTATTGTACGAGGTAATAAATATGAGTATAATACAATGTATTATACGAGTGTGTGTGAATGATGGAATGTCGTATATTAAATAAGTATACGAGTTGGAATACGAGATTATACGTTATAAGGCTTTAAGCATATGTATTAGACTTGTAGGATTTGTTAGGAATTATATAAGCCCAATGGTGGAAATGGTTAAGTCTAATGTGAATTAATAAACAAGCCCAATGTTTGTTTAATGTAAGCCCAAGTATAAGTTAAGCTAAAAGCCCAAAGTATGAACTTATGGGTTATTGGATGGTTTAAACCAATGGGTGATCCAAAGTAATGAGCAAGTAATTAATGTGATAAGCAAGTAAAGTGCTCATGTGTGGTGAGCAAGTAAAAGTTGTGATCAACAAGCAAAGGGTAAGCTAGGTGATTAACAAGTAAACTTAAAGGCTAAGTTATGTGATTAGCAAGTATACTTAATGATTAAGTATATGTGATGCCCAAGTATTGGATAGATGTTGTGATGGCCAAGTAAAGAGTGTGGTGGCCAAGTTAACTTAGTGCTTAAGCTAGGAATAGTAAGGAGGTGCAATAAGGAGGTGGGATTGACTTTGCACTAAAATGTCCTCACTTTGGTTTTCCTATAAATAGGAAGCTTGCAAGCTCATTTGTTAGTTGTTAGATTTTCATCCAATAACTTATAGCTTATTGGTTAGAGAGAAAAAGCTACAAAAGCTAGAACAAGTTAGCCTTTGAGAATTCAAGAAGCAAGAAGGAGATTAAAGATAACCAAGTGATTATCAAGGGTAAGAACTTAAACCATGAATCTCTTTCTCTTCTATTGTTAGAGAAGTGGGTAGTGGTAGAACATGTATGCTAAGGAATGATAAGGATGATTAATCAATGGACTTAAGCCGTATAAGTCATGAATAAGTAATTCAAACTTAATTAAGTTATGAACTTATGAAGAGCTTATATGAACTACTCATATGAGCTTATATGAACGAAGAAACGAGCTTTGAACGTTCACGAACGTTTATCGTTTTCGTTAAAAATGGACTAATAGGTGAATTTTTAGTTAACAGATTCGAAAATGGAAAATTCTTGCATAAGCATGTAGAGTATGTAATTTGTGAACTGTAGGCTCTTGAATGAGCCAATTCGGACTTATAACGAAGAAGTTATGCGTCCGGGAATTTCGTAAAATTAAAAAATCAGTAAAAATTTTCTAAAGGCATGAGTTGGCGCATGCTAACTAACCTTAAGACCAATTGGTGGCTATTTGCATTTCAAGCACAATGGTCATGACTCTCTGAAGTTTTGCATGGCCATGAAGACTTTGAATAATGTGCAAGGACTCACATGCACAATGTAGAATCTGGAACCTTGACCACGATGTTTCACGTCCCGGTAGCGGCTTAGAGAGAAAGTCAAGTGGCCAAGAAGACCGATCCTAAACTAAAGATAGTTATGAAAGCTTATAGGTATAGAATGAATGTAAAGTGATTAATTCAAGTTAGTTTACTTTAAAGAAATTCAAGAAACATCCTTACAAGATGTTAAAGACCTTAAGTATTATCACTGAAGGTCGACGAAAGATTAATTGGAGGTAAGAACAACGTAATGTGCTAAGCCGGCTGTAGAAATTTGTTGATCAAGTTGATTATGAATCCAATGGTTTGCAATATCAGTATGGGTCATGTAATTACTTAATGAACATAATAAGACTTTTCATAAATCACTTTTATAGAGATGACATTAGGAATTTAATGTTGTTTAATGAATAATTAAACGAAGAACGTAAAGTATAAGAAAGTGAAATGTATTCAATAATGATAATGACTATAACATTAAGAGTTACAACTAAAAGTTGTCAAGTAATATGTGAACATAAACAGTATGAAATAAAGTGTACTTAACAAAAGATGATCGAGTATCGATTAATAACGTAAGGATGTTAGTAAGCCGTGAGGAAGGAATATTGACTCGAAATGAGTTGGATTAATGAAGTAAATCCACATAAGACATAGAAGAGAAAGAAGTTGGTAAGAATAATGTAAAATATAATGGCAAGCCGGAACCAATAGTAACAAATCTAATACATGATTAGATTGAGAAGAAGGGTAAGATTCATTAGGAATCATGTATGTTCATTCATGACCTAATGTGGTATGTTATGTGGTTATGTGTTGTAGAGGGCGTAAAAGACTCAAAGGAAAAGTAATTTTATCAGAAAGCAGAATTTGAGGAAAGTTTTTTCTTAAATGCTTGTCTAACCTTTGTGTTAGCCAAGTTTTCTGTGATTCATGTTATGAGATGCATGAAATGTTTTAATAAAGGGTCGATGCCAGTTTTACCTCGATTAGACTAATCTTGAAGAGTTGTTTAATTTATTTACAAGTCTTTTAATATAGAATTGATAACGTTATCCTACGCCAATTGTTTGGTACGAATTCAAGGTAAGCCTGAGTATGAATAAACAAATGTATTTTTCATTGATTATTCGATGGGCACGCGAGGTTGCCAAAACTTAAACGTACATATGTTTAAAGGATGTAGTGTTGATCAACATAGAGTACTATGGGCTAATCACCCAGAAGTGCTCGTAAGATATGGCAGACTTACAGACTTAGTGCCGGTTGTCCTTTTCAAAGAAATTATGAAATGCTCATGGTCTTGGACCAGAATTGACGTTTTACTGAATATTGTTGTTGTAAAATGTTTTGAATAAAAAGATGTGCTGTTTTGAATTATCAATAGTACTTCGTAACTATTGTTCAGTTATTGAAGATATACGATTCTTATGTTTCAAGCATGTCATTTAAAAGAAATTGTTGTACTTTCTGAGCTTGTTATGCTCACTCTTGCTTGAACCATATGAATGCAAATGACTAAGGCCGAAACGAACAGGGGATCTGACAAGGATAAAGGCAAGACGAAGATGAACGATTAGTTTACCTTGTAATAAACTATTAGGTTGTATATATTATAGTATGATGAACAAAGAATGTAATGGTTATAGAACCTGGGAACGAGATGTAATATTATTAATGTAATAAAAATGTCGTTGATACATAGATTTTGATGTCGTTTCAATAGAATGAATGTACAGTTATGAGTATCGTGTAGCACCATCTGTCGGGTTGGAAGATACCCGGATTTGGGGGCGTCACAAAGGTTATAGCCTAAGGTACACTTACCTAAGTTTATAACCTACAACTTTGATACCAACTTGTGACGCCCCTAAATTCGGGTTCCTTCGAACCTCAAATTCGGTCCACCACGATACTACTATCGTCAAACTATAATATCCTTTATTCATAACTTAATGAATATAACCTTGCTTATTAAAATTTAAAATATAAATTCTTTCCATTTCCACGATCTATGTAATGACCCCAAACTTTTATAAGTTTCAAATCTTGGTCATTTACCATTCCTATTTTACATCATATTCGATGTTATAAAAATATGCGGAATAATTTAAACTTTTTTAATCTCCCTTGAAAATAAATCTTTTATTAACATCTTAACTTGAATCAATTACATATCCTTGAACCAAATTCTGTTATGATTCCTTCTAGTCAAATTACTGTATAAAGATTTACATCTCAATTCGAATTTCACTATGTACCGCCTAGTACAACTTTATAGCTTAGCATGTATTAAACATAGTAAACTACTATCATATACATCTATTAGAACCTAAACATGGTTCAAGAGCATCTAGTTAAATATTAAATCGATCTCCTTCACCATTAAACTTTATCAATCGAATCGTACCCTTTTGTCGTTGTCGGAAGTCCCATAATGAAGTCCATCGTGATATGCTCCCACTTCCATTCTGGAATCTCTAATGACTCTAACAAGCCACTCAGTCTTTGATGTTCAGCCTTAACTTTTTGACAAGTTAAGCATCTACTCACGTATTCATCTATTTCTCTCTTCATATTCGGCCACCAAAAACTCTGTCAAAGGTCTTGATACATCTTAGTGCTACCAGGATGTATCGAGTACCTTGAACTATGAGCTTCTTGTAACACTTGCTCCTTTAATTTAGTCTCATTCGGAACCCAAATTCTTCCTTCAAATCTTAATAATCCCTCATTATCAAGACTATACTTAGTATCTTCTTTATCGGTTAACCGCTTCTTCATTTGGTTACACTCATCAGTCCTGAGTTGTACCTCCTTGACTCTCTCTACGATAGTAGATTGCATCTCCGTCGTAAAAAGTATATGTCCCGATTCACTTTGCATCTTCAATTCTATCTCCATCCTAGCCATCTCTGTTATTAACTCATTTTGAGTCGTTAACATAGACAAATTTTCCCGACCCTTCCTACTTAAGGCGCTTAAGAATTACATTAGCTTTCCCTGTGGTGATACAGGATTTCACAATCATAATCCTTTATCAACTCTAGCCATCTTCTCTGTCTCATATACAACTTCTTCTGAGTGAAGATATACTTTAGACTTTTATGGTCCGTATATATCTCACATTTCTCCCCATAAAGATAATGTCTCCATATCTTTAGGGCAAATACTACCGCGACCAGTTCCAGATCATGAGTAGGATAAACTTTCTCATAATCCTTCAACTGCCGTGATGCATACACAATGACTTTGCCATGCTGCATGAGCACGTAACCAAGTCCTCTATGCGAAGCATCACTATAAACTACAAAATTACCTTTGTCATCAGGTAATGACAAAATAGGGGCTTCACTTAACCTTTTCTTCAGTTTTTGAAAACTGTCTTCATATTTATTTGTCCACACGTATTTCACCATCTTCCTTGTCAAGTTATTCAATGGGGTAGCTATCTTCAAAAAATCTTGGATAAATCTTCGATAGTATCCCGCTAACCCTAGGAAATTCCGCACCTCAGTCAGCATTTTTGGTTATTCCCAGCTCATCACTGCTTTTACCTTTGCTGGATCTACTGAAATCCCTTCTTGGTCAATGACATGACCTAAAAACTGTACATTCTCTAGCCAAAATTCACACGTAGTGAATTTTGCATATAACTTCTCCTTTCTTAGTGTCTCCAACACTAATCTTAAGTGTTCAGCATGATCTTCTGGCGTCTTAGAATAGACTAGAATATCATCGATAAACACTACGACGAATTTGTCCAAATATGGTTTGAACACTCTATTCATCATATCCATAAATACAGCTGGTGCATTCGTCAACCCAAATGACATTACCAGAAACTCGTAATGACCATAACGAGTCCTGAATGTTGTCTTTGGTATGTCCTCCTTCCTAAATTTCAGTTGGTGATACCCCGTCCGTAAATCTATTTTAGAAAAATACTTTGCCCCTTTTAACTGATCAAAAAGATCATCGATCCTAGGCAATGGGTATTTATTCTTTATCGTTAACTTGTTCAACTCTCGATAGTCGATACAAAGCCTTAACGATCCGTCTTTCTTCTTGACAAACAATACCGGTGCACCCCATGGGGAAACACTCGGTTGAATATACTTCATATCCAATAGTTCTTGTTACTGAACCATTAGCTCCTTTATTTCCACAGGCGTCATACGATACGGTGCCCTTGAGACTAGTGCCGCTCCTGGCATAATGTCTATTACAAATTCGATCTCCCGATCCGGTGGTAACCCCGATAATTCACTTGGAAACACATCCATGAATTCGTTTACTATGGGTATTTGTTCCATGGTTGCTCCCACTCGCTGATTATCAACAACATGGCACAAATAACCCACACATCCTTTCCTTAAAAGTTTTCTAGTTTGTGTCATCGTAAGACAACACAAACGTCCCGACGATTTATTACCGTAAAATACTACAGGAGGTTATTTTAACGTCCTAATGCTCATGTATTTCTTCTGGAAATCTATAATTTCTCCATGGTTAATCAACCAATCCATTCCGAGAATTACATCGAATTCTCCCAACTTTATCGATATTAAATCCACCGATAATTTACAACCCCGTATATCTACGCAACAATTCCTATGAATATCTTCAACAGGAATTATTTCTTCGTTTGCTACCTTAATATTTAAAGGTATAAGCAACTTTTCGGAAAGTAACTCTAATCGTCTAGCAAAATCACATGCTATAAACGAACAAGTAACACCCGAATCAAATAGCACGTAAGCATTTATGTTATTGATCGGGATAATACCTGCAACTACATCCCCTGATGCCACCGCATCTTGGACTGTCATATTAAAGGTGCGGACCATTGATCTACCCGGCTGATCTGGACCACTAATAGCTAACTTACCGCTATTAGTGCCCTTATTTCCATATGTCCCCTTCTTTGGACAGTTCTTTGCTATGTGGTTAGTTAATCCACATACAAAACATCTATGGTTTTTCTTTGGATTAGGACAGTTAGGCGAAATATGCTCGTCCTATCCATAGTTATAACATACTGCCTTTCCTTTGAGATAGACTCCTAAATGAGTCTTCCCAAAGGTTTTACATGCCTCCATCCTCCTTTTAGGATCCCCTTGCTTTACTCCGGTATTCCCAGAGTTAAAACCTTCCTCTTTTGGCCACTGCCGCCACTACCATTTGGCTCCTTGATGCTGGATTCCCCATCAACTTTCCCCTTATTTTTCTTATCCTTATGGTACTAGCTGAGAGCCTCATTCCCACCTTCGACAATTATTGCCTTCTCTAGTATGGTTCTAAAGGAAATGCTTTGGAACACAAAAATTTGGCTATAGAGCCAAGGTTTTAAGCCCTGCTCGAATCGTCTAGCCTCTCTCACTTCAGTGTCCACTTGATATGGAGCAAATCTTGCCACCATTAAACTTGGCGAGACATGAGGGACACATCACATATCCCTTGTTTCAAATCAAGAAACCTCATTTTCCTCCTCCCCTGCATACTCGTGGGAAAGTAGTTCTCGAAGAAAATCTCCTTGAACCTCACCCACGTTAGATTTTCTATCCCGGCTCTAGCCTGGTTTGCCTCCCACCGGAAATTGGCCTCCCCTTTCATCATATAGGTTGCGAAAGCAACCTTCTGACCTTCTTCAACATTTGTTATAACAAATGCTTTCTCAATTTCTTTCACCCAAGTTTGGGCTTCTATTGGGTCTGTAGTTCCTTTGAACTCCGGCGGACCAACACTTTTGAAATCCTTAAAAGTAGTAGCTCGTACTACTCCAGGATTTATGGGTACATTAGCCCCAGTTCTATTAAAAGCGGCCGTTAAAAGATTAACGAATTCTTGCATTGGATTAACCGGACCTTCTTCTGGTTGCTCAACATTAGTATCTTGATTTCGTTGTCTTCTTCTTGGCGACATTTTGCTGTTAAGAAAACAATACTTCATTATTACTTTCTTCTTCTTGTTTTGTTATTATTTATAATGAAACAATAACTTATAACCATTACTCAATATGTTCCATAAAAAGACTTATATTAATTCATAACTTATAGTATAACACTACATTGTTTACATTACTCAACCTTAGTTGATTACATTACCATCCCATAATTACTTTCCAAAAATTGGGATTTACAAAAGACTACCCTTGATATACAAAAGAGGGTTTTGCGTCACTACTAGATACATAATATTTACATATCTAATCTATTCTAGCTATAACTAGATTACATCTGCCGAATGGCATTCTCAAAATCTTTCTTGGCCAGACGGGCAATAACATCCCTATTGATGGTATGTCGAGTCTGCCCTGCTTCCACTGGATATCCAGCTACATCTTGCTAGAAGTCCACATGAGAACTCCTATGTATATAGGACATCCTCTCTATCTTCTACTGTTTAGTCTTTAGCTCCTGCTTGAGCTCAAAGACTTCATGTTTCAGCTCGTGGACCTTGTCCTTGGCTAAAACACGATCATCGTGTTCTTCTTCCCACATGCCCTCCATACTCAATTTGTCCTCCCGGACAGCTTGGAGTTCCTCTTTCAACTCCCTAACCTCTTGACAGTAATGGACATTTCTATCCAATACTGACATGAACAGTGCCTTCATTGACTCCCCCGTAGTTAATTCTTTTGTAGGTGGAACCTGATCAAAGGACATCACGTCCACCTCTTCCTCTAGCATGCCATCAAATATAGACATGTAGTCTAAATCGTCCGAGCCTCCAGACTCGATTGTCACCACCTCTGGTTCTACTACTACAGGATTGGGTAGTATCTCTACTCGATTAACAGAATCCTCGCTCACTACATGTATATCTCTATACATATCATTTTATCCTGACATCTACAATAAAACAATATAGTTTGATTAGAACACGTCAGTAAAATAATAAAAACACATAACATAATATAATGCATTTTTATAGAGTTATCTTTCATCTTTTACTTCTATATTCTTTCTTAAGGCTATGACTTAAGGTTCTAATTCTCTCCCCCCCCCCCCCCCTTAAGTTTTATAACCTAGGCTTTGATACCAACTCAGAATACCCCCAAATTCGGGTATCTTCCAACCCGGCGGATGGTGTTATATCTTGTCTGAAACATTCATACATTCATTCAATTAAAAAACCTCAAAAGAACGAATATCTCTTATATATAATCAAAATAATATTTACATTCTCCCAAGTTCTAAACCCATTACAAAGGTTCTTTGTCATAATATCAATTACATTATAACATTAAACCTATACTATTAGATAGACAGATTAACGATCTGCCTTAGCTTTTCCTTTATCCTTATTTGATCCTTCGGGACGTTCAGACTTAGCTGCATTCATATGGTTCAAGCAAGAGTGAGCATAACTAGCTCAACAAGTATGACAACTTCAATAAATAACATGCTTAACACATAAGAATCATATATCTTCAATAACTGAACAATAGTTATGAAGTACTATTGATGATTCAAAATAGCACTTCATCTTTCTTTCAAAATGTTTTACAATAATAACAATATTCAGTAAAACATTCACTCCGGTCAGAGACCTTGAGCATTTCATTCTTCTTTGAAAAGGACAACCCAGAACTAAGTCCGTAAGTTCGGTATTACTTACGAGCACTTCTAGGTGATCAGCCTATTGTACTCTATGTTGATCAACACTACATCCATTAAACGTACGTACGTTTAATTATGGCAACCTCACGTGCCTGTCGTTTACTAACAAAACATTTGTTTAACATTTCAGTCTTCTTTTAAAAACCATAACAAGTAGTTGAAAAAAGATAATAATATTTGATAATAGATGAATAGACTATCAATAATCCATTCAATATATCAAGTCTAGCCAAAAGAATTGGCTTTAACTTCATTGTACATCAATTCATGCGTAAGAATACATGAATTTCGAAAACTTGTTCAGATTGAACTGAGACAAGAGTTAGAATACTTGCCTTTAGCGTCTGCTACAGTGTAATTACTTTATGTTCAAATCTTTCAAGTCTCTACAACATATGATCACATAATGCCTCATATTATGTCATATATAATCAAATATGTGTATGACTATCTCTTACCCTTCATCTCAATCTAATTTGTATATTAGATTCATTCACTATACGTTTCGGCTTATCATTGTACTTGCATTCATACTTGACTAGGTTATCTCAACCTTTATACAACATCCTTAAGGTTTAACATAGTTTTAACAATGTTACTTTATGTCCCTTAAGTTGTGTTTACTTTTAAATCAATTAACTTTCTTTCTTTGTAATTAAAAACATTCATCATTATCTTTGTTCTAAGGCTAAATGCCTGCTAGGCCAATATATGTTACATCTCGTATGACATGGCCATGAGTTAATAATGAGAGGTCCCGGACTTGGCGTTGCGGCGTGAGTCCTTACTTAGTGGGTCGGGCTGCGGCGCAACTCTGCAGTATGTCTTGTAATGTGCATGGCGGCTTATTTCACTAATTATACAAGGTTTCATGTCATGCTGAAGCTTCTAGTGTGCTCGAACATCATTACGGTCTTCTGGCGCATCATTTGGCCTAGGGTTGGCGTCGCGGCGCCAACTCTGTGCACCAAAAAATTTTTATAGACAATAAATTTTGTGAACTTCCCGGACGCATCACTTCTTCGTTATAAGTCCGAATTGGCTCACAAATTACGTAATCTACGCGTTCATGCAAGAATTTTATCTATTTGACTTCGTTTGCTAAAAATTCATCTATTCGTTCATTTTTAACGTAAACGATAAACATTCATGAACTTTCAATGCTCGTTTCTTCGTTCTAAGCTGGAATTCGGTTATTTTCGAGTCGACAACTCTAAAATGCCAAATATGACTTGTCTCCATTGGAAAACAATATTTCTGAGTTCAAACTCAAAATTTGACTTCTAATCCGGGAATTTCACGAATTCGACGATCATCGTCCAATCGTGCGATTTTCGGCAAATCTTCATTACTTATGATTTGTTCATTACTTTCATTGTATTCAATTCATTCTATGAACACATCAATATACCTAATACAACAACTTAATTTCATTGTTGGATTTTGACTTTATTCATCCATGAGTTTATAACTTATTAAGTTATAAACTACTTTTAGCTCTATTGATCATAACTTATGAAAGTTAAAGTCTTTTAATCACCATGCATATATGTTCTCACATATAGTTTCATTCATGTATATATATAATACATATTCATACAAATTCTTTACTTTCATATTACTTCTTAAAATAAACTTATAACAAGTTCATAATACTTCTTCATAAGTTCATAACTTATGCTAGTTTAAATGACTTATTACCAACTTATGTGGCTTAAGTTCATTGCTTACCAATTCTTCTTACTTCTTAACATTCATGTTCCTTAATCCAACTTTTCTTATCAACCTATCATGATAGAGATAGAAGATAAGTAGAGAAGAAGTCTTACTTTTGAAATCTTGGTAAGTAGTCTTCTTCTTCTTCTTCTTCTTGCTTATGGAAGTAACTTATTTGTAACTTAATCTCCCTAACAATTAAGCACTTTGAAATTGTTTGGATTGTTTGAACAAGTAACAAATGGCTTGTAAGCCTTCTCTATTTATAGAATTTCCAAGGTTAGGGTAGTTTAGTCAATAAACCAATCCCGCCTCCTTAAGTCACCTCCTTACTATTCATTAATTGGCTAGCACAAATCCTATCCTTTGCTTGGCCATTACTTTCTTTACTTGGTCATTACATTAACTTGATCACCACATTATCTTGGTCATTACTTCTAACACTTGGTCATCACTCATAAAACTTGATCACCACATTATCTTGGTCACCACATTAACCTTATTAATATGGTTTGCCCCATGGGTCAATCAATTCATGGATTCTAGCTTGGGCTTAATTAACTTAACCTTTGGGCTTGCTTTAACAAACACTCACTTTCTTATTAATTCAAGAGTTGGGCCTTACCATTTAACTCACTTGAAGCTTGCAAAAATCCTAACCAATCTTTACAAGTCCAAAATCATTACTTAATACATATACATATTGTCTATGTATTATTCTCGTATTATAATTCTTATAGAAATTTATTATATACGATAATCCATCCTTCATACAAATTCGTCTAATACTTTGTATTATACTCATTTTCATTATCTTGTATAATACCTAAGTATCATACAATTATAACTTACTTACTAATATTTCGCTTTCCTTAATGTTCTCAAATTAAGTCCGCAAGCGAAATATTACGTTTTTCATAACTAGATTATTATTACATAATCCGTCTTACATTGATATTCTATCATTACTTATTTCTCAGAATTTCAAAAATAATTCCTGAGCAAATACCGATGAATAATGTTTTTCGGAAAATTTTTCGGAAAACTTTTATTTTCGTCTTAGAAATTCAAACACTTTAATTCCTTCACGTAGCTCAAGTACTACGACATTCCAACATCATTAGGTTATAGTCAGTCTTAGGGGAGACCATGCGAATGGTTGAATTGATGACTTCGCTTTGACAACCATCTTGATATCACATAGAATATGATTTTATTATTATTTAATTTAATAAAATCATTTTACAATAAAATCCGAATTTCTCAGTCGTTACATGGACTGTCATGTTAAAGGTACGACCCATCGGCCTACCCGACTGCGCTGGACCACTAATAGTTAACTTACCGCTATTAGTGCCCCGATCCCCGTCCGTCCCCTTCTTTGGGCAATTCTTTGCCATGTGGTCAGTTGACCCACACACAAAGCATCCGTGGTTTTTCTTTAGACTTGGACAGTTAGGCAAAATGTGCCCCTCCTATCCACAATTGTAGCATACGGCCTTACTCTTGAGACAGACTCCCAGATGAGTCTTCCCATAGGTTTTGCAGGCCTCCATTCTTCTCTTTGGATCTCCTTGCTTTACTCTGGTATTCCCAGAGTTGAACACTTTTTGCTTCTGTCCCTCGCCACTCCCGCTGGCTCCTTCTATCTTTACTCCCCCCATCAACCTTCCCCTTATTCTTCTTATCTTCGTGGTAATGGCTTAAAGCCTCGCTACCACCTTCGGCGATTATCGCCTTCTCTAAAATAGTGCCAAATGTATTACTTTGGAACACAGATATACGGTTATAGAGCCAGGGTCTTAAGCCCTGCTCAAACCGTTAAGCTTTCCTTACCCTAGTGTCCACTTGGTGTGGAGCGAACCTTGTCAGTTCATTAAACTTGGCAGCATATTGGGGAACTGTCATGTCCCCTGGTTTCAAGTCCAAAACAACATCTCCATCCTTCCTTTCATACTCGTGGGAAAGTAGTTCTCGAAGAATATCTCTTTGAACCTCACCCACATTAGATTCTCTATACCCGCCCTAGCCTGGTTAGCCTCCCACCAAAAATTGGCTTCACCTTTCTTCATATAGGTTGCAAAGGCAACCTTCTGACCTTCTTCGACATTTTCTATGATAAATGCCCTCTCAATTTCCTTTACCCATGTCTGGGCTTCTATGGGGTCTTTAGTTCCTTTGAACTCTGGCGGACCGACACTTTTAAAATCCTTGAAGGTAGTAGCTCGTGCTACTCCTGGATTTACGGGGATATTAGCCCCATTTCTATTAAACGCGGCTGTTAATAAGTTAACAAATTCCTGCATTGGGTTAACCGGACCTCCCTCTGGTTGATTTACATTAGCGCCTTAATTCCGTTGCCTTCTTCTTGGCGGCATTTTGCTGTTACAATAAACAACATATTTCGTTATTATTCCTTTCTTATTAGTTAGTTATTATTCAAGATTAAACAATAACTTCAACATCCATTGTTCAGTATGTTCCGTAAAAAGGCTTATATTGATTCATTAATTGTAGTATAATACTACATCGTTTCATTACACAGCCTAAGTTGATTACATTACCATCCCGCAATTGCTTTCCAAAAATTAGGATTTATAAAAGACAACCCTTTGATATACAAAAGGGGGTTTTACGTCACTACTTAGATACACAATATTTACATATCTAAAACTACTCTAGCTACTACTAAATTACATCTGCCTTAAGGCATTATTAAAATCACATGGCCGGACCAAATGATAACATCCCTACGGATATAGTGTGCCAAGTCCGCCACCTCTACTAGATACCGAAACACAACTTTGGTCTTTGGAAATCCTGATGAGAACTTCTATGGATATAGGACATTCTCCCTATCTTTTGTCTTTTGGTCTTTAGTTCCCCCTTGAGCTCAAAAACCTCATGCTTTAGCTCATGGACCTTGTCCTTGGCTAAAATGAGCTCATCATGTTCCTGTTCCCACATCGACTCCACGTCTGTCTTATCCTATAAGACAGCCTAGAGCTCTACTCGTAACTCTTTTACCTCTAGACAATAATGGAGGTTCCTGTCTAACACTGCTATGAACAGTGACATCATAGACTCCCCTTAGGGTGTCTCTTCTGCAAGTGCTATAGGGTTGAAGGACACCACCTCCACCTCCTATCCTATCATGCCGTCAAATACCGATATGGGATCGGGGTCCTCTGAGTCTCCAGACTCAATCACTACTATCTCTGGCTCCTCTGCTATTGGGTTCAGTATACCCTTTATCTGGTTAACCGATTCTTCACTAACTGCCTTAACCTCTCTATATATTCCATTTACACCTGACATCTACACAAAATAATTAAGTTGATTAGTACACATCAGTATAATAATAAAAACACATAATATATACATAATGCATTTTTATCAGGTTATTTTCTTCTTTTACTTCTTTGACTTCTCTTAAGGTTATGACTTAAGGTTTTAATCCCCCCCCCCCTTAAGTTTTATAACCTAATGCTTTGAAACCAACCTGTGACGCCCCCAAATCCGGGTATCTTCCAACTCGACAGATGGTGCTCCACGGTGCTACAATTCACACAAACATTCAATTGAAATGCCTCAAAAGAACGAATATGTCTTATATATATATATATATATATATTGAAAATCCATATTAACATTCCCCCAGGTTCTTTATAACCATTACATTTGTGATTGTCATAATATCAAATATTATCATTACAACCCTATACTATTACATCTACGGGTTCGTCTTCGCCTTTCCTTTATCCTTGCCGGATCCTTCGGTCTATTCGATCTTAGCTGAATTCATATGGTTCAAGCAAGAGTGAGCATAACTAGCTCAGCAAGTACAACAATTCTAGTTAACAATATGCTTGAATCATACAAACCATATATCTTCAATTACTAAACAATAGTTATAAAGTACTATCGATAATTCAAAATAGCACTTCTATTTTCTTTAAAATGTTTTACAATGACAATATTCAGTAAAACATCAATTCTGGTCCAAGACCTTGAGAATTTTATGCTTTCTTTGAAAAGGACATCCCAACACTAAGTCCGTAAGTCCGACATTTCTTACGAGCACGTCTAGATGATCAGCTTATAGTACTCTATGTTGATCAACACTACATTCATTAAATGTATGTACGTCTAAGTTGTGGCAATCTCACGTGCTTGTCATTTGACAACAAAACATTTTTAGCATACTCAGTCTTCATTTGAAAACCACACCAATATAACTTGGTACAACATTGACCATACATTAATAGATTATAAGAAATCCAACATATCATAAGTCTAGCCGAAAGAATTGGCTTTGACTTCATCATACAACAATTGATGCATAAGAATACATGAACCACAAAGCTTGCCCATATTGAACATAGACAAGGGTTAGAATACTTGCCTTCAGCGTTTATTACGGTTATTACACATACACGTTTAGTCCTTAAGGTCTCTATAGTAGATGATCACATCACATAACACATTAGATCATATATAATCAAGTATGTGTACGACTATATCTTACCCTTCTTCTCAATCTAATCAGATATTAGACTTATTACTATTGGTTCCGGCTTTCCGTTTTAGTTTACATCGTCATTACATTTATGTTTCATTACTTATCTTCAACCTTTATGTATCATAATTAAGGTTTTACAAAGCTTTAACAATGATATAATTAAGCTTTAGTACATTGTTATTTAACTAACATCCTTGCTCTACTTACAAACATTCATTACTATCAAAACCCTAAATTTGTATCATCTTGGCGCCACCCTTTCTTCTCTCTTGCATAAGCATGACGCGAAGTTAGCGATGGTCAAAGTTCGGGCTCGATGTGGCACGAGTCCTAAGTTATTCTGCCTCGCTGTGGCGCGAAAGGTCAGTAGGTGATAGCACTACACATGGCGCTATAGCGCCACCATTATGCCTTGGGCTGGCGCCACGGCGCCAGCTCTGTGCACCAGATATTGTTAACAGTTTTGCTACTTTACGAACTTCCCAGACTCCGAATTTGATTATTTTAAGTTGAATTAGCTCGTTCAAATGCCATTAGCTCACAAATCACATGTTCATGCAATAATTATATATTTTTGACTTCATTTACTCAAAATTCACCTATTGGTTCATTTTTAACGAAAACGATAAACGTTCGTGAACGTTCAACGCTTATTTCTTCGTTCTAAGTCGGAATTCGGTAATTTTTGATTCCGCAACTCTATAATGCCAAATAAGACTTGTTCCCATCGAAAACCAACGTTTCTGAGCTCAATATCAAAATTTGACCTCTAATCCGAGAATTTCACGAATTCGACGATTATCGTCCAATCGTGAGAATTCCTGCATAGCTTCGTTGCTTATCATTTGATTATTATTTCAAATGAATTATATCCATCATATGGACATTTTAAACTACATATTACATCAACTTATTTTCATGATAAGTTATGGCTTCTTCATGAACTTATAACTTTATCAAAGTATAAACTACTTATGACTTATGATAGTTTAAGTCCTCTAACCATCATTCTGACATCTTATTAACATATAACTTCAATCATGTAAACATGTTACAAGTCTTACAAGTTCTTCCTTATTTCATAGCTTATTCATGAACAAAGTGCTTATTCCTGGCTCATTAATACTTAAGTCATTAGCTTATCTCTTCTTATGATTTCTTAACATACAAGACCCTTACTTCACTATCAAGCTATCATGGAAGAGATGGAAGAATATAGGATAAGATTCTTACCCTTGATGAACTAGTTCTTCTTCTTCTTGAAACAAATATGGAAGTTTAGCTTATAAGTGCTTATTCTCTCTAACACTTAAGTTACTTTGTAAAGGAAAGTTGTTGGATTAAATTTGAACAAACAAATAATGAATCCAAGCTTCTTATTTATAGGAAACCAAAGTGAGGGCATATTAGACAATACACCAACCCACCTCCTTACTATTCATTACTTAACTATTAAGTAAACTTTCTCATTACTCTTATTACTTGGTCATTACATAAGTTTCTTGGCCACCACAACACTTATCTAATACTTGGGCACCAATATCACCAATGGGTTGCCCCATAGTTCAAACTTACTCATTGGATCATTACATAGGCTTAAGTTAAATTAACTTTAGCTTATTCATTTCGGCTTGCATTAATTTTCTTTGGTCTTTACATTAACCAACACTTGGGCTATAACATTATTAAATCATGGGCTTTCATATTAATTCAATTGAACTTTTCCACTAACTTCTATTAGGCATACACTTCCTACACAATCCAACTAATTCATTTCCTTTGGCTTAATGCCTTAAAACATATTGCTTAAGTATTATTCTCGTATTCTAACTAGTATACTAATTCGTAATATACAATATTCCATCCGTCATACATACTAGTATTATAATTGAATTCGATACATCGTATAATATATACGCATCATACGATCATTACATTAACTTCTAACGCTTTATTTTCCTAACATTCTCGAATTACGTCCGCATACAAGAAATTATGTTTTCCATACTTGAATTATTATTACATAATCCAACTTACTTTGATATTCTATTATTTCTCAAAAATTTAAAAATAATTCCCGAGCAGAAATCGATGAATAGTATTTTTCGGAAAACTTCTCAAAAAACTTTTATTTCCGTCATAGAAATTCAAACACTTTAATTCTCTCACGTAGTCAAAATACTATGACATTCCGACGTTTCTAGGTTATAGAACGACGCTCATCTTACTAACACGTAATTATAACAAGTAATATAATTTTATTCATTATTTTATTAAATAAAATTATTTTACAAAGGATCCGAATTTCTTGGTCATTATAATTAATATTGAATGGTCGTTCTGAGTATACAGAGAACTGTATGACTTAGACAATAAAGAATGAATCCTGAGGTATGACATTTAGTTGCCAAAAAGTCATAAGGAATAAAAATTGACTTAACGAACATTATAGTTTAATGGTTTAGATAAGTTAAGATAAGTTTAGGTTATGGCACAATCGTAACCTTTAATGGTTGACATATGGGAGCTGGGCTAAACAATTCCTTCAGACAACGAAGGTATATACAAAATTGGCAACCGATCAAACTCATTATGAAAAATAGTGTAGATGAGACGGGAACTTGTTTGTGGGAAACCACTCAGAGTACCATATGGACTACAAGCAGAGACACGATGTTTACTGAGTCCTAGAAGGGTTATAAAAAGAAGATAAGAATATAAATCATCAAAGATGATTATCGTATGAGTAAGACATCTCCGTATGTCATGAAGCCGTAAACTGATAAAAAAAAGTTGGTCGCGTAAAATTAGATTACAAGAACGTGAACCCTAAGAAGTAAAGTTAGCAAACCAATGCGTAAAGTCAAAAATATGACTAATTGGTGTATGTGTTATTTCCTTATGTGTTATATAGGAATTGGAATGAGCAGTTCAGCGTAAACTTTAAGTTGCAGCTGTGCGTAAGGCAAGTTTCCTAACTTCATTCATATTCTAAATGGATGTTAGTTTCTTAAACTTTCTCAGATGTTCAACTTGAGAAGTTTTGTCTATGTGAAAATGTGTGATATTTGTACAAGGTGGTAGAATGTATGAGGCCTTGTGCCACAATTTTAACACTTTGATGTTTGTATGAGATGAATTATTCGGTGATTGAACTGTTCAATATAAGAATGTTCTGTTTATACATGAACCGTTATTGTTAAGTCTCTAGTATTGATTCTAGTCAGACATGATGTGTATGAAAAAGGTAGAAGAATAAAAGGATTTCAAAGTGAATGTGACTAATGTTTTAAAATGATAGGAATCAGAGTTTATTCCTATTATTCAAGCTGCTTCATAACCATTGTTCGGTTATCGAAGTTCTAAAGGAATTTTTAAATTATTGAAGTTATTTGTTCAACTGCTATGACTTGCTGAGCAATTGAATGCTCACACTTGCTTTAAATAAAAATATTTACAGCGAATGATGTTAGAAAGAACTTAAGGATCCCGTAAAGATCAAGTTGGTCGGTATCTGGAAGAAGTGCCATTCAGTATATGAATGCGCGTGAAGATCAAGCCAAGACTTGTAATGTAAAATAGTTTAATTAAACTAAAGACTAGTTTAATGAACTGTTATGTATCCTTAGTGGTGGATAAAAGTCACTCTTATAAGATGTAAAGAATAATATAATTATCATTATTTATAATGAATGAGGTTATAAGGTATTAGAACCTGGAATTTGAGAATGTATGTTGTTATATTTAGCTATATAATGATGTATGTTTGGAAAGAAGTGGGATCGTGATGTATGGAATCCGGGTGTGAAAATAGACCAGATTTCGGGGCATTACATCATGGTCGCTGGAAAATTCTTCGTCTCACTTCATCTCTCTGTCCGGCTTGAAAGTATTCTTGCATATTAAAACTATTTGAGCAGGTAATTTCAGTCTTCAATTTATATTTAACCCTAAGTTGTTATGATTTCCTCTATTTCTCTCCTCCATCAAACAAGCCCTAAATTTTGACTTTACTGTCATCAGAGTCTTAGATAAGTTTTCAAAAGGAAGATTTAGTGCGGATCCAGTTTAGCTGTGACGAGTATTTATGAAATTTAGAACTTGATTAGACTAGCATTTTTCTGGGTAAGTAGAGTTTTTATATTGGTTTATACCTTGTGCACTTTTGATTATCTTGCTACTGTAGTTTATCTTCTAGTTTGCAATTTATAGCTTTAATAATTCTTTAAAGCTGAATACATATTGGATTCTGGATTGGGATATTATTATTTTAGTCATGATATGGTTGTTATTGTTAGTTATTAACTGAAAACTAGAGACCGAGTGGTTCAGAGGATATTTGTAAAGTAGGATGGCATGATTGTACATTAAGAGACTAATAGATATGATTAGATAGATAATTGTCATCCTATCTTATGTTTTGCAAGCATTTAGAGAGGATTGTGATATGGGGTTTACGGGTTGTATGGGTTATACAAAACTTACTTTACCTAGAGATATTCCAACTGGTACTTACAGTGCTATTTGTAGTGATATTTTCTATTTGCTGGTACTTACAGTGATATTTGTTATCTCTTCTTAAGTTCACTAATAAATTAGTGAAGAAAAGAAGTATATAAGCTAGTCGAGTATTATATAGATTTATAGACACTGAATAGATTCCTTGAGGAAGCAGGCTTTAGGTTTTAGAGAAATTGGCTTGTGGGCTTGTTGTTAGACCTTAACTAATCATCATTTAAAAAAAAGTTTTGAACTAAAATAGGAATGAAATGCATAGTTTCATTCTCCATCTTTTTCTCTCTATGAGTCTTTGAAGTGCATTATGTGAATCCTTGTATATATATTGCATTTGGTATTCTTGGGTTCATATAGCGAAGCCATGTCGGTTGATTTTTCTTATCATGCCATTCATTGGTGTTATCTTCAAGTCCCTTTGAAAACTTTTTTTTATATGTCTCCTTGCCTATCTCAACATTTAATCTTAGGATTAATAATTTTAAAGTCTTAAAGAAGTCTGAACTTCAGTGTTGCATTGTTCAATTGAAAAAAAAAGAATAAGAAGAAAGTTAGTTGTGGTACTATCTTTTATAACTGTGATTGTTCCTTAGCTTTATGTTGATCGATACTTTTCTCAAAGGAATAGGACTTTCTAGTATATTTTTAAATATGTGTTTATAATCTAGTTCATGCATCTTGTTTTATTTTAGTTTATGAGAACCATATCGGAAATTCTTATAATAGGAGTGAATTACCATAATGAGAACCATATCGAAAAATTCTTATAATAGGAGTGAATTACTATTATAAGACTATTCTTTTTATTGTTTGTAATAAAAACAATGGTCTTCCTTCGCTTGTGTTTGTACTATTTATACAAATTAGGAGTTAGAGTTACTATATTTATGTAAATATTTTTGCATAGTAACAAAAATATTTATTCTCTTCATGTGTTTTGACTTTATATGTACTTGTACCAGCATGAATACTCGATTTGAGAAGCAAATCTTTCAGTTTCTATAGTGGAATTTGTGAGAGGAAAAATATCTAAATTATCTTCGACCTTTTTTGTTTTGTTTGAGTGAACTGCGAGTTTGGTTGGCGTTCAAGGTAATTAATTATGATAATTATATCATAATTAATTATGATAGATTTTTATATGCAATATCATTCATGTGGTTGTTCAATTTGAATTAGGGACACAATATCATGGATAAAGGGTGGATGGAATTACCATGATAATCTAGATCTTGCAGGCCTTGAAAGATTTCTGAACTTTGGTTTCGAAAAAGTGGGCATGGTCACGGGAAGAATTCCTTGTCCATGTAAGAATTGCGTGAAAGATACCAGATTCGAACAACTATTCATGAACATTTGATTTGTGATGGATTTATGTTTGGCTACACGAATTGGGTGCATCAAGGGGAATATGAGATTGTCAGGGATGTGAGCAATGATGATGTTCACGACGAACCATCATTGCTCACATGAGATTGTCAGGGCTATGAGCAATGATGATGATCATCGTATGCCTGAGATGGCTTCAAAATACCAAAAGTTCATATCAGAGGCCAATCAACCATTATATCCTGGATGTGACATTGAAACTGTCCTCTCATTCATTGTATGGCTTTTCAATCATAAAAATGTTAGCAAATGGACTGATGTGTCCTTTGATGGTTTGCTCTGTAAGTTCAAGTCATCATTTCCAGCATTTTCAAACTTGCATGATAATTTTTATGAAATGAAGAAAATGGTTGGAAATTTAGGGTTTGGTTATGAGAAGATTGATGCATGTGAGAATGATTACTTTTGGAGGGAGAATGAAAAATTAGAGTCTTATACAGTTTGCAAATCATTGAGATGGAAGCAGACTCAGATGGTTGTACCAGAGAAGGCACAAATAAATACAAATGCTAAGAGGAGCAAAGTAGCTATAAAGCAATTACGTTATTTGTGACAACCTGAGAAATTAGACAATTTATTAAAATCTTAAATGATTGATTTAAGGTCAAATAATAGACCTAGACAGAAAATAAGTGTATGCGTTTGATATTTTTGGGATGGAATTTTGAGGATTTCAAAATCCTATGTAGGCTTTTGGTGAATTATTCAGGATTAAGTGTATATGTGAATATGTTATGTGGATATGGTTATGTATGTGTTCAGAATGTGGTTAAGGGTCAAGGGTTGACCAGATAAATTATATCAGTGTCAAACCCCAAGTATATATTAAGAACGACAACGTTCAGTTAGAAAACCCTAATGATGGATAAGAAACCCTAAAAACCGGTTATGAAACCCTAATTTTAGTTCCGGGAATCCGAAACCCTAATTCAGAAATTGGAAACCCTAATCTGGGAATTTAAAGGATAATTATAATGCTTAAGTGATATTAATTATAATATAAATTAGGGTAAAGCTTAATTAATTAGCAAACCCTAATTTCATATTTTTAAACCCTAATTGTTACGTCAAAAACCCTAATGTACAATTGTTGACTTAATTGCTAAATTAGCAATTTAAATTGGGATAAAATAATCCTAATTAATAAGATTGATTTATGAATGGGAAAGTTTAATTTAATTCGAGAATCCTAATTATAATTTAGAAATATTATTTTTCTATTTTTGAAAACCTTAAGGGTTAATAACCATGAATTTTAAGTCACTATATATGTATGTACATTATTGATATTTAAAACTTTGTGTTATACAGTGATTTAATATGTGACAACATATGTGAAGTGGTGCATGGATCAATAAACATATATACTATAGTTATGGATATATACATTTATAGATTTCATTAAAAAAATGAAAGCTTCGTAACCTAATTATACATTAGGTGAGACAATTAAATAACCTAAGGGTTATGGTAATAAGGAAAAGTTAGTATTTAATAGGTATACTAACTTAAGTGGGTAAACTTATTATTTCAAGTGACTAATAATTTTAAACCTAATTCTTGTAAGTCTAATTATGTTATGAGCTAAAGTCACATGTATAAGTAATTAAATTTCATAAGATTGGGAATGGAAACCCTAAATAAACAATTTGGGTAGCATATATTAAAATTGTTAGACTATGTTTATTACATGGCCCAAAACAATTAAAGGAGAAGCCCAAAAGAAATAAAATGCAAACCAATACTTAGCCCACTTGATTAAGGGTATTTTAGACTTTTGATTAATCAAATTAGTGTATTAAAATAAAAGAAAATTGGGAGATATAATGGGCAAGGGGGGACCGGCCATATTAGGCCAAATAAGGAAACAAATTAAGTTAATCAATGTCTATTAGTAATAACTCTTATACACAAGGATATGTTTGTCAAGCTCCCATTGGTTGCTACTCTATTAAGCACTCTTAATCATGATTAGACTAATTGAAGTGATAAGGCAAAGCTTTTATCCATGGGTCAAGGAAAGTATGGGGGATAATAAGGGATCAACCATCTCATTTGCTAGAATACTCCACTTTCTCTCATTCTTCTTCTTCTAATTTTCTCCCAAGCTAGCAACTTTAAGAGAGAGAAAAGAGAGAAAGGTTCGGCCATTGCAAGAGAGAGAGAGAAGTGCTAGTTATTCATGCATCCTAAGTTTAGATACTACTTTGGTAAATCAAGGAAGGTAGCCATTAAATCAAGGTATAACCTAACTTTCGTTTTCTTCTTCTACTTGATTTTATAGCTTGAGTTTTGTTGGGGTTATGAACAAATACTCAAGATACCCTAGTTCTACATATCATCATGTATGGAACTAAGTATCTTGAGTGTTGGATCTAAGGCTTAGAGGAAGAAAATGAGCATATGTTCTCCAAGGGTGAAAACTATTTTTTTTCTTCCACTAAATCTTGTGTAACTCAAGTTTTACAACTTGGATTTGTGATCCGTCAAAGGGGGGGGGGGGGTGCTAGATACATGAGTTACCTAGTAAACCTAAGTAATAATACACAAATCTAGCAAGTTTTGAAAGCTTTGGGACTATTTTCCCCAAAACAGTCCACTTTGAATGTTAAGGGTTCAAAACCCTAAAATAGTTACTGTTTCATTTTTTCTTGAGGCTGTTTCGGTCAGTTGCTAGTCTTTTAAAAATCTGGGAAAAATCACAGAGGTACCTTGAGAAGTTATCTACATGTAGGAAAAAGAACGGACACGTTTCGAATTATAGATTGTGCGTAATAACTATTTCCGTAAAGGACTCCGAAATATTAACCTTCAAATATCTCACTGTGTATACACTGGAAAATTCCAAAATTTTTACAGTAGGTTCATGTATGTTAGGAGAGCATACCCTGAAAATATCATATTTTTCTGAGCAAAACTCAATTTCTGAAAAATAGAGCAAGATCCGAGTGTTTTGGGCACTTTAAAAATAGTAAATCATTTTCTAAAATTCCAGAAAAATTAGGGGATCATTGTTGGTTCATATTCTATCAAAATCCAGAAGTTGAGAAGTTTTGGAGTCAGTTTGCTATTTTTCCAAAAAAATGATTAAGTTATGAATAAAATGAAATAAATAGCTAAATGATGTCTTTAATAATAAAAATATGATTTTAATGCTTGAATACTTCTAATATATAATGTTATGACTATTCTAGGGCATTTTGGTAATTTACAATAAGAAATATTATTTAAGACCTTTTATGGATATTAAATAAGAAGTTTTATAAATGATGAACAACTAGAATAAATTGTTTATTAATCCAATAAATTATTAAAATATTATTATGATATTAATAATATTAGAATATGATATTGTTAAGTAAATAAAAATATTAATATTAAAACTTCTTTAAAATATTATTAAATGGTTAATAATATTTGATTTAAGCATTAATAAATGATTAAAGTATTATTAAATGATTAATAATATTAATAAATGATTAACGTATTATTAAATGATTAATAATATTAGTAAATAAATAAAATATTATTAAATGATTAATAATATTACTAAATGAATAAAATATTAGTAAATGATTAAAAGTATTATTAATTTATTAATGATACTAAAGCATAAGTAAGATATTATTAAGTTAATAATATTAATGCATGATTAAAATATTATTAAGAGGATTAATAATATTAGTAAGGTATTAAAATATTATTAAGGTGTTAATAATATTAGTAAGCGAGTAAAAGTATTATTAGGGAACTAATAATACTAAGAGGTGAATTAAATATTATCAAGATTAATAATATTAAGTGAATTAAAGGTAGTTGTTATCTGAAAATTATTGCAAGTCTATGAAAATTGTTTTGACTGATAAGAAAATTTTCTAAGATATTGTTAAGTGTTTAGGCAGAGTTTAATTGAACTTAAACTCGATGATTGTCCGACTTGACCGTCGGGATGTTAGAATTGTACCGAACTTAACTCGGACTGCAATAGTTTGACTTGAGGCTAGGTGTTATGTGTTGTATAGACTGATAAAGTTATGTG
Organism: Panax ginseng; assembly: GCA_020205605.1. NCBI lineage: Eukaryota > Viridiplantae > Streptophyta > Magnoliopsida > Apiales > Araliaceae > Panax > Panax ginseng. The sequence continues at coordinate 36,139,606 of CM035129.1, forward strand.
TTATGTTTTTAGGTTATTTTTTTAAAATACTGTGATGATATTATTCTAACTTAGAAATACATATTATTAATAATAGGTCTTCAGACAAAGCTTATTAAATTGCATAGCGGTAATTAACGGTTCAGGCAAGTTTTACTTAACTCTACTAAGAGTTGTTTTATTCAGATATGCTTATGGTTAATCATTGCTTATTGCCATGTGGAATTGTACTCTGTACATATTGCATGTATAAGTCAGGTATGAAAGGCAGATCACCTTCATTACCAGTTGGTCCAGATATATTTGTTCATGTTCAATACTTGTTCAGTCAAAAGTTTGTTCGTGCTAGTTCTCAATTATATTGATGAATTATAGTCAGCCTATTATTCAGACTCTTTCAATCATGATATATCCTTAAATTGTATTTAAACTTGTTGGGCAACTTTCATGCTCACCCTTGCTATATCATGATAAACATTGCAGATAAGGCAAATGCGTTCGGATACAGGAAAAGGATAATTCCAAGTTCTGCTTGGGATAAAATGTGCAGCTAGATTGTAATAGTATAGTTTGATAATAATGTCATGTGTTAGATAGTTTATGATTTGTGTATAAGTTAAGGTTACTCGATGTTGGGGAAATGTGTGTAAAGTGTATTGTATAAATAATTTATGTTTATATCTTCCGCAAATAGTTATAGAATGATTGAACCGAATCCGCAGTGATGTGGGACCCGGATTTGGGGCTCTCACATTATTTAGCGTTAATTCCTAGATTGTAGAGGCTATTTATGTCTGTAGAAACTACAAAATACATGACGTGGCATCAAATAAAGCGACGAAAAGATGGAGTGAATCGTTATCCAGCTGACTCTGTAGCTTGGAAGCATTTGGATATAATGTACCATACATTCTCTCAAGAACATCAAAATGTAAGACTCAACTGTCCACTGATGGCATGAGTCCCTTTACCCATGGGTGACCGTATAGTATATGGCCAGAGACAGTTGTTGTTTATAACTTAACACCATGGATGTGTATGAAGCAAGAGTATTTTATCATGTCGTTGTTAATATCTGGTCCAAACTCTCCATGTAATGATATTGACGTGTATATGCATCCTTTAATTGAGGAGTTGAAGTTACTATGGAGTAATAGGGTTGAAACGTATGATGCATCTACTGGTACAAAGTTCCAAATGCGTGCTGCACTGTTGTGGACAATTAGTGATTTTCCAGCTCTTGCTATGTTATATGGTTGGAGCACTAAAGGTAAGTTTGTTTGTCCATAATGTCAAATGAACACTCGTTCTTGTTGATTGAAAAGTAAGGAATGTTATATCAGGCATCGTTGTTTTCTGGAGTCGGGTCATAGTTATAGGTTTGATACACAAAGATTTAATGGACAATGTTACCATAGTGAAGCTCCGGTGGTGCCATCAGGATTTGATATTCTCGAACAAGTTAATGCCATTAATGTCACTTTTGGAAAGAGACCCACTAGCACGAAGAGCATTCCCCATGACTTAAAACATAATTGGAGGAAGAAATCTATTTTCTTTGAAGTACCATATTGGCAGATACATTTGTTGTGTCACAATCTAGATGGAATGCACATTGCCAAAAACATGTGTGATAGCCTGATTGGGACATTGTTGAGTGTGCAAGGAAATTCAAAAGATAATTTAAAAGCACGATTGGACTTGATGAAACTGGGTATAAGAAGAGAGCTCCATCGAATACCCGTGCAAGCAAGCAATTTAAAGTACCTTTTGCCGGCTGCAAGCAACTCAATGTCTAAGAAAGAAATACATGATTTCTTGCAAGTGTTGAAAAATGTTAAGGTACCTGATGGATATGCTTCAAATATTTCACGTTGCATCAATTTGAAGGGGCAAGATCTCAGGTCTTAAAAGTCACGATTGCCATATTTTAATGCAATAATTACTTCCAATAGTAATACGATGTACCAACTCGCCTAGACATGTCTGCTCAACAATAATTGAACTTTATAACTACTTTAGAGAATTATGTTCCAACTATAACACATCGGAAGATTATGAATGGTTGAACAAGAAAATTTTGTTAATACTTTGCAAGCTTGAGATGGTGTTTACTCCTGCTTTCTTTGATATAATGGTACATTTGTGTGTCTACCTTGCTGAAGAGGCGAAGATATCCAGAAATGTGAAATATCGACAAATGTGGGCTTTTGAAAGATACATGGGCAAGTTAAAAGGGTATATTCGCAACAGAAGTCATCCAGAAGGGTCAATTGTAGAAGGGTATATCGCTGAAGAATGTGTTACATTTTGCTTAAGATATTTGAGTCAACACAATGCTGCATGGAAACGAGTTGGAAGAAATGAAGCTGGATACGAACAAGTTGAATCAAGTTTATCTGTATTCAGAAACATAGGCCGATTTTTTAATGTCCCAAAAGTTTGTACTCTATATGGAGATGATGTAAAGAGTGCACACCTGTATATGCTATTCATTTGTACAGAGGTTGAGTCATATCTAAGGTGTGTAAATAAAGAATGACATTTATTTTTTGAAATTTTAATAACTTTTGTTAGCCAGCTAGCTATGACAAAAAAAATTTGTTTGTTTATTTATTTGTAGTATTTGTCAAGATTCATATATGTTACAACGTGGAAAGCGTAACCAAAAACTGATGCCAAGGGAAATTGACAATGCTAAGAAAAAGGAATTTCTTGAATGGTTTAAGAATTATGTAAGTCCTACATTATGTGAACTTAATTTTATGAAAAATTTTGTAATGGTTATTAATAATAAATGGATGGAATTTGTTTATATTGCTACCATTTTGTAGATGGCAACTATGAATAATGATGCTTCAAAGGAAGTTCAAGCTCTTGCATTTGGCCCAAATTTGATAGGCATGAGAGGAGATGGTTATTTTATAAATGGGTATCAATTCCATTCTACAAGTTGTGAGAGTAAGAGGAGAACGCAAAATAGTGTGGTATATGTAGTAGCAACTACTCATGGATATTCTTCTGCTAGAGACTGAAATCCTAAGGAAGATGTAGTTGAATACTTTGGTATTTTGGAAGATGTTGTTGAATTAGATTATTATGGATCTGGCAAAGTTGTTCTATTCAAATGTAAGTGGTATGACAGTTTAGCACGTGATATAGGGGTAAAAACTGATGACTATGGCTTCACGTTTGTAAATTATCAAAAGTTTGGTTCAACCGATGAGCCCTTTGTAATGCCTTCTCAGGTTTAAAAAATATTTTATGTTGATGATCAAAGGGATAACAATTGGCATGTGGTTATATGAACAAAGCTGAGAGATTTATGTGAAGATGCTGAAATAGATTCTGATAGTGACGAGTTACCCAATACCAATGAAGAATTCATCACTCCAGTTGCAGAAGTTGATATTGAAAATATAAATTGGGTTAGGAATGTCGTTGATGCTGAATTAGTTGAAAATGGATGAAAAAGACTTAAAAGTAAGCGAAAAACAAGATCTCAAATTGATACATCTCGTTTCAAAAGACGAATGATTGAACATATTGTTGATGAAGATGAAGACGAGAATGGAGATGAAGAAGAAGACGAAGACAAAGACGAAGATGAAGGAGAAGATGAGGGTCCCAAAGATGAAGAGATGGGTGATAGTGAGGAAAATGAAGATGAGGATGAATGAAAAGGATAAATGTCACAATTGATAGACCTGTCTTGTTACACTTTGTCCATTTTCTCCAAAAGAGAAACTATTACACTTTGATAGATCTATTTCTGATATTATATCTTGGTAATCCTTGTACTATTAGCAAATATCTAGACTATCTTATGTATTAGTATAATATCTAGACTATCTTATGTATTAGTATAATATCTTATGTTTATGATATTATATCTTGGTGCTCCTTGGTCATCTCTGCTCTTCATGACCTCTGGTTGGATAAGTAGTTCTATATGTATATGAAGTTTACATATTAGAAGATGAACAGTTACAATATAAGTGGAACTTGGAAACTGGAAGCATATTATGATGCCTCCTAATCTTGGCACAAGCTTTGCATGTACAGTATGTGGGTCTTATATAATTCTTGTGAGGCTTGAACTTTACAAGAAAAGGCAGGCAATTTGAGCAAATTATATAATCACTAATTTCTTAAACTTATTGTGTTACTTCTTTATAAGAGATAGGCAATAACTCTGATTATATTGATTTATTTGATGCAGAAAGTTCTACTAGACAATCTTGAAGTAGAGTTGTTGAAACTTGATAACAAGGTTAGGTTTATTCTTGGGGTTGTAGAAGGCAAAATCATAGTGAGCAATAGGAAGAGAGCTGATCTTTTCCTTAATTTGTGTTATTAAAAAAAGAGATTTAACTCAAGGAAAAGATCAGCTCTCTTCCTATTGCTCACTGTGATTTTGCCTTCTACAACCCCAAGAATAAACCTAACCTTGTTATCAAGTTTCAATAACTCTACTTCAAGATTGTCTAGTAGAACTTTATGCATCAAATAAATCAATATAATCAGAGTTAGTGCCTATCTCTTACAAAGAAGTAACATAGTAAGTTCAACTTGCCTGCCTTTTCTTATATAATTCTTTATTAATGTTAACCTCTAAAAACTGATCTATCAATTATGAATTGATATTCTTTACTATTCTGAATTCATATTTTTGTTTCTCAGGTTGCTTTAATGGCTTCTAATAGAACGTCTAGATCTCGTGCTAACTGTTCCAATGGCCCGAAAATTAATGAAAATGAAGATAATGAGATCCATGCCGATAAAGCATATGAAAAGGAGGAAAGTATTCATGAGAATGCTGAAGGTACCATGCATATATCTACTATAACATCCCCAAATCCGGGTCCCAAATCACCACGGATCTGGTATGCTAATTCTATAACTATTGCAGAAGATATAAACATAAATTGTTTATACAATAAATTTTACACAATATTTCCCCAAGGTCGAGTAACCTTAACTTATACACAATTCATAACATGTCTAACATATAACATTATTATCATACTATAATATTACAATTAAGCGGCACATAAAAAATCCCAAGCTGAACTTGGCTTTATTCTTTCCTATATCCGACGTATGCTTCTTAATCTAGAATGTTAATCATGATATAGCAAGGGTGAGCATAAGTTTTCCCAGCAAGTATAAATTTATTTAAGGATATATATCACGATGGAAAGAATTGAACAATAAGCTGGCTATAATTCTACAATATAATTGAGAACTAGCAGGAACAAACTTTCATAGTTGAACGAACATTGAACATGAACATAGCAATTATATCTGGACCGAATGGTAATAAAGATTGTCGACGTCGAGATTTTTGAGTGTCCCTTTTCGTTACTTGTTCTTTGGTGTTCTCATGTTAATGTGAGATTTGTTTGAAAAAACAAGTGAAAAAGGTCTGACATGTATAATGTCGACGATTTGACTTTAAGAGTCGCCAATTGGTGTATTTAACTGGTTGCACCAACGCAACCGAAAAGGTTTGCACATTGACCCAATGTTTTGACACTACTAAACGGGTCTGTGAAACCGAGATTCATTTTGGGTCTGGGGGCTTGATTATGCGGAGGGAAGGTGTTAGGCACCCCCCGACATCCGTGTTACCACGGTGACCGCCGCTTCTCAAAGAAATTGTTATATAAATGTGTGTGTTTATATGTGTGTGTGTGTGTGTGGATCAATGTACAATTATTTGAAAGTAGTGCGAGGCCTCGTTCGCACCTATATACACAAGGTTTGAATTTTATAGAAAAATTTAGTTTTAACCAAGATATATTATTGAAGTTTTGTAAAAGAGGTTTTTTAAACCCTGTGCTCAATAGGAATTGAGACCTTTTCATACTTCCATTTTATTATTAAATGTTCGGCTTGTTTGCTTTTATTTTCGAGATGCGAATCATTCTCGAGAAAATAATATACTAAATCTTGAGCTCTCATGGGCATAATGACCATCCAAGGAAATTCAGACACTATAAATAATGTACTGGTCACATTACAATTTGAAAAAAGTCCATCACGGAACCGAATCTAGATTCAATAGATCCGAATCAGATCACATGATTCCTAGGCTCACATGATACTGCAGTTTATATGGAAAGCAGTAAGCAGTTATACATATAAGCTGTAAATATATATATACAGACAGGATCAACCACCACGAAGTAACTCCATTGGGGATCGGAAATGTAAATATATAAAAGCGGTAAATATATATATATGGACATGATCAACCACCAGGAAGTAAACTCTAGGTGGGACAAAATGTAAATAAAGTTGTAAAAGCGATCAACTGCCATGAAGTAAACTCCAGGCAGGACGAAATGTAAATAAAGCTGTAAAAGGCCACGAAGTAAACTCCAGGCCTGACAAAAATGTAAATATATATATATATGTACAAATATATATATAAAAGTAGTAAACGCACCGGATGTGAATCCAGGCTCATCGGATATGTCCGACAACAATTATATATATAAGTATATATATATATATATATATATATAAGCGAGTAAATGCACCGGATGTAAAATCCAGGCTCATCGGATATGTTCGACAACAATTATATATACAAGTATATATATATATATATAAAAGCAAGTAAATGCTCCGGATGAAAAATCTAGGCTCATCAGATATGTCTGACAACAATTATATATATATATATATATAAGCGAGTAAATGCTCCGGATGTAAAATCCAGGCTCATCAAATATGTCTGACAACAATTATATATATATATATATAAGTATATATATATATATATATATATGCACAATAAACGCTCCAGAACGAAGTCTAGGCTCAATCGAGGCATAACTTGATAATGTTAGTCCATATATGAAATATATACATATATAAGTATATATATACAGATACTTCAACGATTTGGCTTTTTGTCGGTGTTGCTAATTGGATGAAGATAAGTTGAGATGTTTTCCACATCTCTGATGGGGATGACGTTCTGAAATCACCAGACCTTCCCGATGTATACACTGGTAGTTTACAACGGTGCCTACTCTGTTGGTAGTTGAACATGCTGTTATCGCCCAATTGTTTCGGTTCTCACTCAAACGGTGGTATTCAAAACTTTCATCACTGAACTGTCTTGATGTCGCGCTGAATTTGAAGATAATGGTTTTGAATACCGGATCTTCTGATACCTTCGCTGAAGTAATATTCAAAGGTTCTCTTTTCCAGACTCTGCCTGATGTTACGCTTGATAGAGATGCACGTTAATGTAGCGCCTCACCCTTTTTAAGGTGATTTATAGTTTTCTTTCGCTGTTGAGTGCTTGTGCCCCATTTCATTGAACATTTGATTCGCAACCCAACTGAACTGATGATCTGAATGTCGCTGATATCCCTGGGGGGTGCAGTTTGTACTTTCGCTGCCGAACTTTGAACTTTAGTGTAGAGGCCTCAGCTTATGAGGATTTGGCACAAATTGATGGTGTAAATTTCATTCTCCAGACCCTTTGTCATTGGGCTTCTGCTCTTAAGTTAAGAACTTTGTTGAGAATTTTCCCCTTCGTCTGTAGGGGCAAGCTAATGTCGCCATGATTCTTTTCAAGAGTTTTCTTTCTTTTGATGAGAGGCCTGATCCCGCCTTAAAATCCTTCACTTTCCTGGAATCAGAAAATGCCCCAGTCCTTTCGTATACTGATGTCGGAGATTCATATAAAAAACTCTCTTTGTTAATGAAGTCGCAAGTGAGTAATATCCAAATCTCTAGTGAGCTGATTATGAGGGAAGCTTTGATGATGATGGACCATGCTGATGGTGTTAACTAGGGTATTTTCCTATTTAGGATGTTTAATAAATGCCCCAGTGTTGAGTTGTCGCTATTTTCGAGATTGTCCAAGTCTTGTTGTAGTGGTCGCAATATCGGGTTGTCGTCGATTTTGAAATTGCCTCAGCCTTGCTTGTTGTCTGGGATAGTCGCTTTGACAGATGGGCTGATAAGATGCTGAGATCGCAAGAGACTTTTTCTCTGTACCGGATGGGAAACAAATACAGGACTTGGGTTTTGATGCCTTCAATCATTATTCCTGACTTGTTATTGAAATCGGTCTTATTTTTCTTTTGATTTGATGAAGACTCGTGATTAAGGGTGTCGAATCTTTGAAGGTCCTCACTGCTGGTCGTCTTGGCATATCGCTATTTCTTCCTTTCTGGGATTTGTGCCAGATTTGATGGAATGACATTACAGTGTTGTTTGGTCTTCTCCACATAGGTCGCTGACTTAGAGGGTCGTTCTTGGGATCGACGTTTGGATTTGGACGTTTCTGTTGAGGGTCAGACTGCACCACTGGTGGTTGCCTACGTACTCCCGTGAGTGTGGGAGATCAGGTATGTGTAGTTCTTACTTGATAAGATAAACGGTTTGACAAGTGTTTGTTTGAGAAGTGTTTGTTTGAGAAGTGTTTGGTTTGGGAAGTTTTTGGTTTGGTTTGGGAAGTGTTTGGTTTGGGAAGTGTTTGGTTTCGTTTGGGAAGTGTTTGGTTTCGTTTGGGAAGTGTTTGATTTCGTTTGATCGCACCATAAATGGCTGCCTACGTACTCCCGTGAGTGTGGGGAGCAGGTCTTTCGTAGTTCAGGCTAGATGAGCTGAAACCTGAATGATTTGATTTTTGATTTTTTGATTTTTTTTTTTGATTTTTTCTTTTTCTTTTTCTTTTTTTTCTTTTGTTTTTTTTTCTTTTGTTTTTTTGTTTTTTTTTCTTTTTTTCTTTTTCTTTTTTTTTCTATACATGCATGGAAAATAAAAAGCAGACTGCGAAGGAAGTGATACCGTCCCAACATCTTCTGGTACTCACAACTTTATCCCCTGGATCTACATCTTTTTGGCTAGTTGAGTCCTGATAGTCCAGTCGTCAGTGGCTGTGTTGCCTTCAAGGCTCGCGATAGAGGTTACTTCTTGGTTTTGAATGTCTTTACTTATAGCCATAACTTGATCGCTTCCAGGCTCAATACATTCTTCAGGGATGCTTGAGCTGGACCCATCGCAAAAAGGTATAAAATCTGGATTCTTTGATGAGTTGGTTTCCCCGAAAACCTCACCATCTTCTCCTTCATCTGTTCCTTCACGCTTTTCCTGGGCTTGAGAGGATTCGACCATGAAATCAGCCTCGAACTGTCGTCGCATTTCTTGTAAAGAATTTTCCTTTTTTGCTTTTTCTTCCTTGGAAAGGATCAGTATTTCCTCTGCATCATCCAAGGTGATAAAATCAGGAACGTGGTTGATATCTTTGGACCACAGGATGTTGGATGTTGGTGAAGGAACCTCCTTCGGGGATTCCCTTGTCTCTTCTATCATTTCCTGCATTAGGATCGCTCCATCTTGTGTTCTGCCAGGATTATCGCTCATAGCCTTCACCTCATTTGAGCTGCATGTCTCAAGTGGACATCTTAAGCTTTTTATTGCCTTTTCGCCTTTTTTGGTCATGGGAATTTCTATCTCCAGCTCTCCATTTTCAATGAGATCCTGGATTTTATGTCGCAAAGCCCAACATTCCTCAGTCGTATGTCCAAGTGAGTTAGAATGGTAGAGACATATCTTGGTGGAATCATAGCTCTTTATCTTGGGATTTACAGGAGGCATCAACTCAGTAATCCTTCCTTCACTTATCAGAAAGTGTAGCATATCTTCATTGGATTTGCTTAGAGGGGTGAATTTTTGGACTCTTGTGGAGGTTGTTTGATCTTTCTTCTTTGAGAGTTCACATTCCCCCTGCCGATTTTTTGGCGTCATGTTTTTCATAGTAGCAATTTTATCATCCCCCTTTTCTTGGCCTTCTGATAGTTTAGTGAAGAAATGCCTCGTATCCTGATGTTGGCGCACTATCATCTTAGCTAGGAAATTTACTTGGTTCTGGATTGTCTCTAACTTTTGCATTACTATCATACCGTCCTCCGAGTTTTCCCATTTTAGGACATTTGTTATGTGTTTGGGGGTAATCCTCTATCCTTCGTATGCACTTACGAATTGGATACATTTCAGCGCTTCCTAACCCGATCATGTTTACTTCCCCGTTATCATGCTGCAATGGAAGGTTGGTGTTGACATTCTGTTGATCAGGTTGCTGAACCACAATACTGCCACTTTCGATCAGATTTTGAATTTTATGCTTTAAGGACCAACAATCTTCTGTATCATGTCCTGGAGACCCTGAGTGGTAAGCACATCTTTGGCTTGGATTATATCTTTTGCTCCCTGGTTCTAGAGGTGGAACCAGTTCGGTAATTTTCTTGTGATCCATTAATATTGCCAAGACATGTTCAAGGGAATCGCCTAATGGAGTGAACACCTGATTTTTTGTTCTTTCAAATTTTCTTTTCCTATCTGGGTATTGGTTGAACGCAGCCTATTGTTGAGATGGCAGATTGTTTTGTATTTTCCGAATGGGGGGACTGTAGGTTGGTCTCCTAACTTGCCCCTGTACAATAAGGGATACATCTTCATTGCCTTTATTGGGTACACCCGTAGGATCGCCGCATACTTGCCCATCTCAGATATGTTGCATGCGATCGCTTCAAGGCAAGAAGTCTTTAATCTTGCCTGGTTTAAGGCCCATCTCTGCCATTTTTCCATGTTTGATCATTTCCGAGAATGGCTTTCCTATGCCTGCTAGGATCCTCTCGTAGTACGGAGCCTCTTGGATATCAATAAACATCATCACCATCTTAGCTTCTGTCATTGATGGAATGACTTGTGCTGCTAGATGTCTCCACCTTTTTTTGGGCATATTCTCGAAAGATTCAAGATTTTGCTTTTTTACTTTAGTCACTTGATATCGACCAAAGCCATTTGTGGATCGAAAATTGTACCGATTTAAAAGGCGTGGGCAATTCTTCCCGGCTTGTGGATTTTGGCATTGTCAAGTTTGGGTATACCGGGCTTTAGCCTCTCTAGTGAGACTCTTTTGGAAAAAGCGCATTCTAAGGCTTTCATCTTTAGCAGATAAGATCCTAGTTCGCCAATGTACACTTTCAAGTGCGATAGGGATCGCTTCCCCATTGTACTTTTCAAACTCGGGACTTTGAATTTGGTAGGATAAATACCCCGAATATGTAAAGATCTGAATAGGTGACACTCCCATAATTTCCAGTCCCTTTGATTGACCTTGATGGTCTCCTCCATTTGTTGGACTTTCTTTCTTATATCCCCAGCCTCGATCATCCCCAGATTTGTGATTTCTTTATTGGAATGAGGTTCAGATATCTGGGTTTCCATCTTTTTGCCAATACCCTAATTGCCTCCTGGTGTGGATGACTCTGGTTGAGTAGGCATTGTTTGGCCCTGGATTCCTCCATGTGTAAAGGATTTTGTGTGGATGGGTATTTATGGACCCTGAATAGATTGGTGTAGTTCTTTGAGCATAACAGCCAACTCTGTTATTTGATAGTTTAATTTTTTGAACTCTTCACGAGAGACAGAAGTTGGATCAGGTTGGGCACTTTTATCCATATCTGACTGTGGCCTTAATGCCCTTTTGGTCTTTGAACGGTAAACGGGATCAATTGCTTCCCTACAAAAAACTTATGTAGTTTAGTCTTAGGGAAATGTATAAAAATTTTACATGCTATCATAACGTGTCCATTTTAGGAATATTATCCTGCGAAATGGGTGTCATTTAATAGCATGTAAAGCCTTAATATGCATTTACACATATTCTTCATATTTTCCTTTACATTGAGATTGACAAGTAATAGTATGAAGAGACTTCCCTTCGCGTTTGGTTTATCAGAGGCTGACCTATCTTAGGTTACTCTCGCGGCTTTTTGGCATGAAGGTTCCCAGATCATCGCAATCTACTTGACGGAAAGTTAATCCGATTGCTTCAACCGAGCGAATCAGTGGTGCCTTTCCGAGCCCCGGAATTATTCTTCCCACGAGTCCAAAGAATCAAACACCGACAGATAGCCTCCTGGTGGAGGGACCACACAACATACATTCACATACAACGTGTCTCACCGCTTATGCAAAATGATGACATGTGTGAAGCACTAATATCACAGATAGATATTTAGCGGTGCAAAGAATTAAGATGCATTCGCATACATTCATCGTAAATGTAAATGCAACATTCATACCCAAGCATATAAAAATTTTGAAAAGCTTGTAATAGCGGCTTAAGCCCTCTTCGGAGTCCATGATAGAATGAATCGCCACTTGTCAACGTCGGGATTTTTGAGTGTCCTTTTCACATTTGTTCTTTGGTGTTCTCATGTTAATGTGAGATTTGTTTGAAAAAACAAGTGAAAAAGGTTCGACGTGTATAATGTCGACGATTTGACTTTAAGAGTCGCCAGTTGGTGTATTTAACTAGTTTCACTAACACAACCGAAAAGGTTTGCATATTTACCTAGTGTTTTGACACTGCTAAACGGGTCTGTGAAACCGAGATTCATTTTGGGTCCGGGGGCTTGATTATGCGGAGGGAAGGTGTTAGGCACCCCCCGACATCCGTGTTACCATGGTGACCGCCACTTCTAAAAGAAATTGTTATATGAATATGTGTGTTTATGTGTGTGTGTGGATCAATGTACAATTATTTGAAAGTAGTGTGAGGCCTCGTTCGCACCTATATACACAAGGTTTGAATTTTATAGAAAAAATTAGTTTTAACCAAGATATATCAATGAAGTTTTATAAAAGAGGTTTTTCAAACCCTATGCTCAATAGGAATTGAGACCATTTCATACTTCCATTTTATTATTAAATGTTCGGCTTGTTTGCTTTTATTTTCGAAATGCGAAGCATTCTCGAGAAAATAATATACAGCAGTGCCGAGCTCCTCATGGGCATGACAACCATCTAAGGAAATTCGTACACTGTAAATAATGTACAAGTCGCCATACAATTGAAAAAGTCCATTACGAGAACAAGATCTAGATTCAAGAGATCAATCTGTGATCACATGATTCCTAGGCTCACATGATACCGCAGCTTTATATGGAAATCGATAGCGATATATATATAAAAAGTCAGTAAATATATATATATCGCATACGATCATCAATCACCACGGGTTACTCCATGGGGATCGGATATGTAAATATATAAAAGCGGTAAATATATATATATATATATATATATATATGGATATGATCAACCACCATGAAGTAAACTCTGTGTGGGACGAAATGTAAATAAAGTCAGAAAAGCGATCAACCGCCACGAAGTAAACTCCAGGCATGACGAAATTTAAATAAAGCTGTAAAAGGCCACGATGTAAACTCCAAGCCTGACAGAAATGTAAATATATATATATATATATATATATATATATGTACAAATATATATATAAAAGCAAAGAAATGCAACTTGGATGTGAATCCGTGCTCATCGAGATATGTCCACAAAAATTATATATATAAGTGTATATATATATATATATATATATATATATATATATATATATATATATATAAAATGTAAATGCACCGTATGTAAAATCCATGCTCATCTGATATGTCCCATAACAATTATATATACAAGTATATATATATATATATATATATATATATATATATATATATATATATATATATATATATGCGAGTAAATGCTCCGATGTAAAATTCAGTGCTCATCGATATGTCCGACAACAATTATATATATGAGTGTATATATATATATATATATATATATATATAAAAAAGCTTAGTAAATGTCTTGATGTAAAATCCAATAGCTCATCGATATATATCCCATAATAATTATATATATATATATATATATATATATATATATATATATATATATATATATATATAAAAGCAATAAACATTCCAAACCGAAGTCTAGGCTCAATCGAGGCATAACTCGATAATGTTAGTCCATATATAAAATATATACATATATAAGTATATATATACAGACAGAAATGAAAATCACGGACCGAAGTCCGGGCAAATGCACGCAACACGACTCTCAATGTGTATAACTGTGTGTGGTAATATGAGAAGAAGGTTTTATAGAATGTGAGAAGGCTTACAGTGGGCTGCCAATGTAGACTTCTATGACTCTAGATGGATGAATACTCGACTCCCGCCGGTAAAAATATGACAAAATATAAGCTCAAAAGTGTTTGAAATAAGACATCACTCAGTTTATGGGGTGTACAAAGCCAGTTGGACAGGGCTTCCTCACCATTTTCTCTCCCAAAATGGCTAGCCCAAGCATCATATTTATATAACTGACTGCCGCAGGTGTACCTGCAATTTCTTCTTACACTCGCGTCGCCTGAATCGGCCTGGGTTCCGTGTCGCTGGCTCAAGAAGTACGTGCACTGCAGCGATGTAATGTCCGCTCAAACTTGCAGAACTTCAATTTGAGCATACGAACGAGGTGTACAAGACCATCTTCGGACTGCTTTTGTCGAGAGTTACACAATGACATGGGATTTGCCCTATTTGATTCCAGGAAGATGGGTCCATGGCCAAATAGCATTCTCGTTCCCGCCAGCAATCCGGTGAGTCAAGCTTTCATGAAGTTTTCGCTCCGGTTACTTATATGAGTCTTGTGGGACCAATTTTGAATCAATTTGAGTTTACATGAGTGTATTAGATTTAAAGTGAAGTTGAGTTGGCAAAATGACCATTTTGCACCTCCCGGGATTATCTCTAGTTTTTGCACAGTTGTAGCAGGTTTTTCCCAGGGTTATCTCTGAGATGGTCGTGTTGTAGACTTTGAATATCCTCAAGGTTATCTCTGAGGTTGGAATTGATGTTGTGGTCCTCCAGGGTTATCTCTGGAGTGTGAAAAAGACGCTTTGCCCTCTTGCACAGTTAGTAACAAGAAAAAAAAATTCGAGTGTCTACAAAGATGATCAGCCTTTCATACTTAATGAATACATGCATTATGCACAGAGTGTGAATAAATAATTCATAGACATGGCAATCATTAATGATTAACCACAAGTATATCTGAATGAAATAACTCGAGGTCGAGTTAAGAAAAAAACTTCCCTGTTCCGATGTTTACCATTACGCAATCTATCTAGCTTTGACTGAAAACCTAATATAAATAATATCGATCTACAAATTAGAATAATATCATCACAATATTGAAAATAACCTAAACACAGTATCACATAATCCTATCAGTTTATAAAACACATAAAACCTAACCTCAAGTCAAACTTTTATAGTCCGAAGTCGAAGTTCTTCAGTATAATTCGACATTCTCGATGATTCAGTGGACAAATATTGAGTTTAAGTTCAATTAAACTCTGCCTAACACTTAGCATTTATCTTAGATAATTATATTATCAATCAAAATAATTTTTATAAGCTCGAAAAAATTTTTAGATAATTATTATCATTTATTATGATTTTTCAATCATTAATATCGTATTTAAATGAATTAAATACCACATAACTACTTTATCATTAATATTTATTTAATACTAAATATTAATAAAAATCATAACATAATATTGTAATATATCAAAGTATTTTTAATGCCTTAAAATCATGTTTATATGATTTTAAACTGTTAAATCCATTATCCGATAATTTCTATTAATATTAAAATATTAATATTTTTATGACAAAATATCAAAAGTTATATTTTATAACTTCAAAATATTTTTATAACACTTAAATCATTTTTTTATATGATATTTAAATCAAAATTCTATTTTTCAATAATTTATTTAATATATTCATTAAATAAATTAATCACCATTAATATAAATTTATTAATGAATTTCATCACAAAATATCAAAAGTTATTATAGAAATAACTTAAAATATTTTCTATAACTATAATATAATTTTTCATGATTTTTCATGTATTAAAATCATTTTTAAATAATTTATTTAATATTATAATTAAATAAATTAAATACCCTTTTATATTTTAAAATATTAAATATTTATGAAATATACTCTAAATAATTAAAAACTAATTTTCAGGCTTTAAAATAATTTTTTAGGAATTTAATATTAATTTTTAATAATTAAAAACTATTTTTCTATATTTATTAAATAAAATAATAATTTTTAGTAATTAAATGTCGCTAAAGGAGCATATAGCGACAGAACCGTCGCTATAGGTGTTCTTGAGCATTTTCCGAACTTCATGATGTCAACCGATTAAGGTAAATAGTTTGACCTCAATTTAATCCATGTTCCACTTGATTTACGGGCTCAGATTTGCTTTAATGTTGTAGTATACATGTAATACTACAACATTCAATCGATTACATGACCAAACTATAACTAAGCTGAGAGATTAAAGCTTCAGAAAACTTGTCAGAAGCTATTCTTCATTTCTGGGTTTTCCAGAAATGAAGAATAGTTCGAGATGTTCACTTTTGATCCTCATAACATGCAATTTGGGCTTGCTTTGTACGATATAAATGTTCAATCATGAAGTAGGGATGTCAAGGTACACTTATACAACCTTCAACCAGTTTATCATCAACACATTAAAGAGATCTAGGGTAGTCAAACTCTGACAGAAAACATGTTCTTGAACAAATCTAGGTTTTCCAAATTGTTCATATCTGGTGGGTCTAATGGCTTTAATGTGTAGTTCTCATGTCATACTACCAAAATCAAACACTAACATGGTCAGTAACATTAATAGTAGCAAGATATGTGGTCTACAAAATGTTATCGAAAAACTGGTGCGGGTTTAAAACCAGATTTGTGAAACCAGATTTTAAGCCACCAACAATAACGCTCGCTAACTTTCCGACCAACAATAACGCAAATAATCTACACTTGATCTAGACTTGATACAAGGTCCGCATCAAAGACCTTATAACATACAACAAGTACAAACATATAAAACACTAAAAACATTTACGAGACAGATCTAGAGAGACCTGACATTTGACTGTCAGACAACATTTCAAAGTTTTTCCAGATTTTTCAAAACTTCAAAATTGTGCATCTAGATGTTATAGATCCATGATCCAACAACCCAGATCATTAAAAGACACCCTATAACACATATTTAACCAATCATTAACTACATCTAATATTAGATCATAAAATTTTAAGATTTAGGGTTTTTATACCTTATTCATGTTTGATCTTGATTCTGATCCTCATGGTCTGATCATGACTTGCTATGGATTATATAAGGGACTGAATCACTTTAGAATTTCGTGGGTCTAGAGAGAGAAAGGGTTGATTGAGAGTTTGATAGCAAATTAACAAAATTTGTGAACTTTCTCTCTCTTCAATTATTTATAAACTTGATAAAATGAATCTATATGATGTAAGAGGCTGAGATTGTTGAGATTTTTAGCATGTGGCTGATCTATGGTAGTTGACTTGCCAATATATGGCAAGATTCACTCACTTCCCTCTAATAATGCACAAAGGGTAAATTAGACTTTTAGTTTCCATTATTAAGGGCATTTTAGTAACTTGAACAAACCTTTAGGTTTTAACCCTTAGGGTTAAAACCTAAGGTTTTACAAATAAACTTTCTAGGATTTTCGATTTAGGTTTTAAAAATAAAAATTTAATATTTCTAAATTATAATTAGGATTCTCTAATTATTTAAAGATTTCTAATCATAAATTCAAGTTTGCTAATTAGGATTAATATTTCCTAATTAAAATTGCTAATTTAGCAATTAGGTTCATAATTGTACACTAGGGTTTATAATCCAAGAATTAGGGTTTCTAAATTATTAGAAAATCTAATTAATCATTAATCCCTAATTAGGTTTGTAATTAAAATACATAAACCTTATACATAGCATTTAAATTCCCAATTAGGATTTTAAAATTAGGGTTTCAAAAATTAAAATTAAAATTAGGTTTTTAGAAACCGATTTCTAGGGTTTCTTATCACTCATTAGGGTTTTCTAACTGAATGTTAACGTTCTTAGTATAATAGTAGGGTTTGCCACTAATAAGGGTTATCTGGTCAACCCTTGACCCTCAACCACATACTTAACAAATAATTAACCGTATATACAAAATATATACACTTATATACTTAATCCTGAATAATTAACCACAAAAATTTTTAAATCCAAAAAAATTTCTTTCCATAAATGTCAAATCCATACACTTATTTTCTGTCTAGATTTATTATTTAACCTTTAATCTATCATTTAAGATTTAATTATTTTTTCTAAATTCTCGTCATCACATTCACCCCTTCTCTAAGAATTTTGTCCCCAAATTCAACTTACACCGTATACCATACAAATTTTACACCATTCATACTCATCGCCACATGCTACCCACAACATCCCTCACAAGAGTAAAAAAAAAATCAAAATTGTGTTGAGGAGTCATATAGACTATGAATTTTCATTTTCACAAAGGTTTATGGAAATTCATCCATAAACCGTCATAACTTACGTATATAAAGGGGTGATTAGCCCAATATGCCCTGTGATCGCCAAGCATCGTTGGTCGAAACAATTTTTCCTCTCCTTCTCTTATCCCATCCGCCTTAGGCATACAAAATTTCTTACCTCGCCTTTATCGAAATTTGCACTAAAACAATTTGGTTCGGAAAATCTTCAAAGAACGCTTAGGATTTTCGTAAAAAAAGTTGGTCTAGCCAAATCAAATAGCATAGACTCATATCCATAATCAATTTCAATCGAAATATTATTGTATAGCCAAAACCCCGCTGGCAAATTAAAATTTTAAAAAAATCAATTTGAAAATGACGCCATGATGTCGCATCAGATTAATGTTTCGCTTGAAGATGCCGCATCGGTGACTTTGTCATAACACATCATACAATAAAGGGAATAACGATTTTAGATCAAATTCAACACTAAGTATTCTTGCATTTACAACTCCATCAACTTTTTATCATCTCTCGCACTAAAGTTACATGGTACATAAGTGATAAATAAAAATATATTTTGATATTTCAAATCATTATTGTCTAGCCAAACAATTAGCATAGATCGTATTTTAAACCGCTCAAAATCTTTTGCAAATCTATTTTATCATCTCAACAAGTAACTAGGTGTAGGTGGCCCAAGTCCGTGCATACACAATAATAGTCACCAAGAGTTGAGAATAAAAATTCATTTTCAAAAAGGCACATAGTGCGTAATTTGCTTGATGTCCAAAAAGTTCAAAGTCTAGCGTAGCTAGGAATTTTGGAAAACCTATGTCTCCATTAATAATCATTTGCTTAAATAGTCTATCTATTCCTATTATCCTTAATACTCCATTCACACAAAAACTATACCCAGTTCATCAAACTTACTACACTTATGAGTTCAGAACTTTCCACAATCATATGAGTTTAAGAACTTGTCCTAGTTGCACCTTTTCGCGTCCATTCGCTAAGGGGTTCATAAACATTTCATATAATCATGAGTCACTTAACGTACCATAAGTATGAGTTTTAAGAACTCGTACTTAACCTTATATTCTCTACCTATACCCTACCTATCTCATATACACACGAGAAAGGAATCACCCTCTCAACATGCATATAGCAAATAAATATGACACAAAACATTTCAATGATTATCGCATGCAAAACTAAGTGGTTTTTACACCAAGTACAATTCCCTCCCATAACAAGGAATCATACAACTTAAATCACCATACGAGTCCTCAATTGAAATCCCCACCTAATCTAACTCCTTCTCAATACGAATTTCATTCAACTCAGATTCATAATCCTTTCCTAATCTGCACTAATTCATAGTACAACTATCACAAAACATTCTTGTCGTAAACTTGTCAATCATTTGCTTGATCCATATCAGATCACGGGGTGATCTCATCGTATATATTACGATTCATTTCTATACTATGATCGCTTTTGTTTTACGATCTCCTATCCCCTGTACTTTTAGTCTTTTAGACTCGATCTACTCATCACTATCGCTCACTTTTATTATCGAGTTAGGAAACTCTATATCTTATAACTCAATCGAGATTCGCTTTTGAATCTTACCAACACACTTAACTCTATTTGAGTTAGTACTTATCCTAATCAATCATGCGTATATTAGACTAAGGTATCACTACCCTAGGTTTATAACCAACAACTTTTGATACCAACCGTGAAAGCCCCTTAATCCGGGTCCCAAATCACCACGGATCCGGACAATCATTCTATAACTATTTATGAAGATATAAACATAAATTATTTATACAATAAACTTTACACATTATTTCCCAAGGTCGAGAACCTTAACTTATACACAATTCATAACCCATGTCTAACATATATAACATTATTATCATACTATACTATTACAATTAAGTCAAGACATAAAATCCCAAGTTAAACTCGGGCTTTATCCTTTCCTCGTATCCGACGATGCTTCTTAATCTGCAATGTTAATCATGATATAGCAAGGGTGAGCATAAGTTTGCCCAAAGAAGTATAAATTTATTTAAGGATATATCATGATGGAAAGAATTGAACAATAAGTCAAGCTATAATTCTACAATATAATTGAGAACTAGCATGAACAAACTTTCATAGTTGAACGAACATTGAACATGAACATAGCAATTATATCTGGACCGAATGGTAATGAAGGTGATCAGCCTTTCATATCTGATGAATACATGCATTATGCACAGAGTGAGAATAAATAATTCATAGACATGACAATCAATAATGATTAACCACAAGTATATCTGAATGAAACAACTCGAGGTCGAGTTAAGAAAAAAACTTGCATGTTCCGATGTCTACCATTACGCAATCTATCTAGCTTTGACTGAAAATCTAATATAAATAATATCGATCTACAAATTAGAATAATATCATTACAATATTTAAAATAACCTAAACATAGTATCACATAATCCTATTAGTCTATAAAACACATAAAACCTAAACTCAAGTCAAACTTTTTATAAATCGAAATCGAGTTCTAAGACAATTCTCGACATTTCGACGGCCTAGTTTGACAAATATCGAAGTTTAAGTTCAATTAAACTCTACTAAACACTTAGCAATTATCTTAGATAATTATATTATCAACAAAATAATTTTCATAAGCTCGTAATAATTTTCAGATAATTATTATCATTTATCATGATTTTTCAATCATTAATATCGTATTTAAATGAATTAAATACCACATAATTCCTTTTATCATTAATATTTATTTAATACTAAATATTAATGAAAATCATAACATAATATTATAATATATATAATATATCAAAGTATTTTTAATACCTTAAAATCATATTTATATGATTTTAAAACAATTAAATCCATTATCCGATAATTGCTATTAATATTAAAATATTAATATTTTCATGACAAAATATCAAAAGTTATATTTTATAACTTAAAATATTTTTATAACACTTAAATCATTTTTATATGATTTTTAAATCATTAATTCTATTTTTCCATAATTTATTTAATATATTCATTAAATAAATTAATCACCATTAATATAAATTTATTAATGAATTTCATCACAAAATATCAAAAGTTATTAAAATAACTTAAAATATTTTCTATCACCATAATATAATTTTTTCATGATTTTTATGTAAAAAATCATTTTTAAATAATTTATTTAATATTATAATTAAATAAATTAAATACCATTATATTCCAAAATATTAAATATTTATGAAATATACTCTAAATAATTAAAAACTAATTTTCAGGCTTTAAAATAATTTTTAGGAATTTAATATTAATTTTTAATAATTAAAAACCATTTTTCTATATTTATTAAATAAAATAATAATTTTTAATAATTAAATGTCGCTAAAGGGGCATATAGCGATAGAACCGTCGCTATATGTGTTCTTGAGCATTTTCCAGAACTTCATGTCAGTGACTAAGGTAGCTAGTTTGACCTCAATTTAATCCATGTTCCACTTGATTCCTGGGCTTGTATTTGCTTTAATGTTGTAGTATACATGTAATACTACAACATTCAATAGATTACATGACCAAACTATAACTAAGCTGAGAGATTAAAGCTTCAGAAAACTTGTTAGAAGCTGTTCTTCATTTCTGGGTTTTCCAGAAATGAAGAACAGTTCGAGATGTTCACTTTTGATCCTCATAACATGCAATCTGGGCTTGCTTTGTACAATATAAAGATTCAATCATGAAGTAGGGATGTCAAGGTACACGTATACAACCTTCAACCAGTTTATCATCAACACATTAAAGAGATCTAGGTCAGTCAAACTCTGACAGAAAACATGTTCTTGAACAAATATGGGTTTTCCAAATTGTTCATCCAGCTGGTGGTCAACGGTAGTTTGACCTTGCATAACTTTGATCCAGTGCATGATCTGGTGGGTCTAATGGCTTTGATGTGTGGTTCTCATGTCACACTACCAAAATCAAACACTAGCATGGTCAGTAACATTAACAGTAGCAAGATCCGTGGTCTACAAAAATGTTGTTAGAAAAATGGTTTCTAACCTGGCTTTTTGTGTACATCAACGAGTTTTCACCAACAATAACGCTTTAATCTACACTTGATCTGGACTTGATACAAGTTCCAGATCAAAGACCTTATAATATACAATAAGTACAAACATTTAAAACACTAAAAACATTTACAAAGACAGATCTAGGAGACCTGACATTTGACTATCAAACAACATTTCAAAGTTTTTCCAGATTTTTCAAAACTTCAAAATCGTGCATCTAGATGTTATAGATCCATGATCCAATAACCTAGATCATTAAAAGACACCCTATAACACATATCTAACCAATCATTAACTACATCTAACATTAGATCATAAAATTTTAAGATTTAGGGTTTTTATACCTTATTCATGCTTCATCTTGATTCTGATCCTCATAATCTAACCATGACTTGCTATGGATCATATAAGGGACTGAATCACTTCAGAATTTTGTGGGTCTAGAGAGAGAAAGGGTTGATTGAGAGTTTGATAGCAAATTAGTAAAATTTGTGAACTTTCTCTCTCTTCAATTATTTATAAACTTGATACAATAAATCTATATGATGTAAGGGGCTGAGATTACTGAGATTTTTAGCATGTGGCTGATCTATGGTAGTTGACTTGCCAATATATGGCAAGATTCACTCACTTCCCTCTAATAATGCACAAAGGGTAAATTAGACTTTTAGTTTCCATTATTAAGGGCATTTTAGTAACTTGAACAAACCTTTAGGTTTTAACCCTAAGGGTTAAAACCTAAGGTTTTACAAATAAACTTTCTAAGATTTTCGATTTAGGTTTTAAAAATAAAAATTTAATATTTCTAAATTATAATTATGATTCTATAATTATTTAGAGATTTCTTGATCATAAATTCAAGTTTTCTAATTAGGATTATTATTTCCTAATTAAAATTGCTAATTTAGCAATTAGGTTCATAATTGTACACTAGGGTTTATAATCCAAGAATTAGGGTTTCTAAATTATTAGAAAATCTAATTAATCATTATACATATCCCTAATTAGGTTTACATAAAATTAAATAAATTTAAATACATTAGGATTTTAATATCCGAATTAGGGTTTCAAATTTCTGAAACTGAAATTAGGGTTTCTAGAACCGATTTCTAGGGTTTCTTATGACTCGTTAGGGTTTTCTAACTGAACGTTGACTTTCTTAGTATAATAGTAGGGTTTGCCACTGATAAGGGTTATCTGGTCAACCCTTGACCCTCAACCACATACTTAACAAATAATTAACTATACATACAGAACATATATACACTTATATACTTAATCCTGAATAATTCACCACAAAGATTTTTAAATCGAAAAAAAATTCTTTCCAGAAATGTCAAATCCATACACTTATTTTTTGTCTAGGTTTATTATTTAACCTTTAATCTATCATTTAAGATTTAAATATTTTTTTTCTAAATTCCCGGATCGTCACATCTACGAGAATTTACATTCTATGTGTAAGTAATCCATACACAGCTACAAGAGCCATGATAAAAGAATGATCTACCATAGGCTCCACCTTCAAGCTTAATACATCTTCTCCCAACACAACTCCACAATCTGACTATTTCCTTTTAACTTCAGCCAAAACTCTTCCTTCGCCGTCTGTTATGTTGAATTCGGATTTTCCAGCCAATCCTCCAATCTTGTGGCAACTCCCACTTTGAAATGAAATATGAATCCCACAATAAAATTATATTCTGAATCTCTCTTCAAGAACTTGCATCTATTTTTAACCTGAAACCATGGCTTCTCATTCTTTCCTTTAAGACCGTTGCACTTATAGCCATCCCAATTACCAAATCTTATTAATTTCTGCAGAGGAAATTAAGATCATTAGGCAAAGTTCGAATCTTTATTTAACAAAGTTAGGTAATAAATATTAATGAAATAAAATCTGCATACCTTTCGAAATATTGTACAGAGAACATTGCCTTGAAGATCCATGAGGTAAACTTCATTGCTGCACTTGCAGTCGTAATTATCAATATGATAAACAACTTTCCCATCTGAATCATAAACTGTATATCCATTTCCATTTGCTACAAGTGATTTCATCCAAATAGTATACATTTTTCCATAAGAAATGGTAGTAGTAGAATAAGGAGATGAAGAAGAAGTTCTGCAAGGGTACACCTTTCCCATCTAACAGAAAACTTGCTCTTTTCAAGTTGTGTGTGAGAGAGACAGGTTTATTATTGCTCTTTTATATGTTCAAAAGTCTTTGTGGGAGAGCTTGAACAAGATCATGATATAAATGTTTCTTATTGAACTAGACGTGTGAAAATAACTTCAACCAATAAAACTGCTGCATTTATTTATTTACTTTTTTGGAGTTCTATCATCTTGAAAGCAAGTATAATTATATATATATATATATATATATATATATATATATACCTTGTTTATTTGTTGATATATGTGCGTGTATACATGCGTGTGTGTGTGTGTATATATATAATAAAACATTTTATTATGGACTGTTTGTAAATTTATAGCTAAAACTGTGCCTAAATATACCTGCTATGGTCAAATGTTGCGACTGAAGTTGTGAGTCAGCAGAGAAATATAGTCCCTATATTAATTTCTTCCTTTAGTTTTAGGAGAGAGGAAACAAATATTTCCATATAGAAATTTCTTCCTTTGTTTAGTAGGAAGTTTGTTCAGCAGAGAAATTTCCATATGATCGTGTGGCTTACTTTCCATATTGATGTTTCAAACCAATACATTACTTTTACTTTAAAACCTTGCAAAATGTTTTGTGGCTTGATGTATCTTTCTTTGTAGTCTTCAAAATTCTCTCTACAAGTGCTATCTGTAAGAATGATTCCAACAATATTTTCTCACTTATTCTTGTGCACATTACTTCCTTTTGCATGTAAAGTTGTTGTGGGCATATGCAACATCTCGGTTTCTTATTGCATTAAGTGCGGATGGATTAATGTGGGCTTGATTTGCATGTCTTCATTGTCAAGCTTCCTCTTTTCTCACGTGCTTGATTTATATGTATTCATTTTAAAACTTGCTCTATTAATGAGAAATTGTTGTTTTGTTTGGTTGCAGAGATATATATGTTTTGGTGTTAGTTTGGATGCATAAATGATAGATTGGCTAAGGTTCTTTAGCTTTTTCAAGTGTGCCATGTAAAACAAGCAAAACAAGAACGATATGGTTCATTTGACAGACTCACATGCAATTTTCATTTGACAGACTCACAAAAATTCTCGTGAAATATGCATGAGAATCCAATTATAGCTATCATACATAAACAAATCAAATGAAAGGCTTACATAAGCATGCCTTTTAAGAAAGACAGCATCGTAAACTCGATGAATTGTCTGAAAACAAATATAGTTTGCATTAAGCACCCCATTTGATCTTGTAGACCCAGAGAGAGCAAGCCACAGTGTAGCTAAATTATTTGAACCAGACATTAGGTGACATAATCCTCCAATTGATAAAAGGGCATAAAAACTTTCTGCAAATAACAGAGTCAAGAAATTCAGTCTAATCAATTTAAATATTGACATGAAATGTAAGGAGAGGAAAAAGTAGTTGGTATACATTAATGAGTTCCATATGGAAGCTGGATCGAAGCAAAATAAGAGTGATGCCCTCATTACTGCCTCTGAGTCCTTCAGAATGGAAACTGATAGCCTGCAAAGGAAAGAGCATGAAAATATTCAAAAACTCGCATCATATTTTGAACATAAATATACAAATGATCATATAGCACAAATATTGGAATATGTTTGTACGACTGGGTCTTGTACTTATCTATATAGCCATTCATCAATAATTCAATATATACAATTCATTTGTAATAAGTAACATAGGATTGACAATTCCACTTCAGTAATAATATTAATTTTATTGGCCACTCTATTTTCATTTCTAATAATGAAATCTCTAACATAAACATTTCATATCAAATGAAAGAAAACTGACAGATAACATCAATTTTCCTCTGTCTTCTGAAGCCTGATCATTTGATTCAAGAATTTCCTTACTTTTCTAAAGGGAAAAAGGTTCCAGATTTCCAGGTATCTCACTCACTACCGACTCTAATCAACTGCATCCCAATTATTAGGCTTCAGCTAAAAGAACTAGTGTTACTGCTACCTATACAAGCTATATATAGTTACTCACTGTATATGCTTTTGCAACTGACACTACAGAGCTAACATAAAGAGGTTAAGAGGTTAATGTTGTGCTTATTGAACTCAAGTGATTATTGGTCATCCATGATAACTGACTAATGCAAACGTGCTAAGCTAGAATCTGTTCATAATATGTTATGTTCTATGTTAGGAAATATTATGTTCTGTTTATAAGAGTTATGTTAGTAAGTTTTTGTGATTTACTTGTACTATTACATCATTTCGATTCTATTGAACTTGATGAATTTGAGAATATATCTAAGTCAGGTGGGAGTAATATTGGATACAAAACATGGTACATAAGTCAAGTGTCATTTACAAACTCTTTTACATATATAAATCATGTTATATTTTAGTTTTGTTTACTTCATATAACTTGATTCTTTCTCTCTTTTAGGTTCTCGACCTAAGACGAAGCGTGGACCAACAATGGGAGAAAAGTTATGGTCACATATCGATGCACCCAAGAAGGTAATTTATGATGCAAATGGTCAACCTATTGGGGGGGACGCCAATAAGTTAACAACCTTTCTCGGGAGTCTTGCTCGCAATGGAGAATTTTTTCCAATAAGTACTCCAACATGGTCTAATATGACAGAGGCTAACATGACAAGGGCTTTGGATGAAATTCAGGTTATTAATCATAGCATTTTATAGAATTTGACATCAAACACTTTGAAGGTAATTTCATATATGTGTAAATTTGTTTGTTATAGAAACGATTTACCACAAATCACCCCAATGCTAAAAGAAAACTGATGGTCTATCATGAACAATAGGTGGAGAGATTGGAAGTCTAACTTAAAGAGTTCAAATTTTGTGCCTGGTGACCGTGGCAAATCTATAGCGAATACTATCAACAATGATCGAGTAAATCCTAATCAATGGGCTACGTTGGTTGATTATTGGCTAACTAATGATGCACAGGTTGTGTAATGACCGAGAAATTTGGATCCATTGTAAAATAATTTTTTTAATTAAATAATGAATAAAATTATATTATTTGTTATTATTATGTGTTAGTAAGATGAATGTCGTTCTATAACTTAGAAACGTCGGAATGTTGTAGTATTTCGACTATGTAAAGGAATTAAAGTGTTTGAATTTCTAAGACAAAAATAAAAGTTTTTCAATAAAATTTTCTGAAAAACACTATTCATCAATTTCTGCTCAGGAATTATTTTTGAACTTTCGAGAAATACGTAACGATAGACTTTCGAGGTGAGATGGATTATGCAATAATAATTCGAGTATGGAAAACGTAATTTTTTACCTGTGGACTTAATTTGGGATCGTTAGGGAAAATAAAGCGTTAAGGAGCTAAAGTGATGATCGTGTGATACGTAGGTATTGTACGAGGAAATGAATACGAGTATGCTACAAAGTATTATATGAGTATGTATGAATGATGGTATGTCGTATATATTGAATAAATATATGAGTGAGAATACGAGAATAATAAGTAGAGTATACGTTCTAAGGCTTTAAGCCAAATGAAATGGATTAGTAGGATTGTGTAGGAAGGGTATAGTTTAATTGGGATTGTGTTTAAGCCCAATATAAACTAATGTTTGAGCCCAAGTATTTGTTAAGGTAAAGTCCAAAGTGGATTAATGCAAGCCCAAAAGAATAATCTAAGCTAATTGAATTAAAGCCCAAATTAAGATCCAATGGGTGAATAAGATCCATGGGGCAACCCATGTGGGGCCATGATCACATGGGTTATCTTGGTGGCCAAGAAAATAATGTAATGAGCAAGTTAACTTAATAGCTAGGTAATGAATAGTGATGAGGTGATTAAGGAGGTGGGATTGGTTTATTGACCAATATGCCCTAACCTTGGTTTTCCTATAAATAAGAGAGCTTGGATTTCATTTGTTGTTTGTTAACTTTCATCCAACAACTTTCAACTTAATTGTTAGAGAGAATAAGTAAGAATAAGCTAGACTTTTATTATTAGAAAAGAAGAAGAACAAGCTTGATCATTAAAGGTAATGATCCTATGTCATTAATCTTCCATCTCTACAATTGTAGGTTGATAAGAGAAGTGTTGATTGATAGACATGTATGCTAAGAAATGATAAGAATGAATAATCAAAGGACTTAAGTCTTAATAAGCTGTGAATAAGCACTTTGTTCATAGATAAGTTATGAACTAAGGAAGAACTTGCAAGAACTTGTAAAATGTTTACATGAATGAAGTTTGTATGAATGATGGCTAGAAGACTTCAACTATTATAAGTCATGTAAAATGAAATCATAAGTAGTTCATACTTTTATAATTATAAACTGATGAAGAACAAGTAATAAATCATCATGTAAATAAGTTCATAAAATATGTATGTTAAGATGTTAGTATGACGGATAGATTCCATTTGAAACGATGAACAAATCATAAGTAACGAAGTTATGCCGGAATTTACACGATTAGACGATAATCGTCGAATTCATAAAATTCTTGGATTAGAAGTCAAATTTTTATATTGAGCTCGAAAACGTTGGTTTTCGATGGAGACAAGTCTTATTTGGCATTATAGAGTTGTGGACTCAAAAATGACCGGATTCCGATTAAAACGAAGAAACGAGCATTGAACGTTCACGAACGTATATTATTTTTGTTAAAAATGAACTCAAAGGTGAATTTTGAGTTAACGAAGTTAAAAATGTAAAATTCTTGTATGAACATGTAGAGTATGTGATTTGTGAGCTAATGGCTTTTGAATGAGCCAATTCGGACTTATAACGAAGAATTTATGAGCCCGGGAAGTTCACCAAACAAAATAACTGTAAAAATTT
This sequence comes from Panax ginseng, assembly GCA_020205605.1. Classification (NCBI taxonomy): domain Eukaryota; kingdom Viridiplantae; phylum Streptophyta; class Magnoliopsida; order Apiales; family Araliaceae; genus Panax; species Panax ginseng. The sequence goes on from CM035129.1 coordinate 36,168,964, forward strand.
TACGGGGCTCGGGGGTCAAGCATTGTAACGACCAGAGTAGTCGTGGATTAAGCGCTACAACGCGAGGTATGAATATGACATACTGGGAAGTGGCACCGCATCGTGAGTCTCAAGATCTTGAGAGTGAAATGCAAGTACCAAGACCGAATGTGAGACACTTTGAAACCCACCTTGGCGCATCATGAAGTTCAAGAAGGAAAATTTGGTGCCATGAGTTGCCCGACCTTTAGGGTTTCACAATAAAGGAAGTTTATGAAGATAAAAAGAAAGGTAATTGGTTAATGATGAAGTATAACATTAATTAACTTAATGTAACATTGTGTACAGTGTTTTAAATCTTAAGTATGTTCACTAAAGGTTGAAGAAAATTAATTGAACGTGAACGTAAGAACGATGTAAACTATAAAAGGCAAGCTAGAGCCAATAGTAACAAATCTAATATATGATTAGATTGAGAAGAAGGGTAAGATATAGTAGTAATCTTACTTGATTATATATGATCTAATGTGTTACGATATGTGATCATATATTGTAGAGACCTTAAAGACTTAAAGTGAACGTGTAATAACAGTAGCAGACGCTGAAGGCAAGTATTCTAGCCCTTGTCTATGTTTAATCTAGACAAGTTTTGTGATTCATGTATTCTTACGCATGAATTGAGGTATGATGAAGTCAAAGCCAATTCTTTCGGCTAGACTTACGATATGTTGGATTTCTTACAACCTATCAAAGTATTGTCAATGTTTTACCAAACTATTTTGGTGTGGTTTTCAAATGATGACTGAGTATGCTAAAAAAATGTTTTGTCATCAAACGACAGGCACGTGAGGTTGCCACAACTTAAACGTATATACGTTTAAAGAATGTTGTGTTGATCAACATAGAGTACTATAAGTTGATCACCTAGACGTGCTCGTAAGTAATGTCGGACTTATGGACTTAGTGTCGGGTTGTCCTTTTTAAAGAAAGTATGAAATGTTCAAGGTCTTGGACCAAAATTGATGTTTTACTAAATGTTGTTATTGTAAAACGTTTTAAGAAAAGAGAAGTATTATTTTGAATTATCGATAGTACTTCATAATTATTGTTCAGTTATTGAAGAAATATGATTTGTATGATTCAAGCATATTGTTAAATGGAATTGTTGTACTTGCTGAGCTAGTTATGCTCACTCTTGCTTGAACCATATGAATGCAGCTAAAATCGAACGGACCGAAGGATCCGGTAAAGATAAAGGGAAGGCTAAGGCAGACAGTTGAACTGTCTTGAAAGTAGTATGCACACAAGCCAATCATGTTTGATGATAAAGCATATACTTTATAACAATCTTATTCATTTATTAATAAAAAGTATTAATTTATTAAAGGCTTTTAATTATCTACATGATGCTATTTTATAATATGTGATAAACCCATAGTTTTAAGCAATATTTTTAGAATAATGATGATGATCATTCTAATGAGATCTAAATTCTTAGAATGCTTAAAATTAAAATAGTTCCCAATCGTTGGATTACTAAATTGGGGATTAGTGAATCCGGATAGATTGGTACATACGTTGCTTGCTCATTGGATGGGGATGATTGATCTCATGATCATTTGTGTGGAGACACTAAAGCGAGTTTGTAGGTGCTTATTAGAGAATAAGTTCACTGAACGTGGCTCGCTAAGGAATACCTAATGGAGTTTTACTTGCCTGTCAATAGGAATTCTTGAAGTGATAGTAGTACAAGTGATCCTTGGACTTGAGATCATCATAGTATCTTGTGTATGATGAGTTATACTTTGACTTATTCCTTAAGACCCTTAGGGTATATCAAAGGGTATGCTTGGGTATAATAAGTTGTACATGGAGATAATGTATGATGAATAAAGAATCTAGCGCTTCTAGTAAAAGAAGAGAAATGTCCTATGTGATTCGATAAATGACAACCCAGTAGTCTTTGGCCAAGGTAGAATGAAATTAGAAAGGAGTTTCTAATTTGCATTATTTGGAGTTGTGCATTTAAGAGGCGAAATACATATAATTAAATAAAATAAGACTTGACAGTAATTCTATGTCTTATATTTAATTGGGACATTGTATGGTGGAAGGATTGAATTGTACGGTAACTATTTACTCAAAGGTTCTTTTATGATTAATGTTGAAATCTATATTATCTATAAGATTAGAATTGTTCTAATTGATTTATTCACAACCGGTTTAATATGGAGAACCTAAAGGGTCACACCATAAAAGGAAGAATAATTATTTAAGAAGTTAATGGCATAATCGTAATAATAAGTTAAGTATATTTACTTTAATCTATGGTGATAGAATAAATTAAATAGCTTAATATTTATTATTTAATATTTTGGAAATATTAAATATAAATTAATAAGAGGAGTTTTATTATTATTATTATTATTATTACTATTATTATTATTATTATTTAAATCCTAAAGGAGTTTAGGAATTAATTAATAAAAGTACTCTCATTTATTCCTAATAAGATTATGAGGCTAATTAATTAAAAGTTTAATTAATTATTCCTAATAAGATTAGGAGCCTAATTAATTAAAAGAGTTTAATTAATTAAAATAAAGCTCAATTTCTTAATTGTTAAGGAGGGTTGCCTACATCTATAAATAAGAGGAGTCTTATTATGGGTGTCGTGAATATTTTCACAACACATGAATACGTAATTCCAATAGTTGAGAGAGTACCATTTTCTATGAGAGATAGAAAAACTAGGATTTTGCCAAATACCCATCTTCTTGAATCCTTCTTCTTCCTTGGTGGATCACCTCTAGAGGCCAAACACTTGGGTGACTAACGTTGATCAAAGGAAGGAACCAAACCCGGTGGATTCAAGTTGAACGCGAAAAGGATTGGAGGTGAACTTGTACTTGAGGAAGCTCGAATCTTTAAGGGTATTATTCTTATTTTATCTTTAATTGTACGAAAAATGATGATCCGGGTATATGGTTTGTAAAATTTTAAACTCTGATTTTTCACGTTTTCGTTTATTTTGTGCAATTTGATTGCGTCCATGAATATTACAAACCTAATAGTGGCATCAGAGCCAAATCTTTATGTGAATTATTAATTATTTTAATTTGATATGTATATTGATATGTGTTTAGAACAATTTAATTGGACATAATTTTGTTGTATTTAATTTATTTAAAATAAATAAATAAATTCCATTCGCGAAGCTGTTGCGCTGAGTCCGTGTATTTGATGCATAAAAAGGGGACCTCCAACCATGCTTCAGGTAATATGATTACCGACCATGCTTTATTTATATGATTCACGTGGCTAGCTTTTATATACTGAAAGTAATCTATGTTATATATATATATATATATATATATATATATATATATATATATATATATATATATATATATATATAAAGTTATCTAACTTTTACAGGATTACATTATATATACATAAGCTAGCTTCTTTATAGTGATTCATCATGATTCACGTGATATATATTTTATTATTATTATATACGGATAATATATATTATATTATTTTAGCCGTATGGTTACTATTATAATATATATTTATATATTATAATATTCTTAATAATTTTATAATTAAAATAAAAGTTTATTTTTATCTTAAATAAAAGATTTATTTTAATTGTAAAATTGAATTTCATGCTAACTAATTAGAATTGAAATTTGATTCCATGATAACTAATTAGAGTTGAAATTGGATTCCATGTTTCCTTAAATAAAAGAGTTTATTTAGATATGAAATAAGATTTCATGTTATTCAAAATAAAAGAGTTTATTTGTGAATAGGAAAGAGAATCCGTATTTCCTTAAATAAAGGAGTTTATTTAGATATGAAATAAGATTTCATATTATTCAAAATAAAGGAGTTTATTTGTGAATAGGAAATAGAATCCGTGTTTCCTTTAATAAAGGATTTTTTTTTACTTGGAATTGGATTCCATAATTAATTAAAATAAGTGAGTTTATTTTGATTAAAGATTTTGATTAAAATAAAATAATTTATTTTATTCAAAATTGGATAAATTAAAATAAAAGAGGTTTATTTTGATTTAAATTTGAATTAAAATAAAAGAATTTATTTTGATTCAAAATTAGATTTTATACTAACTAAATTTGCCCATTAAATGATATCAATATATATATATTGAATGTTTATTATTCATGAGATGAATGTTATTTATTGATGCATATGGTGATGTGTATGATAATAAATGGGATTGATTATGGACTATTGACCAATGTGATTGGATTTTATTTTAGTTAGATGCATGAATGTATGAGTTTTATTAAATGGGGTCTGCATGCACTGCCTTCTCTAATTTTTTCTTAATGTAAATTCTATCCTCCTCCTATGTACTTCTCCTTGACTGCTGATCAAGGTTTCTATTTATTTTAAATAGTTTTGTAAAAGGAATAGTTAGAATTAATTTTGAAGAATTGGAGATCAAAGAGCAAGGAGCGCTTGAAGACCCGTTTGTAATGGAGCCCGAATTTAAATGTAATAGTTATATTTAAATATTAATTCTTGCACCCCTAGGGCTTGACCTTTTGGTTCACTTGGTGGCTAGTGAACCAAACTAGAATAAAAGTTCATAATCAATCTGGGTAGAATATAGTATTCTATATGCTCATGCTTGTACTATATATATATTATATATTATGCAAACATGCTTTGCATGTTAATTAATATGACGCGTATTTTATATATATATGTGCATGCATGCTAAATAAGATGAGACAAATTAATAACAAACCCCTTAATTTTTTTTATATTAAGTCCTAAGCGTTCAAAGATATTTGGAATATCGAACGTCGCCTTCTAACATGATAAAATAATAGAGTATCAATTAATTATTAAAAGTTTGTTGTGTCACCACAAGGCTTATCTTAATTCTTTGAGATGTTAATTTTATTACATTTGATGCTTATAAAGAAAATTGAACAATATTGTTTTGTTGTGTCACCACAATGACAATATTTTTCTTTTTTGAATATATGGAGTGCTAGGTTGGACGTAACTTGGATAATTTTGATTCGGATGTGCCACCACTTGATCAAAATAATCTAAGAGGCAAAATACAAGGAGTTGCATAGTTGATCTAATTGACAAGAGTTGTTTACTTATTTATTTATATATAGTTTGTTGTGTCACCACAAGGCTATATACATTTGAAATGGGATCCTTATTCTCACTAGCAAATCTTTAATTAGATTTTGCTGAACTATATAAGTGAGGGTAATATAGTTTGATAAAAATAGTGGGAGATACAAATTTAAAATAAGACCTAATTTATTTTGGTAATTAATAAAAGAATGTATGCTAAAATGTTGTTAATTACAAATTCATTTACAGAATTTTACAATGTCTAAATTACTATCACTGCGAAACATATTAGATGCTATTTAACCAGACCGGATTAAACGGATTGGTTAAGGAAATTGAGAATAGTTCTCACGGCTGAAAAGCTATCTTATGTCCTTAATACGCCTATCCCTGTAATGGTTGCAGACAATGCCTCTGAGGAAGATATTGCTACTTTTAAAAAGTGGCAAGATGATGCACAGTTGGCTCAATGCATCATGCTCGCATCCATGAGTAACGAGCTTCAGCGTCAGCATGAAACTATGGATGCTATTACTATATTCCTACACATCAAGTAGTTGATGGTGAGAAAAATAGGACTGATAGATATCAAATATCAAAGGAGCTCTTCCGATCTAGAATGACCAACGATACTACAGTACATACATGTGTCCTAAACATGATCAATTTGATTGAACAATTAGGACAACAGGTTTTGTCATGGATGGAGAGTGGATCTAAGATTTGATCTTGCACTCACTCCTGGACTCCTTTCATAATTGTTGTGATTTTTTCATATAAACAAGCTAGATATCAGCCTCGCTGATTTGCTTAACATGTTGAAAAATGTTGAGAGTCCCTTTCCAACCAAGAAAGACCATGTCTTACTGGTAGGGGCAAAAGGATCTTCTGAAAAGAAGAACGATTCAAAGAAGGTAAATAGAAAGGCAAAAACAAAGGATAATAAGAACAAAACTGATATCGATAGCAAAGGAGTTTGCTTCCACTGCAATAAGCCAGGACACTGGAAAGAAACTGCGAGAAGTATCTTGCAGAGGCTAACCAAAGAAGCTTAGTGAAGTTTCAGTTCCAAATACAATTTTGTTCAAGATTTAAAATAAATTTTTCTTTAGGTCAAGGTTCTACTTAGGTATTGGATACCGACTTTGGTTATCATAAGTATAGATTTATGAAGGGACCAAGCAGAAGTAGAAAGCTAAACAAAGATAAGTAATCCTATGTGTGAGAAATGAAGCAAAGGTTGCCACATTAGCCATAGAAACTTATAGTTTAGCAATGCCTACGGGCAAATCTATTAAGTCAATAAGTTGTTATTGTATTCCAGTTCTTGTTAGAAATATTATTTCCATTTTATTGTTGGACAATGAAATCTTTTGTATTATATTTAAGAACAATTGTTGTTCTATTTATAATAATAATGTTTTGTATAGAACTGGAATATTACTTAACGAATTTTATATACTTGACTTGCGTGAAAAATTATTTTGCAAGTTGAACAAACTAGTATAAGAAAAGGAGATGATCATTCAAAAAGTTGAATGTTTGTATTTGATGAAATACAAATGTAAATTATTTGAAAGGTTCAAAAAATTTAAAAGTGAAATTAATTGAAAAAGTTTTAGAATTCTTTGATTAGATCAAGGAATAAATACATGTGCAATAAGTTTCTAGATCATCTCAAATGATTTTCTCATAATGGACGCCTCTTGATACCCAATAATTAATTGGTGTATCTAAAAGTACCTTGTTAGACATGGTGCGGTCCATAATAATTTTACTGACATTCCAGTATCCTTCTGGGGTCATGCCCTAGAAATGGCTGTATATCTACGAAAAAGGTAACCTCAAAATTTGACCTCGAGACTCTATAAGAGTTATGGACAGGGAGGATTTCTAATCTTAAGTATGTTAAGATAAGGGTTTATCCAACTTATTGAAAAAGGTTTCAAAGGATAAGCTTAGGACAAGATTTGACAAGTACAAATTTGTGGGACATCGTAAAGTAAGTTTAGGGTATATGTTCTATAATCCTACTTAGCAAAAGGTGTTTGTTGCGAAACACGCTGCCTTCTAAGATAAAGATGTTTATCATTGAAGGGGATAGTAGGAGGATTATAGTTCTTGAAGAGTTCAAGATCCACAAAACACTATAAGTCAAATAAGAGGAACCTGTAGATATATCTATTGTACCACAACCGAATCGTAAATCTGGAATAATACCTAAGATACCTGGGAGGTATGGATTCATCATAGATGATGATGATGATGAGGTACGCATCATGGAAGATGATGATCTAGTTATATACGATAAGGTAAGTTGTAGACACTCAGAGAAATGGATTGAAGCAATCTTCTCAAAAATAGAACATTCATTTTGATGAAACAATCAAAAGAGTTTGATTTTATCAAAAACAAGAATGAACCTAGTGTGTACAAAAGGGTTAGTGGGAGCGTCATGACATTCCTAGTATTAAATATTGATATACTACGGATAAGGAATGACATGTCAATGCTAGAATCAATAAAGATAAAGTTGTCTAAACATTCCTCCATGAATGATTTGGGAAGAGTATCTTAATTGGGGATACAAATCTATATAGATAGATTCAAGAGGATGCTCGACTTAACCCAAGGAACGTATATTCATTTGATGCTAAAGTCGTTTAGCATGGCAAACTCCAAGAGGTGTCTCATGTTGATGAGCCATGGAGTGTATCTCTCTTAATAGTCCCCATAGACTCCTAAAAAGAGAGATCGCATGAGTAACTATCATGTATGCAATGAAATATACGAGACCTGATGTTGATCGGTCATATTCTGGAGAAGATCACTGTAAGACAGTGAAAACATCTTAAAGTACTTTACCGGCACTAAGGATGTGATCATATTCATGGTAGGTCTGAATTAAAACTAGAGGGCTTAACAGACTCAAGTTTTATCAGATAGACCAAGACGACAAAAAATCCACTTTAAGGTAAAGCGTTACCTTGAACGGTGGTGCAGTGAAATTGAAAAGGTTTCAAATAGCAAAGAGTTGTTGGTTTAGTGATAAAGACAAAGTATATAGCTACAAATGAAGCTGCAAGTTGATTGTTTGGATGAAAAGTTCATTACAGAACTAGGAATAGTTCCTAATTCTCATCTTGGATCTAAACATGTGTTGTGGAACTATCACTTGATTATATGAATCATTGAAAGATGGGAAATCACTATGGAAATAGTGGACTCTCAAGAACAACATTATATATCCATTAACTAAAGCTTATCCAACAGCAGGATAATCGCCACTTAAAGAAGAAGGGTATGAGATACCATGGCGATTCGCTTTAGTGCAAGTGGGAGATTGAAAGTAGTATGCACACAAGCCAATCATGTTTGATGATAAAGCATATACTTTATAACAATCTTATTCATTTATTAATAAAAAGTATTAATTTATTAAAGGCTTTTAATTATCTACATGATGTTGTTTTATAATATGTGATAAGCCCATAGTTTTAAGCAATGATTTTAGAATAATGATGATGATCATTCTAATGAGATCTAAATTCTTAGAAAGCTTGAAACTAAAATAGTTTCCAATCGTTGGATTACTAAATTGGGGGTTAGTGAATCCGGATAGATTGATACATACGTTGCTTGCTCATTGGATGAGGATGATTGATCTCATGATCATTTGTGTGGAGACACTAAAGCAAGTATGTAGGTGCTTATTAGAGAATAAGTTCACTGAACGTGGCTCGCTAAGGAATACTTAATGGAGTTTTACTTGTCTGTCAATAGGAATTCTTGAAGTGATAGTAGTACAAGTGATCCTTGGACTTGAGATCATCATAGTATCTTGTGTATGATGAGTTATACTTTGACTTATTCCTTAAGACCCTTAGGGTATATCAAAGGGTATGTTTGGGTATAATAAGTTGTACATGGAGACAATGTATGATGAATAAAGAATCTATCGCTTCTAATAAAAAGAAGATAAATGTCCTATGTGATTCGATAAATGACAACCCAAAGAGTCCTCTGGTTAAGGCGAATGAAATTAGAAAGGAGTTTCTAATTTGCATTATTTGAGTTAATGCATTTAAGAGTCGAAATACATATAATTAAATAAAATAAGACTTGACAGTAATTCCATGTCTTATATTTAATTGGGACATTGTATGGTGGAATGATTGAATTGTACGGTAACTATTTACTAAAAGGTTATTTTATGATTAATGTTGAAATCTATATTATCTAGAAAGTCGTTGATCGCCAGGGAGACTTATCCCTATTTTAGAATAAATATTATTTATTTAAATAAATTAATATTTTAATTTATTTATTTAAATAAGATTAGAATTGTTCTAATTGATTTATTCACAACCGGTTTAATATGGAGAACCTAAAGGGTCACACCATAAAAGGAAGAATAATTATTTAAGAAGTTAATGGCATAATAGTAATAATAAATTAAGTATATTTAATTTAATCTATGGTGATAGAATAAATTAAATAGCTTAATATTTATTATTTAATATTTTAGAAATATTAAATATAAATTAATAAGAGGAGTCTTATTATTATTATTATTACTATTATTATTATTATTTAATTCCTAAAGGAGTTTAGGAATTAATTAATAAAAGTACTCTCATTTATTTCTAATAAGATTAGGAGGCTAATTAATTAAAAGTTTAATTAATTATTCCTAATAAGATTAAGAGCCTAATTAATTAAAGGAGTTTAATTAATTAAAATAAAGTCCAATTCCTTAATTGTTAAGGAGGGTTGCCTACATCAATAAATAAGAAGAGTCTTATTATGGGTGTCGTGAACACTTTCACAAAAACCTTTTCTATGAGAGATAGAAAAACTAGGGTTTTGCCAAATACCCATATTCTTGAATCATTCTTCTTCCTTGGTAGATCACCTCTAGAGGCCAAACACTTGGGTGGCTAAAGTTGATCAAAGGAAGGAACCAAACCCGGTGGATTCAAGTTGAACGCGAAAAGGATTGGAGGTGAACTTGTACCTGAGAAAGCTCGAATCTTCAAGGGTATGATTCTTATTCTTTATCTTTTCTTTAATTAATAATTGTACAAAAAAGGATGATCCGGATATATGGTTTGTAAAATTTTAAACTCTGATTTTTACATGTTTCCGCTTATTTGTGCAATTTGATTGCGTTCATAAATATTACAAACCTAACAGTCTATGTAATAGTATAGGTTTAATGTTGTAATGTATTTGATATTATGGCACAGAACTTATGTATTGGTTATAAAGAACCTGGGTAGGGAATATTGTTGGAATATATATAAGACATATTCATTCTATTGAGGCTTTTCAATTGAATGTTTGTATGAACTGTAGCACCGTGTAGCACCATATGTCGGGTTGGAAGATACCTAGATTTGGGGGCGTCACATGTTTTGTTTATTCTAGTTTTATGTATTATCAATTCTTAGTTATTGTTATATATTATTATTATTATTAATTTATAAATACATGCAATGTAGGATATAGCAATAAAAAATTATGAAAATCGGAAAAATTATTAGTAGGTCATACATTGGGCACTAAATCAATTCCAAAAAAGAAGCATGAATTGGTAATATTTGATATTATTTCAATATTTTTTTTATCGTTAATCATGTATTAGACTTCTATGAATAGAGTATTTATTGAATTATGTACTATTTTTTGTTTTATTTGTAGTACCAAATAAATAAAAAATAGATTGATCAAGAGGATATGTATATACAGTCCCACACTCGTAATGATAACTCAATTTTATCGGGAGCATCCTCGAATGTGGTACGTATTTATCAATCCTCAAACAATGGGGTCTTTTAACTCTTTATTCTATATTGTCTTATTGTTGTTGTTGTTGTTGTCCTGTTGTTGTTGTTGTTCTATATGTGTATGGTCAATACCATGGATCCCGAGTTCATGATATCGGTTCACGCTATCACTGATGTAATAGCTTTTAATTAGTATATCAAAATCTTCTTTGCACTTAGCAATGGTAGCATTACTCGCACTTACATAATATGGCTCTTTCCCCTCACTTTTCTAATTATCTTATATCACTTCATGCTGGTTGTTTCTATTTGTAATGCTTCATTATGAGAATAAAAATACAAACTTTGCTATCTGAGTATTATCTTTATTTGGGCATTAGTGTTAACTAAACCAAATATATTCTAGATTATTCAAGAAATATCTTAATTAATATTAGTACATGAATTGATGATATCTAAGTACATGAATGTATTTGAATTGTCTTGGAACATGTAATGGTTAGGTTCATGAACATGAATGTGGTCATGTAGTAATTATTATTGTGGATCTAGAAGTGTCCTATGAGTCCTATAAATAGTGTTGTATTTTGTTCATTTGAATCAAGTGAAATCCAAGTGTTCTTATATTCTCCAAAGTTACATTTCACTTCCTCCCTAAAATATATTCTCTTCCTAATCTTCCATCAAGTGGCATCAGAGCAAGTTAAAAAAAAGAAGAGCATCCGGAGTCTCAATTGGCAACTATCAAAGTCAGTAGATGAAGCAGGCTTTTAAAAGTGATCTGATTTCAACAAGTTAGCAAGTCCAAAAATTCCACCAAGAAGGTAAGTGGTCCCATCATCATTACCAAAAAGGAATAAGACTGCAGACTTAATTTGTGAAATTATAAACAAGTAATATTGTGATATTGACTTGGGAGGTTTTTCAAGTGGGCCTTATGTCACAAAGTTGACGAATTGCATGGTTGCATGGTTAACAGAAGATTTGGCAATAAAGAAATTACCTTGCCAGTTTTTCAAATCGCATATAAGCATCCGATCAGCCTCATCCAACACAAGGTATTTTTTGTTGATTTATTTTTAAAAAACAACGGGGTGATGGCAAATTCAAACAATCTAGTCTCTCTAATTACTCGTTTAACGGAGAAGACTTTGATTATTGGAGCCATAATATGAAAGTATTATTGAAGTCCTTCAAGTTGTGGAGTATTGTTGAAGATGGTTATGATGAACCAGAAACTGAAGAGGGTTTGTCACAAGCCCAGAAAAATAGCCTGAATGATAAAAGGGAAAAGGATAACAAGACACTCTTCCAAATTTATCAAGCAATTGAAAGGCCAATTTTTGATAGAATTTCGAAGGCAGAAACTTCAAAAGAAGCTTGGGATATTTTGCAATCAATATATAAAGGTGAAGAAAAGGTAAAAAAGGTACGACTCCAATCTTTGCGTTTAGAATTTGAGAAGTTGCAAATGCAAGAAAATGAGATTATTGTTGATTATGTTTCAAAAGTTACTTCAATTGTTAATCAAATGGCAACAAATGGAGAAATTTTGCAAGATCAAAAAGTTGTTGAGAAAATTCTTCGAAGCTTACCACAAAAGTTTGATTTTATCGTGATAGCCATCGAAGAGTCCAAAGATGTGTCAAAATTGTCTTTGGAAGATTTGCAGGCTTCTTTAAAAGCACATGAGTTTCGTGTTAATCAAAGAAATCCACCTTCTAATGATCAAGCTCTCAAGTCTGAAATTACGGGAGGCCGAGGTGCTCCTCGGGGTCGCGGCCGTGGAGGAGGTCGTGGACGTGGAAGAGGTGGCTTCCAAGGAAACAGAGGTAGACGCTCTAATTTTCGTGGCAATGGAAAAGGATCACAAGGTAACAATAATAATTTTAAGAGAGAGTCATTTGAGTATTTAAACAATTCTCAAAGAGAAAGAGGTAGTGTTATTAATCAAAGAGGGAGAAAAGGATATATTGAATGTTTTCATTGTCATAGGCCTGGTCATAAAATTAGTGAATGTTGGTTTGCACCATCTAACAAAAAAGAATCTGGATTGGTGCATGAAAATGAATCAGTTGAGAAAGATTATTCAGAGTCATTATTAATTGCTTGTCGAGAAAATAATAATCATGTTTGGTATTTGGATAGTGGTGCCAGCAAACATATGATAGGAAATAAGGATTTATTTTCTACCCTGGTGGAGTCAAATTTTGGGCAAATAAAAATAGGAGATGCTAGAGCCTATACAATTAAAGGAGTTGGAGAAGTCACTTTCAAAACAAAATCTGGAAAATTTGAAAAAATGTCAGATGTTTATTTTGTTCTGGGCATTAAAAGCAATTTGCTAAGTAATCTTTGACAACTTTTATGAAAAGGGTTTGATATAGTCTTTCATGATAAATTGTGTACTCTGTCAAAAAATAATCAGGTCGTGGCAAAGATTAGCTTGGCGGAGAATAATTTATTTCCACTTCCTCTCCAAGTGGAAAATTTCCATTATTTTGCTAGTTTTAATAAAGAAGTTTCCAAGTTGTGGCATGACAGGTATGGCCATTTGAATTTCGACAGCCTAAAATTGTTAGCGGTGAAGGAGATGGTGAATGGATTACCCCAGATTAATAAAATGGATGAGACTTGTGAAGCATGCCAGTTTGGAAAGTTGCATCGTAATCCATTTCCCTCAAAATCCTCTTGGGGGGCAAGGCAACCACTTGAACTTGTTCATTCAGACCTGTGTGGACCTATGACAGTGTCATCTTTTGGAGGTAACATATACTTCATTTCTTTTATTGATGATTACACAAGAAAGGTGTGGACTTATTTTCTTCATGAAAAATCTGAAAGTTTTCAAGCTTTTAAAAATTTTAAAGCAGAAGTTGAAAATATTTCTGGTTGTCACATAAAGACTTTGAGAACAGATCGAGGGTCAGAGTATCTTTCAAATGATTTTCAGCATTTTTGTAAGGATAATGGCATAAGGCATGAATTGACAGTTCGCTATACACCGCAACAAAATGGTGTTTGCGAACGGAAAAATCGTATAATCGTGGACATTGTTAGATGCATGCTGAAAAGGAAAAGGTTGCCACGCCAATTTTGGGCAGAAGCTGTTTCTTGTGCGGTTTACTTGATCAACAGGTCACCAACAAAAAGTTTAAAAAATTGTACTCCTCATGAAGCTTGGTATGGGAGAAAACCAAGTGTCCAACACTTGGAAGATTTTTGGAAGTGTAGCTTTTGCTCATGTACCAAATGCAATAAGGACAAAACTTGATGACAAGGCGAAAAAATGTATTTTGTTGGATACAAAGAAAAGGTCAAAAGCCTACAAGCTGTATAATCTAAAAATAAAGAAAATTGTCATTAGCAGGGATGTAAACGTTGATGAAAAATCTTTTTTCAATGATGCTGACATAAACACTGCAGATGAGGTACCATTGCTCGTGGAGGATTTGGAAGGTTGTAGCAGTATACCAAGTGAAGATGATCCATCTTTGAATCCAATTGATGTTCCATCATCCTCAACAGGAGCGTCTGTGATAACCCGAGATTTCGAATAATTAAAATTTTACGAATAAATTTTTTTTTATTGACTGTTAATATTGTACTAAGAATTTGTGAGACAAGTCTCAAGAATTAGTCAATATATGTTTTGACTGAGAAATTAGAGTAGAGTTGTGCTTAACAGCTTTAGAAAAACCCTAACCCTAATTTTCGGATAGAGATTCGGTAGAAAATACAATTAAAATAATTGTATTGTTGATTATGTGTTTGGACTGTATAGAAATGTTGATTAATGGTTGACTGGATAAGGTTTAATATTAATAAACCTTAATAAGGGATTTAAAACCCTAATCTTAAATTTAGAAAATAAAATGTACAGTTAAAAACCCTAATTGTACGTTAAGGAACCCTAATTTAAAATCTGGGATTTCCTAAACCCTAATTAGGCAACCCTAATTTTTATTAGCATGCCTAAAGTGTTTGTTAAACTTAAATATGATTAGAAACTCTAATTATATTTTTTGTATGTTAAATTTCTATTTTAGAAACCCTAATTTTATTTTAGAAAATTTATTTTTCTAATTAAACCCTAAATTTGCAAATTTTGGGAATTAGAATTTTTAGACCTAAAGGGTACAAAACCTAAACCCTAGATTATCCAAACCCTAAACCCTAAGGGTTTCATCTAATGCAAAAAATCTAGAAAAAAAATTGGAAATGACCATAATGCCCTTTAAGAGATTTTTATTAGCTAGCTTGCAAAATTGTCCAATGCCTTTATTAGGTCACCAACTCTCTTGACTTTGCAACATAAAATCCAGTAAATCAGCAGCCAAAATCGTCCAAATGATCAGATCTAGCAACATCAAGCATTATATATAAGTTTAGAGAGAAAAAGTCCATAATTTAGACATTTTGTAAACTTAGCTCTCACCAACTCTTTTCCATACAAGACCTCCGAAAATTTGAAGTATATCAGTCCTAAATTCAGTCCATAGATCAACCAATAACAGATTTGAGGATTTAGATCAAGAATCGAAGCTAGAAAGGTATAATCCTATTTTTATTTTTGATCTTTGTTGCTTGAGAAATTTTTGTGTTTATGTGTTTAAGATATTGCTAGAAGATGTTTTTAGTTGATCTATGTTGATATAACACGGATCCATAACATCAAATGGCTTTAAAATGGTGTTTTTCAAAAAAAAAAAAAAAAAAAAAAAACTGTCAAGAACAAAATCTGTGGTCTGACAACCTAATGTCAGGCGCCACAGATCGTTGCTCGTTTGTTGTTTTTGTTATTTAAAAGCTTTAAGTTGTAGCCTGGTAGGAGGTCTTTAATCTGTAGTTGGTATTACTGCTAAATGATGTCTGGATCGGGAGTTATAAATGGTCAAAGACCGTTGACCGGCCATGACCGGGTCGAATTCTGGGCAGCCCAGAACGTGGAAATCAATGTCTGACAAGTTTTTGTAATGATCGTGTCTCGCGATCGATCTTAGTTTAGTTGTTGATGTTTTGTATTAGTACATCTTGTAGTCGGTTATGTACTACTGAGATCCGGGTCAATAGAACTCTTATAACTTCTTCGGATCAATCGTGAAAGATGGTCAAACCAAACCATCCTAGTCGCTTTTTGGATTTTCTGAAATTCCGAAAAAATGTTTGAACATTTTTTCGACCATCTTTGACCATGTGTTTCTTGATGATTCGGTTGGTTATAAGGTGTGTTTCTGCTTTAGTAATGTACCTTGACGCTAGAAATACAAGTTTGAGCCATCAAACTACAAGAACTATGAACAGAACGTAGATTAAATTAAGCTTGAAAGTAGCAACTCGAAACTGTCAGGGGCCAGAAAAACCCAGAATGGGTCTGACAGCTTCTTTGAGGCTCTAGATCTTGCCGTATTGTTATTGTTTGAACAAGTTGTTGGTTTATACTTGTAGTATTACATATAAACTACATAAGAAATGTCTTAGTTTACGAGATCATGAATATACCGAGATTAAAGGTCAATTCAAAGGTGATTGGTGGATAAGTTTACCGTTGTTGTTCTTGAGCTCAAGAACACCAACAATGATATTTGTGTCGCTATAGGCTTTTAGCGACTGGATTAATTAAATTATTTTCTAATTTTTCCTAAATTAATAAAAAATAGAAATAAATTCTAAAAATTACCAAAAATGGTTTTAAAATTATTTTAAATTATGAAAAATAATTTCTAATTAATCGGAATATTTTTCTTTAATATTTATAATTATTTAAATATTAAAGGTATTTAATTTATTTAATTAGTGTATTAAATAAATTAGAGAAAAATGATTTAATAATATGAAAAATTATTTTAAATAAGAAAAATGTATTTAAAAATATTTTGAGTTATAAAATGTAACTTTTAATATTTTTGGAGAATTTTCATTAATACTTTAATATTAATGATATTAGATTTATTTGATTATTAAATTAAATAAATAAGGTAAAAATGATTTAAATGATTTAAAAATCATTTTAATTGAGAATAAAGTGTTAGAAAATATTTTAAATTATAAAATATAATTTTCAATATTTTTGGAGAATTTTCATTAATAAATTAATATTAATGATATTTGATTTATTTAATTATGATATTAAATAAATGAATTAAAAATGGTTTTATTTATTTAAAAATCATTTACAAGTGAGAAAAATAATTTAAAAATATTTTAAGTTATAATTAATGACTTTTAATATTTAGATGATGATTTCATTAATATTTATATATTAATGGTGGTGATTTAAAAATGATTTTTAATTACTTTAAAAATCATTTAAGTGGAATATTGTTGATTTAAAATATTTTAAGTTATTGATAATAACTTTAATATTTTGACAAGTATGTTATTAATATTTTAATATTATTAAATATTAATAATGATAAGATTATTTGATAGTTAAATCATTTAAAAATGATTTAAGTGTTTGAAAAATTATTATAAATTATAATAATTGTTTGATTAGTAGTAAAAGCTTACGAAAAATATTATTATTGATAATTGACTTATCTAAATTAATATTGAAGCTTAGAGACCAAGTTTAATGGACAAACAATGTGTTAATTGTGGGATAGGGTGACCGTAACACGAGAATGGAATAGAAGTCCAACCGCATCGATATAGTTAGACTTGTTATGTGTTTATATAGGTTATAAACATTGATGTGGCTATGTGGTAATGTGACTAGGAGAAGTTTGGCTGTGAACTACAGTGTTACGTGTTATGAATAATTGTGCTAATTGTAAGACCGATATTATTGGTTATAGGTCTTTCGAAAGCAGATAAGTATTTTGTGTAGCTGTAATCAGCGGAAGAGGCAAGTTTCCCTAACTCAACCTTGAGTTATTTCATTCAATTATTATTGGTGGATAATTATTGCTAATTATACCACGTCCAGGGATTTATTGTTGAAAATAAATTATTGATTTAGAATATACATATATATTCGTTGAATTACTGTTGTTGGATATTCATATCTCAGAGAAGTTAGAATTGATGATGATGAGATAATTCTTGTTTATTGTCAAATTACACTGAGAAATGTCTTAGCTAATTATTCTAGCGAGACGAACATTTGTTAGAACTTGATAAATTCGAGAAATAGATTCAATTATTATTGACTGATCGATGCCAATTATTTCGGCTCGACCGAGAAGCAAATAGAATTTGAAATCCCAGTATTTCGTTGTAAAATCAAACTTTTGATTCCAAGACTGAGAAGAACAACCTTTTATATAAAGGGGGAACATTTTATTGGTCGTGAATTCGACCGTTGCGCTGCTCGCGTTTTAAGTATTATGCATAATATAGGGTACAAAGAGTTGGCCGGCTCTGAGTACTTACAGAGGGGTATGATTTAATCTTTATGGTTATCTGATACACCTGGGTATATCAAAGTATAACTTTGATAGTTACTCGAGAAGAGAAGTTCAAGATCCAATGGATCACTCAGTATAAATCTGGAGAAATATTTCATTCATAGAATTGATTCTTGATTATTCATTTGAATATCGTAGAAACTTTGAAAGCGTTGTACTCTTTCATTATTGAGTTATTATGTTGTATAGAATACGAGAAGACTTGTTATTGAATAACGATTTGTTCAGCTATTTCAAAGTTCCCTGAACTTTGGTTTCATTCTATCAAAATAGATAGTCTGGTGATTTGAATACTTATACATTTATTGTATGTATTAACTTGTGGGGCAAATTTGTTGCTCACCCTTGCTAAATAAAACATTTCAGCTAGGGACGAAGTTGCAGGAGGTGCTGTGAAGCAGAACAAAGGCAAAGGCGTAGTTATAAATTAGTTATGTTAAACATATTTAATATGTTGTATTGTAAACCCTTTTTGTTTATACAAAGGGTATGTTTGTAAAGTTAAGGTTAGTGAACCTGGGTGATGTATTATTATTAAACTCTGATAAAATCTTATGAAAGTTACTATCTATATATATTATGGGTAGTTAAATGTTAATTATAGTGTGAATCGTGAACACCAAACTCGGGGGTCAGGTAACCTGAATTTGGGGGCGTCACAGCGTCTTCTGATAGCAGCCTCGAAGCAATCAAGACAAGATCTTTGCAGGAGATTTATGATACTACGGAGCCAGTAGATGTAGGAGCTATTTTCTTTGCTTTCTATGCAGGAGAAGATCCAATCTCCCATGAAGATGCAGCAAAAGAAGAAAAATGGAAACAATCCATGAAGGAAGAAATTATGGCTATCGAAAGGAATGACACATGGGAGCTCGTCAGTTTACCACCAAACAAAAGACCCATTGGAGTTAAATGGATTTTTAAGACAAAGTTAAATTTAGACGGCTCCATCAATAAGTACAAAGCGAGGCTCGTTGCAAAGGGGTATGCACAAAAGGAAGGAGAAGATTTTAATGAGGTATTTGCACCTATTTCAAGACTTGATAGTGTTCGTTTAATTATATCACTTGCTGCTCAAAACAATTCGAAATTATTCCAAATGGATGTCAAATCGGCATTTTTAAATGGGTTTCTTGAGGAAGAAATCTATGTTGATCAGCCACCCGGTTTCGTGAAGAAAGGTGAAGAAGAGAAAGTTTACAAGTTAAAGAAGGCTTTATATGGTTTGAGGCAGTCACCAATGGCTTGGTATAGTCGCATTAGTTCTTACTTTGAAAAGAATGGTTTTCAAAAATGTCCTCAGGAGCATACTTTATACACCAAAATTGATCCTTCAAAAGGAAGATTTATGGTGGTAAGTCTCTATGTTGATGATCTCATTTTTACTGGAAATGATATGGAGATGCTTACTGATTTCAAAGCTTCAATGAAACAAGAGTTTGACATGACTGATTTGGGAGAGTTACATCATTTTTTGGGCATTGAACTTAGTTAGTCCAATAAGGGAATTTTTATTTCTCAAGGAAGATATGCAAGGGAAATTTTGAAAAAGTTTAAGATGGAGAATGCTAATTCTGTTTCAACTCCATGTGTTACTGGGCTTAAGTTAAGCAAGAAAGGTGAAGGAAAGCTTGTGGATTCAACTATTTACAGGAGTTTAGTTGGAAATTTGATGTATTTAACTGCCACAAGACCAGATTTAATGTTTGTTGTTAGTATGATTAGTAGGTTCATGGAGAAACCTCACCCAGAACATTGGGAGGTAGCAAAACGAATTTTGAGATATGTGAAAGGCACAGTTGATTATGGAATTTTTTATGAAGCTGGTGTTCTAGTTAGTCTTACTGGATTCACAGACAGTGATTTTGGAGGTAGCATTGATGATAGCAAAAGTACTTCAGGTTATGTTTTTAATATAGGAAGCGGAGCTATTTCTTGGAGTTCAAAGAAACAACCAATTGTTGCTCTTTCAACAACTGAAGCTGAATATATAGCGGCTGCACATGCTGGATGTCATCTAGTTTGGTTAGAAGGAATTTTGAAGTATCTCAAGCAAAAACAAGAAGCTGATCCAACTTTGTTTTGTGATAATACTTCAACAATTTCAGTTACCAAAAATCCAGTTCTTCATGGAAAGACAAAGCATATTCACATTCGATATCATTTCTTAAGGGAACTTGTGAATGATGGAATTATTAATATCAAGTATTGTAAATCTGAGGAGCAGCTAGCAGACATTTTTACAAAGCCGGTTTCTGGAGAAGTATTCAAGAAGCAAATTGCTAAGCTCAGAGTGAAGAATAAATTTGGTTTACGGGAGGCCTGGTTAACTAAACCAAATATATTCTAGATTATTCAAGAAATATCTTAATTAATATTAGTATATGAATTGATGATATCTAAGTACATGAATGTATTTGAATTGTCTTGGAACATGTAATGGTTAGGTTCATGTACATGAATGTGGTCATGTAGTAATTATTATTGTGGATCTAGAAGTGTCCTATGAATCCTATAAATAGTGTTGTATTTTGTTCATTTGAATCAAGTGGAATCAAAGTGTTTTTATATTCTCCAAAGTTACATTTCACTTCCTCCTAAAATATATTCTCTTCCTAATCTTCCATCAATTAGCTGTCAGTTCTATCAGATGTCCAGCTTCTGGATGATTATTTGGGCATTAGCTGTCAGTTCATAAGTTTTACTAATTCCAGTAGGCAAGTCCAATTTGAGAGTATTCTTCAGTTGCATTACAAATACTTGATACAATTATAAGAACCATACCGGAGGGTCTGGGAGCAAGATGCCAGAACTAGGGGAGCCAAACGCTGTGCAATTTCACAAAAAAATAAAATAAGGGGGAACCAATTGCATGATGAGAGCTCAGTAACTCTGAGTAAACTGTTTGAAAAGCTTAAGCTGCTTGAGCAGTTCATACTTGAATGGTAATAATGTCTATTTTTCTATGTGCAAGCAATTAATAATTGATACTAAAATTAAAACTGAAAAGGTCTGGCCAAAACAATCAAATAAAAAAAATATTATTCACAAGAAGGACATGAAGTCTTAAAAATAAAATGTGTATACTATTAATTCGCTAATATCCAACTCCTTGTATACTATGTAAAACAATACCAGCTCACATATACCATTCCCTTGATAATATTATGCATGAACACTCTAAGCCTAACATTAACTTTTTATAACAACTTCCAAAACTTTTTACAGTTTTTCCCTTCATTATAACATTCTCTTCATAAAGTTAAATGCCAACCTTTGCATGCTTGACATGTTGTGACAATACATAATGGGTCATATTTTACCTTTGTCCTTGCTTCTAAACGGTAAATGTCAGGAACATCAGCCTGATTGTGGTTCAGCATCTTTATTTTGGCATTAGCTGTCAGAAGCTTTCTTTAGTGCATATTGCATGCTGGTACTGCCATTTCTAGCTAAGGTTTCCTGCTTGATCTTTGGCTGGAACACTTTGATTAAGTGATTATGAATCTGGGTTATTTTAATGCTTACCAGAGCATGCTGCACATATAATTAAAAACATTGTATAATGCGAGAAAAATTATCTCCTCTATTTTTCTTAAATTATAGGTTGTTTTCATTGTATTCATTATGATTAGAACTACTTTTAAAATTTGGTATTCTATGTCAGGCATGACCTTCTATGATATCTTCTTCCTACATGAGCCATAGGATTTTTTAAATTCTTTGAATGGTGCCATTGACGTATACTGTTTTTAGTAATTTTTCATATGATATTCATCTACCTGTAACATGTTTCATTCTACTTTACAACTACCTCCTTTACAGGAAAAACGATATACATTCAGTTGCTCCCGACATTACAAGATTAGAACTCCAATGACATTGCTACTCTTCTTTAAGTTATGTTGAACTTCCTTGTATATTTAAGTTATGTATATTTTGCCTTGTATATCTTCACAGAAAAAAATTATTTAGTTAAAGAAGACTCAGGAATCAACTGGTGAAAGCAGTACAGGATGGAATGATATACTTGCACAAGTGCTTGGATCGGAGCGACATGGTAGACTTCGACAAGGTGGAGTTGGTGGCACAACTACAAACACTTGGGGGCCTCGCGACACAAATAATGATGTACAACGTGAGAATCAAGAATTAAAAGCTGAGTTAAAAAAGATGCGGAAAAAAGGAGACGATACTGCAAAGAAAGTGGATGAACTACTATCAATCATGACATAATTAATGAAGAAATCGTCAGTTCCAAATGCTCATTCCAACAATCAGGTGTTGCTCTCTCACTCCACTTATACTTGAAATTTTTACTCTATCACTCTGTTTGTATGGATTAACAAGTTCACTTGATAATTAATTTGTAGGATCGATCCACAGAGATATGTTATAGAGGACCTGTGACATGTCTCGTGATGCTCGAGATATGTTAGATGTAACACTATTTTGGATGAAAATATGTTAGATGTGCTACTGGTTATGTACTGTTTTGATACATAGTAACAGTATTTTGGATGGTTATGTATATTTAGATGATATTATACATTAATTTGTAATTTTGAATACTAGACTTTATTTGTTTTGTCTTTTAGTTTTAAATGTTATATTCAGATTGGATGGTATGGTTTGAATTTAATTATATTTGTTAACAGGTAAAATAAATAAGAAATATTGTATAATAAAAGTAATGTTTTTAAAAATCTGGAAAAGATATAGCGACGGTCAGGATCGTCACTATAGAAATCAATTATTGGCGCCAAAACTTCTATAGCGACAGCCACGACCGTCGCAGTAGACCCCAAACATTCGCGCCAGTATCTTCTATAGAAACGGTCAGGACTGTCATGGTAGACCTAAACCTTTCGCGCCAACAGCTTCTATAGTGACGGTCACGACCGTCGCTATATCTATTCTTTGACCATCAGTATAAAGTTTAATGCACGTTTTTGTGTAGTTTTCTGGCGATGGTCTGACCATCGTTATAGGACAAAAGTGTGACGCTCCCAAAATAGGTATACAACACCCATTCTAAGTTGCCAAATACATGGTACAGAAAGCAAACTATAACTTTAATAATACAATTGTCGTGCAAAATACGACAACACATACTGTGAGTTTAAATACAAATATTGTCTTCTAGACAATATCCACACTCAAATAAGTCCTCATTACAATTATTCATACACTATTTTACGAGAAATAGTGAGGACCTGCTAAAATATCTTTTAGAACCATCACCCATACCCCATTGAGATCCTCGCTATGTTCTCACCTCCCGAGAAGAAAAATAGAACAAAATGGAAAAGGGTGAGCTTAACTAGCCCAAGAAAAGAATATTATGACTAAGATAATATACAACAAATCATCATTAGTCTTCAACAGGGAAAAATCTGATAGAATACAATAGACAACAAATTTTAGATCAACAACTCGCAATGAAACAACAATCCATTAGAAGAGTCAATGTAGAGAATGAATTCTACTATCTTCTAAGACTTAAAAGTCCATCATCAATATTTTATCCCTGTAACATCAATCAATATACATCTTTAATGAAATATTCATCTTTGCACTACATGCCAAAGATATTCATTTATATCACCACCGTCATCTTCATCTCAACACTTGTTCATCTTTTACACTACGGCTAAAGATATTCATCGATTAATCATTCATCTTTGCACTACTGGTGCCAAAGATATTCAAAGAATATCATCATTTAGGACCGAGGATGATGAAAATATTTTAAAGAAAACGAATCTAGTGAGACGTAAGGACAAATATTAGGGATTCAGATAACGGTTTATCCAAGATCAATAATACTTCATAATAACCAATTGTGAAGCGTAATTCAAAATAAAGATCAAAACATGGATACAATCAAAGATAGTAACCATAATAGACATCTTGAACAAAAAGAAGAAAATTTCATTTTTTAGTGAATAGTGCCGTATTCGTGAATAGTGCCATATACGTGAATAGTGCCGTATACGTGAATAGTAACCCCGACACAAAAAGGTAAAAATTCCACAATAAAATTAATATCAATATTTCGGCATACTGATATTGAAAGAATAACATCATTACGAAAAAAATAACATCCCTTACCTCAAAGAAACAGTACTTTGAAATGAAAGGTCGAAAGTGATGCTGAATGAAACTTGTACTGAACAGCAACTCTAAAAGTATCCAAATACTCACAAAATACGCTCGATAATATAGAGAGAGAAAGAGAGAAAGCTTATGTTTCTGGTGTGATTTTTAATTCTAACTTAGCCCTCTATTTATAGGAAAATGTTAGCACAATCAAGCAGGACTTAACTCAAGCTACCGATGGCTTTACCTGCTACTATTGCCACCCACCACATTTGAAATAAAATTCAGTAAATTTCTTCACCAACCACAAGTGGGGCCCACTCAATTCTATAATTTTCCACCAAAATCATTTATAACCCTAATTTCTGAATCAACCACATCTTAAAATTCATAACAAATCATACGTTCATTTTTAACGGTTCAAAATTTGTGGACATATACTCAACTTATATATGTATAACATATCCAAAAATCACAACGATCCAACGGTCGTATTAAAAATTATAACTCACGCAATATATCACAAGAACACTGGTTTGATTTTTAATACCTCCATTCCGACAAAAATACCGATAAAACACCTCAACATTAATTCCTTCATTTATAACCACATAAATAAATCCATCATTTATATCCACATCAAATAAATATTTCCTTATCATATAAATCAATAATTAATTATTCAAAAATAATATTACAGAATCATAATTATGACAACTAGGTCGTTCCCAGGAAAGAGGGGGCTTTTCGATAAGGATTTTTCCTTACTAGCGCGCAATTAGGTGACCAAACCTCTCATTGACAGAATTTTCTAGACATTACCAATAATACTATCTAATAATATTATTCAAATAATATGAATTATTGATATGATAATGAGAAATACTGTGCAGTGATAATTATTGAAACAACAATAATATAAAATATCAACGCAACAATTATTGAATCAATAAAATAAAATATTGAACAGTAATTACAGTAACAATTATTGAGTAGTGCCTTCTTATGTAAGGATAAACAATTCAAAAATATTGTGCAATACCGTGTGCTATTGTGCAACCACGCATATTACTGTATTTTTAACCACCAGATATTCCAACAGTGTTAACGGTAACAACTACGCCATTATTTATAAAAAAACTCAAACTTGTCATTTTCTTCATCCGACAGTTATTCCGTTATGGGGCCCATAAATGACTGCGTCGTCGTATGGATATTCCCGACAAAAAGAATATTCCATGACCAAACGAATATTCCTCGACAGAAATGAATATTTTACAACCACTTGCTTATTTTGTAAAATTTTCACATTTCACCCATAACCAAAATATTATATCAAATTAACTCCTTATTATTTCAAGATAATGAATAGAGAAAATTTAATTTTATTTATAAAAAGCTGGGGTCTTACAAAAAGACCGTCGCTATAGGTTTCAGCGACGGCTTATATGGCGACGGTAGCTGACCGTTGCTATATTCTATAGTGATGGTCTTTTGATCTATAGTGACGGTCGCTGACCATCGCTATAGGTCGATTTACTAGTAGTGCAACGAACATCTCGTTACAACTTGCGGATAGGTCAGTTACACACCTGAGGGGAATTATGGTAGATATACTTGTGAAAGTGGACAAGTTCATATTTCTAGTTGACTTCATTATCCTTGATTATTAAGAAGACAAGAGCATTCTGATTATTTTAGGGAGACCATTCTTAGCTACTAGGAGGACTCATATTGATTTGCAAAAAGGAGAATTGACTATGAGAGTTCAAGACCAAGAGGTTATGTTTAATGTATTCAAAGCTATGAAATTCCCTACAGATGAGGAAGAATGTTTTAGGATAGTTATGATTGAGAAATTAGTGAGTGAAGATTTGATGCGAGGCATGGATAGGGACCCGTTGGAAAACATATTTTTGGGAGATGTTGACATGGATGATTCTAAGTTGATTGAGTATTTTCCCATGATGGATGTGTTACCTAGAGTAAGCAGATTCAAGATTCCGTTTGAATCATTAGAAACTGCAAAAAAATTATCGGTACGGATGAAACCTTCACTAGAGGAACCACCAACACTTGAACTCAAACCTCTTCCTACACACCTCAGGTATGCATTTTTGGGTAATTCGTCAACTTTACCTGTTATTATTGCATATACACTTAACAACTTGCTGGAAAATAAGTCGTTGAGGGTTCTCTGAGAGTATCAATTATCTATAGGATGAACCATTGCCGATATCAATGGGATAAGCCCATCATTCTGTATGCATAAGATCCTCTTGGAAGACGATGAAAAACCCACAGTAGAACAACAACGGAGGCTCAACCCAATTATGAAAGAGGTAGTGAAGAAGGAAATTCTGAAATGACTTGATGTTGGGATAATTTATCCTATCTTGGGTAGCTCATGGGTGAGCCCAGTACAGTGTGTCCCAAAGGAAGGAGGTATGACAGTCGTGACTAATGTAGACAATGAGTTGATACCGATACGGACAGTGACCGGTTGGAGGGTGTGCATGGATTACATGAAACTTAAGAAGGCAACCCGAAAGGATCACTTCCCCTTACCTTTCATTGATCAGATGTTAGATAAATTAGCGGGACATGATTACTATTATTTGTTAGATGGATATTCGGGTTACAATCAGATTGTAATTGCACCGGAAGACCAAGAGAAGACAACGTTCACATGCCCATATGGTACCTTTGCCTTTAGGAGGATATCATTTTGACTTTGTAACATACCGACAACTTTTCAGAGATGCATGATAGCAATATTTTCAGATATGGTGGAACACAATGTAGAGGTATTCATGGATGACTTTTCAGTATATGCCGATTCCTTTAACAGTTTTTTAGAGAATTTGGTCATGGTACTTAAAAGATGCGTTGAAACCAATCTGGTGCTTAATTGGGAAAAATGTCACTTCATGGTTAAAGAGGAAATCATCCTTGGGCATAAAGTCATAGCAAACGGGTTGGAAGTGGATCATTCCAATTTAGAAATAATTATAAATCTTCCACCACCGATATCAGTAAAGGGGATTCACAGTTTTCTCGGACATGTTGGATTCTACCACTGGTTCATAAAGAACTTCTCCAAGATCACAGAACCATTATGCAGTTTATTAGAGAAATATGTACTTTTTTGATTTGATGAAGAGTGTACATCGGTGTTTAAGCAGCTAAAGAAGAAATTAACGAAATCACCTGTAATAGTAGCACTAGACTAGACCATGCCATTTGAACTGATGTGTGATGCTAGTGATTATGCGGTAGGGGCTATTTTGGGACAACGTTGAGATAAAAAATTTCACGCAATCTATTACGCAACTAAAACACTGACAGATGCTCAACTGAATTACACAACTATCGAGAAGGACTTACTTGTGGTCGTGTATGCTTTTGATAAATTTCGATCATATTTGATTGGAACAAAGGTTATAGTTTATACCGACCATTCGGTTATAAGGTACTTAATTTCCAAGAAAGACGCAAAGCCTAGACTTATTCGCTGAATTCTACTCCTTCAAGAGTTTGACTTAGAAATCAAAGATAGGAAGGGGACAAAAAATCAAGTAGCTGACCACCTTTCGAGATTATAGAATTTGGACAAAGACAAGGCATATAAAGTGTTGATCAATGAATCATTTCTGGATGAACAGTTGCTTGGGGCTAGTTTTGAATTTTAATGGTATGCAGATTTTGCCAAC
This sequence comes from Panax ginseng, assembly GCA_020205605.1. Taxonomy (NCBI): domain Eukaryota; kingdom Viridiplantae; phylum Streptophyta; class Magnoliopsida; order Apiales; family Araliaceae; genus Panax; species Panax ginseng. The sequence continues at coordinate 36,197,095 of CM035129.1, forward strand.
TATTTGGTGTGCAATATCCTTCCTCCAGACTTAAAATGTCAGCAAAAGAAGAAATTCGTACATGATGTTAAATGGTATATGAGGGATAGGCCATTTTTTTATATAGTGTATAGATAAGATGATTCTTCGGTGAGTGCCACAAAGGGAAATGAACAGTATCTTGCACACATGCCACACATCCTTATATGGGGGACAATATGGAAGTGAAAGAATGGCTGACAAAGTACTTCAAGCAGGATTTTATTGACTCACCTTGTTCAAAGACACACATTAGTTTGTGAAAAATTGTGATCGACGTCAAAGGGTGGGCAACATTTCCAAACGGAATGAGATGCCACTCAATATGATTCTGGAAGTAGAAGTTTTTGATGTTTGGGGGATTCATTTCATAGGACCTTTTTCGCCTTTATACAATAATTTATATATCTTGTTGGCAGTAGACTACATGTCGATGTGGGTTGAAGCTGTAGCACTGTAACGACCCCAAAATTTATACAACTCAACTCTTGACCTTGGTCATTATCAATACATCTTTATTCTAACATTGCATCATTAAATGATGATAAACCTAATAAAATGCGGAATAATTTAAACTTTTCTATCTTTTTTTTATTTTTCCTAAATCACAACCTTTATCATCTACATGTCTTTGAATCTTATACAATCCATGATTAACTTTATCAGAGTTAATATATATATACTTAAATCTCAAATCGATATCCTTTATACAAAGGATAACTCAAACTTTAACTTTACAACTTAACAATCATTAAACATCATAAACCATCAAGTACAAATCTCAAAACCTTAAACATGGATTAAAAGAATAATAGCTATAGCTAAAATATTTAATCTTCATGCATTACATCTGATCCACGTCATTCAAGTAGCACATAGCGTTACCTTAAAACCTTAACCTGCAAAAATGGTTATTTGTAAGGTTGAGCTCGACAACCCATCAAATCTAACAATTTTCATGCAACACGTAGCACATAAATAGCATGCTCATCTTATACATCATAAACATCTATCTAAACACATTATACATGTTGTACATCAGATACCAAATAAAGATTGAGTTCCATAACTTAATCAACATTCCTTACTTAGCCAAGTCATATATTGACCTTCACATTTGATACTTGCAACATAAATCATACATCATGCTTTTTGCAATACAGATTTAAAACAATTCATCTTCAAGTTCACATAACAAATAGGAACTGAAAGACTTGCCTTGATCGTTGTTTACCATTAATAGTTAACAACTTATAGCTATCTGCACTTCACGTGCCCTACCCAATTATATAATCATGCACATCAACTATTAGTTACATAGTAATGCATAGTAGTTATAACATAAAATATACTCTATATCTCATAACCCTTCCTATTAATCAATACATAATGTTCAATTTTATTGTGTTAACTTTCAAGTTATATCTCACTATATTTCTTCTTAGGTCATACCCGGAGATCATTCAAGTGTTTAAGTCTTGCTATAAATCCTTATTGGTTTTATATTAACCACATTCCATATCTTATAATGTTCACTTCAATTGAATTGAAACACTTTTTAAGTTCATTAACACTTATCATGGCGTTTTGACGTTCATTCGTCACACGCCCGATTCGTCTCTCTTGCGTATTATTAGTATGCTTATACAACTTATCTAGTACATCATTTATTAATGTTAAACATCATTATACTTTCTAATATTTATGTTTTATAACTTATAGCAATATTTTTTATCGTCAGAAGCACTACACTTGCATACGTGCATGTCTGACGCCCTCCAATTGCCTCTGAATACACAATAGTCCCAAAGATAGCCATTTTTACACATTTTAATGACCCCGAATTGAATATTTTAAAGACTTAAAGTTTTAGTTCTATTTCTCCTTGTTCCGGATCATCTTGAATCGCCTCAATCGAAGTTCGTATGAAAACGTTATGGCCGTTTTACTACAGGAGGTCAAAATAGTCCGGCCCTGACTACTATTCCTGTTAGTTTTGTAATATTCATGAACGCAATCAAATTGCACAAAATAAGCAGAAGCATGAAAAATTAGAGTTTTAAAATTTTACAAACCATATACCCGGATCACCCTTTATGCACAATTATTAATTAAACGAAAATATGAAGAACAAGAATCATACCCTTGAAGATTCGAGCTTCCTCAGGTACAAGTTCACCTCCAATCTTTTTTGTGTTTAACTTGAATCCACCGTGTTTGGTTCCTTCCTTTGATCAACGTTAGCCACCCAAGTGTTTGGCCTCTAGAGGTGATCCACCAAGGAAAAAGAAAGATTCAAGAAGATAGGTATTTTGCAAAACCCTAGTTTTTTTTATCTCTCATAGAAAAGGAGCGTACTCTCTAACAATTGGAATCACGTATTTTGATATCTGATATAAGACTCATCTTATAAAGATATCAGTTAACCCTTCTAATCTTACTAGAAAATAGGGTATTATTTAATTAATTAAATTCTTTTAATTAATTAAGCTCCCTAATCTTATTAGGGATAATTAATTAAACTCTTTTAATTAATTTAACCTCCTAATCTTATTAGGAATATATGAGAGTACTTTTATTAATTAATTCCCAAACTCTTTTAGGAATTAAATAATAATAATAGTAATAATAATAATAAGACTCCTCTTATTAATTTATATTTAATATTTCCAAAATATTAAATAATAAATATTAAGCTATTTAATTTATTCTATCACTATAGATTAAATTAAATATATTTAACTTATTATTACGATTATGCCATTAACTTCTTAAATAATTATTCTTCCTTTTATGTTGTGACCCTTTAGGTTCTCCATATTAAACCGGTTGTGAATAAATCAATTCGAACAATTCTAATCTTATTTAAATAAATAAATTAAATTATTAATTTATTTAAATAAATAATATTTATTCCACAATAGGGATAAGCCTCCCTAGCGATTAACGACTTTCTAGATAATATAGATTTCAATATTAATCATAAAAGAACCTTTGAGTAAATAGTTACCGTACAATTCAATCCTTCCACCATACAATGTCCCAATTAAATATAAAATATGGAATTACTGTCAAGTCTAAATATATATATTTCAACTCTTAAATGCACAACTCCAAATAATGCAAATTAGAAACTTCTTTCTAATTTCATTCTGCCATGGCCAAGGACTACTAAGTTGTCATTTATCGAATCACATAAGACATTTCTCTTCTTTTACTAGAAGTGGTAGATTCTTTATTGATCATATATTATCTCCATGTAAAACTTATTATACCCAAGCATACCCTTTGATATACCCTAAGGGTCTTAAGGAATAAGTCAAAGTATAACTCATCATACACAAGATACTATGATGATCTCAAGTCCAAGGATCACTTGTACTACTATCACTATAGAAATTCCTATCGACAGTGCAAGTAAAAAACTCCATTAGGTATTCCTTAGCGAGCCATGTTCAAAGAACTTATTCTCTAATAAGCACCTACATACTTGCTTCAAAGTTGTTCCACACAAATGATCATGAGATCAATCATCCTCATCTAATGAGCAAACAACGTATGTACCAATCTATCCGGATTCACTAATCCCCAATTTAGTAATCCAACGATTGAGAACTATTTTAGTTTTAAGCTTTCTAAGAATTTAGATCTCATTAGAATGATCATCTTCATTATTCTAAAAGCATTGCTTAAAACTATTGGTTTATCACATATTATAAAACATCATCATGTAAAAGCCTTTAATAAATTAATATTTTTTTATTAATAAATGAATAAGATTGTTACAAAGTATATGCTTTATCATCAAACATGATCGACTTGTGTGCATACTACTTTCAATTCCAAAGATCGCAGTCACTTCCCTAGCGTAAAGGTGCGCAATTGGTTTCCAGTTTTTCTGTTCTTGCGAATTTTTAACCCTTTCTCCTTCCAACCTTCATCACTCGAGTTATCCACATCCAATTGAGTCCGTTTTCGACTCTATAGACTAGTAATTCATAGAACTACAACATCCCAAAGAATCAACAATTTAAAGAAACATTAACTAACCCAAATGTTGACCCAAATCTCATGTTTATACTAAATTTTCTTGTTTTAACATGTTTAGCGTAATCATTCACTACGAATTTGTTTCTTAACCAAATTGATTCATTCAACTTACGTTCTTTTCGTTTCTCAATGTTTTAATACAAACTATCGTCAATTTCAGACTCTATACATAAATTTTTAGCCAATTTTAGTCTCAAAATAGACTAAAACTTATATATACAACAAAACTCATATTCTTCCTTCTTAAACATGTTTCCATGAATTTAATTACTTCAAAATCATCCTTAGATAATATATAACTGATTACATACCCCCAAAACATATATAAACAATCTTTTAAGAAATCAACCACCAAACTCTAATTACAATGAAGTTTATAAGAAATAAAACCAAGAACTTAGATTTAGGCAATTACCTTCGACTCCATCCTAGAATAGTTAGATGCTTATTCTTCTTCCTTCTTCCTTGGTTCTCAAACCCTCTCAATTTACAAATGTGACGCCCCCAAAAATAGGTATACATAACCCATCTTGAGTCGCCAGATATATGGTATAAAATATAAATACAATCTTTAATATACAACAAGAGAGTTGTGAGTTTTAATACAAATATTGTTTTCTAGACAATATCCACTCTCAGAATAAGTCCTCATTATATTTATTGTCACACTATTTAACAGAATAGTGAGGACTACTAATACTATCATCCGGACCGCCACCCGCTCCCCGACTAATCCCGCCACGCTCGTTCTCATTTCCTGAAGAGAATAGTGAAAGAAAGGGTGAGCTCAACTAGCCCAGTAAGAAATATTATGACTAAGATAATGCATAATAAATTATCATTAGTCTTCAACAATGTTAAACTGATAAAATACAATAGACATCAAGTTTAACTGCAGCTGAACATGCAATCCATTAAAAGAGTCAAGTAGAGAATAAAATCTACTATCTTTTATGATTTAAAAGGTTTTTCATCACTTTTATCGCGAGACTCAACTTAATAAATAATCCACATCATCCCCGCACTACTACCAAGGATATTCATTAGTATCACAACAACAAATTATCCATGCACTACGGCCAAGGATATTTGTGTATTCATCAATGGTCATGATCATGCCATAAAACAATTCATCTTTGCTCCCTCGTCAAGAGAATCCATAGCCATAATCATACCAAAAAATCGCCCATCAATGCACTACGGCCAATGAGGACTTTTTTCCACATCATTTGTAACATTACGCCTTTGATTATACCGAATAATCCCTCGGTCATAATCATACCAAGTCCATCTATGCACTACAAAGCCACGATGATGACTTTCAACAAAATATAAACATGAGGATGATGACAATGATATAAGAATTCAATAAAACAAGTTCAAGAAATAAATTATTCAGGAACTAATAACGTTCAAATTGTCAACATGATACTTCTTTGTAGAGTAAAATTTAAGAATGCTCAGAAGAATATTTCTATAAAATGATACTGGATGAAGCGTAAATATCAAGGATATTCCACTAATTTCATGGAGTATAGAAGTCAAAACTTTAATCAACTGAGTATAATAAAGAATGGAATAACAAAAGAAATCACCATGCATGCGGTACTTCACATAGATAAGTTATTCCAACAGAATAATAAATAACGGAACTGTGTCAAAGCGTAATACGCACCGGCAACGATATTCCAACGTAATAATAAAGAATGGAATAACAATGTAAATCACCATGCATGTGGTACTTCGATAGACATGTTATTTCAACGTAATAATAAATAATGTAACTGTGTCAAAGTAAATTGCACCGAAGCGTGATGTTCCAAATGTAATAATAAAGAATGGAATAACAACAAAATCACCATGCACGCGTATTATCAGATAGACAAAGTTATTCTAACAGAATAATAAATAACGGAACTGTGTCCCACAGAAAAAGCGTGTGAGATAGGATATTCCAAAAGAATAATAAAGAGATTTTAACCAGTCCTGTAAACGCACGCATGTGATATATTCCAATGTAATAATAAAGAATGGAATAACAGAAGAATTTCACCAAGTATAGGGTAGATCAGATATACAGGTTATTCCAACAGAATAATAAATAATGGAATAACAGAAGTTCTCTTCATGAATATGAAAGAAATAATACCCCTTACCTTATAGAAGAAACTGGATATAGAAGTAGTGAAGTAGCATAATACTTTTCTTCTTTCTCTCCATAGTTTCTCTCTCTAGAGTTTCAGTGAATTCGTAAGAAATAATGAAGGAATGAGCTTCTATTTATAGAAAAATGGACTGTATAGTAACTAATTCATGAACGGTCCAGATTAATTTACTTTTAATCGGACGGTCCAGATTTAAAGCAAAATCTTTTAAATAAAATATAATATATTCTATTTATAATCTAATAAAACGAATAACTTTATAAAAGTATTCTGTTTTATATAAAAAGATTTTACTATGCAAAACACTATACAGGCACTATGCAATACTATACATAATAAAATATAATATATTCTATTTATAGAATAACTTTATAAAAGTATTACGCTTTTATATAAAAAGATTTTACTATGCAAAATACTATGCATAATAGAATATAATATATTCTATTTATAGAATAACTTTATAAAAGTATTCTGCTTTTATATAAAAGCTTTTCTCGCTTTTATTACATTAATAATACTAATAAAACAAAACTTCTATATAAATATATATATATATATATACAATCAACAATAATTGAATCAAATAACGTGAGATACTATGCAAAGACCTCATCATGAAGCAATAATTGAACAAAACCGAAGTGACTTCTCACATAAGCATCAATAATAAATACCGTAAAACTATGCAAATCACACGACATCGTACTTTTACTAATGAGTAGTTCAACAAAGATAACGGTAAAACTTCCGCCAAGTTATTTTCATAAAAAATATTTTTGTCATTTTCTCAATCCGACAATAATTACATTGTGGGGTCCACTAATGATTGTCTTGGTCGCATTTAATATTCCCGACACACAAAGAATATTCTCCGACCAATCGAATATAATATAACAACTTGCATACTTTGCAAAATTTATAAATATTACCCATAACTATAATATTATATTAAATCCACACCATAATATTTAAGAAAAAAATTCGAGAAATTTAAATCTTTATTCGTAAAATTTGAGATTTTACAACAGATGATTTTCTCTCTCAATTTCTTTCTTTGTTTCTCCTTCCTCTCTATGTTTTAGCAAGTAAACTAATCACCACTTTAACGTGATTTAGTCAGTTATTGAAACTCGACAGTTACAAATACAAAGGGCTCTAGGCCATGTTTGGCTAAAACCCAATTAATAGCTTACAAATTTATTTAAATAATCCCCTTATCATATGGTTCACAAAATGTCACACTTTATTTGATTATATTACTTAACCACTATAACTTCCACTTTATTTAATAAATCCCAAACCTTCTAATTTAAGTATTTAATTAAACTAGAATATTACTATCACATTAATGTACTAAAATATGCATAAATTATAAAATTATTTATCATCAATTTATTTAATATCACCATACTTAAACAAATTATTCCATAATAACTTCCATTAAATATTTATTTATTCCACTTACATTCAAACTAAAATATTTATTTAATTGATAAATATTTCACTATCTACTTAAACTCACAATCAGATTACATTAACAAATAACAATTATATGTAATATATATTAGTTCCTCGCTTTATTACAACAAATATATCTACATTAATTCTCTAGTTAGTTAAGTGAACTACTCATATTATTTATGAAATTTAATTCATAATAATTTTCATCGATATAATAATAATCAAATTATATTATCTCATAATATAATTTTCACTTAATCAAATTAACTAATGTTACTTAGTTAATTTCATTTTCATAACAATTTCATTTAATTTCTTTAATAGTTTTAATTAATTGTTAAACCTCTTTTTCCCAATACATGAATATATAATCCTCTTCACATCAAATCATATATTTCATAATATATAACACATATATACAAATACTCAAACTCAAAATATCTTATATTAAGAATTTTATTTATTAAATTCTTATTTAAATAATTTCTAAAAATTCAGGTTGTCACATCCTTCCCTCAGAATAACCGAAACCTTACCTTACTCAGGCTTTCATTAAATCTCTTTTAAAAAAATTATTGTTAAATAACTTCAACACATTACCTTAATAATAAGAATTTTATAATTCCTATTCCATTCTGTTTCTCAATAAATTCTCGCAAGCTATATTTTATAACATTCACTTCAACTCAATTATATTTTGAGTATTATATATTCTTTAACCTATTCATTATCTTTTTCTAAGTGTCATTGCCACATACTCAATTCATAAACACTTGGGATATTACATTCACCCCTTCTTCTAACAATTTTGTCCTGGAAATTTTAATTTACCAATATTCATTCATTTGATTTATCAAAATGGATTTTCATTAATTTTTATTCATTCATTAGGTTCTATAACCAAATTCTTTCTCTAAAGATCTTTCTAAAATCATCGCATTCTTCACATCTTTCTCTTTTAAAAGTTTCTCATCATTACTCTTCATCAGCTAAATTCTCCTTTCCCTTTTTGGAATTTCATTTCTTTCTTGGATTTATTATGGTTTGTTTAATTTACTTCTGACCACACATTGCATTCTACAACTATACTTTTTTCTAAGAAATATCCTCCTTTCCACTTTCTCCTTTCAGAATATTAAGAATCTTCCGCAATTATTCAATAATTAGGAAGCAGTATAAATAACTCAGGAATTTAAAAGATTCCAAATCATACTGAGAGGTCACAAACCTTGAACTTCTATCTAGGTTTAATAGTGTTTCAACTCAATACTTCACACTATAAACCCTTTTACAGGATGTTTGTCAATCACAAAGACTGAAAACACTGCAAGTACTTTAGGTGATCAGCCTATAATACTAAGTCATGCACAATGTTTTTCTTTGTAACGACTATATGCGTTACTTTCAGAACCATTGTCTCCGATAAAATGTACCCTTTTATAGGGTTGTTCACCTCAGCTTCTCAACATCTGAATCCGCACCAAAATAATTTGGTTTGGCAAAACTTCTCAAAGAATGCTTGAATTTCATAAACATCTTTCAATATTCGTCTAGCTGAATCAAATAGCATTGACTTCTAGCAATAACTCGGACATCAATCGATATATATATATATATATATATATATATCCATATTATTTTTAACCAACTCAATTAGTATACCTTTCTTAGTTTAAAGAAAACCAAATAAAAAAAACTTTTTATGACGTCATGATACCGTACCGTCTTAATAGTACATTGAGGATTCCGTCATTTTGTGACTTCGTCATACTACATCATACCATAGTGGGCTGATGATCCGATGATCACATCCAACACCAGGTTCAATTGCATTGATGACTCCATCATTTCTCATTTCTACACCATATTAAATGATGCATATGATTATACAAAATACATTTTGATAATTTAAAATTATTTTTGTCTAGCCGAAACAATTCGCATAGACACAAGAATAACATCATTGTTTTAAAAATTCATTAATTCAATCATTTGATACAATATTTTCAAAAAAACACAGAAATGCAAACATCAACACGAAGTCAATAAATTTCAAAAATCTAGCATAACTAGAAGATTTGGAATGTAACGCCCGAGAAAATCGGATTTTTATGAGAATTAAATTTTTATTTGATTATGTGGATTAAAAGAATTTTATTGATTATTTATGTGAGTAAGCTATATGAAGGTCATTTTATGACCTAGAATGTGCGAATGTAGTTAGGATTCTGGATATGTGCTAGAATTAATTATTTTGAATTTCCTAGACGAAAATGAAAGTTTTTTGAGAAATTTCTGTAAAAATACTATTCATCCATTTTTGCTCAGGAATTAAGTTTGAAATTTCGAGAAACGAGTAATGATCGAATTCTAAGAAGAGATGGAATATCCAATAATATTTTAGTTATGGGGGGACCCACAGGGCCATGTGGGCCGGCTACTTGGTGACCAAGTAAATCAAATTTACTTGGTTACAAAGTAATGAATAGTAAGGAGTTTACTAAATGACCAAAATACCCTCCATTGGATTTTCTATATAAAGAAACTTAGCTAGTTCATTTGTTTATTTACAAACATTAACCAACGTATTTGAGAGAGAGAAAAGAGCTAGAAACAAGTAATCAAGTGAGCTTGAAGCAAATCATACAAGTTTTAAGCAAGAACGCGAAGAACGATATATAAGGTAATAATTCGTAAAACCTTAGTTTTTGATTCGTTTAAATTTATTTTTCGTAGAGAATCATGAATTGGTGGAGCATGTCTCTTTCGTAGTAATAAGGATGGCTAATAGTGAATTAAATATTTACAAGCTTTGTATAAGTAGAAATCGTAAGCGTTTAAGTAAGTTTAAACTGATGAAACCATTGAACGTTGATTTGGTTGTTGATGGACAAATTGAAAACCATCATTGATAGGGTATGTGAATATTTCTTGGTTAGGATATAGACACTGAATCAATAGATTGGTTCCATTTAATTTGGCGTATAAAACATGATTAACGAAGTTATGGAGAATTTTACGAAATTAGACGTTAAACATTGAAATCATATAATTCCGGATTAGTAGTCAACACTTGCCATTTAGTTCAAAAACCCTAGTTTTTGATGGCATAGCGTAGTATAACATATTCTAGAGTCGTGGACTCGTGAACGGTCTAATTCTGACTTAGAACGAAGAAAATTGAGCTATGAACGCTCACAAGCGTTTAAACGAACGCTTATTAAAATGTTAATAGTGAATTCATCGTTAACTGATTTAAAAGCTATTTTTTTCTAATGAAATCATAGTTCATGGAATGTGTAAGAAAACAGCTTTTGAACGAGCCAAATCTGACTTAAAACGAGCAAGTTATGAGTCCGGGAAGAATCGTATTGAAAATTTGAAAAAAAAAAATCAAGGGCTCAGGGTGGGCGCCGCAACGCCACCCCAAGCTTTAAACCTCTCACCACAGTATACCGTGTATAGTAAAAATTATCTCTTCGGAGCGTGGCTCATGATATACTACTATTATATAGGGATATCATCGTCGTCACAAATACGTAGACCGGACCTTATATATCGTTATTAGTTAGTAATACCATACCAATGATATAATGTTAATGTATGGCGCCCAAATACTGATAGTGGGAATTTGTTAACTAAGTTAATTTTCTAATCCCAATTGATTGTAAACTAATAGTTGAACATGTATATACTTAGTATATATGATAAGATTAATCTTAAGTCACTTATATAGTGATGACTTTAGGAATTTGAACATGGTTTAATAGTAATCAAATGAAGAACGCAAAGTGTAAATAAGTGAATCATATTCAGTAAGGGTACTTAACCAATGATGGTTATGTATTGGTTTAATGACGTAAGAACGTTAATAAGCCGTAAGGAATAATAGTAAGTCGAATTGACATTTATTAATAAAATAAATTCAATTAAGACATAGAAGAGAAAGAAGTTGGTAAAAATAATGTGATTAGATTGTTTGGTAGCTAATTACATTGTGCTATGTGAATATATCATGTAGATACTGTAAAGATCAAGAACTGTTGAATATTTTATTTAAAGACGCTTGAAGTCAAGTTTTCTTAACGCTTATCTAACCTTCGTGTTAGCCAAGTTTCTGTAATTCATGTTATGAGATGCATGAATTATTTTACGAAAAAGTCGATGCCTGTTTTAACTCAGCTAGACTATTCTTAAGAGTTGGATTGATTTGTTTACAAGTCTTTCGATATAGAAATGTTAACGCTATTGATAAGTGGGTTTTATACCCACGAATCGGTTCCTAATTCAGGATTAATCGGTGTTAATTCCTTGTTTTTGTGTTTATTTTTACTGGTTTATTGTTATTTGGTGTGTAGGTTTGGTGGTGTTGCAAGTGATCTAAAAGGGTGGATTTAAGGTACATTGTGGCAAACAAAGGAGCAATACATGACCAATTAGCAGAAGGTATGCCACCCAAGCGGGGGGGGGGTCCAGAAGTGGGTTTACGAATACTAGCCCACGTAAGCGAGCCCTTTACAAGGATAAACCCGTCGTAAGTCTGCAGGGCAAAAGTAGTCTCCTAGTTGATTTTAAATGCTGAATACATGGAGCTTAAGTGATGGTAATGGTTTGGGACTCTTGTTAGCATGGAAGGGTAATCAGATTATGTGTCTAAGTATATAACCAACAACAAATACAAGTTGGAGAGTAAAAGGCAATTAACAGAGCAAGAATACAGATTTTTCTAGAGCAAGCATTGGAAAGAAGATTTTGAAGGAATTTTCATAACAGTTGCAAATTGAGCTGAAGAAAAGGGTGGATCTGGATTTATTCTTTTCTTTTAGTTTATTTGTAATTGAAAGGATGATATCTTTAATTTATTCAGTTTTTATTTCATTTATGATGAACTAAATTACTTTTTAGGCTTATGATGGATCTTTAAGTGAAACGATGGTTATGTAACTTTGATTTTCAGTTTAACAAGCTATTATCCAGTTTATCTATATTAATTTATGCTTGAATTTATGAATTGCCTGATCAACAATTCTGTGTGGACTTGTATGGATTCGAGAGAGGAAGTACGAGTCTAGACTTAGTTAATATAGCATGTGTTCTTGAATTTTGTGAATGAATAGAATCTTGATGAATGTTAGGGTAGAGATATGCTTAAAAACGCATGTAATTGGATAAAGAACTTGAACTTAAACCTTCTTTGATTGTAATTCACATAGAGATATAGTGAGTTAGTTAATTAATGTGTTTAACTTAATTCTATCTTAATTGTGGATTTGAGTTAATATGGTTTTAGTGCATTGAGAGGTGGCTAATTCTAATTTTAAATTCAAAAACCCTAAGCCCTAATTAGGAAACACTAATCCTAATTAGTAAGCCCTAAAGTGATTAGTAAACTTTAATATAATTAGAAAATACTAATTATATTTTAGTTATCTTAATTTTCTATTTTAAAAACCCTAATTAGAAAATCTTAGAAACTAAATTTGTAAAACCTAAGGGTTAGAACCTTAGGGTTAAACCCTAAGGGTTGGATCAATTGTCTAGAATGCCATTAAAATTACAATTCAAATGTCCAAAATACCCTGTTTGCTTTCTTTATTAGTAAACTTGTAAAATTTGCCAACAACTTTAGTTGTTCACCAACTTTGACTTGCAATGTAACTTATATCTCAGCAAAACAGCCTCTTATTGGCAGCTACCAACAATATTCATTGCATCAAGTGATTATAAAAGATATATAGAGAGAAAGTTCATATATTTTGCTTATTTGCTATCAATCTCTCAACAAACTTCTCTCTCATCCAAACCTCCGAAATTCATAAGTATTTCAGTCATTAGTTAAGTCTTTCAAACACCAAAATCAGTAGGAGAGAACAAAGATCAAAGATTGAGCAAGAAGGTATACAATCCTAACTCATCCTAGATCTTGTAGGCTTAGTCAAAAAACTGTGTTTATGTGTTTATATTCATGCTAGAGGATGTTTTATGATGATCTATGATGATACATCATAGATCTATAGCATCAGAAGGCCTTAAAACCATGTTTTTTAAAAACTGTCTATGAACTATAATAGTGGTCTGACAAGCTAAAGTCAGAGCCCATAGATTCTTCTCTGTTAAAGCTTTGGGTTGTTTTATGTTTTAGATTTGAAGTTTGACATGAGAACTGTGATCTAGAAGTGGAATCATAGCTATTCCATGTCCAGATTGCAAGTTATTCTTGGTCAAACTCAGTTGACCGAGCATGACCAAGGAGTTTCTGGTAACCTAGAAACTCAAAACCAGTGTCTAACATGATCTTTGAAGGCCAAGATCTGTCAGATGATTAAAGATTTGATGTTGTTTTTGTAACTAGATTGTAGCTTGTTATATGGGCTCTAAATCAAGGCCTTTATATCTCTTAAACAACAAACATGTTGGATGTAATGGATGGTCAAAGTAGCCCATCTGATCATGAAATCATTTTTTTGGAATTTCTAGAAAGTGGATGAACTAGTTTTCTGACCATGTTTGACTGGACTGAATCTAGTGAGGTTGATGTTGTTGGACTGATTTGTTGATATATATGTGTTCTTTGACATGTGTACTACATGTTTGAACCATGAGATTGACCAGTTGATGACCAGAACCTAGATTAAATTGGACTAGAAAGTACCTAGTCGAAATTGTCTGGGTTTCTAGGTAACCTAGAAAACCCAGATGATGCCTGACAACAATTTTGGGCTCTGATCTCCTTATTGTGATGTTCTATGACCAAAATAATGAGTGGATGTTGTAGCATTACATATATGCTACAATATCAAAGTCTTATATTGTCCAGAACAAATTTGAACAGAGAATTATTAGCGGTCAAACATAGACCCCTTGCTAATCGGTTGTTAGTGTTCTTGAGCTCAAGAACACCAACAGCGACAGAAAGCGTCGCTATAGCCTATATCGACGGTTTCTAATAATTTTATTTTCCTAATTCCCGGAAAACGATTAAAAAAATAAATTCTAAAAATTTCAAAAATGGTTTTAAAAATTATTTTAAATTATGAAAAATAACTTTTGATAATTTGGGATATTTTTCATTAATATTTATAATTATTTAAATATTAATGGTATTTAATTTATTTAATTAGTATATTAAATAAATTAGAGAAAAAAGATCTTAATATTATAAAAATTATTTTAAATAAGAATAAAGTGTTTAAAAATATTTGAGTTATAAAATGTAACTTTTAATATTTTTGGAGAATTTTTATTAATAATTTAATATTAATGATATTAGATTTATTTAATTACAAAATTAAATAAATGATGGGAAAAATGATTTTATTGATTTAAAAATCATTTAAAATTGAGAAAATGATTTTAAAATATTTTTAAGTTATAATTAATGACTTTTAATATTTTGATGATAAATTCATAAATATTTAAATATTAATGGTGATGGTTTAAAAAATGATTTTAATTATTTTAAAAATTATTTAAGTAGAATATTGGTGATTTAAAAATATTTAAAGTTATTATTGATAACTTTAATATTTTGACAAGTATGTCATTAATATTTTAATATTATTAAATATTAATGATGATGGGATTATTTGATATTTAAATCATTTAAAAATGATTCCGGTGTTTAAAAACTTATTATAAATTATAATAATTGTTAGAAATTTATTAAAAGCTTTCGAAAAATATTATAAATGATATGTGACTTATCTAATATAATATTGAAGCTTTGAGACCGGGTTTAGTTGACAATACAATTGTTAATTGTCGGATAGGGTGACCAGTACACCGAGAATAGACCAAAGTCCAACCAGACTGAACTAGTTAGACTTGATGAATGTTTATATAGGTTATAAACACTGATGTGACTATGTGGTATTGTGACTAAGAAAAAGATTGACTGTAAATTACAGTATTGTGTGTTATGAATTATTGTGCTAATTGTGAGACCGATATTGTTAATTATAGGTCTTACGAACGCATATAAGTATATTGTGTAGCAGTAACCAACGCAGAAGAAAAGTTTCCTTAACTTAACCTTGAGTTATATCTGTTCAATTATTATGGTGGTTAATTATTTTTGATTAGACCATGTCTGAGAATTTATTGTTGATTATTCGCAATTAATGCATGTTTATTAATTTAAATTAAATTAGTGATTCTGAGAATATATAATGGAAGAACAATTTGTTATTGGATATTTACATCCGTAGAAGCTATTATTGACACTATAGATAATTCCTGTTTATTGTCAAATTGTGTTGAGATATGTCTTAGCCAATTATCCTGGCTAGACGAATATTTGTTTGAACTTAATAGGTTCGAGAAGAGAATTTAATTATTATTGACTGATTGATGCCAATTATTTTGGCTAGATCGAGAAAGTGATTAGATATTGAAATTATTGTATTTCGTTGTTATAAATTAAACTCTGATTATAAGACTGAGAAGAACAACCTTTTATACAAAGGGAACATTTGTGGTCGTATATTCGGCCTTTGCGCATATAAGTATTATGCATAATATAGGGTACAAGGAGTTGGCCACTCTAGGTACTTGCAGAGGGGTATTATTTAATCTTTATGGTTATCTAATACACCTAGGTATATTAAAGTAAATTTTTTATAGTTACTCGAGAAGAGAAGTTCAAGATCCTTAGGGATCACTCAGCATAAACTCTAAAGAATATTTCCATCTTGTTATTCAATTGAATATCGTAGAAACTTTGAAAGCATTGTACTCTTTCATTATCAAACTATTGTGTTGCATAGAATGCGAGAAGACTTGTTAGTAATTAAAGATTTGTTCAGCTAATTCAATGTTCCCCGAACTTTGGTGTCATTCTATTAAAATAAATAGTTTGTTATTCTTGATTATTATACATTCTTTGTATGTCTTAACCTGCGGGGCAAATTTGTTACTCACCCTTGCTAAATAAAACATTTAAGCTATGGACGAAGTGACAGGAGGTGCTGTGAAGGACAATGGCAAAGGCATAGTGATAGAGTAGTTATAATTAACATTATTATTATGTTATATTTATAAACCCTTTTTGAATATCTAAGGGTAAGTTTGTAATGTTAAGGTTAGATAACCTGGGATGATAATATTAACATATTAATTAATGATATGTATGTTTGTATTCATCAATGAATGGGTAGTTAGATGTTAATTATATTGTGGATCGTGAACACTAAACTCGGGGGTCAGGTAACCTGGATTTGGGGGTGTCACAACTACACCCAAGGTGACTGAGTTGCAGTCGAGTATCACTAGGCCTGCTATAGCTACAAACACATTTGAAATCAAGCTTGGGACTATTTAGATGATTCAAAATTCGATTCAGTTTGGGGGTTTGGCAAATGATGATCCGAATGAATACTTCGTCAGCTTTCTGGAGATTTATGACACTTTTAGGTATAATGGGGTGTCGGATGACGCAGTTAGGCTTCGCTTGTTCCAATTCACCTTACAGGACAAGGCAAAGAATCGGTTACACTCTCTATCGACGGGATCAATAACTACATGGGAAGACCTCGCTCAAAAATTCTTAGCAAAATTTTTCCCACCAGCAAAGACGGTAAAAATGAGAAATGAGATTACCATGTTTGAACAATAGCATGGGGAATCACTGCATGAAGCATTGGAGAGATATAAAGAGTTACTCAGAAAGTTCCCACATCACGGATTACCCAAATGGCTGCAGATGAACACATTCTATAACGGATTGAATGGAAATCTCAGAACTAGTATAGATGCAGCTTCGGGTGTAGCTTTTCTGGCAAAGAGTTATGAAGAGGCATACAAATTAATAGAAACAATGGCGGCTAACAACTACCAGTGGCCCACGACAAGGTTAAAATAGGTGAAGGCAGTTGGAGTGTTAGAATTAGATGGAGCGACGACAATAGCTGCGCAGATTTCAGCACTCTCTAAGAAGTTGGATGCTTTATCAGGGGTACAGACATAACAAGTTGCAGTTATTTGTGAATTGTGCATGGGTGAACATCATACAGATCAATGTGTAATCAACCCAGCGTCACTGCAATTTGTGGGTAGCTACAACAGAATTCCACATAATATGTACCAAAATACATACAATCCGGGGAATAGAAATCGCCCAAATTTTTTGTGGAGTAATAATAAGCATCAGGAAGCTCCACGACCATCTTATCCCTTAGGATTTTAGAATCAACAACAAAAACCAGCTCAACATCAAGAAAGGAAATCAGATTTAGAGGAGTTGTTGTCAAAGTATATAACAAGCAACGAGGCAGCTATGAAAAACCAAGCAATGGCCATGAAATCGCAAGAGCTAGCCATCAAGAATTTAGAAAATCAGATGGGATAAATTGCCTTAGCATTGAATAATAGGCCACAAGGGACTCTTCCAAGTGACACCGAAAGAAATCCTAAGGGAAATCATGAACAATGTCAGGTAATCACTTTGAGAAGTGGAAAACATCTAGATGGGCAAGGTGCAGAAAATTTAGTCAGACCAGATGACAAAGTGGTTGAGGAAAAACAAGGTGAGGAAAAGCAAGTTGAGCAAACAAAGTTAGAGGACAAGCCAGTTGTGTATCCTCTACCGCCGTTTCAGCAGAGAGTCCAAAAGCAGAAAATAGATAAGTAGTTCGCAAAATTTTTGGAAGTGTTTAAGAAACTTCAGATTAACATCCCTTTCGCAGAAGCCCTAGAGAAGATGCTAAGTTATGCAAAATTTATGAAGGGTATTCTGTCTAGGAAAAAGAAGTTGGAAGATTTCCAAATAATGGAATTAATAGAGGAGTGTAGTGCAGTTTTACAACTAAATGCCGCCAAAGTTAAAAGATCCAGGGAGTTTTACCATTCCATGCATAATTGGGAACACGGTGTTCAACAAGTGTTTATGTGATTTGGGAGCAAGTGTAAATCTTATGCCATTATCAGTGTATACAAAATTAGGTCTACCTGCCCCAAAGCCTACGAACATCTCATTGTAGTTAGTGAATAGGTCAGTCATGTACCCGAGAGGCATTGTGGAGGATATTTTGGTCAAGGTTGAAAAATTTATATTCCCTGCGGATTTCATAATTCTGGATTTTGAGGAAGATAAGAACATCCTAATTATCCCAGGGAGACCATTTTTGGCTACGGGTAGGACACTCATCGATGTACAAAAAGGTGAACTAACTATGAGGGTCAAAAATCAAGAAGTATAGTTTAATGTTTTCAAGGCTATGAAATTCCCTACGGATGAAAAAGAGTGTTTTAGGATGGATATTATTGAGCAGATAATTAGCAAAGACATGGGTAAAAGTTTGGCTAATGATCCAGTAGAAATGACATTATTGTGAGATGAAGATTTGGATGATCCAGAATTTGTGGATTACTTGCAAATGTTAGACTCCCTGCCATGAGTTAGTAGATTTAAAGCACCATTTGAACCATTGCACACAGAGGAAAGAGCCGCAACAAGAATGAAACCATCATTGGAGGAGCTACTTGCCGTTGAGCTAAAGCCACTACCTAAACACCTCAAGTATGCGTATTTAGGCAATTCTAATACTTTACCTATTATTATTTCTACTACGCTTAACGAATTGCAGGAAAGTAAGTTGCTGAGGGTGCTTAGAGAACATAAATTGGCTATAGGATGGACAATCGCATATATCAAGGGAATCAGCCCATCCTTTTGCATGCACAAAATTTTAATTGAAGAGGATGCAAAGCCAATGGTGGAGCAACAGAGACATCTCAACCCAATTATGAAGGAAGTTGTGAAGAAAGAAATACTGAAATGGTTGGACGCTGGTATCATCTACCCAATTTTCGATAGTAAGTGGGTCAGTCTGGTGCAGTGTGTACCGAAAAAGGAGGAATGACCGTGGTACAAAATGATGACAACGAGCTAATTCTGACGAGGGTAATAACTGGTTGGAGGGTTTGCATGGACTATAGGAAATTGAATAAGGAAACTCGAAAAGAGCATTTAAATTTGCCTTTTATTGACCAGATGTTGGATAGATTGGCGGGCCATGAATTTTACTGCTTATTGGATGGGTATTCAGGGTATAATCAGATAGTTATTGCTCCTGAAGATCAAGAGAAGACAACATTCAAATGCCCATACGACACATTCGCATTCAGGAGAATGTCCTTCGGCTTGTGTAATGCACCTGCTACCTTTCAACGGTGTATGATGGCCATCTTTTTGGACATGGTGGAGAAAAATGTGGAAGTCTTCATGGGCGACTTTTCTGTCCATGGAGACGATGTTGATGCATGTTTGGGGAACTTGGTGATGGTGTTAAAGAGATGCACAAAAACAAATTTGATACTTAACTGGGAAAAGTGCCACTTCATGGTTGAGGAAGGCATAATTTTGGGTCATAAGGTTTCAACAAAATGATTAGAGGTTGATAAAGAAAAGCTGGAAATGATTGAAAAGCTTCCACCACCAACTTCAGTTAAGGGATTACAAAGTTTTTTGGGACATGCGAGGTTTTACATGAGATTTATAAAAGACTTCTCTAAAATTGCAAAACCATTGTGCAGTCTTTTAGAGAAGGATTCAGTTTTTAAGTTTGATGATGGTTGTAAGTCAGCATTCGAGCTATTGAAGAAGAAATTAACTACAACCCCAGTTATCGTCGCACCGGATTGGACAATGCCGTTAGAGTTAATGTGTGATGCAAGTGACTATGCGGTTGGGGTTGTCTTGGGCCAACGCCGAGAGAAGGTATTTCATGCCATATACTATGCAAGTAAGACACTCACGGAGACCCAAATGAATTACACAACTATAGAAAAGGAATTGCTTGCAGTAGTATATGCCTTCGACAAATTCCGGGCATATTTGATCGGAACAAAGGTTATAGTTTATACAAATCAATTAGCCATTCGATACCTAATCTCAAAGAATGATGCTAAGCCACACCTTATCAGATGGATTCTCCTTCTACAGGAATTTGACTTGGAAATAAAAGATAGAAAGGGGATGGAAAATGAAGTTGCAGATCATTTATCAAGACTGGAAAATCAGGGTAAAGATGATGAGGATAAATGTTTAATTAATGATTCATTTCCAGATGAACAACTGTTTGGAGTCAATGCGGAATTCCCATGGTACGCGCACTTTACCAACTATCTAGTGAGCAATATACTTCCTCCCTGATCTTACACGTCAGCAGAAAAAGAAATTCCTACATGACGTCAAGTGGTATATGTGGGATGAGCCATACCTATTTAAACAGTGCGTCGACAAGATGATTAGAAGGTGTGTGTGCCTTATAGCGAGGTGAATAATATTTTGCATGAATGTCATTCGTCCGCATTTAGGGGACATTATGGTAGTGAGAGAACAGTGGCGAAAGTTCTTCAAGCCAGGTTTTATTGGCCTACATTATTTAAAGATGCCCACCAGTTCATAAAAAGTTATGATAGAAGCCAAAAGGGTGGGCAACATATCGAAAAGGAATGAAATGCCACTACAAACAATCTTAGAAATTGAGATTTTTGATGTATAGGGCATGGATTTTATGGGGCCATTCCCTTCCTCATTTAAAAATCAATACATATTGCTTGCGGTTGACTATGTATCAAAATGGGTTGAAGCCGTAGCACTCCCAACTAACGATGCCAAAGTGGTCCTTAAATTCTTGCAAAAGAATATCTTTACAATATTTGGCACGCTGAGAGCGATTATAATTGATGAAGGTAGTCACTTATGCAACAGATCATTCACAGCTCTCTTGGCAAAGTATGGGGTCAACCATAAGGTGGCGACGACATATCATCCCCAAACAAGTGGGCAAGCTAAAGTTTCAAACAGGGAGGTGAAAAGAA
Organism: Panax ginseng; assembly: GCA_020205605.1. Taxonomy (NCBI): domain Eukaryota; kingdom Viridiplantae; phylum Streptophyta; class Magnoliopsida; order Apiales; family Araliaceae; genus Panax; species Panax ginseng. The sequence goes on from CM035129.1 coordinate 36,218,613, forward strand.
TCTTCGAAAAGGTGGTGAACCCAAATAAAAAAGACTGGTCTCTCAGATTAGACGATGCACTATGGGCCTACCGAACTGCGTACAAAACACCAGTTGGTATGTCACCATATCAATTGGTCTATGGGAAAGCATGTCATCTGCCTGTGGAGTTACAACACCAAGCCTACTAGGCTATTCAGAAACTGAACTTCGATCAAGTAGCTGTGGGTGAAAAGAGACTACTTCAGCTAAATGAGCTCGATGAATTCCGACTTCAAGCTTATGAGAACTCGAAGTTATATAAAGAAAAGGTCAAGAAATGGCACGACCAGAAAATCATGCAAAGAACGTTCAAGTTGGGGCAATCAGTACTACTATTTAACTTAAGGTTGAGGTTGTTCCAAGGGAAGTTAAAATCACGATGGTCGGGTGATGAGTTGGATTTATACCCACGAATTGGATACTTTATGACTTAAAAAGTTGCATGTTCTCGTAGATTTTATTCGATTTTCTATGATTACAGTGTTATTGTGCTTAATCGATGCAATACAGGGCTTATCAGGTGTTTTCTAGCATTCAGAGGAAAAATGGTCATGCATATTTCTCACACTTCATGCGCATGCATGCGATTACCAAGTTTATTGGTCATGCAGCCACCCCCCTAGATCTTGCTGACATCACCTTCGCGCCACGATGCCACTGATGCTTCTTTGGCTCGTACCACAGCGCTAGCTCCCTTGTCTTTTATACTAATATGGCGCTGCAGCGCCAACCATAGCTTAGTGGTCCGCGCCGCGGCGTCACCTCTTGTGCCCAGGCAGAGAGGGCTTGTTTTGACCTAGCAAAAGAAGTGAAAACTGATATAAGGAAAAAAAGGCTCTGCATAAAGATATATTTAGTAGATCTGAGATCATATAACACTAGGTTTAGCGTAGGATAGTTTGTCTCTGTATTTTCTCTTCCTTTCTCTTAGTTGATGTCTGTAAATATAGATTAGGTAGATTACGGAGAAGTTTGGCTTTTCTTTGGAGCATCAAGAGCAGTGAGCTACACGGACTGGAGAGCTTGATTTGAGTAGAATTCTTAGAGATTAAAGGGCTTTGACAGAGTTTCTTCTTATCTATTTATTGTCTCTGATTTTGTAATCCATAAATGTTGTCTTTATTGCTACTTGTATTTTGTTCAATAGCTATGAACTGAATATTGGCTCTAAGGTTATAATGGAACCCTTTGTTATTTAAATTGACTATCTTATCTCTTTGGTTGGCACCATATGATTCGGTTTGATATATTTATGCTTAATGATTCTCACTAAGACATTAGTGATTATTTTGGTAATTTACATGATATCGATAGAAGGATTGTAGGTTTACACCTGAATATATTGACATGTGATTGTGGATTTTGACAACATAAGTTGTGCGTAGAATAGATATATATATATATATATATATATATATATATATATATATATATGTGTGTGTGTGTGTGTGTGTGCGGCATACGTCGATCTATTGAGAACTTATGCTTAAATCCTCGTTATGATTAACTCACATAGACATATGTAGGATTGTATCTAGCTTGGGCATTCTTTTCTGTTCTATTCCCTAATGGGTGAATCCGGAAAGGATATGTTTGTGCATACCTCGACAGGGGTGTATGAGCACTTGTGTGTTCTCGGTCGACAAATTGTCGTGACCATTAAGACTAAAGAGAGAGATAGGTAGTTTGATGAAACATAGCAGGCCAGGTGTTTGACAGAATGCCTGAGTGGGGTGAAGTTGTAACCTTAGCTTATAATTCCTTCGATTACCATTCGTTATCCATTTACTTGCTTCGATAATTAGTATGCTTAGATTAATCACACTTTTATTCATTACTGTTCGAATAAGACTTTAGCGATACAAAGTCGGTACTTGGTAAATATTAGTGATAGTTCCTCGTGGGTACGACATTCTACTTATCACTGTATTACTGGTTAGACCGCGTATACTTGCGCGTGTTTAGTGATCTATTTTTCGACCAACAAGTTTTTTGGTGTCGTTGCCGGGGAACTGTTATTCTAATATTGTCCAATATTGATTTCGATCAATTTAGTTTTAATTTGAACGTATATATATATATATATATATATATATATTTCTTTTATTTGTTTGATCTTCCTTTTTTTTAAGATTACAGGTAATGGACTATCATTGTTATCAATGGTCTTATGAGAGGACGACACAACCAAGCTCAAAAGAAGGACTCGAGCAATTGCAATTTCAAATGTCTTGAGGTTTTCTGACAATCTTGAGTGTCAGTCCACTCAGAATGCCTATTGTCAGGAATGAGCTGATGTTGAACCGATCTCCTATTATCCAAACTGTCAAGGTTATCCAAACTCTTGGGACTACAGTCAAGAGCAATATCAAGATCCAAATTACTCCTATCCAAATCAGTTTGACAATCAATCTCCACCACAATATGAGGTTACGTCTCAACCCAATGAGAAATTTTTTGAGTCCTCAACACGAGAAGAAGACAACAGGCTTGAGGACCTTCTCACCAACTTTATTGAAAAAAATGAGGTTCAGATGGCAAGCCAAGAAGCCGCATTGCACAACCTTAAGAATCAACTGGGGAAACTCGTCAATGCCATCACAAATCCACCGCAAGGCAATCTTCCGGTCGTAATCGATCTCGACGATGAAGCAATATAGTATTTCATGGTGGATACACAAGGAAAATGCGATGAGTCTCGCACAGTTGTTGAGGGAGACGTCATGGTGCTAACTAGCCAACCGGTGGAGTCTGAAGTTGGAAACAAAAGGATAAATAGTGGTTGGATAGTCAATACTGATCTACAATCAGAAACCACGCTCCCGACTATGAAAATTCTAGAGGGCCCACTAGAGCATGAAGAACGCTTTTGATTTGATGAAAAAGGAGAATTAGTGGATAATTCCAGTGGCAAAAGATTCTTTGTACCGAAGGATGATTGGGTGGATGAAGGAACGGAGACTGGCTAATCACCTATGTCGGCCAAAAATTTAAAGGAATTAACAAACAGGCGGCATGAGATGGTCATTTTCGCCTATGAGCTGGATTGAGCGGCTTCGGTATAGTAAAGCCGACGACTGTAAAACAAGCGCTTGGTGGGGAGGCACCCCCATCTCAGTATCATTTTTATCTGTTTTTCCTTACTTGTGTCTAGTTATATTTTATGTCTGTTATGTTTACTTTGCAAACATTGCTACCAGATATTGTATTATCATGTTACTGAGCATGTTTTTGTGACTACAACATGTTTTCCTGTTCTGTTGTAATTTAGTACATAATAGTATAGTTAAGCTAGTTATCATGTGTTTAATATAGACATATATATATATATATATATATATATATATATATGTGTGTGTGTGTGTGTGTGTGTGTGTGTGTGTGTGTGTGTGTGTGTGTAAATGGCTTACGTGCGAGGTGATTTCTCGAGAAAACAATGGTTGCTAGTAAGTAAGCGCCAATATATATCTTGAACTTCGCTACATGACGCTATGCTTATTATCAATGATTCTCATCTCGCGCCGCAGCGCCAAAAAAACAAGGGGACTCTCGCTCCGCGGTGCCATAAAATTGCATTAGCTACTGCTAACTCGCGCTGCAGCGCCAACCAACAAAGGGTTGTCCGCGCTATGGCGCCACCAACGAGTCTAGTATACTGCTAAATTGCGCCGCGATGCCACTCAATAAAAGAAATCTCGCGCCGCAGTGCCAGAAGCGAATTGTGGTTTTTAAAATAAGCAGTTTTGGCCAGATTGCAACCCATTACCTCCCATTCTGTTGACACTCTTAGCACATACCTCACGACACATAGCACAAATCAGCCGTATCATTCCAGTGTCAGCAGTGATCAATGATCAATGATCGTTTCCCATCTTAGCCCCCAGTAACAGCTGAGAGCCTCCATCAGTTTATTTGTCAGAGTTAAAATCCCACACGATTTCTCACCTAGGGTTTTGCCCACTCAGGGTACTTTTGAGATTTCATTCAATTGACATAGACTGTGATCGAAATGTGGTGTTATTCTTCCTGTCTGTTGGTTTGTGTGATTTCCACTACCGGAAATCTGGTTAGAGCTATTCTAAGCAAGGTATGTCAAAAGGTGGTTTTAAGAGCGCACAAGGTGTTCAACAAATTGCCTGAGAGAAGAATTTGATTATTTTGGGCTGTTTGAGTTTGGGGGAAATTAGGAACCGAGCCTTTTGTTTTTTCCAAACTAACTGAGAATTCTGTCATGGAACCAAAAAAGCAACGACTTAGTGTCGGAGGATCTTCTTCGTCCAGCGCACCACCACCAACGGCTTAGGACAGAGCCAAGTTTATCAATGAAGGGGCTTGGAAAAGGTATAAAATTTCATTCGACGCACGAAATCTGATTCCTGAGCGGGGCTTGAGGCCGGACAAGAAGGATGGTGAGCTAACCACTATGATACAAGATCGCAATTGGATCAACTTCACAAAATCTCCTGCGTCAGCCATAGTACCAGTGGTTTTGGAGTTTTATGCCAACGCCAACCCCGAGGGTCTTGCTGTTGTCCAAGTTTGGGGGAAGTTAGTGGATTTTGGAAGCCAAGCCATCAATGAACTATTTGCGACCCCTGACTATCAGGGCAGGGACTATTTAGAGCCGGGACTCCGCAGCTATGATGTCGAGGATGTCATTCGGCGGCTCTGTAAGCCTGGGACTGTGTGGAAGAAAAATGATTACACGGGGGAAAAGACTAGTTTCCCAACTTCAGCACTTAGTCACTATGGGAAGGCGTGGTTCAGCTTCATATGCGCCAACATGATCCCGACCCGACATCTAAGTGACATGACGAAGGATAGGGCGATTCTGCTGTTCGCCATTGTCACGGGTCTTAATGTGGATATTGGAGTGCTTATTCATGACTCCATTCTGAAGCAATCAACAACAATATAGCTGCAGGACTCCCACATCCATCATTGATCACTCGACTGTGCAAGCAAGCAGGCATTTAGTGGGGGCCAGAAGAGATAGCGTCTCCACCCATAACAGTCATTGACCACTTGACCATCAAGCGCTACTATTAGTGGGATGTGGCAGAGTCTCATGTCAGAGGAGAGGGATACGGGCCACCTACAGTGCCTCCTCCTACAGTAGAGGTCGAGCCCTCACAGCATCCTGACGCCACTCCAGACGCAGGCCCAGCCAGCCAAGGACTACTGGTCGACATCATGGCATCTCTCACTCTGCTGCATCAAAAGCACGATGCCAAGGCTCAGAGGCAGCAAAGGCACATCGCAGCTGTGGCATAGAGGCATGATATTGCGATGCAGTACCAGGCTGAGCTGGTAAACACTATGCAGAGTATTTACACCGACTATTGTGGCGAGAACACTGAGTTCATACCATGCCAGTTCCCGGAGCCTCCTGTCTTCTAACCATACCGTCCACCATCACCGCCCGCCGAAGCTGATGAGGACGTAGCTGATGAGGATGAAGCTGATGCCGCTGTGAAGTGAGCGATCTTCAGGGAAGCCCTCTTGTATCGATTGATTATGTTTAAGCAATGAGGGCATTGCTCACTTTAAGTTTGGGGGTGTTTTTGGCTATTATCTATTTATTTCTACATTGCCATGTTAGGTTGCCATACTTTAGTATTTTATTATGTTTTTATTATCAGTATTGTGGTGCAGTCGTTGTGAACTGCGGGATTATGCTTGGATTTTTATCATTATGGATGGCATGAACTGTTTTTGGTTTTATTTATTAATACTTTGATTATTATTAGCATGATTGTGGTTTAAAGCCATCTTTTTGGGGGCTTATACAGATTTAGATGTGTGTGCCATGTGAATGGCCTTTTTACTCTATTTTGAGCTGCTATTTAGAGAGGGTGTTATAGTTATCATTAATTTTTTTTGATTATGGCTAATGACAAGCGCCAAGTATTATTGTCTATTGCTTAGAGTCGTGTCAAACATGTATGAGCTAGGGGTTTTTCAATCGATAAGTTTAGACTGTTATTGATCCGTCCTTCTTAGCAAGCACCGACCAACTGTGTTAACTAGTTATTTTTCGAATTTAGTTCACGTGTTTATTGCTTCGAGAGTTTATTCACTCTTATAAACTTTCATTTTTTTTACAAGGTAATAAAAGACTTAGACGTTTATACAGTTTTGGATCTAGGATTCGTGCATGTTTTGATATAAAAAAAAAGAAGAGAGAATTAAATGATTATGAAGATTGAATATCGAAAGTCTTGCGGTGGGTCGAGATGGAGCGTAAAACGCATTCGCCCATAAACGCAGGACCGATATTGAGATGGAGCATAAAATTCACTCTCCTTATAATCTTTGGTTTTCGTAAAATCTAAATTTGGCTTATGTTGATTACATGGCCTTTGTTGCTCGAGTTACTAGATTCTTAGGGGTGTTCTACACCTAGTGCCCTAAAGCCGTCTGGCTTGGGAGTCACTGATCAAAAGCTCATTAATGGGTAGTTCTGATTAGCCTAATGTAATTAAGGACTGTCCGAGTCAGGTTTTATTATCTTCATGCTAGAGTCTTTTGATCTTTTCCTGTATTTGCGTCTTATTCTTAATGCTTGTTGAATGTTTATGTTGCGGAGTTTGCTTATTGGTATTAGCAATTGAATGTGTGAACTTATTTAAGCTATGATTAGTTAGGACGGTTGGTCTCCACACACACACATAAAATGGATCGAATACAGTCTTATGCTTGAAATTGAATGCACCCTTATTCATATTTGTGTTTGCCTTGTTCTCTTGGAGTAGCTTTGAGTTTTGAAGCCATGGTTTTTATACAATTTTATTTTTCTTTCGCGTGTGTTTTACTTTTGTTAATGTGTTAGATAGTTTGCTCGAGGACAAGCAAAGACTTAAGTTTGGGGGTATTTGATGAGTGGGATTTATACCCCGCGAATCAGATACTTTATGACTTAAAAAGTTGTCTGTTCTTGTAGATTTTATACGGTTTTATATAATTACAGTGTTATTGTGCTTAATCGATGCAATGCAGGGATTATCAGGTGTTTTTTGGCATTCAGGAGCAAAACGGTCATATTTCTCACACTCGCGTTGTGGCGCCAATGCCAAGCTTATTGGCCGCACCGCAGCGCCACCCCCTGAATCTTGCTGACGTCACCTTCGTATCGCGACACTACTGATGCTTGTTTGGCTCGCGTCGCAGCGCGAGCTCCCGTGTCCTTTATATTAATGTTCTCTGTAGCACCAACCACAGCTTAGTGGCCCGCACCGCGGAGCCACCTCCGATGCCCAGGAAGAGAGGGATTGTTTTGGCCTAGCAAAAGCAGTGACAACTGATATAAGGAAACAAAGGCTCTACATAAAGATATACTCAGTAGATCTGAGATCATATAACACTAGGTTTAGCGTATGATAGTTTTTCTCTGTATTTTCTCTTTCTTTCTCTTAGTTGATGTCTATAAATATAGATTAGGGAGAAGTTTGGCTTTTCTTTGGAGCATCAATAGCAGTGAGCTACAAAGACTGAAGAGCTTTATTTGAGCAAAATGCTTAGAGATTGAAGGGCTTTGACAGAGTTTCTTCTTATCTATTTATTGTCTCTGATTTTGTAATCCATAAATGTTATCTTTATTGCTACTTGTATTTTATTCAATAACTATGAACTGAATATTGGCTCAAAGGTTATAATGGAACCCTTTGTTATTTAAATTGACTATCTTATCTCTTTGGTTGGCACCATATGATTTGGTTCGATATATTTATGCTTAATGATTCTCACTAAGACATTAGTGATTATTTTGGTAATTTACATGATACCGACAGAAGGATTGTAGGTTTACACCTGAATATATTGGCATGTGATTGTGGGTTTCAACTGCATAAGTTGTGTGTAGAATAGATATATATATGTGCGCCACATGCGATCTATTTGAGAACTTATGCTTAAATCCTCGTTATGATCAACTCGCATTGACATATGTAGGATTGTATCTAGCTTGGGCGTTCTTTTCTGTTCTATTCCCTAATGGGTGGATCTAGAAAGGATATGTTTGTGCATACCTTGACAAGGGTGTATGAGCACTTGTGTGTTCTTGGTCGACAAATTATTGTGACCATTAAGACTAGAGAGAGAGAGAGAAAGAGATAGGTAGTTTGATGAAACATAGCACACCAGGTGTTTGACAGAATGCCTAAGTGGGGTGAAGTTGTAACCTTATCTTGTATTTCCTTTGATTACCATTCGTTATCCATTTACTTGCTTTGATAATTAGTATGCTTAGATTAATCACACTTTTATTCATTGCTGTTCGAATAAGACTTTAGCGATACAAAGTTAGTACTTGGTAAATATTAGTGATAGTTCCTAGTGGGTACGACATTCTACTTATCACTGTATTACTTGTTAGACCGCGTATACTTGCGCGTGTAGTGATTGGTTTTCCGACCAACATCGAGTCCATTTACCATCAAAAGAGTTTTCTCACATGGTGTCGTTGAATTCTACAGTAGGAATCCATTGGAAACGTTTAAGGTCAATGGTCAAAGGCTGAAGCATTATTGGGGTGGCGAATCCAACATAGATGTCATCGCAATCACATTATCCGATGAACCATAAACAGGGAGTAGTCAGGCTGAACGACTTAAAATCAAGCGCTAATTGGGAGGCAACCCAATCGTACTTTTATTCTTCGTATTTTTATCCGTGCTAGTTAGATTAGAGTTTAGAGTAATAATTACGATATAAATTAGTTCATTATGTAGTTATTTAGTTGTATTTGTCTAGATAATCTAATCTCTCATGCTTAATTTATTCAAGATCTAATGATAATTATGTTTTCATAATGAGCAATTATTGTAGGTGCTAATAGATGAATTAAGGAGCGAAGAGTGACATTAAGGAAGTAACAATAAGGAAAACAAAGGCCATTTGAAGAAAGTATGCCTTGTTGAGGCCTTCCCTTCTAGTTTGCCACATGGGCGGGGGTTGCCATTCTTGTTAATAAATGCATACTTGCCGCGACGGGGTCCGTAAATCACAAACCTAGCAGGAAGGGGTTCTAAGTCCAATAACAGAAGGTATGCTCGGCAAAATTGGGCCTTTTAGACATATTACCCCATTTGAAGTGGGTTCTAAATTTGAACCAACAGTTTTTGGCAGTTACATCTTTATATACCCACTACTACTTAGTTTCCAACTGAAACACCACACCTACATCAATTCACTCCAATACTACTTCTTCCTCACATACATTTCCCACTCCCATCCATATTCTCCAATCTATATACCCACGTTTTGGAAAAGACATCTCCATCATCCCACTTCATTAGCACAATTAACCACTACCCCACTACTTCACTCCACTACTTCAACTCATACATCTCCATCTCTATAAAACCTCTCCCTCAACAAATTAAATTTACACTACTCAGAAGTTCAAGGTTAAAGTTAAGCGAATTTTTTTCAACAAATTTGGAGATACACTAAGAGTGAGTAAGTGGTTTTTCAATTCTTCACCTTCTATCACTATAGTTGCCACAAATTCATCAAGTTGGGGGGATAAAACATTGTGCACACCAAGTGTTCGACAGATTGCATGAGTAAATTTTGGGGGGAATATTGTTGTTAAGGCTTCCTGAATTCAATGGCTTCTAAACCCACATCAAAGAGGCAACGGGGAGAGAGTTCCGGAACCACACCACCATCACGAACCTTCGACCGACGTAAATTCATAAGTGCCACCACCGCCGACCATTATGATTACATGGTATTAAAAGCTCGCACACCGGAGCAGGGGTTGGCACCGGACCATGTCGACGGTAAAATTATGTAACAGATATATCAGAAAGGGTGGAACAAGTTCAAGGAGGAACCCGAGGCCGTCGTTGTAATTGTGATAAAAGAATTTTATGCTAACGCCGAGGACAAGGCTACTTTTAACACTTTTGAATGGGGAAGATTAGTTCCATTCAAGTCAATGCGATAATCAATTTTTTAATCTGACGGTGCTTACGATGACAATTCTTGGGTGGCTTGCCACACCCATCACTCATTTGTGGGTTATGTAGGCAAGCGGGAGTTCGATGGTCGGATGATGAGATCACCCAAATGACACTTCAAACATTGGATTCAAGAATAATTGCACGGTATGGGGTATGGCCGGGAGGCGAGTCACATCCTAGAGGGTTAGGCTTTATATTTCCATCTGCTTCAGAGGATGAGGCTGATGCTTCCAACAGCTCGGATGACGAAGAGTTCAAGGAGGCGGTTCCAATGGGACGGGAAGGAACAGAGGCACCACCACAGTCCGAATCTATATCTAACCCTCAGTTCCTCAACTTTCAACGTCAAGTGGATGAGAAAAACAAGGTAGCAAGAAGAGAGATGTGGCGACTCGTAGCGAGGCAGGACCACATGTTTGAAGCCATGAACCTATCGTTCGCCTCATTGAACGTGACGCTCAAAAGCTTCAATCCCACTGCTCAATTCACGTACCAATAGCCAGCCCCAATGCCACAATTTCCACCAAGTGACTCCGATGAAGAAGATCACACACCACCACCCAAGGCTTAAGTGATTACAGGGAAGTCCTCATATTTTTATTGTTATATCAATACATTGAGGGCATTGTAATTTTCAAGTTTGGGGGGTTTTAATTTCATGTTTGCATTTTATGTTTGCATATTTAAATTCATTAGCTGGGTTGGCATAGTAGTTTATTGTTTAGTTTAAGGATTATCAAATGATGCGTTCATGTAATCATGTAGTTGCATAGTAGCTTAGGAGCATAAATAGTTTTTATTTATTGTTATATTCATGTTAAGTTTACCATACATAAAAAAAAATAGTTAAGTATTGTGTTAATTTTGCATATGTCCAACAGTTGTTGTAGTTCATTTTATTTTGGTCGATGATGAGATTGTGATTAAGTCGACAAGTACAGTTCTGATTATTAGAACCTTGAAGTAGTTTCTGTTGTGAATTGGATCTTGTTCTTGTTTGAAACGAATATAAAAAGAGTAGCACGCCAATAACATCTTTGTCGACTTATTAGTTCAAATAAATAGATAAAGGACTTCTAAAGGATGATGCTAGTTTAAATTAAGGAATGACAAGGATAGGCAGTGAAGGCGAAAATTAGGCAAGAACCTAAGTTTGGGGGAAAATTTGGGGTATATAAGCATCATCTAAAAAAATGATGAAATAAAAAAACCGTGGCTAGTCTTGTTTCGGGGCCTTTGTTACTTGAGCAAGTATGCCTGAGGGAGTGTCTTTACACCTAGCGCCCTAAGGTCTTTATGGTCTTGGAGTCGTTGGTTGAAAGCTCGCTAAGGGGTAGCACTGTTAGCCTAATGGAATGAGATATTGCATTGTCATGGTTAAAAGAAAAAATAAAAAAAATATATAGAAACAAAAAAAATAAAACGGGAAAAGAGCAAAATGCCCCCGTGATTGAAAAAAAGAGAAGAGATCATAAGTACCCTATTTGAACCCTTGATATTGGTGATTGTTTGATTATTAGTTGGATCTTATCTGTTGTTGAAATTCTTAAATTTACATTGTATGATTCCTTATAAGAGATTGGTTATGTATTAAATTTGAATTTGTATCAGTTAGCATGGATGTTGATCACACACACACTATACCAGTAATGACGGTTTAAGATTCGAGGATTGATAAAGAATTATTGATTGGTTTTGATATGAAGTGTTGTAGCGTTTGCTTGATTTCTCTGAGACTTGAGGAATAATTCTGATTCTACGATGCTGTTGGATTCGTAGGAATATAGACTAGATGCATAACATATCATTACATTGCATTACATATTATGTTAGTTTATTTTATGCTCAAGGACTAGCACAGTTTAAATTTGGGGGATTTTGATAAGTGGGTTTTATACCCATGAATCGGTTCCTAATTCAGGCTTAATTAGTGTTAATTCCTTGTTTTTGTGTTTCTTTTACTTATTTATTGTTATTTGGTGTGTAGGTTTGGTGGTGTTGCAAGTGATCTAAAAGGGTGGATTTAAGGTGCATTGTGGCAAGCAAAGGAGCAATACATGACCAACTAGCAGAAGGTATGCCCACCGGGGCGGGGGGTCCAGAAGTTAGTTTACAGAATACTAGCCCGCCGGGGCAGGCCCTTTATAAGGATAAACCCCCGTCGGGGTACGAGGTAAAGTAGTTTCCTAGTTGATTTTAAATGCTGAATACATGGAGCTTAAGTGATGGTAATGGTTTAGGACTCTTGTTAGCATGGAAGGGTAATCAGATTATGTGTCTAAGTATATAACCAACAACAAATACAAGTTGGAGAGATTAAAAGGCAATTAACAGAGCAAGAATACAGATTTTTTAGAGCAAGCATTGGAGAGAAGATTTTGAAGGAATTTTCATAACAGTTGCAAATTGAGCTGAAGAAAAGGGTGGTTCTGGTTAGTTTATTTGTAATTGAAAGGATGATATCTTTAATTTATTCAGTTTTTATTTCATTTATGATGAACTAAATTACTTTTTAGGCTTATGATGGATCTTTAAGTGAAACGATGGTTATGTAACTTTGATTTTCAGTTTAACAAGCTATTATCCAGTTTATCTATATTAATTTGTGCTTGAATTTATGAATTGCCTGATCAACAATTCTGTGTGGACTTGTATGGATTCGAGAGAGGAAGTACGAGTCTAGACTTAGTTAATATAGCATGTGTTCTCGAATTTTGTGAATGAATAGAATCTTGAGGAATGTTAGGGTAGAGATATGCTTAAAAACGCATGTAATTAGATAAAGAACTTGAACTTAAACCTTCTTTGATTGTAATTCACATAGAGATATAGTGAGTTAGTTAATTAATGTGTTTAACTTAATTCTATCTTAATTGTGGATTTGAGTTAATATGGTTTTAGTGCATTGAGAGGTGGCTAATTCTACTTTTGTATTGTTGATTAATAAATTGGGATAGTAAATTAAACTGGATCAAAGGATAATAACCAAAGTGAAGCTTAGGGTGAAGTTGTAAGCCTAGTTCTTTGATATTTGTTTAGAAATTCAGTTTTTGAGATTTGTGATTGTTTTGCGATTTTAGTATTCTTAATAATTTAGTTTTTATAATTTTAATCATTAATTTGGATAGTTTAATAAAATTGGGATTAATAGGAAACTGGTATTTGTAAGGCTGAAATTCTTATTAATTTCTCTATGGGAACGATAGTCTATTTACTATTATATTACTTGTTGACCACGTATACTTGTGTGCTGTGCGTAATTAGATTTTACCTAACATCTATCATATGCCAAGTATTTGGTACGGATTCAAGGTAAGCTTGAGTATGAACAAACAAATGTATTTTACATCGATTATTCAATGGGCACATTGTAACGCCCGAGAAAAATCGGATTTATATGAGAATTAAATTTTTATTTGATTATGTGAATTAAATGAATTTAATTGATTATTTATGTGAGTAAGCTATGTGAAGGTCGTTCTATGACCTAGAATGTGGGAATGTTGTTAGTAATCTGGCTATGTGCTAGAATTAATTGTTTGGAATTTCCAAGATGAAAATAAAAGTTTTCCGAGAAATTTCCGTAAAAACACTATTCATTTGTTTCTACTCGGGGATTAAGTTTGAAATTCCGAGAAACGCGTAATGATAGAATATGAAGACGAGACGGAATATTTAATAATATTTCATTTATGGCAAACGAAGTTTTCACCCGCGGACTTAAAACCTAAGGGTTGAGAAGAATGATTTCCGAGAAGGAAATGTAAGGCGTATAATGAATTACGATAATGATTATGCGTACGTTATATGATTATAATGCGAAGATTTAATAAAAAGTAGAATAAGAATATCGTACAAGTATTATACGAAGAGAATATATAAATTATACGTGTAGAATACAATTGGTGTAATGGACTTAGAGTTAGGACTTAGTATAATCCAATTGAGTTGGATTATATCAAGCCCAAGTGATTAAGTGATCAAACCCAAGGAATTATGAGTCAAGGCCCAATGTTAGAATGAATTAAGCCAATCCAAGAAACTGAACCATGGGTCGAACCGGTGGGTCACCGAATGGGTAAACCCATGGGGATGACCCATGGATCATGGTGGGCCGGCCACTTGGTGTACAAGCTAAGTATTCTACTTGATTACCAAGCATTCAACTTATATTGAGGGAGAGAAAGAGCTATACTTAAGCCATCATCTCACCTTGAAGCTTTTCATTTGAGATTTTGGCAAGAAAGTAAAGTTCAGAAAGGTAATATTCCATTAATAATAGTTTTCCATCCCTTTTGATTTCTTTGATATAAAGAATCATAAATTGGTGGAGCATGCCTCTTATGGAGGAATAAGGATGGCTTGTAAATTGTAAAACCTTTATAAGTCATGTGTAAATGTAAATCATAAGGGTTTACGTAAGTTAAAATTGTAGAAATCATTGAATAATGAACTTGGTTATTGATGGACAAATTAAACACCATCGCTATTAGAATATGTGCATCTTGCTTGGTTAGGATGTAGATATGAAATAACTGGAGTGTTCCATTTGATTTGGCATTTAGAACACTAGTAACGAAGTTATAATGAATTTTACGAAATTAGACGTTAAACGTCGAAAACGTAGAAATTCTGGATTAGTAGTCGAAAGTTGTCGCGAGACTTGAAAACGTTTGTTTTCAATGTCAATATGTGAGATAGGGTATTTAAGATTCATGGAATCAAGAATCGTTGGATTCTGATTTAAAACGAAGAAAACGAGTATTAAACTCTTAATAACATTTAATGAACGCTTAATAATGAACTTAGAAGTGAATTTTGAGTTAACGAATTTGGAAATGTAAATTCTTATATGAACGCATAGAGTATGTAAAATGGGAGTTGTAGGCTTTTGAATGGACCAAATCGGACTTATAACGAAAAAAGTTATGAAGACGAAAAGTTCACTAAAATTTTTGTCTGTCAAAACATTTTTGAGTCGAGGAGGTCTGGTGCGTGCACGCCAGACATAACTATAAGTGCCGCAGCCGGCGCTGACCTGATGTCGAAACTCTTGAAGAGTGGCACCGCAGCGCCATTCACAAGGTTATGTTCTGCGCCGTAGCGCTTGGACGAGGGTTTGGGTATTGTAAACTGGCGTCGCAACGCTAGTGTTATATGTAAGGACCACGCCGCAGCGCCGGTTGTATGTAATAGTTGACCAAGTTAGTTTTATAATTCTAATTGATTAGTAATGAATAAGTAGAATGTAGACATACTTAATATACAAGTAAACGCTCATTCTTGACTCACTTGCAAAGTGATAATGTCAGGAAATTAAGTATGATTTAGTGAGAGCTAAACGAAGAGCACAAAGTGTTAATAAACAAACTTTTAATGGTAATCGACATTGGTACTACACCAATGATGATTGAGTTCGTTTAGTAACGTAAGAACGTTAACAAGCCGGGATGAAGGGACTTATTAATGAAATAAAGTCAAATAAGACATAGAAGAGAAAGAAGTTGGTATAAACAATGTGAATGATTGTTTGGTAGCTAATTATAGTGTGCTATGTGAATATATCATGTAGATTCTGTAAAGGATAAGAACAGTCGAATAAATTATTTGAAGACGTTTGAAGGCAAGTTTTCTTAACGCTTGTCTAACCTTTGTGTTAGTCGAGTTTTCTGTGATTCAATGTACTGAGTTGCATGAATGATTTTAAAGAACGGGTCAATGCCAGTTTTAACTCGGCTAGACTATTCGTAAAAGATAGATTGACTTGTATTCATGTCTTTTTATATAGAAATGATAACGCTATCATATGCCAAGTATTTGGTACGGATTTGAAGGCATGGTTTGTCTATGAACAAACAAAAGTATTTTTCATCGATTATTCGATGGGCACGCGAGTTTGCCAAAACTTAAATGTAAATACGTCTAACGGATGAATGTTGATCAACATAGAGTACTATAGGCTGATCCACTAGAAGTGCTCGTAAGTAATGTCGGATGTACAGCCTTAGTGCTGTGATTTCCTTTTAAAGTATGAAAACAGAAAGATGTTGTTCATGGTCTCTTGACCGGTTCAGAATTCCAAAACTATTATATACTTTGGGAATTGATGTTATGAATTGTTAAGTATTATTATTTCATAATACTTCATGACTATTAGTTCAGTTATTGAAGATTTCTTTATATAATTCATGAAAGTGGTATTGATATTATTCTTTGTTAGACTTGCTGAGCTTGTTATGCTTACTTCTTGCGTGAATTATATAATTGCAGTTAAAGCTGAGCATACTGAGAATGCTAAGAGAAATAAGGGCAAGGCTAAGATGGATAGTTAACCATC
Source organism: Panax ginseng (assembly GCA_020205605.1). Taxonomy (NCBI): domain Eukaryota; kingdom Viridiplantae; phylum Streptophyta; class Magnoliopsida; order Apiales; family Araliaceae; genus Panax; species Panax ginseng. The sequence goes on from CM035129.1 coordinate 36,234,939, forward strand.
TTGTAATAGATTAGTATGATTGTATATATTACACTTACGAACAGCGAATGATGTAATCGGTTTATGAACCTGGGAAAGGATTTCACTCTGATTGTAATAAGAAGATAGTAATTACATTCATTATGATGTGTTTTCAATGGAATGATTGCATAGTTATGAGTACCGTGTAGCACCATATGTCGGGTTGGAAGATACCTTAATTTGGGGACGTCACAGGTTGGTATCAAAGCACTAGGTTATAAAACTTAAGGGGGGAAGAACCTTAGGGTAATAACCTCGTAAGGAAGGTAAAGTTCGAAGAAAGAAATTCGAGTCGAATGAATTAATAAAGTATTGAGAAAACTCAGTACTGAAAGATTTAAAAGATGAAAAGTAACCTTAAATAAATTAAATGTGATTTGTGCCTATACTATTGTGTATTATGTACTAATCAACTTGTTATGTGCTATTGTAGATGTCGATCGATAGCATGATGTATAGAGACATTCACGTGGTGAGTGAAGAGTCTATGAACCGAGAGGAGATTGTACCTATGCCAGTGGCGGAGGTACCGGTAGTGGTTCTAGAAGATTCTGATCCAAAAGAGTACATTCCTGGGGAGGATTACTCTGAGGAAATGATGGGAATAACATCATATCTGAATATGATGATAGATGTGGAGGAGGATATGGAGGTCACATCGATTAATACGGTGGTACCTACTCAGGAATCAACACCTCCAGATGCAATGAGATCATTGTATCTGGCAGTGCTTGATAGGAATGTGCATCTGCGAACTGTGGTGCAGACACAGAACGAGGAGATTAAACCCTATATGAGGCGAAGGAGTCTACAGAGGCAGATTTTGAGTTGAAGCACGATGAGAAAGTGCTGATGAAGGATAAGGCAAGGGATTATAAGGAAGAGGTCGTAGAGCTTCAAAAGAAACTGGTTGAAAAAGACCAGAAGATTGCTAGGATGTCGTACATCCATGAATGTGCTCACGAGGATTTCAAGCTTAAATTGCTTGTTATTCTATTGAGTCAGGGCAGAATCGACATACGATTAGTCAAGATATTGTTTCGATTCTAACAAATCAGAAACATGAGAATGTCGTAAGGCAATGTTAGTAGATCGTTAGATCTTTTTGTATATGTGTAGTGACATAAAACCCTCTTTTGTATAATTAAAGGGTAGTTATTTTTTTGTAAATCCCAATTTTTGTAGAAGTCAATAGCGGGATAGTAATGTAATAGCTTTTGGCTATGGAAGCAAAGTGTAAATAGTTTTGACTATGAAATCATATTAATATAAGGAAGTTTTGTTTAATGTGCTTGTTGTGGCATGAGATGTTATTTGAGAATAATAACCAAGTAGTTAAATAGATAATAATAAAACTTTATTTATTTAATCAGAAATATGCTGCCAAGAAGGAGACAGCGTAACCAAGAGGCTGAGTCTCATAATGAAAATCAGGGGGGTCCTAATAACCCTATGCAAGAGTTCTTTAATTTATTAACGACAACATTTAACCAAGTTGGGGGAGGAATTCCTGTAGCACCTAGGGTACCTAGAACAACTACCTTTATGGAGTTCAAAAGTGTGGGTCCTCCGGAGTTCCGAGGAACGATGGACCCCTTAGAGGCCCAGACATGGGTGAAAGAGATAGAGAAGGCGTTTGTTATTACAAACGTGGGTGAGGCACAAAAGGCTTCTTTTGCGACTTACATGATGAAAGGGGAAGCCAACTACTGGTGGGAAGCTCACCAGGGTGGGGCTAGTACAGAAGCAGTTACATGGGAACAGTTCAAGAAGGTATTCTTCGAGAACTACTTCCCTACTAGCATGAAAGGGAGAATGGAAATTAAGTTCTTGGAACTTAAGCAAGGGGATATGACAGTTCCTCAGTACGCCGCTAAATTCAATGAATTGGCGAGATTTGCTCCACATCAGGTGGACACAAAAAAGAGGAAGGCTCGTAGGTTTGAGCATGGCTTGAAACCCTGGCTCTATAGTAGGATTTTGGTGTTTCAGAGTGCTTCCTACGGGACCATTCTGGAAAAGGTAATAATAGCTGAAGGTGGTGGTGAGGCGTTGTCTCAGTACCACAAGGAAAAGAAGAATAAGAATAAGAGTGAGGGAGGAAATAAGGCAGAGGTTTCCAGTGGTAGTGGCACTATGCAAAAGAGGAAGATCTTTAACACTGGGAATACTGGGGTGAAACAAGGAGATCCTAAGCGTAGGATGGAGGCATGCAAGACATGCGAGAAGACTCATTTGGGAGTTTGTTTAAAGGGGAAATCAGTTTGCTACAACTGTGGGCAGAAGGGACATTTATCACCCAACTGTCCTAATCCTAAGAAAAATCATGGGTGTTTTGTTTGTGGATCGTTGGACCACATGGCAAGAAATTGCCCGAAGAAAGGGTTAGAGGGAAATAAGGGTTCTGGTAGTGGTAAGTTAGCCATTACTGGACCAACAACATCTGTGGGTAGACCCTCAGCCCATACATTTAATATGACTGTCCAAGATGCGGTTGCATCATCGGATGTAGTAGCAGGTATCATTCTAGTCAATAAAATAAATGCTTATGTGTTATTTGACTCGGGTGCTACTTGTTCTTTTATAGCATGTGGATTTGCTAAGCGATTAGGTTTAATCCCTGAAAAGTTAGCAATACCTTTAGACGTTAAGGTAGCAAATGAAGAGATAATCCCCATTGAATATATTCATAAGGATTGTTGCGTAAATATTTGAGGGAATAAGTTATCGATAGATTTGGTACCGATAAGGTTGAAAGAATTCGATGTAATTATTGGTATGGATTGGTTGATTAACCATAAGTCTATAATAGATTGCCATAAGAAAAGTGTGAACCTTCAACTTTCTAAGAAAACCAAGGTGGTGTTCTTTGGTAGTAAATCACTGAGACGCTCTTGTTGTATAACGATGACACAAGCTAGAAAGATGTTAAAAAAGAGGTGTGTAGGTTATCTGTGCCATGTTGTGGATACCCAAAGAGTGGGAGCATCCTTGGACCAGATACCTATAGTTCAAGAGTTTGCGAATGTATTTCAAGAGGAATTACCGGGTATTCCACAGGATAGGGAGGTTGAGTTTGTGATAGATCTGTTATCGGGTACAACACCAGTTTCAAGGGCACCATACCGGATGGCGCCAGTTGAGATGAATGAGTTAATGGTTCAATTATAAGAACTATTAGACAGGAAGTACATTCAATAGAGTGTGTCTCCTTAGGGAGCACCGGTATTGTTTGTAAAGAAAAAAGATGGGTCGTTACGACTTTGTATCAACTATTGAGAGTTGAACAAGTTAACAATTAAGAATAAATACTCGTTGCCCAGAATCGATGATCTATTTGATTAGTTGAAAGGGGAGAAGTATTTTTCTATAATAGATTTGCATATGGGGTATCATCAGTTAATAGTAAGGCGGGAGGATGTACCTAAGATGACGTTCAGAACTCGTTATGGTCATTACGAGTTCCTGGTTATGTTTTTTGGATTGACTAATGCACCAGCCGCATTTATGGATATGATGAACCGAGTGTTCAAGAAGTATTTGGACAAGTTCGTCGTAGCGTTCATTGATGATATTCTAGTCTATTCTAAGACGTCAGAAGATCATGTTGAACATTTAAGGATAGTGTTGGAGACAGTACGGATGGAAAAGTTGTATGCAAAATTCACAATGTGTGAATTTTGGCTTGACCGAGTGCAGTTTCTAGGACATGTTATTGATAAGAATGGCATTTCCGTGGATCCAGCAAAAGTAGAAGCAGTTAATGAGTGAGACAACCGAAAACGCCAACTGAGGTTCGGAATTTTCTAGGTTTAGCGGGATACTATAGAACATTCATCCAGGACTTTTCTAAAATACCTACTCCACTGACAAATTTGATGAGGAAGTCGGTGAAGTATGTATGGACTGAAAATTGTGAGAACAGTTTTCAGGAACTAAAAAAGAGGTTAAGTGAGGCACCTGTATTATCTTTGCCAGATGATACAAGGAATTTTGTAGTGTATAGCGATGCTTCACATAAAGGACTGGGTTACGTGCTCATGCAACATGGCAAGGTCATTGCGTATGCGTCACGTCAATTAAAGGATTATAAGAAGGCCTATCCTACTCATGATCTAGAATTGGCAGCTGTAGTTTTTGCCTTAAAAATATGGAGGCATTATCTATACGGTGAGAAGTGTGAGATATATACGGACCATAAAAGTCTTAAATACATCTTCACACAAAATGAGTTGAATATGAGGTAGAGAAGGTGGCTGAAACTAATAAAAGATTATGATTGTGATATGTTATATCATCCGGGGAAAGCAAATGTAGTAGCCGATGCGTTAAGTAGGAAGGGTAGAGAGAAACTATCAATGTTAACGGCTCAAAATGAGTTAGTAATAGCGATGGCGATAATAGAATTAGAAGTTAAATTTCTGGGTGAAGCAGAGGAGATGTTATTTTCCATGGAAACTCAACTGACCATAGTGGAACGTGTTAAGGAAGTGCAATTGAGCAACAAGGAATGCGAACATATGAAGAAGAGGATAGAAGATGAAGAAAAGACTAAGTATAACCTCGATAAGGAGGGATTACTTGGTTTTGAAGGAAGAATTTGGGTTCCAAATAATTCTGAATTAAAGGAGGAGATAATGAGTGAGGCCCATAGTTCGAGGTACTCGATACATCCCGATAATAACGAAGATGTATCAAGACCTTCGTCGAAACTTTTGGTGGTACGAGCAGAAAAGGAGATAGCGAGAATATGTTAGTAGGTGCTTAACTTGTCAAAAGTTAAGGTTTGACACCAACGCAATCGAAGCGGGTTGTTGCAATCATTAGAAATTCCAGAGTGGAAGTGGGAGCACATCATAATGGACTTTGTGGTAGGACTTCCAATGACAACGAAAGGATACGACACTATTTGGGTGATAATGGATCGATTGACGAAATCGGCTCATTTTCTACCAATAGGAGTTAGATATAACCTAGACCAATTAGCTAAGCTTTATGTCAAAGAAATTATTTCAAGACATGGAGTACCTGTTTCGATTGTGTCAGATCGTGATCCATGATTCACATCGAACTTTTGGAGAAGTTTGCAAGAGCAAATGGAAACGCAATTGAGATTGAGGATACGTATCATCCTCAGAAAGATGGACAAAGTGAATGAACAATTCAAACGCTTAAAGATATGTTAAGATCTTGCGTTATGGATTTCAAAGGGAGTTGGGATGACCATCTAACGTTGGTACACCAATAGTTTTCACGCTAGTATAGGCATGCCGCCTTACGAAGCGTTGTATGGGAGGAAATGTCAAACTCCACTATGTTGGGATGAACTGGGTGAACGTCGGATGTTAGGACCTGAGTTGGTATAACAAACGGCAGACATGGAAAAGCTGATACGTGCTCGATTGGTAGCGGCTCAAGATAGGCAAAAGAAGTATGCAGATCCTCACAGAGAAAAGAGAGAATTCCATGTAGTATCGCCTTGGAAAGGGAAGATACATTTTGGAAAGAAAGGGAAGTTAAGTCTAAGGTTTATAGGACCTTTTGAGATTTTAAGAAGGGTTGGAGAGGTAGCTTATGAAGTAGCCTTACCTCCAGAAATGGACCGTATTCACAATGTGTTTCATATGTCTGTGTTGCGTCCCTATAAGCCGAACTATAAACACGTAATAGAGTATGAATCTATTCAGATAGAGAAAGATTCATCATATGAAGAACTTCCAATTCAAATTGTTGATAAGAAGGAACAAGTTTTGAGAAATAAGATAATACCTTCAGTGAAGGTTATATGGAGTAACCACAATGCTGAAGAAGCAATGTGGGAACTCGAAAGTAAAATGAAGGAACATTTTCCTCATTTGTTTATGTAATTATAAGCGAGATTCTGGGGACAAAATCTTTATAAGGGGGGGGGGGGGGAGAATGTAACACCCGAGAAAAATTGGATTTATATGAGAATTAAATTTTTATTTGATTATGTGAATTAAATGAATTTAATTGATTATTTATGTGAGTAAGCTATGTGAAGGTCGTTCTATGACCTAGAATGTGTGAATGTGGTTAGTAATCTGGCTATGTGATAGAATTAATTATTTAGAATTTCCAAGACGAAAATAAAAGTTTTCAGAGAAATTTCCGTAAAAACACTATTCATCCGTTTCTGCTCGGGGATTAAGTTTGAAATTCCGAGAAACGCGTAATGATATAATATGAAGACGAGACAAAATATTTAATAATATTTCATTTATGGAAAACGAAGTTTTCGCATGCGGACTTCAAACCTAAGGGTTGAGAAGAATGATTTCCGAGAAGGAAATGTAAGGCGTATAATGAATTAAGATAATGATTATGCGTACGTTATATGAGTATAATGCAAAGATTTAATATTAAATACAATATGAATATCGTACGAGTATTATACGAAGAGAATACGTAAATTATACGTGTAGAATACAATTGGTGTAATGGATTTAGAGTAAGGACTTAGTATAATCCAATTGAGTTGGATTATATCAAGCCCAAGTGATTAAGTGATCAAACCCAAGGAATTATGAGTCAAGGCCCAATTTTAGAATGAATTAAGGCGATCCAAGAAATCGAACCGTGGGTCACCGAATGGGTAAACCCATGGGGATGACCCATAGATCATGGTGGGCTGGCCACTTGGTGTGCAAGCTAAGTATTCTACTTGATCACCAAGCAATTTACTTGGTGAGAAAGTAGTGAATAGTAATGAGGTGGGGAGAAATGACCAAAAAGCCCTCCATTTGAATTGCCTATAAATAGAAAGTTTAAGTTGGTTATTTTTGGTTTTCCAAGAGTCATTCAACTTATATTGAGAGAGAGAAAGAGCTAGACTTAAGCCATCATCTCACCTTGAAGCTTTTCATTTGAGATTTTAGCAAGAAAGTAAAGTTCAGAAAGGTAATATTCCATTAATAATAGTTTTCCATCCCTATTGATTTCTTTGATATAAAGAATCATAAATTGGTGGAGCATGCCTCTTATGGAGGAATAAGGATGGCTTGTAAATTGTAAAACCTTTATAAGTCATGTGTACATGTAAATCATAAGGGTTTACGTAAGTTAAAATCGTAGAAATCATTGAATAATGAACTTGGTTGTTGATGGACAAATTAAATACCATCGCTATTAGAATATGTGCATCTTGTTTGGTTAGGATGTAGATATGAAATAAATGGAGTGTTCCATTTGATTTGGCATTTAGAACACTAGTAACGAAGTTATAATGAATTTTACGAAATTAGACGTTAAACGTCGAAAACGTAAAAATTCTGGATTAGTAGTCGAAAGTTGCCGCGAGACTTGAAAACATTTGTTTTCAATGTCAATATGTGAGATAGGGTATTTAAGAGTCATTTAATCAAGAATCGTTGGATTCTGATTTAAAACGAAGAAAACGAGTATTAAACTCTTAATAACATTTAATGAACGCTTAATAATGAACTTAGAAGTGAATTTTGAGTTAACGAATTTGGAAATGTAAATTCTTATATGAACGCATAGAGTATGTAAAATGGGAGTTGTAGGCTTTTGAATGGACCAAATCGGACTTATAACGAAAAAAGTTATGAAGCCGAAAAGTTCCCTAAAATTTTTGTCTGTTAAAATTTTTCTGAGTCTGAGGTCTGGCACCAGAGCGCCAGACATAGCTATAAGTGCCGCACCATAACGCCAAGCATAGTGTCAGGGGCTACTGAAGAGTGGGGCCGCAACGCCATTCACAGGGTTATGTTCCGCGTCGTAGCACCGAGACGCAGGTTTGGAGAGTGCTAAATGGCTGGCCAGAGCGCGCCGGTGTTATATCTATAAGACCACCATGCACATTGTGGCGGTTGTATGCAAGAGTTGACCAAGTTAGTTTTATAATTATAATTGATTAGTAATGAATAAGTAGAATGTAGACATACTTAATATACAAGTAAACGCTCATTCTTGACTTACTTGCAAAGTGATAATGTCAGGAAATTAAGTATGATTTAGTGAGAGCTAAATGAAGAACACAAAGTGTTAATAAACAAACTTTGAATTGTAATCAAAATTGGTACTACACCAATGATGATTGAGTTCGGTTAGTAACTTAAGAACGTTAACAAGCCGGGATTAAGGGACTTATTAATGAAATAAAGTCAAATAAGACATAGAAGAGAAAGAAGTTGGTATAAACAATGTGAATGATTGTTTGGTAGCTAATTATAGTGTGCTATGTGAATATATCATGTAGATTCTTTAAAGGCTGAGAACAGTCGAATAAATTATTTGAAGATGCTTGAAGGCAAGTTTTCTTAACGCTTGTCTAACCTTTGTGTTAGTCGAGTTTTCTGTGATTCATTGTACTGAGTTGCATGAATGATTTTAAAGAACGGGTCAATGCCAATTTTAACTCGGCTAGACTACTCGTAAGAGATAGATTGACTTGTATTCATATCTTTTTATATAGAAATGATAACGCTATCCTATGCCAAGTATTTGGTACGGATTTGAAGGTAAGGTTTGTTTATGAACAAACAAAAGTATTTTTCATCGATTATTCGATGGGCACGCGAGTTTGCCAAAACATAAACGTAAATACGTTTAACGGATGAATGTTGATCAACATAGAGTACTATAGGATGATCACCTAGAAGTGCTCGTAAGTAATGCTGGATGTACAACCTTAGTGCTGCGATGTCCTTTTCAAGTATGAAAATAGAAAGATATTGTTCATGGTCTCTTGACCGGTTCAGAATTCCTAAACTATTATAAACTTTGGGAATTGATGTTATGAATTTTTAAGTATTATTATTTCATAATACTTCATGACTATTTGTTCAGTTATGGAAGATTTCTTTATATAATTCATGAAAGTGGGATTGATATTATTCTTTGTTAGACTTGGTGAGCTTGTTATGTTCACTTCTTGCGTGAATTATATAATTGCAGTTAAAGTTGAGCATATTGAGAATGCCAATAGAAATAAGGGCAAGGCTAAGATGGATAGTTAACCATTTTGTAATAGATTTGTATGATTGTATGTATTATACTTACGAACAGCGAATGATGTAATCGGTTTATGAACCTGGGAAAGGATTTCATTTTGATTGTAATAAGAAGATAGTAATTACAGTCATTATGATGCGTTTTCAATGGAACGATTGTATAGTTATGAGTACCGTGTAGCACCAAATGTCGGGTTGGAAGATATCCGAATTTGGGGGCATCACACATGTGAGGTTTCCAAAACTTAAACGTAAACACGTTTAACGGATGAGTGTTGATCAACATAGAGTACTATAGGCTGATCACCTAGAAGTTCTTGTAAGATATATCGGACTTACGAACTTAGTGTTGGGTTGTCCTTTTTCATGAATGAAAACGAAAAGAGAATGTTCATGGTCTTTTGACCAGCTCATAATTCCTAAGTTATTACATATACTTTGGAATTGTGTTATAAAATGAAAAGTGCTATTTAATATTTCATAGTACTTCATAACTACTTGTTCAGTTATTGAAGATAATCATATAATTCTCGACGTGGTATTTATATTATCTTTTGCTAGACTTGTTGAGCTAGTTATGCTCACTTCTTTCTTGAATTATATGATTACAGCTAAGGCCGAAAGGATTGAGGATCCCAGAAGGGATAAAGGAAAAGCTAAGATGGATAAGTAGATTATCCTATAATAGATTAGTATGTTTGTAAGAATCATATTATGATAACAAAGAATGTATCAATTTTAAAACCTGGGAATGGATTTGTTACTATTATTGTAATAAGAATGTAGTAATTAAGTTCATTTTGATGTTGTTTCAATGAAATGAATGTATAGTGATGAGTACCGTGTAGCACCATATCTATGGGTTGAAAGTACTCGGATTTGGGGGCGTCACATGGAAGATCCAATTTTTCTTCCATCAACTTCAATCTTTACTCCATTGCTTCGTTACTTAATCATTCTATCTATCTTTAGTACCATCAACGCTCACTCTACCAAAAATTCTTAGGTCTCAACTTACAATATTTCTATACCTAGTATAGTTCATCAAACTTACTACACATTACAAGGTCAGCAACTTGCCATAATAATATGAGTTTAGGAACTTGTCCTAGCAATATGTAGTCCAAGAACTCATCATGAACTGCCCATATACTTCGGGGTTCAAAAATATACATATGATTATGAGTCATCAACTTACCATAAGTATGAGTTTTAAGAACTCGCACCTAATTCTAATAATATCTGACTAATCTTATTAGTCTCTAACTATCAAATATACACATGAGAAAAGAATCATATTTTTATCACATATATATTGATAGCGCGAACCCAACATTCAAATGATTATCAATGTGATAAACTGAGGGTAAGCACAAAACCCTCGCCCATACAAAGGTTTGTACAACTCAGCCGTCACATGAGTCCTCAATTGAAATCCCACCTAACTCTATTCTGCTCTTTACTCGATACGAATTTTCTGCATTTCATCATCTATAACTCTTCATGAGTTTACCTCGTACTATATCATAGTACATTCTCTTATACCATCAAGCTATAATTATTCATTCATCTTCTTTATGATTCCTTTCTTATTCTATAATCGTTTTGGTTTCACGATCTTCATTACTTCCTCTTTAATTAAGTTATCCTATAATTCTTCAAACCAGGTGTTCCCTGATCTTTTAGCTCTTCAGGTTCTTCTTTAAACCTACACGTATTGTTTAAACTTGTTTCACAAGAATTTTCTGAATTCATTTATTATAAACTAAACTCTATTTGAGTTTATTCTTTTTATGATTTTTATCATTTTCATCTTACAGACATCGTTAATTTATTAAAAATTAACATCTTTATTACTAGAGTTAGGTAACCCCTGATTCTCATCTTTTAGATACTTCAATATTCTTCTTTGAATCTCCTCGTATTCATATTTTAGTCTCTTCTACATATATTTTAATCTGTTATTGTTCAAAATCTATCTGAGTTTTATCATCTTCATATTTCTTCTCTAAGGTTATCGCCTAAGGTACCTTTACCTAATTTACATAACCTACAACTTTGATACTACTGTAACAACTTCAAAATTTATACAACTCAACTCTTGACCTTGGTCGTTATCAATACATCTTTATTCTAACATTACATCATTAAACGACGATAAACTTATAAAATGCGGAATAATTTAAACTTTTCTATCTTCTTCTTTTATTTTCCATGAATCACAACCTTTATCATCTACATGTCTTTAAATTTTATACAATCCATGATTCACTTTATCAGAGTTAATATATATATATATATATATATATATATATATATATATATATATACTTACATCTCAAATCGATATCCTTTATTCATCGGATAGATCAAACTTTAACTTTACAACCCAACAATTATTAAACATCAAAAACTATCAAGTATATATCTCAAAACCTTTAACATGGATTAAAAGAATAATAGCTATAGCTAAAGTATTTAATCTCCATAAATTACATCTGATCCATGTCATTCAAGTAGCACATAACGTTACCTTAAAACCTTAACTTGAAAAATGGTTATTTACAAGGTTGAGCTCGACAGCCCAACAAATCTAATGGTTTTCTTGCAACACGTAGCACATAAATAACATGATCATCTTATACATCATAAACATCTATTTAAACACATTATACATGATATACACCACATACCAAATAAAGATTGAATTTCATAACCCAATCAGCATTCCTTACATAACCAAGTCATAAATTGACCTTAACATTTGATACTTACAACATAAATCATACATCATGCTTTTTGCAATACAGATTTAAAACAATTCATTTTCAAGTTCACATAACAAATAGGAACTGAAAGACTTGCCTTGATCGTTGTTTACCAATAACAGTTAACAACTTACAGCTATCTGCACTTCACGTGCCCTACACAATTATATAATCATGCACATCAACTATTACTCACATAGCAACGCATAGTAGTTGTAATATAAACTTTACTCTATATCTCATAACCATTCCTATTAATCAATACACAATGTTCAATTTGATTATGTTAACTTTTGACTTATATCTCACTATATTTCTTCTTAGGACATACCCGAAGTTCATTCAAGTGTTTAGGTCTTGCTATGACTCCTTATTAGTTTTATATTAACTACATTCCATATCTTATAATGTTCACTTCAATTGAATTGAAACACTTTTTAAGTTCATTAACACTTGTCACGGCGTTTCGACGTTCATTCATCACACGCCCGATTCGTCTCTCTTGCGTATGCTTAGTATGCTTATACAACTTTTCTAGTACATCATCTATTAATGTTAAGCATCATTATACTTTCTAATATTTATGTTTTATAACTACAACATACCAAAGAATCAATAATTTAAAGAAACATTAACTAACCCAAAACTCATGTTTATACTAAATTTTCATGTTTTAACATGTTCAGCGTAATCATTCACTACGAATTCTTTTCTTAACCAAATTAATTTATTCAACTTGCTTTCTTTTCGTTTCTAAATGTTTTAAGACAAACAATCGTCAATTTCAGACTCTATACATAAATTCATTGCCAATTTTAGTCTCAAAATAGACTAAAACTTATATATACAACAAAGCTTAAATTCTTCCTTCTTAAACATGTTTCCATGAATTTAATTACTTCAATATCATCCTTAGATGATATATAACTTATTAAATACCCCTAAAACATATATAAACAATCTTTTAAGAAATCAACCACCAAACTCTAATTATAGTGAAGTTTATAAGAAATAAAACCAAGAACTTAGATTTAGACAATTACCTTCGACTCCATCCTAGAATAGCTAGATGATTATTCTTCTTCCTTCTTCCTTGGTTCTCAAATCCTCTAAATTTATAGATAATTTTCTCTCTCAATTTCTTTCTTTGTTTCTCCTTCCTCTTTGTGTTTCAGCAAGTAAACTGACCACCACTTTTACGTGGTTTAGTCAGTTATCAAAACTCGACAGTTACAAATACAAAAGGGCTCTAGGCCATGTTTAGCTAAAATCCAATTAATCCCTTACTAATTTATTTAAATAATTCTCTTATAACATGGTTCAAAAATGTCACACTTTATTTGATTAGATTACTTAACCAATATAACTTCAACTTTATTTAATAAATCTTCATCCGTCTAATTTAATTATTTAATTAAACTAGAATATTACCATCACATTAACGCACTAAAATACGCATAAATTATAAAATTATTTATCATCAATCTATTTAATATCACCATACTGAAACAAATTATTCCATAATAACTTCCATCGAATATTTATTTATTCCATTTACATTCAAACTAAAATATTTATTTAATTCGATAAATATTTCACTATCTATAAAACTCACAATCCTATTACATTAACATATAACAATTATATGTAATATATATTAGTTCCTCATTTTATTACAATAAATATATCTACATTAATTCACTATTTAGTTAAGTGAACTACACACATTATTTATGAAATTTAATTCATAATAATTTTCATCGTCATAATAATAATCAAATTATATTATCTCATAATATAATTTTAACTTAATCAAATTAGCTAATGTTACTCAGTTAATTTTCTTTTTTTCATTTAATTTCTTCAATAGTTTTAATTAACTGTTAAACCTCTTTTTTCCAATACATGAATATATAATCCTCTTCATACCAAATCACATATTTCATAATATTTAACACATATATTCACATACTCAAACTCAAAAAATCTTATAATAAGAATTTTATTTATTAAATTCTTATTTAAATAATTTCTAAAAATTCAGGTTGTGACAAGCACTCCTGACGAATGATGCAAAAGTTGTGTTGAAATTTTTGCAAAGGAATATCTTCACAAGATTTGGCACCCCAAGAGATATTATTAGTGATGAGGGAAGTCACTTCTGCAATAAATATTTCACTGCTCTCTTGGCTAAATACGAGGTCAACCATAGAATTGCTTCTGCTTATCATCCCAATAGACACTCTAAATTTCTGCATCCTTGTTACTAACATTGTAGGAGGGCAGAATCATCTTTCAGAGATAACCCTGGAGGACAAACCAGCTCAGTCCCAGAGACAACCCTGGGATATTCAGTTTCAACCTCAGAGACAACCTCGAGGAATGCAGTTCCAGTTCCGGAGATAGCACCGGAGAAGCTCATTTTAACCCCCAGTAGTTAGCTTCAACCTCGGAGATAACCCCAAGGCACTCAGTTCCAACCCCAAAGATATCCCCGGGAGGTCAGGCACACCTTAGAGACAACCCTGAGGACTCTCAGTACACACAACAGCCCAATCTCAGAGATAACCCTGAGCAACGACTACTGCATCAGCCCAAAACCGGAGATAACCCCAGTGAGGGGAAAAATCGTTATTTTTCCACCTCGATCATACACTTGCTTCGTCTCATTTCAACATACATTCTACACATAAGTGTCCTACAAGAACCATAGCTTAAATCCCGAGTGACTACTACACAAGACAGCACACCGGATAAAATTTGAAGACCTAAAGATCTATGCATGGCCCTATCTTTTCGACTTCGTGCAACCTCTTATCTCATGTCATTGTGTATCTCTCGACAACAACATTTCGAAAAGGTATTATATGCCTCAATCGGATGCCCGGATTAAAAGTTATAAAGGTTCGAGCGGATAACGCATTGCATGCGTGCACGTACTTTGAGAAGGCAGGGCCCAGGGAGCCCGGGGGCACCCCGAGTAGCCGAAGGTACACCTGCGTCTACTGTAGGTACACCTATGGCTGCCCCCTCAATAAATAGAGGGCTTGGAGTGGCCATTTTAAGAAGAGAAAAGGCGAGGAAGCCCTATCCATTTTGCTCTGTACACACTATAAACTTGGTGCTTTCTCTTTTCAAACACTTGTGATGTAACGCCCGAGAAAATTGGATTTTTATGTGAATTAAACTTTTATTTTATTATTTGAATTAAATGAATTTAATTGATTATTTATGTGAGTAAGTTGTTTAAAGGTCGTTCTATGACCTAGAATGTGCAGATGTGGTTAGAATTCTGGTTATGTGCTAGGCTTAATTATTTTGAATTTTCAAGACAAAAAATAAAAGTTTTCCGAGAAATTTGCGGAAAAACATTATCCATTCGTTTCTACTCGGGAATTAAGAATGAATTTCTAAGAAACACGTAATGATAGAATTCTAAGACGAGATGGAATATCCAATAATATTTCAGTTATGGCAAACGATGTTTTTGCCTGCGGACTTAAAACCTAAGGGTTAGGAAAAGTGAGTTTTGAGAATGGAATGATTACGTATAATGATTAGGGTTGTTATACGTGAGAAATACGAGTAGTTATTATACGAGTATAGTATGAAGATTATTACGAAGTATAATACGAATATCGTACGAATACTATACGAAGAGAATACGAGAGTTATACGAGTAGAATACGATTAGTTATTAATGGACTCTTAGTAATTGGATTTTTTTAATTCCAATTGGACTTGCATTATGTCAAGCCCAAGGTTATGTAAATCAAGCCCAAAATAGGCCCAATATGATTTAACCCTAAGCCCGATCCAAGAAACCGAACCGCGAATCAACCCTATGGATCACCACATTGGTAAAACACATGAGGGAAACCCATGTGGGACCCAAAAAGCCATGTTGACCAGCCACTTAGTGGCCAAGTAAAGTGGTTACTTGGTTGCTAAGTCATGAATAGTAAGGAGGTGGGACACTTGACCAAATTGCCCTCTATTTGGAATTTCTATATTAGGAAAGCTTTGTTGGTTCACTTATTTGTTTTCACCAACACTTGACCAATATTTTGAGAGAGAGAAAAAAGTGTTAACAAGTAATCAAGAGCATCCAAAGTAAAACATTCAAGCTTTAGTCAAGAATGCGAAGAACGTTAAGGTAATAATTTGTAAAACCTTAGTCTTCGATCCTTTTCTATTTATTTTTCATAGAGAAGTATGAATTGGTAGAGCATGTCTCTTCCGGAGTAATAAGGATGGATATTATTGAATTAAAGCATTGATAAGCCATGTATAAGTAGGAATCATAAGCATTTAAGTAAGTTTAATCACGGAAAACCCATTAATCATTGATTTGGTTGTTGATGGGCAAATTAAAAACTATCGTTTATAAGGTATGTGCATATTTCTCGGTTAGGTTATAGATAATGAATCAATGGATTGGTTCCATTTGATTTGGCGTATAAAACACGAGTAACGAAGTTATGGCAAAATTTACGAGATTATGCGTTTAACGTTAAAATCATAGAATATTTGAATTGGAAGTCAAAACTCGTAGTTAATTCAGAAACCCTACTTTTCGATGGCGTAACATAGAACAACGTATTTAAGAGTCGTGGACTCAAGAATGGTTGAATTCCAACTTAAAATGAAGAAACGAGCTATAAACGTTCACAAACCTTAAACGAACGCGTAATTTATAGAGTAATCCATGCCCACCCCGGCGGATAACACGGAATTCATTTTTTTAAAACTCTTTTCCAGTTGAACTTCTCCCATTCCAAACACATCAACCGAGCCCTATCCCATAATTTTTCTCCTCAACTTCCATTTCTCACCAATTTTGACCCACAATCTCCCTTCCTATACATAACCCACTTTTAATTTCAATAATCATCTCCAATTTGGGTCTCTATTCAAAATTTAGGGTTTCATCATCTCTGTCAAGCTCTCAAGCAAGAAGAACTGGAAGAGGGTTTGCACAATGATTGGAAATCATACCCAACTAGCAAAAACACAGAATCTAAAACTGGGTAAGCATTTAAATTTGGTATTTGTTATTGTCAATTAGGGTGATAACTGAGTTTGGGCGTAGCATTGGCAACTATTCTTCATACCCATACCACGTGTTTGATAAAATGACTCAATGAATAAGTTTGGGGGAATTGACTGCTTTGTAACACAATGGCTCCAAAATGCCAGTGAAAAGACAAAGGGGCGAGGGCTCATCGACAGCAGTAAGGAATTTTGATAAGAGGAAGTTTGTGAGTATCGCGGTAGCAGATAAGTTTGATTACATGGCTATGAAAACACTCACACCAGAGCATGGATTGAGGCCCAAGTCTTTTGTTGAGACTATGAGGAGACAAATACATGAACAAGGTCGGGATACTTTCACAGATCAACTTGAACCAGCAGTGGTGATAGTGGTTAAAGAGTTTTATGCGAACGCCGAGGACAAAGCCTTGTTCGTACCATTCATAAGAGGAAAGATGGTGTCGTTCAATGCTGAGGCAACCTTCAATGCATCCTTGGCAGAAGTGTTTGCCCGAATAAATCCTAATGTTTAGATGTTCCAATTTCTTATTCCACATCCATTGTCTGCTTATCCACCTTCCGACTCAGATGTTGATGAGGTTGATCCTGATACTTCAATTCTGTTTATTTCTTACAATGACGAAATTGTTTAATTTTAAGTTTGGGGGGGGTGTGTATTTGCATTTTTAGTCTATATTTAGTGTAATTTTGCATTTTGTTAGCATTGAATGTTATTTGTTCATATTTAGTGTAGTTTTCATGTAGTTTTTCTTTTTGTTAAAGAGTTTTCATTTTTAGTTATTTATTTAAAAAAATCTTGAAAAATGGAAAATCAAAAAAATATTAGTAAGGGTTAGTACTAATTTGTTGCATATAGTTAGTGCATTTTGCATGATTCCAGCTTGTTAGTTAGTTTGAAGTTTATTTGGCAGATGATGAGACTTGAGTTGCTTAGGCAAGGAGTATTATTGACAGCTAGGACATAGAAATAATTTCATAGTACGAACTAAGTCTTTGCTTATTTGAAGCTGATGTAACCGGATAACACAATAGAATAACCATGTTGACTGACTTTGTTGAGATATACCCATAATTGACTTCTTGAGGGCAATTGAGAGTGTAATGAAAGAAATTCAGTGAACTAGTGGTGAAGGCTAGGATTAGGCAGAGACCTAAGTTTGGAGGAAGATATGGGATTTACCTACGTTAAAAAAAGTGAAAAAATAAAAGGAAAAAAAAGAATAAAAAAGAAAAAATATATATGAATAAACACCGTGACTAGTTTTGTTATGTGGCTTTTGTTACTTGAGTAAGTACGCCCTAGGGGATGTCTCTACACCTAGCGCCCTAAAGCCATCTAGTTTGGGAGTCATTGGTCGAAAGCTCACTAATGGGTAGCATTGAAAAGCCTAAGAGGACTACACATTGCATAGTAATGTGTAAGTAGAAATATGGGAAGAAGAGCAAAATGCCCCCATAATTGAATAAAGGTAGCCCATGTTGACTTCTGATTTAGTATTTACCGAGTCTTAACTAGAGCTTTATTTGTTTATAAATTTCTTTATGTTTAAACTATGTTTTCCCTTTAAAGAAGCATATTATGTTGCATATTTGATTTTCAGTCGATTTTCATGGTCCTTGAGCACACACACACTACGTCAGTGATAACAGGTTTTGATTTAGAGATTGATATTAGATTGTTAATGTGTCTTAGTGAGATTTATTGTTTGTGTCTATTGTGATTTCTCTAAGGCAGTCTGGTTAAACTAAATATTATCTGACAGCTGGATTCGTAGGCATATAGGTAGTTTACATGTGCATTGTGTTATGCTTGAGGACAAGCATTATCAAAGTTTGGGGGTATTTGATGAGTGGGTTTCATACCTACGAATTGGGTATTTTTTGGACCTAAACAATTGCTATTCCATGTTATTTTAGTATTATTTTATTTTTTGTGTTGTGTTCGTGTTACAAGGTCAAGTTAAGATAGCTAAAGTAGGGATTGGAATAAAAGAAAGAGACAAAGTAGGAATTTACAGGACAAGTACCCGCTGGGGCGGGCCTTCACCAAGCCAATTCACCCGTCGGGGCGGGGGTACACGTTAGAAAGGATTTTAAGTACCCGTCGGGGCAGGCTTCATCAGTTCAAAAATACCCGTCGGGGCGGGCTACGCGGCTGTTACATGGAAGTGTTCTGGTTTTTTTCAAACTCTAGAGATGTTTGGCTGGTGGAATCAGGATGCAATTAGGAGAGTATTAAAGGCATATTCAGGGGCATAGAAGGTATCTAGGATCAGAATTACAGAACCCTAACTTTGGATTAAGTCTTCGAGGATTGAAGCGAGGATTTGGAGCACGAAGATTATGAAGGGGATTAAAGAAGAGCAGCGGTTCTATATACTATTTTTATTCTTCATATTCATCTTTGTATTCATGATGCTAGTATCTTTATGGATTTTGAGTTTTATTTCATTTGTTATGAACTAATTTACTTTTTAAGTCTATAATGGATCTTTTTGTGTAGCGAAGATTGACATGATTTTATTTTAATTCATTGATCCTATTTCATATTCGTCTATTATGGTTTATGCTTAATTAATGAATTCCTTGATCATCAATTCCTTGTGAACCCATATGAAATTGAGAGATGAAGTATGGGTTTAGACCTATTCATAGTGGCGTGTGATTGTGATTTCTGCATATTGTTGGGATTTATAATTTATATCTAGGATAAAGATATACATATACATCGCGCATAATCTTATAAGAACTTGTGATTAAACCTTCTTTAATTGTAATTCACATAGAGATATAGTGAATTATTTAATTATGGTGTTCTTCTTAATTCTATCATCTGTGGTTTTAAGTTGATATGGGTATAATGCATTGAGAGATGGTTATATCAAGTTATATCTACTGTTGTGTTCATGATTAACGAACTGGAATAGTTAACATGAATTAAAAGGAAGTGTGTTAGTCTAAGTGTAGCATCAAGTGAAATTGTAGGCTTAATTATCCAATTTCTGATTAAAGGTTGTGGTAATTAGTTAAGTTTTCTTTAATTGGTAGTTTTTCGTAAATTCGCAAACTTAATCATTAGTTTAATAAAATTGAGATAATATAAAATTGGTAATTGTTAGGATAAAATTTAGTTACTTTCTCTGTGGGAACGATACTCTACTTACACTTTATTACTTGTTGACCACGTATACTTGCTTGTTGTACGTAATTGGATTCTAAGCCCAATAATTAACTTTTGTAAACTACCGACAGGGTAGGCATCGACATCAATCTGATGAGATAAGCCTTTAAAAACTACCGTTCGAGTAGGCATCTAGACCGTCCAGTGATGTAAACCTTTATAAACTACCGTTCGAGTAGGCATCGAAAAGGTCCGGTGATTTCAGAAAATCATTTCCAGTAGAGATGTGAAAAATGTTCAAATATCAGTTCATTAAACAAACATCGGCATCAACCCGATGGAAATCTAAACTATTTGAATTAGTCCAGCACAAACATCAGCAACAACCTCGATGGAAGTCAAACTGTTGGTGTTAACCCTTACGTAGGCGTCGAAAAGGATCTGGTGGTTTCAAACATAAAAATTATAATCCCTAACGGGTCTATTGGAAGCACGTGGGGATATGAGCAGTTCGGTTTATCTTTATCAAATCAGCATCGAGAAAGATCGGTGATACAAACCTTTGGTGTCAACCCCAACGAAAGCATCAGGGAAAGTTCTGATGGTGAAAGTCGTGGTAACTAAATTCCACGAAGGTCTCTAACATACATGACGTCATATCATGTTGCATAACATTTCATCATATGTTGTCATATTTCAAGTGTATTGTAACGATTGAGAAAATCGGATTAATTGTAAAATAATTTTATTTGATTAAATAATGAATAAAATTATAATATATGTTATTATAATGAGTAAACAAGATGAAGGTTGGTCTATAACCTAAAAGTATCGTCATATCGTAGTATCCTGGCTACGTGAAGCAATTAAAGTGTTTGAATTTCCAAGACGAAAATAAAAGCTTTTCGAGAATTTTTTTGAAAAACACTATTCATCCATTTCTACTCGGGAATTATTTTTGAACTTCTGGGAAATACGTAATGATAGATTAATAAGGAAGGATGGATTATGTAATAATAAATTCAGTTATGACAAACCTAGTTTTTTGCCTGCGTACTAAGTTCGAGAATGTTAAGAAAGTAAAGAGTGACTAAAAGATAATCGTATGATACGCAAGTATTATACGAAGCAATGAATATGAGTATGATATGAAGTAATACAAGTATATACGAAAGATAGCATATCATGTATGATGAATGATTATACGAATTAGTATACGAGAAGAATACAAAGATTATACGTTATAAGCTTTAAACCAATAGTAATGGACTTGAAGGATTTGTGTAGGAATTGGGCAAGCCTAAGTGCGAACTTGTTATGGCCCAAAGATACGAAATACAAGCCCAATGTTAAGCCCAAAGTAATTAAAACTTAAGCCCAAACCAAGAACCGGACCCGTAGATCGAATCGATGGGGTACCAGGTGAGAAAAACTCATGGGGCAACCCATGTGGGCCCCATAGGTGAGTCATGGATGGCTATCTTGGTGGCCAAGAAAAAGATAAGTGTTGTAGAGGCCAAGTAATGAATAATAAGGAGGTGGAAGTAAGGTGGTGGGATGGCTTAATGACCCTTATACCCTCACTTGGTAAATCCTATAAATATGAGAGCTTTGCCTTCATTTATTGCTTCTTAATTTTCACCAACATCTTAAATTATATTGAGAGAAAAGTGAGAGCTAGTCTTTGATAATCTAAGAAGAAGAGAAGAAGAATCAAGTTAAAGAACACCAAGGTAAAGAATCCTAGACCATTATTCTTCATCTCTTTAATTGTAGTTTGATAGAGAAGTGAATATTGGTGGAGCATGTATGATAAGGAGGAATAAGGGTGGCTATTAGGGGACTTAAACTTTAATAAACCATGTTACAAGAGAATCATAATCATAGAAGTTATGAACTAATGAAGAATATTTGAAAATTATCATTTATTATTGATGGACAAGTTTAAAACCACTGTGTATAGGATTAGATGAAATATGTTTGGTTAGGATGATAGAATTATATAATGAATCCATTTTGAATGGTGTAAAAATCTCAATTAATGAAGTTATGGCGAAATTTACGAGATTAGACGATAATCGTCGAAATCGTGAAATTCTCGGAATGAAAGTCAAAAGTCAACGTTAAACTCGAAAACGATAGTTTTCGATAGAGTATAGTCTAAGTTTGCATTTTAGATTTGCGAACTCGAGAATGGTCAAATTCTGACTTAGAACAAAGAAACGAGCTATGAACATTCATGAACGTTTAATGGATTCGTAATAAAGAACTTAATCGGTGAATTTCATGTTAACGGATTCAAAAATGTAAGATTTTCTAATAAAATCGTAGTACATGTGATATGTGAGCTAACGGCTTTTGAACGACCCAATTCTGACTTATAATGAGTAAGTTATGAGCCCGACAAGGATTGTAGTAGAAAAACTGGGAAATTTGTTGCGAGGCATTGTAATATGACGTCATAGTCATGCCCAAGGGTGTAAAGCACACACACAAATACCGCCAAACCCCAACCCACTGTGAAGTGGTGCTGCAGTTCGTCACATAACAAGAAGAATGGCACCAGTCTTGCCGGCCAAGATATCACACATCACTTGCTTTGCAAATGTAAACAGCCCTATAAGGAAAGGTAGCACCGCAGCGGCAACAATAGAGGAGAGACAATATGAAAGAACGTGAATGTAATGAAATGAAAGTTGATTGAAGATAGATTATAACTTTAATTAACTTAAAGTAAGCTCATTAAAGATGATTATAACCATAAATTAGTAACTAAAGGTTGATGAAAGATTACTTAAATGTAAATACAAAGTAATATGATAAACCGTAACAAATGTTAACCAATCTAATGAATGATTAGATTGAGAAGAAGGGGAAGATATATTAGTGACCATACTTGATTGTTTATGACCTAATGTGGTATGTTATGTACATATGTATTGTAGAAATCCTTAGAGACTCAAAAGGAAAGTATATTAACTGTAGAAGACGATGAAGGCGAGTATTCTAAAACCTTGTCTATGTTCTTTTTGAACAAGCTTTGTGATTCATTTATCTTATGCATGGATTGATGTATAATGAAGTCGAAGCCAATTCCTTTTGTTATACTTAATGTGTTTTGTAGATTTTCTTATAATATATCAAAATGTTGTCAATGGTGTTATCTTTTGCCAACAGTTTTGGTATGTATTTCAAAAAAAGACTGATTATGAATAAACAAATGTTTTTTCATCAAATGACAGGCACGTGAGGTTGCTAAAACTTAAACGTAGATACTTTTAATGAAGTAGTGTTGTACAACATAGAGTACTATAGGCTGATCACCTAGATGTGCTCATAAGATATACCGAACTGACAGAGAAAGAATGAAATGCTCAAGGTATTGGACCAAAACCAATGTTTAACATATATTGTGTATTATTAAACATTTTTAAGAAAATAGAAGTGCTATTTTGAATTATCTATAGTACTTCATAACTATTGATTCAATTATAAAAGATATACAATTCATATGATTCAAACCTATTGCTTAAATGAAATTGTCATACTTATTGAGCTAGTTATGCTCACTCTTGCTTGAACCATATGAATGTAGCTAAGACCGAACGAACTGAAGGATCTAGTAAGAATAAAGGGAAGGCTAAGGCAGACCAATAAGCTATCTTTGTAATAGTATAGTATGAATATTGTAATTATTTGATATTATGAGAAAGAATACATGTAATGGTTACAAAGAACCCGGGAAGGAAAATATTATTTTGGAATATATAGAAGATATATTCACTCTTTTGAAGCATTTCAATTGAATGTGTACTATTCACGAGTTACTATTCATGAGTTACTATTCACGAGTTACTATTCATGAGTTACTATTCACGGGGTACTATTCACGACAAAATTGGTTTCTTTTTCTGACCAAATTATCGTTGATCTATGAATATTGCTCTTGAAATTAAATCTATGTTTTGATCATATTATTTTTATTATCATATATAACATTTTTATAACCCTGATGATGGAATTTCTTTTTCACTTGAGTGTAAAGATGGGTAGATTATTGGTATGATCATGACTATGGGTTCTCTTTGGCGATGAAAGGCAAAGAAGAATTGTTGGTCGTATGATGATCATGACCATTGAATTTATAAACGATTATCTTTAGCTTAAGTGCAAAGGTGAATTGATCAACATAGTTATAATTATTGTTTATATAAATTCTAAAATGATTATATATTTATTTGAGACATTTATATCTTTGGCCCGGAGTGCAAAGATGACATGTTGTTGAATATCTTTGGCCCGTAGTGCAAGGATGACCTATTATTGAATATCTTTGGCCTGTAGTGCAAAGATGAACTGTCGATGAATATCTTTGGCCCGTAGTGCAAAGATGACCTGTTGTTGAATATCTTTGGCATGTAGTGCAAAGATGAACTGTTGATGAATATCTTTGGCCCGTAGTGCAAAGATGACCTGTTGTTGAATATCTTTGGCCTGTAATGCAAAGATGACCTATTATTGAATATCTTTGGCCTGTAGTGCAAACATGAACTGTTGATGAATATCTTTGGCCTATAGTACAAAGATGAACTGTTGATGAATATCTTTGGCCCGTAGTGCAAAGATGAATTTATTAGTTTGATTATGAACATGAACTGTGATTTGGTATTATCATGATTTTTGATGTTTCAAGTAAAGACATGTGATGAAAATTATCTTCGTCCTGAATGAAAAGAGGAATTTAGAACTACAATTATGAGTTATACACGTGATTGTGGACAGAAACTGTTGATTGATGCTACGGGGATAAAACATTGTTGGTGGACTTTTAACATGGAGAAGATAATAGACCTTATGGTCTATTTGACTCTTCTAATGGATTGCTCGTTTCGCTGCAACTATGGTTGAAAAGTTTTATCATCTACCATATGTTCTAAATCTCTGATTTATTACTGATGAAGGCTATTGATAATTTAATTATCTTTAGTCATGATATTCTTTATTGGGATAATTGTGCTCACCCTTTTGCTTCACAATTCCTTTCAAGTAATAAGAGTGTAGCTGGGTCGAGGGGGGGTAACAGGAGAATAGAACGGTGGTCTATAGCTATTGAGGTTCTCCCTAAACAGTATGGAAATAATTTTATTAAGAATTTGAGATAAGTGTGTCGTATTTTATACGTCATTTAACCGTTAATTTTGGCGAATCGAATAGGGTGAGGTGAACCCAACTTTGGAATGGTGTTTTGCCACTATCATATAAGATGTCTAATGACCTATGACTTCGTGTTATCATAAGACAGAGTTGTGAACATCCACTTACTGATTATATCTACAAGCACTACCAATACAATCTTGGAGTTTGGTTGAAATATAATTCTCAATTGGAGACAATGGAGATAATTATGTGTCAAGAGAAGACTCACCATTGGAAAGAACATGATAGCAATCTTCTCATTTTTCTTTGGGGTCTATTGGGTTAACCAAGGATAATTCTCGAGTCATATGGTATCTATTATAATTTAGATGCATGGTCTCCCATGTATGAAGGTTTCCTTAAGCACTTTCCAAAGATTTTAACTTCTAAAACAGTTATTGACTATTCCTTTATGTAATGTATCAATGTGAGGTGCTATCCAAGTAAAGGGATGAGAGTCACAATTGGTATTAAAACTCACAGTATATGCATTGTCGTATTTTGTACGACAATTATAATAATGAAGTTGTAGTTATTTTATGTACCATGTATTTGGCGACTCAGAATGGGTTGGATGGTTTGGACCTATTTTGGGGGCGTCATACTTGGTATCAGAGCCAGGTTAAGTAAACAGCCCCGAGCCTCTCGCTGATGACTTCCTTGTGTGGGATTCACCAAAGCCAGACTCTCCGTAGGGGACGTCGTGAATAACGGTAGCGAGCTGATAGGTACCCTGGTGAGGTGCTGACACAAGTTGGTGTCCAGAGTCACAGTTGGTACCAGAGCTTAGGGATATGGTCGCTGGCAGAGATGTGAGTCTAGAACTAGGAGGGGAGAGACGAGTAATATACTTCGCTAGCATGTGACTTACCTAAGCTGAAATTTCTTACTTGATAAATTGACAAATTGTTATATGTCAATTAACCCTTGTTTTGAAGTTGTATTATAGAATGATATCTGAAATACAAGAGATGAGCAATGGAGAAATAATGAGGATAGGAAAGATGGAATCTGAAATGAAAGCAAGGTATTCTCAATTCTTTAAAATACCAGGTACGTAAATTTCAGGTATGAAATTTCATAAGGAGGGGAGATTGTAAGACTCCAAATTTTATGAAATAAAAGTATTCAATTTTTTTATAATTATTATTCAATAAATAGTTAAATTGATAAAAGTTTAAGGTTAAGGGTGATATATATATAAAATTTTCAAAATAAGCAAGTGGTTATAAAATATTTATTATTGTCGGGGAATATTCGTTTGGTCGTGGAATATCCTTATTGTCGGGGAATATTCGTACGACGGTGCAGCCATTTATGGGCCCCATAATAAAATAACTATTGGATGAGGAAAACGACAAGTTTGAGTTTTTATAAATAACGACGTAATTGTTACCGTTAACACTGTTGGATTACGTGGTGATTAAAATACAGTAATACACGTGGTTGCACAGTAGCACACGGTATTGCATAATATTTTTGAATTATTAATTCTTATGTAAGAAGGCACTACTCAATAATTGTTACGATAATTCTTCGCTCAATTTTTTTATTTTATTGATTCAATAATTGCTACGTTGATATTTTATATTATTGTTGTTTCAATAATTGTTACTGCACAGTATTTTCATTATCAGATCAATAATTCATATTATTTGAATAATATTATTAGATGGCATTATTGGCAATGTCTAGAAAGTTTTGTCAAGGAAAGGGGATAGGTCATCTAATTGCGCGCCAGTAAGGAAAAATCCTTATCGGAAAGCCCCCTCTTTCTTGGGAATGACTTAGTTGTCATTGTGATTCTGTAATATTATTTGTGAATAATTAATAATTAATTATTAATTTATATGATGAGGAAATATTTATTTTATGTGGATATAAATGATGGATATGGAAATATTTATTTTGTGTGGATATAAATGAAGGGATTAATGCTGAGGTGTTTATTCGTAGTTTGTCAAAATGGAGGAATTCTTAGAAAAGTGACAATTGTTGAAAATTGATATTTTATCTTTTCTGATAAAATAATTCATTCAAATATATTATTATATTACATTATAAATGTATAATGTGATAATATAATAATGGTGATATTTTTACACTAAATTCACGTTGCATGAATCAAATGAGAGAAATCTAGAAATTAAAAGAAGAACAAAATATGGAGATTTTCAGAAAAATTAGTTTATTACTTCATTTTGTAAAATCCATAAATCTTTGTGTATAATGAGTTAGGAGATGAGCTATATATCAAAAGAAAGCCCTAGAATTTGAATCACCCAATTATTATGTGTGGATTTTCCGTGGTGATTGTTTTAGTGAAACTGGTACGAGGGACTTATAGTCCGAAAATCAAATCAGTGTTCTTAAAGCTCTATTGCGTGAGTTATAATTATAATCTGACCATTGGATTGTTGTAATTTTTGGATATGTTATACATATATAAGCTGAGTATATGTTCACAAATTTTGAACCGTTAAAAATTAACGTATGATTTGTTATGAATTTTAAGAGGTGTTGAAAATCGTTCGTATATGGATTTAGGATATTTTCTGTTTGGAATTTAGAAAAACTTAAAGCTACAAAGTTGTAGAGAATTCGATTTCCTATGGAATGGATATAAAATTCGTATTTTTCTGATAAAATAGCTATTTATTATGAATTATTGAAGTTTCAGAAATTAAATATTTTTATTAAAATTAGGGGTGGAACCCACTTTTGTTTTTTGTGAAAACATGTGCTGAAAATATTTTTCAAAAGTTAAGGGCTGGTCTTGGTTGGCTTGCGTAGGAGAAAAGAAAAAATATAATATTATTTTATTAATTTAGTCTGCTTTGGCGTTCTAGCATTTTCCTATAAATAGGAGCTTAAGTTAGAATTGAAAATCACACCAGAAACATAAGTTTTCTCTCTCTATATTATCGAGCGTATTTTTGTGAGTATTTAGATACTTTTCAGAGTTGCTATTCAGTGCATGTTTCCTTCGGCTTTACATCTGATATTCCAGTCAGAAGTACTGTTGTTTTGAGGTAAGGAATAGTAAGAGATGGTAAGGGATGTTATTTTCTTCATAAGTGATATTAATTCTTTTGATAAAATTATATCGAAATATTGATATGAATTTTATTGTGAAATTTTTACCTTTTTAGTTAATCGGGTTACTATTCACGATATCTGAGACTATTCAGTATATCGACATTATTCATGTATATAGCACTATTTACGTATATGACATTATTTACGTATACGGTACTATGTACGGATATGGAGTACTATTCACGAGTTATTATTCACGAGTTACTATTCATGAGTTATTATTCACAGGGTACTATTAACGACAAAATTGGTTTCTTTTTCTGACCAAATTATCGTTGATTTATGAATATTGCTCTTGAAATTAAATCCATATTTTGATCATATTGTTTTTATTATCATATATAACATTTTTATAACCTTGCTGATGGAATTTCTTTTTCACTTGAGTGTAAAGATGGGTAGATTATTGATATGATCGTGACTATGGGTTCTCTTTGACCAGTAGTGCAAAGATGAATTGTTGATTGGTATGATCATGACCATTGAATTTATAAACGATTATCTTTAGCTTAAGTGCAAAGGTGAATTGATCAACATGGTTATAATTATTGTTTATATAAATTCTGAAATGATTATATATTTCTTTGAGACATTAATATCTTTGGCTCGTAGAGCAAAGATGACCTATTGTTGAATATCTTTGGCCCGTAGTGCAAAGATGACCTATTATTGAATATCTTTGGCCTGTAGTGCAAAGATGAAATGTTGATGAATATCTTTGGCCCGTAGTGCAAAGATGACTTGTTGTTGAATATCTTTGGCCCGTAGTGCAAAGATGACCTATTATTGAATATCTTTGGCCTGTAGTGCAAAGATGAACTGTTGATGAATATTTTTGGCCAGTAGTGCAAAGATGACCTGTTGTTGAATATCTTTGGCTTGTAGTGCAAAGATGACCTATTCTTGAATATCTTTGGCCTGTAGTGCAAACATGAACTGTTGATGAATATCTTTGGCATGTAGTGCAAAGATGAACTGTTGATGAATATCTTTGGCCCGTAGTGCAAAGATGAATTTATTAGTATGATTATGAATAGGAACTGTGATTTGGTATTACCATGATCTTTGAAGTTTCAGGTAAAGACATGTGATGAAATTATCTTCGTCTTGGATAAAAAGAGGAATTTAGAACTACAATTATGAGTTATACACGCGATTGTGGACAGAAACTATTGATTGGTGGACTTTTAACATGGAGAAGATAATAGACCTTATGGTTTATTTTACTCTTCTAATGGATTGCTCGTTCCGCTGCAACTATAGTTGAAAAGTTTTATCATCTACCATATGTTATAAATCTCTGATTTATTACTGATGAAAGCTATTGATAATTTAATTATCTTTAGTCATGATATTCTTTACTGGGCTAATTCTGCTCACCCTTTTGCTTCACAATTCCTTTCAGGTAATAAGAGTGTAGCTGGGTCGAGCGGGGGTAACAAGGGAATATAACGGTGGTCTATAGCTATTGAGGTTCTCCCTAAACAATATGGAAATAATTTTATTAAGAATTTAAGATAAGTGTGTCGTATTTTATACGTCATTTAACCGTTGATTTTGGTGAATCGAATAAGGTGAGGTGAACCCAACTTTGGAATGGTGTTTTGCCACTATCATACAAGATGTTTAATGACCTACGACTTTGTGTTATCATAAGATAGGGTTGTGCACATCTACTTGCTGATTATATCTACGAGCACTACCTGTATAATCTTTGAGTTTGGTTGAAATATAATTCTCAATTGGAGACAATGGAGATAATTATATGTCAAGAGAAGACTCGCCATTGGAAAGAATATGATAACAATCTTCTCATTTTTCTTTGGGGTCTATTGGGTCAACCAAGGATAATTCTCGAGTCATTTGATATCTATTATAATTTAGATGCATGGCCTCCCATGTACGATGGTTTCCTTGAGCACTTTCCAAAGATTTTAATTTCTAAAATAGCTATTGATTGTACCTTTATGTAATGTATCAATGTGAGGTGCTATCCAAGTAAAGGGATGAGAGTCACAGTTGGTATTAAAACTCACAGTATATGCGTTGTCGTATTTTGCACGAAAATTGTAATAATGAAGTTGTAGTTATTTTATGTACCATATATTTGGCGACTCAGAATGAGTTGGGTGGTTTGGACCTATTTTGGGGGCGTCACACTAATTATTGTCTAGAAACCCTAATTGTAAATTAGAAACCCTATTTTTTAATTTAAAACCCTAATTGCTAAAATGATAATCCTAATTATTATATTAGTAAATTATAATGTTAATTAGGAAATCCTAATTTGTAATTTGGGGAACCCTAATAATATCAAGAAAACCCTAAGTATTTTTAAAACCCTAATTTTCTATAAAAAACTCTAATTTTAATTAGTAAGTTCTAATTAAAATTTTATTAAACTTTAAACTTAAATTTTTAAACCCTAGAAATTATTTGGGAAACCTTAAGGTTTAAGATCTATTGATTATAACCTAGATTCAAGCACCATGGACAAGATTACCCTTAAAATGTTTTGTTAGTTTACTAAAATAACATTTTTGGATTTATTTTAGTAGGTTTCTTGCAAATCTTGCCATATCTTGTCAAGTCACCACTCTAGATTATAGCACATGCTCTAAAACTCATCCAATCTTATCCTCTTTGACACCTTGCAAGTTAGATTCAATGTATCCAAGTTATATAAATAGGTTAAGAGAGAGAAAAGTGCACATTTTTGCTCATTCATACACTTATACTCATCTAAGACCCTTTCTCTATAAAACCACAAAATATAGTAGTGGACCAGTCCCCAAATCAAGCCCCATGAATTCCATTAACAAATCAGAGGCTTAGATTCAAGAGATTGTTCATCAAGGTATAAAACCCTAACCTAGAATCTGATCATGTTTGCTATGTTATATGTTATGATTTTATGTTAAAACATGT
The DNA here is from genome assembly GCA_020205605.1 of Panax ginseng. Classification (NCBI taxonomy): domain Eukaryota; kingdom Viridiplantae; phylum Streptophyta; class Magnoliopsida; order Apiales; family Araliaceae; genus Panax; species Panax ginseng. The sequence goes on from CM035129.1 coordinate 36,266,123, forward strand.
TGAATATAGTGTTATTAAGTGATCTGGGTTGATAGATGTTAGATCCATAACATCTATAGGCTCAGATCTAGTATTTTTCAAAATCTAGAAAAATATTTTTTGTTGTCTGACAACCAAATGCCAGGTCATGTAGATCTCTTTCTGTTTATGGTTTTTGTGTTTTGAAGGTTGATACTTGTAGTATGTTATGTGATCTATGATCTAGAACTTGAATCAGGGTCAGATCTATCATATATTGAAAGCTATTTGTGGTCAAACCACGTTAACTGGCCATGACTGGGCATTTCTTGGTAACCCAGAAACTGCCCAGAAAGGGCCTGACAAGCTTTCTGTGAGCCTTGATCTTACTTCTGTTTGTTTGTTTGTTCTTTTTGTTGCATCCAGGATGTAGTTTGGTATATGGACTATATGTTTATGCCTTAAAATCTCCTAAAATTTAAGTAGGTTAAACATAGTGGCCGGTCAAAGTACGCAAAAAGATCATGAGGACTATTTTCTGGGTAACCCAGAAAACGTTTGAACCATATTGCTGACAAGGGTTGACCGACTTATATCTTTTTGTTATGTTGTTGTTGTGATGATTTTATGTAATAGATATGTACACCTACATGTTGTCTACACACTACAAGTCTTATATCTCAAAAACATTACATGAGAAGCAAGTTGTGGAAGCCCAAAGAAGGGTAGTCGAACTGTTCTTCATTTCTAGGTAACCCAGAAACGAAGAACAGCTCTGACAGCCACTTTAGATGCGCAGATCTCCTTTGTTATGTATTGTAGGATCATGATTGTTGTTGTATCATGTAGTATTACATTAGTTCTACAAACAGTGATCAATAGATAGCCCAGAAACATCATGATATAATCAGAAATCTTGGTTAAAGTAGGCCACTTGATAATTGACATGAATGTTCTGGGTTTTCTCAAGAACATGAAGAACACTTATAGCGACGGTTCTGTCGCTATAGGCAGTCTTTAGCGACACTTTATTTCTAAAATTTATTGTTTTATTTAATAATTAGAGAAAATTAGTTTTTAATTATTAAAAATACAAAATTAATTACTAAAAATTATTTTAAAGTTTGAAAATTAGTTTTTAATATATTTCATAAATATTTAATATTTTTGAAATATTAAAAGTATTTAATTTATTTAATTATTATATTAAATAAATTATTTAAAAATGATTTTAATACTTGAAAAATCATTTAAAATTATATTATGATATAAGAAAAATATTTTAAGTTATTTTAATGACTTTTAATATTTTGTGATGAATTTCGTTAATAAATTAATATTAATTATAATTTATTTATTTAATGAATATATTAAATAAATTGTGAAAAAATAGAATTAATGATTTAAAAATCAAATAAAAATTATTTAAGTATTATAAAAATATTTGAAGTTATAAAATATAATTTTTAATATTTAAAGGTAAATTTCATTGAAAATTTAATATTAATTATATTAGTTTTATTTAATAATTATATTAAATAAATAGTTTTAAAATGGTTATATTGAATTAAAAAGGAAATAAATAAATATTTTAAGTTATAATTAATGACTTTTAATATTTTGATAAATAATACATTAATACTTAAATATTAATGATAATTATTTAAAAATAATTTTAAATCATTTAAAGGTAATAAAATATTTTAAAAATATTTTAGTTATCATAAATAACTTTAATATTTTGACAATGGTTTCATTAATAATTTATTATTAATTAAATATTAATGATAATAGAATTAGTTAGTATTTAAATCATTTAAAAATAATTTACGTGTTTGAAAAATCATGATAAATTATAATAATTATTTAAAAATTATTATAAGGCTATGAAAAATAATACGACTGATATTTAATATATTTAAACGAATATTGAACTACAAAATAGAGTTTTAAACTCGATATTTACCCGATAAAGTCGTCGGTACACCGACATGTTTCAGAAATTGGTCTAGACTTAGATAATTGGACTCGATACGTGTTTGTTTGTGATTCAATTACTGTATAACGTATGTGACAATGTGATTAGGTTATGTGCTGACTGCAAATAGTAGTACTATGTGATAAGATATATTATTCTAATCAAATAAATGATCTTATTAATGATAGGTTGTGATATAAAAAAAACTAAGTTGCATACTAGTAATCAGCAGCTCGGGCAAGTATCCTACCTTTGCATTTTTTTATGCAATGGACATAAGTAAGAAAGTTTCAAAATTATATTATTATTGTGCCAGATTATTAACCCTATTGTTATATATATTATATTCGATCATTGTTTATCAACATGGTATTATATTATAATTCAAATATTTATTCTGTTCGCTAATTTCTATATATGGTTATACAAATGTCCTCACTTGGATAATCAGTGTATTTAATCACATGTTGATACACATTTATAAATTTCCAGTATGTATATGTTAACTTAAAAGTTGTCTAAGCTAATTAATTTGGCTAGATACAAACTCATAGATTTTTGTTGAACAAGATAAAACCTTACTAATATCCAACCGAATTGTTTTGATTTGGAATCCCGACTAAGTATGAACATCCCGTACATGGGAAAACTTTTTGTGCGCCAAAGGCGGATAGATGAACAATAATATCGTTCTTGCATGTAGTATTGATCAATACAGGGCATAACAGGTTGATCACCCCCCGTGCCCGTAAGTTATGATGGTTTGGAGATGAAGTTCTGTCTAACCTTTTTGAAAATAGAAAACAATGTTCATAGTCTGTCAACTAATCCCCAGTTATAGTCAGTACGTAGTTTCAAAAAATTTGATATAGAATTAATATATTATTATGGGTTCAGTTTACTTCACAACTATTGATTCGTTGTAGAAGTGTCGTACAAAGAAAACATTTACTTCTTTCAGCTAATATTTATAATTGTTATTACTTGCTGGGCACTCAAATGTTCATCCTTGCTTAATTTAAATGTTTTCAGCTAAGTGTGAACAACCTGAAGGCTCTGCTAAGATCAAAGGACAAGGAAAGGTTGTTGAATGAGTTTAATGATATCTTATGTAATAGTTTAACTTTATTATGATAATGATGATATATATTATTATTATTATCATGTAATGAATGTTTAAAGGTTACGTACTTGGGAACTAGACTCTGATAATTATGTAAATTAAGTTTGGTTCTTATACTATTGTTATTATTATTAGTATTATTCTGCTCATAGAAATGGTATCGTGAAGCACCGAGTTCGGGTTTCAAGTACCTGAATTTGGGGGCGTCACATTAACGACTGCTTTTAATAGAAATGGGGAAAATATACATGTAAATCTTGTGGTAGTATGGGCTACTACGTTTAAGGATTTTAAGATTGTAGGTCCACCGGAGTTCTAAGGAACTACAGACCTTATAGAATTCCAGACTTGGGTAAAAGAAATTGAGAAGGCATTTGTTATTGCAAATGTCGAAGAGGGGAAAAAGGTTTCTTTTGCTACCTACATTATGAAGGGAGATTCCAACTTCTGGTGGGAGGAAAACCAGGCTAAGGCTGGAGTAGAAAACATAATGTGGACAAGGTTCAAGGAGATTATCTTTGAGAACTACTTTCCCATGAGTATGCAGGGTAGGATGGAGATGAGGTTTTAATAACTAAAATAAGGGGAAATAATTGTTCCCCAATATGCTGCCAAGTTAAATGAACTGGCGAGGTTTGCTCCACATCAGGTGGATACGGAGGTGAGGAAGGCGAGGAGATTTGAGCAGGGCTTGAAATCCTGGCTCTATAGCCAGATATCAGTATTCCAAAGTAATTCCTTTGGAACCATTCTGTAAAAGGCAATAATTGTCGAGGGTGGTAACGAGGCTCTAAGCCAATACCACAGAGAGAAAAAGTACAAGAATAAGGTAGAAGGGGGGTAAAAACTGAGGGAGCAAGTGGTAGTTGCAATGGGCAGAAGAGGAAGGGTTTTAACTCTGGAATTATCAGAGTAAAGCAAGGAGATCCTAAGAAAAGGATGGAGGCATGAAAGAATAGTGGGAAGACTCACTTAGGAGTCTGTCTCAAGGAAAAAGCGGTGTGTTATAACTGTGGATAGGCGGGGCACATTTTTCCTAACTATCCAAGTCTGAAGAAGAACCACAAATGTTTTGTGTGTGGATCAACTGATCACATGGTAAAGAATTTCCCAAAGAAGGGGATGGGTGGGAATAAGGGCACTAATAGTGGTAAGTTAGCTATTAGTTGTAAGACCCCAACTTTTATGAATAAAGAATATTTTCTCGAAATATATTTTTGAATATTATTGTATGGATTTGATATAATTTTATAGTTGTGGGTAAAATTTAAAAATTTTGCAAAGTAAGCAAGTGGTTATATAATATTCGATTGGTCGGGGAATATTCATTTTAACAGGGAATATTCGTATGATGACATAATCATTGGTGGGCCCCACAACGGAAGTATTTTCGTAGTTAGAAAATGACAAAATTATCTTTTTTATAAAAATAACGACGAAATTTTTACCGTTAAAACTATTGAACTACCCGGTAGTAAAAGTACAGTAATACGCGTGGTTGCATAGTAGCACACGGTATTGGTTATTGATGTTTACGTGAGAAGTCATTCAATTATTGCTACAGTAATTATTGCATCATAATTCTCATATTATTGATTCAATTATTGTCACAGTATCATCTGTATTTTATGTTATTAAATCAATAATTGAGACGACAAAGTCATTCATATTATTAAATTGCAATATTTACAATGTCTAGAAGTTCTGTGAAGAAGAGGTTTGGTCATCTAATTGCGCGCCAATAAGGAGAAATCCTTATCGGAATGCCCCCTCTTTCCTAGGAACGACCTGGTTATAAATATTTTGATCCCCAAAACATGAAATTATTGAAACTATATTTTCCTATAAATAGAAGCTCATTCTTCCTTCATTTCTCATCAATTCACTAAAGCTATACAGCAATTGTTATAGAGAGAAATTTTAGAGAGAAAGAAGAAGAGAAGTCAGCTACCTCTCTTCACCAGTATCCAGTTTCTTTCTAAGGTAAGGGATATTATTTCTTTCAAGTTCTTGAAGAGAGCTATTGTTGTTCCATCCCTTATTATTCTGTTGGAATAACCTGTATATGTGGACTACCGTATACATGGTGAAATTCTTCTGTTATTCCATTGTTTATTTTTCTGTTGGAATAACTCCGCCTATGCGCGGCATCTTGCATACATGGTGAAATTCTTCCATTTATTCCATTCCTTATTATTCTATTGGAACATCCTCATGCGTGGGTATTACGCATGACCGGTTCCATTATTTATTATTCTGTTGAATAACTCGTTCGCATGCGATTTATCGCATGCACGGAGAATTCTTCTGTTATTCCATTCTTTATTATTCTGTTGGAATATCCTGTCTGTGCGTTTACGCATGACCTGGTTCCATTATTTATTATTCTGTTGGAATAACCTGTTTGTGCGTTTACGCATGACCTGGTTCCATTATTTATTATTTTGTTGGAATAACATATCTGTGCGGTCTATCGCATGCCTGGTGAATTCTTTTGTTATTCCATTCTTTATTATACTTAGTTGGTTAAAGTTTTGGCTTTTATACTCCATGAAATTAGTGGAATATCCTTGATATTTGTGCTTCATCCAGTATCTTTTCATAGAAATATTCTTCTGAGCATTCTTGAATTTTACTCTATAAAGAAGTATCATGTTGACAATTTGGACATTATTGATTTCTGGATAAGTTATATTATAAATCTTTTATTCTTGAACTGGTCTTATTGAATTCATATATCATTGTCAACATCCTTATGTTTATATTCTGTTGAAAGTCATCTGTGGCCTGTAGTGCATAGATGGACTTGGTATGATTATGACCAGGGATCATTCGGTATAATCATAACCATAATGTTACAAATGATGTGGTAAAAGTCCTCATTGGCCCGTAGTGCATTGATGGACAGTTTTTGGCATGATCATGACCATTAATGAATAAATAAATATCCTTGGCACGTAGTGCATGGATAATTTATGGTCGTGATACTAAAGAATATCCGTGGCCGTAGTGCAGGGGTGATTCGATGATGTGGATTATTTATCAAGTTGAGTCTCAGCGATAAAAGTGATGAAAAACCTTTTAAATCATAGAAGATAGTAGATTTTATTCTCTACTTAACTCTTCTAATGGATTGCTTATTCCGCTGCAGTTAAACTTGTTGTTTATTATATTCTATCAGTTTAACATTGTTGAGGGCTAATGATAATTTATTCTGCATTATCTTGGTCATAATATTTCTTACTGGGCTAGTTGAGCTCACCCTTTTGCTTTCATTGTTCTCTTCAGGAAATGAGAACGTAGCCGGGACTAGTCGGGGAACGGAGTGTCGGTCCAGATGATAGTATTAGTAGTCATCACTATTCTATAAAATAGTGTGATAATATTTTGTACCATGTATCTGGCGACCCAAGATGGGTGATGTATACCTATTTTGGGGGCGTCACAGTTGGTATCAAAGCTTAGAGATATGATCCTCGGTTTGAGATGTGAGATAAGAACTAGGAGGGGAGAGACGGAATTCCTTCGCTAGTATGACCTACCTAAGTTTATTTGGTATTTAATTGGTCGGTCAGAGTATAGGGATAATATGTGATATGTTAATTAACCCTTATTTTGTGGTAGTATTTGAAAATGGCATCCAAAAATGTGGAGATAAGGAATGATGCACATGAGACCGTGGAGTCACCACAGATCAATAATCAGGATAATGTGCATCAGAAAGGCGACAATCCTCATGCAAACAACAACACTGAACAAATGATGAACGATAGAATGTTCAGAGGCTTTATGTAATTCATGCAACATTAGGCGAGAGCGGCTCCGGTCCAAAATATAGATGGAAACACTGGCAACTCTCGGGCGGTCACCGCTAAGTAGTTCAAGGAACTGGGACCACCAGAGTTTTTTGGAGAGCCAAAACCACTTAAGGTGGAGACGTGGATAAAGCAGATCTACAAGATATTTGATGTCTTGGGATGCTTCGAGGAGCAAAAGGTTCCCTTTGTCACCTTCATGTTGCGAGCAGAGGCAGATTATTGGTGGGAATCTGTAAAGCGTACTCAACCTGCCGCATTGAAGATGACTTGGGAGAAGTTCCAAGAATTGTTCAACGACAAGTACTTTCCCGAAAGTATTTGTCACATGAAATAGATAGAGTTCATCAAGCTGGAGCAAAACAACATGACAAAGGTCGCAAAGATCGAAGCCAAGTTTGCCGAGTTGTCTCGGGCCATATTCCCATTTAGTTGATAATGAGGAGAGAATGACGTGAATGTTTCTAAGAGGTTTGAAACCCGAGATACGTCAATATCTTATCTCTCATAAACTGTGTTTGTATTCAGATGTTGTTAATAGGGCTCAATTATTGGAGCGCGATAATGAGTAAACCCAACCAAAAGAGAGCAACCATCAAAATGATAATACAAGTGATAGCAGTCATCGAAGCGGTGACAATAAGCGTGGAGGGAATTAACATGCCAAAAATGGTAACCACTTCGGTGGTAATCATGGCCAAAATAATAAGAATGGACATTTCAAGAAGAGGAGATTCAACAATGATGGAAAGACGTCAGCACCATCACCCGTTGTTAAGGAAGAAGAACGACCACCTATCATATGCTTCAAATGCGGAGGGGAGGAACACATCAGTCCAAACTACGTGATGTCGTCCAAAGCATGTTACAATTGTGGAAGAGAAGCTCACCTATCCCGATTTTGTCGTTCACCGAAGACAAGTCCAACTAGAAAGGAGGCACCAAAGGCCGTCCCAGAGAAGTCAAAGTCGGTAGTGCAAGGGAGAGCGTTTGTCGTAACCTCCCAAAAAGCAAGGAACCCGAACGAGGTCTCACGGGTAAACTTATCATAAACTCTAGCGAAGTCTATACCTTATTTGATACCGGTTCTACCCATTCTTTTATTTCTCCTACTTGCGCTCAATGTTTAAATTTGACTCTGGAGAAATTAGACTTTGACTTATCTATTGAAACTCCGTTGGGAGAAACTTTCATTACATCCACTGTTTATAAGTCTTGTTTGGTTAAAATTGGTACCCTCACATTACCTGTCGATCTTATTTCATTGAAAATACTTGCATTTGACGTAATTATAGGGATTGATTGGTTAACTACTCATCATACAAAAATTGATTGTTTTCATAAGGTTGTTAGCTTTCATATTCCTAACCAACCTATTATGCGAATTCAAGCAATCAAACCATTAAAATCAATCACTGTCATCTCAAGCCATGAAGCTATTCGTTTATTGTAAAACGGATGTCAAGCTTTCATCGCTCATGTTACGAATTTAAACAAAAATACGTCAATTTTGAATGATATTTCTATTATTAATGAATTTCTTGACGTATTCCCTGAAGAACTTCCTGGCCTACCCCCAGAGCGAGAAATTGAATTTTGTATCGACCTTGAACCTGGTACAAAACCCCTTTCCAAAGTCCCATATCGAATGGCTCCTATTGAACTTCAGGAGTTAAAGACCCAATTGCAGGAATTGTTAGACATTGGTTTCATTCGTCTTAGTACGTCTCCTTGGGGTACTCTTGCTCTATTCGTGAAGAAGAAAGATGGAAATATGTGACTTTGTATTGATTATCGTGAGTTGAATCATGTCACCATCAAAAATAAGTACCCATTGCCTTGCATTGATGACCTGTTTGACCAGTTGCAAGGAGCTAAATTCTTTACAAAGATTGATCTTCATTTCGGATACCATCAGTTGAAGATTGAAACTGATGACATTCCATAGACTGCGTTCAAAACTCGGTACGAGCATTATGAATTCCTAGTCATGTCTTTTGGATTGACTAATGATCCTGCTTCCTTCATGGACATGATGAACCGAGTATTCAAATAATATTTGGATCACTTTGTGGTCGTCTTTATTGATGACATCCTCATATACTCCAAAAGTCGTGAAGACCATGGGAAACACTTGAGGCTGATACTCCAAAAGCTTCGTGAAAACAAGCTATATGCCAAGTTGAAGAAATGCGAGTTTTGGCTTGAGGAAGTTGCATTCCTTGGGCATATGATATCAAATCATGGAATATCTGTTGACCCATCAAAGATTGAAGCAATTAAAATCTGGGAGTAACCAAAATCAGTGACCGAAGTACGTAGCTTTCTCGGCTTAGCTGGTTATTATCGGAGATTCGTGGAAAGATTTTCTCGAATCGCTACTCCATTAACGCAGCTGAGTCAAAAAGATACAAAGTTCAGTTGGAGTGAGGAATGTGAGAAGAGTTTTCAAGAACTCAAGAGAAGACTCATTTCAGCACTTGTTCTGACAATACCATCTGGCTTGGAGGGATTTGTCATCTACAGTGATGCTTCAGGCAAAGGATTAGGATGTGTTCTCATGCAATATGGGAAAGTCATAGCCTATGCCTCACGATAACTCAAAGAATATGAGATGAATTATCCTACTCATGATCTAGAGTTGGCAGCAGTCATTTTTGCGCTTAAGATTTGGAGGCATTACCTGTATGGAGAGAAGGTGGAGATCTATACGGATCATAAAAGCCTCAAATATTTCTTCACTCAAAAGGAACTCAACATGCGGCAACGACGATGGCTTGAGTTGTTGAAAGATTATAATCATACCATCCAACACCATCTTGGAAAAGCGAACGTAGTAGCTGACGCATTGAGTAGAAGATCATATACGGGTACGAGTGCAATATTGTCAACGCAAAGGCCCATTGTGTATAACTTAGAAAGGATGAAAATAGAGTTAAAGACTCCAGTGACCCATGTGATGATGGCGAATATACGAGTAGAACCGACTTTAATTGATAAAGTTAAAGTTGCTCAAGCTACAGACCTGGAGCTGATGCGTATGAGGAAGAAAGTGCAAGAAGGTGATATTCCAGAAGCAAGAATCGATGAAGAAGGAATACTTCAAGTCAACTCCAAACTTTGTGTTCCTAACGATTCTGACTTTAAGTATAAAATCATGATGGAGGCGCACAACACACCATTTACAATCAGTCCTGGGAGTACCAAAATGTATCGTGATCTTCGATATACATTTTGGTAGAGTAATATGAAGAGAGAGATAACGGGGTTTATCTCAAGGTGTCTAACTTGTCAACGATTCAAGTGAGCATCAAAAATAAAGGTCCATTGCAACCACTTGAAATTCCAGAATGGAAGTGGGAGCACATTACCATGGATTTCATTACTGGTCTTCCCAAGGTTTCTTAAGGTATAGATACGATTTGGGTCATTGTTGATAGATTAACCAAGTCTGCTCATTTCTTACCGATACGAGAAACTTATACACTTGAACGTCTTGCTAGTATGTACATAAATAAGATTGTAAGGTTGCATGGTATGCCAATATCCATAGTTTCTAATTGAGACCCAAGATTCACTTCATGATTTTGGGTTAGTTTGCAAAAATCTATGGGCGCGGATTTATGATTTAGTTCAACATATCATCCTCAAACGGATGGGTAGTTAGAAAGTACTATTCAAACTCTTGAAGATTTATTAAGACTCTGTGTCCTTGACTTCAAGGGAAGTTGGGACAAGTTCTTACCATTGGTGGAGTTTTCCTACGACAAAAGTTATCAAACAAGTATTGGCATGGCTCCATTTGAGGCGTTGTATGGAAGAAAGTATCATTCTCCAGTATGCTGGGATGAGGTGGGTGAAACAACGTTGTTGGGACCGGATTTGGTACGTATGACTACGGAAAAGATTCAAATGATCCGAAAACGTATAAAAACCTCACAAGATCGACAAAAGAGTTATGTTGATCTTCATCGAAAGGACGTGGAATTCGATATTGGAGATCATGTGTTGTTACGTGTTGCTCAATGGAAAGGAGTTACGAGATTTGGAAAGAGAGGAAAGCTCAATCCTCGATTCATTGGACCATTTTAATCCTCGAGCAGTAGTAGAAGCGTGGCTATAGACTCGCTTTTACCGCTTAGTATGTCTCGTGTTCATAATGTTTTTCACATATCTATGTTACGTAAATATGCGAAAGACCCGAACCACATTATTGAGTTAGAACCGGATGAAATAGCGGAAGATTTAATGTATGAAGAGGTTCTTGTTAAAATCTTGGATAAGAAGGATCATAATCTACGCTCCAAGGTTATACCTCAAGTCAAAGTTTTATGGAAAAACCACGATGTGGAGGAAATGACCTGGGAGTTAGAATCTGAGATGAAGTCAAGATATCCTCACCTCTTCGATATACCAGGTACGTACCCTAATTTCGAGGATGAAATTTCATAAGAAGGGGAGGTTGTTAGACCCCAACTTTTATGAATAAAGAATATTTTCTCAAAATATATTTTTGAATATTATTGTGTGGATTTGATATAATGTTACAGTTGTAGGTAGTATTTATAAATTTTGCAAAGTAAGCAAGTGATTATATAATATTCGATTGGTCGGGGAATATTCACTTTAACAGGGAATATTCGTACGACGGCACAATCATTAGTGGGCCCCACAACGGAAGTATTGTCGTAGTTCAAAAATGACAGAATTAACTTTTTTATAAAAATAACGGCGAAAGTTTTACCGTTAAAACAGTTGAACTACTCGGTAGTAAAAGTACAGTAATACATGTGGTTGCATAGTAGCACACGGTATTGGTTATTGATGCTTAAGTGAGAAGTCATTCAATTATTGCTACAGTAATTGATGCATCATATCTCTCATATTATTTATTTAATTATTGTCACAATATCATCTGCATTTTATGTTATTAAATCAATAATTGAGACGACAAAGTTATTAATATTATTAAATTGCAATATTTACAATGTCTAGAAGTTTTGTCAAGGAGAGGTTTGGTCATCTAATTGCGCGCCAATAAGGAGAAATCCTTATCAGAAAGCCACCTCTTTCCTGGGAATGACATGGTTGTTAAATATTGTGAGTTATAATATTAATGATGAATAAGTTCGTGTTGATTAAAGATGAAATTGATAGTTCCATTGTGTTGGAATTATTAGTGTTATTGGAAATCAACATTTATTTCGGTATTAATGGATGTCTGGAAGTTATACTGACCAGTCGGGTAATTAATCGGATAAATGAGCAATTAATAGCTATTAATTCATATGATTATAACTATTTGTTCACATGTGTGTACTATTGATTTACATTCTTGTTACTATTAGGGGAGTTGGTGCAAGATTGATAATACTTGTATGACTAAGTTAAAACTAGAGGTATAGATGGAGGTACTATATTGTAATTCGTATTTTCACATGTCTAGAACTATTGACTCACACGATTTACTATTGAATCACATTATTTACTATTAGGGGAGGTGGTGCAAGTTTGATAATACTTGCAGGACTAAATTAAAAATGAAGAAAAAAAGGAAGGTATTATACTGTAATATTTCAAGCCCCAAAACGTGCAATATCGAAACTATATTTTCCTATAAATAGAAGCTCATTCTTCCTTCATTTCTCACCAATTCACTAAAGCTATAGAGCAATTATTATAGAGAGAAATTTTAGAGAGAAAGAAAAAGAGAACTCTGCTACCTTTCTACTACAGTATCCAGTTTCTTTCTAAGATAAGGAGTATTATTTCTTTCGTGTTCTTGAAGAGAGCTATTGTTACTCCATCCCTTATTATTACATTGGAAGAACTCAGATATCGTGGACTCCGTGTATATATGGTGAAATTCTTCATTATTCCATTCTTTATTTTTATGTTGGAATAACTGTCATGTAAAGTCCGCATACATGGTGAAATTCTTCATTTATTCTATTCTTTATTATTCTGTTGGAACATCTCGTCTGCATGCGACATTACATGACCTCGGTTCTATTATTTATTATTCTATTGGAATAACCTGTCTATGTGGTCTATCGTATGCATGGTGAATTCTTCTGTTATTCCATTTTTTATTATTCTGTTGGAATATCCTGTCTGTGTGTTTATGCATGACTTGGTTCCATTATTTATTATTCTATTGGAATAACCTGTCTGTGCGTTTACGCATGACTTGGTTCCATTATTTATTATTACATTGGAATAACACATCGTGCGCGCGCGTTTACGCATGACTTGGTTCCATTATTTATTATTCTCATTGGAATAACCCGTCTGTAAGCGCCTATCGCATGCACAGTGAATTCTTTTGTTATTCCATTCTTTATTATACTCAGTTGGTTAAAGTTTTGGCTTTTATACTCCATGAAATTAGTGGAATATCCTTGATATTTCTGCTTCATCCAGTATCTTTTCATAGAAATATTCTTCTGAGCATTCTTGAATTTTACTCTACAAAGAAGTATTATGTTGACAATTTGGACATTATTGATTTCTGGATAAGTTAGATTATAAATCTTTTATTCTTGAACTTGTATTATTGAATTCCTATATCATTGTCATCATCCTCATGTTTATATTCTGTTGAAAGTCATCTGTGGCCTGTAGTTCATAGATGGACTTGGTATGATTATGACCAAGGATCATTCGGTATAATCATGACTGTAATGTTACAAATGATGTGGTAAAAGTCCTCATTGGCCCGTAGTGCATTGATGGACAGTTGTTGGCATGATCATGACCATTAATGAATACACAAATATCCTTGGCCCGTAGTGCATGGATAATTTGTAGTCGTGATACTAAAGAATATCATTGGCCGTATTGCAGGGGTGATTCGTTGATGTGGATTATTTATTAAGCTGAGTCTCAGCGATAAAAGTGATGAAAAACTTTTTAAATCATAGAAGATAGTAGATTTTATTCTCTACTCTACTCTTCTAATTGATTGCTTAGTCCGCTGCAGTTAAACTTGTTGTTTATTATATTCTATCAGTTTAACATTGTTGAGGGCTAATAATAATTTATTCTGCATTATCTTGGTCATAATATTTCTTACTGGGCTAGTTGAGCTCACCCTTTTGCTTTCATTGTTCTCTTCAGGAAATGAGAACGTAGCCGGGACTAGTCGGGGAACGGAGTGACGGTCCAAATGATAGTATTAGTAGTCCTCACTATTCTATAAAATAGTGTGATAATAAATGTAATGATGACTCCTTTGGGTGTGGATATTGTCTAGATGACAATATTTGTATTAAAACTCACAGCGTATGTTTTGTCGTATTTTACACGACTGTTGTATAATTAAGTTTTTAATTGTATTTTGTACCATGTATCTGGCGACCCAAGATGGGTGATGTATACCTATTTTGGGGGCGTCACATTAGTGGCCCAACACAGACGAGTAGGCCGATGGCCTGTTCCTTTAACATGACGGTCCAAGATGCAGTTGCATCAGGGGATGCAGTTACAAGTATTATCCCAATCAATGATATAAATGCTTGTGTGCTATTTGATTTGAGTGCTACTTGTTCTTTTATAGCATGTGATTTTGCTAGACGATTAGGATTACTTCCCGAAAGATTGCCTATACCTTTGAATATCAAGGTAGCCAGTGAAGAAATAATTCATATTGAAAATATTCATAGGCGTTGTTGTGTAGAGATATGAGGTTATAAATTATCGATAGATTTAATACCGATAAAGTTGGGAGAATTTGATGTAATTCTCGGGATGGATTGGTTGTTTAACCATGGTGAAATTATAGATTGCCAAAAGAAATGTGTAAACATTAGAACATCTAGACAGCCTCATGTAGTGTTTTATGGTAATAAATCGTCGGGACGTTCGTGTTGCCTTACCATGACATAAACTAGGAAATTGTTGAGGAAGGGATGTGTGGGTTATTTGTGTCATGTTGTTGATACCAAGAGAGTGGGAGCAACGATGGAACAAATACCTATAGTCAAAGAATTTGTGGATGTATTTCCAAGCGAATTACCATGTCTTCCACCAGATAGGGAGATCGAATTCGTAATAGATATTGTGCCAAGAGTGGCACCAGTTTCAAGGGAACCATATCGTATGGCGCCAGTAGAGATAAAGGAGTTTATGGTGCAGTTACAAGAACTTTTGGATAGAAAATACATTCAATCGAGTGTTTCGCCGTAGGGAGCACCGGTACTATTTGTGAAGAAGAAGGATGGATCGTTGAGACTTTGTATCGACTACCGAGAGTTGAACAAGTTAACGATAAAGAATAAACACCCATTACCCAAGATTGATGATCTATTTGATCAATTGAAAGGGGAAAAGTATTTTTCTAAGATAGATTTGCGAACGGGGTATCACCAGTTAAAGTTTAGAAAGGAGGATGTACCAAAGACGACATTCAAGACTCGTTATGGCCATTACGAGTTTCTGGTAATGTCATTTGGGTTGACAAATGCACCAGCTGCATTTATGGATATGATGCACAGAGTGTTCAAACAATATTTGGACAAGTTCGTCATAGTGTTTATCGATGATATTCTAGTCTATTCTAAGATGCCAGAAGATCACGTTGAACACCTAAGGTTAGTGTTGGAGACACTGAGGAAGGAGAAGTTATATGCGAAATTCACTAAGTGTGAATTTTGTCTAGAAAGGGTATAGTTTTTACGACATGTTATCGACCGCGATGGAATTTCAGTAGACCCAACAAAGGTGGAAGCAGTGATTAATTGGGAACAACCGAAAACACCGACTGAGGTACGAAGTTTCCTAGGATTAGCGGGATACTATCAAAGATTTATCAAAGATTTTTCTAAGATAGCTACTCCGTTGACTAATTTGACAAGGAAGACAGTGAAGTACGTGTGGACTGAGAAGTGTGAAGACAGTTTTCATGAATTGAAGAAAAGGTTGAGTGAAGCACTTGTATTATCTTTACCCGATGATACACGGAATTTTGTAGTTTATAGAGATGCTTCACATAGAGGATTTAGTTGCGTGCTCATGCAACATGGAAAGGTCATTGCGTATGCATCATGGCAGTTAAAATTTATCCTACTCATGATCTGGAACTGGTCGCGGTAGTGTTTGGCTTAAAGATATGGAGGCATTACCTATATGGAGAGAAATGTGAGATATACACAGACCATAAGAGTCTAAAATATATCTTCACACAAAAAGATTTAAGTATGAGATAAATGAGATGGCTGAAGTTTTTAAAGGATTACGACTGTGATATCCTGTATCACCCACGAAAAACCAATGTAGTGGCCGATGCCTTAAGTAGGAAGGGTCGGGAAAAGTTGTCTATGTTAACGGCTCAAATTGAGTTAATAACGGAGATGGCTAGAATGGAGTTAGAGGTGAAGTTACCGAGTGAGTCGGATCAAAGATTGTTTACAACAGAGATTCGATCTACCATTGTAGAGAGAGTCAAGGAGGTACAACTCAGGAATGATGAGTGTGATCAGATGAAGAAGTGGTTAGCAGATGAAAAAGAGATAAAGTATAGTCTTTATAATGAGGGATTATTAAGATTTGAAGGAAGAATTTGGGTTCTGAATGAAATGGAGTTGAAGGAGGAAGTATTACAAGAGGCTCATAGTTCAAGGTACTAGATTCATCCTAGTAGCACTAAGATGTATCAAGACCTTCGACAGAGTTTTTGGTGGCCGAACATGAAGAGAGAGATAACAGAATATGTTAGTAGGTGCTTAACTTGTCAAAACGTTAAGGTCGAACATCAACGACCAAGTGGCTTGTTACAGTCATTGGAAATTTCGGAAAGGAAGTGAGAGCATATCACAATGGACTTTGTGGTGGGACTTTAAATTACACAGAAAGGGTATGAAGTTATTTGGGTAATAGTGGAATGGTTGACGAAGTCGGCTAAGTTTTTGCCACTAAGAGTTAAGTTTAACTTAGATCAGTTAGCTAAACTTTATGTTAAGGAAATTATTTCCAGACATGGGGTACCAGTTTCGATAAAGTCAGATCGTGATCCACGATTCACATTAAACTTTTAGAGAAGTCTACAAGAACAGATGGGAACACAGTTGAAGTTAAGTACATCTTATCATCCACAAATAGTTGGACAGAGCGAAAGGACAATTCAGACGCTAGAGGATATGTTAAGATCTTGCGTCATGGATTTCAAAGGTAGTTGGGATGATCATCTACCGTTAATAGAGTTTGCGTATAACAATAGTTATCATGCGAGCATAGGCATGCTGCCTTACGAAGCTTTATATGGAAGGAAGTACATAACACCGTTGTGTTGGGAAGAAGTAGGAGAACGTCGAATGCTAGGACCTGAATTGGTGCAACAAACAGCGGATATAGTTAAGCTGATATGAATGCGATTGGTAGCAGCTCAAGACAGACAGAGGAAGTATGCATATTTGCATCGAGTGAATAGAGAGTTTGAAGTAGGCTCGTATGTATTTATAAAGGTATCTCCCTGGAAAGGAAAGATATGCTTTGGAAAGAAGGGAAAGTTAAGTCCAAGGTTTATAGGACCTTTTGAGATATTAAGAAGGGTAGGAAAGGTAGCTTACATGGTAGCATTACCTCCAGACTTAGAACGAATACACAATGTGTTTCATGTATCCGTGTTACGTCCTTATAAGCCAGATTATAAGCATCTAATAGAATATGAGCCTATTCATATTGAGAAAGACTTGACGTATGAGGAAATGCCTATTTAAATCGTTGATAGAAAAGAGCATGTTCTGAGGAATAACGTTATACCTTTGATAAAGGTGTTATGGAAGAACCACGATGCCGAAGAAGCAACGTGGGAACTTGAAGAAAATATAAAGAAGAATTACCCTGAGTTATTTGTTTAATTTATAGCGAGATTCTGGGGACAGAATCCTTATAAGAGGGGAAGAATGTAATGACCGAGAAAATTGGATTAATTGTAAAATAATTTTATTTGATTAAATAATGAATAACATTATAATATATGTTATTATAATGAGTAAACAAGATGAAGGTTGTTCTATAACCTAAAAGTATCGTAATATCGTAGTATTCTGGATACGTGAAGGAATTAAAGTGTTTGAATTTCTAAGCCAAAAATAAAAGCTTTCCGAGAAATTTTTCGAAAAACTTTATTCATCCATTTCTGCTCGAGAATTATTTTTGAACTTCCAGGAAATACGTAACGACGGAATAATAAGGAAGGATGGATTATATAATAATAAATTCAGTTATGACAAACGCAGTTTTTCACCTTCGTACTAAGTTCGAGAATGTTAAGAAAGAAAAGAGTGAATAAAAGATAATCGTATGATACACAAGTATTATACGAAGCAATGAATATCAGTATGATACTGTAACGACCACAAAATTCATACAATTCAATTATCAACTTCTGATTTTACATCATTATTCGATGTTAAGCTTAATAAAATGCAAAATAATTTAAACTTTTCTATTTCTTACTTTAATTCCCTGAATCAAAACCTTTATCATCTACATGTCTTAGAATAAATCTTATTGTATGATTCGCTTCATCACTGTTATTATATAGAATCTTACTTGTCAATCTGATAACCTTTACATATCAGATAACTTAAACTTTACAGTTTATCATTATATAATCATTATGATTTATCAAGTACATTTCTCAAAACCTTTATCTTTACCTACCTTTGAACTATACTTAGTTTATTACTCACCTTATCAGAGTTCATAAATAAAACTTACATCCAGGTTCAATACCCGTTCATACAATAAACAAAACTTAAACTTTATAACTCAACATCTATTAAGCATCATACATTATTCGAAACCCTAAACATGGTTCAAATAATAATAATTTAGCCAAAGTGTATAAATCTTCAAGTATCACATCTGATTCATGTCTTTCAAGTAGCACATAACTTTACCTTGAATCTTTAACCTGCAAAAGTGGTTATTTGCAAGGTTGAGCTCGACAGCCCAGCAAAATCTAATAGTTTTCATGCATCACGTAGCACATAAACCGTCGACGTCGGGATTTTTATTTGTCCATTTTCTGTTCTTGTTCTTTGGTGTTCTCATGTTATGTTAGATTTGTTTGAAAAAACAAGTGAAAAAGGTCTGACATGTATCATGTCGACGATTTGACTATAAGAGTCTCCAGTTAGTGTTTTTAACTTGTTGCACCAACGCAACCGAGAAAAGGTTTGCACATTGACGCAGTGATGTGACATTGCTAACGGGCCTGTGAAACCGAGATTCATTTGGGTTCGGCGGCTTGATTATGTGGAGGGAAGGTGTTAGGCACCCCCCGACATCTGTTTGCCACGGTGACCGCCACTTTTTATGTGACAAACGAGATTTTATAATTTAATTTTAATATTTATTGGATTATAAATAATTTTTTTGATGATTTAATTATTACATTAAATGATTAATTGATGAAATTGTGGTGGATTAATTTTATTAAATTAATTATTCAAAGTATGTAATTATGTGAGCTTATTGAATTAAAAGAAATATTTAATAAGCCTAAAGTTATTTGAATTAATAATTAATTAGAGAATTAATAATTTGACATAATTAATAATTGAGAATTTTAATTATGTGACTATGAGAATTAATATATTTTATTTAAATTGAATTAAATAAGATATTCGATCAATTTCCTAATAGGTGTGACATTATTAAACTATAGTATAAGAATTTTATCAAATTAAATGAGAATGAATTATATTGATTAGCCAAACAAGGCCTTAGTGGAGGTTGAGGGCAGTTAACCCATGATTGGTTAACTGACCACAACTGCGTCAGTTTATATATTATATGCGTATTCTTTTTATTTCATTTTCCAAGCCTGATAAAACTAGTCAGAGAGAACTTAATAATTGTTGAGGGGAATTGTGAGTGTGTGATTGAAGAAGAATCTGAGAAGGAATTCATCTCCTACTAAATCTACACTATGCTTTGGGTAATCTCTTCACCCCAATTTGTTTATTTATGTCATTTAAAGTTTCATGAAAATGGCTTTCAAGTTCTGTTATATCTCTGTAATTGGAAATAGTAGTGATTAGGTGGATATATATGTGATAATATGTTAGCACAACATGTTTTTACTATATATTATAGATTCCATATCATTAGTTTCATAAAAATATGACGTATATTGTTGCTACAAAATTAAAGAGTATAGAAATATGGCCATATGGCCCTTACTCGCAAATTTAATACGTCAAACATTTGTTGTCTCATAAATTATACATTGTATATAATTATGTATGTTAAAACGAAGAAATCAAACTTTGAATGGACGGATTTTGTATTATAACGAAACCGTAGTGTTAATTTTTATGTTTTATGTTTAAAACTTTCAAGAACATCAAGAACAGTGGAATTACATGTTGTAATTCTATAAATTATGTGTTTAAACTCGTTGAAAACACTCTATAAAGGTTGGGTAATGATTATGTATGAATTCTAGTATGTGGGTATGTTAAATTAATGTAATTAATGACCATATAATGATTATTTCGCATGACTCTGTGTTCTTCGCGAACTGGAAATTCAGAAACTGGAGTTTCGCACCGCAGCACCAACTCCATGACTTAAGTCCCACGCCGTAGAGCCACCGTGTATGGCACGCATTAAATCCCAAAGTCATGGCCTATAAGAACCCGGCTTGATGTTGGCCATATCATTTTCACTCTCAGATTGCTCAGAAATGAAATGTTTTGATTATTTATGTCTAGAAAAGTATTAGTAACCAAATCTATTGAATTATTGAATGCATAGTTAGCTTATTATTCGTGTAGTGTGATATTATGTGAAAATAAGCGTGATAATTCGACTAAGAATAGTCATAACCAAAGTTTAGACCAAAGAATAAAATTGAGATGACTAGTTACGTGATAATTAATTGGTATTATGAATGTAAATGATATGTAGGATTAAATCAAGGAACGTGTATAAATTAACGTGTAATCTACGTACGAGGCAACTTTTCTAACCCTACTTATTATTGTTATTCAAGTTATGAACTTACATCGAACAAATTCTAGTTATTATTGATCAAGTTCAATTTGTTATATCAAAGATTATTATTCTTATCAAAGCATGTTTCTGTTATACAATACTTATTCTATTGTATACTTCTCGAGATTATTATTCAATTTAGATATCAGTTATTTTTTGAACTTTGTAAGACTAGCGAACCCTTATTGATTCGACTAGTCTATAGTTGATGAACGTTCTAAATTCAGAA
Organism: Panax ginseng; assembly: GCA_020205605.1. Lineage (NCBI taxonomy): Eukaryota > Viridiplantae > Streptophyta > Magnoliopsida > Apiales > Araliaceae > Panax > Panax ginseng. Next base: position 36,287,233 of record CM035129.1, read on the forward strand.
CCTTTGTTGAGCTGATCCAAACCAAACTTCCTTTGGTGCGGACTCTAATATCAAACTGAGATGAACAACCCTGTTATAGGGGATTAATTACGCTTTAACATTAAGATATTGTGCACAGTATGGTACTAAGGGTTGATCCCCCTAAGTACGAGAAGATGAGTCCATAGTCTTATGACTGTTAAAGGTTTCAAGTATAAACACTTGACAACCTAGGACATAGTTCAAGGTCTTATGACCCTCAGAATTTCTTTTGATTCCTGTTATGCATTCTTGATTCAAAAGTTGAGCTCTTATTTCAGAAGTTGTTAATTCACTCGCATGTTATTATTTTATTGTTGTACTATTATACTTGTGGACAATTGTGCTCACTCTTGCGTAATAATAACATTGCAGTTAAGAACGAAAGGTCCGACGAGCATTCCACTAGTAAACACAAGGGCAAGATTAACAAGTAATGAAGACTTGTTGTTATGTGATTATGTATTTATGTTTCAGACTTGATGTTGTTAAGACTTATTGTTTATTTATGGTTCCGCACAAATGTTTAAGGTTAGTTTAACCGGGGATTGTATTGGTTATTATTCAGATGTTGTAACCCCATAAGGGGAAGATTTATTCTTATCTATTGCATGGTTTGCATTTATTATGGGTAGATAGATAGATGATATTTGTATAGTGAACACCAAATCCCGCGAAAATGGAAGTAACCGGATTTAGGGGTGTCACAGGTTGGTATCAAAGTTGTAGGTTATGAACCTTAGGTGGGGGAACAACCTTAGGTAGTAGCCTTATAGGAGATCGAGAATATAGTGATGGTAAACTCTTATCGAGTTCTAAGAAATGAATTCCTTAATTCATTGAAGATAATAAAAGACTTTATGTGCTTATGTGATAAACTTATGTGCTCGCGAGTATCTATTAGTAACTAAAAACTTTAAACTGTGTTGTCAGGATGTCGGATGTTGGAGGAGCTAGTCGAGCTGGGGAGGAGGAACCCTGAGTACCCACAGAGGAAGAGCCTCGAGACATTCATGTCGTCAGGGAGCAGTTGGTATAGAGAGAGCCATCTCCATTGATCATTGTTGTTGGTCAGGAGCATGAGCCTGAGACTGATCCAGAGGAGGATCCTGAGGAAGAAGAGGAGTTCCCACCGAACTCCATTGATGCTGAGATGTACGAAGAGTTATATGACCGTAACATAGAGTTATGTGACACTGTACAGGATCTGACTGAGCGGACGGTTATTCAGCAGATTACCATCGAGCAAAAGGATAGAGAGATTGTGACTCTTCACACATGTTTGGGAAACGTGGAGTGGGATTTGGTTCACGATAAGGGTCAAATCGAAGAGAAGTACTAAGAGATAGAGAAGTTAAAGAAGGAACTGAAAGAGAGCTCAGAAAGGCTGACCATAGCAGAGGAGGGCTGGGTAAGAGAGTCACGTCGTGCTGATCTTGCAGAAGAGGATTACCATGTGAAGAAGGCTAAACTTGGGGAGACGTACTCTACACTTCAAAATGCAATGGATGAGGCCGGGATTGAGTTATGAGATACCCAATCCAGTTGAAGGACTACCATTGTATATGCTAGATCGCAGGACGATGTCCTGCATCATGGAAGAGGAACGTAGCAAGGCTATTCAGCGTCTTAACAGGCAGTTATAAGATTGGCTTAATTATGTGAAAACCTATCTGGTAGTTAAAAATGTAAATTCTGATGTGTTTATAAACAAAGGAATATTTTGATGTTTTAAATCCTGTAGATTCTTTATCTCGGGATAGTTGATGTAAATAGCAGTGATGTTATCGTAGTTTGTTAAAACTTTTAATTTGAATAAATATACCAGAGTTTATTTGAGATAATGTGTTAAATGATTATGTCTAAATGTTTTAGTTAAGCCTTAAATGTTTAAGGGATTGAATAAAAACCTAATAAGCATATATTCTTAATAGAAAAATGCCGCCAAGAAGACGACCAAACCATCAGATGGCCCAAGCAAGGATGGTTGTTAGAAGACTAAAACCATGATAAATCATGTGAAGTAAAATCATAAGTATAAAAGTTATAAACTCACGAAGAACAAGTAAGAACTTATCATGTATATAAGTTAACGAAATATGTATGTTAAGATGTTAGTATGAGGGAAAGAATCCATTTGAAACGATGAACAATTCTTAAGTAATGAAGTTATGGCAAAATTCACGAATTTAGACGATAATCGTCGAAATCGTGAAATTCTCGGAATGGAAGTCGAATTTTGACATTAAGCTTGGAAATGTTAGTTTTCAATGGGGATAAGTCTTATTTGGCATTATAGAGTTGCGGACTCAAAAATGACCGAATTCTGACTTAGAACGAAGAAACGAGCGTTGAACATTCACGAACGTTTATCGTTTTCGTTAAAAATAAACTCAAAGGTGAATTTTGAGTTAACAGAGTCGAAAATATAAATTTCTTGCATGAACACATAGAGTATCTGATTTGTGAGCTAATGGAATTTGAACGAGCCAATTCGGACTTAAAATGATCAAATTTGGAGTTTAGGAAGTTCGCAAAGTTCAAAAATTGTCAAAGTTATCTGGTGCACAAAAGTTGGTATGTATTTCGAAAAGCAAAGTAGTAGTATTTACTGCTAAGCAAATGACCGAAACCTCTCGCAAAAAATCGCACCACTTCGTTGGCGATTAACACTAAGACTCATACCATGCGCCGTGTCCCATTCCTCAAAGACTAAAATCTAGTTACGCACAACAAGCAAGTATACGTGGTCAACAAGTAATAAAGTGATGAGTAGAGTATCGTTCCCACAGAGATAATTTAGTAAGAAACTTAACTTCACAATTATCAATTTCCTATTAATCCTAATTTTATTAAATTACCCAATTCAATGATTAAAAATTATAGAAACTAAATTAAAAACAAATAAACTACCACAAACCAATCACAAATATCAAAATTTGGAATTTTAAACAATCAATGGAGAATTAGACTTATGATTTCACCCTAAGTTTCACTCTGATTTCTACACCTTTATCCCAATTCAATTCACTATCCCAGTTTATTAATCAAGAACACGAACGTAGTATTAACCACCTCTCGATGCACTAATACCGTATTAACGTCAATCCACAATTAAGATAGAAATTCGTTAAACACCTTAATCAACTAACACACTATATCTCTATGTGAATTACAATTGAAGAAGGTTTAAGAACAAGTTCTATATCCGATTACATGCGATGTCAAGCATATCTCTACCTTAACATTCATCAAGATTAAGCTATTCACAAAATTCATGAACACATGCTATATTAACTAAGTTTAGATTTGAATATCCTCTCTCGATTCCATAGAAATCCACAAAGAATTGTTGATTAGGCAATTCATAAATTCACGCTCAAATTAATATAGATAAACTGGAAAATAGCTTATTGAACTGGAAATCAAGGTTTACAAAATCATGTTTCACTTAACGATCCACCATAAGCCTAAAAAGTGAATTAGTTCATAATAAACGAAATAAACACTGAATAAATCATGAAAATCATTCTTTCAATTACAAATAATAGCCTAAGATGAAGAATATTGAAAAACACCCTTCACGTAGCCTAAAATCGCAATTGTATCGAAAATCTCCTTAAATACTCCTCCCACGCTTGCTTAAAAAACTGAGATCAATCTTCGTAAATTGCCTTGTGTGTGTTTAATCTCATTGTTTGTTGTTAATTATATACTTCAACATGTATTCTGATTACAATTCCATGCCAATATGAGTCCCAAATTATCACCATCACTTAAGCTCCAAGTTTGTAGCATTAGAAACCAACTAGGAGACTCTTCTATTTTTGTACCCAAGCCCCAGCTTGCCTTTTCCATTTGTAATAGCAAGCCCCAACTTGCCTACCTACTGCTAAACCGCCCAGGACCCAAGCCCCAACTTGCTCTCAAGGCCAAAATGAGCAAGCCCCAGCTTGCTATGCTTCTGTAAATCTGCTGCACTGTCCTCTGCTAAAACTGCCATAACTTTTAAACCGGGAGGACTTATGGGGCCCGCCACCTATCAAATCGAAGCTATCGACGAGCTCTACAACTTTCATTCTTTGAGTTTTGAGAAATAAATAGCAAAAGAAGGTAGAAATTTGACTGGAAGTAGCTGTTGTGTAAATGACAAACATAACAACTCTTAGCTTTGTCTTTGTCGATAATAAGGCCATACTCTCGCATCCGAACTTCCGATTGGAATGATACAAGATGTTCCGGAAAGCCAAGAAGAAGTTCTACATATAGGCCAAGTTCCACGCCACGAACATACACATAAAATGAACATGACGGCTCGAAACAAGTCCTCTGGAATTGCTTTTCCTTGCATTTTCATACCAATAGTTGCTCACTCAGCTTCCAAACATATAATCTACAAAATGGAAACAAAATGCATGAATAGTAACTAAGAAACACGAGATTAAGCAAATAACTCAAGTAATAGATACCGGATAAGTAGGTATAAAACCTACTTATCAAATACCCCCAAACTTAAACCTTTGCTTGTCCTCAAGCAAAAACAAAACCAAAATACAATGCAATGAAATACAATGCAACTAATCTATATGCATACGAATCCAGCAGTATTGATAAACACAAGTCTATTCAACCGACCTCAGCGAAATGAAATAAACATGACAATACTTCATATCAAAAACAATCAACAATTTCCTGGTCAATCATCAAATCTTTAATTGTTATTACTGGTATAGTGCGTGTGTGCTCAACATCCATGCTAACTGATATAATGCTAAATACAACACATAATAGATCTCTTTAAAGGCATCATACAGCGTAAACTCACAAAATTCATGAACAAGCTAGATCAAACTAGTTAAACTTCCACAAAATTCAAGAGTCCAATCTGGAATACTTATGCTTCACTTTGCATTACGGGGGCTTTTTTCTCTTTTCCCATTTTATTGTTTTTTTTTAACCATGACTGTGCAATGTCTCATTCCATTAGGCTAACAGTGCTACCCCTTAGCGAGCTTTCGACTAACGACTCCCAAACCATATAAGACCTTAGGGCGCTAGGTGTAAAGGCAATCCCCTTGGGCGTACTTGCTCAAGTAACAAAGGCCCCGAAACAAGACTAGCCACGCTATTTTTTTTTTAAGCTTATATATCCCAATTTTTCCCCCAAACTTAAGTTTTTGTCTAAAATTAGCCATCTCCTCCTTCTCCTGTCTTTCATTTATTTAAATTAATATTAGCCTTAAGAAGTCAATTATGTATCAATTTAAACTTAATCAGTCAACAAAGTTGTCTCTAACGTGCTAACCTGATTATACCAGTTTCAAACAGGAAAAGATTCAATTCATAACAAGAAATCATATTAAAATTCAAATAATAAGTACTATACTTGTCTACCTAATCCCATTCTCATCATTGGCCAAAATAGACTGTAACTATCAAACAGCTAGACTCATGCAAGATGAACATAGTAACTAACTATTATTTTTGAATTTTTGATTTTTTTTTTTAGATAATATGTGATAAACATAACATGATTGCAAAGATAAATAAAAACTATTTACATTCCTAAGCTACTATGCAAGTACATGATTACACGAATGCAACATTTAATAATCCTAAACATAAACAATGAACTAACATATGCAAACCTAGCTAATGAAATTAAATATGCAACATGCAACTAAATCCCCCAAACTTGAAAATTATAATGCCCTCATTGTATAGATAAAACAATAAATAAGAGAGGACTTTCCTGTAATCGCCTAAGTCTGGGTTGGTGGTGTCTGTTGTTCTTCATCAGAATCGCTGGGTGGAAACCTTGGCATTGGGGCTGGTTGCTGGTATGGGAATTGGGCATTGGGATTGAAGCTCTGGAGCGTCGCGTTCAAGGAGGCGAAAGATAGATTCATGGCCTTAAACATGTGGTCCTGTCTCGCTACTAGTCTCCGCATTTATCTTTGTGCCTCCTTATTGTGCTCATCCACTTGTCATTGAAGGTTGTGGAACTGAGGACTAGATATGCCTTCAGGCTGTGGTGATGTCTCTATTTCTTGCTCTCCCATTGTCGTATTCTCCTGAAACTCATCGTCATTCGAGCTGTCCTCAATGTCAGCCTCATCCTCCAAGGCTGAGGGAAATACAAATCTTACTCCTCTCGGGTGCGACTCACCTCTGGGCCACACTGCATATCTTGCAATCATTCTCGAGTCGAGTGTCTGAAGCGGCATCTAGGTTATCTCATCATCTGACCATCGAACTACTGCCTGTATACACAACCCACAAATGAGTGATGTGTGTGGAAATCCACCAGAGAATGGTCCTCAAAGGCATCTTCTGATTGAAAAGTTGATTATAGCCCTATGTCGATGATGAAATCTTTTACCATGGCATACAATAGTACTGCCTTATCCTTGGGCACATCTGACATACGTGTAGATGGAAGTAACTTAGAGCACAAAAATGCGTAACATATCTTCCAATACCGGCTGAGATCCTTACTACGAAAGACAGTGCCTCCATGATTTGATTTGGTCCATGACGTATCCGACTTTGTCATCTCCTTCATAATAGCCTCATAATTTGAATCATTATCATGTAAGTGTTGGTACTGGCAATGTCTTGGCACTCGTAACTGATAGTACGTGTTGATGGCGTCGGTACTAAAAGGAACTAACCTACCCTGTACAAACGCATTGAAGGGGGCCTTATCCTCGGCGTTAGCATAGAATTCTTTGACCACACTCAAAACTGCGGCCTCGGGCTCTACCGTGAATTTATTCCAACCTTTTTGATATATTTGTTGCATCATTTGGCCATCCACAGGCTCAGGTGCCAACCCCCGCTCAGGTGTGAGTGATTTTGTCACCATATAGTCGTAACGATCGGCGGCGGCGGCACTAATGAATTTTTGCTTATCAAAGGTTCGTGTTGGTGGTGTGGCCCCGAACTCTCTCCTCGTTGCCTCTTTGATGCCGGTTTTGGTGCCATTGATTTGGAATTGATGAGTTTTTCCCCCAAACGTTACTTAAGAAATTTGTCGAACGCTTGGTGTGCTAGACTTGAAATTCCCATAACTTGGTGATTTGGTTCGATCTATGGGGATAGAAATTGAGGAATTAGAAAACAAACTTCTACTTTTAGTATAATTCCAGGTTGGTTATAGAGATTTGCACAAAACCTATCCTCAAACTTCCAAATTGGTGTTGTTAGATTGTGTGGTGAAGGGTGATTTTATAGAGAGGAGTTTATGTATGGAATAGTGGGTGACTAGGTTGAAAGAGTGGGTAAGTGATTGATTGTTATGAGGAGATGGGAAGTAATGTGCAAGTTCATGGGTTAATGTTGTGAAGGAGTGGGATTGTAGGAAGTTGAAATGTAAGGGGATTGGGATTTCATGTCTGCATCATGTAACTGCCGAAATTCTTTTCAAATTCTGAACCCCCAAGCCCCGGCTTGGGTCTTTGTTCTATACAGGGCAATCCCCGGCTTGCCTGTGTTCTGCTAATGCTCATGGACCACAAGCCCCGGCTTGCCTTTTGTACTTGGATAAGTAAGCCCTGGCTTACTATTAAACTGTTAAGGCATCTTGACCCAAGCCCCGACTTACCTTTTGTACTTGGAGGGGTAAGCCCCGGCTTGTTAGCAATCTGTTTATGCAGTGTGACCCCAAACCCCGGCTTGGTATTTGGGCTGTGAGGGGAAAGCCCCAGCTTGGTGGTCTTCTGCTATTGCTCCTTAATCTTCTAATGCACAGGTTTCTTCTTACTTGCCTCATATGCATCCCATAGCTTCTTGAGTACCTGATCAACATGAAAAACATACTCATAAGTAGATTTTGAGCAAATTCAAGCATGGAGGGTAAGATTATTTAACTATCAACTATACTTTAAATATTATTTAATGAATTGCCATGACTATATTCTAGACCAAATATTATTCTAAACTACCATCTCACTAGCATGGATAAAATTACTTAAGTCAAGAAAAAGAAAGAAAAAGAATAAAACTAAAAATTGGGTTGCCTCCCAGTTAGCGCTTGATTTTAAGTCGTTCAGCCTGACTACTCCCTGTTTATGGTGCGTCTGCAAGTGTGATAGCTATGACGTCCGTGTTGGACTCGCCACCCCAATAGTTCTTTAATCTCTAACCGTTGACCTTGAACGTTTCTAATGGGTTCCTACTGTAGAGTTCAACGGCGCCATGTGGGAAAACCTTTTTTTATGGTAAAAGGACCCGACCACCTTGACTTTAGCTTTCCTGGAAACAACCGCAATCTTGAGTTGAACAATAGGACTGATTGTCCCATTTCGAATGTTCTTTGTATCAATTTCTTGTCATGCCATTGCTTGACCTTTTCCTTGTACAATTTTGAGTTCTCGTAGGCTTGCAGTCAGAATTCGCCAAGCTCATTTAGCTGAAGTATTCTCTTTTAAACTATCGCTGCTTGATCGAAGTTCAATTTCTGAATAGCCCAAAAAGCCTTGTGCTGTAACTTGACCGGTAAGTGATAAGCCTTTCCGTACAGTAGTTGATATGGTGACATCCCGATCGATGTTTTATACGCAGTCCAGTAGGCCCATAATGCGTCATCCAACCTGAGCAACCAATCCTTTCGATTCGGATTCACCACTTTTTCCAAGATTCTCTTGACTTCCCTATTTGAGACCTCAGCTTGTCCACTGGTTTGGGGATGATAAGTTGTAGCTACCTTATGGTTGACCCCATATTTTGCCAATAGAGTTGTGAATGACTTGTTGCAAAAGTGACTACCTTCGTCACTGATAATTGCTCTTGGCGTGCCAAACCTTGTGAAAATGTTCTTTTGTAGGAATTTGAGGACCACCTTGGCATCGTTTGATGGTAATGTTGCAGCTTCAACCCACTTTGATACGTAGTCCACTGCGAGTAGAATATACTGATTGTTCAGAGATGAAGGGAATGGCCCCATGAAATTAATGCCCCATACATCAAAAATTTCAACTTCAAGAATCATTTGTAGATGCATCTCATTCCATTTTGAAATGTTGTCCACCCTTTGACATCTATCACATGTTTTAACAAAATGGTGAGCGTCCTTGAATAGTGTAGGCCAATAAAACCCAGATTGCAATACCTTGGTTGATGTCCTCTCACTCCCATAATGTCCACCATACGCAGATGAGTGACTGATGAGTGAGTTTTATACCCATGAATTGGATATATTCGGGCTTAATTTATTGTTGTTCTTAAGTCTTTTAGGATGTTTTTATGTGTTTGTGTCTATTCATGCATGTTTTATGTTATTTTATAGGAATTGGGACAAAAGTTACATGGATCGATGTTTGGGGTGGCTAGATTCGCGTTTTCGGCTTGCTATTTACATAGCAGCCACTTCGGAGCCAATTTGACTATAGCTCCTGACTTTATTTCGACAAACTTCAAGAATAAAAGTTGTAGATATACTTCTCCTCTTTCCGGAACATCTTGAATCATCAAAATCGGAGTTTGGACGAAGACGTTATGGCCATTTTCCCAAAGGACGTCGGAGCCGAAAATGTCAGATTTTGGGCCAGCCTCAAGGCGCGATTTTAGTATATTTTACAGCAACGGGCGCTAGGGGATGAACTCATGCCAGTTGCCCAATCTTTGAGGCGGCCGAGGGAAGGGTTTGGTGCGGCTCGACGCTGCTTTTGGGCTAATTTTGACACCTTTTGACTCCAAATAGATAGGGTTGTTCCAAAACTAAAATTATACTTGTAACCTATAAATACATGATGTAAGGCATAAAATAAAGGGAGATTACATAGCTTAGCCTAGAGTAAACACTCCTTTAGATTAGAAAATAACCCTAGTTCTTATTAGTTTTGGAGATTGAAGCAACTTGGAGACCATTGAAGATCAAGAGCAAGAGCAAGAGGGGAGCATCGATTTCTTGACAACAGATTCTATTCTCTTCTCTCATATTACTTTTATCTTTTGATGTCTATTCAGCCAGTGGATTCTTGGTTTTAATTCATTAATTATGAACTAACTATTTTGAGATTTCAATTGAACTTTTATGGCTATGAATTAGTTATTCATTATATTCTAATTATTTATGTTAAAGTGAGTTGTTTATCTTGTCTTGTGCTTATTGCTTAATTATTTGATCAAGAATTACTTTGTTACTCTAGAAGGAATTGGAAGAGGAATTCTAGGGTTAGAACCGGGCATGATATCATGTGACTTAGTTATTTGCATGGTGAAAAATTAGGTTTGTGAATTGAATGGAAATATCATCGTCACGCATGTAACACGTAAGGAATTGGGATTGGAAAGAGTTTAATTCAATTGTTTTGCATAGGAATATAGCAAGATTAATCTGGATTAAATAGAAGGCAATTGATCACTTGAAAAGGACTTTTGGCATTTGAGAATTTCATTAACAATTCAAAGAGGCATAATAATTGGGATAATTGGATAATTGATTTATAATTCATAATTGGGATATTGAATTCTTAATCTTTATTTATTTGAATTCATTCGTTAAAATCTTAGTTTTAATTAGTTAATTTAGTTTTCTTAATTAGAAAAAACACGATTTGAGATTGTTTAAATAAAATTAGTTTGGTTAAGAATTAGTACTTGGTTATTTTTATTAAATAATTCCTCGTGGGAACGATACTCTTTACTTTCACTTTATTACTTGTTGACCGGTATACTTGCGTATTCATTGATTAAATCGATCAACAAGTTTTTTGCGCGCCATTCTTGGGGAATTAATTTAATAATTAGTTTCTAATATTAATTTCAATCAAATTAGTCTTAATTTAAACATTTTATTTTTATTTTATTTCTCTTTCTATATTTCTCTCTTTTTGTACCATGGATGGCTTTGTGTCATCAATGGCCATACACTAACATGACTCAACCAAGGGGAGCGGAGATTGAAAGACTCGAGAAACTTTCTCGCATTATCGCACAGATTGAGACACTTTCGAGGATGTTTGAAGCTTTTTTGAAGCTCAAATCGTCACAAAGTATGGCTATTACTTGTGATTATTGTCTTTGGAAATCATACGAAGTCATCAATGCGCCATCGGGCCGAGTTTGATAAAGATATAGTGGTGATTACCCCAATAATTATGTCTATCCCAACAACTATCATCGAGTTGGGGTATCACCGATTTTTCATGGAGTAATAATCAAGTCAGCAACAAACCACCTAGACAACAAAACACCTCCCGATTTCAAAATCCGACTCAACAACCGTAGAGAGATATCAAGTTTGGAAGAAGCCTTGGAAAAATTCATTAGAGCTTACGACAAAAGAACGAGGAACAAGATAAGAAATTGAATCAAGTAGATCTTACTTTTGCAATGCCATGGGGCATCGTTAAAGAATCTGGAAAATCAAGTGGAACAGATAAAGACACGCGCATGAATAGTAATCCCCTCAATACACATGGACCTATGACATGGATTCCGAGATCGATGGAGAGCCCCGAGCCAAATCTACAACCTGGATGAGCCACGAGATGAAAAAGAGGAGACAAGTGGGGATAATGACAACAAGGTTCGGTGAAGAACTAATTGTGAGAACCAATGATGATGAGCCAATGTTATTTATGCCTCAAGTGCCTTCTCCTCCACAGCTCAAGAGTCCGTTAGATTTGAAAAACCTTGTCCGATTAGTAGTCATGTCAGCGCCGGCAATACTCTCTGTGATGTAAAAGCAAGTACACCTTCAAAACCATGGTGCGGCGATGAGTCGGAGAAGATAGAAGAAGAACTGCTGTGTCTCGACAAGCTTCAATACCGTAATATATTCGCAGACACAATGGAGAAACCACCTAGATGCTTTGGACGTTTTGAATGTGATCTTATCTAAAGAAAGCATGCTAGGTGACTTTAATACAATGGCTATCGTAAATGGGAACCTACCAAAAGCTATATTATTTCCGATGGATGGAGGGTTCCTCAACTTTCGAGGGGAATTGGATAGAAATTGAAGAAGTCAAATGAGACTATAAAACAAGCGCTTATCGGGAGGCAACCCAAGTTTAATTTTTTATTTTTAGTTTTTATTAAGTTTTATATTAGTAGTTTTGAATTTGCATTTATTTAGGATTTAATAAAATTGCTTTTATCATGGTTTTACTGGTGTTATTCAAGTCAAATTCAAGTGTGGTGTCCAATTTGTTCCATGTGTTTAGCCTATTCTCCAAACTTAATGGGCAAGGAGGAAGATTGCTATATTTTCGTGGAAGTCATCTCGCTTTAATTTTTTTATATTTCACCATTGAAGACAATGTCTAGTTTAAGTTTGGGGGCATTTTAGTGTCGTATTGCATATAGTTAGTTATTTACATTGTAGTTCGTTATGTTTTCTGGTTATTTACATTTAGTTGTTGCATTCGCTTTTTTTTTTTTTAAAAAAAATTTAAAAATCGCAAAAATAGTAGTTAGTTTACTATGTTTGTTGCGCTTAGTTTATATTTGCATGATTCCAACTCTTAGATAGTAAAAGTCTATTTTGGCCAATGATGAGACCGAGTTAAGTAGATAAGTATAGTATTGAATATTCAAGCTTTGATGTGATTTCTTGTTATGAATTGAATCTTTTCCCTGTTTGAAATCGTATAATCAAGGTTAAGACGTTAATAACAAATGATGTTAATCGATTAAGTTTAAATTGATACATAATGGATTTCTTAAGTATAATACTAGTGTGAAGGAATGAAAGACATGAATAAAGTGAGATGGCTAAATTTTGATAAAACATAAGTTTGGGGGAAATTTTGGGGTATATAAGCTTTAAAAAAAAAACATGTTGAGTCTTGTGGTGGGTTGAGGAGAAACACTCCCCATAAACACAAGCGTGAGATGGAGCGTAAAACGCACTCACCAACCATCTATAAAAAAAAGAGAAAAAGAAAAAAAAATAAAATTTACCGTGGCTAGTTTTGTTTCGGGGCCTTTGTTACTTGAGTAAGATGCCCTTTAGGGTATCTTAAAACCTAGCGCCTCTAAGGTCTTATATGGTGCGGGAGTCGTTGGTCGAAAGCTTCGCTAAGGGGTGACACTCATAGCCTAATGGAACGAGACATTTACGCTTATGGTTAAAAAAACAATAAAACGGAAAAGAGCAAAAAGCCCCGTAATGAAAAGTAAAGCATAAGTATCCCAGATTGGACTCTTGAACTTGGTGGATGTTTGACTTTAGTTGGATATAGCTTGTTCGTGAATTTTGTGAATTTGCACTGTATGATGCCTTCAAAGATATCTATTATGTCTTAAATTTGATTTTATATCAGTTAACATTGTTGTGGAGCACACACGCACTATATCAGTGATAACAGTCTAAGATTTGATGATTGATTGGGAAATTACTGATTTGTTTTAATATGATGTATTATCATGTTTACTTGATTTCTCTAAGGCCGGTTGAATAGACTTGTTTCTGTCATTACTGTTGGATTCGTAGGCATATAGATTAGTTTCATTACATTGCATTGCATAACATTTTTGTGTTTTTGCTTGAGGACAAGCAAAGATTTAAGTTTGGGGGTATTTGATGAGTGAGTTTTATACCCATGAATTGGATACATTCGGGCTTAATTTATTGTTGTTCTTAAGTCTTTTAGGATGTTTTTATGTGTTGGTGTCTATTCATGCATGTTTTATGTTATTTTGTAGGAATTGGGACAAAAGTTAAATGGATCGATGTTTGGGGTGGCTAGATTCGCGTTTTCGGCTTGCCATTTACACAACAGCCACTTCGGAGCCAATTTGACTATAGCTCCTGACATTATTTCGACAAACTTCAAGAATGAAAGTTGTATATCTACTTCTCCTCTTTCCGGAACATCTTGAATCATCAAAATCGTAGTTCGGACGAAGAAGTTATGGCCATTTTCCCAAAGGACGCCGGAGTAGAAAATGTCGATTTTGGGCCATTGCCTTGATGCGCGATTTTTAGTGTATTTTACAATTTGACTGGCACTAGGGGACAAACTCCAAGATTGTTGCCAAATACCGAGGCTACTGGGGAAGGGTTTGGTGCGGCCTGGACGCGTTTTGGGCGAATTTTGACACCTTTTTGACTCCAAATAGGATAGGGGTTGTTCCAAAACTAAAAATTATACTTGTAACCTATAAATACATGATGTAAGGCATAAAATAAAGGGAGATTACATAGCTTAGCCTAGATTAAACACTCCTTTAGATTAGAAAATAACCCTAGTTCTTATTAGTTTTGAGATTGAAGCAACTTGGAGACCATTGAAGATCAAGAGCAAGAGCAAGAGGGGAGCATCAGATTTGCTGACAACAGATTCTATTCTCTTCTCTCATCTTACTTTTATCTTTTGATGTCTATTCAGTTGTGGATTCTTGGTTTTAATTCATTAATTATGAACTAACTATTTTTGAGATTTCAATTGAACTTTTTATGGCTATGAATTAGTTATTCATTATATTCTAATTATTTATGTTAAAGTGAGTTGTTTATCTTGTCTTGTGCTTATTGCTTAATTATTTGATCAGTAATTACTTTGTTACTCTAGAAGGAATTGGAAGAGGAATTCTAGGGTTAGAACTGGGCATGATATCATGTGACTTAGTTATTTGCATGGTGAAAAATTAGGTTTGTGAATTGAATGGAAATATCTCGTCACGCATGTAACACGTAAGGAATTGGGATTGGAAAGAGTTTAATTCAATTGTTTTGCATAGGAATATAGCAAGATTAATCTGGATTAAATAGAAGGCAATTGATCACTTAGAAAAGGACTTTTGACATTTGAGAATTCCTCAAGTAACAATTCAAGAGGCATAATAATTGGGATAATTGGATAATTGATTTATAATTCATAATTGGGGATATTGAAGTCTTAATCTTTATTTATTTGAATTCATTCGTTAAAATCTTAGTTTTAATTAGTTAATTTAGTTTTCTTAATTAGAAAAAATACGATTTGAGATTGTTTAAATAAAATTAGTTTGGTTAAGAATTAGTACTTGGTGATTTTTATTAAATAATTCCTCGTGGGAACGATACTCTACTTTCACTTTATTACTTGTTGACCGTGTATACTTGCACGTATTCATTGATTGCGAAATCGATCAACAGTGACACTCATGCAAAATGTTCTTCGCTTCACTATAGGGTACACACCTTCTAATCATCTTGTCGGTGCACTATTTGAACAAGTAAGGCTCATCCCACATGTACCATTTTACGTTATGAAAAAACTTCTTTTTCTGTTGTCTTGTGAGATTAGGTGGAAGTACGTTGCTCACAAGATAATTCGCATAATCTGCATACCAAGGAAATTCTGCATTTATTCCAAATAGTTGTTCATCCGGAAATGATTCATTGATTTCACACTTGTCCTCTTTCAATTTCCCTTGGTTTTCCAGCCTAGACAAGTGATCGGCTACCTGATTCTCCGTCCCCTTTCTATCTTTTATTTCTAGATCAAACTCTTAAAGTAAGAAAATCCATCGAATAAGGCATGGCTTAGCATCTTTTTTAGCAATTAGGTACCGAATAACCGAATGGTCCGTGTAGATTATCACCTTAGCTCCGATCAAGTATGCCCGAAATTTGTCAAACACATACACCACTGCAAGCAATTCCTTCTCCATAGTTGTATAATTCATTTAAGTCTCTGTGAGTGTTTTGCTTGCATAATATATAGTGTGAAATACCTTCTCTCGGCATTGACCCAACACAGCTCCAACCGCGTAGTCGCTTGCATCACACATCAGCTCGAAAGGCATACTCCAATCCGATGCGATGATTACAGGGGTTGTAGTCAACTTCTTTTTCAACAACTAAAAGGATGACTTGCAGCTTTTGTCAAAACTGAAAACAGTATCCTTCTCTAATAGACTGCATAGAGGCTTGGAAATTTTTGCGAAGTCCTTTATAAATCTCCTGTAGAACCCAGCGCGTCCCAGAAAACTTCTAATACCTTTAACTGAGCTCGGTGGAGGCAATTTCTCAATTGTTTCCAGCTTTGCATTGTCGACCTCCAATCCTTGAGTCGATACCTTATGGCCCAAAATTATGCCATCTTCAACCATGAAGTGGCATTTTTCCCAATTGAGTACTAGGTTTGTATCCTTACATCTCTGCAGCACCATGACCAGATTCACTAGGCAAGTATCGAAACTGTCCCCATAGACCGAAAAAGTCGTCCATAAAGACTTTAACATCTTTCTCCACCATATCTGAGAAAATCACCATCATACACCGTTGGAAGGTTGTCGGTGCATTGCATAACCCGAATGACATCCTCCTGAATGCAAATGTGTCATAAGGGCACGTGAATGTCGTCTTCTCTTGATCCTCCGGAGCGATGACTATCTAGTTATAGCCCGAGTACCCATCCAACAAATAGTAATATTGGTGTCCTGCCAATCTATCTAACATTTGGTCAATAAAGGGCAGCGGGAAATGGTCTTTTTGGGTTGCCTTGTTCAATTTTCTATAATCCATGCAAACCCTCCAACTGGTCACTGTTCTAGTCGGTATTAATTCATTGTGCTCATTCTGCACCACTGTCATTCCTCTTTTTTCTACGACGCATTGCCTTTGGACTCACCCATTTCTTGTCGAAATCGTAGATGATGCTCAGATTCTAACCATTTCAAGATTTCTTTCTTCACAACTTCCTTCATAATCGGGTTAAGTCACCGTTGTTGCTCCACCATTGGTTTTACCTCATCTTCCATCAAAATCTTGTGCATGCAAAATGAAGGGTTGATTCCCTTTATATCCGCAATTATCCACTTGATCGCTGATTTGTGTTCCCTAAGCACCCTCAGCAGCTTTTCTTCCTGCAATTCGTTAAGTGCAGCAGAAATAATAACAGGTAAAGAATTTGAATTGCCTAAGTATGAATACCTGAGGTGTTTAGGGAGTGGCTTGAGTTCCAACTTTGGTGGCTCTTCCAACGATGGTTTCAGTCTTTCTGCGGTTACCTCCTCCGTGTGCAGTGGTTCAAACGGTGTTCTAAATCTAGAAACTCGTGGCAATGAGTCTAGCATTTGTAAGTAATCCACCAATTCCGGATCGTCGGCCTCTTCATCCCCCAATAACATTGTTTCTAACCGATCGTGGACCAAACTCTTGCTCATATCATCACTGATGATTTGCTCAATTAAATCAATTTAAAAAAATTCTACCTCATCCGTAGGGAATTTCATGGCCTTAAACACATTAAATTTTACTTCTTGATCTTGGACCCTCATAGTGAGTTCTCCCTTTTGTACATCTATGAGTGTCCTACTCGTGGCCAAAAATAGTCTTCCGAGGATAATTGGGATGTTCTTGTCCTCTTCAAAATCCAGAATGATAAAGTCTGCGGGGAATATAAACTTATCCACCTTCACTAAAATGTCCTCTACTATGCCTCTCGGATATGTGACTGACCTATCTGCCAATTATAATGAATTGTTAAATTGTTTACCATTGGTGCAGTAAACCCAATTCTAAGTATCTTGACAATGGCATCAGTTTACACTTGCCCCAAATCACATAAACACTTGTTGAAATGCATATTCCGATTGTGCATGGGATAGTGAAGCTCCTCAGGTCCTTGAGTTTTGGTGGTAATTTCACAATACCGCACTACACTCCTCTGTTAGTGCCACAGTCTCAAAATCTTCCCATTTCTTCTTCCTTGATAGAATCCCTTTCATAAATTTTGCGTAGCTCGGCATTTGCTCTAAGGCTTCTGCAAAAAGAATATTAATCTTAAGTTTCTT
Organism: Panax ginseng; assembly: GCA_020205605.1. Lineage (NCBI taxonomy): Eukaryota > Viridiplantae > Streptophyta > Magnoliopsida > Apiales > Araliaceae > Panax > Panax ginseng. Next base: position 36,304,987 of record CM035129.1, read on the forward strand.
GAAAACTTCCAAAAACTTGGCGAATTGCTTGTCTAATTTCTGTTTTTGGACCCTCTGCTGAAATGGTGGAGGTGGATAAATAATTGGCTTATTGTTTAGCTTTGTTTCCTTACCTTGCTTATCCTCACCTTTGCTTTCTACACTCACGTCCCTATCATCAACTTTTTCATCCAGAGTTGTTGAATTTTTTGCATTAGTACCTTCGAGATGTTTTCCCCTTCGCAATGTAATTGCTTGACACTTTTCATGGTTAACCTTCGATTTCTCTCTGTATCGCTTGGTAGGGTCCCTTGTGGCCTGCTGTTTAATGCTAAAGCAATTTGTCCTATCTGATTTTCCAAGTTCTTCATGGTTATTGCATGACTTTTCATTATTGCATCGTTATTAGTCATGTACTTCGATACCAATTCCTCGAAATTTGATTTCATTTCCTGCTGTTGAACTGGTTGCTGGTGATTCTGAAAACCTGGAGGGTATGACTGTCGTGGAGCTTGATTTTGTTGGTTGTTACTCCATGAGAAATTCGAGTTATCCTTGATTGTATGTGTTCTGGTATGTGTTTTGTGGAATTCTAATATAATTGCCCACAAACTGAACCGATGCTGGATTTATCGCACATTGATCCGTTGGGTGCTCCCCCGCGCACAACTCACATAGTATTGCCACTTGTTGTGCTTGTGCTTGTGCCTCTTTCATCGAATCCAACTTCTTTGAAAGTGCAGAAATCTGTGCTTCTATAGCTTTCACACCATCTACTTCTAACACCCCAGCTGCCTTCGCCTGTGTCATTCTCACTGTGGGCCACTGTAGTTATTAGCCGCCATGGTTTCAATCAAATCGTAGGCTTCCTTGTAACTCTTAGCCGTGAATGCTCCACTCGACGCTGCATCAATACTCGTTCTGAGATTCCCATATATTCCGTTGTAAAAGGTGTTCATTTGTAACCACTTGGGCAGTCTATGATGTGGGCATTTTCTGAGCAATTCTTTGTATCTCTCCCATGCCACATATAACGACTCCCCATGTTGCTGTTCAAACATCGTTATCTCGTTCTTCATCGTTGCAGTTTTCGCCGGTGGGAAGAATTTGGCGAGGAATTTTTGAGCTAAATCCTCCCATGTAGTTATTTAACCGAACGGTAGAGAATGCAACCAACTCTTCGCCTTGTCCCGTAAAGAGAATGGGAAAAAGTGAAGTCTCACCGCCTCATCTGACACCCCATTGTACCTAAAGGTATCGCAAATTTCCAAAAAGCTGACTAGATGCTCGTTTGGATCGTCATTTGCCAATCCCCCAAACAGAACTGAATTCTGAATCATTTGTATCTTCACAGGCTTAATTTTAAATGTATTTGCAGCTATTGCGGGCCTGGTGATCCCTTAACGCTTTACGATCTTCGGCTGCAATTTCCTCTTCTTTCTCAGGTGTTTAAAATTCTTATCTCGTTTCCTTAATCCACTTACTCAACCTCTGGAACCTTTTCTCAATGTCGTCCTCTAAAGGCAACAAGTCTGGATTTTTGGACCGAGTTTGCATAAACTGCGTTCAACACCTGAAATAAAAGAAACAAAACAAAAATAAAAATGTCTAAGTAAAACTAGATTAATTAAACTGATATTGTAAAAGTATTAAGAACTATACTAAATAGTCCCCGGCAACAACGTCAAAAACTCGTTGGGTAAAATCTAGTTACGCACAACACGCAAGTCTACGTGGTCAACAAGTAATAAAGTGATGAGTAGAGTATCGTTCCCACAGAGACAATTTAGTAAGAAACTTAACTTCATAATTATCAATTTCTTATTAATCCAAATTTTATTAAACTATCCAATTCAATGATTAAAAATTATAGAAACTAAATAAAAAACAAATAAACTACCACAAACCAATCACAAATATCAAAATCTGGAATTTTAAATAATCAATGGAGAATTAGACTTATGATTTCACCCTAAGCTTCACTCTGATTTCTACACCTTTATCCCAATTCAATTCACTATCCCAGTTTATTAATCAAGAACACGAACGTAGTATTAACCACCTCTCGATGCACTAATACCGTATTAACGTCAATCCACAATTAAGATAAAAATCCGTTAAACACCTTAATCAACTAATCCACTATATCTCTATGTGAATTACAATTGAAGAAGGTTTAAGAACAAGTTCTCTATCCGATTACATGCGATGTCAAGCATATCTCTACCTTAACATTCACCAAGATTAAGCTATTCACAAAATTCATGAACACATGCTTCATTAACTAAGTCTAGATTTGAATATCCTCTCTCGATTCCATACAAATCCATAAAGAATTGTTGATCAGGCAATTCATAAATTCACGCTCAAATTAATATATATAAACTGGAAAATAGCTTATTGAACTGGAAATCAAGGTTTACAAAATCATGTTTCACTTAACGATCCACCATAAGCCTAAAAAGTGAATTAGTTCATAATAAACAAAATAAACACTGAATAAATCATGGAAATCATTCTTTCAATTACAAATAATAGTCTAAGACGAAGAATATTGAAAAACACCCTTCACGTAGCCTAAAATCGCAATCGTCTCGAAAATCTCCTTAAAATACTCCTCCAACGCTTGCTTAGAAAAATTGAGATTAATCTCCGTAAATTGCCTTGTGTGTGTTTAATCTCATTGTTTGTTGTTAATTATATACTTCAACATGTATTCTGATTACAATTCCATGCCAATATGAGTCCCAAATTATCACCTTCACTTAAGCTCCAAGTTTGTAGCATTAGAAACCAACTAGGAGACTCTTTTATTTTCGTACCCAAGCCCCAGCTTGCCTTTTCCCTTCGTAATAGCAAGCCCTACTTGCCTACTCACGCTAAACCGCCCAGACCCAATCCCTAAGCTTGCTTTCAAGGCAATATAGCAAGCCCGACTTACTATGCTTCAGAATCGATGCATTTGTCTTACCTCGCTAAAACTGCCATAACTTTTAAACAGGAAGGTGTTACGGGGCTCGCCACCTATCAAATCGAAGCTATCAACGAGCTCTACAACTTTCATTCTTTGAGTTTTGAGAAATAAATAGCAGATGAAGGTCGAAATTATACTCGAAGTAGCTGCTGTGTAAATGACAAACATAACAACTCTTAGCTTTGTCTTTGTCGATAATAAGGCCATACTCTCGCATTCGAACTTCTGATTGGAATGATACAAGATGTTTCGAAAAGCCAAGAAGAAGTTCTAAACATAGGCCAAGTTCCACGCCACGAACATACACATAAAATAAACATGACGGCCTGAAACAAGTTCGGAATTGCTTTTCCTTGCATTTTCATACCAATAGTTGCTCACTCAACTTCCAAACATATAATCTTTAAAATGGAAACAAAATGCATGAAAAGTAACTAAGAAACACGAGATTAAGCAAATAACTCAAGTAATAGATACCGGATAAATAGGTATAAAATCTACTTATCACCTTTGCAATCTATATGATGAAGGAAGAGGCCATCTTTTGGTGAGAGGCTAGCCATGCTAGGGCTGGTATTAAGAACCTAACGTGGGTAAGGTTCAAGGAGATTTCTTCAAGAACTAATTTCCCACGAGTATGCAGGGAAGAATGGAGATGAGGTTTTTAGAGTTGAAACAAGTGGAAATGACGGTTCCCCAATACACTGCCAAGTTCAATAAACTGGCAAGATTTGCTCCACATTAGGTGGACTCGGAGGTGAGAAAGGCTAGGAGATTTGAGTAGGGCTTGAAACCCTGGCTCTATAACCGAATATCGGTGTTCCAAAGTACTTCTTTTGGGACCATACTAGAGAAGGCGATAATCGTCGAAGGTGGGAATGAGGCTCTAAGCCAGTACCATAAGGATAAGAAGAATAAGGGTAAGGTGGATGGGGGAGTGAAGATCGAAGGAGCCAGCGGGAGTGGTGAAGGACAAAAGAGGAAGGGGTTTAACTCTGGGAATACCGGAGTGAAGCAAAGGGATCCAAAGAGGAGGATGGAGGCATGCAAAACCTATGGGAAGACTCACTTAGGAGTATGTCTCAAGGGGAAGACTGTATGCTATAACTGTGGACAGGAGGGGCAAATTTCGCCTAACTGTCCAAGTCCGAAGAAGAACCACGGATGCTTTGTATGTGGGTCAACTGACCACATAGCAAAGAACTGCCCGAAGAAGGGGACGAACAGGGATAAGGGCGCTAATAGCAGTAAGTTAGCTATTGGTGGTCCAGTGGAGCCGGGTAGGCCGATGGCCAGCACCTTTAATATGACGGTGCAAGATACAATTGTATCTGGAGATGTAGTTACAGCTATTATCCCAATCAACGATATAAATGCTTATGTGTTGTAAAATCCCAAATTTTACGAATAAAGATTTAATTTTCTCGAATTTTTTTTTAATTATGGTGTGGATTTGAGATAATGTTATAGTTGTGGGTAATATTTATAAATTTTGAAAAGTATGCAAGTTGTTGTATAATATTCGATTGGTCGGGGAATATTTTTTGTTGGGAAATATCCGTACGACGGTACAATCATTGGTGGACCCCACAACAAATTTATTGTCGGACTGAGAAAACAACAAAAATATTTTTATGAAAATAACGGCGGAAGTTTTACCGTTAAAACTGTTGAACTACTCGGTAGTAAAAGTACAGTAATATGTGTGGTTGCATAGTAGCACACGGTATTGATTATTGATGCTTACGTGAGAAGCCACTCAGTTTTGTTCAATTATTGCTGCATTAATTGTTGCATAGTATCTCATGTTATTTGATTCAATTATTGTAGATATTTTATATATTATTAAATCAATAATTGAAACGACGAAGTTATTAATATTATTATTTGCAATATTAACGATGTCTAAGTTAGTTCTAAGGAGAGGTTTGGTCAACTAATTTAATACGCCCAATAGGGAGAAATCCTTATTGAAAGCCCCCTTTCCTCGGGAACGACACAGTCGATTAATATTGTGAATTATAATAATGATGATAAATGTTGTTAAATATATTGAGGTGTCTTTTTTTATGAAGTCACGAAAGTTTATATATATATATATATATATATATATATATATATATATATATATATATATATTGTTTTATTAGTATTATTAATGTAATAAAATGTAAAAAGCTTTTTATATAAAACATAATACTTTTATAAAGTTATTTGGTTTATTAGACTATAAATAGAATATATTATACTCTATTATGCATAGTGTTTTGCATAGTAAAATCTTTTTATATAAAATGTAATACTTTTATAAAATTATTTGTTTTATTAGACAATAATTAGAATATAATATATTTTATTATGCATAGTGTTGCATAGTGTATCTGCATAGTGTTTTGCATAGTAAAATCTTTTTTATATAAAATGTAATACTTTTATAAAGTTATTTGTTTTATTAGACAATAATTAGAATATATTATATTTTATTATGCATAGTGTTGCATAGTGCCTGCATAGTGTTCTGCATAGTAAATTAATCTGGACCGTTCATGAATTAGTTACTATTCAGTCCATTCTCCTATAAATAGAAGCTCATTCCTTCATTATTTCTTACGAATTCACTGAAACTCTAGAGAGAGAAACTATAGAGAGAAAGAAGAAAAGTATTCTGCTACTTCACTACTCCAGTATCCAGTTTCTTTCTAAGGTAAGGGGTATTATTTCTTTTGTATTCATGAAGAGAACTTCTGTTATTCCATTCTTTATTATTTTGTTGGAATAACCTGTGTACGCGGACTACCCTATACTTGGTGAAATTCTTTTATTATTCCATTCTTTATTATTATGTTGGAATAACTTTGCCATGCAAAGTAACGCATACATGGTGAAATTCTTCTATTATTCCATTATTTATCATTCATTTGGAACATCCTCGTCTGCATTTTTACGCATGACTTCGGTTCCCATTATTTATCATTCTGTTGGAACATCATGTCTGTGCTTTATGCATGACCTGGTTCTGTTATTTATTATTATGTTGGAATAACTTGTCTGTGCGTTTACGCATGACCTGGTTCCGTTATTTATTATTCTGTTAGAATATCCTGTCTGTGCGTTTACGCATGACCTAGTTCCGTTATTTATTATTCTATTGGAATAACCTGTCTGTGCGGTCTATCGCATGCCTGGTGATTTCTTTTGTTATTCCATTCTTTATTATAATCAATTGGTTAAAGGTTTGACTTCTATACTCCATGAAATTAGTGGAATATCCTTGATATTTGCGCTTCATCCAGTATCTTTTCATAGAAATATTCTTCTGAACATTCTTAAATTTTAATCTACAAAGAAGTATCATGTTGACAATTTGGATGTTATTAGTTCCTGGATAAATTAATTCTTGAACTTGTTTTATTGAATTATTATGTCATTGTCATCATCCTCATGTTTATTATGTTGAAACTCATGTGTGGCCTGTAGTGCATAGCTGGACTTGGTATGATTATGACCAGGGATTATTCGGTATAATCATGACCGTAATGTTACAAATTATGTGGAAAAAGTCCTCATTGGCCCGTAGTGCATTGATGGACAGTTTTTGGTATGATTATGGCTATGGATTCTCTTCGGCCAAGGGTGCAAAGATGAATTATTTTATGGCATGATCAGGACCGTTGATGAAAATATGATTATCTTTAGCCCGTAGTGCATGGATAATTCGTGATCGTAATACTAAAGAATATCCTTGGCCTGTAGTACAGGGATGATTTAATGATGTGGATTATTTATTAAGCTGAGTTTCAGCGATAAAAGTGATGAAAAACCTTTTAAATCATAGAAGATGGTTGATTTTATTCTCTACTTGACTCTTCTAATGGATTGCTTGTTCACATTGCTTAAACTTGATGTTTGTTATATTGTATTAGTTTAACATCTTTGTTGAAGGCTAACGATAATTTATTCTGCATTATCTTAGTCATAATATTTCTTATTGGGCTAGTTGAGCTCACCCTTTTTGCTTTCATTGTTCTCTTCAGGAAATGAGAACGTAGCAGGGACTAGTCGGGGAACGGAGTGACGGTCTAGATGATAGCATTAGTAGTCCTCACTATTTTATGAAATAGTGTGATAATAAATGTAATAAGATTGAATTTGAGTGTGGATATTGTCTAGATGACAATATTCGTGTTAAAACTCTCAGATTATGTTTTGTCGTATTTTGAGTTTAAATACTGTCTAGAAGACAATATTTGTATTAAAACTCACAGCTCATGTTGTATAATTAAGTTTGTATTTGAATTATGTACCGTGTATTTGGTGACTCAAAATAGGTGATGTATACCTTTTTTTTGGGGGCGTCACATGTGTTGTTTGATTCAGGTGCTACTTGTTCGTTTATAGCATGTGATTTTGCTGGACGATTAGGATTACTTCCCGAAAAGTTGCCTATACCTTTGAATATTAAGGTAGCAAATGAAGAGATAATTCATGTTGAAGATATTCATAGGAATTGTTGTGTAGACATACGAGGTTGTAAATTATCGGTAGATCTGATACCAATAAAGTTAGGAGAATTCGATGTAATTCTCAGAATGGATTGGTTGTTTAACCATGGGGAAATTATAGATTGCCAGAAGAAGTGTGTAAATATTAGAACGTTGAGACAACCTCAGGTAGTATTTTACGGTAATAGATCATCGGGGCGTTCGTGTTGTCTTACTATGACACAAACTAGGAAATTATTGAGGAAGGGATGTGTAGGTTATTTGTGCCATGTTGTTGATACCCAGAGAGTAAGAGCGACCATGGAATAAATACCTATAGTTAAAGAATTCACGGATGTATTTCCAAGTGAATTATCGGGTCTTCCACCGGATAGGGAGACCTAGTTTGTAATAGACATTGTACCAGGAGCGGCACCAATTTCTAGGGCACCGTATCTTATAGCGCCAGTGGAGATGAAGGAGTTAATGGTTCAGTTACAGGAACTATTGGACAGAAAGTACATTCAACCGAGTGTTTCATCGTAGGGAGCACCGGTACTGTTTGTAAAGAAAAAGGACAGATTGTTATGACTTTGTATCGACTATCGAGAGTTGAACAAGTTAACGATGAAGAATAAATACCCATTGCCCAGGATCGATGATCTCTTTGATCAGTTGAAAGGGGCAAATTATTTTTCTAAAATAGATTTGAGGACGAGGTATCATCAGTTGAAGGTTAGGAAGGAGGATGTACCAAAGACAACATTCAGGACTTGTTATGGTCATTACGAGTTTTTGGTGATGTCATTTGGGTTGACTAATGCACCAACTGCATTTATAGATATGATGAACAGATTGTTCAAACAATATTTGGACAAGTTCGTCATGGTGTTTATTGATGATATTCTAGTCTATTCTAAGACGCCAGAAGATTATGTTGAACACCTAAGAATAGTGTTGGAGACACTGAGGAAGGAGAAGTTGTATGTGAAGTTCACTAAGTGTGAATTTTGGCTAGAAAGGGTGTAATTTTTAGGTCATGGTATTGACTATGAGGGGATTTTAGTAGATCCAGTGAAGGTGGAAGCTATGGTAAATTAGGAACAACCGAAAACATTGACTGAGGTGCGGAATTTCCTAGGGTTAGCGGGATACTATCGGAGATTCATCCAAGATTTTTTTAAGATAGCTACTCCGTTGACTAATTTGACAAGGAAGATGGTGAAATACGTGTGGACAGAGATATGCGAAGATAGTTTTCAAGAATTGAAGAAGAGGTTAAGTGAAGCGCCTGTTTTGTCATTACCTGATAGCACAGGAAATTTCGTAGTTTATAGCGATACTTCGCATAGAGGACTTGGTTGCGTGCTCATGCAGCATGGCAAGGTCATTGTGTATGCATCATGGCAGTTGAAGGATTATGAGAAAGTTTACCCTACTCATGATCCGAACCTGGTCATAGATTTTTTTTACTTTAAAGATATGGAGACATTATCTTTATGGAGAGAAATGTGAGATATATACAGACCATAAGAATCTAAAATATATCTTCACACAGAAGGAGTTGAATATGAGACAAAGGAGATGGCTGGAGTTGATAAAGGATTACGATTGTGAAATCCTGTATCACCCTGGGAAAGCCAATGTAGTTGCCGATGCCTTAAGTAGGAAGGGTCGGGAAAAGTTGTCTATGTTAACAGCTCAAACTCAGTTAATAAAAGAGATGGCTAGGATAGAGTTAGAGGTGAAGTTACCGAGTGAATCGGGACAGAGACTGTTTGAGACAAAGATTCAATCTACTATTGTAGAGAGAGTCAAGAAGGTGCAGCTCAAAACTGATGAGTGTGACCGGATAAAGAAGCGGTTAACCAATGAAAAAGATTTAAAGTACAGTCTTGATAATGAGGGATTATTAAGATTTGAAGGAAAAATTTGGGTTTTGAATGAGACAGAATTAAAGGAGCAGGTGTTACAAGAAGCTCATAGTTCGAGGTACTCGATTCATCCTGGTAGTACTAAGATGTATCAAGACCTTCGACAGAGTTTTTGGTGGCCGAACATGAAGAGAGAAATAGCCGAGTATGTGAGTAGGTGCTTGACGTGTCAAAAAGTTAAGGCCGAACATCAATGACCAAGTGGCTTATTACAGTCATTGGAGATTCTGGAGTGAAAGTGGGAGCATATCACAATGGATTTTGTGGTGGGACTTTCGATTACTCAGAAGGGATATGATACGATTTGGGTAAAAGTGGACTGGTTGACGAAGTCGGCTCACTTTTGGCCAATAAGGGTTAAGTATAACTTAGACCAATTAGCTAAGCTTTATGTTAAGGAAGTTATTTCCAGACATGGAGTACCAATTTTGATTATGTCAGATCATGATCCACGATTTACATCAAACTTTTGGTGGAGTCTACAAGAGCAGTTGGGGACGCAGCTGAAGTTAAGTACAGCTTATCATCCACAAACCAATGGACAGAGCGAGAGGACAATTCAGACGTTAGAAGATATGTTAAGATCTTGTGTCATGGATTTTAAGGGTAGATGGGATGATCATCTACTATTAGTAGAGTTTGCGTATAACAATAGTTATCATGCAAGCATAGGCATGTCGCCTTACGAAGCCTTATACGAAAGGAAGTGCAGAACACCATTGTGTTGGGATGAAGTGGGAGAACACCGAATGCTAGGGCCAAAATTGGTGCACCAGACAAATGGATGCAAAGTGAAGTTGATACGGATGCATCTCGTAGCGACCAAGATGCATAAAAAAAGTATGCGAACTCACATCGAGTAAATAGAGAGTTTGAAGTAGGCTCCTACGTGTTTCTAAAGGTATCTCCCTGGAAAGGAAAGATACGCTTTGGAAAGAAGGGAAAGTTAAGTCCAAGGTTTATAGGACCTTTTGAAGTTTTAAAACGGGTAGGAGAGGTAGCTTACGTGGTAGCGTTACCTCCAGACCTAGAACGAATACATAATGTATTTCACGTATCTGTGTTACGTCCTTATAAGCCAGATTATAAGCACATAATAGAGTATGAGCCTATTCATATCAAGAAGAACTTAACGTATGAAGAGATGCTGATTCAAATCATCGATAGAAAAGAACAAGTTATGCGGAACAAAGTTATACCTTCAGTAAAGGTGTTATGGAAGGACCACGATGCCGAAGAAGCAACGTGGGAATTGAAAGAAAAGATGAGGAAGGATTATCCATAGTTTTTTGTATAATGTAAGACGAGATTCTGAGGAAAGAATCTTTCTAAGGGGGGAAGAATGTAACGACCGGGAAATTCGGATTTATTATAAAATAATTTTATTTAATTAAATAATGAATAAAATTATATTATGTGTTATTATTATGTGTTAGCAAGATGAATGTTGTTCTATAACCTAGAGATATCGGAATGTCGTAGTATTTTGACTATGTGAGGGAATTAAAGTATTTGAATTTCCAAGACAAAAATAAAAGTTTTTCGAGAAATTTTCTGAAAAACACTATTCACTAATTTCTGCTCGAGAATTATTTTTGAACTTCCGAGAAATACGTAACGATAAAATATCGAGGTGAGATGGATTATGTAATAATAATTCACGTATGGCAAACGCAATTTTTCGCCTGGGGACTTAATTCGAGAACATTAGGAAAAGTAAAGCGTTAACAAGTTAAAGCGATGATCGTATAATACGTAGGTATTGTACGAGACAATGAATACGAGTATGATACGAAGTATTATACGAGTAAGTATGAATGATGGTATATCGTATATGTTGAATAAGTATACGAGTTAGGATAAGAGATTAATACGTAGATAATACGTTCTAAGGCTTTAAGTCATATGTAATGGACTTGTAGGATTGTGTAGGAAGTGTAAAGTCCAACTGGGATTATGATTAAGCCCAATGTTAATTAAAGGTTAAGGCCCAAATGTTTGTTAATGTATAACCCAACGTGGATTAATGCAAGCCCAAATCATAAGTTAAGCTAATTGAATTTAAAGCCCAAACTAAGAATCCAATGTGTAAAGATGATCCATGGGGCAACCCATGTGGGCCCCATGATCACATGGGTGATCTTGGTGGCCAAGCAAATGATGTGATGAGCAAGCAAGGGATAAAAGTTGTGATGGCCAAGTAAACTTGGTGATTAAGTAATGAATAGTAAGGAGGTTTAATTAAGGAGGTGGGATGAGTTTAATAACTAAATTACCCTAACTTTGCCAATCCTATAAATAGAAAGCTTGTAGATTTCTGCCAATAACTTATAACTTATTGGTTAGAGAGAAAAAGCTAGAAAAGCTAGAATTGTTAGTTCAAAAAGCAAGAAGAAGAACCAAGTTTGATCATCAAGGGTAAGACTCCTAGACCATTTCTCTTCCATCTCTTCAACTATAGTTTGATAGAGAAGTGTTGATTAGTGGAGCATGTATGCTAAGAAGTGATAAGTATGGCTAATCAATGGACTTAAACCTTAATAAGCCATGAATAAGTGATTAATACTTAGTTAAGCTATGAACTTATGAATAATATGTAAGAACTTGTCATATGTTTACATTAATGAAGTTTGTATGATAAGAAGAAGCAAGGATGGTTGTTAGAAGACTAAAACCATGATAAATCATGTGAAGTAAAATCATAAGTATAAATGTTATAAACTCACGAAGAACAAATAAGAACTTATCATGTATATAAGTTAACGAAATATGTATGTTAAGCTATTAGTATGATGGAAAGAATCCATTTGAAACGATGAACAAATCTTAAGTAACGAAGTTATGGCGAAATTCACGAATTTAGACGATAATCGTCGAAATCGTGAAATTCTCGGAATGGAAGTCGAATTTTGACATTAAGCTCGGAAATGTTAGTTCTCAATGGGGATAAGTCTTATTTGGCATTATAGAGTTGCGGACTCAAAAATAACCGAATTCTGACTTAGAACGAAGAAACGAGTGTTGAACATTCACGAACGTTTATCGTTTTCGTTAAAAATGAACTCAAAGGTGAATTTTGAGTTAATAGAGTCGAAAATGTAAAATTCTTGCATGAACACATAGAGTATGTGATTTGTGAGCTAATGGCTTTTGAACGAGCCAATTCGGACTTAAAATGATCAAATTTGGAGTTAAGGAAGTTCGCAAAGTTCAAAAATTGTCAAAGTTATCTGGTGCACAGTTGGCATCATCACGCCATTTCATAAGTAAATAGGCGTACGCAAGTGCCAAGCCAACCTGTAATCCCATCAGAAAGTCGCAGACCATGACGTGGCGATTAACTAAGACTAAGACTTCATAGCAGTGTCCTGGTCCGATCCTCAAGACTAAAATCTAGTTACGCACAACAAGCAAGTATACGTGGTCAACAAGTAATAAAGTGATGAGTAGAGTATCGTTCCCACAGAGACAATTTAGTAAGAAACTTAACTTCACAATTATCAATTTCCTATTAATCCTAATTTTATTAAATTACACAATTCAATGATTAAAAATTATAGAAACTAAATTAAAAACAAATAAACTACCACAAACCAATCACAAATATCAAAATTTGGAATTTTAAACAATCAATGGAGAATTAAACTTATGACTTCACCCTAAGTTTCACTCTGATTTCTACACCTTTATCCCAATTCAATTCACTATCCCAGTTTATTAATCAAGAACACGAACGTAGTATTAACCACCTCTTGATGCACTAATACCGTATTAACGTCAATCCACAATTAAGATAGAAATTCGTTAAACACCTTAATCAACTAACCCACTATATCTCTATGTGAATTACAATTGAAGAAGGTTTAAGAACAAGTTCTCTATCCGATTACATGCGATGTCAAGCATATCTCTTCCTTAACATTCACCAAGATTAAGTTATTCACAAAATTCATGAACACATGCTTCATTAACTAAGTCTAGATTTGAATATCCTCTCTCGATTCCATAGAAATCCACAAAGAATTATTGATCAGGAAATTCATAAATTCACGCTCAAATTAATATATATAAACTGGAAAATAGCTTATTGAACTAGAAATCAAGGTTTACAAAATCATGTTTCACTTAACGATCCACCATAAGCCTAAAAAGTGAATTAGTTCATAATAAACGAAATAAACACTGAATAAATCATGGAAATCATTCTTTCAATTACAAATAATAGTCTAAGACAAAGAATATTGAAAAACACCCTTCACGTAGCCTAAAATCGCAATCGTATCGAAAATCTCCTTAAATACTCCTCTCACGCTTGCTTAGAAAAACTGAGATCAATCTTCATAAATTTCCTTGTGTGTGTTTAATCTCATTGTTTGTTGTTAATTATATACTTCAACATGTATTTTTTATTACAATTCCATGCCAATATGAGTCCCAAATTATCACCATCACTTAAGCTCCAAGTTTGTAGCATTAGAAACCAACTAGGAGACTCTTCTATTTGTGTACCCAAGCCCCAGCTTGCCTTTTCCCTTTGTAATAGAAAGCCCCAGCTTGCCTACCTGCTGCTAAACCGCCCAGGACCCAAGCCCCGACTTGCTCTCAAGGCCAAAATGAGCAAGCCCCACTTCATATGCTTCAGAATCACAGAATCGCCCTCTGCTAAAACTGCCATAACTTTTAAACCGGGAGGACTTACGGAGCCCGCCACCTATCAAATCGAAGCTATCGACGAGTTCTACAACTTTCATTCTTCGAGTTTTGAGAAATAAATAGAAGAAGAAGGTAGAAATTTGACTAGAAGTAGCTGTTGTGTAAATGACAAACATAACAACTCTTAGCTTTGTCTTTGTCGATAATAAGGCCATACACTCGCATCCGAACTTCCGATTGGAATGATACAAGACATTCTGGAAAGCCAAGAAGAAGTTATACACATACGCCAAGTTCCACGCCACGAACATACACATAAAATGAACAAGACGGCCCGAAACAAGTCCGGAATTGTTTTTCCTTGTATTTTCATACCAATAGTTGCTCACTCAGCTTCCAAACATATAATCTACAAAATGGAAACAAAATGCATGAATAGTAACTAAGAAACACGAGATTAAGCAAATAACTCAAGTAATAGATACCGGATAAGTAGGTATAAAACCTACTTATCAAATACCCCCAAACTTAAACCTTTGCTTGTCCTCAAGCAAAAACAAAACAAAAATGCAATGCAATGCAATGCAATACAATGCAACTAATCTATATGCCTACGAATCCAGCAGTATTGATAAACACAAGTCTATTCAACCGACCTCAGCGAAATAAAATAAACATGACAATACTTCATATCAAAACCAATCAACAATTTCCTGGTCAATCATCAAATCTTTAATTGTTATTACTGGTATAGTGCGTGTGTGCTCAACATCCATGCTAACTGATATAATACTAAATACAACACATAATAGATCTCTTTAAAGGCATCATACAACGTAAACTCACAAAATTCATGAACAAACTAGATCAAACTAAAGTTAAACTTCCACCAAATTCAAGAGTCCAATCTGGGATACTTATGCTTCACTTTGCATTACGGGGGCTTTTTTGCTCTTTTCCCATTTTATTGTTTTTTTTTAACCATGACTGTGCAATGTCTCATTCCATTAGGCTAACAAATACTACCCTTAGCGAAGCTTTCACCAACGACTCCTGCACCATATAAGACCTTAGGGCGCTAGGTATAAAGACAATCCCCTTGGGCGTACTTGCTCAAGTAACAAAGGCCCCGAAACAAGACTAGCCACGCTATTTTTTTTTAAGCTTATATATCCCAATTTTTCCCCCAAACTTAAGTTTTAGTCTAAAATTAGCAATCTCCTCCTGCTCATGTCTTTCATTTATTCAAACTAATATTAGCCTTAAGAAGTCAATTATGTATCAATTTAAACTTAATCAGTCAACAAAGTTGTCTCTAACGTGCTAACCTGATTATACCAGTTTCAAACAAGAAAAGATTCAATTCATAACAAGAAATCATATTAAAGTTCAAATAATCAGTACTATACTTGTCTACCTAATCCCATTCTCATCATTGGCCAAAATAGACTATAACTATCAAACAGTTGGACTCATGCAAGATGAACATAGTAACTAACTATTATTTTTGAATTTTTGATTTTTTTTTTAGATAATATGTGATAAACATAACATGATTGCAAAGATAAATAAAAACTATTTACATTCATAAGCTACTATGCAACTACATGATTACATGAATGCAACATTTAATAATCCTAAACATAAACAATGAACTAACATATGCAAACCTAGCTAATGAAATTAAATATGCAACATGCAACTAAATCCCCCAAACTTGAAAATTACAATGCCCTCATTGCATAGATAAAGCAATAAATAAGAGAGGACTTTCCTGTAATCGCCTAAGTTTGGGTTGGTGGTGTTTGTTGTTCTTCATCAGAATCGCTGGGTGGGAACCTTGGCATTGGGGCTGGTTACTGGTATGGGAATTGGGCATTGGGATTGAAGCTCTGGAGCGTCACGTTCAAGGAGGCGAAAGATAGATTCATGGCCTTAAACATGTGGTCATGTCTCGCTGCTAGTCTCCGCATTTATCTTCGTGCCTCCCAGTTGTGCTCATCCACTTGTCGTTGAAGGTTGTGGAACTGAGGACTAGATATGCCTCCGGGCTGTGGTGATGACTCTATTTCTTGCTCTCCCATTGTCGCATTCTCCTGAAACTCATCGTCATCCGAGCTGTCCTCAGTGTCAGCCTCATCCTCTGAGGCTCAGGGAAGTACAAATCTTACTCCTCTCGGGTGCGACTACCCTCTGGCCCACACCGCATATCTTGCAATCATTCTCGAGTCGAGTGTCTGAAGTGACATTTGGGTTATCTCATCATCCGACCATCGAACTCTTGCCTGTATACACAACCCATAAATAAGTGATGTGTGTGGCAATCCGCCAGAAAATGGTCCTCAAAGGCATCTTCTGATTGAAAAGTTGATTATAGCCCCTATGTCGATGATGAAATCTTGTACCGTGGCATACAAGAGTATTGCCTTATCCTTGGGCACATCTGACATTGTGTAGATGGAAGTAACTTAGCGCACAAAAATGCGTACCATATCTTCCCATACCGGCTGAGATCCTTACCGCGAAAGACAGTGCCTCCATGATTTGATTTGGTCCATGAGGTACCCGGCTTTGTCATCTCCTTCATAATAGCCTCATAATCTGGATCATTATCATGTAAGTGTTGGTACTGGCAATGTTTTGGCACTCATAACTGATAGTACATGTTGATGGCATCGGTACTAAAAGGAACTAACCTACCCCTGCATAAACGCATCAAGGGGGGCCTTATCCTCTACAAGCATAGAATTCTTTGACCACACTCACAATCATACCTCGGGCTCTGCCAGAAATTTATTCCAACCTTTTGATATATTTGTTGCATCATTTGGCCATCCACGTGCTCAAAAGCAACCCCCTTTCCAGTGTGAGTGATTTTGTCACCATATAGTCGTAAATTCGGCCATGGCCATGCACAAGACTAATGAATTTTTGTTTATCAAAGGTTCGTGTTGGTGGTGTGGCCCCCGAACTCTCTCCTCGTTGCCTCTTTGATGTCTGTTTTGGTGCCATTGATTTGGAATTGATGAGTTTTTCCCCCAAACGTTACTTAAGCAATTTGTCGAACGTTTAGTGTGTGAGATTTGAAATTCCCATAACTTGGTGATTTGGTTCGATCTATGGGGATAGAAATTGAGGAATTAGAAAACAAACTTCTACTTTTAGTATAATTCCAGGTTGGTTGTAGAGATTTGCACAAACCATATCCTCAAACTTCCAAATTGGTGTTGTTAGATTGTGTGGTGAAGGGTGGTTTTATAGAGAGTAGTTTATGTATGGAATAGTGGGTGACTAGGTTGAAGGAGTGGGTAAGTGATTGATTGTTATGAGGAGATGGGAAGTAATGTGAAAGGTCATGGGTTAATGTTGTGAAAGAGTGGGATTGTAGGAAGTTGAAGTGTAAGGGGATTGGGATTTTATGTCTGCATCATGTAACTGCCGAAATTCTTTTCAAATTCTGAACCCCCAAGTCCCGGCTTGGGTCTTTGTTCTATACAGGGCAAGCCCCGGCTTGCCTTTTGTACTTGGATAAGCAAGCCCTGGGATACTATTAAACTATTAAGGCATCTTGACCCAAGCCCCGGCTTGCCTTTTGTACTTGGAGGGGCAAGCCCCGGCTTGCTAGCAATCTATTTATGCAGTGTGACCCCAAGCCCTGGCATGGTATTTGGGCTGTGAGGGGAAAGCCCCAGCTTGGTGGTCTTCTGCTATTGCTCCTTAATCTGCTAATGCACAGGTTTCTTCTTCCTTGACTCATATGCATCCCATAGTTTCTTGAGTACCTGATCAACATGAAAAACATACTCATAAGTAAATATTGAGCAAATTCAAGCATGGAGGGTAAGATTATTTAACTATCAACTATACTTTAAATACTATTTAATGAATTGACATGACTATATTCTAGACCAAATATTATTCTAAACTACCATCTCACTAGCATGGATAAAATTACTTAAGTCAAGAAAAAGAAAGAAAAGGAATAAAAATAAAAATTGGGTTGCCTCCCAGTTAGCGCTTGATTTTAAGTCGTTCAGCCTGACTACTCCTTTTTATGGTGCGTCTGCAAGTGTGATAGCTATGACGTCCATGTTAGACTCGCCACCCTAATAGTTCTTTAATCTATGACCATTGACCTTGAACATTTCTAATGGGTTCCTACTATAGAGTTCAACGGCGCCATGTGGGAAAACCTTCTTTATGGTAAAAGGACCCGATCACCTTGACTTTAGCTTTCCTGAAAACAACCGCAATCTTGAGTTGAACAATAGGACTGATTGTCCCATTTCGAATGTTCTTTGTATCAATTTCTTGTCGTGCCATTTCTTGACCTTTTCCTTGTACAATTTTGAGTTCTTGTAGGCTTTCAGTCGGAATTCGTCAAGCTCATTTAGCTGAAGTAGTCTCTTTTCACCTACCGCTGCTTGATCGAAGTTCAATTTCTGAATAGTCCAATAAGCCTTGTCTTTAGAACTCGACCTAAGTGATAAGCCTTCCGCATGAAAGAGTTGATATGGTGACATCCCGATCGATGTTTTATACGCAGTCCGGTAGGCCCATAATGCGTCATCCAATCTGAGCGACCAATCCTTTTAATTCAGATTCACCACTTTTTCCAAGATTCTCTTGACTTCCCTATTTGAGACCTCAGCTTGTCCATTGGTTTGGGGATGATAAGTTGTAGCTACCTTATGGTTAACCCCATACTTTGCCAATAGAGCTATGAATGACTTGTTGTAAAAGTGACTACCTTCGTCACTGATAATTGCTCTTGGCGTGCCAAACCTTGTGAAAATGTTCTTTTGTAGGAATTTAAGGACCACCTTGGCATCGTTTGATGGTAATGCTGCAGCTTCAACCCACTTTGATATGTAGTCCACTGCAATTAGAATATACTGATTGTTCAGAGATGAAGGGAATGGCCCCATGAAATCAATGCCCCATACATCAAATATTTCAACTTCAAGAATCGTTTGTAGAGGCATCTCATTCCGTTTTGAAATGTTACCCACCCTTTGACATCTATCACATATTTTAACAAAATGGTGAGCATCCTTGAATAGTGTAGGCCAATAAAACCCAGATTGCAATACCTTCGTTGCTGTCCTCTCACTCCCATAATGTCCACCATACGCAGATGAGTGACACTCATTCAAAATGTTCTTCGATTCACTATAGGGCACACACCTTCTAATCATCTTGTCGGTGCAATATTTGAACAAGTAAGGCTCATCCCACATGTACCATTTTACGTCATGAAGAAACTTCTTTTTCTGTTGTCTTGTGAGATCAGGTGGAAGTATGTTGCTCACAAGAAAATTCGCTTAATCCGCATACCAAGGAAATTATGCATTTATTCCAAACAGTTGTTCATCCGGAAATGATTCACTGATTTCACACTTGTCGTCTTTCAATTTCCCTTGGTTTTCCAGCCTAGACAAGTGATCGGCTACCTGATTCTACGTCCCCTTTCTATCTTTTATTTCTAGATCAAACTCTTAAAGTAGGAGAATCGATCGAATAAGGCATGGCTTAGCATCTTTTTTCGCAATTAGGTACCGAATAGCCGAATGGTCCGTGTAGACTATCACCTTAGCTCCGATCAAGTATGCCCGAAATTTGTCAAACACATACACCACTACAAGCAATTCCTTCTCCATAGTTGTATAATTAATTTAAGTCTCTGTGAGTGTTTGGCTTGCATAATATATAGTGTGAAATACCTTCTCTCTAAGATTGACCTAATATGACCCAACCGCGTAGTCGCTTGCATCACACATCAGCTCGAAAGGCATACTCCAATCCGATGCGATGATTACAGGGGCTGTAGTCAACTTCTTTTTCAACAACTCAAAGGCTGACTTGCAGCTTTTGTCAAAACTGAAAACAGTATCCTTCTCTAATAGACTGCATAGAGGCTTGGAAATTTTTGAGAAGTCCTTTATAAATCTCCTGTAGAACCCAGCGCGTCCCAGAAAACTTCTAATACCTTTAACTGAGCTAGGTGGAGGCAATTTCTCGATTGTTTCCAGCTTTGCATTATCGACCTCCAATCCTTGAGTCGATACCTTATGGCCCAAAATTATGCCCTCTTCAACCATGAAGTGGCATTTTTCCCAATTGAATACTAGGTTTGTATCCTTACATCTCTGCAGCACCATGACCAGATTCACTAGGCAAGTATCAAAACTGTCCCCATAGACCGAAAAGTCATCCATAAAGACTTTAACATTTTTCTCCACCATATCTGAGAAAATCACCATCATACACCGTTGGAAGGTTGTCGGTGCATTGCATAACCCGAATGACATCCTCCTGAATGCAAATATGCCGTAAGGGCACGTGAATGTCATCTTCCCTTGATCCTCTGGAGCGATGACTATCTGGTTATAGCCCGTGTACCCACCCAATAAACAGTAATATTGGTGTCCCGCCAAACTATCTAACATTTGGTCAATAAAGGGCAGCGGGAAATGGTCTTTTCGGGTTGCCTTGTTCAATTTTCTATAATCCATGCAAACCCTCCAACCAGTCACTGTTCTAGTCGGTATTAATTCATTATGCTCATTCTGCACCACTATCATTCCTCCTTTTTTCTAAGACGCATCGACCGGACTCACCCATTTGTCAGTCGGAAATCGTAGATGATGCTCGATTTCAACCATTTCAAGATTTCTTTCTTCACAACTTCCTTTATAATCGGGTTAAGTCGTCATTGTTGCTCCACCGTTGGTTTTTCCTCATCTTCCATCAAAATCTTATGCATGCAAAATGAAGGGTTGATTCCCTTTATATCCGTAATTGTCCACCCGATCACTGATTTGTGTTCCCTAAGCACCCTCAGTAGCTTTTCTTCCTGCAATTCGTTAAGTGCAGCAGAAATAATAACAGGTAAAGAATTTGAATTGCCTAAGTATGCATACCTGAGGTATTTAGGGAGTGGCTTGAGTTCCAACTTTGGTGGCTCTTCTAATGATGGTTTCAGTCTTTCTGCGGTTACCCCATCCGTGTACAGTGGTTCAAACGGTGTTCTAAATCTGGAAACTCGTGGCAATGAGTCTAGCATTTGTAAGTAATCCACCAATTCTGAATCGTCGACCTCTTCATCCCCCAATAACATTGTTTCTAACGGATCGTGGACCAAACTCTTGCTCATATCATCACTGATGATTTGCTCAATTAAATCAATTTGAAAACATTCTTCCTCATCCGTAGGGAATTTCATGGCCTTAAACACATTAAATTTTACTTCTTGATCTTGGACCCTCATAAGTGAGTTCTCCCTTTTGTACGCCTATGAGTGTCCTACCTGTAATAAAAAATGGTCTTCCGAGGATAATTGGGATGTTCTTCTCCTCTTCAAAATCCGTAATGATAAAGTCTCTGTGGGGAATATAAACTTATCCACCTTCACTAAAATGTCCTCTACTATGCCTCTCTTGATATGTTATCGACCTATCTCATAATTGTAATGAATTGTTTATCTACTTTGTGCGGTAAACCCAATTCTAAGTATACCGACAATGGCATCAGTTTACACTTGCCCCCAAATCACATAAACACTTGTCAAATGCATATTCCCGATTGTAATGGGATAGTGAAGCTCCCCGGGTCCTTGAGTTTTGGTGGTAATTTCATTAATACCGCACTACACTCCTCTCTCATTAGTGCCACAGCCTCAAAATCTTCCCATTTCTTCCTCCTCGATGTAATCCTTTTCATAAATTTCGCGTAGCTCTCTAAGATTTGCTCTAAGGCTTCGCAAATGAAATATTAATCAAGTTTCTTGAAAACTTCCAAAAACTCGCTAATTGCTTGTCTAATTTCTGTTTTTGGACCCTCTGCTGAAATGGTGGAGGTGGATAAATAATTGGCATATTGTTTAGCTTTGTTTCCTTACCTTGCTTATCCTCACCTTTGCTTTCTACACTCACGTCCCTATCATCAACTTTTTCATCCGGAGTTCTTCAAATTTTTGCATTAGTACCTTCGAGATGTTTTCCCTTCGCAATGTAATTGCTTGACATCGTTCATGGTTAACCTTCTGATTTCTCTCTCAGACGCTTGGTAGGGTCCTCAGGGCTCACGCTTTAATGCTAAAGCAATTTGTCCTATCTGATTTTCCAAGTTCTTCATGG
The DNA here is from genome assembly GCA_020205605.1 of Panax ginseng. Taxonomy (NCBI): domain Eukaryota; kingdom Viridiplantae; phylum Streptophyta; class Magnoliopsida; order Apiales; family Araliaceae; genus Panax; species Panax ginseng. The sequence continues at coordinate 36,327,146 of CM035129.1, forward strand.
TTATTGCATGACTTTTCATTATTGCATCGTTATTAGTCATGTACTTCGATACCAATTCCTCGAAATCTGATTTCCTTTCCTGCTGTGCTGGTGATTCTGAAAACCTGGAGGGTATGACTGTCGTGGAGCTTGATTTTGCTGGTTGTTACTCCATGAGAAATTCGGGTGATCCTTGATTGTATGTGTTCTGGTATGTGTTCTACGGAATTCTAATATAATTGCCCACAAACTGAACCGATGCTGGATTTATCGCACATTGATCCGTTGGGTGCTCCCCCGCGCACAACTCACATAGTATTGCCACTTGTTGTGCTTGTGCTTGTGCCTCTTTCATCGAATCTAACTTCTTTGAAAGTGCAGAAATCTATGCTTGTATAGCTGTCACACCATCTACTTCTAAAACCCCAGCTGCCTTCGCTTGTGTCATTCTCACTGTGGGCCACTGGTAGTTATTAGCCGCCATGGTTTCAATCAAATTGTAGGCTTCCTCGTAACTCTTAGCCGTGAATGCTCCGCCCGACGCTGCATCAATACTCGTTCTGAGATTCCCATGTATTCCGTTGTAAAAGGTGTTCATTTGTAACCACTTGGGCAGTTTATGATGTTGGCATTTTCTGAGCAATTCTTTGTATCTCTCCCATGCCTCATATAACGACTCCCCATGTTGCTGTTCAAACATCGTTATCTCGTTCCTCATCTTGGCAGTTTTCGCCGGTGGGAAGAATTTGGCGAGGAATTTCTGAGCTAAATCCTCCCATGTAGTTATTGAACCGGACGGTATAGAATGCAACCAACTCTTCGCCTTGTCCCGTAAAGAGAATGGGAAAAAGTGAAGTCTCACCGCCTCATCCGACACCCCATTGTACCTAAAGGTATCGCAAATTTCCAAAAAGCTGACTAGATGCTCGTTCGGATCGTCATTTGCCAATCCCCCAAACTGAACTGAATTCTGAATCATTTGTATCATCCCAGGCTTAATTTCAAATGTATTTGCAGCTATTGCGGGCCTGGTGATGCTTGACTACAGTTCAGTCACCTTGGGTGTGGAGAAGTCACTTAACGCTTTTCGATCTTCGGCTGCCATTTCCTCTTCTTTCTCAGGTGTTTAAAATTCTTGTCTCATTTCCTTAATCCACTTACTCAACCTCCGAACCTTTTCTCAATGTCGTCCTCTAAAGGCAACAAGTCCGATTTTTGACCGAAGTTTGCATAAACTCTGCGTTCAACACCAAAATAAAAGAAACAAAACAAAAATAAAAATGTCTAAGTAAAACTAGATTAATTAAACTGATATTGTAAAAGTATTAAGAACTATACTAAATAGACCCCGACAACAGCGTCAAAAACTCGTTGGGTAAAATCTAGTTACGCATAACACGCAAGTATACGTGGTCAACAAGTAATAAAGTGATGAGTAGAGTATCGTTCCCACAGAGACAATTTAGTAAGAAACTTAACTTCACAATTATCAATTTCTATTTAATCCTAATTTTAATAAACTATCCAATTCAATGATTAAAAATTATAGAAACTAAATAAAAAACAAATAAACTACCACAAACCAATCACAAATATCAAAATCTAGAATTTTAAACAATCAATGGAGAATTAGACTTATGACTTCACCCTAAGCTTCACTCTGATTTCTACACCTTTATCCCAATTCAATTCACTATCCCAGTTTATTAATCAAGAACACGAACGTAGTATTAACCACCTCTCGATGCACTAATACCGTATTAGCGTCAATCCACAATTAAGATAGAAATCTGTTAAACACATTAATCAACTAATCCACTATATCTCTATGTGAATTACAATTGAAGAAGGTTTAAGAAGAAGTTCTCTATCCGATTACATGCGATGTCAAGCATATCTCTTCCTTAACATTCACCAAGATTAAGCTATTCACAAAATTCATGAACACATGCTTCATTAACTAAGTCTAGATTTGAATATCCTCTCTCGATTCCATACAAATCCATAAAGAATTGTTGATCAGGTAATTCATAAATTCACGCTCAAATTAATATATATAAACTGGAAAATAGCTTATTGAACTGGAAATCAAGGTTTACAAAATCATGTTTCACTTAACGATCCACCATAAGCCTAAAAAGTGAATTAGTTCAAAATAAATGAAATAAACACTGAATAAATCATGGAAATCATTCTTTCAATTACAAATAATAGGCTAAGACGAAGAATATTGAAAAACACCCTTCACGTAGCCTAAAATCGCAATCGTCTCGAAAATCTCCTTAAAATACTCCTCCCACGCTTGCTTAGAAAAATTGACATTAATCTTTGTAAATTGCCTTGTGTGTGTTTAATCTCCTTGTTTGTTGTTAATTATATACTTCAACATGTATTCTGATTACAATTCCTTGCCAATATGAGTCCCAAATTATCACCATCACTTAAGCTCCAAGTTTGTAGCATTAGAAACCAACTAGGAGACTCTTCTATTCTTGTACCCAAGCCCCAGCTTGCCTTTTCCCTTTGTAATAGCAAGCCCCAGCTTGCCTACCTGCTGCTAAACTGCCCAGGACCCAAGCCCCGACTTGCTCTCAAGGCCAAAATGAGCAAGCCCCAGCTTGCTATGCTTCTGTAAATCTGTTGCACTATCCTCTGCTAAAACTGCCATAACTTTTAAACCGGGAGGACTTATGGAGCCCGCTACCTATCAAATCGAAGCTATCGACGAGCTCTACAACTTTCATTCTTCGAGTTTTGAGAAATAAATAGCAGAAGAAGGTAAAACTTTGACTGCAAGTAGGTGCTATGTAAATGACAAACATAACAACTCTTAGCTTTGTCTTTGTCGATAATAAGGCCATACTCTCGCATCCGAACTTCTGATTGGAATGATACAAGACGTTTCGGAAAGCCAAGAAGAAGTTCTACACATAGGCCAAGTTCCACGCCACGAACATACACATAAAATGAACATGACCGCCTGAAACAAGTCCGGAATTGCTTTTCCTTGCATTTTCATACCAATAGTTGCTCACTCAACTTCCAAACATATAATCTACAAAATGGAAATAAAATGCATGAAAAGTAATTAAGAAACACGATATTAAGCAAATAAATCAAGTAATAGATACCGGATAAGTAGGTATAAAATCAATTTATCACCTTTGCAATCTATATGATGAAGGGAGAGGCTATCTTTTGGTGGGAGGCTAACCATGCTAGGGCTGGTATTAAGAACCTAACGTGGGTAAGGTTCAAGGAGATTTCTTCTAGAACTAATTTCCCACGAGTATGCAGGGAAGAATGGAGATGAGGTTTTTAGAGTTGAAACAAGTGGAATTGACGGTTCCCCAATACACTGCCAAGTTCAATAAACTGGCGAGATTTTCCCCACATTAGGTGGACTCGGAGGTGAGAAAGGCTAGGAGGTTTGAGCAGGGCTTGAAACCCTGGCTCTATAACTGAATATCGGTGCTCCAAAGTACTTCTTTTGGAACTATACTAGAGAAGGCGATAATCGCCGAAGGTGGGAATCAGGCTCTAAGCCAGTACCATAAGGATAAGAAGAATAAAGGTAAGGTGGATGGGGGAGTGAAGATCGAAGGAGCCAGTGGGAGTGGTGAAGGACAGAAGAGGAAGGGGTTTAACTTTGGGAATACCGGAGTGAAGCAAGGGGATCCAAAGAGGAGGATGGAGGCATGCAAAACCTATGGGAACACTCACTTAGGAGTCTGTCTCAAGGGGAAGACTGTATGCTATAACTGTGGACAGGAGGGGAAAATTTTGCCTAACTGTCCAAGTCCGAAGAAGAACCATGGATGCTTTGTATGTGGGTCAACTAACCACATAGCAAAGAACTGCCCGAAGAAGGGGACGAACAGGGATAAGGGCGCTAATAGCAGTAAGTTAGCTATTGGTGGTCCAGTGGAGCCAGGTAGTCCGATGGCCAGCACCTTTAATATATCGGTGCAAGATACAGTTGTTTCTGGAGATGTAGTTACAGGTATTATCCCAATCAACGATATAAATGCTTGTGTGTTGTAAAATCCCAAATTTTACGAATAAAGATTTAATTTTCTCGAATTTTTTTTAATTATGGTGTGGATTTGAGATAATGTTATAGTTGTGGGTAATATTTATAAATTTTGAAAAGTATGCAAGTTGTTGTATAATATTCGATTGGTCGGGGAATATTCTTTTTGTTGGGGGATATCCGTATGACGGTACAATCATTGGTGGACCCCACAACGGAATTATTGTCGGACTGAGAAAACAACAAAAATATTTTTATGAAAATAACGGTGAAGTTTTACCGTTAAAACCGCTGAACTACTTTGAGTAAAAGTACGAAGAATATGCGTGGTTGCATAGTAGCACACGGTATTGATTATTGATGCTTACGTGAGAAGCCACTGAGTTTTGTTCAATTATTGCTGCATTAATTGTTGCATAGTATCTCATGTTATTTGATTCAATTATTGTAGATATTTTATATATTATTAAATCAATAATTGAGACGACGAAGTTATTAATATTATTATTTGCAATATTAACGATGTCTAGAAGTTCTGCCAATTAGAGGTTTGGTCACCTAATTGCGAGCCAATAGTGAGAAATCCTTATTGGAAAGCCCCTCTTCCGGGGAACGACACGGTTCCATTAATATTGTGAATTATAATAATGATGATAAATGTTGTTAAATATATTGAGGTGTCTTTTATGAAGTCACGGATGTTTATATATATATATATATATATATATATATATTATATTATATAAATATTGTTTTATTAACATTATTGATGTAATAAAATGTAAAAGCTTTTTATATAAAAATGTAATACTTTTATAAAGTTATTTGTTTTATTAGACTATAAATAGAATATATTATACTCTATTATGTATAGTGTTTTGTATAGTAAAATCTTTTATATAAAAATGTAATACTTTTATAAAGTTATTTGTTTTATTAGATAATAATTATAATATATTATATTTTATTATGCATAGTGTTGTATAGTGTTTTGCATAGTATTATCTTTTTATATAAAACAGAATACTTTTATAAAGTTATTTATTTTATTAGACAATAATTAGAATATAATATATTTTATTATGCATAGTGTTACATAGTGCCTGCATAGTGTTCTGCATAGTAAATCAATCTGGACCGTTCATGAATTAGTTACTATTCAGTCCATAGAGAGAAACTCTAAAGAGAAAGAAGAAAAGTATTCTGCTACTTCACTACTCCAGTATCCATTTTCTTTCTAAGGTAAGGGGTATTATTTCTTTTGTATTCATGAAGAGAACTTCTGTTATTCCATTCTTTATTATTTTGTTGGAATAACCTGTGTACGCGGACTACCCTATACTTGGTGAAATTCTTTTGTTATTCCATTCTTTATTATTAAGTTGGAATAACCTGTCTATGCAAAGTACTGCATACATGGTGAAATTCTTCTATTATTCCATTGTTTATCATTCTGTTAGAACATCCTTCCTGTGCTTTACGCATGACCTGGTTCCATTATTTATCATTCTGTTGAAACATCTTGTCTGTGCTTTACGCATGACCTGGTTCTGTTATTTATTATTCTGTTGGAATAGCCTGTCTATGCGTTTACGCATGACCTGGTTCCGTTATTTATTATTCTGTTGGAATATCATGTCTGTGCGTTTACGCATGACCTAGTTCCGTTATTTATTATTCTATTGGAATAACCTGTCTATGCGGTCTATCGCATGCCTGGTGATTTCTTTTGTTATTCCATTCTTTATTATACTCAGTTGGTTAAAGGTTTGACTTCTATACTCCATGAAATTAGTGGAATATCCTTGATATTTGCGCTTCATCCAGTATCTTTTCATGGAAATATTCTTCTGAACATTCTTAAATTTTACTCTACAAAGAAGTATCATGTTGACAATTTGGATGTTATTAGTTCCTGGATAAATTAATTCTTGAACTTGTTTTATTGAATTATTATGTCATTGTCATCATCCTCATGTTTATTATGTTGAAAGTCATCATGGCATTCGTAGTGCATAAATGGACTTGGTATGATTATGACCGTGGATTATTCTAATAATCATGGCCGTAATGTTACAAATTATGTGGTAAAAGTCCTCATTGTCCGTGAGTGCATTGATGGACGCTTTTGGTATGATTATGGCTATGGATTCTCTTCGACGAGGGTGCAAAGATGAATTATTTTATGGCATGATCGTGGACCGTTGATGAAAATATGATTATCTTTTGCCCATAGTGCATGGATAATTCGTGGTCGTGATACTAAAGAATATCCTTGGCTTGTAGTGCAAGGATGATTTGATAATGTGGATTATTTATTAAAATTCGAGTTTCAAATGATAAAAGTGATTAAAACCTTTTAAATCATAGAAGATGGTAGATTTTATTCTCTACTTGACTCTTCTAATGGATTGCTTGTTCATTGCCATTAAACTTGATGTTTGTTATATTGTATCGGTTTAACATCATTGAAGGCTAACGATAATTTATTCGCATTATCTTAGTCATAATATTTCTTCGGGCTAGTTGAGCTCACCCTTTTTGCTTTCATTGTTCTCTTCAGAAATGAGAACGTAGCGAGGACTAGTCGGGAACGGAGTGATCGGTCTGTATGATAGCATTAGTAGTCCTCACTATTTTATGAAATAGTGTGATAATAAATGTAATAAGATTGAATTTGAGTGTGGATATTGTCTAGATGACAATATTCGTGTTAAAACTCTCGATTATGTTTTGTCGTATTTTTGAGTTTAAATACATCTAGAAGACAATATTTGTATTAAAACTCACAAACTCATGTTAGATAATTAAGTTTGTATTTGAATTCTGTACCATGTATTTGGCGACTCAGAATAGGTGATGTATACCTTTTTTGGGGGCGTCACATGTATTGTGTGACGACCCCAAATCCAGGTACTTGAAACCCGAACTCGGTTCCCCACGATACCATTTTTTTAAGCTGAATAATACTAAATAATAATACATTCAAACTTAATTTACATACATCAAAGTTTACTTCCCAGTGTCGTGACCTTCAAATACATTCCTTACAATACTTGAATAGATACCAATACAACTATAACCATTAACTCATAATACACACTTATTCAATCACTTTCCTTTTTTCTTTGTTCGTACTCGAGCCTTGAAAGTTGCTCATACATAATCGAAAACATTTAATTTAAGCAAGGATGAGCATTTAAGTGCCCAACAAGTAATAGCAATTATATATAAGTTGAAAGAATATAAGTATTCTCTTTACATAACACTTCTACAAATCGAATTGAAAGTTGTGAAGTAATCAGACCGATAAAAATTCACATAACAACTCTCTTTCAAATTCTTTAAATTTGGCTCTGGCTCTACCCTTGAATATGGTTTAAGAAACATACTATGAACATTCTTTTCATTTTCGAAAAGGTTTAGCGGAATTCTATCCTCAAACCGTCATAACTTACGAGCACGGAGGGTGATCACCCAGATTGTACCTCAGATTGATCAATAATACATAACTTGAACGAAAATTCATCGCTCACTCTATCCGCCTTACGCAAAAATCTTCCCATATAGGGATGTTCATACATGCCTGGTTCCAAACCCGAAGGTTTTTAATCTTGCTCAACAATAATATGTAATTCAACATATATATACGGGTAATTGACAAAGGTGTATCAACATGTGAACAAATGCCATGATTATCCATGTGGGGACACTTGTATAACCATTTATAGAAATCAATGAATGTAAATATATATCCGAGCTAACACGTCGATAATCAAAGAGTACATAATCTGCATGGGATAGAATAATTCAAACTTCTTACTCATGTCCATTGCATAAAGGAAGTGCAAAGGTAGGATACTTTTCGATTCACGATTACAAATCTCAACTTAGTTTTTATCTCTTTATCACAACCTATCAATAATCGATCATTCGCTCGATTAGAACAATATATTTTAACACATAGTATCGCCTATTACAATTGAGACATAGTCCAATCACATAATCACAGTGATCATACTTTTAGTTCCTATTCTATACTTGAAATATTTTATACATTTTCAAAATATCTCATCCATGCTCTTTACATGTAGTCTTTTCTTTCTTTTTATAAGGTCCTACATTTGTCGTCAGATCGACAAACTTTATCTGGTAAATACCGAGTCTAAGACTCTTATTCTATACCTCAACATCTCAAATATCGACATCTTATTTTTAATCATTTTCGCATTTTCGTAAATTGAAAATTTTAAAATAATTCAAATCATCACTAAAGGGCCTATAGTGATATAATCATTATTATAGGTGTTCTTCTTCAAAGTCACTAGTTTAGCCAATACTATAACTTTCAAATATCGAATCATAATTAAATGATTTAAATATTAAACAATTCCATTATCATTAATAGTTTAATTAATACTAAACTATTAATGAAACCATCGCTAAAATATATAAAAGTTATTTATAATAACTCAAACTATTTTTAAAACATTTATATTACCCAAATAATTACCATTAATATTTAAATATTAATGTACTATTTATCCAAATATTAAAAGTCATTAATTATAACTTAAAATATTTTTAAATCCTTAATATCCTCTTTAAATGGTTTTTAAATAAGTAAAACCATTTTTAAACTATTTATTTAATATTAATCATTAAATAAACTAAATATCATTAATATTATCTTAATATCATTAATATTTAATTATTAATGAAATTGTCATTTAAATATTAAAAGTTATATTTTATAACTTAAAATATTTTTAAATACCTTATTTTCATTTAAAATGATTTTTATAATATTAAAATTATTTTAAAATAAATTATTTAATATAATCATTAAATAACTTTAATATCATTACTAATTATTAATTAATGAAATTCATCACAAAATATTAAAAGTCATCACAAATAACTCATTTACATAATCAATTCCAAGCCAAAATAAACATAGTAAACTAACTAGTTTATTAACAACACTAACTAAACTTCAAAAATTCAAACTTTAACTAACAATTAAAAATAATAACATTACAAAAATTAAATAAGAAACATACCCGTAAATACTTAATTCCACAATTCGAATGCGCACTTCAACGCCATAAAATTTAACTAAGGAGATCTTTATAAAAGTTCTCCCACAACAAAGCCTTTCTCAAAAATTGGAGGCCTTATTGTTGGTGAATGAAACAAAGGCCAAGCCCTTCTATTTATAGGTTTAGAAAATGGTGAAGTTCTCATTTAGTCGACGTGGGACTTGGTTTATACTAATTTTTCAATAGCTCACTTTATGATTTTCTAACGCATTGCTCATAACTCCGATTAATTTGATTTTTGGATATGTTATACATGGTATGTAAGACTATTTTTAAAAATACGAATTACCCAATTCGGGTTCATTAGGTAGCCCAAACAGGTCGCCAAAAGTGGACGTTCATAACAGCTTTTCAACTGGTTTCAGCTTTTACCTCTTCCGCTAAAATAGTCATAACTCTTTAATTTTAAAACATTTTTGAGCGATTCTTGAGCCCACGCAAAGCTAACTTCGGGCTACAACTTTTATTCTTTGACCATTCCCAAATTCCGAACACATCAGCCCGTAAATTCCGTTCAAATGGATCGCACCGCACTTGTTGGGAAGTTTTGACACTACTACTTTGAAATGTCATAACTCTCTCTCCGATATCGGATTTAGTCCGTTTTGAGTCTATGGAAAGCTTATTCGGTGTACTATAACATACCAAAAGCCCAAAAGGTTTTGGAAACATTAACCGATCAAAACATTGTCCCTAATAATAGCACATCCCGCTCTCGACTTTCGGTTTTAAAAAATTTGACACATTTCCTTCCAATCACCGTAATTCCTCATCCGAGGTCGAATGAGGTCATTCCAAAGCCTATGGCTTCCTAACTCAATGCACTACAACATATCAAAAGCCCAGACCTTTTAAAGCACAAAAAGTGGATGAGAATGCCCCATTACGAATGTTCCCAAAAATAGTTTATCATGATCGATTGAACCATGTTTGACCATCTATAACTTCTAATCTATACATGATATGGACTTGATTCTTTTTACTGATTAAAGACCACATATCAGGCTACACATAACAACTTTTGAAGAACAAAACTCATGATCGAGCAAAGAGTTATGGCCTCGACATTTGGTGAAAAAATAATGTAATTCGGTTTTTCTAACTTGCTTAAATCTTCAAATTCGTACACTTTGATGTTATGGGTCTTTGATTTATCAACCCATATCATCAATTAACATTCTATTACACAACTTTAAACAATCAATTGCATCAAATAATATTGAATCAAAGGATTTCTAGGTTTAGTGTTCTTATACCCTTTTGCCAAAAAATTCTTGATTCTTGCTTCTGATTTGTTATGGGTGATGGTTGGGCTTTGTTTAAGAGTGTATGGGCAATCTTGTACAAGGCAATTAAATGTAATATTTAATCACTAGATTTAATTCTTATAATTTACCAATTAACTTCTATCCTTTGGTAAATTAAAACACTTATACAATAACATCGAAATTAAACCCGATAATTAAAATTAGGGTTTCTCAACGTCATCAATTAGGGTTTTTAATTGACCATTAGTGGTTCTTTAATTATCTGTGTATGTTACTAACACAGTCGTTACGATTTCTAATTTCAACCGATTAGGGTTTGTCCTAATTATCGACGTACAACAGTAATTAGGGTTTCTTCTAACTACCGATATTCTTATTCACAAGAATAACTTCATATACACAATCACTACTACTAAAATATCCCATAACCGAGTTTTAATAATTAGGGTTTCACAAAGACGGTAATATGCTATGACCTAATTGATCGTCATTGCTCAATATTATCTCATCCGCACATACCCAAAAGACATAATTATGGTACTATAAAATCATTATATAAATAATATAATATTATTATTCTCATCTTCTTGATCACAAACCCAATCCAGGGTTTGATCTCATGTCTCGACTTATTCTTCGTACACAAAGATCAATAATCAAGTTAAAATAATTAACTTAAATATTCTCGAACAATTCATATAATAAAATATTTATTATATAAATCTAATTATCACTTCATATATTATTTCCAATCATGTTTTCATGAAAAATAATTAATAAAAATATTTTGGCTTACAGAAATTTATTATGATATAATTTGTGGTAATTAATAATTCCAAAATTATTTCTAATTTTTCAAGTAATAAATGTATTCACATTTATCGTTCACTTTACTTGACACTTAGTCTTGTCATTAAATAAAAAAAATTTATACGCAAAATTTCTTATTTATTTTATATAGAAAATCTCGGGTTATTACATGTTGTCTGATTCAGGTGCTACTTGTTCGTTTATAGCATGTGATTTTGCTGGATGATTAGGATTACTTCCCGAAAAGTTGCCTATACCTTTGAATATTAAGGTAGCAAATGAAGAGATAATTCATGTTGAAGATATTCATAGGAGTTGTTGTGTAGACATACGAGGTTGTAAATTATCGGTAGATCTGATACCGATAAAGTTAGGAGAATTCGATGTAATTCTCAGAATGGATTGGTTATTTAACCATGGGGAAATTATAGATTGCCAGAAGAAGTGTGTAAATATTAGAACGTTGAGACAACCTCAGGTAGTATTTTACGGTAATAGATCATCGGGGCGTTCGTGTTGTCTTACTATGACACAAACTAGGAAATTATTGAGGAAGGGATGTGTAGGTTATTTCTGCCATGTTGTTGATACCCAGAGAGTAAGAGCGACCATGGAATAAATACCTATAGTTAAAGAATTCACGGATGTATTTCCAAGTGAATTATTGGGTCTTCCACCGGATAGGGAGACCTAGTTTGTAATAGACATTGTACCAGGAGCGGCACCAATTTCTAGGGCACCGTATCTTATAGCGCCAGTGGAGATGAAGGAGTTAATGGTTCAGTTACAGGAACTATTGGACAGAAAGTACATTCAACCAAGTGTTTCGTCGTAGGAAGCACCGGTACTGTTTGTAAAGAAAAAGAACAGATTGTTATGACTTTGTATCGACTATCGAGAGTTGAACAAGTTAACGATGAAGAATAAATACCCATTGCCCAGGATCGATGATCTCTTTGATCAGTTGAAAGGGGCAAATTATTTTTCTAAAATAGATTTGAGGACGAGGTATCATCAGTTGAAGGTTAGGAAGGAGGATGTACCAAAGACAACATTCAGGACATGTTATGGTGATTACGAGTTTCTGGTGATGTCATTTGGGTTGATTAATGCACCAACTGCATTTGTGGATATGATGAACAGAGTGTTCAAACAATATTTGGACAAGTTCGTCGTGGTGTTTATTGATGATATTCTAGTCTATTCTAAGACGCCAGAAGATTATGTTGAACACCTAAGAATAGTGTTGGAGACACTGAGGAAGGAGAAGTTGTATGTGAAGTTCACTAAGTGTGAATTTTGGCTAGAAAGGGTGTAATTTTTAGGTCATGTTATAGACTATGAGGGGATTTCAGTAGATCCAGCGAAGGTGGAAGCTATGGTAAATTAGGAACAACCGAAAACATTGACTGAGGTGCGGAGTTTCCTAAGGTTAGCGGGATATTATCGGAGATTCATCCAAGATTTTTTGAAGATAGCTACTCCGTTGACTAATTTGACAAGGAAGATGGTGAAATACGTGTGGACAGAGAAATACGAAGACAGTTTTCAAGAATTGAAGAAGAGGTTAAGTGAAGCGCCTGTTTTATCATTACCTGATAGCACAGGAAATTTCGTAGTTTATAGCGATACTTCGCAGATAGAGGACTTGGTCATGCGTGCTCATGCAAAGATGGCAAGGTCATTACAGATGCATCATGGCGAATTGAAGGATTATGAGAAAGTTTACCCTACTCATGATCTGGAACTGGCTGCAATAGTTTTTGCCTTAAAGATATGGAGACATTATCTTTATGGAGAGAAATGTGAGATATATACGGACCATAAGAGTCTAAAATATATCTTCACACAAAAGGAGTTGAATATGAGACAAAGGAGATGGCTGCAATTGATAAAGGATTACGATTGTGAAATCCTGTATCACCCTGGGAAAGCCAATGTAGTTGCTGATGCCTTAAGTAGGAAGGGTCGGGAAAAGTTGTCTATGTTAACGGCTCAAACTTAGTTAATAATAGGGATGGCTAGGATAGAGTTAGAGGTGAAGTTACCGAGTGAATCAGGACAGAGACTGTTTGTGACAGAGATTCAATCTACTATTGTAGAGAGAGTCAAGAAGGTACAGCTCAAAACTGATGAATGTGACCGGATAAAGAAGCGGTTAACCAATGAAAAAGATTTAAAGTACAGTCTTGATAATGAGGGATTATTAAGATTTGAAGGAAAAATTTGGGTTCTGAATGGGACGGAATTAAAGGAGCAGGTGTTACAAGAAGCTCATAGTTCGAGGTACTCGATTCATCCTGGTAGTACTAAGATGTATCAAGACCTTCGACAGAGTTTTTGGTGGTCGAACATGAAGAGAGAAATAGCCAAGTATGTGAGTAGGTGCTTGACATGTCAAAAAGTTAAGGCCGAACATCAATGACCAAGTGGCTTATTACAGTCATTGGAGATTCTGGAGTGGAAGTGGGAGCATATCACAATGGATTTTGTGGTGGGACTTTCGATTACTCAGAAGGGATATGATGCGATTTGGGTAAAAGTGGACTGGTTGACGAAGTCGGCTCACTTTTTGCCAATAAGGGTTAAGTATAACTTAGACCAGTTAGCTAAGCTTTATGTTAAGGAAGTTATTTCCAGACATGGAGTACCAGTTTCAATTGTGTCAGATCATGATCCATGATTTACATCAAACTTTTGGTGGAGTCTACAAGAGCAGTTGGGGACGCAGCTGAAGTTAAGTACAGCTTATCATCCACAAACCAATGGACAGAGCGAGAGGACAATTCATACGTTAGAAGATATGTTAAGATCTTGTGTCATGGATTTTAAGGGTAGATGGGATGATCATCTACTATTAGTAGAGTTTGCGTATAACAATAGTTATCATGCAAGCATAGGCATGCCGCCTTACGAAGCCTTATACGAAAGGAAGTGCAGAACACCATTGTGTTGGGATGAAGTGGGAGAACGCCGAATGCTAGGGCCAAAATTGGTGCACCAGACAGCGGATGCAGTGAAGTTGATACGGATGCATCTCATAGCAGCTCAAGACAGACAAAAAAAGTATGCGAACTCACATCGAGTAAATAGAGAGTTTGAAGTAGGCTCCTACGTGTTTCTAAAGGTATCTCCCTGGAAAGGAAAGATACGCTTTGGAAAGAAGGGAAAGTTAAGTCCAAGGTTTATAGGACCTTTTGAAGTTTTAAAATGGGTAGGAGAGGTAGCTTACGTGGTAGCGTTACCTCCAGACCTAGAACGAATATATAATATATTTCACGTATCTGTGTTACGTCCTTATAAGCCAGATTATAAGCACATAATAGAGTATGAGCCTATTCATATCAAGAAGAACTTAACGTATGAAGAGATGCCGATTCAAATCATCGATAGAAAAGAATAAGTTATGTGGAACAAAGTTATACCTTCAGTAAAGGTGTTATGGAAGGACCACGATGCCGAAGAAGCAACGTGAGAATTGGAAGAAAAGATAAGGAAGGATTATCCATAGTTTTTTGTATAATGTAAGACGAGATTCTGAGGAGAGAATCTTTATAAGGGGGGGAAGAATGTAACGACCGAGAAATTCGAATTTATTGTAAAATAATTTTATTTAATTAAATAATGAATAAAATTATATTATATGTTATTATTATGTGTTAGCAAGATGAATGTTGTTCTATAACCTAGAGATATCGGAATGTCGTAGTATTTTGACTACGTGAGGGAATTAAAGTATTTGAATTTCCAAGACAAAAATAAAAGTTTTTCGAGAAATTTTCTGAAAAAATTCACTAATTTCTGCTCGAGAATTATTTTTGAACTTCCGAGAAATACGTAACGATAAAATATCGAGGTGAGATGGATTATGTAATAATAATTCACGTATGGCAAACGCAATTTTTTGCCTGCGGACTTAATTCGAGAACGTTAGGAAAAGTAAAGCGTTAACTAGTTAAAGAGATGATCATATAATACGTAGGTATTGTACGAGGCAATGAATACGAGTATGATACGAAGTATTATACGAGTATGTATGAATGATGGTATGTCGTATATGTTGAATAAGTATACGAGTTAGGATACGAGATTAATACGTAGACAATACGTTCTAAGGCTTTAAGTCATATGTAATGGACTTGTAGGGTTGTGTAGGAAGTGTAAAGTCCAATTGGGATTATGATTAAGCCCAATGTTAATTAAAGGTTAAGGCCCAAATGTTTGTTAATGTATAAGCCAACATGGATTAATGCAAGCCCAAATCATAAGTTAAGCTAATTGAATTTAAAGCCCAAACTAAGAATCCAATGGGTAAAGATGATCCATGGGGCAACCCATGTGGGCCCCATGATCACATGGATGATCTTGGTGGCCAAGCAAATGATGTGATGAGCAAGCAAGGGATAAAAGTTATGATGGCCAAGTAAACTTGGTGATTAAGTAATGAATAGTAAGGAGGTTTAATTAAGGAGGTGGGATGAGTTTAATAACTAAATTACCCTAACTTTGCCAATCCTATAAATAGAAAGCTTGTTAGATTTCTGCCAATAACTTATAACTTATTGATTAGAGAGAAAAAGCTAGAAAAGCTAGAATTGTTAGTTCAAAAAGCAAGAATAAGAACCAAGTTTGATCATCAAGGGTAAGACTCCTAGACCATTTCTCTTCCATCTCTTCAACTATAGTTTGATAGAGAAGGGTTGATTAGTGGAGCATGTATGCTAAGAAGTGATAAGTATGGCTAATCAATGGACTTAAACCTTAATAAGCCATGAATAAGTGATTCATACTTAGTTAAGCTATGAACTTATGAATAACATGTAAGAACTTGTCATATGTTTACATTAATGAAGTTTGTATGATAAGAAGAAGCAAGGATGGTTGTTAGAAAACTAAAACCATGATAAATCATGTGAAGTAAAATCATAAGTATAAAAGTTATAAACTCACGAAGAACAAGTAAGAACTTATCATATATATAAGTTAACGAAATATGTATGTTAAGATGTTAGTATGATGGAAAGAATCCATTTAAAACGATGAACAAATCTTAAGTAACGAAGTTATGGCGAAATTCACGAATTTAGACGATAATCGTCGAAATCGTGAAATTCTCGGAATGGAAGTCGAATTTTGACATTAAGCTCGGAAATGTTAGTTTTCAATGGGGATAAGTCTTATTTGGCATTATAGAGTTGCGGACTCAAAAATGACCAAATTCTGACTTAGAACGAAGAAACAAGCGTTGAACGTTCACGAACGTTTATCGTTTTCGTTAAAAATGAACTCAAAGGTGAATTTTGAGTTAACAGAGTCAAAAATGTAAAATTCTTGCATGAACACGTAGAGTATGTGATTTGTGAGCTAATGGCTTTTAAACGAGCCAATTCGGACTTAAAATGATCAAATTTGGGGTCCGAGAAGTTCGAAAAGTTCAAAAACTATCAAAGTTATCTGCGCGCAGAGTCATGGCGCATGGCATGCCAAGGCTGGCTCAAGCCCAAGCCAAATTTATAACCTATCAGCAGTAGTCACGGCATGCATAAGCTAAGATTAAGACTCATACTCACAACACAGCCGTGTCCAGGCCTCAACCATTGAGAGGTGGCCATGCAGCCACGCCTTAGAGAGAAGAAGTCGCACCGCAGCCACCAAAGACTAGATCAAGCACAGTAAGGAAAGTTTATAAGTAAAGAAAGAAAGTAAATTGATTAGTAATGAACTAAAACTTAAAGTAACATTGTTTAAGACATTGTTAAACCTTAAGTATGATAACTAAAGATTGAAGATAATCACTCGAACGTGAACGTAAGAACGATGTAAATTATAACGGCAAGCCGGAACCAATAATAACAAATCTAATAAATGATTAGATTGAGAAGAAGGGTAAGATACGTTAGGTACCATACATATCTGATTATAACCTAATGTGGTATGTTATGTGGTTATATATTGTAGAGACTCTAAATACTTAAAGGGAAAGTATAATAACAGTAGCAGACGCTAAAGGCAAGTGTTCTAACCCTTGTCTATGTTATATCTGGTCAAGTTTTGTGATTCATGTATTCTTACGCATGAATTAATGTATGATGAAGTCGAAGCCAATTCTTTCGGCTAGACTTACAATATGTTGGATTTCTTATAATCTATCAAAGTATTGTCAATGTTTTGCCAAACTATTTTGGTATGGTTTTCAAATGAAGACTGAGTATGCTAAACAAATATTTTGTCGCCAAACGACAAACACGTGAGGTTGCCACAACTTAAACATACATATGTTTAAAGAATGTAGTGTTGTACAACATAGAATACTATAGGTTGATCACCTAGATGTGCTCGTAAGTAATGTCGAACTTACGGACTTAGTGTCAGGTTGTCCTTTTTAAAGAAAGTATGAAATGCTCAAGGTCTTGGACCGGAATTGATGTTTTACTGAATGTTGTCATTGTAAAACGTTTTAAAGAAAAGAGAAGTTCTATTTTGAATTATCGATAGTACTTCATAACTATTGTTCAGTTATTGAAGATATATGATTTGTATGATTCAAACATATTGTTTAAATGGAATTATCGCACTTGCTGAGCTAGTTATGCTCACTCTTGCTTAAACCATATGAATGCAGCTAAGACCAAACGGACCGAAGGATCTAGCAAAGATAAAGGGAAGGCTAAGGCGAGCCTGTAGATTACCTGTGTAATAGTATAGGTGAATGATATTAATATTTGATATTATGACAAGAACAAATGTAACGGTTATAAAAAACCTAGGGAATGGTAATATTGTTTTGGAATATATATATATATATAAGACATATTTGTTCTTTTGAGGCATTTCAATTGAATGTTTGTGTGAACTGTAGCACCATGTAGCACTATATGTCGGGTTAGAAGATACCCGGATTTGGGGGCGTCACAAACATGCTCAACATATATCTCATAAACATTGGACTAACATAACATACATGTTGCATTTTATATAACAAGTATAAAGATTGAGTTCCTTACTCAATCAACATTCATTACTCAATCAACGTAGTCATAAATTGACTTTAATGTTTCATACTTTCAATATATATATAACACATCATGTTATTTGTAATGAAGATTTAAAACAGTTCATCATCAAGTTCACATATCAAATAGGAACTGAAAGACTTGCCTTGATCGTTGTTTACCAATAATAGTTTAACAGCTTACAGCTATCTGTACTTCACGTGCCCTACACAATTATATAATCATGCACATCAACTATTAATTACATAGCAATGCATAGTAGTTATAATGTAAACTTTACTCTACATCTCATAACCCTTCCTATTATCAATACACAATGTTCAATTTGATTGTGTTACCTTTCGACTTACATGTCACTATATTTTATACTCGAAGTTCATTCAAGTGTTTAAGTCTTGATAGGAATCATCATTGGTTTTATATTAAACCCATTTCATATCTTATAATATTCATTTCATTTAACTTAAAACACTTTTTACGTTTATTAACACTTGTCATAGCGTTTCGACGTTCATTCGTCGCACACCCGATTCATCTCGCTTGCGTACACTTAGTATGCTTATACAGCTTATCTAATACATTATGTATTAATGTTAAGCATCATTATATTTACTAATATTCATGTTTTATAACTTAGAACAACATCTTTTATCATCAGAAGCACTACACTTGCATACATGCATGCCCGACGCCCTCCGATTGCCTCCGAATACATATCAATCCTAACGATGGTCATTTGTATCCCTGTTCCCGACCTCAAATCGAAAAACCTAAAGAATAAAAGTTGTAGGTCTACTCGTTATCTTTCCGAATCAGCCTGAACCACCTTAATCGGAGTTCGTATGAAAATGTTATGGTCGTTTTACCAAAGGATGTCAAAATAGTCACATCTGACACTACATGAGCGCAGCTGCACCCATATAAGCCTTGGGACCAAAGACATCTCATACCTCTAGAGGACAAATGCTATGCCCCAACAGACTTAGGGAGACGGTAAGAATGCGCTTAATAACAAAATCGTAATTACCGGCCTTCGTTTCTTATTTTTTGACCCTTTTTCTCCTACTAATCTTCATAATTTAAGCTATACACATCCAAATTAGTCCGTTTTTGATTCTATGGATTCATAATTCATAGAAATACAACATACCAAAGAATCAACAATTTACAAAAACATACCTAAATCTTGACCTAAAACTCATGTTTATACTAAATTTTCATGTTTTTACATGTTTAGCAAATTCATTCACTACAAATTCATTTCTTAACCAAATTAATTCATTCAACTTGCATTTTTTCGTATCTAAAGATGGTATCATAAACAACTCTTAATTTTCAAATTTATACATGATTGAATCACAAAGTTTTGACTCTAAAACAAGCTAAAACATATATTTTCCACAAGAACGCAAATCCTTCATTTAAAACTTGTTTCATGATAATTTAATTTCTGAAAATTGTTTATAGCATACATAAAACATATTATAATCATGCACCACCATATATACCAATTCTCCAACAAATTCAACCACTAAAACTCCAATTTTTATGAAAAACCAAGAACGCAAAGGATAACGAACAAAGAGTTGAATTACTACCTTAATTCTTGATTATGTTCTGTTAGATGATGATTAGAGAGGCTTTGAATAACTATTCCTTCCCTTGTTTCTTCTTCTCTTGACAAACTATAGAGAATTCACAATTTTTTTCTCCTAAGCTTTCTCTTCACTCTATATTTTCTCCAACTCTCTACTATGTTCTTTCACTTAGGCTTAGAAAAGACTTAACATAAAAAACATAAACTGACAATTATTATACGTATAATTATATCATTAGTTAAAAAATCATCAGTTATAAAAACTTTGAAAATCAAGAGCCATAACGCTTTGTTTGGCAAAATAAAATAAAATAAGAATTTAAAAATCCTTAAGCCTTGTTTGGTAAAACCAAATTTAAAATCCTTTTAATTTATTTTAATAACTCATTTGCTATATAGTTTAATTGTCACACCCTATTTAATTAAATTCCCAAATTAAAATTTAATTAAATTAAAGCTAACAACAACTTATTAAATCAAAAAACCACATAATAAAATTGTCACAAAATTATAATTTTATTATAATTTTATTTAATAAATTAGTACATCACTTTTAATTATTAAATTAAATCAAAATAACATTATAACAATTCATTTAGTCCTTATCAACTCTCAAATTTAATTATTAAATTAAATTAGAATATTATCACATAATAATTAATTCATCACTCTTTTTTAATTTAACTAACTTCAAAATACAAAATTACCAAATACCAACTTAATTAACATATTACCTTAATTAAGTTAATTCCCAAAACTCATGAATTATTTATTTAACTAATAAATAATCAAATTAAATAAATATTTATTTAACAATAAACACATCAACTAAAATATGTATGTAATTCAATAAATATTTGAAATTATAAATAAAATTCTGAATTGTTACAGATACGAAGTATTATACAAGTATATATGAAAGATAGCATATCGTGTATGATGAATGATTATACGAATTAGTATACGAGAAGAAAATGAAGATTATATATTATATGCTTAAACCAATAGTAATGGACTTGTGGGATTTGTGTAGGAATTGGGCAAGCCAGAGTGCAAACTTGTTAAGGCCCAAAGATATGAAATGTAAGCCCAATGTTAAGCCCAAAGTAATTAAAACTTAAGCCCAAACAAAGAACCGGACCCGTGGATCGAATCGATGGGGCACCGAGTGAGAAAAACCCATAGGGCAACTCATGTGGGCCCCATAGGTGATTCATGGCTGGCCATCTTGGTGGCCAAGTAAAAGATAAGTGTTGTGGAGGCCAAGTAATGAATAGTAAGAAGGTGGAAGTAAGGAAGTGGGATGGCTTAATGACCCTTATACCCTCACTTGGTAAATCCTATAAATATGAGAGCTTTGCCTTCATTTGTTGCTTATTAATTTCCACCAACATCTTAGCTTATATTGAGAGAAAAATGAGAGCTAGTCTTTGTAATCCAAGAAGAAGAGAAGAAGAATCAAGTTAAAGAACACCAAGGTAAGGAATGCTAGACCATTATTCTCCATCTCTTCAATTGTAGTTTGATAGAGAAGTGAATATTGGTGGAGCATGTATGATAAGGAGGAAGAAGGATGACTATTAGAGGACTTACACTTTAATAAACCATGTTACAAGAGAATCATAATCATAGAAGTTATGAACTAATGAAGAATATTTAAAAACTGTCGTTTGTTGTTGATGGACATATTTAAAACCATCGTGTATAGGATTAGATGAAATATGTTTGGTTAGGATGATAGAATGATTGAATGAATCCATTTTGAACGGTGTAAAAATATCAATTAACGAAGTTATGGCAAAATTTATGAGATTAGACGATAATCGTCGAAACCGTGAAATTTTCAGAATGAAAGTCAAAAGTCACCATTGAACTCAGAAATATTAGTTTTTGATGGAGTATAGTCTAAGTTTGAATTTTAGATTTGCGGACTCGAGAATGCTCGAATTCCAACTTAGAACGAAGAAACGAGCTATGAACGTTCATGAACGTTTAACGGATTCGTAATAAAGAACTTAATCGGTGAATTCCGTGTTAACGGATTTGAAAATGTAAAATTTTCTAATAAAATCGTAGTACACATGATATGTGAGCTAACGGCTTTTGAACAAGCCAATTCCGACTTATAATGAGTAAGTTATGAGCCCATAAAGGATTGTAGTAGAAAATTTGGGAAATTTTTCTGAGGCACAAGGCAAGTGCGGCCCAAGGAGTAAAAGCGGTATGCATGACTCTGTGTCAAACCCCACCCATCGTGAAGTGGATACCATGTGCGGTAACACATATAGAAGGAGAATGGCACCGCAGTCACGTAGACCCAGTATCACATTATCATTGACTCACGCCACTATAAGAAAGGCAAATACAGCCAAAGACTAGAGGAGAGATAGTAAGAAAGAACATGAATGTAATGAAATGAAATTTGATTGAAGATAGATTATAACTTTAATTAACTTAAAGTAAACTCATTAAAGATGATTATAACTGTAAGTTAATAACTGAAGGTTGATAAAAGATTACTTAAACGTAAATACAAAGTAATACGATAAACCGTAACGAATGTTAACCAATCTAATGAATGATTAGATTAAGAAGAAGGGGAAGATAGATTAGTGACCATACTTGATTGTTTATGACCTAATGTGGTATGTTATGTACTTATGTATTGTAGAAATCCTTAAAGACTCAAAAGGAAAGTATATTAACTGTAGAAGACGATGAAAGCAAGTATTCTAAAACCTTATCTATGTTCTTTCTGGACAAGCTTTGTGATTCATGTATCTTACACATGGATTGATGTATAATGAAGTTGAAGCTAATTCCTTCGGCTAGACTTAATGTGTTTTGTAGATTTCCTTATAATCTATCAAAATGTTATCAATGTTGTTATCTTTTGCCAACTGTTATGGTATGGATTTCAAAGAAAGACTGAGTATGAATAAACAAATGTTTTGTCGTCAAACGACAGGCACGTGAGGTTACCAAAACTTAAACATAGATACGTTTAATGAAGTAGTGTTGTACAACATAGAGTACTATAGGCTGATCACCTAGATCTGCTCGTAAGATATACTGGACTTACAAACTTGGTGTCGGGTTGTCCTTTTCAAAGAAAGAATGAAATGTTCAAGGTCTTGGACCAAAATTGATGTTTAACATATATTGTGTATTGTAAAACATTTTTAAGAAAAGAGAAGTGTTATTTTGAATTATCTATAGTACTTCATAACTATTAATTCAGTTATAGAAGATATACGATTCATATGATTCAAACCTATTGCTTAAATGAAATTGGCATACTTGTTGAGCTAGTTATGTTCACTCTTGCTTGAACTATACAAATGTAGCTAAGACCGAACGAACTGAAGGATCCAGTAAGGATAAAGGGAAGGCTAAGGTAGACCAATAAGCTGTCTTTGTAATAGTATAGTATGAACGTTGTAATTATTTGATATTATGACAAAGAATACGTGTAATGGTTACAAAGAACCTGGGAAGGGAAATATTGTTTTGGAATATATAGAAGACATATTCACTCTTTTGAAGCATTTCAATTAAATGTGTGTGTGAATTGTAGCACCGTGTAGCACAATATGTCGGGTTGGAAAATACCCGAATTTGGGGGCGTCACATGTATAGTAATCTTTATCATGTTCATTCCATTGCATTGTTATAGTTTATGCCCTAAAGGCCAATTATTTGATATACTTGCTTAACGTTTTGATATTATATTTGATTAAATAAATGAATGATTTTATTATGGTTTTATTTACTGCGTTATATAATTGTTAACATAATAAAATTCCTTAAAATAGTGATATAAATTATATAGTTTCAAGTATGTGACTTGAACATGAGATTATATAATTACAATTAGTATCATTGTTCTTAAATGTCCCTAGTGGAGTATCATTGTTAATGGGACAACATTGATGCATTGAGACTAGTATGTGGATTGACTGATGACCAAATCTCATTGGTCATAAATATATGAGATATTAAGTCAATACATAGGTACATGTTAGAGAACGATGTACTAGACAGACCCACCATGAGAATTCTATGTGGAGCATTATGCGAAGTATCATTAGAAATTCTCATAGTGATAATGATGTAATGGTCCTCCGACCTGAAATCACTATATTACTACACGGGAATTTATGTACTTTGATATCATCAAATTACACCTTTAATAGGGTGGACTATAAAGGTGATTATTGGGTACATCATGAATCATGTGAGGAATATGAGTGATCTAGATGGAATTTAACCCTCCTATATATTAGGGATGATATCCATAGGCCTCTTGATTGAGTAGGACTATGAAATGCATGGCCATGCTCAAATAGTGATTTGTTTCATATACTTTGCTCATTGATCAAGAAAACTCAGATTAAATTATGAAGAGTATGACACATTCCATGACTCGAGTTTAATCTAGGATATTAAGGTTAAAAGGATTAAATTACATTGAAACGTTGGTCACGAAAAGGTTGTATCGAATCATCGATCTTATTATTACTTGGGTAGCAGTGATGCATTACTAGATGTCGATCACTGTTTATAATTTTATAATATGATTTTAAAATTATTGTCAACGTAATAATAACCTATAGGGTCACACACATAGAACGTAATTTAAAATGGAATTAATTTAAATTTCAAGGATTTAAATATATTAATATGATTAATAGTATTTAAATCACGAATTTAAATTAAAAAAAGGATAATTTGTATAAATGTATATTAATTAAGTAAGACTTCATTAAGATATATATATATATATATATATAAATTCGGATTTTATTAAAATACGTTTTTGATTAATCCCTTTTTAACTACTATATATATGATATAGTAGCCACTTAGGGTAATATCATAACACCATAACCCTAGCCGCTCTTAGAGAGAGACTAGAGAGAAATTCTCTAAAATCCATTCCTTTTGGTGGCTAGTACCACAGATTAGTTTTCGCGAGATCGATCGTGACGGTTCATGTGGGCGTCAGTGTGGATACCGTAGAGGCACGATTCGCTTGGATTATGTTGGAGATTCGAAAGCGCATCAATTTGAAGCATTTTCATATTCGGTATAATTTCTAACCACTGAATTAATTATTTTCGCATGGATCCTGTTTGGGGTTTCGAAAATTGCTTTAAATTGTTCTATGTCCGTTGTGCATTTCTGTGTCGGAACCCTACATGCATTGCATAAATATGATAAAGAGGGGTATCTATAGACACTCAAAATTTTGTTTTCCTGTTACTAACTATGTACGAGGGCAAAAACATCTTTTTACACCCTGGGGATAGCCCCGGAGGACTATAGTAAACCTCAAACCATGTAGACAGCCTCGTGGGTTATTAAATCAAACCCAGGAGATAGCACTGTGGGACATCAAATCAACCTCGGAGATAACCCCGAGGAAAGACAGAATCAACAGTAGTCAAACATTGGAGACAACCCCGAGGGACAGCCAAAAGCCACCTCAACCCTGGAGACATCCCCGGGAGGGCAAAGAGGGAATGTTGACAACTAAACATTAAAAAATAGGTATCCCACTATAAATAAGGTCACAAAGAGCCATTGCAGCAATCCCTGAGTACAAATTGCGCAAGATAGCTCAACGGATTGCCTACGAAGACTTGAAGATGCTATTCTAGTCATGGACCAATCTTCTTAGATTTAGAAAAGGGCAAGCACTATGTCATTGTGTAGCTCTCGGAAAAAAAAATTTAGAATGGTATGGTACACCTACATAGGATTCCTGAATTGAAAGTTATCAAAGTTTCAAGCAACCTAAACAGTAATTGAGGTGTACATACTTTGAGGCAGTAGGGCCCACTAGGCCCAGCCGCAGGTTTACCTGTGGCTATCGCACGTAGACTTGCGGGTGGCTGAGTCTATAAATATTGGACCCCCCAGCTCATTTCAAGAGTTCTGAAGAGAGAGAGAGGGTCCAGAAGAGAGAAAATTCAAGTATCTACGAGAGAAAGGGAGTTTTTTCCTGTTTAAACACTGTAAATCTCTTCTGTAAACACTTATATACATATATACTTCAACATATCAAGTTTTAACCGGTAAAAATTGAGTTTAAAGGTGTTAAAAGATGTAAGACCCCGAATTTTATGAAATAAAAGTATTCAATTTTTTCTATTTAGTAAATAGTTAAATTGATAAAAGTTTAAAGTTAAGGGTGATATATGTAAATTTTTCAAAGTAAACAAGTGGTCATAAAATATTCCTTTTGTTGGGAAATATTTGTTTGGTCGATGAATATTCTTTTTGTCAGAGAATATTAAATATAACGGTCTTGATCATTGGTGGACCCTTACGGAATGAATGTCGAGGATATAAAGCGACGTAAATAACCTTTTTATAAAAATAACAAGAAAAAGCTATTCTGCAGTTAAACTGTTGAAATACCCGATGGTTAAAATACGATGTCTGTGGTTGTTGCATGATGAGTACTACGGTATTGCACAATAATTTTAATTATTGATTCTTACGTAAGAAGTCACTACTTAATAATTGTTTCAGTAATTACTGTTCAATATTTTATTTTATTAATTCAATAATTGTCACTACACAGTATTTCCCATTATCAGATCAATAATTCATATTATTTGAATAATATTATTAGATAGAATTATTGGCAATGTCTAAAGAAGTTCTGTCTAGGAAAGGGGTTTGGTCACCTAATTGCGCGCCAGTAAGGAGAAATCCTTATCGAAAAGCCCCCTCGTTCCTAGGAACAACCTGGTTGTCAATATTATAGTTCTGTAATATTATTTATGAATAATTAATTATTGATTTATATGATAAGAAAATATTTATTTTATGTGGATATAAATGAAAGAATTAATGCTGATATGTTTTATCAGTATTTTGTCACAATTGAGGTGTTGAAAATCATCCGTATGTGGATTTCGGTCATTTTTCGTTTAGAATTAGGAAAAACTTTCTTCTACAAAGTTGTAGAGAATTAAAATTCATATAAAATGGACATAAGATTCGGATTTTTTTGATAAAAAGGCTATTTATTATGAATTATTGAAGTTTTAGAATAATTGATTTTTGGAGTTATAATTTTTTTAAAAAGAAAAACATTTTTTTGTGTCGGTGGGCCCCACTAGTGTGCTGATGAATTTGGTCAAGGGTGGGCGTGAAATTTTTTAATATAAAATATTATTTTATTAAATTTTCTACTTTGGTGTTCTAAGCATTTTCCTATAAATAGGGTGCTTATGTTAGAATTGAAAATCATACCAGAATCAGAAGTTTCTCTCTATAATATCGAGCGTATTTTTGTGAGTATTTAGATATCCTAAGTGTTGCTATACAATGCAAGTATCCTTCAGTATTATATCAGATATTCCAGTCAGAAATGCTATTCTTTTGAGGTAAGGGATGGTAACAGATGTTATTTTTTCCATGTAAATGATGTTATTTCCTTTAATATCATTATACCGAAATATTGATATGAATTTCATTATGAAATATTTACCTTTTCGTGTCGGAGTTACTATTCACGTATGTGGCACTATTCGCGTATATGGCATTATTCATGTATATAGCACTATTTACGTATACGGCACTATTTATGTATACGGTACTATTTATGAATATGAAGTACTATTCACAGGGTACTATTCACGAAGTACTACTTCACGGGGTACTATTCACTAAGTACTATCACGGGGTACTATTCATGACGAAAAATTGATTCTTTTCTGTCCAAATTATTTTTTATACGTGAATATTATTCTTGAATTTTACTCCACAAAATAGTATCATGTTGACAATTTTGACATTTTTAAACTCTGGATAAATTAAAAATCTTTAATATTTATCCTTGATTTCGTTTGATTGATGCTTATAGCATGGTCATTATCCTCATGTTTATAATGTAACGAAAGTCATCTTTGGCCCGTAGCGCATAGATAAATTGTTGATTTTTGGTTTTACAGTTGTATATCTTTGGCTTATGTGCAAAGATGAACTATTGATTGATAGCTTTGGCCCGTAGTGCAAAGATGGACAGGTGTATGACATGATCATGACTACTGGTGATACTAACGAATATCCTTGGCCTGTAGTGCATGGATAATTAGATGATGTGATTAGCAGGATCATGACCATTAGTTAACGGTTGAATGTCTTTGGCCGTAGTGCACTGACAGATAACTGATTGGTATGATCATTGTGATTACATTTGAATATCTTTAGCCTTTGGGGTAAGGATATTGAGTAAACGTTCTATTAAGCCTTTGTGGCAAGGAAAAACTGTTGATTTACGTAATTATAAATATAAATTGTGAATTTAACTATAATCTTTAGTGGTTCAGGTGAAGACCGGTGATGAAAGTTCTCTTTGTCTTGGGTACAACAAAGAACTATTGATGAGTATTACAGGAATAAAATATTAACGATCGACTTTTAATTTGGAGGAGATAGTAGACATTATGTTCTACTTGACTCTTCTAATGGATTGTTGATTCCGCTGTAACTATGGTTGAAAAGTTTTATCATCTACCATATGTTCTAAATCTCTGATTTATTACTGATGAAGGCTATTGATAAATTATTTATCTTAGTCATAACATTCTTTACTGGGCTATTTGTGCTCACCCTTTTGTTTCACAATTCCTTTCAGGTAATAAGAGTGTAGATGGGTCGAGCGGGGATATCAAGAAAATAGTGTGATAATCCGAGACTGTGGAAGTTTCTAAATACATTATAAAACAACATATAATTGTATGGAGGACCTAAGATGGGTGTGTCATATATTATACTTCACTTAATAATTGATTTTGGTGAACAACAATAAGGTGATGAGAACCCGACTTTGAAAGCGTCAAAAGTGCACCTCATTAGAATGAACATGATAGTAATCTTCTCGTTCTTCTTTGGGGTCTTGAAATATTTGTTGTTGTATTTTATATGGCATTGTAATAATTTGAGTTTTGATACTGTCTACAAGATAATATTTGTGTTAAAACTCACAGCCTGTATGTTATCATATTTGCACGACAGTACGACAATTGTATTAATGAAGATTTGTATTTGGAAATTATGTTGAGTTTATTTCGTGGCGACCCAGAATGGGTTGGGTGGATTGGACCTATTTTGGGGGGTGTTACAAAAGCCATTCGATAGCAGTTCTCATGCCAGACTGTAAGATCTCTTCAGATCTGCTTTCATTTCTTACTTTACTATATATAAGTGATATATATATATATATATGTAAATATTAATTGATACTGATTAGATCTAGTTTTTAACCGTTCATTTGCTGTAAATAGTTGATATTTATCAATGTATTGACTAGATCTAGCCAGATCGAGCTTTTCAAAAGTTATAAAACCTGAACCGTTGAGCTAGAATGGCTAAAATCTGGATAGATCTAGTTTTTTTAAATATTTAGCAACCACGTGACCCTAGATCTATATCTAGAGGAAACAGGAAGCTTGTTTACTTGCGTACAGGGATTTGATCAATAAATCCCTTATTTAGCGAAGTTTTAAGTTAGATGTAAATATCTATTGCAATATATGTCTCGCAAGCTTTTTAAATGATATGATGCGAGCCTAGGAATCACAGGGTTGACGATTCAATCAATTAATCTAGATCCAATTCCTATGATGGACATATTTAAATTGTACAACCAACTTGCAACCCTTTATAAATGTAAATCCAGGGCCTTAAAACGGTTATCTGAATTTAAGGCTCTAAAATAGTGAAAAATCATGTATGTGGTGTAAGAACTCGAATTTTCAAAAAATATTAAAATAAGAATTTAGTAGATAAAATTCTTGAGGTATGTGAAGGGTTCAAATAAAAATATATAATGTGTTACGAGATATGTGGTATTGAGTTACATAGGGTAAAATGAAATATGTAATAAGTAATTGATGTGTTTAATAAATATATATCCTTATTATATATTTGTTATATATTGTAGAGATGAATTAGTAAGAAGATGGATAAAATTTATCTATTGATGTTAAATAATTAATGTGAAAATTATTTTATATTAGTAAGTTGGTGACATTAAAATATCTTTGATAATCACCAATTTCTTGAGTGAGTATCAAGTCTAAGGTAGTGCAATCTTACTCTTTAATGGTTGACGTATAGGAGCTGGGCTAAACGATTCCTTCAGAGAGCGGAGGTATATACAAATTGGTAACCGATCTAACTCACTGTGAAAACATTGTAGACGAGACGGAAACTAATTTGTTGGTTGTTTGTGGGAAACCACTCAGTGTACTATATTGAATACTATTAAGGACTCGATGTGTGTTAGGTTTGGACTTGTATATATGTACGTGGTTGACGAGAGAAGAGAATTGATATCCTTTAAAGTGATTAGAGAATTATTGAGTGAATTGATACACGGCAAGAAGTGAGGATTAAATGTATGCATGTATGTGTTATATTCGAGTATTGTGTTATTGGTGGGAAGAAACCGTAAAGAAATGTTATAGTTGGTTAAACTAATAAGAGAATAGAGTTATAAAACTCGAAGTGTGATCCTTAAATTGTTAAGAAAAATAGTAACCCATGATGTGGAATCAAAGAGGGCATTGATGTTAGACGAGTTAACACTTAAGGAGGATGTATAAAGTATTTAGAGGCGTAGGTTTCATTTCTGCTAAGGCAGAACTTGTCTTCCTGGAAATTTGGTATGGCGAATCGCTCCATTTTCAAGCTTATGACCAAAGACAAATTGCGGCCATGCATCGTAGAAAACTCTAAGTCAGTTTATGATATGTGATTTCAAGCCATGTATACTAATAACTCTTGTAAGGCCATAAATGGTGATTTAGTTGACCATGAATGGATTAATTAGCATAAGAGGAATGAAAGAAATATGTTAATTAATATTTTATATTCTAAACATATTACATAGTATTGTAATATTTGAAAGATAAGCGGTTAATGAAAGAAGAGGACCAATATAGTTATAAATAATTATTGGTTAGAGATGGAAGAAGTTGTCTTAGGACAATCGAGTAATTATACGTATAATGTATAATTTAAACAATTAATAGAGTAAATATTAATTATTCTAAGTGTAAAGGTTGTACATATTATAAGTATGTAATTATTTAAGTAAGCTAAATAAATTAGCATTGAGGTAAAGTGTGTCACAAACTTTATGCTAAATAATGTGTAATATGGGAAAAATGTGAGTAGTAGTATATAATACCTATGGCTTAAGATTACATGAAGTGTGACATTTAATTGGGACTAATGATATACATATGGTAAAAGTTATTAAATCATAAAGTTGATCTAAATAAGTTTTGTTATCTCATCCTAGGTGATGAGACAATTATATGTGTACCCTAAAAGATGGGAGTAAATAAATATGTGTTATAATAATATTTATTTGAATACCAATGTGTAAGTAAATAGTAAAAAGAGATATTAAGTTATTAGTGAACAATTAAATTAAGTCCACACATGTTTTAAAGATTAAAATATGTAGACTAATGTATATGGACTATATGATGTGAGTACATAAATAATCCCTAACTTTACTTGGTGTAGTAGTATTTACACATTAAAATTACATTTGGGAATTAAAGTAACCAACTGGACCAAATTAGAGCATGTTGCTGCAATATAGAATTTATCAGTTGAGCAACGTACATGAATAGTAGCCTATCTCCTATTTTACGTAACCTCCAAGAATGGATCATTGGCTATGGCAATGGCTGATGGGGAGTGGTTGAGCAACTCTTGGCAAACCAGTTTGTTCTTCCTCCTCCCCTTGGATTAATTCAGTGTGCAAGACTATTAACTGAGTATTATATTTGATATAAATAGAACCTCTCCTTCTCAAAGTCCCGTTACATGAATTGTCTGTCAAAAAAATTGAGTTTGAGAGTAAGAGTTGCTGGAGATTAAGGAAGAGTTTATCAATCCCAGAAGGGAGAAACTAAGCAACCTAAGCATTCAAGAGGTAATCTTACTATCATATATGTTCTTGAATCCAAGTTCTTCAATTTTTAGAAATATCATGAAAAAATAGCTTTTGAGTCACAAAATTGATGGCTAAGGGTTGTTATAATCTATGAATTGATGTTAGGTACTGTTAATATAGTTAGAAACGAAATCAACGAAAGTTAAACGAACCAATTTGGTTGAGAAACGAATTCGTAGTGAATGAATTCGAATGAATTCGCTAAATTTGTCAAACATGAACATTTAGTATGAACATGAGTTGTAAATCTATATTTGGTTAGTTAATATTTATGTTAGTTGATGGGTAATTGGTATGTTGTAGTTTTATGAGTTACAAACCTATAGAATCGAAAATACACCAAATTGGATGAGTATAACTCATGTTATGATCATTGGAAGGAGGTTTGGTCTGTGTAATCATGAAGAAGCGAGCCTCGAGGGCTCTGTTTCTGCGACTTGGGGCACAAATTGCGCACGCCCCAAGGCCATTTAGGTGGAGCTGCGTCGGGCTTCAATCTTTGTAGTAGATTACTTCCGACTGCTATATAAAAATTAGGCATAACATTTTCATACGAACTCCGATTGTGGTGATTCAAGATGATCCGAAACGAGGACGAATAGACCTACAACTTTTGTTCTTCAAGTTTTTCAATTTGAAGTCGTTAGAAAGGGTTAAAACAGTCATCTTTGTGACTGTTACGTAATAGGAGGCGATCGGAGGGCGTCGAGCGATCACATACGCAAGTATAGTGCTCCTGGCGATGCAATATGTTATTCTAAGTGATAAAACATAAAAAATGAAAGATATTAGACATGACATATAAGATTACCTTACTCATAAGGGAATACTTTAGTATGAATTAGTATGTGTTTTGAAAAGAACTTAAAGTTTTGGAAAAATAAATATTTACGAACCTTGAGTCTTTGAAGTTATGATATTCTAACACATACCTATTGTTGAGATATGAGTATACCTAAGCATGAGAAGTGATTTAAAGTGGCTTTACTTATTATCAACCTACAATAGCTTAGTTGAAAATGTTTTCTAAAGAAAACATGAAACTTTGAGAACGAACTTAAAGTAACTTGTGTACTTAAAGTTCTAATCATAATAACATACATACATGGCTTAGTTAGCTATGAAATGAGATTTAAAGTTGCACCTAGTTGCTTTAGCTTGGCCTAGAATGACTTTTAAAAGTGAATTTGAACGCCTTGCGAAACTAAGCTTTTATAAACATGGCTTACATGTGTGCTCATCTAGTTAGACACCATATAAGTCGTGCGAGTATGAATTGTAATGATTTCTCAAATGATGAACTAATGAGTTGAATATATACGAGCATACGCATTATAGGCATTTAACATCCTTACGTGATGAAATGGTTAAGATAGTTCATTCTTTCTACATGAACCTACTTAGTGAAAACAACTTAAAGTAAAAACACGAGACACCCAACTTGGGCTAAGACCTCTTGACATGAGGATACGTTATGTGTTAACAGTCATGCGTGCTAAGAACCTAGATGAAACCAGAAAATAAATACTCAACTTTGAGTGCGGCGGGGGGCCATTCACAGAATAATTGCCATCCCAAGCCTAACTCTCAAATGGCAATTTCATGCTACCAGACGATTTAATCTCAGGACATTTTATTTGCCTTTTGATTTTGGCAACTTACTGATAGTACTATCCTAAGCTATAGTACTTGACATGGATGATGTTTTAAGCCTAAGAGCATGTAATGGTTATATAAAACCCAAAATTTTTAAAAGTTATTAAAGTTTGCAAAATGTAAGAACGATGTCGATCGCGTATCTTTAGACTTTAAATATGTGTCGAACACATAGCGAGTCAAGTGTGTGATAAAGATTTATGAATGTT
The DNA here is from genome assembly GCA_020205605.1 of Panax ginseng. Taxonomy (NCBI): domain Eukaryota; kingdom Viridiplantae; phylum Streptophyta; class Magnoliopsida; order Apiales; family Araliaceae; genus Panax; species Panax ginseng. Next base: position 36,360,808 of record CM035129.1, read on the forward strand.
GATATAAAGCATGTGTAGCTAATATGTACTATATATACATAGGTATTCTAAGAGTTTATTAAGAAAGCAAAGGGAAGGTCTTAAAAACCAAGATAGAGAACAATGTAAAATTTTTATTACATTAAGAATGTATGAATGCATGACTAATGGATATGAATCCATGATTATATAACTGTGTAGGAATACACGAAGTGCAAATAAGCTTTAAGCAGTTAAGTCGTAGTTAATAAACTACGAATCAGGCAAGTCTTTCAGTTCCTATTTGATATATGAATTTGATAACTGTTAGTTGATCTATATTATGCTATGTAAATGTTGATGTATATATATGAAATGCATATGAGATATGTATGAAATGTGAAAGTTGATCTTTGATGATATGCTTGTGAAATAAATCTCTATGCCTGTTATATGAGAAGTAACATGCGTAGTAAATATTAATTGATTATGAATGCATGAACTGAATATGCTATTATATGCTATGTGCTGCATGAAAACTGTTAGAATTGCTGGGCTGTCGAGCTCACCCTTGCAAATAACCACTTTTGCAGGATAAGGATACACGGTAAAGGTTATGTGCTATCTGATTGATAAAGTTCAATGGTATCGAAGGAGATTGATTTATTATTTAACTAGATGCTCTCGAACCATGTTTAGGTTCTAGTAGATGTACATGATAGTAGTTTATAATGAGTAATACATGTTGCGTCATAAAGTTGTATTATGTGATACATAGAGAAATTCGAATTGAGATGTAAATATTTATACAGTAATTCGAATAGAGTGAATCATAGAATAATTTGATTCAAGAATTTGTAATTGATTCGAGTTAAGATATCAATAAAAGATTTATTTTCAAAGGAGATGGAAAAAGTTTAAATTATTCCGCATATTTGTATAACATCGAATGTGATGTAAAACAGGAATAGTAAATAACCAAGATTAGAAACTTATAAAAGTTTGGGGTCATTACATAGATCCTGGAAATGAAAAAAATTTATGTTCTACATCATAATAAGCAAGGTTATATTCATTTAAGTTATGAATAAAAGATATAATAGTTGACGATAGTAGTATCGTGGCGGACCAGATTCGAGGTTCGAAGGGACCTGGATTTGGGGGCGTCACATGTGGTGCTCAGGCTTACTTTGATGGCTTACATTCCCATAAGAAGTCTGACCCTTGTAAATAGTTCATGTTTAGCCTCGAAGATGCTTCACATCTCGAGAAATAAAATCAAATAAATTCGTTATTAGAATAAAATTGGAAGTATCAAAGGGCCTTGATTTCTATTCGGGCAAAAGGGTTTGAAAACCAGATTTCAAAACCTCACTTTCATATCTTGTTTAAAACTAAACTTTTATGTAAATAAAACCCTTTGTACATAGGTTTAAAGAGGTACAACACTACTTTCAAAACAAAGAGCAAAACACCTTTGCAAAACAAAAGCTTTCAACACACACACATACACACAATGCATAGGGAATGAAAATGTAGCGGTAACCGTGTTTCACGGAAGTCGAGGGGTGCCTAAAATCTTTCCCTCGCTTAAGCAAGCCCCCGAACTCTATGAATCTTGAGTTCCAGACCAATTAAATAGAGTCACATATTGGGAAATATTTCAAAAACTTTTAAAACTCGGATGAGTTAATACATCCATTTAAATTCATATCAACTAGCGGCTCTGTCTAATTCGGCCCAATCGCACATAAATTCAATCTTTTCAAATCGTCGACATGTATGTCGGTCTTTTCTAAAATACACCCTTTAAGGAAGATAAATAAAATCAACATAAAATAAAGGGTAGAAAAACACCTAGAAAAGGGAAACATAAAAAAAAGGAAAAAAAAAACAGGCGTCAACAAACAACACATTTTTAAGATGTGGGATTTCCCCGACATCGACAAGTGGCGACTCTGCTGGGGATTTCAGAGGATTAAGTCGTATTCAATCTTGTTGATTTTCATTCTGCATTTGCATATTGTGTGAATGGTCTATGTGTGTGATGAATGTTTTAAAAAATTTCAAGCACTTTATATTAGTTCCTCACATAATGTCATCATTTGCATGCGGTAAGACGCGATGAATGTATATGAATGTATGTTGTGTGATTCCTCCTCCAGGAGGCGAATCCATCGGTTGTTTATTACTGGACTCTAAAGGGCATTCCCTTGTAAGGCTCAGGAAAGGAACCACTCAAATCCGCTTCAATTGAAAGATAGGATATTTTCATACTGTAAATTGTGAAGATCTGGGAACCTTCATTCTAAAAAGCCTCGTGAGAGTAATCCTAAGATGAGCCAGCCTCTAAAAAAACCAATGTACAGGATGTTTCTTCATAACTTGTTACTCTTTCTTATGTATATATCCCGTCTTGTCATCAAAAATAAATTGACCTCAGTTTTACAAGAAAAGATTAAAAAACCTCAAACCTAATGCATAACATATCATGCATCCATACCTTCTACCAATATTAAAACTAAACTATATACCTTTTATGTGTAGATTGGTCCTATAACACGATCCCAAGCCAAAAAGGCGCGGTCACCACTATGGCTCCCCCCGAAATAGGTCCACACAACCCATTCTGAGTAGCCAAATACGTGGTACAGAAACCAAGTATAAACTTTATTAATACAACTATCATGCAAAATGCGACAACAAATACGCTATGAGTTTTATTACAAATATTATCTCGTAGACAATATCCAAACTCAAATAAAGTTCTTATTACAATTATTGTAACACTATTTTACAAAATAGTGAGAACTACTATAATAACTATCTTAGACCATTACTCCACTCCCCGACTAGTCCCAGCTACATTCTCGTCTCCTAAGAAGAACAATAAGAAACTAAGATTCATATATCAAAGATAATTTGGTCAGAAAAGAAACTAATTTTGTCATGAATAGTACCCCGTGAATAGTACCCTGAGTGAATAGTACCCGAGTAAATAGTACCCCGTGAATAATATCCCGAGTGAATGATACCCGAGTGAATAGTACCCTGTGAATAGTACACCGACTGAATAGTATCGGAGTGAATAGTACTCCATAAATAGTACACCGAATGAAAATATTAAAATTTAATAAGAAATTTTAGACCAATATTCCAATGAAACGATACTAGATGAAGCACAAAACTCAAGGATGTTCTACTATTTTCAGGGATTATAGAAGCAATATTTACCATAGTAAGTTTAGATTTAGGAATGTGAAAAGAAATAATATAGGAAACTGAAAATGAATTTTCACCCGTCATGCCATAATCCGCGTAGACAGATCTTTTTCACAAATAAAAAATGACTACGAAGGGTTATTCACCATGCATGCAGTAATCCGCGTAGCCAGGTTATTCCCACAGATTAAAGAATGAATACGAAGGGTTATTCACCATGTATGCGGTAATCCACATAGACAGGTTACTCCCGCAGATTAATAAAGAATGAATACGAAAAATAATATCCCTTACGAATACAAAAAGTAATAGCACTTACCATACGAAAAATAACATCCCTTACAAATACGAAAGAAATAATACTCCTTACCTTAGTAGGAGATTGTATATTGCAATAGTGAAGTAGCAAAATATTGTTCTTCTTTCTCTCGATAGTTTCTCTCCCTATAGTTTTAGTGAATTCATAAAAAATAATGAAAGAATAAGCTTCTATTTATAGGAGAATGAACTAAATAGTAACTAATTCACGAACAGTCAAGATTAATTTAATATTAAAACGAACGGTCCATATTGATTTACTATTAAAACTTCAACCGACGGTCCATATTGATTTACTATTAAAACCTCAACCGACGGTCTATATTGATTTACTATTAAAATCTCAACCGACGGTCTAAAAAATTAGCACATCTTCTCATGGAATAATAAGCCAAACTTAACCGCCTCATGACAAACTCCTTTATTTATATCAAAAATTGAATAAATATTTATCACAAATCACTTATCTTCAATAAACACATTATTAATATTTTAACAATTATTCATCATTAATATTATAACTCACAATATTGACAATCAGATCATTCCCAGGAAAAAGGGGGATTTCCGATAAGAATTTCTCCTTATTGGCACGCAATTAATTAACTTAACCTCTTTCCTCGACAGAACTTTCTAGACATTGTCAATAATGTAAATAATAATATGAATAACTTGTCATCTCAATTATTAATTTAATAATATAAAATATTGTGCAGATGATACTGATAATAATTGAATCAATAATATGAGATACTATGAAGCAACTACTGTAACAATTATTGAATGAAACTGAGTGACTTCTTACATAAGTATCAATAATCGAGATATCTTTATGCAATACCGTAGCTACTGGTACAACGCCAGACATTCGTTTTTTTTATCATCGGTATTTCAACAGTTTAACGATAAAAATTTTGTCATTATTTTTTATAAAAATATTATTTCTGTCGCTTTCTATATCCGGCAATTATTCCGTTATGTGGTCCACCAATGATTATACAATCGTACAAATATTTTCCGACAAATAGAATATTCTCCAACACAATAAATATTTTATGATAACTTGCTTACTTTATAAAATTTTCACATATCACCCTTAACTTTAACCTTTTATCAATTTAATCATTTACTAAATGGAATAATAATTATAAGAAAATTGAATAATTTCATTTCATAAAATTCGGGGACTTACAATAAAAGTGGCGAAGGAAACTTTTTGCTCCTCTGTGCATTTTAAGACATCAAATATCTTGGTGATCTGCCTAATCCATGCTTCTGCCTTAAGTGGATCTGATTTTCCCAAATACTCCAGCGGTCCCAACTCCTTGAATTGCTTAACAGTGACCAGCCGTGAGTTTTCATTGTTTCCACCTGCATTTTGAACAGGAGTTTCTCTCGTTTGGTGTTGCATAAATTGTAGAAAGCTCCTAAACATTCCATCATTCATCATTTGGTCGGTATTGTTGTTTATATGAGGATTATTGCCTTCTAGATGCACATTTTCTTGGCTATTGATTGGCGGTGTCTTAACGGTCTCATGTACTCCATTGCTTATCTCAAAATTTTTATATGTCATTCTCAAACACTGCCACAAAATAAGGGTTAATTAAAAAAATTCATATACCACATATTAACCCTATATTCTGACCGACCAATAACAAATAAGCTTAGGTAGGACACTAGCGAATGATTTATCATATCACTCAACTCTAATACTAATTGTGATGCCCCCCCAAAATAGGTCCACACAACCCATTTTGAGTAGCCAAATACATGGTACAAAAATCAAATACAAACTTTATTAATACAACTGTCGTGCAAAATACGACAACATATACGCTGTGAGTTTTAATACAAATATTATCTCGTAGACAATATCCAAACTCAAATAAAATTTTTATTACAATTATTGTCACACTATTTTACAAAATAGCGAGAACTACTATAATAACTATCTTGGACCATTACTCCACTCTTCGACTAGTCTCGGCTACATTCTCGTCACCTAAGAAGAACAATGGAACCAAAAGAAAAAGGGTGAGCTCAACTAACCCAGTAAAAAATATTATGACTAAGATAATGTAGAATAAATTATCCTTAATCCTCAATAGAGAAAAATCTGATAGAATACAATAGACAACAAGTTTTAGATCACAATTACAGCGAAAATAACAATCCATTAGAAGAGTCAAGTAGAGCATGATGTCTACTATCTTCTATGATTTTAAAATTCCATCATCAATATTTTATCCATGTAACACCAATCAATAAATGTTTCAAATCAACAAATTATCTATGCATTACGGGCCAAGAATATTCGTTTGTGTCACCAGTGGTCATGATCATGCCAAACATCTGTTCATCTATGCATTACGGGCCAAAGAGGACTTTCACCACATCATTTGTCTGTAACCTTACAGGTCATAATTATACCAATACACAGCCCCGGTCATAATCACACTAATCAACAAAATCATCTACTACACCTATGCACCAAAGATGACTTTTACCATAATATAAGCATGAGGATGATGGCAATGATATAAAGAATCAATCAATAAGATCAAGTATAAATATTAGAGATTTATAATTCAATTTATCCAGAATTCAAGAATGTCTAAATTGTCAACATGATAACTATTTGTGAAGTAAAATTCAATAATGATATTCATATATCAATAATAATTTGGATTAAAAAAACTAAATTATTGTGAACAGTACTCATGAATAGTACCGTATGAATAGTACTCCAACATGAAAAGATTAAAATTTAATAAAAATGTTCAGACAAATATTCTAACGAAATGATATTAGATGAAGCGCAAAACTTAAGAAATTTTTAATCTTTTCAAGAATTATAGAAGCAATATATAGTAAGTTTAAATTTAAGAATATGAAATGAAATAATATACCTTACATAACATAGAATATGAAAAAAAATAATATTTCTTACGAGTATTAAAATAAAATAATATCATTTACAAATATTGAACGAAAATTTGTTGCTATTGTATTGAGTTTATAGAGTTGAATGTGAGAGCACAAATTGCTTATTTTAGCTTTGTATTCAGAGGTTCAAAACCGAATAGAAGTTTTTATTTCATTAGAATTGTTAATCTCATTCTATCGAATGTGGATTTTATTTTTATTTTTTACAACATCTTATATGTAGTATACATGTGGCTATAATTTTTTAAGGGATAATTTTAGTCTATAAATTATAATTATTTTTCACATTTAACCCTTAAATTATTTTAAACGAAAAAAAATTATATTTTCATTTATTTCATCTTCAAATTTTATTATTTTTATAATGTTTGTCGAAATTTTAAAAAGTAAAATAATTAAAGTATATTAAATATTAAAAACAACTATATATTAAACAACTTGAGAATTAAATATGTTTAAAAAATTTATATTTTGAAGACTTAACACAAAAATATATAATTTGAGTACGAAATATATCAAAATATAATAAGAATACTAAACGTAAAAATACGGATTCGGAAGGAGGTTATCCTTTTTTTTATATAAAATTAAAAAGACCAAAATTTACACAACCCAAATCCAAAAACAACAAATAACTTTCAGCAACTCTTTTGTGCTTGATAAAAAGTATAAAAAACTCACTAAATAATGCAAAGATAATCATAAAAATCCATAAATAATCTTGCTTCATCTCAAAGTAAAAGTAAATAAAAATCTAGTAAGCACAGTACTTCCAACAGCTTTATTATACCCAAAAAAAAATTCCAAAATCTTAATCCACCCCTATACACTATTCACAAGTCATAAACCCTCAAAGCCCTGTTATTTTCCCTCTTTAAAAAACCTAATTGTAGAGAAATACAAAGCGAACCCACAAAACAGAAATTGAACTCCAGATCAACCTCACTAGGACAGAACTGACGCGGGAGAACACCCGGACAGCCGGCCGCACGGTTAATCGGTCGGAAGAAAGAAAGACGAGGAAAAAAGAGATTACATAATTGTAGAGAATTACAGAGCGGACCCACAAAAGGGGCAGAACTTGAACTCCGAATCAACCTCACGAGCGCAGTACTGACACCGGAGAACATCCGGAACCACCAGCCGCGACGGCGAATCTGGCGGAAGAGAGAAAGACGGAGGGAAAAAGAGATTACAGTTGTTGCAGTGCATCAGTTCGTCTTTTCCCGGCCACCGCCAAACGGGGACAAAGAAGAGCTTAAGAACCTTGTCGTATTTGACGAGATCGGCAGGCGATCGGCAGTTTATGCATTTTCCTGCTCCTTTTTTCAGCACTTGGCTGACTTGTTGCTCAATCCCTCCGGCGAAGAAGAAGAACATTTTCTTTTCCCTTTGTCTCAAGATCTTATTTTATTTTATTTTATTATTCTTGACGATTTCTGTTTGAAACTTTCGAGTGTTATTTGAAGAATTGGATGAGGCCTCGAGAGTTGGTCGGTGATAGAAACTTCTCTGGATGGTTCTAGCCTTTTACGGGTTCGTTGGGCCGTGACTTATTTTATTGTTTTTGGGGTTGACAATGACTTCAATTGTAAGTAATAAATTAATTTATAAGTTATTATTTTAAAATATTATTTTTTAAAAAAATAATAATTTATTAATTATTTTAAATAATTAAGTTTGATTAAATATAATGACTATTTTATTCTTTATATTTTTTCTTAAATTACATCTAATTTCTCTCATCTCTCACCTTCTCTCTCTCTCAACTCTCTCTCCTATATTTATTTTTTATTTTACTTTTTAAGTGATATTAAAATTTTAAAAATAATAATTAAAATTGCATTAATTAAGATATCTATTTTCTCAATATTTATTTACATTTTACTTCCTTTTAATTATTTTTAGTTTTGTAAATCTCAAAATATAAAACGAATAAATAAAATATATTTGTAGGCATTCGAAATTTCATTCTCTTGTTACTAACTATGCATGAGGGCAATAGTGACCTTTTCACACTCCAGAGATAATCCTGGAGTACCACAACATCAAATCTAACCACGGAGACATCCCTGTGTAACATCAAATCAACCTTGGAGATCAACCCTAAAGAAAAGAAAAGTTGGCAGCAATTAAACCCCGGAGACAACACCAAAGGACAACCAAAAGACCCGTTAACCTTGAGACAACCCCTAGAAGGGCAAACGATAATTTTAACAAGTAAACTTCAACAACCTTAATACAACTACAAATAGGATCACAAAAAGTCATTACAACACTTCCGAGCGCAAACTACACAAAACAGCTCAACAGACTGCTTACGAAGACCCGAAGATTTCATTTTGGTCATGGACCCATCTTCCCGAATTTGAAAAAGGGCAAGCCTTATGTTATTGCGTAGCTCTCGAAAAGAGTTTTCCGGAAAGGTATAACACGCCTCCATCGGATTCTCGAATTAAAAGTTATGAAAGTTAAAGGAGACGAGGTAGATTGGTGGAGTGCACGCATTTCGAGACGACAGCAGAGGGCCTGGGCTGGGCTCACCGAGCGGTCAGCAGGTAGACCCGCAACTACTTTTTTTTATAAATAGATCCCCCCATCAACAAAAAAAATAGATAGAATTCCATCCATTTTAGCTCTTAACCCCTCCTATAATGTTCCAAACATTGATATTCTTTTTTGTAAACACTTATATACATATATACTATAACATATCAAATTTTAACCGGTGAAAACGGAGTTTTCAAGCTTTAAAAGTGATTTAAAGCTCTCCTCGCTACACATTGTAAGATCCTTTCAGATCTGAAGCTTTTACTCGCTTTTCTATATATATAACTATATATATACATGCTAAAATTAATTTTATATATATATATGTGTGTGTGTGTGTGTGTGTGTGTGTGCTGAAATCGAACTGTTGAGCATGCATTGTAAATCTGTGACTTTTTATTGCTTTTGTGTGTGTGTATATATATATATATATATATATATATATATATATATATATATATATATATATATATATTATAATTTTATTTTTATATAAAATAGAGTATATTATATTTTGTTCGCATAGTATTGCATAGTATTGCATAGTACTGCATAATGCAGCATAGTAAAATCAAAAAAAAATTTAAAAAGTTTCAGTCGAACGCCCATGAATCCTTTACTGTTCACCCGTGATTTTCTAAATTCAAATAGTATCTTGTCATTCTCCTATAAATAGGATACTTAGTTTAGAATTGAAAATCACACCAGAATTAGAGAATTCTTCTTTTATAATATTGAGCGTATTTCTTTAGAATTTAAGGAAGGTTTGAGCGTAGAAAACAGTATAAGTTTTCTTCAAGAATATCTCCGCCCTACCAGTCAGAAGTATTCTCCTTTTAAGGTAAGAAATGTTATTTTTGTTCAATACTCGTAAGAAATAATCACTACTACAAAACAATAAATAGATAACGCAAAAAAAAACGTTGTGGTTTCAGTCAGAAAAACGTCGTGATTAAGGGTGTCATCTATTTGACACCGTTACACAACGTTTTTAAAACGTTGTAGTTAAGTACATTACACAACGTTTTTTAAGAAAAAAATATTGTAGATTTGTTTTTTACAAATTAACAGATGCTTAAAAACGTTGTAGAAAGTATGATTCCACAACATTTTCTGAAAAAAATATTATAATTTAATATATCAAACAACGTTTAGACACATTTACACAACATTTATAATGTGTTATCTATTTAGACAAATTTATATAACGGTTTTAAAACGTTGTAGTGTGACTTAAAATGTTATAATACATGCATATAACAACTGTTTAGAAGGTATCATTTATTTATACAAATATACAACATTTTTAAAATGTTATAGATTGACTTGAAAAAAAAAAAAAAAAAAAAGTTGTGGTTCACCTATATTACCGGTGCACCTTCAATCTGCTAATGCCATGATATATAGCTAAAAGGTCTAAATTCTCATTTAAATTTAAAGCCAAAATGTATCAACCATTCAAAATACATCACAATAATATCATCCGTTTACAGTTTCAAATTACTACATCCACAAAATATATACCAAACTATCCATATATACATCTCAAATTCACTTTTTAATATAAATTACTACTATATTGAATTGTGAATTTGATTACATCCACAAAATAAACCTTTTAGCTAGGCGAGGAGGAGATAGCTTCACATTTTCATCCTTGTTCGCAACCCTTATATTGGTGAGTTCCTTATTCCGCACTGGATTGACCTATGATAGACAAATAAAACACCAAGTCACCTAGAGAAACCATAATAATTATACGAGAGGAAAAGAAAGTTCACATTACATCAAGATCCGTATCTCGTGAATGTTCGCCAACAATCATGCCATCATATGCCTGCAAACAGTTAAAAACTTAGTTAGTTGTAGTTGATAAGAGTATTTGTCTGCTATATTAGCTTAATAGCTATATATTTAGTTTTCCTGTGCATAAGGTAATCTATGTTAGTTGACCCAAATGCCAATTACTGAATGCTTGCTGCTCAGGGGATGACAAACCTTAAAACTGCACATGCAAGAAGTATTGCAATAATAATCCAATAAAGAGTCGTCTAGACAAAGATAAATAAAATACTAACAAAAATAATACAAAAACACTACAGAATACCTGTTAACATCTTCGCTACTGTAGACATGGATGGCCGAAGCTTTGGCATTTGTTGGGTGCAAAGAAAAGAAATTTTTATGTACTTGCTAGCCTCATCCATGTTAAAGTCCCCTTTTAATGATGTGTCCATCAATTCCTCCAACTTTCTTTCATTGTAAAGTTCCCATGCCTGGAGGAAGATTTAATGCTATATCATAAATATGGATTTAACGATTAAAGAAAATAGAGGGAGAGAGAGTGAGTGAGAGAGAGAGAGGAGAGACTTTTATGCTATAATTGATCACGTTTAAGGATTCTGAATATATCATAACACAGTATCCATGGTTTATGTAACAAATATGTTTGTTACTTGGTAGTTTTAATCATTTGCCTGAAGCACGAGACTAGTTAACTGCAAAGGAATATGAATAAGCATACAAGGTAAATTTTCAATATAGCCAGTACTATTACCTACCAACTTTGAGGATCCGATAACATGACATAAGTTGACATAAGTTGAAGCCATTTATGTTGAAATCTTTCAGCAGAAGAACGAGTTTCACAGACCATGTATTTTTTATTTTTCTATTCATTATTTCAAGTTTAGGTTCAAGAGGGGCGACTCCTGATATTTTTATATTAAGCAATGTGAACAATTTCTTATGTATCAGCTTAATTTATAAGTCGATACTACCATTCAACTGTAAAGACCGTGGAAGAAGATTCTGAACTAAATATTCTTTACCCTTTCAAGAAGGCATTTTTCTCCAACAGGTAACCTCGTAGTGCATACTTTGGGGCCAGCCAAATAGCCTCTACAACCACCAAATACACACAGCGATTCGATTACTAAAATAAAAATGAATGGAAATAAAAGAAGATAAAAACATGGACAAGCCTGTGCAAGCACTGTGCTGCTTAGATAGTGGGAAGACTGTTAATCCTAGATAGAGCCATTAGGATAGATCACATTTTGTTAGCAGAAATAGATGTTGCTTATGCAGCAGATGAGAAGTCAATAACAAAAGGATGCCGCCTTGAACAGTAACACAATAAAGGGACTCAACTAGTCCAGAAAAGGGTCCACAGAGAGTAGCCCTTTAAATGGAATAAATTGAGAAGTCACTACACTTTTAAGGCATGTGGTAAGAGCAAATGATCCTAAATTGTTTCTCATGCATCCTTTTTATATAACATAGTAGTTGATTACAAGATAATGTTTATGAATCATTTAAATAAAAATCTGGTTCCAAATCCAAAGGCAAAATCCCTATTAGTTGGGGCAGGCACTAAACAAATAAGCTACTTTCATGAAAATCTGAAGAAACTGATCATAAGTAATAAATTTTGGAAAAGATTGATGGTAAGCTAAAGAGAAATGGAAAGGAATAAAATGTAACTAATCATTGACTCATTGTAGCTTTCTATTTTGATTAACAATTTTAATTTTATATGCAGATTACTTAAAATATATTCACAATGACAAACAAATAAAGAAGTCATTTTGCTTATTTTTCAGATATCTTAAGAGCTTCATGTGCCATTCACATGGAAATGGAGAAGCTGAATAAAATACATACATAGTCGATTAAAGATTAAAAAAAGGTACCTGCTTGTTCCCCGGACTCCGTCCCCAAGATAGACGGACTGCCTGCTTGCCAATAACAGTCACGTTCAATTGTTCAATCGAATCCTCAACACTGGTTCTGTATACAAAGATACGCAGATGGGGATCATACAATAGTTATCATGTCAACTGTACTATTTCCACTAAGTTACTTTTAAAGTAACAGAAACAGTCATTACTTCTGAGGCCTGGGAACAGTCATTTCTCTGGCAAATTTATCTATTACTGGAAACAGTCATTCATGCAGGCAATAGATAAATTTGTCAGAGCACGACATCCAGGAATCTACAAACAAGACTATATAGATGCTCTATACAATTTCTTTCATGAAAGAAAGCCTGAATTACTTGTTTGCCCCCAAACTCCAGAATGGAAGAAATCTTCTGATGAGGATGATGATGGAGCTGCTCATTTGGAAGTACGTCTCGTCTATACACTTGAAGTTATAATTGAGTCTCCCCCCTCTTGAGAGAGGGGTAAGTAAAAGAAATATTGGAAGGCGTCAAATGAGTATTAACATACTATTAAATGAAACAGATTGCTAGTTCCTGTTTACAGATGTGTTTATTTATTGAAGACTTCTCATAGAAAACAATCATCTGAAGTGCTGTTTATGGTCAAACATCTGACTGCATCAGAACATTATTATCTGAATTTCACAGTAACAGAGACTATATATCTTAAATACATATCTCAACAAAGCAATAGCTTTAAATCATATCCCCTCATGGGCACTTTCCTATTTGGGAAGCTCTAACTGAAACCAACCGGGGTTGTTTAGCAACTAAATATCTGACCCCTCACAAAACCAAATGGTTAGTTTAAACTTGCATGATATGAGGAAGAAAGTTGCCAGAATATTATGTTCCTAAAAGAAATTGTTTGACAATCTAATCTACCATTGTGTACTAGTAAGTTGGATCACTAGGAAAGTAAATTTGCCAGAGCAATGACTGTTCCCAGACTGAGGTCTGGGAACTTGTTCTGACTGTTTCCAGTCACTAAGTTACTTTTATAGTATTGTCTGTATAGATGAGTGCCCAGCCTATCACCTAGCCCATTTCTGCTCAGGCAAGTATTGCCTAAGCAATGTAACAACAGGCTCACCTATACAGCCTCTTTTAGCTACATGAATCAAAATAAGATGTTCCAAAAAACAAAAATTCTATAATGCATCATGCAGCAGAGCAATTCAATTTTCAGACAAAAAATTCTATAATGCAGAAATTTAAAATTTCAAAATTGTGTAGTAAGCATAGCAATATCCAAACCAAATATAAACAAGTACCCATAATTCCAAAAACAAATAATAAGCTACTGAACTAACCAAAAGTAGAGGAAAGTGCCTTAGAATAATTCTCAAAAGCATGCTCATATCATAACCGCATCAAACAAATACAATTCAAAATCCCCCACTATGGAAATAGATATTCAAACCCCAGATCCAATGATTAAAACTGACATGCAAGAAAACCCAATTTCAAGTTTATCAAGCCAATTCTTCTATGCCACACAAAAACTTCAAATTATCGCTCAAATACCAAAAACCTTGTTGCAATTACTTAAGAAAACATAGAAATAACTAAAAACCCATTAAAGATTAACCAATACACCATAAAATCAAAAAAATCAATAACAGGATACGAACCAAAATTCAGAAACGTTATCACCCAAAAATCTTACATTGCAATGACAACATATTAAACGATCAAAAACCCAAACTGCATTATACTCAAAAACACAAAATTAACCAAAACCCAAATCAAATAATAAACCCATTCTCATTTTTGCAATGAATTATAAACACAATTACCAGCCAATGCCATCAGCCAAGTCCAACAGCCTTGAAGCCCAACAAGCACCGACAGTAGAAGAGAGGGACGACGAAGAAAACTATAACACACAAATGGGTATCTATAATATACCTCATGGTAATCGATGGTACCAAAATCGATGATAAGAATTTTTCATAGGGTTATATTTAGGGAAAAATTGGGGGAATATTGAATTGGGAAAACGTACCAAGCTTGAGAGAGACATAAACAGAAGGACGACGGCGGTAGAACGGAGGGACGACGACGGTGAAGAGAGACCATCACGACGGCGACGGCGACAGCGACAGTAGAAGAGAGGGCAAGAGGCTGAGGAGTGAGGAATCTAGATTTCAGATCTGGCCTCTGAGAGACTTGGGAGCGGGCTAGGGCAAACATACTGATAGAGTAGCACGTAGGGATACTTGTTATAAAATTATTTCAACTTTTTACTTCCGTGCAATTTTTTTAAGTTACGTGTTTTTGATATAGATAATGCTTTTTAAAAAAAAAGGTTATCTATTTAAAACAAAAAATTATCTTTATAAATAGATAACGTTTTTTTATATCTATCTACAATGTTTTGTTAAAAAACGTTATGAAAAAAATATTATAATATTTTTTATAAAAACGTTGTAGTTTAAGTGTTGTCTATTTACTACTTTGTACTAATGAATATTTTCTTCCATACTCTTTAGTATGTAAGTAATATTATTTTGTTTCAAATTCTGAATTCTACACTCATTTTGTTAAGTATTAATTCTATACTCCTTGAAATTAGTAGAATATCTTTGAAATTTGTGTTTCATCTAGTATCGTTTGACAAGAATATTTTTCTGAACATTCTTATTAAATTTTAATCTTTTAATGTCGGGGTACTATTTACGGGGTACTATTCTCAAATAACTATTCACTCGGGTACTATTCACCTAGGGTACTATCCATGACAAAATTGATTTCTTTTCTATCCAAGTTATTTTTGATACATGAATATTATTCTTAAATTTTACTCCACAAAGCAGTTATCATGTTGACAATTTGGGTATTCTTGAACTCTCGATAAATTGATTTATAAATCTTTAAAATTTATCCTTGCTCTCATTTAATTGAATTCTTATATCATTGTCATCATCCTCATGCTTATATTGTGATGAAAGTCCTCATTGACCCATAGTGCATTGATGGACAGTTGTTGGTATGATTATGACTATGTATCGATATAATCATGACCAAGTGATGTGGTTAAAGTCCTCATTGGCCCGCAGTGCATTGATGGACAGTTGTTGGCATGATCATGACCATTGGTGATAATAACGAATATCCTTGGCCCGTAGTTGATGGATGACTCGTGGATGTGATAATAATGAATATCCTTGGCCCGTTGTGCATGGATAATTCAGTGATGTGGATTATTTATTGAGCTGAGTCTTAGTGATAAAATATTGATGATAAACTTTTAAATTATAGAAGATAGTAGATATAATGCTCTACTTGACTCTTCTAATGGATTGTTTATTTCGCTGCAGTTAAACTTGTTGTCTATTGTATTCTATCAGTTTAATACTGTTGAAGGCTAACGATAATTTTTTCTGCATTATTTTAGTTATAATATTCTTTACTGGGCTAGTTGAGCTCACCCTTTTCTTTCATTGTTCTCTTCAGGAAATGAGAATATAGCTGGGACTAGTCGGAGAACGGAGTGATGGTCCGAAATGGTGGCTATAGTAGTCCTCACTATTCTATAAAATATTATGATAATAATTAATGTAATGAGGACTCTATTTGAGTTTGGATATTATCTACGAGATAATATTCGTGTTAAAACTCTCAGCTTACGTTTTTCGTATTGTATTAATGAAGTTTATATTTGAATTTTGTACCATGTATTTGGTGACTCAGAGTGGGTTGTGTATACCTATTTTGGGGGTGTCACAATTGGTATCAAAGTTTAGGGATATGATCCCTGGCTGAGACTTGAGGCTAGAAATAGGAGGGGAGAGACGGGTAAATCCTTCGCTAGTATGACCTACCTGAGCTTATTTGTTATTTAATTGGTCGGTCAGAATATAGGGATAATATGTGGCATGTCAATCATCCCTTATTTTGTGGCAGTATTTGAAAATGACATCTGAAAATGTTGAGATAATCAATGGAGCACATGAGACCGTTGAATCACCGATGATCAATAACTAGGATAATGTGCATCAGGAAGACAATAATCCTCATGTAAACAACAACATCGACCAAATGATGAGCAACGAGATGTTTAGGAGCTTTCTATAATTTGTGCAACATCAGGCGAGAGAGACTCCTGTTCAAAATGTAGGTGGAAACATTGGCAACTCATGTATGGTCACCGCTAAGTAGTTCAAGGAGCTGGGACCACCTGAGTTTTTGAGAAAGCCAGAACGACTTAAGGTAGATGTAAGACCCCGAATTTTATGAAATAAAAATATTCAATTTTTCTTATAATTATTATTCAGTAAATGGTTAAATTGATAAAAAGTTAAAGTTAATATATGTAAAGTTTACAAAATAAGCAAGTGGTTATAAAATATTTATTATTGTCGGGAAATATTCGTTTGGTCGTGGAATATTCTTGTTATTGGGGAATATTCGTACGACGACGCAGCCATTTGTGGGTTCCGTAACGAAATAGTATCAGATGAAGAAAACGACAAGAATGTGTTTTCTAAAAATAACGACATATTTGTTACCGTTAACACTGTTGAAATACCCGATGGTTAAAATAAAGTAATACGCGTTGTTGCACAGTAGCACATGGTATTGCACATTATTTTATATTATTGTTGTTTCAATAATTGTCACTGCACATTATTTTACATTATCAAACCAATAATTCATATTATTTGAATAATATTATTAGATAACATTATTGACATTGTCTAGAAAATTTTATCGAGGAAAGGGGTTAGGTTATTTAATTGTGTGCCAGTAAGGAGAAATCCTTATCGGAAAACCCCCTCTTTCCTGTGAATGATCTGGTTGTTAATATTGTAGTTTTGTAATATTATTTATGAATAATTAATTGTTAATTTATATGATATTTGTTTTATGTGGATATAAATGAAGGAATTAATGCTAAGGTGTTCTATCAATATTTTGTCAGAATAGAGGTGTTGAAAATCATCCGTATATGGATTTTGGTCATTTTCTGTTTAGAATTTGGAAAAACTTTCTTCTACAAAGTTGTTGAGAATTAAATTTCCTATGTAGTGGACATAAGATTCAGATTTTTCTGATAAAAGGGTTATCTATTATGAATTATTGAAGTTTTTGAATTTATAAATGATTTAAAATATTTTTGGTGGAGATTTTTAGAAGGTGGGCCCCATACTTTTCCTTTTGTATGTCGTAAATGCTGAAATTTGATTTCAAAGTTGGCGTATGAATTTTTTTTATAAATAATAATATTTTATTAAATTTTCTGCTTTGATGTTATAAGCATTTTTCTATAAATAGGTTGCTTAGGTTAGAATTGAAAATCACTCCAGAATCTAAAATTTCCCTCTCTACAATATCGAGCGTATTTTTGTGAGTATTTAGATACTTTGACAGTTGATAGGCAGTGCAAGTTTTCTTCAGCATTATATCTGATATTCCCGCTAAAAGTACTATTCTTTTGAGGTAAGGGATGGTAGGGGATTGTAAGGGATCGTAAGGGATAGTAAGGGATGATAAGAGATGTTATTTTTTTTTAGTAAATAATGTTATTTCTTTTAATATCATTATATCGAAATATTGATATGAATTTTATTGTGAAATTTTATCTTTTTCGTGTCGAGGTTACTATTCACGTATACAACACTATTCACGTACACGGTACTATTCATGTATAGGATACTATTTATGTATACGGTACTATTTACATATACGGTACTATTTACGAATACGGGGTACTATTCATGGAATACTATTCACGAAAGTTTTCTTGAGCATTTTCCAAAGATTTTAATTTCTAAAACAGTTATTGACTGTACCTTTATGTAAGGTACAATTGTAAGGTGCTATCCAAATAAAGGGATGAGAGCCACAGTTGGTATTAAAACTCACAGTATATGTGTTGTCGTATTTTGCATGACAATTGTAATATTGAAGTTGTAGTTATTTTCTGTACCATGTATTTGGCGACTCAGAATGGGTTGGGTCGATTGGAACTATTTTGGGGGTGTCATAGCAGAGGCGTGGATTAAGTATATCACCAAGATATTTGATGTCTTGGAATGCTCCGAGGAGCAAAAGGTTCCCTTTGCCACCTTCATGTTGCGAGGAGAGGCAGATTATTGGTGGGAATCTGTAAAACATACTCAACATGCCGCACTAAAGATGTCTTGGGAGAAGTTCCAAGAATTGTTCACCGACAAATAATTTCCTGAAAGTATTCGTCACATGAAGGAGGTATAATTCATCAAGATGGAGCAAAACAATATGACTGGGTCACAGTACGAAGCTAAGTTTGCCGAGTTGTCTCGGTTTACATCCCATTTGGTAGATAATAAGGAGCGTATGGCGTGGATATTTCAAAGAAGTTTGAAACCCAAAATACGTCAATACCTCATTTCTCACAAACTTTGCTTGTATTCAGATGTTGTGAATAGGGCTCAGATATTGGAGTGCGATAATGAGTCAATTCAACCAAGAGATAACAGCCGGTAAAGCGATAATACTAGTGGTAGCAGTTATCGAAGCGGTGACAACAAACGTGGAGGAAATCAACATGCCATAAATGGTAACCACTTTGGTGGTAATCATGGCCAAGATAATAGAAGTGGAAATTTTAAGAAGAGAAGGTTCAATAATGATGGAAAGATAGCAGCACCAGCAACCGTTATTCAGGAAGGAGAACGACCACTGGTCGTATTGATAAGTGGATTTTATATCCATGAATCCGTTTCTAATTCAAGCTTATTCGTTGTTAAATCCTTGATTTTATGTTTGTTTTTACTGGTTTCTTGTTATTTTGTTTGTAGGGTGGTTGGTGTGGCTAGTGATAAAGAAAGGAGGCATTTGGAGCGATATTGGAGCAAGTTTAGAGTTTAACCAAACTCAGTTTGAAGCATATAGCCACCGAAGCGAATATTTAAGTTTTGCACCCGTACGGGCGGGTCTTCATTCTAGAATCAAGAGGCTTAACTTTTGGCCAAATGAGCATTTCATATGTATATACTCTCGCCGGAAGGAGGTCCCGAATTCTGGCTTTCCTAGTTTGGTTCTAACACTGCTGGGACGTGCATTTGAGTAATTGCATGGCTTTGGGACTCTAGTTGGCATAAAATTGAGCTGAGATTACTGGTGTAAGAGATATATTAACACTAAGAACAAGATCAAGCGAAGGAGAAGGCAATTAATAGAGAATAAGGACAAATTTTCATATCGAGCATTGGAGTGAAGATTTTGAAGGAACGTTCATATCGATTGCAGATTAAGGCTAAAGTGAAGGGTGTTATGAATTATTCTATTTCTCTAGTCTTATATTTGTAATTGAAAGGATGATATCTTTAATTTATTCAGTTATTATTTCATTGATCATGAACTAATTTACTTTTTAGGCTTATGACGGATCTTTAAGTGAAACGATGATTATATAACTTTGATTTCTAGTTTAATAAGCTATTATCCAGTTTATCTATATTAATTTGAGGTAGAATTTATGAATTGTCTGATCAAAAGTTCTTTGTGGACTTATATGGATTCGAGAGAGGAAGTACGAGTCTAGACTTAGTTAATATAGCATGTGTTCTTGAGATTTGTGAATGAACAAAATCTTGATGAATGTTAGGGTAGAGATATGCTTGACATCACATGTAATCAGATAAAGGGCTTAAGCTTAAACCTTCTTTAATTATAATTCACATAAAGATATAGTGAGTTAATTGATTAAGTTGTTTAACTTGTTTCTATCTAAATTGTAGATTTGAGTTAATACGGTATTAGTACATCGAGAGGTGACTAGTGCTACATTCGTGTTCTTGATTAATAAACTGGGATAGTGAATTAAACTGGAATAAATGTGTAAAAATTAGAGTGAAGTTAAGGGTGAAGTCGTAAGCCTAATTCTCTAATAATTGTTTGAAATTTCAGTTTTTAATATTTGTGATTGTTTTGTGATCATAGTATTTTTAATAATTTTAATCATCGATTTGAATAGTTTAATACAATTAGGATTAATAAGAAACTGATAATTGTGAGGTTATAATTCTTACTAAATTTCTTTGTGGGAACGATACTCTACTTACTATTATATTACTTGTTGACCACATATACTTGCGTGTTGTGAGTAATTAGATTTTACCCAACAAGTTTTTGGCGCCGTTGCCGGGGATATTTTAGAAGTTGAAGTCTTTGACGTTTGGGGCATTGATTTTATGGGGCCATTTCCATCATCATTTGGTAATCAGTACATATTGCTTGCAGTTGACTACGTATCAAAATGGGTTAAAGCTGCAACACTCCCAACTAACGATGCCAAAGTGGTCCTCAAATTCTTGTAAAAGAATATCTTTACAAGATTTGGCACGTCAAGAGCTATTATAAGTGATGAAGGTAGTCACTTCTGCAATAGATCATTTACAGCTCTCTTGGCGAAGTATGGGGTAAACCATAAGGTGGTGACGACTTATCATCCCCAAATAAGTGGGCAAGCTGAAGTTTCAAACAGGGAGGTGAAAAGAATCTTGGAAAAGGTGGTGAACCTAAATAGAATGGATTGGTCTCTCAGGTTGGATGATGCACTATGGGCCAACCGAACTGCGTATAAAACACCAATTGTTATGTCACCATATCAATTGGTCTATGGGAAAGCTTGTCACCTACCGGTCGAGTAACAACACAAGGCCTACTAGGCGATTCAGAAACTTAACTTCGATCAAGAAGTTGTGGGGGAAAAGAGACTACTTCAATTAAATGAGCTCGACAAATTCAGACTTCCAGCTTGCGAGAACTCTAAGCTATATAATGAAAAAGTCAAGAAATGGCACGACTAGAAAATCATGCACAAAACGTTCGAAATGGGGCAATCAATACTACTTTTCAACTCACGGTTGAGGTTGTTCCCGGGAAAGTTAAAATCAAGGTGGTCGGGTCCATTCACCATTAAAAGAGTTTTCTCACATGTCGCCATTGAACTCTACAGTAGAAACCCATTGGAGACTTTGAAGGTCAACGGTTGAAGCATTATTGGGGTGGCGAATCCAACACGGATGTCATCGCAATCGCATTATCCGACGTACCATAAACAGGGAGTAGTCAGGCTGAACGACTTAAAATCAAACGCTAATTGGGAGGTAACCCAATCGTACTTTTATTTTTCATATTTTTATTCATAATTGTCAAATTATAGTTTAGCATAATTAGTAATATATAATAAGTTCATAGATTAATTAGATAAGTTCCATGTTCTTGATAATCTCTCAACCTTACTTAAAATGATCAAAATCTACTAACATGTATGTTTTCTGGCTTTGCAAGATCTTAATATGATAATGGTTGGGAGTTGAAGTGAAGAAATAAGCACAACAGCCTCAGTTAACAGAACCCACCCCCGCCGGGGTGGGCCCCTAATGCACTATACCCCTCGTTGGGGCGGGGGTCTCTCAAGTTCAAAAACAGTGGGCATGCCCGCTGGGGCGGGCTTCATAGGCCTAATACCCCCCGTTGGGCTGGGGGTCCTGGAGTTGAACAGATAGTTTTGGCAGTTACTTCTTTCCAAACCCACTTCATTATCACACCTCCACTACTTCTTCTTCCCCACAACTCTCAATCCCATTACACCTACATCCCACGTTTTGGCATTCACCATCCCACTATATTAACACAAACACCCACTACTTCAATCCATTACTCCAACCCACAACCCTCTCTCTCACACAATTCCTATAAATTCACTCCCTCATAACCCTTATTCACTACTTACTCTCAACTCCACTTGCTATAGCTACGAATTAGGGTTTTCATTGAGGTAAGTGTATAACAATTGAGACTGACTGCCTTTTTTTTTCTAATTCCTCCCTTCCTAGCACCATAGTAGAAGCAAAATTTTAAGTTTGGGGGAATAAACCACTGTGCACACCAAGTGTTCGACAGTTTGTGTGAGCCAAGTTTGGGGGGGGGGAATTAGTGTTGTTAAGGATTTCTGAATTCAATGGCATCTAAACCCACATCAAAGAGGCATCGGGGAGAGAGTTCCACAACAACACCGCCATCACGAACCTTCGACCGACGCAAATTTGTAAGTGCCACCGCCGCCGACCGATACGATTACATGTCAATAAAAGCACTCACACCAGATCGGGGTTGTAATTTTGACCATGTCGACGGTGAGATGATGCAATGATATACCGAAAAGGTGCGAACAAGTTCACGGAGGAACCCGAGGCCGCCGTTGTAAGTGTAGTCAAGGAGTTTTATGCGAACGCCGAGGACAAGGCCCCTTTCAACGCTTTTATACGGGGAAGGTTAGTACCTTTGAGTGCCGATGCCATCAACACATATTATCAGTTACGGGTGCCTCAACATTGCAATTATGCCCACTTACGTGACAATGATCCCGATTATGAGACCATTCTGAAGGAAATGACTAAACCGGGCACAAAATGGATCAAGGGTCTAAAAGGGGACATGGTTTTTCACAGCAAAGATCTCAGTAGATATGGCAAGATATGGTATGCCTTCCTGTGTGCCAAGATGTTTCCATCCACACACACGTACGATGTAACCAAGGAGAAAGAACTGCTCTTATATGGTATTGTACAAGATTTCATCATCGACGTTAGGGCTATAATCAATTTCTCAATCCGCTGGTGCTTACGAGGACATTTCTCGGGCGGCTTGCCACACCCGTCACTCATTTATGGGTTTTGTAGGCAAGCAGGAGTTTGATGGTTCGATGATGAACCGACCTTGATGCCGCTTCAAATACTAGATTCGAGAATGATTGCATGGTACTCAATGTGGGAAGGCGGTGAATCACGTCCAAGAGGATTAGGTTTTGTATTTCCCTCAGCTTCAGAGGATGAGGTTGACGCTGAAGATACTTCGGATGATGAGTTTCAGGAGAATGCACCGATGGGAGAATAAGGAGTAGAGGAGGTTCCATAGTCCGAGGCAATATCTAGCCCTCAGTTCCTCAATTTTCAGCGCCAAGTGGATGAACACAACAAGCAAGCACGACGAGAGATGAGGCAGCTAGCAGCTAGACAGGATCACATGTTTGAGGCTATGAACCTATCGTTCGCATCCTTGAACACGAGACTCCAAAGCTTCAATCCAAATGCTCAATTCACATATTAGCAGCCAGTCCCAATGCCATGATTCCCACCAGGTGACTCTGATGAAGAAGACCACCAAACACCACCACCACAGACTTAGGCGATTACAGGGAAGTCCTCACATTTTAATTGCTATATCTATACAATGAGGGCATTATAATTTTCAAGTTTGGGGGGGGGGGGTGAATTTACTTTCATGTTTGCATTTCATGTTTGCATATTTAAGTTCATTAAGCTAGGTTTGTATAGTAGTTTATTATTTAGTTTAGGATTATCAATTATTGCATGCATGTAATCATGCATTTTTATAGTAGCTTAGGATCATAAATAGTTTTTATTTAGTTATTTATTTATTGTTGCATTCATGTCATGTTCACCATATCCACATAAATATAGAAAAAATAATGTGTTAATTTTGCATATGTCCAGCAGTGTTGTAAGTTCATTTTTATTTTGGTCGATGATGAGATTGAGATTAAGTCGACAATTGCAGTACTGATTATTAAAACCCTAATGTAGTTTCTGTTATGAATTGGATCTTGTTCTTATTTGAAACTGATATAAAAAGGGTAGCACGTTAATAACATCTGTGTCGACTGATTAGTTTAAATTGATACATAAAGAGTTTGTAAAGGATAATGCTAGTGTAAATGAGAAAATGGCAAGGATATGTAGTGAAGACGAAGAATTAGACAATAACTTAAGTTTGGGGGATCAAGTAGGGTATATAAGCTTATCTAAAAAAAGGGAAAAAAAGAAATAAATATCGTGGCTAGTTTTGTTTCGGGGCCTTTGTTACTTGAGCAAGTACGCTCGAGGGGATTATCTTTACACCTAGCGCCCTAAGGTCTTTATGGTCTGGGAGTTGTTGGTCGAAAGCTTCGCTAAGGGTATACTTGTTAGCCTAATGGAATGAGACATTGCATAGTCATGGTAAAAAAAGAGAATAAAACAGGAAATAAGAGTAAAAAGCCCCCGTGATTGAAAAGAAAAAAAAGCATAAGTACCTTTTGTGGACCCTCAATATTGGTGATTGTTTAATTTTAGTTGGATCTTGTCTGTTTTTGATATTCTTGAGTTTATTTTGTATAATTCCTTATAAGAAATTGGTTATGTGTTGAATTTGAATTTGTATTAGTTAACATGGATGTTGGACACACACACACACACACACACATACACACTATACCAGTGATAATGGTTTAAGATTCGAGAATTAATAAGGAATTACTGATTGATTTTAGTAATTAAGAGTTGTAATGTTTGTTTGATTCCCCTGAGCCCAGTGAAATAATTTTGATGTTATGACATTGTTGGATTCAAAGACATATAGTTTAGATGCATTACATTTCATTACATTGCAATGTATAGTATAGTATTTTGTTTTGTGCTCGAGGACTAGCACAGTTTAAGTTTGGGGGATTTTGATAAGTGGATTTTATATCCATGAATAAGTTTCTAATTCAAGCTTATTCGTTGTTAAATCCTTGATTTTATGTTTGTTTTTACTTATTTCTTGTTATTTTGTGTGTAGGGTGGTTGGTGTGGCAATTGATAAATAAAGGAGGCATTTAGAGCGATATTGGAGCAAGTTTAGAGTTTAACCAAAGTCAGTTTACATAAGCATAGCCCGCCGGGGTGGGCATATTTAAGCCTTGCACCCCCGCCAGGGCGGGGGTCTTCATGTCTGGAATGAGTAGCCTAGCCCGCCGGGGCAGGGGGTCCTGAATTCAGGTCCGCCGTCACTATTATGACGCTCCTCAAATTCAGGTCCCTTCAATTATGGATCCGGTCAGCCACGATACTACTATCATTGAACTATTTATATATTTTATTCATAATATAATGAATATAACTTTAGCTTATTACAATTTAGAATATAATTTCTTTCCATTTTCAAGATCTGTATAATGACCCCAAACTTTACTAGGTTTCAAATCTTGGTCATTTACCATTCTTGTCTATACATCATATTCGATATTATAAAAATGAAGAATAATTTAAACTTTTCAATCTCCTTTGAATAAAATCTCTTATTGATTTCTTAACTTAAATAAATTACATATCCTTGAATCAAATTATGTTATGATTCAGTCTATTCAAATTACTGTATAAATTTTTACATCTCGATTCCAATTCCTCTATGCATCACATACTACAACTTTACAACTCAACATGTATTACACGTCGTAAAATTCTATCATGTACATCTCCTAGAACCTAAACATGATTCAAGAGCATATATTTAAATAAATAAATCAATCTCCTTTGATACTATTAAACTCTATCAATCTAGTAGCACGTAATCTTTACCGTGAGTCCTTAACATGCAAAATTGGTTATTTACAAAGGTGAGCTCGACAACCCAGCAATTCTAACAGTTTTCATACATTACATAACATACAATAACATACTCTGTTCATGCATTCATAATCAATCAATATTTTCTACGCATGTTACTTCTCACATAACAGGTATATAGATTTACTTCACAAGCATATCATCAAATATCAACTTTAAAATTTCATACATATATCAAATGCATTTCATATATATACAACAACATTCTCATAGCATAATATATCTCAACTAACAGTTATCGAATTCATATATCAAATAAGAACCGAAAGACTTGCCTGATTCGTAGTTTATCAACTACGACTTAACTTCTTAAAGCTTATCTGCACTGCGTGTTTTCCTACACATTTATATAATCATGGATTCATATCCATCAGTCATACATTTCATACAATCTTAATATAATAATAAATATTATATTGTTTTCTAACTAGGTTTGTAAAACCTTCATTTCACTTTCTTATCATACTCTTGTTTCATACTTTAGGTATGTATAGGTATACCTTAACCATCCGCTATTTAACTACATCAACACTCATATACATTTATCATACACTTGAGTCGCAATATGTTTGACATATATTTAAAGTTTATAGATATCGTGATCTACGCTAAGATCATATTCAAACTACTTAGCTCCATAATGATTTATTTCAATCAATAAGGCTTAACAACTTTCTTTAATAAGATTCGATGTTATAAGCTTTTAAACCATATATTGGTACTAATAAGCCTCTAATAGTAAGCTCACATGTATATATCTTATTTACATATACACAACATAATTCATTATTTGAAAACTTATTTTAAACCACACTTGAAAGGTCCAATCCATGCTTAGCTAGATGATGAACATATTCATCATGTCTAGAGGCATAAGGCATCCTATCATAGTTGTTCAAACGTTCACAATATAAGTCATAGAGTTTTTAACTCAATTAGTTTTCAAACCTTAAAATTTCATGATAAATAACTAAGCACGCTAGTACGTTGATTTCACATTTCATACGTATTTATAAAACTAAGTTACGAATACATGCTCAAAAGGTTAGATTTCAAAAAGGTGTAAGGTTTTATAAAGATGGTTTTCGTCTTTTAACTTTTCTTTCAAAAGGTTATAATTCAAACTCCAAACCTACTAAAACATCTTGCAATACGCATTGGCACATGTTTAAGGATTATGTATGCTCCTTAAGTTAAGTTAAGTTAGGAATTCTTGTATCAAACAATCAAAAGAGTAGTATAAGTCATTGCAGAACCCCCCTTCCACCGGAGCGGGCCTTAATACTCTGAGAACCCCCAATTCGGGCGGGTATAACTATCTATTGCAGAATTCCCCCCCCGGCATAAGTGTATAACTACTACTCTGATTAGAACAATGGCACTCCCCTGCTATGAGCTAACATGCCAAACTCTCAACCAAACAGTAATGTAATGATACTTAATTGGTATAAACTTACTACTAAACATCCGTAGCATGCTTCTATCAATTCTAAACATACAAACAATCAAATTCAAGAATCAATTCTAGATTTATGCCATCTTTCCAAAGTTTAACACATTTAGCGATTCTCTTCACTACGAATTTGTTACTTGACCAATTTACTTCGTTTAACTTTCGTTGATTTCGTATTTAACCATATTAACAATTTCTAACATCAATTGACACATTCTATTATGCTTCAACCATAAACTTTTCAACTCAAAACAAGTATTTTAGTACATTTCTAAGAATTGTGCAAAACTTGAATTTAATAACATATAGAGGGATATTACCTTCTGAAGTTGTGAAGTAAATTCTTTCAATCTCAAGTTTCCTCTCCAACTCAACAACACTCTCACACACAAATTTTTGAACTTCACAGAGTAATCAACAAGAAGTCTGAGAATGAAACTAGCTTCATTATAGGGAAACTTATTGACCAACATTGGAACTTTGCTCAATAGAATGAAGATGAAACTAATGGTTCATGAGAAGTTGGTGGGATATCAACTCCTTATCACTATTTAGCCCACTCCCCTCTTCATCATTTGGAAGCTATGAGTTTGAGAAGAAGAAGCAAGCTATCTAGCCTTTTTTTATTTCATGTGAATGGAGAAATGACACACAATTTGGGACACTACCCTTAAAACTCAGCATTTTGTATTACTATTAGCATACTTAGGTTTATTTGATACTTTATCCACAGATGAACATACATATACACCCATTTATACATTATACATAAAATTTATATAATCCATGTACATTGGTTTATTTCAAATAATATTTTAATTGGGCTAACTATAAAATAGTTGGATATTCTCAATCAATCATTTTCCATAAAATTTATTATCTCAAATATACCCAATTATCATAATGATAATTAATATCAATTATTCATTAACTCACCATTTATTTTCTTTTAATACTTCCCATTAAATCTCCTTTTGCTTTAACTTCCCTAGTTATGTCACACAAGACATAATTATGTGAACTTATTAATTAATTGTCCATAAGCTTATAATAATATAATCTCACAAAATAATATTATTCTTAACATCACATCTTATAATATGGTCATAATGTAATATCATTACATTATAGGTTCTCATAGATTATATACTAGTACTAATTTAATGGTCTCTATTCATAGCCAATCTATTACCCTCCTATGGTCATTACACAATGGGAAAAGAAGAGTTGGTGGCTAACTCCCACCAGCTACTACTATTCATTGTACCCTAGTCATTGGGCTAGCCATCATTGCTATCACATGAGCTATCTAACAAGCTTATTTAACTCCCATTTTTAGCATTTCTAAGGGTCATGGGGGTGGTCTATTGCACCATGTTACATTTTATTATCTCACTTGTACATAATGCTAACATACTAGTCTTTGTACATATGTATTCAAATACTTCCTGTATTATATAGTTACTATTGAAGTGTCCCTCTTCATTTCATATCATATAGATGTAGCTACTATATAATATAAAGTCATTCCACATAGAATTTATTTCCTTCAATTATTCATTCATTAAATTATTTAATGAATGCTTATTCCATCACTTTGCCACACGAGGCATATCTCACAAGCTTACATTAAGCTTATTCTCATTCTCATTACTTATTCATTTCCAACCACATTACTATTTATAACATGTTCAATTTACATCGAACTATTATATCACCAGGTTCACATATATAAATATATTGTGAATGGAAATATTTAAATATTCTTTATAACATTCGCGGTAATATAACAACTCTAGTTATTAAAATAACTTAGTTTTCTTTTATAGCTTTAACCCTCTTGGAAATACATTATTATAATCAAAATTATATATTTCGCCATAATATAACATAAGATGTTTTTATCATGTTTTCTCCAAATATAGGAACTAATCATAATAAAAAGATTTACTCATTTTCTCAAGATATTATTCTTAATAAAATGTCTATGTATTATGAAAATATTTACATTCATGACACACGTACACTCTATATATAGAAAATAAGTTTATTTCTTTTTATGATAAACTGTTTCCATCAACTTATATAGCAAATATGTTTTAATATATTTACCACATTACTTAATCACACACATTACCCCGTCCAAAGCTACATAAGGTAATATCAAAATAATATTCCCCCTCTTTATTAAAATAATCAAATGCTATAATTTATTTTTAATATCCTTTATTAGAAATATACTATAATTATTTCTCTTTCATTTCTATAAATTGTCTCAACACAATTTTTTAATCTATACATTTAACCATATCTCAATATTAATCAATAAATCTCTAACCAATATTTATCTAAAGATATATTGACTTTCTTTTCTCTTCAATAACGTACATATATACAAGTCTAAACCTAGCACTCGTCGAGTCTTTAATAGTATTCAATAGAGTACCCTAAGTGGTTTCCCACAAAAAACCAACAAATTAGTTTCCATCTCGTCTACACTATTTTTACAGTGAGTTAGATCGGTTACTAATTCGTATATACCTCCGCTCTCTGAAGGGATCGTTTATCCCAACTCCTATACATCAACCATTTAAAGGTTATGGTTGCACTGTCTTAGACTTGATACTTACTCGTACATATACTCAAGAAATTAGTGATTATCAAAGATGTTTAATGTCACCAACTTACTATGATAAAATAATTTCACATAAATTATTTAATATCGATAGATAAATTTTTATCCATCTTCTTTACTTCAACTAACTCGTTTCTTCAATAAATAAAAGTTATATAATAATATATTTACTAAACACAGAAATCACTTATTGCATAGTTTATATTATCCCATGCAACACCATACCTCACAATGCATATATATATATATATATATATATATATATATATATATTCTTATTCGAACCCTTCTCATGCCTTAAGAATTTTATTTACCAAATTATTATTTTAATAATTTCTAAAAATTTGGTTTCTTACATCCTGTCCCCCTTCAAAGGATTCTGTCCTCGGAATAATGAGACCTCCTCTACTTAGTGCTATTCTGAATATTATATATTCTTTTGAATAATTTTATCCATTGTCTTTTCGGAAGTTTTATTATAACTTGCTCACTTGCATTCTACCACTACTTACTACATTCCTCCTTCAGAAGAATAAGAATCTTCCACGATTTTTCAATAATCGGCAAATAGTATGAATAACTCAGATTCCAAATTATGCCGAGGGGTCACAAGACTGTGAACTCATCTCTAGGTTTATTAGTGCTTCAACAAAATCCTTCACACTGCAAACTAGAGTGTTTATCAATCACAAAGACTGAAAACACCCTCCACACGTACACTAGGTGGTTGGCCTATTGTACCACTACGTTGGGCCGCAACGTAGTGTGTTATAACGACTATATGCATTACGTTCGGAACTATATTCTCTTAAAACATGTCCCATTATAGGGTTGTTCACCCCAGCTTTTTAACATCTGAATCCGCACCAGAGCAATTTGGTTTAGCATAAATACTCAAGAATGCTTGAATTCCATAAATATTTTTCAACAGCCGTCTAACCGAATCAAATAGTTTAGACTTTTATCAACAATTCAGACATCAATCGAAATAATTTAGCCAACTTAATTGACCTTCTTCATACTTTAAAAGAAAACCAAAAATTCTTTTATGACGTCATGATACCGTACCAGATTAGTAGTACGTTGAGGATTCCGCCATTTTGTGACTTTGTCATATTACATCATACCATAGTGGGCTGACGATCTTTCGATCACAACCAACACTAGGTTCGACTGCATTGATGACTTCATCGTTTACCATTTTCTACACCATATCAAATGATGCACATAGTCAGAAGTATATTTTGAAAATTTTTAAATCATTTTTTTTGTCTTAGCCAAAACAATTAGCATAAACATAAGAATAACAGTATTGTTTTTAAATATCATTGGTTCAATCACATGATCCAATGTTTTTCAAGAAAACAGAAGTGCAACATCAGCATGAAGTCAAAATGTTTGTAAATCTAACAACGCTAGAAGATTTAGAAAATCCATGTTTCTCCATCAACTTCAATCTATACTCCATTGCTTCATTATATTAATCTTTCACACCATCAATGCTTACTTATACCAAAATTTCTTAATTCATACCTTAGAAGTTTTCTATACCCAGTATAGTTCATCAAACTTACCACACTTTGTAAGTTTAGGAACTTGCCACAATAATATAAGTTTAAGAACTTATCCTAGTCAGACCATAGGCGTCCATTCGCTGAGGAGTTCAAAACATATGATTATGAGTCACGAACTTACCATATGCATGAGTTTTAAGAACTCGCGTCTAATCTTAATATTCTCTATCTTAACCTTAATAGTCTCTATCTATCAAATATGATATGAGAAAAGAATCATCTTCTCACCATAAGCATATCAATAGCGCAACACCAATCATTTCAATAATTATCACTGTGAGGAACTAAGTGCGAGCAAAAAACCTTTGCCCATACAAAGGTTTGTACAACTCAATCCTCACATGAGTCCTCAATTGAAATCCCACTTAACTCTATCCAACTTTCTCTTTGCTCGATACGATTTTTTTGTATCTCATCATTTACAACTCCTCATGAGTTTATCTCGTGCCATTTCATAGTACATTCTCTTATAGCATCAAGCAATAGCCACTTAGTCGTTACAGACTATTTATCATTTCATAGCTCAATCTGATCACGTCGTGATCATTGGTTTACCTTAGGATTCTTTCCCATTATCAACTAAACTCCATTCGAGTTCATTCTTATTATCTTTGTCATCTTCATCTTATAGACATCATCTTAACATTTTTTTACCGGAGTTGGGAAACTCCTGAATCTTCATTCTCTTAGATACTTCAAGATTCCTCTTTGAATCTTCACTTATATATTTTAATCTTTATCTTTCTCTCTCTCAGGTTATAGCCTAAGGTACTCTTACATAAAGTTTATAACCTATAGCTTTGATACCAACATGTGAAGCCCCCAAATTTGGGTCCCTTAAACCTCGGATCCGGTCCGCCACGATACTACTATCGTCAACCTATTTATATATTCTATTCATAACTTAATGAATATAACTTAGCTTATTACAATTTAGAATATAAATTCTTTCCATTTCCAGGATCTGTATAATGACCCCAAACTTTACTAGGTTTCAAATCTTGGTCATTTACCATTCTTGTCTATACATCATATTCGATATTATAAAAATGCGGAATAAAATGACCAAGAATGGTAAATCTTGGTGAATATTCGATATTTATTCAAATCTTGGTCATTTACCATTCTTGTCTATCTCTTTTGAATATAATCTTTTATTGATTTCTTAACTTAAATAAATTATATATCCTTGAATCAAATTATGTTATGATTCATTCTATTCGAATTAGTGTATAAATTTTTACATCTCGATTCCAATTCCTCTATGCATCACATACTACAACTTTACAACTCAACATGTATTACACGTCGTAAAATTCTATCATGTACATCTCCTAGAACCTAAACATGATTCAAGAGCATATATTTAAATAAATAAATCAATCTCCTTTGATACTATTAAACTCTATCAATCTAGTAGCACGTAATCTTTACCGTGAGTCCTTAACATGCAAAATTGGTTATTTACAAAGGTGAGCTCGACAACCCATCAATTCTAACAGTTTTCATGCATTACATAACATACAATAACATACTCTGTTCATGCATTCATAATCAATCAATATTTTCTACGCATGTTACTTCTCACATAACAGGTATATAGATTTACTTCACAAGCATATCATCAAATATCAACTTTAAAATTTCATACATATATCAAATGCATTTCATATATATACAACAACATTCTCATAGCATAATATAGCTCAACTAACAGTTATCGAATTCATATATCAAATAAGAACCGAAAGACTTGCCTGATTCGTAGTTTATCAACTACGACTTAACTTCTTAAAGCTTATCTGCACTGCGTGTTTTCCTACACATTTATATAATCATGGATTCATATCCATCAGTCATACATTTCATACAATCTTAATATAATAATAAATATTATATCGTTTCCTAACTAGGTTTGTAAAACCTTCATTTCACTTTCTTATCATACTCTTAGAACAGCTAGGTATGTATAGGTATACCTTAACCATCCGTACTTGACATCAACACTCATATACATTTATCATACACTTGAGTCGCAATATGTTTGACATATATTTAAAGTTTATAGATACGTGATCTACGTCGTTCATATTCAAACTACTTAGCTCCATAATGATTTATTTCAATCAATAAGGCTTAACAACTTTCTTTAATAAGATTCGATGTTATAAGCTTTTAAACCATATATTGGTACTAATAAGCCTCTAATGTAAGCTCACATGTATATATCTTATTTACATATACACAACATAATTCATTATTTGAAAACTTATTTTAAACCACACTTGAAAGGTCCAATTCATGCTTAGCTAGATGATGAACATATTCATCATGTCTAGAGGCATAAGGCATCCTATCATAGTTGTTCAAACGTTCACAATATAAGTCATAGAGTTTTTAACTCAATTAGTTTTCAAACCTTAAAATTTCATGATAAATAACTAAGCACGCAAAGTACGTTGATTTCACATTTCATACGTATTTATAAAACTAAGTTACGAATACATGCTCAAAAGGTTAGATTTCAAAAAGGTGTAAGGTTTTATAAAGATGGTTTTCGTCTTTTAACTTTTCTTTCAAAAGGTTATAATTCAAACTCCAAACCTACTAAAACATCTTGCAATACGCATTGGCACATGTTTAAGGATTATGTATTCTCCTTAAGTTAAGTTAAGTTAGGAATTCTTGTATCAAACAATCAAAAGAGTAGTATAAGTCATTGCAGAACCCCCCCTTCCACCGGAGCGGGCCTTAATACTCTGAGAACCCCATCGGCGGGTATATACTCGCAGAAATTCCCCCATTTGGTGCATACTACTCTGATTAAAACAATGGCACTCCTCTGCTATGAGCTAACATGCCAAACTCTCAACCAAACAGTAATGTAATGATACTTAATTGTTATAAACTTACTACTAAACATCCGTAGCATGCTTCTATCAATTCTAAACATACAAACAATCAAATTCAAGAATCAATTCTAGATTTATGCCATCTTTCCAAAGTTTAACACATTTAGCGATTCTCTTCACTACGAATTTGTTACTTGACCAATTTACTTCGTTTAACTTTCGTTGATTTCGTATTTAACCATATTAACAATTTCTAACATCAATTGACACATTCTATTATGCTTCAACCATAAACTTTTCAACTCAAAACAAGTATTTTAATACTTTTCTAAGAATTGTGCAAAACTTGAATTTAATAACATATAGAGGGATATTACCTTCTGAAGTTGTGAAGTAAATTCTTTCAATCTCAAGTTTCCTCTCCAACTCAACAACACTCTCACACACAGATTTTTGAACTTCACAGAGTAATCAACAAGAAGTCTGAGAATGAAACTAGCTTCATTTATAGGGAAACTTATTGACCAATATTGGAACTTTGCTCAATGGAATGAAGAAGAAACTAATGGTTCATGAGAAGTTGGTGGGATATCAATTCCTTATCACTATCTAGCCCACTCCCCTCTTCATCATTTGGAAACTATAAGTTTGAGAAGAAGAAGCAAGCTAGCTAGCCTTTTTTTTATTTCACGTGAATGGAGAAATGACACACAATTTGGGACACTACCCTTAAAACTCAGCATTTTGTATTACTATTAGCATACTTAGGTTTATTTGATACTTTATCCACAGATGAACATACATATACACCCATTTATACATTACACATAAAATTTATATAATCCATGTACATTGGTTTATTTCAAATAATATTTTAATTGGGCTAACTATAAAATAGTTGGATATTCTCAATCCATCATTTTCCATAAAATTCATCATCTCAAATATACCCAATTATCATAAT
Source organism: Panax ginseng (assembly GCA_020205605.1). Taxonomy (NCBI): domain Eukaryota; kingdom Viridiplantae; phylum Streptophyta; class Magnoliopsida; order Apiales; family Araliaceae; genus Panax; species Panax ginseng. The sequence goes on from CM035129.1 coordinate 36,396,455, forward strand.
GATAATTAATATCAATTATTCATTAACTCACCATTTATTTTCTTTTAATACTTCTTATTAAATCTCCCTTTGCTTTAACTTCCCTAGTTATGCCACACAAGACATAATTATGTGAACTTATTAATTAATTGTCCATAAGCTTATAATAATATAATCTCACAAAATAATATTATTCTTAACATTACATCTTATAATATGGTCATAATGTAATATCATTACATTATAGGTTCTCATAGCTTATATACTAGCACTAATTTAATGGTCTCTATTCATAACCAATCTATTACCCTCTTATGGTCATTACACAAGGGGCAAAGAAGAGTTGGTGGCTAACTCCCACCAACTACTACTATTCATTGTACCCTAGTCATTGGGCTAGCCATCATTGCTGTTACAATCCAAGATTTTATTTATAATTTAAAATATTTATTAAATTAAATAAATATTTTATTGAATAATTTATTGATGTATTTGTTGTTCGTAGATAATTGTGAATTAAATTTATTAGATAATACTCTAATTTAATTTAATAGTTAGAGAGTTGTTAAAGATAACATGAAATGCTATATTGCTGTTTTAATTTGATAATTTAAAATGGTATGTTAAGTAATTAAATAAAATTATAATGAGATTATAATTTTGGGATATTTGGATTGCGTGGAAAAATTTATTTAGTATGTGTAATTAGTTTATTTAACTAATGTTGAATTTAGTGATCCAAATAAATAATATGAGACTATAAATTATAGTATAAAGGATTTATTAAAATAAATTAAAGTAGTTTTAAATTGATTTAACCAAACAAGGATTAATTACATATAGTGTTTATTATAAAGTGTTTTTGCCAAACATAGCCTTATGGCTTTTAAATTTTGAATTTGAATTAAATAAATAAAATAAATCAAAATAATAAATAAAATATATTTATAACCTATATACGTTTACATTTTTTTAACTGTTATATTAAGTATACGTATTATGACTATCAATTATTTGTTTTACGTTTAACTGAAAGTTGACTTTATCCTATGATATGTAAAAAGGGTTTTGGCTTAAGAGTTGCAAAGAAATTGAGAGGTTGAGAGAGAGTTGAGAGTGGATTTTTGAGAATTTCTAAGCAATTCTTTGTGGTTAGCAAGGATTATTCAAAGCAAGAGAAGATATATTTTCATAACCTTAATATTATATATATATGTATGTTCTATGTCATGTGTTTCTACTCTCTGTGAATCCAATCATCTTGAATTTTTGTTATACAACTGATTACTTGTGATTGTATGTATTTGTGATGATTAGAACTAGTGTTTAGACAAGAATTATTATGCTAATTACGTTAAAAAGAAAGAAAACTATTTCAGTGTATGTTTATACATATAGCTTGTGAAAGTACTACATTTGGTGGTTAATTTGTAATCTAATCTATAAATTGAGCATTGAATATGTTAATTCGGTAAGAAACGAAGAGAACGTAGTTTGAATGAGTTAATTTGGACAAGAATTGTGATCACAGTGATGATTTTTGTGAAGGATGTCAAAAATGAAGTTTTTGGTATAAAACATGGAATTTAAAGAATTTAAATTGGTTGTAGTGTTGTTTAATTATTTTAAGTAGATGAATATGCGAGGAATCATGTTTATAAGAGTTCTATGTCAATTGGATATGTTAAATTTACTGTTTTGTGGGTGAAATTCGTGTTAGTTGGGCTAAACAGTCTTCGTTAAAAGATCTTGCAGTAGTTTCGTTCTGCATGCACAAAAAGAAGAGTGCTAGTAGTGTTAAGGCCAGAAATGACGCAGATGCCCGGCCCTGTGCTTATGTATAGTGCAAACATTGCCATACCATACCGTCTCGAGCGTTGATGCTCATTAAACATACAGACCTTGAAAGCCTATTGTAACCTAGTCTAATGATATGTTGATGTGACAAACATGTAATGAAGAGGTTAAAACAGAGTGGTATCATGTCCTTAATTATTTCAAAGTTGTAAAAAGATTAGTAAGTTACGAACGCGATATGTTATGACTTAATGTACACTATGAGTAGTAAATAAGTGTTGTGAAGCTAACACTTGAGATTTCTGAATTATATATGGTGTAAAGTAAAACTTGTATTAAAGTAACAAGTTTAACTAAAAGTGAGTTATATTCTGGAAAGTGTATGTTAGTATATCTAATAGATATTGTGATTCTAATACTATGTGTAGGTGAACGTGAGTTGTAAATTTATAGCTTACACACGAGGCAAGTTTTTTACTCTAAACTTTAATTGAGAAAGTTCTTTTATCTTCAAACTTTATTTGAGCAAGCTTGAATCCTAACTTTATTCGAACAAGTTTTGAATTCTAGTCATTGTTGAATTATTCTAACTTGTTTATAGTTAAGCAAGTTTCTTTAGTTTCATTCTTTTATAGTGAATGCAACTTCCTAAACTCAAATTCCTAATTTTGAGCTGTCGTATTTCATTTACTTTGCACAAGTTATTATCATGTTGAGCAAGCTTTGTTTCCAGCTTGTTATCAGTTAATGCTTGTTCAGTATTTCAATTCTTTATTTGACAAGGTCATAGCCTTAGCTTAATATTGTTCAAGCAAGGTTTATTGTTTTATTCATTGCTTATGCTTTTTGGTTATTTCTAAGCATGTCTATGTTTCTTAGTCATTTTACATTAAATTATTATTGATCACTCGTAGTGCTATTAAGACTTGTTGATTTAACTAATCCATTAGTTGATGGTTGTGAAACCCTAAATTACACTTGAAGCTTATCCAAACCCGTGACGCCCCCAAATCCGGGTATCTTCCAACCCGACAGATGGTGCTACACGGTACTACCATTCACACACACATTCAATTGAAAAGCCTCAATAGAACGAACATGTCTTCTATATATTCAAAATAATATTAACACTTCCCCAGGTTCTTTATAACTATTACATTGTTCTTGTCATAATATCAAATATATTACAATCATTCACCTTATACTATTATATAAGTATTCTACTAAGTTCGTCTTAGCTTTGCCCTTATCCTCGCTTTGAGCCTTGATCCGATTCGATCTTAGTCAGTGTTTATATGGTTCAAGCAAGAGTGAGCATGACTAGTTCAGCAAGTACAACAATTCTAATAAACAACATGCTTGAAACATAAGAATCATATATCTTCAATAACTGAACAATAGTTACAAAGTACTATCGATAATTCAAAATAGCACTTCTTTTCCTTCAAAACATTTTACAACAACAATATTCAGTAAAACATTAATTCCGGTCCAAGACCTTGAGCATTTCATACTTTATTTGAAAAGGACATCTCGGCACTAAGTCCGTAAGTCTGACATTACTTATGAGCACGTCTAGGTGATCAGCCTATAGTACTCCATATTGATCAACACTACATTCATTAAACGTATGTACGTTTAAGTTGTGGGAACCTCACGTGCCTGTCGTTTGATAACAAAACATTTTTAGCATACTCAGATTTCATTTGAAAACCACACCAATATAACTTGGTACACATTGAGCATGTAATAACCGTGAATTTTAAGTCACCATGTATGTATGTACATTTTTTTTAAACTTTGTGTTATATATGGATACATACATTTATGGATTTCATTAAAAATGAAAGCCTTGTGACCTAATTATACATTAGGTAAGGATATTAAATAACCTAAGGGTTATGGTAACACGAAAAAGTTAGTATTTTATATGTATACTAACTTAAGTGGGTAAACTTAGTATTTCAAGTGACTAATAATTTTAAACCTAATTCTTGTAAATCTAATTAGGTTATGAGATAAAATCATATGTATAAGTAATTAAACTTCATATGATTGGAGATGAAAGCCCTAAATTATCAAATTGGGTAACATTATTAAAATTGTTAGACTATGTTTTTATCTAGCCCAAATCAATTAAAAGAAAAGCCCAAGGAAAATAAAATGTAATCCAATACTTAGCCCACTTGATTGGGGGTATTCTAGACATTTGATTAATCAAAATTGGGCATTTAAAATAAAAGCTAAATGGTGGATATTATGAGGATCTTAAGTGGAATAATTAATCTAGCTTGTCCATTAGTAGACATGAATAAACATAAGGACAATGTTGTAAGGCTCCCATTGGTTGCCACTCCATTATGCACATTTAATCATGTTTAGCCTAAGGTAAGTAATAATACAAAGTTTTTTACCTAATGGGCAACAAAATAATTGTGGGAGAATTATTAATGAATTGGCCATTTCATTTTGTAAACACAATTCATTCTTCGAACATCTCATTCTTCCAACATTTCATTTTCTCTCCATCTTCTTCATCTTCTTCTTCTATCTCTTGCTCCCAAGCTAGCCAACTTCAAAGAGAGAAAAGAGATAGAAATTTCGTCCATAGAAAGAAAAAAAATATAGGAGTGCTAGTTGTTTATGCCCCCTAAGTTTATTAGTTACTTTGGAAAATCAAGGAAGGTAGCCACTAAGTCAAGGTATAATGTACCTTCATCTTCTTCTCTTACCTTGTTTTGATAGCTTGAGTTTTGATGGGGTTCTGTACAACTAATCAAGATACACTAGTTATACATACCATCATGCATGGAACTAAGTATCTTGAGTGTTAGATCAAAGACTTAGAGGAAGAAAATGAGCATATGTTCTCCAAGGGTGAAAACTCTTGTTTTTCTTCCACTAAATCTTGTGTAACTCAAGTTCTACAACTTGAAATTATGATCCGTCGAAGGGGGGTGCTAGATACATGAGTTATCTAGTAAACCCAAGTGGTAGATCACAAATCTAGCATATTTTGGAACCTTTAAGATTATTTTTCCCAAAACAGTCCACTTTATATGCTAAAGCTTTGAAATCCTAAATCAGCTACTGACTTGTTTTTCATGAGGCTGTTTCGGTCAGTTCCTTGTCTTGTAAAAATCTGGAAAAATATTACAGAGGTACCTTATGAAGTTATCTACGCGTAGGAAAAAGAACGGACACGTTTCGAGTTATATATTGTGTGTAATGACTATTTCCGTAAAGGACTCCATAAATATTATCCTACGAATATCTCACTGGGTATACACTGGAAAATTCCAAAATTTTTACAGTAGCTTCATATATGTTAAGAGAGCATACCCTGAAAATATCAGATTTTTCTGAGTAAAACTCAATTTATGAAAAATAGAGCAAGATCCGAGTGTTTTGGACACTTTAAAAGTAGTAAATCATTTTCTAAAATTCTAGAAAAATTAGAGGATCATTGTTGGTTCATATTCTGTTAAAATCCAGAAGCTGAGAATTTTTGGAATCAGTTTGCTATTTTCCTAAAATGATTAGGTTGTGAATAAAAGGAAATAAATAGTTAAATGATGTCTTTAATGAGAAAATATGATTTTTATGCTTGAATGCTCATAATATATTATATCATGACTATCTTAGGGCATTTTGGTAATTTATAATAATAAATATTATTTATGACCTTTTATGGATATTAAATAAGAGGTTAATAAAGGATGAACAATTAGAATAAATTGTTTGTTAATTTAATAAATCATTGGAATATTATTATAATATTAATAATATTATAATATGATGTTGTTATGTAAATAAAAATATTAGATTAGAGTATTATTATTAAATAATAATATTCGAGATTAAATAAAATATTATTAAATGATTAATAATATTAGTAAAGGGATAAAATATTATTAAATGATTAATAATATTAGTAAGTGAATAAAATGTTAGTAAATGATTTAAAGTATTATTAGTGAACCAATAATACTAGAAGGTGAATTAATATTATCTAAGTTAATAATATTATGTGAATTAAAGGTAGTCGTTAATTAATAATAACACTATCTAGGCATGATAATGTTTATAAGAACTTATTGTAATGTATAATATCTATGTGGTTACATAATCGATGTTATGCATTGACTAATTGAAAGACTAATTATAGGTCTCTCAAAGGAAGATAATTTAAGCTGCATAGTGGATAGAAATTAATTTCGTAGTCAGAACTTCTACGATCGAGGCAAGTTTCCTAACTCGACTTGAGTTATTATTTTCAAAAGCATGCTAGTGAATAATTATTGATGATTATTCACGTCTTTATTGATTATTGAAATTACGCACTTTGTGCAATCGAATTCGTTCTCTTGCCATTGAATCTGTAGAATTAAATTAAAGTTCTTCATTTATGAATCTGTTTATGATAGATCTATGCTAATTGTATCGATTAGATCAAGCATGTCTAAATTTGTTAAATCAAATGGATTTTAAATAAGCGTTCTTATTTATTGATATGGTAAGAACTCTTGGTGAGAAATGAACAAATTTGATTAAGGCATGATATCAATGTCGGATTATTAAGTGTTTATGCATAAATCACGGGGTATGAAAGGTTGATCCCCTTGAATACCAAAACTTAATAAAAGGTCCAGTTTAAATCACTGAGCACCTTGGCAAATGTTCATGGTTATTCAAAACCACTCAGTTTATGTTATTCAATTATCGAATATTCAATTGTTGATTATTAATTCACGTTCCTTCACAATCTTATATTATTGTTGAACATTGAAGGCAATATTTCTTTCTAAGTCATGATATATCTCCTTTGTCTTTATAAACTTGTGAAGCAAATTAGTTGCTTACTCTTGCTATATCATGACCTCTATTTTCGATTAAGCCCAAAGGATCTAATCTGAAGGACAAGGGCAAGGGCAAGATCCGAGAGTAATTTTAGAATGAATGTTAAACTAGTTATTATCTAATGGAATTTCTTGAGTAAACTATTTGTATTATAAATGGTGTATTTAAAGTTAAGGTTAGAGAGACCTTGGGACCATGTTTTGAGACTTTTGTATAATGAACAATGTATGTTTATTATTTCGAAATAGTTATAGAATGCTTATGATGATGATAGGATCGTGAGTACTGAATCTGAGGTTAGAGAACCTGGATTTGGGGGCGTCACAGAGCATGCTTTTGATAGAAACATAATATAAGTCTAGCCGAAAAAGTTGGCTTTGACTTCATCATACATCAATTCATGCGTAAGAATACATGAACCACAAAGCTTGTTCAGATTAAACTAAAATAAGGGTTAGAATAGTTGCCTTTAGCGTCAGCTACAGTTAATAACACGTTCTTGTTTAAGTCTTTAAGTCTCTACAGTAAATGATAACATCACATAACACATTAGGTCATGAATGAACATACATGGTTCCTAATGAATCTTACCCTTCTTCTTAATCTAATTACGACTTAGATTTGTTATTATTGGTTTTGGCTTTTCATCACGTCGTTCTTATATTCTCATACAATTGACTTAATTTAACCTTAATTGATCATATTTAAGGTTTAAACATGTCTTAACAATATTATAATCAAGCTTTAGTTCATTACTAATGAGTTATCATTCATTTCATACTTGAAAACCTTCTTCACTAGCCAAACCCTAGGATCGGGTGCTGTGGCTGGTCATTCATTTTCATTCATCTTGCGTAATGACGCGAAGAGTTAGCGATAGCAGCCCTACTTGGCCATGCAATACGCCACACTTAACCCTCTTGTTCGCCATGCAGCAACTACGACTCTGCAGTAGATGTCTGTAGACCGCATACATGGCGCTACAGCACCACCATTATTCCTTGGGTTGGCCATACGCTTAACTCTTCTCTTCATCGAGATAGTTAACGATTTGTTTTACACAATGAACTTCACGGACTCGTAACTTCTTCGTTATAAGTCCGAATTAGCTCGTTCAAGAGCCTACGATTCACAAATTACATACTCTAAGTGTTCATGCAAGAATTTTTTCTTTTTGACTTTGTTTACTCAAAATTCACCTATTGGTTAATTTTTAACGAAAACGATAAACGTTCATGAACGTTCAACGCTCGTTTCTTTGTTTTAAGTCGGAATCCAGTCATTTTCGAGTCCGCAACTCTATAATGCCAAATATGACTTGTCTCCATTGAAAACCAATGTTTTCGAGTTCAAACACAAAATTCGACTTCCATTCCGAGAATTTCACGAATTCGACGATTATCGTCCACTCGTGTGAATTTCGGCAAAACTTCGTTACTAACGATTTGATCATTGTTCTAAATGGATTCTAACCATCATATGAACATTTCAAACTACATATTACCACAACTTATTTATAAGTTAGGTTATGGCTTATTCTCCATAAGTTCATGACTTAACAAATTATAACTTATTAGATTTCATTCCTTATGACTTATTATTGATTTAAGTCCTTTAATCAACATTCTCACAACTTATCAAACATACTAACTTCATATGGCAAACATATGACAAGTTCATCATTATTCTTCATCAGTTCATAACTTATTTAGGTTCAAGTTACTTATTCATGACTTATACGGCTTAAGTCCTTTGATTATTCAATTCTTATATGTTCTTAGCATACATGCTTATTAGACTACACTTCTCTTATCACTCTACATTGATATCGATGGAAGTCTAATGGTTTAAGATAATTTACCTTTGATGACTAGATCTTCTTCTTCTTCTTGGAATTCTAATAATAGAAGTTTTGACTTATATGTGCTTATTCACTCTAACAATTAAGTTGCTTTATAAAGGAAAGTTGTTGGTTGAAAATAACAAGCAATAAATGAAAATCCTAGCCTTCTATTTATAGGAAAGCCAAAGTGAGGGCATAAAATAGTCTCCTTATATTCATTCCTTATTACTAAGTTTACTTGCCTTCCTATACTAACCACCACATAAAGTACTTGGTCCAAGATTAACCCATATCATTCCCATGGATCAAGCTTAACCCATGGGATCATCACATTGGGCTTTAGCTAATTAACTTAGCTTATTCATTTTGGCTTGCATTAATTTACTTTGGGCTTTTTATTAACAAACACTTGGGCTTGCACATCCAATTCTCATTAGACTTGAAAATCCTACATAATTCACAAGTTCATTTACAAATGGCTTAAAGCCTTATTACCAATTCTCTACATATTAATCTCATATTCTCCCTCGTATATTAACTCACAATATACGATATCTCATCCTCCATACATATTCATATTATACTCATATTCATTTATTCGTACAATACATAAGTATCATACGATCAATACACTTTCTTCTTAACGCTTAATATTCCTAACGTTCTCAAACTAAGTCCACATGCGAAATATTGCGTTTTCCATACATAGATTATTATTCACCTTGATATTATAACGTTACGTATTCCTCGGAAGTTCAAAAATAATTTCCAAGTCGAAATTGATGAATAGTGTTTTTCAAAAAATTTCTCGGAAAACTTTTATTTTCGTCTTGGAAATTCAAACACTTTAATTCCTTCACGTAGTTAAAATACTACGACTTTCTGACGTTCCTATGTTATAGAACGACATTCATTTTACTAACACATAATAATACCAAATATTATTATTTTATTCATTATAAAAGTTTTTACAAAAGGTTCAATTTTCTTGGGCGTTACACTCTCTCCCCCTTATAAGGATTTTGTCCCCAGAATCTTGCTATAAAAAAAAAAAATTACACAAACAAGTGAGGGTAATTCTTTTTCATCTTCTCTTCTAGTTCCCATGTGTCTTCTTCAACATCGTGGTTCTTCCATAACACCTTCACGGAAGGTATGACTTTGTTCCGCAAAACTTGCTCTTTTCTATCGATGATTTGAATCGGCAACTCTTCATACGTTAAGTCTTTTTCGATATGAATAGGCTCATATTCTATCACGTGTTTATAATCCCATTATAAGAACGTAATACTGATACATGAAAACACGTTATGTATTCGTTTCTAGGTCCGGAGGTAATGCTACCATATAAGCTACCTCACCTACCCGCTTTAACACTTTAAAAGGTCCTATAAACCTTGACTCAATTTTCCCTTCTTTCAAAAACGATCTTTCCTTTCCAGGGAGATACCTTTAGAAATACATAAGAGCCTACTTCAAACTCTCTATTCTCTCGATGCGAATCGGTAAATTTCTTCTGTCTGTCTTGAGCTGCTACTAAACGCATTTGTATCAACTTCACTATATCCGCTGTTTAGTGAACCAATTCTGGCCCAAGCATTCGACGTTCTCCTACCTCATCCTAATACAATAGTGTTCTGTATTTCCTTTCGTACAAAGCTTTGTAAGGCGGGATACCTATGCTTGCATGATAACTATTGTTATACGCAAACTCTACTAATGGTAGATGATCGTCCCAACTACCCTTGAAATCCATGACGCAAGATCTCAACATATCTTCTAACGTCTGAATTGTTCTCTCACTTTGTCCATCAGTTTGTGGATGATACGCCATACTCAACTTCAACTGCGTTCCCAACTACTCTTGTAGACTCCTCTAAAAGTTTGATGTGAATCGTGGATCACGATCTGACACAATAGATACTGGTGCTCCATGTTTGGAAATTATTTCCTTAATATAAAGTTCAGCTAATCGGTCCAAGTTATACTTGACCTTAATTGGCAAAAGTGAGCCGACTTCACCAATCGATCCACTATTACCTAAATCGCATCATACCCTTTCGTTGTAGTCAAAGTCCTACCACAAAATCCATCGTGATATTCTCCCACTTCCACTCCGAAATTTCCAATGATCAGAGTAAAGCCACTTGGTCGTTGATGTTCGGCCTTAACTTTCCGGCAAGTCAAGCACCTACTCACATACTCGGATATTTCTCTCTTCATGTTCGCCACCAAAAACTCTATCGAAGGTCTTGATACATCTTAGTACTACCAGATGAATCGAAAACCTCAAACTATGAGCCTCTCTACAATACCGCCTCCCTTTAATTTTGTCTCATTTGAACCCAAATTCTTCCTTCAAATCTTAATAATCCTCTCATTATCAAGATCAGACTTAATATCTTTTTCATCGTTAGCCGCTTCTTTACCCAACTCCACACTCATCAACTTTTGAGCTGCACCTCCTCGACTCTTTCTACAATGGTAGATTGAATCTCTCGTCAAAAACAACATCTACTTCGATTCTCTCAAGAACTTCACTTCTATTTCCATCCTAGCCATCTCTCAAGTATTAACTCGGTTTGAGCCATTAACATAGACAACTTCTCCCGACCCTTCCTACTTAAGGCGCCGACAACTACATTGGCTTTTCCAGGGGTGATACAGATTTTCACAAATCGTAATCCTTTATCAACTCCAACATCTCTCCTCCTCATATTCAACTCCTTCTATGTGAAGATATATTTTAGACTCTTGTGATCCGTTTATATCTCATATTTTTCCCCACAAAGATAATATCTCCATATCTTTAAGGCAAAAACTACAGCGGCCAGTTCCAGATCATGAGTAGGGTAAACTTTCTCATAATCCTTCAACTGCCTTGATGCTTACGCAATAACCTTGCCATGCTGCATGAGCACACAACTAAGTTCTCTATGCGAAGTATCGCTATAAACTATGAAATTTCCCGTGTCATCGGGTAATGACAAAATAGGCGCTTCACTTAACCTCTTCTTCAGTTCTTGAAAACTGTCCTCGTATTTATCAGTCCACACGTATTTCACCGTCTTTCTTGTCAAGTTAGTTAACAAAGTAGCTATCTTCGAAAAATCCTGGATGAATCTCCGATAGTAACCTGCTAACCCTAGGAAACTCTGCACCTCAGTCGGCGTTTTTTGGTTGTTCCCAATTCATCACGGCTTCCACCTTTACCGGATCTACCAAAATCCCTTCATGGCCAATGACATGACCTAAAAATTGTATCTTTTCCAACCAAAATTCATACTTAGTGAACATCGCATACAACTGTTCTTTTCTTAGTGTTTCTAACACTAATCTTAGGTTTTCAGCATGATCTTATGGCATCTTTGAATAGACTAGAGTATCATCGATAAACACCACGACGAACTTATCCAAATATTGTTTGAACACTTTGTTCATCATATCCATAAGTGCAGCTAGTGCATTAGTCAACCAAAATGACATCACCAGAAACTCACAATGACCATAACGAGTCCTAAATGCTGTCTTTGGTACATCCTCCTTCCTAACCTTTAACTGGTGATACCTCATTCTTAAATCTATTTTAGAAAAATACTTAGCCCCTTTTAACTGATCAAAGAGACCATCGATCCTGGGCAATGGGTATTTATTCTTTATCGTTAACTTGTTCAACTCCCTGTAGTCGATACAAAGTCTCAACGATCCATCCTTCTTTTTGACAAACAATACAGGTGCTCCCCACGGCAAAACACTCGGTTGTATGTACTTCCTGTTCAACAGTTCTTGCAACAATACCATCAACTCCTTCATCTCCACTGGCGCCATACGATACGGTGCCCTGGAAACTGGTGCCACTCCTGGCACAATGTCTATTACAAACTCGGTCTCCCTATCTGGTGGAAGACCCGGTAATTCACTTGAAAATACATCAGCGAATTCTCTAACTATAGGTATTTGTTCCATGGTTGCTACCACTCTATGGGTATCCACAACATGACACAGATAACCTACACATCCCTTCCTCAATAATTTCCTAGTCTGTGTCATGGTTAGACAACACGAACGTCCCGGTGGTCTATTCCCGTAAAATACTACTTGTGGTTGTTTTAACGTTCTAAAGTTCACACATTTCTTTTGACAATCTATAATTGCCCCATGGTTTACCAACCAATCCATTCCGAGAATTACATCGAATTCTCCTAACTTTATCGGTATCAAATCTACCGACAATTTACAACCTCGTATATCTACGCAATAACTCCTATGAACATCTTCAACAGGAATTATTTCTTCATTTGCTACCTTAATATTTAAAGGTATAGGCAACTTTTCGGAAGTAATCCTAATCGTCTAGCAAAATCACATGCTATAAACGAACAAGTAGCACCCGAATCAAACAACACGTAAGCATTTATGTTGTTGATCGGAATAATACCTGCGATGACGTCCCCTGATGCAACTACATCTTGGACTGTCATGTTAAAGGTACGGCCCATCGGCCTACCCGGCTGCGCTGGACCACTAATAGCTAACTTACCGCTATTAGTGCCCCGATTCTCGTCCGTCCCCTTCTTTGGGCAGTTCTTTGCCATGTGGTCAATTGACCCACACACAAAGCATCCATGATTCTTCTTCGGACTTGGACAAGCTTAGGCGATGTGCCCTTCCCCGTCACACATAGCATACTGACCTTCCCTTGAGATAGACTCCTAAATGAGTCTTCCCATAAGTCTTGTAGAGCCTCCATTCTTCTCTTCAGTCTCCTAGCTTCACTATGGTATTCCCAGAGTGAACACTTTCCTCTTCCTCGTCCTCGCCACTTCCACTAGCTCCTTCTATCTTCACTCCCCATCCACTTTCCCTTTATTCTTCTTGTCTTTGTGGTATCGGCTCAACGCCTCGCTACCACCTTCTCGGCGATTATCTCCTTTCTAAAATGGTCCCAAATGAAGTACTTTGGAACACGAAATATGGTTATAGAGCCAGGTTTCAAGCCCCGCTCAAACCGTCGCGCATTTTTAACCTCTGTCCACTTGGTGTGGAGCAAACCTCGCCAGTTCATTAAACTTAGCGGCGCGATTGGGAACCGCCATGTCCCCCTTGTTTCAAATCCAAAAACCGCATCTCCATTCTCCCTTGATACTTGTGGGAAAATAGTTCTCAAGAATATCTCCTTGAACCTCACCCACGCCAAATTCTCTATCCCAAAACCTCTAGCTTTGATTGGCTTCCCACCAAAAGTTGGCCTCTCCTTCATCATGTAGGTTGCAAAACAACCTTCTAGGTCTCATCGACATTTGCTATCACAAATGCCTTCTCGATTTCTTTCACCCACGTTTGGCTTCGATAGGTCCGTAGTTCCTTTGAACTCCAAATGACCAACACTCTTAAAATCCTTAAAGGTAGTAGCTCGCTTACTCCTGGATTTACTGAGATATTAGCCCCATTCTATTAAATGCTGCTGCTAAAAGATTAACAAACTCCTCGCATGGGGTTAACTTAGGACCTCCCTCCCGTTGATTTACATTAGCGCCTTGATTTCATTGTACTCTTCTTGCGGCATTTTTTCGATATAATAAACAACACATTTCGTTATTATTCCTTCCTTATTAGTTAGTTATTATTCAATATTAAACAATAACTTCAACATCCATTGCTCAAGATATTCCATAAAAAAAAATTATATTCATTCATTCATTGTAGTATAATACTACATCATTTACATTACACAACTCAAGTTTGGTTACATTACTTTCCCGCTATTACTTTCCAAAATTGGGATTTACAAAAGACTACCCTTTGTTATATGAAAGAGGGTTTTACGTCACTACTAGATACAAAATATTTACATATTTAAACTACTCTAGCTACTACTAGATTATATCTGCCTTAAGGCATTATAAAAATCTACCTTGGCAAGACCAAGAATAATATCACTACCGATAGATGTCGCGGGTTCCGCTTCTGCCTCTATGGGATAACCAAACCACCGTCATTGGAAGTCTCAGATGAGAACTCCTATGAATATAGGACATTCTCCCTATCTTTTTATTTTTAGACTTTAGCTCCTCCTTGAGCTCAAAAACCTCATGTTTCAGCTCATGGACCTTGTCCTTGGCTAAAATCCTCTCTCATCGTGCTCTCTGTTCCCACATGGACTCCACGTCCGCCTTATCTCTCTATGATAGCTACCGAGCTCGCTTTTTAGCTCCTTAACCTCCGACAAGAATGGATATTTCTATCCAACACCGACATAAAGAGTGACATCATTGACTCCCAAGAGCCATCTCTCTTTGCTATTTCTACTTGGGTTGAAGGACACTACCTCCACCTCTTCTTCCATCATACCATCGAACACGGACATGAGATCAAGGATCCTCCCGAGTCTCCACTCAATGACAACTACTTGAACTCTTCTGCTATGGGATTCGATATAACCTCTATCCGGTTAACCGATTCTTCACTAACAGTCTTGTACATCTAAATGCATTCCATTTACTCCTGACATCTACACAAAACAATTAAGTTGATTAGTACACGTCAGTAGAATAATAATAAAAAAAACACATAACATATACATAATGCATTTTTATAAGGTTATTTTCTTCTTTTACTTCTTTGACTTCTCTTAAGGTTATGACTTAAGGTTTTTAATCCCCCTTAAGTTTTATAACCTAATGCTTTGATACCAACCTATGACGCCCCCAAATTCGGGTATCTTCCAACCCGACAGATGGTGCTACACGGTACTACCATTCACACATACATTCAATTGAAAAGCCTCAATAGAACGAATATGTCTTCTATATATTCAAAATAATATTAACATTTCCCCAGGTTCTTTATAACCATTACATTGTTCTTGTCATAATATCAAATATATTACAATCATTCACCCTATACTATTACATAAGTATTCTACGGGTTCGTCTTCGCCTTGCCCTTATCCTTGCGAGCTTTTCTCATCTGCTTCGATCTTAGCTGTGTTCATATGGTTCAAGCAAGAGTGAGCATGACTAGCTCAGCAAGTACAACAATTCTAATAAACAACATGCTTGAAACATAGGAATCATATATCTTCAATAACTGAACAATAGTTACGAAGTACTATCGATAATTCAAAATAGCACTTCTTTTCCTTCAAAATGTTTTACAACAACAATATTCAGTAAAACATTAATTCCGGTCCAAGACCTTGAGCATTTCATACTTTATTTGAAAAGGACATCCCAAACTAAGTCCGTAAGTCCGACATTTCTTACGAACACGTCTAGGTGATCAGCCTATAGTACTTATGTGTTGATCAACACTACATTCATTAAACGTATGTACGTTTAAGTTGTGGCAACCTCACATGCCTGTCGTTTGACGACAAAACATTTTTAGTATACTCAGTCTTCATTTGAAAACCACACCAATATAACTTGGTAAACATTGACCATGCTTTGATACAAACATAATATAAGTCTAGCCAAAAGAGTTGGCTTTGACTTCATCATACATCAATTCATGCGTAAGAATACATGAACCACAAAGCTTGTTCAGATTGAACTGAAACAAGGGTTAGAATACTTGCCTTCATCTCTGCCATGCTTATAACACGCTCACGCTTTAAGTCTTTAAGTCTCTACAGTAAAGGTTAACATCACATAACATATTAGGTCATGAAAGAACATACACGGTTCTTAATAAATCTTACCCTTCTTCTTAATTTAATTACGACTTAGATTTGTTATTATTGGTTCTGGCTTTTCATCACGTCGTTCTTATATTCACATATAATTGACTTAATTTAATCTTAATTGATCACATTTAAGGTTTAAACATGTCTTAACAATATTATAATCAAGATTTAGTTCATTACTAATGAGTTACCATTCATTTCATACTTGTAAACCTTCTTCACTAGCCAAACCCTAGGATCGAAGGCCATGCATACTGGGCCATCATTGCTTTTCATCTCAAGGCCATTGCATGTAAGAGTTAGCGATAACAGAGCTCGGCTCTTGGCGGCTGCGGTGCCACACTTAACCCTCTTGTCTGCATGCAGTGAGACTCTCTGCAGATATGTCTCGCATGTATCGTATATGGCACAATCGCAACGCCACCATTATACCTTGGGTTGGCGCCATGGCGCCAACTCTGTGCACCAGATAGTTAACAGTTTTTTTTACATTTGCGAACTTCCCGGACTCAGAACTTCTTCAAGATAAGTCCGAATTGGCTTGTCAAGAGCCTACGATTCACAAATTACATACTCTACGTGTTCATGCAAGAATTTTATCTATTTGACTTTGTTTACTCAAAATTCACCTATTGGTTCATTTTTAACGAAAATGATAAACGTTCATGAACGCTCAACGCTTTTCGCTTTCTTCGTTCTAAGTCGAATCCGGGTCATTTTTGAGTCCGCAACTCTATAATTCCAAATATGACTTATCTCCATCGAAAACCAATGTTTCCGAGTTCAAACACAAAATTCGACATCCATTCCGAGAATTTCACAAATTCGATAATTATCGTCCACTCGTGTGAATTTCGGCAAAACTTCGTTACTAACGATTTGATCATCGTTCTAAATGGATTCTAACCATCATATGAACATTTTAAACTACATATTACCACAACTTATTTATAAGTTAGGTTATGGCTTATTCTCCATAAGTTCATGACTTAACAAATTATAACTTATTAGATTTCATTCCTTATGACTTATTATTGATTTAAGTCCTTTAATCAACATTCTCACATCTTATCAAACATACTAACTTGATATGGCAAACATATGACAAGTTCATCATTGTTCTTCATAAGTTCATAACTTATTTAGGTTCAAGTTACTTATTCATGACTTATACGGCTTAAGTCCTTTGATTATTCAATTCTTATATGTTCTTAGCATACATGCTTATTAGACTACACTTCTCTTATCACCCTACAATGATAGAGATGGAAGACTAATGGTTTAAGATCATTTACCTTTGATGACTAGATCTTCTTCTTCTTCTTAGAAATCTAACAATAGAAGTTTTAACTTATATGTGCTTATTCACTCTAACAATTAAGTTGCTTTATAAAGGAAAGTTGTTAGTTGAAAATAACAAGCAACAAATGAAAATCCTAGCCTTCTATTTATAGGAAAGCCAAAGTGAGGGCATAATAGTCTTTATGTTATTCCACCTCCTTAAACTAACCTCCTTACTATTCATTCCTTACTTACCAAGTTTACTTGCAAACCACAACACTTATCCTATACTTGATCACCACATAAAGTACTTGGTCACCAAGATTAACCCATATCAACATGGGTTGCTCCATGGATCAAGCTTAACCCATGGGATCATCACATTGGGCTTTAGCTAATTAACTTAGCTTATTCATTTTGGCTTGCATTAATTTACTTTGGGCTTTTGATTAACAAACACTTGGGCTTGCACATCCAATTCTCATTAGACTTGCAAATCCTACATAATTCACAAGTTCATTTACAAATGGCTTAAAGCCTTATTACCAATTCTCTACATATTATTCTCATATTCTCCCTCGTATATTAATTCACAATATACGATATCTCATCCTTCATACATATTCATATTATACTCATATTCATTTATTCGTACAATACATAAGTATCATACGATCAATACACTTTCTTCTTAATGCTTAATAGTCCTAACGTTCTCAAACTAAGTCCGCATGTGAAATATTACATTTTTCATACTTAGATTATTATTACATAATCCATCCCACCTTGATATTATAACGTTACGTATTCCTCGGATGTTCAAAAATAATTCCCAAGCAGAAATTGATGAATAATGTTTTTTGAAAAATTTCTCGAAAAACTTTTATTTTCGTCTTGGAAATTTAAACACTTTAATTCCTTCACGTAGTTAAAATACTATGACTTTCTGATGTTCCTAGGTTATAGAACGACATTCATCTTACTAACACATAATTATAACAAATAATATTATTTTATTCATTATAAAAGTATTTACAAAAGGTTCGATTTTCACACTGTTAACCTAGGACATAGATGATGATTACAGTCTTTTAGACTGTTAAACGTTAAAGTAGAAATACTTGATAACCTAGAGCATAGTTCGTGGTCTTGTGACCCTCGTTTACATTTTATATGTTGATTCCAGTTTTTGGTTATCATTGACAAAGTATTATTTAACTCTGATAAGCTTATTCGTTGGCATTTATTATGCTATTGTTATTTATTGTTGTTTCCAATGAGCATTTGTTTTGCTCACTCTTGCATATATATACTTATTGCAGCTAAAGTTGAGAAGGTTGATAAACCTACTACTTGTAATTTATTTATTGTCATGACAATAGACATTATATTTAATGATGTGATGTAATTATTTTATTTCCGTATTTTGATTATTGTTAAAGGTTAGATAACCTGGGAGATTTTTGATTAGTGATGTAACTCTTTTAATGGGAAGATTAATGGTTTAATTTTATTATAATTGGGTAGTTAGATATGAATGAATGGAAAGTGAACACCAAATCTTGTGGGAATGAAGTACCTAGATTTGGGGGTGTCATAGGTTGGTATCAAAGCTTTAGGTTATGAACCTTAGGTGAGGTAAAAGCCTTAGGAAGTAACCTTGTAGGAATGTGAAAAAATAGTGGTGATAAACTCTTATAGAGTTTTAAGAAAGAAGTAATAAAACACTTTGTGTGCTTATGTGATTATAACCTATGTGCTCGTGAGTGTCGAGTAGTAATGATTAATAAATAAAACTTAAAATTTTGTTGTCAGGATGGCTAATGTAGGAGAATCCATTCAGGCTAGGGAGGAAGGATCCCATATGCCTGGAGAGGAGGAGCCTCAAGATATTCAGGTGGTTTGGGAACAACTACTTCCACATGAGTCAGCTCCGTTGGTCACAGTGGTTGAGCAAGAAGGCTTACCTGATGAGGAGGATCCTGTTGAGATACCGCAGTCGGATGGGGATGAGGATGACGAGGAGGAAGAGTTTTCACCAAACTCGATCGTTGCACATATGTACGACGAAGTACACGATCGCAATATCGAACTGTAGGATAGAGTCGAAGAGTTGGAAGAGATAATAGCTGAACAGCGGACCTCGATGGCACATAAGGATGATGAGATCCGAGATTTAGATGGACGCTTAAGTAATGTCGAATGGAAGCTGATTCACACTGAAGGAGATAACGAGCAAATGGCAGAGGAGATCGCAGAGCTGAAGAATAAGTTGAAAGAAGAGTCTACTAAGAGGGCAAGAGCCAAAAACGCGTACGAGGAAGCTTCTCAACGAGCTGGGGTAGCAAAGAGAGAGGTACAAGTAAAGAAGATCAAGATAGAGGAAATGAATAGTGTTTTCAACACCGTTGTAAACCGGGCTCAAGACCGAATTATGTATTATTCGATTCAGTTCGAGACACTATGGTGGTACATGCTAGATCTGTTTCGTACTATGGAAAATGAGTGTTGTAATGCTATGAACTATTTTAATAGGTCGTCATAAGAAAATATAATTATTGTGTGATTAATGAGTAAATAAGATGTAAATCACGAGTATTATATAACCAATTGGATATGATGATGATGTTATCCTGAAACTTTTGTAGTTCAGGAAAGTAATGTAGATAGCAGGGATACTATCATGGTTATGTTTTTAAAAGTTGATGAATAAATAAAAGTTACTATTTATTCACGATATTGTGTGCTATGTGGTATTTTTGTGATGTGCAAGTTGTGTATATAATACTTAGAAGATTAAATAATAATCTAATGAGAGTATTTTAACAGAAAATGCCTCCAAGACGTCAACCACGACAAAGGACCCCTGAGGGATCTACCAATAACAACAATGCTGAGGCTAATCTGGTTCAGCAATTAGTAACGTTATTGACGGGAACTTTGCATAATTAACCACAGAATTAAGCTGCAACATTTAAGGATTTCAAGGCAGTTGGGCCACCAAAATTTAGTGGATCCATGAATCCGGTTGAGGCACAGACCTGGATCATGGAGATAGAGAAAGTTTTCATTGTGGGTAGAGTAGGTGAGAACAAAAAAACTACTTTTGCAACATTTATGTTAAAAGTAGAGGCGAGTTATTGGTGGCAAGCCAATAAGACTCGAGGAGGTCAAGGGGTAATGACTTGGGATAGGTTCAAGGAGATATTTTTCAATACTTATTTCCCAGAGAGTTCGAAAAATCAGATGGAGGTGCAGTTTTTAGAACTGATGGTGTCAGAGATCAATGACGGTTATGCCGCTAAATTTAACGAGTTGGTGAGGTTCGCGCCATATCAAGTCAACACAGATGAGCATAAGGATAGGAGGTTTGAACAGGGATTGAAGCCCTAGTTGTACAGTAAAGTCTCCATGTTTCAACTGAAGACATTTATTGCGGTACTAGAGACGACAATTCTCACTAAGGGTGGAGGCGATGCTGTAACAAAGTACAATCAAGAGCAGAGAAAGAAAAAGAGTGAAGGACAAGCTAAGAATGGTAGTGGTAGTGCTAAAAATGGTAAGAATAACTTGAAAAGGAAGTGGAATGCAAATGTGGGAGCTGGGAACCAGCAGGGTAATCAGCAGAAGAAGAAGTTTGAAGTATGTACTACATGCGGGAAGTTTCACATGGGTATGTGCTTAAGGGGGAAACAAGTATGCTATAACTGTGGCCAGGAGGGTCACATTGCCCCAAATTGTAGTCAACCCAAGAAGAATACTTGCTACACTTGCGGGTCAAAGGATCATTTTACTCGCGAGTGTCCTAAGAAGAAATCCGGTGAGACAACTGGGAGCAAGGGAGGTGGCAGTGGAGGTACATTGACTATTGCGGGACTAACGTCTTCAAATAAGCCCACGCCAGAACCTTCAACATGACGGTGCAAGACGTAGTGTAATCAAAAGATGTCGTGTCAGGTATTATCCCAATCAATGATATAAATGCATATGTATTATTTGATTCGGGTGCTATTTGCTCATTTATATCTGAAGAATTTGCTAAGAGGTTAGAATTACCGAATGAAGAGTTGAATTTTCCTTTACACATAGAAATTGCGAATATGGAGTTAATTCCTGTGAGGTTCGTATACAAGAATTGTAGGGTTAATATTAAACAGAATTTTATGACAGTAGATTTAATTTCGATAAAACTTGGGGAGTTTGGCGTTATATTGGGAATGGATTGACTATTCAATTATAGAACAATAATTGATTGCCAAAAGAAATTTGTAAACCTTATGACTCCGTCAAAGGTAGTTTTCTATGGTAGCAAATTGCCTAGACAAATGAGATGTCTGACGGTTATGTAGGCCAAAAAGTTATTGGGTCAAGGCTGTGTAGGATACTTAGCTTATATAGTCGATACTCAGAAAAAGAAGGGTGTGAAACTGGAGGAGATACCAGTGGTTAGGGATTTTGTGGATGTGTTTCTGAAAGATTTTCCAGGACTTTTGCCTGACAGAGATATCGAGTTCGTGATCGACTTAGCACCAGGAACTGCTCCAATATCAAAGGCCCCATACAGAATGGCTCCGGTAGAGATGAAGGAATTATTGGTGCAATTACAAGAACTACTGGACAAGAAATATATTTATCTTAGTGTATAACTGTGGGGAGTGCCGGTGTTATTCGTGAAGAAGAAATATGGGTCAATGCGTTTTTGTATTGATTATAGGGAATTAATTAAAGTCACTATTAAGAATAAATATCCGTTGCCAAGAATAGATGACTTATTTGATCAGTTGAAGGGTGTTAGATATTTCTCGAAAATAGATTTGAGACATGGATATCACCAATTGAAAGTAAGGAAGGAAGATGTACCGAAAACGGCATTCCAAACTCGATATGGACATTATGAGTTTCTGGTAACGTCTTTTGGTTTGACGAAAGCCCCTGCTGCATTCATGGATTTGATGAACAGGGTGTTTAAACTATTTTTAGACAAGTTTGTGGTGGTATTTTATTGATGATATTTTGGTGTACTCCAAATCTCAAGAAGAACACGTGGAACACTTATGTCTGACGCTAGAGATGCTAAGAAAAGAAAAGTTGTACGCGAAATTCTCTAAATGTGAATTTTGACTGGAACATGTACAATTTCTTGGGCATGTAATTGACAAAGATGGAATTTCAGTGGATCCATCAAAAGTTGAAGCTGTGATAAATTGGGAACAACCAAGAACTCCATTAAAAGTGAGAAGTTTCATAGGATTGGCAGGTTATTATAGGCAGTTTATTTAAGATTTTTCCAAGATTACCACTCCATTAACAAATTTGACGAGAAAATCTGTAAAAAATTTTTGGACGGAAAAGTGTGAAGAGAGTTTTACAGAATTAAAAAAGAGGCTCAATGTGGCACCTGTTTTGTCATTACCAGATAATACAAGAAACTTTGTGGTGTATAGTGATGCTTCACATAAAGGATTAGGTTGTGTCCTTATGCAGAACAACAAAGTCATTACGTATGCATCAATGCAATTGAAAGACTACGAGAAAGGGTAACTGACTTATGAATTAGAGTTAGCGGCAGTAGTGTTTGCGTTGAAGATATGGAGACATTATCTCTACGGAGTGAAGTGTGAGATCTACACAGACCACAAGCGTCTGAAGTATATTTTCACATAAAAGGACCTAAACATGTGTCAAAGAAGATGGTTGGAATTGATAAAAGATTACGATTGTGAGATCTTTTATCATCCGAACAAAGCCAATGTGGTTGCAGATGCCTTGAGTAGGAAAGGTCATGAAAAGTTTATGTTGTTAACACACCAACAAGGAGGAGCTCATTTTAGTGATGGCAATGCTAGAGTTGGAAATCAAATTTCCAAAAGAAGCCAATGAAAGAGTGTACCAGACGGAAGCCAGTCTAACTTTGGTGGACAAAATAAAGAATGCTCAACTATAGGATGAAGAATGAAAAAAAATAAAGGTAAGTATAGTAAAGGGTAAGGAGGTGAAATGCAAGGTTGATACTGAAGGAATGCTAAGATTCGAGGGACGAATTTGGGTTCCAGCAGTATCGGATATTAAAGAAGAAATCTTGATCAAAGATCATAACTCAAGATATTTAATTCATCTAGGAAATATGAAAATGTATCAAGATTTGTGACGACATTTTTTGTGGCCAAATATGAAAAGAGACATTGCAGAATGTGTTGCAAAATGCTTGACATGTCAGAGACTGAAGGCCGAGCATCAAAGACCAAGCAGATTACTTCAACCGTTGGACATACCGGAATGGAAGTGGGAGCATATCACAATGGATTTTGTGATAGGTCTTCCAACGACTCAGAAAGGATATGATGCGATATGGGTAATAATGGATAGACTAACGAAGTCAGCACACTTTTTTCCAATAAGGATTAGATTTAATGTTGATCAACTGACAAAACTATACGTTAAGGAGATCATTTCAAGACATGGAGTTCCAGTGTCAATAGTATCAGATAGAGATCAGAGGGTTGTTATTCCATTCTTTATTATTATATTGGAATAACCTGTCTACACGGACTACCGCATGTATGGTGAATTCTTCTGTTATTCCATTCTTTATTATTCTTTTGGAATAACCTGTCTACGCGAACTACCGCATGCATGGTGAATTCTTCTGCTATTCCATTCTTTATTATTCTGTTGGAATAACCTGTCTACGCGGACTACCGCATACATGGTGAATTCTTTTGTTATTCCATTTTTATTATTCATTTGAATAACTCGCTCACGCGACTATCAGATGCATGGTGAATGACCCTTCGTATTCATTCCTTATTAAATTGTGGAAATGATCTGTCTACGTGGATTACCGCATGACAGGTGAAAATCCATTTGCAGTTTCATATATTCTATTATACTCATTTGGTTAAAGTTTTAGCTTCTATACTCCATGAAATTAGTAGAATATCATTGATATTTGTGCTTCATCCAGTATCTTTTCATGGAAATATTCTTCTGAGCATTCTTGAATTTTACTCCATAAAGTAGTATTATGTTGACAATTTGGACGTTATTGGTTTCTGGATAAATTAAATTATAAATCTTTAAAATTTATCCTTGAACTTGTTTTATTGAATTATTATGTCATGGTCAACATCCTCATGCTTATATTGTGATGAAAGTCATCTTTGGCTTATGTACATAGATAGACTTGGTATGATTATGACTAGGGATTATTCGGTATAATCATGATCGTAATATAACGAATGATGTGGTAAAAGTCCTCATTGGCCTGTAGTTCATTGATGGACAGTTATTGGTATGATTATGACCAGGGATTATTCGATATAATCATGACCATTGATGATTACATGAATATCCTTGGCATGGCAAGCGAGGATGATTCGATTTTATTTATTAAGCTGAGTCTCAACGATAAAGTTGATGAAAAACATTTTAAATCATAGAAGATAGTAGATTTTATGCTCTACTTGACTCTTCTAATGAATTGCTTATTCCGCTGCAGTTGTTGATCTAAAACTTGTTGTCTATTGTATTCTATCAGTTGTTATACTATTGACAGCTAAGGATAATTTATTCTGTATTATCTTAGTCATAATATTTCTTAATGGGCTACTTGAGCTCACCCTTTTCTTTCATTGTTCTCTTCAGGAAATGAGAATATAGCTGGGACGAGTCAGAGAATGGAGTGATGGTCCAGGATAAGTGGCTTTATTAGTCCTCACTATTCTACGAAATAGTGTGATAATAATTGTAATGAGGACTCCATTGAGTGTGGATATTGTCTAGATGACAATATTCTTATTAAAACTCTTAGATTATGTTTTGTCGTATTTTACACGACTGTTGTATAATTAAGTTGTATTTGAATTTTGTACCATGTATTTGGTGACTCAAGATGGGTGATGTATACCTATTTTGGGGGCATCACGGTTGGTATCAAAGCTTAGGATATGATCCTCATTTAGATGTGAGACAAGAACTAGAAGGGAAAGACGGGAATTCCTTCGCTAGTATGACCTACCTAAGTTTATTTGGTATTTAATTGGTCACGTGAGTATAGGGATAATATGTATGGTGTCAATTAACCCTTGTTTTATGGCAGTATTTGAAAATGGCATCCGAAAATATTTAGATAAGCAATGAAGCACATGAGACCGATGAGTCACCAATAATCAATATCCAGGATAATGTGCAACAGGAAGACAATAATCCTCAGGTAAACAACAACACCGATCAGATGATGAACAATGAGATGTTCGGAGGCTTTATGCAATTTATGCAACATCAAGCGAGAGAGACTCCTGTTCAAAATTCAGGTGGAAACACTGGTAACTCTCGGATGGTCACTGCTAAGCAGTTCTAGGAGTTAGGACTGCCAGAGTTTTTGGGAAAGCCAGAACCACTTAAGGCGGAGACGTGGATAAAATAAATCACCAAGATATTTGATGTCTTGGAATGCTCAGATGAGTAAAAGGTTCTCTACGCCACCTTTACGTTGCGTGAAGAGGCAGATTATTGGTGGGAATCTGTAAAGCGTACCAAGCCTGACGCACTCAAGATGTCTTGGGAGAAGTTCCAAGAGTTGTTCAACGACAAGTACTTTCCCGAAAGTATTCGTCACATAAAGGAGGTAGAGTTTATCAAGCTAGAGCAAAACAATATGATCGTGTCACAGTACGAAGCTAAGTTTGCCTAGTTGTCCCGGTTTGCGTTGTAGCGCCCCCAAATTCGGGTCCTAAATCACCACGGATCTGGTACACTAGTTCTATCTATTGCAGAAGATATAAACATAAATTGTTTATACATTAAACATTATACACTATCCCCAAGGTCGAGTAACCATAACTTATACACAATTCATTATCCTATCTGACATACAAAGATTTTATCATACATTATTGTTACCAATCTATCTCGCATTATGTAAACTAAAAGTCGGGCCGCTTTTAACCTTTCCTTGTATCCGACGATTCGCCTTTAACTGCAATGTTTTATTATGATATAGCAAGGTGAGCATGAAAGTTGCCCAAAGAAGTTTAAATTTTATTTAAGGATATATCATGATTGAAAGAGTCTGAATAATAAGCTGGCTATAATTCAACAATGTAGTTGTGAATTAGCACGGATAAACTTTTGACTGAACAAGTATTAAACATGAACAAATATATCTGAACCGAATGGTAATGAAGGTGATCAGCCTTTCATACCTGACTTGTACATACAATATGTACAAAGTATAATTTTACATGGCAATCAGCAATGATTAACCATAAGCATATCTGAATGAAACAACTCTTAGTAGAGTTAAGAAAAACTTGCTCAGATTGCTGATTACCAAGTATAAAATATAACTTAGCTTTATCCGAAGACCTAATACAGATAATACTGATCTCCAAATATTAGAATAATATCATCACAATATAAAATAACCTAAACATATTACCATATAATCATATCAGTCTATACAACACATAAGACCTAGTATCAAGTCAAACCATTGTAGTCTGAGTTGAGTTCGGTACTATTAGGACTTCCCGACGGCCTAGTCAGACAATTATCGAGTTTAATTCAATTAAACTCTGCCTTAACACTTAAAAATTATCTTAGATAAATATATTATCAATCAAAATAATTTTCATAGGCCCATAATAATTTTTAGATAATTATTACTATTTATAATGATTTTTCTATCATTAATATCATATTTATATGAATTAAATACCACTTAATTCTATTATCCGTAATACTTATTTAATATTAAATATTAAATATTAATGAAATCCTTAACATAATATTATAATATATTTATAATATCTCAAAGTATTTTTAATACTTTATTATCACCATTAAATGATTTTAAATTAATTAAAACCATTATTAACTAATTTCCATTAATATTAAAATATTCCAGATTGTTCTTCCGGTTGATGGTCAACGGTTGTTTGATCGACCCAATCTTCTATTCTGTTATGGATCTAAGTGATCTAAAGGTTTTAGCATGAAGTCTTCATGTCAGACTACAACAAAAAACAATAACATGGCTAAAACATTAACATACAACAAGATCAAGGGTCTTAAAAATCTTGTCAGACCACTTGGAAAAATTCTGGGTTGCCCAGATTCAAATTTTCGTGCTCGGTCAACGCACTTTGACCGATCATATCTGTAACATTCCAGAATTTTTATTTTTATATTAAATATTTATTGAAATATTTAAGTATTTAATGGATGTGTTTATTGTTAAATAAATAATTGTTCAAATTTGATTCAATTTGGTTAACTATTTGTTAAATAAATAATTAAGGGAATTAATTATTTTATGCTAATTTAATTTAATTATTAAGTTAGAGAGTTTGATTAATTGAATTATTATTCTTTTATTTGAATTTTGTAATTAAAAGATGTGTTAGTTGATTAAATAAAGTTATAATTATATAGAAAATTATAATTTTGTGGTATTGGTTTATGTGATGTAGTGATTTAATAAATGGTTATAAAGTGTGAAAAATAATCTTTTATAAAGTAGTTATTAAAATAACTTAAAGAAGTTTTAATTCAGTTTTTCCAAATAAGGCCTAATGCCTATTAAGTCTTTAATCTAATTGTGCTTTACCAAACAAGGTGTAAGGGTTACTGGGTTATTTTTAGTTAGTTAACCAAACAAGCCTTATGGCTTTTGATTTTCAAATCTATTATAACCGATATCGCTTTATATTAATATTTATGTTATATAATTAGTACATATTATATATTATATACGTTATTTTATTAAGACGCTAGTTAGTGTTAGGAAGAAAAAAAAAAGCTCGCAGGAAGAAGAAGAAGAGAAGAAGAAAGTGTGAGAGAAAAGAAGAAAGGAAGAAAGGCTAGAGAATTGGAAAAGGAATCGGAGAAACGCTTGATAATCAAAAGGATAACTATCATCTTCTACAAGCAAGGTATTCTTCTACCCTTTTAAGTTTTAAAAGTTTTAGTTTTCTTTCTCCTATTTCTCTCAGTAAAATTCTTGTGATAGGATAAATTGTTGATCAGATGTGTATTTATATGATCAACTAGTGATTGTAAAACTATTTTTATAGGTTATATATGCTTATAGTCAATGAATTGATGTTATGAATGTGGTTTATGAAGAAAAATATTTTATAGAGAGTTTATGTGAATGAATATGGGTTAATTTAAAGGTGGAATTAAGGGCTAATTAGTTGTGTAGTTGATAAATTGGCTATTTAAATCGATAGAGTATGTATAAATATTGATAAAGATGCTTTGAATTAACTGTTTTGGTTGAAAAACAAAATTATAGTGTTGATTTTCATTAAAAATATCAAAAAGTGAGTTTTTATCAAAAACAGTGAAATTGGATGTTTTAAATTTGTTGTTTATGTTGTTGTATGGGTAGAATCATGTTATGAGTTCTTGAATTATGTTTACATGAAGTCTTTTTATGAATTACATGTGAATTAGACTGTTAGAAACGAGCTTGTAGGCCAAAATTGGCTTTTTCTTATATTGTTGTTAGAAGTCGCCAAATAAATCATAGTTTGCATGTGCATGCCCAAATAGCTTCATTTTTTCACGCTACAATACGGCCACCACGCCCGCAAAGACGACCTTTGTAGCTTTATTCTCATACCAAGAAGGTTATCTCCGTGCTTGCAATACCGCACTGACAAGATACACAATATACCATGCACGCGAACGCCGAGTTAGCGTAATGGTCCGACAAAGGTACTTTTTTGTACTCGAATTTTAAGGAATTGTTATGTGATGATAGTAGGATCAGTAAAATGTTGATTTTAGTATTTTTATACTATGAATAAGTATGTTATTAACGATTAACTTGTGTATAACTTGATTATGTGATTAAAAATCCAATTTTTATATGATGAAACGTATTTAGTTATGTTCGTAAGGTGGTAATGACTAATTATGTCACGATGACATATGTTTATAGGATATTGTGGTTTGAATTGTTCGGTTTAGCCCACGAAGCAAGGCAAGTTTTCTAATCCTTTATCTTGTTGAACTAATTATGGTTTCCAATTCGATTACCTTATAAATAATGCAAGTTCTCTAATCTATTTTATTGTTGAATCAATTATTGTTTCCATTATAATAATGCAATGTTTCTAAACATTGTTTTTGATATCAACAAGTTATTCTTGTATTTAACTTGTTGTTTAGCATGCCCGAATATATTTGAATAGTTTATCGCTCATATCGCCATGCATGCTTAGTATTCAATTCTAAATAACCTTGGCTTAATATTGTTCAAGCAAGGTGTGTTATAGTTATTCAAGTTGTATGCTATTAGATTATTCCTAAAGCATGATTTTAATTTACCATAACTATTCAATTACGAGTATTCTATAATATGATGTTATTAGTATTAATTCAACTAGTCCTCTAGTTGATGATCATTGAACTTCAAATTACCCTTGAAAGCGTATCCAAACCAAACTCTCTTTGGTGCGGACTTGTACTCTAAATACTGAGATGAACAACCCTATTATTAGGGGATAACTTACGCGTAGCGTTAAATGTTTGTGCATAATACATGGTACGAAGGGCTGATCCCCCTAAGTACGAGGAGTCCTTATAGTCTTATGACTGTTAAAGTTGGAGTTGCAAGATTACTCGCAATTGTGGACATAGTTCATGGTCTTATGACCCTCGGTTATGTTTATTCCATATTTTGGATTCCAGTTCCTGATTATCATTGTTAGAGTACTATCTAGTTTTGATGAGCCTACTCATTGGCAGTTATTATTGTTATTCTTCTGTTGATTCATTCTTTTATCCAGTGAGCAATTGTTGTGCTCACTCTTGCATATTTATAAACTTATTGCATCTAAAGTGGAGAAGGTAGATGAACCTTCAACTAGCAAAGGAAAGGGAAAATTGTACAAGTGATGCTGATTTGTACTTTTATTTATTGTGATGATCTTAGACTTCTTAATAATGATGTTATGTAATAATTTTAATTCCGCATTTGAATGATTGTATTTAAAGGTTAGACAACCCGGGATTTTATTATGTAATCCTTTAATGGGAAAGGTTTTATTTATCCAGCTTTTATTGTGATTGGGTAGTTAGATATGAATATTTGATTAAGTGAACACCAAATCCTGTGGGAATGAAGTACCTGGGTTTGGGGGTGTCACAATATCTTTCAATATTAACATGATATGGGCTTGCTTCAAGTTTCAGATTAAAGCCCTTACTACCAAGAATAGATTTATAACATCAAACACACCAAAACATTAACAGGTAAAGATTTAAGGCCTCTGACATATGGCTGTCAGGCCATATTTTTCAACTTTTCCAGATTTTTGAAATCTTTAAATTCGTGCATCTAGATGTTATAGATCCTTGATCTAATAACCCAGATCACTTATTAACACCCTAATACACAACTTAGAACAACAAACAACAAAATCTAACATAAGATCATATGATTTACAAAATTTAGGGTTTATACCTTATTCATGCTTGGATCTTGAATCTGATCTTTGTGATCTGTTCCTGGCTTGCTAATGCTCTTACTAGTGACTGATTTACTTAATATTTTCGTGGCTAAGGAGAGAGAGAAGTTTGGTTGAGTGTAAGGATGCAAATGAGCTTAGTTTGGTGACTTTCCCTCTCTTTGATCTATATATAAAATGATGAAATGTCAATGGCTGATCATGTGATCAGTTGTTGGCTGATTAAAGTTGATTTCTAGGCCACATGGATAGCTTAGGGTTGGTCACCAACCACAAATAGGGTTAGATCTACACTCCACCTCATTATAATATTAGAAAGGGTAGTTTGGTCATTTGACTTATAAAGTGAATGGCAACTTGGTAACTTCTCACAATTATTAGGTTTTAACCCTTAGGGTTTGACCCTTAGGGTTTAACCCTAAGGTTACACAAATTTATATTCTAGGCTTTTCTAATTAAGTTTTAAAAATCAAAAATTAAGATTTCTAAATTATAATTAGGATTTTCTAATTACATTAGCATTTCCTAATCACATTCAAGATTGCCAATTAAGGTTAGTATTTCCTTAATTAAAATTGCTAATTTAGCATTTAGGTTCCATAATTGTACATTAGGGTTTCCAGTTAAACAATTAGGGTTTTCTAAAAATCAATTAAGGTTATCCCTGATTAAATAAATAACATAGAAACTTTATACCTATCTTCAAGCTTCCCAATTAGGGTTTTAATAATCTAAATTAGGGTTTCAGATTCCCAGTTCTGAAATTAGTGTTTTCATAGCCGGTAATAGGGTTTCTTATCAATCGTTAGGGTTTTCTAACTGAACGTTGAGGTTCTAAAATATTATTAGGGTTTATAACTGATATAGTTTATCTGGTCAACCCTTAACCCTTAACCATAGACGATACATATATATGACCATATACACAAATACTCTTAACACTGTAAACCTTCACCAAGATTTTTTAAATTCACAAAATTCATTCCCAAAAATGTCAAATACATACACTTATTTTCTGTCTAGGTTTATTATTTAACCTTTATTCAATATTTTAAGATTTTATAAAATTGTCTAAATTCTCGGGTTGTCACATTCTCCCCTTCTTCTAAGAATTTTGTCCTCGAAATTCAACTTACACCTTACACCATACTGCTTACACCATTCACATACATCATTGCATTCTACCCAATACACCACTCACAAGAGTAAAAATTTTCAAACTGTGCTGAGGAGTCATATAGACTATTCGTCTGTCATTTTTGCAAAGGTTTTATGGAAATTCATCCGTAATCTGTCATAACTTACGGACACAAAGGGTGATTAACCCGATATGCCTTGTACTGGCCAAGTACTGCTGGTCGGAACAATTTGTTCCTTTTATCCGACTTAGGCGCACAAAATTTCTTACCTCAGTCTTATTGGATTCCGCACCAAAAGAATTTGGTTCGGGAAATTTCTTTCAATGAACACTTAGAGTTTTCATAAATATTAGTCTAGCTGAATCTAATAACATAGACTCATATCAATAATTCAATTCAATCGAATTATTTACATGTAGCCAATCCCCGTTGGCAAATTAAATTCTTGAAAATATTTTTGGAGAATGACGTCATGATTCCGTACTATATTAACTCTCCGTTTGAGGATGCCGTCATCGTATGACTTTGTCATAACACATCATACAATAATGGAACAATAATTTTTAGATCGAATTCACACCAAGTATTCCTGTATTTACAACTTTGTCAACTTTTTACCATCTCTACACTAGGTTACATGGTACATAAGTGATAAATAAAATATATTTTGATATTTCAAATCATTTGCGTCTAGCTGAAATAAGTAGCATAGACTATACTTTAAACCGTTTCAAAAATGATTACGAGTTTACATAATTTTTTTTAAAAACACATAGTGCGTATTTAGCTTGATGTCAAAATTTCAAAATCTAGCATAGCTATGAGTTTTGAAAATTTCAAAATTTCAAATCTCCACTAATAATCATTTTCTTAACAATCTATCTGTTCCTATAATCCTAAATACTCCATTCACACTTAGTTCTACCCAGTTCGTCAAACTTACCATACTTATGAGTTTAGGAACTTTCCACAATCATATGAGTTTAAGAACTTATCCTAGTCAGACCTTTGTCGTCCATTCGCTGAGGGGTTCAAAAACATTTCATATAACTATAAGTCACGAACGTGACATAAATATGAGTTTTAAGAACTCGTACTTAACCTTATATTCTTCACTAGAACCTACCTATCTCATATATATACCGAGAAAGGAATCACCCTCTCAACACGCATATAACAAACAGCGCAACACAAACATTTCATAATCCCCACATAATCCTAACTCCATTCTTAATACGAATTTCATTTAATCCGTATTCGTAATCTTTTCCTGAATCTGTACTAATTCATAGTACATGTAACGCCCGAGAAAATCAGATTTTTATGACAATTAAATTTTTATTTGATTATGTGAATTAAATGAATTTAATTAATTTATTTTGTGAGTAATCTATGTGAAGGTCGTTCTATGACCTAGGATGTGTTTATATGGTTAGTAATCTGGCTACGTGCTAGAATTAATTGTTTATAATTTCCATGACGAAAATAAATGTTTTTCGAGAAATTTTCGTAAAAACACTATTCATCCGTTTCTATTCGGGGAATTATTTTGAAATTCCGAGAAACGTGTAATGTAGAATATCGAGATAAGATGAAATATCTAATAATATTTTATTTATGGCAAACGAAGTTTTAAGCCACGCACTTAAAAACCTAAGGGTTAAGTATATTGATTTCCGAGAAGGAAATGAAACGCGTAGAAGGAATTGCGTTATAGTTAAAGCATGTGTTATACAATTATGATACTATTTAGTATCTATGTATAATACGATGAGTTAATACGAAGTACAATACAATTATCGTACGAGTATTATACGGACAGAATACATGAATTATACGTGTAGAATACGATTGGTATTATGGAATTAGGTTAAGACTTAATGTGAATTCATGTGATTTGGATTATGTCTAGTCCAAGCAATTGATTATGTAAGCCCAAGGAATTAATTGGTCAAGGCCCAATATTAGATTTGTTAAGCTCAATGCAAGAAAACCGAACAGTGGATCGAGCCGGTTGGGTCACCGAATGGGTAAAACCCATGGGGCAAACCCATGAAATGACCCATAGGTGGTGGGCTGGCCACTTGGTGTGCAGGTAATATATTCACTTGGTCAATGTAGTATTTTACTTAGTGACAAAGTGTTGAATAAATAAGGAGGTGGTGGTGTAATGTCCAAATTGCTCTCCATTTCATTTGCTTATAAATAGAAGGCTAAAGTTGGTCATTTAAAGTTTTTCAAGTTGTCAACCTATATTTTGAGAGAGAAAAAGAGCTAGACTCAAGCAAACAATCTACTTTGAAGCTTTGCCTTAGAGTTTTTCAAGAATACCAAAGAAATCCTTAAGGTAATATTCCTTAATATTAGTTCCATATCTTTTGATTTCTTTTAGAATGAAGAATCATAAATGGGTGGTGTAAGTCTATTATGGTGGAATAAGGATGACTTACCATAGATTCAATCTCTATAAGTCATGAGATCATAGAAATCATAAGGTTTGATATAACTTAAAATCATAAAAATATTGATTGTTGAGATTAATTGTTGATAAACAATTGAACTCCATCAATACGTTAATATGTGCATCTTGCTTGGTTAGGATGTAGATATGAAGTCCATGGAGTATTCCATGTCATTTGGCATAGAGAACATTAGTAACGAAGTTATGGCGAATTTCACGGAAATAGATGTTAAACGTCGAAAATGTAGAAATTTCGAATTGGTGGTCGAAAATTGCCACAAGACTTGAAAATGTTGTTTTTCAATGTCAACACGTGAGATAGGGTATTTAAGATTCGTGGACTCAAGAATCATCGGATTCTGACTTAAAACGAAGAAAACGAGCATTGAACACTCATTAACGTTTACGACCGCTTAGAAAATGAATTCAATAGTGAATTTTGAGTTAAAGGATTCGAAAGTGTCGAATTCTTATTTGAACGCGTAGAGTATGTCATTTATGACGTATAGGCTTTTGAACGGACTAAATCGGACTTATAACGAAGAAGTTATGGCTCCGAGAATCTCACCAAAATTTTTATCTGTGAAAATTATCTGCGATCGAGGTTCAGCGCCACGCCAGAGATAGTGTGTTAAATGTCGTCGCCATGCGGCTTGCAAGACAATGTAATGGGCTATTGGAAAGTGGCCATTGAAAGACCATCGGTATAAGGAAGTCTCGCATCGCAGCGATCGAGACCAAGCATGGGTATCGCTAATCGGTGCCGCAGCCTTGATGTGCCTAATAATGTCACAACAAGGCTTTGAGTCGGGGTTTTGTTAGAAAGCTAGGTTTTGAACTTCAGTTGTTCCGAGACCTACATGAGTTGAGTTTATATACTCAATGAATGTACTAAGACTATTCCTATACTACCTATACTAATGTATATAGTATTTAACTTAGGAATTGAATGCATGTTAGTAAATTATGAATGAAGAACACAAAGTGTTATCAGTGAACCCTAGTCAGGAAATAACGTTGGTACTTTGCCAATGATGATAGAGTTCGGTTAATAATATAAGTTGATTAATAAGTCGGGATGAAGGGTAATAAATCAAGTTGACTTTACTAATGATATTAAGTTAACAAAGACATAGAAGAGAAAGAAGTTGGTAGGAACAATGTGAATAAGTGTTTGATAGCTAATTATAGTGTGCTATGTGAATATATCATATAGATTCTGTAAAGGCTGTGGTCAGTCGATTAAGTTATTTGAAGACGCTGAAAGGAAAGTTTTCTTAACGCTTGTCTAACCTTCAAGTTAGTCAAGTTTTATGTGATTCATTGTACTGAATTGCACTATTGATTTTAAAGAAAGGGTCAATGCCAGATTTAACTCGGCTAGACTACTCATAAGATATAGATTGATTTGTATACATATCTTTCTATATAGAAATATTAACGCTATCCTATGCCAAGTAATTGGTACGGATGTGAAGGTAAGGTTTGTCTATGAACAAACAAAAGTATTTTTCATCGATTATTCATTGGGCACGCGAGTTTGCCAAATGTTAAACGTAAATACGTTTAACAAATGAGTGTTGATCAACATAGAGTACTATAGGCTGATCACCTAGAAGTGCTCGTAAGTAATGCGGATGTACAGCCTTAGTGCTGTGATATCCTTTTCAAGTATGATAATGTAAAGTTATCGCTCATGGTCTATCGTTTGCCTGTAATTCCTAATCTACTCTATACTTTGGGAATTGATGTTATGAAATGTTAAAGTATTATTGTTTCATAATACTTCATAACTATTTGTTCAGTTATACATGAATAGTCATATAATTCACGAATGTGGTATTACTGTTATCCTTTGTTAAGATTTGCTGAGCTTGTTATGCTCACTTCTTGCGTGAATTATATGATTGCAGTTAAGGATGAACATCCTAAGAATGCTAACAGAGATAAGGGCAAGGCTAAGATGGATACTTAACCATCGTGTAATAGATTAGAATGTTTCTATGTATTATACATTATGAACAACGAACTATGTAATCGGTTTATGAACCTGGGAAGGATTATACTTTGATTGTAATAAGAAGATAGTAATTACATTCATTATGTTGTATTTCAATGGAATGATTGTATAGTTATGAGTACAATGTAGCACCATATGTCGGGTTAGAAGATATCCGAATTTTGGGGCGTCACAGGTTGGTATCAAAGCCTTAGGTTATAAAACTTAAGGGGGGAAGGACCTTAGGCTAATAACCTCGTAAGGAAGGTAAAGTCCGAAGAAAGAAATTCGAGTTGAATGAATTAATAAGGTATTGAGAAAACTCAATACCGAAACAATTTAAAAGATGGAAATTAATCTTAAATAAATTAAATGTGATTTGTGCTTATACTATTGTGTATTATGTACTAATCAACGTGTTATGTGTTATGTAGATGTCGATCGATAACATGATGTATAGAGACATTCACGTTGTGTGTGAAGAGTCAGTGAACCAAGTGGAGGTAGTACCGATGCCAGTGCCGGAGGTACCGTTAATGGTTCTGGAATACTCAGATATTGAGGAGTACATCTCTAAGGAGCAATACTCTGAGGAGACAATGGGCATAACGTCATATCTAAATATGATGATAGATGTGGAGGAGGAGATGGAGGTAACATCGATTAATACGGTGGTACCTACTCAGGAGCCAACACCTCCTGATGTAATGAGATCATTGTATCTGGCTGTGTTGGATAGGAATGTGCATCTGCACACTGTGGTGCAGACACAGAATGAGGAGATAACCGCTTTATATGAGGCGAAGGAATCTGCAGAGGCGGATTTTGAGTCAGAGCACGATGAGAAAGTGCTTATGACGGATAAGGGACGAGACTATAAGAAAGAAGCTGTTGAGCTTCGAAAGAAACTGGTTGAAAAAGACCAGAAGATAGCTAGGATGTCGTACATCCACGAGTGCGCTCATGAGGATTTCAAGCTAAAAATTGCTTGTTATTCCATTGAGTCCGGGCAAACTCGACATACCATAAGTCGAGATATTGTGTCGATACTGGCAAATCAGAAGTATGAGAATGGCGTTCAACAGTGTTAGTAGATCGTTCGATCTTTTTGTATATAAGTAGTGACGTAAAACCCTCTTTTGTATAATTAAAGGGTAGTCTTTTTGTAAATCCCAATTTTTGTATAAGTCAATCCCGGGATAGTATGTAATAGCTTTTTGGCTAAGGGAACATGACGTAAATAGTTTTGACTATGAAAGCATATTAATATAATGAAGTTTTTATTTAATGTGCTTGTTGTTGTATGAGTTGTTATTTGAGAATGATAACTAAGTAGTAAATAAATAATAACGAAACTTTATTTATTTAATTAGAATTATGCCGCCAAGAAGGAGACAACGTAATCAAGAGGACGAGTCTCATAATGAAAATCAGGGGGGGGGGGTCCTAATAACCCTATGCAAGAGTTCGTTAATTAATTAACAGCAACATTTAACCAAGTTGGGGGAGGGATTCCTGTAGCTCCTGGGTAGTAAGAACAACGACCTTCAAGGAATTTAAGAGTGTGGGTCCTCCTGAGTTTCGAGGAACGACGGACCCATTAGAAGCCCAGACATGGGTGAAAGAAATTGAAAAGGCATTTGTAAATACAAACATAGGTGAGGTGCAAAAGACTTCTTTTGTGACTTACATGATAAAGGGAGAAGCCAACTACTGGTGGGAGGCTCACCAGGGTGGGGCTAGGATGAAGTCAAGGCATTACGGAATAGTTTAAGAAGGTGTTCTTCGAGAACTACTTCCCTACTAGCATGCAAGGTAGGATGGAGATTAAGTTCTTAGAACTTAAGCAGGGGATATATACGCTCTCAAAGATGCTTCCAAATTCAATGAATTGGCGAGGTTTGCTCCACATCGTGGGATACTAAGAAGAGAAAAAGGCGCAGCAGTTTGAGCATGGCTTAAAACCCTGGCTCTATAGTAGAATATCAGTTTTTCAGAGTGCTTCCTACGGGACCATTCTGGAAAAGGCGATAATAACTAAAGGTGGTGGTGAGGCATTGTCTCAGTACCACAAGGAGCGAAAGAACAAGAGTAAGTTAGAAGGGGGTAGTAAGGCTGAAGTTGCAAGAGGAAGCGACAACTTGCCTAAGAGGAAAAGTTTCAACCCTGGGAATACTGGGGTAAAGCAGGGAGATCCTAAGTGGAGGATGGAGGCATGCAAGACATACGGAAAGACTTACATGGGAGTCTGTTTAAAGGGAAAATCAGTTTGCTACAACTGTGGGCAGGAGGAGAATTTGTCACCCAACTGTCCTATCCCGAAGAAGAACCAGGAGTGTTTTGTCTGTGGGTCATTGGACCACATGGCAAGAAATTGCCCGAAGAAAGGTTTAGAGGGAAATAAGGGTTCTGATAGTGGTAAATTAGCCATTACTGGGCCAACACCATCAGTAGGTAGACCCTCAGCCCATACGTTTAATATGACTGTCCAAGATGCGGTTGCATCAACGGATGTGGTAGCAGGTATCATTTTGGTCAATGAGATAAATGCTTATGTGCTATTTGACTCGGGTGCTACTTGTTCTTTTATAGCATGCGGATTTGCTAAGCGATTAGGTTTAATCCCTGAAAAGTTACCAATACCTTTAGATGTTAAGGTAGCAAATGAAGAGATAATCCCCATCGATCATATTCATAAGGATTGTTGCGTAGATATTAGAGGGAATAAGTTATCAGTAGATTTGGTACCGATAAGGTTAAAAGAATTCAATATAATTCTTGGTATGGATTGGTTGGTTAACCATAAGGCGATAATAGATTGTCATAGGAAAAGTGTAAACCTTCGGTTTTCTAAGAAAACCAAGGTAGTGTTCTTCGGTAATAAATCACCGAGACGCTCTTGTTGTCTATCAATGACATGAGCTAGGAAGATGTTGAGAAAAAGGTGCGTAGGTTATCTGTGCCATGTTGTGGATACCCAAAGAGTAGGAACATCCTTGGACCAGATACCTATAGTGCAAGAGTTCGCGGATGTATTTTTGGAGGAGTTACCGGGTATTCCACCGGACAAGGAGGTGGAGTTTGTAATTGATCTGTTACCGGGTACGACATCAGTTTCAAGGGCACCATATCGGATGGCGCTTGTTGAGATGAAGGAGTTAATGGTTCAATTACAGGAACTATTAGACAGGAAGTACATTCAACCAAGTGTGTCTCCTTGGGGAGCACCGGTATTGTTTGTTAAGAAAAAGGATGGGTCGTTAAGACTTTGTATCGACTATCGAGAGTTGAACAAGTTAACGATTAAGAATAAATACCTGCTGCCCGAGATTGATGATCTATTTGATCGCTTAAAAGGAGCAAAAGTATTTTTCTAAGATAGATTTCTTGCGATTTCGGTATCATCGATTAAAGGTGAGAAAGGAGGATATACCTAAGATTTGCTGGCTCGTAACTCGTTATGGTCATTACGAGTTTACGGTGATGTCGTTTGGGTTGACTAATCATGCCATCAAGATTTATGGATATGATGAACAGAGTGTTCAAATAGTATTTGGACAAGTTCATCGTAGTGTTCATTAATGATATTCTAGTCTATTCTAAGACATCAGAAGATCATGCCGAACATTTAAGGATAGTGTTGGAAACACTAAGGAAGGAAAAGTTGTATGCGAAATTCACAAAGTGTGAATTTTGGCTCAAGAGAGTGCAGTTTCTAGGACATGTTATTGATAAAGATGGCATTTCCGTGGATCCAGCAAAAGTAGAAGCAGTTAATGAGTGGGAGCAACCGAAAACGCCAACCGAAGTTCGGAGTTTTTTGGGGTTAGCGGGATACTATAGAAGGTTCATTCCGGACTTTTCTAAAATAGCTACTCCGTTGACAAATTTGACAAGAAAGTCGATAAAATGTGAGTGGACTAAAAAATGTGAGAACAATTTTCAGGAATTGAAGAAGAGGTTGAGTGAGGCACCTGTATTTTCCTTACCAGACAATACAGGGAACTTTGTAGTATAAAGCGATGCTTCGCATAAAGGACTGGGTTACGTGCTCATGCAGTATAGCAAAGTCATTGCGTATGCTTCACGACAATTAAAGGATTATGAGAAGGCATATCCTACTCATGATCTGGAATTGGCAGCTGTAGTTTTTGCCTTGAAGATATGGAGGCATTATCTATATGGTGAGAAGTGTGAGATATACACGGACCACAAAAGTCTAAAATATATCTTCACACAGAAGGAGTTGAACATGAGACAGAGAAGGTGGTTAAAGTTAATAAAAGATTACAACTGTGATATCTTATATCATCCGGGGAAAGCAAATGTAGTAGCCGATGTGCTAAGTAGGAAGGGTAGAGAGAAACTATCAATGTTAATAACTCAGAATGAGTTGATAACAGCGATGGCAATAATGGAGTTAGAAGTTAAGTTACCGGAGGAAGCGGTGGAAATGTTATTTTCCATGGAAACCCAACCGACCATAGCAGAACGGGTTAGGGGAGTACAATTGAGCAACGAGGAATGCAAGCAGATGAAGAAGAGGATATAAGATGAAGAGAAGACTAAGTATAACCTCGATAAGGAAGGATTACTTCATTTTGAAGGAAGAATTTGGGTTCCTAATGATCCCGAATTAAAGGAGGAGATAATGATGGAGGCTCATAGTTCGAGGTACTCGATACATCCCGGTAGTATGAAGATGTATCAAGACCTTAGTCAGAACTTTTGGTGGCCGAACATGAAAACAGAGATAGTAGAATATGTTAGTAGGTGCTTAACTTGTCAAAAGTTAAGGTCAACACCAACGCCATCGAAGCGGGTTGTTGCAAATCGTTAGAAATTCGAGTGGAAATGGGAGCACATCACAATGGACTTTGTGGTGGGACTTCCAACAACAAGAAAAGGATACGATGCTATTTGGGTGATAGTGGATCGATTGACGAAATCGGCTCATTTTCTACCAATAGGAATTAGGTATAACCTAGATCAGTTTGTTAAGCTGTATGTCAAGGAAATTATTTCTAGACATGGAGTACCTGTTTCGATTGTGTCAGATCGTGATCCGCGATTCACATCGAACTTTTGGAGGAGTTTGCAAGAACAAATGGGAACGCAGTTAAGATTGAGTACGACGTGTCATCCTTAGACGTATGGTCAGAGTGAACGGACAATTCAAACGCTAGAAGATATGTTAAGATCTTGCGTTATGGGTTTCAAAGGGAGTTGGGACGAGTATATATCGTTGGTGGAATTTTCGTATAATAATAGTTTT
The DNA here is from genome assembly GCA_020205605.1 of Panax ginseng. Classification (NCBI taxonomy): domain Eukaryota; kingdom Viridiplantae; phylum Streptophyta; class Magnoliopsida; order Apiales; family Araliaceae; genus Panax; species Panax ginseng. Next base: position 36,438,257 of record CM035129.1, read on the forward strand.
CACGCTAGTATAGGCATGCCGCCTTACGAAGCATTGTATGGAAGGAAGTGCCGAACTCCATTGTGTTGGGATGAGGTGGGTGAACATCGGATGTTGGGACCTGAGATGGTACAACAAACAGCAGATATGGTGAATGTGAGAGCCCCGAATCCGGGCCCCAAATCACCGCGGATCCGGTTCACTCATTCTACTACTATTGCGGAAGATATAAACATAAATTGTTTATACATTAAACATTATACACTATCCCAAGGTCGAGTAACCATAACTTATACACATTTCATAACTTATCTGACACATGATATTATCATCATACAAGACTATTACAAAACTAATCGCGCACATTAACTTTAAGCTGGAACTGTCTTTAACTTTCCTTGTATCCGACGCATTCATCTTAATCTGCAATGTTTTATCATGATATAGCAAGGGTGAGCATGAAAGTTGCCCAGTAAGTTTAAATACAATTTAAGGATATATCATGATTGAAAGAGTCTCGAGTAATAAAATTGGCTATAATTCACAATGTAGTTGTGAATTAGCATGAACAAAACTTTGGTGAACAAGTATTACATAGAACAATATATATATATGGACCAACCGGTAATGAAGGTGATCGACCTTTTCATACGACTTATACATACAAGATGTACAAAGTACAATTCAACATGGAAATCAGCAATGATTAACCATAAGCTTATTCGAATGAAACAACTCTTAGTAGAGTTAAGAAAAACAAACTTGCTTATTAAATTTGATTCACAGTCATGAAATATAACTTAGCTTTATCCAGAATACCTAATCTGAGATAATACCGATCTCTAAATATTAGAATAATATCATCACGGTTATAAAATAACATAAACACATTACCACATAATCCTATCAGTCTATACAACACATGAAACTTTATATCAGGTCAAACTATTTCAAATCGACTTGAAACCGAACACAGATTCCAACATCCCGAGCTGATTACAATGGAATTCGATTAATACTCGAGTTTAAGTTCAATTAAACTCTACTTAAACACTTAACAATTATCACGAGATAATTTTCTTATTAGTCAAAACAATTTTAATGAAGCTTATAATAAATTTTCAAGTAATTATTACCATTTATCATGATTTTCTAATCATTAACACCGTATTTAAATGAATTAAATACCACAATATTCTAATATCATTAATATTATTTAATAATAACCATTAATGAATTACATGCCACAATATTATTTCATATTCATAATATCTCAAAGTATTTTCAATACTTTATTACTCCATTAAATGTTTTTAAAGTAATTCAAAACATTAATCAATAAGCGATATTAAAATAAATACCACATTATTCCTTGATCATTAATATTTATTTAATATCAAATCATAACATAATTTTATAATATAATTATAATATATCAAAGTATTTTAATACCTTAAAATCATAATTCTATGATTTTTAAACAATCAAATTCATTATCCAGATAATTGCTAAAAATATTAAAATATTAATATTTTCATGCCAAAATATCAAAAGTTATATTTTATAACTTCAAATATATTTATAACACTTAAATTATTTTTATATGATTTTTAAAGCATTAAATCTACTTTTCCACAATTTATTTAATATATTCATTAAATAAACTAATTATCATTAATAATAAATATTAATGAAATTCATCACAAAATATCAAAAGTTATCAAAAATAACTTCAAATATTTTCAAACACCATAATATAATTTTTCATGATTTTCATGAATTAAAACTATTTTAAATAATTTATCTAATATTATAATTAAATAAATTAAATACTTTTATTATTTAAATATTTATGAAATATACTCAAATAATTAAAAATTATTTTTTGGACTTTAAAATAATTTTTTAGAATTTATTATGTATTTTAATAATTAAAATCTAATTTTTTCTATTTTTAAATCATTTGAAATTCTTTGAAAATAAAATAATTAGAATCAAATCGCTAAAGGCTATATCGACAGACAATGAGTAGGTCTTAGGTGTTCTTGAGCTTCAAGAACAACGACCATCAGCGATTTAAAAGAAATTTGGTTTGACCGATTATAACTTCTTGCTCTTACTGATTACGGGCAATCTACAACTTGGATCTTGTATAGGAAATACAATACTACAATTACCAACAAACATCACGGCTAAACAACATCGGATCTGGGAGATATTGGCCATCAAAATAGTTATCGGACACATTCTTCACGAAGAAACGATTAAAGGTGCCTACTTTGGACCTCTATAACTTGATGATCGTGAAATGTTTATGTAATATATCAATTGCGTAATGTATAAAACATGTAGGAGTACAACTACAAAAAGCATCATAACACAATAAAATCATAGCATGAGCAAGATCTACCCGGTCAAAGTTGACCACGAAAATTGCTCAAAAAAAAATCTGGGTTCGTGTTCTTCAGCATTTCGGTTAACGGGATTTGACCATGAATAACTCCCGATCTACAACGGCTATGAACTTGATTCTTTTTTCATATTAAAGACCACATATCAGGATACATATAACAACTTTTAAACAACAAAAATCAAGATCGAGCAAAGAGTTATAAGCCCTGACATTTGATGAAAAATCACAGAATTCGATTTTTCCAACTTGCTTAAATCTTCAAATTCGTGCACTTTGATGTTATGGGTCTTTGATTTATCAACTTAGAACATTAATAGACTCCCTATTACACAACTTTAAACCATCAATTGCATCAATTAACATAGAATCGAAGGATTTCTAATTTTTGGGATTTTATACCTTTTCAAGCTTTGATTTCTTGATTTCTGACTTTGATGCTTCTGATTTGTTGTTTGTGATGGATGGGCTTTGATTATGAGGTTATGGGCAAGATAAAATCATAGGTTTGAGCTTGAGAGAGTCAAGGATGGGTATTATGCAAAAACTAGTAACCAAATGAATTTTTCTTTCTCTCTAATCTATATATACAATTGTTAGATGCATGAATGGTTGGAAAAGTGGTTGATTGCTGGAGTTGTGAGTCACCAAGAGTTAGTAAGGTTAGGTAAACAACTAAAGTTTTGGACACAACTACAAGTTAGCTCACTAAAACACTCAAAAGGGCATTATAGTCATTTGATTTGTACTTTTAGTGGCTAAATTGTCCAATGCTCCAACCCTTAGGGTTTAGGGTTTTAGCCTTTAGGGTTTAGGGTTTGAACCCTTAGGATTTTTAAAAACTTTCTAGGATTTCCAAATTTAAGTTTTCAAAATAGAAAATTAATTATAATTAGGATTGATAATTATATTATAATTTCCTAATCATAAATTAAGCTTGCCAATTAGGATTATTATTTCCTAATTAAATTTGCTAATTTAGCAATTAGGATCATAATTGATCATTAGAGTTTATAACCCACTAATTAGGATTTTACATAGAAAATAATCTTTCAATTTAGAAATTAGGTTTCTAATTACAATAAAGTTTACTAATCTCATTCAAGTTCTTAATCTCTTCGAAGCTTGCTAATTAGGGTTAAGGCTTCCTAATTAACATCAAACTCTATAAGTTAATAATTAGGTTTTCTCTAATTGCATGTCCGGGTTTTCTATATTTGAAATTAGGGCTTTCCAATTAATCAATTAGGGTTATCCCTAATTACACTTATAATTAATAACATAGAAACTCTATACTTAACTTCAAGCTTCCCACTTGGGGTTTTAATATCCCGATTTAGGGTTTGAACGAGAATAATTAAGGTTCAAATTTTGGAATTTAGGGTTTACTAAATAATTAAGCTTTACCTATTAAACTTATAATCTAAATCACTTGAGCATTATAATTCTCAGTTATATTCTCAGATTAGGGTTTCAAATATTCAAAATCTGAAATTAGGATTTTCAGATATGGTATTAGGGTTTTCTAATACTCAAATAGGGTTTTCAGTAATTCATTAGGGTTTTCCCTAATTAATTTATAATTAATAACGTTAAACCTTATATATAGCATTGCATTCCCAATCTAGGGTTTTTAATATCCGAATTAGGGTTTCGGACTCACGGAACTGAAACTAGGGTTTCCAGAACCGATTTCTAGGTTTTCTTATCACACGTTAGGGTTTTCCAACTGAACGTTGATGTTCTTAATATATACTTAGGGTTTGACACAAATATAATTTTACCTGATCAACCCTTGACCCTTAACCACATTCTGTACACATACATAACAAATTTCACAGAACTTAAATCACATAAATCCTTAATCTGAATAATTCACTAAATCCTTCACGAATTTTGAAATCCTCAAAATTCCATCCTAATAACATCAAACGCATACACTTATTTTACATGCAGGTCTAATATTTGACCTTAAATCAATCATTTAAGATTTTGTAAAATTGTGTAAATTCTCGGGTTGTCACATTCACCCCTCCTTATAAGAATTTCATCCCCGAAATTCACCTTACACCTTACACCGTGCACCTTACACCATTCACACATATCAGATACTACCCAATTCACCACTCACAAGAGTAAAGGTTTCAAATTGTGCTGAGGGGTCATATAGACCATGAACACATAGATTTAGCGGTATTTATACCGTAAAACTGTACATTACTTGGTCTGTTTACAATCACAAAGAAGGTAAACTACCATTACTAGTACTTTAGGTGATTAGCCTATCGTACTCTTACGTCATGCATAACGTATTAATCATGTTTAGCGAATATTTACGCTACTCGATTGGACTATTTATCCAAAAAACATAGTTCACCTCAGTCTTATCATAGGATTCCGCACCAAAACAATTTGGTTCAGGAAAATTCTTTCAATGAACACTTAGAGTTTTCATAACATTAGTCTAGCTGAATCAAATAGCATAGAATCATATCGATAATTCAATTCAATCGAATTATTTAGGTGTAGCCAAACCCCGTTGGCAATTTAAACTTTTTGAAAACATTTTTGAGAATGACGTCATGATGCCGTACTGTAATAACAGTCCGTTTGAGGATGCCGTCATTGTATGACTTTGTCATAACACATCATACAATAGTGGAACAACGACTTCAGGTCAAATTCACACTAAGTATTCCAATTCAAATTATTGATAGGAAGGAGCAAGTATTAAGAAATAAGGTCATACCTTCAGTTAAGGTGTTATGGAGAAACCACAATGCTGAAGAAGCAACGTGGGAACTCGAGAGTAAAATGAAGGAAGATTTTCCTCATTTGTTCATGTAATTATAAGCTAGATTCTGGGGACAGAATCGTTATAAGGGGGAGAGAATGTAACGCCCGAGAAAATCGGATTTTTATGACAATTAAATTTTTATTTGATTATGTGAATTAAATGAATTTATTTAGTGAGTAAGCTATGTGAAGGTCGTTCTATGACATAGGATGTGTTTATATGGTTAGTAATCTGGCTACGTGCTAGAATTAATTGTTTAGAATTTCCAAGACAAAAATAAATATTTTCCGAGAAATTTCCGTAAAAACACTATTCATCCGTTTATGTTCGGGGAATTATTTTGAAATTCTGAGAAACACGTAATGATAGAATATCGAGATAAGATGAAATATCTAATAATATTTTATTTATGGCAAACGAAGTTTTCGCCTACAGACTTAAAACCTAAGGGTTAAGTATATTGATTTCCGAGAAGGAAATGAAACGCGTAGAAGGAATTGCGTTATAGTTAAAGCATGTGTTATACAATTATGATACTATTTAGTATCTATGTATAATACGATGAGTTAATACGAAGTACAATACAATTATCGTACGAGTATTATACGGACAGAATACATGAATTATACGTGTAGAATACGATTGGTATTAATGGAATTAGGTTAAGACTTAATGTGAATTCATGTGATTTGGATTATGTCTAGTCCAAGCAATTGATTATGTAAGCCCAAGGAATTAATTGGTCAAGGCCCAATATTAGATTTGTTAAGCTCAATGCAAGAAAACCGAACCGTGGATCGAACCGGTGGGTCACCGAATGGGTAAAACCCATGGGGTAACCCATGGAAATGACCCATGGGGTGGTGGGCTGGCCACTTGGTGTGCAAGGCAAGATATTCACTTGGTCACGAAGTATTTTACTTAGTGACAAAGTGTTGAATAGTAAGGAGGTGGTGGTGTAATGTCCAAATTGCTCTCCATTTCATTTGCTTATAAATAGAAGGCTAAAGTTGGTCATTTAAAGTTTTTCAAGTTGTCAACCTATATTTTGAGAGAGAAAAAGAGCTAGACTCAAGCAAACAATCTACTTTGAAGCTTTGCCTTAGAGTTTTTCAAGAATACCAAAGAAATCCTTAAGGTAATATTCCTTAATATTAGTTCCATATCTTTTGATTTCTTTTAGAATGAAGAATCATAAATGGGTGGTGTAAGTCTATTATGGTAGAATAAGGATGACTTACCATAGATTCAATCTCTATAAGTCATGAGATCATAGAAATTATAAGGTTTGATATATCTTAAAATCATGAAAATATTGACTGTTGAGATTGATTGTTGATAAACAATTGAACTCCATCAATATGTTAATATGTGCATCTTGCTTGGTTAGGATGTGGATATGAAGTCCATGGAGTATTCCATGTGATTTGGCTTAGAGAACATTAGTAACGAAGTTATGGCGAATTTCACGGAAATAGATGTTAAACGTCGAAAACGTAGAAATTTTGGATTGGTGGTCGAAAGTTGCCGTGAGACTTGAAAACATTTTTTTTCAATGTCAACACGTGAGATAGGGTATTTAAGAGTCGTGGACTCAAGAATCGTCGGATTCCGACTTAAAACGAAGAAAACGAGCATTGAACGATCATTAACATTTACAAACGCTTAGAAAATGAACTCAATAGTGAATTTTGAGTTAACGGATTCGAAAGTGTCAAATTCTTATATGAACGCGTAGAGTATGTCATTTATGATGTGTAGGCTTTTGAATGGACTAAATCAGACTTATAACGAAGAAGGTTTGGCTCCGAGAATCTCACCAAAAGTTTTATCTGTGAAAATTATTCTGATGCTTAGGTCTCAGCGCCGCCATGCATGACGATGTTAAATGCCGTGCATGGCATTACTAGTATAAGGAAGTCTCGCGCCGCAACACCGAGACCGAAGCATGGGTACTGCTAACTGGCACCGCAACGCCAGTCTTGCCTAGTAATGTCACGCTGTGGCGCCGAGTCAGGGGTTTTGTTAGAAAGCTAGGTTTTGAACTTCAGTTGTTCCGAGACCTACATTCATTGAGTTTATATACTCAATGAATGTACTAAGACTATTCCTATACTACCTATACTAATGTATATGGTATTGAACTTAGGAATTGAATGCATGTAGTAAGTTATGAAGGAAGAACACAAAGTGTTATCAGTGAACCCTAGTCAGGAAATAACGTTGGTACTTTGCCAATGATGATAGAGTCCGATTAATAATATACGTTGATTAATAAGTCGGTACGAAGGGTAATAAATCGAGTTGACTTTACTAATGATATTAAGTTAACAAAGACATAGAAGAGAAAGAAGTTGGTAGGAACAATGTGAATAAGTGTTTGATAGCTAATTATAGTGTGCTATATGAATATATCATGTAGATTCTGTAAAGGCTGTGGTCAGTCGATTAAGTTATTTGAAGACGCTGAAAGGCAAGTTTTCTTAATGCTTGTCTAACCTTCAAGTTAGTCAAGTTTTATGCGATTCATTGTACTAAATTGCACGACTAATTTTAAAGAAAGGGTCAATGCCAGATTTAACTCGGCTAGACTACTCGTAAGATATAGATTGATTTGTATACATATCTTTCTATATAGAAATATTAACGCTATCCTATGCCAAGTAATTGGTACGGATGTGAAGGTAAGGTTTGTCTATGAACAAACAAAAGTATTTTTCATCGATTATTAGATGGGCACGCAAGTTTGCCAAATGTTAAACGTAAATACGTTTAACGAATGAGTGTTGATCAACATAGAGTACTATAGGCTGATCACCTAGAAGTGCTCGTAAGTAATGGAGATGTACAACCTTAATGCTGTGATATCCTTTTCAAGTATGAAAAGCAGAAAAGTCTATCGCTCATGGTCTATCGTATGGGTTGTAATTCTAATCTACTCTATACTTTGGGAATTGATGTTATGAAATGTTAAAGTATTATTGTTTCATAATACTTCATAACTATTTGTTCAGTTATGTATGAATAGTCATATAATTCACGAATGTGATATTATTGTTATCCTTTGTTAAAACTTTCTAAGCTTGTTATGCTCACTTCTTGCGTGAATTATATGATTGCAGTTAAGGATGAACGTCCTGAGAATGCTAACAGAGATAAGGGCAAGGCTAAGATGGATACTTAACCATCGTGTAATAGATTAGAATGTTTATATGTATTATACATCATGAACAACGAACTATGTAATCGGTTTATGAACCTGGGAAGGATTATACTTTGATTGTAATAAGAAGATAGTAATTACATTCATTATGTTGTATTTCAATGGAATGATTGTATAGTTATAAGTACAGTGTAGCACCATATGTCGGGTTGGAAGATACCCAAATTTGGGGGCGTCACAGTACAACTTACACACAATAATCTTGCTGTAAATCTTTTCAATCATTTTCTTGATCCTTCTCCATACTATAACCTTATCAGATCATGGGGTGATCTCATCGTATATATTATGATTCATTTCTATACCTTGATCGTTTTGTTTTACGATCTCCTATCTAGTACCTTTAGTCTTTTAGACTCTATCTATTCACCACTACTGTTCACCTTTATTATCAGAGTTAGGGAACTCCGTATCTTTACAACTCGCCGAGATTCTTCTTTGAATCTTACCGACAAACTAACTCTATGTGAGTTAGATCTTATCCTAATCACTGCGGTTATTAGTCTAAGGTAACTCTACCCTAGATTTATAACCAACAGCTTTGATACCAAATGTAGCGCCCCCAAATCCAGGTCCTAAATCACCACGGATCTGGTACACTAGTTCTATTTATTGCGGAATATATAAACATAAATTGTTTATACATTAAACATTATACACTATCCCCAATGTCGAGTAACCATAACTTATACACAATTCATTATCCTATCTGACATACAAAGATTTTATCATAAATTATTGTTACCAATCTATCTGCACATGTAAACTAAAGCTGGAACGGTCTTTAACCTTTCCTTGTATCCGACGCATTCACCTTAATCTGCAATGCTTTATCATGATATAGCAAGGGTGAACATGAAAGTTACCCAGCAAGTTTAAATTTTATTTAAGGATATATCATGATTGAAAGAGTCTGAATAATAAGCTGGCTATAATTCAACAATGTAGTTGTGAATTAGCACGAATAAACTTTTGACTGAACAAGTATTAAACATGAACAAATATATCTGAACTGAATGGTAATGAAGGTGATCAGCCTTTCATACCTAACTTATACATACAATATGTACATAGTATAATTCTACATGGCAATCAGCAATGATTAACCATAAGCATATCTGAATCAAACAACTCTTAGTAGAGTTAAGAAAAACTTGCCAGTACCATTGATTACCATTACGAATAATATAGATAATACCGATCTCCAAATATTAGAATAATATCATCACAGTATAAAATAACCTAAACATATTACCACATAATCCTATCGATCATCTGATACAACACAAAGACCTAGTATCAAGTCAAACTATTGCGATTCGAGTTGAGTTCTAATTGCTTATTAGGACTTCCCGAAGGCCTAGTCGGACAATTATCGAGTTTAAGTTCAATTAAACTCTGCCTTAACACTTAACAGTTATCTTAGATAAATATATTATCAATCAAAATAATTTTCATAGGCCCATAATAATTTTCAGATAATTATTACTATTTATCATGATTTTCAATCATTAATATCATATTTATATGAATTAAATACCACTTAATTCTATTATCGGTAATATTTATTTAATATTAAATATTAATGAAATCCTTAACATAATATTATAATATATTTATAATATCTCAAAGTATTTTAATACTTTATTATCACCATTAAATGACTTTAAATTAATTAAAACCATTAATAACTAATTGCCATTAATATTAAAATATTAATATTTTTCATGACCAAATATCAAAAGTTATATTTTACAACTTCAAATATTTTTATAACACTTCAATTATTTTCATATAATTTTTAAAGCATTAATTCTATTTTTCATAATTTATTTAATAGATCTATTAAATAAATTAACTACCATTAATAATAATTTATTAATGAAATTCATCACAAAATATCAAAATTCATTAAAATAACTTAAAAATATTTTCTTATACCATAATATAATTTTTCATGATTTTTAAAGTATTAAAATCATTTTAAATAATTTATTTAATATTAAAATTAAATAAATTAAATACCATTTATATTCCAAAAATATTAAATATTTATGAAATATACTCAAAATACTTTAAAACTAATTTTAGGGCTTTAAAATAATTTTTGGGAATTTATTATGTATTTTTAATAATTAAAACTATTTTTCTATAATTATTTATTAAAATAATTAATTTTCTAAATAAATTGTCACTATAGAAACTTTAGGCGACGAATCCGTCGTTAATGGTGTTCTTGGGATGTTCTTGAGCCTTCATGTCAGTAAGTAAGGTATGAGGTTTGACCAGCATTTGATCTAAGTTTCTGATGATTTCTAGGTTTGATTTTCCACTAATATTGTAGTATTACTGACACACTACAACCTTAATCGACTTTCATGGCCAAAACATAACAAATCTATGAGACTAGAAATTTGCGAAAAGCGTTGTCGAGACATGCTTTCTTGAATTTACGAAATTTGCCCAGAAAATTCAAACAATCTGAAAGTGCTACTTTGAAGCATTTAATCTTTGATTTCCAAGTATTGTTTATGTGATGTAAAGGTCCATGCCCGTAGTCCATATGTTATACTACACACATCATGCACTATTATAGTCTAACATCAACACAAGAGAGAAACATGATCTGGTCAAAGTCTGACAAAAAAAAATGGATTATGAACAATCTGAAAAAAATTCTGCGTTGCCAAGATTCAAATTTTCGTGCTCGGTCAACGCACTTTGACCGATCATATCTTTCAATATAAACATGATATGGGCTTGCTTCAAGTTTCAGATTAAAGCCCTTACATTAACAAGTAAAGATCTAAGGCCTCTGACATATGGCTGTCAGGCCATATTTTTCAACTTTTCCAGATTTTTGAAATCTTTAAATTCGTGCATCTAGATGTTATAGATCCTTGATCTAATAACCCAGATCACTTATTAACATCCTAATACACAACTTAGAACAACAAACAACAAAATCTAACATAAGATCATATGATTTACAAAATTTAGGGTTTATACCTCATTCATGCTTTGATCTTGAATCTGATCTTTGTGATCTGTTCCTGGCTTGCTAATGCTCTTACTAGTGACTAATTTACTTATATTTTCGTGGCTAAGGAGAGAGAGAAGTTTGGTTGAGTGTAAGGATGCAAATGAGCTTAGTTTAGTGACTTCCCCCTCTTTGATCTATATATAAAATGATGAAATATCAATATATGGCTGATCATGTGATCAGTTTTTGGCTGATTAAAGTTGATTTCTAGGCCACATGGCTAGCTTAGGGTTGGTCACCAACCACAAATAGGGTTAGATCTACACTCCACGTCATTATAATATTAGAAAGGGTAGTTTGGTCATTTGACTTATAAAGTGAATGGCAACTTAGTAACTTCTCACAATCATTAGGTTTTAACGCTTAGGGTTTAACCCTAAGGGTTTAACCCTAAGGTTACACAAATTTATATTCTAGGCTTTTATAATTAAGTTTTAAAAATAGAAAATTAAGATATGTAAATTATAATTAGGATTTTCTAATTACATTAACATTTCCTAATCACATTCAAGATTGCCAATTAAGGTTAATATTTCCTTAATTAAAATTGCTAATTTAGCATTTAGGTTCTATAATTGTACATTAGGGTTTCCAGTTGAACAATTAGGGTTTTCTAAAAATTAATTAGGGTTATCCCTAATTAAATAAATAACATAGAAACTTTATACCTATCTTCAAGCTTCCCAATTAGGGTTTTAATAATCCGAATTAGGGTTTCAGATTCCCGGTTCTGAAATTAGGGTTTCTATAGCCGGTAATAGGGTTTCTTATCAATCGTTAGGGTTTTCTAACTGAACGTTGAGGTTCAAAAATATTATTAGGGTTTATGTCTGATATTGTTTATCTGGTCAACCCTTAACCCTTAACCACGTACTGTACACATATATGACCATATACACAAATAATCTTAACACTGTAAACCTTCACCAAGAGTTTTTAAATTCAAAAAATTCATTCCCAAAAATGTCAAATACATACACTTATTTTCTGTCTAGGTTTATTATTTAACCACTATTCAATCTTTTAAGATTTTATAAAATTGTCTAAATTCTTTGATTGTCACATGCGTCCCACTTGGTTGATAATGAGGAGAGAATGACGCGGATAGTTCTAAGAGGTTTGAAACCCGGAATACGTCAATACCTCATTTCTCACAAATTGTGTTTGTATTCAGATGTAGTGAATAGGGCTCAGTTATTGGAGCACGATAAGAGCCAACTCAACCAAAGGATAACGAGCAACAACACGATAATAATCGTACCGGTGGCAACGACCATCGGAACAATAATAACCATTATGGGGGAAATTATCATGCCAAGAATGGTAACCACTTCGGCGGTAATCATGGCCAAGTTAATAGAAGTGAAAATTTCAAGAAGAGAAGGTTCAATAATGATGAATAGACAGTAGCATCAACACTTGTTGTTAAGGAAGGAGAACGACTATCGGTCGTATGTTACAAATGCGGAGGGGAGGGACATATCAGTCCAAACTGCGTGATGCAGTCCAAAGTATGTTATAATTGTGGAAAAGAAGGTCACCTAGCCCGATTTTGTCGTGCACCAAAGTCAAGTCCAATTTGGGGCGGTGGCACCAAAGGCGGATCTGGACAAAACAAAATCGGTGGTTTTCGGAAGAGAGTTTTTCGTGACTTCTCAAAAAGCGAGTAACCCGAACGAAGTTAGCACGGGTTAGTTAATTATAAATTTTTACGAAGTCTATACGTTATTAGATACCGCTTCTACCCATTCTTTATCTCTCTTGCTTGCGCTCAACGTTTAAATTTAACTCTAGAGAAGTTAGACTTTGACTTATCGATTGAAACTTCGTTAGCAGAAACCTTCGTTACCTCCACTGTTTATAAATCATGTTTGATTCAAATCGACACTTTCACGTTACCTGTTGATCTTATCTCTTTGAAAATACTTGCCCTTGATCTGATTTTAGGAATCGATTGGTTAACTACTCATCATGCCAAAATTGATTATTTTTGTAAGGTTGTTAGCTTTCATATTCTTAACCAACCTGTTATTCAAAAGTCAATCATTGTTATATTAAGCCATATGTAAAGAGCCCTGAGCCTTTCGCTGGTGACTTCCTTGTGTGGAATGCACCGAGGCCAGACTTTCCGTAGGCGACGCCGTGAATGACGATGGCAAGTTGATAGGTATCAATGTGATGTGCTATCTAAGTCTTGGGATGAGAGTCACAGTTTTGAATGATATTTCTATTATTAATAAATTTCCTAACGTATTCCGGAATACTTCTTGGCCTACCCTAGAGCGTGAAATCAAATTTTGTATTGACCCCAGTACAGAATCCATTTCTAAAACCCTTAAATATTTCTTTGCCTAAAACGAACGTAACATACGCCAAAGATGTTGGCTCAAGCTGTTGAAGGTTACGACTATACCATTCAATATCATCGTGGAAGAGCGAACATGGTAGCTGACGCGTTGAGTAGAAGATCGTATGCGTTTACGAGTGCGATGTTGTTAACACAAAAACCCATTTCGTATAACTTACAAATGATGAAGATAGAGTTAAAGACTTTAGGGACCATATCAAATATACGAGTAGAATCAACTTTAATTGATAAAGTTAAAGGCCACCCATGCTATAGACCCGGAGTTGATAAATGTGAAGAAGATGGTTCAAGATGGCGTTATTCTAGAAGTAAGAGTCAATGAAGAGAGGAAATCTCAACCCTCGATTTAATTGGTCCATTTGAAATACTTGATTGAGTAGGAACTGTGGCCTATAGACTCGTTTTACCGCCAAGTATGTCGCGTGTTCATAATGTTTTTCATGTATCGTTGTTACGTAATTATGTGGATGACCTGAACCACATTATTGAATTAGAACCGGACGAGATAGCGAAAGATTTAACGTATGAAGAGGTACCTGTTAAAATCTTGGATAAGAAGGATCATATTCGACACTCAAAGGTTATATCTCAAGAGTTAGAATCTGAAATGAAGTCAAGGTATCCTCACCTCTTCGATATACCAGGTACGTACATAAATTTTGAGGGCAAAATTTCATAAGGAGGGGAGATTGTAAGACCCCGAATTTTATGAAATGAAAGTATTCAATTTTCCTATAATTATTATTCTATTTAGTAAATGGTTAAATTGATAAAAGGTTAAAGTTAAGGGTGATATTTGAAAATTTTACAAAGAAAGTAAGTTGATATAAAATATTCGTTGTGTCGGGGAATATTCGTTTTAATAGGAAATATTCGTACGATGACACAATCATTGGTGGACCCCACAATGGAAGTATTGTCGTAATTAGAAAACGATAGAATTATCATTTTATAAAAATAACGTCGAAAGTGTTACCGTTAAAACTGTTGAACTACCCATAGTAAAAGAAATACGATGTCTGGCATGGTCGCATAGTAGCTTACAGTATAGATTATTGATGCTTACGTGAAAGTCACTCGGTTATACTCAATTATTGCTACAATAATTGCTGCATCATATCTCTCATATTATTGATTCAATTGTTGTCACAGTATCATCTGCATAATATTTTATATTATTAAATTAATACTTGAGACGACAAAGTTATTCATATTATTATTTTCAATATTGAAAATGTCTAGAAGTTCTGTCATGGAGAGGTTTGGTCACCTAATTGCGCGTCAATAAGAAGAAATCCTTATCGGAAATCCCCCTTTTTCTTGGGAACGGCCTGATTGTTAAATATTGTGAGTTATAATATTAATGATGAATAAGTTTGTATTGATTAAAGATGAAATTGATAGTTCCATTGTGTTGGAATTATTAGTGTTAGTGAAAATTGACATTTATTTTGATAATAATTGATGTTTGGAGGTTATATTGACCAATCGGGTAATTAATCAGATAAATGAGCAATTAATTGCTATTAATTCACATGCTTATAACTATGTGTTCACATGTGTGTACTATTGATTCACATGATTTACTATTAGGGGAGTTGGTGCAAGATTGATAATACTTGCATGACTAAATTAAAAATGGAGGTGTAGATGAAGGTACTATACTATAATTAATTTTTTCACATGTTTAGAACTATTAAGTCACATGATTTACTATTAATTCACGTGATTTACTATTAGGGGAGGTGGTGCAAGTTTGATAATACTTGCAGGACTAAATTAAAAATGAAGAAAAAGAGGAAGGAATTATACTGTAATATTTTGAGCTCCAAAACGTGCCATTATCGAAACTATATTTTTCTATAAATAGAAGCTCATTCTTTTTTCATTCTCACCAATTCACAAAGTCTCACAAGAGCAATTATTATAGAGAGAAATTATAGAGAGAAAGAAGAAGAGAAGTCTGCTACCTCACTATTCCAGTATCCAGCTTTTCTTACAAGGTCATTATTCCATTCTTTATTATTACATTGGAATAACTTTGTTTATCTGGACTACCTCGTGTATGGTTAATTCTTACATTATTCCATTCTTTATTTTTCATTTGAATAACTTTGTCTCACGCGACTACCGCATGCATGGTGAATTCTTTTGTTATTCCATTCTTTATTATTACATTGGAATAACTTTGCTCTACGCGACTCTCTGCTTTGCATGGTGAATTCTTATGTTATTCCATTCTTTATTATTCTGTTGGAATAACCTGTCTACGCGGACTACCGCATGCATAGTGAATGACTCTTCGTATTCATTCCTTATTAAATTATGAAAATGATCTGTCTACGTGGATTACCGCATGGCGGGTGAAAATCCATTTGCAGTTTCATATGTTCTATTATACTCATTTGGTTAAAATTTTGGCTTCTATACTCCATGAAATTAGTAGAATATCATTGATATTTGCGCTTCATCTAGTATCTTTTCATGGAAATATTCTTCTGAGCATTCTTGAATTTTACTCCACAAAGTAGTATCATGTTGACAATTTGGACGTTATTGATTTCTGGATAAATTAAATTATAAATCTTTAAAATTTATCCTTGAACTTGTTTTATTGAATTATTATGTCATGGTCAACATCCTCATGCTTATATTGTGATGAAAGTCATCTTTGGCTTATGTGCATAGATGGACTTGCTATGATTATGACCAGGGATTATTCGGTATAATTATGACCATAATGTAACGAATGATGTGGTAAAAGTCCTCATTGGCCTGTAGTTCATTGATGGACAGTTGTTGGTATGATTATGACCAGGGATTATTTGGTATAATCATAACCATTGATGATTACATGAAAATCCTTGGCCGTGGTGTAGGGATGATTCAATTATATTTATTAAGCTGAGTCTCAGCGATAAAGTTGATGAAAAACTTTTTAAATCATAGAAAATAGTAGATTTTATGCTCTACTTGACTCTTCTAATGGATTGCTTATTCCATTGCGCAGTTGTTGATCTAAAGCTTGTTGTCTATTGTATTCTCATCGGTTGTTATCTCATTTGTGACTAAGGATAATTTATTCTGGATTATCTTAGTCATAATATTTCTTACTGGGCTAGTTGAGCTCACCCTTTTCTTTCATTTTTCTCTTCAGGAAATGAGAATATAGCTGGGACGAGTCGGGAAATGGAGTGATGGTCCAGGATAAGTGGCTTTAGTAGTCCTCACTATTCTACGGAATAATGTGATAATAATTGTAATGAGGACTCCATTGAGTGTGGATATTGTCTAGATGCCAATATTCTTATTAAAACTCTTAGATTATGTTTTGTCGTATTTTACATGACTGTTGTATAATTAAGTTGTATTTGAATTTTGTAGCATGTATTTGGCGACTCAAGATGGGTGATGTATACCTATTTTCGGGGCGTCACATTATGGCTTTCATTCGTTTTTCATTATATGAAAAGTTCATTATCCTTTCTTAATGTCGAAGCTATACTGTTCGTTGTATACTAAAACCGATCGTTCATCGCAATTACATTGTGTTTACGTTCATTACATTCTTCATCTTTCAATCCTGTACAATCTCTTCATTCAACCTTCATTAAAGATTTAAATCATTTGTTTAAGTGTTATTTTAGGTTAACTACATATTCATATTTCTTTCTTGCACATCCCCCAGTAATTGAGAACTTAAAGCTCATTCACAAGACCTTGCCTGCAGACCAAGTTCTTGCTTTGTAATGCCCGATAAAATTGGATTTATATGAGAATTAAATTTTTATTTGATTATTTATGTGAGTAAGCTATGTGAAGGTCGTTCTATGACCTAGAATGTGGATATGTGGTTGGGATTCTGGCTATGTGCTAGAATTAATTGTTTTGAATTTCCAAGATGAAAATAAAAGTTTATCGAGAAATTTCTGTAAAAACACTATTCATCCATTTCTGCTCGGGAATTAAGTTTGAAATTCCTAAAAAAGCGTAATGATAGAATACGAAGATGAGATGGAATATCCAATAATATTTCAGTTATGGCAAACGAAGTTTTTGCCTGCGGACTTAAAACCTAAGGGTTAGGAAAAGTGATTTCCGAGAAGGAAATGAAATGCGTATAATGATTAAGATTATTATAGGTACGATATATGAGTATGATACAAATTAGTATAAGAGTATTGTACAAAGATTTAATACGACATACAATAAGAATATTGTACGAATACTATACGAAGAGAATACGTGAGCTATACGCGTAGAATACGATTGGTTCTTAATGGACTTTTAGTTTAAGGACTTTGTATAATCCAATTGGACTTGGATTATATCAAGCCCAATGAATTGTGTGATGAAGGCCAAGTTAAGGCCCGATGTTAAGTTTAATCAAGTCCGATCTAAGAAACCGAACCGCGGATCGACACTACTACAAAACAGTAAATAGACAACGCAGAAAAAACGTTGTGGTTTCAGTCAGAAAAACGTCGTGGTTAAGGGTGTCATCTACTTAACACCCTTACACAACGTTTTTAAAACATTGTAGTTAAGCACATTACACAACGTTTTTTAAGAAAAAAACATTGTAGATTTGTTTTTTATAAATTAGCAGATGCTTAAAAACGTTGTAGAAGGTATGATTCCACAACGTTTTCTGGATAAAAATGTTGTAGTTTAATATATCAGACAACGTTTAGGCATATTTACACAACGTTTTTAAAATGTTGTAGATTAAAAAAAAAAGAAAAAAAAAGGTTGTGGTTCACCTACATTACCAATGCACCTATAATATGCTAATGCCGGAAAGATTAGCATATTGTAGCCTGAAAGATTAAAAGAGTTGTAACTTCAATCATTTATCAAAGATTCCAAGTAATCCAACCACACACAATTCTACAGTTTCGACAAACATTCTTATCATTCTTATCTTCAAACTATGACAAGACATTAGGAGGAGAGGAACATATAATAATCGAAGACCATAATTGTTGTTGCATATTTACATCTTCCATAAATTTGCACATATTACACCACATGTGACACCTTTTAGCAAGATTCTTTTGTGAGTAAGGCATCAAACACCATAATGGAAAACTATGATGAACCATCAAAGCTTTTACCTGTTAACAAATGTTGACTTCTGAGAAACTTGTATCTGGGGTATGTATCTGGACCCCTCCTCATGTGTCGTCAACATCAACCATGAACTTCTTGCTCCTCTAGATTATAGTTGCCAATCTATAGCAGACATTCCCATTTACTTCAAGAAATGGTTTGTGCGAGAAATGTAGACATTCTCATTTCTTCCATAGCCCAAGAAGCAACAGAGTTGGTACCACGCAGAGCCCTCAAATTGTGAGTTACAGATTCAGAACTAGTGACAAGGACACCTTCCTCTTTGAGAGGGGCCAAAGCCTTCCCCATATTATAGTGATAAGTTCCATCTTTAATTTGTCTGTCTGAATGGAGAGCTGACATACTAGGATGTCAGCTTCTAGATACATAAGCATGAGCGGGACCCATGCACCATGGTCCAGACCATGCTTCTTATCCTCATACACTTGGTCAAATCCAGATGCCATTAGCAATTCCTTCACCCTCTTTGCCAATTTTAGAGCTCCTGGAGCAGGATACTTGAGCTAGTGTAAGAAAGACCAAAAGGAAAAATTAACGAAAGAAAAAGAAACAAAAGTATGTTAGGAAAGTATTGTACAACAAAGAAATTGAACCAAAACTCCTAATGGAAAAGAAGGCGAGTCAACTCCAGTAGAGGCCTTCTATAATTTATGAAAATGCTATAGGGCAGTTCACTTGTCACAAAACATCTTTATAACTTTAAAGTCATTCTTTCAATCATATTGTTCAAATTTCAGTCAATTGTAATTTTAATATAAGTGAACTTATTTTAGATGTTCATAAGGACTCCACAACAATATACATGATGGGACCACATATAACACATTCTATATACACCATTGTTCAATCAAATTATGATCACTTAATCTCTTCCTAATTTTTTTTCACTGATTTAGTGAATTAAAAAATAAGTGATCAGTCTTTTAATTGATTCCTAAAAATCTGCAAATAAAATCTGCTAATGTAAGATGGCCTCTGACTTTTTTGGTTTAATTTACCTCTCAAGAAGCATTACCAGCTCACAATGTGGAGTATGAGGGAAAAGATCAACCGCCATGGCTTTAATGGGTTGGAAAGGCTCTAAGTTGGGCATTGACTTTGCTCTATGGCGAGTCAAACCAGCACTGCTCATATTCCTCTAACCCCTGTTACTCTTATTCACCTTCTCACTAATAAATTTTAAAATCATATTTGTCTAGTACAGATTGGTCTTGGTGACATCAATGTCACAACTCAGTTCAGGCTATTTAATAATCAAACTAAGTAGGAAAATCCTGAATCTCACCTTTGAACAGACAAATCTACAATTTTTTATTCCATTAATTTCAGCATTACGGATAACATCTGAAACTGCAGAAGAATTCATTTCAATCCCCACAACCTAAAAAGATTTTAATGTAAAAACAACCTATTATTTGGCATACAAATAGAAAAATGATAGAGGCAAAAAGAATATCTATCATACTTGGATACTAGGAAAAGAAAATGTTAACTGTTGTGGCTGCATCCCCATTGCTGATTTTCGTTGCGCTGTCTGATACGCAGATTGCAAGTAAGCCTGATAAACTGGATTCAACATTTGTTGGTCAAATCCCTGACTCCTATTTTGGACCTCCTCCCCCATATAGAGGAAACCATCAGCTGTAGAATAATCAGCAAACATCTGCAGTTTTGTTGAATACCTGTCCCTCGCTCGATATAAATCTATTCGATCTCGCTCCACCACACTTAAGTCCTCTTTGACAAACTGCAGATCAGTTTGTATCTGCAATAGAAAACATAAAATCATCAATATGATTATTTATCATTTACGTTTTCCTAAAAGTAGTAAAAGTTTTCCATTAAGAAATACCAACAGGGCATAACCTGTGTACAAAGATTTTACAAGAAGACCAGACAATTATTTATGAAAATTGAAAAATTGGTAGTCAACTTTTACTTGGAAATTATCTAGTTAAGCAATAAAAGAGGAACACCCTTAGGCAAACCCAGCACCAAGCCAGAGGGGTGACACCATGAAATCTAGCATATAGTAATTTGAGAGAGAAAGACCCAAAATTCTGATGATAGATTATTCCACAAGCAGAAGAAAAAATGTATTCTACCAACTAGCCATTAGACGATGGCAAAATGAATATGCTATGAATACAGCAAGTCCAACTTCATTGTAAAAACTTCTTAAAAAATGTTCCACTATAAACCTCCTTAAGCTCATCAACTTTTTATTTCCTTAAGCAGTGCAAGAAGTCCAGCGGAATTTGCATATTTCTCTCAGCTTCTTCCTGCTCCAATTTTCTCTTTTTATGTGAAAGCAATGATAATAGTGTGTCCAGTTCCTTCACTGACACTTCACAACCCTGTCTAACAATCAAGAGAAAGCATAAGATTTGATGTTTCCATGAAAGCTCAACTTAATATAGTAGAATATATTGTGCAGTTGAATAATTGCATCTTTTCAGCATTAGAATAGCACATAGGAAACAAATATCAATAACAATTAAATTGAAATTCGTAATGTACATATCTGAGTTTCAACAGTCTTAAATGCATAGATCCTGTATGTTATCACAATGCTGAATGTCACCTCTGTTCCATAGTTTTTTGAAATGCATAGGAAAGTCTCAATGCAATTCTTTTCAGCATTCCTCTTGATTTCTCGGGGCCATCCTCAGTTGTTGACCCAATTAACTTCAATTGACTAATTGAAAACCTAGGAAGCAAATTGAACAAAACTTCCACATTTAATAACTGTAGCGATAAGATAAAAATGATAACAGCAAAAACAACAAAAACATCATCAAAACGTACAAACTCTAGTTCTGAATAGAGAATGAAAGAGAGATGAATAGAGCAGGATATTGAAAGGGATAAAACAAATATCGAAGAAAGTATATGTACCACTAACCACCCTAGTTTGAAAATCAAATCTAATTTTTACGAACAATCTGGATATTTTATTGTTTCAGAATAATCTCAATCAACAATTCAGAAGATAGATATCAAATTTTAGATAATTCGCTAGCAGCTTAATATTGTACAGAAAACCATCAAATTTTATGCAAGGCCAAATCAACAAGAATTTCAAAAATAAAACGAGACTCATAACTTATGAGCCTGGTTAGCGCAAACACATAAATAGAGAATTTTTCATTCAATAAGTGAAAAAGAAACGTATATAAAAACACATGCACACACCTAACTATATCCACATTAAAGCATCAAGTATTACAACCTAAGCCTAAGGTAAGGTGCTAGTACACACAGCTTAAACATATGCACATAAATCTTGCCCACGTTCAACAGCACTCATATGCTAAACCCAATAATCTCATATCGAATAAACATAACACATAAAAGTATGTAACTTGAGTCGGTAAAATATCAAACTATGATCAAATAAATTACAACATACACAAATCTGAGCTTAATTCAACATTTTTCTACAACATACCGTAAAGACCTAAAAATTAGAAATATAAAATACCGAAAGCGAAATTTTATAGAATTCATAGTTTCCTCAATGACCTCATCCGCTCATCTCCAACTTTAAACTCTGCCATATACCTATGATAATCCCCCTTCATCTTCAAATAAAACACCTTTGACTCACTCGTGGAAGCCGACGGTACCAGATTCAACTCCAATACCATCTACAAACCACGGGAGAGAAACAAAGAAAAACAACTCATCACTTTTCCCCCGACAGTCGAGAGACAAAAGGGCAAGAGGCTGAGGAGTTTGGAATCGAGATTTCAGATCTGGCCTCTTAGAGACTGGGAGCGGGCTAGGGCAAAATGGGAGAAAACATACTGATAGAGTAGTGTTATAAAATTATTTCAAGTTTTCACTTCCGCGTAATTTTTTTAAGCTCCGTGTTTTTAACATACATAACATTTTTGTTTTAAAAAATGTTATCTATTTAAAATCAAAAATTGCTCTTATAAATAGATAACATTTTTTTATATGTATCTACAACGTTTTATTCAAAAAAGTTGTGAAAAAAAAATACCACAACGTTTTTTATAAAAACGTTGTGGTTTAAGTGTTGTCTATTTACTACTTTGTACTAGTGCAAACTAATGGGTCATCGGATGGGTAAAACCCATGGGGCAACCCATGGGGAGGACCCATGGACCTTGTGGGCCGGCCTTGGCCACCAAGTAAAGTGAGGTGGCTAAGCTATGAATAGTAAGGAGGTTGGGTAGGATGACCATTAGGCCCTCCATTTGATTTTCCTATAAATACAATCTTGGCTAGTTCATTTTATGTGTTACAAATATTAGCCAACATATATTGAGAGAGAGAAAGAGCTAGAAACAAGTAATCAAGCTACTTTGAAGCAAAACATAAGAAGTTTTATAAAAAATGTGAAGAACAAAAAGGTAATATTTCGTAAATTTTAGCTTTCAATCTTTTTGATTTCTTTTTTGTGGAGAATCAAAGATTGGTGGATCATGTCTCTTATGGAGGAATAAGGATAACTTTTAATGATTAAAACATTGATAAGTCATGTTTAAGTAGAAATCGTAAGGGTTTACGTAAATTTAAACCGTAGAAACCATTGAATGTTAATTTGTTTGTTGATGGACAAATTGAAAACCATCATTGATAGGGTATGTGCATCTTGCTTGGTTAGGATGTAGATGAGGAATCAATGGAGTTGTTCCATTTGATTTGGCATATAGAATACGAGTAACGAAGTTATGGAGAATTTTACGGAATTAGACGTTAAACTTCGAAAATGTAAAAATATCTGATTAGTAGTCAAAAGTTGCCATGTGACTTGAAAACTTTGGTTTTCAATGTCAACACGTAAGATAAGGTATTCAAGAGTCGTGGACTCGAGAATCATCGAATTCTGACTTAGAATGAAGAAAACGAGTATTGAACGCTCATGAACGATAAACGAACGCTCAATAATGAACTAAAAGGTGAATTCCGAGTTAACGGATTCGAATTTGTAAAAATATTGCATGAACACTTAGAACATGTAATTTTAGAGTTAATGGCTTTTAAATGAGCCAATTCGGATGTAAAATGAATAAGTTATGAAGACGGGAAGTTCGTCAAAAAAGATAACTGTCAAAGCCAACTCGAATTCGGGAGGCACTTGCAGCACTAAACCTGTGGTTAAATTCACATTGC
The DNA here is from genome assembly GCA_020205605.1 of Panax ginseng. Lineage (NCBI taxonomy): Eukaryota > Viridiplantae > Streptophyta > Magnoliopsida > Apiales > Araliaceae > Panax > Panax ginseng. The sequence goes on from CM035129.1 coordinate 36,462,355, forward strand.
AACTCCATAAAGGGGAATGAGTTACAGAAGACTGGCACCGCAGCGCCATTGGTAAGCTTAAACCCTGCACCACAACGCCGTGTACAGTAGGACCGACTACTGAAGAGTGGCGCCGCAGCACCACTAATACAAAGGGTTGCCGCGCCACGACGCTGACGGTGGAAATTGGTTGACAAAGTTTGGTTTTGTAATTCCAATTGATTAGGAATGAATAGTAGAATGTATGTACTTAATATACATGTAAAAGATCAATCTTAAATCACTTATATAGTGATAACGTTAGAAAATTAAGTATGGCTTAATATGAATTAAACGAAGAACGCAAAGTATAAGTATGTAAATTGTAAACGGTTTTCAACGTTGGCACTTCACCAATATTGATCGAGTGTCGGTTAGTAATGTAAGAACGTTAACAAGCCGTGATGAAGGGGTAGTAAGTCGAATTGACATTATTAATGAAATAACTTCAATTAAGACATAGAAGAGAAAGAAGTTGGTAATAACATGTGGTGAGCGAAGAGTCTGTGAACAGAGTAGAGACTGTACCTATGCCGGTGGCGGAGGTACCATTAGTGATTCTGGAATATTCGGAGCCAGAGGAGTACATTTCTGAGGAGGATTACTCCGAGGAAACTATGGGATTAACATCATACCTTGATATGGTGATAGATGTGGAGGAGGATATGGAGGTAACATCGATTAATACGGTGGTACCTACTCAAGATTCAACACCTCCAGATGCAATGAGAGCATTGTATCTAGTAGTGATTGAATGGAATGTGCAACTGTGCACAGTGCTGCAGACCCAGAATGAAGAGATTACTGCTCTTTATGAGGCGAAGGAGTCTGCAGAAGCAGATTTTGAGTCAGAGCACGATGAGAAGGTGCTTATGACGGATAAGCCTAGGGACTATAAGGAAGATGCCGTAGAGCTTCGTAAGAAACTAGTTGAGAAAGACCAGAAGATAGCACGGATGTCTTACATCCACAACTGTGCTCATGAGGATTTCAAGCTGAAAATTGCTTGTTATTCCATTGAGTCAGGGCAGACTCGACATACTATTAGTCAAGATATTATTTCGATTCTAGCGAATCAAAAACATGAGAATGTCGTAAGGCAGTGTTAGTAGATCGGTAGATCTTTTTGTATGTGTAGTGACGTAAAACCCTTTTTTGTATAATTAAAGGGTAGTCTTTTTGTAAATCCCAATTTTTGTTGAAGTCAATCGCGGGATATAGTTTTTGGCTATGGAAGCAAAGTGTAAATAGTTTTGAACTATGAAAAACATATTAATATAATGAAGTTTTTATTAACCGTGCTTGTTATGATATGAGTTATTATTATGGAATGATAACTAAGTAAGTAAATAGATAATAATGAAACTTTATTTATTTAATCAGCATAATGTCGCCAAGAAGAAGACAACATAATCAGGAGACTGAGTCACATAATGATAACCAAAGGGGTCCGAATAACCCTATGCAAGAGTTCATTAATTTATTAACGGCAACATTTAACCAAGATGGGGGTAGAGCACCCGCAATACCTAGGGTAGCTAGAACGACTACCTTCAGAGAATTTAAAAGTGTTGCTCCGTCGGAGTTCAAAGGAACGACGGACCCATTAGAGGCCCAGACATGGGTGAAAGAGATAGAGAAGGCGTTTATTATTACAAACGTAGGTAAGGCACAAAAGACTTCTTTTGCGACTTATATGATGAAAGGGGAAGCCAACTATTGGTGGGAGGCTCACCAGGGTGGGGATAGAGCAGATGCGGTAACGTGGGAACAATTTAAGAAGGTTTTCTTCGAGAATTATTTCCCTACAAGCATGCAAGGGTGGATGGAGATTAAGTTCTTAGAACTTAAGCAAGGGGACATGACGGTTCCCCAGTACGCGGCCAAATTCAATGAATTGGCAAGGTTTGCTCCACACCAAGTGGACACTGAAGAGAGGAAGGCTCGTAGGTTTGAGTAGGGCCTGTAACCTTGACTTTACAGTAGGATTTTGGTGTTCTAGAGTGCTTCCTATGGGACCATTCTAGAAAAGGCAATTATAGCAGAAGGTAGTAGTGAGGCGTTGACCCAATACCACAAAGAAAGAAAGAATAAGAGTAAGGGAGAGGGAGGAACCAAGGCAAAGGTTGCCAGTGGAAGTGGCAGTATGCCAAAAAGGAAGAGTTTTAACTCCGAGAATTCTGGGGTGAAACAAGGGGATCCTAAACGTAGGATGGAGGCATGCAAGACATGTGAAAAGACTCATTTGGGAGTCTGCCTAAAAGGAAAGTCAGTTTGTTATAACTGTGGGTAGGAGGGACATATATCACCTAACTGTCCTAATCCTAAGAAGAATCAAGGTTATTTTATTTGTGGGTCGATGGACCACATGGCAAGAAATTGCCGAAAGAAGGGGTTAGAGGGTAGTAAGGGTTCTGGTATTGGTAAGTTAGCTATTACTGGACCAACACCATCGGCGGGTAGACCCTCAGCCCGTACTTTTAATATGACTGTCCAAGATGCGGTTTCATCAGAGGATGTAGTTGTAGGTATCATTTTAGTCAATGAAATAAATGCTTATGTGTTATTTGACTTGGGTGCTACTTGTTCTTTTATAACATGTGGATTTGCTAAGCAATTAGGTCTAATCCTTGAAAAGTTAGAAATACCTTTAGACATTAAGGTAGCAATTGAGGATATAATTCACATTGAACATATTCATAGGGATTGTTGCGTAGATATTAGAGGTAATAAGTTATCGGTAGATTTGGTACCGATAAGGTTGAAAGAATTTGATGTAATTCTTGGTATGGATTGGTTGATTGACCATAATGCTATAATAGATTGCCATAGGAAAAGTGTGAACCTTCGGCTTTCTAAGAAAACCAAGGTACTGTTCTTCAGTAGTAAATCACCGAGAGGCTCTTGTTGTCTAACGATGACACAAGCTAGGAAGATGATGAGGAAGGGGTGTATAGGTTATCTTTGCCATGTTGTGGATACCCAAAAGTGGGAGTGCAACGCCCCAGAAAAATCAGATTTTATGAGAATTAAATTTTTTATTTGATTATGTAGATTAAATGAATTTAATTGATAATTTATGGGAGTAAGCTAATTGAAGGTCGTTCTATGACCTAGATATGTCGGAACGTTGTAGTATTTTGGCTACGTGATAGAATTAAAGTGTTTCAATTTCCAAGAAAAAAATAAAAGCTTTTCGAGAAATTTTTGGAAAAACACTATTCACGCATTTTTGCTCGGGAATTATTTTTGAACTTCCGAGAAATACGTAATGATAGAATATCGAGGTGAGATGGAATATCCAATAATATTTCAGTTATGGCAAACACAGTGTTTCGCTTGCGGACTTAAAACCTAACGATTAGGGAAAATGATTTATGAGAAGGAACTGGAATGTGTATAATGAATTAAAGCGATGATCGTATAATACTTAAGTATTGTTCGAGGTAATGAATATGAATATAATACGAGGTATTATATGAGTATGTATAAATGATGAAATGTCATATATGAATAAGTATACGAAGTGGAATACGAGATTAATACGTAGATTATACGTTATAAGACCTTAAGCCAAATGTATTGAATTTGTAGAAATGTGTAGGAGATTGTATTGTCCAATTGGTATAATAATAAAGCCCAATACAAATTAATGTTAAAGCTCAAATATTTGTAATGTTAAGTCCAATGTAAATCAATGATCAAGCCCAAGTGCTTGTTTAATTGTAAGCCCAATGTATAAGATAAGTTAATTAAGCTAATTGAATGTAAAGCCCAAGATAAGATCTAATGGGTAAAGCATGATCCATAGGGCAACCCATGGGTAAATTGGTGACCAAGAACTTTGTGTGATGAGCAAGTAAACTTAAGGGTTAAGCAAAGGATAAGTTAAGTAACTTAAAGGCTAAGTAAAGTGCTTATGTGTGATGAACAAGCAAAGTGCTTATATGTGATGACTAAGTAAACTTAATGGCTAAGTGTTGTGATGACCAAGTAATTAATTTGATGAGAAAGTAAAGGATAAGCTATGTGCTAAGCAAGTATACTTAAGAGCTAAGTAAGTGTGGTGGCCAAGTTTACTTAATAGCTAGGTAATGAATAGTAAGGAGATGGAGTGGCTTTAAGACCATTATACCCTCACTTTGAGATTTCTATAAATAGGAAGCTTGCTAGTTCATTTTTTAGTTGTTAGATTTTCATCCAATAACTTATAGTTTATTGGTTAGAGAGAATAAGTGAGAATAAGCTAGAAAAGCTAGAAAGCTAGAAAGCTAGTCTTTCATAGTTCAAGAGGCAAGAAGGAGATTAAAGATTAACCAAGTGGTATTCAACGGTAAGCAATCTTAAACCATGATTCTCTTTCTCTTCCATTGTTAGAGAAGTGGGTAGTGGTAGAACATGTATGCTAAGGAATGATAAGAATGATTAATCAATGGACTTAAGCCGTTTAAGTCATGAATAAGTAATTCAAACTTAATTAAGTTATGAACTTATGAAGATCTTATATGAACTACTCATATGTTTACCTTAATAAGATGGTATGATAAGGAGATGTGAGAATGATGGTTAGAAAACATAAATCATTATAAATCATGAGAATGAAAGTGTAAGTAGTTTATACTTTTATAAGTTATAAACTCATAAAGAACAAGTAATAACTTATCATGATTATAAGTTAATGAAGTATGTATATTAAGATGTTAGTATGATGGATTGAATCCATTTGAAACGATGATCAAATCGTTAGTAATAAGGTTTTGCCGGAATTCACACGATTGGACGATAATCGTCGAATTCGTGAAATTATCGGAATGGAAGTCAAATTTTGATATTGAGCTTGGAAACATTGGTTTTCAATGGAGGCAAGTCTTATTTGGCATTATAGAGTTGCGGACTCGAGAATGACCGAATTTTGACTTAGAACAAAGAAACGAGCATTGAACGTTCACGAACGTTTACCGTTTTTGTTAAAAATAAACTAATAGGGTAATTTTTAGCAAACGAAATCAAATAGATAAAACTCTTTCATGAACGCATAGAGTATATAATTTGTGAACCATAGGCTTTTGAACGAGCCAATTCGGACTTATAATGAAGAAGTTACGAGCTTGGGAATCTCACAAAAATAAAAATCTATCAAATTTTCCTGAGGCACAGAGTTTTGCGCTACAGCGTGAGGCCGAGATAGGGGTACATCAGAAATTAGGCGCATACAGCTGCTATAAAAAAAGGAGACTCACGCCGCAACGCCGACTCTGGACCTTACCCACTGCTAAGTCACGCCGCGGCGTGTCATAGAGAGGAATAGCCGGCGCCGCAGCGCCAGCCATAGGGTTTGCATAGAGATAAATGATTATGAAGATAAAAGGAAAGACAAATGAAGTAACACAACCTTAACAAACATAAAATGACATTATTAAGATATTGTTAAACCTTAAGTATGATCACTTAGGGTTGAAGATAAGTAATTGAACGTGAACGATATGCAGTAAGTGTACTTAACCAATGACGATCAAGTTTTGATTAATAACGTAAGAATGTTAATAAGCCGTGAGGAAGTGTGACAACCCGAAAATCCGGATTGTCCAGAAATTTAGATTTAAAGAATTAGCTATTAATAAAAAGGAATTTTTATTAATAATATTATGTGTTATGTATTTATTAATCGTTCTAGAACCGAGGATGATTATAAACCGGGAGGATTCTGGCAATGAGCTAGATTGAACGAGTAAGAATTTTCAAGACGAAAATAAAATTTTTCCGGAGACAAAAATATTTTCGGGGAAAAAGACGAAATAGGCACTATTCACCCGACGAAGCCTAAGGGTTAGGGTTTGAATAACCTAAGATTTTCTGAGAGTTCGGTATGTTGAAATGACATTCCATCGAAAGATTTGAAGATAATATATGGTGAAAAGTTAAGTAAGCCGATAAAAGTTTTTCTCAAAAAACGTGCAGAAATCGGACAAAATAAAAACAACGAAAAGTGCTGCTGTGTACTTTTCATTTGTTTAGCTACGTTAGGGGAAAACGTGAAGGAAAATGCTTGACACCAAAAAGTGTTTTTTAGTTTTTCTGAAATCTGAAGAATACCTAAAATTTAATCGGTAAAGGAAAGACGAAATATCCAAAAATATTTGGATTCCGAGAATCGCAGTTTTTAAAACTGTCGGACGAAACCCAAAAGACTGAGCTACAAAACTTAAGGGCTAAGAAAACTTGAGAGCTAAGTTAACTTAGTCCTTAAGCCTTGAATAGTAAGGAGGTTAGAGAGGGATAAATGACTAAAATGCCCCTAGCCTTGGTTTTCTATATAAACAAGCCTTAAGCTCATTTGTTTGATTGAAAATTTCAACCAACACTTGAGAGAGAAAGAGAGAGTTCGGATGGGAGAAGAAGAGGAAGAGGAAGAGGAAAAGCTTGCCGGAGTGCACACTTTGTCCGACGGAAGGAGATTAATGAAGAACGGTAATCCGAACCCTAGTTTCTTCTAATTTTCTTTAAGTTTAATATGTTGAAAAACATAACTTAATTAAGATAAGAAGTAGAATAAGTTAAAAATAATTTCATATGGTTGAAATCGTAAGAAAATGAAGAAATAAAAATTAGAAGTTTATTTTATAAATTTCTTAAGGAAGTATAAGATTTGTAAGGATTTTGAGCGATCCGAATGAATCTTATGAATGAGTGGGTTAAATAAGTAAGGAATGATGTTCTATAACATCAAATTCCATGAAAAACTGAAATCGTAATCCAAAATATCGATTAAAAATGAAGAACGAATGAAGAACACGAAGAACGTTGTTGATGGACAAATTTAAAACCATCGTAGTATAATTTTTGTTGATGGACAAGTTTAAAACCATCGCGTTTAAGTTAGATACTTATTACTTGGTTAGGAACGGTAGAAACGTTCATGAAGAACGGATTAAAACGGAGCTATAACGAAGTTATGGCAAAAATTTCGTAAAAGACGAGCGGGAATTAGAAAGTTAGTAAATGAACCCGAACATGTAGGGTTTCATAAGAAAGTAAGAGAACATATAAAACATGAGTCGTAGACTCAAGAATGAACGAATTCCGAGTTCGGATGACCGAATTACGGACGAACAAACGAAGAACGTTAATAATGTAAAACGAATAAAGGGAGGAGATTAAGCCAATTGAATGGCATGTTAATAGATTCAGAATGAAGTTTTATCTGTGGGTAATCAAAGTACGTAAGATAAGGAAAAAAAATGGCTTTGGAACGACCTCGTTCCGAGTGATAACGAAGAAGTTATGAGATCGAAAAGTAAGCGTCTCAAAATGAAGTTAACACTTAGAAAATTTTTCGAGAAGAAGGGCTTGGCATCGCGGCGCCAGACATGCCTTGTAAGGTGGCACTGCAGCGCTTGCATCGGAGAAACCAAACATCGCTAACTCGTTCAAAGCAGCCATGTGAGTCTTAGTGAAAGAGAGGCCAAATGCAATGCCGGTGCAAGTCAGTGTCCAGTGATGAGCTTTTAACTGCTCAATTACTGGGGGATGTGCAAGAAAGAAATATGAACATATAGTTCAACTAATGCAACACTTAATCAAATGTATTAAACCTTTAATGAAGGTTGAACAAAAAGATTAAACGAGATTAAAAGAAGGTGAACGCGGGTTACGAAACCGATATCCGGGGACTGTAGTCACGATAAATGAACGTGAGGGATTGCTATAATTGTGATTCCTTAGATGTTGAGTGACGAGGGTAATGAATAACATTTCGATGTTATGTCATGGTAATGAGAGATGAATGTAAAGCGTATAGACACTGCGAATGCAACGTTATTGCGATAAACGATCGGTCTTAGCATACAATGATCGGTATGGCTTCGACATTAAGAAAGAATAAAGAACATGGGGTTCATGGGATGGATAACAATTGAAAGCGATTAAAACCTTGAGTAAAGGTTGAATGAGAGGTTAAGAAATGAGCAATGTGAACGTTGAATACGTAAACGATCCTCGTGAATCGTATTCGCGTTGGACGAACATTCTAAGTATACCCTGGTTGTATGACGTAGACGTTGACGAAGGTAATAAGTAAGATATGAATTATCGAGAAAGCCGTAATGAATGGTAATAAGAGTATTGAAAGCTGAATGTGAGTCGAATAAGAACGAATCCTGAGGTATGGCATTTAGTTGTCAAAAAGCCAAAAGGAATAATAAATTGATTTAACGAACATTATAGTTTAATAGTTCGAGTAAGTTAAGATGAATTTAGGTTCAAGTACAATCGTAACCTTTGATGGTTGACATATGGGAGCTGGGCTAAACAATTCCTTCAGAGAGCGAAGGTATATATAAAACTGGTAACCGATCTAACTCACTGTTATGGGCAGTGTAGATGAGACGGGAACTTTTTTGTTGGTTGTTTGTGGGAAACCACTCAGAGTACCATATGGACTACTAGCAAAGACACGATGTGTGCTAAGTTCTAGGAGAGTTATAAGAAGAAGATAAGAATGTAAATCATCAAAGATGATGAACGTTTTGAATATGACATCTCCGTATGTCATGAAGCCGTAAACCGGTAATGAAAGTTAGTCGCGTAAAATAATATTGCAAGAATGCGAACCCTAAGAAGTAAAGTTAAGTAAACCAATGTGTAAGTCAAGTATATGACTAATTGGTGTATGTGTTATTTCCTTATATGTTATAGGGATTGGAATGAGCAGTTCAACGTAAGCTGTAGCTGTGCGTAAGGCAAGTTTCCTAACTTCATTCATATTTTAAATGAATGTTAGTTTCTTAAATTTCTCAGATGTTGAACTTGAGAAGTTCTGTCTATGTGCGAATGTGAGATATTTGTATAAGGTGGTAGAATGTATGAGGCCTTGTGCCATAATTTGAGCATTTCGGTTTTTCTGTGAGATAAACTGTTCTATGATTGAACTGTTCAATAAAAGAATATTTTGTTTATACATGAACCGTTATTGTTAAGTCTGTGCTATTGATTCTAGCCAGACAGAATGTGTATGAAAGAGAGTAGAGAATGAAAGAATTTCAAAGTGAATGTGACTAATGTTTTAAAATGATATGGATCGAGATTATTCCTATTGTTCAAGCTGCTTCATAACCTTTGTTCGGTTATTGTAGTTCCAAAGGAATGTTAAACTCTTTAAGTTGTATGTTCAACTGCTAAGAATTACTGAGCAATTGAATGCTCACACTTGCTTTAAATGAAAAACATTTTCAGCAAATGATGTTAGAAGAACTTAAGGATCCCGTAAGGATCAAGCTGATGGTATCCAGATGAAGTGCTATTCAGAATGTGAATGAGCGAGAAGATCAAGTGAAGACTTGTAATGAAGAAAGATGAAAATTAAACTATAGACTAGTTTAATGAACTGTTATGTATCCTTGGTGGCGGATAAAAGTCACTCTTGTAAGATGAAAGGAATAATATAATTATCATTATTTGTAATGAGAAAGGTTATAAGGTTTTAGAAACTGGGAATTTAGAATGTATGTTATTATATTTCAGTATATAATGATGTATGTTTGGATGAATGATGTACTCATGACGTACGAAATTCGGGTGTGAAGATAGACCGGATTTCGGGGCGTCACATGAAGGATGATTAACTCGAAACGAGTGGTATTAATAATAATTTTAGTTAAGTTATAGAAGAGAAAGAAGTTGGTAAGAATGATGTAAAATATAATGGCAAGCCAAAACCAATAGTAACAAATCTAAATACATGATTAGATTGAGAAGAAGGGTAAGATTCATTAGGAACCATGTATGTTCATTCATGACCTAATGTGGTATGTTATGTGGTTATGTATTGTAGAGACTGTAAAGACTGAAAGGAAAAGTTATTTTACTGTAACAGACGCTGAAGGCAAGTTTTTCTTAACACTTGTCTAACCTTCGTGTTAGCCAAGTTTTCTGTGATTCATGTTACGAGATGCATGAAATGTTTTACTAAAGGGTCGATGCCAGATTTACCTCAGCTAGACTAATCTTGAAGAGTTGATTGATTTATTTACAAGTCTTTCAGTATAGAATTGCTGACGCTATCCTACGCCAATTGTTTGGTACGGATTCAAGGTAAGCTTGATTATGAATAAACAAATATATTTTTCATCGATTATTCGATGGGCACGTGAGGTTGCCATAACTTAAATGTATACACGTTTAATAAATGTAGTGTTGATCAACATAGAGTACTATGAGCTGATCACCCAGAAGTGCTCGTAAGATATGTCGGGCTTACGGACTTAGTGCCGGGTTGTCCTTTTCAAATAAATTATGAAACGCTCATGGTCTAGGACCAGAATTGACGTTTTACTGAATATTGTTATTGTAAAACGTTTTAAAGGAAGAGAAATGCTATTTTGAATTTATGATAGTACTTCATAACTATTATACAATTATTGAAGATATACGATTCCTATGTTTCAAGCATGTCGTTTAAAAGAAATTGTTGTACTTGCTGAGCTTGTTATGCTCACTCTTGCTTGAACCATATGAATGCAGCTAAAACTGAACGAACCGAGGGATCTAAGGATAAAGGCAGGACGAAGATGAACGATTAGTTTACCTTGTAATAAACTAGTAAGTTGTATATATTATAGCATGATGAACAAAGAATGTAATGGTTTTAGAACCTGGGGAACGGGATGTAATATTACTAATGTAATAAGAATGTCGTTGATACACACATTTTGATGTCGTTTCAATAGAATGAATGTATAGTTATGAGTACCATGTAGCACCATCTGTCGGGTTGGAAGATACCCGGATTTGGGGGCGCCACAAAGTTGGTATCAAAGCATTAGGTTATAAAACTTAAGGGGAAGAACCTTAGGCTAATAACCTCAAGTAAGGAAGAAAAGTCCCAAGGAAGTAAACTCAAGCATTACTTCAAATCCAATGAGTTAATAAGGTATTGAGGAAACTCAATGACCAAAAAGATTTAAAAGATGGAAAGTAACCCTAAATAAATTAAATGTGATTTGTGCTTATACTATGGTGTGTTATGTACTAATCAACATGTTATGTGTTATTGTAGGATGTCGACCGATAGCTTGATGTATAGAGATATACATGCGATGAGCGAAGAAACTGTGAACAGAGTAGAGCCTGTACCCATGCCAATGGCGGAGGTACCATTAGTGATTTCAGAGGAGTCAGAGACAGTGAAGTACTTTTCTGAGGAGGACTACTTCGAGGGAGATATGGATATAGCGTCATATCTTAATATGATGGTCTATGAGGAGGTGGAAATGTAGGTAACATCGGTTAATACGGTGGTACCTACACTAGAGTTAATACCTCCAGATGCAATGAGAGCATTGTATCTGGTAGTGCTTGACAGGAATGTGCAACTGAGTACAGTTGTGCAGAATCAAAGTGAAGAGATTAATTATCTCCATGAAGCTAAGGTGTCTACAGAAGCAGATTTTGAGACCGAGCATGACGAGAAGGTGCTCATGATTAATAAGGCTAGGGATTTTAAGAAGGAGGCCGATGAGCTTCGTAAAGAATTGGGGGAGAAGAACTGGAAGATAGCACGGATGTCTTACATCCATGAGAGTGCTCATAAGGATCTTAAGCTGAAAGTTGCTTGTTATTCCACTGAGTCGGGACAGACTCGATATACTATTAGTTGGGATACTGTAACGAGGACTGCGAATGAAAAATATGACGCTATTATGCATTATTAGAAGTCTAGAGTAAATAAATATATATGTAGTATCGTAAAACCCTCTTTTGTATAAAAGGGTAGTCTTTTTGTAAATCCCAACTTATGTGAAGTTCAATTGCGGGATAGAAATGTAATAGTTTTTGGCTATGTAAAACAAATTGTAAGTACTTTCAAGCTATTAATAGGCATATGAATATAATGAAGTTTTCATTTAATATGCTTTGTTATGGTATGAGTTGTTATGAGACGAATAATAACGAAGTAAGTAAATAGATAATAATGAAATTCTATTTAATCAGAAAATTCCGCCAAGGAGAAGACAACGTAATTAAGAAACGGAATCACGTAATGAAAATTAAGGGGGTCAAAAAACCCTATGCAAGAGTTCGTTAATTTATTAACGGCTGCATTTAACTAAACCAGGAGTAGAGTACCGCAGAACCTAGGTTAGCCAGAATGACTACCTTTAAAGAATTTAAAAGCGTAGGTTCGCCGGAGTTCAAAGGAACGAAGGACCCATTAGAAGCCCCGATATGGGTAGAGGAAATAGAGAAGGCGTTTGTTATTACAAACGTAGGTGAGGCGCAAAAGACTTCTTTTGCAACTTACATGATAAAAGGGGAAGCCAACTTTTGGTGGGAGGCTCACCAGGGTGGGGCTAGAACAGATGCGGTAACGTGGGAACAATTCAAGAAGGTTTTCTTTGAGAATTATTTCCCTACATGTATGCATGGGAGAAAAGAGATTAATTTCTTAGAACTTAAGCAAAGGGACATAACGATTCCCCAGTACACGGCAAGATTCAATGAATTAGTGAGGTTTGCTCCACATCAAGTGGACACTGAGAAGAGGAAGGCTTGTAGGTTTGAGCAGGGCCTGAAACCCTGGCTCTATAGTAGGATTTTTGTATTCCAGAGTGTTTCCTATGGGACCATTCTGGAGAAGGTGATTATAGCCGAGGGTGGTAGTGAGGCATTGACTTAATAGCACAAAGAGAGAAAGAATAAGAGTAAGGGAGAGGGAGGAACCAAGGTAGAGAATGCCAGTGGCAGTATGCCAAAAAGAAAGAATGTTAACTACGGGAATACTGGAATGGGACAAGGGGATCCTAAGCGTAAGATCGAAGAGTGTAAGACACGTGGAAAGACTTATCTAGGAGTCTGTCTGAAAGGGATTATAAGTACCTTTAAACATTACGGTAGAGGAGGAGGGAATAACTTTCGTTGATTATATTCGTGGAAATGGTTTCATGGATAATAATGGTAAGCAAGTGTCGATAGATAAGTATCAATAATGTTGAGAGAATTTGAAGTAATTCTCGGTATGAATGGGTTGATTAATTATAGAACTTTAATAAATTGTTAGAATAAAAGTATGAATCTTCAGTTTTTTAAGAAAATCCAAGGTAGTAAATTACGGTAATAAAATACCGCGACGCTCTTATTGTCTAACGGTGACGCAAGTTAGGAGGATGTTAAGGAAGAAGATGAATCGTTACGGTTGCATATCGACTATCGGAATAAGAGTAAGTTAGCGGTTAAGAATAAATACCCATGGCCCAGGATCGATGATCTTTTTGATCAACTGAAGAGGGCAAAGAATTTTTCTAAGATAGATTTGCGTACGGGGTATAGTCGGTTGAAAGTAAGGAAGAAGGAGGAGGTACCTAAGATGACATTCAGAACTCGTTATAGTTATGACAAGTTTCTGGTTATGTCAATTGGGTGGACTAATGTAGGGAAGCTAGATTTTTTTTGTAAGAGGCACTGAGCAAGTCGGTGGTAAACAGATAGGTTCTCTTGTGAGGTGTTATGGTTGAATTACCATTAGCGTCACAAAGTGTTCAAATAATATTTGGATGAGGGTGTCGTAATGATCATTGGTGATATTCTAGTCTAATTCAAGACGTCAGAAGATCACGTTGAACATTTAAAGATAGTGTGAGAAACACTACGGAGGGAGAAGTTGGATACATAATTCCCTAAGTGTGAATTTTAGCTTAAAAGATATAAAGATATGTTATTAATAAGTATGATGGGAATGAGAAGTGAGAAAAATAATTTCGAGGAACTAAAAACGGAAGTTAAGTGAGGCACCTATATTATCCTTATTAGATGATATGAGGAATTTTGTAGTGTATCTCGATGTTTTGCATAGATGACGAGGTTGTGTGCTCATGTAGCATGGCAAGTTCATTAGGTATGCATCACGCCAGTTAATGGATTATGAGAAGGTTTATCCTACTTATGATCTATAATTGGCAGTTATAGTTTTTGAATTAAAAATCTGAAAATAGTATTTATACGGGGAGAAGTGTGAGATATACACGGACTCTAGGAGTCTGAAATATATCTTCACACAAAAGGAGTTGAATATGAGGTAGACAAGGTAATTAGAATGGATAAGAGATTACAACGGTGATATGTTATATCATTCCGGGAAAGATAACGTAGAAGGTGACGCGTTAAGTAGGAAAGGGTAGGGAAAAGCTATCGATGTTAACAACTTAGAATGAGTTAATAACGGAAATGGCAAGAATGAAGTTAGAAGTTAAATTACGGAATGAAGTGGTAGAAATGGTATCCACAACGTAGACTTAATCCATGATAATGGAACGTGTTAATTAAGTACAACTAGGTAATGAGGAATACAAGCGAATGAAGAAGAGGATGCAGGATGAAGAGAAGATCAAGTATCATCTCATTTTGAAGGAGGAATTTGAGTTTCAACTAATTTTAAAGTTAAAGGAAGAATTAATCAGAGGAAGATAACGTAATATGTTAATAAGTATTTAAACTTCCAACTCAAATTATTGATAGGAAGTGACAAGTCATGAAAAATAAGATAATACCTTCGTTGAAGGTGAAATGAACGAACCACAATGTCGAAGAAGCATTATGGGAACTTGAGATTAAAAACAAAAGAAAAATTTTCCTTAGTGGTGTATGTATTATTAGCGAGATTCTGGGGACAGAATCATTATAAGGGGGAAGAGTGTAACGCCCCAGAAAATACGGATTTTATGAGAATTAAATTTTTTATTTGATTATGTGGATTGAATGAATTTAATTGATTATTTATGGGAGTAAGCTAATTGAATGTCATTATATGACCTAGATATGTCGGAACGTCGTAGTATTTTGGCTACGTGATAGAATTAAAGTGTTTGAATTTCCAAGACGAAAATAAAAGCTTTCCGAGAAATTTTTCGAAAAATACTATTCATGCATTTCTGCTCAGAAATTATTTTTGAACTTCCGAGAAATACGTAATGATAGAATATCGAGGTGAGATGGAATATCCAATAATATTTTAGTTATGGCAAACACAATTTTTCGCCTGCGGACTTAAAACCTAACGATTAGGGAAAGTGATTTTCGAGAAGGAACTGGAATGTGTATAATGAATTAAAGCGATGATCGTATAATACGTAAGTATTGTACAAGGTAATGAATACGAGTATAATACGAGGTATTATATGAGTATGTATGAATGATGAAATGTCATATATGAATAAGTATACGAAGTGGAATACGAGATTAATACGTAGATTATACGTTATAAGATCTTAAGCCAAATGTATTGAATTTGTAGAAATGTGTAGGAGATTGTATTGTCCAGTTGGGATAATAATAAAGCCCAATACAAATTAATGTTAAAGCCCAAATATTTGTAATATTAAATCCAATGTAAATCAATGATCAAGCCCAAGTGCTTGTTTAATTGTAAGCCCAATGTATAAGATAAGTTAATTAAGCTAATTGAATGTAAAGCCCAATATAAGATCCAATGGGTAAAGCTTGATCCATGGGGAAACCCATGGGTGAATTGGTGACCAAGAACTTTGTGTGATGAGCAAGTAGACTTAAGGGTTAAGCAAAGGATAAGTTAAGTAACTTAAAGGCTAAGTAAAGTGCTTATGTGTGATGAACAAGCAAAGTGCTTATATGTGATGACTAAGTAAACTTAATGGCTAAGTGTTGTGATGACCAAGTAATTAATTTGATGAGAAAGTAAATGATAAGCTATGTGCTAAGCAAGTATACTTAAGAGCTAAGTAAGTGTGGTGGCCAAGTTTACTTAATAGCTAGGTAATGAATAATAAGGAGGTGGAGTGGCTTTAAGACCATTATACCCTCACTTTGAGATTTCTATAAATAGGAAGCTTGCTAGTTGATTTGTTAGTTGTTAGATTTTTATTCAATAACTTATAGCTTATTGGTTAGAGAAAATAAGTGAGAATAACCTGGAAAAGCTAGAAAGCTAGAAAGCTAGTCTTTCATAGTTCAAGAAGCAAGAAGGAGATTAAAGATTAACCATGATTCTCCTTCTCTTCCATTGTTATAGAAGTTGGTAGTGGTAGAACATGTATGCTAAGGAATAATAAGAATGATTAATCAATGGACTTAATCCGTTTAAATCATGAATAAGTAATTCAAACTTAATTAAGTTATGAACTTATAAAGAGCTTATATGAACTACTCATATGTTTACCTTAATAAGATGGTATGATAAGGAGATGTGAGAATGATGATTAGAAAACATAAATCATTATAAGTCATGAGAATGAAAGTGTAAGTAGTTTATAATTTTATAAGTTATAAAATCACTAAGAACAAGTAATAACTTATCATAATTATAAGTTAATGAAGTATGTATATCAAGATGTTAGTATGATGGATTGAATCCATTTGAAATGATGATCAAATCGTTAGTAATAAGGTTTTGCCAGAATTCACACGATTGGGCGATAATCGTCGAATTCGTGAAATTCTCGAAATGAAAGTCAAATTTTGATATTTAGCTTGGAAACATTGGTTTTCAATAGAGGCAAGTCTTATTTGGCATTATAGAGTTGCGGACTCGAGAATTACTAAATTTTGACTTAGAACGAAGAAACGAGCGTTGAACGTTCACGAACTTTTACCGTTTCGTTAAAAATAAACTAATAGGGGAATTTTTAGCAAAAGAAATCAAATAGATAAAACTCTTGCATGAACTCATAGAGTATGTAATTTGTGAACCATAGGCTTTTGAACGAGCCAATTCGGACTTATAACGAAGAAGTTACGAGCCCAGGAATCTCACAAAAATAAAAATCTGTCAAATTTTTCTAAGGCACAGAGTCCGCGCCGCAGGGTGAGGCCGAGACAGGGTACACTGCTAATTGGCATCGCAGCGCGGCCATAAAAAAGGAGACTTGTGTTGTAGCACCGAGTCTAGACCTTACCCACTGCTAAGTCACGCATGCATGCGTGACACGAAAGAGGGAATAAGCCGGGCCAATAATGGCCAAATTTTAGGGTTCACATAGAGATAAATGATTATGAAGATAAAAGGAAAGACAAATGAAGTAACACAACCTTAACAAACATAAGGTGACATTATTAAGATATTTTTAAACCTTAAGTATGATCACTTAGGGTTGAAGATTAGTAATTGAACGTGAATGATATGCAGTAAGTGTACTTAACCAATAACGATCAAGTTTTGATTAATAACGTAAGAATGTTAGTAAGTTGTGAGGAAGGATGATTAACTCGAAACGAGTGGTATTAATTATAATTTCAGTTAAGTTATAGAAGAGAAAGAAGTTGGTAAGAATGATGTAAAATATAATGGCAAGTCAGAACCAATAGTAACAAATCTAAATACATGATTAGATTGAGAAGAAGGGTAAGATTCATTAGGAACCATGTATGTTCATTCATGACCTAATGTGGTATGTTATGTGGTTATGTATTGTAGAGACCGTAAAGACTGAAATGAAAAGTTATTTTACTGTAGCAGACGTTGAAGGCAAGTTTTTCTTAACACTTGTCTAACCTTCATGTTATCCAAGTTTTCTGTGATTTATGTTACGAGATGCATGAAATGTTTTACCAAAGGGTCGATGCCAGATTTACCTCGGCTAGACTAATTTTGAAGAGTTGATTGATTTATTTACAAGTCTTTCAATATAGAATTTCTAACGCTATCCTACGCCAATTGTTTGGTATGGATTCAAGGTAAGCTTGATTATGAATAAACAAATGTATTTTTCATCGATTATCCGATGGGCACGTGAGGTTGCCACAACTTAAACGTGTACACGTTTAATGAATGTAGTGTTGATCAACATAGAGTACTATGGGCTGATCACCCAGAAGTGCTCGGAAGATATGCCGGACTTACGAACTTAGTGTCAGGTTGTCCTTTTCAAAGAAATTATGAATGCTCATGGTCTTGGATCAGAATTGATGTTTTACTTAATATTGTTATTGTAAAACGTTTTAAAGGAAGAGAAATGCTATTTTGAATTTATGATAGTACTTCGTAACTATTATACAGTTATTGAAGATATACGATTCTTATGTTTCAAGCATGTCGTTTAAAAGAAATTGTTGTACTTGCTGAGCTTGTTATGCTCACTCTTGATTGAACCATATGAATGCAGCTAAGACCGAACGAACCGAGGGATCTGACAAGGATAAAGGCAAGACAAAGATGAACGATTAGTTTACATTGTAAAAACCTAGTAAGTTGTATATATTATAGTATGATGAACAAAGAATGTAATGGTTTTAGAACCTGGGGAACGAGATGTAATATATTTAATGTAATAAGAATGCCGTTGATACACACATTTTGATGTCGTTTCAATAGAATGAATGTATAGTTATGAGTACCGTGTAGCACCATCTATCGGGTTGGAAGATACCCGGATTTGGGGGCGTCACAGGGAGCATCATTGGAACAGATACCTATAGTTCAAGAGTTCACCGATGTATTTTTGGAGGAATTACCGGGTATTTCGCCGGATAGGGAGGTCGAGTTTGTGATTGATATGTTACCAGGTACGACACCAGTTTCAAGGGCACCATATCGGATGGCGCCAGTTGAGATGAAGGAATTAATGGTTCAATTACAGGAATTATTAGGTAGGAAGTACATTCAACCGAGTGTGTCTCATTGGGGAGCATCAATGTTGTTTGTAAAGAAAAAGGATGGGTCGTTACGACTTTGTATCGACTACCGAGAGTTAAACAAGTTAACAATTAAGAATAAATACTCGTTGCCCAGGATTGATGATCTATTTGATCAGTTAAAAGGGGCAAAGTATTTTTCTAAGATAGATTTGTGTACGAGGTATCATCAGTTAAAAGTAAGGAAGGAGGATGTACCTAAGATGGCATTCAGGACTCGGTATGGTCATTACGAGTTTCTGGTTAAGCTATTTGAAGGTCGTTCTATGACTTAGAATGTCCATATGTGGTTAGGATTCTGGCTATGTGCTAGGATTAATTGTTTTGAATTTCTAAGACAAAAATAAAAGTTTACTAAGAAATTTCTGTAAAAACACTATTCATCCATTTCTGCCCGGGAATTAAGTTTGAAATTCTGAGAAACGCGTAATGATAGAATTCTAAGATGAGATGGAATATCCAAAAATATTTCAGTTATGGCAAATGAAGTTTTCGCTTGCAGACTTAAAACCTAAGGGTTAGGGAAAGTGACTTTCGGAAAGGAAATGACTGCGTATAATGATATGGTAAGTTCGTGACTCATAATAATATTGTATGTTTTGAACCCCTCAGCGAATGGACGCCTAGAGTCTGACTAGGACAATTTCTTAAACTCATATTATTGTGGCACGTTCATGGATTTCCAAAGTGTGGTAAGTTTGATGAACTATTTTGGGTAGAAAATGGTTATAGTATAGAGAGCATTGATGAAGTTGAATATTGATAGAATGGTTAAGTAATGAAGTAAAGATTGAAGTTGATGGATACCTGGATATTCTTAATCTGCTAGCTATGCTAGACTTTTGAAATTTATTGACTTCATGCTGATGTTTGCACTTCTATTTTCTTGAAAAACATTGGATCAAATGATGAAACCAATGAGTTTTAAAAATAATACCGTTGTTCGTATGTCTATGCTAATTGTTTCAGCTAGACAAAAATGATTTGAAATATATCAAAATGTATTTTTTATATCATCAATGCATCATGTAACCTAGTGCGTAGATGATAAAAATGATGGAGTCATCAATGCAAAGATATTACTTAGTGTTGATGTGATCTAAGGATCGTCGTATTTCACTATGGTATGATGTAGTATGATAAAATCACCAAATGATGGAATCTCTAATCTTACTGTAAATACAGTGCGGTATCATGACGTCATAAAAATGATTTTTGAGATTTCTTTAAGATATGAGAATATATATATATATATATATATATATATGTATATTTTGATTGATGTCCGAATTGTTGTAGAAGTCTATGCTATTTGATTCAGCTAGACAAATATTGAAAGATGTTCATGAAATTCAAGCATTTTTTGTCAAACTATGCCAAACCAAATTGTTTTGGTGCGGATTCAGATGTTGAAAAGCTGAGATGAACAACCATTTTATAGGGGATTACGCGGAGGCATTTAGATGTTTGTGCACAATACATTGTATGACTTATAACTATGGACATACGCATAGCATTTAAATGCTTGTGCACAATACATCGTACGAAGGGTTAACACCCTAACTACGGGAGTCCTTATAGTCTAATGACTGTTAAGGTTTAAGTTGAAATAGTACTTATAACCGTGGACGTAGTTCAAGGTCTTATAACCCTCAGCTTGTTTTGGAATCTTTTAAATTCCTGTTATTCATATCGAATTATTGAGCAATTGTGGAAGATTCTTATTATTCTGAAAGGTGAAAGTGGAAAGGATGAGAAAATTAAGCAAAACATAATAATTTCAAGAAAGAATTGAAACTCCAGAAAGAAGAGAAATGTGAAACTCTTAGAAGAGGAAGAGGTGAGGAATATGATGATCTTAGAAAGATCATTAGAGAAAGAATTTGGTTATAGAACCTAATGAATGAAAAAAGTATTAACGTAAAATCTATTTTGATAGATTGAATGATAAAGATTAATAAATAAAATTTCGAGGACGAAATTCTTAGAAGAATGGGTGAATGTAATATCCTGAGTGTTAATGATAGCGATCCTTAGCAAAGGAAATGAATGGGTTAAAGAGTATATAATACTCAAAATATAATTGAGTTCAAGTGAAAGTTGTGAAATAAAAACTAGAATTTGTTGAAGTAATGAATGTAGTATGAAATATAAAATCTATATTAAGGTAATATGTTGAAGATATTCAACAATAAATTTTTGAAAAGAGATTTGGTGAAAACCGAGTAAGGGAGGTTTCATTGATTCTGAGGACGGAATCCTTATAAGGAGGGAAGGATGTGACAACCCGAATTTTCATAAGTTATTAAAATAAAATTTTAATAATTGAAATTCTTATTACGATGTGATTAATGTAACAACCCATAATTTTAATTATAATTATAAATATTTATTTAATTATATAAATATTTAATGGATGTGTTTATTGTTGAATAAATATTTGTTTAATTTGATTTGATTTGATTTGTTTAATTATTTGTTTAATAAATAATTAATGGGTTAAGGAAAGTAATTGTTTTGAGATAATATTCTAATTTAATTTAATAATTAAGTTAGAAAGTTTATAATGATTAAATGATTTATTCAAAAATTGTTATTAGAATTAATTAAATTAAGTATGAAAACTTAATTAAATAAAGTGTGATAAATAACTATATTATAAAGGAGTTATTAAAATAAATTAAAGGAGTTTAATTTAGTTTTGCCAAACAAGGCTTAAATATAGTAAGTCTTTAATTTTTAAAAAGTTTTTCCAAACAGAGCCTTATGGCTTTTTGGATTTTTTTTAAATTTTGAATTTTAATAATATAAATTAAATAAACAAAATATAAATAAAATATATATATTAATTGGATAACTGATAAATTGAATAAGGGTAATTAGAAGGTGTCAGTTTTTATTAAACGGGCGTGCCTTGGTTTTATTTTGTTTTTACGTATAGAATATTGGTTTAGTGATAACTAACAAAAGAAAAAAATTTTGAGAGAGTTTGAGAGAGCCTGAGAGAGAATCAAGAGAGAAAGTTCTAAGTTCGTCAAGCTATTTTCAGTGATTTATTAAGCAACAAAAGGTATGTTGCATAACTTTAACATATATGTTTTACGCCTATAATTTCTAAGTCTCTGTGTTCCTGAATTTGACTGTAATATAAAGTTCTTTACAAACTTTCTGTAAAACCATGTTTTTATAATTGGTTAGAAAATTTTGTGTATTTGTAATTGTAATTGTTATACTAACATATATATATATATATATATATATATATATATATATATATATATATATATATATATATATATGATTGTATGCTTAACATATAGATAAGATTGTATGCTAAATTAAGTCTCGCAAGAAAAGGAATTGGTTTTACGGTGAACACATGTATAAACATGTTTTGTAGGATAACAAAATTAGTATTGGATATTGAGCTAATATGTGAAATTGAACTCTGACTATGTTAATTAGTTTGTTAAAAATTACAGAGAACGTAGTTCAAAGGAATGAATTCGGTGGATAATTGTGGTTTACAGTGTTAAACCTTGTAAAACAACGTCAATAATGGAGTTTTGTTTTAAACTATAATTTCAAGGATTTAAATTTTCTGAAATTGTTGTTTAATTACTTTAAATTAGTATATGTATGATAAATAAATGTTTATGAGTAATCTATATAAGTTTTACGTCTTAATTTTGATGTTAGCAGTATTAATTAGTCCAGAATTTAAGTATTATGTTATTCGTGGTTGGTTTACAGAAGTTTTGGCTCAAATACCAAAATCAACCAAATTGACTCTAATTTTCATGCCTTAGCGCCAAAAATAGCCCAGAACTTCGCTACCTCAAAGTCAAATTCGCTCTCCAAAGCCATCAGATGACTTATTTCTCGCATTGCGGCGCCGGAACAGTAGTTTGGGTCGGACAGTTTTGACCTCCTGCAGTAAAATGGCCATAACGGTTTCCTACGAACTCCGATTGAGGTGATTCTAGATGATCCAGAACGAGAACGAATAGACCTACAAATTTTGTTCTTTAAGTGTTTCCATTTGAGATCGAGAACATAGGTCAAAATGGTCATTTGTGGGACTGATATGTATTAAGAGGCAATCGGAAGGCGTCGGGAATGCACATATGCAAATATAGTGCTCCTGACGCTAAAAGATGTTGTCCTAAGTTATAAAACATGAATATTGGTAAATATATTGATACTTAACATTAATAAATGATGTATTAGATAAGTTGTATAAGCATACTAAGCACACACAAGAGAGACGAATTCCGTGTGTATATCTAATGAACGTCAAACGCAGCGTACAAGTGTTAATGAACTTAAAAAGTGTTTTAATTCAATTGAAATGAATATTATAAGATATGGAATGGAGTTAATATAAAACCAATAAGTAGTCCTAGCAAGACTTAAGCACTTGAATGAACTTCAAGTTTGACTAAGAAGAAATATAGTGAGTTATAAGTCTAAAGTTAACACAATCAAATTGAACATTGTGTATTGATTAATAGGAAGGGTTATAGGATGTAGATTAAAGTTTAAATTACAACTACTATGCGTTTCTATGTGAATAATAGTTGATGTGAATGATTATATAATTGTGTAGGGCGCGTGAAGTACAGATAACTATAAGTTGTTAAACTGTTATTGGTAAACAACGATAAAGGCAAGTTTTTCAGTTCTTATTTCCTATGTGAACTTGATGATTAACTGTTTTAAATCGTTATTGCGAAGAGCATGATGTGTTATATATATGTTGAAAGTATGAAATGTTAAAGTCAATTTATGACTATGTTGATTGATTAAAGCATGTTGATTGAGTAAGGACTCAACCTTTATACCTGTTATATGAACTGTAACATGTATGTTATATGTTGAGTATGTTATTATGTGCTATGTGGTGTATGAAAACTGTTAGATTTTGCTGGGCTGTCAAGCTCAACCTTGCAAATAACCACTTTTGCAGGTTAAAGATTTAAGGTAAAGTATGTGCTACTTGAAAGATATGAATCGGATGTGATACTTGAAGAATTATATACTATAGCTGAGTTATTATTATTTGAACCATGTTTAAGGTTCCGAACAATGTATAAATGTTGAATTGTAATAACATTTTGCGATGTAAACTATTATAGTATTAAAATAATTCTGAGATATTTAGATGTAAAGGTTGAAGGTTTTGGGAACGAGGATAGTTTGTAATAGAAAATTTTAATTATTTCGCAAATTTAAATGGTTGTATTATCGTTTAATAATGTAAAATTAGAGGTTGAATGTATTATTAACGACTGAAGTCGAGAATTAAATTGTATGAATTTTGGGGTCGTTATATATTATACGTATGAAATACGAGTATGATACTAGTTAGTATATGAGTATGTTATGAAGATTATTACGACGTATAATACAAACATCGTACGAATAGTATACAAAGAGAATAAGTGAGTTATACGATTAGAATACGATTAGTTCTTAATGGACTCTTAGTAATTGGACTTTGTCAAATCCAATTGAACTTGGATTATGTTAAGCCCAAAGTTTGGTAAATGAAGCCCAAGATTTAGTAATGTTAAAGCCCGATGTTAGGTTAAATCAAGCCCGATCCAAGAAATCGAACCGCGGATCGACCTGATGGATCACCACATGGGTAAAACCCATGAGGGCAAATCATGTGGGACCCAATATAGCATATGGGCCGGCCACTTGGTGGCCAAGTAAAGTAGCTTTACTTGGTTGCTAAGAAATGAATAGTAAGGAGGTGGACCAAAAGACCATTTTTCCCTCCATTTGATTTCCTATATAAGAAAGCTAGAGTTGGTCATTTGATTTCTTATTAAAAACTTTAACCAACATATTTGAGAGAGAGAGAGAGAGAGAGAAGAGTGCTATAACAAGTAATAAAGTGAGCTTGAAGCAAAACATCCAAGTTTTAAGAAAGAACGCGAAGAACGTTAAGGTAATAATTCGTAAAACCTTAGTCTTCGATCCTTTTATATTTATTTTTTGTAGAGAATCATGAATTGGTGGAGCATGTCTCTTTCGGAGTAATAAGGATGGCTATTAGTGAATTAACATTGATAAGCCATCTATAAGTAGGAATCATAAGCGTTTAAGTAAGTTTAATCGCGGATAAACCATTGAACATTGATTTGGTTGTTGATGGACAAATTGAAAATCATCATTTATAGGGTATGTACATATTGCTTGGTTAGGTTATAGACAATGAATCAATGGATTGATTCCATTTGATTTGGCGTATAAAACACGAGTAACGAAGTTATGGCGAAATTTATGAAATTAGGCGTTAAACGTTGAAATCGTATAATTCCGGATTAGTTGTCAAAACTCGCCATTTAGTTCGGAAATTCTAGTTTTTGATGGGGTAGCGTAGAATAATGTATTCAAGAGTCGTGGACTCAAGAATGGTCGAATTCCGACTTAGAACAAAGAAAATGAGCTATGAACGCTCCTGAGCGTTAAACGAATGCGTAATAGAACATTTAGTAGTGAATTCATCGTTAACGGATTTAAAAACTACTTTTGTCCGGATGAAATCAAAGTACATGAAATGTGTGAGAAAACGACTTTTGAACGAGACAATTCCGACTTAAAATGACTAAGTTATGAGTCTGGAAGAATCGTATTGGAAAAACTAAAAAGATTTCAAAGGCTTAGGGCAGGCTTCGCAACGCTGCCCCAAGCTCTAAAACTTGCGCCACATCGCCGGGGAGGACGAATTTGTTACTGGAGAATGGCGTCGCAGCACCACTAGAATAAGGGGATCTCACGCCGCAGCGCCGAGACCGGAAATACCATACTGTTAGTTGGCGCCACGCGCCAATAGTGTACTAAAGGTTGGCGCCGCAGCGCCAGTAGTGGAGAAAAGTTGACCAAGTTGGATTCTAATCCCAAATTATTATAAACCAATAATGGGGTATGTATACACTTAATATACATGGTAAGACCATTCCTATATACTATATATAGTGATGACTTTAGGAGTTAAACATTGTTTGATAGTAATTAAATGAAGGACGCGATGTATAAAGAAATAAATTGTATTCAACGTAGGTAATTAACCAAGGACAGATGAGTATTGGTTTAGTAACATAAGACGTTAGTAAGTCATAATGAAAGATAGTTAAGTCAAAATGACTTTTATTATTGAAATAAATTCAATTAAGATATAGAAGAGAAAGAAGTTGGTAAAAATAATGTGATTAGATTGTTTGGTAGCTAATTATAGTGTGATGTGTGAATATATCATGTACAGACTGTAAAGACCAAGAATTGTTGAATATTTATTTGAAGATGCTTGAAGGCAAGTTTTCTTAATGCTTGTCTAACCTTCGTGTTAACCAAGTTTTCTGTGATTCATGTTATGAGATGCATGAATTGTCTTACGAAAGGGTTGATGCCAGTTTTAACTCGGCTAGACTATTCTTAAGAGTTAGATTGATTTGTTTACAAATCCTTCGATATAGAACTATTAACGTTATCATATGTCAAGTATTTGGTACGGAATCAAGGTAAGCTTATGTATGAACAAGTAAATGTATTTTACATCGATTATTCGATGGGCATGCGAGGTTGCCAAAACTTAAATGTAAATACGTTCAACGGATGAGTGTTGATCAACATAGATTACTATAGGCTGATCAACTAGAAGTGCTCGTAAGATATATCAGACTTATGGACTTAGTGTTGGGTTTTCCTTTTTCATGAATGAAAACCAAAAGAGAATATTCATGGTCTATTGACCAACTCAGATTTCCTAAGTTACTATATGTATTCTGGAATTATTTATGAAATGAAAAGTGTTATTTAATGTTTCATAGTACTTCATAGCTACTTGTTCAGTTATTAAAGATAATCATATAATTCTTGATGTGGTATTTGTGTTATCTATTGCTAGACTTGTTGAGCTAGTTATGCTCACTTCTTGCTTGAATTATATGATTACAGCTAAGGCTGAAAGAACTGAGGATCCCAGTAGGGATAAAGGCAAAGATAAGATGGATAAGTAGATTATCCTGTAATAGACTAGTATGTTTATAAGGATCATATTATGATAAACAAAGAATGTATCGATTATAGAACCTGGGAAAGGATTTATTATTATTGTTGTAATAAGAATGTAGTAAATACAATCATTTTGATGTTGTTTCAATGGAATGAATGTATAGTTAGATGTTCCGTGTAGCACCATATATGTGGGTTGAAAGTACCCGGATTTGGGGGCGTCACAGGTTGGTATCAAAGCATTAAGTTATAAAACTTAAGGGGGAAGATCCTTAGGCTAATAACCTACTTAGAAGTATGGGAAATCAGAAGTAATAAATTTGAAAAGAGTTCTTAATTAAGTATTAAGAAAACTCAGTACTGAAAGATGTAAAAAATCGAAATTAACCCTAAATAAACTAAATGTGATTTGTGCTTATATTATTGTGTATTATGTACTAATCAACATGTTATGTGTTATTGTAGATGTCCACCGATAGCTCCATGTATAGGGATATACATGTGGTGAGCGAAGAGTCCGTTAACTGGGTAGAACCTGTACCTATGCTCGTGGCAGGAGTACCAGTAGTGATCCTAGAAGAGTCTGAGCCGGATGAGGACTATTCGGAGGAGGATTACTCTAAGGGAGATATGGAAAACTTGGGATCAGCGTCATATCTTGATATGGTGGTCGATGGGGATGGGAGATGGAGGTAGCATCATTTAATACGGTGGTACCTGCACTAGAGCCAACACCTCCAGATGCAATGAGGGCATTGTATCTAGCGGTACTTGACCGGAATGTGTAACTATGCAGTGTTGTGCAGAACCAAAATAAGGAGATTGGTGATCTCTATGAAGCGAAGGAGTCTGCAGAAGTAGATTTTGAATTAGAGCATTACGAGAAGGTGCTCATGACGGATAAGGCAAGGTACTATAAGAATGAGGTCGTAAAGCTTCGTAAGGAACTGGTTGAGAAGAACCAGAAGATAGCACAGATGTCTTACATCCATGAGAGTGCTCATGAGGATTTCAAGCTAAAAATTCCTTGTTATTCCATTGAGTCAGGACAGACTCGACATACTATTAGTCGGGATATTGTGTTGATTCTTGCGAATCAGAAGCATGAGAATGCTGTGATGTAATATTAGTAGATCGGTAGATCTTTTTGTATATGTGTCTTGACGTAAAACCCTCTTTTGTATAATTAAAGGGTAGTCTTTTTGTTAATCCCAATTTTTGTAGAAGTTAATCGCTGGATAGAAATGTAATAGCTTTTGGCTATGGAATCAAATTGTAAATAGTTTGGAACTATAAAGAAGCATATTAATATAATGAAGTTTTATTAATTGTGCTTTGTTGTGGTATGAGTTGTTGTTTTTAAATGATAACTAAGTAAGTAAATAGATAATAATGAAACTTTATTTATTTAATTAGAATAATGCCGCCAAGAAGAAGACAACATAATCAGGAAGCTGAATCATATAACGATAACCAAGGGGTCAGAATAACCCTATGCAAGAGTTCAATAATTTATTAACGGCTGCATTTAACCAAACTGGGGGTAGAGCACCCGCAGTACCTAGGGTAGCCAGAATGACTACCTTTAAAGAATTTAAGAGCGTAGGTCCACCAGAGTTTAAAGAAACTACGGACTCAATAGAGGCCCAGACATGGGTGAAGGAAATAGAGAAGGCGTTTGTTATTACAAACGTAGCTGAGGCGCAAAAGACTTCTTTTGCGACCTATATGATGAAAAGAGAAGCCAACTTTTAGTGGGAGGCTCACTAGGGTGGGGCTAGAACTGGTGCTGTTATGTGGGACCAGTTTAAGATGGTTTTCTTAGAGAACTATTTTCCTACCAGCATGCAGGGGAGAATGGAGATTAAGTTACTAGAACTTAAACAAGGGGACATAACGGTTCCCCAATATGCAGCTAAATTTAATGAATTGGCAAGGTTTGCTCCACACCAAGTGGATACTGAGGAGGGGAAGGCTCATAGGTTTGAGCATGGATTGAAACCCTGGCTCAAAGACTCATCTAGGAGTCTGCCTTAAGGGGAAGTCAGTTTATTATAATTATGGGCAGGAGGATCATATATCACCCAATTATTCTAATCCCAAGAAGAATTAGGTATGTTTTGTTTGTTGGTTGATGGACCATATGGCAAGAAATTGTCCAAAGAAGGGATCGGAGGGTAGCAAGGGTACTGGTAGTGGTAAGTTAGCCATTACTGGACCAACACCATCGTCGGGTGAACCCACGGCCCGTACTTTTAATATGACTGTCCAAAATGTGGTTGCATCAATGGATGTAGTAAAAGGTATCATTCCAGTCAATGAAATAAATTCTTATATGTAAGACCCCAACTTTTATAAATAAAAAATATTTTCTCGAAATATATTTTTTGAATATTATTGTGTGGATTTGATATAATGTTATAGTTGTGGGTAATATTTATAAATTTTGCAAAGTAAGCAAGTGGTTATATAATATTCGATTGGTCGAAAAATATTCGTTTTAACAGGAAATATTCGTACGACGACACAATCATTGGTGGACCCCACAACGAAAGTATTATCGTAGTTAGAAAATGACAAAATTATGTTTTTATAAAAATAACGGCGAAAGTTTTATCGTTAAAACTGTTGAACTACCCGGTAGTAAAAGTACAGTAATACACGTGGTTGCATAGTAGCACACGGTATTGGTTATTGATGCTTACGTGAGAAGTCACTCAATTATTGCTACAGTAATTGCTTCATCATATCTCTTATATTATTGATTCAATTATTCTCACAGTATCATTTGCATTTTATGTTATTAAATCAATAATTGAGACGACAAAGTTATTCATATTATTAAATTGCAATATTTACAATGTCTAGAAGTTCTGTCAAGGAGAGGTTTGGTCATCTAATTGCGCGCCAATAAGGAGAAATCCTTATCGGAAAGCCCCCTCTTTCCTGGGAACGACCTGGTTGTTAAATATTGTGAGTTATAATATTAATGATGATTAAGTTTGTGTTGATTAAAGATGAAATTGATAGTTCCATTGTGTTGGAATTATTAATGTTAGTGGGAATCGACATTTATTTCTGTATTAATGGATGTCTGGAAGTTATACTGACCAATTGAGTAATTAATCGGATAAATGAGCAATTAATTGCTATTAATTCACATGATTATAACTATTTGTTCACATGTGTGTACTATTGATTCACATTCTTGTACTATTAGGGGTGGTGGTGCAAGATTGATAATACTTGCATAACTAAGTTAAAAATGGAGGTATAGATGAAGGTACTATACTGTAATTCGTATTTTCACATGTCTAGAACTATTGATTCGCATGATTTACTATTGATTCACATTATTTACTATTAGGGGAGGTGGTGCAAGTTTGATAATACTTGCAGTATTAAATTAAAAATAAAGGAAAAGAGGAAGGTATTATATTGTAATATTCTGAGCCCCAAAATGTGCAATTATCGAAACTATATTTTCCTATAAATAAAAGCTCATTTCTTCAATATTCTTCACTAATTCACTCAAGCTATAGAGCAATTATTATAGAGAGAAATTATAGAGAGAAAGAAGAAGAGAAGTCTGCTACCTCACTATTCTAGTATCCAGTTTTTTCTAAGGTAAGGGGTATTATTTCTTCGTATTAATGAAGAGAGCTATTGTTATTCCATTCCTTATTATTCTGTTGGAATAACCTGTATATGCGAAGTACCGCATACATGGTGAAATTCTTCTCTTATTCCATTCTTTATTATTATGTTGAATAACTCGCTTATGCTAAGTACCGCATCATACATGGTGAAATTCTTCCTGCTATTCCATTCTTTATTATTCTCGCTTGGACGTCACATGCAGTAAGTATTACGCATGACCTGGTTTCATTCTTTATTATTCTATTGGAATAACCTGTTTGTGTGGTCTATCGAATGCATGGTGAAGTCTTCTGTTATTCCATTATTTATTATTCTGTTAGAATATCATTACGCCCCCAAAATAGGTCCATTCCATCCAACCCATTCTCGAGTCGCCAAATACATGGTACGTAAATAACTACAACTTTATTAATACATTTGTCGTTAAATACGACACAACATATATATACTGTGAGTTTAAATACAATTATTGTCTTCTAGATAATATACATACCCAAATAAATCCTCATCATAATTATTGATACATTATTTTACAAAAATGGTGAGGACTACTAAACAACTCTCTCTAGAACCTTCATTCCATACCCCGACTAGTACTCGCTACATTCTCGCCTCCTGAGAAGAAAAATGGAACAAAAAGGAAAAGGGTGAGCTCAACTAGCCCAAAAAAGAAGAATATTATGACTAAGATAATATACAACAAATTATCGTTAGTCTTCAACAGGAAAAAATCTAATAGAATACAATAGACAACAAGTTTTAAATCAATACTCATAGCTGAAAATATTAATTCATGTAAGAGTTACGTAGAGGATGAAATCTACTAATATCTATGAATTTAATAAATTCATCATCAATATTTTTATCCTCGTAACATCAATCAATATATATCCGAATCATATATTCATCCTCGCACTACAAAAGCCAAGGATATTCACCACCGGGTCATGTTCATCTAAACACTGCTCATCTTTGCACTACGCCAAAGATATTCATCGAAAATCATTCATCTTTGCACTACAAAGCCAAAGATATTCATCGAAATCATTCATCTTTTGCACTACAGTGCCAAAGATATTCATCGAGATATTCATCTTTGCACTATAATATCATCATTTAAGACCGAGGATGATGAAAAATAAATTTTTTTTTTTAAGAAACGAATCCAAAGGAAACAAAATGACAAGGATTAAGGATTAAGGATTCGACTTTGTTTTATCCACGCCCAAAAATACCTCAAAAAATAATCATAGTGGTGTAAAATTCAAGAATGATCAAAACATGGATACAATCAAAGCTAGTATCCACAATAGATATTTTGGACGAAAAGGAAAATTTTCATTTTTCGATGAATAAAGGCGATTCGTGAATAAGATCAGATACGTGAATAAAGTGCCGATACGTAAATAAGAACTCCGACACCAAAAGTTCCAAATTTGATAAAAACTTCAGATCAATATTTCAAAGATAATGATATTGAAGAAATAATATCATTAAAAAAAATAATATCCCTTACCTCGAAAAGACAAGATTTAACCGAATATCGGATATAAAGCTATAACTTGAACTTTCACCGTATAAATAATACTCAAAGTATACTCAAAATACTCACAAGAATACGCCGATAATATAGAGAGAGAAAACTTCAGCTTTCGTGTGATTTTCAATTCTAACCTAAGACCCTATTTATAGAAAATGCTAGAACACCAAAGCAGTAAAATTTAATATAATAATAATATATATAATCAAAATTCTACTACGCACACAAATCTGGTCCAAACTTCAGCCACATGTTGTTAAAATGACTTTCAAAATGAAAAAACGCTTTTGTAATTAAAAATATTTTAAACTTCCAAAATCAATTATTTTGAGCTTTAACTTCAATAATTCATAATAAATAGCCCTTTTGCCGTAAAATTCAATCATGAGTTTTTATAGGAAATTCAATTCTCTACAACTTTGCGTAAGAAAGTTTTTCCAAATTCCAAATGTAAATTGGCCAAATCCACAAACCAAGTGATTTTACAAAGCTATAATCAAATTTCACCAATAAATGGGGTCCACCGACATGTTTAATATGTTTTAAACATTTATTGCAACAAAAATACTCTTCCTCCTCAGATACTCATATATCCCACATTCATTGTAAAATATCACCATTATTATATTATTAAAATATAATAATATATATATTTAAATGAATTATTTTATCGTAAAAAGATAAAATTTCAATTTTCAACAATTGTCACATTAAAAATTTTCTCCATCTATATCCACATAAAATCAATATTTTCTCATCATATGAATCAATAATTAATTATTCACAAATAATATTATGTAATCACAATATCGACAACCAGCAGCCTCCTGTGAAAGAGGGGCTTTCCAATAAGAATTTCTCCTTATCAAGCGCCAAGCAATTAGGTGACCAAACCTCTCCTTAGATGTAACTTTCTAGACATTGCCAATAATGTTATCTAATAATATTATTCAGATAATATGAATTATTGCTTCGATAATGAAAATACCGTAAATGACAATTATCAAAACAACAAAGAATATAAAATATCAACGCAAAGAATTATTGAATCAATAAAATAAAATACCGAATAAAGAATTATCAGAACCATTATCGAGTAGTGCCTTCACGTAAGAATCAATAATTGGTGCAATACCGCAAAGCATCGCGCGCAACAACGCCAGACATCGTGTTTTAACCACCGGTATTCCAACAAGATAATTCAGAATAACTACGCCTGCTATTTTTAAACAACTTATATTTGTCGCTTTCTTCCTCCAATCGCTTCACATTATGGGGCCCACACATGGTCGCTACTGTCGCATTTAATATTCCCCGACAAAGATTTAATATTCCACGACCAAACGAATATTCCCCACAACAATGAATATTTTATAACCACTGCTTATTTTGTAAATATTTATGATTTTACCCATAACTAACCACATTAATCAAATCAACCCTTACTATTTCAAAATAATAAATAAAGGAAATTCCATTTTATTTATAAAAAATTTGGGTCTTACAACCTCCCTCCTTATGAAATTTCGCCCTCGAAATCGACGACGATTCTGTGTTTCAAAAGATGAAGATACCTCGCTTTCATTTCCGCTTCCAACTCTCGTGTCATTTCCTCAATAGCATGGTTTCTCCACAAAACTTTAACTTGTGGTATAACCTCAGACATAGGACATGTTCTTTCCTATCCAAGATCTCGACAGTACCTCCTCGTGACGTTAAGTCTTCTATTATCTCGTCCGGTTCTAACTCAATGACGTGGTTCGGGTCATCCACATATTTACGTAACATCGACACGTGAAAAACGCTATGAACACGCCATATACTTGGCGTAAAACGAGTCTATAGGCCACAGCCTTCCTATTCGATCGAGAATTTCAAATGGATTAATAAATCAAGGTTTGAGCTTTCTCACCTCACCGATTCTCGCTTTTGAAATAACAACTTCTTGCACTTCTTCTTCTTCAAATTCATCACCCCGTGTAGTAGCTTGAATAAATTTTAACTTTATCGATTAAAGTCGATTATACTCAGATATCATCACGCGGGTACCTAGAGTTTTCATCTCCATCTCTATTATTTGTAAATTATACTTAAATGAGTCTTTGACAATATCGTACTCAGATTTGTATACGATCTTCTACTCAACACGCCACCTACCACGCTCGCTTTTCCAGATGGCATGGTCGGTCGTAATATGTGTTTAAATGAGTCTCCTCTCGAGTTCTTCAAGCTCTTCCCACATTCCTTGCTCCATTCAAATTTTGTATCTCTACGAAGTCACCATAGTTAATGGAATAGCGATTCGAGAATATCCTTCAACGAATCTCCGATAATAACCAACTAAGCTTAGAAAGCTACGATTTCGATTATCGACTTAGGTTTGTTCTCAACTGTGACTCATATCCCAACCTTGGATAAGACGCTACAATGACACCTATCGCTTTACTATCGCATCTAATATGGTGTCCCCTACGAGAGTCTCGCTTTCATTATTCCACAAAGGAAGTCACCAGATAAAGGCTCAAACCAATCAAATTCTATAGTTGAATTTTTAACTCCCAAGTTCAATAGAGCCATTCGATATGAGATTTTAGAAATGAGTTTTGTACCGGTTTCAAAGTCGATACAAAATTTAATATCACGCTTCGGAGTAAGCCAAGAAATTCTTCAGAAATACGCCAGAAAAAATCAATAACAACAGAATATTATTCAAATCGACGTGTCTTTATTCAAATCCATAACATGGACTAAGAAAACTTGACATCCGTAATAAACGAAATGACTTCATGGCTTGATATGAAAATGTTTGACTACAATGGTTTGATTGCTTGAATTCAATAAATGTGTTGCTTAGAAATATGAAAACTAACAACCTTACGAAAAGTAATCAATTTTGCATGATGATGAGTAGTTAACCTTTAAAATCACATCAAAAGCAAATATCTCTATAGAAATAAGGTTAACAGTAATGTGATAGTGCCAACCCTCAATCAAGCAAGATTTCTAAACAACTGATGTAATGAAAGTTTCTCCTAACTGAGTCTCCATAAATAGGTCAAAGTCTAATTTCTCCGAGTCAAGTTCAAACGCTTGAGCGCAAGCAAGAGAGATAAAAGAATGGGTAGAACCGTATTCAGTAAGGTATAAACTTCGCAAGAATTTATAATTAACTAACCTGCATAACTTCGTCGTTCCTCGATTTTGACCACCCACGACAAACGCCTTCCAGAACCGCTGACTTTGACTTTTCCGGGACATCCTTTTGAGTCACCATTCCCACCGGATCTGGTTTCGATACCGCATAACTCGAGCGATATGTCCTTCTTTTCCACAATTATAGCATACCTTAAACTGCATTGTAGGCGCTTAATGATATGTCCCTCTTCCCAGATTTGTAACATACGACCGGTGGTCTTTCTCCTCCTTGAACCAGCTTGCACCGGGCGCCGACGCCTTCACATGGTCGTTGTTGAATCTCCTCTTTAAAATCTCCTCCCGACTCGCTTTTCTATTTTCATGGCCACGATTACCACCAGAGTGGTTACCGCCTTTGTCCATATTCTTTTTTCTCCACCGGTTATCGTTATTCTCGATGATCGCTATCTTCTAGATGATCCTCGTTATGGTCCCTCATTGAACGTACTCAAGTTATCTCGCTTCTAACAATCGAGCCTCTGCTGACAACATCCGGTCAGAGAGAAAATTTATGAGAAATGAGATATCGACGATGCCGGTTTCAAACCTCTCTCGTAACATCCGCCATACGCTCTCATTCTCCACCAAATGAGGTGCAAACTCGATAACTCCGCGCTAACTTCGCCTCGCATCGACACCACCGCCATGTTATTCGCTCGCTTCACCCTAATAAACTCCACTTCCTTCATATGACGAATACTTTCAGGAAGTACTTGTCATTGAACTGCTTCAAACGCTCTCCCATACATATGCCGAAAGTGCAAATGGATGGGTACGCCTCACGATTCCCACCAAGAATCCGCCTCGCCACGAACATAAAAGTAGCGAATGGAACTTTCGTTCCTCCGCATCCCAAGACATCGAATATCTTGGTAATTTGTTTGACCCATGTTTCCGCCATGATCGGATCCGCTTTCCCTTAAATTCGTGGTCCCAACTTTTGAACTGCTTGGGTGTGACAACCCGTGAATTGCTATCATTTCCTCCCGTATTTTTGAACACGAAGTCTCCTCGTCTCGATTTTGCATGAACTGCAAAAAGCTTCTAAACATCCCTCGCTCATCATCTCGCCAAAGGTGTTGTTCACAGAGGAACATTGCCACTGCTGTATCGCTCTCCTCGCTGGTGAAGTACAGCATCTCCACTACCCTCATTTCCATCATTAATATTCTCACGACATTCTCAAATCACATAAAACAAGGGTTAATTAAGGAAATCAATATATCACATAATATCCCTATATACTAACTAACTAACAAATAAGCTTAGTAGGACACACTAGCCAAGGATTTACTCGTCTCTTCCCTCCTAGTTCTATTCCCCGATCTCCGCCAGAGATCATATCCCTAAGCTCTGATACCAACTGTGACGCCCCAAAATAGGTCCATTCCATCCAACCCATTCTTGA
This sequence comes from Panax ginseng, assembly GCA_020205605.1. Lineage (NCBI taxonomy): Eukaryota > Viridiplantae > Streptophyta > Magnoliopsida > Apiales > Araliaceae > Panax > Panax ginseng. The sequence goes on from CM035129.1 coordinate 36,498,855, forward strand.
GTCGCCAAATACATGGTACAGAAATAACTACAACTTTATTAATACATTTGTCGTGCAAAATGCGACAACATATATACTGTGAGTTTAAATACAATTATTGTCTTCTAGACAATATACATACCCAAATAAATCCTCATCATAATTATTGATACATTATTTTACAAAAATGGTGAGGACTACTAAACAACTCTCTCTAGAACCATCATTCCATACCCCGACTAGTACTCGCTACATTCTCGCCTCCCCGAGAAGAAAAAAAATGGAAAAAAGGAAAAGGGTGAGCTCAACTAGCCCAAGAAGAATATTATGACTAAGATAATATACAACAAATTATCGTTAGTCTTCAACAGGAAAAATCTAATAGAATACAATAGACAACAAGTTTTAAATCAATACTGCAATGAAAAATATTAATTCATGTAAGAGTTACGTAGAGGATGAAATCTACTAATATCTATGAATTTAATAAATTCATCATCAATATTTTTATCCCTCGTAACATCAATCAATATATATCCGAATCATATATTCATCCTCGCACTACAAAGCCAAGGATATTCACCAAATGGTCATGTTCATCTAAACACTGCTCATCTTTGCACTACGCCAAAGATATTCATCGAAATCATTCATCTTTGCACTACAAAGCCAAAGATATTCATCAGAAATCATTCATCTTTGCACTACAAAGCCAAAGATATTCAATAATATCATCATTTAAGACCGAGGATGATGAAAAATATTTTTTTTTTAAGAAACGAATCCAAAGGAAACAAAATGACAAGGATTAAGGATTAAGGATTCGTATTTGTTTTATCCACGCCCAAAAATACCTCAAAAATAATCATAGTGGTGTAAAATTCAAGAATGATCAAAACATGGATACAATCAAAACTAGTATCCACAATAGATATTTTGACGAAAAGGAAAATTTTCATTTTTCGATGAATAAGGCCGATTCGTGAATAAGATCAGATACGTGAATAAAGGCGATACGTGAATAAGAATCCGACACCAAAAGTTCCAAATTTGATAAAAACTTCAGATCAATATTTCAAAGATAATGATATTGAAGAAATAATATCATTACGAAAAAAAATAATATCCCTTACCTCGAAAAAAGACAAGATTTAACCGAATAATCGGATATAAAGCTATAACTTGAACTTTCACCGATAGCAATACTCAAAGTATACTCAAAATACTCACAAGAATACGCCGATAATATAGAGAGAAAAACTTCAGCTTCGTGTGATTTTCAATTCTAACCCAAGACCCTATTTATAGAAATGCTTAGAACACCAAAAGCGTAAAATTTAATAATATAATAATAATATATATAATCAAAATTTCTACGCACACAAATCTGGTCCAAACTTCAACCACACATGTTAAATGACTTTCAAAATGAAAAAACGTTTTTGTAATTAAAAAAATTTTAAACTTCCAAAAATCAATTATTTTGAGCTTTGAACTTCAATAATTCATAATAAATAGCCCTTTTGTAAAATTCAAATCTCGCGAAGTTTTTATAGGAAATTCAATTCTCTACAACTTTATGTAAGAAAGTTTTTCCAAATTCCAAATGTAAATTGGCCAAATCCACAAACGGGTGATTTTACAGCTATAATCAAATTTCAAATAAGAAATGGGGTCCACCGACATGTTTAACATGTTTTAAAACATTTATTGCAACAAAAATACTCTTCCTCCTCAGATACTCATATATCCCACATTCATTGTAAAATATCACCATTATTATATTATTAAAATATAATAATATATATATTTAAATGAATTATTTTATCGTAAAAAGATAAAATTTCAATTTTCAACAATTGTCACATTAAAAATTTTCTCCATCTATATCCACATAAAATCAATATTTTCCTCATCATATGAATCAATAATTAATTATTCACAAATAATATTACGTAATCACAATATCGACAACCAGTGCGCTCCTCAGAAAAGAGGGGCTTTCCAATAAGAATTTCTCCTTATCATGCCGCAATTAGTGACCAAACCTCTCCTTAGATGTAACTTTCTAGACATTGCCAATAATGTTATCTAATAATATTATTCAGATAATATGAATTATTGCTTCGATAATGAAAAAAATACCGTAATGACAATTATCAAAACAACAAAGAATATAAAATATCAACGCAAAGAATTATTGAATCAATAAAATAAAATATCGAATAAGAATTATCGTAACCATTATCGAGTAAAGCCTTCACGTAAGAATCAATAATTGGTGCAATACCGCAAAGCATCGCGGCAACAACGCCAGACATCGTGTTTTAACCAATCGGTATTCCAACAAAGATAATCTAGAATAACACGCAAGTTATTTATAAACAACTTATTCTTTGTCGCTTTTCTTCTCCAATCGCTTCCGTTATGGGGCCCACACATGGTCACTACTGTCATTTTAATATTCCCCGACAAAGATTTAATATTCCACGACCAAACGAATATTCCCCGACAACAATGAATATTTTATAACCACTTGCTTATTTTGTAAATTTTATGATTTTACCCATAACTAACCACATTAATCAAATCAACCCTTACTATTTCAAAATAATAAATAAAGAGAAATTCCATTTTATTTATAAAAAAATTCGGTCTTACAAAAGAATATCCTCGGTCGTAGTAGTGTGTAACGCCTCAAATCCGGCTTCATCTTCACACCCAATTTCGTAAGGCCACTAAGTATCATCATTCTTCCGAACATACATTATTATATACTGAAATATAATAACATACATTCTAAATTCCCAGGTTCTAAAACCTTATAACTTTTCTCATTACAAATAATGATAATTACAATATTCCTTTCATCTTACAAGAGTGACTTTTATCCGCCACCAAGGATACATAACAATTCATTAAACTAGTCTATAGTTTAATTTTCATCTTTCTACATTACAAGTTTTCACTTGATCTTCTCACTCATTCACCTAATGAATGATACTCCTTCTGGATACCGATCAGCTTGATCTTTACGGGATCCTTAAGTTATTCTAACATCGTTCGCTGAAAATATTTTTATTTAATGCAAGTGTGAGTATTTAATTGCCCAACAAGTCATAACAGTTGAACAAACAACTTCAAGAGTTTAACATTCCTTTGGAACTTCGATAACCGAAAAAAGGTTATGAAGCAGCTTGAACAATAGGAATAATCTCGATTCTTATCATTTTAAAACATTAGTCACATTCACTTTGAAATACTTTCATTCTCTACTATCTTTCATACACATTCTGTCTGGCTAGAATCAATAGCACAGACTTAACAATAACGGTTCATATATAAACAGAACATTCTCTTATTGAACAATTCAACCATAGAACAGTTCATATCATAGAAACACCGAAGTGTTCACATTGTGGCACAAGGCCTCATACATTCTACCACCTTGTAAAAATATCACACATTTGTACATAGACAGAACTTCTCAAGTTCAACATCTGAGAAGTTTAAGAAACTAGCATTCATTTAAAATATGAATGAAGTTAGGAAGCTTTCCTTACACACAGCTACAGCTTACGCTGAACTGATCATTCCATTCCCTATAACACATAAGGAAATAACACATACACCAATTAGTCATATACTTGACTTGCGCATTGGTTTACTTAACTTTACTTCTTAAGGTTCGCGTTCTTGCAATCTAAGTTTTACGCGACTAACTTTCATTACCGGTTTACGGCTTTATGACATACGGAGATGTCTTACTCAAAACGTTCATCATCTTTGATGATTAACATTCTTATCTTCTTCTTATAACTTCTCTAGACTCAAAGACATCGCTTTCTCCGCTAGTATTCCATATGGTACTCGGTGGTTTCCCACAAATAACCAACAAACAAGTTCCTGTCTTCGCCTACACCGCCCCACACGGTGAGTTAGATCGGTTGCTAGTTTCGTATATACCTTCGCTCTCTGATGGAATTGTTTAGCTCAGCTCCCATATGTCAACCATCAAAGGTTACGATTGTACCACAACCTAACTTATCTTAACTTATACGAACTATTAAATATAATGTTCGTTAAGTTAATTTCTTATTCCTTATGGCTTTATGACAATTAAATGCCATACATCAGGATTATTCATCATTGTCTAAGTCATACAGTCTTTTGTATACTCAGATCGATCATTCCACATTCATTCTATGCATTAATAATGTTAAGCATTTTATGTTACTTTATTCTTATCTTACAACGTCTGATTAATTCAACTCAGAACGTCATCCAAGTTATAAACATTAATTTGGCTTCTTTTACGTTATACGTACTTGTCTTTGATTCAGCTTCTTCATTGGTCACAGGTTTAATCATTGGTTTCCATTACTCTACGGTCAACCATACACGGGGTGTAGGTTTTACCCGTTTAATATATGCGTACACTCAACCTTTACATGAGTTAAAGTGTTCAATGCTTACATTTCCATTATTCTTTCTTAATGTCGAAGCCATACTGATCGTTGTATGCTAAGACCGATCGTTCATTGCAACAACGTTGCGTTCACAGCGTCAATACGCTTTATATTCATCTCTCATTACCATGTCATAACATCTAAATGTTATACATTACTATCGTCCATCAATGTCTAAGGAATCACCATCATAGCAATCTCTCACATTCGATTCATTGCGACTACGGTCCCCGGCTATCGGTCCCGTAACCCGTAATTACATTCTTTTAATCTCGTTTAATCTTTCCGTTCAACCTTCATTAAAGGTTTAAAACACTCGATTAAGTGTTACATTAGTTGAACTACATATTCAGATCTCTTTCTTGCATCCCCGTAAAATTGAAAGCGCTTAAAATCTCATTTCGCATTGCTCAGACTGGCAGCCATACACCACTCTCAAAGACTAAGACTAGCAATCATGCGGCATGAGTTAGCAAGATACATGACCCTCCTACCGGCGTTCTGAAAGACCACCATTCTAGGCATGACTAGCGTCGCGGCACCAAGACCTTCTTCCCAAAAAAATTTTCTATGTCTTTGGTCGTTCTGAGACGCGTACTTCAAAATCTCATAACTTCTTCGTTATAACTCGGAACGAGATTGTTCCAAAGCCATTTTCTTCCTTATCTAACGTACTTCGATTACCCCTGGATAGAACTTTGTTCTGAATCCGTTAACATGCCATTCAATTGGCTTAATCTTCACCCTTCGTTCATTTTAACGTTTTTAACGTTCTTCGTTCGTTCGTCCGTAATTCGGTCATCCGAACTCCGAACTCGTTCGTTCTTGAGTCTACGACTCATGTTTTATATGTTCTCTTACATTCTTATGAAACCTACACGTTCTGGTTCATTTACTAACTTTCAAATTCTCGATCTTCTTTTACGAAATTTTCGCCATAACTTCGTTATAACTCAATTCTAATCCATTCTTCAAGAACGTTTCCAACATTCCTAACCAAGTAATAATCTTCTAACTTATATACGATGGTTTTAAACTTGTCTATCAACAACAATTACACTACGATGGTTTTAAATTTGTCCATCAACAACGTTCTTCGCGTTCTTCGCGTGTTCTTCTCGTTCTTCGTGTTCTTCGTTCGTTCTTCATTTTTAATCGATATTTTGGATTACGATTTCACTTTTTCTTGGAATTTGATGTTATAGAACATCATTCCTTACTTATTTGACCTACTCATTCGTAATATTCATTCGGATCGCTTCAAAATCTTTACTTAATCTTATATTTCCTTAAGAAATTTATAACTAAATTTCTAATTCTTATTCTTCATTTTCTCATGAATTCAACCATATGAATTCCTTTATTAACATCATCTACTTCTTATTTTCATTAAGTTATGTTTTTGAACATAAAAACTTAAAGAAAATTTTGAAGAAACAAGGATTCGGATTACCGCTCATTTCTGACAAAGTTTTCTCACGAGCCAACTTTTCCTCTTTCTTCTCCCTTTCATCTTCCATCTGAACTCTCTCTCTTTCTCTCTCAAGTGTAGGATTTTTAATAATCCAAACAAATGAGCTTAAGCTTCCTATTTATATATTTTCAAGGCTAGGGGTAAAATAGTCATTTCACCCTCTCTAACCTCCTTACTATTCAAGGCTTAAGGACTAAGTTAACTTAGCCCTCAAGTTTGCTTAGCCCTTAAGTTTTGTAGTTCCGTCTTTCGAGTTTCGTCCAACAGTTTTAAAAACTGCGATTCTCAGAATCCAAAAATTTTTGGATATTTCGTCTTTCCTTTACCGATTAACTTTTACGTATTCTTCGGATCTTCGAAAAACTAAAAAACACTTTTCCATGTTAAGCGTTTTCCTTCACGTTTTCCCCTAACATAGCTAAACGAATGAAAAGTACATAACAATTACTTTTCGTCGTTTTTTATTTTATCCGATTTCACTTGCGTTTTTGAGAAAACTTTTATCTACTTTACTTAACTTTTCACGATATATTATCGTCAAATCTTTCGACGGAATGTCATTTCGACATACCGAACTCTCAGAATGGCTTAGGTTATTCAAACCCTAACCCTTAGGTTTCGTCGGATGAATAGTGCCTATTTCGTCTTTTTTCCCAGAAATATTTTTATTCCCGGAAAGTTTTCATTTTCATCTTAAAAATTCTTACTCGTTCAGTCTAGCTCATAGCCAGAATCCTCCCTATTAATAATCATTCTAGGATATAGAACGATTAATAAACACATAGCACATAATAGTATTAATAAAAATTCATTTTATTAATATCTAATTCTTTAATCTTAAATTCTGAACAATCCGGATTCTTCGGGTTGTTACACTTCCCCCCTTATAAAAATTCCATCCTCAGAATTTCTTCAAACCATACCCATACCCGGTCATCACATTCACCCTTCTTCATGTAATTTCGCCCCTCAAATTTTTAACTTACTCTTCTTTTCAACTTCTCTTCAAAGAAGTTCTTATCTTTCTTACATTCCCTACCCTTCATAACTTATCAAGAATCATGAAGTGAAAGGAATAACGAGGTATATAAAGATTCCTTTAAAACATTTCATTCTTTTGCTGAGGGGTCAAATTGACCATGAACTCTTACTAGGTTAAACATCCTTTCGTCGTAAACCTTTCTTACACGGTAAGTTTACAATCACAAAGAAGGTAAACTACCTCTCCCATACGTAGGTGATCAGCCTATCGTATAACCCCATTTCAGGGTATGTTCACCTCAGACTTACTCATCAGATTCCACACCAAAACAATTTGGTTTGGCATAACTTTTCAAAGAAAGCTCGATTTTCTTTAAATCATAACATACCATTCGTCTTAGACAAATCAAGTAGCTTAGACCATACCAATAAATTGGACATCAACTTGAAACATTTGTCTAGCCAACTCAATTGACATCGACTACTTCTTTAAATTCTTTTGCAATACATCAAAACGTTTCATGACGTCATGATACCACACTCTTCATAGTACGTTGAGGACTTCATCAGTTTATGACTTCATCATTATGCATCATACCATAGCAGGTTGTTGATCCTCTGATCAAATTCCACACTAGGTTTAATTGCATTAATAACTCCATCCTTTTACCATCCTTGCATCAAATGCACTGATGATATAAAATTCATTTTGATATTTCAAATCAATTTCTGTCCAGCTGAAACAATTAGCATAGACATATCAAGAATAGTTCTTTTAAAATCCATTGGTTCCAAAAACTGAACGAATTCTTTCATTTTCAAAATGCGCACATTAGCACGATTTCAAGAAACTTCAAAATCTAGCATAGCTAGATGACTTGGAATATCCTATTCTCCATCTTCCTTCATTGTCTTACTTGCGACAATACTTAATCTTCTCTAGCACCTTCAATGCTAAGTCTATTAAAAATACTTACTTTTAGTCTAAACAACCATATACCTTAGTATAGTTCATCAACTTACCACACTTTATGTGTTTAGGAACTTTCCACAACCATTTGTGTTTAAGAACTTATCTTCGCAGTATATAATCCAAGAACAAATCAAGGACTATCCATATGCTTAGGGCTCAGAAACATAACATATAACTATGAGTCACAAACTTTTCATAAGTATGAGTTTCAAGAACCCGCACATATCTTATCATTCTCTACCTATCAATTATATACATGAGAAAAGATTTACCTTCTCATCATATACATGAGTCCTCAATCGAAATCTTAGAACTTCTAACTTTCTCTTTACTTAATACGAATTTTCTTTAATTCGTATACTACCCTTTACAACTCAATTTGTGTTCTTTTTCCCGTACTACTTCATAATACCATTCATTCATAGCATTAGCTATAAATCATTCATCGTTAAACAGATCAGCTGTTAATACGATTTACTATGATCACGTGGTGATCTTCTTATCCTTCTCTTTACGATTATAGTCTTAGGTACTCATACCTAAGATTTATAACCTATCAACTCTGATACCAACTTGTAACGCCCGAAAATCCAGTCTATCTTCACACCTGGATTCCGTGCATCACTAATACATCATTCTTCCGAACATACATCATTATATACTAAAATATAATAACATACATTCTAAATTCCCAGGTTCTAAAACCTTATAACTTTTCTCATTACAAATAATCATAATTACATTATTCCTTTCATCTTACAAGAGTGACTTTTATCCGCCACCAAGGATACATAACAGTTCATTAAACTAGTCTATAGTTTAATTTTCATCTTTCTACATTACAAGTTTTCACTTAATCTTCTCACTCATTCACCTAATGAATGATACTCCTTCTGGATACCGATCAGCTTGATGTATACGGGATCCTTAAGTTCTTCTAACATCGTTCGCTGAAAATATTTTTATTTAAAGCAAGTGTGAGCATTCAATTGCCCAGCAAGTCATAACAGTTGAACAAAAAACTTCAAGAGTTTAACATTCCTTTGGAACTTTGATAACCGAACAAAGGTTATGAAGCAGCTTCAACAATAGGAATAATCTCGATTCCAATCATTTTAAAACATTAGTCACATTCACTTTGAAATACTTTCATTCTCTACTATCTTTCATACACATTCTGTCTGGCTAGAATCAATAGCACAGACTTAACAATAATGGTTCATGTATAAACAGAACATTCTCTTATTGAACTGTTCAATCACAGAACAGTTCATATTATAGAGACATCAAAGTGTTCACATTGTGGCACAAGGCCTCATACGTTCTACCACCTTGTACAAATATCACACATTCAAGATATGTATGTAACTTCTCAAGTTCAACATCTGAGAAGTTTAAGAAACTAGCATTCATTTAAAATATGCATGAAGTTAGGAAGCTTGCCTTACACACAGCTACAGCTTACGCTAAACTGCTCATTCCATTCCCTATAATACATAAGGAAATAACACATACACCAATTAGTCATATACTTGACTTACGCATTGGTTTACTTAACTTTACTTCTTAAGTTTTGCGTTCTTGCAATATAAGTTTTACGCGACTAACTTTCATTACCGGTTTACGGCTTCATGACATATGGAGATGTCTTACTCAAAACCTTCATCATCTTTGATGATTAACATTCTTATCTTCTTCTTATAACTTCTCTAGGACTCAGCACACATGGCTTCTCTGCTAGTATTCCATATGGTACTCTGAGTGGTTTCCCAAAAACAACCAAAAAATAAGTTCCCGTCTCGTCTACACTACCCTCAGATTTTGGGGCGTTACAAGTACGTCATTCTTCCGAACATACATCATTATATACTGAAATATAATAACATACATTCTAAATTCCCAGGTTCTAAAACCTTATAACTTTTCTCATTACAAATAATCATAATTACATTATTCCTTTCATCTTACAAGAGTGACTTTTATCCGCCACCAAGGATACATAACAGTTCATTAAACTAGTCTATAGTTTAATTTTCATTTTTTTACATTACAAGTTTTCACTTGATCTTCTCACTCATTAACCTAATGAATGATACTCCTTCTGGATACCGATCAACTTGGTCTTTATGGGATCCTTAAGTTCTTCTAACATAGTTCGCTGAAAATATTTTTATTTAAAGCAAGTGTGAACATTCAATTGCCCAACAAGTCATAACAGTTGAACAAACAACATCAAGAGTTTAACATTCATTTGGAACTTCGATAACCGAACAAAGGTTATAAAGCAGCTTCAACAATAGGAATAATCTCGATTCCTATCATTTTAAAACATTAGTCACATTCACTTTGAAATACTTTCATTCTCTACTATCTTTCATACACATTCTGTCTGGCTAGAATCAATAGCACAGACTTAATAATAACGGTTCATGTATAAATGAACATTCTCTTATTGAACAGCCTAATCACGTAACAATTCATATCATAGAAACAATCAAGTGTTCACATTATGGCACAAGGCCTCATACGTTCTACCACCTTGTACAAATATCACACATTCAAGACATAGACGTAAACTTCTCAAGTTCAACATCCGAGAAGTTTAAGAAACTAGAATTCATTTAAAATATGAATGAAGTTAGGAAGCTTTCCTTACACATGACTATGACTTATCTTTGATCGCTTTCATTCCATTCCCTATAACACATAAGGAAATAACACATACACCAAATAGTCATATACTTAACTTACGCATTGGTTTACTTAACTTTACTTCTTAAGTTTCGCATTCTTGCAATCTAAGTTTTACGCGACTAACTTTCATTACCGGTTTACGGCTTCATGACATACGGAGATGTCTTACTCAAAACGTTCATCATCTTTGATGATTAACATTCTTATCTTCTTCTTATAACTTCTCTAGGACTCAGCACACATCGCTTCTCTGCTAGTATTCCATATGGTACTCTGAGTGGTTTCCCACAAATAACCAACAAACAAGTTCCCGTCTCATCTACACTGCCCACGGATTTCAGGGCGTTACAAGTACATCATTCTTCCGAACATACATCATTATATACTGAAATATAATAACATACATTCTAAATTCCCAGGTTCTAAAACCTTATAACCTTTCTCATTACAAATAATGATAATTACATTATTCCTTTCATCTTACAAGAGTGAATTTTATCCGCCACCAAGGATACATAACAGTTCATTAAACTAGTCTATAGTTTAATTTTCATCTTTCTACATTACAAGTTTTCACTTTATCTTCTCACTCATTCACCTATTGAATGATACTCCTTCAGGATACCGATCAGCTTGATCTTTACGGGATCCTTAAGTTCTTCTAACATTGTTAACTAAAAATATTTTTATTTAAAGCAAGTGCGAGCATTCAATTGCCCAGCAAGTCATAACAGTTGAACAAACAACATCAAAAGTTTAACATTCCTTTGGAACTTCGATAACCGAACAAAGGTTATGAAGCAGCTTCAACAATAGGAATAATCTCGATTCTTATCATTTTAAAACATTAGTCACATTCACTTTGAAATACTTTCATTCTCTACTATCTTTCATACACATTCTGTCTGCTAGAATTAATAAAGACAGACTTAACAATAACGTTCATGTATAAACAGAACATTCTCTTATTGAACAGCCTCAATCACGTAGCAGCTTCATATCATAGAAACACCGAAGTGTTCACATTGTAGGCACAAGGCCTCATACGTTTCTACCACCTTGTACAAATATTACACATTCAAGATATGTACGTAACTTCTCAAGTTCAACATCCGAGAAGTTTAAGAAACTAGCATTCATTTAAAATATGAATGAAGTTAGAAGCTTTCCTTACATTACGCCTACAAATTTATTACCGAATCGCTTCATTCCATTCCCTATAACACATAAGGAAATAACACATACACCAATTAGTCATATACTTGACTTGCGCATTGGTTTACTTAACTTTACTTCTTAAGGTTCGCGTTCTTGCAATCTAAGTTTTACGCGACTAACTTTCATTACCGGTTTACGGCTTTATGACATACGGAGATGTCTTACTCAAAACGTTCATCATCTTTGATGATTAACATTCTTATCTTCTTCTTATAACTTCTCTAGGACTCAGTACATCGTTTCTCTGCTAGTATTCCATATGGTACTCTGAGTGGTTTCCCACAAATAACCAACAAACAAGTTCCCGTCTCGTCTACACTGCCCACACAGTGAGTTAGATCGGTTGCTAGTTTCGTATATACCTTCGCTCTCTGATGGAATTGTTTAGCTCAGCTCCCATATGTCAACCATCAAAGGTTACGATTGTACCACAACCTAACTTATCTTAACTTATACGAACTATTAAATATAATGTTCGTTAAGTTAATTTCTTATTCCTTATGGCTTTATGACAATTAAATGCCATACATCAGGATTATTCATCATTGTCTAAGTCATACAGTCTTTTGTATACTCAGATCGATCATTCCATATTCATTCTATGCATTAATAATGTTAAGCATTTTACGTTACCTTATTCTTATCTTACAACGTCCGATTAATTCAACTCAGAACGTCATCCAAGTTATAAACATTAACTTGGCTTCTTTTACGTTATACGTACTTGTCTTTGATTTAGCTTCTTCAATGCTCACAGGTTTAATCATTGGTTTCCATTACTCTACGGTAAACCATACACGGGGTGTAGGTTTTACCCGTTTAATATATATGTACACTCAACGTTTACATGAGTTAAAGTGTTCAACGCTTACATTTCATTCTAACATTCTCATCCGACTCACATTTGACTTTCAGTAATCTTATTACCATTCGCTACGGCTTTCTTGATACCATTCGTATCTTACTTACTACTTTCATCAACGTCTAAGTCATACAACCAGGGTATACTTAGAATGTTCGTCTAACGCGAATATGATTCACGAGGATCATTAACGTATTCAACGTTCACGTTGCTCATCTCTTAATCTATCATTCAACCTTTACTCAAGGTTTTAATCACTTTCGATCGTTATCCATCCCATGAACCCCATGTTCATTATTCTTTCTTAATGTCGAAGCCATACTGATCGTTGTATGCTAAGACCGATCGTTCATTGCAACAACATTGCATTCACAGCGTCTATACACTTTACATTCATCTCTCATTACCATGTCATAACATCGAAATGTTATACATTACTATCGTCCATCAACGTCTAAGGATTCACCATCATAGCAATCCCTCACGTTCGATTCATTGCGACTACGGTCCCCGGCTATCGGTCCCGTAACCCATAATTACCTTCTTTTAATCTCATTTAATCTTTCCATTCAACCTTCATTAAAGGTTTAAAACACTTGATTAAGTGTTACATTAGTTGAACTACATGTTCGTATCTCTTTCTTACACATCCCCGTAAATTGAAAGCGCTTAAAAATCTCATTTACGGCATTGCTCTAGACTTGGCCACACGCCACTCTCAAAGACTAAGACTCGTGGTGCGGCTTTGAGTTAGCAAAGATGCGTGACCCTCCTACGCAAGCGTCATTGCGCCACCATTCTAAGCATGACATGGTAGCCCAGTGCCAAGACCCTCTTCCCGAAAACTTTTTCTAAGTCTTTCGTCGTTCTGAGACGCGTACTTCGAAATCTCATAACTTCTTCGTTATAACTCGGAACGAGATCATTCCAAAGCCATTTTCTTTGTTATCTAATGTACTTAGATTACCCCTGGACAGAACTTTGTTCTGAATCCGTTAACATGCCATTCAATTGGCTTAATCTTCACCCTTCGTTCATTTTAACATTTTTAACGTTCTTCGTTCATTCGTCCGTAATTCGGTCATCTGAACTCGGAACTCGTTCGTTCTTGAGTCTATGAGTCACATTTTATACGTTCTCTTACATTCTTATGAAACCCTACACGTTCTGGTTCATTTACTAACTTTCAAATTCTCGATCTTCTTTTACGAAATTTTTGCCATAACTTCGTTATAACTCAATTCTAATCCATTCTTCATGAATGTTTCTAACATTCCTAACCAAGTAATAAGCATCTAACTTATATATGATGGTTTTAAACTTGTCCATCAACAACAATTACACTACGATGGTTTTAAATTTGTCCATCAACAACGTTCTTCGTGTTCTTCGCGTGTTCTTCGCGTTCTTCGTGTTCTTCGTTCGTTCTTCATTTTTAATCGATATTTTGGAATACAATTTCACTTTTTCTTGGAATTTGATGTTATAGAACATCATTCCTTACTTATTTAACCTACTCATTCGTAAGATTCATTCGGATCGCTCAAAATCCTTACGAATCTTATACTTCCTTAAGAAATTTATAACTAAATTTCTAATTCTTATTTCTTCATTTTCTCATGAATTCAACCATATGAATTCCTTATTAACATCATCTACTTCTTATCTTCATTAAGTTATGTTTTTGAACATAAAAACTTAAAGAAAATTTTGAAGAAACTAGGATTCGGATTACCGTTCATCCTTAAATTCCTTCCGTCGGACAAAGTTTGCTCACGAGCCAACTTTTCCTCTTTCTTCTCCCTTTCATCTACCATCCGAACTCTCTCTCTTTCTCTCTCAAGTGTAGGATTTTCAATAATCCAAACAAATGAGCTTAAGCTTCCTATTTATAGATTTTCAAGGCTAGGGGTAAAATAGTCATTTCACCCTCCCTAACCTCCTTACTATTCAAGGCTTAAAGACTAAGTTAACTTAGCCCTCAAGTTTGCTTAGCCCTTAAGTTTCGTAGTTCTGTCTTTCGGGTTTCGTCCGACAATTTTAAAAATAGCGATTCTCAGAATCAAAATATTTTTGGATATTTCGTCTTTTCTTTACCGATTAACTTTTACGTATTCTTCAGATCTCTGAAAAACTGAAAAATACTTTTCCACGTTAAGCATTTTCCTTCACATTTTCCCCTAACGTAGCTAAACGAATGAAAAGTACATAACAGTACTTTTCGTCATTTTTATTTTATCCGATTTCTGCACGTTTTTTGAGAAAAACTTTTATCGGCTTACTTAACTTTTCACAATATATTATCGTCAAATATTTCGGCGGAATGTCATTTCAACATACTAAACTCTCAGAATGGCTTAGGTTATTCAAACCCTAACCCTTAGGTTTCGTCGGATGAATAGTGCCTATTTCGTTTTTTTTCCCAGAACTATTTTTGTTCCCGGAAAATTTTTATTTTCGTCTTAAAAATTCTTACTCGTTCAGTCTAGCTCATAGCCAGAATCCTCCCGATTAATAATCATTCTAGGTTATAGAACGATTAATAAACACATAGCACAAAATAGTATTAATAAAAATTCATTTTATTAATATCTAATTCTTTAATCTTAAATTCTTAACAATCCGGATTCTCCGGGTTGTTACAGCAGGGTGATTCGATGATGTGGATTATTTATTAAGCTGATTCTCAGCAATAATAGTGATGAAAAACCTTTTAAATCATAGAAGATAGTAGATTTTATTTTCTACTTAACTCTTCTAATGGATTGCTTGTTCCGCTGCAGTTAAACTTGATGTTTGTTATATTGTATCATTTTAACACTGTTGTAGGCTAACGATAATTTATTCTGCATTATCTTAGTCATAATATTTCTTACTGGGCTAGTTGAGCTCACCTTTTCTTTCATTGTTCTCTTCAGGAAATGAGAACATAGCTGGGACTACTCGGGGAACGGAGTGATGGTCCAGATGATAACATTAGTAGTCCTCACTATTCTATTAAATAGTGTGATAATAAATGTAATGAGGACTCCATTGAGTATGGATATTGTCTAGATGACAATTGTATTAAAACTCACAGCATGTGTTTTGTCGTATTTTACACGATAGTTGTATAATTAAGTTTTTATTTGTATTTTGTACCATGTATCTGGTGACCCAAGATGGGTGATGTATACCTGTTTTGGGGGCGTCACAGTTGGTATCAAAGCTTAGGGATATGATCCCTGGCTGAGATGTGAGATAAGAAATAGGAGGGGAGAGACGGGGAATTCTTTCGCTAGCATGACCTACCTAAATTTATTTGGTATTTAATTGGTCGGTCAGAGTATAGGGATAATATGTGATATGTTAATTAACCCTTGTTTTGTGGCAGTATTTTAAAATGGTATCCGAAAATGTTGAGATAAGCAATGATGCACATGAGACCTCGGAGTCACCACAGATCAATAATCAGGATAATGTGCATCAGGAATGTGACAATCCTCATGCAAACAACAACACTGACCAAATGATGAACGATGGAATGTTCAGAGGCTTTATGCAATTCATACAACATCAGGCGAGAGCGGCTCCTATCCAAAATGCAGGTGGAAACACTGGCAACTCTCGGACAGTCACCACTAAGCAGTTCAAGGAACTGGGACCACCGGAGTTTTTTGGAGAGCCAAAACCACTTAAGGCGGAGACGTGGATAAAGTAGATCTGCAAGATACTTGATGTCTTGGGATGCTCCGAGGAGCAAAAAGGTTCCCTTTGCCACCTTCATGTTCCGAGCAAAGGCAGATTACTGGTGGGAATCTGTAAAGCGTACTCAACCTGCCGCACTGAAGATGACTTGGGAGAAGTTCCAAGAATTGTTCAACGACAAGTACTTTCCCGAAAGTATTCGTCACATGAAAGAGGTAGAGTTCATCAAGCTGGAGCAAAACAACATGATCGTGTCGGAATACGAAGCTAAGTTTGCCGAGTTGTCTCGGTTTGCATCCCATTTGGTTGATAATGAGGAGAGAATGACGCAAATGTTTCTAAGAGGTTTGAAACCCAAGATACGTCAATATCTTATCTCTCATAAACTGTGTTTGTATCCAGATATTGTTAATAAGGCTCAGTTATTGGAGCGTGATAATGAGTCAACCCAACCAAAAGAGAGCAGCAGACAAAATGATAATACCAGTGATAGCAGTCATCGAAGCGGTGACAATAAGCGTGGAGGGAATCAACATGCCAGAAATGGTAACCACTTCGGTGGTAATCATGGCCAAAACAATAAGAATGGACATTTCAAGAAGAGGAGATTCAACAATGATGGAAAGACGTCAGCACCATCACACGTTGTTAAGGAAAGAGAATGACCACCTATCATATGCTTCAAATGCGGAGGGGAGGGACACATCAGTCCAAACTGCACAAAGCGTGTTACAATTGTGGAAGAGAAGGTCACCTAGCCTGATTTTGTCGTTCATCGAAGACAAGTCCAGCTGGGAAGGAGGAACCAAAGGTCGTCCCAGAAAAGTCAAAGCCGGTAGTACAAGGGAGAGTGTTTGTCTTAACCTCCCAAAAAGTAAGGAACCCGAATGAGGTCATCACGGGTAAGCTTATCATAAACTCTAGCGAAGTCTATACCTTATTTGATACCGGTTCTACCCATTCTTTTATTTCTCCTACTTGCGCTCAACGTTTAAATTTAACTTCGGAGAAATTAGACTTTGACTTATCTGTTGAAACTTCGTTGGGAGAAACCTTCATTACATCCACTGTTTATATGTCTTGTGTGGTTCAAATCGGTACCCTCACATTACCTGTCGATCTTATTTCATTGAAAATACTAACATTTGACGTAATTCTAGGGATTGATTGGTTAACTACTCATTATGCAAGAATTGATTGTTTTTGTAAGGTTGTTAGCTTTCATATTCCTAACCAACCTATTATGCGAATTCAAATAACCAAACCATTAAAATCAATCAAAGTCATCTCAAGCCATAAAGTTATTCGTTTATTGAAAAATGGATGTCAAGCTTTCTTAGCTCATGTTACGGATTTAAACAAAAATACGTCAATTTTGAATGATATTTCTATTGTTAATGAATTTCTGACGTATTCCACAAGAACTTCCCGGCCTACCCCGGGCGAGAAATTGAATTTTGTATCGACCTTGAACTCCGGTACAAAACCCCTTTCGAAAGCCCTATATCGAATGGCTACTATTAAACTTCAAGAGTTAAAGACCCAATTGCAGGAATTGTTAGACATTGGTTTCATTCGTCCTAGTACGTCTCCTTGGGGTGCTCCTGTTCTATTCGTGAAGAAGAAAAATAGAAGTATGCGACTTTGTATTGATTATCGGGAGTTGAATCATGTCACCATCAAAAATAGTTACCCATTGCCTCGCATTGATGACCTGTTTGACCAGTTACAAGGAGCCAAATTCTTTTCAAAGAGTGATCTTCATTCCGGATACCATCATTTGAAGATTAAAATTGATGACATTCCAAAGACTGCTTTCAGAACTCGGTACGGGCATTATGAATTCCTAATCATGTCATTTGGATTAACTAATGCTCCTGCTGCCTTCATGGACATGATGAACTGAGTATTCAAGGAATATTTGGATCACTTTGTGGTCGTCTTTATTGATGACATCCCCATATACTCCAAAAGCCATGAAGACCATGAGCAATACTTGAGGCTGATACTTCAAAAGCTTCACGAAAACAAGATTTATGCCAAGTTGAAGAAATGCGAGTTCTGGCTTGAGAAAGTTGCATTCCTTGGGCACGTGATATCAAATCATGTAATATTTGTTGACCCAGTAAAGATTGAAGCAATTCAAAGCTGGGAGCAACCAAAATTAGTGACCGAAGTACGTAGCTTTCTCGGCTTAGCTGGTTATTATCGGAGATTCGTGGAAGGATTTTCTCAAATCGTAACTCCATTAACTCAGCTGACTCGAAAAGATACAAATTTCGGTTGGAGCGAGGAATGTGAGAAGAGTTTTCAAGAACTCAAGAGAAGACTCATTTTAGCACCTGTTCTGACAATACCATCTGGCTCGGAGGGATTTGTCATCTACAGTGATGCTTCAGGCAAAGGGTTAGGATATGTTCTCATGCAACATGGGAAAGTCATAGCCTATGCCTCGCGATAACTCAAAGAATATGAGAGGAATTATCCTACTCATGATCTAGAGTTGGCAGCAGTTATTTTTGCGCTTAAGATTTGGAGGCATTACCTGTATGCAGAGAAGGTGGAGATCTATACGGATCATAAAAGTATCAAATATTTCTTCACTCAAAAGGAACTCAACATGCGGCAACGACGATGGCTTGAGTTGTTGAAAGATTATGATCATACCATCCAATACCATCCTGGAAAAGCGAACATAGTAGCTGACGCATTGAGTAGAAGATCATATACGGGCACGAGTGCATTATTGTCAACGCAAAGGGCCATTGTGTATGACTTGGAAAGGATGGAAATAGGGTTAAAGACTCCAGGGACCCATGTCATGATGGCGAATATACGAGTGGAACCGACTTTAATCGATAAAGTTAAAGTTGCTCAAGCTACAGACCTGGAGCTGATGCGTATAAGTAAGAAAGTGTAAGAAGGTGCTATTCCAGAAGCAAGAATCGATGAAGAAGGAATACTTCGAGTCAACTCCAGACTTTGTGTTCCTAACTATTTTGACTTGAAGTATAAAATCATGATGGAGGCTCACAACACACCGTTTGCAATCCATCCTGGGAGTACCAAAATGTATCGTGATCTTCGACTTACATTTTGGTGGAGTAATATGAAGAGAAAGATAGCGGGGTTTATCTCAAGGTGTCTAACTTGTCAACGAGTCAAGGCAGAGCATCAGGTGCCAAAAGGTCCATTGCAACCACTTGAAATTCAAGAATGGAAGTGGGAGCATATTACCATGGATTTCGTTACTGGTCTTCCCAATGTTTCTCAAGGCATAAATGCGATTTGGGTCATTGTTGATAGATTGACCAAGTCTGCTCATTTCTTATCGATACGAGAAACTTAAACACTTGAATGTCTTGCTAGTATGTACATAAACAAGATTGTAAGGTTGCATGGTATGCCAGTATCCATAGTTTCTGATCGAAACCCAAGATTCACTTCACGATTTTGGGTTAGTTTGCAAAAAGCTATGGGCACGGTTTTTGATTTAGTTTGGCATATCATCCTCAAACGGATGGGCAGTCGGAAAGGACTATTCAAAATCTTGAAGATTTATTAAGATTATGTTTCCTTGACTTCAAGGGAAGTTGGGACAAGTTCTTACCATTGGTGGAGTTTTCCTACAATAATAGTTATCAAGCAAGTATTAACATGGCTCCATTTGAGGCGTTGTATGGAAGAAAGTGTCGTTCTCCAGTATGCTGGGATGAGGTGGGTGAAGCAACGTTGTTGGGATCGGATTTGGTACGTATGACTACGAAAAAGATTTAAACGATCTGACAACGTATAAAAACCTCACAGGATCGACAAAAGAGTCATGCTGATCTTCATCGAAAGGACGTGGAATTTGATATTGGAGATCATGTGTTGTTACGTGTTGCTCCATGGAAAGGAGTTACGAGATTTGGAAAGAGAGGAAAGATCAATCCTCGATTCATTGACCCATTTTTAATTCTCGAACGAGTAGGAACTATGGCCTATAGACTCGCTTTACCGCCAAGTATATCTCGTGTTTATAATATTTTTTACATATCTATGTTACGTAAATATGTGAAAGACCCAAACCACATTATTGAGTTAGAACTGGATGAAATAGCAGAAGATTTAACATACGAAGAGGTTCTTGTTAAAATCTTGGATAAGAAGGATCATATTCTGCGCTCCAAGGTTATACCTCAAGTCAAAGTTTTGTGGAGAAATCATGATGTGGAGGAAATGATCTGGGAGTTAGAATCTGAGATGAAGTCAAGATATCCTCACCTCTTCGATATACCAGGTACATATCCTAATTTCAAGGACAAAATTTTATAAGGGGAGGTTCTAAGATCCCAACTTTTATGAATAAATAATATTTTCTCGAAATATATTTTGTGAATATTAATTTGTGGATTTGATATAATGTTATAGTTGTGGGTAATATTTACAAATTTTGCAAAGTAAGCAAGTGGTTATATAATATTCGATTGGTCGGGGAATATTCGTTTTAACAGGGAATATTCATACGACGACATAATCATTGGTGGACCCCACAACGAAAGTATTGTCGTAGTTAGAAAACGACAAAATTATCTTTTTATAAAAATAACGGTGAAAGTTTTATCGTTAAAACTATTGAACTACCCGGTAGTAAAAGTACAGTAATACGCGTGGTTGCATAGTAGCACACGGTATTGGTTATTGATGCTTACGTGAGAAGTCACTCAATTATTGCTACAGTAATTGCTGCATCATATCTCTCGTATTATTGATTCAATTATTCTCACAGTATCATCTGCATTTTATGTTATTAAATTAATAATTGAGACGACAAAGTTATTCATATTATTAAATTACAATATTTACAATGTCTAGAAGTTCTGTCAAGGAGAGGTTTGGTCATCTAATTGCGCGCCAATAAGGAGAAATCCTTATCGGAAAGCCCCTCTTTCCTGGGAACGACCTGGTTGTTAAATATTGTGAGTTATAATATTAATGATGAATAAGTTCGTGTTGATTAAAGATGAAATTGATAGTTCCATTGTGTTGGAATTATTAGTGTTAGTGGAAATTGATATTTATTTCGGTATTAATGGATGTCTGGAAGTTATACTGACCAATCAGGTAATTAATCAGATAAATGAGCAATTAATTGCTATTAATTCACATGATTATAACTATTTGTTCACATGTGTGTACTATTGATTCACATTCTTGTACTATTAGGGGTGGTGGTGCAAGATTGATAATACTTGCATGACTAAGTTAAAAATGGAGGTATAGATGGAGGTACTATACTATAATTCATATTTTCACATGTCTAGAACTATTGATTCACATGATTTACTATTGATTCACATTATTTACTATTTGGGGAGGTTGTTCAAGTTTGATAATACTTGCAAGACTAAATTAAAAATAAAGGAAAAGAGGAATGTATTATACTGTAATATTCTGAGCCCCAAAATGTGCAATTATCAAAACTATATTTTTCTATAAATTGAAGCTCATTTCTTCATTATTCTTCACCAATTCACTCAAGCTATAGAGCAATTATTATAGAGAAAAATTATAGAGAGAAAGAAGAAGAGAAGTTTGCTACCTCACTATTCCAGTATCCAGTTTTTTCTAAGGTAAGGGGTATTATTTCTTTCGTATTCATGAATAGAGTTATTGTTATTCCATTCCTTATTATTTTGTTGGAATAACCTGTATATGCGAAGTACAGCATACATGGTGAAATTCTTCTGTTATTTCATTCTTTATTATTTTGTTGGAATAACCTGTTTATGCGAAGTACCGCATACACGGTGAAATTCTTTTGCTATTCCATTCTTTTTTATTCTGTTGAAACATCCTGTATGTGCGTATTACGCATGACCTAGTTTCATTCTTTATTATTCTATTGGAATATCATGTCTGTGCGTTTACGCATGACTTGGTTCCATTATTTATTATTCTATTGGAATAACCTGTCTGTGCTATCTATCGCATGCCTGGTGAATTCTTTTGTTATTTCATTCTTTATTATACTCAGTTGGTTAAAGTTTTGGCTTCTATACTCCATAAAATTAGTAGAATATCCTTGATATTTGCGCTTCATCTAGTATCTTTTCATGGAAATATTCTTCTGAGCATTCTTGAATTTTACTCTACAAAGAAGTATCATGTTGACAATTTGGACATTATTGATTTCTAGATAAATTAGATTATAAATATTTAAAAATTTATTCTTGAACTTGTTTTATTGAATTCCTATATCATTGTCATCATCCTCATGTTTATATTCTACATTGAAAGTCATATGTGTCCCATGAGTGCATAGATGGACTTGGTATGATTATGACCGAGGATCATTCGGATAATCATGATCGTAATGTTACAAATGATGTGGTAAAATTCCTCATTGGCCCGTAGTACATTGATGGACAGTTGTTGGCATGATCATGACCATTAATGAATACACAAATATCCTTGGTCCGTAGTGCATGAATAATTTGTGGTCATGATACTAAAGAATATCCTTGGCCGTAGTGCAGGGGTGATTCGATGATGTGGATTATTTATTAAGCTGAGTCTCAACGATAAAAGTGATGAAAAACCTTTTAAATCATAGAAGATAGTAGATTTTATTTTCTACTTGACTCTTCTAATGGATTGCTTATTCCGCTGCAGTTAAACTTGATGTTTGTTATATTGTATCAGTTTAACACTGTTGTAGGCTAATGATAATTTATTCTGCATTGTCTTAGTCATAATATTTCTTACTAGGCTAGTTGAGCTCACCTTTTCTTTCATTGTTCTCTTCAGGAAATGAAAACATAGCTGGGACTAGTCGGGGAACGGAGTGACGGTCCAGATGATAGCATTAGTAGTCCTCACCATTCTATTAAATATTGTGATAATAAATGTAATGAGGACTCCATTGAGTGTGTATATTGTCTAGATGACAATATTTGTATTAAAACTCACAACATGTGTTTTGTCGTATTTTACATGACAGTTGTATAATTAAGTTTTTATTTGTATTTTATACCATGCATCTGGTGACCCAAGATGAGTGATGTATACTTGTTTTGGGGGCGTCACATTATGTGTTATTTGACTCGGGTGCTACTTGTTCTTTTATAGCATGTGAATTTTCTTAGCGATTAAGTTTACTCCCGAAAAAATTAGTGATACCTTTACACGTTAAGGTAGCAAACGAAGAGATAATTCCCATTGAACACATTCATAGGAATTGTTGTGTAGATATTAGAGGTAACAAATTATCGGTAGATTTAGTACCGATAAGGTTGAGAGAATTCGATGTAATTCTCGGTATGGATTGGTTGATTAACCATAAAGCTATAATAGATTGTCATAGGAAAAGTGTGAACCTTCGACTTTCTAAGAAAACCAAGGTAGTGTTCTACGGTAGTAAATCACCGAGACGCTTTTGTTGTCTAACCATGACACAAGCTAGGAAAATGTTGAGGAAAGGGTGTATAGAATACTTGTGCCATGTTGTGGATACCCAAAGAGTGGGAGCATCATTGGAACAGATACCTATAGTACAAGAGTTTGCAGATGTATTTCCAGATGAATTACCAAGTCTTCCGCCGGATAGGGAGGTCGAGTTTGTGATTGATTTGTTACCGGGTACGGCACCAGTTTCTAGGGCACCATATAGGATGGCGCCTGTAGAAATGAAGGAGTTAATGGTTTAATTACAAGAACTATTAGATATGAAATACATTCAACTGAGTGTGTCTCCGTGGGGAGTACTGGTATTATTTGTAAAGAAGAAGGATGGGTCATTACGACTTTGTATCGACTATCGAGAGTTTAACAAGTTAACGATTAAGAATAAATACTCATTGCCCAGGATCGATGATCTATTTGATTATTTAAAAGGGACAAAGTATTTTTCTAAGATATATTTGCGTACGGGGTACCATCAGTTGAAAGTAAGGAAGGAGGATGCACCTAAGATGGCGTTCAGAACTCGTTATAGTCATTACGAGTTTTTGGTTATGTCGTTTGGGTTGACTAATGCGCCAGCCGCATTCATTGATATAATGAACAGAGTGTTCAAACAGTATTTGAACAAGTTTATCGTAGTATTCATTGATGATATTTTAGTCTTTTCTAAGATGCCAGAAGATCATGCTGAAAATTTAAGGATAGTGTTGGAAACACTACGGAATTCACTAAATGAGAAGTTGTATGCGAAATTCACTAAATGTGAATTTTTGCTTGAAAGAGTGTAGTTTTTAGGACATGTTATTTATAAAGATGGCATTTATGTGGATCCAGCGAAGGTGGAAGCAGTTAATAATTGGGAACAATCGAAAATACCAACTGAGGTTCAGAGTTTTCTTGGGTTAGCGGGATACTATAGAAGGTTCATCCAGGACTTTTCTAAAATAGCTACTCCATTGACGAATTTGACGAGGAAGTCAGTGAAGTATGTGTGGACTGAGAAGTGTGAGAATAGTTTTCAGGAACTAAAAAGGAGTTAAGTGAGGCACATGTATTGTCTTTGCCAGATGATACAACAGAATAATAAATAATGGAATAACAGAAGTTCTCTTCATGAATACAAAAGAAATAATACCCCTTACCTCAAAAGAAGACTGAATACTGGAATAGTGAGGTAGCAAACTTCTCTTCTTCTTTCTCTCTATAATTTCTCTCTATAATAATGGCTCTAAAGCTTTAGTGAATTGGTGAGAAATGAAGGAAGAATGAGCTTCTATTTATAGAAAAATATAGTTTCTATAATTGCACGTTTTGGAGCTCGAAAAATTATAGTACAATACCTCCAACTTTTCTTTTATTTTTTAATTTAGTCCTGCAAGTATTATCAAACTTGCACCACCTCCCCTAATAGTAAATAATGTGAATCAATAGTTCAATCATGTGAATCAATAGTTATAATCATGTGAAAATACGAAATACAGTATAGTACCTCCATCTATACCTCCCTTTTTCACTTAGTCATGCAAGTATTATCAATCTTGCACCAACTCCCCTAATAGTAAGTGAATGTGACTCAATAGTACACACATGTGAATAAATAGTTATTGTGACAACCCGATATTTTCTATATAAATAAATCATAAATTTTGCGTATAATTTTTTTTTAATTTATTAAAATAAATATGAATGATATGTGTTAAGGTAATGTGTAAATATAATTATATGTGTGATAAATAAAATTTATTTATTACATTAAGTATTGCAAATAAATTTATTTTAGAATTGTTGATAAACTCGGTACTTTACGATACCATTTCTATGAGCGGAACAATATTAATAATAATAACAATAATATAAATTATAAACTTAACTTACATTTATCGAGTCTAATCCCAATCACGCAACCTTTACTACATTCTTTACATGATATATAATACATATCAATATCTTAATACAATCTATCTATTACAAATGATACCAATAACATATTACATTTGCCTTCCTTTTCACTTGTTCTGGTAGAGCCTTCTAGCTTTTCATACTTAGTGAAAACATTTAAATTAAGCAAGGATGAGCATTTGAGTGCCCAATGAAGTATTATATATATATAAAGTCGAAAAGAATTTAAATGTTTTCTTTATAATATTCTTCTACAACCAATCGAGTTGTGAAGTAATCTGTACTAATAATAATAGCATAACAACCCTCGTTCAAGTTTTTGAAGCTGTATTGTCTATTTATAAGGTTTACGTGACATATCATGAACATTTTTTTTTCGAAAGGGTTTAAACAGAAATTCATCTCATAAACCAAAGATTGCTTACGGGCTTGAGGGTGTATACGATCCATGGGCCTGTATTGATCAATACTACATTGCTGAACGATATTATCGTTCATCCTTTGTCCGTAGTAAGCGCATAAAAATTTTCCCATTATCGGGATGTTCATTTCACGTCGGGTTTTCATAACAAAGGTCTTATACAATTCAACATATATGTATATCAAAGGTGTATCAACATGCGATTAATATAATGATTATCCAAGTGGGGACACTTGTATAATCATTTATAGAAATTAACGAATGTAATATATTTATCCAATTATCATATACTAACATGTTGATAATCAATGGGCTTATATAATATAGCTTTAACAATCATACATTAATAATAATAATATAATTTTGAAACATTCTTACACTTGTCCATTGCATAAAGAAAATGCAAAGTTAGGATACTTACTTAATGCTACCGCTTACACTTACGCAACTTAGATTTATCTTTTCTATCACGACTATCATTAATCAAATCATTTTACCGATTAGTATATCATAACGTAACACATAACACTTTTATTTACGATTAAAGACATAACCTAATCACCTTATCACACATGTTCAACAATCATGGTTTCACAAACAATCATCAACTCATTCATAATCACATTGTCATACATGTTTCACAGTCATTGACTCACAAACAATCATTAACACATTCCTAATCACATTATCATATAACCTTAACAACCATTGAATCACAAATAAACCGTTAACTAATTAAATTATCTATGTCCAGATCAATTTCTGAACCATGCCGGTCTATCGACAACTTTATCGGGTACTAATAGAGTCTAAGACTCTATACAGTAATTAGATATCCGATTAGATAACTTACACATCAGTCGCACTATCTTTCATGGCTTTATAATAATTTATATCATTTATCAAAATTTTTGAAATATCAGAATCATTATTAAATGATTTAAGTATCACATAATTCTATTATCATTAACATTTAATCAATATTAAACTATTAATGAAACCATTGCCAAAATATTAAAGTTATTTATAATAACTGAAAATATTTTTAAAGTATTTATATTACCCTTAAATGATTTTTAAAACATTTAAAATCATTATTAAATAATTACCATTAATATTTAAATATTAATGAACTATTTATCCAAATATTAAAAGTCATTATTCATAACTTAAAATATTTTTAATTCATTTATATCCCTTTTAAATGATTTTTAAATTAATAAAACCATTTTAAAACTATTTATTTAATATAATTATTAAATAAATTTAATATCATTAATCATTAAATAAATATCATTAATATTAAATTATTAATGAAATTATTCTTTAAATATTAAAATTATATTTCATAACTTAAAATATCTTTGAACACTTTAGTTTTCATTTAAAATGATTTTATAATAATAAAAATCATTTTAAACCAATTATTTAATATAAATATTAAATAATTTTTAATGAAATTAACCATTAAATATTAAAAGTTATATTTTATAACTTAAAATATTCTTAAATAACTTATTATTATTTAAAATGATTTTTAATATAATAAAATCATTTTTAATTCATTTATTTTATTCATTTAATAAATAACTTAACTATCATTAATAATAATTTTATTAATGAAATTTATCACAAAATATTAAAAGTTATCAAAATAACTCAAAAATATTTTCTAACACAATAATATAATTTTTCATGATTTTTCATGAATTAAAACTATTTTTATATAATTTATTTAATATAATTATTAAATAAATAAATACCATTTATATTCCAAAAATATTAAATATTTATGAAATATATCCAAAATAATTAAAATATAATTTTTGGACTTTAAAATAATTTTTAAGAATTTATTATGTATTTTTAATAATTAAAAACCATTTTTATCAATTTTTTTTATTAATTTCCAGAAATTATAAATAAAACTGTCGCTAAAGGCCTATAGCGACACTTTCTGTCGCTATAGGTGTTCTTGAGGCCTGCCCAGATTTTTCGGCAGTGACGAGGGTGGGTGGTTTGATCGGGTTTAAAACAGTGTTTATTGCGTTTCTGGGCTTGTTAAAACTTTCAGATTGTAGTACTTATGTAGTACTACAACATGAAACCAATTTCATGGCCAAACAACACCATAACAGAAAGATCTAGGCTTCCAAAAATGATGCCAGGCCTGTTCTTCAAATTCTGGGTTTTCCAGATTTGAAGAACAGCCTTAGGTACCTACTTTGATCCCTTATAACTTGGTGATCGAGCAACTTTTATGAGATCCATCAATTACAGTGTGTATATAACATGTAGTACTACAACTATAAAGCAAAATAACACAAAAACATCACAGCATGAACAAGATATGGCCGGTCAAAGTAGGACACGGACACTGTTTCTCTATTTTCTGGGTTCGCAGTTTTAGCAGTTCGGTCAACGGGTTTTGACCGGCTATAACTTCCGATCTACAATTGATCTGGCCTTGATTCTTTTTGCATCTTAAAGAGCACATTACAGACTACATGTTACAACCTTTAAACATCAAAAACAGTAAACACACACGGATTCATATGATCTGACATTTGGCTGTAAAACGAAAATTTTCCCATTTCCAAATATGCTAAAAATTCAAAATCATGAACATTGATGTTATGGGTCATGGATTTAACAACCCAGAACATCAATTGACACCCTATTACACAACTTTCAACAATCAATTGCAACATTTAACAACAAATCGAAGGATTTCTAGGATTAGAGTTTTATACCTTTCTTGATCCAATACTTGATCTTATGTTACTGATTTGTTATGGGACTTCGTGGGGCTTGATAATGGGTCTAGAATACTACTATATTTCGTGGGTTTTAGAGAAAAATGAGAGTTGGTTATGGGTTGTGCAAAATAAAGCTTCCAAAGTGATTTTTTCTCTCTCCCAATCTATATATATGATTGTTGGGTGCATGAATGGCTGAGTTAAAAGCTTGTTTCTGTCAATTAAAGTCAAGAGAGTTGTTGAAGTTGTTCAACAACTTAACCTATTGTCAAAACCTAGCCTAGCATTCCATAATTCAATTAGGGGCATAATAGACTTTTAATAATTCATTTTAATGGCAAAAATGAAACTTGTCAAACCCTTAGGGTTTAGGGTTTGATTTAGGGTTTAGGGTTTGAGCCATTTTAGCAAAAGTCTAGGATTTTCCAAAATTAGGATTTAGCAACTAGGGTTTATAAAGAAAATGAAATAAAAATAATTTTAGTTTCTAAAATTTTGAAAATGATAACATTGTTAATTAAAGTAAGTTTGTAATTATCTTATACATGGATATTAGGGTTTATTACCCTTAATCACAATTAACCTTGCTAATAAAGCAATTAGGGTTTATAATATCAATAATTAGGGTTACAAAAATGCATTTAAGGTTTCTAATTATCAAATTAGAATTCTATGTATTAGGGTTTTAATTTCTATATCACCAGTCGTTAATCACATTATTGTGATTACATAACGGCTTTAACAAATTCTCAAAGTCGTGAATGACTTTCGCTTTAGGGTTTCAATTCAATTAGGGTTTTCCATAAGCAAATTAGGGTTCCAAAATTATAATTAGGGATTATAATATATAAAATAATAATAATAATAATAAGGGTTTTGAATAATTACGATTCTCCCTAATTAGGGTTAATACATATAACACCAATCATAATCACCTTAACATGATTACATATATGCCTTAAGCCGACATTCTACTTTTAACTTAGGTTTTGGCATTTTACACAATATTTAACCAATACTATAAGTCCACGCATATATACAAAGAAATATTTATAAAGATCGAAAATCAAAATATAATTAGTATTATATTATTATCATTATTCCTTATCCCGGAATCAAAATTAGGGTTTATCAGACTAGTATTAGGGTTTATAAAAATATTATTAGGGTTTAGTTGTAATATAATAAAACTGTTCCACACATTAACATTACACATATAATCATACATATTTGTAACACTGACAAATAATAATATAATATTATTATTCTCATTCCTTGATCAACACCCGGAATTAGGGTTTGGATTCCATATCTGATTTATCTGTCATATATAACCTTAATAATTAAGTTAAAATAATTAACTTAACTATTCTGAAATAATTTCATATAATAAAATAAGTATTATAAAAATTATATAATCATATCCTATATTATTTAAATAATATAATTATCCTATTTCCTTGGAAAATAAACATTAAAAATATTTTTACTATAAAATTAATTAGTATAAAAATATTATTGATAATTATCAATAATTCTAAAATAAATTTATTTGCAATACTTAATGTAATAAATAAATTTTATTTATCACACATATAATTATAATTACACATTACCTTGACACATATCATTCATATTTATTTTAATAAATAAAAAAAAAAATTATACTGTAAAATTTATGATTTATTTATATAGAAAATATCGGGTTGTCACATTCACCTCCTTATAAGGATTCCGTCCCTAATCACCTTTTAAAACCTATACTTACCGTGGTACATAGTATATACAATCATTGCAAGTAGATCTCGATCATAATTGATCGATCCGATCTTTAACTATTCAGCAAAAAGCTTATCTATCTTCTTAAACAGAAATTTGATTTCTAAGAGAACTCAAATTCCTCCTTCAAAATACTTTATAAAATAATTTATTATTTATATAAGAAAATAATATATAAGAAAATAAAATTGGTTTAAGTAATACCTGGAGTTGCATCCCCGGCTGCCACGATATCTTGAACGGTCGTGTTGAAGACGCTTGCAGTTGATTCTATTGATTTATTTGTTGATGTCGGTCCCGATGTCGCCAATGCCCTGCTGCCTTTTCGCATTTTCGCATTCCTTGTCTCCATTTCCTTTCTTGGACGGTCTTTCACCTTATACTCCATTGATTCGCACATAACACATTTACTATACCTTCTTGGATTGGGACCTTTAGGAAAGATATATATCCCTCCCCGCCCTTACTTTCTATACACAAACTTTTCCTTTTTTTTATCACATTCCCGCTTATCTCCTTATTATCAAGATTATTTTCTTTTATCTTATAAAGGCAAAGTTGTCTCTTGCCCCACCGTTATTCTAGCTTATAACATACGCCACTGAATTCAGAGTTGAGATTCTAAATCCGGCAATAGGGATCGCTTTAAAGTCTTTAACGTTCGACGTCCGATTATCTCGATTAATCTTTAAATGGCTAGTATTCCGCTCTGCATAGCTTGATCGTCCACATTCGCAAATTTTTTTTATCGGGTCTTGTTGTCCTCCAGCTTTGTTGACAGGTTCTTTTGTTCTTTGGTTTCGCTTTCGTCTTGACGACATTATTATAAATTATTCTTTATTACCTTACATTCTAAACCTTATCGTATACGCTTATCATATAACGCAAAATTTTCTATTCAAATAATCATATATTCAAAATATTAGATTTTGAAAACTCGGTTTACTGTATAACCAGTGATCAGATAAATATCTATTATCTTTATACCAACTTATCCCATTAATCCAACATAAACCCATATTCATAACACTTGACATACCATAACACATATTGCTTTAAACATTCGCTATACCTTTGTGACTCAAGAGTCGGGAATCGTTGCCATAACTTATACAAAATATTACATTACACCAATCATACCTATCATATATACCACCTAAAATTATACATATTCAACTAATACTAACACTACCTATTCCTTACACCTTCACTAACGATCAACTACTTAGTAACCTATCTATTCCTATTATCCTCAATATCCATTCACACATAACTGTATCAAGTTTGTCACAACTTTCAACACCTTATGAGTTTAAGAACTCATCACAAACATATGAGTTTAAGAACTCGACATTGACCATTTATACCTTAACCATACTTTACCTATCAGTTACACTTAGCGTTTCTTGATCCAGTACTATACTTTCCAAAATAACCACCTCTTTGAGGTAGCTTTCAATGTGAGCCTCTATTGCAGCCTATCGGCTTTGATATCGCTCTCGGTACATGGATGTCGACTTATTCCTTATGACTTAAGGGTATCCTAATTCTATTCCTTTCAAACACCTACACACAAAATTATCTTAACTAGCAAATAATTAATACACACAGCACATAATAGTTTTATAAGTTATCTTTTATTTTGTTTGACGATGAATTTATTCAATTCATCTCTTTTTTTTAAACTCTATATGAGTTATTTATATTTTCAACATTTCCTACATTACTAAGGTTATAGCCTAAGGTCTAACCCACCTAAGGTTTCTAACCCTATAGCTCGATACCATGATGTAGAGTCCCCGAATCCTGGATACTTGAAACCCAAACTTCGGTGCTTTACGATACCATTTCTATGAGTGGAATAATACTAATAATAATAACAATAATATAAATTATAAACTTAACTTACATTTATCGTAGTCTAATCCCAAATGCACGCAACCTTTACTACATTCTTTACATGATATATAATACATATCAATATCTTAATACAATCTATCTATTACAAATGATACCAATAACATATTCTGTTTGCTTTCCTTTTCACTTGTTCCTGGCCGAGCCTTCTAGCTTTTCATACTTAGCTGAAAACATTTAAATTAAGCAAGGATGAGCATTTGAGTGCCCAGCAAGTATTATATATATATAAGCTGAAAGAATTTAAATGTTTTCTTTATAATATTCTTCTACAACCAGTCAGTAGTTGTGAAGTAATCTGTACCAATAATAATAGCATAACAACCCTCGTTCAAGTTTTTGAAACTGTGTATTGTCTATTTATAAGGTTTCTGTGACATATCATGAACATTTTTTTTTCGAAAGGGTTTAAACAGAAATTCATCTGTAAACCGGCATTGCTTACGGGCTTGAGGGTGTACAGTCCATGGGCCCTGTATTGATCAATACTACATTGCTAGAGCGATATTATCGTTCATCCTTTGTCCGTAGTAAGCGTAAAAAAATTTCCCATTATCGGGATGTTCATTTCTGTCGGGTTTTCATAACAAAGGTCTTATATAATTCAACATATATGTATATCAAAGGTGTATCAACATGCGATTAAATACAATGATTATCCAAGTGGGGACACTTGTATAATCATTTATAGAAATTAACGAACAGAATATATTTATCCGAATTATCATATACTAACATGTTGATAATCAATGGGCTTATATAATATAGCTTTAACAATCATACATTAATAATAATAATATAATTTTGAAACATTCTTACACTTGTCCATTGCATAAAGAAAATGCAAAGTTAGGATACTTGCCTAATGCGCTGCTTACACTTACGCAACTTAGATTTATCTTTTCTATCACGACCTATCATTAATCAAATCATTTTACCGATTAGTATATCATAACGTAACACATAACACCTTTATTGCGATTGAAGACATAACCTAATCACCTTATCACACATGTTCAACAATCATGGTTTCACAAACAATCATCAACTCATTCATAATCACATTGTCATACATGTTTCACGATCGTTGACTCACAAACAATCATTAACACATTCCTAATCACATTATCATATAACCTTAACAACCATTGAATCACAAATAAACCGTTAACTAATTAAATTATCTATGTTGATTAATTTACGAACCATGCCTGGAATCTATCGACAACTTTATCGGGTACTAATAGAGTCTAAGACTCTATCGATGATTAATATCCGATTAGATAACTTACACATCGATCAGACTTATCTTTCATGGCTTTATAATAATTTATATCATTTATCAAAATTTTTGAAATATCAGAATCATTATTAAATGATTTAAGTATCACATAATTCTATTATCATTAACATTTAATCAATATTAAACTATTAATGAAACCATTGCCAAAATATTAAAGTTATTTATAATAATCGAAAATATTTTTAAAGTATTTATATTACCCTTAAATGATTTTTAAAACATTTAAAATCATTATTAAATAATTACCATTAATATTTAAATATTAATGAACTATTTATCCAAATATTAAAAGTCATTATTCATAACTTAAAATATTTTTAATTCATTTATATCCCTTTTAAATGATTTTTAAATTAATAAAACCATTTTTAAAACTATTTATTTAATATAATTATTAAATAAATTTAATATCATTAATCATTAAATAAATATCATTAATATTAAATTATTAATGAAATTATTCTTTAAATATTAAAATTATATTTCATAACTTAAAATATCTTTGAACACTTTAGTTTCATTTAAAATGATTTTTATAATAATAAAATCATTTTTAAACCAATTTATTTAATATAAATATTAAATAATTTTTAATGAAATTAACCATTAAATATTAAAAGTTATATTTTATAACTTAAAATATTCTTAAATAACTTATTATTATTTAAAATGATTTTTAATATAATAAAATCATTTTTAATTCATTTATTTTATTCATTTAATAAATAACTTAACTATCATTAATAATAATTTTATTAATGAAATTTATCACAAAATATTAAAAGTTATCAAAATAACTCAAAAATATTTTCTAACACAATAATATAATTTTTCATGATTTTCATGAATTAAAACTATTTTTATATAATTTATTTAATATAATTATTAAATAAATAAATACCATTTATATTCCAAAAATATTAAATATTTATGAAATATATCCAAAATAATTAAAATATAATTTTGGACTTTAAAATAATTTTAAAGAATTTATTATGTATTTTAATAATTAAAACTATTTTATCAATTTTTTTATTAATTTCGAAATTATAAATAAAGCTGTAAGCTAAAGGCCTATAGCGACACTTTACGTCGCTTATAGGTGTTCTTGAGGCTGCTTGATTTTTCTGGCAGATGATTTAGGTGGGTGGTTTGATCGGGTTTAAAACAGTTGTTTATTGCGTTTCTGGGCTTGTTAAAACTTTCAGATTGTAGTACTTATGTAGTACTACAACATGAAACCAATTTCATGGCCAAACAACACCATAACAGAAAGATCTAGGCTTCCAAAAATGATGCCAGTTCGCATTCTTCAAATTCGGGTTTCCAGATTTGAAGAAACGACGCAAATACCTACTTTGATCCCTTTATAACTTGGTGATCGAAAGCAACTTTTATGAGATCCATCAATTACGATGTGTATATAACATGTAGTACTACAACTATAAAGCAAAATAACACAAAAACATCACAAAGCATGAACAAGATATGGCCACAAAGTAGGACCGCGGACATCGTTTCTTTTTACGGGTTCGCGCTTTTAGCGATTCGATTAACCGGTTTTGACAGGCTATAACTTCCGATCTACAATTGATCCGCCTTGATTCTTTTTAAGTCTTAAAGAGCACATTACAGACTACATGTTACAACCTTTAAATATCAAAAACAGTAAACACACACGGATTCATATGATCTGACATTTGGCTGTAAAACGAAAATTTTCCCATTTCCAAATATGCTAAAAATTCAAAATCATGAACATTGATGTTATGGGTCATGGATTTAACAACCCAGAACATCAATTGACACCCTATTACACAACTTTCAACAATCAATTGCAACATTTAACAACAAATCGAAGGATTTCTAGGATTAGAGTTTTATACCTTTCTTGATCCAATACTTGATCTTATGTTACTGATTTGTTATGGGACTTCGTGGGGCTTGATAATGGGTCTAGAATACTACTATATTTCGTGGGTTTGAGAGAAAAATGAGAGTTGGTTATGGGTTGTGCAAAATAAAGCTTCCAAAGTGATTTTTTCTCTCTCCCAATCTATATATATGATTGTTGGGTGCATGAATGGCTGAGTTAAAAGCTTGTTTCTGTCAATTAAAGTCAAGAGAGTTGTTGAAGTTGTTCAACAACTTAACCTATTGTCAAAACCTAGCCTAGCATTCCATAATTCAATTAGGGGCATAATAGACCTTTAATAATTCATTTTATTGGCAAAAATGAAACTTGTCAAACCCTTAGGGTTTAGGGTTTGATTTAGGGTTTAGGGTTTGAGCCATTTTAGCAAAAGTCTAGGATTTTCCAAAATTAGGATTTAGCAACTAGGGTTTATAAAGAAAATAAAATAAAAATAATTTTAGTTTCTAAAATTTTGAAAATGATAACTTTGTTAATTAAAGTAAGTTTGTAATTATCTTATACATGGATATTAGGGTTTATTACCCTTAATCACAATTAACCTTGCTAATAAAGCAATTAGGGTTTATAATATCGATAATTAGGGTTACAAAAATGCATTTAGGGTTTCTAATTATCAAATTAGAATTCTATGTATTAGGGTTTTAATTTCTATATCACCAGTCGTTAATCACATTATTGTGATTACATAACGGCTTTAACAAATTCTCAAAGTCGTGAATGACTTTCGCTTTAGGGTTTCAATTCAATTAGGGTTTTCCATAAGCAAATTAGGGTTCCAAAATTATAATTAGGGATTATAATATATAAAATAATAATAATAATAATAATAATAATAATAATAATAATAATAATAATAATAATAATAATAATAATAATAATAATAATAAGGGTTTTGAATAATTACGATTCTCCCTAATTAGGGTTAATACATATAACACCAATCATAATCACCTTAACATGATTACATAACAGTCTTAAGCCGACATTCGGCTTTAACTTAGGGTTTTGGCATTTTACACAATATTTAACCAATACTATAAGTCCACGCATATACAGTAAATATTTATAGCACTGAAAAATCAAAATATAATTAGTATTATATTATTATCATTATTCCTTATCCCGGAATCAAAATTAGGGTTTATCAGACTAGTATTAGGGTTTATAAAAATATTATTAGGGTTTAGTTGTAATATAATAAAACTGTTCCACACATTAACATTACACATATAATCATACATATTTGTAACACTGACAAATAATAATATAATATTATTATTCTCATTCCTTGATCAAAACTTAGGAATTAGGGTTTGGATTCCATATCTGATTTATCACATCATATATAAACTTAATAATTAAGTTAAAATAATTAACTTAACTATTTTGAAATAATTTCATATAATAAAATAAGTATTATAAAATTATATAATCATATCCTATATTATTTAAATAATATAATTATCCTATTTCCTTGGAAAATAAACATTAAAAATATTTTTACTATAAAATTAATTAGTATAAAAATATTATTTAAATAATCTTATATTATTTAAATAATATATGAAATGATTTTAAAATATTTATTTATTTTAAAGATAAGAATGCGTGAAAGGTATTATGTAATTAATTATGTGATGAATATAAAATATATTTATTACATGAATGGTTATAAATAATTTTATTTTAGAATTATTGTTCAAAGATAAATTATATTCTAATAATAATTAATTTTATAGTAAAAATATTTTTAATGTTTATTTTCCAAGGAAATAGAATAATTATATTATTTAAATAATATATGATATGCTTATATAATTTTTATAATACTTATTTTATTATATGAAATTATTTCGAATAGTTAAGTTAATTATTTTAACTTAATTATTAAGGTTATATATGATGAGATAAATCGAGATATGGAATCCAAACCCTAATTTCTAAGTTTTGATCAAGGAATGAGAATAATAATATTATATTATTATTTGTCGTTGTTATAGATAAGTATGGTTATGCGTGTAATGTTAATGTGTGGAAAGCTTTTTATTATATTACAACTAAACCCTAATAATATTTTTATAAACCCTAAATACTAGTCTAATAAACCTTAATTTTGGTTCTGAGATAAGGAATAATGATAATAATATTATTAAATTATAATATTTTGATTTTTCAGTGCCATATATATATATACACTGTATGTGGATTGACAATGGTTGGTCAATTATGATGTATAATGGTGCAGTATTTGAAAACCCTAGTTTACTGTGGAAAAACCCTAATTTAAAACTCAAATCGTGAATTTAAG
This sequence comes from Panax ginseng, assembly GCA_020205605.1. Classification (NCBI taxonomy): domain Eukaryota; kingdom Viridiplantae; phylum Streptophyta; class Magnoliopsida; order Apiales; family Araliaceae; genus Panax; species Panax ginseng. The sequence goes on from CM035129.1 coordinate 36,536,960, forward strand.
GCTATTATATAACTGTGTTGTGTGATATATGTTGTGCGTTACTTCATGGTATGTTAATTAGGAAACCCTAATTATTAAATTTAAAACCCTAGTTTATATTTGTATTTTCTAGATATTAGAAAACCCTAACTATGAATGAAAACCCTAATCCGGAAACCTAAACCGGAGGTTTGAGCTGTCAAGAATTGTGTTACTATGATTAATAACACGTGTGATAGACTTTAATTGCTAATTAAAATAAATTTAATTAGTAAATTAAAACCCTAAAACCTAGAAGCCTAATTTAATTTCTAAAAACCCTAATTATATTATGGAAACCCTAATTATCGATATTATAAACCCTAATTGCTTTATTAGCAAGGTTAATTGTGATTAAGGGTAATAAACCCTAATATCCATGTATAAGATAATTACAAACTTACTTTAATTAACAAAGTTATTATTCTCAAAATTTTAGAAACTAAAATTATTTTATTTTATTTTCTTTATAAACCCTAATTGTTAAATCCTAAATTTGGAAATTTTTGAAATCCTAGTTGCTAAATCTTTAAGGGTTAAATGTTAAACCCTAAACACTAAAATGTCTAAACCCTAAACCCTAAGGCAATTTTCTAGAAATTTAAGGAAATGACAAAATTGCCCTTAAAAATTTCTAACCAAAGGACCATTTTGCCCTTTTGTGCATTAAAGAGGCTAAGGTGTAGGTTTTGACATTTAGATTGAGTTGTTAACCAACTCTTACTAACCCTAACAACTTCACATTGACAGCAATCAGCCATTATACCAGCCATTCATGTATCAAGTTGCCTATATATAGATTGGAGGAGAGAGGAAATGATTTTGTTTACTAAAAATTTCACAACACTCAACCAAGTCCATTTTTCTCTCAAACCCACGAAATATAGAAGTGTTTTAGATCCATTATCAAGCCCCACGTTTACCCATATCAAATCAGAAACAACAAAATCAGAAAATCAAAGATTTGATCAAAGAAAGGTATAAAATCCCTAATTCTAGAAATCCTTCAATTTGTTGTTAAATGTTGCAATTGATCGTTGAAAGTTGTGTAATAGGGTGTCAATTGATGTTCTGGGTTGTTAAATCCATGACCCATAACATCAATGTTCATGATTTTGAATTTTAGCAACCGAAAATGGGAAAATTTTCGTTTTACGACCAAATGTCGATCCTATGAATCCGTGTGTGTTTACCGCTTTTGATGTTTAAAGGTTGTAACATGTAGTCTCAGAATGTGCTCTTTAAGATGCAAAAGAATCAAGGCCGATCATTTGTAGATCGGAAGTTATAGCTTCCAATCAAAATCAGCTGATCGTGAATCGCCAAATTATCAACCCAGAAATTTTTTTAGCGAAGTCCCGTGTCCAACTTTGACCTACCACAAATTCTTGATGTTTTGATGTTTTGTGTTATGATAATTTGTAATTGTAGTCCTACATGCTTTCTACAAACTAGAGTTGATAGATCATACAAACGTTACATGAACATCAAGTTATAAGGACTCAAAGTAGGCACCTCAAATCTGTTAAACCCGTAATGTTGAAGAACAAATGTTGTCGTGTTTTTGGAGAGCTTAAATCTCTCTGATCTGATGATGTTTAGCCACGAATCTTGTTATGTAGTTGTAGTATTAGAAGAATACTACAACATGAAGTCAATTGGAAGTCCAGAAACACATTATCCTAAGAGATATAACCCAATTGAACCACCCCCTAAAGACACTCGCCATGCATTTCGAAATCCTCGAGAACACCTATAGCGACGTAAAGTGTCGCTATAGCCCTTTAGTGACAGCTTTTATTTATAATTTTCTAAATTAATAAAAAAATTAATAGAAATGGTTTTAATTATTAAAATACATAATAAATTCGAAAAATTATTTTAAAGTCCGAAAATAGTTTTTAATTATTTTGGGCATATTTTCAAAATATTTAATATTTTTGAATGTAAGAAGTGTTTAATTTATTTAATTACAATATTAGATAAATTATTTAAAATAGTTTTAATTCATGAAAAATCATGAAAAATTATATTATTGTGTTAAAAATATTTAGAGTTATTTTTGGTAACTTTTAATATTTTGTGATAATTTTCATTAATAAATTAATATTAATGATAGTTAAGTTATTTATTAAATGAATTAAATAAATAAATTAAAAATGATTTTATTATATTAAAATCATTTTAAATAAAAATAAAGTATTTAAAAATATTTTAAGTTATAAAATATAACTTTTAATATTTAATAGTTAATTTCATTAATTAATGATTAATGATGATATTAAAGTTATTTAATATTTATATTAACTAATTTAGTTTAAAAATGATTTTAATATTTTAATAATCATTTTAAATGAAGATAAAATGTTTAAAGATATTTTAAGTTATAAACTATAACTTTTAATATTTAAAGGATAATTTCATTAATAAATTAATATTAATGATATTTATTTAATGATTAATGATATTAAATTTATTTAATAATTATATTAAATAAATAGTTTAAAAATGGTTTTATTTATTTAAAAATCATTTAAAAGAGATAAAATGAATTAAAAATATTTTAAGTTATAATTAATGACTTTTAATATTTGAATAAATAGTTCATTAATATTTTAATATTAATGGTAATTATTTAAAAATGATTTTAAATGTTTTAAAAATCATTTAAGGGTAATATAAATACTTTAAAAGTATTTTCGCTTATTATAAATAACTTTAATATTTTGGCAATGGTTTCATCAATAGTTTAATATTAATTAAATATTAATGATAATAAAATTATTTGATATTTAAATCATTTTATAATGATTTCTTGTTTGAAAATTTGTGATAAATTATGATAAATGATAATAATTATTTAAAAATTTTTATAAAGCAATGAAAGATAGTGCAATTGATGTTTAAGTTATCCAAATGAATATGTAATTATTGTATAGAGTCTTAGACTCGATTATTACCCGATAAAGTTGTTTGTGAGAGACCCATACGGTTCGTAAATTGATCCTACATAGATAATTTAATTAGTTAAAGGTTTATTTGTGATTCAATGGTTGTTAAGGTTATATGATAATGTGATTAGGAATGTGTTAATGATTGTTTGTGAGTCAATGACTGTGAAACATGTATGACAATGTGATTCTGAATGAGTTGATGATTGTTTGTGAAACCGTGATTGTTGAACATGTGTGATAAGGTGATTAGGTTATGTCGAATCGCATAATAAAGGTGTTATGTGTTACGTTATGATATACTAATCAAGAAAATGATTTGATTAATGATAGTCGTGATAGAAACGATAAATCTAAGTTGCGTAAGTGTAAGCAAATAAGATCGTGCAAGTATCCTAACTTTGCATTTTCTTTATGCAATGGACAAGTGTAAGAATGTTTCAGAATAATAATTATTATTATTATACAGATTGTTAAACCTATATTATATAAGCCCATTGATTATCAACATGTTAGTATATGATAATTCGGATAAATATATTCTGCTCGTTAATTTCTATAAATGATTATACAAGTGTCCCCACTTGGATAATCATCATATTTAATCGCATGTTGATACACCTTTGATATACATATATGTTGAATTATATAAGACCTTTGTTATGAAAACCCGATGTAAATGAACATCCCGATAATGGGAAAATTTTTATGCGCTTATTTGACGATAAAGGATGAACGATAATATCGTTCTAGCAATGTAGTATTGATCAATCTGAGGCCCATGGATCATACACCCTCGTTCCCGTAAGCAATGCTTAGGTTGTATGAATTTCTGCTTAACCTTTTCAAAATGAAAACAATGTTCATGATATGTCACGAAACCTTGTATATAAACAATACACAGCTTCAAAAATTTGAAAGAGGGTTGCTATGTTATTATTATTGGTACAGATTACTTCACAACTATTGATTTGTCAGTAGAAGAATATTATAAAGAAAACGCGTTTAAATTCTTTCAAATTTATATATATATAATTCTTCATTGGGCACTCAAATGCTCATCCTTGCTTAATTTAAATATTTTCACTAAAGTGTGAAAAGCTAGAAGGCTCGGCCAGATCAAGTGAAAAGGAAAGCAAAATGTAATATGTTATTGGTATCTTTTGTAATAGATAGATCAGATTAAGTTAATGATATGTATTATATATCATGTAAAGAATATAGTAAAGGTTGCGTACTTGGGATTAGACTCGATAAATGTAAGTTAAGTTTGAAATTTATATTATTGTTATGATTATTAGTAGAATTCCGCTCATAGAAATGGTATCGTAAAGTACCGAGTTTGGGTTTCAAGTATCCGGATTCGGGGACTCTACAGTTATATAAGCATGTGAATTAGTAGCAATTAATTGCTCATTTATCCGATAAATTACCCGATTTATCAATATAACCCCCAGACATCAATTATCATCGGAATAGATGTCGATTTCAACTAACACCAATAATCTCAACATAATGGAACTATCAAATTCATCTTTAATCAACACGAACTTATTCATTATTAATATCACAACTCACAATATTTAACAACCAGGTTGTTCCCAGGAAAGAGGGGCCTTTCCAATAAGGATTTCTCCTATTGGCCAGCAATTAGGTGACCAAACCTCTCTTTTTGTAACTTCTAGACATTGTAAATATTGCAATTTAATAATATGAATAACTTTGTCATCTCAATTATTGATTTAATAATATATCATATAATGTAGATGATCTTGTGACAATAATCGAATCAATAATATGAGAGATATGATGCAACAATTCATCGTAGTAATAATTGAGTATAATCGAGTGACTTCTCACGTAAGCATCAATAATCAATACCGTGTGCTACTATGCAACCACGCCAGATTCGTACTTTTACTACCGAGTAGTTCAATAGTATTAATTCAGAAAAACTTCCGCCGTTATTTTCATAAAAATATTTTTGTCGTTTTCTCAATCCAACAACAATTCTGTTATGGGTTCCACCAATGATTGTGCCGTTGTACAAATATTCCCCGACCAATCGAATATAATATAACAACTTGCATACTTTGCAGAATTTATAAATACTACCCACAACTATAATATTATAACAAATTCATTCCATAATATTCAAAAATGATAATTATAGAAAAATCATCTTTATTCATAAAAGTTGGGGTCTTACAGTAATATTTGTTTGAAAAGGGGAATTGTATCCTAATGACATTTATTTGTTGTAAATTTATATTTAGGAATTGTCCGACTATTAAATTTATGTTCAGCGATATCGAGGTAAGTGGTGTTCCGAACTATTTAGTGTTTTTAAATTATCATTTATTTTAATGTATACGTTAGTAATTTCTTGGATGCCTAAATGCACGATTTCAAAATTCGTTATGCTTTATTTAATGCTTCCATTTGAATGAAAATGTTACACTTGTATTTTGTTAAAAACCCGGATCAAGTATCAAAATAGAATTTTGATTTAGATAATGATATTATGTGATATTGAACTGTGAAATAAGTATAATTTTGAATATTGAAAATATTGATAAAGTATTTTTAGAAACCTCAGTCCAACTATATACAAAACATGTTAGTGTTTATGCTAGTTCCGAAAAATTTAGGACCTAATAAGGTGCACACCTTTAGATACCCTTCGAGGGGCGCTTTTTGGGGTGCGTGCATGATAAGATACCTTAGTAGGGGGTGTAACATTAACATTATTGAACCATTGGGCCATGTTATAGGGTTGTTGTAACCTTCGTCATCAGGGTTGTGGATTAAAAGATACATTGAATATATTGAACATATTGAAATCATTTTTGAATTATGTTGTGTGATTATTGATTTTGGTTTTGAATGTATATATTGACTATTGTTATCAAACAAGAAAAGATTATTTTTGAAAAGTATGTTTATTATTTATATTAAATTCTAAAAGTTATTTTGTTTGCAAATTGTTCTTGATCCACTTAAATAGTAAAGATTGTCATTTGCTGGGTTTCATCGCTCACCCTTACAAAATTTTTATAGGATACTTGTTAAGAGCTGAGCATTGTGGCATTTTTGTGGATGGTCGGATGATCTGGAGATTATCTGAGGGTCACAAGACCAAGAACTATGTCCAAGGTTATAAGTATTCTTTCAACTTAAGCCTAAACAGTCGTAAGACTGTAGGGACTTCCCGTACTTAGGGTGATCAGCCCTTCGTACCATGTATTGTGCACAAACATCTAAATGCGTTCGCATAAATAATCCGCGATAATAGGGTTATTCATCTCAGTTTTAATATACGAGTCCACACCAAAGTAAGTTTGGTTTGGATAGGCTTCAAGGGTAATTTAGAGTTTAATGAACATCAACTAAGGATTAGTTGAATCAAAAGTTCAATGACAATGTGAGGGTTTAACAATGACATGTTATAGAGTAATGATGAACTATAAATGAATAGTATGATACATCAAAGTCATGCTTTAAGATTAACTTTCAAATCAATAAAAATATAAAATATACCTAGCTTGAACAAAAATGATAAGCTAAGGTTAAATTTTCCAATAAGGAAACAAAATTAAGAACTTTGCTCGATAGAATTTATGAACTTGTAATTTGATAAACAAGACAGAATAACAACTTTCTTTATATAAAGAAATAAGGTTTAAGAACTTGCATACTTATAATGAAGTTAGGGTAAAGAAACTTGCTCAAAGAAAGTTTAGGGCTAGAGAACTTGTATAAAGTAAGTAAGATAAGATAAAATCAAATAGAGATTAGGGTTCAGAAACTTACGTAACAATAACATTTTAACTGCTTAATAAGAGATTAGAGATAGAGAACTTGCGTAATTGTAATCAAGATAGAGTAAAGAGACTTGCCTCGTGCGTAGGTTAAACGATCACTACTCATGCTCACCACAAGTCCTACACATACCGTATGTATTGACAACACTCATTAGTTATACTAATATTAACTTCATGAGTTTATTTCACACTTTTAGTATGGCTAGTTAACTTTGTTTAAGTTTAAACAACATCACATCTTTTCATGAACATCACATTTTAGCTCTATTACAACTAATCAAATTATCATGACATTGCACCATATACACATTAACAACCTGATATAACATCCTATTACATGTTCAACATGTTATCATACTCTTTATATTAGTTTAAATTAACACACAAAGGACTACACTTGCATACATGCATCCCGACGCCCTCTGATTGCCTCTGAGTGCACATCAGTCCTACAGATGGTCATTTTTAACCCTACTAAAACATCAAAATGAAAAACTTATAGAACAAAAGTTGTAGGCCTACTCATTCTTGTTCCAGATCATCTTGAATCGCATCAATCGGAGTTCGTATGAATATGTTATGCCCATTTTAGTAAAACGTGTCCGGTTAGATTTTCTTTAACTTTTATAAGATTACCTACCCCCGCCACCCCTGTCGAGGCGGGGGTTTTGAACTATAAAAGACCATTGGGGCGGCACAAAAATGCACTGGTACGCCCACCGGGGCGGGGGTACCTGATATTAGCTTCTGCAGTTCGCGAACTAACACATCAGAAAGCCAAATTAGGCCTAAAAGCTCATTTCTAACAACTATTCCAAGTTACCCAAGTTGTAATAAGTTTACAAAAATATAAACTAATGTTTCTAACATTTTTCTAACCATATAAATAACATAAACATCAAAATTACAACCTCTAAATTCACTGTTCTTACTATTTCTTCACTTTTAGACATTCTTAGCGAAACAATTTATTGTGAATTTGTTTTACAATCAAAACAATCCGTTTAAATCATATTGTTTTTGTTTCTTCATGTAATTTTACAATCAACAAACAATTAATAGTTTATTACATGAATTTAGCATCAATTTTGACTCTAAAATAAGCCATATCATATATATTTCAGTGTAATTCGATTTCTTAACTTTTAAACCTATTTCCATGAATTTGATTACTCTAAATAATGAATGAATGATATAAAACATGTTATAAACATCCATTAACACATTCAAACTCATATTTTCAACAATTATCCACAAAAATCAATTGTAGAGAATGTAGACACTCGAAATTTTCTTCACACCTGTTACTAACATTGTAGTAGGGCAGATTCGTCTTTCAGAGATAACCCTGGAAGACAACTCACATCCATTCCAGATACCACTGGAAGTTCAGTCTCAACACCGGAACACACACCAAGAGTATCAATTCCAATCTCGGAGATAACCCCGAGTTTCTTCCTTAGAGATAACCCCAAGGAATGTCGTTGCAGTTTCGGAGATAACCCCGGAAATGCTTGTTTCAAATGCATGCAATCAGTTTCAATCTCAGACCTCCCACCGAGGCACTCATTACAAAGACCCGAAGATAACATCGGGAAGACATGCACACATAAAGATGACCCTGCAGAATTCAAACACTTGTAGCAGTCCAATCCAGATGTAACCCTAAGTAACATCTACTTTGTCAGCCCAAACCAGAGATAACCCCGGTGAGGGGCAAAATCGTCATATTACCACCTCAACCCCCAGCGCGCCATCTCAATATTTCATACAAACATTTCTACACAACAATGTCCCACAAGAGCCAATGAGTTCTAATCCCGAGTGACTATTACGCGTGGCAGCACACCGGATAGAATTTGAAGCTTGAAGACCATGGGCATGGTCCCCTCTTCCTGACTTCGTACATCTTCTAATCCCATGTCATTGTGTAACTCTTGACAAAAGCGGTCCGAAGAAGGTCTTTTACACCTCTTTCGGATGCTCGGATTGAAGTTCTGCAAGTTTGAGCGGACATCACAGTGCACGAGTGCACGTACTTCAAGACGGCAGGACCCGTGGAGCCCGGGGCACCTCAGGAAGCTGCAGGTGCATCTACGGCTACCGCAGTTACACCTGCGACCACTAGCTCTATAAATATAGAGCTTGGGGTGGCCATATTCAAGAGAGAAAGAGGCGAGGAAGCCCTATCCAATTTGCTCTGTACACACCCCGTATTGAGTGCTTTCTCATTTTAAACACATGTTAGCTCACATATAGCTATATTTTACTGGCTGGAGCTTAGTGTTTATCCAATTAGAGTCATAAAAGCCTGTTTTGGCAGCCCACTGTAAGCCTTCTCATACTCTATAAAGCCTTTCTCTTCATCTTTGCACACACTATTGTTCACATTGAGAGTCGTGTTGTGTGTGTATGCCCGGACTTCGGTCCGTGATTTTCATTTCTGTCTGTATATATATACTTATATATATATATATATTTATATATATGGACTAACATTATCGAGTTATGCCTTGATTGAGCCTAGACTTATGTCTCAAGCGTTTATTTGCTTATATATATATATACTTATATATCTGAACTATTGTCGGATTATGTCCGATGAGCCTGGATTTTACTTCTGGAGCATTTACTTATATATATATATATATATATATATATATATTTATTTCATCGAACTTCGAGTTTACTTACATGGCCTTTTACTTTGCTTATTTACATTTTGTCCCTTTGGAGTTTAGTTTACTTCGTATGCGGTTGATCGCCTTTATTGCTTTCTTTAGATTTAGTCCTCCCGAGGTTTACTTTATGGCGATTGATCACATTTATTGCTTTATTTACATTTTTGATCCCCACGGAGGTGCTTCGTGGTGGATCATCTCTCTCTCTCTCTCTCTCTCTCTATATATATATATATATATATATATATATATATATATATATATATATATATATATTTACCACTTTTATATATTTACATTTACGATCCCCATGGAGGTGCTTCGTGGTGGTTGATCATGTCTATGTATATATATTTACCGCTCTTATATTTATATTTTCGATCCCCCCGTATGGAGGTGCTTCGTGGTGGTTGATCATATCTGTATATATATATATATATATATATATATATATATATATATATATATATAGCTTTATATATATAGCGCCATCGCTTTTCATTTAAATCATGCATCATGTGAACCTAGGAATCATGTGATCACAGATTTTGTCTCTTGAATCTTGATTCTAGGTTCTTAGTGATGGACATTTTCAGCTGTAAGAAGCTTGTACATTATTCACGGTGTTTGAATTTCCTTAGATGGTCGTTTGTCATTTGCCCATGAGGAGTTTAACCTTTGCTATATATCATTTTCTCTCGAGATGCTTCGCATCTCAAAAATAAAAGCAAACAAGCCGAACATTTAATAATAAAATGGAAGTATGAAAAGGTCTCAATTACTATTGAGCACAGGGTTTGAAAAACCTCTTTTACAAAACTTCACTACTATATCATGTTTAAAACTAAATTTTTCATACAAATTCAAACCCTTTGTATATAGGTACGAATGAGGCCTTGCACTACTTCAAAATAAATTTCACATTGATCCACACACACACACATACACATTCATTTAACAGACCCATTTAGCAGTGTAACATCACTGGGTCAATGTGCAAACCTTTTCTCGTTTGCGTTGGTGCAACCAGTTAAAACCACCAACTGGCGACTCTTACAGTCAAATTGTCAACATGATAACGGACCTTTTTTACTTGTTTTTTCAAATAAATCTAACATAACATGAGAACACCAAAAAACAAGAACAAAAAAGGGACAAATAAAAATCCCGACATCGACAAGTGGCGACTCTACTATGGATACTAGTAAGAGGGCTTAAGCCGCTACTACAAGCTTTTCAAAATTGTTATATGCTTGTGTGTGAATATTGAATTTACATTTATGATGAATGTGTACGAATGCATTTTAATTACTGCACTGCAATATATCTATATGTGATATTAGTGCTTCGCACATGTCATCATTTTCATAAACGGTGAGACACATTGTATGTGAATTTATATTGTGTGGTTCTTCCACCAGGAGGCTATCCTGTCGGTGTTTGATTACTGGACTCGTAGGGAGACTAATTCCAACGAGGCTCAGGAAAGGCACCACCTAGATTCGCTCTAGTTGAAAAACCGGATTAACTTCCCGTCAAGTAGATTGCGATGATCTGGGAACCTTCATGCCATAAAGCCGTGAGAGTAATCCTAAGATAGGTCAGCCTCTGATAAACCAAACGCGAAGTAAAGTCTCTTCATGTTTTCCATTTTCTATTACTTGTAAAAGCATTTACTTGTAATTTTATTCCATGTTCATCTTTATGTAATGGAAAATATGAAGAAATATGTGCCCATTCATATTTAAAATTAGCATGCTATCCTGTATTACAAAATAGCTACAATCCATTTTGTAGGATAATATTCCTAACACGGATACCTCACATAGCATGTAAACATTTACATTATCCCTAAGACTAAACTACATAAGTTTTTTGTAGGGAAACAATTGGGCCTATTACCCGCTCAAAATCTAAAAAGGCCACGAGCCTACAGCCAATCATGTCTTCTTCTGACCAGTCTAAAGAATTTGATGAGAAGAATTTGACGAATTAAGTAAACAAATTACAGATTTGGCTATCCTACTTAAAGAATTGCATCAGTCTACTCATGGTTCAAAAATGCCTACACATACAAAATCCTCTGCACAAGGGGGAACTCAAGGTTTGGATAAAACAAATCCAGAACCTCAGTTTTATAAGACCAACAAAGACCCTGAAAACACCAATCTCAAAGGACATCCAGACACTGGTGATATCAGGAAGAAGGTCTTTCAAATGGAAGAAACCATCCGTTCTCTCAAAGGCATTGGAGCACATGGGAGTGTTTCATATGCTGACCTTTGCATATTCCTTGGTGTTCATTATCCAGAGAAATTTAAAACCCCTTAACTTTGAAAAGTATGACGGATTAGGGGATCCTTAGACACATTTGAAGGTGTTCATAGAAGAACTTGGATCTTATGTAGAGGACGACAAGCTCAGAATGCAGCTGTTCCAGAAGTGTCTAACTGGAGAAGCCCGTTCAAGGTATACCAGATTAGACAACTCAAAGATCCATAGCTGGGAAGAACTAGCTCATGCCTTCCTTACTCAATATAGCTTCCAGTCTCAGATGGCTCCTGACTGGTATCAGATACCAAGGTCAAGAAATAGTCTAATGAGTCTTTCAAAGAGTATGCTCAAAGGTGGAGGCGCTTTGTTGCTCAAGTTATTCCTTCTATGACAGAGTCAGAAATGGTCATGACTTTCATAGACATACAAGAAGCTCCTTTCTATGAAAGACTTTTAGCTTGTATTGGCAAACCATTTTTTGAAATGAGAAAACACGAAGAGATGGCTGAGATGGGATTGAAGTCGGGAAAGATTCAAGACCTAGCCGCTCTTAAGGTAGTTGCTGAGCACATCCAGTCCGGAACTTATGGAAACAATCCCCCGAAGGGTCCATAAAAAGAAAGAGGAGGATGTTTCCTTGATACTACAAGGTCAAAAAGGTAGTCAGAACATGCCTATACAGAGGAGAAAGTACTCCCCTTTTCAAGCACAGTCTTCAAACCCTCCATTGCCTAAAGGTGGAGAAGAAAAATGCCCTCGAACGTTCACACCCTTAGGGGACTCACTCGAGAATAGTCTTTCTCTTCTGAATACTCTGAAGAAAATCATGCATCTTCTTCCACCAGCCAACCCTAATGGGAGGGTTTTCAATACTACTCAGAAGTGTGCTTATCATGCCGGAGCACCTGGACACGATACTCAAGATTGTTGGGCCTTAAAACACAAGATCCAAGATTTGATAGACAATGGTGAGATCATGGTTACCAAACCAGATCAACCTCATGTGCAAGACAACCCTCTTCCTCAACATAAAGAAGAAGAGGTCAATATGATTAGTTGGAGCAATGGACAGAGTTCCAATTTTAACAGTGAATTATCCCAAACCATCAAAGACGGTGTTGACAGATGGGATTACACAAAGTTCTAATTTTTTATGGAACGAAAGATGAAAGCTCTTTGTAAGTAAGTTGAATAATTGGCAGAATTGGTGATCCATCAGCATCAAGTCACACGCTAGTTAGTCAGCTAGGAGCATGTATGTCTCCTTCCTTTTGTTATGAATGCTCCATCATCACCTTCAGAAAGCGAAGCACTGGAGGACAAGGTTGTGAAGATAGCAAGTACTAAAGTCAGTCAGGATTTTGCCAAAAAAGGGAATTTATATACATTGGCCAACCTATGGTGGTAATATTTCAGATGCTAATCAGCAAAGGAAGAATCACCTCCCTTCTACCTCCAATTAATCCCCGTTCAAGACGGTTTAACTCTGATGGATTATGTCAATATCATTCACATTCTCGCGGTCACAACACAGAAGAATGCTGGGCACTCCGCCATCTTATTCAGAATTTAATTGACAGCGGTGTCCTGCAGTTGGCAGACGATGACACTGTGCTACTCGAGAGTGGGAATACCTGTCCTACCAAAAGGAATTGATCAGTAACAGTTATATCCGCTGAGGCTGATGAGACTGTCGGGCCATTTCCCATACAAGCAATTCAACTCAAAGGTGGTGATAATCCTTTAAAAGTCGTTGCACCAGATCAAATCAACTTACCATTCAGACCATAGTATCTTGTTATCAGCTTACAAAAAGTCTCATGGAATTATGGAGAAGCTGAAGGATCCATGTCTCATACTACTGCTACAGTGTTGAAGAAAAATCCACTGTATCTTCCTCAGAGGGTGATGAAGCCTACCATAAAAGCAAAGGGGAAGATTCCCATAGAGAACATTGAGAAATTCCTTCGCACTATGGGTCATAATGAAGCCAAGGTGGTTTTAAGCTTAAGAGAAGCTCTACATCAAATCTCAATACTGGACTTGGTTTTCTCTTCTGAGGATCACAGGAAAATCTTACTAAAGGTTTTGGAAGAAGCCTACTTACCGAAATCAGTGGATGTGGAAAAATTCCAACATCTGTTTGATCACATTTTCAACAACAATGTGATATCTTTCACTGATGACGACATACCGCCTGAAGGGACAGGTCATTGCAAGCTATTGCACATAGCGGTTTTTTCCTCTGGATACATGGTTGGAGGAGTCCTGATAGATGGAGGTTCATCTCTGAATATCTGTCCTTATGCTATCTTGGAGAAGATGAACATCAACCCCAAGAGGATCAAAAGCAGCCATACGATTATCAAAGCTTTTGATGCGTCCCGACGAAACGTCGTTGGAGTAATTGAATTACCGGTGGAGCTGACAATCCTTTGAAAGTGGCTGCACCAGAGCCAATTTCTTTACCCTTCAGACCATAGTATCCTGTTATCAACTTACACAAAGTTCCATGGAATTATGGAGAAGTTGAAGGATCCACGTCTCATACTACTACCACAGTGTCGAAGGAAAATCCACCGTATCTTCCTTAGAGGGCGATGAAGCTCGCCATAAAAGTAAAGGGGAAGATTCCCATTGAGAAAATTGAGAAATTCCTCCGCACTATGGGCCATAATGAAGCCAAGGTGGTTCTAAGCTTAAGAGAAGCTCCACATCATATCTTAATACTGGACTTGGTTTTCTCTTCCGAGGATCACAAGAAGATCTTATTAAAGGTTTTGGAAGAAGCCTATTTACTAAAATCAGTGGATGTGGAAACATTTCAACACCTGGTTGATCACATTTTTAACAATAATGTGATATCTTTCACTGATGATGACATACCGCCCGAAGGGACCGATCATTACAAGACATTGCACATTGTAGTTTTGTCCTCCGCGTATATGTTAGCTGGAGTTTTGATAGATGGAGGTTCGTCTCTAAATATCTGTCCTTATGCCACTTTGGTAAAGATGAACGTCAATCTCAAGAGGATCCGAAGTAGCCATATGGTTATCAAAGCTTTTGATCCTGACAAAATTCTGTCGAAGAGATTGAGCTACCAATTGAGATTGGCCCAAATACATTCAATGTATCCTTTCACGTCCTCAAGATAGATTCAGGATACAACCTACTATTGGGGAGACCATGGATTCACATGGCTGGAGCCATCCCTTCTACACTACATCAACAACTTAAAAACATTGTCAACAATAGCCTAGTCACTGTCAACGCTGAGCCGAAATGTCCCTAACAAGGAAACCTACCAATCATCAGCTTCAATTCAGAAGTTGAGCCGTCCAGTTTTCATACTTTGGAAGTGAGCAACACACAATACCATCCTATTGGAGCGACACTTCCCATACCCAAAATTTCTGCCGAGGTTATGTCGGCCACTCAAGAAATGATGTCATTGGGTCATCAGCCTGGACAAGGGCTGGGTAAAAATCAGTAGGGTATTAAGCACCCAATTCAAATGTCAAGTCAAACCAAGACAATCGGACTAGGCTATTCTGCTAGTTCAAGTCATAGGAATCATCATAAGCACAAATAGATTCCTCAAGCTTCCGCCACACGACGATTTTCTCTATCTGCACCTCATGAGCTGATATAATCTCCGATAAAGGTGTCAACCCATGTTATGGCTATGTTGTTTCCCAAACCAATACCCTTTAAAACAAAAGAGGACCTGATTTCTGATCCCGAAGTGGAAGAAAGGGAATGGAAATGTAAACATGACATCGCCTTGATGATGTCAGGCATACGCATCATTGTCCATGATGAACATACAAACAGATACACCCCAGACGATGATTGCCAGATGTTATAGTCATTATTCGGGAAAAGGAGGACGATGATAGTCCCTCCATCACTGCATTCCATCAGGACTTTACCCTCAACAATTGGAGCAGCACTCCATGCATTGGTGGATGAGGGTAAAACGGGCAGAAATCCCTCACCCCTATAGATAACTTTAATTGCTTACTTTTTTGTACAGTATTAGCAGTTATTTTATTAGTACATGCTAACACTTTTGTATGATTAAACAGTTTCATATATTAAGTGAAAGCATATTTTTCTTTAGGACTCTGAATTTAGATGTGCATGTACTTGTTGATGAGGTGCCTTTTCTCCACAAGGACTGTAACTTTGATGAAAAGTTGGACTCAGACTTGATGGAAAAACAAGAGGACATTGAGATACCTCAGGAGATTAAGGAATGGGTCAAAGACAAACCTAAACCTAATCTTGATCAAACCACTTCTTTCAATCTTAAAACCTTAGAAAGCCCTAAGCTAATCCAGATTGGTTCAAACCTAACCCTAAACCAACATAATGACATGGTTTTGCTACTAACTCAATTCCAGGATGTGTTTGTATGGTCTCATGAAGATATGGTGGGATTGTCCACTGACATTGTCCTTCATCGCCTTCCCATTAAAGAAGGATTTAAGTCAGTCAGGCAGAAGCTCAGGCGATTGAAACCTGAGTGGAGTTTAAAGGTGAAAGAAGAAATTGTGAAACAATTTCAAGCTGGTATTATCATGGTGTCTACATATTTGGAATGAATATCCAATATAGTTCCTGTTCCTAGGCCAGGAGGAAAGGTGCGAGTTTGCGTGGATTACCGAGATCTGAACAAAGCTTGCCTTAAAAATAGCTTTCCCGTGCCCTTTATCCACATTCTCATTTACAATACTACTGAATATGGCATGTACACCTTTGCGAATTACTTCGTGGGGTATCATCAAATTATGGTCGCTGAGGAGGATCATGAGAAAACTGCTTTCATCATGCCTTAGGAACCTTCAGCTACAGATTGTTGTCATTCGGGCTCATCAATGCTGGGGAAACCTATCAGCAAGCTATGATGGCTCTTTTTCATGACTTAATGCATTAAGAGATATAGATCTACGTGGATGACATCATTGTCAAGTCCCAAAGGGAAGAAGACCACTTAGACCATCTCAAAAAGCTTTTCAACAGGTTGCGTAAGTACAACTTAAAGTTGAATCCAGCCTAGTGCGCCTTTGGTGTTAAATCAGGCAAGTTTCTAAGTTTCCTATTCAGCCATAAAGGGATTGAGCTGGATCCCACAAAAATCTAGGCCATTAAGGAAATGTCCATTCCTCAGACAGAGAAGGAAATACGGGGATTTTTGGGAAGAATCAACTTCATTAGCAGGTTTATTTATCAACTCACAACAACCTATGAGCCCATTTTCAAATTGTTAAGGAAGAACTCCTCCATGAAATGGAACGATGAGTGTTAGAAAGCCTTCCTTACAATCAAAGAGCAGCTGGTTAATGCTCCTAATTTGGTACCTCCTAGGGATGATGTTCCCCTGTTCATATACCTGTCCATTAATGACAATGCCATGGGTTACATGCTGGGACAGAAAGATGATAGAGTCCAAGAATGAGCTATCTATTACCTCAGCAAAAGATTCTGCATCAGTGAACAGAAGTACACTCTGATTGAGAAAACTTATTGTGCTTTAGCATGGGCTTCCATGAGGTTACAACATTACCTCCATGGTCACACATCCCATCTCATATCCCGCATGGATCCTCTTAAGTATGTGTTCAGTAAGCCCATACTAAATTGTCAGCTGTCCAGATGGCAGTTGATCCTGCAACAGTTTGACATTGTCTATGTGACGCAAAAATCTATCAAAGGTCAAGGAATTGTGGATTAACTAGCCGCCGCACCTGCAGGGGACTTCAAACCCTTGGAAACATACTTCTTTGATGAAGGGGTAATGGCAGTTCAGTAACACCATCAGTACGATACATGCCATACATGGAAAATGTATTTCGATAGAGCTGTTAGCACAAAATGTGCTGGAGCTGGAGCAGTTCTAGTATTCGGTATGGGGGAGTAGTATCCCATCACCGTCAAATTATAGTTTGTTAGCACCAACAATACAACTGAGTATGAAGGCTATATCTTGGGGCTAAAACTTGGGCATTAGGCGGTTAACTATCTTTGGGGATTCAGAGTTGGTAATCAAACAATCAACAGGAATCTATCAAAAGAATGAATTACATTTGCTGCCTTACCATCGGCAAGTTTTACAAATGGCTTTGGAGTTTGAAGAAATCTCTTTTCTACACACTCCTCGTAATAGGAATGATTTTGCAGATGCACTAGCAATGTTGGCCTCCTTGATTCACATACCTGACAAGGAAAACATGTCAAACATCACATTCGCCCTGTAAAAGGCCCCAGCTTATGGGAACTATGTTGGAGAAGTATCGGATGAGCTACCTCCCATCTATAACCCTTGGTATCAGCACATCAAGGAGTATCTGCGAGATGGATCTACACCCGCTGAAGCGAGCCCGACTGAAAGAAGGCGGATCCATCGACTTGCTATGAAATTATACATGAGCAGAGATGCACTCTACGAAAGAGATACAGGATTAGGTCTCCTCAGATGTCTGGACAAATACCAAACTTAGAGGCTTATGGATAAGATCCATGGTGGAGTATATGGCCCACACATGAGCGGACCCCTACTTGTTAAGAAAATCCTCAGAACAGGGCATTATTGGCTTACGCTCAAAGCTAACTGTGATGATCACGTCAAGAGGTGTTATCAATGACAAAATCATGGAAATGCCATCCACGCCTTTCCAAGGGAACTCCGCAATATGAGTTCTCCATGGCCCTTCTCAATGTGGGGAATGGACATGATCGGGCCCATCGAGCCCAAAGCCAGTAATGGACATCGATTCATATTCACCACGATAGACTACTTCACCAAATGGGTAGAAGCAGCCTCCTTCCCCAAGGTTACCAAAGAAGTTATCATTGCTTTCATCAGAAACAATATCGTTTGTCGATATGGACAACCAGAGGTCATTGTGTCAGACAATGCTAAAAACCTCAACAACAAAATGATGGAGGAGTTATGCAGTAAATTCCACATCAAACACCTTAACTTCGTCATCTACCATCCAAAGATGAATGGTGTTGTTAAAGCAACTAATAAAAACATCAAGAAGATCATGCAGAAAATGTTCGCCAATCACAAAGGATGGCCTGACCTCTTGCCTCTGACTTTATTAGCCTACAGAACTTCAATGCGTACTTCCACTGGGGTAACCCCCTACTCATTAGCCTATGGGATGGAAGCAGTGCTCCTCGTAGAAGTGGAAATGGAATCCCTCAGAGTGTTGATGGACGCTCAGCTGGATGAAGACCATTGGGTACAAGACAGATATCACCAATTGTCTTTAATAGACGAAAGGTGAATCGTGGCTATCTTTCATGGTCAGTTATATCAGTAAAGGATCGCAAGATCCTACAACAGAAAAGTCCAGCTACGGCAGTTTAAATAACACGACTTGGTTTTGAAGAAGATCATTGACAACCAAGATCAATCTAAGGGAAAATTTGCTCCTAACTGGGAAGGCCCATTTGTTGTCAAGGCGGTATTAACAGGAGGTGCTCTCACACTACAGGAAATGGATGGTGATGAATTTCCACAACTCATTAATTCGGACATCGTGAAATGGTATTATGTCTGAGGTTATCATCAAGAAAACATCCTAGTTTTATATCATCAAATTACCAGTCATTCCGATTTTCTTACCCTTTTGACATACTCTTCTGCCCCTCAGGGAAACATATATTTCAAACCAGCTGCCTGGTTTCACCTCATTTCAAACCTTTCACACAATTTCGGTTATCCCCCCAGGGATTGAACCTTTCATACCTGCAGTTTATCCTGAAGATGGGATTAAACTTTTCCACACTTGCAGTTTGTTCTGAAGACGGGATTAAACTTTTTCACACCTGCAGTTTATCCTGAAGACGTGATTAAACTTTTCCATGTTTGCAGTTTGTCCTGAAGACGGGATCAAACTTTTTCACACCTGCAGTTTTTCCGAAACAGGGGATCAAACTTTCTTCTCCCCGCAGTATAGCCTACACATGGGATTCATACTTCTCTTGGTACAAAATCGTCCCGAGGCGAACTACGTTGACTTTGATCTCCTGACACACCCGAGTATCGTAGGCAACCATATGATATATGGTCCGGTCATAATAAAAAAAACAACAAAAACATTTCTACCCCTTTTTTCTATAAAAACAAAAACCACAAAAACACTTTTGCACCCTTCTTCATCAATAAAGCTTTTACACCCATTTACACCTTTCACATTCAGCGTTGAACCTCTTACACCAGGTTCAAACTACACAGACCTGATCTCCTCTTCAATAGGAGTACGTAGGCAGCCATTTATAGTTCGGTCTAACCCCCTACCAGAACAAAAATACTTGTCACATGGTACTGGGATCAAACTTCAATCCACCACATTTCATCGGCTTCAGACCAAAGGGATGGAATTACCTAACCTCTCCTCATAAATAGAAGATTCGACGACCATCTAAGCTGCGGTTGTGCCTCAAAGAGCAACACCAATCCATAAGAGATGGAATTAACTATGCTTCTCACAAATAGGAGTACTGGCAACCATCTGTGGTGCGGTCAATCTCAGAGAGGAAAAGCCACATTCCTCTCTATATCTACATCCAGAACCAGTCCCAAGACACCAAAGATGGTAGGGAGACACATAGATCAATGATCCGTTCTGAGAGATCCTGCGACGTCTCAATGTCCACACATCAAGGATGAGTTCAGAATGCATCAAGATCACAAACCCTGAATAAACAGGAAAATATCAAGCAAGTATCAAGGCACAATTGGAAGGGAAGTGAATTAAAAAATATGTCCCTGCCATATATAATATTGTTTGATATATACAATATGTGTTGTACATAACAAAATGGCTAAGATAATCTGTACAGGAAAATAAAAGTCTATCTATGGATCTGTGTGTATGCGGACTATCAGATCTAACATAGCATCCCTCTCTGAAGAAGGAGGTAACGTTGTAAGCTCCTGTCCAATGGTATCTACACGAGTTAGCAGATCCGAGGCTAATTGCATGGTGGCATGATGCTCATTAATGTATGCACTCATATCGAAAAGGATTCCAGTCGTAAGGGATCTCAATGAAGTATTGTCTATGACGGCCACATCCCGGGCAGATAGGGCAGCATCCTGCTCTACAATCAATGCATCCCTGGCTGATTTGGCCTCATCTCTCTCTAATAGAGTTGTATCTCTCCCATCAAGAGCTGTCAACATCAAGGCCCTAGCCTGATCTCTCTCAAAGGTAATCAGATATAGACTCTACTCCATATATTGTGATGAATGCTGAATCACAGTAGCACTTATAGTGGGAGAATCCATCATAAATGCTAGCAACCCAGTAGTCAAATCCCCATCAATGGGAATATCAGCCTCCTCCATAGGTTCCTTATCGTCAGAATCAATCCCCTGCACTGTGGATACTACCGCAATTGATGCAGTCTCTATCTCCATCCATATGAAATACTCTGCAGAATAACCTGGATGACTGACAGAAAACGCAGCTAGCTCATGCTGATCCCAACAGGCATACAACCTGGATCTATTGTGACGCCCCCAAAATAGGTATACATCACCCATCTTGAGTCGCCAGATACATGGTACAAAATATAAATACAACTTACTTATACAACGATGTAAAAAATCTGAATGAAACATAATCTAAGAGTTTTAATAAGGATATTGTCATCTAGACAATATATACACTCAATAGAGTCCTCATTACATTTATTGTCACACTATTTAATGAATAGTGAGGACTACTAATGCTATCTTCCTCGGACCATCATTCCGCTCCCCGACTCGTCCCAACTATATTCTCATTTCTGAAGAAAATAAAGTGAAAGAAAGGGTGAGCTCAACTAGCCCAAAGAAGAAATATTATGACTAAGATAATGCGAAATAAATTATCATTAGTCTTCAACAATGTTAAACCGATAAATATAATAGACATCAAGTTTAACTGCAGCGGAACAAGCAATCCATTAAAAGAGTCAAGTAGAGAATAAAATCTACTATCTTCTATGATTTAAAATGTTTTCATCAATTTTTATCGCTGAGACTCAGCTTAATAAATAAACCACATCATCGAATCATCCCTGCACTACGGGCCAAGGATATTCATTAAATCATCAATGGTCATGACTATACCGAATAATCTCTGGTCATAATCATACCAAGTCCATCTCTGCACGTAAGCCAAAGATATACAACAATAAAACCAATAATCAATAATCCATCTTTGTACGTAAGCCAAAGATATATAATTCAATAATCAATAGTCCATCTTCGCAAGTAAGCCAAAGATAACTTTCATCACCAAATAAGCATGAGGATGATGATAATGATAAAAACATTAATCAAACTAAAACAAGGATAAATAATAAAGAATTTAATTTTATCCAAATATTATACATCGCTTAAATAACTCATAATCTAATATTGTTAATATTATAACAATATTTTAATCACCTCTAAACTTATAAATAATTTATTTTAATTGTTTACATTTTACCAAATAATGCATTTAATCATTCAAAGAATGCCATAATCATAAGATTTCATCACCAATGATCAAATCCCTTATCAACAATCTAAATATACCTTATATAGGATTTCCAAGCCATAAAATCCTATTTTCCAACTTTGTTACTTCACATAACATATTTAACTCATATATTTGTAACTAAACCATTTTCATGAAAAATACCAAATTAGTCCCAAAAATATTTCTTTTCTGGGATTTAGCAGAATATAGTCTCATAATGAGCATATATTTTTCTCGGAATTTTTAAAATTCATTTACTATTTTTCAAAAATCAATTTCCAATTAATTCCTTAAGAAATTAGCTACCTCAAGTTTAAATCCAAAAAATTCCCAAATCTTGGCAGAATCTTACACATGTTAACGTGAGCTTCCAGTTTAAATTTCATGGTCATCGGAGTTATAGAACTCCGGTTATAGCATTTTTCGTTGAAAAAACCTAAATATTGAAATGGTCATAACTTGCTCATTTTAAGTCAGAATGAGCTCATTTTTGGACAAGAGGTTCTTTATACCATATAATTTCATTTCCCAAAAGACCAGAATTTTTCTCACAAATTAAGTGGCCAAAATAGCCCTTCTAAAATCTGGACAGTAGCATTTCGGTAATTTCCAGCTTTTGACTCCTTTACTAAAATCAGTCCACACGAAAATCTACAACACCTTTTCCAGTTATTTCACTTGGAGATGCTACAAAACTCATAGATCTAACTCTAGAACTTGACCACACTCAAAAATTCAAAATATAGTAGGAGATATGGTCAATTGAATTTCATGTTCTATTTTCACCAAAATCTGATTTTTCAACCCTTTGTGATTTCTAAGAAACTTTCATGTTTTCACATAATAACCAACATAACTCATCATAACACTTCCTAATACTTCATATACCCATGATTTTCATCAGTCCAAAGCTTTTATTATGACTCTCAATATAATCAACGTAACCAGATCATTTCCACAATTTAATAAGGAATGAATACGAAGGATCATTCACCATGCATGTGGTAATCCACATAGACAGGTTATTCTAACAGAATAATAAAGAATGGAATAACAGAAGGATTCACCATGCATGCGATAGAGACCGCACAGATAGGTTATTCCCAACAAAATAATAAATAATGGAACCAGTCCCAGAAGCGTAAGCCTGCGGATAGGATATTAAATGAGAATAATAAATGCGGAATAATAAATAATGGAACCAGGTCCGGCGTAAAATGCACAGACAGGATATTCCGACAGAATAATGAAGAATGGAATAACAACATAATTTCACCATGTATGCGGTACTTCGCATAAACAGGTTATTCCAACATAATAATAAAGAACGGAATAATAGAAGAATTTCATCATGTATGCGGTACTTTGTATATACAGGTTATTCCAACATAATAATAAGGAATGGAATAATAGAAGAATATCACCATCTATGCGGTACTTTGCATATACAGGTTATTCCAACATAATAATGAAGAATGGAATAACAACTCTTACGAGTATTGAAAGAAAATAATTCTCTTCATGAATACGAAAGAATAATACCCCTTACAGGTACAACAAATAATATCCCTTACCTTAGAATAAAGCTGGATACTGGAGTAGAGAGGTAACAGACTTCTCTTCTTCTTTCTCTCTATAGATTTTATCTCTATAGCTTCTCTCTATAATTTCTCTCTATAATAATTGCTCTATAGCTTTGGTGAATTGGTGAGAAATGAAGGAAGAATGAGCTTCTATTTATAAGAAAATATAGTTTCGATAATTGCACGTTTTGGGGCTCGAAATATTACAGTACAATACCTCCAACTTTTCTTTCATTTTTAATTCAGTCGTCCAAGTATTATCAAACTTGCACCACCTCCCCTAATAGTAAATCATGTGAATCAATAGTAAATCATGTGACTCAATAGTTCTAAACATGTGAAAAAAATTAATTACATTATAGTACCTCCATCTATACCTCCATTTTTAACTTAGCCATGCAAGTATCATCAATCTTGCACCAACTCCCCTAATAGTAAGTGAATGTGACTCAATAGTACACACATGTGAACAAATAGTTATACGGGCATGTGAATTAGTAGCAATTAATTGCTCGTTTATCCGATAAATTACCCGATTTATTAATATAACCCCCAGACATCAATTATCATCGGAATAGATGTCGATTTCAACTAACACCAATAATCCCATCTTTAATCAATACGAACTTATTCATCATTAATATTATAACTCACAATATTTAATAAACAGGTTGTTGCCATGAAAGAGGGGGCTTTCCAATAAGGATTTCTCCCTATTGGCGCGCAATTAGGTGACCAAACCTCTCTTTGACAGAACTTCTAGACATTATAAATATTGCAATTTAATAATATGAATAACTTTGTCATCTCAATTATTGATTTAATAATATAACATATAACGCAGATGATACTATGACAATAATCGAATCAATAATATGAGAGATATGATGCAGCAATTACTGTAGCAATAATTGAGTATAACTGAGTGACTTATCACGTAAGCATCAATAACCAATACCGTGTGCTACTATTATGCACCCCACGCGTATTCTTTCAGCACTTTACTACTGAGTAGTTCAATAGTTTTAACGGTAAAACTTCCGCCGTTATTTTCATAAAAATAATTCTGTCATTTTATTACTACGACAATACTTCCGTTGTGGGTTCACCAATGATTGTGCCATCGTACGGATATTCCCGACAAAAAGAATATTCCCCGACCAAATGAATATTTTATAACAACTTGCATACTTTGAAAAATTTATAAATACTACCCACAACTATAACATTATATCAAATCCATACCATAATATTAAAAAAATATTTCAAGAAAATTCAATCTTTATTCGAAAAATCTGGGATTTTACATCTATCCTCTGTTGATAAGTGGTGAGAAGCGAAGCGCTAACTCGATGCCCCCTCAAAAGGATAGAAGTCCTGGAACTGGTCAAACTGACACATCACGGCTAGTGGGTGGTAAGTGATCATGCCTCTCAAATCAGCCAGAGGAAGATAATCCATGCCCGAAGCATGAGTGATGAAGTTGTAGGGTGAGCTAAGCCCTGTACACAGCAATATATCAAATGGATCTCCAATCCCTGCCTGGAAAGCTGGCCAAGATGCATCATCTATACACTCTGTAGGTTAAAAAGAGTATGACATGGCTTTATCATGGGTGAAACAATACCCATGCCTTCTGAAAGTGCCAATTGGTCTCAAGTATGACATAAACCACACGTACAACATGACTGAGCTTCCTGTAAACACTCCCGTCGGATAAGTGCAGTAGTATGTAGCCAACCTTAGAGTCTCTACTATAATCATCGGTATGATGGTGTGACCCTCCCTGAGAGCTCTCACTGCTATGATGACTCCTATATACAACTCATCCATGTACCATGGCATGTAGACATACGATAGTACGCACAATAGCAGTACATCCACTCTGGCCAAACGCCAATGATCCTCCGGTGTGGTGAAATCCCCGGAATGTCGTGTATAACTATCCTCAGAGCCAAATCTATCTAATAGAAAACGCTGGGATATAACATGGACAGATGTGAGCTCAACTTGCACAACCCTATGCCTCAATCCAGTAAAGGTCATAAACTGCCTACTCATGTCTCCAATCGCTATATGCACTCAAGGTCTGTTCAGTGGCAGCATAGTCAAACGTGCATACTCCTCCAGAGTAGGAGTCAACTCCTGGGTTTCAAATCAGAAAACCTTCCTCTTCGATACCCAGTGCTCCAGCATGCCCTCCACGAATCCTGTGGGAAGCTGAAACATCAACAAGGTCATAATATGCTACAACAGATGATCTACAGTCACCCTGCCTGATGGTGACATCCTATTATACCACGATCGCTTACCAGATACCATCAATAATGGTGGGGTATGATCAATACAGCCAACTGTTAAAGAAGACATCTGTACGGGCCGTGTCATAAGACCATCCAGGGGTCAATGCTGAATATCTCTGGACATACATACATATGCATAACATAATAACATACATGATACAATAGATGGCAATATGATATAGGGAATGGAAAACTGTACATACATTCCTAAGTATATCATCATCTAATATATCTCTGTACAACTAAAATACAGGGAAATGGGGCAAAACTGCCCTACATCTAACAGAGGCCTATCAAAAGATAGAGCGAGAATGGGGCGAAGCTACCCAATGTCTAACATTGGCCTATCAAAAGAGATAACGAGAATATACATCAGAACAAGACAATGGTGTCAATGTCTACATCATCAATCATGTCCACCTGATGTAACTCCTCTGATCCAACGGGATCTCTATCCACGTTTGTCGAGGTGCCTATACAAGGAGGATCTGCACTTAAAACCATATGGGTCACCTGAGGGGCCAGCACCAGAGCTGGAAAGATGAAAAGTATCTGCCTCTAAAGGATCTCTACCCAAGTGTCGGATAAAGAAATGTGCCCGGTCTAACTGTCGGGTCAAACTGTCAATCTGTGTCAAATGAGTCGGACACAAGCTAACCAATCCATCATCATCACATATCCTGGAACCATATCCCGCATGAACTGAGTGGCACAAGTCTGGGCTCCAATGGTACGAGGGAACCACCAATGCTGGAATATCTCATGAGTGTAGGGACCCTCTGATAATGTGAAATCGTTAACACCTAACAATGGGATAACAATGATGGGTGACTACAAAACAGGCTAATAATGCCTGGCAGGAGGCAAGATCGACATACGAATCTCTCCTGTAGTGCTCCTGATAGCACGCTCTCCTAAGTAGAGCTCCCATCCTCCATCTGTGAAGAGAGGAATCCTATGGGTGGAAATCACATGCTCGACCCCAGTCGGATACCCATCCTCAAATGCAATGCTCAAATGCTCCCCATAGTAGGGAACCCACGTGATGACATCCGTTGTCAACAACTCCAGCTGTAGGCGGTAATGAGTAAAACCGTCAGCAACAAGGACCTCCGCCAGTACGGAATGATGCCATCTCCGTCCTCGTGGATAGGTATCTAAGCCTAACACACTCACATGACGCAAACATGGGAGCCTTTCATAGGCCCAAAACTGCCAACACAAAGGCAAAACATCTGCTGTTAGTTAACACTCTTAACCTGTACATGGGAAAAGATAAGAGAAATACTCACCAGCAGAAACGGATAGAATCCTAACCAAGCCTCGGTCAAGCCCTTCGATCGCATGCGTATTCCCCTAAGGAAGTAGGCAAAGGTGTAGGAACCCCAATATTAATCTCCTATACGGTCCACGTGTTGAGTGACGCTGATCAAAACAAAGGACACCGTAAAAGAGTTATCTACTATGAAGCAGCCCCTAATGATCATCAGGAACAATCGTCGAAGAATGTGATCCTTGACTCTCACATCATCGGGTATGGGCTCACTCAATAACCCGCTCATAGCATCTACACTCAAACGACCTATATGAATAGTCCTGCCCTTAAGTGCCTCTGCCAGAACTCCTAGCAAGGATCTAACGGCAGTAGGGGTAATATCCGTCATACAAGGCACTGGCTCCCCTCCAAACTCTATATCTGTGATAAACTGCCAATCCATCGGCGTCATTATCACCTCACAGTCTAGAAAATGGAGTGACTGAGTCTGGTGAAACCAGCGCTCAGACAATGCCCTGACGTAACCCCAGGGACAACGGCGGGGAAGAATGGAAAAGAACGTCCTGAATCCCCAGCCATGTATAATCGCTCTATAGTCATCATACAGAGCCTAATATATAGAGTGGATGCTGAACCAATTCCCTCGAGGCTGTGTAAAGTCGGGAACCTACATCAAATGTAGATTAACATTAGAACCCTTTCCTCCTCATCAATAGGAAATAAGGAAGATTAAGATCTAACTTTATACCTCGTTTGCGTACAAGTAAACTAAAGGGTGTCGACTCAAGTCGCCCAAAAGCTCTTGGTTCACCACCTGAATGCCTGGAAAATCCCTATAGGGAACACGTGTATAAGGAGCGGGGTCCGTAACTGGAACATCATCCTCCTCGTCCTCGACGTCCGACACTTCAACCTGGACAGGACGTATCACCGCCTCCACCAAACGACGAGGCTATCTAACAGAACGGGGTCGAGGCACTTCGGAAGCCCTTCTCCGTACACCAGAAGTGGTCCTGCGGGAACTACTTGGCTGATCTGGATTCATAATATTTGGACAAAAAGTCTCCAAATCACCTCAGAAAGGGTGTGGTAATGTTTAACCTGGAGCTTTTGAAAATGCATTTTTATGACTACATGCATGCATGCATTATTTTAACATACGTCTATAGTAGAGTTAAAAGTGTATGACTATCTAATGCCTATGTTTTGGAAATTTTGCCATAGTCTCCTTTGTAAATGGGACTATCCACATGCATATAGGCATTACTAAGTGGCTATTTAGTAGCACACCTACCCACATCCATATATATCTTATATGCATTAATACATCATAGTAAAAAATCTGTAAGTGTAGTCTAATTACCAGGATTATTTTGCTTTTCTACCTTCACTCATTTATCCTCAAACAGGATAAGAAATGACAGTAAAAGGTACCAATTTAATTGTTTCAAAAGTCAAATTTTTTCATATTATTATGTTCAGCATAGATTAATATTAACATTTACTATGTTGAATATTTTTATAAAATCATATCAACATGCATATTCACTACTATGTGTCTAGATGCATTTCATGTGATAAGTCATTTTCCAACGGATAGAAACTGGAAAAGAATACATGCATACGTTACCAAAACAGTGTAGAACACTTGTACGGTGACAGAATTTGCAGAAAGTCACCCGAACTCAGCAGATCTGAAAAAGAGCTCTCAGATTTCCTTCGCGGCGCAACTTTAAAGTGACTTATGAAAGCAACCTTCAGCCATTCCATACTCACAGTTGACCGTAGGTCCACCTGCGGCTACCGCAGGTGTACTTGTGGCACCCTTACATGGGTCCCACTCCTCCGGCTCAGTTCAGTTTGAGTTGTAAAGGGGGTCTCACAAGCTGAAAAGGCCAAATCAGGAATAAAAACGCTACGCGATTGAGCGGAATAGCCTAAAATATTGGTTTTCACGGGCCAAACTCTGGCTTCACATATCACTCATTGGTATTCGCCTGAATGCAAGGTATACTATACTAGTAACCTCAACTTTTGCAAATCATGCTCGACAATGCCTCACACATGTCCTATTCCACCAAATACAGGGTCATAACCCTGAAAGACACCTTCCTCGGCGGGAGTAATAACGCAGATGTCATTCATTGATAAAGTATCCCGGACGGGGGTCACAACACAAATTTCATTCATTGATAAAGTATCCCTAGTGGGGGTCACAACGCAGATTTTTACTCATCCACGTATCCCCGGCAGGGGTTACAACGCATTCTTCGTCTATAAACGAATCCCCGGCGGGGGTTACAACGCAATTCAACCATTGATGTACGGGTCAATGAAGGTCAAGCAGCCTTGATAGTTTGCCCAGCAGGGATCTATCTGGTGATACACACATCAGCGAAGGTTAGGCAGCCCTGACAATACATACTGTTGGCAGTAACTCCAACATGACCATGGTATATACTGGTGACACAAACCAAAGAAGACCATCCTCATCGGAGAGGACCGATGATGGAATATGTTATACACATCCTCAAATAGACAAAGCTTTATTCCCACAGATCTCTTACACACAAGAGACACATCTTCAGAGTAAAGTCTGTATCAAGGATTCAGGACTTTGGTGATAACCCCAACGTCAACGTCCTGGAAGACTTAGATTAAACGTCCAAGACATCATTGATTGTCATCCCCGTCAGGAGTAACAGGGAGCCGGCAATCATCCCACCATGTTGGAAAACAATCCAACAACCTACATGCATCATGCATTTGCATCATGTTGCTTCAAATGGCATCATGTTTATCTTGTTGCATTTCAAGTGTCTAGAATTCTTTATCCTATCCATGCCTTGCATTGCATGAATATGATAAAGAGGGGCATTTGTAGACACTCAAAATTTTTTGCACACTAGTTACTAACATTGTAGGAGGGCAGATTCATCTTTCGGAGATAACCTTGGAAGACAACTCACATCCATTCCGGATACCACCGGAAGTTCAGTCTCAATCCCGAAACACACACCGGGAGTATCAATTCCAATCTCGAAGATAACCCCGAGTTTCATCCTTGGAGATAACCCCAAGGAATGTCATTGCAGTTCCGACAATAACCCCGGAAATGCTTATTTCAAATGCATGCAATTAGCTTCAATCTTAGACTTCCCGCCGAGGCACTCATTCCAAAGACTCAGAGATAACACCGGGAAGACAGGCACACATAAAGATGACCCTGCGGAATTCAAACACTTGCAGCAGTCCAATCTCAGATGTAACTATGAGCAACGTCTGATTTGTCAGCCCAAACCGGAGATAACCCCGGTGAGAGGCAAAATTGTCATCTTGCCACCTCAACCCCTAGCGCGCCATCTCAATATTTCATACAAACATTTCTACACAAAAATGTCCCACAAGAGCCAAGGAGTTCCAATCCCGAGTGACTATTACGCATGGTAGCACACCGGATAGAATTTGAAACTTGAAGACCATGGGCATGGTCCCCTCTTCCCGACTTCGTACAACCTCTAATCCCATGTCATTGCGTAACTCTCGACAAAAGCGGTCTGAAGAAGGTCTTTTACACCTTGTTCGGATGCTCAGATTGAAGTTCTGCAAGTTCGAGCGGACATCACAGTGCACAAGTGCATGTACTTCGAGACGGCGAGACCCACGGAGCCCGGGGCACCCCGGGCAATCGCAGGTTCATCTGCGGCTGCCACAGGTACACCTGCATCCACCAGCTCTATAAATATAGAGCTTGGGGTGGCCATATTCAAGAGAGAAAGAGGCGAGGAAGCCCTGTCCAATTTGCTCTGTACAAACCCCATATTGAGTGCTTTCTCATTTTAAACTCCTGTTAGCTCACATAAAGCTATATTTTACCAGTGGGAGCTGAGTGTTTATCCAATTAGAGTCATAGAAGCCTGTTTTGGCAGCCTACTGTAAGCATTCTCATACTCTATAAAGCCTTTCTCTTCATCTTTACACACATTATTCTTCATATTAAGAGTCGTGTTATGTGTGTATGCCCAAACTTTGATTCATGGTTTTCATTTTTGTGCATATATATATATATATATATATATATATATATATATATATATATATATATATATATATTTACATTTCTGTCAGGCTTGGAGTTTACTTCGTGGCCTTTTACTTCTTTATTTACATTTCGTCCTGCCTGGAGTTTACTTCGTGGTGGTTGATCGTCTTTATTGCTTTCTTTACATTTAGTCCCTCCTGGAGTTTACTTCATGGCGGTTGATCGCATTTATTGCTTTATTTACGTTTTTGATCCCCCATGAAGGTGTTTCGTGGTGGTTGATCATGTCTGTATATATATTTATAGCTTTTATATATATAACTGCTTACTGTTATTCATATAAATTGCAGCATCATGTGAGCCTAGGAATCATGTGATCATAGATTCAGTCTACTTAGTCTAGATTCGGTTCACGTGATGGACATTTTCAGCTATAAGCAGCTTGTACATTATTCACGGTGTTTTAATTTCCTTAGATAGTTGTTATGCCCATGAGGACTTCGACACTTCTATATATCATTTTCTCGAAGATGCTTCGCATCTCAAAAATAAAAGCAAACAAGCCGAACATTTAATAATAAAATGGAAGTATAAAAAGGTCTCAACTAATATTGAGCACAGGGTTTGAAAAACCTCTTTTACAAAACTTCACTGCTATATCATGTTTAAAACTAAATTTTTCATACAAATTCAAATCCTTTGAATATAGGTGCGAACGAGGCCTCGTACTACTTCCAAATAAATTTCACATTGATCCACACACACATACACACATCATATAATGCTTTCACGAAAAGTGGCGGTCACCGTATAACACGGATGTCGGGATGCCTAACACCTTCCCTCCGCATAATCAAGCCCCTGAACCCAAATGAATCTCGGTTTCACAGACCCTTTTAGCAGTGTCACATCACTGGGTCAATGTGCAAACCTTTTCTCGGTTGCATTGGTGCAACCAGTTAAAAACACCAACTGGCGACTCTTATAGTCAAATCGTCGAATTGATACATGTCGGACCTTTTTCACTTGTTTTTTTAAACAAATCTCACATAACATAAGAATACCAAAAAATAAGAACAGAAAAGGGACAAATAAAAATTCCGACGTCGACAAAGAACTTTTTAGAAAATAAAACAAAAACTTTAAAACTAAGAAGTCTGACTTTACTTTGTTGTTTAGCTTATATAGAAGATGATTACGAGACTTTGATTGCTACTCCTTGTTCTTACAGAATTTCTTCTCACAATTTCTCTCTCAAACTCTCTCTAGAGCTCTCTCTTCTTCTTTGTATTCTTTGCAAATAAGCTAGGCCTAGTGTATAACATGTAAAGAAAATAAAACTGATAAAAGACATAATACGCCTTATTAAATCATAAGTTACACAACTAGGAAATCAATTTTATCAGTTTAAAATTCAAAAGCCATAAGGCCTTGTTTTGCAAAACACTTTTAAACCCTCTTTTAATTTATTTTTATATTACTTATAAAGTATAGTTCAATTTGTCACATTTTATTTAATTAAATTCTCATCTTCAAATTGAATTAAATTAAAACTAACAACAGCTTATTAACATACCACATTATCAAATTACCACAAAATTATAATTTTTATTATAATTTTATTTAATAAATTAATACATCACTTTTACTTAATAAATTAAAAATGACCTTTTAATAATTTATTTAATCATAATCAACTCTATAATTTACTCATTAAATTAAATTAGAATATTAATTCATCACTCTTTTAATTTAATTAACTTCAAAATACTAAATTACCAGTTATCAACTTACTTAACATATTGCCTTAATTAAGTTAATTTCATTAACTCATGAATTATTTATTTAACTAATAAATAATCAAATTAAACAAATATTTATTTAACAATAAATACATCAACTAAAATATTTATTTAATTCAATAAATATTTGAAATTACACATAAAATTCTAGATTGTTACATCCTTCCCTCTTTAGAAGGATTCTGTCCCCAGAATCACAACTCAAACAATTCATCTGTCACATTCTTCCCTTCTTACAAAGATTTTGTCCCCAGAATCGAAGACACAGATCAAACAAATAAATTAGGATATCTCTTCATCATTTTGTATTTGAGTTCTTACATAGCTTCCTCGGCATTGTGGTTCATCCATATCACCTTCACAGAATGTATTATTTTATCCCTGAGTACTTGTTCTTTCCTGTCAACTATCTGGATAAGAATCTCCTCATAAGAAAAATCTTTATCGAACTATAACGGTTCGTACTTGATCACATGTTTGTAGTCGGGTTTATACGGTCGTAACACCCAAACATAAAAAATGTTGGGAACATAATCTAATTCTACAGGTATAACTACCTCGTAAGCCACTTCACCTACTCTTCGCAGCACCTCAAAGGGTCCAATAAACCTTGGGCTTAGGTTTCTCTTCTTACCAAATCGGATCTTCCCCTTCCAAGGAGAAACTTTTAGGAAAATGAAATTTCCAACATCAAATTCACGATTTTGTCTATGTTGATCAACATATTTCTTCTGTCTGTCTAGAGCAGCTACCAATCTTGCTCTAATGCGTTTGACAACCTCGGTGGTCTACTGTATCAGCTCTGGTCCTAACAGTTGATGTTCGCCAACTTCATCCCAGCATAGTGGAGTTCTGCACTTTCTGCCATATAATTCTTTGTAAGGCGGCATGCCAATGTTCGCGTGATAACTATTGTTGTAGGCGAATTCAACCAAAGGTAAGTGATTATCCTAGTTTCCTTTGAAATCTATAATACACGCTCTTAGCATATCTTCTATCGTTTGGATTGTTCATTCGCTTTGGCCGTTTATTTGAGGATGGTATATTATACTCATTCTTAACTGTGTTCCCATGCATTCTTTTAGTCTTTTCCAGAAGTTTGACGTGAATCGCGGATCTCTGTCTGACACAATTGACACTGGAACTCCATGTATTGAAATGATCTCTTTGACGTAGAACTTTGCCAACTGATCAAGATTGAATCTGATCTTTATTGGCAAAAAGTGTTCTGATTTCAATAGCCTGTCCACTATTAACCAAATTGTATCGTACCCTTTCTAAGTAGTCGGCAGACCTACCACAAAATCCATTATGATATGCTCCCACTTCCATTCTGGTATTTCCAATGATTAAAGTAATCTACTTGGTCTCTGATGCTCGACCTTGACTTTTTGATACGTCAAGCATTTCACGACACATTCTACAATATCTCTTTTCATATTCGGCCACCAGAAATGTTGTCATAAAACCTGATATATCTTTGTACTCCCTAGGTGAATTGAATATCTTGAGTTATGAGCTTCAGTCAAGATTTTATCTTTAATTTCAGGTATTGATGGAACCCAAATCCTTCCTTCAAACCTTAGTAGTCCTTCAGCATCGATTTTGAACCTCATCTCGCTACCCTTGAAAACTCTCTCCTTGATTTTCTAGCATTCTTCATCTTATAGTTGAGTGTTCTTCACTTTGTCAACTAAAGTTGGACCAGTTGTCATCTGAAACAATCTTTCATCTGATTCTTTCGTAAGTTTCACTTCCAATTCTAGTTTCGCCATTGCTAAAATGAGCTCCTCTTGGGAAGTTAAAAACATCAACTTCTCCTGACCCTTTCTACTCAAGGCATCGGCAACCACATTTGTTTTACCAAGATGATAAAAGATTTCACAATCATAATCTTTTATCAGTTCTAACTATCACCTCTAACGCGTGTTTAGATCCTTCTATGTGAAAATATACTTCAGACTTTTATGGTCTGTATATATCTCATATTTCTCCCCATAGAGATAATGTCTCCATATCTTCAGAGCAAATACCACCGCAACCAACTCTAAATCATGAGTCGGGTATCCTTTCTCATAGTCTTTCAGTTGCCTTGATGCATACGCAATGACTTTGCCACTTTGCATAAGCACGCAACCTAGTCCTTTATGTGATGCATCACTATACAACACAAAGTTTCCTGTATTATCCGGTAATGACAACACAGGTGCCATGCTAAGCTTCTTTTTCAAGTCCTAAAAGCTCTCTTCATAATTCTCCGTCCAAATAAATTTAACGGATTTCCTAGTCAAATTCGTTAACAGAGTGGCAATGTTGGAAAAATCTTGAATACACCGTCTGTAGTATCCTGCCAATCCCAAGAAACTCCTCAACTTTGACAGAGTCCTTGGTTGTTCCAAATTTATTACAGGTCCAACCTTTTATGGATCCATTAAAATCCCATCTTTGTTGATCACATGCCCAAGGAATTGTTCACGTTCTAGCCAGAATTCACATTTAGAGAATTTTGCGTATAACTTTTCCCTTCTTAGCATCTCTAACGTCAAACGTAAATGTTCCACATGTTCCTCTTGAGATTTGGAGTATACCGTGATATCATCAATGAAAAGAACTACAAATTTATCTAAGAATGGTTTAAACACCCTGTTCATCAAATCCATGAATGCTACAGGGGCATTGGGCAAACTAAAAGACATTACCAGAAACTCGTAATGTTTATACCGAGTTCTGAATGACATCTTTGGTACATCCTCCTTCCTTACCTTTAGTTGATGATACCCACTTCTCAAATCTATCTTCGAGAAGTATTTATATCCCTTCAACTTATCAAACAAGTCATCTATTCTTGGCAACGAATATTTATTCTTAATAATGACTTTGTTAACTCCCTATAATAAATGCAAAGATGCATTGACCCATCCTTCTTCTTCACGAACAACACATGCGCTCTCCATGGTGATACCCTCGGCTGAATATATTTCTTCTCTAGTAGCTCTTGTCGTTGTACCACCGATTCTTTTATCTCTACCGGAGCCATCCTATACGGGGCCTTCGATATCGGAGCAGTCCCTGGTGCTAAATTGATAACGAACTCGATCTCTCTGTCAGGAGAAAGTCCTGATAAATATTCCAAAAATACATCCGCAAAATCCCTAACAACTGGTATCTCTTCCAGTTTCACGCCCTTCTTCTGAGTATCGAACATATAAGCTAAATATCCTACACAACCTTGTCTTAATAACTTCTTGGCTTGCATAATCGTCAGACATCTTGCTTGTCTAGGCGATTTGCTACCATAGAAGACTACCTTTGATGGAGTCATAAGGTTTACACATTTTATTTGGCAATCAGTTATCGCTCCATAATTAAATAACCAATCAATTCCCAATATGACATTAAACTCTCCAAGTTTAATCGGGATCAAATTTAATGTCATAAAATTTCCCTTAATATTCACCCTAGAATTCCTATATACGAATCTAACAGGAATCACCTCCATATTCACAATTTCAATGTTCAAAGGGAAATTCAATCTTTTGATTGTACATCATCATGCACAATCATGTTGAAGGTTTTGGCTGTGGGTCTGCTTGATGATATTAGTCTAACAATAGCCAACGTACCTCCACTACCGCCTCCCTTGCTTCAAGTTGCACTTCCAGCTGTTATCTTAGGGCACTCGTGAGCAAGATGATCCTTTGACCCGCATATGAAACAAGCATTCTTTTTTAGTTGATGGCAATTCGGAGCAATGTGATCCTCTTGGCCACAGTTAAAGCACACTCGCTTACCCCTCAAGCACACACTAGTGTGATTTCTCCCACAGGTACCACACGCTTCAAATTTCCTTTTCTGCTGGCTACTCTATTGACTTCCAACACCTACACTCATATTTCACTTCCTCTTTGGGTTATTGTTTCCTCCATTACATCCACCAGTTTTGCCTTCACTCTCATTTTTCTTCTGTCTCTATTCTTAATTGTACTTCGTTAAGGCATCGGTTCCACCTTCCATGATAATCGCCTTCTCAAGCACTGCTGCAAACGTCTTTAGCTGAAATATAAAAACTCTACTATACAACCAGGGCTTCAGTCCCTGTTCAAACCTTCTTGCCTTGTGCTCGTCTGTGTTAACTTGATATGGCACAAACCTTGCCAACTCATTAAATTTTTCCGCATACTCCGACATCGTCATCGAACCTTGCTTCAACTCTAAAAATTGGACCTCCATCTGATTCTGTGAACTCTCAAGGAAATAGGTCTCCAAAAAAAATTCCTTAAACTTATTCCATGTCATCACTCCCTGTCCCCCTGGGGTTTTATTTACTTGCCACCAGTAACTGGCTTCTACTTTCAACATGAATGTCGGAAAAGCAGTCTTCTGGTCCTCAACATCGAAAATGTTTTCTATTTCCATGATCTAGATCTGTGCCTCAACTAGATTCATGGACCCAAGGAATTCTAGTGGTCTAACCTCCTTGAAATCCTTAAAAGTCGCAGCTTGGTTCTGCGGTTGATTCTGCAGCACTCTCATCAATGATGTCACCAACTGCTGAACTGGGTTAGCATTGGCGTTGTTGTTATTGGTAGACCCCTCAGGGGTTCTTTGTTGTGGTTGATGTCTTGGAGGCATTTTCTGTTAACATACTCAATTATTAAGTATTTTCTATTTAACTTGCACATTATAAATGATTAGCACATAACACATAACATCTTGAATAAATATTAATATTTTATTCATTCATCATCTTTAAAGAAAACATAGGAATTATAGCATCCCTGCTATCTACATCACTTTCCTGAACTGATAAAGTTTCAGGATAACATCATCATATCCCATCGGTTACATAACACTTGAGATTTACATCTTATTTATTATATAATAATTCACACAACAATTACATTCTCTATTATGGCCTACTAAGTTGCTGCACAGCCTTACGACATTCCTCTTCCATGATACGGAACATCGTTTTACGATCTAACATATACCATGGAAATGCTTTGAACTGAGTCGGATAGTACATAACTCGGTCTTGAGCTAGGTTAATCAAGGTGTTGAAAACATAATTCATCTCTTCCATCTTGATCTTCTTTGCTTGTACCTCTCTTTCTGCTACCTCTGCATGTTGAGAAGCTTTCTCGTACACATCTTCAACTCTTGCTCTCTTGGCGGATTCTTCTTTCAAGTTATCCTTCAGTTTTGCAACCTCCTCCATCAGCTGCTCATTCTCCCCCTTTGTGTGAACCAACATCCATTCCACATTGATGAGACGTTCATCAAGATCCTAGATCTCATCATCCTTTTATGCCATCGAAGTCTGACGTTCAACTACTAGCTCCTCCAACTCCTCGACTATATCCTGAAGCTCAATGTTACGATCGTATACTTCGTCATACATATGAGCTGAAATAGAGTTTGGTGGAAACTCTTCCTCCTCCTCATCCTCATCCGTCTGTGGCAGCTCCACGGGTTCTTCCTCATCCTTCTCTACCACATCCTCATCATCAGGTATACCCTCCTGCTTATCCTCCGGGGCATAACCAACCACTATGACCAACGGAGATGACTCCCTTAGCACCAATTGTTCCCAGAGTACCTGAATATCTCGAGGTTCCTCCTCTCTAGGCATCTGAGGTCCCTCCTCCCTAGCCTAACTGGATTCTCCCACGTTAGCCATCCTGACAACAAAAATTTTTAAGTTCAATTACTAATTGTCACTACTCAACACTCACGAGCACATAGGTTGCAACTACATAATCAAATAGAGTGTTTTATTATTTCTTCTTTAAAACTCGATAAGAGTTTATCATTGTTATCTTTTCAATCTCTTATAAGGTTACTTCCTAAGGTTTTCCCCCCACCTAAGGTTCATAACCTAAAGCTTTGATATCAACTTGTAACACCCCCAAATCTGGGTACTTAATTCTCACATGATTTGGTGTTCACTAAACAATCATTCATTTCCAACTACCCAAACATAATAAAATTTAAACAATAAATCTTCCCATTAAAGGGTTACAAAACTTAAACAAAAAATCTCCCAAGTTATCTAACCTTTAAAACATTCATCAATTGTGGAAAAGTAAAAAATTACATCACATAATTAAACCAAGTCTGAAAATATAAATGTCATTAGATTTACAAGTCTTCAACACGTGTTCATCTTTCCTTTCCCTTTGCTAGTGTTTAGCTCATCAACCTTCTCAACTTTAGCTGCAATGGTTATATGCAAGAGTGAGCAAAACAAATGCTCACATGAAAGAACATAATAATTGGTAATGAATAAACTCAATTGAACTGAATAACACATCTTAATATCGATACTCAAAAACTGATACTGGAGATTATCTGAGGGTTACAAGACCAAGAACTATGCCCAAGGTTATAAGTATTCTTTCAACTTAAACCTAAACAGTCATGAGACTGGGGACTTCCCGTACTTAGGGTGATCAGCCCATCGTACCATGTATTGTGCACAAACATCTAAACGTTTCCGCGTAATTAATCCCCTGTAATAAGGTTGTTCATCTCATTTTTAATATACGAGTCCGCACCAAAATATGTTTTGTTTAGATAAGCTTCAAGGGTAATTTAGAGTTCAACAAAGATCAACTCAAGATTAGTTTATTTCATTTCTTCATGTATTTTCATAATCAACAAACAATTAATAGCTTATTACATGAATTGAGCATCAATTTTGACTCTAAATTAAGCCATATCATATATATTTCACTGTAATTCGATTTCTTCACTTTTAAACCTATTTCCATGAATTTGATTACTCTAAATCATGAATGAATTATATAAAACATGTTATAAACATCCATTAACACATACAAACTCATATTTTCAATAATTACCCACAAAAATCAATTACTAGGAACTTTTTATAAAATAAAACAAAAACTTTAAAACTAAGAATTCTTCCTTTGCTTTCTTGTTTAGCTTAGCTAGAAGATGACTACAAGACTTTGATCGCTACTCCTTCTTGTTCTTACAGAAATTCTTCTCAAAAGTTCTCTCTCAAACTCCCTCTAGAGCTCTCTCTTCTTCTCTGTAATCTTTGCAAATAAGCTAGGCCAAGTGTATAACATGTAAAGAAAATAAAACTGATATAAGACATAATACGCAATATTAAACCATTAGTTACATAACTAGGAAATCAATTTTATCAGTTTTAAAATTCAAAAGCCATAAGGCCTTGTTTGGAAAAACACTTTTTAACCCTCTTTTAATTTATTTTTATATTATTTATAAAGTATAGTTCAATTTGTCACATTTTATTTAATTAAATTCTCATCTTCAAATTTAATTAAATTAAAACTAACAACAACTTAATAACATACCTTTGTGACACCCCAAATCTGGGTACTTCATTCTCACATGCTTTGTTATTCACTGAACAATCATTCATTTCTAACTACCCAAACATATTAAAATTTAAATAATAAATCTTCTCATTAAAGAGTTACAACACTTAAACCAAAAATCTCCTAGTTTATCTAACCTTTAAAACATTCATCAATTGCGAAAAAGTAAACAATTACATCACATAATTAAACCAAGTTTGAAAATATAAATGTGATTAGATTTAAAAGTTTTCAACACTTGTTCATCTTTCCTTTCCCTTTGCTAGTGGTTGGCTCATCAAACTTCTCAACTTTAGCTGCAATGGTTATATGCAAGAGTGAGCAAAACAAATGCTCTCTTGAAAGAATATAATAATTGGTAATGAATAAACTCAATTGAACTGAATAACACATCTTAATATCGATACTCAAAAAACTGATACTAGAGATTATCTGAGGGTCACAAGACCAAGAACTATGTCCAAGGTTATAAGTATTCTTTCAACTTAAGCCTAAATAGCCATTAGACTGCAGAGACTTCCCATAGTTAGGGTGATCAGCCCTTCGTACCATATATTATGCATAAACATCTAAACGCTTCCTCGTATATAATCCCCTATAATAGGGTTGTTCATCTCAATTTTAATATAGGAGTTCGCACCAAAGTAAGTTTGGTTTGGATAAGCTTCAAGGGTAATTTAGAGTTCAACGAACATCAACTAAGGATTAGTTGAATCAAAAGTTCAATGATAATGCGAGGGTTTAACAACGACATATTATAGAGTAATGGTGAACTATAAATGAATAGTATGATACATCAAGGTCATGCTTTAAGAATAACTTTCAAAGCAATAAAAATACATAATGAACCTAGCTTGAACAACAATGATAAGCTAAGGTTACATTTTCAATAAGGAAACAAACTTAAGAACTTTGCTCGATAGAATTCAAGAACTTGCGTAATTTGATAAACAAGACAGAATAACAACTTTCTTTACATAAAGAAATACGGTTTAGGAACTTGCGTAATAATAATCAAGTTAGGGTAAAGAAACTTGCTCAAAGAAAGTGTAAGGTTAGCGAACTTGCATAAAGTAAGTAAGATAGGATGAGCTCAAATAGAGATTAAGGTTCAGATACATGCGTAACAATAACAACTTATCTGCGTAATAAGAGATTAGAGATAGAGAACTTATATAATTGTAATCAAGATAGGGTAAAGAGACTCGCCTGGTGAGAAGGCTAAACGATAACTACTCACGTTCACCAGAAGTCCTACACATACCATATGTATTGACAACACTCATTAGTTATACTAATATTAATTTCATGAGTTTAGTTCCCACTTTAGTATGGCTCGTTAACTTAGTTTAAGTTTAAACAACATCACATCTTTTCATGAGCATCACATTTTAGCTCTATTACAACTAATCAAATTATCATGCCATTGCACCATATACACATTAAAAACCTGATATAACATCCTATTACATGTTCAACATGTTATCATGCTCTTTAGATTAGGTTAAATTAATACACAAAGGACTGCACTTGCATATGTGCATCCTGATGCTCTCTGATTGCCTATAAGTGCACATCAGTCCTAAAGATGGCCATTTTGACCCCTACTAACGACATCAAAATGAAATAATTAAAGAACAAAGGTTATAGGTATACTCGTCCTCATTTTGGATCATCTTGAATCGCATCAATCGAAGTTCGTACGAAAATGTTATGCATATTTTAGTAAAAACATGTCCGCTCAGATTTTCTCTAACTTTCGTAAGACTGCCTACCCCCTCCCCCCCCCCCCCACCCCGGGTCGGGGGTTTTGAACTATAAAAGCCCATCGGGGCTGGGTCCCCGATGGGACGGCACAAAAATGCACTGGTACGCCCATCAGGGAGGGGGTACCTGGTATTAGCTTATGCATTTCACAAACGAACACAACAGAAAGCCAAATTAGGCTTAAAAGCTCATTTCTAACAACTATTCCAACTTACCCAAGTTGTAATAAGTTTAAAGAAACATAAACTAATGTGTTTAACATGTTTCTAACCATATAAACAACATAAACATCAAAATTACAACCTCTAAATTCATTGTTCTTACTATTTCTTCACTTTTAGACATTCTTATCGAAACAATTTATTGTGAATTCGTTTTACAACCAAAACAGACTGTTTAAATCATATTATTTTTGTTTCTTCATGTATTTTCACAATCAACAAACAGGTAATAGTTTATTACATGAATTGATCATCATTTTTAACTCTAAAATAAGCCATATCATATATATTTCACCGCAATTCAATTTTTTCACTTTTAAACCTATTTCCATGAATTTGATTACTCTAAATCATGAATGAATGATATAAAACATGTTATAAATTTGACAACCCAGAGAACCGAAATGTCCAGAATTTAAGTTTAAAGAATTAGTTATTAATAAAATTAATTTTTATTAAAAATATTCTTTGTTATGTGTTTATTAATCGTTTTAGACCCTATGATGATTATAATACGGGAGGATTCTGGCTAAAAGCTAAACTGAATGAGTAAGAATTTTCAATACGAAAATAAAAAAATTTTGGGAGCAAAAATATTTTTGAGGAAAAAGACGAAATAGACACTATTCACCCGACGAAACCCTAAGGGTTAGGGTTTGAATAACCTAAGCCTTTTCGAGAGTTTGGTATGTCAAAATGACATTCCATCGAAAGATTTGATGATAATATATCGTGAAAAGTAAGTAAGCTAATAAAAGTTTTTCTTGAAAAACGTGCAAAAATCGGACGAAATAAAAACGATGAAAAGTATTGTTATGTACTTTTCATTCGTTTAACTACGTTAGGGGAAAACGTGAAGAAAAACGCTTATCATCGAAAAGTGTTTTTTAGTTTTTCGAAGTTCCGAAGAATGCGTAAAAGTTAAGCTGTAAAGGAAAGATGAAATATCCAAAAGTATTTAGATTCCGAGAATCACAGTTTTTCGAACTGTCAAATGAATTCTGGAAGATGGAAGCACGAAGCTTCTAAGAGAAACTTCGTGAATAGTAAAGAGGTTAGTAAGGTGGTGGGAATAGTAACTTTTGGGTCAAAATGACTATTTTTCCCCTAGCTTTGAAAATCTATAAAAGAGAAGTGTTAGTTGATTTCTATGAAATCAACCAACACTTTGAGAGAGAGAGAAAGCTTGAGAGCTTGGAGAAGAAGAAAAAGGAAGAGAAAAAGCATGGATGTTTGGATCGAGAAAATCGAGAAATAGAAAAGCTAGTAAATCACCAGCTTTGTCTAGAGGAAGAAGAATAAAGAAGAAAGGTATTCAAAACCTAACTTCTAAGTTAAATTTTCTTTAAGTTTCATATGTTCAAAACATAGCTTAATGAAAAGGAAAGTAAAGGATGTTAAGATTGATTTTCATATGGTTGAAATCATGAGAAAAAGAAGAAATAAGAATTAGAAGTTTAGTTTATAAATTTCATAAGGAACTATGAATTTCGTAATGAATTTGAACGATCCGAATGAATCATATGAATGATTCGGTGAAATAAGTAAGGAATGGTGTTTTATAACACCAAATTCTAGGAAAAAGTGAAATCATAA
Source organism: Panax ginseng (assembly GCA_020205605.1). Taxonomy (NCBI): domain Eukaryota; kingdom Viridiplantae; phylum Streptophyta; class Magnoliopsida; order Apiales; family Araliaceae; genus Panax; species Panax ginseng. Next base: position 36,581,206 of record CM035129.1, read on the forward strand.
TCAAAGTATGGATTAAAAATGAAGAACGAACGAAGAACGCGAAGAACACGAAGAACGTTGTTGATGGGAAAATTTAAAACCATCGTAGTTATAACTGTTGATGGACAAGTTTAAAACAATCGCGTACAAGTTAGTTGCTTATTGCTTTGTTAAAAATGGTAGAAACGTTCATGAAGAACGGATTAAACTTAGCTATAACGAAGTTATGGCAAAAATTTCATAAAATACAAACGAGAAGTAGAAAGTATGTATATGAACCTGAAGGTGTAGGGTTTTATAAGAATGTAGGAGAACGTAGAAAATGTGAGTCGTGGACTCAATAATGAACGAGTTTCGAGTTCAGATGACCGAATTACGGACGAACGAACGAAGAACGTTAATAACGTAAAATGAACGAAGGATGGATTTTAAGCCAATTGAATGGGAAGTTAATGGATTCATAATGAAGTTCTATCTAAAGGAAGTTAAAGTATGTAAAGAGATTAAGAAGATGGCTTTAGAATAACCTTGTTCTGAGTTATAATGAAGGAGTTAGGAGATTGTGAAATAAGTGTCTTAAACTAGTTCAAGACTTAGAAAAAAATTTCAAGGTTTTAGGCCTGGCGCCAGTTAAGCCTTAGGAGGAGGCGCCGCTGCACCAACCCGGGAAGTCAGCTACTGATAAGTGGTGCTACAGCGTGAGAAATAGAGAAGGAGTCGGCGCCGCAATGCCGGTGCAGGGCAAGGCCCAGTGATGAACATTTAATTACTCAACTCCTAGGGGAAGTGTAATGAAAGTTAAAGAACATATAGTTCATCGAATGTAACACTTAAACAAGTAATTTAAACCTTTAGTGAACGTTGAATGGAAAGATTGAACAGGATTAAAAGACAAAGAATGTAAACGCAACGCAGTTGCGATGAACGATCGGTCTTAGCATACAACGAACTGTATGGCTTCGACATTAAGAAAAAATAATAAACGTGGGGTTCATGTAATGGATAACGAATGAAAGTGATTAAAACCTTAAGTAAAGGTTGAATGAGTGATTAAGATGTGAACAATGTGAACACAGAATACGTAAACGATCCTCATGAATCGTATTCGCGTCGGGCGAACATTCTAAGTATACATTAGTTGTATGACTTAGACATTGACGAAAGTAGTAAGTAAGAGATGAATTTATCAAGAAAGCCATAACGAATGGTAATAAGATTAATAAAAGTCCGAGGGTAAGTCAGATAGGGAATATTAGAATGAAATGTAAGCGTTAAATACTTTAACCGATGTAAGGGTTGAGTGTACACGAATATTAAATGGGAAGAATCTACACACCGTGTATGGTTTGACCGTAAGATAATGAAGACCAATGATTAAACCTGTGAACGGTGAAGAAGTTGAATTAATTATAATGACATACAACATTAAGAAGCCGAGTTAATGATTATAACTTGAAGGACGTTCCGAGTCAAATGAACCGGACATTGTAAGATAATAATAAGGTAAAGTAAAATGCTTAACGCTATGAATGTGTAAAATTAATATTGAATGATCGTTCTGAGTATACAAAAGACTGTATGACTTAGACGATAAAGAATAAATCCTAAGGTATGGCATTTAGTTGCCAGAAAGCTATAAGGTTGACTTAACAAACATTATACTTTTAATGGTTCGGATAAGTTAAGATGAGTTTAGGTTGTGGTACACTTGTAATCTTTCATGGTTGACATAAAGGGAGTCAAGCTAAACAATTCCTTCGAGAGGCGGAGGTATATCTGGCCCCGGAAACCGATCTAACTCACTGTGAAAGATAGTGTAGATGAGACGGAAACTTGTTTGTTGGTTGTTTGTGGGAAACCACTCAGAGTACCATATGGACTACTAGCAAAGACACAATGTGTGCTGAGTCCTAGAAGAGTTATAAGAAGAAGATAAGAATGTAAATCATCAAAGATGATGATCATATGAATTAAGACATCTCCGTATGTCATGAAGCCGTAAACCGGTAAAGAAAGTTAGTCGCGTAAACTTAGATTCAAATAACACGAACCCTAAGAAGTAAAGTTAAGTAAACCAATGCATAAAGTAAGTATATAACTAATTGGTGTATGTGATATTTCCTTATATGTTATATAGGGATTGGAATGAGCAGTTCAGCGTAAACACTAAGCTGTAGCTGTGCGCAAGACAAATTTTCTAACTTAATTTATATTTTAAATGAATGTTAGTTTCTTAAACTTTCTCGAATGTTGAACTTCAGAAGGTTTGTCTATGTGTAAATGTGTGATATTTTTACAAGGTGATAGAATGTATGAGACCTTGTGCCATAATTTTTAACACTTTGGTGTTTCTATGAGATGAACTGTTCTGCGGTTGAATTGTTTAATATGAAAATGTTCTATTTATACATGAACCGTTATTGTTAAGTTTGTGCTAATAAATCTAGCCAGACAATATGTGCATGAAAAAGGTAGAAGAGTGAAAGTTTTTTAAAGTGAATGTGACTAATATTTTAAAATTATAGGAATCAAAATTATTCCTATTATTCAAGCTGCTTCATAACCTTTATTCGGTTATTAAAGTATTAAAAGAATGTTTGAATTCTTGAAGTTATTTATTCAACTACTATGACTTGCTGAGCAATTAAATGCTCACACTTGCTTTAAATGAAAAACATTTTCAGCGTACAAGTAGAAGAACTTAAGGATCCCGTAAAGATCAAACTAATTGGTATCCAGAAGAAGTGTCATTCAGTATTTTAATGAGCGTGAAGATCAAGTAAAGACTTGTAATGTAAAATAGTTTAATTAAACTATAGACTAGTTTAATGAACTGTTATGTATCCTTGGTAGCGGATAAAAGTCACTCTTGTAAGATGTAAAGAATAATGTAATTATCATTATTGATAAGAAACGAGTTTATAAGGTATTAGAACTTGGGATTTGAGAATGTATCTTGTTATATTTAGCTATATAATGATGTATGTTTGGAAGAAGATTGAACCGTGATGTATGGAATCCGGGTGTGAAGATAGACCGGATTTCGGGGCATGATAGAGTGGTATCAGAGCTATAAGCACAATGCGTTAAGAACCCCGAGCATCTCACTGGTGACGTCCTTAAATGGGAATGCACCGCAGCCAGACTCTCCGTAGGGGACGCCGAATAAGTCGGTGGCAAGCTGATAGGTACCCTTGTTAGGTGCTATGGTTGAAAGTACCATTAGCATGATAGAGTGGTATTAGAGTTGATAGGTTATAAACCTTAGGTATGAGTACCTAAGGCTATAATCGTAGAGAGAAGGATAAGAAGATCGTTGAGTTAAACGATTAAGGAAGAAAATCACCATGTGATCATATTGAATTGTAATAATAGTTGTTCTGTTAAACGATGGATGATTTATAGCTAATGTTATAAATGAATGGTACTATGAAGTAGTACGAGAAGAAGAACTCATATTAAGTTATAAAGGATGGCATACAAATTAAAGAAGATTCGTATTAAGTAAAGAGAAAGTAAGAAGTTATAAGATTTCAATTGAGGACTCATATGATAGCTGACTTGAGAACCTTTCTCAAGTCACTCTTGTAAGATGTAAAGAATAATTTAATTATCTTTATTTGTAAGGAACGAGGTTATAAGGTATTATAACCTGGGATTTGAGAATGTGTGTTGTTATATTTAGCTATATAATGATGTATGTTTGGAAGAAGGTGGAACCGTGACGTATGAAATCCGGGTGTGAAGATAGACCGAATTTCAGGGTGTGACAATAAACATCCATTAACACATACAAACTCATATTTTCAACAATTATCCACAAAAATCATTTATAGAGAACTTTTTAGAAAATAAAACTAAGAATTCTACCTTTGCTTTCTTATTTAGCTTAGCTAGAAGATGAATATAAGACTTTGATTGCTACTCCTTCTTTTTCTTACATAATTTCTTCTCACAATTTCTCTCTCAAACTCTCTCTAGACCTCTCTATTTTTCTCTGTATTATTTGCAAATAAGCTAGGCCAGGTGTATAACACGTAAAGAAAATAAAATTGATAAAAGACATAATATGCATTATGAAACCATCAGTTACACCACTAGGAAATCAATTTTATCAGTTTTAAAATTCAAAAGCCATAAGGCCTTGTTTGGCAAACAATTTTAAACCCTCTTTTAATTTATTTTTATATTACTTATAAAGTATAGTTCAATTTTTCACATTTTATTTAATTAAATTCCCATCTTCAAATTTATTAAATTAAAACTAACAATAACTTATTAACATACCTTTGTGACACCCCCAAATCTGGGTACTTCATTCTCACATGATTTGGTGTTCATTGAACAATCATTTATTTCTAACTACCCAAACTTAATAAAATTTAAACAATAAATCTTCCCATTAAAGGGTTACAAAACTTAAACCAAAAATCTCCTAGGTTATCTAACCTTTAAAACATTCATCAATTGCGAAAAAGTAAATAATTACATCACATAATTAAGCCAAGTCTGAAAATATAAATGTCATTAGATTTATAAGTCTTCAACACTTGTTCATCTTTCCCTTCCCTTTGTTAGTGGTTGGCTCATCAACCTTCTAAACTTTAGCTGCAATGGTTATATACAAGAGTGAGCAAAACAAATGCTCACTTGAAAGAACACAATAACTAGCAACAAATAAACTCAATTGAACTGAATAACACATCTCAATATCGATACTCAAAAACTGATACAGGAGATTATCTGAAGGTCACAAGACCAAGAACTATGTCCAAGGTTATAAGTATTCTTTCAACTTAAACCTAAACAGTCATGAGTCTGTAGGGACTTCTCGTACTTAGGGTGATCAACCCTTCGTACCATGTATTGTGCACAACTGTGATGCCCCCAAAATAGCCATTCTGAGTCGCCAGATACATGGTACAGAAATCAAATACAAACTTCATTTATACAATATGACAAAACGTAGCTGAGAGTTTTAATACGAATATTGTCTCGTAGATAATATCCAAACTTCATTTATAGTGAGGACTACTATAACAATCATCTTGGACCATCACTCCATTCCCTGACTAGTCCCATCTATATTCTCATTTCCTGAAGAGAACAATGAAAGAAAAGGGTGAGCTCAACTAGTGCAGTAAAGAATATTATGACTAAGATAATGCAGAATAAAATATCCTTAGCCTTCAACAGTATAACAACTGATATAATACAATAGACAACAAGTTTTAGATCAATAACTGTAGCGGAATAAGCAATCCATTAGAAGAGACAAGTAGAGCATAATATCTACTATCTTCTACGATTTAAAAGTTCACCATCAATCTTATCGCTGGGACTCAACTTAATAAATAATCCACATCATCAATTTTATCGTTGAGACTCAACTTTATAAATAATCCACATCCACAAATCATCCATGCACTACGGCCCAATAATATTCATTATTATCACTATTGGTCATGATCATGCCAAACAACAATTCATCTTTGCACCCTTGGCCGAAGAGAACCCATGGTCATGATCATACCAACAACTGTCCATCAATGCACTACGGGCCAATGAGGACTTTTACCAATTCATTTGTAACATTACAGTTCATGAGTAATTCTTTAGTATCATTAGTGGTCATGATCATGCCAAACAACAATTCATCTTTTCACCCTTGGCCGAAGAGAACCCATGGTCATGATCATACCAACAACTGTCCATCAATGCATTACGGGCCAAAGATGACTTTTATCATAATATAAGCATGAGGATGATGACAATGATATAACCATCAATTAAACGAAATTAAGGATAAATATTAAAGACTTTAAATTTATACAGAGTTTTAAAATGTCTAAATTGTCAACACGATACTGCTTTGTGAAGTAAAATTCAAGAATAATATTCACTATCAAAAATAATTTGGAAGAAAAGAAATCAATTTTCCTGATGAATAATACCTGGATGAATAGTACCCCGTGAATAGTATTTTATAAATAGTGTCATACGTATGAATAGTGTCGTACATATGAATAGTGCCTTATATATAAATAGTGACATATAAATGAATAGTACTCCGGCATAAAAAGCTTAAAATTTAACATGAATGTTTAGAAAAATATCCTTGTGAAGCAATACTAGATGAAGTGCAAATTTCAAGGATATTCTACTAATTTGAAGGAGTATAGAAGCAATACTTAATAAAATGAGTGTAAAATTCAGAATCTGAAATAAAATAATATTACTTACATACTACAGAGTATGGAAGAAAATATTATTTCTTACGAATATTGAGCAAACATAATATCCCTTGCAACTGTTGAACAAAAATAATATTCCTACGAATATTGAACGAAGATAATATTCCTTACGAATATTGAACGAAAATAATATTTCTTGCGAATATTGAAAGAAATAAAATTTCTTACGAATACAAAAAATAATATTGTAAGCGAATATGAAATAAATAATACCCCTTACAACTGTTGAACGAAAATAATATTCCTATAAATATTAAACGAAAATAATATTCCTTAAGAATATTGAACGAAAATAATATTCCTTACGAATATTGAACGAAAATAAAATTTTTTACAAATACGAAAAATAATATCCTAAGCGAAAATGAAATAAATAATACCCCTTACCTTAAAAAGAGAGCAATTCCGAATGGTATAGCGGAGATATTCTTGAAGAAAACTTGCACTGTTTTCTACACTCAAAGCTTTCTTAAACTCTAAAGAAATAAGCTCAATATTATAGAAGAAGAATTCTCTTATTCTGGTGTGATTTTCATTTCTAAACTGAGTATCCTATTTGTAGGAGAATGAAAGGACTATTTTAATTTTCTCACGGGTGAACAGAAGAAAAGTTTGACGGACGAATTCGTCGAATTTTTCTGATTTTACTATGCAAACACTATGCATAATAAAATATAATATATTCTATTTTACGTAAAAAAAAAACAAAACTTATTATATATATATATATATATATAAAACAAAACTGAGATAAATTTCTCATGAATATTTTGAAAAATGGGTAAGTGGGGATCTATATAATAAGTGAAATTTACAACAAATACTTTATAAAATACCCCTCTATTTATCTCAACTCACTTGGCTTCACAAAACACATTTTTAATAACATTCATCATTAATATTATAACTCAAAATATTAACAACCAAATCATTCCCAGGAAAGAGGGGGCTTTCTAATAAGGATTTCTCTCTATTGGCGTGCAATTAGGTGACCAAACCCTTTTCCTCGACATAATTTTTTAGACATCATCAATAATGCAAATAATAATATGAATAATTTTGTCGTCTTAATTATTGATTTAATAATATAAAATATTGTGCAGATGATACTGTGACAATAATTGAATCAATAATGTGAGATACTATGCAGCAATTACTATAGCAATAATTGAATAAAACTGAGCGACTTTTCACGTAAGCATCAATAATCAATATCGTGTCCTACTATGGAACCACGCGTATTACTGTACTGTTATCACCGAGTATTTCAATAGTTAACGGTAAAACTTTCGACGTTATTATTATAAAAAGATATTTTTGTCATTTTCTCACTCCGACAGTAATTCTGTTGTGGGGTCCACCAATGATTGTGTCGTCGTACGAATATTCCCTGATAAAATGAATATTCCCCGACCAATCGAATATTTTATAACAACTTACACACTTTGCAAAATTTGTAAATATTACCCAAAACTATAACATTATATCAAATCCACACCTTAATACTCAAAAAAATTATTTAGAGAGAATTAAATCTTTATTCATAAAAGTTGGGGTCTTACAACAAACATCTAAATGCTTCCACGTAAATAATCCCCTATAATAGGGTTGTTCATCTCAGTTTTAATATACCAGTCCGCACCAAAGTAAGTTTGGTTTGGATAAGCTTCAAAGGTAGTTTAGAGTTCAACGAACATCAATTAAGAATTAGTTGAATCAAAAGTTCAATGACAATGTGAGGGTTTAGCAACGACATGTTATAAAGTAATGATGAACTATAAATGAATAGTATGATACATCAAAGTCATGCTTTAAGAATAACTTTCAAAGCAATAAAAATATATAAAGAACCTAGCTTAAACAACAATGATAAGATAAGGTTACATTTTCCAATAAGGAAACAAAATTAAGAACTTTGCTCGATAGAATTCAAGAACTTGCGTAATTTGATAAACAAGACAGAATAACAACTTTTTTTATATAAAGAAATAAGGTTTAGGAATTTGCGTAATAATAATAATTAAGTTAGGGTAAAGAAACTTGCTCAAAGAAAGTTTAGTGTTAGAGAACTTGAATAAAGTAAGTAAGATAGGATAAACTCAAAAAGATATTAGGGTTCATAAATTTGCGTAACAATAACAACTTAACTGTCTTATTAGAGATAGAGAACTTGCATAATTGTAATAAGATAGGGTAAAAAGACTTGCCTCGTGCGTAGGTTAAACGATCACTAGTCACGTTCACCACAAGTCCTACACATACCATATGTATTGACAACACTCATTATTTATACTAATATTAACTTCATGAGTTTAGTTCCTACTTTTAGTATAGCTCGTTAGCTTAGTTTAAGTTTAAACAACATCACATCTTTTCATAAGCATCACATTTTAGCTCTCTTACAAGTAATCAAATTTTCATGACATTGTACCATATACACATTAACAACCTGATATAACATCCTATTACATGTTCAACATGTTATCATTCTCTTTCGATTAGGTTAAATTAACACACAAAGGACTGCACTTGCATACGTGCATCCTGACGCCCTCCGATTGCCTTTGAGTGAACATCAGTCCTAAAGATGGCTATTTTGACCCCTACTAACGACATCAAACTAAAAATAGTAAAGAAAAAAGGTGTAGGTCTACTCTTCCTCATTCCGGATCATCTTGAATCGTATTAATTGGACTTCGTATGAAAATATTATACCCATTTTAGTAAAACATGTTCGGTCAGATGTTCTCTAACTTTCGTAAGACTGTCTACCCCATGTCGGGACGGGGGTTTTGAACTATAAAAGCCCACCGGGGCGAGTTCCCCATCGGGGTGGCACAAAAATGCACTGGTACGCCCATCGGGGCGAAGGTACCTGGTATTAGCTTCTGCAGTTCGCAAACGAACACAGCAGAAAGCCAAATTAGGCCTAAAAGCTCCTTTCTAACAATCATTCCAACTTACCCAAGTTGTAATAAGTTTACAGAAACATAAAATAATGTTTCTACCATGTTTCTAACCATATAAACAATTTAAACATCAAAATTACAACCTCTAAATTCACTGTTCTTACTATTTCTTTACTTTTAGACATTCTTAGCCAAACAATTTACTGTGAATTCGTTTTACAACCAAAACAATTCGTTTAAATCATATTGTTTTTGTTTCTTCATGCATTTTCACAATCAACAAACAATTAATAGTTTATTACAAGAATTAAGCATCAATTTTGACTCTAAAATAAGTCATATCATATATATTTCACTGCAATTCAATTTCTTCACTTTTGAACCTATTTCCATGAATTTGATTACTCTAAATCATGAATGAATGATATAAAACATGTTATAAATGTGACGCCCCCAAAATTAGGTATTCATCACCCATCTTGAGTCGCCAAATACATGGTACAGAATTCAAATATAACTTAATAATACAGTTGTCGTATAAAATACGACGAAACATAAATTGAGAGTTTTAATAAGAATATTATCATCTAGATAATATCCACACCCAATGGAGTCCTCATAAAATTTATTGTCACACTATTTAACAGAATAGTGAGAACTACTAATGCTATCTTCTGGACCATCACTCCATTCTCCGACTAGTCCCGACTACGTTCTCATTTCCTGAAGAGAACAGTGAAAGAAAGGGTGAGCTCAACTAGCCCAATAAGAAATATTATGACTAAGATAATGCAGAATAAATTATCGTTAGTCCTCAACAGTGTTAAACTAATAAAATACAATAGACATCAAGTTTAACTGCAGCGGAACAAGTAATCCATTAAAAGAGTCAAGTAGAGAATAAAATCTACTATCTTTTATAATTTAAAAAGTTTTCATCAATCTTTATCGCTGAGACTCAGCTTAATAAATAAACCACATCATCGAATCATCCCTACACTACGGGCCAAGGATATTCATTAAATCATCAATGGTCATGATTATACCGAATAATCCCTGGTCATAATCATACCAAGTCCATCTCTGCACGTAAGCCAAAGATATACAATTCAATAATCAACAGTTCATCTTCGCACGTAAGCTAAAGATAACTTTCATCACCATATAAGCACGAGGATGATGACAATGATATAAGCATTAATCAAACTAAAACAAGGATAAATATTAAAGACTTTAAATTTATCCAAATATTATCAACCACTCATAATCTAATATTATTAATATCATAACAATATTTTAATCACCTCTAAACTTATAAACAAATTATTTTAATTATTTACACTTTACCAAATAATGCATTTAATCATTCAAAGAATGCCATAATCATAAGATTTTATCACCAATGATCAAATCCCTTATCAACTATCTACATATACCTTATAGGATTTCCCAGCCATAAAATCCTATTTTTCCAACTTTGTTACTTCACATAACATATTTAACTCATATGTTCGTAACTAAACCATTTTCATGAAAAATACCAAATCAGTCCCAAAAATATTTCTTTTCTGGGATTTAGAATAATATAGTCCCATAAAGAACATATATTTTTCTCAGAATTTTTAAAATTCATTTACTATTTTTCAAAAAATCAATTTCCAATTAATTCCTTAAGAAATTAGCTACCTCAAGTTTATCTCCAAAAATTCCCAAATCTTGGCAGGATCTTACACATGTTAACGTGAGCTTCAGTTTAAATTTCATGGTCATCAGAGTTATAGAACTCTGGTTATAGCATTTTTAGTCGGAAAAACCTATATATTGAAATGGTCATAACTTGCTCATTTTAAGTCGGAATGAGCTCATTTTTGGACAGGAGGTTCTTTATACCATAAACGTTCATGTCCCAAAAGGCCAGAATTTTTCTCACAAATTAAGTGGCTGAAAGAGCCCTTCTAAAATCTGGATAGTAGCATTTCGATAATTTCCAACTTTTGACTCCTTTGCTAAAATCGGTCCACACGAAAATCTACACCACCTTTTCCAGTGATTCCACTTGAAGATGCTACAAAACTCATAGATCTAACTCTAGAACTTGACCACTTTCAAAACTTCAAAATATAATAGGAGATATGGTCAATTGAATTTCATGTTCTATTTTTACCAAAATCAGATTTTCAACCCTTTGTGATTTCTAAGAAACTTTTATGTTTTCACATAATAACCAACATAACTCATCATAACACTTACTAATACTTCATATACCCATGATTTTCATCAGTTCAAAGCTTTTATTATGACTCTCATCATAATCAACGTAACCAGATCATTTTCACAATTTAATAATGAATGAATATAAAGGATTATTCACCATGCATGTGGTAATCCACATAGACAGGTTATTCCAACAGAATAATAAAGAATGGAATAACAGAAAGATTCACTATGCATGTGATAGAGATCTCACAGATAGGTTATTCCCAACAAAATAATAAATAATGGAACCAGTCCCACCAGAACGCCTTATGAGACGGGATATTCCGCGAGAATAATAAATGCGAATAATAAATAATGGAACCAGTCCCATAAAACGCATGCACGTGATATATTTCGATAGAATAATAAATGCGGAATAATAAATAATGGAACAAGGTCCGACGTAAAACGCATGCATGTGGATATATTTTGATGTAATAATAAAGAATGGAATAACAACGAATTTCACCATGTATGCAAATTGCTTAAATAAAAGTTATTCCAACGAGAATAATAAAGAATTGGAATCGTCAAAGTAAATTACATGCCAAGGCGAGATATTCCAACAAAATAATAAAAATGGAATAATAGAAGAATTTCACCATGTATGCGGTACTTATAAATAAAGAGTTATTCTAACATAATAATGAAGAATGGAATAATAGAAGAATTTCACCATGTATGCGGTACTTGCGACATAAGCAAAGTTATTCCAACATAATAATGAAGAATGGAACAACGTAAGAATTTCACCAAGTATAGGGTAGATCATCATGATACAAAGTTATTCCAATGTAATAATAAAGAATGGAATAACAGAAGTTCTCTTCATGAATATGAAAGAAATAATACCCCTTGCAGGTACAACAAATAATATCCCTTACCTCAAAAGAAGACTGGATACTGGAATAGTGAGGGATCAGACTTCTCTTCTTCTTTCTCTCAATAATTTCTCTCTATAATATTGGCTCTAAAGCTTTAGTGAATTGGTGAGAAATGAAGGAAGAATGAGCTTCTATTTATAGGAAAATATAGTTTCGATAATTGCACGTTTTGGGGCTCGAAAAATTATAGTACAATACCTCCAACTTTTCTTTCATTTTTAATTCAGTCATCCAAGTATTATCAAACTTTCACCACCTCCCCTAATAGTAAATCATGTGAATCAATAGTAAATCATGTGACTTAATAGTTCTAAACATGTGAAAAAATTAATTACAGTATAGTACCTCCATCTATACCTCTATTTTTAACTTAGTTATGCAAGTATCATCAATCTTGCACCAACTCCCCTAATAGTAAGTGAATGTGACTCAATAGTAACTTGTGAATAGTACTCCGACACGAAAAGTGCCCTGAATACCCGATTGAACAATATAATCTCCAGACATTAATTATTATCGAAATAAATTTTGATTTCTACTAACACAAATAATCCCAACACAATGGAACTATCAAATTCATCTTTAATGAACACGAACTTAATCATCATTAATATTATAATTCACAATATTTAACAACCAGGTCGTTCCCAGGAAAGAGGGGGCTTTCCAATAAGGATTTCTCCCTATTGACACGCAATTAGGTGACCAAACCTCTCCTTGGCAGAACTTCTAGACATTGTATATATTGCAATTTAATAATATGAATAACTTTTTCGTTTCAATTATTGATTAATAATATATCATATAACGCAGATGATACAGTGACAATAATTGAATCAATACTATGAGAGATATGATGCAGCAATTACTGTAGCAATAATTGAGAATAACTTACTGAATTCTTACGTAAGCATCAATAACCAATACCGTGTGCTACTATGCAACCACGCATATTACTGTACTTTTACTACCGAGTAGTTCAACAGTTTTAACTGTAAAACTTTCGCCGTTATTTTTATAACAAGATAATTCTATCGTTTTCTTACTACGATAATACTTCCGTTGTGGGGTCCACCAATAATTTTTCCGTCGTACGGATATTCCCCGACAAAAAGAATATTCCCCGACCAATCGAATATTCTATAACAACTTCCATACTTTGCAAAATTTATAAATATTACCCACAACTATGACATTATATAAAATCCACACCATAATATTAAAAAAAATATTTCGAGAAATTTAAATCTTTATTCATAAATTCTGGGGTCTCACAATAAACATCCATTAACACATACAAACTCGTATTTTTAACAATTATCCACAAAAATCAATTATAAAGAACTTTTTAAAAAATAAAACAAAAACTTTAAAACTAAGAATTCTACCTTTGCTTTCTTGTTTAGCTTAGCTAGAAGATGACTACAAGACTTTGATTGTTACTCCTTGTTTCTACAGAATTTCTTCTCACAATTTCTCTCTCAAGCTCTCTCTCGAGCTCTCTCTTCTTCTCTGTATTCTTTGCAAATAAGTTAGGCCAAGTTTATAACACGTAAAGAAAATAAAACGGATAAAAGACATAATACGCATGATTAAAGCATCAGTTACACAACTAGGAAATCAATTTTATCAATTTTAAAATTCAAAAGCCATAAGGCCTTGTTAGGCAAAATACTTTTAAACCCTCTTTTAATTTATTTTTATATTACTTATAAAGTATAGTTCACTTTGTCACATTTTATTTAATTAAATTCCCATCTTCAAATTTAATTAAATTAAAACTAACAACAACTTATTAACATACCACATTATCAAATTACCACAGAATTATAATTTTTTATTATAATTTTATTTAATAAATTAATACATTACTATTATTTACTAAATTAAAAATGACCTTTTAATAATTTATTTAATCATAATCAACTTTATAATTTACTCATTAAATTAAATTAGAATATTAATTCATCACTCTTTTAATTTAATTAACTTCAAAATACCAAATTACCAATTATCAACTTAATTAACATATTACCTTAATTAAGTTAATTTCCCACAACTCATGAATTATTTATTTAACTAATAAATAATCAAATTAAATAAATATTTATTTAACAATAAACATATAAAATAAAATATTTATTTAATTCAATAAATATTTGAAAGTAGACATAAAATTCTTGATTGTTACAGACCGTCATATTCAGTCGCTAATGATAGCATTAGCGAACGCTATTAGCGACGGGTATCCAAACTAGTCGTTATTTGATATTAGTGACCGACGTGCCTTCGCTACATGGTCGCTAATTTGAATTTTCCACCTTTAATTTTGGTGCATATTTACCGCCTTTTATCTGCGACCGCCTTCGGTCGCTTATTGCCGTAATAGATCATTTTGACTTTCTCAGTACTTTGACCGTTAAGTCAATTAAAATCAGCGATCGTATGTGGTCGCACAACGCGGTCACTGATCATTTTAAAATAGATCTGCTCCTGATCTTCTACTAGAAGCTACAGAAAGAAAGGAAAAGAAGAAGAGAGAAGGAGGAGAAGTCGCCCACCTGCCACCACCACCGTAGATGATTACTGCCACTGCGATGCAAGACAAATGCCGCCACTACCATGCCAAACACCACCCACATAGGTATTTATCAATCTATCTCTTTCATTTATATATAGTGTTCAATTTGGGATTTATTTTGAATTATATATTGCATATTTATGTGTTTATATGAGTTTGATTTGATTATTTAGTTTAAATTTGTGTTAGATTTATGAAATGGCAACTAGCATGTTGATTATATAATAACAATGTGATATTTAGTTTCAATTTAGCTTTAATTTGTGCAATTTTAGGGCATACATGTTCATAATTTGATATTGAGGCTTATGTTAATGTATTGAATGAGATAATTGCTTCAATTTGAGTTTTTTTTTATCTTAGTGTATAAATTTATAGTATAATTTGTAAGTTGTTTGCAGTGGTTAGACATAAATTATAATTAAAATAATATAATATTCATTATTATATAATAGTACTAAAATACATAAATTAAATATTAAACTAAATTAAATATAATATAATAACATATAAATAAAATAAATAATAAAAAAACAATACAAAGTAAAGTAAAAATGTGACGCTCCCAAAATATGTATACATCACTCATTCTGAGTCGCCAAATACATGGTACAGAATTCAAATACAAACTTAATTATACAATTGTCATGTAAAATACGACAAAACATAGCTGAGAGTTTTAACATGAATATTGTCTTTTAGACAATATCCAAACTCAAATGGAGTCTTCATTATAATTATTATCACACTATTTTATAAAATAGTGAGGACTACTACATCCACCATCTCTGTGACGCCCCGAAAATAAGTATACATCACCCATCTTGAGTCGCCAAATACATGGTATATAATTTAAATACAAACTTAATTATACAACTGTCATGTAAAATACGACATAACATAACTGAGAGTTTTAACAGTAATATTATCTTCTAGACAATATTCAAACTCAAATTCAATCCTCATTACATTTATTATCACATTAAATAGTGAGGACTGCTAAAACAACCATCTCAGACCGTCACTCCATTCCCCGACTAGTCCCGGCTACGTTCTCATTTTTTGAATAGAACAATGATAGGAAAATGGTGAGCTCAGTTAGCCCAGTAAGAAACTAAGATAATGCAGAATAAATTATCGTTAGCCTTCAACAATGTTAAACTGATAAAATATAATAAACATCAAGTTTAACTGCAGTGGAACAAGCAATCCATTAGAAGAGTCAAGTAGAGCATAAAATCTACTATCTTCTATAATTTAAGAGTTTATCATCAATTTTATCGTTGAGACTCAGCTTAATAAATAATCCACATCATTGAATTATCCATGCACTACGGCCCAAGGATATTCATTAATATCATGTCCATGAATTATCTATGCACTACGGGCCAAGGATATTTGTGTAATCACTAATAGTCATGATCATGCCAACAACTGTCCATCAATGCACTATGGGCCAATGAGGACTTTTATCACATCATTTATAACATTACAGGTCATGATTATACCGAATGATCTCTGGTCATAATCATACCAATTAACAGTCCATATATGTACTACAGGCCACAGATGACTTTCATCAAAATATAAGCATGAGGATGATGACAATGATATTAGAATTCAATTAAAAAAAAGCAAAGAATAAATTTTTAAAGATTTATAATTTAATTTATCCAGAAATCAATAATGTCCAAATTGTCAACATGATACTTCTTTGTGGAGTAAAATTCAAGAATAATATTATATCAAAAATAATTTAGACCTAAAAGAAATCAATTTTGTCATGAATAGTACCCCGGGTGAATAGTAACTGAGTGAATAGTACCCCGTGAATAGTACTCTGGTATGAAAAAGTTAAAACTTATCAAGAATACTCAGAATAATATTTTCATGAAAAGATAATGGATGAAGCGCAAATTTCAAGGATATTCTACTAATTTCATGGAGTATAGAAGCCAAAAGATAACAAAATGAGTATAGAATTCAGAATCTGAAATGAAATAATATTACTTACATACTACATAGTATGGAAGAAAATACTATTTCTTGCGAGTATTGAACAAAAATAATATCCCTTACCTTAAAAAGGAGTGTATTCCAACTAGTATAGCGGGGATATTCTTGAAGAAAATTTGAACTGTTTTCTACACTCAAAGCTTCCTAAAACTCGAAAGAAATACACTCAATATTATAGAAGAAAAATTTTATGATTCTAGTGTATTTTCAATTCTAAACTAAGCATCCTATTTATAGAAGAACGGAAAGGATACTATTTGAATTTAGAAAATCACAGGTGTACAGTAAAGGATTCAAGGTCAAAATTTTCACGGGCGTCGAATCGAATTTTTTTTTTTAATTTTACTATGCAAACACTATGCAGACACTATACAAATACTATGCATAATAAAATATAATATATTCTATTTTTTATAAAAAAATAAAACTTATAATATATAATAATAATACTCCCTCTTTTCCTGAACCTCCCCCCCATTTCCATTACCATTATATATATATATATATATATATATATATATATGTGTGTGTGTGTGTGTGTGTGTGTGTATATATAAACAAAAGCTGAAAACTTCTCCGATAGTTTTGAAAAATGGGTAAGTGGGGGTCCAAATAATAAGCCAAAATTATAACAAATACTTCATCAAATCCCCTCAATATTTTTAACAACATTTATTCATCAATAATATAACTTGAAATATTAACAATCAGATCATTCCCAGGAAAGAGGGGGCTTTCTATTAAGGATTTCTCCCTATTAGCGCGCAATTAGGTGACCAAACTCTTTTCCTCGACATAACTTTCTAGACATCGTCAATAATGCAAATAATAATATGAATAACTTGTCATCTCAATTACTGATTTAATAAAATAAAATATTGTGCAGATGATACTGTAACAATAATAGAATCAATAATGTGAAATACTATGCAGCAATTACTGTAGCAATAATTGAGTATAACTGAGTGACTTCTCACGTAAGCATCAATAATCAATACCGTGTGCTACTATACAATCATGCGTATTACTGTACCTTTACCACCGGGTATTTCAACAGTTGAACAGTAAAACTTTCGCTGTTATTTTTATAAAAAATTATTTCTGTCGTTTTCTAACTCCGAGAATAATTCTGTTGTGGGGTCCACTAATTATTTTGTCGTCGTACGAATATTCCCTGTTAAAACGAATATTCCCCGACCAATCGAATATTTTATAACAACTTCCTTACTTTGAAAAAATTTATAAATATTACCCACAACTATAACATTATATCAAATCCACACCATAATATTCAAAAATATATTTTGAGAAAAAATAATCTTTATTCATAAAAGTTGGGGTCTTACAATCTCGGACCGTCACTCCATTCCCCGACTAGTACCAGCTACGTTCTCATTTTCTGAAGAGAACAATGAAATCAAAAGGGTGAGCTCAACTAGACCAATAAGAAATATTATGACTAAGATAATGCAGAATAATTTATTGTTAACCTTCAATAGTGTTAAACTGATAGAATACAATAAACAACAAGTTTAACTGCAGCGGAACAAGCAATCCATTAGAAGAGTTAAGTAGAGCATGATATCTACTATCTTCTATGATTTAAAAAGTTTATCATTAATTTAATTGCTGAGACTCAGCTCAATAAATAATCCACATCACTGAATTATCCATGCACTACGGGCCAAGGATATTCATTAGTATCACATCCACGAGTTATACATGCACTACGGGCCAATGATATTCGTGTTATCACTAATGGTCATGATCATGCCAACAACTGTCCATCAATGCACTACGGGCCAATGAGGACTTTTACCACATCATTTGTAACATTCCAAGTCATGATTATACTGAATAATCCTTGGTTATAATCATACCAATCAATAGTCCATCTATGCACTACGGGCCAAAGATAACTTTCATCACTATATAAGCATGAGGATGATGACAATGATATAATAAATTAATTAAATGAAAGCAATGATAAATTTTAAAGATTTATAATTCAATTTATCCAGAATTCAATAATGTCCAAATTGTCAACATGATATTGCTTTGTGGAGTAAAATTCAAGAATAATATTGTATCAAAAATGATTTGGACAAAAAAGAAATCAATTTTTGTCATGAATAGTACCTCGGGTGAATAGTACTCGAGCAAATACTACCCCTTGAATAGTACTTCAGGAATAGTACCCCGTGCATAGTACCCCGACCTAAAAAGATAAAAAATTATCAAGAATGTTCAGAATAATATTTTCGTGAAAAGATACTAGATGAAGCGCAAATTTCAAGGATATTCTACTAATTTCACGGAGTATAGAAGTAAAACTTATCAACATGAGTGTAGAATTAAGAATACGAAACAAAATAATATTACTTACATACTATAGAGTATGGAATAAAATATTATTATATACCAATATTAAACAAAAATAATATTCCTTACCTTAAAAGGAGAGTATTTTTGACTGGTAGGGCGGGGATATTCTTGAAGAAAACTTATACTATTTTCTATGCTCAAAGCTTCCTTAAACTTTAAAGAAATACGCTCAATATTATAAAAGAAGAATTCTCTAATTCTGGTGTGATTTTCAATTCTAAACTAAGCATCCTATTTATAGGAGAATGGAAGGATACTATTTAGGAAAAAAAATCACGGACTGCACAATAAAGAAAAATTTTCACGGACGAATTCGGCTGATTTCACATGATTTTACTATGCAAACACTATGCATAATAAAATATAATATATTTTATTTTTCATAAAAAAAACAAAACTTATTATAATATATATATATATATATATATATATATATATATATATATATATAAATTGAGATAACTTCTACCTACAATTTTGAAAAATGGGTAAGTGGGGGTCCAAATAATAAGCCAAATTTATAACAAATACTTTATAAAAATCCCCTCTATTTATCTCAATTCACTTGGCTTCACAAAACATGTTTTTAAACAGTAATTATTCATCTATAATATAACGTGCAATATTAACAACCAGATAATTCTCAGGAAAGAGGGGCTTTCCGATAACTATTTCTCCCTATTGGCGCGCAATTTGGTGACCAAACCCCTTTCCTCGACAGAACTTTCTAAACATTGTCAATAATGCAAATAATAATATGAATAACTTGTCATCTCAATTATTGATTTAATAATATAAAATATTATGCAGATGATACTTTGACAATAATTGAATCAATAATGTGAGATACTATGCAGCAATTACTGTAGCAATAATTGAGTATAACTGAGTGATTTCTCACGTAAGCATCAATAATCAATATCGTGTGCTACTATGCAACCACACGTATTACTGTACTTTTATCACCGGGTATTTCAATAGTTAACGGTAAAACTTTCGCCGTTATTTTTTGTCATTTTCTCACTCTGACAGTAATTCCGTTGTGGGGTCCACCAATGATTGTGCCATCGTACGAATATTCCCGAATATTCCTCGACCAATCGAATATTTTATAACCACTTGCTTACTTTGCAAAATTTATAAATATAACCCACAACTATAACATTATATTAAATCCACACCATAATATTCAAAAATATATTTTGAGAAAAATTAATCTTTATTCATAAAAGTTGGGGTCTTACAAAAAAAATTTCCCCTTAATTTACTTAATTTTCCCCTACTAAAATCAACTAATTAAGTAGCATTTACTTAGTTTTCACTACTAAATTTATATCAACTAAGTAGTATTTTCTTAGTAAATATTACTTAGTTTCCCAATACTAATTAAAATAAATTAAGTAGCATTAATTTACTTAGTTTTACACTATTAAATAAAAATAAAATATTATAATAACATAAATTTATATTATTTTGTATAATATAAGATAATATAAAATAAAATAAAATAATATATCATAACATAATATGACATAACATAAAATGAAATAAATTCATTAACTTAGTTACATTCCTTAAATTTATTAATTTAAATAATATAATATCATATAATATAATACAAAATAAATTAATAAATAAATAAATAAATAAAATATATTTATTAAAAACTCAACTGCAGCATACTTAAGACCGACTTTTTTCGAAAGCATGTTTTGTAACAAAATATCCATATTTTTTTGGTAAATTATTTATATCACAATCTCTATCATAAAAGTATACTATGGATTTGCGATTAACTGTGACACCCCTAAATCCAGGTAATTCATTTCCATAAGATTTGGTGTTCACTTGATAAAAACATTCATGTCTAACTTACCCAAACATAATAAAATTTAACAATAAACCTTCCCATTAAAGAATTACATCAATAAGTTAAATAAAATCTCTTAGGTTATCTAACCTTTAAATACAAATATCAAGTACGAAAAATTAAATAACTACACCACAAGATTTAAAATAAAGTCTGACAATATAAAAGTCAACAGGTTTACAAGTCTTCAATACTTGTTCATCTTCCCTATTCCTTTACTGGTGGTAGGTTCATCGACCTTCTCAACTTTAGCTGTAATATTTATATAAGCAAGAGTGAGCAAACAATGCTCACTTGAAATGACAATGAATAAACATCATATCAACTTCCAAATGAATAGACTCATTAGAACTGAATAATGTGTTTTATCAATAATAATCAAGAACAAAATTTGAAATATATATCTGAGGGTTAAAAGACCACGAACTATGTCCATAGTTATAAGTATTCTTTCAACTTAAACTTTAACAGTAATAAGACTATAGGGACTCCTCGTACTTAGGGGGATCAACCCTTCGTACAATGTATTGTGCACAAACATCTAAACGCTTACGCGTAAATTATCCCATGTAATAGGGTTGTTCATCTCATCATTTAAAATATAAGTCCGTACCAAAGTAAGTTTGGTTTGGATAAGTTTCAAGGTAATTTAGAGTTTAATGAACATCAACTAAGGATTAGTTGAATAAGAATGTAATAACAATATGAAATGGAATAAATCATAAATGAATCAACATTGTATATTAAGGTCATGCTTTAGAAATAAACTAAAAGCATAAACATTGAATACCATAACATACCTTGCTTGAACAATACTAAGCTAAGGTTAGAATCTTGTTTAGAATTGATTATTGAGCATTCATAATAAATAGTAAATTGAACGATAAAACTTGTTCAACATAAGTGTATCAGAATTTAGAAACTTGCATGCTAAGTAACAAGTTAAAGTAGGAAACATTTTCAAAGTAAGAGTTAGGTTAAATAGCTTTGCACGAATTGTATAAGTAGGATTAAGAATAACTTGCTCACTAATAAACAAGGTAAAGTCAAAAAACTTGCACGATATAATTTAAAGTTAAGAAACTTGCTCAAAGAAAGTTTAGAGTTAGAAAACTTGCCTTGCGTGTAAGCTAAATCGTAATAATTTGATTCATAATATCCTATACACATGTCGTTATGACATAATTAGTTACTACATATACTCTATATACAAATAAATATCTATTTCATGTATGGATTGGTTTTAATCACATAATCAAGTAACAAAACTCATTAATTGTTAATAATATTCTCATTCTTAGTACTATGATACCGCAATTAACAAAAATCACATTCTAACAGTTATAATATTGCATCTTATCAACAATTACAGACTTTGTGTAATAAAAATAAATTTTTTGGCCATTCTACTAGCCGGCGCTGCGGAACCTCAATTTACACTAGGAACAGTGACATGCTGGCTTGAGGCACAGTGAACACAGGTTAGTATTGCGATGCGAGGCTTGGTCTTTGCGCGCTAAGTCCAGCAAGAACTCTCTCCTCTCCACTCTCTCTAGTCTCTCTCAAATTCTCTGTATTCTTTCTTTTCTTTTCTCTCCTTAGGCCTAAGCCAAAAGCTTTTCACGTAGGATAAAACAGACGCTCATAAAACGTATATAACTGCCATATAATTACTATTATAATTATTACATATGAATTATAAGATATTATATAGATATTATTTTGATTTATTTTATTTATTATAATTCAAATTCAAAATTTAAAAGCAATAAGGCTTTGTTTGGCAAAAACTCTTTAAAATAAAGACTTAATATTTTCAAACCTTGTATGGCAAAACTAAATTAAACTCCTTTAATTTATTTTAATAACTCGTTTATAGCATAGTTTATTGTCACACTTTTATTTCCAAATTAAATTAAAATATTATAATAATTCATTTAATCCCTATCAACTCTACTATTAAATTACAACTCTCTAACTATTAAATTAAATTAGAATATTATTTCATAATAATTAATTTCCTTCACTTATTTAATTATTTATTTAACAAATAAATAATCAAATCAAATCAAATCAAATAAATATTTATTCCACAATAAACACATCAATTAAAATATTTATATAATTCACTAAATATTTGAAATTATAATTTAAAATTTCGGATTGTTACATCCTTCCCTCCTTACAAGGATTATGTCCCCAGAATCACAAATCAAACAAATCATTCATCACATTC
This sequence comes from Panax ginseng, assembly GCA_020205605.1. Classification (NCBI taxonomy): domain Eukaryota; kingdom Viridiplantae; phylum Streptophyta; class Magnoliopsida; order Apiales; family Araliaceae; genus Panax; species Panax ginseng. Next base: position 36,604,576 of record CM035129.1, read on the forward strand.
TTCCCTCATTACAAAGATTATGTCCCCAGAATCGAAGACACAAATCAAATAAATAACTCAGGATAATTCTTCATCATTACAGCTTCGAGTTCCCACGTAGCCTCTTCGACATTGTGGTTTTTCCATATCACCTTCACAGAAGGTATCACCTTATTCTTGAGCACTTGTTCTTTCCTGTCGACTATCTGGATAGGAACCTCTTCATAAGACAAGTCCTTATCGAAATGGAATGGTTCGTACTCAATTACATGCTTGTAATCGGGTTTATACGGTCGTAACACCGAAACATGAAAAATATTTTGAACGTGTTCCAACTCTGGAGGTAGAGCTACCTCGTAAACCACTTCTCCTACTCTTCGCAGCACTTCAAAGGGTCCAATAAACATCGGGCTTAGCTTTCCCTTTTTACCAAAACAATTTTTTTCCTTCCAAGGAGAAACTTTTAAGAACATGAAATTTCCTACATCGAACTCACAATCCCGTCTGTGTTGATCAGCATACTTCTTCTGTTTGTCTTGAGCAACTACCAATCTTGTCCTGATGAGTTTAAAAACCTCAGCAGTTTGCTATATCAGTTCTGGTCCTAATAGTTGACGTTCACCAACTTCATCCTAGTATAGTGGAGTTCTACACTTTCTGCCATACAATGCTTCATAAGGCAGCATGCCGATGCTTGTGTGGCAACTGTTGTTGTAGGTGAATTCGACCAATGGTAAATTTTCATCCCAGCTCCCTTTGAAATCCATGATGCATGCTCTAAGCATATCTTCCAACGTTTGGATTGTTCGTTTGCTTTGGTCATCTGTTTGCGGATGGTATGCCATACTAATTCTCAATTGTGTTCCCATGCATTCTTGTAGTCTCTTCCAGAAGTTTGATGTGAATCACGGATCTCTACCTGACACAATTGACACTAGAACTCCATGTCTCGCAATGATTTCTTTAACGTACAACTTTTCCAACTGATCAAGATTGAACCTAATCTTTATTGGCAAAAAGTGTGCTGATTTTGTCAGTCTGTCCACTATCACCAAAATCGCATCATATCCTCTCTGAGTAGTTGGAAAACCCACCACAAAATCCATTGTGATGTGTTCCTACTTCCATTCTGGTATTTCCAAAGGTTGAAATAATTCGTGTAGTCTTTGATGCTTGGCCTTGACTCTTTGACATGTCAAGCATTTCGTAACACATTATGCGACATCACTTTTCATGTTTGGCCACCAAAAATGTTGTTGTAAATCTTGATACATCTTTGTACTTCCTGAATGAATCGAGTATCTTGAGTTATGAGCTTCGGTCAAGATTTTGTCTTTAATATCTAGTACTGCTGGAACCCAAATTTGACCCTCGAATCTTAGCATTCCTTCGGTATCAACCCTGTACATCACCTCATTACCGTCGACCATACTTTCCTTTATTTTCCTGCATTCTTCATCCTGTAGTTGAGCATTCTTTACCTTGTCCACCAAATTTGGGCTTTCTCCCATCTGGAAAAATCTTTCATCGGATTCTTTTGGAAATTTTATTTCCAACTCTAGCCCTACAATCACTAAGATAAGTTCCTCCTGCGCCGTTAACAACATTAATTTCTCACGACCTTTTCTACTCAGGGTGTCAGCAACTACATTTGCTTTACCCAGATGATAAAAGATCTGACAATCGTAGTCTTTTATTAATTCCAACCATCTCCTTTGACGCATGTTGAGATCCTTCTGTGTGAAAATATACTTCAGACTCTTATGGTCTGTGTAGATCTCACATTTCTCTATATAGAGATAGTATCTCCATATATTTAGAGCAAATACCACCACAGCCAACTCTAAATCATGATTCAGATACCTTTTCTCGTATTCCTTCAGTTGCCTTGATGCATATGCGATGACTTTGCCATTTTGCATAAGCACACACCCTAGTCCTTTAAGTGATGCATCACTATACACCACAAAGTTTCCTGTATTATCTGGTAATGACAACACAGGTGCCACACTTACTTCTTTTTCAAGTTTTGAAAACTCTCTTCACACTTCTCCGTCCAAACAAATTTTATAGCTTTCCTTATCAAATTTGTTAACGGAGTAGAAATCTTGGAGAAGTTTTGAATGAATCGTCTATAGTAGCCTGCCAGTCCCAAGAAACTTCACACCTTCGATGGTGTCCTTGGTTGTTCCCAATTAATTATGGCTTCGACTTTTAATGGATCCACTGAGATCTCGTCTTTTTCAATCACATGTCCAAGAAATTGTACATGTTCTAGTCATAATTCACACTTCGAGAATTTTGCGTACAGTTTTTCCTTTCTTAGCGTCTCCAACGTCAAACGAAAATGTTCCACGTGTTCTTCTTGAGATTTGGAGTACACCAAAATATCATCAATAAATACCACCACAAACTTGTCTAAAAATGGTTTAAAAAACCTGTTCATTAAATCTATGAATGCAGCAGGGGCATTGGTCAAACCAAAAGACATCACCAGAAACTCATAATGTCCATACCGAGTTCTGAATGTTGTGTTTGGTACATCTTCATTCCTTACTTTCAATTGGTGATACCCACTTCTCAAATCTATTTTTGAGAAGTATCTAACACCCTTCAATTGATCAAACAAGTCATTTATTCTTGGCAACAGATATTTATTCTTAATAGTGACTTTGTTTAATTCCCTATAATAAATGCAAAAACGCATTAACCCATCCTTCTTCTTCAGGAATAACATCGGTGCTCCCCACGGTGACACACTCGGTTGAATGTACTTCTTGTCTAACAACTCTTGTAATTGTACCATCAGTTCCTTCATCTCTACCGGAGCCATTCTGTATGGGGCCTTTGATATCGGAGCGGTTTTTGGCGCTAAGTCGATCACGAACTGAATCTCTTTGTCGGGCAAAAGTCCTTGCAAATCCTCTGGAAACACATCTACAAATTCCCTATCCATTAGTATCTCTTCCAGTTTCACCCCCTTCCTCTGAGTATCGACTATGTAATCTAAATAACCCACACAACCTTGACTCAACAACTTTTTTGCCTGCATAATCATTAGACATCTCGCATGTCTAGGTGATTTGCTACCATAGAAAACTACCTTTGATGGAGTCATAAGGTTTACACATTTCTTTTGGCAATCAATTATGGCTCCATAATTGAACAGCCAATCCATTCCCAAATTAACATCAAACTCTCCAAGTTTTATCGGAATTAAATCTACCATCATGACATTCCCCTTAATATTCACCCTACAATTCTTGTATACGAACCTAACAGGAATCACCTCCTTATTCGCAATTTCTATGTTTAAATGGAAATTTAATTCTTCATTAGGCAATCCTAACCTATGAGCAAATTCATCAGATATAAACGAGCAAGTAGCACCCGAATCAAATAATACATAAGCATCTATATCATACTAATTGGGATAATACCTGACAAAACATCTTTTGATTATACAACATCATGCACAATCATGTTGAAAGTTCTAGTTGTGGGTCTGTTTGATGACGTTGGTCCCGCAATGGTCAATGTGCCTCCACTGCTACCTCCCTTACTTCTTATTATCTCTTCAACTTTTTTCTTAGGGCATTCACGAGAAAAATGATATTTTAACCCGCACGTGTAGCAAACATTCTTCTTGGGTTGATTGTAATTTGGGGCAATGTGACCTTCCTGGCCACAGTTAAAGCATACACGCTTCCCCCTTAAGCACACACATGTATGAAACTTCTCTAATATAGCACATACTTCGAACTTCTTTTTCTACTGGTTACCCTGCTGGTTTCCAGCACCAAAATTTCCACTCCATTTTCTCTTTAGGTTTTTGTTACCATTTCCACCACTACCACCACCATTCTTACCTTCACCTTCATTCTTCTTCTTTCTTTGTTCTTGATTGTAATTTGTCACAGCCTCGCCTCCACCCTCAGCGAGAATTGCCTTCGCAAGCACCATTGTAAACGTCTTTAACTGGAATAGGGAGACTCTGCTGTACAACCAGTGTTTTAGTCCCTGCTCAAATCTCTTAGCATTACGCTCATCTGTGTTGACATGATATGGCGCAAACCTCGCCAGTTCGTTAAATTTTGCGGCATACTTTGATACCATCATTGATCCCTGCTTCAGTTCTAGAAACTATACCTCCATCTGATTCTTTGAACTCTTTGGGAAATAAGTCTCGAAGAATATCTCCTTAAACCTATCTCAAGTCATCACCCCTTGTCCTCCTAGAGTTCTATTAGCTTGCCACCAATAACTAGCCTCTACTTTCAACATAAATGTTGCAAAAGCAGTCTTCTGATTCTCACCTACTCTAGCTACGTCAAACACTTTCTCTATCTCTCTGATCCAGGTCTGTGCCTCAACTATATTCATGGACCCATAGAATTCTGGTGGTCCAACCGCCTTGAAGTCCTTAAATGTCATAGCTTGATTTTGTGGTTGATTCTGTAATACTCCTGTCAGAAATGTCACCAACTGCTGGACTAGGTTAGCTTTAGCGTTGTTATTATTGGTAGATCCCTCAGGGGTTTGTTGTCATGGCTGACGTCTTCTTGGAGGCATTTTCTAATAAAAACACACTTATTAGATTATCACTTAATTCCTCTAAGTATTTTCTAATTAACTTGCACACCATAAAAGATATTGCATAACACTGTGAGAGCCCTAAATCCGGATCCCAAATCACCACGGATCTGGTACAATCATTCTATAACTATTTGCGGAAGATATAAACATAAATTGTTTATACATTAAACTTTACACACTATTCCCCAAGGTCGAGTAACCTTAACTTATACACAATTCATTGCCCTATCTGACATACAAAGATATAATCATACATTACTGTTACAAATTTAGCTACACACAAAAAAACTAACGTTGCAATTGTCTTTAACCTTTCCTTGTATCCATCGTATTCGCCTTAATCTGCAATATTTTATCATGATATAGCAAGAGTGAGCATGAAAGTTGCCCAACAAGTTTAAATTTTTTTAAGGATATATCAAGATTGAAAGAGTCTGAATAATAAGCTGGCTATAATTCAACAATATAATTGTGAATTAGCACGAACAAACTTTTGACTGAACAAGTATTAAACATGAATAAATTTATCTGGACCGAATGGTAATGAAGGTGATCAACCTTTTACACCTGACTTATACATGCATTATGTACAGAGTACAATTCTACATGGCAATCAAAAATGATTAACCATAAGCATATCTGAATGAAACAACTCTAAGTAGAGTTAAGAAAGAAAAAAACTTGTCAGTTTCGTTGATTACTGTTACGCAATTTATATCGCTTTTTCTGAAGACCTAATATTAGTAATATAGATCTCCAATATTAGAATAATATCATCATAATATATTACTATTATATATATATATAGAATAACCTAAACACATAACACATATCCCTATCAGTCTGACAACACATAAGACTCGATATCAAGTCAAACTATTGCAGTCTGAGTTGAACCCAACACAATTCTAACATCCCGACGGTCTAGTCGGACAATTCACGAGTTTAAGTTCAATTAAACTCTGCCTTAACACTTAACAATTATCTTAGATAATTTATTATTAGTTAAAAATATTTTTCATAAACTCGTAATAATTTTCAAGTAATTATTACCATTTAAAATGATTTTCCAATCATTAATATCATATTTATCTAATTTAAATACCATTAATATTCTAATATCATTAATATTTATTTAAAATTAAATATTAATGAAAATCATAATATAATATTATAATATATTTATAATATATCAAAGTATTTTAATACTTTAAAATCATATTTATATGATTTTTAAATAATTAAATCCATTATCGATAATTGATATTAATATTAAAATATTAATATTTTCATGACAAAATATCAAAAGTTATATTTTATAACTCAAAATATTTTTCTAACCCTTAAATTATTTTTATATGATTTTTAAAGCATTATTTCTAATTTTCCATAATTTATTTAATATATTCAATAAATAAATTAATCACCGTTAATATAAATTTATTAATAAAATTCATCACAAAATATCAAAAGTTATTAAAAATAACTTCAAATATTTTCTAATAGCATAATATAATTTTTCATGATTTTTCATGTATTAAAATCATTTTAAAATAATTTATTTAATATTATAATTAAATAAATTAAATACCTTTTATATCCCAAAAATATTAAATATTTTTGAAATATACTCAAAATAATTAAAACTAATTTTCTAACTTTGAAATAATTTTTCATAATTTATTATGCATTTTTAATAATTAAAAACCATTTTTTTCTAATTTTTAAATAAAATAATTAATTTTCTAAATTAAGTGTCGCTAAAGGTATTTTAGGCGACACAATCGTCGCTAAATGTGTTCTTGGTGTTCTTGATGAAAACCCAAAAATTCTTGTCAGTGAACAAGTGAGCATGTTTGACCGATTCTAATTTCTTGGTTATAAAGTTTCTGGGCTTGTACTATGGTTAAATCTGTAATACTAATGTAATACTACAATCACCGATTTGTGTTCTAGTAATCCTATCACACAACAGAAAGTTATAAGCCTTTGAACTCCTTGTCAGGCCTGTTCTTGAATTTCTGGGTTTCCCAAATATGAAGAACAGCCAAGGTATCCAGTTTGGAAGCCTTGAATCTAGCGTTCTGGAATTTGTCAGTGTTATATTAAGGTTCAATCGTATAGTAGTCATACCAGGGTACAATAATATATCACCAATCTAGTCTAACAACAACATATAAAAGAAATCATGGCTAGTCAAAGTACCTGTCAGGTACATGTTCATGAACAATCTGGGTTTTCCAGATTGTTCTTCAAGCATATCGGTCAACTTAGTTTGACCATGATTAATTTGTATTCTGGTCACGATCTAAGTAACATAAAAACATGGATGTGTAGAACGTATGTAGGGCTACAAGATTAAGTCACTAACACTGACTAAAACACAAACAGTGACAAGATCTGAAGCCCGAAAAATGGTTGTCAGAGTTTTTGGAAAATCTGGGTTGCCCAGAAACCAGACTTCGAGCTCGGTCAACGCACTTTGACAGATCATATCATGCAATCTATACATGATCTGAGCTTGCTTCAAGTTCCAGATCAAAGACCTTACTACAAAGAACAGATCTATAATATAAAACACACCACAACATTAACAGGTAAAGATCTAAGGCCCCTGACATATGGCTGTCAGGCCATATTTTTCAACTTTTTCCAGATTTTTGAAATCTTTAAATTTGTGCATCTAAATGTTATAGATCCTTGATCTAATAACCCAGATCACTTATTAACATCCTAATACACAACTTAAAATAATAAACAACAAAATCTAACATAATATCATACGATTTCTAAGTTTAGGGTTTTTATACCTTATTCATGCTTGATCTTGATTCTGATCCTTATGATCTGATCTTGTAAATCTAAAAGTTGATAATTGCTTTATTTCTCACCCTCTCTCACTCTCATACACGAATTTTGGAGAGAGAAAAGGTCTTGGCTATTTTGAGAAAGTCAAGTGAACTTTAATCTTTTATATTTCTTGATGCATGTATCTAGTTGGTGCAAGGTGGCATGTATTGGCTGATTTGTTTGATATAGAGCACATGGGAGATATTTAGTTGTTTAACCACCCAATATATGGAAAGATTCACACTCCAACTTAATAAAATACAAAAAGGGCATTAATGTCATTTTACTTCCAATTTTAATGATAAATTGGTCTTTGATCCAACCCTTAGGGTTTAACCCTTAGAGTTTAACCCTTATGGTTAAAACCTACGGTTTTCAAAAATACAAATTTCTAAGATTTTCAACTTAGATTTTCAAAATAGAAAATTATGATAATTAAATTATAATTAGATTTTCCTAATTATATTATAATTTCCTAATCATATTAGGACTTAAACAAATTAAGATTAATATTTTTAATTAAGAATTAAAATTAACTAATTATAAATTAGGGCTTCAAATTTACCAATTTAGGGTTATCCCTAATTAAGTTTGTGATTAATACAAAAACTATATACGTTGTATTTAAATCCCCAATTTAGGGTTTCCATATACCGAATTAGGGTTTGACACTGATAAAATTTATCTGGTCAACCCTTGACCCTTAACCATATACTGTACACATAGATGACGATATACATAGAACATATTCACTCATATACTTAATCCTGAATAATTCACCAAAATCCTAGACAGAATTTTGAAATCCTCAAAATTCCTTCCTAAAAATATCAAATGCATACACTAATTTTCTGTCTAGGTCTATTCTTTGACCTTAAATCCATCATTTAAGATTTTAATAAATTGTCTAAATTCTCGGGTTGTCACATTCACCCCTTCTTCTAAGAATTTTGTCCCCGAAATTCACCTTACACCGTGCACCTTACACCATTCATACACAGCATCACATGCTACCAAATACACTACTCTCAAGAGTTAAAAATTTTCAAATCATGTTGAGGGGTCATATAGACCATGAACACATAGTTTTAACGGTGTTCATACCGCAAAACAATACATTACTTGGTATGTTTACAATCATAAAGTAGGTAAATTAACTACCGTTGCTAGTACTTTAGGTGATTAGCCTATCGTACTCTTACGTTATGCATAACGTATTAATCATGTCTAGCGAATATTTACGCTACTTGATTGGATTATTTTATCCAAACAACATAGTTCACCTCAGTCTTATCATAGGATTCCGCACCAAAACAATTTGGTTAGGGAAATTTCTTTCAATGAACACTTAGAGTTTTCATAAACATTAGTCTAGCTGAATCGAATAGCATAGACTCATATCAATAATTCAATTCAAGCGAATTATTTAGGTGTAGCCAAATCCCGTTGGCAAATTAAAATTTTTGAAAATATTTTTGAGAATGACGTCATGATGTCATACTGTATTAACAGTCCGTTTGAGGATGCCGTCATTTTATGACTTTGTCATAACACATCATACAATAGTGGAACATCGACTTTAGATCAAATTCACACTAAGTATTCCTGTATATATAACTCCATCAACTTTTTATCATCTCTGCACCAGGTTACATGGTACTTAAGTGATAAATAAAAATATATTTTGATATTTCAAATCATATTCGTCTAGTTGAAATAAGTAGCATAGACTATACTTTAAACCGTTTCAAAAAATGATTAAGAGTCTACATTTTTTTTAAAGCACATAGTGCGTATTTAGCTTAATGTCAAAATTTCGAAGTCTAGTATAGCTAGGAGTTTTGGAAAACTTATGTCTCCACTAATAATCATTTGCTTAACAATCTATTTGTTCCTATAATCCCCAATTCTCCATTCACACACAACTATACCTAGTTCGTCAAACCACACTTATGAGTTCATAAACTTGCCACAATTATATGAGTTTAAGAACTTACCCTAGTCAGACCTTTGGCGTCCATTCGCTGAGGGGTTCATAAACATTTCATATAACTATGAGTCAAGAATGTCACATAAGTATGAGTTTTAAAAACTCGTACTTAACCTTATATCCTCTACCTATAACCTATCTATCTGTTAAACACATGAGAAAGGAATCACCCTCTTAACATGCATATAGCAAATAACGCGATACAAACATTTCAATGATTATCAGTGTCAGAAACTAAGTGGTTTATACACCAAGTATAATTCCCCGCCCACACAAGGAATCATAAAACTCAGCTGCTGACATGAGTCCTCAATTGAAATCCCCACCTAATCTTAACTCCCTTCTCAATCCGAATTTTATTTAATCCGTATTCATAATCATTTCCTGAATCTGTACCAATTCACACATCAATCTTGCTGTAAACTTTCCAATCATTAGATTGATTCTTTTCCCTGCTATCACCTTATCAGATCACAGGGTGATCTCATCGTATATATTATGATTCATTTCTATATCTTGATCGTTTTGTTTTATGATCTCCTATCCCTGAAATTTTAGTCTTTTAGACTCTATCTATTCACCACTACTGTTCAACTTCATTATCAGAGTTAGGGAACTCTGTATCTTTATAACTCGCCGAGATTCATCTTTGAATCTTACTGACCAACTAACTCTATGTGAGTTAGTACTTATCCTAATCACTACGGTTATTGGTCTTAGGTATTCCTACCTAAGCTTCATTACCAACAACTTTGATACCAACTGTGAAGGCCCCAAATCCGGGTCCCAAATCACCACAGATCTGGTACAATCATTCTATAACTATTTACGGAAGATATAAACATAAATTATTTATACATTAAACTTTACACACTATTCCCCAAGGTTGAGTAACCTTAACTTATACACAATTCATTGCCCTATCTGACATACAAAGATATAACCATACATTATTGTTACAAATTTAGCTGCACACAAAAAAACTAACGCTGCAATTGTCTTTAACCTTTCCTTGTATCCACCGTATTCTCCTTAATCTGCAATATTTTATCATGATATAGCAAGGGTGAGCATGAAAGTTTCCCAGCAAGTTTAAATTTATTTAAGTATATATCATGATTGAAAGAGTCTGAATAATAAGCTGACTATAATTCAACAATATAATTGTGAATTAGCACGAACAAACTTTTGTTTGAATAAGTATTAAACATGAACAAATTTATTTGGACCGAATGGTAATGAAGGTGTAAGACCCCAACTTTTTTTTAATAAAGATGATTTTTTCTATAAATATCATTTTTAAATATTATTGAGTGAATTTGATATAATGTTATAGTTGTTGGTAATATTTATAAATTTTCCAAAGTATGCAAGTTGTTATATAATATTCGATTGGTCGGGGAATATTCGTTTTAACAGGGAATATTCGTACGACGGCACAATTATTGGTGGACCCCAAAATGGAATTATTGTCGGATTAAGAAAACGACAAAATATTTTATGAAAATAACGGCAGAAGTTTTACCGTTAACTGTTGAAACACCTGGTGTTAAAAGTACAGGAATACGCGCGGTTGCATAGTAGCATACGGTATTGATTATTGATGCTTACGTGAGAAGTCACTCAATTTTGTTCAATTATTGCTTCAGTAATTGTTGCATAGTATCTCATGTTATTTGATTCAATTATTGTCTATATTTTATATATTATTAAATCAATAATTAAGATGACAGAGTTATTAATATTATTATTTGCAATATTAATGATGTCTAGAAGTTCTGCCAAGGAGAGGTTTGGTCACCTAATTGCGCGCCAATATGGAGAAATCCTTATTGGAAAGCCCCCTCTTTTCTGAGAACGACCTGGTCGATTAATATTGTGAATTATAATAAAGGTGATAAATGTTGTTAAAATTATTAAGGTGGTTTTTATGAAGTTTTGCTTATTTTATGGACCCCCATTTGCCCATTGTTCAAAATAATCGGTAGAAAGTTATTCAATATATATATATATATATATATAAGTATTATATTATATATATATATATAGATTCACGTGAATCGAGGATTCACATGATTTTCATGTTAGTTAACTTATATAAAGTGAATAAAGGGGGGTGGGGGGGGTTGGTTATATATATATGTCTGGTGTACTATATGTATTATATATATATATATAATATAATATAATATATAATATATATTATATTTTATTTAAAAGTTTTTGTTTTATTAGAATATTTTATTGCATAATATCCTTTCCATTTTCTTATAAATAAGATGCTTAGTTAGAATTGAAATCACACCAGAAATTTCAGAGAATTCTCTTCTATAATCTTAAGCGTATTTCTTTAGAGTTTTAAGAAGTTTTGAGCGTAGTGCAAGTTTTCTTCAAGAATATCCTCGCCCTACCAATCGGGATACTCTTCTTTTTCTTGGTAAGGGTATTATTTCTTTTGTATTCATGAAGAGAACTTACATTATTCCATTCTTTATTATTCATTGGAATAACTTTTGATACACGGACTACCCTATACTTGGTGAAATTCTTCATTATTCCATTCTTTATTATTATGTTGGAATAACTTTTAATCTATCTGAGTTCAGCATACATAGTGAAATTCTTCTGTTATTCCATTCTTTATTATTCTGTTGGAACATCTTGTCTGTGCGTTTACACATGACCTGGTTCCGTTATTTATTATTCTGTTGGAACATCCTATCGGTGCGAATTTTGCATTACCTGGTTCCGTTATTTATTATTCTGTTGGAATATCATGTCTGTGCGTTTACGCATGACCTGGTTCCGTTATTTATTATTCTGTTGGAATAACCTATTTCTGCGGTCTATCGCATGCCAGGTGATTTTTTTTGTTATTCTATTCTTTGTTATACTCAATTGGTTAACGTTTTGACTTTTATACTCCATGAAATTAGTGGAATATCCTTGATATTTGCGCTTCATCCAGTATCTTTTCATGGAAATAGTCTTCTGAGCATTCTTGAATTTTACTCCACAAAATAGTATCATGTTGACAATTTGGATGTTATTGGTTCCTGGATAAACTAATTCTTGAACTTGTTTTTATTGAATTCTTATATCATTGTCATCATCCTCATGTTTATATTTTGTTGAAAGTTATCTGTGGACTGTAGTACATAGATGGACTTGGTATGATTATGACCAGGGATTATTCGGTGTAATCATGACCGTAATGTTACAAATGATGTGGTAAAAGTTCTCATTGGCCCGTAGTGCATTGATGGACAATTGTTGGCATGATCATGACCATTGATGAATACACGAATATCCTTAGCCCGTAGTGCATGGATAATTTATGGTCGTGATACTAATGAATATCCTTGGTCATAGTGCAGGGATGATGTGGATTATTTATTAAGCTGAGTCTCAACGATAAAAATGATGAAAAACCTTTTTAAAGCAAAAAAGATAGTAGATTTTATTCTCTACTTGACTCTTTTAATGGATTGCTTGTTCCGCTGCAGTTAAACTTGATGTTTGTTATATTTTATTAGTTTAACACTATTGAAGGCTAATGATAATTTATTCTGCATTATCTTAATCATAATATTTCTTACTGGGCTAGTTGAGCTCACCCTTTTGCTTTCATTGTTCTCTTCAGGAAATGAGAACGTAGCAGGGACTAGTCAGGGAACGGAGTGACGGTCCGAATGATAGCAGTAGTAGTCCTCACTATTCTATGAAATAGTGTGATAATTAATATAATGAGGACTTATTCTGAGAGTGAATATTGTCCAGAAGACACTATTTGTATTAAAACACACAACTCTTGTTGTATATTTAAGATTGAATTTTTATTCTGTACCATGTATTTGGCGACTCAAAATAGGTGATGTATACCTATTTTGGGGGCGTCACGATTTAGGGTCAAAGCTTGGGGATATGATCCTCATTTGAAATGTGAGATAAGAACTAGGAGGGGAGAGATGGGGAATTCTTTCGCTTGTATGACCTACCTAAGTTTATTTGGTATTTAATTGGTCGATCATAGTATAGGGATAATATGTGATATGTTAATTAACCCTTGTTTTGTGGCAGTATTTGAAAATGACATCCGAGAATGTTGAGAACATCAATGGAGCACAGGAGACCGTTGAGTCTCCACAGATCAATAATCAGGATAATGTGCATCAGGAAGGCGACAATCCTCAGGTAAAAAACAACACTAACCAGACGATGAACGATGGGATGTTCAGAGGCTTTATACAATTCATGCAACATCAGGCAAGAGCAGCTCCTGTCCAAAATGCAGGTGGAAACACTGGCATTACTCGGACGGTAACCGCCAAAGAGTTTAAGGAACTGGGACCACCGGAGTTTTATGAAGAACCAAAACCATTTAAGGTAGAGACGTGGATAAAGCAGATCTGCAAGATATTTGATGTCTTGGGATGCTCCGAGGAACAAAAGGTTTCCTTTGCCACCTTCATGTTGCGAGCAGAGGTAGATTACTAGTGGGAATCTGTAAAGCGTACTCAACCTGCAACACTGAAGATGACTTGGGAGAAGTTCCAAGAATTGTTCAACGATAAGTACTTTCCCGAAAGTATTCATCACATGAAAGAGGTAGAGTTCATCAAGATGGAGCAAAATAACATGACAATGTCGCAGTACGAAGCCAAGTTTGCCGAGTTGTCCTGGTTTGCATCCAATTTGGTTGATAATGAGGAGAGAATGACGTGAATGTTTCTAAGAGGTTTGAAACCCGAGATACGTCAATATCTTATCTCTCATAAACTGTGTTTGTATTCATATGTTGTTAAAAGGGCTCAGTTATTGGAGCACGATAATGAGTCAACCCAACCAAAAGAGAGCAGCCGGCAAAATGATAATACTAGTGAGAGCAGTCATTGAAGCGATGACAACAAGCGTGGATGGAATCAACAGGCCAGAAATGGTAACCACTTCGGTGGTAATCATGGCCAAAACAATAAGAATGGACATTTCAAGAAGAGGAGATTCAACAATGATGGAAAGACGTCAGCACCAACACCCGTTGCTAAGGAAGGAGAACGACCCCCTATCATATGCTTCAAATACGGAGGGGAGGGACACATCAGTCCAAACTGCGCAATGTCGTCAAAAGCATGTTATAATTGTGGAAGAGAAGGTCACCTAGCCCAATTTTGTCGTTCACCGAAGACAAGTTCATCTAGGATGGAGATACCAAAGGCCGTCCCAGAAAATTCAATGCCGGTAGTGCAAGGGAGAGCGTTTGTCGTGACCTCCCAGAAAGCAAGGAACCCGAACGAGGTCATCACGGGTAAGCTTATCATAAACTCTAGCGAAGTATATACCTTATTTGATACCGGTTCTACCCATTCTTTTATTTCTCCTACTTGCGCTCAACGTTTAAATTTGACTCTGGAGAAATTAGACTTTGACTTATCTGTTGAAACTCCGTTGGGAGAAACCTTCATTACATCCATTGTTTATAAGTCATGCTTGGTTCAAATCGGTACCCTCACTTTACCTGTCGATCTTATTTCATTGAAAATACTTGCATTTGACGTAATTCTAGGGATTGATTGGTAAACTACTCAACATGGAAAAATTGATTATTTTCGTAAGGTTGTTAGCTTTCATATTCCTAACCAACCTATTATGAAAATTCAAGCAATCAAACCATTAAAATCAATCACTGTCATCTCAAGCCATAAAACTATTCGTTTATTGAAAAATGGATGTCAAACTTTCTTAGCTCATGTCATGGATCTAAACAAAAATACGTCAATTTTGAATGATATTTCTATTGTTAATGAATTTTCTGACGTATTCCCTAAAGAACTTCATAGCCTACCCCCAGAGCGTGAAATTGAATTTTGTATCGACCTTGAACCTGGTACAAAATCTATTTCCAAAGCCCCATATCGAATGGCTCTTATTGAACTTCAGGAGTTAAAGACCCAACTGCAGGAATTGTTCGACATCGGTTTCATTCGTCCGAGTACTTCTCCTTGGGGTGCTCCTGTTCTATTCGTGAAGAAGAAAGATGGGAGTATGCGACTTTGTATTGATTATCGGGAGTTGAATCATGTCACCATCAAAAATAGGTACCCATTGCCATGTATTGATGACCTGTTTGACCAGTTGCAAGGCGCCAAATTCTTTTCAAAGATTGATCTTCATTCCGAATATCACCAATTGAAGATTAGAACCGATGACATTCCAAAGATGGCTATCAGAACTCAGTACGGGCATTATGAATTCCTAGTCATGTCTTTTGGTTTGACTAATGCTCCTGCTTCCTTCATGGATATGATGAACCAAGTATTCAAGGAATATTTGGATCATTTATGGTTGTCTTTATTGATGACATCCTCATATATTCTAAAAGTCGTGAAGATCATGAGCAACACTTGAGGCTGATACTCCAAAAGCTTCGTGAAAACAAGCTTTATGCCAAGTTGAAGAAATGCGAGTTTTGGCTTGAGGAAGTAGTATTCCTTGGGCACGTAGTATCAAGTCATGGAATATCTGTTGACCCGACAAAGATTGAAGCAATTCAAAGCTGGGAACAACCTAATTAGTGACCGAAGTACGTAGCTTTCTCGGTTTAGCTGGTTATTATCCGAGATTCGTGGAAGGATTTTCTCGAATCGCTAGTCCACTAACTCAGCTGACTCAAAAAGATACAAAATCCGGTTGGAGCAAGGAATGTGAGAAGAGTTTTCAAGAACTCAAGAGGAGACTCATTTCAGCACCTGTTCTGACAATACCATCTGGCTCGGAGGGATTTGTCATCTACAGTGATGCTTCGGGTAAAGGGTTAGGATGTGTTCTCATGCAACATGGGAAAGTCATAGCCTATGCCTCTCGGAAACTCAAAGAATATGAGAGGAATTATCCTACTCATGATCTAGATTTGGCAGCTGTTGTCTTCACACTTAAAATTTGGAGGCATTACTTGTATAGGGAGAAAGTGGAGATCTTTACGGATCATAAAAGCCTCAAATATTTTCACTCAAAAGGAACTCAACATGCGACAACGACGTTGGCCTGAACTGTTGAAAGATTATGATCATACCATCCAATACCCTCTTGGAAAAGCAAATGTGGTAGCTGACGCATTAAGTAGAAGATCATATGCAAGTACGAGTGAAATATTGTCAACGCAAAGGCCTATTTTGTGTGACTTGCAAAGGATGGAGATAGAGTTAAAGACACTAGGGACCCATGCGATGATGGCGAATATATGAGTAGAACCAACTTTAATCGATAAAGTTAAATCTGCTCAAGCTACAGACCTGGAGCTGATGGGTATAAGGAAGAAAGTGCAAGAAGGTGTTATGCCGAAAGCAAGAATCGATGAAGAAGGAATACTTCAAGTCAACTCCAGACTTTGTGTTCCTAACGACCCTGATTTAAAGTATAAAATCATGATGGAGGCGCACAACACACCATTTGTAATCCATCCTGGGAGTACCAAAATGTATCGTGATCTTCGTCATACAGTTTGGTGGAGCAATATGAAGAGAGAGATAGCGCTGTTTATCTCAAGTTGTCTAACTTGTCAACGAGTCAAGGCGGAGCATCAAGCACCAAAAGGTCCATTGCAACCACTTGAAATTCCAGAATGGAAGTGGGAGCACATTACCATGGATTTCGTTACTGGTCTTCCCAAGGTTTCTCAAGGCGTAGATGCAATTTGGGTCATTGTTGATAGATTGACCAAGTCTGCTCATTTCTTACCAATACGAGAAACGTATACACTTGAACGTCTTGCTTGTATGTACATAAACGAGATTGTAAGACTGCATGGTATGCCAGTATCCATAGTTTAGATCGAGACCCAAGATTAACTTCATGATTTTGGGTTAGTTTGCAAAAAGCTATGGGAACGGATTTACGATTTAGTTCGGCATATCATCCTCAGACGGACGGACAATCAAAAAGGACTATTCAAAATCTTGAAGATTTATTAAGACTCTGTGTCCTTGACTTCAAGGGAAGTTGGGACAAGTTCTTACCATTGGTGGAGTTTTCCTACAACAACATTTATCAAGAAAGTATTGACATGGCTCCATTCGAAGCGTTGTATGGAAGAAAGTGTCGTTCTCCAGTATGCTGGGATGATGTGGATGAAGCAACGTTGTTGGGACCAGAGTTAGTACGTATGACTCAGGAAAAGATACAAACGATCCGGCAACGTATAAAAACCTCACAAAATCGACAAAAGAGTTATGCTGATCTTCATCGAAAGGACGTGGAATTCGATATTGGAGATCATGTGTTGTTATGTGTTGCTCCATGGAAAGGAGTTACGATATTTGGAAAGAAAGCAAAACTCAATCCTTGATTCATTGGCCCATTTTTAATCCTCGGTCGAGTAGGAACTGTGGCCTATAGACTCGTTTTACCGCCAAGTATGTCTCGTGATCATAACATAATATCCATGTTACGTAAATATGTGGAAGACCTGAACCACATTATTGAGTTAGAACCAGATGAAATAGCAGAAGATTTAACGTATGAAGAGGTTCTTATTCAAATCTTGGATAAGAAGGAACATATTCTACGCTCCAAGGTTATACCTCAAGTCAAAGTTTTGTGGAGAAACCACGATGTTGAGAAAATGACATGGGAGTTAGAATCTGAAATAAAATCAAGGTATCCTTACCTCTTCGACATACCAGGTACGTACCCTAATTTTGAGGGCAAAATTTCATAAGAAGGGGAGATTGTAAGACCCCAACTTTTTTTTTAATAAAGATGATTTTTTATATAAATATCATTTTTAAATATTATGGAGTGAATTTGATATAATGTTATAGTTGTGGGTAATATTATAAATTTTGCAAAGTACGCAAGTTGTTATATAATATTCGATTGGTCGGGGAATATTCGCTTTTAACAGGAATATTCGTATTTGACGACACAATCATTAGTGGACCTCTACAACGGAATTATTATTTGGATTAAGAAAATGACAAAATAATTTATGAGAATAATGGCGGAAGTTTTACCGTTAACTGTTGAAACACCCGATGTTAAAAGTACAGGAATACGCGCGGTTGCATAGTAGCATACGGTATTGATTATTGATGCTTACGTGAAAAGTCACTCAGTTTTGTTCAATTATTGCTTCACTAATTGTTACATAGTATCTCACGTTATTTGATTCAATTATTGTCGATATTTTATATATTATTAAATCAATAATTGAGATGATGAGTTATTAATATTATTATTTGCAATATTAATGATGTCTAAAGTTACGCCAAGGAGAGGTTTGGTCACCTAATTGCGCGCCAATATGGAGAAATCCTTATTGAAAGCCCCTCTTTTCTCGAAACGACACAGTCGATTAATATTGTGAATTATAATAAAGGTGATAAATGTTGTTAAAATTATTAAGGTGGTTTTATGAAGTTTTGCTTATTTTATGGACCCCATTTGCCCATTGTTCAAAATAATCGGTGAAAGTTATTCAATATATATATATATATATATATATATATATATATATATATATAAGTATTATATTATATTATATTATATATATATATATATATATATCACGTGAATTGAGGATTCACATAATTTTCCTGTTAGTTAACTTATATAAAGTGAATAAAGGGGGTGGGGGGGTTTGGTTATATGTCTGGTGTACTATATATATATATATATATATATATATATTATATTTTATTTAAAAGTTTTTGTTTTATTAGAATATTTTATTGCATAGTATCCTTTCCATTTTCCTATAAATAGGATGCTTGGTTAGAATTGAAATCACACCAGAAATTTTTGAGAATTCTCTTCTATAATCTTGAGCGTAATTCTTTAGAGTTTTAAGAAGTTTTGAGCGTAGTACAAGTTTTCTTCAAGAATATCCTCGCCCTACCAGTTGGAATACTCTTCTTTTACTGTAAGGGGTATTATTTCTTTCGTATTCATGAAGATAACATCTGTTATTCCATTCTTTATTATTCTGTTGGAATAACCTATATACGCAGACTACCCTATACTTGGTGAAATTCTTCTGTTATTCCATTCTTTATTATTATGTTGGAATAACTCATGCCTATGCTGAGTTCCGCATATATGGTGAAATTCTTCATTATTCCATTCTTTATTATTCATTGGAACATCCCGTATGCAAAGATTTATGCATGACCGTTTCCTTTATTTATTATTATGTTGGAACATCCCGCTTGCAAGTGCAATTTCGCTTTGACTGTTCCGTTGTTTATTATTCTGTTGGAATATCTTATTTGTGCGTTTACGCATGACCTGGTTCCATAATTTATTATTTTGTTAGAATAATCTGTCTGTGCGGTCTATCGCATGCCTGGTGATTTCTTTTGTTATTCCATTCTTTGTTATACTCAGTTGGTTAAAGTTTTGACTTTTATACTCCATGAAATTAGTGGAATATCCTTGATATTTGCGCTTCATCCAGTATCTTTACATGGAAATATTCTTCTGAGCATTCTTGAATTTTACTCCACAAAACAGTATCATGTTGACAATTTGGATGTTATTGGTTCCTGGATAAACTAATTCTTGAACTTGTTTTTATTAAATTCTTATATCATTGTCATCATCCTCATGTTTATATTTTGTTGAAAGTCATATGTGGCCTGTAGTGCATAGATGGACTTGGTATGATTATGACCAGGGATTATTCGGTGTAATTATGACCGTAATGTTACAAATGATGTGGTAAAAGTCCTCATTGGCCCGTAGTGTATTGATGGACAGTTATTGGCATGATCATGACCATTGATGAATACACGAATATCCTTGGCCCGTAGTGCATGGATAATTTGTAAGTCGTGATACTAATGAATATCCTTGGCCGTATTGCAGGGATGATGTGGATTATTTATTAAGCTGAGTCTCAGCGATAAAAATGATGAAAAACCTTTTTAAAGAATAAAAGATAGTAGATTTTATTCTCTACTTGACTCTTTTAATGGATTGCTTATTCCACTGCAGTTAAACTTGATGTTTGTTATATTTTATCGGTTTAACACTGTTGAAGGCTAATGATAATTTATTCGCATTATCTTAGTCATAATATTTCTTCTTGGGCTAGTTGAGCTCACCTTTTGCTTTCATTGTTCTCTTGTGAAATGAGAACATAGCAGGACTAGTCGGGGAATGGAGTGACGGTCCAGATGATAGCATTAGTAGTCCTCACTATTCTATGAAATAGTGTGATAATAAATGTAATGAGGACTTATTCTGAGAATGAATATTATCTAGAAGATAATATTTGTATTAAAACACACAGCTCTTGCTGTATATTTTAGATTGTATTTGTATTTTGTACCATGTATTTGGTGACTCAGAATAGGTGATGTATACCTATTTTGGGTGCGTCACAAAAGATGATCAGCCTTTCATACCTGACTTATACATGCAATATGTACAAAGTATAATTCTATATGGCAATCAACAATGATTAACCATAAGCATATCTGAATGAAACAACTCTAAGTAGAGTTAAGAAAAAAAAACTTGCCTGTTTCATTGATTACCGTTACGCAATTTATATCGCTTTATCCGAAGACCTAATATTAGTAATATAGATCTCTAATATTAGAATAATATCATCACAATATAATACTATTATATATATATATATAGAATAACCTAAACGCATAACACATAACCCTATCAGTCTATATAGCACATAAGACTCGGTATCAAGTCAAATTATTGCAGTCTGAGTTGAACCCGACACAATTCTAACATGGGCAATTCATGAGTTTAAGTTCAATTAAACTTTTCCTTAACACTTAACAATTATCTTTGATAATTTATTATCAATCAAAAATATTTTTCATAAGTTCGTAATAATTTTCAAGTAATTATTGCCATTTAAAATGATTTTCCAATCATTAATATCGTATTTATGTAATTTAAATACCACAATATTCTAATATCATTAATATTTATTTAATATTAAATATTAATAAAAATCATAACATAATATTATAATATATCAAAGTATTTTTAATACTTTAAAATCATATTTATATGATTTTTAAATAATTAAATCCATTATCCGATAATTGATATTAATATTTTCTTGAAAAAATATCAAAAGTTATATTTTATAACTCAAAATATTTTTCTAACCCTTAAATCATTTTTATATGATTTTTAAAGCATTATTTCTATTTTCTCATAATTTATTTAATATATTTAATAAATAAATTAATAACCATTAATATAAATTTATTAATGAAATTCATCACAAAATATCAAAAGTTATTAAAATAACATAAAATATTTTCTAATACCATAATATAATTTTTCATGATTTTCATGTATTAAAATCATTTTTAAATAATTTATTTAATATTATAATTAAATAAATTAAATACCTTTATATTCCAAAAATATTAAATATTTTTGAAATATACTCAAAATAATTAAAACTAATTTTCTGGACTTTAAAATAATTTTTCATAATTTATTATGTGTTTTTAATAATTAAAAACAGTTTTTTTCTAATTTTTAAATAAGATAATTAATTTTCTAAATTAAGTGTCGCTAAAGGTATTTTAGGAGGCACAACCGTCGCTAAATGTGTTCTTGGTGTTCTTGATGAAAACCCAGAAATTTTTGTCAGTGAACAAGTGAGCATGTTTGACCGGTTCTAATTTATTGGTTATAAAGTTTCTGGGCTTGTACTATGATTAGATCTGTAATACTAATGTAATACTACAATCACCAATTTGTGTTCTAGTAATCCTATCACACAACAGAAAGTTATAAGCCTTTGAACTCCTTGTCAGGCATGTTCTTCAGTTTCTAGGTTTTGTAGAAATGAAGAACAACCAAGGTATCCAGTTTGCAAGCCTTGAATCTAGCGTTCTGGAATTTGTCAGTGTTATATTAAGGTTCAATCGTATAGTAGTCATACCAGGGTACAATTATATATCACCAATATATTCTAACAACAACATATAAAAGAAATCATGGTTGGTCAAAGTACCTGTCAAGTACATGTTTATGAACAATCTGGGTTTTCCAGATTATTATTCAAGCATATCGGTCAACTTAGTTTGACCATGATTAATTTGCATTCTGATCATGATCTAAGTAACATAAGAACATGGATGTGTAGAACGTATGTAGGGATACAAGATTAAATCACTAACACTGACTAAAACACAAACAGTGACAAGATCTGAAGCCCAGAAAATGGTTGTCAGAGTTTCTAGAAAATCTGGGTTGCCCAGAAACCAGACTTCGAGCTCGGTCAACGCACTTTGACCGATCATATCATGCAATCTATACATGATCTAAGCTTGCTTCAAGTTCTAGATCAAAGACCTTACTACAAAGAACAAATCTATAACATAAAACACACCACAACATTAATAGGTAAAGATCTAAGGCCTCTGACATATGGCTGTCAGGCCATATTTTTCAACTCTTCCAGATTTTTGAAATTTTTAAATTCGTGCATCTAAATGTTATAGATCCTTGATCTAATAACCCAGATCACTTATTAACATCCTAATACACAACTTAAAACAACAAACAACAAAATCTAACATAAGATCATACGATTTCTAAGTTTAGGGTTTTTATACCTTATTCATGCTTGATCTTGATTCTTATCCTTATGATCTGATCTTGTAAATCTAAAAGCTGATAATTGCATTATTTCTCACCCATTCTCACTCTCATACATGAATTTGGAGAGATAAATTGTCTTGGCTATTTTGAGAAAGTCAAGTGAACTTTAATCTTTTATATTTCTTGATGCATGTATCTAGTTGGTGCAAGGTGGCATGTATTGTCTGATTTGTTTGATAAAGAGCACATGGGAGATATTTAGTTGTTCAACCACCCAATATATGGCAAGATTCAGACTCCAACTTCATAAAATACAAAAAGGGCATTAATGTCATTTTACTTCCAATTTTAATGGTAAATTGGTCTTTCATCCAACCCTTAGGGTTTGACCCTCAAGGTTAAAACCTAAGGTTTTCAAAAATAAAAATTTCTAGGATTTTCAACTTAGATTTTCAAAATAGAAAATTATGATAATTAAATTATAATTAGATTTTCCTAATTATATTATAATTTCCTAATCATATTAGGACTTAAACAAATTAGGATTAATA
This sequence comes from Panax ginseng, assembly GCA_020205605.1. Classification (NCBI taxonomy): domain Eukaryota; kingdom Viridiplantae; phylum Streptophyta; class Magnoliopsida; order Apiales; family Araliaceae; genus Panax; species Panax ginseng. The sequence continues at coordinate 36,628,132 of CM035129.1, forward strand.
TTTTCTAATTAAGAATTAAAATTAACTAATTATAAATTAAGGTTTCAAATTTACCAATTTAGGGTTCCTAATAATTAGGGTATCTAATTATTAGAATTTCTAATTAATCAATTAGGGTTATCTCTAATTAAGTTTGTGATTAATACAAAAATTATATACGTTGTATTTAAATCCCCAATTTAGGGTTTCCATATACCAAATTAGGGTTTGACACTGATAAAATTTATCTGGTCAACCCTTGACTCTTAACCACATACTATACACATAGATGACCATATACACAGAAAATATTCACTCATATACTTAATCCTGAATAATTCACCAAAATCCTACACAGAATTTTGAAATCCTCAAAAATCCTTCCCAAAAATATCAAACGCATACACTAATTTTCTGTCTAGGTCTATTCTTTGACCTTAAATCCATCATTTAAGATTTTAATAAATTGTCTAAATTCTCGGGTTATCACATAACACAACACTTTGAATAAAATAATAACTTTTATTCATTTATCCTCTTTAGAAAAACATAAGAACAATAACATCATTGCTATTTACATTACTTTCCTGAACTATTAAAGTTTCAGGATAACATCATCATCATGTCTCATAGGTTACATAACACTTAGGATTTACATCTTATTTATCATATTATTAATCACATATCAAGTACATTTATGACGACCTACTAAAATACTGCATAGCCTTACGACGCTCTTCTTCCATAATACGGAACATTGTTCGGCAATCTAACATGTACGATGGCAGAGTCTCAAACTGAATCGGATAACACATGACCCGATCTTGAGCCTGATTGATCAAAGTGTTGAAAACATTGTTCATCTCTTCCATCTTGATCTTCTTTACTTGTACCTCTCTCTCTGCTACCCCAACTCGTTGAGAAGCTTCCTCATATGTGTCTTCGGCTCTTGCCCTCTTAGTAGACTCTTCTTTCAATTTGTTCTTCAGCTCTGCGATCTCCTCTGTCAGTTGCTTGTTCCCTCCTTCAGTGTTAATCAGCTTCCCTTCGACATTACTCAGACGTTCCTCTAGATCCTGGATCTCGTTGTCCTTCTACGCCATTGAGGTTTGCTGTTCAACTACTATCTCTTCCAACTCCTCGACGCTATCCTGAAGTTCCACATTGCGGTCGTATACTTCGTCGTACATACGGGCATCGATCGAGTTTAGTGGAATCTATTCCTCCTCGTCTTCCTCATCCTTATTCGACTGTGGTAGCTCCACAGGGTCCTCCTCGTCCGTCTCTATCTCATCATCCTCATCAGATAACCCTTCCTGCTTAACCACTGTGACCAACGGAGACGTTTTCCATGGCAGTAGTTGTTCCCAAACCACCTGAATATCTCGAGGCTCCTCCTCTCTAGGCATCTGGGGTCCTTCCTCCCTAGCCTGACTGGATTCTCCTACATTAGCCATCCTGACAACAAAACTTTTAAGTTTTAATTACTAATCATTATTACTCGACACTCACGATCACATAGGTTGCAATCATATAAGCATGTAAGTGTTTTATTACTTCTTTCTTAAAACTCGATAAGAGTTTATCACCACTATCTTTTCAAAGGTTACTCCCTAAGGCTTTTCCCACCTAAAGTTCATAACCTAAGGCTTTGATACCAACTTGTGACACCCCCAAATCCAGGTACTTCATTTCCACAAGATTTAGTGTTCCTAAGCATAAGCATTGAATAAGCATTGAATACTCATTGAATAAGCATTAAATAACCATTCTTTAGAAATAAACTAAAAGCATAAGCATTGAATAACATAACATACTTTGCTTGAACAATATTAAGCTAAGGTTAGAATCTTGTTTAGAATTGAGTATTGAGCATACATAATAAATAGTAAATTGAATGCTAAAACTTGTTCAACATAAGTGTATCAGAATTTAGAAGCTTGCATGCTAAGTAACAAGTTAAAGTAGGAAACCTTTTCAAAGTAAGAGTTACGTTAAATAGCTTTGCACGAATTGTATAAATAGGATTAGGAATAACTTGCTCACTAATAAACAAGGTAAGGTCCATAAACTTGCACGATATAATTTAGAGTTAAGAAACTTGCTCAAAGAAAGTTTAGAGTTAGAAAACTTGCCTTACGTGTAAGCTAAACCATAATAATTTGATTCATAATATCCTATACACATGTCATTATGACATAATTAGTTATTACATATACTCTATATACAAATAAATATCTATTTCATGTATGGATTGGTTTTAATTACATAGTCAAGTAACAAAACTCGTTAATTGTTAATTATATTCTCATTCTTAGTACTATGATACCACAATTAACAAAAATCACATTCTAACCGTCATAATATTGCATCTTATCAACAATTATAGACTTTGTGTAATAATAATAAATTTTTTGGCCATTCTACTAACTCCCATGCTTACGGGCGCCTGGTTTACACTAGGAGCAACGTTGTGGCGCTGCTGGTGTTCTTGTTAATGGCACGGCACATGCCCTCGAGTCAAGCTGGAGGCGCGAGGCTTATGTCTGCAAGATGGAATTATAGAATCGCACGAAGAAACAAAGCTAATCTTAATTTCTAGCACCCAATTTAACATATATAACTTACATAGATTAAACATAAACATTACCCATCATATAAATACTGATTTAAAACAACTAAACAACAACTTCAGAAAATTTAAATTCTTGAATGCTATGTTTTAAACCAAAACTCCATTTTTGACATTGTTGATAAAAATTAACATTGTAATCACAATTATACACCAAATTAATTCATTTAAACTACGTTCTCTTCGTTTCTTACCGAATTAACATATTCAATGCTCAATTTATCTATTAGCTCACAATCAATTATCAATTTTGGTACTCCTACAAGCCATGCTCAAACACATATTCACTGTAAAACTATTTCCTTTCTTTTTGAACATAAATTAGCATACAATTCCTTGTCTAAATACAATTCTAACACCACCAATACATATAATCACAAGTTATCAGTTGTATATCAACAAATAATTTTTTTTTGAATTCACATAACTTGGAAACTTGAAATTTTTATCGTAAAACATATATATGTACACACACACACACACAGACACACACACACACACACACACACACATATATATATATATATATATATATATATATTAAGGTTATGTGAAAATACCTTCAATTTCTCGAACAATCCTTGTTAGAAGACAAAGTGCTTGCAATTCACAGAACCTTTCTATATCTCAACTGTGAGACCCCAGATTTTATGAATAAATATTTAATTTTCTTGAAATAATTTTTTTGAATATTATGGTGTGGATTTGATATAATGTTATAGTTTTAGGTAGTATTTATAAATTTTGCAAAGTATGCAAGTTGTTATATAATATTCGATTGGTCGGGGAATATTGGTTTTAACAGGGAATATTCGTACGACGGCACAATCATTGGTGGACCCCACAATGGAATTATTTTGAGTTTGTGTACTGTCTAGAAGACAATGATTGTATTAAAACTCACAACTCATGTTGTATATTTAAGTTTGTATTTGAATTTTGTACCATGTATTTGACGACTCGTAATAGGTGATGTATACCTATTTTGGGGGGCGCCATGATTGGTATCAAAGCTTAGGATATGATCCCCAGCTAAGATGTGAGACAAGAACTAGGAGGGAGAGACAGGAATTCCTTCACTAGTATGACCTACCTAAGTTTATTTGGTATTTAATTGATCGGTCAGAGTATAGGGATAATATGTGATATGTTAATTAACCCATGTTTTTTGGCAGTATTTGAAAATGACATCCGAGAATGTTGAGAATAGGAATGGAGCACAGGAGACCGTTGAGTCACCACAGATCAATAATCAGGATAATGTGCATTAGGAAGGCGACAATCCTCAGGCAAACAACAACACTAACCAGATGATGAACGATGGAATGTTCCGAGGCTTCATGAAATTCATGCAACAACAGGCAAGAGAGGCTCTCATGTCCAAAATGTAGGTGGAAACACCGCAACTCTTGGACGGCCATCGTTAAGCGATTCGAGGCTGGGACCACCGAGTTTTTGGAGAGCCAAACCACTTAAGGTAGAGACGTGGATAAAATAGATCAACAAGATATTTGATGTCTTGGGTTGCACCGAGGAGCAAAAGGTTCCCTTTGCCACCTTCATGTTGTAGGCAGAGGCAGATTACTGGTGGAAATTTGTAAAGCGTACTCAACATGCCGCACTGAAGATGTCTTGGGAGAAGTTTCAAGAACTGTTCAACGACAAGTACTTTCCCGAAACTATTCGTCACATGAAGGAGGTAGAGTTCATTAAACCGAGCAAAACAACATGACCGTGTCGCAAAGACGGGCCCAAGTTTGCTGAAGTTGTCCTTGCCAGATCCCATTTGGTTGATAATGAGGAGAGAATGACGCAGATGTTTCTAAGAGGTTTGAAACCCAGATACGCCAATACCTCATTTCTCATACACTTTGTTTGTATTCGATGTTGTTAATAGGGCTCGATTATTGAAGCGCGATAGTGAGTCAACCCAACCAAAAGAGAGCAAATTTTAAAGAAAATGATAATACCAAAGATAGCGATACCATCGAAACGGTGACAATAAGCGTGAAGGAATCAACATGCTGTAAATGGTAACCACTTCGGTGGTAATCATGGCCAAAATAATAAGAATGGACATTTTAAGAAGAGGAAATTCAACAATGATGGAAAGACGTCAAAGACCAAAGACCCGTTGTTAAGGAAGGAGAACGACCACCTATCATATGTTTCAAATGCGAGAGGGAGGACATATCACCAAAAAGCTGCGCGATGCCATCCAAAGCGTGTTACAATTGTGGAAGAGAAGGTCACCTAGCTCGATTTTGTCATTCACCGAAGACAAGTCCAGCTGGGAAGGAGACACCAAAGGCCGTCCCAAAAAAGTCAAAATCGGTAGTGCAAGGGAGAGTGTTTTTTATGACTTCTCAAAAAGAGAGTAACCCGAACGAAGTTAGCAAGGGTTAGTTAATTATAAATTCTTGCGAAGTCTATACCTTATAAGATACCGGTTCTACCCATTATTTTATCTCTCTTGCTTGTGTTCAACGTTTAAATTTGACCACAGAGAAGCTAGACTTTGACTTATTGGTTGAAATTTCGTTAGTAAAAACCTTCGTTACATCCACTATTTATAAATCTTGTTTGATTCAAATCGACACTTTCACGTTACTTGTCGATCTTATCTCTTTGAAAATACTTTCCCTTGATGTGATTTTAGGAATCGATTGGTTAACTACTCATCATGCCAAAATTGATTATTTTCGTAAGGTTGTTAGCTTTCATATTCTTAACCAACCTGTTATGCGAATTCAAGCAACCAAACCACTAAAGTCAATCATTGACATATCAAGCCATAAGTAAAAAGCCTCGAGCCTTTCGCTGGTGACTTCCAAGTCTTGGAATACACCGAAGCCAGACTTTCTGTAGGCGACGCCGTGAATGACGATTGTAAGTTGATAGGTATCAATGTGACATACTACCCAAGTCTTGGATGAGAGTCACAGTTTTTAAATGATATTCCTATTGTTAATAAATTTCTTGACGTATTCGAGAAGACTTCTTAGCCTACCCCTAGAGCGTGAAATTGAATTTTGTATTGACCCCAGTACAAAACCAATTTCTTCAACCCTTAAATATTTCTTCAACCAAAACGAACGTATAATGCGCCAAAGACGTTGGCTCGAGCTGTTGGAGATTACATTATACCATTCAATATCATTGTGGAAGAGAGAACGTGGTAGTTGATGCGTTGAGTAGAAGATCGTATGGGTTTACGAGTGCGATGTTGTTAACACAAAAAAACCCATTTTGTATAACTTATAAATGATGAAGATAGAGTTAAAGACTCTAGGGACCCACGTGAAAATAGCGAATGTACGAGTAGAATCGACTTTAATCGATAAAGTTAAAGCCGCTCAAGCTACATACCCGAATCTGATGAATATGAAGAAGAAGGTTCAAGAGAGCGTTATTCTAGAAGAAATAATCGACGAAGAGAGGAAATCTCAACCCTCGATTTTATTGGCCCATTTGAAATCCCCAATTGAGTAGGAACTGTGACTTATAGACTCGTTTTACCACCAAGTATATCGCGTGTTCATAACATTTTTAACATATCGATGTTACGTAAATATGTGGACGACCCGAACCACATTATTAATTTAGAACCGAATGAGATAGCGGATGATTTAACGTATGAGGAGATACGTGTTAAAATCTTGGATAAGAAGGATTATATTCGACACTCAAAGGTTATACCTCAAGAGTTAGAATCTGAAATGAAGTCAAGGTACCCTCACCTCTTCAGCATACTAGGTACGTACGTACGTAAATTTCGAGGGAAAAATTCCATAAGGAGGGGAGATTGTGAGACCCTAGATTTTATGAATAAATATTTAATTTTCTTGAAATAATTTTTTTGAATATTATGGTGTGGATTTGATATAATGTTATAGTTGTGGGTAGTATTTATAAATTTTGTAAAGTATGCAAGTTGTTATATAATATTCGATTGGTCGGGGAATATTCGTTTTAATAGGGAATATTCGTACGATGACACAATCATTGGTGGACCCCACAATGGAATTATTGTCAGATTGAGAAAACGACAAATATATTTTTATGAAAATAACTACGGAAGTTTTACAGCTTAAAACCGCTTGAACTACTCGATAGTAAAAGTATAGTAAAAGCGCAGTGGTTGCATAAGAGCAGACACCAGATTGATTATTGATGCTTACGTAAGAAGTCACTCACCATACTCAATTATTGCTACAAGAATTGCTATATCATATCTCTCATATTATTGATTCGATTATTGTCACAGCATCATCTGCATAATATGTTATATTATTAAATCAATAATTGAGACGGCATAGTTATTCATATTATTAAATTTCAATATTTACAATGTCTGAAGTTCACAAAGGAGAGGTTTGGTCACCTAATCATGCGCCAATAAAGCAGAACTCAGATTGAAAGCCTCGTCTTTCCCGGAACGACTGGTTGATAAATATTATGAGTTATAATATTAATGATGAATGTTATTAAAATTGAAGTTGTGCTCAGAGTTGAATTTGGAGACGCGGGCGTGATATTTGAGTCCAGAACGATGAAATTAGTAAAAATAGACTATAAACACAAGATTTTTTGGGTTTTACTATTTGGTCAAAAAGTCAACAGTTGACTTTTTTAGGAAAAGTCAAACTTCAAAATTTCAAAATTTATATTTTTAATAAAAATAGTTTTATTGTGTTGAAATTATTTGTGTTAGTGAAAATCGACATTTATTTCGATAATAATTGATGTCTGGAGGTTATATTGACCAATCGGGTATTTAACCTGATAAATGAGCAATTGATTGCTATTATTTCACATGATTATAACTATTTGTTCACATGTGCATACTATTCTTTCACATTCTTGTTATTATTAGGGGAGTTGGTGCAAGATTGATAATACTTGCATGACTAAGTTAAAAATGGAGGTATAGATGGTGGTACTATACTGTAATTCATATTTTCACATGTCTAGAACTATTGATTCACATGATTTTCTATTGAATCACATTATTTACTATTAGGGGAGGTGGTGCAAGTTTGATAATACTTGCATGACTAAATTAAAAATAAAGGAAAAGTTGGAGGTATTATACAGTAATTTTTCGAGCCCCAAAACGTGCAATTATTAAAACTATATTTTTCTATAAATAGAAGCTCATTCTTCCTTCATTTTCTCACCAATTCACTAAAGCTATAGAGCAATTATTATAGAGAGAAATTGTAGAGAAAATTTGTAAGAAGAAGAGTTCTGCTACTACCTCACTACTCCTATATCCAGTTTCTTTCAAAAGTAAGGGGTATTATTTCTTTCTTTCATCTTCATGAAGAGAACTTTTGTTATTCCATTCTTTATTATTATGTTGGAATAACCTGTTTATGCGAAGTATCGCATACTTGGTGAAATTCTTTTGTTATTCCATTATTTATTATTCTCATTGAATAACTCAGATATCTGCTACCCTATATACTTGGTGAAATTCTTCTGTTATTCCATTCTTTATTATTCTGTTGGAACATCATGTCTGTGCTTACGCCGGACCTGGTTCCATCTTTATTATTCTGTTGGAACATCTTGTTCATGCTTTACACCGACTGGTTCCGCCTTTTTATTATTCTCGTTGGAATATCATGTATACATGCGTTTTACGTGAGCATTCGGTTCCGCTTTTTATAATTTCATTGGAATATCCCGTGCATGTATTTTACGCTCGGACCGGTTACGTCTTTATTATTCTCGTTGGAATAACTCCGCTTCTGTCTTGGCTCACCGCATGCTTGTGATTTCTTTTGTTATTCCATTACTTATTATACTTTGTTGGTTAAAGTTTTGACTTATACTCCATGAAATTAGTGGAATATCCTCGATATTTGCGCTTCATCCAAGATCTTTTTATGGAAATATTCTTCCGAGCATTCTTGAATTTTACTCTACAAAGAAGTATCATGTTGACAATTTGGACGTTATTAGTTCTGGATAAATTAATTCGTGAACTTATTTTATTGAATTCTTATATCATTGTCATCATCCTCATGTTTATATTTTTTTGAAAGTCATCTGTATTCAGAAGAGTGGCATATGGACTTTGTATGATTATGACCGGGGATTATTCGGTGTAATCATGACCGTAATGTTACAAATGATGTGGTAAAAGTCCTCATTGGCTTGTAGTGCATTGATGGACAGTTGTTGGCATGATCATGACCATTGATGAATACACGAATATCCTTGGCCCGTAGTGCATGGAATTTGTGGTCGTGATACTAAAAAATATCCTTGGCCGTAGTGCATGGATGATTCGATGATGTGAATTATTTATTAAGCTGAGTCTCAGCGATAAAAGTGATGAAAAACCTTTTTAAATCATAAAAGATAGTAGATTTTATTCTCTACTTGACTCTTTTAATGGATTGCTTGTTCCGGTGCAGTTAAACTTGATGTCTATTGTATTTTATCAGTTTAACATTGTTGAAGGCTAATGATAATTTATCCTGCATTATCTTAGTCATAATATTTCTTACTAGGCTAGTTGAGCTCACCCTTTCTTTCACTGTTCTCTTCAGGAAATGAGAATATAGCTGGAACGAGTTGGGAAACGGAGTGACGGTCCAGATGATAGTATTAGTAGTCCTCACTATTCTGTGAAATAGTGTGATAATAAATGTATTGAGGCCTTATTTTGAGTTTGTGTACTGTCTAGAAGACAATGATTGTATTAAAACTCACAGCTCATGTTGTATATTTAAGTTTGTATCTGAATTTTGTACCATGTATTTGACGACTCAAAATAGGTGATGTATACCTATTTTGGTGGCGTCACATCAACTCTCAAATAATCTGTATTTTTCTTTTCTTTTCTCTCCTTAGGCCTAAGCCAAAAGCTTTTCACGTAGGATAAAATAGACGCTCATAAAACGTATATAACTGTCATATAATTACTATTATAATAATTATATATCAGTTATAAGATATTATATATTATTTTGATTTATTTTATCTATTATAATTCAAATTTAAAATTTAAAAGCAATACGGCTTTGTTTGGCAAGAATTCTTTAAAATAAAGACTTAATATCTTTAAGCCTTGTTTGGCAAAACTAAATTAAACTCCTTTAATTTATTTTAATAACTCGTTTATAACATAGTTTATTGTCACACTTTTATTTCCAATTAAATTAAAATATTATAATAATCCATTTAAGCCCTATCAACTCTCTAACTATTAAATTATAACTCTCTAACTATTAAATTAAATTAGAATATTATCTCATAATAATTAATTTCCTTCACTTATTTAATTATTTATTTAACAAATAAATAATCAAATTAAACAAATATTTATTCCACAATAAACACATCAATTAAAATATTTATATAATTCACTAAATATTTAAAATTACAATTTAAAATTCCGGATTGTTATATTAACTATCTTTGTCTTGAATTTGAATCCACAAAGCAGTATCCTCAAAATATATACAACAAATTGGAGAAAAGATGAAAGTGTGCATTAGCTTACTGAAAGATAACTTGTCACAATTAGATAGAAATTAATTTCATGTTATAATGTAAAACAAATACCTTAATCATCGCCCAAGAGTAATGACTACTAGGAGAAGAGTCAAGAACTTCCTTCTATGCAGGATTCGATATAGCAGTTGGATGTAGTTAATACTCTAATTAACTAGTTCTTCAGCATAAATAAAAAAGTATGGGCCTTAGTTCTTATTTGTGTCCCATACTCGAATTGAGTAATTGAATTACTGCAGACATTCATCACTGTTCCATCATAATAGATGACAATATCCCGAAGGAGGGCAATTAAGTTGTTGAATAAAGTTCCAAGTTTAGCAAACCTTCTAGATGAACGAGTGACCACTTCTCTTTTAAGAATGAATCGTCGACTGATATGGGTCCAATCCATGAAATAGACAGCTTCTCACCACTCCGAATTCCTTAGATGGGTAGTTCTCACATAAGAGGTACTTTCTCTAAAAAAGTGAAGCGATTCATCTTAGAAAAATATTAGAAAATGTACTTCTTCTGTGAGAACTACCCATCTGAGGAATTCGGAGTGGTGAGAAGTTGTCTATTTTATAGATTGGACCCATATCAGTCGATGATTCACTCTTAAAAGAGAAGTGGTCACTCGTTCATCTAGAGGGTTTACTAAACTTGGAACTTTATTCAACAATTTAATGGCCTCATTCGGGATGTTATCATCTGTTATGATGGAGTAGTGATGAATGTCTACATTAATTCAATTACTTAATTCAAGTATGGGACACAAACAAGAACAGCGGCCCATACTTTTTTATTTATGTCGAGGAACAAGTTAATTGGAGTATTAGCTGCATGCAACTACTATGTCGAATTCTGCGAACAAGGAAGTCCTTGACTCTTCTCCCAGTAGTCATTAATCTTGGGCGATGATTAAGGTATTTGTTTTACATTATAACATGAAATTAATTTCCATTTAATTATGACAAGTTATCTTTCAATAAGCTAGTGCACATTCTCATCCTTTCTCCAATTTGTAATATATATTTCGAGGATACTGCTTTGTGGATTCAAATTCAAGACAAGGATTGTTAATTTCAGATCCATAGTATACTTTCATGATAGAGATTGTGATATAAATTATTTGCCAAGAAAATGCTGATATTTGGTTACAAAATATGCTTCAAAAAAAGTCGATCTTAAGGATGTTGCAATTTAGTTATTGATAGAGTATGTTCTCTCTTTTATTTATTTTAATTAAATCTTTGTCATTCTATTTTTTAATTAAATCATTGTCATTTTAGTATATATATTAACATATATATCTTTTAGTATTTTATATAAAAGTCTTGATGATATTATATTTTTTGAACAAACAGATTGCGACTTCTTATGCACGATAGATTCAAGACTATATATAGCACAATAAAGTTTCCCCAAATACTCCTTGAGAAGTGTAAAAGTTGATTTTACCCACCTCTCCATGATATCCGGAAACATCCTCGATTTTAAAGCCCTAAGCCTTCAGTTGTTACTCTTATTTTTGCAAAATCAACTGTCATAGAGTGAAGGGTTGCCAATTGAAGATATTTTTTACTCATAGATTTATTTGACTCAAGGTCTGCATGTACTAAATATGAAGTAGAGATTTTACCCTAGGTATCATTGATCAAGTAATTAATCAACAACTAACTTATTGTTTTCTTGCAAAATCAGACTTATTGGAAAATATGAGAGACAAATGGAGTTGTAGGAAATTCAACATTATAGAATGACAATAAGTGTTTTCCCATCCATATTGTACGTCCTCTTGAATTCCTAAACAAAGTGGTTCAATGGGGAACCACTTTGTTCAAGTATTCAAGAGGAAGTACAGTATGTTGAACCACTTATTTGTAATTATTAAATTTTCTGTAACTCTTTTTTTGTTCTCTTATTTCCCAATAAGTCTGATTTTGTAGGAAATTTAAAAGTTCATTGTTGATATATAATCCTTCTGATCAATGATACCTTGGATACAATCTTTACTTCACATTTACTACATGAAGACCTTGAGTCAAATTAGACTATGAGTTAAAAACATCTCAGTTGACAACCCTTCACTCTATGGCAGGTGATTTTGCAAAAACAAGAGTAACAACTGAAAGTCTTAGGGCTTTAAAACCGAGGATGTTTCCCGATTTCATGGAGAGGTTGGTCATAGCTAGCTTACACTTCTCAAGGAGTACTGGGGACAAATTTATCGACGACGACAGACTATCAAGATCGTATAATCTTTTTCTTACACTTAGCGGGCATTTGTAGTCTCCGAGTTCTGAGGAGTTAGCTTAATTATGCAGTGGCGAGAGCAACACAACAACAGGATGCTGCCGAGGTAATCTTGTAATTATTTAGCTTTATGTTTAGTTTTTCATGTTTATTTTAGCACACTTTAGACATGATACTTAAGAAAGTAATTAAGAATGACGAAACCAAGTCCATTTTAGTTGGATATTTTTTGATTAAGTCTATAATGTTAATGTTAGCATGTCTAATTAATGTTATAATATATTTCAATGGTATATGTAAGACATTTAGTGATCGTGTAACTGTAAATTGTTTAATCTACGCATATTCAGTTTTAGTTGGACGACTTTTGTTGATGTTTATACATGTGTGGATGTTTATATATATTGTGTTGGCTTTTAATTATATATATATATATATATATATATGTGTGTGTGTGTGTGTGTGTGTGTGTGTGTGTGTGTGGATCGATCGATGGATCTCGATGAATTTGTAGGAATGTTGGTTTATATATAGATACTGCTGTGTGTTGGTATATAAATTTGGTACAAACGGTACAATTTTTTAGGAAATCCACCAAACAGCCAATTTTTTTTAAAATAGAAATCATTGACCGCATAAGGTCACTAATGTCTATCAGCGACTGTTTATGAACCCTAGTTGTTAGCGACCACAATGGTCGTAATCACGTGGACCACATCACCATTGCGAGCTGGCTCACGGTGACTCTGTTCAGCGACGGATTCAGTCACTATATAGCGGTCACGAACGTGTCAGTCACTAAAAGTTGTCGTTGTTGTGCAGACAGTGACCATATTACATGCGACCACTATCAGCGACTGAATTTGGTCGTTGATAGATATCTGCAACTTTTTGCCATCCCAGATAAGCAGTCACTGATAAGCTTTTTTCTTGTTGTGGAAAGAGCTATGGATTCTGCTATCGCTGAAAGGTGGATTCAAGAAATGGATAAGACATTTAATTTTCTAGGGAGTATTGAAACTAATAAGGTGACATTGGTGGTTTACCAACTTTAGGGTGGTGTTTATGATTGGTGGCTTATGGAGAAAAAGAAGTAAGAGGGAAATTCTGAAGAGAGTGATCCTGAACCCTACACTTGGACCATGTTTAAAGAGGCATTTACCAATAAGTCCTTTCCTAGAATGATTTGGGCATAAAAAGAGAGGGAATTCATTACTCTAGAATAAGGGAACAAGATGGTTGTTAAATATGATGTCGAGTTTACGAAGCTCGTTAAGTATGCATCTACCTTAGTACCAGATTAGGACAAAAGCCCGTAGGTTAGAGGGCGGGTTACGGGTCGACATAAGGCATGGCGTTGTATCTTTTGAGCTACCCACATATGAAGCGGCGCTCCATAAGGCATTGGTTATTGAGAAGGGCCTAATATAGAATGAAAATGTGAAGAATGCAAATCAAAAGAGAGAGGAACCTTCCGAGGAAGAGTCAATCCATGGGAGACCTGCGAAAAAGATAAATACCCAAAATGGTAGATTTCAGGGAAATCAAGTAAATACCCAAAATGGTAGATTTCAAGGAAATCAAGTAAACCAAGAGGATAAATTGAAATGTGGGAGATGTGGTAGGAACCACCCAGACAAAGAATGCCATTGGAACACAGGAGCGTGCTTTCATTATGGAGAATTAGGTCATAAAATTACGTAATGTCCCACGAACCCTCCACAAAAATGAGATACAAGGAAGGAGGAAATAAACATATCAAGTCCAAGGCTAACTCGAGGATGCGTGTTTTAGCTTTCCGACAACTAATATTAAGGTATTTAACACTTTTGTTATTTGTGCTTAATAATTAAAAAGAATTTTTTTTAACATATAATACTATTGTTATTTTTTTTTATGATTTGGAAATTTGGAGGATCAAATTTTTTTAAGGGGGAGGTAATGTAATGACCTAAGTCCCAGATCCACTAATTTGAAAACTTTACCCATTTTCTAAGTCTATAAATAGAAGGGCTTGGCCCTTTTGAAATTCACCAACAATAAGGCCTCCAATTTTGAGAAAGACTTTGTTGTGGGAGAGTTTTTTATTTATAAAAACCTTGATATTCACGCTACGTGGAAGAGCTTGGAGCCAAGGGAGGGTTTAATTTTGATTGATGTCCGTCGAGGATAGATTAATGTCGACGAACTTAAGATCGACGCAATATTCAGTTGGCCTTAGCTTAAAGTTGACGAAATGTATTCAGTCGGGCTTAATTCCATCAGATATAACACTTTTTCTTGTAGTGTTTCTTTATATAGCAATTTTTCATTAATTTCATTACTTAATCATTAGTTTAATAAAATTGAGATAATAAAATATTGGTAATTGTTAGGATAAAATTTAATATTTTTCTCTGTGGGAACGATACTCAACTTATGATCACTTTATTACTTTTTGACCACGTATACTTGCGTGTTATGCGTATTTAGATTTTACTCAACAAGTTTTTGGCACCGTTGTCGAGGATAGATAATTGATTTTATTACTTTCAATATCAGTTTAATTATATTAGTTTTAGTTAAACACTTTTTTCTTTTTTTTTATTCTATTTCTTGTTTCAGGTTCTCTTGAATAGTGCATGCAAACTCGATCAAAAAAGCCAGACTTAGCGCCTTATGAGGACGATATCAAGAGACAGTTTCATCAGTTGAGTAAGTGGATAAAAGAGACTAGAGAGAACTTAGAACAACAATAGACAATGTCTGTGGATGATCAGAAAGGACTGCGGGATTATGCCACACCAAGGGTAACCGAGATTCAGTCGAGTATTACCAGACCTGCTATTACTGCTAATAACTTTGAGATAAAGCCTGTTATAATACAGATGATTTAGAATTCAATGCAGTTTTGGGGTTTAGCTAACGATGATCAGAATGAGCATCTCATGTCCTTCTAGAAATATGTGATACCTTCAAGTATAATGGGGTATTGGATGATATATTGAGACTTTGGTTATTCCTATTCACACTGAGAGATAAGGCAAAGATTTGGCTACATTCATTACCATCAGGTTGAATTACTACTTGGGATGACCTTTCTCAGAAGTTCTTAGCAAAATTCTTTCGACCGGTGAAAACAACAAAAATGAGGAATGAGATTACTAAGTTTGAACAACACCATGGGGAGTCACTGTATGAAGCTTGGGAGAGGTATAAAGAGTTATTGAGGAAATGTCCACATAACGGACTACCCAAGTTGTGACACCCCTAAAATAGGTATACATCACCCATCTTGAGTCGCCAGAAAATACACTACTGATAACTTCATTTATACAATCATACACAAAATACGATTTACGTATCATGTGAGTTTTAATACAAATGTATGTAACTCTCGTGGTGCCTCGACCACAACCTTACAATGGTACTTTACATAAAAGTACACCAAAAGACTGTTTTTAGAAATTAAAATCTTTGGGAAGTGCTCAAGAAAACCTTCGTACATGGGAGGCCAGCCTAGGGTTATGATAGATATCATATATCCACAGAATTATTCTTGGTTGACCCAATAGACCCCAAAGAAAAATGAGAAGATTACTATCATCTTCTTTCCAATGGTGAGTCTTCTCTTGACATATAACTATCTCCACTGTCTCCAAGTGAAAATTATATTTCAAATAAACTCCAAGATCATATAGGTAGTGCTCGTAGATATACTCAACAAGTGGATGTGCACAACCCTGTCTTATGATAACACGAGGTTGTATTTCATTAGACATCTTGTATGATAGTGGTAAAAAAACACCCTTCCAAAGTTGGGTTCACCTCACCCTATTCGGTTCACCAAAATTAAATATCAAATAACATATACAATACGACACACTTATCTAAAGTTCTCAATAAAATTATCTCCATACTATTTAGGGAGAACCTCAACAGCTATAGACCACCGTTCTATTCCCCTGTTATCCCCGCTCGACTCTGCAACACTCTTATTACCTGAAAGGAATTATGAAGCAAAAGGGTGAGCAAAACTATCCCAGTAAAGAATATCATAACTAAAGATAATTAAATTATCAATAGCTTTCGTCAATAATAAATCAGAGATTTAGAACATATGGTAGATGATAAAACTTTTCAACCATAGTTGCAGTGAACGAGCAATCCATTAAAGAGTCAAATAGACCATCGTGTCTATTATCTTCTCCATGTTAAAAGTCCACCAATAATGTTTTATCCCTATAACATCAATCAACAATTCCTGTCCACAATCATATGAATAACTCATAATCATAATTGTGATTCTGAATTCCTTTTCGCACCTAGGAAGAAGATAATTTTCATCACCTATCTTCACCTGAAACATCAAAAATCATGGTTATACCAAATCACAATTTCTGCTCATAATCATACTAATAAATTCATCTTTGCACTACTACTGGCCAAAGATATATGTTTAATCAGATAACCAATAACCAACAGTTCATCTTCTTTTACTACTGAATGCCAAAGATATACAACTGTAAAACCAATAACCAATAGTCCATCTTTGCACTACAGGCCAAAGATATACAACTGTAAAACCAATAATGCTGAGACTTAGCTTAATAGTATCACGACCACGAATTATACATGCACTACGGGCCAAGGATATTCGTGTTTTCAATTACGGTCATGATTATACTGAATAATCCCTAGTCATAATCATACAAAGTCCATCTATGCACTACAGGCCACAGATGACTTTCAACACAACACAAGCATGAGAATGATGACAATGATATAAGCATTAATCAAACGAAAACAAGGATAAATATTGAAGACTTTAAATTTATCCAAATATTATCAATCACTTAATAAACTCATAATATAATATTATAACAATATTTTAATCACTTCTTAAACTTATAAACAATTTATTCAAAATAATGCATTTAATCATTCAAAAAATGTCATACGCATAAGATTTCATCACCAATGATCAAATCCCTCATCAAAAATCTGCATATACCCTATATAGGATTCTCAAGCCATAAAATCCTACTTTCCAACTTTGTTACTTCACATAACATATTTAACTCATTTACTTATAACTAGATCATTTTCATGAAAAATACCAAATCAGTCCCAAAAATATTTCGTTTCTGGGATTTAGCAGAATATAGTCCCATATTGAACATATATTTTTCTCAGAATTTTTAAAATTCATTTACTATTTTTCAAAAATCAATTTCTAATTAATTCCTTAAGAAATTAGCTACCTCAAGTTTAACTCCAGAAATTCCAAAATCTTGGCAGGATCTTACACATGTTAACGTGAGCTCCCAGTTTAAATTTCATGGTCATTGGAGTTATAGACTCCGGTTATAGCATTTTTTGTTGAAAAAATCTAAATATTAAAATAGTCATAACTTGCTCATTTTAAGTCGGAATGAGCTCATTTTTGGACAGGAGGTACTTTATACCATAAATTTCCATTTCCCAAAAGGCCGGAATTTTTCTCACAAATTAAGTGGCCGAAACAGCCCTTTTAAACTTATGAGCAATAGCCTTTTTTGGTGTTTTGCAGTTTTTGACTCCTTTGCTAAAATCAGTCCACACGAAAATCTACAACACCTTTTCCAATGATTCCACTTGGATAAGTTAGAAAACTCATAGATCTAACTTTATAACTTAACCACACTTAAAAATTCGAAATATAATAGGAGATATGGTCAATTAAATTTCATATTCCATTTCACCAAAATCTGATTTTCAACCCTTTGTGATTTCTAAGAAACTTTCATTTTTTCATATAATAACCAACATAACTTATCATAACACTTACTAATACTACATATACCCATGATTTTCATCAGTCCAATGCTTTTTATTATGACTTTCATCATAATCCAGGTAAACAGATCATTTCCACAATTTAATAAGGAATGAATACAAAGGATCATTCACCATGCATATGGTAATCCACATAGACAGGTTATTCCAACAGAATAATAAAGAATCGGAACCGGTCGAGGCGTAATTACATGCCGGCGTGATATTCCAAATGAATAATAAATAATGGAACTAGGTCATGCGTAAACGCACAGACAGGATATTCCGACAGAATAATAAAGAATGGAATAATAGAAGAATTTCACCATGTATGCAGTACTTCGCATAGACATGTTATTCCAACATAATAATAAGGAATGGAAAAATAGAAGAATTTCACCATGTATAGGGTAGTCCGGCGTGATCTGAGTTATTCCAATGAGAATAATAAAGAATGGAATAATGAAGTTCTCTTCATGAATACGAAAGAAATAATACCCTTACCTTAGAACAAACTGGATATAGGAGTAGTGAAGTAGCGTATACTTTTCTTCTTTCTCTCTATAGTTTCTCTTTCTAGAGTTTAATTGAATTAGTAAGAAATAATGAAGGAATGAGCTTATTTTATAGGAGAATGGGTGAATAAGAACTAAATCCTGAAACGGTCCGTATTGATTTACTTTTAAGCGGACGGTCCCGTTGGTTTACTATAAAATATTCTAATAAAACAAAATCTTTTAAATAAAATATAATATATTCTATTTATAATCTAATAAAACGAATAACTTTATAAAAGTATTACTGCTTTATATAAAAAGATTTTACTATGCATGCACTTTATGCAAACACTATGCATAATAAAATATAATATATTCTAATCATTGTCTAATAAAACAAATAACTTTATAAAAGTATTACATTTTATATAAAAAGATTTTACTATACAAAAATAAGATGCATAATAGAATATAATATATTCTATTTATAGTCTAATAAAACGAATAACTTTATAAAAGTATTCTGCTTTATATAAAAACTTTTCATTTTATTACATTAATAATAATAAAAAAAAACTTCATCATCATTATTATAATTCACTCCATTAATAGACCAGGTCGTTCCCAGGAAAGAGAGGGCTTTCAAATAAGAATCTTTTCCTATTAGCGCGCAATAGGTGACCAAACCTCTCCTTGGCAGAACTTCTAGACATCATTAATATTGCAAATAATAATATTAATAACTTTGTTATCTCAATTATTGATTTAATAATATATAAAATATCGACAATAATTGAATCAAACTGAGTGACTTCTCACGTAAGCATTAATAATCAATACCATGTGCTACTATGCAATCACGCGTATTTTACCACCGATTATTTTATGACAACTTGCTTAATTTGAATTTTTTTCAAATGTCACCCTTAACTTTAAACTTTTATCAATTTAACTATTCACCAAAATAGAAAAATTGAATACTTTTATTTCATAAAATTCGGGGTCTCACACAAGTGGTTGCTGTAAGACCCCGAATTTTTTATTTTTTTTTAAATAAATGGAATTTCCTTTATTTATTATGTTGAAAAAGTAAGGGTTGATTTGATTAATATGGAAAGTTATGGGTAAAATGCGCAAATATTTTAAATAAGCACGTGGTTATAAAATATTCATTGTTGTCGGGGAATATTCGTTTGGTCGTGGAATATTCTTCTTTTATAGGAGAATATTAAATGCATTGCCTTGACCTTTTATGGAGCCCATAACGGAAAGCGATTGGATGAAGAAAATGACAAGTATATTAGTTGTTTATAAATAATTTGCCATTGATTATTCACAGATTATCTTTGTTAGAATACCCGGTGGTTAAAACACGATGTCGCGTTGTTATGCAATGCACACAGTATTGCACCAATTATTGATTCTTACGTGAAGGCACTACTCAATAATTGTTACGATAATTCTTTGCTCAATATTTTATTTTATTGATTCAATAATTGCTTTGTGTTGATATTTTATATTACTGTTGTTTCAATAATTGTCACTACACAGTATTTTCCATTATCGGAGCAATAATTCATATTATCTGAATAATATTATTAGAAAACATTATTGGCAATGTCTAGAAAGTTACATCAAGGAGAGGTTTGGTCACCTAATTGCCTTGAAGGAGAAATCTTTATTGAAAGCCCCTCTTTCTAGAACTGCTGGTTGTCAATAATATGATTACTCATAATATTATTTATGAATAATTAATTATTGATATATATGATGAGGAAAATATTGATTTTACGAGGATATAGATGGAGAAAAATTTTAATGTGACAATTGTTGAAAATTAATATTTTATCTTTTTCTGATAAAATAATTCTTTTAAATATATTATTTTTACAATGAATGTGGGATATATGAGTATATGAGGAGAAAGAGTATTTTGTGACATTAAATGTTTAACACGTGTTTTGTGTGTTGGTGGACACAATTATTAATAGAAATTTGATTATAGCTTTGAAAATCGCTTGCTTTATGGATTTCGGTCAATTTCTGTTTGGAATTTGGAAACATTTTCTTCTGTAAAGTTGTAGAGAATTGAATTTCCTATAAAAAGTCGCGACATTTGAATTTTCTGATAAAAGAGCTATTTATTGTGAATTATTGAAGTTTTGGTATATCGGGTGTGAATTGATTTTTGGAGTTTAAATTATTTTTGTTAGAAAAACATTTTTTGTATTTTTTTTTTTGGACATCATTAACATGTGTGGCTGGTGTTTTTGACCAAAAGGTGGGCTAAGGAAAATTTGTATAATTATATTAATATTATATTCAATTTTCTGCTTTGGTGTTCTAAGCAATTTCTTATAAATAGGGTGCTTAGGTTAGAATTGAAAATCACACCAGAAACTGAAGTTTTCTCTCTATTTCTCTCTCGATATATTGAATATTATTGTGAGTATACTTTGAGTGTTGCTATACTGATTGCAAGTTCAAGTCATAGCCTATATCCTGTTTCAACTAGAATCTTGTCTTTGTGAGGTAAGGGATGTTATTTTATTCGAAAATGATATTATTTCTTCAATATCATTATGCCGAAATATTGGTTGGAACTTTTTATCAAATTTGGAACTTTTTAATGTCGGAGTTACTATTCACGAGTTACTATTCATGAGTTACTATCCACGAGTTACTATTCATGAATTACTATTCACGAGTACTATTCACGAAGCATGATGATTTTTTTTGTGAAATTTCTATCTTTTAGTGTCAGAGTTACTATTCACGTATACGACACTATTCACGTATACGGCACTATTCACGAATACGACACTATTCACAAAAAAAATAAATTTTCTTTTCTGTGTCCAAGATCGTCTGTTATGATTCTTATGTTGGATTGGATCTATGTTTTGGTCTTCATTCTTGAATTTTACTCTACTCTGGTTATTTATGACGTATTTTTGAACTTGGATTATTTAAAGTACGAATCCTTAATATTTGTTCTTTTGTTTCACTGGATTCGTTTTCTTTAAAATATTTTTCATCATCCTCAGTCCTAAATGATGATATAACTGAATATCTTTGGCCTGTAGTGCAAAGATGAATGATTTTATAATGAATATCTTTGGCCCGTAGTGCAAAGATGAACAAGTGTTTAGATGAACATGACCAACTGATGAATATCTTTGGCCCGTAGTGCAAAGATGAACAGGTGTTGACATGAACATGACCAACTGAAGAATATCTTTGGCCCGTAGTGCAAAGATGAATATTTGATTAAAGATGTATATTGATTGATGTTATAGGGATAAAATATCGATGATGGACTTTTAAATTCATAGATGATAGTAGATTTCATTCTCTACTTAACTCTTCTAATGAATTGTTGTTTCCGCTGCAGTTGTTGATCTAAAACTTGTTGGCTATTGTATTCTATCAGTTTTTCCCTGTTGAAGACTAAGGATAGTTTGTTGTACATTATCTTAGTCATAATATTCTTTCTTCAAGCTAGTTGAGCTCACCCTTTTCCTTTTTGTTCCATTTTTCTTCTCGGGAGACGAGAATATAAGCGGGAACTAGTTAAAAGTGGAGTGAAGGTTCAAGACGATTGTTTTAGTAGTCCTCACTATTTTGTAAAATAGTGTATCAATAATTGTAATGAGGACTTATTTGAGTGTGGATATTGTCTAGAAGATAATACTTGTATTTAAACTCACAGCTTATGTGTTGTCGTATTTTGCACGACAATTGTATTAATGAAGTTGTAGTTGTTTCTATACCATGTATTTTGCGACTCAGAATAGGTTGGGTGGATTGGACCTATTTTGGGGGCGTCACAGTTGCAGATGAACATCTTTTATAATGGGTTGAGCGAAGAATAATCTCTGGATTAGCACTGATGCTTGTTGTCGGGAGGAGCATTTATGGCTAAAAGGTTTGAGGAGGAATATGATTTGATTGAGACGATATTGCACAATGTACAAGAAGACACTTGCAGTATTGCACCAATTATTGATTCTTACGTAAGAAGGCCTTTTACTCGATAATTATTACGAATTATTGCTCAATATTTTATTTTATTGATTCAATAATTGCTGTGTTGATATTTTATATTACTGTTGTTTCAATAATTGTCACTACACAGTATTTTCCATTATCGGAGCAATAATTCATATTATCTGAATAATATTATTAGAAAACATTATTGGCAATGTCTAGAAAGTTCTGTCTAAGGAGAGGTTTGGTCACCTAATTGCGCGCCAGTAAGGAGAAATCTTTATTGGAAAGCCCCCTCTTTCCTAGGAACTGCCTGGTTGTCAATAATATGATTCTGTAATATTATTTATGAATAATTAATTATTGATATATATGATGAGGAAAATATTGATTTTATGAGGATATAGATGGAGAAAAATTTTAATGTGACAATTGTTGAAAATTAATATTTTATCTTTTTCTGATAAAATAATTCTTTTAAATATATTATTTTTACAATGAATGTGGGATATATGAGTATATGAGGAGAAAGAGTATTTTGTGACATTAAATGTTTAACACGTGTTTTGTGTGTTGGTGGACACAATTATTGACCGAAATTTGATTATAAATTTTTTTAAAATCGCCTGCTTATGGATTTCGTCCAATTTTTGTTTGGAATTTGGAAACATTTTCTTCTCAGAAAGTTGTAGAGAATTGAATTTCCTATAAAAAGTCGCGACATTTGAATTTTCGATAAAAGAGCTATTTATTGTGAATTATTGAAGTTTTGGTATATCTAATTGTGAATTGATTTTTGGAGTTTAAATTATTTTTGTTAGAAAAACATTTTTTGTATTTTTTTTTTTGGACATCATTAACATGTGTGGCTGGTGTTTTTGACCAAAAGGTGGGCTAAGGAAAATTTGTATAATTATATTAATATTATATTCAATTTTACGCTTTGTTCTAAGCAATTTCTTATAAATAGGGTGCTTAGGTTAGAATTGAAAATCACACCGTAAATCAAAGTTTTCTCTCTATTTCTCTCTCGATATATTGAGCGTATTATTGTGAGTATACTTTGAGTGTTGCTATACGGTGCAAGTTCAAGTCATAGCCTATATCCGGTGTTTCAACTAGAAGTACTGTCTTTGTGAGGTAAGGGATGTTATTTTATTCGAAAATGATATTATTTCTTCAATATCATTATGCCGAAATATTGGTTGGAACTTTTTATCAAATTTGGAACTTTTTAATGTCGGAGTTACTATTCACGAGTTACTATTCATGAGTTACTATCCACGAGTTACTATTCATGAATTACTATTCACGAGTACTATTCACGAAGCATGATGATTTTTTTTGTGAAATTTCTATCTTTTAGTGTCGAGTTACTATTCACGTGTACGACCTTTATTCACGTATACTAAGACCTTATTCACGAATCATTTACACTATTCACAAAAAAAATAAATTTTCTTTTTCGTGTCCAAGATCGTTCATTATGATTCTTATGTTGGATTGGATCTATGTTTTGGTCTTCATTCTTGAATTTTACTCTACTCACGGTTATTTATGACGTATTTTTGAACTTGGATTATTTAAAAGTCTGAATCCTTAATATTTGTTCTTTTGTTTTATTGGATTCGTTTTCTTTTTAAATATTTTTCATCATCCTCGGTCCTAAATGATGATATAATCAAATATCTTTGGCCTTGTAGTGCAAAGATGAATGATTTTATAATGAATATCTTTGGCCCGTGGTGCAAAAGATGAACAAGTGTTTAGATGAACATGACCAATCGATGAATATCTTTGGCCCGTAGTAGTGCAGATGAGCAGTGTTGACATGAACATGACCAATCAAGAATATCTTTGGCCCGTAGTGCAAAAGATGAATATTTGATTAAAGATGTATATTGATTGATGTTATAGGGATAAAATATCGATGATGGACTTTTAAATTCATAGATGATAGTAGATTTCATTCTCTACTTAACTCTTCTAATGAATTGTTGTTTCCATTGCAGTTGTTGATCTAAAACTTCTTGGCTATTGTATTCTATCGGTTTTTCACTGTTGAAGACTAAGGATAGTTTGTTGTACATTATCTTAGTCATAATATTCTTTCTTTGGGCTAGTTGAGCTCACCCTTTTCCTTTTTGTTCCATTTTTTCTTCTCGGAGACGAGAATATAAGCGGGAACTAGTCGGGTGTGTGGAGTGAAGGTTCAAGACAGTTGTTTTAGTAGTCCTCACTATTTTGTAAAATAGTGTATCAATAATTGTAATGAGGACTTATTTGAGTGTGGATATTGTCTGTAAGATAATACTTGTATTTAAACTCACGACTTATGTGTTGTCGTATTTTGCACGACAATTGTATTAATGAAGTTGTAGTTGTTTCTATACCATGTATTTTTTGACTTCGAGAATAGGTTGGGTGGATTGGACCTATTTTGGGGCGTCCACGATTGCTGAGATGAACATCTTTTATAATGGGTTGAGCAAGAATCTACGGATTAGCCTGCATAGCAAATTGTCGGGAGGAGCATTTATGGCTAAAAAGGTTTGAGGAGGAATATGATTTGATTGAGACGATATTGCACGAGAGTTACAAGAAGCACATGCAGTATTGCACCAATTATTGATTCTTACGTAAGAAGGCACTACTCAATAATTATTACAATAATTACTTTATTCAATATTTTATTTTATTGATTCAATAATTGCCGTGTTGATATTTTATATTATCGTTGTTTCAATAATTGTCACTACACAAGATTTTCCATTATCTCGAGCAATAATTCATATTATCCTAATAATATTATTAGAAAACATTATTGGCAATGTCTAGAAAGTTCATTCTAAGGAGAGGTTTGTCACCTAATTGCGGCGCCAAAGAAGGAGAAATCTTTATTGAAAGCCCCCTCTTTCCTAGAACCGCGCACGGTTGTCAATAATATGATTACGTAATATTATTTATGAATAATTAATTATTGATATATATGATGAGGAAAATATTGATTTTATGAGGATATAGATGGAGAAAATTTTAATGTGACAATTGTTGAAAATTAATATTTTATCTTTTTCGATAAAATAATTCTTTTAAATATATTATTTTTACAATGAATGTGGGATATATGAGTATATGAGGAGAAAGAGTATTTTGTGACATTAAATGTTTAACACATGTTTTGTGTGTTGGTGGACACAATTATTGATAGAAATTTGATTATAGCTGTAAAATCGCTTGCTTTATGGATTTGGTCAATTTCGCTTGGAATTTGGAAACATTTTCTTATGTAAAGTTGTAGAGAATTGAATTTCCTATAAAAAGTCGCGACATTTGAATTTTCTGATAAAAGAGCTATTTATTGTGAATTATTGAAGTTTTGGTATATCGGGTGTGAATTGATTTTTGGAGTTTAAATTATTTTTGTTAGAAAAACATTTTTGTATTTTTTTTTTGACATCATTAACATGTGTGGCTGGTGTTTTTGACCAAAAAGGTGGGCTAAGGAAAATTTGTATAATTATATTAATATTATATTCAATTTTACTTTTTGGTGTTCTAAGCAATTTCTTATAAATAGGGTCTTAGGTTAGAATTGAAAATCACACCTTAAACTCAAGTTTTCTCTCTTTTTCTCTCGATATATTGAGCGTATTATTGTGAGTATACTTTGAGTGTTGCTATACGGTGCAAGTTCAAGTCATAGCCTATATCCGGTGTTTCAACTAGAAGTACTGTCTTTGTGAGGTAAGGGATGTTATTTTATTCGAAAATGATATTATTTCTTCAATATCATTATGCCGAAATATTGGTTGGAACTTTTTATCAAATTTGGAACTTTTAATGTCGGAGTTACTATTCACGAGTTACTATTCAATGAGTTACTATCCACGAGTTACTATTCATGAATTACTATTCACGAGTACTATTCACGAAGCATGATGATTTTTTTGTGAAATTTCTATCTTTTAGTGTCAGAGTTACTATTCACGTATACGACACTATTCACGTATACTCTGACTATTCACGAATCACGACTAATTATTCACAAAAAAATAAATTTTCTTTTCTCGTGTCCAAGATCGTCATTATGATTCTTATGTTGGATTGGATCTATGTTTTGGTCTTCATTCTTGAATTTTACTCTACTCTGGTTATTTATGACGTATTTTTGAACTTGGATTATTTAAAGTACGAATCCTTAATATTTGTTCTTTTGTTTCACTGGATTCGTTTTCTTTAAAATATTTTTCATCATCCTCAGTCCTAAATGATGATATAACTGAATATCTTTGGCCTGTAGTGCAAAGATGAATGATTTTATAATGAATATCTTTGGCCCGTAGTGCAAAGATGAACAAGTGTTTAGATGAACATGACCAACTGATGAATATCTTTGGCCCGTAGTGCAAAGATGAACAGGTGTTGACATGAACATGACCAACTGAAGAATATCTTTGGCCCGTAGTGCAAAGATGAATATTTGATTAAAGATGTATATTGATTGATGTTATAGGGATAAAATATCGATGATGGACTTTTAAATTCATAGATGATAGTAGATTTCATTCTCTACTTAACTCTTCTAATGAATTGTTGTTTCCGCTGCAGTTGTTGATCTAAAACTTGTTGGCTATTGTATTCTATCAGTTTTTCCCTGTTGAAGACTAAGGATAGTTTGTTGTACATTATCTTAGTCATAATATTCTTTACTGGGCTAGTTGAGCTCACCCTTTTCCTTTTTGTTCCATTTTTCTCTCTCGAGGCGAGAATATAAGCGGGAACTAGTCGGGTGTGGAGTGAAGGTTCAAGACAGGTTGTTTTAGTAGTCCTCACTATTTTGTAAAATAGTGTATCAATAATTGTAATGAGGACTTATTTGAGTGTGGATATTGTCTGAAGATAATACTTGTATTTAAACTCACGACTTATGTGTTGTAAGTATTTTGCACGACAATTGTATTAATGAAGTTGTAGTTGTTTCTATACCATGTATTTTGCGACTCAGAATAGGTTGGGTGGATTGGACCTATTTTGGGGGCGTCACAGTTGCAGATGAACATCTTTTATAATGGGTTGAAAGCGAATTCTCTGGATTAGCACGAATAGCCTTGTCGGGGAGGAGCATTTATGGCTAAAAGGTTTGAGGAGGAATATGATTTGATTGAGACGATATTGCACGATGTACAAGATAGCTGCGGTATTGCACCAATTATTGATTCTTACGTAAGAAGGCACTACTCGATAATTGTTACGATGAATTCTTGTTCAATATTTTATTTTATTGATTCAATAATTGTTGTGTTGATATTTTATATTACTGTTGTTTCAATAATTGTCACTACACAGTATTTTCCATTATC
Organism: Panax ginseng; assembly: GCA_020205605.1. NCBI lineage: Eukaryota > Viridiplantae > Streptophyta > Magnoliopsida > Apiales > Araliaceae > Panax > Panax ginseng. The sequence goes on from CM035129.1 coordinate 36,656,157, forward strand.
GGAGCAATAATTCATATTATCTGAATAATATTATTAGAAAACATTATTGGCAATGTCTAGAAAGTTACATACAAGGAGAGGTTTGGTCACCTAATTGCTTGGCATGATGGGAGAAATCTTTATTGGAAAGCCCCCTCTTTCCTAGGAACTGCCTGGTTGTCAATAATATGATTCTGTAATATTATTTATGAATAATTAATTATTGATATATATGATGAGGAAAATATTGATTTTATGAGGATATAGATGGAGAAAAATTTTAATGTGACAATTGTTGAAAATTAATATTTTATCTTTTTCTGATAAAATAATTCTTTTAAATATATTATTTTTACAATGAATGTGGGATATATGAGTATATGAGGAGAAAAGAGTATTTTGTGACATTAAATGTTTAACACGTGTTTTGTGTGTTGGTGGACACAATTATTGACCAGAAATTTGATTATAACCGTAAAATCGCTTGGCTTATGGATTTCGGCCAATTTCTGCTTTGGAATTTGGAAACATTTTCTTACAGAAAGTTGTAGAGAATTGAATTTCCTATAAAAAGTCGCGACATTTGAATTTTCTGATAAAAGAGCTATTTATTGTGAATTATTGAAGTTTTGGTATATCGGGTGTGAATTGATTTTTGGAGTTTAAATTATTTTTGTTAGAAAAACATTTTTTGTATTTTTTTTTTGGACATCATTAACATGTGTGGCTGGTGTTTTTGACCAAAAGGTGGGCTAAGGAAAATTTGTATAATTATATTAATATTATATTCAATTTTCTGCTTTGGTGTTCAAAGCAATTTCTTATAAATAGGGTGCTTAGGTTAGAATTGAAAATCACACCAGAAACTGAAGTTTTCTCTCTATTTCTCTCTCGATATATTGAGCGTATTATTGTGAGTATACTTTGAGTGTTGCTATACGGTGCAAGTTCAAGTCATAGCCTATATCCGGTGTTTCAACTAGAAGTACTGTCTTTGTGAGGTAAGGGATGTTATTTTATTCGAAAATGATATTATTTCTTGAATATCATTATGCC